>OX465274.1:162523763-167523763 GCA_949987645.1 Tachina grossa | reverse complement strand
TAGTTTTCTCCATTGCTCCCGGGAAAACGCATATTTTTTGGCCCATCTGCTATGCTGCGGTCGGGTGTTAAGTTCTCCAAACTTTGTGACTGTTGCTTCATCACAATTGTCGTGGCCAAAGGCGATTGTACTGTTCGGGGCGAGGTACTACTCGATCTTCTAACAAAACGTCTATTTTTGTGCTCACTCCGTGCCGTAGTTCTTGACAATGATACTACTTCTGGAACACAAATCGAGGTCGCACTGACTACGGAGTCTGCATCGGTGGTATCTCCGCCTGATTTTGTTTTCGACTGATTAAGTGCCTGTATTAGGGGTGTGGGTTCGCTTCCTGGTAACAGGCGCGCATCTTTTGTGCTCTTTAAATTTGTTTCACTTTTACTACGCTGCAGCTTCTCTTTATTTTTCATGGCATCTAACATTCCCCGATAGGTTTCCAATTGATTAAGAAAATTCTTATTGGGCTTAATGCAGTTCCGTCGTTCTTTGACATGCTGAAGGGCTTTTTGAAATTCCCAATTGTAGGCTTTCATTGCATATGCTATAACCACAGAAGCTGAACGACTTACTCCCATTTTACAATGAACCAAAACTTTCGAACCTTCGGCTTTGGCTCGCGTAATATAGCGATATGTATTGTCCCAGTGTTTGAGTAAATTTGTTTTTTCGTCATCATAAACACGTACATTCAAATAGTCAAACATGCCCGGAAAGAAATTGTCGATTTCGCGGGTTACATTTAAAATATGGCGCACGCTACATATAATTAGTAATAATTTTAAGTGCAAGTGCATACAAACATAATAACAACGACTTACCCATTTTTTTGCAACTCTTCCAAGTTACTAGCATTCCATTCGGAGCCCAAATAAACGTGATCAAATATTTCGGTGGGAGCATCCATTTGCCCTAATATCATTAACATTTCCTCATCTATAAATGATTTGTATTCACCCAAATCCATATCCAAATGTTCCTCTAAACGACTGCGAATGTATTTCGAAGTTACCTCATCCAAATCAACAGACATCATAATTTCTTTTAATTTCATTTTAATCACACTTTCTGTTCCTTCCTTAGCAGTTGGTCTAAAAAAAAAACAAAAAAATAAATCGTAATAATTACTTATTTGGATTTCAAATAACAACAACAACATACTTATTTCGTATGGCATCTGGTGAAGGTGGACGACGACTTTCTATTGAATCCATGGCATTCCACTCATTAAGACACGATTGTTCTGATTCTATGCGACTTTCATAATAAGAAAGCCAATCATGTGAAGGACCGCCAGGATAAAAATTATTCTCACGAGCCTTTTGAGATACTTTATGGAGAGTTTGCAATGCAGACCTTTAAATTTCATTATATTAATTTTAGCGTTGGATATATGAATGCATAAATTTTTTTTTATTTTAACTTACCACATTGCTTGTACAGAAACTGGCTTAAATATATGAGTCTTGCCGTAAACTGAAACACTGAATCCACTGTAAGATGGAAAACTGTAAATGACAAAAATACTTTTATTTTCTACAGTAGTCTTACCCATCACCATCTAGATGTATGGTAGTGTCAGCCAATATTGGCACAACTAAACCAATTGTTGTGCACTCATTGCAGTCGATGCCAAGTAGACAGGATTCTTCGACGCCCATGCAATCTTGACTAATGGGTGTATTAGTGATCGTGTTAACGTTTATAGAGGAACCAGCCGTAGTGTTAGCGTTGGCATTTGTTTGTGATAATGAGGCTGAGCTACTTTTACTATCACCTGAAGCGCATGTTTTATCTGATGCATCACATTTAAGACTTTGACGATTCGAGGGGGAGGAGTTTGACGAAACCCGTTTATCACGCAATTCCACCCAATTGTCATCGATTTGTTGAATTTGTTGCTGAAGCTGTTGCAAATGCTGCGACGATGGCTTATTACTGTCAACTGATAACTGACGTGCTGTGCAAGCTATTGGCGTGACTGCTGATGCTGGCGACATTATTGATGAAGATGACGTTGACACCATTCTAGCAGAATTATGACGCACTATTTTACTACGTCTTTCGGTGGTTGTAGAACGATAACAACAACGAGATGTGATAACTAAATACCGTGTGCGATTCGCACGTTGTGATTCCAATTTAACAGCCTTAAAACAATATAAATAAATAAATATGTATGTACATACATACAATTTTTTTCACATCACAAAAATCTATTTTACCATTTTTAATGTTTCCTCATGTCTAATCAAATTAAACATGGATTGCAAATGTTGTTGTATATCGGAATTATTACTTTGTGTGCTGTTTGTTGATCTTATTGAATCCGTGCTCAAGCGGCGTTCAGCATGCTGTGGAATATCTTTGAGCGCTAATACTAATGCGGTGTCTTTGCCAGCAAAGAAACATTCGCTTTTTTCATTTTTGCTGCCCTCATCTTCATCTCCTTCACTATCCTGCAAAAATAATTTAAAATTATTTGCAAAGCTAGTAATATCTAATAATTACAAAACATCTACCCCCTTATGCAAAAACGTTTTTTAAAGTTAAAGCATGTGTTAAAACCGGTTTTGCCATACAAAATTCGTTTGTTAAACCAACTTTAAGTTTAACAATCGTTTTTGCATAAGGGGGTTAATTTTTAACTATTTGAAACTGTGATTGTGATATAAAATTTTAAAAGTTAAAAACCAACAGAGTAAAAATAACACGGTGTTACAGTGAAAAAAAAACTTGGAAAACGACCTAGCGTGAGTTGTAGATCTTGTTGAGTACATTACAAATTGTGTCAAAAAATTTCAGAAACACCCTCAAATTCAGAAGATATTCTGAAAATACCATTTTCGGTGATGTTCGTCAACTTATCGAACTGTAACTAAGTCAGTAAATATACTTAATAGTAACAAACCAAAAAAGTTTGTCTTAAGTAGAACAAAAAATAAGCAAATTAAGTAACATGTGTATAATTAGTAAAAAGAACAAAAACGACAATGGTAAGACTGTTGTAAATATAGTGATGGTAAAATTGAGCTTACAATACAAAAAAGCTTTCAGCAAATTGAAATACGATGAATCAAAACAATTCACATATTCCATTTGCAATAAAATATATAAAGCAGAAATCTACATCAACTGACACCACACACAGTGGACCAAACACAAAAGAACGCTGATGATGAAGGTTTAGTGGCCTTCGAAAACGGCTGGCTGTTCCGTTCAACTATGTGTTGTTAGTCAGAATATTTACAACAGACTTTGGTGTTATTTGTTCATTAATAATTATCACATGTAATTTGGCTTAAAAAGCGATACGAACTTTAGCCCGTTCAAATCACAAATATAGAAACAAATGGAGTTCGAATAATAATTAAAATTAACTAAAAAATAAGTCAGTTTTTGTTAGATCAAAAAATTTTTCAATATTTTTAGAAAGAAAACTGATTACGCTTTACAACAATGTGTATATCTTGATATATTTGTAAATTTTGAGTATTGTTTTTGTTAAGAATATTCAAAAAAATAATAAAATTTATCAACTTTTTTGATTTGCGTAGCTTTTCATTGCTTATTTTGATATGAAAGCTTATAAAAATTTATACTAATATATAAAGTAAATTTAGTTTTTAGCAAAATATGGTTTTAATGATTCAAATCGGATATAAATTGTAAAAGTTATTAAACTTTTCATTAACACCCTTTTTTAACATTTTCTACTCCAGTGCGAAAAATTTTAATAACAACACAGTTAACGAAAGAAACAAATTCATCAACTTAATTATGCAAATTTTTTTGTTTTTTTGTAATCTTACAGTTATTTTTTTGTATATACTTAAAGCCTTATAGATAACAAAAACCTTCATGCCAGTTAGCATAAGTAGCAAAATTGACTATATGTCTTAACGAGTTTCAAACTATTTGACATTAGAAATCGGAGCATGGTGTAGTTTTAACCCACTATTAAATCCTAGCCTGAATTGTAATGTAAAATTGTCTGCCAAAACTTGTTGGAACCATGTTCAGTTTCGTCGCTTTTTCCAGTTTCTCGTTACGTATAAGGCTGTAAATAAGTTAAGTTAAGTTATTATATTCGGTGATGCAGAAATTATTGTCAATTTGTCCTAAACTGGAACAAATTAAACTGGAAGATAGTACAGATGAATTATTATTATTTTATTATTACAGGTTATTTTGTCCTATTTTTTTAATTATTAAAAAAGTTTAGAATGTTTTTATAAGTAAATTTCTGCTATATATATTTGGATAAACACATAAAATAAACGAATTTAATACGAGTACCAACACAATGTGGTGAAGGTTATTGTTTTTAGAAAAGAGTAAAAAATTGTAATTAGATTAATATTTATTTTAATTAAAATAAGTAAGTTTGTAGATTTTGTTATCATCATGCAGTGTGTGATAAGCATAATATTTTTTTTTATGTTTGCGGTTTGAATTCTACTGGAATACCTGCGCGAAGCGGACAGCCACGCAAAAGATGCCTTCAAAACAGATTTTGACTGCTCATATAGTTCTAGGAAATGGTATGAACCCGAAAGTACTTGTACAAGCTGCTCCAGCGTACTTAAGAATATTAAGTCTGAAGAGTTTATAAGCCCCTCATTACCATTATATTTCTCAATGATTTTGCATCATCAAATATTCCATAAAGCAGAGGACTGTAATTTGTGTGAAGTGGCTTACCAAAAAAAAGCCTGCAATCGCAATATTTGTACTTTAGAAAAGGTTTAATAACTTTCACAAATATTAATCGATTCTAACAAATGATATCTCATTCTTTCCTTTAAAGTTCTGTGCAAAAAAGATAGGTCTTCATAGAAAAAAATTAAAATAACAATTGTTTATTTTCAAAAATTACGCAAAAAAAAAAAAATTTAAATGTCCGATAAAAACTTACCCAATTTCTTGAAACATACAATTAATGCATACATTTTTTAAAAACCTAATTCTTTGCCTTTCCAAAACTGTTTAAAATTTTAAAATTGGTCAAAACATGAGTGAGCTAGAGGTACTAAAGTAATACGACCCACCCTAAAACAGTTTTTTCAAAATAGCTCGAATTTTTGAGGGTGTTTCAAAATCTTTGAAAACGGTTCTTGTATGTCCTCACCTAAGCCTGTAAGTCCAACTAGGTCGCTTTTCAAGTTCTGACAAAAAGTGTTTTTTTTGTAACACCGTGTAATTACAATTACAACGACGGAAGAAGCGTAACACAGTTCTCCACCCAACATGACAAATATCTCATTAAATATAACATAGAACATGTGGTTTTTATCTACACAAAAATTTTAGCTGTTAAAACAGTCTATTAAAAATAAGGACTAAGTTCTTGCTTGGTGCAATAGCAATAATTATAATTTTCAAGAATTTTCGTTTGTCACCATCCGGCTGTAATTTCTAGGTAACATGCTCAACGTATATAAAGTCTGTAGGTTCGGTTTGAGAAACCGGTCTAATAAATAAATAAATAAATAGGTTAGAGTAGGTTAGGAAGGGTGGTGCTATAACGCACCTCCACTTGGAGACCCAGTTGCGTGAATATTGATTCCTTTCTGGAATTTTTTTTAACCCCAATCTGTATCAAAAAGTGCTCCAATGTCATTATGCCACTGAATTTCCATGATGAAGCTCTTGATATCATTCAGTTTACACTTAACGATATCACTAATGCTCTCATGGAAAAGTCTGGCTGACCAGACTTGGCGTTTCAGCTTCGGGTAATGACATATAATATGTTCAATGGTTTCTGGTTCCTCTTCATCCCCGCTGGTTCTTGCTCTGACCGAGCAATGACTAGTCAACATGCCTACCACGACTCGCATCGCCTTTTATTAATATCCAGTATGAGTTTGGATCTTCCTGAATTAATTTTTGGCCACATAACCCTCGAGACTTTACAATCCTTCTTGCTTCGCCCTAAGGATCGCCAACACTCAGCTTAGAAAGCCCCGCTTTCATTCGGCAGTCTGAAAGAACCACTAACGTTCGTTCACAAGATATGGACACTAGGCTCTATGCCTTCCCCCATTTTTGTCCCGTCTGTAAGGACCGCACTACCTTCAAATAGCTTATCACATTTGACCCAATAGTCCCTATTCGGAATTATCAGTGTGGTTGTTCTACTAAAATCAATTTCAACTACGTGAACCCAGGGGTTACGGATCTCTGATCACTAAAACTGATCGCAATTGAGATTGATGTATGACCTGTTATTCCTGTTCTCATCAAAGGAAGTAGGCGAAGAATGACGTCCATGTGCTCCTATGATGTAATACCCAGCGATGCACACCTCTGAATCTTAGCAAGTAGTCTCCTATGACTTTCCTTCATCGATGCCTCCCACCATACCACAAAACCACAGGAAATAATGTCTGACAACTAGTTCCTTCCTATAGAGTTCCTGCATGCGTAGTAGGCATTGAGCCATTTATTTAGCCTTTCCTACGTGTTCCTTTTCCAAGAAAGCCTGCTATCTAGGAAAATACTAGCAGCCCTCTGCTGCTGACAAAGGAGGATATCTGTCATAACGACGACTGCATTACTTCGCTGATAGTGGAAAGTAACTTTCACGTTAAGATAGTTTCCCGCAACTATCTTCCGGCCACTCCTGTCAAAACGCTAAAAATTGCGTTGATCGCCAACAACCACAATAGAGGTGATAAAATTCCTCCCTGTGGTATACCCGTGGTCACTAGTCTCCTCAGTTTTCCCCTTCCCATACTAGGAAGGCTCAACACTAATGTTGTTAAAGTCTCCATCAATGTCTAAGAAGGCAGCCAGAATGTAATCCTTGTTCTGCAATAATCTCTCTATAACACCAACCACGACATGATGCGCACTCTGAGCATGCTGAGCACCAATAATGACATTGTGTTTCGTAGATGCAGATCAAGCAGCCAATCTAAGAAGCGACGAAAAACGCTCAGTCAGGCCTGTAATCCTTCGATTTTGAGTAGCTTGATTTACCCGCCTTGGGTATAAATATGACTCTGGGTACGGTGGTTTATACGGCTCAAAGGTATTTATCGCCCATGTTGATTTTTCCCATGTCACTATGTCGTCCACTGCTAACCCTAATTGTGTTTCCGACAAGTAGTTAATTTTAACCTCCGTCTTTGCCTCTTCTCTTACTTCCCTGCAGCCAGGAAAGTTCGTGTTCATCAGAACAGGAAGTGTCTCAGAGCTGGATTCCATCCATGAGCCATCAATTCTTTACATATTCCCAGGAGCCCTAAGGTATTTTGGAACTTCGATAGCTCATTGACGGAATCAATCTCCACAAAGTATTTAGTCCATGAGGCTCTTTTCGCTCTGTTGAGGTCATCCTTGCACTTATTATACAACACTTTATATATATTTGTTCTAATCTTCAATTGAACAATCTTCTTACCACAATTAAATGCTCTGACTGTGAAGGACCTGACATTTAAACAACACAATCAAACAAGGCATTCACGGATTACACTTATGCTCTTAGAGTATGTTAAAACAAAAAAGTATTTGGTAGTTTCAAATAAAAAATTCAAAATAATATCAAACTTGTTTAAGTTAAGAAGTTGGTTTCGGCAATGTATTTTCTTAAATTTTTTCAATCTGAATGCCTAAGATATTCTATAATCCATATCTATAGATTCGTCTTCAGATTTTACTAAATGCTGGACACTGGCACAAGTAATGTACTATTTATTGCTTTATCAATTTTCTGGCAAGCTCCAAGTGATTCTGGTTATATCATGTTATTATGATTAGCACTTTCAAAAGTGATGCTATTTTTAATCTTTGAATCTGTTTTGTCTTTTCACTATTTAGATTTTCACAGATAACTCGGTTACTCTATTAAAAGTAGAGTTCTGTCGTTCTTCGTGTTTAAATTTTTGATAGGGTTGGCGTTTTCTAGTATGATGTTGTTCAGTGATATCCTGATGTCTTTTAGTTAATATTCACCCTTATTCCAATTGGCAACATCGACGGCACGTCAATACAATACCAAAAAATTGGTGGTCTATAATACCTATATGAGTTTGCATTGAAGGACGCTTTAGATTGAATTTTATTATTTCTTAAGGTTTCGAAAGAGGGTGGCATTGACTGAAGTAGTTAGGACGTTGACTACAAAAACGAAGGTCCTGGGTTCGAGCCCGGTGTCCGACAGTAATTAAAAATAGCAACACCACCAAGTGGGAAAAGTTCTAGTGATGCAGGCATAAGGCGCTGAGTCACTAAAACTACACCGGCTTCAGCAGATGTTAATCCTAATGTAATATCAGAGCGCCCTCCTTCGTTGTGTAGCAGAATCATTGGTGAAGTAAAATAACCAATAAAAATGGCTACTAAGCACAGCTTCAAAATTTAATACGCCTTAATACGTTGTAAAAGGATGAAGCTTTCCTCTATCTCTTCGATCATCTTCATACTTCACTATCACTATCTCTTCACTACCACCTTCTCTCACTAACTTCTCTTAAACCACAGGTAGCACAAAGGGATTATTGTATTGGACCCAAGTGAGCTGGAATCTAAATTTCACCCTTTCTTACCAGCAGCCTGCTAACCTAACCTAAGGTTGTGATAACTTCTTTGCTCTCCGTAAAAATACGGATTGGCAGTCTGTTATCGATTTCCTTGATATCGGTCTGATAGACTGTATTATGATCCAGCAGGCGAAAGAATTTACGTACATTATGACCCAATTACTAGAATCCGCTAACCTGATAGGTTACCAATTTTGGACCCGTTTCTGTATAATAGGAAAGCTCAAGTTTTATTACCTAATCGGATGTTACTTAATTGTCACATGTAACACTGGTAACGTTTTTCCATAGTAATATATGTACTATTATTTGGTATTTAGTTATATATTCTCTTGTTGCCATTCTCCCATTACTATCAGTTTTTTTTTTGGCGACCAAAGCTTCTCCATATTTAACTTGCATCTTAATTTCGATGATTGATAGAATGTTTTCCATCACCTTAGTTGAGGTGGTGGTGATTGGCAGAACGCCACATGATCGCCCTAGTGGCTTTCTCTGTTACACATTAATGTTGGTTTCAAGTCAACTTGCTATCAAGAATAACCCCCAAAAATATTACAATATTGCACCCATCGAACGATACTGTCCTTAGACCAAGTTTTCTCCTAACAGAGAAAGGTACCAGAATGGTCTTGTCATGCTGTTACAGCGCACAAAGCATCGTTCAAGACGTCTGAGAGATCGTTCCCGAATTTGCGGTTGCCATCACAACCAGGTCATCGGTATTTATTTATTTATTTATTTTATTTATTTGTTTATTCAAAGTAATATAAAGCCTAAAAGGCCAAACTTGCACATATATTACTTACGTACCTTTTCACAATGTCTGGTTAAAAGATAACAGAGACTTTAACGGCAAGTTTTGTATGAAGAACTTGCAGTTAAAGTTCACGTTAACTCTTAACCATACATTGTGAAAAGGGACGTTAGTGTTAATAATGCCCATGTATAAAGGGTGTTTTTTATTGAGGTATAGAACTTTAAGTTGGCATCACTTTTTTAACTGGCGGCCATTTTGTCAGCTGTCAAGTGATTAATATTTAGTTTGGTTTGCCATTTCATCATGAACAGGTTGACAAAAGAACAACGCTTGCAAATCGTGCAAATTTATTTCGAAAATAATGGTTCAGTTCGCGAAGTTTACCGCAAGCTCCGTCCATTTTATGGTCGACATAATCGTCCATCAGAGCAATTAATTCGGTTAACCATGGATCGTTTTCGCACTACGTTTAATCTATGTGATAATACGCATCCGCAGAGACGTCGAACAGTGCGCACCGAAGAAACAATTGCCGCTGTAGAGCAATGTGTTGAAGAGGACCCGAATGAATCGATTCGCCACCGTGCACAGCAATTGGAGCCGACTAACCGACTATTTTGTTCCCGAATTGGATGGCATGAATGTGGATGAGTTGTGGTTCCAACAAGACGGCGCTACATGCCACACAGCGCACGTCACAATCGATTTATTGAAGGAAACATTCGATGAGCGCATAATTTCGCGGAATGGACCTGTCAATTGGCCACCAAGATCGTGTGATTTGACACCATTGGATTATTTTCTTTGGGGATATGTGAAGTCGCTCGTCTACGCCAACAAACCAGAAACGTTAGGGGACTTGGAAGCCAACATTCGTGGCGTTATTGCCAACATACGGCCCCATATGCTCGAAAAAGTGGTTGAAAATTGGACCTGTAGAATTAGCTTTATTCGAGCCAGCCGCGGCGGCCACATGCCCGAAATCATATTTAAACATTAATGGCATAAAATTATCCTTCCAATAAAGCCAAATTGATGGACATTAAAACTATTTTCTTGTGTTTTATTTCAATTCGAAGTTCTATACCCCTCAAAAAAACACCCTATATAAAATTAAAATATATTAATTACAAAAATATAAATTTTAACTATAAAAATAGAAATTTTCATTATAAAAATATATATTTATTTTTTTCATTAAAGGTATTCACATCAGTTTTTTTCTTGTTGGAAAAATGGAAAAATGTAAATTTTTTACAGCACAGGAAAAAAAATTCCACCTAAAGTTGTTTTTAAATTCAATTTTTTTCCCCTGTATTTGTTGTAAAAAATTAAATTTTTCCATTTTTCCAACAAGAAAAAAACTGATGTGAATTCCTTTATTATAAAAAAAATTTTTAATTATAAAAAAAAAATCTTTTATTGGTCCCCCCCCCCCCCCCCCCCCCAACCATAGTGTTCAAAAAAAGTAATTACAATCATAGGAATTTCAAAAAGCAGTAAGTATTCGATAGTCTAGATCAATAGCAATAATAGTAATATAATCAATTTAATTAAGAATAACTCACTAAAGTATGTTAACAAATCCTATAATATTCGTGAAATTAAAAAATATATTTATGTATGTTTAATTCACATAACATGTATAATATATAGTATAAGGATATACTAGAATAAACTATATTTTACGCAAATTATATAGTCTGGATATGATACTACCCTTTTATGTTAAGAAAAGAGTTGTTTATGGTATAATTATGCCTATTCTATTATATGGCCTGGAAGTTTATTCTGGTACTTTTGGTTATGTCTTGAGGAAGTTAAAGTTAATTTTTAATAGAGTAATTAGGTACATGTACTCTCTCCGAATATGGGAGCATGTGTCACCTTACATTGTAAGATTTTTGGGAGTTTCTTTTGCAGATTATATAAAGTTCCGTAATTTATATCACTTTTATAAGTCATATAGATTGCAAGCACCAAGCTATTTGATTGAGTTATTTGAGTTTAGTAGATCCACTAGAAATAAACAGTTGATTATACCAAGACTGACTGGAGAATTGCAACGTTCTTTTTGTGTAAGGGTTGCACGAGCATACAATGTTTTGCCTAATTATTTGAAAACTTTTAATGTCTCACCGTTCACGTGTAAGAAAAAACTATTTTTAGAACTCTCTAGTAATGATTTGTAGTACTGATTGATAATGTATAAATAACTATTTTGCAAGATAGCCATTGTTGGCAATTTCTCACTTCTCTTTTATAATTTTTTTATTTTTTTCTCTTTTTCTCACTAATATTACATTTTGACCAATTGGGATGGTCCTATTGTTCTTACATATTTTCCTAATTGTTAAACTTTGTTTTTATTGCATATATTTTATTGTTTTTATATTGTATAAGTTATATTTTTACATACTAATTTAAAATAATATTATTATAGTGGAAATTTGTAACCGTTTATGGCCTGCATTGGCTAGGTTATTGGTAATAAATAAATATATACACCATATCAGTATAAGTACAAATTATGTAGATTGAAGGAAATTTAAAAGTTTGAGACGGAAGACATTGTTAGACTGCGAAAAGATGCGAAGTTCAATTGGCAAATGATTCCAATAGCGAGCTACTCTTATTAAAAATGATTTTTCATAAAAAGAATTTACAATTCTAGGAATAGAAATCTGTGGATTCCTCGTCGACCGACTAAAGATAAATATTTTGGATAATAATAATGGACAACTAGTTTTAATAACCCCATGAAAAAGAATCAAGCAACGTAATCTCAAAAAACTAGGAAAGGTGCACCCTAGAAATTTTATTATATAGTCAGTAATATGCTCCCTGCGGCCAATATTGTAGACATACCGAACAATAGTATTAAGAATCCTATTAATTTTGGATAAAGCATTTGAGAACGTCCCAGACACAACCTCCAATCCATATAAAACTTGCGACATCATTAGAGAATAAGCCAACCGGTATTTAATAGTAATAGGTAGATGTTCATTAATAGAAAATAATCTTCGTATTATTTGTAGAATTCTGCCAACAACTACGTCAAAATGTGGCTCGAAATTTAAGCTTCTATCTAATACGACTCCCAAGAACTTAATACGATCTAGAAATTCAATTCTAACATTGTTAATATAAATATTGAGATTAATAGTAAAACGATCATATGGGCTAATAACAATACCTTTAGTCTTGATTGCATTTATCGTTAGATAATTATAGGCAGCCCAGTCAGACACAATTTCAATAGAATATTCAATATTACTTTGTAAAACATCAGGAAAATTACGGTCACAACTAAATAGTAAGGCAACATCATCTGCAAAAATGAAAGATTTACATATTGATGAATTCACTAATGATGGAAGTTCATTAATATATAGAATGAATAGTAATGGGCCAATCACTGACCCCTGTGGAACACCCGAATGAAACCCAGATATGACGGAGTTCACACCATTAAGTGCAGTAAATTGAGATCTTCCGTGAAGATATGAGAAAATAAGCTTGCAAGCAGATATAGAAAAACCAAATTTATCATGAAGTTTACTAATCATTCTTCCATGACCGATTGAATTAAATGCTTTGGAGAGGTCAAGTGAAACAAGTAGACTAAATTTTTCATTATTTATATCTTCTCTAATTGAATCAGTTAAGCCAAGTAGGAGTGTGGTAGTGTTATAACCCTTGCGAAAAGCATATTGAGCATGATAAATGAGTGTTGAGGTAGCTTCTAAAATCTGATCTTTCAAGGTGATCAGGACCATTGACAATCTTTGATTTAGGTATCGGGACAACTCTAGCATCAAAATAGAGTTGAATAAGTGAACTAAAAAACTAGATATGTGTGGAAACATCACCCTAATAAATTTTATCGGAATATTATCAGTCCCAATAGCATTCGATTTAACTCTATTCAAGGACAGAAAAATATCAACATCACTTACACATCGGAAAGATGTATGAGCTTCAGAAAAAGAAAGTTTGTCAATCTCGAAATTGTCACTCCCACCCACGCCTCCATTATCAACAAAGTAATCATTAATCATGTTAACATCCATACCATTAAAACCATCATCATCACCTAGACAGCCAGAATTTCTTAGTACTCTCCAAATGCCAACGTTATCAAGGCCATGAAACAAGTCAGAAAAGTGACTCCTTTTCTCCTTGCGTATGATTTTTTTTTCGCTCTATTGCGGTATTTACAAAATATTCTCCAATTACGAGGTGATTTATTAGACTTGTAGTGCGAATAAGACAAGTCTCTTAGGGATCGAGCTAACGTAATACACCTAGACTTCATCCATTTATCAGTACTAGCCTCAAGCCTCTTCTTAACAATAGGGACAAACGTTAATAATGAAAGTAATAAAGAACATATGTTGGAGCATAATAAATCCACATCGGAAGTTCTATAGATGATGGTAGTATCAAAATCAGACAAAAAGCTCATTATTCCATCCCAATTAATTGCACTATAATTACGATATTCAATATATACTGGTAATTGCACAGTTTCAATTCTGAAGCACGCACAGATCAAGGCATGATGTGACATTGCAGTATATTGATACTGATCAGAAAAAATTAAGGAAGAAGAACCACCCAATAGCATAAAGTCAATTAAGGATGAAGAGCAATGAGAAACGTCAAAGTGAGTAGGCTTACAGTTATGGACAATGCTTAGATTTAATCTCGTGCACAAGGAACGAAAAGCTATGGATTTGGAGATATTAAATAAGTTGTAGTTAAAGTCACCGACAATAATAGCCTCTGAGTAAGTAGATAAAAATTGAAAATGCTCATTTTCAAAGGTAGAAATATCGATATAGGGGAGATAAACTATGCCAAGTAAAACTTTTAAGCTATTACAATGAATTTCTAAAAACAGACTTTCGCAAGAGCCAGCAATACTACTACTAAATACAACCTTATACTTTAAACTATTTGAGACATACATAAATACCAACTCCTCCACCTCTAGCACCGCACCTATCGTTCCTACAGAGAGTATAACCTTGAATACTAACAGATTTGCTTGGAATATAGGGTTTCAACCATGTTTCAGATATAGCAAAAACATCTAACGAAGATCCACTCAGAAGAGTTTTAAGTTCATCAAACTTAGCAGAGTATGACGAAGGTCTAATACTCTGACAATTTATGTGTGCAAGTTTAAATGCTTCTTTATAGGGTCGCAAAATAGTCTTAAGTTCAGCACTAATATTAATCATTAATTAATTAATATTCCGCCCCATATGTTAAAAAATAATAATTCATGAATCGCATATATTACTATGTTGTAATTCATTTTTACACATATCGATATTGGCTTAAGACAGTCTTAAGCAAATATGAAATCAGAGTTATAATAGAGGATAATAAAAAAGAAAAAATTTGTGAGATAATAGTATACAATATGAAATTTATAGTATACAAAATTAAATTCATTTGGTATACCCTATAACTTCATGTCATTGTTCAGTATGTATGAGAATTGGGGAGAATTTAATCAATCACCACTGACCAAAGTAGTGGTAATAATACACCACCTTGGGCACTAAACTTTGACTGTATTAATTTTAACCATGTCGTAACCCGTAGAAGCAGTTATATCCCATAGACTTAATCCATCTCACAGATCAAGCCTTTTTAACCGACTTCAAAAAAAGGAGGAGGTTATCAATTCGTCTCTATTTTTAGGGGGTGTTACGTCATAACTCGATATATTTTAGACCGGAATTCGTTTTTGTTTAACAGGATTGCGTCAATGACTCAGCGCGTCAAACAATGGACTAAAGAAACCATTTGATGAGTACATTATTTCTCAGAGCTACCAAGGTTTTGGACTGTTTTCAGTGAGGTTACGTGAAGTCATTGCTTTATGCGAACAAAAAAACAACATTGGCAAGATAAAATCAGCTTTTAGTTTTTAAAGTTAGTTTCAACTTAATTCAAAATAAAAACTATCGGAAAATATTCAGTTACACAAATTGTATCACCAATTTATTTAAGGTCTTATGAAAATTTGCTTTATGTGTATGGAATCGCATTAAATGCGATTATTTTATTGTATGCAATGCATTTGAAATAAGCAATTAGTAAAGTGTGAATACAAATACATATTTTAAGTATGCATGTCTGTACCACATCACAAAATTTTAGATTAACGCACAAAGACACTTATTATTTGTAAACAAATATTTTTAATTTGATATACATACAGTAATTCATCTTAAATGAAAGTAAATCAAATATCGTTTACAGAAATATGCAGGAAAATAAGCGTACATATCAACATTTATAATATTATCAAGAAAACTAAATAATTATGCTAATATTTTTAATTTTATACTTTTAATAAAATGCAATAAACTCAAACTCAGAACAAATACGCCAGCCATACCACCAGATTTGATGTTGAGTATAGTGACATAAAAAGTCTCTTAAAGATACAACAAAAATATCGACGGAACAAAGCAATAAATAAATAGGGGGAGTTAATAATTGTGAATCATCGTTATCATCATCATCACCTACTGACACTGTTCTGATTTATTAGATTACAATTATAAAAGTCAAATGAAAGAAATAATAATACATAGTAGAAAGCTGTGCACAAATTAATAACAATAATGGCCATTAATTATTTGAATTGATTATTACATTCATTCATATTCAAATGAAAGATATTGCATTTTTATTTACGAGTATTTGGTAAACTAAGCTATAACAAAAAATTTAAAGCTAACAAAAAATTCAAATGAAAACTATATAGATACATACTTACATTTTTATTTTTAAATAGAGAAGAAAATATTTCGCTAACATTACATTAAGAAACGTTTATGTTTACAAAATATTCAAGGCAAATAAAAAAGTATGAGCATAAATATAAATACATACTAACATACATACATATGTATATATGTACATAAATTTATGTATATGCACATATTAATGTAGTTGGTATATACAAACATACATGAATGTATTCATATATGTAAGTAGATACATATACATATGTATATGAATAAATATATTTTAAAAGACCATCAACTTATTAGTGGAAGCAAGGTCAAAATATTTTTTGACAATCATCAGGCAGGGAGTGAAAAATGAACGGAATTGTAAAAATTAAATCCAATGCCATTGTACAAAGAGAATACCAAAGAGAGAATTTTATTCATTTTTTTTATATAGTCATCATATTTGAAAAACTGTTGCAGCAATATACTTACTGCCTTATTCATAAAAAATGTTTCAAGTTTATTAAGCGCTTATATCACATATTTCTATGGGAAATTTGTCAGATAAACCTGTAATAAACCTAACATATTTTTTATGAATTAGACCGTTAAATTTCAAAATAAAAATAAGAATTACAAATATTTTTATTACGTTATTTCAATATTATCTATTATAATAATTTACTCGACCTTTTCATTTAATATACACAAATTTTTTTAAAGGACCAAAACTTTTGTAAATAATTTATAACACTTTTATTATTTACAAAAGGACCTAAAGCTTAAATAAAATTTGTAAATATTTATTATCTATTTTAAACGGTTTGTAATTAGTCGGATGCAGCGGTCCTACCATTTTCAAACTATCCAGACTTCTAGAATTTTCTGATCGATTTTTATATTTTAATAACAATAATATAAATTAAAAATTTTAAGAACCCCGACGTATAGACAAAACCGCTGAACCGATTTTCTTCAAATATAAACGAGAAGATATTAGATCAAGTCACATTTCAAACAAATAAATTAAAATCGGTCTATCCGTTTGGGGGCTAGGGACACACATATTCACCGGAATACATCTGAAAAACATGTGATATCTTTTAAACGGCCACCTTTCAAACAGAAAAAACTTAATCAAAATCGGTCCAGCCGTTTGGTCTGTATTTGAACTCATACATACACAAACTTATAACACCCCTTTTTTGGTCGGGGGTTAAAATGCTTTAAAGGACCCCAAAATGAAAGTGGGTTTTGGTGTGACTGCCAACTTACAGTTTTTTCCTAAAGAATAGAGTTTATTACTCGATTTTTTTTGAGTAATTTTCCAATAAGAGCAAAAATATTTTGGAAACAAATTTCCTTTTTTTTATCAATAATAACGTAAAACTGAATTTAGTCTGAATTTTAGGATCGCCTTATTTTTTAAAGTACAAATATCGTTACCTGAAACGTTGAACGCCCTAACTTACATTTTCATAAATTTATGGGAGGAGGAAACAACATGTTAAAATATCATTCGATATTTTCAACATGACAAAAGAGAGCTTCTTGAAAAGACAACCCTATATAAAAATCAGTAGAAATTATCCAAATTTTCACTTCTTACGGATAGCAAACTCCATATTTTCACGACTTCTTTGGAGACCCTTTTTTTACTGGGGATTTGTAAAAAAGTAAGCTAGTTTGCGTTTCAGGTGACGGTATATTATTTTATTTCAACACAAAAGAATATACATATGTATCTATATAGGTATTAAAAATGGAATTTTTATGCGATATACATACATACATATGTATATATGTATGTATGTAGGTAAATATGTATGCATATGTAAAAACTTTTTTTTACTTTTCAATAAGAAAACAATGAAAATAACTTATTTACGCATTTTTGAGAAAAAACGCTTAATTTTTCCGTCCACAAATCAACAAAAGATAAAAAATATCTAGGTACTTATAATTTTACATCTAGAGGTTTTTGCATAACTGTGTCATCCACAATAAGAGAAGCTGAAGAGTCCATTGGTAGACCCTTTAGTTATGAAAGCATCTGTTCTCTAGAATACAAAACTTTAGAATACGTATAAATAGATATCTTATTCCAATTTAATATTGTCTCTTAAATGTAGTGAGTTTTTAATATTATAAATTGCGTTGTCTGTTATTTTTTCAAGATTTGTAGTAAACAAATTGGAAATAGGGAAATTTTCATTATGAATTTTTGGAACAACATACTGACAAAAACTGTAATTATTTCTATTCAAAAAATTTTTTCCATAAATTCATTGTTCATCTTTTGTAATCTGTTCTTGATATATGTATTTTTCTAACAATTGATATGTAACAGTGCCACTAATAATATAATAAATTCTATTTATTGCTTTTGTTGCATTACCTATATCAGCATTTAAGATTAATATTTTTGTGTTCTTTATTTTATCATTGTTACTTGCTTTATTACTTTGCATTGTTACTTGCTTTATTAATTTTTTTTCTAAGCAAGATCTACCTACAAATCTGATATCTGCGTGCGGGTAACAGAAAAAAATATCTGAAATTTAGTATTTAACTCGATACCTGACATTAGGAAGTTACAAAGCAATATGTACTTCCAATTAAATATACAAGTATGTGTACATTCTGCAAATATTTTGAATTAAAAAATTTAAAAATTTTTATCCAATGTGTCTGGTACTATAAATATTAATTATAACAAAATGAAGAATATATCAAACTTCATCTTTTTCATTATTTACACATGCATGTGTATTCTTAGATGGCCAATCCATCTTATAAAAGAATATAAAAGTACCAACAATAAAAACAAAACAAAAACATATAAGTACATATATGTATGTACGTAGGTACATATGTAAAAGAAATGCAAGAAATGAGTAATTTTTTGTGGATATTTGCGCAACTCGCACTTTTTGCCTTATTTGTGCACATAAAATAAAGAAAATCATACGAAAGCGATTTAGGAACGACGTATAGACGTTTTAGTTTGCATTTTTTTTTAAATAAGATTGTCTAAGAAAATATGAATGAATAATACACCCTTTTTATAAATACATACATTTTTATTATATATTTTATCTCAATGTTGATGGAATCTCTTCATTGATCAGTGATCAGGTTCTTTTTAATTGCTCTTTTACAGGTTAATTCGGCTAAAAAATTTCTTTTATAATTTTTGCCATGACACTTAAGAGATGCTTGTGGCACAAAATGCACACAAAAATTATTTAAAGGTCTTACCGAATTGGAACATTGTGGCGAACCAGTGACACTTGGTGAACGTTGTACTGTTACCAATGCCATTTGATACACAAATCCTTTGTCTGCTGCGGTTAGTAGGTTTTACTTCTTTTTATTTATTTTTTAGTGTTATAACGACAAATATTTCTTGATGTTGTCGTCGCCCCTTTACTTTTTAGATTTTTTTTCTGTCGTTTCCTACAACTGTTGTTTGCCTCAACAACTAACTGCCTTATACACTTTATTCTTCGTTTCCTTAATTTTTTTCGCACAGATTTTATAATCACTGGATTTTTTTTCAATTTCTACATTTGTTGCACAAACCCATCTTCCAATTTTTCGACCAGAAAAAATTAAGTTCGTTTCTTAGATTTCATTAATAATGATATATTTATACATATTTTTTAGTAAAAATTTATACTACTTTGTTGCAAATATTAAGTTTTTCCTTGTTTAACTTCTAACAACAAAAGAAAATATCGTAATTTTTCCTTTTTTCCAAACACACGCACGCACACACTGGCAGTATAAAAGACATTTAACACGACGACGCCATATTGATGAACTGAAACTGTCAAAATTGCAAGAGAATATCAAGTGGCAACCTCTTTGTATATTTTAAACTCAAAATAATTACACTGTTTGGACAAGTTTGTATATTGAATATAAATCGAACTGAAAATTATTGTGTGGACTGATATGGAATAAATTTTTACATAGAACAACCTGATATTTTTTACAATATAAAAAAATCGAAACATATTTGGCCCTCTGAATATAAATAATAATGCAATGTTAATAAGTAACTAATGCAAAGAAAATTAAGGAAGTGTAAGACATGTACAGCGAATTTGAAAGATAGTCCAATTGCCAAGATCGTATATGATTTAAAATTCGCTAATAGCCCATTCAGGCTGAACGGAAATTATTTAATTTCGTGATGAAATCATTTACCAAATTAAAACTGTTCATACTGCGTTTTACCTGATTTCGGCTGACATTATGCACTTCAATATCTTCTATTTTATAAAATTTGTTAAAATTTCGCACTATTTTAGCCACAAGATATTATTTTTTAAGCAAATGTATCTTTTAAAATCCCTTTATGCGTTTATAAAATAAATTTTTATATTTCTTTAAAACAACTGTCAACTTATTTTAGTATATACACACAAAAAAAAATCATAGGTTATATTTCCTAAAATAATGGTATAATTTTAACTAAGTGAAAGGGTAGAATGGCATTTACAAAGTTTTTAGGCAATTTGACAAAAATTTTTCGTTGATTTTTATGTTCGAAAAATCAACTAAAATTTTAGTTGAAACTCCTTAACGACTATGTAAATTCATACTTTTGTCTTCTTTGAATTATCTAAATAGCAAAGTAAATTTATACACATATAATGCGGCAAATTATCATGTATTTTAGTTAATATAACTATTTATAGTTCCATAATTGTCCTGGATTTAAAGAATTTTTGAATTTCTAAAAAAATTTATTATTTATTTATTAATTTATATATTTGCATACATGTATACATATATAAAATGAAAAATAAAAAATACCACGAAAAAAAAACATTTGAAGGCAATGCTAGGAACACAACAGGAACGAACGACGAATTTTTCGTAGCGAGCTTTTGCCATAAAAAATAAAATACACTCATGCATATGCACATTAACACAACACTGCCGTCGAACGAAACTCGTCGTGCGTGACGAACTCTCCGATATATTTCAGCACAAACCATAAGCAACTTTATGAATTATAAGAGCTGTTATTTAGTCGTCGTTGTTGTGCTTCACACGACGAATTTACTCAGCGAATTACTATCGACGAATTCGTCACCGTCCACGAAATTCGTCGTTCTTCCCATTTGTGTTTCTTGCATAAGACCACGTTTGCCGGCAATCGTAAAGCAGCTCTTAGTTGGTGGATACCATTAAAACTTGGGATGGGGATCTTCCTATACGAAGGTAAAGGTCGTCTGTAGCTTCCGAAGGAAACACCTATGTATATGCAGGATACACTGGCAATTTGCGTACTTGCTTTTATACCATTAAAAAGTAAAAACGGAAAGCAAGCAAGAGAGAGGACTTTTGCGGGATTCAGCTAGTTCATCTATAATAATTAAAAAGAATTATTTTTCATAAATTTAAAAATTTTAAAAATTTAATGTATACATACCTTCTTGCTCAAAAATTTACTTTTGACAATAAAATAGAAAACATTTCAATAAAAATAGTTTCGAAAAATATAAAATGTGTAATGTACAAATTACCTAACTGCATAGTTAATAAAACCCAAGTTTTTTACTTTCATATAAATAAAGTTACCAATGTAAGCTTAGTTAATATTACCTCTTATATTTTTTTGTGTGTATGTGTTGTTCCAAAAAATAACTTTCAAACAAAAACAGGCATGTGCATCCTAATTTCAAGTTACGTTCGCCGAAATTAAAGAAAATAACTCTATTTGGGATATGACAAAATGTATGGAAAATTACTTAATTTCAGCTTGATTTTGACGAAATCATGAAATAACTTAATTTGGAGTCGCGCGTTTCGTTTGCTATTTGCGAGGATCACTTAAATCAGCTATTTGTTGGAATCGCCACAGTATAACAAAACTATGGACATAGAAAATTTACATAACAAAAAAATTTTAAGATTTGAAATTTTTAATAGAATATATTACAAGTTTTGGCACAATTTGGTTCAAATTGAAGGAAAACATAATGGTCCTAATTAAGAGTGTCGTATTTGGACTACGACTATGACAATTTTGTTGTAGATTAAAGAAAATATGTTGCACTGTTCTTTATTCTAGAAAAAAGTCGTTGTAGTCGAAGCCGAAATATGACACTCGTAGTAGGGCCAATTAATTCGCTACTTTTCTCTTTCTGCAAAGTTTGGTTTACGCTAAGCACATCAGTATACTAGTATACTACTGCTAGTAAACTCAAACTCTTTTAGACGCAATTTACACTGTGCATTTTCTGCTTGCCTGTGCAGGCAGGCTTTTTTAGTTTATTGGTGAGAGGGGGTGAGAAGCTTGCGGTGTAGAACAAAATGCACGAAATGAAAATTCGAGGGTATTTATGACATTTCTCTTTGCCTCTTTCGTATTTTCAGCATTAAACGTGTATATGAATGCCAAAAAGGCATGAATAAAAAAGGCTTAATGTAAATGTGTGTGACTTTTCGTAGGGGTTTCAAAAGAAAATTGTCAATACAAGGCAGGCTAAAAAGGCATAGTATGAATAGCGACTTACTAACACAACTACACTTTCGGAACTTGCAGTCTACTTCCAACTCAACTGCCAGTCTTGCTATATTAATACCCTAATAAAAATTAACTAGATTGCAGCGTAAAGTTTTTGCTAATTTAAAATATATTTAAAGGCTAATTTAGTTTTTTTTAATATTCATAAATCAAGCAGTTAATGATTTTTTTTAGATATAAATATCGTTGAAGCCAAGGTGTATCTAACTAGGTGGCAGCGCTACTTCAGCTGATAATTTTTTGCTCTGTGTGCTTTGTAGCTGTAGAATGTCAAAAACTTCGTTTTGTTTTGGTTTTAGTACAATTATTTTTTTTGCTTTTGACATTCTTCGGTTCTTTATACAGCTATGGCTACCGTATTTTTGTATAACAAATCCTTACGCAGTCACCTGTATAATTACACCATGGTTGAAGCAATACGAATAAAGTTCAATACTATCTGGTTCCCTTAAAACTAAACTTTTTATGTTATAGCCAACTCTGCATTAAAAATTAAACATCCAAGTTGCAAGACCATCCTGCATTTTTGCCAAATTTTCGTTGATAATACGTATACAGATCTTGCATGCAGGTACTTGCATGTCTAAACGCAGGGTAAAGTTCATCAATGTTCTTGCCAATGCAATTTACTGAACACCATTCCTGCGAGTTTTCTAAAAAACGAGCTCAAAATTTTCAATTCACGCCCAACTTAGTGGAAAAATAAAATTTTATTTTTCTTTCAAGAGATGAGTAAACAGGTTATTTTTATGTAATTTTTAAACAATATGAGTAATGATATGAGGATTAATTCTGCATAATTAACTCAAAATCCCATTTATTAAGTTATGATGTTTCAATAGAAATGCGGGATGTGTGTTAGAGCTTGTGCCTTAATTTTTTGCAGTGTACGCAGTACATTCAATGTATAGATTTTAGGCACATGATGTTTTCAGAAGTCACAACTTTCATATAGGTACATTTATTAAAGACGTCTGTCTATCCGTCTTCTCTTTTGGCAACGACCTTGTAAATAATAAACATTATTTTTTTCATCATTAAGAAAACATTATCAGTAACTGCATAAGAAAACTAAAATAACTAACAAATAACTTTGTAACCGATAAAAGTTACTCAATAACCAAAAGAGCTAAATTATAAAAATACAAAACGAAAATGTCTGCATTTTTAGAAGAGACCTCCAATCGATTATTACCAAGGATTGTACTTATTGCATGCGGATCATTTAGCCCTCCAACACCAATGCATTTTCGCATGTTTGGTAAGTGAACATTATTTTAAGCATTCATAATTATAAAATTATTCTAAATCTGTAAACAATTCTCTGTGGAATAGAAATTGCTAAAGATCATTTTGAAATGCATGGCACTCACAAGGTAATTGGTGGGATTGTCTCCCCTACGCATGATGCATATGGCAAAAAAGGATTAGCACCAAGTAAACATCGTTGTGCTATGGTTAAATTGGCATTACAGTCTTCTTCATGGATACGTTTGTCGGACTGGGAGACACAACAAGACGGCTGGTCACGTACTCAAGCCGTCTTACAATACCATCAAAATTTCATGAATAACTATATAAATTCCGCGGATTTCGATAATATGAATGGTGGTGATTATCAAGCACCCAGTTGGCTGCCATCCATCCTGAGAGAACGTCGTGATCCAGTACAGCTGAAACTTTTATGTGGAGCGGATTTGTTAGAATCTTTTGCTGTTCCTGGCCTGTGGGCAAATGAAGATGTAAGTTTATATTGATAAATATCGCTTTATCGAAGCTAGATATATCTACATACATTATGTCTATAAAATTTTTCCGTAATATATCTAGATTGAAGATATTATTTGCAATCATGGCTTAGTGGTTATATCCCGTAGTGGTTCAAATCCGGAAAAATTTATATTCGATTCCGATACTCTAACCAATTATCAGGTAAAGTCAAATGTATAATTTAATTATGAAACATAAAATTATTTTAGAAATGTATTACTTTTTAGCGTAATATAACATTGGTTACAAATTGGGTGTCAAATGAGGTCAGCTCGACTATGATACGTCGTCTTGTAAGTCGTGGCCAATCTTGTAAATATCTTATAGATGATATGGTTTTGGAATATATAAAACAATTCGGATTATACCAGTCGAATACGTAAGTATTTTTAAATTTAAAATTAAAAAAAAAATTGCAAAGAAAAAAAAGAACAACATCCATAATCATTTCTCATATCTCTTGCACAGTTGTATTCATTTTTCCATTCAAACGTACGTACACTGAACATTTTATCAGATTAAGATTTACTGGGTGTCATTTATTTGCTGTGTAATTTTTCCTAATCGCTAAATAATTTTTAATTTTTGTGTGTATTTTTTGTCTGCTTTTTCCACTTACTATTTCTTATAATTTATATTTTTAATACTTTATTTACACACAAACTAAAGCAACTCTAGCTGATGTAACACCTTAAAATGCACTAGTATTTCCTACACTGCAAGTTGTAACAATGTGACCAAAACAACTACTAGTATTGCTAAAGAAAGTGATTATATTAAAGAATGCAATCAAAAATTAAACGTTAAATTGTTTTCCTCAAACTCGTCAAATTCTTCTTTACCAGCACCTGAACACAACAGCTTAACACATCTTAAATGGAAATTATATATGGAGCGTGAGTTAAATGATTTAAATTTTAAATATAAAACTCAAAGAACAAATTGTATAAATAATGTGATATTTTATTTATTATTTTAAATTCAATTATATTAATTAATGTGATAACATTTAAAAAAGATTGCACTTGTTTCTTTTTTTTTTTGTTAACTGGTCCATTCATTTGTTCAGTGTACGTTTAGTTTTTGTTATAAATTAACACACAACTTTTTTTTTTGCCTTAAGCTATGCTTTAGATTTTTTCAAATTAACTGTGAAACAAACATTTGTGGCAAAAAAGAAAAACTATTTAAGTTGAGTTAAGCTAAAATTGAAATAATGGTACCATTATAATTTTTTAAATTAAAAATAATAAAAAATTACACATTTTATTTGTGTAATTTTTCAAGAAAGTTACTTTTTCTCATTTTATGCCATTTTTTTCTAAGTACATACCTTAAATTTATACATATTTAAGAATTTTTAATATCAAGTTTCGCAGGAAAGCAACATCTCTTACAAAAATAGGAATGCATTTCAAGCTTTAAAAGCTTAAAAATTATTTAATGAAAATATGCTAAATTAGACTTAAGCACTTTTTATTTAGCTACACAGATAAATAGGTATTTTTTTTTTTTTTTTTGAATGACAACGAAGAGCCAAGAAAAATATCGCATTTTTTCAAGAGTTCAAATCAGAAACTCATGTTATATCAAACATTTTTATTTGTTTATTTTAATATGTTACAATTCAATTATTTTACAAACAACACCGATAAAAAGCGGATTCCTTAATATCGTTTCGGGTGCAGATGTGTACATTTTTGTTATTAGTTAAGATTAAAATATATTGAAGGGGTTGTGGGATGTAGAGTACATAGTTTCTTGCGTTACTTATGGTGAACGTTCAAATAAAAATCAAAAAAATTTTTAAAATAATTAAACTTCCTCTTGGGTGAAAATACCAACGTAAATGTGTAAGTTTTAATTAGAATTCAACAATTTTTTCCCCTGTGCCAAATGTATACAAACAACGAATATATGTATGCTAATAAGACAAGAATGAAGTAGAATAATAGTGCTTTTTATTAGGAACTGAGCATTTAACAAAAAGTTATTATTTTTAAATGAGACATTTTTAGCTTTAGTTGAACTGTAGTGAATTTTAATAAGAAATAATTTCTTATTCGGGCTTAAGTTCAGTAATTTCAATTCTTATTGAATGAAATATTTTTATTAATTAATTTGAGTTTCTAAAGAAGAGAAGAAAAATTAAACTAGACTTTTATTATTTTTATGCACATGGCTTGTGAGTGTAAGCTTACTACCATTGACCATTTGTATGGATTTGCAAACTCCTCCTGTACGTGTTATTTTTAAAATTATCGCCATTGCAACGAAATTTATTTTCCAGCTTTGCAGCCTTTTTCTCGTGTTTCATCATACACAAAAATTTCTCAAAAGGACTAAAATTTATCGTTACCTAAAACGCAAAACGTCCTATATAACAAAAAGCTTTAAATAGACTTTTTTTATAAATATATACATATATGTATTTACATTGAAAAAAAAAATTAAGTTTTTTTGTTTTTGTTTCTAATATAAATTTTCGATCGAATCTATCGTTCGCATTTAAATGAACAGGTTCAAAAACAAATTTAAGTTTTTTGTTTTTAATATAAATTTTCGATCGAAACGTTCGTTCGCATTTAGACAAACAGGCCCTAATATTTTTCAAACGTTTTAAAAATATTAATTAAAAAAAAAAAAAAAAAAAAAAAAAAATAAGGTCCGATCAACTGTACCGATGTTCTGTAACTATCGTAGAGGAAAATTTTAAATTTCAAGAGTACATATAAGGGGCCGTTCACATATTACTCGTACGTAACGCACTTTTCCCGCTTTAAAAAAAATAAGATGTTGAAAAATGATCCAGTTAAATAGAGCTAAAGTAACGATAAGCGTGAATTTTAATTTTTACTAAGCAAACAAAAATCATTCAGAATTTTAATCCATAAGTTAATAGATTTTAAATTTACCTGCCGTCTACTTTAGAACGGAAATGCTGTTAAGACATAATGTTGAGAGTTGCATTTAAAAGAGTGGCATGTTAATGGTGGCATACACATAATCATGTTAGTGTTAAGGCTCAGTTAGCCGCCAAATGTAATGGAATGTAACTGCAACAGTAGGAAACAGCTGATCAATATTGTTATGTGAAAAGTAATGAAAATGGTTATAGAGATGTAATGTAACGTAACCTACTTTTCACATAAAAATATCGATCAGCTGTTTCCTAATGTTGCATTTATATTCCATTAAGGCTCAGTCGGCTAACTGAGCCTTTAGTCTATGAATATTATTTTTAAGTTATGCAATAGATATAAGAGATTTGTTTTGTCTCCCATCTCTTGCTTGCCTATTCTATTGCAGACGTCATTTTTCAACAGCACTCTTAAAACAGATTTCTTAACATCGCTGTTGAAACATTAACAAAATACTAAAATTAGTGTTCCACATTATACATTAATATAATGTCAATGTTAATGTTCTTCATTTCAAATCTATTGTAGACGGCAGGTGACATACGTAGATACATACATATGTTTATAATTGTCCAATTCATTCCTCTCTCTATCTCTATTGCCTAACATTTTATTGGATCATTAGTAAGTATATAACATTGTTAACCAAACCCTTAAAGCAGGATATACTACTATTCAATAATGCTAACATTAATCAACAAGAACAATATGTTAATATGCAGACATCATCAAATGAGACAACACCTTCAGATGATGATGTCGATTGTGATGAAGAGCATATGGATGCAACTGATTTTTCATCAGTTAAAAATAATAATAGCAATAATTTAGATAATCGCGAAAAAATGACAGCTGCAGCCAATGTCTTCTGTTGTGGTGATAAAAATGGTGCTGGTGTAATTGGAAAATTATTGGGACAGAATAATAATAAAAGTAAAAAAGCAGCTACAGCGCCGGGACAGGCGGTACAAGTAATAACCAATAGCTGTGGCATTCCAGAAGTTGTATTGGATGATAATCAGGTATGTGGTGGATTTGATTCAGTTGCTTGTAACAACATTTTTCAATACTAATAAAAAGTACAAAATTGTGTTACAAAGTATTGGGTGTAGAACATAAAAATGTGAGATTGACAATAGATAGATGTCATATCTTTTACACATGGTTTGCTTCCTTAATAACTTATGTGACATTTAAGTTATGCGCCTAATACCAACATTATTATGACAGATACATACATACAGCACTTAAATGTTCAATTAGACGTGACATGACCTTAATGCCATAGCCATAACCAAACCAAAATTCAATTGGTTTCTATGGCAATGGCTATGACGTTATGGCGAATCACCTATAATCGAATACAGTGTTGTCCGTTAGTTTGGTTCGAACGGCTGTTTTCTATGGCTATGGTTATGTCACGTCTGATTGCACCTTGATACATCCTGCTAAATTTCTTATTGTTTTTTTTCTTTTAATTTCTTGCAGATGAAATCCAAAAAAGCAAAAATGGCCGAAAATGTTTAAATAATGTTAATGTTAAAAAAATTCAAAAGATGTCTTAGGCCTAACCTTAAAAATAGGACTGCAAAGTGTAATGGCTACAAATAAATAATTCCAAATATTTTTTTACTATTTATATCATGTAATGAAAACACTTACAAAAATATTTTAACTTATTATGCACCTAAACATGCAAACACATACATATGTATGTACTTACATATTTTTGAAGTTGATAAGTAAAAAATAAATAAATGTGCATAAATGTTTATTGCAAATTTTTTAAATAAATTTTATTTATACCTTCTTCTGATAATAATAGACAAACTAATCGAAATGTATGTATAGCAAATGCAAAAAGCATGTATTGTTGCTCATAAACGGCTTTTACACAGGCAAAGTTTACTTTGCAAAGTCTTGAGTTTGTAGAAGAGAAGGAAAAAAAGAATGGCAGCACTTTAGTGTGAAGTTGGAGAGAAGGGAAAAGAGAATGGGAGTTATTTTAATTTCTCAAATTCAAGACTTTGCACAGTATAGGCCGGGGCACAATGAATCCGTCATACGTTAAACTTCGCCTTTTTCAACTGACATTAACGCAACGACGGAGAAGGCTGGCACAATGAGTACTTTATTAACGGAAGCATTTGAACAGCTTCAATAGGTCGATTCTCCATTTTATTTATTAAATTCAACTTTTTGTATTCATTTCGTTTATTTCTTTTGTTTAATATTATTTTTGATGCCACAAAACACAAAAAATAAATCAGAACATACCAAAAAAATCAACCAATATCTGTCAAACTACTCAACGTACACAAAAAGTTAAAAGTTGACCAAATTTTGTACTTTGTGTTGACGGAAACGTACTGTGAATGTCACAAAGTACACAGAGATGTCACGAGACGGAAGATAAAAGCGAATTCTGGACGTCTCGTTCACACAGTACCCGTGTCTTCTTTAAGCTTCTTTCGTAGTTGCGTTGATTTAATGTTTTTGCAATTTATACTTTGTGTCCTTATTCGCTATGCGATTTTTGAAATTAAAAGTTTAATATTAATATTTATGAATGAAAAAGTTTAAAGTTAAATCAGAAATTATCTGAAAACAAATCTTAATCACTTTTTTAATACTAATAATCATTTTCACACTCTGTTTTTTTAATTCAAGACAAAAAATTCCTTAGTTTAATTTTGTACAAATGTTCACTTGTTGAAATGTATTTTCCTTTTATTCTTTGTGGTCTCATTCGCTATGTACTTTTTGGAAGTAAATGGTAAAAATTAATACTTATTAATGAAAATGCTTAAAATGAAGTCTGTAATTATTTGGAAACTAATTTTAATCACTTTTTTACCACTAATAACCTTTTACACATTGTTTTTTTTTAATTCAACACTTCAAAAACTTTCATTTAAATTTGTAAAAATGTTCTTTTGTTCATTTCACGAAGTACACATTTTCTCTTGTTTGTTTTGATTATATTGTTAACAACTTAATAACAAATATACTACAGTTGTCCCTTTCTCGCCGAACCCGTGTCATAGCTGATTTTAGCTTTTTTCATCACTCACTTTCTTCACCTCTGTATACTTTGTGCTGAATGTGACATACCTCATAAGAAACTATGTATTTCAACTTAGCTGTCAGTTGAAAAAGGCGAAGTTTAACGCATGACGGATTCATTGTGCCCCGGCCTTAACGCTAGGAACACAACTGGGACGAACGACCAGCGTTACCGTTGAAAAATTTCAAAAAGGGGCACAAATAGGGGTTTTTGAAAAAAAAGTGGCACAAAAGGGATTTCTAAGAAAACGAGGGGCAACTTTAAAATCAAGAAAAATTTAAGAAACAAACATATTTATTAACCCATTTTTATTAAAATCAAACAATAAAAACAAATTTGTAACATATAAAAAGTTTATTCGCACGTTTTATTTGCAAGTAAAAATTGTAAATTGTGTCAGAATTAGGTTTTACTGTCTGTTCTGTTACGAATCAGCTGAATCTTTTTTTAAATATTACACAAGTCGTTTGGTTTTGTATTTCGTTCTATTCTGTTACGGTTCAACCTGTGAAAATTAAAAATTTTTTTAAAGTAATTCTAAGTGAAAGCATAAAAAATGAAAATAGTGCTTGTGCTTTTAAAATTTAAAAAATGTAATTTTATATCAGAAAAACATGAAAATGGGCGATGCAAAACTCATCACTTTAATGGAAAACTGTGGCCGTTCTGCTCAGAAACAGGTGATAGGTTGTAACATAAAAAGCAACTATTAAAATTTAGAAATAGAACGGCACAGCACAGAACATCAACAGAAAGTAAAGAATAATGAAGCCTTGAAGCGTGGCTGCACTTTATCAGTTTTTCTTCTCTTCAGAAACTCACATTAATTAATAAAAATATTTCATTCAATAAGAATTGAAAATAATGAACTTAAGCCCGAATAAGAAATTATTTTTGATTAAAATTCACTACAGTTCAACTAAATCTAAATTTTTTTAATTTTATAATTATTTATTTGACGACTGTTAATAAATTTCTATAATACCGGCTAGTTGAGTATTTGCAAATACAGTTTTTATTTACAAATAAGACGAGTATAAATGTAGTATAGATACCTACTAAATATAAAAAAAAAATCATAAAATCTATGATAATAATGAAACACTGGTCAAAATGTGGCATTGATCGAAATTCCAATAGAAAATAAATGGAAATTTCGTTCGATATTGAATGCCGTAATTTGCCCCAGTTCTTAAGCTTTACAAAAAAATTGAAAACACATAAATAAATTTTTTGGCATCTTTTGGGGCATATCTCCTCTTATTTACTTAAAAACCAGTATAATTCAAAAAATTTACTTAACTATTTAAAGTTTTGGTAAAAAAATTTAAACTTCGATTCTGAAGAGGTTTGTGGTATTCTTTTTATGCATAATTCATAAAAAGAATAGCCCAATTCACAATCTTGTGCAAATGGTCTTGCATCGTTGCATGTGCAAAATTGTGTAGCATATTCTACTCACCACTTAACAATTCTAAGTGGTGAGTATCAATATACTATACCATTTTGCACATGCAACGATGCAAGACCATTTGCACAAAATTGTGAATTGGGCTAATACCTTAAATATCAATTCTTTTGAAATTGTACATCTGTATTTATTAATAAGTTCTTCACTTGCAATCCATTCTTTCAAATCGTTTTGAAATAAATTTAAGGCAGACAGCATGGACAGACAAGTGTCTACTTTCAGTCTATTTGAAAATTTTTTAGCAATGCCAATTTATGTTTACGCTTTATGTTTTTTTTGGTAAATTTTTTTTATAAAGATGAAATAAGGTGTAACTCAACGACTTTGCAACTGCTGGATCTGGGTATATTTTTGCGTTTAATTTAGTCAATTTGTTCATTGACTTAAATGTTGTCAATGCAACAATAGTCACTTTTCTCCGAAAATAAGTATTTTTTGTGGTAAAACTCGGATATTTTTAGATCCTTTGCTTTTGAGAATTGGCCACGTGTTTGGCTGTTGTAATTTTCTAAAATCGTGCGATTTCAACTCGATCGGTTTACAGAACAGCCTTTTAAAAAGATGTAATTTAATTAATTTAAATTTGGCTTTCACAATAGCTGTCGAAAATACAGATAGAATTATCAAGTTGAGTGTGCAATTGTACTCTCATATTTAAAAATCTTACACAAATGAAAAGATTTATACCAAGGTGTATGTTTTTATTTATATGAAGTTTGACACATAGGAAATAAAATCTCGTTGAATATGGTAGAATCTGTACGAATCTGCGTACATTTATTTTCAAAACAAAAACGAAAGTTGACTTTGAACAAAAAGGTGCAAAAGGGGCACAATATAATGCAAATGATACTAAAAGGGGATTTAAAAGTAAGGGGCATAAAAAGTGGCAAGGCAGTTGAAAAAGGGGAAAAATGCGAATTTAGTCGCACAACGGTAACGCTGCGAACGACGAATTTTTCGGTGCGAACTTTCGTCATAAAAAATAAATCATATTTATTCACATTGAGGTAGTTTAGACGAGAACAATTTTTAAGCCTCACAGTTTTTGTTCTTTTCCAAATTACACGAGACTAATTCATCTGGCACAAAATGTATTCGTATACACAGGTGTGTGTGTGTTGGTGTTTTTAGTATTCATTTAACATTTGCTTTTTTTTAAGTTGTATGTGTATTGGTTTTATGCTCCTAATGCGGGTTGAAGCTGGTTGAAAAGTTATGCCAACCGCAAAACCACTCTCTTTGCCTCTCTCACCTATAAACTGGCATGTTATGCCACCACAATTATGCCCGTGTAAATCAGCGCATTCATATGAAAAAGAAATGAATGACGAACGACGAAAAAACAATATTCTCTCCCAATCTCTTTACATACACAATAACCAGTGTGACCAGAATTTTAAATAAAATTAAGCTAAATCACGTATGTCTTTAATATATTTTTAGAGAATACGCAATTTGAATTTAAAAAAAGCTAAAAAAATAAGCTAGGAGCTTAATGAAAATTTTAAAGCTAAGTCCAGAAGAAATAAGCTAAATTTAACCTAAAATTAGCTAATATGGTCACACTGACAATAACCAACTTTATCAATTATAAGAGCAGAATTCGCTGAGTAAATTCGTCGTTATTGTGCTTCACACAACGAATTTACGCAGCGAATTCTTATCGACGAATTCGTCGACGTGGACGAAATTCGTCGTTCGTCCCAATTGTGTTCCCAGCATAAAGCAATAATAGAGAGGACAGTCATCGGTTATTTATTTTCGATCTCATATTTTATTGTAGCGTGCCAAGAAAATTCAATAAATAATGATAAAGCATTAAACACATTCAACACAGCAAGCCACCGACTACAAAATGTCAAGGATAGAATATACATACATATATGTTTATATTATGCATTAAACACATTCACCACAGCTAGCTTCCGACTACCAAATGTCAAGGATAGAATACAGAATACACATGTTTATATGAGAATGATTTAGACTTGGGTCGAACTCGTTCACTAGTTCATGCATTAAACACATTCACCACAGCAGGCTACACGAACACACGACTTCAAATGCCGCAAGCACCATTTGTCGCTTCGTAGCCAGCTACTTAATTACTTTGGAGACGCCAGCAGCACCATCTCCACCTCATATTTAAGTATGAATACATAGTTCAGTGTTACCACCTTCAAATATTTCGCATTTATAAAAATTAAATTAATCTTTCGAAATATACTTATATGACGTAAAAGTATAAAAATGAATCAATTTATGCTTTACATCAATTTTTGAATATTGTTTCTATTAATTAATATGAAATAATTGTACAAAATCATTCATTCGGCAACAACCTGCCGCTTTGTTGCTTTGCTGTCTTCAAAAGAATTATTCTCATAATATAAACATGTGTATTCTATCCTTGACATTGTGTAGTCGGTAGCCTGCTGTGGTGAATGTGTTTAATGCTTAATTTTTTCCACAAACCACTGATCAAACCCATTTAAATTACATAGGTTTGATCATTGGTTTGAACTAGTGAACGAGTTCGACCTAAGTCTAGAATGATTCTTTTGAAGACAGCAAGGCAATAGCGCGGCAGGTTGTTGTCTATGCTGATTTTGTCGTTGTAGTACAATTAAACTAATTTCTATTTCTTTGGCTGCAATGAGAAAATTCAGTGTTGCCAGTACAATACAATATGTTGAATGAATGATATCGCACAATTATTTCATATTATTTAACAGAAACGATATCCAAAAATTGATGTAAAGAAATTGATTCATTTTTATACTTTTACGTCATATAAGTACATTTCGAAAGAGTAATTTAATTTTTATAAATGTGAAATATTTGAAGGTGGCAATACTGAACTATGTATTTATAAGCATTAAACACATTCACCACAGCAAGCTACCGACTACCAAATGTCAAGGATAGAATACACATGTTTATATGAGAATAATTATTTTGAAGACAGCAAGGCAACATGGCGGCAGGTTGTTGTCTATGCTGGTTTTGTCGTTGTAGTCCAATTAAACTAATTTCTATTTCGTTGGCTACAATGAGAAAATTCAGTATTGCCAGTATAATACAAAATGTTGAATGAATGATTTTGTACAATTATTTCATATTATTTAACAGAAACAATATCCCAAAATTGATGTAAATAATAAATTGATTCATTTTTGTACTTTTACGTGAAATAAGTACATTTTAAAAGAGTAATTAATTTTTATAAATGCAAAATATATAAAAGTGGCAATACTGAACTATGTATTTGTACTTGAATATCAGCTGCAGATGGTGCTGCTGCCGTCTCCAAAATAATTAAGTAGCCGGCTACGAGGCGACAAATGCTGCTAGCGGCATTTGAAGTCGTGTGTTCGTGTAGCCTGCTGTGGCGAATGTGTTTAATGCATTAGTCATATATATTACGGCGTCGTACTTTCTTTCAAACTTGATGTCTTAATAGTTCCACTCCACAACTGAATGAGAATTTCAACGTACATTCCTCAACTTCAATTTAACATTACAAACAGTGTAAACAAACAATTTTGTTGTACCCTACATTAGTTGAGGTGGTGTGTACCTATCAGTTGTGTAGTATGTAACTATACGTTTTATCATTTGTAACGTCACGTTACAAGCTACTTGTACATGGCAGTCAAACAGTTAAGGAAGCAATTATTTCAATTGGAATGTTGTGCGAAGAGGCTCAAGAGCACCGCAGCTTTAGATTATGCAAGATAGAACAAAAAGTTGGAGGATATTCATATTTTTCTTATTTCGTTAGACCCTATTCTTAGAGCCAATTTCACCGACTTATTTAAAAGTCATTTTTCCATACAAAAATGAATGAAAATCGACATTTAAATATGAATTGATATTTAAATAGATTTGGTGAAATTGGCCTTCAATAATTATCGAGTTAGAGTAAGAGGGGCACCAATTGTTGTGAAAGCGACTAAAAAAATATACTTAATACGCTAACAATGGGTATTAAATATTATCAGCCTTATTTATAAAAATTATAAAGGCTTTATAAAAGGTTTTTAAGACAAAATTTTCATACAAAATTTTTCTTATTAAGCCTTTATAAAGCCTTAATAATTTTTATAAATAAGGGCGTATATTTTTTTATTAAAATTATTTATAAAGTGAATTGTTGTTTTTTTTATGCTGCAGCCACACGTTAAGTAAATCGCTTTCAATTTCATCATACATACTGCGAGTCAAAATTTCTTGAGGTTGCTAGCTGTGACACAAATTGATAGTCAATTCTATTTTATAAATGCCTTCGACGAAGAAATAACTTAAAATATTAGCTTCATTCAATGTAATAATGTGACCAGCTGTTCAAATTGAACATAAAATTGTCACACAAAAGGATAGGTGAAATTGAAAGCAATCTAATTGTAAATCTAATATAAAAAGTTTGAGCGTATTAGTAATAAAAAAGTGTGAGTGTATTGCAACTTGAAAAGAATTGAAAGTCAAAAATTCAACGAGTGGCCCTCTAGTTAATAAAATTATTTATCAATTCATTTATTACAAGTTATTTTTTTTAATTATATATTCGTTAAAACTTAACTGTCCTGTAAATCATATATATCTTATGTATTTTAAAAGATTTCTTTTTTTTTTTGGATGACAGTGAGAAGAAAGAAATTAAATTGATTACATATTTACAAAAAAGTCTCGAATAAAAAGTTCGCTATAGCTGAACGTCACTGTTGTTTAAATGATATAGAAATTCTAAAATAATTTTCCAAATTGAAAAATCACTGAAACATTAAAAGCTAATACGAATTTGTTAATATTATATGAAAAACTAATATGTACTATTGAAGTTCGCAATAGCGAAACTCTATCGTACTTTCTTAAAAAATCGAGCTAGGATTAAAAATAAAAACACAAACCCTTATAGACTGACCATCAAATAATTTTGTTTAGCTAGATGCGGGATTCGTCCCACTGTGCGCTCGCTCTGTTCCACTGCAATAAGAGGATGCCTTTATTACTACGGTCGTCAGTAAGCATCTAATGCAATTTCACAATGACAGTTTATAAAAAAAAATTTCTCTATTTAAATATTTCCTCATATTTACAAGAAGTTGTCGCTTAAGGCGGTTTCAGACTATAATACAAGTATTAATACTTTTGAGGAAAATGTTTCCCTGATTTAATTTCTGTTTAAAAAATTTCAAAAAACAATAACAACTCAACATGTCAGATTTGCATTTTCCACAAAAGTATTAATACTTGTATTATAGTCTGAAACCGCCTTTAATGAAATATTTTCAAATTGAAGAAGCGCCAAAAGTAGCAAGGTCACTGAATTAAATATCGTTCTTTTTATAACTCACAAATTTTTCACACTTCAAAGATTTTACCAAACTAAACCAAAACAAAACTGGAAGTTGACCGGTAGGAGAAATGACAATGTGAAAAATCCATAGAATTAAAAAGAAATGTTATTTTTTAATTCAATTACATTTAGATTTAATATCTTTCTCACTACGGTGGCTATTTATTAAGAACTTCTTATGATTAATTTTCAGAAAAAAAAGAAATTTTAATTTAAACTTATCTTCGCGGTGTCTGTTAGTTGGTTGCTTGTCTTTCTTTGCATTACAGCCATTAAAGTGTGAACGAAGTGTGAGTGGAAAGTGCCAATGAACCCTTCTACTACTACTGTGTCAAAAAACTCCAAGCACATAAACAGATTGTTATCATCTGAAGAGGAAATAAACAAATTGTCCAAACTAACAAACAAACCATCCAACCGGCCGGCCACTCAGCTCCATTAAAATTTAATACTAAACAATCAAACAGGCAACAACATAAAACTACTGCCCCAAAAAGCAACAGCAACAGTAGCAGCAAACATTTTTGTTGTAGTTGTTGACGCTTTTGCTTAATTGTTGTCATTTAAGGTTTGTTTCTTTTGCTTATCTACAGCTGCTGCTGCTGCTGCTGGTGTTGTGGCCAATCAAATAAATTATTTTTCCATTGCCATTTCTTGTGTGTCATTTGCCCAAAAAAGCGTAACCAACTAATTACTATTGAAAAACTATTTGATTCAGACATATATTTATTGATTTAAACAGTTTCCAATCATGTTGGATTCTATAAAATTGTCTATTAGTTATGTATGAAACTGTTTAACTCAATAAATACGTGTCTAAATGAAACTGTTTTTCATTAGTAATGAGTGGTTACGCTTTTTTTACCCTTGTGTGGCACATGGCACACAGATGGAAACCCGTCCTATCTTTCTTGCTGAAACAGTTTATTTAATTTAGCTTTTTAAGAATACTGTGGGTGAAGAACAACAACAACTTCGTGGGTCATTTTTTAAATTCTAAGTTCTCTGCAATCAAATTTGTGAAAGTTCTGAATGTAAGAAGAATGAATAATTTTATTCGATAATGTAACATAAAACACAAATTTTAATTAAAAAAATGACCCTAATAGCCCTAAATTTTAAGATCAAAGGAAAGCTTTAACACAAAGCGAAGATAAAAAATAGTATAGGGTGTTTCAAAAGAAAGTCAAGTCTATATGTATTTAGTGGATTGGTTAAAAATTAATTGAAAACTTTAACAAACTTTCACATGTAATTTGTTTTAGAGAGCGATACGAATCAAATCATAAATATAAAAGATCTTATTCATAAAAAAATATTTTTGATTTATATAGGTAGATTTTTTAAGAACTTTCGGATTTGATTTGAAAAAAAAACACATAAAATTACTAGGAGCTGCTACTGCAGCTGGTAATCAAGATGAAAATGGAATTTTCATCTATAAATTCTAAATAAAATATATAATTTCAACTACCATAAATATATGAAATCTTTATTTGAGTCGGTATAACGATCTATATAATTGAATGTTTAAAGATAACTTAGTGTAAATGTTGGCCGCGGATATATCTGATATGTCTCCATCATATCGCCCGGTGTCTCACGAATAAATTTTTCAATAATGTCTTCCAGTGCATCAACAGTTGCGAGCTTGTGCCTACAGACATGAGCCTTAACATAGCCTTACATAACATAGTTTAACATAGTGAAATAAACTGTTCACCGTACTCGCCTCTCAATTCGGGCCATTGTTTCGCGTGGTGTGTGGCTTGTGACACCACATGTCAGCTCTTCCATTTTGGGCAAAAAAATAAAAAAAAAATAATACCAGAGGCACAATTGCTGCGAATGGCGCCGAAACCATTATTCACGGTCATCAACAACACTGGCGGATATAAAGGGGGTCCCAACAAGAACGCATGATTTAAATTTTAAATAAAACACAGATATTTAAAAAAAAAATCGTAAAACTTTATTATATCGTAAAGTAGACAAAATGAGGTTATGTGTGGAACAACAAATCGGGCAGATGGCCGCCGCGGCTTTGCTGGCACACACGCGATCTTTTAATCAAATTTTCAATGGCCGTTTTGCATAAATGCTGCGGTATTTCATTAATGCAGCGTCCAATTTCCCCTTTTAAGGCTTGAGTCGTCGTCGGCTTATTCGCGTAAACCATCGACTTCAAAAAACCCCAAAAAAAAAAGTCTAATGGTGTTAAACCGCACGATCTAGGCGGCCAATTCTGGGGGCGAATTACGGCACTCGTTATCGAACGAAATTACAAATTATTTCCATATAAACTCTATTGAAATATTTCGTAATTTCGTTCGATAACGAGTGCCATAATTCGCCCCCTGGTCTCCAAAACGCGAAACAACACGACCGGGAAATGACTGATGTAGCAATTGAATTGTTTCTCTGGCTGTATGACATGTGGCGCCGTCTTGTTGAAACCACATGCCCTGCGCATTCATTTCTTAAATTCTAGGCACGAAAAAACTGGTTATCATTTCACGATACCGAACACCATTGACTGTTTGCGCTTGACCTGCGTTTGAGCGACATCATCACGTACAGCTGCGACATTTTCGGTCGATCGACCTGGTCGAAGGGGCGTTGTTGTTTTTACATCACTAACAGACCCAGTTTCGGCAAATTTATCCATCAATCTCTTTACAGTTGACTCTTTTGGAGCATTATTGTGACCCCAAATTGATCGCAAATTTGCGAACTGTAGCCGCAAAACTTTCACCATTTTGGTAAAACAATTTCACAATGAGAATGCGTTGTTCATTCGTGTAGCGCTCCATTTTTAATAACCTCGTACCTTCTACTAGCAAACAATAACAATTGTTCAAATGTCAAACAATGACACTTCGAATGGCCCCAAATTTAAATCTTGCGTTCTTGTTGGGACACCCTTTAGCTGCAATATTTTCCTCTGTCCACACTCTACGTATGCGTGTTGATGGTTTAATGTTCAATAATGCAATTTTGTTGCGAAATTTAGCACAAGATTCCGAATAGCCGCCTCAGAAGGTCGCCCAAACTTACGATAAATTGGAAGAAGTGCACGATGCACTTAACCCAACATGAATTTTGATAATAAAATCTGCAGCGTTTTTTCATTCATGTTTAAATTATAGACCAAACCAAGGCGAATTGATACCAAGTGGTCTTAATTTGCAATTGTACATAAAGCCTTTATAAAACAGAATTATTTTTATGAATAATGCAGAAAAACTTTATCTTTTATTACCTATTTTATTAGTTACACAATTTGGGAAATTATTTCCCAGGCATAATATTTTCTTTGAAAAAAAATATACAAAGAAAGTGGGTCTATTGGCGCAAACTTTGGATATCAGATAACGCATAGGAGGAATTCAATCAGGATGATGAGAGAAGGAACTCGCCTTCCAATTTTCTGGTTCATTTTGCTTAAAAAATTTTGTATCAAGTTAATTTTGTGAGAAAGAACTAACTAATTTTTATTATTTAGCAGAGGTCTGTTTTTTCGTTAACAGAGCTCTCATGTTAAACAAGATGGTTTGAGTCTAGGGTTATAAATTTAAATTTTTTTTCAACGTACGTTTTTTCTCATCTTTATTCCATAGTGCTGCTTTAACTTTTTCTTATAACATTATATTACAAGTATTTTATAATTGTTATACATTTTTGTATAACACTTTTCATTATTTGTTTTGGTTTATTTACATTTTTCCATTCTCTGCTTTTTATTTACTATTGTATAACATTGTTTAAAGTTCACAGAGTTTATTGGCATTGCTTTGCATATTCTTACAATATGACAATATGAATTTAAAGTTAAACTAACACATTCTGTTCAGGGCCTGCGGTTGAATTTCCTTAGGTCTGTAGGTAAATCAAGGGCTTCCCTAGTTGCATACATACTCACAAACATGTAGAACTCTTAACAATAAATATGTAATTAAACTGTTTCCAACAGTTATGGCAAATAAAATGAAAACGCATAGCATTTTTTTTGCAGCTACAACTGCTATGAAACTATGTGTCCAATTTTAATCTTAGGGGCAAAAATTCAAAATTTGAACTTCCGTTTTTCAAAAAAAAAAAAAAAAAAAAAAAAAAAAAAAAAAAAAAAAATTCACGATACACTTTACTTTTCCAGTAAAATCCAGTAACTGAGTAAATACTGAGTAATTTAAAGAAATTACTCTCAATAAAAAAGTTTGCATCTAAAAGTACGCGAACGGAAAAATTGTAAAATCCAGTAAAATATATACAACAGCTGATTACCAATTCAGCCGCTAAAAAAATTATACATATGAAATACACGATAGAATATTTTGTTTATTAATAAAAGTAATAGATATGGACATATGTTTTTATTTACACTTATTTGGCTGGTCCACGATATCGACACTTTCTATAGCTTACTTATATTGAAAACAAAAATAAACTTTCTTATTTTGATTTTGTTTTAAATATAAGTAAGCGATAGAAACTTTCTTGTCGACATCGCGGGTCAGGTCGTTAAGGTTTCTAAGCTTTTTACCCTAAATGTGAGAAGTTATTAGGATGATATATTCAAGACAACGAAAAACTGGGAAATTATTCAAAAAAAGTACACAAAGTAAATATTTTTTAAATGTTCCATACGGCAAAACAGGAACCGTCGACCCGACGATATGTATAAACAAAAATTCAAATATAATAATCTATTAACTTTATTCACGTTTAAAAACAATCGGTTAGGTTCTGAATTCCATGTGAAATTAAATCGTTCGGAAATGCAAAAGCATTTTTAATATAAATACATGCATATGTACATACATATTTCCAAAAATTCTAAGGAAATTCCGCATGTTTTAATTCCACGTGGAATACATAACATACCCGAATATTTTTCTAGCATTAAACTTAAATAAATGTTATAATGCCAATTTATAACTTATACATTTGTTTTTTGTTATTTTAAAAATTTCATCATAAACTAAAAATTTTTGTTTCCCTTTACTTTTGTTTGTTTATATTTAAAAACATATGGTTTCGTTTTACTGGATTTTACTGGCAAAAATTTGTCCAGTAAAAACTTGCATTTACTCAGTAAATGAACTGTCATTTTTCTCTCTCAATTCGCCTTCTCATTTACTAGATTTTGTGGACTCGAACGCAATCCAGTAAAAAATAGTAAACATTTTTGAGTTCTCGAACGCACTTATAAATACCAAAAATTTGTGCTAGTTGGCAACTCTGTTTAAATATAAACAGCTGTGAATTTTTAAATTAAGGGCCAATCTTCGATGGCGACTAAGGCCCAATAATTGACTTCTCAATTAAGTGTCATTCATCTTTAAGTGCCGGAAACCAACTAATGAAACTTATTGATTATTTAGGAAGCTTGTTTTTTGCTGGGGTGTAATAGTACACAACAAGATGTATGGACATATACACGTATAACAAATGTTATACGTGTTACATAATTCACAGTTACAGTTACATAATTCACGGCCCTTTTCACGTTGTACAATTAAAAAGCTAACAGGGACTTTAATGAAAGATTTTGTATGAAGAACTTGCAGTTAAATTTCAGGTTAACTCCTAATCATACATTGTGAAAAGGGACGTCTGTTGCATATTTTATATATTTATTTGTAGTGGGGTGGTTGTCCACTGTCGATTTTAATTTTTTTTTTTTTGTATAATTTGAATTTATATAAAATTTTACTTACCAGCCTGTCTTGTCGATATACATACAACTTTACAAATGGGAACGTTGTATTACGTGTCAAATTACTCATAATTAAAAGTAAATTACATACGCATGTACATAAAGTAAAAGATTGTTGCAAATTATTTCGCACAACAAAAACGAGATCTTCTGAGAGCGTAGATACATTTTTTTACGATTAATGGAAGTCAATGTCATAATAACTATAGATGCAAATATTACAATAACAACAATTGTAATCGATTTATTGCAAAATGTGCATGCATTTGATAAATTCATTACTGTGATAAGAGTACAGAAATGTAAAGTAAAATATTTTTAGTAAATTCAACGGGGAAGGTGTCTCAATATGAAAAAATTTTAATTGATTAATAATATCGAGAATTTTTTTTAAATTTTTTTTAAATTTTTTTTAACGTTGAAATACAGTTTAAAAAAATATATACATATATATAACGAGTAAAAAAACATGTTAAGTAAAAAAAATTAATTCTCATTATTGACTTTTAGGATTTCACTTGAATTTCTTAAAAATCTAAAGGATATTGGCGTCGTGTCTTTAGACTACTTACAGAATCATTTTGAAATTTTCTTTGGTAATACCTTTCTTCAAAATTTTGGACGTGTGTTTTGGATCGTTATCTTGTTTAATTATAACTTGTTCCCTGCAACACTAGTTGACAAAAAAACTAACCTCCAAATAAAGCTAGTTTCTAGGTTAATTTGGTTTTGATAAACACGAATATGACATTTATTGATTTTTCCACAGAATCGTTTTCGAGATATTCGGTGAAAAGGTGTTGAAAACGAAAAAAAATTTAAATAATACTGTTTATTTTTATAAAATTTGTCATTTTAAGTTCCACCATTAAGGTAAAAAGAAACATCTAAAATGTTTCTTACGCCAATATCTGCGAAAAATATTTTTCTTAGCGCAATCACTGCAAAATAGTTAACATGCGAAAAAAAAATGAGAAAGCTATAACATCCGAATATTAATTTTCATAAGCAATCATCACCTTATTCTTGTCAACATCGTCACAACACGGTATTGTTTTGCATTGCCTACTTTAAATTATTATTCTAGTTGTCATTATCGAAGATTGGCGATAACTGTAAATATATGATATGGCTTCTACAAGAAAATTTGACGGCGATATTGTGATGAAAAGAGTTTGAATTTATTGTCACCATTTTTACTAACGACTTAAGTTGATTTACAGCAAACAGTAATTAAAAATTTAATACAAACGCCCTGAACTGTTCTCTAAGAGTGCAGTTGTTTTCGAAATTCCGGCAGGTTCATTTATATCGCGATATTAGGCAAACATTTTTTATTCCCACAGAATTTTTATGTTTTATGTAAAACTAATGAGTACCCACTTTTGACACAGCAGCACAAAAGCACAAAAGGAATATATTCGTCGTTAGAGTTCAAGTGTAATTAAAAAAAAAATACTTTAGTTAAAGGGCATTTACACCTGCTCAAAATCAGTAAGAAAATCTATACCGTGTACACCACATTTTTTTGACATTTATCAAGATTTATTATCCAAAACAAAACCCATTAACTGAACATTTTCCAAAACTACAACCAAACTATTACAATTTAGCCAATTCATACATCTTTTAATGTACACAGAATGACTTTTTAGTACAAATTAAAAAAAACAGTTTTACCACTATGTTAAACAGAATTTTAAGTAGATTTTTTCAAAATCCAGAGAGAGGTCTAATCATCGCTTTCGATAACGAGCTGATTCGATCACGTTTTTTCAGTTTGACATTATGACAATCGCCATATTCTCAAACTGAACAAATGTGTTGACATTAATTTAAATAAGGGCATTAGAGGTGCACATATAGCTGTCTTTACCGATAGTCAGTCAGCTCTTAGGTCTCTCATTTCATGAAAATTCCGTTCCAGGCTTGTTTTAGAGTGCTTTGACTCATTACAAAAGCTATCCATACAGAACAAGTTTTCCATTTGTTGGATACCTGGCCACAGCGGTCATTTAGGGAATGAGGAAGCGGATGAACTGGCCAAGAGGGCATCTGCTGCTCCTTTTATGGGCCCAGAGCCGTTTTGTGGCGTAAGTCAGTCGACTGTAACATCTCTAATGAAAGATGATAACACTTCGACCGCTAAGGAAATGTGGCTGTCTTCTTCTGGTTTAAGGCAGTATAAAGCTTTGATGCAGCCAATTTACATACAATGGCATCCTGAACCTCCACAGGAATAATTTACGGCTTGTTACTGGTTTTCTTTTTGGTCACTTTGGACTGAACTATACTCTGTGGAAAAGTAACCAAGTTCTTTCACCATTGTGTCGTTTTTAATAGGAAGATGACGAGAAGACGGTCTTATGTGAAAGTAGATGGCATGTTTTTCATTCCGAGTTTCTGTGTTCAGATGATATTAGGTGGGCTTCTCCAATATCTGGGGCCTAATTCCCGCATTCGATTGCGAGCGAGTTATTACTCGAATGTGCGAGTTTTTTAACTTTTGGGATTTTCGCATTCGATTTCGAGTAACACATATTGAAATTTCTAATGAAAGCATTTGATAACTTGCATACATTCGAATGCAACCGTTCGTGTTCGAAATTCGAAATCATTTTTAACATATAAAAAACGAAGAAATAGAAAATGTATGTTCAATATTTTACTTATTTATTTAAAAATGAATGAATGCACAAATGTACGTATAAAAAAATACAAATTAAAAAATTTCTACTTGACTTTAAATATAACAAAACACACTGGCTTGGCAAATACATAATGTTTTGCCCAAGAGTTGTCTCGGGGAAAATAAAAAAAATCAACCAACCCTGGGAACACCTAAATAACAAATTAAATGCTTCTGGTCAAGCAATAAAAGAATCGAACATGTGGCTAGTGCTCTATTCTCTAACTTTACACTAATTTATTATTATTAAGTTATTAATAAAATTAAAATGAAAATAACATTTATGTATTCGTTTCTTTTTTCTGCATATACGTTTGTATGTACGTACATACATATGTTTTTGCATACATACATATATAGAAAAATATGCTTTTGCTTACAATTTATTCAGTGTTGTGAAATGAATTTATATATAAATATATTTTCCTTTTTCCAACACTAAAACCAAAACTCGATTCGCTTGGTAGCGAGTGGCATCATCAGAAAATTTCTTGCCATCGGAATTAATTTCTATTCGAATGCAATTCCGATCACGAGTGCAGGAATTAGGCCCCTGTACTGTTTTTCATAAGAATAGATTGATTTAATTTAATTCACAGATCTATGGTACAAAAGATCCATCAGGTGTCGCAGTACCGGTCTTTGGATCATATCTTCCCCCTATTCTATTTCTATTTCTATCTCAAACGTGAAAAAACGTGATCGTATCAGCTCGACGATTAGATCCCTGTATTTGGTAAAACAATTAACAGTCGGGTTAACTTCCCCTACTTCAAAAGTTAAGATTAGAAATCATGCAAAAAAAGAGAGCTGAATGAAACACATACTAGTTTTATATAGATAAATATGTATTACATACATATATGTATGTATGTACACCTTAGAGAAAACATAAATAGTACTAGAGAAATAATAAAATAGAAAATGTAACACTTCTATTTTGTTGATGCCACATAAATGGCTTCAGTTTACAATTCATATCCCAAGTGGCATGTTGTCAACATACGAGTACACATGTATGCAAATTGCATAGTTTTTCGAAAATATCGTTTCGTATTAAAATAATTTAAAACTAATTTAAAAGAAAATGTTTTTTAATAAACGTGCAGGATGGCTGCGTGCATCCAAGTTCCAAGAAGGACAAACACGTCCTCGTCCACGTCCACGTCCACATCACCAGCAAGCAAGTGACCAATTGCCATTTCTATCGCGATCAAGATTTAGTGCTTTGCCGCATTTTCATGCTGCAGCTAATGAGGAACATGATTCGAATCATTTGACTCTGTTTATAGCAATTTTGTATGTAATCGATATGTTTGGTGTGTTTCCGTTTGTAATGCTTCCGGCTCTACTGGTTGAACTGGGCTTTTTTGGCATACCACTCGTAATATCGGTGGTGGTTTTGCAAATTTATACATCGTTTCTGTTAAGCGAGTGTTGGAATATGGCTCAGACATTGGACTCATCTATAACAAATAAAAGCAGGTGGGTGGGTGGGCTTTCACTTTTACCAGAAGCCATTTCTATGTAATACATAAATCAAATATATTCTTTGCTCTAGATATCCCTATGCCGCAATTGCTAACTTGGCCTATGGACCTTATGCCGGTTTTTTAGTTACAATCCTATTGAATATCAGCATATTTGCCAATGGTATACCCAACATTGTTATGGCTTCTCAAAATTTGGAACTTGTGGGCGATCGCATTACAAATGGAGAATTTCGGTTTTCATTTTGTTATTGGGCAATTATAGTTGGCATATTTTTATGCCCAATGGCCTGGTTGGGTAGTCCGAAAAATATGAGGTTGGTATTTGTTTATAAATACAACACAGACATACTTTAATTATTTTAAAAATTTTGTTTTGGGTTTGTAGAAGTCTGGTTATCTTCTCGGCTGTAGTGATGATAGTGATTGTAATGCTACTTTGGTTTTGCCTGCTTACGGCCTCACCGCTTGGAAAACCCTTCCAGGGTGTAAGCTTCGGTTGGTTTTAGTTTTATTTATATAATTTTTTTTTTATAATCTTGTAAGTATTTTTGCAATTTCCTTCTAGAACTACCGCCTTTTTTAGGAATTTTAAGCGGCTACAGTATATTAGCTTTTCAATTTGATATTCATCCCATGTTGTTGACTTTGCAAATCGATATGCGGGAGAAAGAGAAAGTTGGCTGGGCCTCTTTTTGTGGTATTGCCAGTAAGTATACATATTTTTACTGTTATTTTATTTATGAAGGACATTGCCAGAATTAAGTTGAATTTATAGCAATAGTGCGATTAGTGATAAATCGTAATTTATCGATATATTTTTTGGTTTGAAGAATCGATAATGTCATTCTGTAAATTCTTTTTTACGATAGTGTACATCTGTGTCTTACCATTCAATTCCATGTCATCTGGAACAAAAAATAATAAAAACAAATAAAATAAAAAATAATATAACAGCTGACTTCAACAGAGAGGGAATATCGTTAACATCAGCTATTGGATAGCAAAGTCAAGTAGTTTAGATTATAATTGTTATGGCAATATGGTTATTGTTATGAAACTTATTGAATGTAGGTCACGGTTTTTGCCGCTTGTTATTCAATCTCCACCAAATGTCAAGACACATTTTTCAGTATACTTTTTTTGACATCCCAAGAAGGCAATTTTCAAAGCAAATTGAGGAAAATTTAATGTATCATATTACAGATCCATATTCTTAAGAAAGTGAAAATGGAATTCAGCTCTCCTGTGTGGACGCCACCTCAAAGCCTAGATTGGGGCTGCTCGATCGCGTATAGGCGGTTTCATTACACGTAAATTCGAAAGTATTTTCTTTCGTTTGATATTACAGAGTAGACCCGAGGAGACAGTTGGGTATCCAACTCTATTGACTCATTGAAGCAATGTGGACTGCATTTCTTTGTGCTATCGCTACTATAATGGATTGTGTTCTAATCGGCATATCTTTACGCACAGCACATTAAGGTTCAATTAAACGTGTCATAACCATACAAGGCAGCTGTTCGAACAAAATTATGGCCAACCTGTGTTCTATTATACATAGGTAACTCGCCATAACGCCATAGCCATAACTATATAATTTCGGTGTTTCGCTGCTAGATTTATCATATTCTTTCGTAAAAAATCTTTCAAGTTTTATTTTTTCTTTGGTATAACATTCTAGCAGAAACTTTGGACATATTTAGCATTTCCCCATAATAATTTTCTGGCAGCACTGCTGGTCATACATATTTGTTGTTGTACTTTTGAAATTAATAAACAAATGAAAAGAATGAATAAACAAATGAAACAGCTGTTTATGGTTATGGCAACACTAATAGATGAAGCAGATATATATCGCTCATTTACTCAAAAAACGTCATAACTCAAAAAATGTAATTTTTGAGTTACTGATGCAGAATTAATCCTCATATCGTTCTTCATATTGTGTAAAAATTTCTTACAAATATTTTATTTATTCAACTCTTGAGAGAAAAAATAAATTTTCTTTTTCCATTAGTTTTGTGTGTAAATTGAAAACTTCAAGCTCTTTTTTTTTGGCAAACTGGCTTTTTTGAGTTATGACGTTGTTTGAGTAAATGAGCGATATGTATGTATATCGTTATTACAATGGTTATGGCTATGGGCACGGTGTAATAATGCAGGTGACTGCGTAAGGATTTGTTATACAAAAATACGGCAACCATAGATGCGTAAAGAACCGAAAAATGTCAAAAGCACAAAAATAATTGTACTAAAACCAAAACACAATCGAAGTTTTTGACATTCTTCAGCTACAAAGCACATAGAGCAAAAAATTATCAGCTGAAGTAGCGCTGCCACCTAGTTAGATACACCTTGGCTATGGCATTATGGTGTTGCACGTTTGATTGAACCTTTATTCCTTAAGGCAAAAGTGACTTAAGGTGCAATCAGACGTGACATAACCATAACCATAGGAAACAGCCGTTCGATCTTAACTAATGAGCAACACTGTATTTGATTATATATGGGTGACTTGCCAGAACACCATAGAAACCAATTGAATTTTGGTTTGGTTATGGCTATGGCATTATGGCTATGGCAGGTCTAATTGCACCTTTATATTACGAATAAGAGAGGGAATTTGTAAAGTAAAGCAATTTAATACACTTCTTTTAATTTCAGCAACATCAACAACGGCAATCATAGGCTCAGTTTTGGCCGCCTACAAGTTTGGCACCATGGTAGCGGAAAATGCTTTGGAATCTCTACCTCGCAGCCTGCCATTGTACATTCTTTTGATTTTAGTTACAATACAGCTTTGCTTTTCCGTTACAGTGGGCAGTTCTGCTTTATTTTTACAAATCGAAAACTATTTGAAAATATCGGAAGGTATAGAAAATAGCATTTCAATTAAATTTATTTTAAATTAAAAACCAATCCCTCAGTATTCTCTCTCAAACGTGTTCTGGTTAGATCTTCTGTAGTGGGCCTGCAAGTTATGATCTCTGAATTTCTGCCCAGCTTTGATGCATTAATGGATATAGTGGGTGGTACTATAACGGGACCGTTGGTATTTATTTTACCTCCTTTGTTGTATAGACGAATGGTTCAACTGGAGCGCTATCAGCAACGTATTGCCACTGAGGCCGCTTATGGCAGTTTACCTTTAGATTTAAATTACGAACCCCTACATGCACAAGCTCCTCACCTGGAAACAAATACAAGAGTTACATTGGCTGCTCTGTTAGAAGTTTGCTGGCTGCGCACCATCTACACCTTTAATCGTTTGCAATGCGATTTATCCTGCTCAATGGCTGTCTTAGTATTTGGTATATTGGCCACATTCTTTTCAACGTATTTAAATCTCTTCCAGTTGAATGAACTTTTTCGTAATAATTCTCCATGTTTTAAAAATTTTACTGAAAGTAGTACGTAATAGTATTAAGGGCTTCTTATTTTAAAAAATTAGAAAAAAATATTTATAAGAAAAACTAGTAGTAATAAAACATTATGACACTTAAGACTACGATTTGTTTTGTTTTCATTTGAATAAAAAAATTTGTGCATATTTTAAGGCTCAGTTAGCCGACTGTAATGTAATGTAACTGCAACAGTAGGAAACAGCTGATCGATATTTTTATATGAAAAGTAGGTTACGTTGCATTTCATCTCTATAACCATTTTCATTACTTTTCACATAACAATATCGATCAGCTGTTTCCTACTGTTGCAGTTACATTACATTACAGTCGGCTAACTGAGCCATTATTCTTTCTAGTTCATATTTCGCATACTATAAGCCGATTTATTAGGCCGCCAAAAGATGAAGAGCAATCTTTTTTTTAGGTTGCTTGCAGACGTTTCAAAAAGAGAAAATTATTTTGGTATTATTATGGATACTTATTTGATTCAATTTTTGGATTCGGTATAAATATCTATTGTATGGTCTTACGAAATTTTCAATTTATATGCATACATATATATTTAGATATATGCGCATTTAAGTTGATTTATATGTGGATAAATAAATTGCCATCGGAAAGAGCTGACATCGGTTAAAGTCCTCTTTAATTAGTATCTCTTCATTCATTTTAATAATAAAAAAAAATGTTAAATTTAAGATGCCCTTAAATCAATTGAACTAAGTTGACTGAAAGTGTAGAAATGATAATGATCCCCACGTATGTTCGACTACATTATTGATAAATGTTCTGTTTCGATATCAGCTGATTGTATTTTTCTTGCTTTTTAATACTTTTTCTTTACACAACTAACTTTTAATACTTTAAACGCCATCCAAAAAAATATCCTGCACTTTATAGTTTTTGCAATCCTATTCCATCCAGCACACAAGTGACTGCGTACGCTTATTTAAATCGTAAGAGACGCCTACTATACACATTTGTATAAATTTTTTTCTTTCTCAATAACAGCAGTATTTAGTAGTAATTTTTATAATACCACTTCCTTATGATGCGTAGTAATTGTTCTAAACAATTTCTTGCATGCTGATGTACGAGATGCACTTAAAATGATCTACTCTGTATTCAAGCTGTATTCAATGTTTGAAGTTTTTATGTTGTAAAGAAGTTTCGTAGTAACATGAATTGTAAAACAAACAATAAAGAATTAACTAACGTACTTGTACCTACAGTTAAAAATGATCATAAAAATTAGATCTTAAAAGCCTGCTGCTATTAGACAGGTATTTTTTTATTATTTATTTTTGTTTAGATAAAGCGAATCATTAAACAATTTTGGAAACAAGAACAACTAAAATATTGCATCTCACCGGTTAATAGTTGTGTTTGTAAATGTATGCGCTAAGGAAAAAAAGATATATTGCAGTGTAAAACATAAAACTTACGAGGAAAATATAATGAACCAAACAACTATCTAAGCACAATAATAAACAATATAATATATCGTTAGCTTAAGCAAAACATTATGTAACTAAACTTTTTTATATAGAATTTTTATAAAATTGTTCAAGTGATAGTAGTTGTTGTTGCAACAGCTTCGTTATGTCCGGATGTCCTAACATTGGGTCTACACCTAACATAATATGTAAATTCAATCGCAGAGAGAATTATGTTACGTGTAGACTTCAAATGTGTTATCTCAATCTTATAAGATTTTTTATAAGAGTGGTGTTATAAGAAAGAAATCCTATGACAACAATCTTTTGCGATGAATTGTCAAGAAACACACGTACATGAAAATAAATTGGTATGCATGTGTTTGTGTTTATTAAATTAAATGAAAAACTATATTTTGGACAAACTTTCTTGGATTTTATGTGCTTAAATGTGTTTAATTAATTTATAAATTAAAGTTTGTGTGAAAAAAATTAAAATAAAATAACTAATTATACAAAAATAATACATGTTAACTCTATGAGAATTTGCATAAAATGAAATGTTACAGGAAAAATAAATTTACGTTTTCCTATTGTATGAAATGAAGAGAAGTGGCACAGATTTTGCTGAATTGACAATCTTTGACCGAATTGGGCTCGTGTGGTAGATACGTTGGCCGTGTGCATAATGTAGTTTAAACCCACTATCAAATACTACCGTGATTTTTTAATATAAAATTGTATGGCGAAACTCGTTAAGATCATATTCAATTTTGCCGCTTATGCTAACTTCATGCTAGTTTTTTCTTATACATACGGCTGTGAGTCTTTTTGAAAACAAGAATCAGTCTAATATGTATGTAATATTTGTAAAATGTTCATACTCGTATATTTCGAAAACATCGAAAGTAGAAAAATCATTAAAGCTCGCTTACCCCAAATTTGTTCATGATAACACTCAGACACGATCGTACGATTACAGGTAAACACATTTAAATTCTTTAAAATTTACCATCAATCAAAAAATACATATACATATGTATGTACATACATATGTATGTATGTATGTATGTAAATCTTTATTCTTTATTTGTACTAATTTCTTAAGCTGTTCGTTCACTTTTCTTAAGTTTTTAATTTCATTATTTGCAAGCACAGAAATTCCGGTTTCTAATTACAAAATAAATTGTTTTAATTACAAGTTAGATTTTTCTAACTGATAATCATGATAAATTAAAGAAATAATTTCCACAATAATCGAATTAATTAAACATTTAAACAAATCAATTGAAGACAAAAGGTTAAGTTTTTTATGAGACACTAAAAGTTAATTTATTTAGCAGCTGTTTTGGGTTGATTGTCGATACATCGATGCAATTTTTGTTTAATTAAAAAAGACAAGGAAATAATGAATGTTTACAACTTATGACTGACAACAAACATAATTATGATTGAAATATCAATAAAACGCATCTTGGCACTACTTGATTGCTTAATTAATTTAAATGCTTTTATTCATATTAAGTTTAAAATCAGATGTTAATAGAATTATAATCGAGCAAACAATCATATATACCAGCATGCATGTATATAGTTATGTACGAGGGCGGATCAATAAGTCCGTGATTTTCAAACTTCCCTCGTAGTTATATGAAATGCAAAACTGTTCCCATCAAGTACCACCTGTTAATTTGAACAAATGTCTTTATTTATTTACTTTGCGTTTACCAGCTGTTCAAAACATAAAATCTCGTATATTTTTCTAAAAATGGAAAAAAAATTTCGAGTGCTCGTTAAACATTAGTTTTGCGAAAAAAAAATCGTCAATCAAACCAAGGAAAAGCTCGATAAATACTATGGGGACTCTGCACCATCAATTTCAATGTTAAAAAAGTGGTGCACTGACTTTCTTTGTGGTCGCACAAGTACAAATGACACTGAAAGTTCTGGACCGCCAATTGAGGTCAGTACACCCGAAAATGTCAAAAAATCCACGATATGGTGTTGGCCGATCGAAGAGTAAAAGTGCGTGAGATTATTGATGCCAGAGGCATTTCATATGGCAGTGTGGTTTCGATTTTAAATGATCAGCTGGGTTTAAGAAAGTTGTCTGCAAGATGGGTGCCGCGTTTGCTCACAATCTACCACAAACGCATGTGCAGTTTCCATGGCAAAAATCCATGAATTGGGCTAAGAATTGCCCTCTCAGTTACTATTTCTAATTCCCAAACTTGAAGAAATGGCTTGTCTGAAAGAGATTTGACCCCAACAACGAATCATTTCACAAACAAAGGCCTATTTTAATGACCTCGAAAAATCCTATTTTTTGGAAGGGATGCAAAAACTGGAGAAACATTGGACTAAGTGTATTGAGTTAAAAGGAGATTATGTTGGAAAATAAATTTTTGTTTTGCAAAAAAATTGTGTTTCATTCAAAAAGTCACGGACTTACTGTTCCACCCTCGTATGTAAGTATATTTCGTGGTAGTTAAAATTTTTTGTATTTTTTTTTTGAGTTATATAAATACACAATGAATAGCAGCGCTAAATTTCCACGTTATGTCATCCAAATAGGAACCCCCCTCCCCCTCCACCCGCCCCCGTCTCCGGAAGCTACAATTCGAGCTTTAGCTTCTTATATTAAATAGAAATCCTGAACACTTCTTCTATGTAGATTATATTTTGGTCTCCACTAGTTACTAGACTATTATATGTCTTCTACTAGGGTATAAAAAAGTTCACTGAGTATTTAATGGCCAACACCAATATCTCGAGTTTAAGTAATCAAAATTACAAAAAAATGTCATTCAATGTTTTATTAAAAACTTCTTCGTCCTGTGAGGTCAAAGATTTGGTTAAAATGACGCCACAAAAAGACCTAAATACGGTACAAATTTTCGAAGCAGAACTGATTCGCATTTTCTCCATATTCCTGTTTCTCCATATGATAGTTCCCAGTGGGAAAAAGGTAATGAATACTCGTAGTAAAGGAGAAGGTAGTGCACAGCATGTATAATTTTTCATTCCAGAATTCATTACTGTTAACACAGAGCATGTCCTAGGAAAGTAATGAATTATTTTAATACGTCCGAGGAATGAATTCTATAATTCATAATACTCGTCACCAGCAAAATTTGTACATTCTTCTTCTGCAGATGTGATAATGCACGTGCTAATCAATGTGTAATTATTGGAAAATAATACATTATTTCTCCCATTATTTATATTATGAATGCCTACTTTTCCAGCTGGGTTGCTTGTATAGTTTACTCTCTCACAAGTTGGTGTTTTTTTTCTTACTTTCTGTTTAAGTGTCATGTAGGTTCAGTTAGACGTACCATAGCCATAAGCACACAAAACAGCTGTTCGAATCAAGGAACAAGGAGCAACACTGTTTGCTGATTAAATTTATTTATTTTTTGTGCTATTAAATTTTTCATTTCTGGATTGTTTGGTAAGTTTTAATTTATATTTTTCTCTCTAGTTTATTTTATTTTGTAGTTAATATTATGGATGACGGCAAGCTTGTGGAAGTCGTTCATTATTGAAATGAATAAACAAATGAAAATATAAACAGCTGTTTATGGTTATGTCAGCACTAGTAAGCGAATCAAATATATTTATGGTTATATCGAGCCTTATTTTCGATTTTATCGTAAGTGACATGTATTCGAAAATATACTTTTTTTATTGAAACGAAAATTTTATGGGCCCATCCCAGTGATTGGCAATGAATCATGTTTTCACTATTCATACTGACTCTTAGAATTTCAAATATAAGTGAGTAGACATCATTTAAAATCAACTACTCTGAGTTACGCACACTCACAATAATATTGATTTATAAGTATAGGTTGAAATAAATATGAGTGAGACGTCGTACCATACTCACACTCATAAAACACCTCAGTTTGATTTATAATTTCAGAAAAATACTTGTACTACTTACGTTGATTCAGCTCATTCAACTCATCCATATAGTATATACAACTACAACTAGAACAGTATAAAGTGTATAAAAAAACACATTTGTAACCTCATGATGAGCAAGCACATAACCTCACAATGAGTATTTTAATGTTCGTATACGAAGTTGGCTTTGCCATACAATACTTATTTTGCATCGTCTATAAACATTGAGTTCTGGAGAGTCGAAATCAACAACGTCATAAATCTTGCTAAGTATGAGTGCGATGAGAACTTCAAACTTTCGAGTGAATATGATTCATAGACAACATTGCAATAAGTATGAGTGCGTATAAGTATAAGAAATTATAAATCATGATTCAACTCTACTTACTTTTTCACTACTCATTGCGCTTCTCTGGCCCATCCATAGTTTAAAATTATCAAAATGCCAAAATTGTTGATAACTTTCAAGGTCTGTAAAATTTAATTTTTATTTTGGTTTTCATTAGTAATTAGTGGTTACGCTTTCTTTGGCACATGACACAAATATGTAAGCCTGATCTAAGTTAATTGCAACTAATTTTTATTTTACGAATAAGCTTGTATAAACGTAATAAGTACATACTTCTAATAATTTCAATCTGAACCAAGTGGGAATTTCATCATATATTATTATATCAATTCAATAGGGCATTTGAGCATTTGGAACTTCTTAATTTTTAAGAAATTTATTATTCGACATATTGTCAGAAGTTTTCTTTAATTTGAAATTTATTTTCCGGCGGTTCAGCGTTGTCTATATGCATTTCACTGTTGCTGTAACAATTCATCAGTAGACTTCAACAGCACATTTCCAATTGTATAAAGGTGTAGAAAAATAAAATAGATTCATATCGAATATAAATTAATTGCTGGATTTTGTATAAATATTAATATTTGTGAGTTCTCAAATAGTTTTTGAAAGTCTTTGCATAAGATAAGAGGTTCTCTGCTCAAAATGTGTGGTTGAAGTCTACTGATGATTTGTTACAGCAACAGTGAAATGCATATAGACAACGCTGAACCGCCGGCAAATAAATTTCAAATTAAAGGAAATTGTTAATATTATGAGAACTATAGTAAATCGGAAATATGCAATTATTGATACCTTAGAGGGCAAAAAACTTTACTACTACTACTACTAAGGAGTATAAGGAAATGACTAATTATGGAATATAAATCTGTTTTTGCCCTATTAATACACACATAATTAGGCATTAATGTTAATCTCTGAAATATTTATTTTTCAATTCCCTTCAATTTCCGACTGCGATCATACGAGTACTTGTCACTAAACTATAGGAGAATTCAAAAACAACACCTTACACTGAGCAACAGTACAGCAAAAAAAAAAAAAACTTAATCATCTGTCTATAAACAAGTATCCCAAGGAGACCAATTTATTTAATGTAGTATGTAATTTCTTTAAAAGTAAAATCAACGGAAATAAATGAAGAACTACTTATGTAGCTTAAACAAATTAAATTGTGAATCTTCAAATAGTAAATAAACATCAAATAAATGTTATTAACAACAAGTAGCAAGAACAAACAACAACAACAACAAACAACTTAGTAACCATAAAAATAGTAAAAATAATTATGAGGTCATTAAAATATAAAAATCAAATTAGAGAAAGAAGGGGAAACTAAGTTTGCAAATGATTTAATGTTTCAAGAATCTTAAGAGGATGACGATGTATCATCTTCATCTTCATCTTGCTCAAGTAATTTTTTTTTTGCAGACAGGTACTGATGACACAAAATGACTGGACCAACTTGTTCAAGAGCTTTTGAATACTGTTTGCAAAATTTACTTGTGCTTAACTATGAGATTACTACACCAGTTTGTGTGGACGAGAGTGGTCTCAGGATTTCCAAATCATTGCACAACACTGAGTTTAAGTAGAGAGTGGACCAAAATTCGACAATGAAAAGTTCCGAGTAATCTTTGTAGCTTCGCCTTATTAAATTCATTATACAGGGTGGCGCAGTATGAGCTATATGGTTTAAATGGTTTATAACTTTTTTATTTATGCGATTATTCTAATTTTTTTAAGTACAGTATATTATTGGGGAATTTTTTGCAATTAGCTTTGAAAAATGATATCGTGTAAGTGATGTCAATTTTTTGCTTCGCACGTGCGTGCTCTTTTTAGCATATTTTCCATAACTTTTCGCAAAATTCCGTATGGTTTCGTTTTGAATGTTGGTTTTTAGTTGGAGTAAGGTTCTTGGTTTGTTAACATGCACTCTTTCTTTCAAATATCCCCAAAGAAAACTGTCAGGAGCTGTGGGTGGAATGCGCACATTAAAATGACAACAAAATATATACACGCTGTGTCAACACAGATAAAATTCAACTACTTTTGTATGTCGTTCGCTGGTGTAATGATTCATAATTATTTCCATAAGTCTTCTTCACAAAATGCTGAAAAATAAACAAAGAAAGAATAATAATTAAAAAAGTTATAAGGAATTCAAACCATATAGCTCATTTTGCACAACCCTGTACTATGGTTACATAATTCGATTCGATTTACATTTTTGATACTCGTACGGCTATACAACAAGTACGTTTCCATATGGATGGAAAATTATCCTGAGCCTAAAAATGATAAGGAATATAAGAACATTTCCATTCTTCCCGACTTGTTAAGAGTGTCACAACTTTGAGTTGGCATCACTGCTTTATTTGAGCACCCATTTAACAGCTGATACATACTTGGTTGTTGTTCAATTTGCTTTGAAATTTCATTATGAATCGATTTAAGTACACCAGAGCAACGCGTGCAAATCATAATCAAAATAATTGTTCTATTCGTCAAACTCATCGTGCACTTCTTCCATTTACCCAAAGAAACTTTTGATGAAAAACTAATTTCACGTAATGGCCCAATTAATTGGCCACCAAGATCGTGTGATTTAATACCATTGGATTATTTTCTGTAGGGTTATGTTAAGTCACTTGTCTACGTCGATAAACCACAAACAATTGAACACTTAGAAATCAACATTCGAAGGTTTGTTGGAGGAATATGGCCGCAAGTGCTGCGAAAGCAAGTGGTTGAAAATTTGTATTTCAGATTGCTCCTGCTACGTATCAGCCGTGGCGGCCACATGGCAGAACTCATATTTAAACATTAATTTCATAAAATTTTCTTTCTAATAAAGCCCGTTTCATTGATATTAAAAATAGATTTTCCTTGTGTCACTCTATAAAAAACACCCTTTATAAAGGTAGGGTCAACAATTGCCGCAAAGCACCAATTATTTGTTTATTTTATATGACAATCATCTGTAGCTGAATTCAGTAATTGAATTTATTCATTTGCGTAAACGATAATGTCATTCTGTAATTTCTTTTTGACGATAGTGTACATCTCGCCATTTATTTGTGTATTATGTGGCATCCCTGTATAAAAATGTCAAAATCACCGAAGGTCCTGGGTTCGAGCTCAGTCTCCATCAGTCATTAAATAAAAACACCACGCATTTTTCTGATGTGCATTAGTGTCCCTTTGTATAAGTTGTTGTTGTAGGAAAGTTCAAGTGATGAAGGCATAGTCACTGGTCACTAAACTATACCGACTTCAGCAGATACTAATCCTAATGTAACAACAGAGCGACATCCTTCGTCGTATTCGTATTGTGTAGCAGAATCATAGGCGAAGTAAACAACTAGTAAAATGGGTACTAAATACAGATTAAAAAATTTAATACGCCTCATTGACACAGAGGCGCTGCAACTCTGCATTATTAAAAAAAACGTACAAAAAGCAGAGGTGTAAAAGATTGAAGCTTTCCTCTATCTCTTCCTTCTTCTCTATCACTATCCCTTTCTTAAAGAAGGTAACACCCAGTCAGTGTTGCCAGTAGATTTCTCGAAAAATACCTACTCACGCTAACAAAAATCCGATTTTTCCCTACACGTTGAAAAAATTTCCCATACGAAAATCCTTACGCATGTTTGTCATTAAAATAGAAGAAAATCATTAGTTATAAAGAAATATATATGTTTTTTTAAAGCTCTGGTAAAAAAAATCATTAAAAAACTTAAAAAGATAATACATACGTATGTGTATGTACTTTTAATTAATTTCAATTAAAACAACATCAAGTTTTTTAATTATTAATATGAATAGTTCTTTCAAATAAAATTTTAAAGAATAAATTCAAGTTATCTTTCAGCATTGAATGATATCTTAGAAAAAGCATGTACCAAAGCAAATTCTTGTACCAGGTGGTGCCAAGTTAACAGCTGCTTTTTTAGGAAGTTTAGCTTGTTAAATTTTGTAGGAAGTTTGATTTGTTGACATACATATTAGTGTCACCAACTTTTTAAACAAAAACAACTCTGGAAATATATTTTTAAGCGATTTGGACGAAAATAATATTTTTGAACCGTTTTGAAAAAGAAAATATTACTAAAAAAAAAGTTATGTTTGCATTTATTTAAAAAATACGAGTAATGCGACATGACGAAAAAATCCCTACATTTTGGAGAACACAAAAAATCTGTCCGATTTTCCCTAAGCTTCTATTTTAGTATCAAAAATACCTACATGAAGGAATTTTCCCCTACTTCTGGCAACACTGCTCCCAGTAATAGTAGTGTGCAATCATTGCCTGAATGTTACTTCTGTTTAAAAAAGAAAGAATCAAAGAAAAATTAAATGAATTGTTATTGCGAATATCGTCAAAATACGAGTATGTTTACTGAATAGCAAAGTCGATAAATTTTCGTTATATTTAACAAAACAAAAATTACTTCTTTCACAATTTATAAGATCTGCAGGATAGTGAATAAAAGCCTTTAAAACTCTTACTGATCCAATAAAAATATGATTCCTTAAAAAATACTTCAATTATAATTTTTTGCTTAGCCGAGGTATTGTCACACAACCCACGTATCTTATGCTGGGAGGTCATTAAGCAATAGGAAGGAAGCACTTCATATTATTACATACATATTTATTATAATCTTCGGCTCATAATATTTACACAGAATATTTTTGCTTTTTAATTGGCCTTAGGGAATAACAATTATTTAAAACATTAAACATTTTTTGAATTTCTTGTGTTGTCGTGTAAATAAAATCATTCAAATTTCCACTACAGTTTCTTTTTCAAATGTGGTTGATAAAGCATACGAAAAATCTTAGAACTTCATATAATTGAAAAAATAATCTAGAATTACTAAATATGCAAAAATAACAATTCTATAGTTTATTATTTCTTAATTTTGAAAATTCTATAGTAGAGCTTCCTATTTCTTATCAACTTTATGTAACCCATTAAATTTTAAATTTAAATTTATTTATTTGTTTATAAATTTTTTTATTTATTTTTTAATTAATGCTTTAATTTTTTTAATCAATTTTTTCATTTACTAATTATAACTTCTACGGCACGTTTCTTGTTTTATATGAAAAAAAAAAAATGTTTTATTGTGTCTTCGGCTATACACAAATAAAAAATCCTGAATTAATTAAAAAGTATTGTTTTAAAATTAATTTCTAAAAATACTTTAAAAAAGGTATTTTTTTTCTTGCTAAATGCACTTTTCGCTGCATGCATTAGAAAGGCAGATGATGAAAATATATTTTTAATTAGTTTTCTGTTAAAAAATAAAATAAAAGCTTGATTTTTAAAATGAAGTAATAAAATCTACCATTTGATTTTCGGCCACACTTGTTTATTATATTACTGCCATTCATTAAAATGTTTTTATTTTTGTGCGCGGTTTTTACATGATAAATTTTTATTATTTTTTATTGAGAATTCGATAAATCGTGATTAATTGGAATTCGTGCCATAAAAGGCCTTCCCGTTATCTTTTGCAAATGATTTTGTTACTTTTTAATACTTTAATTGTTTGTGCAAGCAGATATTTGCAAATTCTCTTACTTGCACAATAAATAAAATAATTATTGTACTTAAAATATTAATGAATGAAAGATTAGTATGCGAGTTTCTTAAATAAATGAAAAAAAAAAAACAATCAAAAGTCTGCATCAGTTAATAGTTCTATTAGCAAGCATTTAATTGATAAATAGCTGCAATCAACAATTAGTCATATGTACGAGTATGTATGTACAATAATAAATAATATACACATGTATGTATATATATATGCCATTTGGTGGAGCACAGGACCATAACAAGGTGGTTCCAATAATCTCGATCTTCGGGTCGTTGCTTGATTTCGTTTCATTTCATATGCAATCTCAAAAGCTCTGCTGTCAGTTGCCGCTTCCAGGTAAATAATAGCAAATATGTTTTTGTCTCATACGTTTTTGGACAGAATAAAAATCTTTTGGAAGCAAATCCGCTGCTTGATCAGTTATACGATCACGTATGCTATAATCTTAAATTCTATTTCGTAGAGTACGATCACGTGCAGTCATAATCCGAAAAATGTATTTTAACGGATGTAAAGCTTTGGTCCCAGTCTTTTCGTTGCTAACGTTAACTAAATTGTGCTTAAAGCTTAAATTAGACGTGCCATAACCATACAAAACAGCTGTTCTAACCAAACTAGTGGGCAATACTGTATTTGATTATAAGTGACTCGTCATAACGCCATTTCCATATAAACCAATTGAATTTGTAATTTGGTTATGGCTATGGCTATATGGTATGGTATGTCTAATTTAAGCGTAGCATAAGCCAGCTACGTTCAAGCCATATGCACAATGTGCAAACTTTTATAAAAAGCTTCTTGTATTTTCACACTGACGAGACCACAATAGACAACCAGATATCGGCGGCAACAATGCTTGCTCTTATTTTGCAAAGACACAAGAACAAATTTAACAGCTGTTTGCCTCAAATGCAAATATCGCAGACGTAGCTGGCATAAACTGTCATTGCAAAGCATTTTACACGATAATCTGAAGTTGCATCCCTAACAAATTCAATTGGTGCATAAATTAAAGCCCCAAAGGCTTGACTTTCCTGTTAAATTTATCTCCAGAAGGGATGGCATAAATTGGCCTCCATGCAGTCCCAATTTAACCTCTATGGAAGTTTACGCCAATAATGGCAACTATCATGTAGTCTACTTGACTATTCGTCATATGAAATTTTAAGATTCAATTAAACGTACCATAATTATAACCAGGGAAACCGCAAATATGCAATTGCATGTTTTTTCTTGTGTGAGGTATTAATGCGGGAACACGATATTTATCCGTTTCAGAACTTTTTAAGAATTTTGGCATCGATTTGTTAGTGCATATTTTTGCATATTTCACCCTTTAAAGCATGTTTTTGCATATGTCAGTCTTACAGGCATATTTTTAGCATATTTCCCAATTTTTAGAGCATAATTTATACTTTTACGGCATATTTTGATACTTTGTAGAATTTTTTTATTTTAATGTGTTTACAAGGTTATGGTTGGTTTGCTTTTATTTTTCGCTATCTAACTGCCTGTCCCACTATGTCACCCGCAAACGTTCGATCGACAACTTGTATTGCAACCAACAATAACATTAGAAAATTTGTTGTTGTTTTCAATATAAGTTGTCGATCGAGCGAATTCTGGTGACATCGTGGGACAGGCCCTAAATCTTAATTCCAATGTTCCATTTTGTATATAAATTTTTTCTTATGTATTACGCAGTTATTACGGACGTTAGTTTCAATAAGAATTCAGTTTTGTTATTTGAGAAGGACTTTGTCCCAAAAAGACGTTGAAGGAACATTGTTAATGTAGAAAAGGTTATTTAGATGTGAATGCAACAACTTTTATTTGAAAATCTGGGCCAATATTTTATTATTTATTGCAATAAAAAATATAAATAAAAATCTTGTCTTATTTATCAAAAATATAGCTCCAAAGTTTTCATCTGATGTCGTGCTTTTACGAGAGTATCAAAAAAAATTATTCAATTCACAAAAATTATTTGTGTTATTTGCTTTAGTCAAAATTTGTATCGTAATTTTATTTTAAAGTGCACTTCAAACCCAAATTATTGTTTTCAGTACCGCAGTTATTCTTGTTAATTTTTTTGTTTATTTTATTTTTGTCTTATTTTATATGCAAATGTTGAATTTTTGAATTAAAAATATATTTTCATTCACAAATAAGCAAACTTATTTTATTTTTAAGAGCATATTTTTTGAATTTTTAGTGCATATTTTCAAGTTTTTAGTGCACACTGAATGCGCATAAAACACTTTTTTTAGAGCATATTTCTGGTTTCCCTGATTATAACCATACAAACCTAGCAAAAAATTACACATTACCATCAGAACTACTTGCCATATAATGACTTACTTTTCTGATTATCAAATTGCATTACTCGCTTACAAATCACATTACATACAATTTAAAAAATTATGTATAAGTCGATAAATGAGGAGATTGATTTTTTTAGATTTAATAGATTAAGTGAACATTTTGACAAATAAGAAAAAGTAAGTACTTCTCAAGAATCGATTATTTTAGTCTCACGCCTTGTTAAAATCATTAAGTTGGTAATCCAGTAAGGAAAAAAAAGCTTCCACCAAAAATATTTCATTTCAAGCCCGATTATCTTTTTTGAAATTTTTTGCTAGGAAACAGCTGTTTGAACCAAACTTAGGAGCAACACTGTATTTGATTATAGGTAACTCGCCATAATGCCATAACCGTAGCAACAGAAACCAATTGAATTTTGGTTTTTCGCCGCAAAAATAAACAGCTGGTTCCTGGTTAGAGATAAATATTTGTTGTTGCCTTTTTATGCAAATGAATAAACAAATGAAAACATAAACAACTGTCTATGGTTATGTCAGCACTAATAGTGAAAAGTAATTTTATTTTTTTATTTATTTATTTAAGAAATTTATTATTCGACATATTGTCAGAAGTTCATTATAATCCGAAACCCATTTGCTGGTGGTTCAGCGTTGTCTATACACTTCATTGTTGCTGTAACAAATCATCAGTAGACTTCAACCACCCATTTTGATCAGTCACAAAACTCTTCTTTTATGCAAAGACTTTCAAAAACTATTTGAGAATTCACAAATAATATTTTTGAAAATCACAAAAGAAAAACAAGCATAGTAGGCTTAGAAACTTATACAAAAGCCAGCATATATGTAGACAACGATGAACCACCAGCAAATATATATTAAATTAAACAAGTAAGAGTGCTATATTCGGCTGTGCCGAATCTTATATACCCTTTACCAAAGTGCTTTTATGTAGTATAGAGATACATACATAATCACATATATAAAGTATAAACAAAAAGAAAAAAAATTATTAAAAATTATTTTCAAACCCTAAAATAATCATTTTAGATTTTTCTGATTCCTTATACCAATCTAGTAGTTCTTAAAAAAATATAGAAAGTGTGTTAAGTGAAAAAAGAAAATTAAAAAAAAAATGTTTTATTTATTTACTTTAATATCCAGAAAAAAAAGTTCAAAGTTTCCAGCTCTGGAGCTGTGGTTTTTATTTTTATAGTTTTCTACAAAAAAATTTTATTTCCAAAACGTAAAATATATATAATTTATAAAGGCAAAGATAAAAATTAATTACACTTAGTTAATTTTATATATCACAAAAAGTGTAACTTTTCCAACCCTGAAATCATTCCTTTTGATTTTTCTGATTTCTTGCACCAATATTTTTCTTTTAAGAATATAAGATATCTTTAATTTATAAAGAAAGGGAAAACTTTGTTTTAGTAAGTTACTTTTGTCCAAAAAAATTCAAGTTTTCCAACCCTGGAATCGTGTTTTTAATTTTTTAATTGCTTTTTTTATTTGAAATACTAATTTTATTCATACTCAATCATAAAATAATTTTATTTATTACAAAAAAAAAAATTAAAATTAGTTTTCGGTAGTTAATTTTTTATATCACAAAGAGTGTAAGTTTCCCAACACTGGAATCCTCCTTTTTGATTTTTCTGATTTCTTTACCAATATTTTTTTAAGAATGTAAGATGTGTTTAATTTACAGTAAAAAAGAAAAATTTGTTTTAGTAAGTTACTTTTGTATAAAAAATAAAGTTCTCCAACCCTGGAAACGTCGTTTAAATTTTTTAATTTTTGTTTTAATTTGAAATATTAAATTCATTCGTACTGAAGTATAAAATAAGTTTATTTTATAAAAAAAAATAAAAATTAGTTTTCGGTAGCTAATTTTTTATATCACAAAAAGTGTGGGTTTTCCAACACTGAAATCATACTTTTTGATTTTTATGATTTCTTATACTAATCTCTTTCTTTTAAGAATATAAGATAAATTTAATTTATAGAGAAAAAATAAAAATTTGCTTTAGTAAGTTACTTTTGTATAAAAAAAAGTAAAGTTTTCCAACACTGGAAACGTGTTTTAAATTTTTTTAAATTGAAATACCAATTTTGTTCGTAATAGCATAAAATAAGTTTATTTATTTAAAAAAATTAAAATTAGTTTTTTGTATCACAAAAAGAGTAAGTTTCCCAACGCTGGAATCATCCTTTTTAATTTTCCTGACTTCTTACACCAATCTTTTTCTTTTAAGAATATAAGATATGTTTAATTTATAAAAAAAGGAACAATTTGTTTTAGTAAGTTACTTTTGTATAGAAAAAAATAAAGTTTTCCAACCCTCGAAACATCTTTTCAATTTTTTGAAGTTCAATTCTTAATTTCAAATACCAATATTATTCGTACTGAAACATAAAATAAGTTTATTTATTAAAAAAAAATAAAAATTAATTTTCGGTAGTTAATTTTTTATATCACAAAAAGTTTCAGTTTCCCAACCCTGGAGTCATCCTTTTTAATTTTTCTGATTTCTTACACCAATCTCTTTCTTTTAAGAATATAAGATATGTTTAATTTATAGAAAAAAAGCAACATTTTGTTTTAGTAAGTTGCTTTTGTATAAGAAAAAAAGTTAAAGTTTTCTAACCCTGGAAACGTCTTTCTAAATTTTTTAATTTTTTATTTATTTGAAAACCAAATTTTATTCGTGGTGAAGTACAAAATAAGTTCATTTAATAAAAATAAATAAAAAATTAGTTTACGGTAGTTAATTTTAAGCTTCACAAAAATTTTTGGGTTTTCCAACCCTGGAATCCTCCTTTTAGTTTTTCTGATTTCTGACATCAATCTCTTTCTTTTAAGAATATAAGATATGTTTAATTTATAGAAAAAAAAGGAAAAATTTGTTTTAGTAAGTTACTTTGTATAAAAAAAGTTAAAGTTTTCCAACCCTGGAAACGTCTTTATAATTTTTTAAATTTTTTTTAAATTATTTTTAATTAGAAATACTAATTTTATTCATGCTGAAGTATAGAATGAGTTTATTTAATAAAAAAATAATAATAACTTCTTTTCGGTAGTTATTTTGTATGGCAAAATGAAGTTTAAGTTTCCCAGCTCTGAAACCGTCTGCTCGACTTTGCTGATTTTCAATACCAATCCTATTTAGAACATTTCTGACATACCAGTCCAAGAACGAAGTCTCTAGCTTTTCTGGGAGCTTCGGAAAACCGATTTCACGTACAGACAGACGGACAGACGGACATCGCTTATTCGTCTTCCCTATGCATAAGGATCCAGAATATATATACTTTACGGCTCGCTTATTAATATTCTGGAAATTACAAACGGAATGACAAACCTATATATACCCTTTTACCATTTTTTGGTAAAGGGTATAAAAAGTACTTATGCAAAGAGTACCCTGTACATTTCTGACAATATGTCGAATAATAAATTTCTTAAATGTTGAATTTAGATTTTATTTTTCATTTTGCCTTATAATTACTTTCAGGGCCATTATTACAACCTAAAGATAAAGTTACTGATAGTTATCCGTAACATTAGCTAACGTGAACGATAAAGTGACCATTAATTTTTTAAATAATACAAATGATGTATTGTGGCAACACTGGTGTATATACCGGCTACTTTGACTGTTAAAATGCTCAAAGTTCACTTTGAAAGTTACCATGAGGATAAACCTGCTGTTAGCTTATCAGTCACTTTTACATTAATGTTTACTTGCAATAATCAAAATATATTTACCTGTCAGATAACATCCTAAAATTAACTATTTGTAAGTTGTAATAATGGCCCTTATTGTATATATATAATATATATAAAGGTGTAGAAAAATAAAATGCATTTGTATCGAATATGAATTATTTGCTGGGTTTTTTGTATGAGTTTCTAAGACTACTACGCTTATTTTTCTTTTGTGATTTTCAAAAATATTATTATTTGTGAATTCTCAAATAGTTCTTGAAAGTCTGTGCATAAGATAAGAGGTTTGTGACTATTCATAATGTGTGGTTGAAGTCTACTGATTGTTACAGCAACAATGAGAATTATTTATTTATTTTAATTTAATGTTAGCTTACGCTGCAGGATTAAAACATGGTACCGCCATTCTAACAGACTAACACACATCCACTAGACCATCGTGATAAATTTTTTCCTATCTAATTATTGCACATATGTAGGTATGTGTTCTTATTTTATTTTTTAACTTACAGTGCTGTCATGCATCGAACTTGGTACCTCTAGACTAACAGGCAGACACACATCCACTCGGGTACCGTCACACATTCGAAAAACTATCGAGAGAAGTTCGAAGCTGGAAGTTTTAGCGAACATTCGAATTTTCTTAGATTAGCGAACAAATATCGAAGAATTTTGTTTCGAAATTTCTTCGCTTTTTAGTGAGCATTCGTTTTTATCGAATCTCGGGTCATGTGGGAGGTGAAGCAAATATGTATTTATATATGGTTATGGCGAAGGTGGTGGCTATGGCATTATTGTATGGCACTTCTGGTTGAACCTTTACTAGTCTGTTAAGTGAGAGCCATAAACAGGAGGTTTTACATTTGTGGGATTTTTTTTTAAGAAATAAATTCTCAAATAGTGTATTTAAATAAACAATAAGTACTTGCTTTGTAATAGCCCTACTAAATATAGATTTTCGTTCACAAACAAACCTTTTCCTAATAAATATATATGTAAATACATACATATGTATGTATGTGTAATTTCAATTGTGCTTCATATCTGACATCCATTCAATTTTGAAAATCATTCCGAAATGTCAGTGCATGAATGACCAACATACTCGTAAATGTGTGATCACCATCAACTAGATACTTTTAAACATTAAGCGATGAAAGTTTTGAACTAAAAAAAACCCAACAGTTAATTTAAATAAAAAAACCGTTAAAGTTTCTGTTTAAGATTTTTTGGTGTACTAATCAGCTCAAATAAATTATTTATGTATTTCAAAGATAAATTGACCTGATAGAGAACATTTTGTTCTTTTAGCACTTGTACTTTTAGCACAATATAAAAAAAATACAAGTAGATTTTTTTCTTTCAGTTTATTGAGGTCACAATTTTAAAAAAAATGTGTACATGTTCATTTATTAGAGTTTTAGGGAACAAAAAGAGTTTCTAAATAATGTTAATTTTTCCATTTTATCATTTTTATTCAACACAAGCGAAATAGCAGATACAAAATTTAAATTTAAACAGTTTTAAATAGTTAATGAAATTCTTCATATACATAAAAATTAGATTCAATAAATATGTAACCCTAAGGTGTGCGTCCCTTCTGGGCATTTGAAATTTAAAATAAATTTACAAATTGGTGTGATTTACAGACACAAATTAACATAAACAATTTTTTAAAGTTTTAAATCAATAATAAAAATAAATAAATGTTAAGAGGCCGACATTTTAGGTCTTATTGTCAAGTGTGATGTCTTAGAACTTGTTGTTTACAAGTTTTCTTCGGTTACTTAGAAAACGATAAATGCGAAACGTAAGTTTTACATTAAATTTAGCCTGGGAACTGGCGGTCAATTTGAAGTCATTTGTTTATTAGTTGTAATACAGCTGCAGGTAAAAAGAAAGATCATTAATGTGTGTGTTGGTTGAGCTTGGCTTGACTGCATATTGAGGACACAATCTCATTTTTTTTCGGTGTAAAATAGGTGCTTGACAAAAATTTAAAATACCAGACTAATCCGAAACCAAAAAACCAGGCGTGATCAAGATATATGTGTTTAATGCACTACTTGTTTTAGATAATTATTATACCAGAGGCGAAAACAATCTCAAGACAAATAAATCTTAGAAGATACACTTGAAAAAATTATTGTATTAATATTAATTTTCTGCACAGTTTTTATCTCAAAATTATACTTTTTAAAATTATATGTATTTGCATTTCTGACCCAGTACTTACAAAAAATATTAGGATGAAAGTATACGGCAATTGAAAATTTGTTTTGAAAACCATACGTTCTGAAAACAGCCACAGGCATTAAAAAACACACGCACTTATAACAATTTCTTTAAAGCTTTCAATATATTTTTGAAAAAAAAAAAAAATTAAAATTTGTTTTAGCACTGCAAACTATGAGAATTTGATAAATATTCCATTTACTTATCGAAGACTAAAACGTATTGACTTTTCCTCTTCAAAATTTATTACAGTTGAAGAATATTCGAGATAAAGAAAAAACACATGTGGCGACCAAAAAATTGGGTCAATATTGAAGTGTTTAGTCAAGAGTTCCAGGCGATAGATGCGCGTACAATGTGTTAAAAATTTTCAAAGAAGTGTTGAGAATTAAAAAGTGAAATTATTGTGGGTGGAATGAAAGAAAAAGAAGAATAAACATATTATATTGTAGCGCGGGTATTTTTTTTTTGCAAGAAATTTCACATCTTTAATACTAAAAGTGGGCATGAGAGTAATTATAATTTTTTTTTTTGAAAAGCTTTTCTTATATTCTCCGCCATAGACGGAGGGTGAAACAACCAGGTACCCCTGGTTCTACAAAAAAATATTACAATAATAAAAAACACACGCACTTGTTTGATATAAATTTTAATGGCAGTTGTCAATACTGGGTGACTTTGTCAGAGTATGCTACTGCGTTTATACGGGTGACTTATTCGCAAATAAAAATATTGCAAATAGAGAATTTTGCCGCATAAACGGTGAATTAATTTTTTATTTGCAAATAGATAAGTCACAAAAACAATTCCTGATTAACGCAATAATCAATAATAAATAACAAATAATTATTTAATATTTTGTACATTTACATTATTTTTTTTTTTGTCAACATAAGAAAGTTTTCTATAGAAGTGTTACCAAGTTTGAGTGCTTTTGGTATGTCGTATAAACAGCGAGTTAAATTATTTGCAAATATTTTTATTTACAAATAGTGAGCGTATAAATGTAGCATATGTCTCTTTAACTTGAGGGCCACAGGCTCAAACTTCGCTTTTCAATTCCTTTCATTTTGTAATATACTCACACTTTTTTATTAACACATTCACACTTTTGAAATTCACCCCACTAGATTGCTTTCAATTTCACCTTTCCATTTCTTTGGCAATTTTACGTTAAATTTCAACAGCTGATTATGGCATCACATTGAGTGAAGGTACCATTTTAATTTTTTTTCGTCGGAGTAATTTTTTTGTTTTTGTTACGGTTTAGAAAATTTATACTGAAAATTTTGTAAAATGCGTTCAGAGGGAGATGGGGAGGTATAAAACTCCGAAAATAGCAATACGTAATATGTGAATTGGCCCTAAGTGTAACAATAATACGCCTGGGTTTTTACGAAAATCCAAACTTTATATTTGTCATTCATATATAAAAATTATACAGAAACTTTGCAACTTTATTTCTTAATAATGAGAGCTGATTTACTCTATCCTCTAGCTTTATAATAATTAATTATTATTAATTTACATCCTTTTTCACAATGTATGATTAAGAGCTTACGTGAACTTTAACTGCCAGTTCTTCATACAAAACTTCCCGTTAAAGTCCCTGTTAGCTTTTAATTGTACATTGTGAAAAGGGCCGTTAATAAGATAAAAATGAAAATAACATTTATAATCGCTTGTTTTTTTTTTTGCACAAACATACATACACATGTTTTTGTTTAAAATTTATTCAGTGTTGAGCAATGAATTTGTTCGCCTATTTTCAACACTGTGAGTGATATCATTATTAGTTTCAAATGCAATAACTATCACAAGTGCGGGACTTACACCCTTGCACTGTATATTTTTATAATTTTTAGGGTTCCATACACTAAAGGCGAAAAGGTGTTAACTACATATGTAATTTTGACATTTTGCTGTATCTCGGAAACCGTAAGAGGCAAACTCTTAAAATTTTCAGGAATGCTAAAACTAAAAAATCGAATAAAAAAAATTGCCAAACCAAAAAACCGCCAAAAACCGAAAAAATCCCCAAAACGAGAAAAAAAGCTCTAAAACGTAAAACAAGAATTACTACAAATAAAATAAATAGCAAAAAACCGAAAAAAATCGCCAAAAATTAAAAAAAGCACCAGAACTAAGAAAACGCCAAAAACCGAAAAATCCCAGAAATAAAAAAAAAAAATTACCAAAAGTAAAACAAATCGCGTTGGCTGAAGTAGTTAGCACGTTGACTACAAAACCGTAAGTCCTGAGTTCGAGCCCGGTATCCAACAGTCATTAAATAAAAACACCAGGCATTTTTCTGATGTGCATTAGTGTTCCTTTGTATCAGTTGTCGTAGGAAAGTTCAAGTGATGAAGGCATAGTCACTGGTCACAGAACTATACCGAATTCAGTAGATACTAAGCCTAATGTAACATCAGAGCGCCCTCCTACGTTGTTTAGCAGGATCATCGGCGAAGTAAAATAATTAAGAAAATGGTTACAGCTTTAGAAATTTAATACGACTCATTGACAGCAGAGGCGCTGCAACACTGCATTATTAAAAAAAACCCTGCATAAAACAGAGTTGTAAAAGAATGAAGCTTTCCTCTATAAGAGATAGAGGAAAGCTTCATTCTTTTCACCGCCTGCTTTCTCTATCACTATCCTTTTCCTAAACAAGGTAACACCTAGTAATAGTAGTAGGCATTCATTGCCTGAGTATTACTTTTCTTAAAAAAAAAAAACCAAAATAGTTTACAGTGTACTTAAATTTTTTTTAAGAAGTGTACATCAGGTACGATATTCGATTTTATAGGCTAAAGCTCGTGTAGTATAACATACATTGTGTCAGTATTGATATTTGCTTTAGCAGGAAAAGTAATACTCAGCTGAGTTAGTGCAAGAATGCTTTCAGCAGATTGCAGTACGAAGAATCAAAGCAATTCACATATTCCATTTGCTGCCTCATCACAATTTTTGACTTAATAACTTTAATTTATATACTACATTTTGAATATTAATTAAATTAGTTAGATATAAATATAAAATTAGATATGTTGCACTTAAGTTTTTTTAATAAAATATGTTAGAATATTTTTTGGTTTAATTTAATTTGCCTTTTGTTTAATTTAATTTGCGCTTAGTTCAATTTGATTTCTGTTTAGTTCAATTTATTTTGCGCTTAGTTTAATATATGTAATTTGCATTTAGTTCAATTTCATTTGCGTTTAGTTCATTTTGATTTGCATTTAGTTCAATTTGATTTGCGTTAAGTTTAATTTAATTTGCGTTTGGTTTAATTCGATTTGCGTTTGGTTTAAATAAATATGCGAATGCTATATATTATGTATACACAATATAATATTATCTACTAAAATATTTATTCAAAGCAATTTTTTTATTTTAACTTTTTATAACAGGGAGTTTGTAATAATTTTTAATATAGAAGATGACAGTCAAAAATATTATTTATGCAAAAATGGGATTCAGAAAATCCGGAAAATCCCGGGCTTTAAAATTATAAAATCCCTGGCTCAGGGATTTGCATAGTCCCGAAAATCCCGGGATTTCCGGGCTCGGGATTTCCCGTTTAGCATCTCTAGTGTGCAGCCTTCGAAAACAACATGTTGTTCCATGTTTTTTTTAAATGAAAAGTTTCGTTTTATTTTCAATGCTATCGATGCCGTGTCGTAAAAAGCGTGGCATGTATGTATGTATGGAATTTAATTTCTTTATGCTCATGTTCATGCATACTATTGTAGGGATTCTATTTGTTTTAATTTAGATTTTTAATTTAAAAATATTAATAATTTTTAATCGCAATTGCATTGATTTTTTGGTTTGAAAAAATCAATTTTTAAAAATTAGTTTTTTTTTAATTTTAATATTTTTTAATTGGAAAAAACAACATAATTTCTTGATTAAATTATTATAAAAAAATAAAACATAAACTGGTTTCTTTATTGGTGACCCCAACGTTCATTCAACCTTTGCAATGTCGACAACAGAAGAAGAATATATATCGCCATCATCATCTCCACAGCCTGAAATTTCTCGTGTGGCAATAAAAATTCCACCATTTTGGAAGTTAAACCCAAAATTATGGTTTAGTCAAATAGAAAGCCAATTTATAAACGCTGGCATATCTCAAGATGCTACGAAATATCATTCGCTTGTTGGCTCCGTGGATACTGATATTCTTAATGCCGTAAGTCACATAATCGCTGATCCTCCAACACAAAATATGTATAACACACTTAAGGTAGCTTTGCTCGCTGAATTTCAAGATTCTGAAGAAAAAAGATTGCAGAAATTATTAGATAATGTGCATTAGGAGATAAACGTCCGTCTACATTGTTGAGAGAAATGAAACAATTATCATCCGGCAAGATGTCTGATGATATGCTTAAATATTTATGGTTCCAGCGTTTACCATCAACTTTAAAAGCTGTTCTATCTATAAGCTCTGATAGTTTAGATAAACTTGCAGTAATGGCTGATAAAATCAATGAACAATTAGATTACTCATCCATTTCCTCAATTAGTAACTCCACAGATAAATCTCGTATTGAACGCCTACAAAGTCAAGTAGATGAGGTTTTGCAAAATATTGATGCTATAGTTATATCCGATCAATTTCGTGGTAGAAGCCGTAGTCGTAATAGACGTAGGAGCAACAGTAAAGCGCTAGATGCATCAAAAAATGTATGCTAGTATCATGTTAACTTTGGCACGAGAGCCACCAAATGTCGTCCACCATGCTCACATCAATCGGAAAACTAAAAACTCCTGCATCTGAGGTGGCGAATGCTGGAGATTTACAGATAAGTCGCCTGTTTTTGAGAGACAATATTTCAAACAATAAATTTTTGATTGACACTGGCGCTGATGTGTCTGTTTTTCCCGCTACATATCAACACAAACGCCATAACCCTGAATCTTTGGAACTTCAAGCTGCTAATAACACTATCATAAAAACTTACGGTGAAAAAATTCTCAGCTTAAATCTTGGACTAAGACGAAATTATGTGTGGAAATTTATAATTGCAGATGTTCCACAAGCAATAATAGGTTTTGATTTTCTTGAGCATTATGAATTGCTTGTTGACGTAAAAAATCGGTGTCTTATTGATAAAAATACTGGGCTGTCTACAACTGGTTTATTTATTAAAGAAGATGCAACTGGTTCAATCAAATGTAACTCTATTTCTCAAGATTCTCCCATTTATTCTCTCCTAACAGAATTCAATGATATAACAAAACCTTCTCATAAATTGCCCGTGATAAAACATGCAGTGACTCACCATATAACGACCAATGGTCCACCAGTTCATTGTAAACCTAGAAGATTGCCGCCTGAAAAACTAAAAATTGTGAACATATGAAGAATATTGTTGCAGCAGATGTTAAAAGACATGGGACTAAGCCCATATATATTCCCCAAAATCTTAAAACATGCACACATGTATTTTTGAGAAATTATGCTATTACTAAACCTTTACAACAACCATATAGCGGACCATATCTTGTCATAAATCGCACTGATAAAACCTTTACTATAAGAATTAATAATACCGAAAAAGTCGTATCAATAGACCGTATTAAGCCTGCAAGAATTTTATTAAATCCCCAGGAAAACACTGAATCTTCGGATACTGCAAGCAATATTCAAAAAAGGAAGAGAGATATAATCAAGCAAGTTCGTTTCAGTGTATGTTGAAACTGGAGGAGGATACTTGTAGGGATTCTACTTGTTTTAATTTAGATTTTTAATTTAAAAATATTAATAATTTTTAATCGCAATTGCATTGATTTTTTGGTTTGAAAAAATCAATTTTTAAAAATTAGTTTTTTTTTAGTTTTAATATTTTTTAATTGGAAAAAACAACATAATTTCTTGATTAAATTTTTATAAAAAAATAAAACATAAACTGGTTTCTTTACTATGATGCTCATAAGAATTTAATTGGTTCGTAAGCTAATTCACCACATCACGAACAACCTGATAATAATGAATAATATGGGAAAGATTAATTTTCTAAGCGATCTAATCTGTAGTTTTGGAAATTAGTTTTCCAATAAATATTGTTTTTTTTTATAGTTACATACTACACAACGGTGAAAGTTATGGTATTTCTTTGGAACCACTAAATGAAATAATATTAAATTAAAATAATAAATTTTTTGTGTGAAAAGGTTGCGTTTTCTGTTGTAATTTAATACTTTTAGTTGTCGTGTTGAGTTTGCCTGAGCATTTTATTTTTACCGACTTTTTATTTTTATTTATATTTTGTTGATAAAAAAAAACTATAAATATTTAATTGAGAGCCCTTAAGATTATCTCAAATTAAAATCTAAGCTTTTTAATAGTTTGTTTTAGCACATTAAAACAAAAGACTTGAGGCCCAAAGCCCATTAAGAGCTTTACGTAATTCTCCTTTACTTACATTTTCCATTATAGAATATTTAAATTTGTTTTTAAGATAATGAACTATATTGTACATATTTAAAATAATTATAAATCATGTCATTAAGCTCATCAACAGTGAAAACAAATATATTTGCGTGTGCTGGCTGGCATCTACGAAGCCATAAAGCCATCTCTAGCAGAAAGCTAATCAAAGATATTAAAACACTAGACTAAACTAAACTAAAAGCAAAGGCAGAGAGAATGCAAAAGGGTTACGACAAACCAAAAAAAAAAAAAAAAAAAAAAAATGGGAATCGACAGGCAGAAAACACAACCTTTAATACCCACACGTTACCAGCCGGACTTTAATGGTTTCTTAGAGTTTGTGTTGTTGTCTGTTCGCAGCAGCTTAAGAGGTGGTACGTAACCAAGGTAATGCAGAATGTACCATGTCCTCGAAATGTTCTGCTGCTTTGTTGTTTAACATACAAAAAGAAAAAGAGGAGAAAAAAAACTTTGTTTATTACTATGACTATTCTCAAGGACACACATGTACGAATGTACATGTATTAGACCCCTGCAAAATACTACTTGCTACTTTTAAAACATGAGGTATTTTTCAAATTCTTTATTGCAGCGAAGTTTTCTAAAACAAACGCTAAGCAACACTGTTGGCAAGACATTTGTTTCAGTTATTGCAGGTATAGGAGTAAAAAAGAAACTATTTCGTGACGGAAGAATTTGTGATGCTTTAATCTTCATACGCATTAGTGTCCTGCACAAGACCCCTTATAAGAACTTTTAAGACATGAGATTTTTCAAGCATACTCTAATCAACACTACTTCTCTTGATTGTTTGTTATGAACAAGAAGTCTTGGCGACATCGCTTCTTAACACTCATATACACGTACAACAATACATCCATCGTGCTTCGCTTATAATGCGGCAGCATTTATTATTGGTTTAGTATAATACATTCGACGAGAATACATTTTTTAATAATAATACATTTTTTTTAAAAGATGTTTTTACATTTAAAGACTGTTTACGCAGGTCTCTAATACGCATGGAGTCGTATACAAACTTCATGCATATATATATATATACATACGCACACACGTTATGTGTATGATCTTTTATTTTTCACATACAAACGCACACATGCATTGATATTACCCTGTCAGATTTTTATTAGCTAGCTCAAAATATAGGTGACTTTTTGCTAACTGATTAACAACTAGCTTCTGAACTAACTCATAAATGATACATATGTGAGTTAGTTGTTTTTTGCATAACTGTCTTCTTCCCGATAAGTATTGAACTAACTTTAAGTTAACTCAAAACTGATGCTGAGATTAGTGAGTTGGTTTTGTACAACTAACATCTCCTCGATAAGTTTTGAACTAATTTTTAACTAACTCAAAGCGGATGCAGAGATGAGTCATAGTTTATCGAGAAGATGTCAGCATAAAATTCATGTTTATGTTAACTCTGTGCCGTCTTTATTTTATATGGCGCAATAGCAAAGTGTAAGTATGATGGCTGACAAACAAAGTGATCATCACGGTTCGATACCAGTTCTCGTCTCTAAAAAAATTTTAAATTGTCTCAAATTTAAGTTGACTAAAAGTGTTACAGCCTTATTCAAAAAAATATTTTACTTGCGCTTTAAAGTTCAGAGTAGCTACCAAGCAATTTAAGGCTAACATTGCTTTGTTAAGAAATTGTATTCAAAAGACAACTTTAATTATTTTGTGATTTAATAATAAATACTGGCAACACCACCGTGTTCAACAACCCTTTCACAGCTTATGATGTACAACATCGAATACAATTTCATTCGAGTATTCAACTAATTTTTTATTTTATTAAATACATTTTTATTATCTTGAAGTTAAGCAACCTAATTTATAAAATATAAGCTTCTTACATGGAAGCAAAACAGATAAACATTTTTATGAAGTAAAAGTAAAAAAAATATGATGAACATAGCATAATTATCTCAATTTATTTTATTCGAACGAAATGAGTATTTGAATATCCAGCTTTTTTCGATTCGTTTTGTTTGAATGTACATCACTAAAACATTTTTGTATAATTGTATTTATTTTAATATTTTTTTATGGATTTTGCTATTTATTTCGAATCAGTTGAATAATTTAGTGATATTTTCCATCACATGACAGAAATAATAAATTTAAGATAAGAGCTAGCACTTCTAGCTTTATTTTCAGATGTAACATGAATTAATATGTGCTATATTAACAAATATATTTGAGGTACAAAATACACATTTTGGAAATATCAACTTAAAGTAGCCTTAACAAACGTAGATGCCTACTTTAGAATTTTGATATAATAATTTTTTTTGAATACAACTTTACTTAACATTGCTTTTCAAAGCTTTGTTAAGTTTTTTTGAATACGACCCTTAATCATTAGTAAGTTAAAAATAATGGTTAGCTAAAGAAATTCCTTTTTTTTCTTTTTGATGCGCCACAAACTAAGTTATAATGGGCCAACCGTTAGTTAGTCAGTTCGCAGCTAACTAATAATGCACTTGCAGTTTATCAACCAAAAACTCACTCGAAATGGACTAACTTGTGGTTATTTGAAACTTATGCAGCGTGAGTGAGTACTGACTCGTTCTGAGGACATTACGTTAAAAAACTGAATAGCGTTTAACATGTAAAATGAGTTAGCTTTTGAGTCAGTTGTAGCTCAAATCCCGACAGGTTAGTTGTGTGCACTTGCTTTTAAAAACCCACCCTTAATCACATAATAGCTTACCATCTACATCTTACACACACACACACACTCAAATACAATACAATATGTAAAATAACAAGCATACTCTAATCAACACTACCTGCCAGTCCCACGATGTCACTGGCAAACGTTCGAATGACAACTTATATTGAAAACAACAACAAATTTTCTAATGTTATTGTTGTTTGCAATAAAAGTTGTCGATCGAACGTTTGCGAGTGACATCGTGGGATAGGCAGTACTTCTCTTGATTATTTGTTATGAACAAGAAGTCTTGGCGACATCGCTTGTTAACACTCATATACACGTACACCATTACATCCATCGTGCTTTGCTTATTAAATGACATAATTTATTATTGGTTTAGTATAATACATGCCACGAGAATACATTTAAAAAACAAGACGTATTTACATTTCAAGACTGTTTACGCAGCCCTCTAGTATGTATATATGTACATATGTAAGGTGCAATTGTTGCATGTATATAAGGTTGCATGGCTGATGGTGTTTTTGTTTAATTTTTAGGGCCACACAATCACTTGTTTCCAAGTGTGTTGGGTGTGTATGTGAACGAGGCACAATTCTCTATGCATTCCTAGCAAGTGTCGTGTTTGTTGCTTTTATTTCAATTTCCTTGAGGGCATTTATTGCACTTCTGAGATTTCATATATACTGTACATACTGTACATACAAACGTCCGTTTGCTCTTTGCGTTCTTGCTGTTTTCGTATCCCATACTGTTATTTGTATCTTCACCATCTGCAATATAATTTTTGCTTCGGCACACAAAATTCAAGTTTAAATTTAAGAATTTATGTTTCATTTAAGGGCTTTTTATTCTACTCTATACTTGATGTTGCTGTTGACGATGTTGTTTATGGGTTTTAAAAAGTTTTTATGTTTTTGTGATGGGCCTGTAAATACATTTTGTCCATGAGTTGATATTGGGTAATTTTATATAAAAAAATTTAATCTTTTGCTAATAGCATCATTGTACACAAAAGAAGTTACAATTTAACGGTTGAAAACTTCTTTGTTGTTGGAAATTTTCTGTTTCTGTTGCTGTTCCTAGAATATTTTTGAGAAATAATTTTAATGAACTTGAAAATTTTTATACTTTGTCCATTGTGCGTGGAATTTAATTGGGAATTTTTATGAATATGCAAAAGTTTCTGTTAAATTATACATATGCATGCATGTGTTTTTTTGTTATTTAACGAGATGGAAACATCGAAAGATTCGGACAGTGGGACTTCCCATAAATACAAAGATTTCACACGCTAAGTCACCTCCCTTCCACCAACACAGAGGGCACTACCACAAGGCTTCCGTATTTGAACAAAATATAACATAAAACACATAACCATAAAAAAATTAAAATGTATAAAAATGGTTTCCTTCAGGGTTGTCAGATATGGGGATTTCTCGCAAAACTTGGCGATTTTTCAAATTGTTTGGAGTCTAAATTTTTGATTGTTGAAGTATTTAGTTTCTAAAATTAGTTCTACCAAAACTCGCCTGCAAGAAATTAAAATAATTGGACTTTGATGATTTTTCTTAGATTAATTATAGTAATTAATGCGCATTGAATTTGGATGAGAATAAGTTTTGGTGATTTTATTTCTACTTTAGGAAATTTTCTGCTAAATTTTTATATATAGAGACCCAAAGATTAAACAAAAGTTTAATTGCTCATAAAATTATACGAGGGCAGATCAATATTTATATTTCAACATAATCTCCTTTTAACTCAATATAGTTAGTCCAAGGATTCTCTAGTTTTTGTATCCCTTCCAAAAAATATGATTTTTCGAGGTCCTTAAGATAGGCAATAATTTCATCGTTGGAGCTTAATCTCTTTCCAGAGAGTTATTTCTTTAGGTTTAAAAATAGGAATTAGTCACTTAGGGCTAAATCCGGAGACTATGGCGGATTCGTATCCCAATTCATAGAGTTTTACCATTGAAACTGCACATGTGTGCACTCGTGCATTATCTTGATGAAAAATAAATTTTTTCTAGGCCATATGTGGTCGATTTCATTTTAAATCCTCATTAAATCGGTCTAATAAGTTGGCATTATATTCGCCGTTTATTGTTTTTCCCTTTTGAATGCAATCGTTGTGAATTTTCCCGCTTGCATCCCTTAAAACTGTTGCCATAACCTTATTGGCCGACGAACTCACCTTGGCCTTCTTCGGAGCAGGTTTAGACTGCTGCTTGGTCTCCGGAGTACAGTAATGGATCCACGTTTCATCCACGCCGCAAAAACTCAGCCGGATTGCGGTTAAACAACTCCAAACAATCCTTTGAAGTTGTCAGACTTTTACGTTTATGTCAATCGAGAGCAAACCCAGCACCCATCTTGCAGACAACTTTCTTAAGCCCAGCTGATCATTTAAAATCGAAACCACACGGCCATATGAAATGCTTATGCCATCAACAATATCTTCGATCGGCCAACAGCATTTCGTGGATTTTTTCAACATTTTCGGGTGTAGTGACCTCAATTGGCCGTCCAGAACGTTCAGCGTCATTTTTGCCATTGACATCGATAGTGCAGAGTCACCATAGTATTTATCCAGCTTTTCCTTGGTTTGATTGACGGGTTTTTTTAATGTTTAATGAGCACACGAAATTCATTTTTTTCCATTTTCTTCTCAAAAGGCGAGGTAGCCAAACACAAACTAAATGACGCAACTCGTTCAAATTTAGACAGGAGTCAACTGACAGTTGCCTCTTGACAGGAGCAGTGTTGCCATTTCAATCAAGAGGCGGGAAATTCAAAAAGAGACTGAGTTACCCTCATACCTAAATAAGAGCGGCAAGCGTTGCGTTAGCAACAGGGTACGCATTTTTAATACATTTAAATGTAAAAATATTTTTTGATTGTACTGAAAATACGTACCCTGCTGTAAATGCAACGCTTTCCGCTCTTATTTAGGTATGAGGGTTAATGATCCATCCAATAGGAGCAGCGTGACCGTTTGACCGACTAAAGTGGCAAATTGCCACTTTTTCAACTGCCTTTCCCCTTTTTCAACTGCCTTGCCACTTTTTGTTCCCCTGTGAGTTATATGAAAATACATTAAAAATAAAAAGTTTACTGTAGTTTTCGCTTTTTTTTAATTTTGCCCCTTTTGTTTTGATAAATCCCCTATTTGGTGCCACTTTTTGAAAAATGTCATCGGTCACCCTGAATAGGAGGCCGGGAGGAGCAACTCATATAAAAAAATTTCATTCATTCTACGTTCTTTTTTACATAAAATAATCTTCTATAGCGCTGCAATTGGCAAATAGAAAAAGTTTCGGGCAACAAAATTCATGAAATTTCATGAATAAATGTAAATTAGGTGTTAGTTTATAGAAATTTATATTAAAAAAAGTGTTATATAAAAATAAATTTATGAAATACTGAAGTATATTTATTTGACATAATGTCTTTATTTAATTTCAAAAATTGGCTTCTTTTTATGGTTAAGCAATTGTCTATATGCATTTCGTTCCCGCTTTTGGAACTCGTCAGTAGACTTCAACCCAAAAAATTTTTGAATTCAGTTAACAAACTCCGTATGTTTATAGTAAGACTCTTAATACTAAATATATTGAGAATCACAATACACAGAAAAAATTATTCCCAAAAAATTTTTAAACAAATATTTGTTTGAAATCAAACTTAGTTTCAGTAAATATTCTGTACTGTTTCACTAAATTAATTTGTACCAAAACACTGTATAGAGAAGAAACAGGCCACGACGTTTGTCGGCTACATTTCGGCATTTACATGTATACAACACGATCAAACAAAATAAACAACAACAACCGCACAACAGCACGTTGTTCCTATCACCAAGCAAGATAAACACCAACACACTGAAATAACATTTTCTCTCAGCCGAACTATGATTAATTTAAATTTTTACAAAATTTTTATCAGAATTTACAAAATTATTTGTAGGACCGCATTCAAATAAAATATTTACTGATTCAACGAATTTGGTTACTGAAAATGAAATTTAGTTTTATCTGTGTATACAAACATAATAAGTTTGAAAAACGCAAACAAATATCTTTACAAAACAAGCATCTTTATTCAACTGTGCATCTATTTTGTATATTCTGATTCTCAATATAGTATTAAGATTCTTACTATAAACATACGGAGTTTGTTAACTGAATTCAAAAATTTTTTGGGTTGAAGTCTACTGACGAGTTCCAAAAGCGGAAACGAAATGCATATAGACAATTGCTTAACCATTAAAACAAGCCAATTTTTTTAAAAATAAATTTATTATAAAATATACATATATTAACAAAATCTATATAAAATTAATTTTTGGGGACTTTTGGCGAATTTTAAAATCAATTTGGCGAAAAATTGTATTATTTATTTTATTGGTCAGTTGTTATAATTGAAAAATTGTAAAAGTATATCTTAGGATCAACTATCTGGAAGTTTATAGCGAAGTTGTAATAATGGCCCTAAAATGAAAACCCAAAATAGATTAGTTGGGCCCAAAAAATCTCAGATCGAAAACTTTAGGAGATGTTCAAATTATTTGCAGCGAAATTATCTTCTACTCTTGCATTCTAGCACTCAAAAATAAATTTTCTTTTCGCTAACAATATTTAATTTCAATGTAAAAAAGTCGGCGGCAATAAAATAAATTTTGCATATTTATTTAGAAAAAAAAAAAATGCGAAAAAATAAGAAATCATTTATACAAATTTAATTAAAAAAGAACAAAACTAAATAAATAAATATTGGAAATAATTAAAGAGTTTGAAAGACAATTTGTAAAAAATAAACATCAAAAGAAGAAAAAGATGCTGAGAGCACAAAAAGTCGTTGAATGGCCTTCAACGTCCTTGACAGTAACATTGAATACTTGATGCTGCTGTTGTTGTTGTAGTTGTTGTTGTTATTATTATTGTCGATAATAATGATGATGATGATGATGATGATGATGATGACGATGTTGCGCATGATGTCGAATTGTGCTGTCGACAGTATTGGCTGCATTTTAGTCTTGTTAATGACTTTATAAAGTCATTAGTTAAAATAAGAAGAAACAAAAAAAAAAAAAAAAACGCAATAACTGAACATCGTTTTTACGGATTGAGTTTGGTAGTTAAATAAATTTTTTTTATATTAACAAAAAAAAAAATAAATAAAATTTAATCGAAAATAGTTGGTGATTTGTGCTTTTGCTGGTGGTTACTGCATACATGCTTGTTGTTTTATTTGTTTACTTTTTTTATTTTAAGTATTTTTTTTTGTCTCAAGCAATCTTATAATAATAAATATATGTATTACAACATGTTGTTATCACGTTTTTACCTTAAAAATAATTTATTTAAATAAGCTATTGTTTGTCTGTTGATGACTTTTTTGTTTGATTGCTTAAGTAGCTGTTAAAGTTTACGCTTTAATTCTGTTCACTACTTATAAATATTATTGAATATTTTATTGCTGTTTTGTATTGTTTGCCAAGTCGCTTTGTGTGTTTTATCTTTATTCCTTTATAAAGTTTTTTTCCAGCGATTTTCTATTCAACATCTTCAATATTTAAAAAAAATATATATTATTTATAATAACGTCATGAAGTTATTTTTAGTTTATTAAATAGTTTACTACAACTTCGGCATATATCTGCACTTATCAAGCGCCGGTTCTTAGATAACTTACAGATGTTTTTTTCTTTCTCTCTTTTATACAATGGCAAATTCTATGTTTTATTATATATAAATAAGCGTATGACTAATTTCTGATGATTAAAATTATTATTGTTTGCTTAAGCGCCAGGAAAAAGGGTTATTAGAAAAAAAACTCTTCAATTTCTAAAGAAATATATTAATTCCTAAGAAGTCGTTGTTTCAATAGTTAACAAAAATTAAATTGTTATGAAGAGCTTTTAATATAAAACAAAAGACTTAAGCCACAAACCGCCAGTGAACGAAAATTCTTGACTGTTTAGCTTGAATTTTTAAAGGACGTACGTACTTAATTACCATCCTCAAAATTTAAATTAAGTCATAAAAATTTAATATAGTAGACCTCTAAGATGATCAAAGAAACCAACAAAAAAATTTTTTTTTTGGCGGTACCATGAATTAAGTTGAGGAAAAAGCAATCAAAATGTCCATAAACTCTAAGCAAATAAAAAAAGCAACTTTGATATAAAAAGAAAAAAAAACTATATAAAAGTACACAAAATTTTTATGTTGCAAACAGTGCGGAAGAAGTGTATTTTTTTTTTAAACATAGAAGAGATTGTTTAAAAAAACTCTATTTTCCCAAACTTTATGAATTTTTTTCTTGCTAAAGGCACAATTTATTGCCACACATTTATCACATTGATGGTCGAAAACTTTTATTTTTCTCAGACAATTTCAAGCAGTGAAAACTAATGAGAATAATAATAATAATGCAGCATGTTCAGGTATAAGAAATTCACATTATATTCTGCCAGTTGTTTAATATTCTGATACCCCCCAAAAAGAGACAAAAATATAATAGACTTGAACTTGGCAGCCGGATCTCACAAACTTCAATTACAGGTAGATCTACTAAGGATATCTCAAATCTAAAATTCTGTACCTAGATCCAATAACTTTTATTACGATAATCGTACACACAGAAAAAAAATACCAATGTAAAATCACCATGCAAAAAGTTTGATTCAATTTTATTCAAATGATTATTAAATTTACAAGAAATCATATGTTGTTTAGCTGTGTTGGTGTTCATTTGCTTTGTTCATAGCTTTAATACACTTTTGTGCTTAGTTGTGTGAGTTTTTTGTATTGTTGTTGTTTTTTTTTTGATGTTTGTTAACAACTGATAAACTGCTGCTGGCTGGTAGGTAGTGTACTAGTCCTGCAGTCGGAGGATCGCAAGACCGAATCTTGGACTCAAGTCAAATTTTTTTTGTATTTTTTTTAACTAAAACTTTTCAAGTCAAAGTATTTTGTATTTTTTTTTTAACTAAAACTTTTCAAATAACTTACCGTTTGCACATGCAAGTACAAGTGCAAGTAACTCAATACATAGACATATTTTTACTAATACAATCATAATGCTACAAGTTGTAGGCTCACTGACAAGAGATTTTCATTAAAAGTAATTTTTTCACTTGCATGTAGGAGAATTGTCAAAAATAAAAACAGTGTTACCCTTTAAGGATTTTATTTTAATTTTAATGGACAGCTTACATGGAATAATTTTTAAAATGTTATTATTTCAAGTTATATACAGAAAAAATAAAACAAAAAGTAAGAACATGTAATCAAATATGACTTATTATTGATTTGCAATATAAATTTATCATTTATTTTGGTACAAAGTTGATCACCAAATTCGTTTCCCTGTAATGTTCATATACCAAAAATTTGGCAGCCCACACATTAAAAACTAATATAGACAAAAAAAGTACAAACAACGCACAGAAGAAAGAGAAAGGAAATTTTCAAATATTTAAGGTGGAAGTACATACCACGCGTTACGTGGCAACGCTTTTCTGGCTTGTTAAACGTTCAACGCTACACAAATGGAAGGTTACACACCACGCTTTTGAAGCTTTTTTACGTTGCATTTTTCTTTAAACATTTAATTCATTTTTGTATCCATTGTTTAATAAAAAAATTAATTTCTAATCATGTTTGTGTACGTTAGTTTATGAATCTGGCAACACTAGCTGTCATTTTGTATACAACGCGTGAAAGTTGAAGAATGTTCAACTTTTGGCGAGGTACGCGCGTCGCGAACTTCTCTATGTAACTTGCCTTATGAAAACACACAATTTCAACTTTTTTGACAGACGCGTGTATCGCATTAGCGCATTGAACGCGTGTTATGTACTTCCACCTTTATAGTAACACATAGAAAAATGAAAATAAACTTGTACTTGACTGTGTAAACAATCAAGCAAGTTGCGAGTGTTTTTATTATTTCATTGAATGTATTGGTTGTTAATACGTACACGCAACTTGTAACAAGTTACCTGCATGTATAAATGAAGCGTAAATTGTATGTTAAATGATCAATGAAATAATGCTGATTTAAAATTTTATTCATGAAGGTATCTAAAGTTGTCGTGGGGGGTAAGCACGTTGACTGCCATGCTATGAGTTCAGAGTTCAAATCTTGGCCGTTGAAGCCAATTTATTCACAATCAAAATTTTTTTCTGATGTATATGTCTACCACACGTAAGTTAAATAATTAATAAAATACAATTACTGCATTAAATTAAATTCATGTTGTTCCAACTTGAAATAACTTTGATTCAACATGATTCTTCATTTTGATTTTAGCAGTAGGTAAATGTTAAATGAACGTGAAATAAAGTTATTTCAAAAGAAAAGTTTTAGATAAAATTAACATGAAACACATATGAAGCAAAATCATTGCCGAAAAAGATAACATTAACCTTGTTTACGTAAATTTTAAGTTGAAATTTTTCGCTTGTTTTGAAATTTTGAATGCAGGGATGCCACGTAATATACAATTAAATGGCGAGATATACACTAGCGTAAAAAGGAAAGTAGAGAATCACATTATCGTTACCGCAAACGAATAAATATATCGATAAATATTACGATTTTCAGTTAGCAAAAGGTTACTGAATCTGAATCTGAATCCATTCTCATTATTTTGCTTTTTGTCATTCATCGTTTTTGGCATTCAGTTTTGCGGAGCCATTGATTTGTCTTGCTATTTAATTATTCTGATCAATCTGAAATATGCTGCAAAACGCACTCTATTGCTCATTTTTAGAACAAATAATTATAAATTATAATAAAAAATAATTGCGCATATGTAGACTTGGGTCGAACTCGTTCACTAGTTCATTTTTGCCACAAACCAATGATCAAACCCATTTAAATTACATGGGTTTGAGCATTGGTTTGTGGCAAAAATGAAATAGTGAACGAGTTCGACCCAAGTCTACGCATATGTATGTCATCGCAGTTGCTAAAGCGCTGTGCAGACTATTACTACGTTTATACGCGCACTATTTGCAAATAAATTAACTCAATGTTTATACGGCATAGTAAAAGTACACAAACTTGGTAGCACTTCTATAGAAAACTTACTCATGTTGACAAAAAAAAACATAGTATAAATGTACAAAATATCAAATAATTAATTGTTTTCATTGTCACTATTCGCTTCTACATATGAATGTTTTTTTGTGCAATATTTATCCATTTATTGTAAGCGTGACAACCTCAAACATTTTATTTGCGAATAGTGCCTTAATCAGGAATTGTTTTTATGTTTTTATGCGACAAAATTCTCTATTTGCAATATTTTTATTTGCGAATAAGACGCTCGTATAAACGTATTAAGACATGTCAAAAATTCAAATAAATATGAATTAATATATTTATGTAAATGTCATGACAAATGACAAATTATACAATAACTGCCTTATTCATAAAAAATATTTCAGTTTTATTAAGCGCTTATTTCACATATTTCTATGGGAAATTTGTCAAATAAACCTGTAATAAACCTAAAATATTTTTTATGAATTAGATCCCAAAAATTTAACATCCCATAAGACTTGAACATATATTTTTTTTTTAATTTTTCTAAGCGATAAGACTTTTTATATGATCAGGGTTACATTTAAACAAATTCAAATCGACAAGTCGTCTGTTTCGACGCTGTTGTTTATGGTATTTTTCTCCATTTTCATATTGTAATCGTATTGAAATATGTTTCCTATTAGCCATGTCTAAAAGTTAATAATTTTTTATTTTATTTTTCTTTTCTTGCTCTAAATTAAATTAATCGATTATTTTACGCGCCGAATATTTTCAAAGGCCGTGACGTCCATTAAAAACTACTCTACCGCCGCAAGCTAACGATCAGTGTATCCAATGTGTTGCCCCTGAGAATAAGATGCTTCCAAAGTACTTATTTTCTTATGAAAATATAAAATTTAAAACCTGTTTTATATATTCTCAGTTATTATGACGTATCGGTATATGCAATTTTATGTAATGAACTAGAATACGAGAAATGGTTTTTATTGTACACAAAATTAATGATATTTCGACACTACATTATTTCTCGTACTCTATTGTATTTGATTACAAATTCGCGGTTAACGGCTTGTACAAGTATAAAAGTGTAAAATCGTTGTGAAAAAAAAAATAAAATATTTATTTAATAACCTTTGTTTATAACATATCCAAATTAATTCTCGGACTTACATGTACATATATTTTTATGGCAGCATAAAATACTATACTATAATTCAAATGCACGTTGAAAGTAAAATATTGTAACTTAAAAGTGTTTTAAATTTCAATCAAGGCCATGGTCAATATCACCATAAAATGATACTTTCATAAAAAGCTTTAAGCACAAACAAGTACTAAATTAAATTTTACTTAATTGTTGGGGTTAAAAATATCATAAAAAGCAACCAACTGCTCCTAATATGATTACTATAGTTTCAGGGCGTCTATAAATTTTTATTTGTCTTATCTTTATTTCATCTGCTACAGTCGCAGTCGTGTGTATAAAAATAATCCATTAGACAAGACATTTTAATGCACGTATGTACTTTTTATTCGATTTCAAAACTGATTTAGGCATCTATTTGGCAGTTGTCTCTCCCTGGGGAAGAGGAACCAATCTTTTATGAAACTAAAGCCAACTATATAGGATGCATTTTTATGGCTTAGCAAATAGTTATAAAATGTATTTAAGGAACTGATTTTTCTTTTTCTTACTTTAAAGACAAAATAGAATTTTATTTAAAATGTTATTCTTTTATAAACCCAAATCAGTCTTATGGTTAATGGCTGTTTTGAGCTTATAAATATTTTATTGTTCTTTAGATGCTTTTGTATTAAAAATTTTCAGTTTAACTATAAAATTTATCATTACAGTTTGTTTGGTGTAAGATCGTCCTCATTAGCCAATTCAATGCTGGGCCATAAACTTTAATGTTATGCCAGTAATAAAATATTTATTTTGTTCTAATTAAATTTCAATTCCCCACGTTTATTGTAAGACTCTGCAATAACAAATACATATATGAAATTGAAGAAAGGTAATTTTGCTTTTAGTACCATTAAATGAAAAAAAAAGAAAAAATTCTAAAATGACAGCGAGACTGCGCAAACAGCTGCAGGGTTTTTGCCTTCAAACATCCACATATGAACATACAAACTAAATTGAAAACAGAAAATAAACTTCAGTCAAACAAGTGTCTAAAAGCTTTAAACTACTGCACCACTTACTCTACCCCTTCAAGATCGCAAAAGAACAACCACTAAAAGAGAAGAAAAAAAAATAATGCAAATGGGGGGAAAAAATCATTCTATATCTGAGGTGGCCATAACACAACAAAACAAAAATATAGAAATAAAAACTAAATTAGCTTGCTGATAACTTCGGAATAAAATGACTCTCAAGAGTACGAAGTAGCGAAATAGGAAACACTCAGGCTTGATTTCAAATGGAGAATGATTCGAAATCAAACTTTTTCTCAAGCGACAAACATTTGATACTGGTTTGAAAGCAATTGGAAAAAATAAAATCCAGTAAATCACGATTTTTATTCGCACACGAAGTGTTTCGTAATGGCTATATTTTCGGATAGTCAGACAGCTCTTAAGTCCAACCTTTAATGTCTATCACGTTCCAGGCTTGCTTTAGGAAGCAAATGGAAAAAGTTTTCCAGTTACTGGATACCTGGCCACAGCGGTCATCCGAGAAATAAGGAAGCGAATGAACTGGCCACTGAACTGAATGACTGCTCCATTTATGAGGTCAGAGCCGTTTTGTGGTGTAAGTTGGTCGACTGTAACATCTTTGATCAAAGGAGATGATACTTTGTCCTCTAAGAAAATGTGGTTGGCTTCTTCTGATTCTGCCAAAGCATTGATGCAGCAATTTTCATACAATGGCATCCTGAACCTCAACAGGAATAATTTACGGCTTGTTATTGGTTTTATTTCTAGTCCTCTGTGGAAAAGTAACTAAGTTCGTTCACCCTTGTATCGTTTATGCTTAGACGATGACGAGACAACGGCACACATTATCGTCTTATGTAACAGCAGAAGGCGTGTTTTTCATTCTGACTTTCTATGTTCAGGTGATATTAGGCGGGCTTCTCCAATATTTATACTGACTTTCATCATGAGAGTCATACAGAGCTTGATTTGATTTAATTTACAGATCTATGGCACAAATTATCCATCAGGTGTCGGTCGCAGTGCCGATCTTTGGATCAGATCTTCCGCCTACTCTATTCTATTTTATTTTAATACTATGTATACGAAGTTTAGCCTATATAATCGAATATCTTACCTGATGTAGACATTTTTACAAAATTGTAAGTGCCCGATAAATATTTTTTTGGGCTTTTGGTGCTTTTTTTTAGTTTAGGCAATTTTTTTTTAGTTTTCACTATTTATATTCGTTTTTGGGATTTTCCTTTTGGTTTTTGGCGTTTTTTAGTTTTGGCGTTTTTTCGACTTTTTGGCGATTTATTTTAGTTTTAAATATTTTTCTTTAGTTTTGGCGATTTTTTCGTTTAGGTGATTTTTTTCAGTTTTTGGCAAATTTTAAAGCTATGCTCTTTACGTCAGACACAGGAGCTAGGACATGATTTTCTTAATATAAATAATCGATACTAATTATTTCAGTTATAAATTTATTTTTGTTTTGATTTCTTTCTTTACATTTTTTAGTTTTCGTTTGTTTTATTTTTCTCTGGTCGTCAAGAAGGAGATGCCAGGTCACTTACTAATAATAGCTTTCAAAATACAGAGGTGCTAGCTCTGCGCTTACATATGCAAAATATCCACACACGCAAATATCTGTGGCGAATTTGAATTTAAATAATAATAACATAAATAAATTTTATGAATATTGAATAAACAGTTTTAAAAATACAAATAATTTTATTGCATTGTTATTTAACACATGAAATTTGTTTTACATAGCTAAGCAGCACAGCTCTAACCAGGTGTCCTAAGACACCTCTCTTCTTTTTTTCGTTTTGGCGATTGAGCGGTTTTGAAAATTGCAATGGTTTGGACTTACAGCTCTTACGGACACAGAAAAGTTACATTAACTGATAGAATACCCTTTAACTTAGATTTTTTTAAATTTCAGTATTTATTGGTATAGTCTGCATAAAAATACACTAACTTTGAAAATTTCGAGTTTCTATATATAATTGTCTGTATATTACATTAGGATTTCACATGTTTCGTTGCTCGATTTAGAACACCTTTTAATTTTTAATAGTCACATACTTGTTGTTTTGTTGTTGCAACGCTGAAAGTTTTACATATTCTGTGAAAATTTCAGGTTCTCGAGAAAACAGCCTGTCACAGACAGACAGACGGACAGCGTAGCGGAAACACTAGGGTTCCTTTTCACCTTTGCTGTACTGAACCCTAAAAACAGCTTTCCCAATAAAAAGGAAAAACTATTTTCAAATTGAGAAAATAATTTATTCTCGCCTTACTTTCAAACTTTATTCTCAAATGTTTTTTCAACTTAAATAGCCGAGACCTGGGGGAAATTATGGCATTCGATAAGGTTCGAAATTTTTAAATGTTTCCATATAAACTGTTTTGAAATATTTCGTAATTCCGTTCCATAACTAGTGCCGTAATTTGCCTCTTGATTGGCTGTTGTACTTTCGATAGTGTGAAAGCACAAAGCTCTCTTATAAAAGCTCGTTCATTGAAGTGATTCACTTCAAAATTGGATTAACAGATAAATTGAAGGAAATAACTTGCAAAAAACAAAACGTTTTAATTTTAAATATGAACTGTTTCTTCTCTTCTTTAGAAACTCACATTAATTAATAATAACAAAAATTAAAAATTTTAAAAAACCCAGACTTTTTTCAGAAAAGATGTTATATCTTCTAAACGGCTGGAACAATTTTCTTCAAACATAGCTAAGAACCCTCTCGATCAAGTTATCTTTGAAACAGAAAAAAATAAATGACAATCAGTCCAGCCGTTTGGCCTGTACGTGGACACGGACAGACACACAGATACACAGACACACACTACAAACTTATAACACCCCTTTTTTTAGTCGGGGGTTAAAAATATTTCATTCAATAAGAAATGAAATTACTGAACTTAAGCCCGAATAGGAAATTATTTCTGATTAAAATTCACTACAGTTCAACTAAATCTAAAAATGTCTCATTTAAAATCATCATGGGCACGTGACGGAAATATGCTTACTTGGCAACACAGTTAATAATGATGGAAAGCAAAATCAACTGTTGAAAGCAAAAACAATGTAACATAATATCCACTACTATAATACTTACATGTATGTACCGACGGTACATCGAATAAGTAAAAGATAATTAATGTGATGATCGCAAAAGATAAGCAAGAATAGTTAAACATACGTAGGTAGAGTAATATAACTTCGTGCTAACCTAAATAGAAAAATGAAAAAATGGAAAAATGAAAATGGAAATGGAAATGGAAAATGAATAGTGATACTTACATATATATTTACCAAAGGTAAATCAATAATTGTACACAACAATCATTTCTGACATTCCGTTTCATTAGAATTTACGTTAAACAGCTGATGTTAATAACAATCTCTACCCAAGTAGATAGACTAGGGTGCTGATGAAGTGCGTTGCTGCACTTCATCACTTCCCCCAGCTTAAAGGTCTAATTTAATTTTTCTTCTCTTCTTTAGAGTACCTTTAGAAACTCACATTAATTAATAAAAATATTTCATTCAATAAGAAATGAAATTACTGAACTTAGGTCCGAAAAGGAAATTATTTCTGATGAACTGTTTAAGTTTAAAAATAAAATTGATTAATCCTATACACATGTATTGCTTTAAAAAACAAAAAAAAAATATTAATATTAATTCGTAAAAGTGGCTTCCGAAGCTAGTAGATAGAGCTGGCCACCCCTGTTCTATACGATGTTTGAAGTTTATGTTTGTTTTCTTTCTTAATCACACGTTCATTAGTGTACAAATTAATGCTGTAAAGAATTTGAAAAAAAATCCAAGAGGATTTTCAAATGTTGTTGTAGTACTCGTATTCCTGGTCATCTGATCATTGTTTTACAGAAAAACCTTAAAGGCATAGACGATCTGCTGGCTCACGGGCTGACTGGCTGATGTCTCCAATGAAATAAAAGTAACCAAAATAGATTATATTAAGAATGTACTAAAAGGAGCGCTGCTGAGATTTAATTTACATTTTGCTGGTTTCTGAACTAGAATGCCTGCTTAGCTTTAATTTTTTATATTAAAAAAAATATATATAAAGTGGTGTTTTCAATTTAATATTGAGTCATAATATTTTAGTTTGCTCGTTATAGAAAATAGTCAATGAGAAAAATTTGAGCGTTTGTTAAATCGCGAATTCGTTAAACTGAGCATTCGTTAAACCGGCATTCCACTGCACTTGTATTCAAAAGAGACTTCTATTATATTATTATATTTGAATAGCTCTCCAGAAAATGTCCAGAAAAACGCATATCACTTGAAATTCGCGTTTTCCGTTTGCTAAACAGATGTTCAAAATGCTAGTGTTTACTGCAAGGATCTGGTCTACTTTATTTAAACTGCACTTAAAAAATTTTTAAATGATGAATAATTTATATTTAATTGCAGTTCTTTTTATTTGAAGGAACACTTGTAATCACCCCTATTGTAGGCAGGTTTTACCTCCCTTTTCCCCGAATTCCCAAAAAAAAAAAAAAAATCCCTGTTTTGATTTCTCTCATCATAAGCAATATTTTTCACGGAAATCCTTTTTACATTTCTCTGGGGTTTGTTCATTACTTAATACATCGTAGTACATATTTTTGTTCCAATTAAATATTAACGGCCCTTTTCACAATGCCCAATTAAAAGATGACAGAGACTTTAACGGCAAGTTTTGTATGAAGAAATGTCAGTTAAAATTCACCTTAAGTCCTAGTTTACACTATACAAGTCTTATTGCTAAGCTGATTAGTTTGATGGAGGGATAGAGAGAGACGAGGGGAACAGAAACGTTTCTTTTCCGCTCGTCTCTCTCTGTCTCTCCTAAGAAAGTAATCAGCTAAGCAATAAGACTTGTATAGTGTAAACTAGGACTTACTCTTAATCACACATTGTGAAAAGGGACGTAAAAGTTATAAGTATTTTATTGATATTGAGTAAATAAATTTAATGGTTAACAAAAATTCCTGGCAACACCTTTTTGGTTCACATGCAATAAATTTTATTACGATGCACTACAGGAAATTTTATCCATTTTGTGACCATAATTAATTAATTGTTTGATTGAAATAAATTTGGGAATTAATCTTTGGGAAGTTTTTATTACTTTTTATCACAAGAAAAATCATTTTTTATCACTCACGCCCAAGTCCTCTCAAGCGAGAAATCTTCCCTTAAAGTTTTTATCACTTAATCTCACGAAGAAAAAACATTTGTATCACTCACGCTCACGTCCTCTCAATAACACACTCACCTTCGAAATTATTTAAATTTTTTTTTTTTTAAACCATAAAATTTTATTATGAAAACCTTTACTACACTCAATCATTATTTAAGATAACCCACAAAACACTTGATAAAGTGACTGTAAATCAAAATTGTTGAAAAATTTAAAAAATATGTGTTTTCTTTGTTATTATTATTGTTATATTAAAAAAACATTTTTTTCGCTCACGCTCACGCATTATCACGCAATTTTTAAACAATCATTTTTCAGACCTTTTCATTTAGTTTAATAAGCATGCATTAAACATTTTTTTTTTGTTTCAAACTTGACTTAAGAAATAATTGATTTTCTATTCTTTCCCGCAAAGTAAATATTTTGTTTTAGTTACCTAGAAACAAGTATTTATAAAAAAAAACCAAAAACCCCAACCACCTTTGAACTGTTAAATATCCTAAATGGTCATTCGAAATGGAAAATCATAAGAGAAACTTAAAGATGATTTTAAAATACCTATCGAATGATACCCATTTTTATATACTTCGCCGACTTTTTATTTTCATTGTATTTATAAAATGGCGTCTGTTGACCGCCATTTTGAATTTTGACAACTGACATATCTATATTGATACTAACGGGATTAAGACATATATACATAACCTTCTTTGCGTTGCACAGTCGGGTAAAAAAGGGTTTTTTTTTAAATAAAATTAAAAATATTTGCAGCTGAAATATTTCAAGTTCGGAAGATAATCGATTGTCCTTGAGAATAAAAAAAATAAAAAAAGAATTTGTAGTTCTATTAGTTTATCTTAAAGTCACTGCAATAATATCGATTTAATCGATCTAATACATGAATTCATCAAAATTTTGTATTAAGTATTTGTTACAGTTTAGAAAATTTATGCTGAACATTTTGTAAAAAAACGTTACTATGGGATGGGGGGCGGGAAGGAGAGGCATACAAATTCCGAAAATAGCGCTACGTATTAAATACGTGTAAATAATAGGGTGATCGACTCAGTTTTTCAACCGGTTTTAAAATACGGTTTTTTTTCAAAATACGGTTGTCGGTTTTTTCAAAATGTTGATTTTTCGAACGAAATAGTCCGGTTTTTTTACAATTTAAAAACCGGCTGAATCGAATACTTTTCGATTTGTACATTTTGAATGTTTTGTTGATTTTCGTAAGTACTTTTTTAGTCCGGTTTTTTTTTACAATTTAAAAACCGGCTGAGTCGAATACTTTTCGATTTGTACATTTTGAATGTTTTGTTGATTTTCGTAAGTACTTTTTTAGTGAAACATAAAATTAAGAGAAATTATTTATGAGGTAATAGCAGAGGCGAATTTAATTGGCCTTATGGTGTTCAATGGATGTCAAAATACAGTTGCAAAAAGTGTTTTTACTTTTGTTGCAATTTTGCTTCATATTTTATATAGAGGTAGATATCCACCTTGTCCATACATTCATATGTATATACCATTAAGGGCCATTATTACAACTTAAAGATAGTTAAAAGTAGGATTTTGTCGGACGTATAAAAAGTTTATCATTTGCAAAATTTTACTTTAACTTAAAGTGAGCCATAAATTACAGGCAAGTTTATCCTACCTGGCAAGTTAAATCCAATTTGCAATAATAGAAAGCTTTTTATACGTCCGACAAAATCCTACTTTTAACTATCTCTAAGTTGTAATAATGGCTCTAAGGAATAAACTCTACATACAACCATAATTTTTTGGGTTTGCAGAAACTTGGGAGGAAATTCAAAAAATTAAATATGCCAATATTTAGGTTGCTAATATATATGTTAATACAAAAAATAAAAAATTAAAAAATAATTATAACAACAACAAAATAATAGACCACATTGGGATGCCACTTGTTGACGGCTTGGTACCGGAAATCTCAGAATTTTCAAACAAATTGACGACATCAAACATTTTGCACGTATTTTTTCATGTATTTTATGCCTGTATGTAGACTTTTCTCCTATGTATTTTTAATATTTTTGCTACTGTAGGTGTTATAATTATTTTTTTATTTTTTGTATAAACATATTTATTAGCAACCTAAATATTGGTATATTTAATTTTTTGAATTTCTTCCAAAGTTTCCATAAACCCTAAAAATGATGGTTGTATGTAGAGTTTATTCCTCAAGTGTATATTATATATAAATATTTATGTACTATACATAAGTATAGAAAGTTAATTTTTATGTTTTACCTTTAATTTGTTTTATAGAATTTACATGAACTGTTAACCCTTTTTTTATAAAGCAATTTAAAATCAAAACTTTTGCATAATAATTTTCTTACTTAAAAAAACCGGTTGGCCGGTTTTTCCTGAATTGTAAAAGTTTTTCATAATTTCAAATATTCGAACTATTCGAAAACCGGTTTCTGGAAAAAGTCAAATAATCGATCACCCTAGTAAATAGCCCCTTACTTAAACCTTCAACTAAAATTTGCACTGTATTCACTGCATACAGTCCCTACCTGTTAAGTCATTTACAAATCGCATGGAAAACAGCACAAGACTCTTTGCGAAGTTAAATTCGCAAGAGTACACTGAAGTTGTTTAGGCTTTACAGAAATGCTTAAATTATTAATAAATGAAATTAAATATGCTTTCTGTTGATTTTAATAAAAAAAGGAAATAGTTTCATAAAATGTAATATTTTTTTTAAGATTAAGACATTTTGCTGAATTTTCTGCTTTTGAATTATTTTTATCAATGCTTTCAAACTTAATCATTCATAATTCACAAAATTATAATTATCCCATTGTTTAGAAATTGTTTGCCAATTAAATTTGAGTCTCTAATTGAATGTTTTACAATAATAGAATAATAATAAATAAATAAATAAAGATTTAATTTGGATAAACCCTGAATCAACAATTCAGATTTTTGTCTATTATAATTTGTTAAATTCTACAATTTCGTTTCTTCAATTCATGTTTCCACAACGAAAATAGTTAAGATTATTATTAGTCACACTTTATTGTGTAATTAATTTTTTTTCATTGTCATTGATTTTTTATTCTTTAATTTGCTTTTTTTTTTGCAAGCAAAATTTTCCAAAAATAACATTTAATTATGTCATAAAATTAAAAATATTAAAGGTTGTTTGTTAAACGATTGCGCTTTCATGCGATTCTTAAAAGAATCAGCTGATGATGATTTCTGTGGAGTAACAATAACAAAAAACTTCTAGTTCTTTTTCTTAAAATTAAAAAAAACTGAAATTAAAAAAATAAGACTAAAAAATTGCAAGTTATTCCTTTTGCGACTCACAGTGTGTATTAATCATATAAGCATTCCATTTCGACAAATGAAAACAACGTAAAGACTCAATTGGCCGACTGTAATGGAATGTAACTACTTGTAAAGTTAGGAAAAAGCTGATCGATTCATTAATTATTTGTAAAATAAAAATATTCAAGGTTGGAGTGGAAGACTCCTGCTCGTACCGCCAAATTTTCGAACAAATATTTCTTTCTAAAACATATTGGGATCACACAGGGCAATTTTAGTTGAGCAACTTTACAGTTCATGAGCGAGAGAGAAAACTATGATTAGGGAGTTCACAATAGCATTTTAAAATATGTCATAATATTGCAAAGTTTACGTTTTATTTCGTTAATAAGTGTTGGAAAGTTTGTTGTTTTGTTTATGTGTGTAAATCAAATTTAATACCAAGTGTCAAACTTGAAAGTCTGGAAAGCATGATGGCAATATGATAATGTTAAATTAAACAAGTTAAAACTGTCAGCGCAGCTGTAGTTGTTGTATAAATATTAAAAATATTAAATATTAACTATTTAAAATTTTATTGTTTTAATGTTTGGATACACTGTATTTTATATCGTTGCCTACTCACAATGAAAATTTCAAGATGGCACAATATTGCCACAATAAAATTTTAAGATACACATTGTGAATTCCCAAGATGTGTCTCCTCTGCATTATCTTCTACTCTCTCTCTCTCTCTCTCTCTCTTCTTTTTAAGCCGCACAATTTTTGTTCTTTTCCAAATTACACGAGACTAATTCATCTGGCACGAAATGAATACGTATACACAGCTTTGTGTGTGTTAGTGTTTTTCGTATTACCCTGCAGAAAGTGCGTATAGTGAAATTGTAGTGTTTTACTAGTGACGTTGTCAGTAGTACTACTGATCACGTGTACCCCAGCCAATTGTATCATCTATTGACATTTAACATTAGCTTGTTATTGAAAATCCACCACTGGACTGTAGCACTACTGACTAAGTAGTTATTTTGAACCACATGGAGACACTGGCACCGAAGATTCACTAGTAAATTTTAGGGGCTCTAGTCTACAATATCGATATTTCCTCGTTCGTTGTCAATAGTAAAATTATTGTGATTTTCTAGTGGCATTGTCAATAGTGCTACTGATTAGGTATAATCGCCTATTGACATATAACATTCGGCTGTCATTGAAAATCTACCAGTAGACTTTACACTATTGAGAAGGAAGTTCTTTTACGACCAAAGATTCACTAGTAGATTTTAATGACCCTCGTCTACGTATATTTATTTAATATTATTGCACAGTTTAATAAAAAAGAAAAACAAACTATTGACGCGTTCATTGACAATATCACCAGAAATACACTAGAACTGTTGTCTTTAATGTATCTCTACTCGCGCATAAAAGGAAAGTTGTCGATATTTTAATTGTCGCTGGAGAAAGATTATTGACATAGAGAAGACATATGGTTCTAGGCTGTCTAGAGGGTAATTTAACACTTGCTGTTTTTTAAGTTGTGGTTGTATTGGTTTTATGCTGCTAATGCGGGATTGTAGCCAGTGTTGTCAGATTGGCGATTTACTTGGCGATATTTGAACTCCTTGGCGATATTTTTGGCTATATTTTTACGATTTCAATAAAATAGAATAATGTTAAGAATATGAAATATTTTTTAAGGAATTTTTTCTACAACATAAAATATTTCGTGCAAAAAATTCCAAATGTTGTGACTCTCTATATCAAACAAAATTTTCTGAAATTCAAGAATTTTAAACAAAGAATATGGACCACAAAATCTCATTTGCTATTTATCAAACATAGTGAGGAAAACTTTCTTTTATAAGTTAGAACCAACACTTTGATACTGAAGCACAAAAAATCCTATACGAGTTCTCGCCTAGAGTGTATGTATACGAGGATGCTGCTGGTACTTATTATATCAAGGATATGATATGTGTACTTAAATACACATTTAAGTAAACGTTAATTCAGTTGATATAACAAGAATTAAATAATAATTTTTATCTTGGTGCTCAATTTCAATTTATCCTATTTAGATTGATCTTTTGGAATAAGTTATTTTTTTCTTTTTCAGCCTTATTAATAAAAAATATTTCAGGTTTATTAAGCGCTTATTTAAAATATTTTTATGGGACATTTGTCAAATAAAACTGTAAAAAATCTAAATTTGTTTTTTATGAATTAGACCGTATAATTTTTATGTTTTACAATAGACGTTACATACTGAATTTAAAATTTAAGAATATTTGTAATGTAATTGCAAAATATAAGACCCTTATTCTGAACAACTTTCGATCTTCGACTCTAGTCAAAAGTACTGATCGAACTAATTTTCATTTGGTATTATGACGAACATTCGGAAAGAAATGTGAATATCACTGAAAGTAGTTTATAAAATTTGCAACAACTTTACCCAAAAATGAAAAAACAATCGTTTATAATAATTTTTTATACTAAAATATTTCATCGAAAGCTAAATTCTGTTCGATAGAAAATTCGTTGCTCAACAAAATTTTCGATGTTCATAATATAAATTGAACGTTCGATGTTCGATAGTCAGCGACGATCGAAACGCGAATGTAACTTATAATAAGGGCCTAATATATTTTTGTAGCTATAATTTAATGTTTTATTATATTGGCAATGTTTGGCGATATTATACAACTCATTTGGCGAGGAGGCTAAAAATAAATCTGAAAACACTGGTTGTAGCTGGTTGAAAAGTTATGACAACCCCAAAACCCCTCTCTTTGCATCTCTCACATTCAAACTGGCAAACTGCCTTTCTCAAGGCCTATTTATTAGGTCTACGCAACTCTACAAAAACACAGCAACACAAAAAACAACTTTGTGTTTCAGTTGTCAGAAACACACACAAACATGAACTAAAGCGTATGGTGCAAACAGCTTTTGACAGTTAAAACACGAAAACACAGAATATCATCAGGACGATTGCGTTGACCTGATAAATAGGCCTTGGCCTTTCTTGTAATTTGTTCCTAAAAAATTATCCCATGTAATTTGAGCGTAAATAAATAAAAGAAATAAAAACAAAATCGAGAATTAACAAAAAAGAAAAAAAAAACGTTTATGTTACACAAAACAGAAACATAAAATAATCCTCAAAAGAAGAAGGGAGATTCTCAAAATTAAAACTCTAAAAAAAATCTAACGAAAATAAATTAAATTTAATTAAAATACGACAAATATATTAAATTTTTTATTCTGTTATTTGCAAAAACTACAAATTGAATTCAACATTTTATTTCTTATTGAATTTTTTTTTTCTAAGATGTATGAATGAATGTTGGTATACAGGCAAATCTCGGTATAACGAATCCATTAACAATCTTAACTTAATTTTATACTGGATATAACGACTGATAAAGAAAAAATTGGAAAAATAAAAAACTAAACCTTGCTAACAACATATTTTTATCATTAAGTACTTACTACCTTATATAGCGATTATATTGATAAAAGTGTGTATTATAGTGTTTTCACACTGAAAGTTAAAACCTGGTTTTAACGTTAAAACCACAAACAGCTGATTTTGCTTTCACACTGCAAGTTTGTTAAATTCAGTTCTTAACTCACAGGCTGTCTAATAACTTTGCTCAAAATAAAATAAATCTACTGCCGAAATGTGTGTATTTGTTGTTGCATTTTTTCTGCTTTTTAATAACACATGTTGGACATACTGTTCGACTGTTTTTGTTTGTATGAAAAACTGAGATATTTCACAATGCGCTCTAAAATGGAAATTATTTTATATTTTGTAAATAAAATTTATTTTACTTATGGAACTTATTATACAGAATGAAGAAGTGCTTGGAAATATTGTTAATAATATAAAAATGCACAAATACATTATAAGATAAAACTTTTTTATAGGCAGATGAATGTCAGCCATATCTTATATATATCATATATTCTCTATATTAACTTTCCACAGTTCAATTTAAAATATTTTCGTTGTTTTCCTTCCAAAAAACTCTTTTTTTCCATAATTTTTTGATTATTGTTGCTGCTGCATTAATTTTTAAGTTGAAAATTTTTCAGGCGCCATCTATTGTTATTCACTGGCATTCCATTACCAGCTGCTGTCGGTAATTTCAACTTGGCAGCACTGAATTTATCACAGCGAAAACAAGGTTGCATTTCATAAAACCAACTTAAAACCAATTCAAAAATGGTTTTAATTTGGTTTTAACAAAAACAATTTGTATGGTAAAACCAGGTTTTAACAGTTGGTTTTAACGTTAAAATCAACTTTTATTAAAACCATGTCAGTGTGAAAACACTATTAGTTTGTATTTGTTAGCTTATTTGAAAACAAGTTGCTCATTATCTTTATTGTATTGTATTACATCTAGAATAATATTAATTAAAATAATAGTATAATAAATGGGCCAGGCATTATATTGTTCGTTGTACCAGTATTTGCCTGTAGTTATGTATAAAATATATTCTCTCGTTAACACCTTCTCCAAATCTAACACCTTACAAATGCCGCTCCCCAAAACTTGGCAAATTAGAAATGCATTTCACATTCTTGGCTATGTGGTAATTTTATGGCCCGTGTGGTAACAGAAAGAAATATTAATTTGATTGTATTTTGTTCAAATCTTTTTTTTTTTTTTTGGTTTTACTGTTGTTAAATAACATTATTGATTTTAGGAAGTTTATGATCTTTTTTTTATTGCTTTTTTTCACACTATCATGACACAATCTTTTAACAAAGAATGTGTAAATTGTCGTTAATGGACAAACAACTTAAAATTGGAGCAACAAAAAGTTGAAATTTTAACACGAGCTAAAAAAAAATAACACAATCACAAGAACAATGATGACAAAAATGTAGTAAAATTAACTTATGGTTACAAAGAGTGTTAAATAAGGAGGTGATGATTGTCAGTCAAAGCAATAAAATTAATTAGCTCTAGTTGAAGTAGCGATGTCATTCATGATTTACATTTTGACTTTTTTTTTGACTGATATTTTTAATAACAATGTATTTTAATGGAATTGTGTAAAACGTCCCACTAAATAATATGGAAATTAAAAAAGAAAATTTAAAAATTATAAAAATGATGATGTTTTTACACATAAAGTTTAACCTGAAACCGAAATTGCATTCGAATAGAAATTAATTTCGATATCAAGAAATTTTTCGATGATGTGACTCGATACCAAGCGAATAGAGTTTTTGTTTAAGTGTTGCAAGAAGACAAATAAATTCATTTCACAACACTACAATAAATTGTAAGAAAAAACATATGTTTATACAATCGAATCCGCTTTAGCGCATCACGCTTTACTGAAAAAAATCGGATTACTGAAAGCGATAAAAATCCCCGCACTGATTTTAAGCGCAGCTAGTCTTATTCACTTCGCTTTACCGAAACATCGCTTTACTGAAAATATCGTATTACTGAAAACCAAAAGAAAGCCCACAACTACGTTTTGTATGAAACTTACTTCGCTTTAGTGAAAAAAGAAATAATGACAAATTTAGTTATTAGAAATCGATTGCATAATTTAAGGCTAAAAAAATGTGCATGTTTTGTTCATCAAAAAATTAAATGGCAAATTGTATTTGTCCTTTTCGCTCTTACGTACTTCATTGTATTTTTTTTTATTATATTGTCAATGCAAGTGGCTAGGCATTTTCGAGGAATTCGTGAAAAACTTCAACAACAAAATGTGCACATATGCATTTGTATTAATATTAATTTCAAGCAGTACGCTTAACTGTAACAAATTTCAGTAATCCGAATTACGTTTTAGAGCAAAAATCGGATAACTGAAAAAATTGGATTTTGGTTATTTCCAGTAAAGCGGAGTCGACTGTATATATGTATGTGTGCAAAATCATATGAATGTACGTAAATTTTATTTTTATTTAATTAATAACTTAATAATAATTAATTATTGTAAAGTCAGCGAATAGAGCACAAGCCATATTTTCGATTCTTTTATTGGTTGGCAGTTAATTTGTTATTTAGATGCTTCCAGAGTTGGTTGATTATTTTTATTTTCTACGACAACTCTTAGGCAAAACATTATTTGCCAAGTCAGTGTGTTTTGTTATATTTAAAGTCAACTAGAAATTATTTATATTTGTAATTTTTTATACGTACATTTGTGCATTCATTCATTTATAAATGAATAAGTAAAATGTTTAACATAAATTTTCTTTTCCTTCGCTTTTTCAATGTTAAACATGATTTCGAATGCCTTTTTGCTTGAGAGTAAAAACACGAACGGTTGCATTCTGTTGTGAATCAGAATTGAAAAACCCTCGTACCCGCATATTGCACCAAATTGTTAACGCAGCAGCAACCAGTTCATTCACTTGGTTGTTTGCTAAATTCCTTGCGTTGACAAATTGTGCAATAGCGATATTTCGTAATTGGGTCAAAAGCTTAATAACATTAAATAGTTTAACAAGTTAGCATAATAATAATAGCTTTTAAGCATAATATTAATGTTGAAGTATATTAAATTAAAATTAAGTTTTGTATAAATAGTGCAGTTTTAATTAAAGAGTGGGAGTCTTGTATTTAGCAGTTAAAAGTTAGAGTCATACCTGCGATTCCCACGGGACCCTCCAGGTTTAAAATTGTAAATTAATAGAACAATATACTAATTGTTATTAACAATCCGTATTTAAATTCAACACAACATGCACGTTATCGAATGCTGTCATTAGATATTTCAATATGTGTTGCTCGAAATCGAAAATCCCAAAAGTTAAAACACTCGCACATTCGAGTAATAACTCGAAAAAACTACATTACAAAAAATTTTAATTTTCCAATCCTGGAATAAACCTTTAAGATTTTTTTTTGATTCCTCATACTAATCTAATTCTTTAAAAAGCATATAAATATGTTAAATGAACAAAGAAAAAAAGGACATAAGGAAAAAATTTGTTTTATTTAGTTACTTTAAATATCCAAAAAACGTTAAAATTTTCCAGCTCTGGAGCTGTAGTTTTTATTTTTCTAATTTTCTAAAAACACAAAATATATGTAATTTATAAAAAGAGAACAAAATTAATTAGCCCGTCTAACTTTTATAATCACAAAAAGTGTAGTTTTCCCAACCCTGGAATCATTCTTTTAAATTTTTCTGATTTCTTACACCAATTTATTTCTTTTAAGAATATGTTCACACTTATGTTTTTAAACATGTTTAAGACGAGTTTTCTAAAAACTAAACACAACCGTTCACATTATATTTGAGATGTTTAAGGTTGACGTTTTGTTAATAAATTATTGTGTTTGTAAAAAATTTCGAACAATTATGTTTTTTATTTGCTTTATTATTTTTAAACAACAAATATTTTTGTAAATAGTTAAATATTTTTTGAGCAATTACTTGTGTATCAAATAATTTTTCCACGTGCCGCCATTTTATAACAACACAAAGTTGCCAGAGTTATCAAGAATGCACTGAACATACTCCATTTACGTGTTTATCGATGAGTTTAATTTTAAAACTTGTTATTTGAGATGTTTAGCAAAACAATTCAATGTATGGTAAAACATCTAATAATTATTGTGTTTAATACCATATTCACACTTATGGTCTTAAACGTGTTTGAGGCAAGTGCGTTAAAAAACTAAACACAACCGTTCACATTACATCTGAGATGTTTAAGGTTGACGTTTTGTCAATAAATTATTGTATTTGTAAAAAATTAGGAACAATTATGGTTTTTTTATTGGTTAATTATTTTCAAACAACAAATGTTGTTGTAAATATTTGAGTATTTTTTAACTAATTACTTGTTTAACAAATAATTTTTGAGGTAAAGCCATTTAATAACAACACAAAGTTGCCAGAGCTATCAAAAAACGGACTGAACATACTACATTTACGTATTTAAGGAAGTGTTTTAATCTTAAACACTTCATTTGAGATGTTTAACAAAACACGTCAATGTATGGTAATAGTGTTTTCACACTGAAAGTTAAAACCTGGTTTTAACGTTAAAACCATTAACAGCTGCTTTTGCATTCACACTGCAAATTTGTTAAATTCAGGTTTTAACTCACAGACTGTCTAATAACTTTGCGCAAAATAAAATAAATCTCCTGCAGAAATGCGTGTATTTGTTGTTGCATTTTTTCTGCTTTTTAATAACACTTGTTGGACAACCTGTGCAACAACAGTTTTTGTTAATATGAAAAACTGAGATATTTCACAATGCGCTCTAAAATGGAAATCATTTTATATTTTGTAAATAAAATTTTTTTAAATTATGGAACTTCTTATACAGAATGAAGAAGTGCTTGGAAATAAAGTTATTATATAAAAAATGCACAAATGCGTTATAAGATAAACCCTTTTTATAGGCAGATGAATGTCAGTCATATTGTCTATTTTCACTTTCCACAGTTTAATTTAAAATATTTTCGTTGTTTTCCTTCCAAAAAACTCTTTTTATCCATAATTTTTTAATTATTGTTGCTGCTGCATTAATTTTTAAGTTGAAAATTTTTCAGGCGCCATCTATTGTTATTCACTGGCATTCCATTACCAGCTGCTGTCGGTAATTTCAACTTGGCAGCACTGAATTTATCACAGCGAAAACAAGGTTGCATTTCATAAAACCAACTTAAAACCAATTCAAAAATGGTTTTAATTTGGTTTTAACAAAAACAATTTGTATGGTAAAACCAGGTTTTAACAGTTGGTTTTAATGTTAAAATCAACTTTTATTAAAACCATGTCAGTGTGAAAACACTATTAAACACATAAGTGTGAACATAGTATAAGATTTGTTTGATTTGTAGAGAAAAAGAAAAATTAGTTTTAGCTGATTACTTTTATATTGCAAAATAAAGTTTAAGTTCTCCAGCTCTGAAAGCGTTTGCTCGATTTTGCTGATTTTCTGGCACAGCAGTCCAAGGCTTCGGAAAACCAATTTCACGTACACCAGACGGACGGACGGATGAACGGACCGACATCGTTTATTCGTGTTCTCTATTTATAAGCACCCAGAATATATATACGATGGGTCACATATTCATACTTTGGAAATTACACACGGAATGGCAAACCAATATAAATCCTTTGCCATTTTTGGTGAAGAGTATACAACTACACAAAAACATTAGAAGCTAAACCTTTTTTAACGGCAGATGAATGTCTGTTATATCGTCTATTTTAACAAAATAATTTTGTATGGTAAAACCAGGTTTTAACAGTTGCTTTTAACGTTAAAATCAACATTTATTAAAATCATGTCAGTGTGAAAGCTCTATTAGTTTCTGTTTTTTTTTTCATAAAAATTCTTCACCCATGAAACGCACAGAAACTTCAGGCTTTGCTTATGTTTTTATAAAATTAAAAATATTATACATAAAAAATAGAGATAATCATTTCACTGTGGCCTTTTTTCGAAAAGGTCTCAAAAGACTCCAAAGAATTTTTTTAGAAGGTTAAAATATCCCACAAAGATTTGACATAAAATATGTGAACAACAGCTTATACTCGTACCGAAAATACAGGAACTCGCTAAGGGCATTAGGTGGGCACTCTCATATTTCTATGGATGCCAGTACGAGTAGATTTCTCTTTGTTTGTTTCGTCAGTTATTTCGAATTGCATTTCATGATTTTAAAAGTCATGCTCTCGTTTTCTTTAATTTTTTTTTTTATTTTTATTAAAACATAAAGTTTTTAGTCGTAATCTCGTTAATGATATGAAATGATATAAATAGATTGTTATTTTTTTTCGTTGCTTCTTATATCCGATTTGAGTGTAAAAGTGTGTCTGCTGTCAGTTGTGGCACGTCTTTGAGGTAAAATACTTTATAAAAGCCGCTACAATTTAAACAAATGTAACAATATAATACAATGTTAACAGATAGTTTTAAAGCTTTTTTAGGACTTTTATTTTTTTCTTATGTGGATTTCGGTTGATTAAGTTGTTGCCGTGGTAATATAATGGAAGACAAAAGGTTTACTGCTCTGCATATGCATATGTAACATAAATAAATTTATTGTGAGTAGGTTGCTATTAAACTTGGGGTTGTTGAACTTGTGTGATTTTAACAATATTTTTGCTTGTTATTAAATTTATAAATGAGACGTTCATTTAAACAATTGGCAAGTCGTTGTTTTTTTTTGTGGTAATGCGACAGAAGGCTTAATTAACCTAAAGCAGGGTACAGTGCTTCGTCTCAAGCGTAGAAAATAAGAGTTATTTCAAATTGTAGAGTTTGTTGCTTGTTTATATACCTTTCGCCAAAAATGGCAAAGCGTATACATACTAGTGATGCACGAATATTCGTATTCGTATTCGTATTCGAATTGTCGAATATTCGCCCATTTTCAGGCGAATACGAATGTATTCGTATTTGTCAAATTCAGGCGAATACGAATACGAATATTTTTCCAAAGAAATTAAATAAATAAATGCATTAATCCTGAACGAAATTTAAATAAATGACTAAAAATTTTAGTTTGTACAAATACATTAATTTTTTATAGAAATTTGTGCTTTATCACATTTATATATCATTTTCTAATATTATTTAATGACGATGATTAAAATTTTGGGCAGTTTTTATTAACTTTAAAGTACGCCAACAAAAGTGTGAAGTCCTTTTTCATAACAATTTTTTAATATTTCATATTGCATATAATATTCGTATTCGTATTCACGAATATCGTTTCAAATATTCGTATTCGTATTCGTATTCGCGAATATCAAAAATTGACATTCGTTACATCACTAATACACACGGGATTGTCATTCCGTGTGTAATTTCCGCAATATGAATATGAGACCCATAAAGTACTCGTATATACATATATTTTGAGCTCTTATGAATAGGCTACCATGTGGCTGAGTGGTAGCGATACTAGCCTCTCAGTCCAGAGGTCGTGGGTTCGATTCCCACCATATACCCTGGGTGTTTTTCGCAGACAAGCTAATCGCTTTGCGAGTTGTGTTTGTGTTTGTTGTTATGGAAGCTACGTCCGTCCGTCCGTCTGATGTACGTGAAATCGGTTTTCCGAAGCTCCCAGAAAAGCTGGAGACTTCAGACTTAGACTGCTGTGTCAGAAAAAGTCCAAAATAGATTAATATTGAAAATCAGCAAAATCGATCAAACCTTCTGAATTGGAAAACCTAAACTTTATTTTGCCATATAAAAGTCTAAACAGCTAAAAATAATTTTGTTTATTTTTTTTTTAAATCAATAATCTTATATTTCAGTACGAATTAAACTGGTATTAAAATTTTAAAAAACTTAAAAAAAATCAAAAAGACTTTTCCAGTGTTGGAAAACTTAATTTTTTTATATAAAAGTAGCTTACTAAAACTAATTTGTCCTTTTTCTCTATAAATTTAACATATATTATATTCTTAAAAGAAATATATTGATGTAAGAAATCAGAAAAATCTAAAAGGATGATTCCAGGGTTGGCAAACTTACACTTTTAGTGATATATAAAAGCAACTAGGTCTAATTAATTTTTTTCTTTTTCTTTATACATACATTATATATATTTTATGTTTTTGGAAAGAAATGTTTGGTATAGAAAATTAGAAAAATAAAACCACAGCTCCAGAGCTGGAAAGTTTGAACTTTTTTTGGATATTAAAGTAACTAAATAAAACAAATTTTTTCCTTATTTCCTTTTTTCATTATTCACTTCATATATTTTATATATTAAAAAAAAACAAGATTGGTATAAGGAATCCGTAAAATATAAAAGGATGATTTCAGGGTTGGATAATTTATTTATTTTTGAATATAAAAGTAACTAGATCAAATTAATTGCTTACAAATTATATATTCTTCATATTTTAGAGAGAAAAAGTTCGGAATAAAAAATTATAAAAATAAAAAACAAAAAATTATAAAAATAAAAATAATTAATATAATAATATAAAAACCTAATTATATAATACTAATTATTTCTTTGGTAATTAAATATATTCTATATTTTAGAAAGAAATCAATTAGTATTAAAAATCAGAAAAATCTAAATTATGATTCCAGGGTTGGAAATTGAAAAAAAAATTTGGTAAACAAATAACCACAAATAATTTTTTTTTTCAGTTAAACATATTTTATGTTTTAGGAAGATCTTTACTCAAGATTTTTTTTATTTGCTAAATTTTTACGTTGACATCTTATTTAAGTATAAACGAAGGTTTGTGCCATTTTGCTTATTATGCTCTCAGTTATGTTTCAAATCGATGGTCTCTCCTTGACAGCTTGTAACGAGTTCTTATTAATTTTTAGTAAATGAAGATAAAATTAAAATTTATAGCTAAAAAACGGTCATAAGTATAAACTAAATTAAAGGAAATATTCCATTTCATGTCCCTGAAAGCGTTCCTTTCTGCTGAACAAAATCGAAAAAATGCTTTAGGAATAAACAGTTTACATAATACCGTGATATATACCATTTGCAATTTGAAAATATAAAACAAGTTAGTAGAAGAGACACAATACTAAGACTATTTTAGGGTTATTAAATAGTAGCTCGGGTTTTGAACATCTCGTTGCCGAGTAAACAAGCCTTAAATTTTTTGGAATTTTATTAACGTGACGTCGTTGTTGACAACTGGAATAAGGATGAAAGTAAAATATTTCTTTAATACAGAATGTAGAATAAAATATTCAGCTATTGCTCATATAGAAAATAAAATATTTGAATCAAATTCTTTAGACAAAAAACACCGATAGGTCACTTACTAAAAATTGCACTAGAACAAAAAATTAAAATTTTTTTCACAAAACAAATATATATGCATGTACTTATGTATGTATCTGTATACTACATACCCATACGTCGGTGAAGGGCATATAAGATTCGGCACAACGGAATATAATTATGTACATACGTACGAAAATTTGAATGGAACAAACAATAAAAACAAAAAGTTAAAAAATAACTAACGAATTGACCGAATGGAGGTATCTATGAAAAAAAAAAACAATCAAATGTATGCGTGAGTTGACAAAATCACATCGTTTTGGCCAATGTCAACTTCAGTTGCAGACATGACAAACTACATATTCGACATTTAAATCAATAAAAAACTTTCTCTGCAAAAGAAAACTAAAAACTAAAACAAAATCTGTAACACATAGAATATTAAAAAAAAAAGAGTTTAATTAAACGAAACTGATAAGAAAATTAAAGGTTAAAGCAATTGGAATCAGGACACGGTTTCAATCTTGACCAATTAAACTACAAACGCTCAAATTGCAAAATAACTTTACTGCATATTTAATTATAATTATTCACTTTTTATATTCACACAGAACAAAAAAATTCGACCTTATTTCCAGACAACCAATTTGTTTGAAGACAAACTACTGTCTGATTCAGTAAATGTTTAACATAAAAGAACAGCAAAAATCAGTTTTTTTGTTTGGCTATACAAAAAATTTTTTGTAAAACTTAAATTACACTGTGACACAAAAGTTGAGAAAAAAATTATTCAGGGATTCTAATGTATCAATTCTATTTTGTTGGAGTCCATGGATACCGTTGGTTTTTTTAGGTCACTTCATAAAATGATTTTATAACGGTAAATGTAGTGAAAAACGGGGTTTCTTAGATTTTCAGTTTTAAGCAGTTGTAACTTCTTTGTTTCCCAACGGATTTATTTTAACTTTTCGTTGGTTAAAAGGACCAAATATTATCTTTCAACCAAGATATAGTTTTTGTAAATCGACTAACAAATGGCTAAGTTACAGTCGTTGAAGTGTACAAAACCCCCATCAAAAAAGAATTCTTTTGTTTTAATGAGGCTATAAGTTGCTTATGAGTTACCAAACGCTATAGATATTTATGATTACAAAAACAGGAAACTAAATTAGCTTTCCAAAATGGGTAATAACGGTAAAATCGGATTAAAAATACAAGACCTATGCAAATTTTTGTGCTTTAACTTTTTGGTTTTTTATTTAGAAATAACTTGTATTTCTTTGCTTTTTATAGTCTTCGCTGTCAGTATTCCGCTTTAAAGACCAGCAGTAGTTAGAAAGCATACTGATTTTATTTTTTCCTAAATAACGCTGTTCAATTTTAATTATTTCCTGGTGAAATCGTTCACCTTGTTCATCACTCATCTGTCCTAAATTTGCTGGAAATCTTTCCAAGTGAGCATGCAGATAGTGTAGTTTTTTTGCATTGCAATTAAAATAAATTCAGTAAAGTGCGACTTTGACTCGCGCACATTCGGTTTTGAGCATATTTTTTGATTTAGCTTTCTTCCTTTTTTAAGTTTTTTCAGTTAAAACGATTTTTTTAGTTTTATCACTTTTTTCTCCTTTTGGCGTTTTTTCTCTTTTTGGGTTTTTTTAATTTTCGCAATTTTTTTCATTTTGGCGACTTTTTTTCACTTTGGCAATTTTTTTCAGTTTTTGGGTTTTTTTTCATTTTGGCGATTTTTTTCTTTTTGGCGATTTTTTTCATTTCGGCGATTTTTTTCATTTTGGCGATTTTTTCAGTTTTTGGGGTTTTTTCATTTTGGCGATTTTTTCTGTTTTTGGGGTTTTTTAGGCGATTTTTTCATTTTGGCGATTTTTTTGTTTAAGGAGATTTTTCCGGTTTTTCGCGATTTATTTCAGGCCTAGAATTTTTTTTAATTTGGTGCTATTTTCGTTTTGGCGATTTTTTTTATTTTTGGCGATTTTTTTAGATTTGGCGATTTTATATTTTTTTGATTTTTTAGTTTCACCGTTTTTGAAAATTTCAAGAGTTTTGCTCTTACGGTTTGCAAGATACAGCAAGTTTTCAAAATTTCAAAGTCAAAATTGCATTAACTGATGGAACACCCATTGATTAAAATTTTTTAAATTTAGTGTTAATTGTTGTATTCTGTATTCGTTTTGGAACACCTTTTAATTTTTAACTCTCATGTATTTGTTGTTGTAATGGCCAAATGTCTACACACTGTGTCCAAATTTCAGGTCCGTAGGTAGCTCTTACGGTTCATTTTCACCTTTGGTGTACGGAACCCTAATAAAGCAATTATCAAGTTAAATAAAACAAACAAAACCCAGCCATTTCCTTTGTAGTTGCAATATTTTAAATAAGTTTGTATTGCTTCTTTCAAACACTAATACACTCATACATATGTAGCTCACACCGATTTGACAACGCGGTGAGAATCTCAGCAAAATTTGTGATTGTATTGTGAAAAAGAATTTTACCCCCTCGCGTATAGATGTTTACACATCAAAAATACAAGTAGTGGTATTAGATCATTAATCACATTTGGCAACCGAGCATTATATTGACAAAGTTAAGAAAAACAAAATGGAATTTCATAGAAATCGGTTACGCCCACCGCCCATGCAATGCAAATAGAGTTTTTTTCCGTAAAATTTCACCTATACAAGTAAAAAAAATTGAGTTTCATAAAATCCTATCAAATTTTTCCATTGGTCCATGCTTTGGTTCAATAGGAAAAATCGGCGGAGTTACGCCCATTAAATTTATTATAATATTTCACACAGTTCTACCTAACCGATTTTTAAGAAACGTATCACACACCTTGAGCTCTAAAATAGACACAATCCTCCACAAAAAAAAAAAAATGGGCGGAGAGACGCCCATTAAAATTTGATATTTTATTTTAAGTTGTTCTACTTTACCGATTTTTACAAGACTTTACACGCACCCTGCGCTCTGAAAAACACACAATCTTACATTTAAAAAATGGGCGGAATCAGGCCCATTAAAATTTAATTTTATATTTCACGTACTTCTTCTATCAGATCTTTGCACTGAAGTCGGTTTGTTTGGTAGAATGAATTATTTTCGAAAATATCTGATTTCCAAGAAGCTTTAAAATAATAATGAGAGTAGTTCGTTTAATCAATACTAATATGGCGTTGCTCATAGTCTCAATCATGATGCAATAATAATTATTATATTATTATTAAATTATTGTATCATGTCTTGTCTTAATCAAAAAAAAAATATAAAAATATTTGATAATTTTGATTTACAACACGCGTTTGATATCAAAGTTATATATTTTTTTTGTGATATCATTCGCAATTCGAACGTTGACTTGGTTGCTATCAAAATCCACGCGCGCTCCTCCACATAACTACTGATTAAACTGTCTAAACACATCGGTTCATGCCAGTGCTTGTTACAACTGATATACACATACACCAATACATCCATCGTGCTTCGCTTATAGTACGACAGCATTTATTATTGGTTTAGTACATATAATACATGCGACGTGAATACATTTAAAAATCATGACGTTTTTACATTTCAAGACTGTTTACGCAGCTCTCTAGTGTCTACTAGTGGCAAAGATTGTCATTTCCAATATTTTTCGTTGTGTGTGCTTTGCACATTTTGAAAATGACACCACAAAATGACAACACAAAAAATGCGTGATGTGTGCTCAGTATAAGCGGCTAAAAATCGCATTTAATTTAAATGGTGGCATTTTATTTAAGATAAAAACATTACAAAGCAGCGTTAAATGCTTAGAGCAGCAGTCATTAATATTAAAATAAAAAATTTTTGTTATAAAAATATCCTCAACTATTTATAAATCTCTGCAATAATGTAAGTCAATCGTTCAGTGGCTTTGAACATACACATTCCTTATGTGCAACACAACAGAGAAGAACCACATGCAACATTGTCTTATTTCTTAAGTCCCTATTTACACTATGCAAGTCTTATTGCTAAGCTGATTAGTTTATTAGGAGAGAGAGACGGGGGGAAAAGAAACGTTGCTGTTCCCCTCGTCTCTCTCTCTCCCTGAAACGAATCAGCTTAGCAATAAGACTTGCACAGTGTGATTTGGGACTAAATGATTTCTTAAATCGCTCTAAATGAAACACCTTAATGAAATGATAGATAAAAATAATTTTTCAAGTTGCAGATATACATACATACAAACATAAATATCTATATACGCATGTACAGTGAATATATATGCATTTGTGTACATTGTACACGCATACAGACAAACATACATACATACCTACGATTAATTGCTTGTTTATTATTGGCATGATCATTTTAATGGCCAAGATGCTGTTAATGGTTAGTCCCAAATCACACTATGCAAGTCTGATTCGTTTCAGGGAGAGAGAGAGACGAGGGGAACAGCAACGTTTCTTTCCCCCCCCCCCCCCCCCATCTCTCTAGCCTAACAAACTAATCAGCTTAGCAATAAGACTTGCATAGTGTAAATTGGGACTTAGCATTAAAGTTGCGTGTATATTTTTGATATTAAATACCGAATTTTTGTTGATTGCTCGTGTGATTTGTATGATTTTCTCAAGCGATGGATGCACACAGAAAAAAATACCAATGTAAAATCACCATGCCAAATGTTTGATTTGAATTTGATTGAATATTAAATCATGTTGAATTAAAGTTTAAATCATGATGGTATACACTCGTATTTAGTGCGTACCTAAGGAATATTTAAGGTTGTTGGGGCTGCATCGCACTGTGGGGTGAAAGCCTTCACAAGTGGCGATTAATTCAAAAGATGAACTTTAACTTTCACAACCGTATTTGGTACCATATGAAAGTAGATGAAATTCTATATCACTAAATGCAAAAATAAAAGTTCTTGGTAGTTTACTTTATTTGCAGTGTGTGTTCAAAGTTCAATAATTTTAGTTATTTTTGCGCGCATTGAAAAAAAGAGAAAATTTTGAAATTTCAAGTGATTATAGTTTTTATTAAGACTTCTATAAGTAAAAGTTTTATAATGGAAGCGTCATATACTTCACGTATATGAGCATTAAAAAAATTATTTTTTTATTTAGATAAATGTAATGTAATATAAATGTAAATATTAAAAAAAATTACTCTAAAAATGTGTTATTTTTGATATATACATTGAGTTTTAACAACTTTGCGGATGAGTGCAGGGAAAAATGCTTTTATGCTGTTAAAATATAAGATTTTAGCTAATAAATCCCAAAATACCTATTTGCGCATTTGTGTGATTTTTGAGTTATCAAGGTTTTTGTGAGAGAATTCCAGTTGCTAAAAATCAATGTGAAAAATACATATTAAATAAAAAAAATATTTGTTTTAAAGGCACATAAAGTATGCTCTAATTTACAATTTAGTTTACTAATTTATCTTTTTTCATTCCAAAGTTACAGCAAAAATAGTCATATAAGACCATTTTGTCCAAAATACAAAAAATTTTTAAAATTCTGGTTTTTTATGTATTTATTAATATTCATCAATAAAAAATAGCAACACTTTAAAATTAAGACTTCTATGAATTAATCGCCACTTTCTCTACCATTCACCCCACTGTGCATCGGTAAGCGCTAGTTAAATAGAACAATTCACTCAACTGAGCTGTACCGACGGTATATCGAATAAGTATAAATAATTTAATGTGATGATCGCAAAACATCAACGAGACTAGTTAAACATACTTAGGTAGAGTGATATAACTTCGTGCTAACCGCAATAGAAAATTAAAAAACGGAAAATCCGAAAATAAAATACATAGTGGTACCCACAAATATATTTACCAAAGTTAAATCAATAATTGTATACACAATAATCATTTTTCATGTTCGATTTCATTTAAAATTCACGTTAAATAGCTGATGTTAATAATAATAATCTCAGCCCAAGTAGATAAACATGGCTGCTGATGAAGTGCGTGGCTGCACAGAAAAATAAAATTAAATTTGCTTCCCTTCTTTGGAATAGTGTTGTAAAAGTATTGAGTATTTGAGTACTGAGTACTCAATACCGGCAGTTTTTCCCGGTACTCAATACACAAAAGTAACTACTCAATACTTTCAGGGTTGCATTTTGTAGTATTCAAGCGAAAGTCTTTCTTTAAAATACATCAGAATTTTACAACTCTGTGAGCTTGATACAAATAAATATGACTCTGAACCTCATGGAGTTAGTGTAACAAACAGCCACTAAAAAAAAGTACTACAAAATGCATTATTAAACTACTTCAGTCATTAACAAATACTATTGGACAGAAAAAGTGACCCTTTACAATAGTGGAAGGAAGGCACGTGATACAATATAACCAGCAAGTCAGGTCCTCACAAACATGAAAAATATTTTAAATTCTTTCAATGTCGGTAAAATTTTATTTCTACATTTCAACAATGACTAACTAATAACATCAATTGTGAGTAAAAAATGTTTATTAAAAATATTTAGAAGATAATTTAAGAGATTAATGCACTAGAAGTGTTAAGAGTACGTTAAAAACTTTTTATGTACAAAAATTAAACTTCAAACTTAGTTATTTTCATTTGTTATAAATTAATTTAAATATACTTGTATTTAATCTTTGTTTTTCCATATTGCATTATCAATAAAATAATATAAATAATAATTTTTAACTTCCCATATGTAAACATATATAAAGTATTGAGTAGTATCGAGTACCCAATTGAAAAAGTATCAAGTAGTACTGAGTATTCAAAAGTAGCCGCTTTTTACAACACTACTTTGGAAAATTACACTTACTAATAAAAATATTTCATTCAATAAGAATTGAAAATAAGCCAGATTAAAAAATTATTCCTGCTTAAAATTCACTCTAGTTCAATTAAGTTAAATATATTTATTTATGATTTGAAAAAAAAAAAGTTCGTATGGCTTTGTAAGCCAAAATTACATGTGATAATTATTAATGAAGAAATAACACCAAAAAGTTATTTGTAAATATTCTGAGAAACAATTAGTAGAACGGAACAACTAGCTGTTTTCGAAGGGCACTACACCTTCGTCATTAGAGTTCTTTGTGTTTGTTCCACTGTCAGTTGATGTAGATTTCTGCTCTGACTATATAAAACTCAGCTTTTATTGCAAATGGAATATGTGAATTGTTTTGATTCCTAGTATTACAATTTTTTTTGCAATGAAAGCTCAATTTTATCATCTCTAAGTTTACAACCGTTTTGCCATTGTCGTTTGTTCTTTGCTAATTATGCACATGTTAGTTAATTTGCTTATTTAATTTGTATCACTAATTAAAATTTTTAAAAGTTGTACATGACGAAGTGGAAAATATATTTATACTGGAGGAAACTCCTGGCTAGAATAATATCTGCTGCGAAGCTCTGTACATGCAGATAAAAGACATGGTCTTGGAATGGTTGAGAAAAAATTATTATGTTTTCTGAAACAAATGTGTGGTCGTTGAAAATTAGTTATTGTTATTTAAATGAAAAAATCGTATTAATTAAACTACAGGTTTTAATTCCTAATGAAAATAACTAAAAAATTTTCAATCAGAAATAATTTTTAGTCAGGCTCAAGTTCAGTATTTTCAATTCTTTATTGAATGAAATATTTTTATTAATTAATGTGAGTTTCTAAACAAGAGAAGAAAAATTTAACTTAGACTTTATAGCTGGGGGAAATTCCGATATTTTTCTGTTCAGCCACGCACTTCATCAGCACCCACGTCTATCTACTGGGGTAGAGTTTTGTTATTAACATCAGCTATTTAACGCAAATTTAGTATGAAATGGAATATGAGAAATGCTTATTGTGTATACAATTATTGATTTACCATTGGTAAATACATTTATAAGTATCACTATTCATTTTCTGTTTTTCCATTTTTTTACTTTCTATTTGGTTAGCACGAAGTTATATCACCCTACCTAAGTATGTTGAACTATTCTTGCTTATCTTTTACGATCATCACATTAATTATTATTACTTATTCGATGTACCGTCGGTACATACATATAAGTATTATAGTAGTGGATATTCAGGTATGTGATAAAAATCGTTTTCGATTTAAAATCGACTGAAAAACATAAAAAGTTTGATGCACACATTTATTTCGATTTAATTCTGGTTATGTTTTAAATCGAAATCGATTTCATTTCCCATCTTGTTCTATGAAAATATTAGTAAAAAAAGATGTGATGGAAAACGAAATTTGTGTTGTTTTTGCGTTATTAAATCGAGCAAGCATGAGTTGACGATTTAGAAATTATTTTATATCTAAACAAAATTTTCCTGCAATAACTTGTGTGAAAATGTAAGTAAAATGCTTTAAAATAATTAAAGGCAGATGATATTACAATAAAAGGAATTTTTTATTTAAATTTATTTTTGTTTGAAACAATTTAATTGTATGTACATATGTTGAAGCCGATCAGCAAAAATCTGCCGCCGCCATGTATTGAAAACACTTAGCCGCCGTCGATATGACCATTTTTTTCCAAGACTTTTCTATGGTTTTAAAATAAAAGTTTTTCATTATAAAAACCGGTGTTTGAAATGAAGAAAAAATATGCCATTCCTTACAACAATTGCTTCAGAAAATCACGATCCAACGATTTTCGTTTCGCCGTCGCCGAAAATATCTTTGGCAACCTGCAGCCGGCTTCTGCATTATTGGCTTCAATTTCAGTTAGCAGCAAAAAATATAAAGGAACAAATTGATTTTTTTGTAACCAACTGAAAATGAAACAAAGTTGAAATATGAAATCGATGCGTTTTCTGTCACACCAAAAACAATTTTCTACGTTTTGAGCTTGCGATTTCATTTCAAATCGAAGCGATTTCCATCACATACCTGATTATGTTACTTTGTTTTTGCTTTTTCTACCGTTGATTTGGCTTAAAACTGTGATTGCCAAGTGAACAATAACTAAAAAATAAAATAATCGTATTTTACTAAAAGCCTAATTAAGAAAATGTCCATCGAATCGAAAATTCTATTTAGTTGAAATAAATCAAATAAATTTTTATTTTATATAAGAATTCATACGCGTGTCCGAACTTAATCTCTGTTGATAAAGTTTTTTTATTTATTTTTTTTTATTTTTTTTGTTAATGCAAAATGAGTAATTTTCAGCCATTCTCAACAGACGTAATGAAAATAAAATTTATAAAAAATATATACAATATATTAAAAAAAACTTCAAACCATACAACTATATAAACTTATAAGACCAAATTAAAAATCAATGCTAAAAAAAATAATAATCTTTAATCGAAAACGCTGTGTGTGACTCCCACACCTTCAGACAAAAGATTATAAATCAATTAAAGATTGAAAAAAAAGAAAATTCTATACAATATGCTATATAAGAAAAAAATACATATTTGAAAACAGACAACAAATGTTTGAAATAAAACCAATTAAACAGCATTAAATAATAAAAAAAAATATATATATATATTTTTTTTAGCTGCAACACTGTAACAAATGCAAAACTTTTTATAGATTTCAAAAGACAGACAGGCAAAGTAGATAACAATCATAAATATGTATACCGCTCTGTACAGTCACATGTATACTAGTCTCCTGCACAAGACATCTTATAAAAACTTTCAAGACATGAGCAATTTTTCAAATGCTTTACTACAGCGAAATCTTATAAAAGAAACGCTAACAACATTGTTTGCAAGAAATTTGTTTGAGTATTGTAGGTACAAGAGTAAAGAAGAAAACACTTCGTGACGGAAGAATTTGTGATACTAGCTTCTTTCTACTCATAAGCGCGTGTACAAACGTCATGCATGTATGTGTGTATGATTTTTTATTTTTCTGCGCACATGCAAAGGCACACACATGCATTAACATTAGTTGTATGCGGTTAATCACATAATAGCTTACCATCTACATATTACACACACACACTCAAACGTACAATATGAAAAATAACAAGCATACACTAATCATCAGTACTTCTTTTGAGTGTTTGTTACAAACAAGCTGTCTTGCGACATCGCTTGTTACAACTGATATACACATACACCAATACATCCATCGTGCTTCGCTTATAGTACGACAGCATTTATTATTGGTTTAGTATAATACATGCGACGTGAATACATTTAAAAATCATGACGTTTTTACATTTCAAGACTATTTACGCAGCTCTCTAATGTATACGTATATATACATATCTACATATGTATGTACATTCATATCTAAACCTAAACATATTTATGACAACTTGGCACACGACAACAAAAATATTAACAATAATAAATAACAATCTCGCGTTGTAGATGATCAGTGATGGTAACTTTTTTCTTTATCGAAACCCGCTCACTATCTTACATAGTCGTTCGACTTTTGAGAAAATTCAAACTTAGATCAGGGGTCGAATCGTCACATACGTGAACGTACAACAAGTCGCGTAAAAACACCATTTTCGGATTGTGACATACGTGAACGTACTGAATTCCCATTCAGCTTATACGATTGACGAATCACTTAACTTGTTTTCGTACGATTGCCAATACGATCACGGATGTGACGATTTGAGCGCAGGATTGAGTTGTTATTTTCTTTTGAAAATTTTCATAAGCTCCATTAGATCAGGGTTGCATTTTCTCAAAAGTCGAACGTCTATGTAGGACTAAGACACTTTTGTCCTTTTTTTTAAAACTCGCTAGATTTCATATGAAAAATCGCTGAGTTCCCCTCACTGTAGATGACTATCAAAAGTATTAGACATTTAGGCGCCACTTTTTTCTTTACAGTAGCAACGCCAACGTAATGTTGTTACTCCTATTGTTTTTGTAATAAATTATTTTTGTAGATATTTAACAGATAAAAAACTTTAACAGATAAAATTATGATAACATACGAGTATATACATATTTACATATGAATGTAATCTTGTGTGTATGTAAGTCAGTAGAATAATAATATAATAGGGTGTTACTACAAGTGGAATGGAAAGCGAACACATTAAAATATCGCGTTTTCAGGTATAGAACTTTATGCATTAAACACATTTAACACAGCAGGCTACACGAACACAGGACTTCAAATGCCGCTAGCTGCAATTTTCGCTCAGTATAGGGTATTCCAATAAGAACCTTCATTTTGCATAGCCCTTAATTTTAGCAGCTTCCATGACACAACCGGGAACTACTTGACAGATGACAAGTCAAAACTAAGCCATTAATAAAATAGAACGATATACGCTTTAAAAATGTATTGAAATTATTAAAATTCACTATAGAAATGGAGAAAATTTTACGGTCACAGTTCGCAATAGAGCCCTGCGTAAACATCCTTGAAATATAAATACGTCTTGATTTTTTAAATGTATTGTCATGGCATGTATTATACTAAACCAACAATAAATGCCGTCGTATAATAAGCGAAGCACGATGGATATAGTGATGTATGTTTAAAAGTGCTGTCGCGAACACTTCTTGTTCGTAGCAAACACTCCAAATACCACAAGATGAAGATGGTAACAATTGCATAACATGATGGTGCTGCAACTGCGGATTTTTCAGATTTTCAGTGTTGCCATGATTTTCATGGCATATTGTTTGAACTTCTAGCTTAGTTTTTTGGAATCTCCAATATGGTTTGCATCTTGAAAGATATTGCAGTGATATCTCAAGGTGTCTCTGCCAAAATAAAAGAGCATAACTACAACTTATGTACGATATGTATGGATGTACATGCATGATGTTTGTATACGCGCCCATGCGTAGGAAAAAGCAAACATCACAAGTTCCTTCGTCTTCGAAGTGTTTGCTTCTTTACCTACAATAAGTGAAATGTCTTGCAAACAGTGTTGTTCACTGTTTGTTTTTGAGGACTTCACTACAGTAAAGCATTTGAAAAATCCCTCATGTCTTGAAATATATTTCAAATGGTCTTATGCAGGGCCCTAGTTCGCTAAACTGAAGAATTTTTAGGTCGCTTAATATCAACTTTTCTGCCAGCAATTGTGAAACCAGTGGAAAAATTCGAGTTGTTGGGACAAGTTAGTGATGTGAAAAATTGAACTGGAGATATTGCTGATATTGCTGTTGTAGCCCTTTGGAATCGGTCACTCCACTAGTGATATTGCGCCATATTTTGCATTACTTATGTATGCCGAGTACAAATCCGGTATGTCTTGCGTTGTCATTTTATCGTGTCATTTTCATAATGTGAGCAAAGTCATTCACATTACGTTTTTTTATATGGAAAGTAATGCCACACACCGAAAAATATCGGAAATGACAAACGTTGCCACCAGTATATACAATTGCGAGGTCACAAAATGTCATAGTACGTAGATATCAATTTATGTCACCTCTTCTGGAGCACCAGAAGAAGAGGTGACATATTCTATTGGAGCACCAATAGAATTTTTAGGGATGCAGCTTTAAGTATTTGTGTAAAATACGTACTAAATGACGATCTATGTAAAATTAAAGGTTTCCACGCTTCCTATTTTTTTCTAAAGAGAAGTATAACACTCAGGTAATGAATACCTACTACTATTTCTAGGTGTTACCTTCTTCAGGAAAGGGATAGTGATAGTGAAGACATGTAGTCAAGGAAGAGACAGAGAAAAGCTTCATTCTTTTACAACTCTGCTTTTTGCACGTTTTTTTTTTTTTAAATGCAGTGTTGCAGCGCCTCTGGTGTTAAATGAGGCGTATTAAATTTTTTTTAAAGGTGTTTATCGGTTTATTTTACTTCGCCGATGATTCTGCTACACAACGAAGGAGGGCGCTCTGATTTACATTAGGATTACTATCTGCTGAAGTCGGTATAGTTCAGTGACCAGTGACTATGCCCTTTCAGATTATGAATGAGAGTAGTTCAAATAAATATAAATAGCAGCTAAAAATTCTATTAATACTCGTATCTATAAAATTTTGTTCGTAACAGTTAGAAACATATTTAGTTTTTTTTTAATTTAATCTAATTTTCCCCTAAAAAAAAGAACTAACTAAAACTTTGGAAAATTTTCTAAATTTGAGTAAAAAAAGTTGTCGTATGGCGCCAAAGCTGTTTTTTACTTGAAACCAGTCAAATATTTACTAAATTTCTAGTTCATTATTGAACTAGCTTGTAGTAATTATATTTTTATATTTAAGTAAAATCTTTCTAAAATAAAGTAAAATTTTCCCATGAAATTCGGAGAATTGCAAAAAAAATTTTCATCTTTTATCTCAAATTTAGTAAATTTTTCAAAGTTTTTTATGTCTTTAATTCTGGTACTTATTTTTATTCTTAATTAAATTCTGTACCACATGGTATGTTTTTTATTATATCTTCATATAATATTCTTAATTAATTCACCATACATACATATTAATTCCTTGAGAGTAGACAAGTATTGAACCTTCTGCAACCTTCTGACTGATAGACAAGCACTCTAACCAATCGCCAAACAGGTCAGCCTGCATAAGCAATGAAATTTTTGAGTTTTAAAAAGTTTATTTTATTTACCAAAAAATATATTTCAAGTTCAAATATTCCTCGGAAATATGAAACATTTACTTAAATTTTTTGATTAATACAAACAAAAGAAATATTCTATAATTTAAAGAAAAAATACTTAAAACTTGTAAATATTTTTCTCAAATTAAGAATACCTTTTTATATCTTTCAAGTAAGTCAAATTTGATGAACTAATCAGGAATAAGTCATTTCCTAAAATTTATTTTTTGATTTAAAACGAGATTGACTAGTTCTTAGGATACAATTTCCCTAAACTTTTAAACCATTTTCCAATTTTTGGTAAATATTTCCTTCAAGCCAGTAAACTTGTCCTTGAATGTAAGAATTTTTGTATGAATTTTTTTAAACTATTTTTAAGGATATGAACTTTTTATTTTATACTCATATTAAGTAATTTTTAGTGGATTTTTTGCAAAAATTTACTTAAACTTAGAACAAATTACTTAAATTTAGGAAATTTTTTTACTTAAATTTAGAAACTTTTTTCCTTAATAATAGTATACATATGTCTTTTTTTTTTGAGTGTGCTATTTATTTAAAAAAACACTGCAAATAAACATAAAACCATACACAATTATGTATTCTTTTAGAACTTACAACATACATACATATAACACCTCTTGTGTAACACTCTTTGGATATCAGCAGACATTTATGGCATTTGCATTTTGCATACAAACAATTTAAATTAGAAAATAAAATTGCAAAAATTCAAATGTGTCTGTTTGAATAATAAAATATGTATGAGTATAGTTTGTCGCCTCCATACATATTTACTTATCGACTCATGTGCTGCACTTTCAACAGCTCGACAATCGTGTGAATTATATGACTGTCATGAAAAAACAAAAAAAAAAACTTTAAGTATCTCAGACGACAACACCATGTCCCCTGCTTTCAAAGCCGGAGATTTCCTTTTTGTAGTTGTGTGGGCGTTCTGTGACAGTTACACAAGATTTCAAAATACAAATGTAAAGCAAATGTTCAACAGATACGAGTACATATTAAAGGGTTGCATTTGTATACTCGTTTGTATAGCCAAAACAAATATACCATGGTATGTACCAAGAATGATAAAATAAAGATTACGCCTTGCGCATGATTTACCGTTTGATGACGTAGTAGTCACCTCGCAAAGGTTACCAAGTCTGTATCACATGTGAAATTTATAATTTCTTGCAAAAAATTTATGTATTTTGTTGTAGTTGGCAGCCCTGTGATTAATTTACTCAGAGAGATCTCCAAGAAAAAAATTACATGTTGTTGTTTAAAGGCTGCAAACCTAAGAAAAATAAAAAACAAAATAAAAATAAAGAGATAAGAAAAAGAGCAAATATGAAATGTGAGTTTACGTGCCTGTAATAGTTCTTCAGTTGAATTTTACTAGCCAATGAGAACACAGGCTGAGTGACGTCAGAATTCCATCATGCGCAGAAATGTGTTTTTATTCTTGCGCGCTGGCGTAATCTTTATTTTATCATTCTTGGTATGTACCATATAATTGTAGTGTGAGCGACAGAACTAGTATAAGAGTTATTGTGTGTGCGTGCTTTTACAAATTAAAAAAAAAAACAATTGAAAACAACCCTGCAGTCAGACTGGGGCCAAGTGTCTCTATGTCAACACTAAAACTCTAGCAGTAGTTACATTGTCTACAATTTCTCTTTTATTCGTCAGTATAAAATAAAGAGAGAAAACAGATGTGGTGTATTTCTGGTGGATTTTGCAACAACTTGTCAATATACATAAATTAAGGTATAGAAATGTACCAGTAAATATCTGGTTGGTATGTCTCCATGTTCCCATAAGAACTATGAATTCACTATCTAGTCAATTGTTTTAGTGTTACTAGTAGAATTTCAATGACAAGCACATGCTAAATGTCTATAGCATGAAGTATTGTATGGGGAATAATTGTAGAGTAGTACTGGTGACCAAGTCAAAAGCGACTCAGTACATTTTCACCATCGACATTTCCTTCAGGGAAATAACAGTTGCTTATTGTATTGCTGCTGAGCAACTGTTTGATCTGTTTTTGCTCAAAAAATACATACAAATATATGAAAAAATATATGAAAAAACCACTATTGAAACAAATACATGATGTGCAGATGTATGTGCGGACGTTCGTTATGTTATTTTGTGGCGCAGCCAAAGTATAGAGAGAGAGAAAGAGACAATTTGGCTCTGAGAGTAATTACAAATGCATGTGTTTCATGTACATGTAACATTTACTTACATATGTATGTGCAATTTTGCTTTCATTCATTCATTCATCAGCCAAATACATTTTTTCTCAACACATCATAAGGCACTTATGGTAAAAGCAGTTTTATGTATCTTATTTGCCTTAGAAAAACAAAAAAAAAAAAAAAAATAAATGTGTTGTTTTTATTTACTCATTGCCCAACCATACAATAATTGCTTAAAAAATCAACATTTACAACTAGTAACAGAAAACGATAAATAACATATTTGTTCATACCAGAACCAAAAAACAGGCAAAACTAGTGCAAACAGATGTATCTGTGCAATGCTATAGAACATATGCGAGTACTTGTAATGATCGTCAAAATGATAATGTTGATGATCATCAGGCAAATAGCTGATGATGATGATAATGAACAATTTTTCGCTTGCTGTTAATTGAGATGCAAAATTGTAAAAAATGCATTTTGCCAGTGGGTTGCATTTGATTGTTTTATTATTATCGTGTTTATTTATGTCATGTATTGTCAATTATTAAATGGTGATTTTTAAACAAAATTAGATAAATTTATTTCAAAATAAAAAAGATTTAAATAGAATAGACAATATGTAGGTGAGAAAAGCAAATACAACGATTAAAGAAAATGGATTTCTATTTATTTATTTATTTATGAAAATAGGTCAGGAAGTTTAAATAAGACAAAAAGAAATAGAAGCGCGAAAAATAAAAAAAAAGAATTTTTTTTTAGCTGGAAAAAAAACTAAAGCATGGTGTAAGAAATAACACGAGAATACTTAAGGAAATGAAAATCAAACCGAATAGAGGCTTCGAAATTGAAAAGTAAAATAATATCCAAGGCTTCATTCTAAAATATGCTAAGTTAAAAACGCTTGTTTTGAGATAAACGCCTTCAAAGTTTATTGCTGATATGTATCTTGGGATTAATATGAGATAGAAACTTGAGACTTTTTGTAGTTACATAATAATTGCAATAGAATTGTTTTTAGTTTATTTGAACTTTATAAATTTGTCGTAGATCATAATTAAAATTGACTTTAAATCACAACTCTATTACCTAGTCCTCTAAATATGCTTCTTTCTCACCTACAATAGTCATCTAAGTACATATCGTGCCATAACCGCTAAAATAGCTTAAGCGACACATTTTTTTGGACCTCGTTTTTTTTTGACGAAAATCGACTATCGGAAAGCATCGTTTTTGGTCAAAAATTGAGGTTCGAAAATTATGTCGCTTAAGCTAATTATGCGGTTATGGCACGATATAGCATGTTTTAGTTTGGAGAAAAATTTATATTAATTTTTCTTTGACTAATTAATTCTAAACTAAATTATGCTAAGTGTACTTAAAACAATTAAAAATGGAGGTTTTTTAAAATTGATAAATTATGCTAAATACATTTTTGCTCATAACTTTTGATAAAATATTCCAATTACAGAATCTAAGTTAATACACGATAAATTCATAAATGCTATTCCCAGCATAACATGTTATGTCGACTTAGCTTGTTTTGTCGATATAAAAATAATACTCAAATAAATAAGTAATTGCCCAATTCATAATCTAGTGTGGGAAATGTAGGTCGCGTATGATTTGTTGGTTATGCCAATAAAAACATTTTATATAAACAATAAACATTACATCAAATGTTGTCAATTGAGCAAATAAAGGGTGTTTTTTTTCTGAGCAACTTTCTTTTTGGCAACACTGTTTTCGGCAAATCAGCTGTTTTCGTGTATCGTGTTATTATTAAAAATATTCAGTTTGATTGATAATTTAACCATGAAGAGGCTAACAAACGAACAATGCTTGCAGATTTAGATTATTAAATTTTATTATCAAAAGTCATGCTCGGTTAAGAAAGGGTGACCTTCTAAGGCGGCTGTTCGGAATCTTGTGACTAAATTTCACACAAAATTTACATTATTGAACAGACAGACAGAGGAAAACATCTGAGCTGTATCCGCCAGTAATGTTCATGACCGTGAATTATCGTTTCGGCGCCATTCACAGCAATTAGGCTTCTGTAACTTTTTTTTTTATAAATATCGTATACGATCACATATCCAACCATAATTTATTAAAGAAGAGTGTACCATCACATTGTCAACTATCATGTCTAAAAAAAGACTGTGCCTTCACATGGTCAAGTATCTTTTCTTTAAGAAATAATTTGTTCAGTATTTTCTTCATTAAGTTTTTTAGAATTACATTTTTTTCTACCACACAACCGTGTCAACCAACTACGGGAGAGATAAGCTAATAACATCAGATATTAGACATAAACATCTAATGAAATGGAATACGAGAAATGGTTTTATTATAAAAACAATTAATGATCTACCGTCGGTAAGAGGATGGCGTTGGCTGAAGTAGTTAGCACGCTGAGTACAAACTTTAAGGTCCTGGGTTCGAACCCGGTCTCAGACAGTCATTGAAATAACAATACCAGACATTTTTCCGACGTGCATTAGTATCCATTTGTATCAGTTGTTGTAAGAAAATTCAAGTGATGAAGGCATAGACAGATAGGGTACTAATCCTCTAATCCTAATGCAACATCGGAACTCCCTCCTCTGTCGGTATTGTATAGCAGAATCATCGGCGAAGTAAAACAACCAATAAAATAAAATAACTAATAAACACAGCTTCAAAAAATGTAATACATCTTATTGACACCAGAGGCGCTGCAACACTGCATTATTAAAAAAGCGTGCAAAAAAGCAATAGTTCTAAAAAAAAGAATGAAGCTTATCTCTTTTCTATCACTATCCCTTCCCCATCACCCTTTCTCACTATCTTCTCTTCAACTCTCAGGTGGCACAAAGAGATCATTGTATTGGAGTCTAAAATCCATCCTTCCTTACCAGCAGCCTGCTAACTTAACCTAAGCTACCGTCGGTAAATACATATTTAAGTTAGTATAATATTGCCTTGAAAAGTTCATGTATAAAATGTCTTGTCAACCATTTTATAATTTAAATTATAGGACAGTGTCAACAATGTCGTAACACTGTTTGAGAGCAAAACATTTTTAAGGAACGAACATAAAATTCCATTTTTAGATCCACATAAAACTCTTAATAACAAGCAAATACGGAAACATTTCCTATCATTTCTATTTATAAAGTAGTTCGCAGGCTTGTGTAGTTGTTTAATATTTTAATTTGTGTTTGTTTTAACGTTTTACAATCTCACCAACCCATTTTCTTGTATAAGACTATACAAAAATCATATTCTCTTTATATTGCAAATTAATATCTGATTAAATAGTTAATTTTTCTTATTATTGTATTTAAAAGAATAACAATAATAATAAGAAAAATAAAAACGGTAAAACTATAATTATAAATGCGCAAGGCAGGCGACATTATGAATACTAAACGTTTGCATGTCTAGTCAATCCCCTAAATAACACTGATAATTCTCTTAAGAAAATGTCATACAAGTTGTTTGGAAAATGATAAGTTCACTATAAAAAGGGCGTGCTGAAGCGACAATGACAACTCTACTGCTATACATACATACATATACAACATATTTACATATTTAGTTTGCAATTGTGTGAAAAGATTATGGGAAAATATCGTTCTTGTACTTGTGAACGCATCATTATTTAAATATTAATAAGTTGAAAGACTGTAATTTACACTATGACTTTTTCCATGTAATCTATTTTATTTTTTTTATTTGTTAGCCGAACAGCAACAGATTATTGAAAAGAAAAGAAATTATTTAAAATAAATTGCGTCAAATCTACTGAAGATTTACATAGTTTCAAAGAAATAAAATATTCTTTTGTGCCCTAACAAGTATTATTTATTAAAAAAAATCTTTTCAGCAAAAAAGTTGCTTTTTATTAGGCCAATGTTTCAAATATTTAGAAAGCCACTTTTGGAATATGTAGTTGTCTGATACTTTAGTAGAGCTAATAAACTTCAAAAAAGTACTAGAAAAAATGTCATTATATGTATAAAAAAAATAAAATATTTTTCTCTGCAGCAACGCACTTCATCAGCACCCTAGTAGTTATATCTACTTGGGTAGAGATTATTATTAACATCAGCTATTTAACGTAAATTCTAATGAGACGGATTGTGAGAAATGATTGTTGTGTACAATTGTCTGTATGCTGGTTTGTGCTCATGTGTAAAAACAAAATGAAAACAAATTGAGAAAATCGTTCTCATTGTTTTTGTCTTGTTTTTGTTTCACTTACTTCAAAGCAAAATCAAACAATTTCTTTCGTTTATTTTCGTACTGCAATTTTAAGTACAAATAAATCAAAACAAAAATTAATTTATAACTGAAAAAGTGTCAATTATTTTTGTTATGAAAATCACGTCCTACCTCCTCCTACCGCGCTATAAATAGCAAAGCTATAAAAACTTATACAATATTCCTTAAATATATTATAAAAACGCCAAGGTTTCTAACGCCAACGTCTTACACAAACAGACTGTAAGTAACAATAACTGACAGATGTTTACGCTCTAATATGTCATTTAAATTATTAAAGACACAATTTACGTGTAAAAATACGCCATCTGTTGTGAATCCTGCATATTTTTATTGACATGAAAAGTTCTTCAAAATTATTGCAGATCAAAGCTTTTCTGAACGCATAATTGTTAAATAATTTTTATAGCTATGCTATTTTTTGCACACTATTAGAGATATAAATTTATTTTTGCTTTGATTTCGTTGTAAAAGCAGAGTACGGAAATACATGAAACAAATTGTTGGTTTTTTTTTTTCGTTGTTTGAATTGAGTGAAACAAAAACAAAACAAAAACGATGAAAACCATTGTTTAATTTGTTTTGTATTGTTTTTGCACATGAGTATAAGACAGAGAACACAGCCGGTCAGCTGTAAGCCGCTACCGGCCACAAACAAAAGATTAATTTAATCGTACGCCGCTAAAAAAGAAAATAATGGGAAATAAATGCAACAGTTTTGAAATATTTTTAGAAAATTTGACATCATCATATAATATAATTTTATTGTATTGTTATTTAATACATTAAGTTTCTTTTATATATCTAAGCAGCATAGCTATAACTGGGTGTCCTAAGACACCTCATTTCTTCATTGCAAACACCAAACAGATGACAATGACATAATAATAAATAAATATTTATTAGTAAGACCGCACAATCAAGGTTTCTTTAATTTCATAATAAATCTAATAAATTAAAAAGCAAGAAGTTTAAGATTCTCTGAGCTGCTTAATAATTTTAAATTGCGATAAGGGAGCATTACAGTTCTCGCGCAGTGTGTTAATCTATTTGAAATTAATGCTTGGAGACAAAACAAATTATTTTCATGGTTTTAAGATTTTGTCTGCATATACATATGTATGTAAATATATATGTATGTATGTACATTTTTTTTCAATGTTTGAAATGAATATTTTTTTTATAAAATCGTATTATGGTATTTAGATAAGAGAACAAACGCCAAATATTAGTTCCGTGTATTTTCAAATGGAAGAGATATGTAGAGACATATTAATACTCGTGTACGTATCTACAAAATTTTATTAAGTAATTTGAAAATTTTATTTGTCTTTATGGTTAAGCAATTGTCTACATGCATTTAGTTCCCGCTTTTGGAACTCGTTAGTAGACTTTAACCCAAAATATTTTTGAATTTGGCTATTTATGTCAAATAAATATACTTCAGTATTTCATTTATTAAGTAATTTAACTTTTTGTTTTGTTATTAATTGCTTCTTTAGCATATACAAAGAATATAAAGTTTCATTTGCATTTATCTTGGATTTGGAACATTTTTTTTTTTTTTTTTTGCTTAATATTATTATTATTTTGCTGCACTTTTAATTTAATCTGAGTTGAGGCTTAAAATTCATTTCAACCGGTGGCAATTTGTTAAGTAAATTTTCAGTTGCAACTGTGCTGCTACCAATCAATCAGGGTTTAGCGTAAATTGATAAATTTAAAAATATGTATGTCAAAAAGTTCTCCCTCAGGTTAATTGGTATTATCTCTATTTTGTTTGCCAGTAAGCACCAGGACAACGCATCAATCAATTGATAGAATTAGAAAGAACAATGTTGAACAAGTAAACTTTTAAAATAAATTTTATTGCAATCCTGTCGTTTCCTTTTATGAAAAAAAACTGAATTTCTTTTCGTTTTTCAGCCAAATAAATTATTTACCGATTTCATTTAAAAAATAAATTCAGTGAAGTGTGACTTGGACCCGCACACGAAGGGTCAATACGAACTTTATCTTATATAAAATATAGTTTTGGCATTTTTTTTTCGTTTTTGGGTTTTTTCGGTTTTAAGCGTTTTTTTAGTTTTGACGTTTTTTGCGTTTTTTCGATTTTGGCGATTTTTTTATTTTGGCGCTTTTTTAATTTTGGCACTTTTTTCTCGTTTTGGCAATTTTTTCGGTTTTTGGCGATTTTTTTCCTTTTTGGCGATTTTTTTCATTTTGGCGATTTTTTTTAGTTTTTTCGCTTTTTTTGCTTTTTTTTCGGTTTTTGGCGTTTTTTTTTCATTTTCACAATTTTTTCGGATTTGGCGATTTATTTAATTGTTAGAAATTTTTTTCGTTTTGGCGATTTTGTTCGGATAGGCGATTTTATAATTTTGGAATTTTTTAGTTTTACGGTTTCTGAAAATTTCAAGAGTTTGCCTGTTACGGTTTCCAAGATATAGCAAGTTGTCAAAATTACATAGTCAAAATTGCATTAACTGATAGAATACCCTTTAATTAAAATTTTTTTAAATTGTAGTGTTAATTGTTGTAGTCTATACAAAAATACATTAATTTTACAAATTTCAAGTGTCAATACAAATATGTACATTAGTGGTATAACCAATTTTTTGGCATAGTACCATGAGGTCAATCATGTCCTAGTAACCACGAAAATCCTAATATTTTGTATTTTTTCTCAGAAAAGTTCACGCACCAATAGGTTCTTCAAAACACTTAGAGCACAAACTTGAACTAACAAAAATATTATTTTACATAATCTAAAATTATTTCGGGGTCTTCTTAATGCAATATTGAATATTCATTATTTTATACGGCGTTTTTTATTTACTAGATATACCAAACGGACGACACACACGTCCGTATTCTAGAATCAAAATGTAAAGAATTTAAGATTCAAAGAAAATGGGCCATAACCATAGTTAACACAAAAGTCTACTTTTTTAGTTTTAGAATGCACTTTTTTAAAACATGTACTTTTGACCTACCATAGACGAGAAAAACTGCACTTTAAAGGAAAAAGTCGCTTCTAAAGTTAAAACATGCTGAAGTTGTTTTTAACTAGATTAGCATCGACTCTGGCTTCCTAGTTCAACACAAAACACATTAAAATAAAAGAGAACACATATGTATGTACGCATGTATGTATGTATGTATGTATGTATGTATGACTTTCTATGTCTGGGCTTCATTTGTTCCTATAAACAATTTATAATCCAATCATTGAAGAGTTTATTGTATTAAAATAATACAAAATAACGGGTGTTTTTTTAGAGGTATAGAACCTCGAATTGAAATAAAACAAAAGAAAATCGTTTTAATGTCCATCAATTTGGCTTTATTGGAAGGATAATTTTATGCCATTAATGTTTAAATATGATTTTGGGCATGTGGCCGCCGCGGCTGGCTCGAATAAAGCCAATTCTACAGGTCCAATTTTCAACCACTTTTTCGAGCATATGGGGCCGTATGTTGGCAATAACGCCACGAATGTTGGCTTCCAAGTCCCCTAATGTTTCTGGTTTGTTGGCGTAGACGAGCGACTTCACATATCCCCAAAGAAAATAATCCAATGGTGTCAAATCACACGATCTTGGTGGCCAATTGACAGGTCCATTCCGCGAAATTATGCGCTCATCGAATGTTTCCTTCAATAAATCGATTGTGACGTGCGCTGTGTGGCATGTAGCGCCGTCTTGTTGGAACCACAACTCATCCACATTCATGCCATCCAATTCGGGAACAAAATAGTCGGTTATCATGGCTCTATACCGGTCTCCATTAACGGTAACTGACTCTCCAGCATTATTTCGGAAGAAGTATGGCCCAATGACTCCACCAGTTTTTGTGGATGTAATGGCGTCTCAAGGGTCTCATGTGGATTCCCTTCACTCCAAATGCGGCAAGTTTGCTTGTTGACGTAGCCATTCAACCAAAAATGAGCCTCATCACTGAGCAAAATTTTGCGATGAAAATCAGCATCGAGATCAATCTCATTTTCGGCCCATACACCAAAATCACGGCGCATTGCATGGTCTCGCGGCTTTAATTCTTGCACAAGCTGGATCTTGTAAGGTCGCAAGCCAAGATCTTTGCGCAAAATCTTCCATAAAGTTGATGGACAAAGCTCCAATTGCTGTGCACGGTGGCGAATCGATTCATTCGGGTCCTCTTCAACACTTTGCTCTACAGCGGCAATTGTTTCTTCGGTGCGCACTGTCTGACGTCTCTGCGGATGCGCATTATCACATAGAGTAAACATAGTGCGAAAACGATCCATGGTTAACCGAATTAATTGCTCTGATGGACGATTATGTCGACCATAAAATGGACGGAGCTTGCGGTAAACTTCGCGAACTGAACCATTATTTTCGAAATAAATTTGCACGATTTGCAAGCGTTGTTCTTTTGTCAACCTGTTCATGATGAAATGGCAAACCAAACTAAATATTAATCACTTGACAGCTGACAAAATGGCCGCCAGTTAAAAAAGTGATGCCAACTTAAAGTTCTATACCTCAATAAAAAACACCCATTACAAACACCTTTTTAATTTTCTCTATATTAATTATTTGTTAATTTATTTTTATGTTCGGTTGTTTTATTTTATCTTGTTCTTAAACTCAACCCTTTTTCATAACACAATCAGGGTGACCGATGACATTTTTCAAAAAGTGGCACCAAATAGGGGATTTATAATAAAAAGGGGCAAAATTAAAAAAAAAACGAGAAAACTGCACTAAACTTTTTATTTTTAATGTATTTTCATATAACTCATTCTAAATAAAGGGGGTCAAAAAGTGGCAAGGCAGTCGAAAAAGGGGAAACGCAGTCGAAAAAGTGGCAAATTGCCACTTTAGTCGGTCAAACGGTCACGCTGAATACAATGTCCGATGAGAGAGAGATGAGAGAGTTGAGAGACAGAGATGCCACTTCCTTATATTTTGTTTTCTATCATATGAAAAATTTCCAATATTTACTGTGGCACCCAGTTAAAGTCGGTTCAACTTAACACACACTTTGTTTTTGACTATAGTATATAGAAAAATATTTAAGAACAGGTTTTTAATTTTAAGTTGTTTCTAAAACGAACCGACTTTATTCTATGACTATGGTTATGGCCCAATGTATCTAAACATCATAAAAAAATTCATTAAAACACAGCCACACACAAACTTACATACATACATATGCAAGCATAATTAAATAATACATGAAATTAAAAAAACATAAACAAAATCCCTTCAACCAAGCAGGGCTGTCAGATGTGGCGATTTCTCGCCAAACGTGGCGATTTTAAAACTAGTTTGGCGTCCTAATATTCGATTTGGCGACATGGCGATATTTTGGCGTTTTATAAAAAAGTTGGCGATTTTTTTGGCTTTTTTTAATGAGCCATGAATTGGCTTGAAAAACGTTAAATATTATTTTTATTATGGTATTTGTCTCGTGTAGATGGTGTGCTAAGAACATTTAATACTGGTATGAACAGCAACCGTTTTAGAAAACTTGTGCAAATTTCTGCACAAGTTGTCTTATGGAGCTCCTATAACACGAATTTTGGAGCAATGCGTGGAGTTTAAACATTATTTTTCACTTATTTCGAAAGCCGAAAATGATAAGACAAAGAATTATGTAACGAAAAGACAAAGATTTTTAGATATTTATAAATCCAATAGGAAATGAAATGAACCATTTAAATCTTGAAATTCAGTTAGATAACATGCACGCAGGCAGTATGCATCAGAGGCTATATTCTACTCTTCTTTCATTTTCCTCAAAAGTTTTCAAGGCAACAATTTTGAATGAAACTCATAATAGCGAAAAATTGATAACCAATGTTATTATAGCTATTGATATACCAAACACTTTTCTCCCACTAAATGAAACTGAATGAAGCAATGTTGAAATGGCTGATGAAGATATTGAAATACGACGAGAAAATTGTTTTTCATATTTAACAATACTCATGAACGAATTAATAAATAGAATTCCTGAAAACATGAATATATTTAAAGTTTACGAACATTTTTCAATTATAAAATGTTGCAATCCATTATCACAAACAAAATTTGTTGTTGTTAAAGATATTTTAAAGATTTTTATGAATCCTGACATGAAACACAATGGACAAAATTACCGTTTGTGGATTGGAAAGATTATTTTAATGGTGATATTCCATCTAACTTAAAATAGTTTTTGGCCAAAATTTTATGATTATAAGGATACGGCGGGTATGTACAATTTTAAAGAACTTGCTTTGGCTGTACTTTATATGCTTGTAATTCCAATAATGAACTCAACTAAAATGCGCTTCCGAATATGTAATAGAACTGCAAGTACATACAAATGTACATACATATGTACCCCCAGGGGAGTGTATGGATTAATTCTGTAGACTACGGGTGTGGCAATCCCGGGGCCCCAGCTGGGGTGATGTGGCTTTTTCCATTGACGTACCTTTGGTACATTACCCATAGAACTTATGTGTTACTAACCAATCTCTGAACATAAACAGAGCAAAGGATGTGCACATATTTATAAAAGGAAGACAGGTCCTGTTGATGTCAGTTAGGTGCAGCGTCACCTAGAACTGCCCCTGAGTTCAAAAGACGATAGAGGTGAAGCCCTTGTGGTGGAACTTCGAGGTCTAACCAGAGGCTACTTCTGGTACCACGGGTGCCGGTTGCCCGACAGCTTGGCTGCTTAGAGATAAATGCATTGCGGTTGTCAAAAATTCTGTGCTAAAATGGCTTTTCGTCCTGGATATGACCCCAGGACACTCTCACTTTTTAGTGTCGGGTCTTAGTAGGCGCAGAAGTTTTGGTGGCGAGCTTGCGTTCTTCTCGCGTGAGTGGTCCTCGCTGCTCTGAAGTTTTGAGTGCATGTAGCGGTCGTCAGTTTCCTTTGCTAAAATGCCGAGTTCGTCCTACCCCAAAGGGGTAGACCCCTAAGGGGTTAAAGGGATGATTTTGGTAAGTGTGGAGTAGGCACTGGTTATTTGGCGACACAGGCATGCGTTCTTTATGGATGAGTGGTTAGCTGTGCCGGCAATGGTTGAGGAATTTTCTTGGGGACCTCGCTTAGGTGTATACACAGCACCTAAGCGTGGAAGCCGGAGAATTATCGTGGTGGCTGTGGTTTGCTACCAAACATCGCTGGGAGAATAGTCTTGGCTTCCCAGTGTGAAATCAATGCTAGTGGTTGGTGTGACGCGGTCAGCCAGACACTGTTCTAGGTGCTGTTGCCATTCAACAGAAGCTGCTATGGGCACGGACATAGCAGCAGAGTTTAGATAGCTCAAATTACCTCAGCAAGGTAATTGAATATAATACAGGGATAACTATATTCAAAGATTGCAACCTATGTGCCTTATGGAATCGGCCATAGGTTCATTCTAAAAGGGTGCATGGGGGCGTTGGTCTGGCGTCTAACCCACACCCGGTGCTTTGGCACACGTGAGATAAGGCCATAATGGCAGGTACTCACGTAAAGCGATTGCACATCTGTACATACATATGTACATATATCCAATATTTGATTAATACTAACCGCAAAATCATCTTTATATCAAACATTGTACCTTTTTATGTTCATAATCATTTTTACATTGTTCTAAATAAAAATAAACACAATATATATATAATGGCGATATTTTCCCCATTTTTGGCGATTTTAGCGTTTCGGAACAATTTAATTTTTTATAATTTATAAAATAAATTTTTAATAATTTATAAAATATGTATTTCATTGTCAAAAACTAAAAAATGAGACTTTGGCGATTTTGGCGATTTTTAACATTGGATTTGGCGAAAAAGGTGAAAATAAATCTGACAGCCCTGCAACCAAGCTAATTCACTTTATTCAATTCTCTTCCTTTAAGTATTATGGCTTTCATACAACAACAAATAAGAGAAAAAAAAATTGTTAGATCAAGAGAAATACTACAAGCACACACACACACACACACTCATGTCTTGTTTCTTTTTTTACTTGTAAGCTAATAAATGCGTGTGTAATATGTGCGCATGTAGTAAAGGGTGTTTTTTATTGAGGTATAGAACTTTAAGTTGGCATCACTTTTTTAACTGGCGGCCATTTTGTCAGCTGTCAAGTGATTAATATTTTGTTTGGTTTGCCATTTCATCATGAACAGGTTGACAAAAGAACAACGCTTGCAAATCGTGCAAATTTATTTCGAAAATAATGGTTCAGTTCGCGAAGTTTACCGCAAGTTCCGTCCATTTTATGGTCGACATAATCGTCCATCAGAGCAATTAATTCGGTTAACCATGGATCGTTTTCGCACTACGTTTACTCTATGTGATAATACGCATCCGCAGAGACGTCGAACAGTGCGCACCGAAGAAACAATTGCCGCTGTAGAGCAAACTGTTGAAGAGGACCCGAATGAATCGATTCGCCACCGTGCACAGCAATTGGAGCCGACTAACCGACTATTTTGTTCCCGAATTGGATGGCATGAATGTGGATGAGTTGTGGTTCCAACAAGACGGCGCTACATGCCACACAGCGCACGTCACAATCGATTTATTGAAGGAAACATTCGATGAGCGCATAATTTCGCGGAATGGACCTGTCAATTGGCCACCAAGATCGTGTGATTTGACACCATTGGATTATTTTCTTTGGGGATATGTGAAGTCGCTCGTCTACGCCAACAAACCAGAAACGTTAGGGGACTTGGAAGCCAACATTCGTGGCGTTATTGCCAACATACGGCCCCATATGCTCGAAAAAGTGGTTGAAAATTGGACCTGTAGAATTGGCTTTATTCGAGCCAGCCACGGCAGCCACATGCCCGAAATCATATTTAAACATTAATGGCATAAAATTATCCTTCCAATGAAGCCAAACTGATGGACATTAGAGCGATTTTCTTGTGTTTTATTTCAATTCGAAGTTCTATACCTCTGAAAAAAACACCCTATAGTAGCAACTTTAAACGCTTATAGCTCCCAAAATAGTAAACCGATTTCATTAAAATATAAAAAAATAAATAAAAGAAAATATAAAATCCTTTAAAACTATATAAATCTTTTTAAAATCGGTGCGGTGGTACCAGCGTAAAAGGGATTACAAAAAACATGTTCGCCTATTAATTATATAGATTTTTTGTTTTAAATAAACATATTATTAATTTTTCTGAACCAAAAAGAAAAAGCACCATCGCGGTTGGTGTGTGAACTTTTTTGAGCTTTGCGAAAAATTAAATATACGTTCCCTTATAGTTTTTTATGCTCTATCGGACTGTGCTATGCCAATTTTGATATTTAAAAAAATTTTTTAAATGTTATTTCCCTAATGTACATACAATTGTATGCATATTACACAGGATTTTAAAATTTTTCGTTGCTTGTTTTGGAACACCCTTCAATTTTTAACTCTCATGTATTTGTTGTTGTGATTGTATGTTCTACATACTCTGCCCAAATTTAAGGTCCGTAGCTCTTAAGGTTCCTGAGAAAATAGCCTGTGACGGCCAGATGGACAGATAGACAGCGTAGCAAAAACAATAGGGTACTTTTCACCTTTGGTGTACATAGCTAGGACGAGAACAGAAAATTTTAGCAGAGCCCATTTTGTATTTAGTTAACAGAGCACTGTTAACCTTTTAACGGTGCTAGTAAAATTAATGCAATAATTGCAGAATCTTCTTCGCACTACAGTCATCAACTTTGTCAACCACTTACATAACTTTTTATATTTAATTTTTGCATACAGCATAAAGGAAAAAATCCATAATTTTACAAATATTTTATAATAAATTTGTTGAAAGCAAAATTCGTTTAAACATTAAAACAATTTTCACTAAAACATTGAAACTATGAAACAAATACTAATGAACAGCATGAAATGAAAGCTTCCATAGAAACTATAGAACTTTCATTATTATTATTACTATTATAATGAAGATCATTTAATAGAACCAGTTTTTTTTCTCAGTGTGATTTTTTTTACCTTCCCAACAGATTTCATGCTTGTTACTTAAGTCTTTCGTTTGCATTGTGTGTACGAATTATATTTCAATTTAAATAGAGCGCGCACATAATTTAATTTGATCATTTCGAGTTCTATCATTATTAAAGCAACAAGAACAACAACAACAACAACAACAACAACAACAACAACAATTTACTCGTACTTGTTCATGCAAATTTTGCACTCACCACACACAATTTAAATAATAAATTGAATTTCATAATGCAACGTTTTACTGATGAAGCAAACAAGCAATTTTAAATCAATATTTAAATAAAATTGATAATTTAAGAAAAAAAAAAAAATAATAACAGACATCTGCCTTTTTCTTTTATATTACTTAAAATTCATTTAGTTTGCATGTGAATGAAAAATAAATAAAGTTCTTATACAATTTAATAAAGATGACAATTATTTCAAGTAAATAGAGGATGTCATAAAAACAATTAACTTTTGGGAGCAAAATATTTTTGTTTTTCTTTTTTGCCAACAATCAATTTGAAGGCCAACTTGCCAATTTGTAGTGGCTAAAACATTATTTTTTTTGGGAAGAATAAACAAGCTTCAAATAAAACTTTATTTATTTGAATTACTAAATTTTTTAAAATGCAAGTAAATATAAAAAACTATGCATATGATTATAATAGTAGTTTGGTTAAAATTTAAATTTCACGCTTATTTCACTTGATTAAATATTCTATAGAGTTTGATTGATATGGCCGAAGCCAAACAGAAGTCCGTATGTATGATTTATGTGATATTAGAAATTTGATTTCAAGTTATTTAAATGCTTCACGCAGTACCTGTTTGATTGTATGGCCTTCTTCACAGTTAAATAAAAAAAAATACGACTATGACTACCTTCGTATATCTTGCAAATTTATGATAAATTTCCCTAGACCTCCAAATGATATTTTCTTTATTCAACCTAAATATCACATCATGCATAAGCTAAGATTTGAACATCCAAAAAAAATGTTAACAAATTGCAATAATTACTGAATTGTTTTTAATTAAATCTTCAATAATTATTAGATTATAATTATAAAAACAGACAGTGGCATGATACAATAATATAAAGGTAAAACCGTTCTCTCTTTTCGTCGCCATATTAACCTTCTGACTTTTGCCACGATTATTTTTTACTCTCAAAATTAATGCTACCTTATTAATTTATGAAATCCGATTTTTTTTATTAATTTTTTGACGTTCTTGTTTATTAAATTAAAAATAATGGAAAACATTTTAATTACATATTTCATAAATTTATAAAAAATAAACAGCTAAAAAATTACAGCAGCACCAACAATGGCAGCAAGCAAGATACAACAGGAAGGAAATTTCCAACTGAATCAAGGCGGAACTTTGTCTTTATACTCTCTGGTGTATTGCCTTACATCAACTGCGTCCAAGATATACGCACTATGTGCAAAGTTTTACAAAAGACCTTTTGCGTTTTCACACTGACGAGAGTACAACATCCAAGCAGGGAGCAAATCGCGGCAATCGTTATCGAAATATTTCAATAGAATTTATATGGAAATATTTCGTAATTCGATAACGAGTGCCGCGATTTGCCTCCAGATCTCGGCGACATCTTTGGTCTTTGCAAAGAAGCAATAACAAAGCTGTTTCTCTGAAATATATATATATATATATATATTAGAGTATGTGTGTTTGGATGTAGCTGCCTTACATTATTCGGATGAAATTGTTAACGGGTTGTAGCACTCTTAAGGACACTATTAGACCACGTGGTCCATTTTAAGGAGAAACGTGATAATTACATGTTCATAGTCCAATCATAGGCCATGTCCTTAGCAAACAAAAAAGAAGAACAGTGTTTGTTGTAAATATCAACAAAGCATTAACTCTTATTCAGCTACGTCCAAGCCATATGCACAGTGAGCAAACTTTTATAAAGAGCTTTTTGTACTCTTACACCGAAGAGCACAACAGCCAACCAGATCTCGGCGACAACAATGCTTGCTGTTACTTTGCAAAGAAAGAAGAACAAATTTAAGAGCTTTGAAAGGTGTTTACCTCAAATGCAAATGTCGCAGTATGTGTGTTGTGCTTGATGTAAACCAGCAAAAAATTTGCACATGAAGTATATGCGAATGTGTATTATGTATATGTATGAAACAACCGCTAGTTCCGCTAATAAAACATCGATGTATCGCTTCTATTTACGGCGTTTCTTTATATCGATGTTTTTAAGAACGACGTTGCATCCCAAGCCGTGAGGCTTTTTCGTTATCTATTGAATTAAATAATTAATCAAATATTTGCTTTTGTGGGTCTTATTACACACATATTTCGTTATTCTCATGTTCAATTAACATTAAAAAAAATATCTATTTAACTACAATTTCTAAACTCCAATTACACATTTCAAAAAGCATTCCTAAATAAAAGTAGCCATTATTTCTGTGTGGCAACGCTTTTCTCTCTGTTTACAAAATAACAGTAATCAAATAATTGGGACAAAAGTCAGAATTAATTTTATACGTCAAATGTGGTTTTACCTTTATATTATTGTATCATGAGCAGTGGTATGTATTCACCTTGGGTTTTAGAAAATATTACCAACATTAAGAATAGTCCTGCAAGTATTATTAACTGGTGATTCAATTTGCAAAAGTGAAGTCATTAGGAGGTACATACCTGAAAAAAAATGAAGTAAAAAAAATTTTAAAAATCTTACATTTAAAAAATACGTGTATAAATAAAAATTATTTTAAATTTCTCCAAAATTATGAATTAAAAATATATATATATTTTTTTTTAAATTTTTTAAAAATATATTTTTTTATATAAATAGTTAGTACTTTAGCATCTACAAATTCTTTTTGTAAAAGTTGTTTTTATTTATTTAAGCAGAAATTATTTTTAAAATGATTACTTTTCCCCCACTTTGTTACAAAATTTTAAGTTTTTAAGCAGGTACTTTTTGTAATAAGCAGGAAAACCAGAAATGTGCTCTAGAACAAGTGTTTTATGCGCTTTCAATATGCACTAAAAACTTGAAAATATGCTCTAAAAACTTGAAAATATGCACTTAAAAATAAGACAATATTTGTAAACGAAAATACATTTTTAATTCAACAAATCATCAATATTTGCATATAAAGTAAGACAAAAATAAAATAAACCAAAAAAAGCAAACAAGAAGAAAGTTAACGAAGAATAACTGCCATATTAAAGAAATAATTTGGATTTGAAGTGTGCGTTAAAACTAAATTATCATACAAATTTCGACTAAAGCAAATAAAACAAATAAATTTTTATTGTATACGACGACCGTAAAAATTTAACTTCAACTTCAAAAGAGATTACGATATTAGAATTAAAACTTTAGAACTATATTTTTGATAAATAAGACAAGTTTTTTATTTATAATTTTTATTGGAAAAAGCAATAAAATATTGACCTATATTTTCAATTAAAAATCGCTGCTTAATAAACTTTTATACACTGACAATATTCCTTCAACGTCTATTGATGTAATCGGGGCAGAGTCCGGCACAAGGAGCAAAAACAAATTTTTATTGAAACTAACGTCCGCAATAACGGCGCAAAAATTATAAAAATTTATAATTTATATGTATAGATCATTGAAAAATGAGATTTAATTGGTGAAAAAAATAAATTGAAATTTTACACAGTATCAAAATATGCCTTAAAAGCGTCAAATATGTTCTCAAAATTCGAAAAATTCTAAAAATATGCGTGTAAGACTGAAATATGCAAAAACATGCTTTAAAGGGTAAAATATGCAAAAATATGTACTAACAAATCGATGCCAAAGTTCATTAAAAGATCTGAAACGGATAAATATCTTATCTCCGCATCAATATGTCACACAAGAAAAAACATGCAATTGCATATTTGCGGTTTCCCTGGTTAATGAGTAATTTTTTTTTAAATTAGTTTTGTTAAAAGCACTTTTTGCAAGGTAGATCTAAGAAAAATTTACTTCCTAAAAAAGAAACTTTTAAACAAGGTATTTTTTTCATTATGTACTTTTTTAAAAAGGTACTTTTTTACAAAAGGGTTTTTAACATAATGTGCTTTTTTTACAAAAAGTTCTTTATTACTTTGTTGATTTTTAAGAAGGGTACTTTTTTAAAACGGTACTCTTTCTAAAAAGTACTTTTTACAAATGGTACTTTTTGTGCTAAGTACTTTTTATGTAAGGTTCATTTTACAAAAAGTACTTTTTACAAAAGGTGCTTTTTACAATGAGGATACTTTTTATAAAAGATACTTTTTGCACCGGTACTTTTTTATTTTTTATTTTTACAAAAAGTACTTTGTTACTTTGTTTATTTTTAAGAAAGGTACTTTTTTAAAACGGTGCTCTTTGTAAAATCATTCTTTTTACCAAAAGTACTTTCGACAAGCTACTTTTTACAAAAGCAACATTTTACAAAAAGTACTTTTTATAAATGGTACTTTTTACAAAAAGTTATTGTTGGCGTGGCGAAATGCTGTTGGATATGGGTCGTCGTGGGTATACATTGTCGTTGGTGTAACTCGAGCATATTGCCAACGGCAACGCGTGTCCCCGCGGTGCCTTCTACCCAACGGCAACACTTTGCGTGCCGCGCGTAACACTGCTGGCGGTCTTGTCTGATGGACAGGCTTCGCCAAAAGGGCGAATCGTTGTTTTGCTTTTAAAGATTAAACAGGGATTCGTCTTTGAGATGTGAAAAAGTAAAGTTGAGTAAAGTTTTGGTATTAGTTTTTTATTGAAAATAAAGAAAATATTTTGTTATTTTAATTACGAGTATTTGTTGCTGTTTTTTAAATCCAAAAAAGGAAAAAGGGTATAAACAGGTACAAAAAGTACTTCTTACAAAAGGTACTTTTGATAAAACGTTCTTTTATCGAAAGGGGCTTTTTCGAAAGGTACTTTCTGCAGAAGGTACTTTTAAAATTTTTTTTGCAAAGTTTACTATTTTTTAAACGTACTTAGGAAAGATACTTTTAAAAAGGTACTTTTTTGCCAAATCATTTTAAGTAAAATAAAACATTTGCAAAACACACCCCTTTTCATTTTTTCAAAACGTATTTTGTGAACTTTTTAGTTTTAAAAAAAGGTACGTTTTTATTTAAGAATAAGGTATGTTAAGGTATGTATGTACCTTAACAAAAAAAAAAAAAAAATAATAATTTGACAAAAAGTACTATTTTTTTAAAGTACCTTCCTGAAAAACAATCAAGGTTACAAAGAACGTTTTGAAAAATAAAATGTAATTAGTTAAAAAACAAATATTTTGCAAAAAGTACTTTCTGTAAAAAGTATCTTTTGCAAAAATCACATTTTGAGGTACTTTGTACCTTCCAAAGAGTATCGTAAGTAAATAATTATATGGCAAAAAGTAGCTTTTTTAAAAGGTACGAGTACCTTTCATAAAAATTAATAAGGCCTCAAACTACGTTTTAAAAAAAATTAAAAATGGATATGTTTTACAAAGGTACTTCTAAAAATCCACTTTGAATAAAAGGTATTTTTTATAAAAGACATTTCAATAAAATGTCCTTTTTGGCAGAACGTGCTTCGTTACAATAAACAATTTTAAGAAAGGTACTTTTTGAAAAAAGTTACTTTTACCAAAAATAGGTTTAACAAAAATATATTTTTTTGAAAAGATTACTTGAAAAAAGGAATTTCTTACAAAAAGGGCTTTTTACAAAAGGTACTTTTTACAAAAGGTGCTTTTTATAGAAAACACTTTTTACATAAGGTACTTTTTACCAATGGTGCTTTTTTACAAAGGTTTTTTTTTACAAAAGGTACATTTTGCAAAAAATACTTTTTACAAAAGGTACTTTCTTACAAAAAAAAATTCTTGCAAAAGGTATTTTTTCACAAAAATTTACTTTTTACAAAAGGCAATTTTTACAAAAAGTACTTTTTGCAAAACATACTTATTACAAAAAGTTCTTTTAACATTAACTTTTTACAAAAGGTACTTTTTACAAAAACTACTTTTTACAAAAACTACTTTTTATAAAATGTCCTTTGATCAAAAAGTATCATTTAAAAAAAGTACTTATTACAAAAATAATATATAAAATGTTGCGTTTACTAAAAGTTCTATTATATATTATGGGTGGCCACAGTTTTTACTGGTAATCTGTTAAGTAGTTACAGGTTGAGGCCTGGCAACTCTTAAAATGGCGGGCTATTCATAATGAAACGGCTAATTGGAACACGCAAGTTATCTGACAAATATGTGATCCTAGTAAAAAAAAAAATAACTCAATATCGCAAAACAAAACTTCTACCCAATTAAAAAAATACATATAAATTTTATCATAAGATTTGCTTTTTACTTGCTACTTTTCACTTGGTTCATGAATTTGTATGTGTTTTTTTAAAGGGCTTGAACATTTCTATTAAATCAATTTGCAAACGTTTTAAATTCAGCGCTTAAATTAGACACAATAACTGTTATTTTAGCTTTTATGCGAGTATATTTAAAAGCAATATTAGTTTAATTGTAGACAGCTTTTTAGTAAAAAACTCACAAAGCATATAATAAAATCAAACATAGAATATCCAATACATTAATAGGAAAAAAAGAACTAAACAAGAATCGTGTAAGAAACAAATAATTTCTCATAAAAAAATTTGCATAAGTCATTTAAATTTTTATGTTTATTTTGTACTTTTACTCATTTAGTTGTTTTATTTATTTATTTAATTTTTTTTTGCTAAATTAATAGATGGTACTCGTACCAATGAGATTGTTGTGTCAAATTGTTTGTGTTTTAAAGTATATTTGAAATAAAAAAAAATCGAAAATTTATTCATTCTTATATTCCAATTGAAACTCAAATTTCGCCAGTGGCTATTTTCTATAAATCACAAGCAATAGGTAAAGCATAAAAGATCTATGATCCACAAGCTTAGAAAGTTTTTTTTTATTTGTAGTCATCTCTTCTTTTTTTATTATTTGCAAGCTTTTCCTTTCTTATCGTTCTCTAGAAAATCTTACACCTTTTAGAAAGATTACACAGAAAAAAATATCATCGAATTGCAACCAACAAAACAAATTGTTACTGCCCTATTCGTAAAAAATATTTCAGGTTTATTAAGCGCTTATTTGACATACTTCTATGGAAAATTTGTCAAATAAACCTGCAATAAACCTAAAATATTTTTTATGAATTAGACCGTTAATATATAATTTAAAAATTAACAATCATCATTGTTAATATAACAAATTTAAATTTTTGTAGTCAATTAAATTACTCAACAAAATTATTTATTAAATTATATCATAACAGAATGCTCACATGTAGAAGAAACAAGAAATAATTATTTGTGTGTATTCGTTATTTGCGTATTTAATAAAGTGTTGCTCTTTAGCTGAGAGGTAAGTGAGTTAGTTTATTAGTCCTGAGGTTGCCAGTTCAACTCCGCCCAAAGACATTTAGGGCTAATAAATCAGTGCAAGTTAATCTCTATTTTTGGTTTAAAATGTGTTTAAACTAGCAAACATATAAATCAATACAGTATTTAAACCATTTGTAAACTCATAAAATTGGGCGTTTACAATACCAATACAGGCCATATCGTTTTGTTACTTACAGACCATATGTTTTGCATTAAAAGAGCACTCAGCTTTTTTTTTCCAAGCCTCTACTTTTTCTTCAGATCCTGTTCGACCTTTTTTCTTATACTCTATTGTTCTTTTATACTATTCTCCTTCGCCAGGCATAACTAAATATAATTCCTTTAATTAAATTTTTTTTAGCTTTTTTGGACTTTTTGATTGTGCAAAGAATTGATAGCCTGCTGCAAAACAGCTGTTTTTTTACATTTATTCTAGTGCTGCCACAATATTATATTTTAAACTAAACATAAGGTATGGTTCACTGATTTACTCCTGTTGATTTTAAACTACATTAAAATTTAAGTTTAGTTTAACTAAACCAGCGTTTAAACTTTGACTGATTTATTAGCCCTTAGTGTTTTTCGCAGACAAGCAAAAATCGTTTCGAGGATTATGATTGTGTATAAAAAGCTTGTAATATAACAATTATGATACGGAACTCAACAATTCACATTGTTAATATAACAATAACCTTAATTGAAATAACTTTGAAATCTAACAAAAATAAATGTTGAAAAAATAAATAAATTTCAACAAATTATTTGTTGATATTTTTAATTGAAAATATTTTTAAGATTTTCCTTTAACTTACAATTTCGTTAATTGTATTTACAAAAATCGTTGTAGGTTCAAATCAATTAATTATTTAATTGATATAACAAAAAAATTAATTGTATTTACAAATCATTTTTTTTTTGTGTAAATAGTTCATTAAGAGAAATTTGCAAAAAAAAAGCTTTTAGAACTAATATACGAATAAACATATAAGATCTTGCTAAAAATCATTTAGCAAATAAATTGAAAATCAAAATAGATTTCTAAATTTCAAGTGCTTCTCCATAATACACAGAAAAAACTAAATTTCGTTTTCAGTAACCAAATTTATTGAATCAGTAAATTGTTTGTATGAATGCGGACCTACAAAGAAATTTGTAGATTCTGATAACAATTTTGTAAAAATTTAACTGGAAAAAATTTTTATTTTTAGTTAACTTATTATGGCATTAGATAAAAAATTTAACTGAAACTCAAAATAGTTTCAGTCAAATGTATTAATAGGAACAGAAAAACATTTTTGCAGATTTTTTTTTTGTATTATTCAGCAAATTTTTTTTTATAATTTACAAACATATTCACTAAAATTTTTCGTTTTATCAGAAAATAAATTAACTGAATCAATAATAATTCTTACCAATTAAACAAAAAAAAATTAGTAAAAATTTTATTTGAAAAAAAAAAATAAAAATCAAATAAAAGGTTCAACTATTTTGTTTTACTTTCAAAAATTGGCTTGTTTTTATGGTTAAGCATTTCGTTCCCGCTTTTGGAACTCGTCAGTAGACTTCAACCCAAAAAATTTTTGAATTTAGCTAACAAACTCCGCATGTTTATAGTAAGACTCTTAATACTATATTGCGAATCACAATATACAAACATAATAAGTTTGAAAACCGCAAACAAAAATCTTTAAAAAAAATAAAATATTTTTGATATCTATAAAATAATTTGTAGAAAAAATTAAAAAAAAATCAGGCAAATTTTTTTACAGTATATAAAAATAAATTTAACTGAAAATAACAAATTTAAAAATAAAAAAAAAAAATAAATCTAAAAAATTTTTTTACAAATTTTATTTTATATAGATAATCTTCATTATATACAGCCTTTTTTTACATAAAATAAAACTGGAACAAATAATTTACTGGAACAGTAAAAAATATTTACTGAAACTAAATTATATTTCAAAACACACGTTTGTTTGAAAATTTTTTGCGAATAATTTTTTCTGTGTATTTCAAATCCGTATTTATTTTGCTTATTATTATTAAAAACAAAGAATCATGTTCTTTTAGGGTAAATAATTTTAATTTGGTGCTGAAAGGTGTTAAGTATTGGCATGGACCTGCTGATCAATCATCTTGTGAGTACAGATGGAATAAAAAAATTTAAAAAATATATGATATCAAGCTTTGAGCTTTACTCGTGTGATCATCAGTATTGTCGTAATACATTTTTTTTTATACACAATGTAGTAGTAATAATTAATAAAATTAATTTTAAAATGACAGCTGTGACAAACTCCTTGTGAAATATTTGCAAACAATATCTAGACAAAGTTATACTCTGGCTGTAGAGACTTAGGTAGGACTTAGGACGTAGGGTGATGCCTGCCAAACATATATTATATAGCGCAGATCTGTTGGCACGTGTCAATTGCCAGCCGTCTGATCTCACTCTCTATTTATTTTGAATGCTAAAACAAATTTGACTGCTTTGTTTTGATTTTCGATATACAATTTAGCTACACAGATTATAATTTTTATTTGTCTTTGATAAACAGGCAGCTAGTTTAATTACGAGTGCACAGAAAAAATTATTCCCAAAAAATTTTTAAACAAATATTTGTTTGAAATCAAACTTAGTTTCAGTAAATATTCTGTACTGTTCCACTAAATTAATTTCTACCAAAAAACTGTGTAGAGAAGAAACAGGCCACGACGTTTGTCGGCTACTTTTCGGCATTTACATGTATACAACACGATTAATCAAAATAAACAACAACAACCGCGACAACCGCACGTTGTTCCTATCAACAAGCAAGATAAACACCAACACACTGAATTAACATTTTCTCTCAGCCGAACTATGATTAATTTAAATTTTTACAAAATTTTTATCAGAATTTACAAAATTATTTGTAGGACCGCTTTCAAATAAAATATTTACTGAAAATGAAATTTAGTTTTTTCTGTGTATAAAGGTAATTTTAATTATTTAAACGCCACGTCAATAAAAATAAATTCAATAAAGTGCGACTCTGATTCGCGCACGAAGGGTTCCGTACGAACACTAGATAAGTAATTTAATACAAATTTCAACCTATATAATATATAGTTTTGACATTTTTTTTTTTTTTTTTGATTTTTGACGTTTTTTCAATTTGGAATTTTTTTTCATTTTGGCGATTTTTTTCATTTTGTCGTTTTTTTTCATTTGGGCGATTGTTTTTTAGTTTTGGCGCCTTTTTCGCGTTTTGGCGATTTTTTCGGTTTTAGGAATTTTTTCAATTTGGCGATTTTTTTCATTTTGGAGATTTTTTTTTTTCATATAAACAATTATTTCAATTTTGGCGCCTTTTTTACCTTTTGGCGATTTTTCGATTTTTAGCGTTTTTTTATTTTGGCGATTTTTTTCATTTGGGAGATTTTTTCGAATTTGGCAATTTATTTTAGTGTTAGAATTTTTTTTTTAATTTTGACGTTTTTTTCGTTTTGGCGTTTTTTATTTAATTTTTGGCGATTTTTTTTTTGGTTTGGCGATTTTATAATTTTCGGATTTTTTAGTTTTACCGTTTTTGAAAATTTCAAGTGTTTGCCTTTTACGGTTTCCAAGATATAGCAAGTTGTCAAAATTACATAGTCAAAATTGCATTAACTGATGGACCACCCTTTAATTTAAATTTTTTTTAAATTTTAGTGTTATTTGTTTTAGTCTGTATAAAAATACACTAATTTTACAAATTACAAGTTTCAATATACATATGTACATACAATTGTATGTATATTACATGGGATTTTAACATTTTTCGTGTATTTGTTGTTGTAGCGGCCAAGGTTCTTCACACTCTGTCCAAATTTCAGGTCCGCAGCTCTTACGGTTTCTGAGAAAATACCGTGTGACGGACAGACGGACAGCGTAGCGAAAACAATAGGGTTCCTTTTCACCTTTGGTGTACGGCACCCTAATGAGTATGCATGTGTCTTAAGTCTTTCGTTTATATTCGTCGAGTTATCCAATCAGGTCGATGCTGAATAACAATTCACCGGTCAAGTTTTTTTCCTGCATATTTCTTGTTTCCTGTTTTCAAAAATATTTTGTAAATTGTGGACGCACAACAGCCGACTTTGAAAATTCGAAATTCTAGCCCTCTTTTTATACTTCTGGCTGTCTACAGTAGAATTTTAATCTCGGAAAAAGTTCTCGGGGAAGTTCTTAGAATTAGGCTGTATAGTATTCTACAAAACAATCTAAATTTTTTTCCAAAAACAATTGCCAATTGATTTTTGGAGAAGAGACAAAAGCAAAATATCACTCCAATGCTGAATAAAAATTCCCTTGAAAACTTTTTCCCTATTCTTCCTCATAATCAAAAATTCTTTTTTTTTTCTTCTGTATACAAAGAAAACAAACTTGACAGATATATTTTTACAATATAATTCCACACAAATATTATTTTTAACATTTTTTTTTTTGAAATTTCTACTTTTTGTTATCTGAAAGTTCAGCAACCCTCAGCTGTTTATTGTTTTTTTTTTGGCAAGATTGTGATTGTGATGCTTATGACTAAATAAACAGAGTTATTAACATAACTCAGGTAAGAAAAGGTTGGGATATTAACATATATTTTTAATTATATTAACATTTTATTGTAATTAAAGAAAATAAATTTTATATTTACTTTTTAAGGACTATTGTAATGTATACAAATAAACTATTTGCTAAGCAAAAAAGAAAGCAGCAACATTGAAAGAAATATATCGTTGATCTTGAGTAGAAAGCCCCTAACTTAAATAATTATAGCTTTACAGGAGAAGGTAAAAACATAATATAAACTGTAAAACTGCTTGTAAAAGCGTTATTTTTTTATAAAATGTTGCAATAAGTATGGGTAAAATTTATGGGAATCACTGAAAAATTCAATATCGTAAAAAATGAGAGTTAGGGCCTTTCTATTTGAGACCATCGATTTTAAATGTGTATGTAGATATGTTACCAACAGTTATGTTGTATTTGTCTCGTCTTTTTAAGTTTCTTTTATTCTTTCTGCTCAAATAAAAATTTTACCTTATTTTAAGTAGTTCATGTTTCAGTAACAAAATGTTTGCAAAAAAAAGCCTTCAATGCTGCAAAACATTAAAATAAACACTGTGTGATAGTGAAAGAATAATTTCGAAAAAACCAATCATACTAGTAGAATAGAATTTTCTTAAAGAAAATTTCAATATAAAATAAATAGTTTGATTAAGATTGCACAAACAAATAAAATTGATTAAGCTTACTACTTTGAAACAGTTTCTGCTTTGGCTTGACAGTAAACAGAAACAATTAAAAAATTCATAAAATTAATATTGATATGTGCCCTTACACAGAGGGTGGCGTTGGCTGAAGTAGTTAGCACGTTGACTACAAAACTGAAGATCCTGGGTTCAATCCCTGTATCCGACAGTCATTCAAATAACAACACCACGCATTTTTTCTGATTTGCATTAGAGTCCCTTTGCATCAGCTGTTGTAGGAAAGTTCAAGTGACGAAGGCATAGTCAATGGTCACTGAACTATACCGACTTCAGCAGATGCTAATCCTAATGTAACATCAGAGCGCCCTCCTTCGTCGGTATTGTGTAGCAAAAATCATCGGCAAGGTAACATAAGCAATAAAATGGCTACTAAACACTGCTTCAAAATTTAATACGCCTCATTTAGCACCGGAAGGCGCTGCAGCACTGCATTATTAAAAAAGCAGTTGTAAAAGAATGAATCTTACTTATATCTCTTCCTTCACCACCTGTCTTCTATCACTAACCCTTTCATAAAGAAGGTAACACCTAGTAATAGTAGTAGGCATTAATTGCCTGAGTCTTACTTCTCTTTAAAAAAAATAATCCTGTAATAAACAATTTTAATTGAAATTAGAACCAAAAATCAATTAAAAACGTATTTAAGTTAAATAAAATTTTGCTTAAAAATTAATTATTTTAGCAATAAACAACTGTAATTGAAATTAGAACTAAAAATCAATTAAAATGTCTTTAAGTTAAATAAACTTTTGCTTAAAAAGTAATTATTTTAGCAATAAACAACTGTAATTGCAATTAGAACTAAAAATCACTTAAAATGTATTTAAGTTAAATAAACTTTTGCTTAAAAAGTAATTATTTTTATAATAAACAACTGTAATCCAAAAATCAATTAAAAATGTATTTAAATTAAATTAAACATTTGTTTAAAATTTTTATTAATTACAAAGTTTAATTGAATCAAGTACATTTTTTTATTGTTTTTTGCTTTTATTTTAAATTACAATTGTTTATTGCGAAAATATTTTATTTTAAGGAGAAGTTAAATTGATTTGAATACGTTTTTAACTGATTTTTGGTTTTAGTTTTAATTAAAATAGTTTATTACAGGAATATTTTTCTCTTTGATAATTCTGAAAGTGTTGTAAGTCAAAGGCATTTTTGCTTCAAAATACTAAATAAATATTAAAAAAAACTTTAATACATATTTAATAGATTTTAAATGATATTATATAATTCCAGACTAGTAAAGGGTGTCCCAACAAGAACGCAAGATTTAAATTTGGCGCCATTCGAAGTGTTATTGTTTGACATTTGAACAATTGTTATTGTTTGCTAGTAGAAGATACGATGTTAGTAAAAATGAAGCGCTACACGAATGAACAACGCATTCTCATTGTGAAATTGTTTTACCAAAATGGTGAAAGTTTTGCGGCTACAGTTCGCAAATTTGCGATCAATTTGGGGTCACAATAATGCTCCAAAAGAGTCAACTGTAAAGACATTAATGGATAAATTTACCGAAACTGGGTCTGTTAGTTATGTAAAGACAACAACGCGCCTTAGACCAGATCGATCGACCGAAAATGTCGCAGCTGTAAGTGATGATGTCGCTCAAACGCAGCTCAAGCGCAAACAGTCAATGGTGTTCGGTATCGTGAAATAATAACCAGTTTTTTCGTGCCTAGAATTGAAGAAATGAATGCGCAGGGCATGTGGTTTCAACAAGACGGCGCCACATGTCATACAGCCAGAGAAACAATTCAATTGATACATCAGTCATCTTTGGAGACCAGAATTGGCCGCCTAGATCGTGCGATTTAACACCATTAGACTTTTTTCTTTGGGGTTTTTTGAAGTCGATGGTTTACGCGAATAAGCCGACGACGACTCAATTCTTAAAAGAGGAAATTGGACGCTGCATTAATGAAATACCGCAGAATTTATGCAAAACGGCCATTGAAAATTTCATTAAAAGATCGCTTGTGTGCCAGCAAAGCCGCGGCGGCCATCTGCCCGATTTGTTGTTCCACACATAACCTCATTTTGTCTACTTTACGATATAATAAAGTTTTACGATTTTTTTTTTTAAATATCTGTGTTTTATTTAAAGTTTAAATCTTGCGTTCTTTTTGGGACACCCTTTATAAGTGTAAATTAAATATTTTTTGATTTGTTCAAATGTAATTTACTAAATATCTCGATCAAAGAAATATATGACTAGACTACTTTCATAATTAAGGGCACATACTCGTATATACTCGCTGCAGATTAATAACATTAGCCTGTTCTTATCGGAAAATTCTTTGCAGCAAAGCCTGCTTAAATATTAGTTCGCTGCGTAAACAGTCTTGAAATGTAAATACGTCTTATTTTTTAAATGTATTGTCGAAGCATGGATTATACTAAACGCATAATAAATGATGTTGTTTAATAAGTCCTAGTTTACTCTATGCAAGTCTAATTGCTAAGCTGATTAATTTGAGGGAGATAGAGACGAGGGGAGCAGAAACGTTTCTATTTCCCTCGTCTCTCTCTCTCTCCTAACAAACTAGTCAGCTTAGCAATAAGAGTTGCATAGTGTAAACTAGAACTAAGCGAAGCACGTTGGATGTATTGATGTACGTGTGCATGAGTGTTTACCAGCGATGTAGCGAAGACTTCTTGTTCGTTACAAACACTCAAAAGAAGTAGTGTTGTTGGGTGTATGCTTGTTGTTTTCTATATTGCACGTTTGAGTTTGTGTGTGTGTAAGATGTAGATGGTAAGCTATTATGTTTGTGTTAAAGGGTGATTTTTTAAAGCAAGCATACACAACTAATGTTAGTGCATGTGTGCGTTTTTATATGCGCAGAAAAATAAAAGATCATACACACAACGTGTGTGCGAATGTTCACGCATGTCGTTTGTATAGGCACCCATGCGTAGGAAGAAGCAAGCACCACAAATTCTTTCGTCACGAAGTATTTTCTTCTTTACTCATATACCTGCAATAACTGAACAAAATGTCTTGCCAACAGTATTGTTTAGCATTTTTTTTAAAAGACTTCGCTGCATTTTAAGCATATCAAAAATCCCTCATGTCTTAAAAGTTCTTGTAAGTGGCCTTGTACAGGGGTCTATTACGCACCATTCAATTCTATATCATGTGGCATCTCTGTATAGAAGAAGCATAACTGGTGCAATAACTGAAACAAATGTCTTGCCAACAGTGTCGTTTAGCGCTTGTTTTAGAACACTTGGTTGCATTTAAGCATTTCAAAAATCCCTCATGTCTTAAAAGTTTTTGTAAGTGGTCTTGTGCAGCGGTCTATTAATTACATATCAATATAAATAATTAGGCTCAAATCAAACCAAATACATATATTACCAACTCACTCTTTCCCACAAAATTTATGGCTTTAATTTGTTCTGTGTGTACTTGTGATATGACAACTGACTGACTGACTGACACACATAACAAAACAATTCTGAGTGTGTCCACAATTTACGACTGCCTTCAATATTTTCAAGCTAACAAATAAACAAAGTCTAAATATGATATGCAAACATCATAAAGTAAATGATAAATACATATTACAGATGTTGTTGCCGATGGATGGGTTCACTTAAGAGAATATGCAGGAGAGAAAAAAACAACACTTAATTTATGGTGACCCAAATTACAAATGTTAATAAATTTTTGTATTTAAATTTGGCAAACAAAAAAACAAAGATAAAAAAATAAAAATAAATTGTATACCTGGAAATATGCATTTGAATTTCCCTCCCCCATGCTATAACAACAATAATAATCTATGCTTCTCTTGTCTTTAAGTTATAGGAAGAAGACGACATGTTTATTTAACAGTTTAACGCATTTTTTTTTACAAAAAAAAAAAAAAAAAAAAAAAAAACTAAATAATCTCCAAGTGACCACCAACGCCATGAGAATTTTAGGTGCGGCGATACATAAAATGAATTCCTAGAATGTTAGATATTTTCGTTTTGGTTAAATTATGCACTTTCTATATATTTCTTCTAGAGAAAAAAAAATAAAAACAAATTTTATCTTCTGTTACTGCATATTTAAAGCATGCAAATCAATCAATAAAATTTGAAAATATGTATTTTTTTTAAATCAAATCATAAGCATTTTTATAACAATTTTGATTGCATATTAAACAACTCTTGAAAATGTCCAAAACGCTGAAGCAAAAAAATTCCAAAATTAAACAACTGCCGAAAAGAAAAATCGCCAAATTGCAAAAAGCGCTTAAATGAAATATATGAACAAAAATGAAATAAATCGCTGAAATGCCAAAAAAAAAAAATAGAAATAACCAAAGGTATAAAGTAGGGGTAGAAAACTATCGATGGCACTATTGATACTATTATCGATAGTTATTTTTTTTGTGACTATCGTTGTTTTAATTCTGCAACCGATTAATACTTCAAAACAATCGATATTTTTTAGTCACTACACAGAAAAAATTATTCCCAAAAAATTTTCAAACAAACGTGTGTTTTGAAATATAATTTAGTTTCAGTAAATATTTTTTACTGTTCCAGTAAATTATTTGTTCCAGTTTTATTTTATGTAAAAAAAGGCTGTATATAATGAAGATTATCTATATAAAATAAAATTTGTAAAAAAATTTTTTAGATTTTTTTTTTTTTATTTTTAAATTTGTTATTTTCAGTTAAATTTATTTTTATATACTCTAAAAAAATTTGCCTGATTTTTTTTTTAATTTTTTCTACAAATTATTTTATAGATATAGAAAACATTTTATTTTTTTAAAAAGATTTTTGTTTGCTGTTTTCAAACTTATTATGTTTGTATATTGTGATTCTCAATACAGTATTAAGAGTCTTACTATAAACATGCGGAGTTTGTTAGCTAAATTCAAAAATTATTTGGGTTGAAGTCTACTGACGAGTTCCAAAAGCGGGAACGAAATGCTTAACCATAAAAACAAGCCAATTTTTGAAAGTAAAACAAAATACTTGAACCTTTCATTTGATTTTTATTTTTTTTTTCAAATAAAATTTTAACTAATTTTTTTTTCTTTAATTGGTAAGAATTATTATTGATTCAGTTAATTTATTTTCTGATAAAACGAAAAATTTTAGTGAATATGTTTGTAAATTATAAAAAAAAATTTGCTGAATAATACAAAAAAAAAAATCTGCAAAAATGTTTTTCTGTTCCTATTAATACATTTGACTGAAAATATTTTGAGTTTCAGTTAAATTTTTTCTCTAATGCCATAATAAGTTAATTAAAAATAAAAATTTTTTCCAGTTAAATTTTTACAAAATTGTTATTAGAATCTACAAATTTCTTTGTAGGTCCGCATTCATACAAAGAATTTACTGATTCAATGAATTTGGTTACTGAAAACGAAATTTAGTTTTTTCTGTGTATAGAAGTGATACACTACCAAAACCAAAAAATTTAATTATATTGCTTTTCATAAACAAAAATAACTGAATGACGCGAAAATTTTTTCCGCTGATCTCACTTATTTTTCATATAATTATTTTATGTGGTTTTGTTATTTATTGAACTGAAAAATAAAATTCAATTTTTTTTTAAAATATTTTGCTTTGAATTTTTAGTGTAAATAAATCGAGCCTTATTTTCGATTTTATCTTAAAAGAAAATTTATTATTTGACATATTGTCAGAAGTGTACATAAAATAATTGAAATTTATTTGCTGGTAGTTTAGCATGTCTATATACGTATTTCATTGGCGCTTGAACCAAATCATCAGTAGACTTTAACCACAAATTTTAAACAGTCACTATATGAGAATTCATAAAATAATAATACTTTTGAAAATTACAAAAGAAAAAACAAGCTTAGTAGGCTTTGAAACTGATACAAAACCCAGCAAATAATTTATATCCAGGTGAACTCATTTTATTTTTCCACATCCTTATATAATTAGAAATCCATTGGATAACAATAAAGTCTACTGATGATTTGGTTCAAGCGCCAATGAAATACGTATATAGACATGCTAAACTACCAGCAAATAAATTTCAATGATTTTATCTTAAGCGAAATGTTATCGAAAATAGACCTTTTTATTGCAATTAAAATTTTATGGGCCTACCCATAGTTTAGAATTATCAAAATGCCAAAATTGTTGATAACTTTTAAGATACATTCTGTGAAATTTTATCGTAAGTGACAATTTACGTACAAAAACATATTTGAATATTTTAAAAAATCTTTCTCCTGAACAATTTAGTTTTTGTCGCTTACGATAAAATCGAAAATAAAGGCTCGAAATAGTATCGTCGATATATCGATAGTTTTTCTAACTTTCGATAGTCTTGAATCAATATATCAATAAAGTTTTTTTTAACTATCGAAAACTTTAGTTAGAGACACTATCGATAGTTTTCCACCTCTAGTATAAAAGTTGCCAAATAAGTAAAAGCAATCGCAAAAAATCTAAAAAAATCGCCAAAACGAGAAAAAGCACAAAAAACCGCCAAAACACAAAAAAACGCCAAAACGAAAAAGAGCACCAAAATTAAAAAAAAAAACTGGAAATAAAACATAAAATAAAACAACAAAACAAAACCCGCAAAAAGGAAAAAACCACCGAAAACAAAAAAGCGATAGAAATAAAAAAAAAACTACCGAAAAAAATAGCGTAAGTAACAAAAAATTGCCAAAACAAAAAATTGCTATAAAAAAACGCCAAAAAACTGAAAAAAATCGGCGGCAAAAAAAAATTCTACATTAGGTAAGATATTCCATTATATAGGCTGAAGTTTGTATACGAGTAGTATTACCTATCGTTCATTTACTCAAAGAACGTCATAAGTCAAAAAATTTAATTTTTGAGTTAATGATACAGAATTAAACATCATACCATTCTTCATATTGTGTAAAAGTTTCATACAAATATCATTTTTACTCAACTTTTGAATGCAAAAAACAATTTTAAGTTGTGTGTAGATTGAAAACTCTAAACTCTTTTTCTGGCAAATTAGCTTTTTTTGAGTTATGACATTCTTTGAGTGAATTAGCGATATGTAGTGTCTGTATGCACCCTTTGTGTACGAGCCAAAGTCACACCTTACTGAATTTATTATTCATATTTTGTTAAGAAGAATAAAGCGAACATCATTAAAAGTCCAATTTCAATTGGAAAAAACACGGTATTAAATCTGCATCTTTCAGACTTGTTCTGCGATAACAAATAGATGCAGATCAAAATCATAAAAAAGGACATAAGCTTTCAGATTACTGAACTTTGGTTCGTCCTATTAAAAAATTCGGTGATCTGCAGGGTGACAAAGTTGACTACTTCGGCCAGGAGATTATAAATTGAAAAAAGATAAGCTGCAAATCATGGCGCTATAACTTCCTCAAAAATCACTCAAAATAATTAAGATTTTGCCCAGGAGTACTTTCAAATATGGAGATTACAGGAGTGACATTCAATCAAAATCAGCTTATCTCGACTTAAGCACTTTTTCCTTTTTTTTTTTGCCACAGATATTTTTATGTTTTCAAAAATATTTGGCTTTGAATTTTAAAATTTTGGTTTCTGGCCTCGACTTTGTTGCCGATTTCATAAATATCATAGTAATACAATTTCCAAAAAAAAAAAAAAAAATACTTGATAATTTTTTCTCTCGATAATTTGCACTAAAAACAAAAATAAATTTTCGTAATATAAATTGTAGAACGAATGCATTTCTTTGCACACACTCGGGGATTAGAAATATTGGAAATATTATCAGTGTTGTCAGTTTTCAAAAATGGGCTGTAAAGGGTTATATACAAAATTTTCTTACAAACTAAATAAAATTTAGCTTGAGTTAGATGTGTTAACCCCTAACCAAGCACAAAGGTGATGGCATCAAGCAGGTTAGTAATATTTTTGCCACCAGCTTCGCATAACACTCATAAGTTTATACATGTAATAGTATTTCTTTCAACTTAAATTTAATTATTTTTACTTTTTTAGTGGCTATTTTGCCATTTTATTCTTAACTTTCTATGGGAAGCAGCCACTGCAATTTAGTTATGAATATGTTAAGACGTTCCACTGCATAGGAATTGCTTTGTTAAACATTAAACTAAAATTGAGGTTTCAAGTACTTGGCCTATTTTTCGCTTACACAAAAAAGAACATTTACTTTTTCTTAACTTTTTTAACAGCAGCCTTGTGGTATGAAATTATAGCCAACATTAAAAAAAAAATTATAATTATGAAGAAAAATCTGTGTCATCAGCATTCATCATAAAAAGGCCATAAAGCTGAGAAAACTACACAACTACACAGCAAATTGTTAAATTCTTTTCTGTCAACCAACTAAAGAATACTAATGCCACAAAATCAACAAACAAACAAACAAACAAACAAACATACGAATTATTATATAAACAAATAGGCAGAGACCAACTCATGTGGTTACAACACTTATTAGCAGAGGGCTATTTTCATTTAAATGTCTTAAGGAATTTAACAGCACCCGCAAACACTCACACGCTCACGCACACACATTCACACGAAATGATAAGCATGAGACAATGAACAAAATCATGGCTTTGAGGAGGACTACACCCAAAATGTCTATGCAATGCGAAATATGTATAAATGATTTTTATGTTCTGTGAGAAGTTTTTGATTTAATTTTTTTAATTTAAAATTTTTCTTTCTATGTTGTTCTAACATACAGGGTGGCCCAGAAAGACCGAAGTGGTGTGAATTCCTTATAACTTTTTATTTAAGACATATTTTTTTAATTTTCAAAAAAATATGGGCCAATGATCGTTTCTGAAGAAACACCGCACCAAACAGTACACTTAACTGGATGTAATTGTCGTTGATGAAGTACTCTCGTATTTTCCGTAGCCCATATGCTACAGTTTTGCTTGTTAACGAACCTGTGGAGACTTCCCCTAATACACTTTAGTTGAATTATAAAATTTTTAACATAGTTTTTTATGAAAATATTGTATTCTAATTTTGAGTTATTAAAAAGCATTAATTTAAAAAAAAAGGATATAAAAAAATAAAAAAAATATCTTTTCATTTTTTTATATATAATATTATTTAATAGTATATAAATTGAGAAACTACAATTGGTGACCCCGAAGCAAGAATGCCCAAAACAATTACTAATTTAACTTCCGAAGAACTTACCATTTTATTAAGGAAATGGAATTTACCACTTAGTGGACGGAAACCTGAAAAAATTTTAAGAGTAGAGACCTATCTACAAGATCTCTCTATAAGTGATATTTCAAACTATGATTTGGAAAGAGAGCTAGCTGAATCAGACAACACAGCATCTGGCTCTAATAGCGACACAAATATAATATTGGAGCATATTCAAGATTTTGTACGAGACATGGAAAAGCGATTTGAGGAATTCACAAAAAAAATTCGCAAACATCAGTGCCTTTATCAGAGGAGCAAAATATACCAAGTGATGAACTCAAAAACTCAAAGATATTAACTCTCCCATTATTTTGGACACAAAATCCTGAACTATGGTTTTCAATTTCCGAGCAAAAATTCAACAATTTTAATATCGTTTCAGATAACATCAAGTTTTCAAAAGTAATTGAATCTCTAGAGGTATGTACAATTAACAAAATTTCAAACCTTATTCGCAACCCACCCGAAGTAAGTAAATACATTACTCTTAAGAATAAATTAATTTCGCTTTATGAAGAGAGTCAAGAAAGCAAACTTAATAGAATTTTCGAAGAAATACAATTAGGAGATCAAAAACCGAGTCAATTATTTCAAGAAATCAAGAACTTAGCAAGTGATAAAATTTCTGATGATTTTTTGTTTTCAATATGGGTAAAAAAACTTCCAATGGAATGTGAACAAAATTTGCGTGGTTTAAATAAAGTTTCTCCTCTAAGTAATGTATTACAAGTAGCTGATGGTATGCTTGAATGCTCAAAAACGAACATTTCATCAATAAACACAGAAACAAATATTGAATGTATTAGTAAAAAACTAGATACTTTAATCGACACAATTCAACAACATTTTCATTCTTCTCGAACTAGGTTTAGATCGCCATCTAGATCTCGACAATCATCAACGCCGATCAAACATCCTATTTGTTATTATCACCGTCGCTTTAAGGAAAAGGCGAACAAATGTATACCTCCATGTAGTTTTGCTAACATTCCGGAAAACGCCTATCCCCAACACTAAAGACGACTAGTGAACAAGGGACCATTTTCAAAAGTCGTCGTTTAGTAATATTTGACCCTCTTTCTAAATTAAAATTTCTTGTCGACTCTGGCGCAGACGTTTCTGTTCTTCCTAAGTAATTTGCAAAACATAATTGTATAGAGTCTGTGCCATTATTTGCTGCAAACGGCTCAAAAATTAAAACTTATGGTTCCAGTTTAATTAAGTTAAATTTAAACCTTCCAAAAGAATTTTTATGGCGATTTATATTAGCAGATGTGGATGATCCGATACTAGGAAATGATTTTTTGAATAATTTCGGACTTTTAATTGATATTAAAAATAAACTACTTATTGATCCAGATACTAAAGCTACTACTAAGGGTATTGTTAGATACCTAAAGTCTTTTAAAATCAAGACTTGCAACATTACAAACTGTTTTCAAAAAATTTTAGTTGAATTTCCCAACTTAACCAGAAATTTCAATATTAAATTTAACAAGAAAACTAACATCAAGCACCATATTATAACCGACTGTCCTCCAATAAATTGTAAAGTTCGTAGATTAGATCCACATAAACTTCAACAAGCCAAGCAGGAATTTGAACACCTTTTAGAACTAGGCATAGTTCGACGGTCTAAGAGTCCATGGGCTAGCGCTTTGCATATGGTAAAAAAACCAGATGGTACATGGCGCCCATGTGGATACTACAGATTTTTAAACAACCACACAGTTCCTGATAAATATCCTATTCCCAATATACGGGATTTTCAATCTATTCTTCATGGAAAGACAATATTTTCTAAAATTGATCTCGTTAAAGCATTTCACCAAATTGCAGTTGCTCCTGAAGATGTAGAAAAAACTGCGATAATAACACCGTTTGGACTTTTCGAATATCTTCAAATGCCGTTTGGTCTTAGGAATGCAGCTCAGACATGCCAACGATTTGTTCATCAGATATGTGAAGGGATGGATTTTGTTTTTCCCTATATAGATGATTTTTTAATCGCTTCTTCTAACATAGAAGAACATAAAAAACATCTGCAGTTACTTTTTCATAAGCTAAGCGAGTTTGGAATTGTATTAAACCCTGCGAAATGTGAATTTGGCAAAACAGAAATTTATTTTCTTGGTTATATTATCAATTCTTATGGCATTAAACCTTCAAAAGAAAAGGTAGATGCTATAATGGATTTTCCTAAACCAAAGGATATAACAGAACTCCGAAGATTTCTAGGTATGCTGAACTATTATCGTTCTTCAATACCTTCAGTTGCCGAACTTCAAGCACCCCTTAACGACTTTCAAAAAGGTAACCCTAGGAAAAGGAAAGTTTTAAATTGGTCTGAACAACAGAATGTAGCTTTTAATAAATTAAAAAATGCTATTTCAAATGCAGCAATCTTATCACATCCATCTCCTGGAAATGATTTACTTCTTTATGTTGATGCTTCGAATACAGCAATTGGAGCTGTTTTACAACAAAAACTAAATAATGATCAATTGGAATACCCGATAGCTTTCTTTTCAAAGAAGCTTTCAAGCTCGCAATGCAAGTATAGTGCCTATGACAGGGAACTTTTCGCCATCTATGAAAGTGTTAAACATTTTAGATATATGCTCGAAGGAAGATTTTTTACCATCATGACTGATCACAAACCATTAATTTATTCATTTAACAAAAAGATAGATTCCTGTACACCAAGACAATTTCGATACCTTGATTATATTAGCCAATTTTCAACTACTATTTGTCACATTTCCGGAAAACAAAATGTGGTTGCTGATGGTCTATCTCGTATTTTAAAAATTTCACTCCCACAAAGTATTTCACCAGCGGAATTAAAAAAGCAGCAAGACTTAGACTCTGAACTACATACTTTATTGAACTCAAAAACATCTCTAAATTTAACAAAAACGTTTTTTCCTAACTATTCAAGTGCCATTTATTGCGACCACTCTCACGATTTGATTCGTCCTTATATTCCTAAAAGCCTTCGTAAAAAAATTTTTGAGACATTTCATAACTTATCGCATCCTGGAATTCGTGCAACAGCTAAAATTATAACTTCCAAAGTTGTGTGGCCAGGAATAAATAAGGATATCCACGTGTGGGCAAGAAATTGTCTGAATTGCCAAAAATCTAAAATTCAAAGGCATATAAAATCGCCTATCGGTTTGTATGAGGAACCGACGTCCCGATTTGAACACGTTAATATAGATATAATTGGTCCATTACCACCCTCAAATGATTTCAAATATTGTCTAACCTGTATTGATAGATATTCGAGATGGCCTGAGGTAATGTTCTTGAAAAACATAAGTGCTGAGTCTGTAGCCAAAACATTCTATGAAAATTGGATCTGTCGGTCTGGAAGTTGAAAGTTACAACTGACCAAGGGAGACAATTTGAGAGTTCACTCTTTAAAGAATTATCAAAATTTCTTGGATTCAAACATATAAGAACTACTCCTTATCATCCTTGTTCCAACGGGATGATTGAACGATTTAATCGAACACTGAAAACAGCAATTAAATGCCACGCAAACGAAAATTGGACGGATTCAATCCCCACAATATTATTTGGTTTAAGGACAACATTAAAAGAAGATTTTGGATTTTCTAGTTCTGAATTGGTTTACGGATCCTCAATTAGAATACCTGGCCAGTTTTTCACTAAATCAACTTTAAAATTATCTCACTCTGATTTCATGAACAATCTCAAACACAAATTTAGGTTGATAAAACCAACATTTGGAAGTAATCATACAAGTAACAGACCTTTCATTTCAAAATCTTTAGAACAATCGACACATGTTTTTGTTCGTTCGGATCACGTTCATCCAGCTTTGGATCCATCATATCAAGGACCATTTAAAATTTTAAAGCGAAATAAAAAGTACTATACTCTCGATACTCATAACAAACCAAAAAACATATCTGTTGACAGGTTAAAGCCTGCATTCATTGAAAATTGCAATCAAACAATAAACAGAATTATGTCATCTGTCATATGACATTACTAAAAGGGGGGGTAATGTGGAGACTTCCCCTAATACACTTTAGTTGAATTATAAAATTTTTAACATAGTTTTTTATGAAAATATTGTATTCTAATTTTGAGTTATTAAAAAGCATTAATTTAAAAAAAAGGATATAAAAAAATAAAAAAAATATCTTTTCATTTTTTTATATATAATATTATTTAATAGTATATAAATTGAGAAACTACAAACCCATTTAATTGAAAATGGGCTTCGTCACTTACAACTAAGTTACACAGAAAAAATTATTCCCAAAAAATTTTCAAACAAACGTGTGTTTTGAAATATAATTTAGTTTCAGTAAATATTTTTTACTGTTCCAGTAAATTATTTGTTCCAATTTTATTTTATGTAAAAAAAAAACTGTATAGAATGAAAATTATCTTTATAAAGTAAAATTTGTAAAAAAAAATTTTAGATTTATTTTTTTATATTTAAATTTGTTATTTTCAGTTAAATTTATTTTTATATACTGTAAAAAAATTTGTCTGATTTTTTTTAATTTTTTCTGTTAAATTTCTTTTTATATACCGTAAAAAAATTTTCTGATTTTTTTTAATTTTTTCTACAAATTATAAAATAATAATAATAAAGATATAAAAAACATTTTATTTTTTTTAAGATTTTGGTTTGCAGTTTTCAAACTTATTATGTTTGTATTTATATTGTGATTCTCAATATAGTCTTACTATAAACATACGGAGTTTGTTAGCTAAATTAAAAAAATTTTTGGGTTGAAGTCTACTTACGAGTTCCAAAAGCGGGAACGAAATACTTAACCATAAAAACAAGCCAATTTTTGAAAGTAAAAAAAATAGTTGAACCTTTCATTTGATGCAGTTATTGTTTTCAGATAAAAATTTTACTAATTTTTAAAAAAAAATTTTTAAGAATTGTTATTGATTCAGTTAATTTATTTTCTGATTATACGAAAATTTTTAGGGAATGTGTTTGTAAATTATAAAAAAAAATTTGCTGAATAATACAAAAAAAAAATCTGCAAAAATGTTTTTCTGTTCCTATTAATAAATTTGACTGAAAATATTTTGAGTTTCAGTTAACTTTTTTCTCTAATGCCATAATAATAATTTAACTAAAAATAAAATCTTTTTTCTAGTTAAATTTTTACAAAATTGTTATCAGAATCTACAAATTTCTTTGTAGGTCCGCATTCACACAAAAAATTTACTGATTCAATGAATTTGGTTACTGAAAACGAAATTTAGTATTTTCTGTGTATGAATAAAATTAGGATTCTCTTGTGCTTTTTGCTGGAAATAAATTGCATAGTCAAGTCGTTGCTGGTAATCTGTCGGTTTCAATTCTTGGACAATTTGAATTTTGTATGGAAACATTCTTATGGTATGCAAAATTCACTGCAGCGAACCTCTTTAGAGGCCAAGTTGTGTCGAACGTCTCCTGGTTGATGTTTCTGGATCCTTCCGAATACTCTCCTGTACCACTTGAATATTGTCAAACGTGTGGACAGTTCGTAGTCTGCCGGAACCAGGAAGGTTCCTTACTGCTCCTTGTTGTCGAAAATTTGCAACCAGACGGTTTATTGTTGACTGAGAGGGTGCAACCCGCACATTAAATTGACGACGGTATGCACGCTGAGTCAACACAATGGACCGTTGATTTGAAAAGTAAATTTCAACGATTTGGGCACGTTGTTCAGTTGTGTATTGCTCCATTATAAATTGTCCAAGTCTTCTTTACAAAATACTGAAAAGAAAAGAAAAAAAATTATAATAAAAAAGTTATAAGGGATTCACACCACTTCGGTCTTTCTGAGCCACCCTGTACAAGTCCGAAATTTGCATACTACAGGGTGGGCCAAAAGAAACCAAGGGGTGTAAAAGTTTAATAACTATTTTGTTTATTAATTTTTTTTATTTTTTCTTTCAGATTATATAGACAACACTTGGAGAATTTATAATGAATGAAAATAATAAATGAAAATCAGAAAATAAGAAATGAATAAATGAAATCAACTTTATTGAAAATTTGATTATGAGTGATGAAGCTCATTTTCATTTGAATGGCTTTGTTAATAAGCAGAACTGTAGGTTCTGGGGTTCTCAAAATCCAAGAGCCATTCATCAACGCCAATTGCACCCCATCAGGTGTACAGTATGGTGTGGGATCACATCTGAAAATGTCATTGGGCCCTACTTCTTCGAGAATGAAGATGGAAGTGCTGTAACCGTAAATGGAGAGCGGTATCGGTTTATGATAGAAAATTTTTTACGTCCTGCTCTTGAAAACAGACCTGGTATGTGGTTTCAGCAGGACGGAGCCACTGCCCATACTGCCCGAGACACAATGGCACTTTTAAGTCAAATTTTTGGAGAGAGAATAATTTCTCGAAATTCGGAAATTATTTGGCCAGCGCGATCGCCAGATTTGACAGCACCCGACTATTTTCTTTGGGGTTTTTTGAAGGAGCGAGTGTATGTGAACAAGCCAGACACAATCCTTGAACTCAAGGCAAACATTGTTGCAGAAATTCGAACGCTACAGCCACAAGTTTTGAAAGATGTTATGGAAAATGCTCTAAAAAGAGCCCATCAGTGCGAAGCTGAAAACGGTGGTCATTTAAGAGACATCATTTTTCATACTTAGTGTAAAAAAATTTCCATTTTTATATTATATAATCTGAAAGAAAAAATAAAAAAAGTTAATAAACAAAAAAGTTATTAAACTTTTACACCCCTTGGTTTCTTTTGGCCCACCCTGTACAATGGTAGTTGTTTCTTCTTCTCATTCTTTTAAATGCCATCTTAAGCTTCGTGTGTGTTATTTTCTTTACAGTAATATAATCAGAAGAAACAGCGACAGCAAGTCCGGGGTTTTACAATTTCCATTTGCCAGCATTTAGTGCTGGTATCGATTTCAAAATTTTATTAATTTTATTATTTTTAGCAGAAATTAGATTTTTTATGCTAAAAAAAATTCATTGAGACTTCAACAAATTATCATACGCGTATGCAGAGCTTTATATATATATCAAATATAAATTTTTTGGAACAATTTTAGTTAGTCTCGATATCTAGCAAAGACTCTGATATATTTTATTATCAAGGCAAAGTTTTTTTCATTAATCTAGGTGTACAAAAGAACGCCCAAAAAAGTGAAATAATTATAAAAAAAAAAAAATTCATACATTTTTGATGTTATTGTATTATGAAACAACTCCCAAAATTTTGCAATTTATTTCATTTTTGAACCGACTTCAAAAAAAAAAAAAGGAAAAAGTTATCAATTGGTCGTCATTTTTATTACATTTTGACATTATTAATTCATACATTTTAAACCGATTATAGGAATTATTTTTTTTCTGGTAGGGTATACCTAACGTGACCAAATGGTTTTTTCAAAAAGCGGGACATGATCGATCAAAAAGCGGGATTTTGAAGAAAATGCAGCCAAAAAGCGGGATTTCAAGATAAATATCTTTTAGAAAGCGGGATGTGCAATATGCACACACAGTTTTGTATGTACTTAAGAAACACAGTTTCCAACTCTCAAAAGAGACGCTTTTAAATAAACAAAAGTATTTATAAAATATTATTTATCTATTAGTGTTTTTATGGGAATTGTTACAATTTAAGTTTAAAATTTTTAAACGCACTAATAATCCCAAATTAATATTTTACTTATTAAGTAAAATATTTTTTTATTAAAAATACATGGAAATTGATTATTGAGGATTGATTATTTGGGATTATTAGTGCGTTTAAAAATTTTAAACTTAAATTGTAACAATTCCCATAAAAACACTAATTATTAACTTGACTGCACCCGGTCAAAAAAATACTTGTGTGGCAACACTCTATTCTTAAATAGCTGTTTTTGTTATTTACATTTATTTTCTTTTACATACTCTTACGACTACAATTTGAAGCTGAAAAAAAGTCAGCCAATGTAGCAATAGTAAAGTAAGAAAATAAAAAACATGTTGATTATTGAGTTCTTGTTTCAATTTTGTTATTTGTTATTGAGCTTCTCATTTGTTTAAATGAAAGTTTATAATATAATAACTCTAGTTGTTCTAAGAAGCTTTGGGTAAAGGTTCCCTGATGATCTGCATTAGCAACAGTGAAATGCGCATAGGATCCAGCTAAACCCCTCAATAATCAATTTCAATGTATTTTTAATAAAAAAATATTTTACTTAATAAGTAAAATATTAATTTGGGATTATTAGTGCGTTTAACAAATTTTAAACTTATATTATTTATCTAGTTATATAAATAAAAATCAAAATCGTTCGTTGGTAATCGCATCAATTAAGAGCGGCTGCACCGATTTCGCTACTTTTTTTATGTTGCACTTCCATTATAATTTTTTATGAAATATCTTTCAGCAAGAAACGTGAAAATTTGTGTGATTTACGATTTTTAAATTGTGCATTGTCTTATAAAAAAAGTTCGAATTAGACATGTTGAGTGTGAAACCTGCCACAAAGAAAAAATATTTACTGTGCGATATCTGAAAAACTAATATAGCGAGAAACTTGAAATATTGTGGGGAAACTCTGCTGATATTGTGCATTGTCTCTGAAAACAATTTCAGAATTTAACAAGTAGTGCAATTTTTCAAAAATAATATCATAGGCGCATATTCAGAAAGTATCACTAAGTGTTAACTTTTTTAAGTATCTATTTAAGTTATTCATAGTTGATTACTTTTAGCAGTAATAGTTTACACTTAATTATGGGTAAAGCTATAACTAAATGCCAGCTAAGTAATACATTCAAAGAACAGCTGGTTGATTTCATTTACAATTTATTTGAAAAGTAAAATCAATGCCCAAAACAACAAATACTCTTTATTTTCTAACATTTTCCTATATAATAAGCTTACCTTATAATATTTACTTCTTGCATTTATTTCTATTGCTTCCAAAAACATATCCATATAAAGCAATAAAATAAATTAGAGATGTGTTTTTGGTCAACAAAATTCTATTGAATAACTTTATTATTACAAGCACTTATTTTAATTGATTTATAGTCTGTATATAACTTAAAAATTCCTTTTTTAAAATTTGCATAATTTCTTCAGGAAATAAAACTGTTTTTTAATAGCTTCATAAGCTTTTCAATTAGTTACAGAATTTATCGTTCAAAATATTATCGAAATTTTATGCTCTCTACATAACAATATGCAAGGTTGAATTTCATTTACCACTGGACTAGTTATGAATTGTGAATAAGAGCTATAACTATCTATGAACTATTTTTTAGTTTCTGTTTTATTAGTTTCGACTTTGGTTACGATGTCTGAATATGCGCCATAGTATCGATCTTGCTGCTTGGCTTACAGAGTATTACTGATGGTCTATAAGAAACAAGAGGCTATTACCAAAGATATCTTGGAAGCCAACATAGTCTAAATTTTGATTTTTTTTTTTGATAAGCAGTAACGCCTATAAGGGAAGAGTATTATAAAAAGGGGTCAATACACTGAAAGGAAAATCATTTATTCAGAAAATGAAACGGTTTCATTAAATGTTCTGCATTATATTAATGAAAATTTTCATTAATATAATGAACAATTTCATTGTATGCATGAAATCTTTCAATCTCTGTTCTCCATGTGTTCTTCATAGTTCATTGTATTAATGAAAATCATTACATTGTTTAAACGAATTTTCTTTTTTCCGAATTTGGAGCAAATATAAATAAGTTCCACAAATTTCGCCTTCTTACTGTATACAGTTTGTCAAACATAAATAAATCAAAAGTTATTTTGTTAAAAAATTATTTCTATTTCTTATTTTTCTAATCCCTTTTGATTTCAAAGCAGTATGGTCGTCATAAATGCAATGAAATCATTTCATTTATACAATGTAATATTCTTCATTGTATAGCAGATATCTCTCTCTTTTTCTTTTTTTATCCATTCACGTTCCTCACCTCTATACAAACACAAGAAGGTTGTGACAAACATCTTATAAAGATGCTTGTTTTGTTAAGATTTTTGTTTGATTCTTTTAAACTTATGTTTGTGTATTGTGATTCTCAACAACATATTAAGAGTTTTACTATAAACATGTGAGTTTTTCGGCTTACTTAAAACATTATTTGGGTTGAACTCTACTGATGAGTTCCTTAAATTTTAAATGTTTTACGTTAAGAAATACATACATATGTGCATAAATTAAGTACATATGTATTTTTATATTAAATTAAATAAAAAAAAAATTAATATATATCTTTTACTAAGTAGATGCTTTGGAAGGGATTATATTTCATTATATTTATGATATTTTCTTTATATTAATGAATAAACTTCATTAATAGTATGTAAAAACTTCATTAAATCAATGAAACAACTACATTATATTCGTGGAAAATTTCATTGAACTAATGAAATAGTTTCACTCTATTTATGACATAGCCGCCAAAATTAGCTTCATAAATACAATGAATCATTCTTCATTGATCCAATGAAGAGCTTTATTAGCTGACTTTTAATGAAATATTTCATTAATACAATGAAGAATTTCATTGTCTGAATGAAGGTTTTTTCCTTTCAGTGTAGTAGAGCAAAAAGTGTGTGTCATCACCTTCCAAGGAAATTAAATATTTATTTTTAGCTATCTGCTACAAACACAAACTTGAGCACAACAAAAAATTACACATTACCACCAGAACTACTTACCATATAATGACTTACTTTTCTGATTGCCAAATTTCATTACTCGCTTACAAATCTCATTACCTAAAATGTAAAAAAATTATGTACAAGTTGCTAAGAGAAGAGAATGATTTTTTTAGATTAAATAGATTACGTGAACAAGTTTCCAAATAAAAAAGGTAAGTACTTCTCAAGAATCGATTATTTTTGTCTCACGCCTTGTTAAAATCATTAAGCTGGTAATCCATTAAGGAACAGCTTCCACCAAAAATGCTTAATTCCAAACTCTATTACCTTTTTTGAAATTTTTTGCTGGGGAAGTTCCGCTGATTCTGTCAATGATAGAAAATAATAGGGATTGGAGAAGTAGCATGGTTCCTCTCAAATACAGAATATGTTTATCTAAAAAATATCTTGAACACTAATGCAGTGAGAATTTTGAAACTCGTCGTAACTATTTATGTTAATAATGAGAATTGTATTCTATAAAATAGTGAAGGTTGAACCGCAAGCATGGCACTTCTAATAAAAAAAAAATTATATTCATTTCAAACCGTTTATAGGGTGTAGCGAAGCACACAGGGTTTTGGCTAGTTAAGCAATAACCGCACTTAAAAAATATTTAGAATAAATTTTTATCAGTTACATTTTAATAAAAATCGAACAAGAGATTGAATTCTTCAAAACTCTAAAAAGCGGGATAAAGCGGGATAGAAATTCGAGGCGGGGTCGACCTGTGAAAAGCGGTATAATCCCGCCTAAAGCGGGATGTCTGGTCAGGTTAGGTATATCCTACAAGAAACGACTGACTGAAACTAACACAAACAAAATTGTTTCACTAACACATTTGTAACAACTTTCCATTGAACTCAATAGTGACAGTCAATTGACTAGTCTTTTTATTTATTAATTACAGTTGCTTCAGTCTAGCATATATATTAGAATGGGACATGTAATCTATATATCAGTTTTATCTAAAAAAAAAAATACAATTCATTCTGTCTGTGAAAATTTAAATTTATAAGTTTTAAAATCAAAAATTCAAAAAAAAACCTCGACATGTATACCTAGAAAAGATGTGGATCGTTTTTCTTAAAACATATGTAGCTAAGAGCCCTTACGATCAAGTCAGCTTTCAAGCAGAAAAAACTTAATCTAAATCAAAATCCGTCCGGACGTTTGGTCTGTAAGTGGACACGGACAGACATACAGATGCACACCCCTTTTTTGGTCGGGGGTTAAAAAAGATTTACTTATCTTTTAACAATAGTGAACGAAAAAAATTTGCAAACTTTAATTAAATATATGTATGTATATTTCTTTTCAAAATTTTAGATAAGTATTTGTAAAGAGCAAAATGCGTTGGTGTCGAAAAGGTGTGAATAGGGCTAGATGCCGTGTTATTGCTAGGTTATTGTGTTTTTTGCTAATTGAGTTAATATTTATGTTATATTATAGTAATTTCTATTTATTTTTATTTATTTTGAAATAAATTTGAAAAATGTTTATTTAAAAAATTGCAAACAAAATTTTTTTTAAAAATGTGATTTATACATCAGTACTGATTAGTCAGCCCTGACGATGTTTACATCAGTACTGATTAGTAATATACTGTGGAGTGAGCAGTCCAGACATATGTTCTATATGTACTAGTTCATGAGAGAGAAACAAAATCACACGTACACGAATGTTTACATCAGTTTTTTCATATTGCCCTTAACAAAATGATAGAAACTTCTGATGTATAAGCCCATCAGATATGTTCATCAGATGATGCATCAAATGACCGTCATTGTTCTTGCAGAGTAGCTTCCACTTGGTCCCATTGTAAGAAAAATTGGGCAGGCACACGCTCACAAATATTTTTCGTTTGATTTTATGATATTCTACTTATTAGTTTAATGCAAAACTTAGCAAACACCTTTAGCTTTTGTTATTACACAATTTTAAAGTTTGAAAAAATGGGCAGGGATGCGCCCATAAGAATGTTTTATTATATTTCATGTGGTTTTACTTAAACGATTTTGGCGACACTTACTACACACTTCGAGCTCTAAAATAGACACAATCTTTCATTTAAAAAAATGGGCGCAGTTATGATCATTAAAATTTGATATTTTATTTTAAGTGATTCTACTTTACCGATTTTTACAAAGCTTAACACACATCTTGAGCTCTGAAAAACACACCATATTGCATTTAAAAAAATGGGCGGAGGGATGCCCACTAAAATTTAATTTTATATTTCACGTACTTCTTCTTAACCAACAGATTTTCAATTCGATTTATTTTTTTTGTTTAATTTTCTCGAAAATGTTTTAACAGACGTTTGCATTGAAGTCGGTTTTTTTTGGGCAGAATTACTTTGGGAATAATTTTCTTAATTTTTTTTAGAGTTATTTCTTTACACAAAGCAAAAAACTGTAAATTTTTTTTCAAGTTACAATGGCCTCCAAAAATTGGCGGGTTTTCATAACGAAACAATTTGCGACTTATATAATTTTTTTAATTTCGCTTTCCAAAGAAGTTGTCTCTCCGGCTTTAAGGATTTTCAACTCAGAATTATGTACAAAACCGGCTTCGATTTCCATTTTTCCGATTTTTGTACTTAATTTTTTTGCTAAGAATTAATTTAATAATCTGTTGACATATTTTTTTTATTCAGAGAGGTGCTCCTAACGTAAAGTTAAGATAGTCTGGCTTTGGTTTCTAAAGCGTTTCTACATTAACGCCTTTTGGCCGGAAAAATTTAATTGATAAAATAAAAATTTCAATTGTTTTTTTTCAATTAAAAATAAAATAAAATTTCATTTATATAGTAAATGATTATCGATGAAGCCGTTTTGAATCACTGAATAAATAACTTACAAAATTTTTGAAAATATTGTCTGACAAAAACTTTATTTAATTTTAGCGACACAAAAAATTCCGGCATGTTCCCCCTGCTACAAAGTCTTGTTTTATTTATTTTCATTTCTTTAGAAAATCACATTAATTAATAAAAATATTTCATATAATAAGAAATCAAAATAATGGACTTAAGACCGATTAAGAAATTCCCAGCAAAAAATTTCAAAAAAGGTAATCGAGTTTGGAATTATGCATTTTTGGTGGAAGCACTTCCCTACTGGATTACCAACTTAATGATTTTAACAAGGCGTGAGACTAAAACAATCGATTCTTGAGAAGTGCTCACATTTTTTTTTATTTGTCAACATTTCACGTAATCTATTTCGTCTAAAAAAATCATTCTCTTCATTTAGCAACTTGCACGTCATTTTTAGGGTTCCGTACACCAAAGGTGAAAAGGACCCTATTGTTTTCGATACGCTGTCCGTCTGTCCGTCACAAGGTATTTTCTCAGGAACCGTAAGAGCTACGGACCTGAAATCAGAACACAGTATGTAGAACCTTGGCCGCTACAACAAAAAATACATGAGAATTAAAAATTAAAGGGTGTTTCAAAACGAGCAACGAAAAATGTTAAAATCCCATGTAATATACATACAATTGTATGAACATATGTATATTGAAACATGTAATTTGTAAAATTAGTGTATTTTTATACAGACTAAAACAAATAACACTAAAATTTAAAAAAATTTTAATTAAAGGGTGGTCCATCAGTTAATGCAATTTTGACTGTGTAATTTTGACAACTTGCTTTATCTTGGAAACCGTAAGAGGCAAACACTTGAAATTTTCAAAAACGGTAAAACTAAAAAACCGAAAATTATAAAATCGCGTAACCAAAAAAAAAAATCGCCAAAAATTAAAAAAATCGCCAAAACGAAAAAAGTCGCCAAAATTAAAAAAAATTTCTAACACTAAAATAAATCGCCAAATTCGAAAATATCACCTAAATGAAAAAAAAACGCCAAAATGAAAAAAAACGCCAAAAATCGAAAAAATCGTCAAAACGCGAAAATGTCGCCAAAACTAAAAAAAAATTTTATATAAAAAAAAAATCGCAAAAATGAAAAAAATCGCCAAAAATAAAAAAAATCGCCAAAATAAAAAAAAAGCCAAAACCCGAAAAAAATCGCCAAAACAAGAAAATAAAGTGTCAAAACTAAAAAAAGAGCCAAAACTTAAAAAAATCGCCAAAACCGAAAAAATGCAAAAACCGTCAAAACAAAAAAACCGAAAAGATCCCAAAAACGAAAAAAAATTCCAAAACTATATATTATATAGGATGAAGTTTGTATTAAATTACATATCTAGTGCTCGTACGGAACCCTTCGTGCGCGAGTCGGAGTCGCACTTTACTGAATTTATTTATTTTAAATTTTAGGTAATGTGTTTTGTAAGCGAGTAATGAAAATTGGCAATCAGAAAAGTAAGTCATTATATGGCAAGTAGTTCTAATGGTAATGTATAATTTTTTGCTGGGTTATTCTTTATTTATTAAATTTGTTCACATTAATACACATACAATTTTGTTATATCATTTAAAATTGTGTAACGATTCCCAAAACAAAAACAACAATTATTAATTTGACTGCATCCAGTCAAAAATACTAGTGTGGCAACACTTTGTTCTTGCTAAAGCAATGAGTAGCTGTTGTTGTTTTTTAACATTTACGGCTCAGTTAGTCGACTGTAATGGAATGTAACTGCAACAGTAGGAAAGGTGAATAACAACAACAGCTATTAAAAGATAGAGTGTTGCCACACAAGTATTTTTCTGGCCGGGCGTAAAGTAAAGTTTGTAATGTCAATTAAAAAATTAATAAAATTATTATCAGTATACAAACTAATGACAAAAATTAAGATTTTCCACTAGAACTAATAATATATAATAATAATGTATAATAATTGATTAATGAATACTTTTTTTCTTTCTGTATACTTTTCAGAATACCCATACCGCAATTAAAAGAATTTTAATTAGTGTCGTTTTTTTTGTTTCAAAAGCAAAAAATTAAAAAAGTTATTTTGTTTTATAAAAGGTTGGTAAAACAGTTTTCTATATAAAATTTGCTTCAAATAAGCTTCTCATAAAAGAAATATATTTTTTGTGATGAATTCGGCAGTTTATTTGCATTTCTTTTCACTACTAAATACACTGTCGCCACAAGTATTGGCTCCTTTCTGGTCATTTGCTTTGGTCTAAGAGAGTTGAAATGTAAATGCCCCCTTTTGCTAGTGACTGCAACAATCTAATAGAAGTTTAAATACTCAAATATTTTCTATGTATCTACGAGTATATATGTACATATGTGTATGTATGTATGTACATATTTTTGTTTGCTTGTTTTGTTATTTTGTTTGCTTGTTGCATTATTCTTCAGTGTCTCATTTTTTCCCGCTAGAGGTGTATTTAGTTTGGTTGTTCATATTGCGGAAAGGTGTTATATTTAGCACTCGCTTGCCATTCAGTGTAATCTAAGCTTTGGTGTGTATTTTTTTCTTATTTTTTTTATTAAAAAAGTTGCAGCAAAAGCCCTTTTATAAATTTTTATATGTCTGGAGCTTAAGATAGGACTTGGCAAGCAAGCTTGATGCTTAAAAATTGTGTTTTTGAAAAAGAGGCACATTTCGGAAATTACGCTGTAAAAAATAAAAAAATATTGTCAGAATTCCAGAATTGGCATGTCTAACAGAGCTATGTTATCATGTTAACAGTTTTCTCTTAATGCATTTGGTTTGTGTCTTGGGTTATAAAATTCGAAATTTATCTTCATATACGTGTTTCAGAATTGATTAACTAGTAATTCATTTTTGAAAAAACGAACAGGAAAAAAATGATACACAATCGAATTTAGAACCTTCTGCATTTTTGAAGTCTTTAGCCTGTGCATAAGTTAAGAGGTATAGCTGAAGTCTATTGACAATTTGGTAATGTTGATGACTAACAACAAATTTATTTCATTTAAAATATTATTATTATTATTCATTTATTTAATCTGCAGAATAAATTCTAAGACTAAATTTATATATGTGTATGGGGATTGGTTGCTTTGGCCATGAGCCCTATTTAAAATAAGACTATGACAATATGTCAAATAATAAATTTCTAGAAAACAATTAATTGTATTTACTAAAATATGCATCGAATTTTATTAAAATTAAATAGCGCGTTTTGGTTATAAATAGCTAACAACGCTGCTTGTACTCATCAATCTTTTTGATCTGCCTAATATGTCAGTGTGTTTAGAATAAATCTCTTGTAAACTTAAACAAGAAAGTTTGATGGATTTAAAATTTTTTCTTAAAAAGTACGATTAGTGTTTTCATGCTAAATTTTTACATCATTTTTTTATAGCCAACCCATACATAATGTTCGCGTGGGCATTAACTTTTTATTTTTATTTATTTTATTTTTTCTTAATTATAAACATTTAAACGAATGTCTAGCTTTCTTAAAATTATGTTGAATAAATTTGCTCATACAACTTTCCTCTTAATAATCAGGTCAAATATAGAAAAAGTAATAATTAATTTATTACTCTGACTTGAAACAAAACCGGCCACTAATAAAATTAATGAATATGTTTTGCTTAGTTCTGGCCGGAATGTGTGGCCCTTCTACAATTTAATATAACAAACACATCACATTGATTTTTACATAAATATAGTGCCATAACCGCCAAAATAGCTTAAGCGACAGAATTTTTAAACTTCTTGTTTTTGGCGAAAATCGATTTTTTACGATCTTAAATGATCGATTTTCACCAAAAAGTTAATTCCGAAAATTATGTCGCTTAAGCTTTTTTGGCGATTATGACACGATATATGTGTATATTAAAGTATGTGTCTTAAGTCTTGTGATTTATTAATGACCAGCTACACATATGTAAATATATATTTTTCTTCTTGTATACGAAATTACTTAAAACAAGTAAGAGCGCTATATTCGGCTGTGCCGAATCTTATATACCATGTACCGACATATGTACATATATCGATGGCTTAGTATAAAAAGGGCCTAACTCACTGTTTTTGGAAATCGTGTTTTTAATGTTTTCTGGGCGACAACGTATAATTGCATCCTCCTTGAAGATCTTAGTACGTTTCAGTTCAAAATCAAGGGCAAAAAGGCAGCTTTAAAAACTACTTCTGTATGTAAATATTTTTTCTTCAGTTTTTTGCTTCTCCTGTAAAATATCGAAAATTCGAGTTAGGCCTTTTTTATATTAAGCCATCGATAAGTAGTATATTATATATACATACATATTTGTTTTGTGAATAAATTTATAATTTTCTGTTTTAGTGCACTTTTTAGCAAGTAATCTCTCGGTATTTTTCGACTAAAGAATTTTATTCAAATATTTTAGTTTTTGATATTAGCAATTGTTGAATATTTCATTCTACATTCTGTATTTAAGAAATATTTTGCATTCACCCTAAATCCAGTGTATATATGCCAAAAAATTTGGGCTTGCTTACTCGCTCTCGATATATTAAAAATCCGAGCTACTATTTTATAATCCTAAAATAGTCTTAGTATTGTACCTCTATACCAATTCGATATCCATAAAAAATTGAACATATAAAAAAAATATTAGTAAAGATCTACCTAAAACATGAAATATGTTTAAATGAAAAATAAATAATTTTTGGTTATTTTTTTACCAAACTTTTTATTTCAATTTCCAACCCTGAAATCGTAATTTTGAGTTTTCTGGTTTTTAACACTAATTTATTTCTTTCTAAAATATAGAATATATTTAATTAACAAAGAAATAATTAGTTTGATTTAATTAGTTTAATATGGCAGAAAAAGTTTATGTTTTCCAGGTCTGACGCAATGATTCTTATTTTTATTTTTTGATACCTAACTATTTATTTTAATTTGAAATTTATTTGCTGGTGATTCAGCGTTGTCTATATGCATTTCATTGTTGCTGTAACAAATCATCAGTAGACTTCAACCACACATTATGAATAGTCACAAACCTCTTATCTTATGCACAGACTTTCAAGAACTATTTGAGAATTCACAAATAATAATATTTTTGAAAATCACAAAAGAAAAATAAGCATAGTAGGCTTAGAAACTAATACAAAAAACCCAGCAAATAATTTATATTCGATTTGAATCTATTTTATTTTTCTACCTATTAATTTCTAAAACATAAAATATATTTAATTTGTAAACAAAAAAATTAATTTGACCTAGTTACTTTTATATAAAAACAAATAGTTTTTCCAACTCTGCAATAATTATTTTATATTTTTCTGACTCCTTATACCAATATAATTCTTTAAAAAATATATAAGATATGTTAAATGAACAAAGAAATAAGGAAATAAATTAGTTTTATTTAGTTATTTTAGTATCAAACAAGTTCAAACTTTCCAGCTCTGGAGCTTTGAGTTTATTTTTCTAATTTTCTATTCCAAAAATTGAACATATTTTATTTATAAAGAAAAAGAAAAAAAAATTAATTAGACCTAGTTACTTTTATATATCACAGAAAGTGTAAATTTCCCAACCCTGGAATCATCCTTTAGATCTTTCTGATTTCTGACACCAATAAATTTCTTTTAAGAATATAATATATGTGTAATTTATAGAGAAAAAGGAAGAATTAGTTTTAGTAAGTCACTTTTATATGACAAAAAAGATAAAGTTTGCTTACTCTGGAAAAGTTTTTAAAATTTATTTTTTATTTTTTAATGTAAGTTTTATTCGTACTGGAATAAAAAAAAGTTTATTAAAAAAATAGTTTTAACTGGTTACTTTTAGATGGAAAAAAAGTTTAAGTTTTCCAGCTCTGCAACCATCTGCAACCAAAACCGAAGTCTTGAGTTTTTTTTGGGTGCTTCGGAAAACCCATTTCATTTACATCAGACGGACAGATGGACAGACGGATATCGTTTATTCGTATTTCCTATTTATAAAGACCAAAACTATATATACTTTATGAATCGCACATTCATATGTGTTTTGAAAATTACACACGGAATGACAAATCTATATACATTAGTGTCCTGCACAAGATATCTTATAAGAACCTTCAAGACATGAGGGATTTTTCAAATGCTTTACTACAGCGAAATCTTATAAAACAAACGTTAACAACACTGTTTGCAACAAATTTGTTTCAGTATTGTAGGTATAGGAAGAATTTGTGATACTTGCTTCTTTCTACGCATGAGCGCGTGTACAAACGTCATGCATGTATGTGTGTATGATTTTTTATTTTTCTTCGCACATGCAAAGGCACACACATACATTAACATTAGTTGTATGTGGTTAATCACATAATAGCTTACCATCTATTTACATATTACACGCGCACTCAAACGTACAATATGAAATATAACAAGCATACACTAATCTTCAGTACTTCTTTTGAGTGTTTGTTACAAACAAGCTGTCTTTGGACATCGCTTGTTAACACTGATATACACGTACACTAATACATCCATCGTGCTTCGCTTATAGTACGACAGCATTTATTATTGGTTTAGTATAATACATGAGACGTGAATACATTTAAAAATCATGACGTATTTACATTTAAAGACTGTTTACGCAGGTCTCTAATATACATATACCCTTTACCATTTATGGTGAAGGGTTAACTTTGATGACATTCACTAAAAAAAACAAATTTTTCAGATGGTAAAAGCATATTTCATAGAATACAGTGGAGTATCAGTAATTTGAAAAATAGATTAGAGTATGTGTCTTAAATCTTTTGATTTATTAATTACAAGCTACACACACATACACATATATTTTTATTTTTCTTTTATACAGAATTAATTACCTTCAAAAAACAATAATCTTTCTTTCTTGCTTCTATTAATGGTTTCCTTTTATTAAAAAAAACAATAAAATTTGATGACAGACACTATAAAAATAATTTTTCAGATACTTAAAGCATAGTTCTTAGAATAAAGTGGAGTCTCGATAATGTGAAAAAACATATTTAAACAAATTCACAAAGAAACGAGAATAAAAAATAATAAAACTTAAAATAACCAAGAAAAAATTTCAAACAAAGAAATGCGTCTATAAGTGCTTCAACAATACCAAACAATAATTTTTAAATTCTTATTAATTTTGACACGCGTTACATAAAAGTAAGATGAGACATTTTAAGATTTAACTGAACATTAATTAATAAATATATTTCATTCAATAAGAATTGAAATTACTGAGCTTAAGAACGAATAAAAAAATTATTTCTGATTAAAAGTAAAATGTTAAAATTAGTTTTTTTTTGTGGGAGAAAAAGTAACAACAATTTAAATTTATTCTTATATGTTTCAATCTTATTAAAAATTGTTTTTCGAAATAAAAAAACCTAAAGCAAGCTGCTACTTTTATAACTTCAAAGTACCAAGGAAGCCAGAGCAACTGAGTTTTTTATTAAAATTCTGTACCAACTGATTTTAAATTTTTGAAAATAATTCGGAATTCACAATCAACGAATTTCCACTTATCGAGTGTTTACTGTTTCTTGATTTTGAACAATTCCTCAATAGATTTATTTTTTAATATTTTTGGTTTGTTTTCTAAATAATCATCTGATGACAATAATAACTACCAACATATAATAATATAAAACGTTTTTAATTGTATTTATTTAACTTAATTTATGATATAATTTTAATAATGAAAATGCGTCATCGTTTAAAAACAGTCAAACCAGTCCGATTAAATATTGATAAAGACACACTTTTTGTGTTCTTAAGATTTATATATTTTTTTTTTTTAAATTGAAAAAGAACATAAACAAATATTTGCTTTATGTTTTTATTCTAATTAATGATTCTTTAAAAAAAAAACTGGTTTAGCTGTAAGCGCTTTCTAGGGTTAATGAACTACATTCTTGTGAGCCGCCGTGACCCATATCACAATTTTCATGTTAAAAATTCAACACAGATTAAAATAGTGTTTACATACACTAGAGCTGCGTTAAACAAGGATTTAAAATGCTTTATTTCGATTTTGTCGCACTTTTAAAAATTTGGTTCAATTCGCTTAGCGTAGTTTTGATTCCAATTTATGTCACTAATAAATGCGATTGAAAATTAACACTCAAGTTGTAGTCACACGTTTAAAAAAGAGGAAGTTTATATTTAAATCCATTATAGCCAAAAATTAAGTAATATTGTGATTATGTCCGAAATAAAGTTGAAACTAAGTAATTTCCCATAAAAATTCAACTTTTCCATGTGAGCTCATTTTATTTAATTTCCACACACTGAAAAATTTCATAGTAAACTCTATGAAAACTAGACTAATGCAAAGCATTTCGACAATGATTTTGCTTCATATGTGTTTCATTTTAATTCAACATGCTTCACAATAATCTTAAACGAAAATTTTTCCTCTTGAATTAACTTTATTTCATGTTAATTCAATACTCCAGTACTGTTGTTATATCAAAATGAAGAATCATGTTGAATGAAAGTGATTTCTAGTTGAAACAACATTAAGTTAATTTAATGTAGTCATTGTATTTAATAAATTACAGTTGAACCTCGATTATACGGGCCTCTCTCATTCGGTTACATCTAGTAACCGGCATGCTGTCACTTTGTTTCTTGACCTCTATTATCCGTGCTTCCAGTTTTTATACCCCTATTATCCGTGAAAAATTAAATTTCATATTTTAATACAAACTAAAATGTCATATTTTATTTATAATAATATGAACTAGGGATTGCCGTTCGGCTTTAACCGAAACCGAAAACGCGGTTTTTAACTCATAAAAACCGAAACCGACAAAAAAAGCGTCGGTTTTTAAGTTTTACTTTAACATTATTATCTGGTTTAAAAATACAGCAAATGTACTTTACATTGAAAACTTTTATACATTACTAAGCATTCTGTAACAATGAACGGTAAGAAAATTGTAAAATTTTAAGAAAATTATAACAATTCTTTGCAGGAAAAATTATAATCTGTTATCAAAAAAGCTCTAGCAGGTGTTAAGCAAAAAGACGATAAGTTTAACGTTCTTTGACAAGAATTCGTACTATATAAAAAAACTAACAACAAAACAACTAACATATTATCGCTTCACAAGTAATAATACAATAAAGCAAGCCATCTTCAACTGAAAGCGAAAGAGTGTTTTCTGCCGCTGGTAACTTCTGCACAAAAATAAGATTTCGTTTAAACGAACATTGAACGCTTTAACGTTTCTGAAATTTTATTACTTGCATAATTAATTATAAATCTTTTATTCTTAAGCTTTTTATAAAAATGTTCACTACTAAATGGTTCTTTTCTAATATAAGTACCTGAATTGAATAGTAACAATATTTTCCCTCGAAAAATTTTCCCCAGAAATATTTTCCCTTTTTTGATTCCACTTATCATGTGCTTTTTTTGCTTGACGTATTTCAAATACGACTACGACTGTTTGGTAATAGATTAAAGATAAAATATTTAAGTCTTCTTTAATCTATTACCAAACAGTCGTAGTAGTATTTGAAATAAACCAACTACGATAAGGCAGACTATTTTTCACGTGAATTTTTTTAATTTTTCCCTTGGTTTTGTTCTTTTTATTTTTGTAGGCGAACTGAAGTATTACATCGAATAAATTCGATATTTTTCTTCGAATTATATATTAAAAGTTAAAATTATTTATTTTTAGGACAATACTTCCCTACAACACATTTCTTCTTAGAGTATGAATCTGTTTGGTTCACAGACAATAAATTTTATGATGGTGCACCACGGTGGTATATTTAATGAAAAAATAGCTAAATCAACAGAAGCACCTCCATGAGTACAACTTTAAGGTTAAAGGAGTTTCATTTATAACCTAAAATGTGTGTGATTATTTTATTAAACTTAAATTTGTCCGATTTTCAATTAAGTTTTAAGCTTTACAAAAATTATTCACTTTTTTACGTTCACGTGTACTGATAGCGGGGAAAAAATTTCACGGGATATTCAAGATAGGATTTTTCTCTCCGAGGGAAATGAAAATTTCACGTGAAGAAAAATTCAATTTGTTTTTCACGATAGGAATGATTATTTTTAAATCATCATTTATTTTTCCAGCATACATACATATTTATATACATGCATGCTTTTAAAACCTACACGGAACCGAAACCGACCGGTTTTAATAGCTTAAAACCGGAAACCGCGGTTTTCTAATTTCCACATTTTTTGGCAAACCCTAATATGAACTATTTTGTGTTTTATTTAACCTCCATTAACCGTGTTTTTCTTTATCCGTGGTAGGCCCGGTCCCGTGCGCCCCGAATAATCGAGATTCAACTGTATTTAACTTATGTGCTTATGCCTATTGGCACAGACATCAGGAAAATGGTACTGCACTTACCCCTGCCGCCACAACAACCCAAAATAGTCTTTAGGATCTAAATTTTAGATTATACACTAAATAAATACCATAATGAATGAATTAAATTTTGATTCAATATGATTTAATTGATTATTTAAAATCAAATTTATTTAAAATTCAAGTTATAGATAAAAATAAATTCAGTAAAGTGCGACTCTAACTCGCGCACGAAGGGTTCCGTACGAACACTAGATATGTAATTTAATACAAACTTCATCCTATATAATAAATAGTTTTGACACTTTATTTTCTTGTTTTGGCGATTTTTTTCGGTTTTTTGACGTTTTTTTATTTTGGCGATTTTTTTTATTTTTGGCGGTTTTTTTTAATTTTTGCGATTTTTTGTATAAAATTTTTTTTAGTTTTGGCGACATTTTCGCGTTTTGGCGATTTTTTTCGATTTTTTGGCGTTTTTTTCATTTTGGCGTTTTTTTCATTTTGGCGATTTTTTCGAATTTGGCGATTTATTTTAGTGTTGGAAATTTTATTTTAATTTTGGCGATTTTTTCGTTTTTGCGATTTTTATTTAATTTTTGGCGATTTTTTTTTTTTTTTTTTTTGGTTTGGCGATTTTATAATTTTCGGTTTTTTTAGTTTTACCGTTTTTGAAAATTTCAAGTGTTTGCCTCTTACGGTTTCCAAGATATAGCAAGTTGTCAAAATTACATAGTCAAAATTGCATTAACTGATGGACCACCCTTTAATTTAAATTTTTTTAAATTTTAGTCTTAATTGTTGTAGTCTGTATGAAAATACACTAAATTTACAAAATTCAAGTTTCAATATACATACATATGTACAAACCATTGTATGTATATTACATGGGATTTTAAAATTTTTCGTTGCTCGTTTTGGAACACCCTTTAATTTTTAATTCTCATGTATTTGTTGTTGTAGCGGCCAAGGTTCTACATACTCTGTCCAAATTTCAGGTCCGTAGCCGTGTGACGGACAGACGGACAGACGGGCAGCTTAGCGAAAATAATAGGGTTCCTTTTCACCTTTGGTGTACGGAACCCTAAAAAAAAAAAAATTATTTGCGATGCTTCTTTAGCTTGTCTGCAAGATTCGAACATGCGTCTTTGCGATTATAAGACTAGAACGCTGCTTACTAGCCAGCAGCAACAGAAAGTTTTCGTTGATAATGCAAAGTTTGTCGGCTATTTACGAACATCAAAACCAACAACAACAAAACAAGAACAAGTCACAAAACTAAGCACATCAGTGCATTGTAGCTATGAACAAGGCAAATGAATACCAACACGGTTAAATAAGAAATAATAAATTTATATAATTTGAAATCAAAATTTTTGGCTGTTGATTTTACATTGGTATTTTTTCTGTATACACGAAATCTACGCAAAATTATAAGGGCCAACCACTACACCGTTTCCAATTGTAATTCAGAAAGCTTCAATTGATTTTCAGAAAGCGTCAATTTAATTTCAGAAAGCGTTAATTGTACTTCAGATTAGTCAGTTGTAATTCAAAAAGTGTTAGTTAATATTTAGAAAGCGTCAATTGTAATTAAGAAAGCGTTAGTTAATATTAAGAAAGCGTCAAATGTAATTCAGAAAATGAATCGTGCAAAAGTTGGGAATATAGCAGTACAAAAGCTTCCAGCGACAAGAGGCCCTAATATTCATTTAATTGGTGCGATTTCAACAACAGGAGTTGTACACATGCAACACAGAAGAAGTTCATTTACTTCTCAGTTAGCCAATGAGTGGGTGACCATTTTAATGCAAAAATGGGAAGATGCAGGAAATAATCTGAAGGATTAAGTGCTTGTTTCAGATAACGCACCTTGTCACTCCAAGTGAGAAAGAGTTATAGATAATACGCCAGCCTCTCTTTTGCGACTAGGGCCCATCGAGAGTATTTGGGTCCAAAATAAAAACTTATGCCAAAAACAATATTCGTGTTCCAAACGTTTCAGGCCCTGGTATAATAGAACAAAGATTGGTCTACTTAGAAGATATTATAGAACGTGCAATGAACACCATAACCGGGGGTGATTGCACTCGTGCTGTACAACACTGTACAGTTCATCAAGCCAATGCTCTGGCAATCTGACTAATCTGAATTACAATTAACGCTTTCTGAAATTAAATTGACTAATCTGAATTACAATTAACGCTTTCTGAAACTAAACTGACTAATCTGAATTACAATTAACGCTTTCTGAAATTAAATTGACTAATCTGAATTACAATTAACGCTTTCTGAAACTAAATTGACTAATGTGAATTACAATTAACGCTTTCTGAAAATCAATTGACGCTTTCTGAATTACAGTTGGAAAAGGTGTAGAAGCACCCAACAAAAATCCAAAAACTTTTTTATATAAAGGGTCCGCCAGATAACTTTTTTTTTTTTTTTTTTTGTAAATGCTATAAAAATAAACTACTGAAGCTTCGGCTGTGTGGCACGTAGTGCCGTACTTTTGAAACCAAATATTGCCAATATCCTCCTCTTCAATTTTTGTGAACAAAAATTCGTTCAACATGGCCCGATAACGATCGCCATTGATTGTAACGGCTACTCCTTGCTCAATGGCCCAATTATGCCTCTGGACCAAAATCTGCACCAAACAGTGACTCGTTTTGGGTGCGTCGGCTTTTCAATGTATGCGTGCGTGTTTTCTGCGCCCCAAATGCGACAATTTTGCTTGTTTACATACCCGCCAAGATCAAAATGAGCTTCATCTGAAAAGATGATTTTTTTTTGGCAAAATCGGCATCTTCTGTAAGTCAATCGCAGGCCCACTTAGCGAAGCGAAAACGCATTGGATGGTCAATTGGCTCGTTCAGCGGAAGGATAAAACTAATTATCTGTCAAACCAGACATGAGCTAAGTGTTACCATTCACGAAATAAGCACTAGTTGAAAAAAAAACGTTAGATGGCGGACCCTATATATATGTATATATACGAGTGCAAACAAAAATCTGATGTTTTGTTCAATTAACTCAAATAAAATTCAATATGGAAAGTTTTAATAACGTCTTTAGTAGTTTGCGATAAAGATTATTTAATTTCTTGGCAGCCCGAATGGGCTTTTGGTTGAATCAATAAAGCAACAGAAATAATATGAAGAATTTATTTTTTATTTTATTTTATATATATTTTATAAAAGCTGAAACAAAAACTTCATGAGTTTATAAAAAAATTATCAAAATGTTAATGAGAACTATAAACATCATCAAACAATCATAATATCAGATATATAAATGGCTTTGCATTATAAAACCTTCATTTAATATTTTTTTGTCCATTAAGTATTATTATTATTAATAATGACATCAATAAAAAAAATTAAAATTGTAGCAATGCAAAGCTATTTATCGGGCAGACAAAATCAGACAAGTAGTAATAACGGCCCTTAATATATATTATAATTTTCATATATTTAAAAATTTCATATAATTAAAATTAATTAAAAATTAATCAACACACTGGTCACCCAACCTGCATTGAAAATCTCCACTCCAAGGCTCTTGTATTTCCAGAGATAAAAACATACTACGATTATATACATATGTACATAAATATAATAATAATATAGATATAGGTACGCACTATTTATAATTAGTTTTATTTTAATTTAGTTTATATTTCATGTTAGTGGAAAAATATTCAATTGTTCTTTCGACTTGTTCACTTCGCACTGGTTCGCTTTCAAATAAAAGTTTAATTTTTATACATATGTACATATGTATGTATGTAAAGTAAAGAAGTAAAGTTATGAGCGGCAACACATATACAAAAATACATAAATACCCAGTTAGCCACGTCTTTAAAACATCTTCGACGACGGGTACAAGACAATGGTAAGTCGTACAAGACATATTGAAGACAACGCCATACAAATCGTCGACGAATATTTCATACAAATAAAGGCGAGGTTACACAAGACGAGATGAGCGACAATGTCGCTCAGATTGTCGTCAACACGGCTTTATGGAAGACAAAACGGGGGACATTGTCGTTCAGCTTGATGACAAAACATGTGACACTGTCGACGATTTCCTTTAAATTGTGACATGTCGTACATTAATCGTAGAAGACAATGGGTAACATGAATAAAAAAAGTATTTGGCTTCTACTTAAAAATTTGTTTGAAAACCCCAAATATGTGTATGTTTTTTGTATTTTTAAACAAATTTTTAAGTAAAAAGCAAATACTTTTTTTTATTCATACTACCCAATGTCGTCTGCGACGATTTGGCTAACTGGGTATGAATATTGAAGTCTCTGCAGCAGAGATATTACGGAACAAAAACGGAAAAGATCATTAAAAAATTGTCTCTATGTTTATTTATATACATGCATACATACATAAATGAAATAACAAGAAACCTAATAAAATCAAGAAGATTTCCTTATTAAAAAAATCAATAAGATGCTTTACATATAATCATATAGGAACCTAATAAATTCAAGAAGAAAACCTTATTGAAAAAATCAATAAGATAGCCTAATAAAATCAATAAGAAATCCCTATAGTTTACAATTTATAAGAAAACCTAATAGAATCAAGAAGTTTTTCTCTATGGAATGTTTTTTTGGTGCCAAAAATAACGGAAATTGAGTAAAAAAAGTTGTGAATAATAAGATTTCTTCTTGATTTTATGTGGGTTTCTTCTTGATAAAATTAATAAGATTTACCACATAAAAACAATAAGGAATCTCTATGAAAAAATCTTCGCTTCTTTCTGCTGGGATACCCCTTAGCCTAAAAACGTTTCATAGAGAAAATCTTATTGATTATATGAGGCAGTTTTGTCTCTGTGTATAACTGTATAGTAGTAGCAGTATTGTTAATACTGGAGTTGAAAAACTGGAGTTGAAAAATCTGCGTTTTTAGGCCAAAAATCTTCAAATCTGCATTTCGTCTTTTTAGAGGGTGAAAATCTGCAAAATCCAGATAAATCTGCATTTCTGGCAACCGTGCATATGTGCCAGTATCGTATGCTTATCGCTTAAGACGAGACCTACATTTGTAACAATCGTTTGTAGTTTGACTTTCTAGTATAATATAAAATTTTATTTATCTGTGCACTGCTCCATCATTAACAAGAATCACTAGGAAACTCATGTTGTTTTTCTCAATATGAAATGCAGACGATCAAATGATCAACCGCCAATTAAAAAATATAAGAGCGATTTTATTCTCATCAAGCATAGCTGACAACGCGTACGTGTAGTAGAAAAACACGACTGCACGCCCACAAAGTTTTCGATTGGCGGGGATACAGAGTAAAGATGGGGTCACACGATTGCTACAATGTACCAATTTTCGTCGGCTCACTGCGATAGTGTCATAAGTAATAAGCCAAAATGACATTATTACTTAATTAATTCTTGAATAAGTCTATATGGCTTTATTACTAATGCAGTGTGGTTTTCATATGTTCTAGAAAGTTGTTAATTGAGATCTTAGGTACATTTTTGTTGTGGATTGTTTCCTTGAATTTTGAACGGTTTGCTACCTATGGATCTGAACAGGGAGAAAAAGGTAAAAAAATCGTTTTTTTTTTTAATTTTTTTTGCCATTTTGGTCTTGAAGATGAAGTTTTTTTTTGGTTTTATACATATGTTCACAATTGTTGTTATTTATGACAAGAGCTACAACTTTGCCTCAGAGAATAAATCGAAATTCCGAACGGTTTGCTAGATATGAGTATGAAAAAATGATCAGTTTTTTGCAAAAATGACACCGAGGCAACAAATCTTTGGAGGACAATTTAAAAAGTGTATGACTTGGGGCAAAACTGGAAGACACGGGTCTTTTTTTTATCTTTTATCACTTAGTGGTGTCCGTTTATAGTTATATTTTCATAACTTAAAAATTTACACACAATGTAATCTCATGTGGAATAATAGCTTAAATTAAGCTTATACTTGGATATATTTTAAATTTATTATTTTATTTACAGTGTTTAGAATAATGTTTTTCTAAAAAATCAAGTGAATAATTAATATCTCAATTTAAAAATTATCTACTGCAAAACAGTAAAATATGATTTAAGCACTTTTTTCTTATTGCCAAAGATTTTTTGTTTGTTTTTTGTACAGAAAATGAAATTAAGATTTTAATTCTAAGTAAACTTTCTCGTTTATAAAATAAAAATAAAAAATACAACAAATGAAATGCAAAAATTAAAAATATATTTTACTTCTTTTGTTTTAATTAAGGAGTGGCTCTTTAAAATTCTCATCTATTGACTAATGTGCAGGTGTTATGGGTGTCTTATTTGTTAGAGATTTTTATTTAAGATAATATATAATTTTTTCACCATGTAAATTTCATCTTACTTGCCACTAGATCAAAAGCAAAAAATTAACTCCAAGAAAAAAAAGAAAGTCTTTCCCGCCTGTTTAAAGAATAAGAATTGCTAAATATTATAAGCAAACAAATCAAATATTTAAGATTTGTTTTTTTTATTTTTTATTTTAGCTTAAACAAATGAAAGCAGTTTTAAAGTATTTTTGTTTTTTATTTATTTTATTTTTTTTTTTTTTGGACTAAACGAAAGTGTTAGTTATGAAGTGAAAGTGAGAATAAAGTGAAAAAAACGAGCACTTCAATTTGCAAAAAATAAACATACATTTTTAATAATATTTTAAATACATTTATTAAGAAAAGCGTTAAGCAAGTGCTCTAATAATAAATTTTTTAAGACCACTTTTTAATGTTCTTTTGCTGGCAAAATAATATTTAAAAAGACAAATTAAATTCATGTGTAATGAAAGAATAACATGGTGCGCTTAATGATTTAATTAGTTAAATTTTTGTGCAAAAACTTTCCACTTTAACCGGATTTTGACATATTTTTTTCAAGTTTTTCCTTTTCCTACCTTTTGTTTTTAGTTTTCACTTTAGGCTCACTTTAATACAAGTTTGTCATTTGAGTTCTTTTACATTGAATTATACATTAATATTTTTTTATGCTTGTATATATAAGCCAGTGACTTCACGTATCCGCGCAAAAAATAATTGAGAGCTCTTCAATCTCACAAGTCCACTTCTCGAAATTAATTTACTTCCACCTATGTAGCTCATTTTGATTTCAATAATTCGGTCGTTGCAGTCACCATATGGCACGTAACGCCATCTAGTTGAAAACACATCTCACCCAGCTCAATGTCATCTATATTTCCAAAAAAAAAAAAAAAATATTGCTCATGGTGTGGTAACGATCTTAACGCGAGCTTTGTCTTTATTTACTGCAGAGCATTGCAAGTAACAAGCGGTATTTTCAGGGATGTAATGGAGTCCGTAGGGCCTTTTGTGGATGAGTTTTAATCCAAATGCGCCAATTTTGTTTACCTACAAGCACGTGAAGCCAAAAATGAGTTTCATCGCTGTTCCCAACTGTTCTGGATCGCAATCAAACGGCCGATAATGAAGCATTTGGTGGTCTCGTAGCTTTAATTCTTGCCGATGTATCCTGAAGAGTTGAAGGCTGAGATCGTTGCGCAAAATTGTACAGATAGCGGAAGGACAGTGACCCAATTCCTGAAAATAACGACTAATCGGTAAATTCTTTCGTTTACAGCGGCAATAATACGTACATACCTTCCACTTGTTGGTATTATTGCAGCATTTGTGAGAGTATGTGGTATGAAAGCTATCAACAGTTGGGCGGATGGCTGGCTCACATTGACGATTATGTGTGCCATAAAAATCTCAAAATCGTCTGCAAGTTTTGAGAATTCATGACTGATTTTCAAAATAAATCTGGATACTTTGCTAGCCAGACAATACAAAACAAATTTTTAATGTTTAATTTAAATTTTTATATTTATTTAACATAACAAATTAAGTTCATAATACGACAAACACAGAAATTGTTTTCAACAAACTGAACTATACAAATTTTTTGTTATGCATAGTGGGTGGCGTTGGCTGAAGTAGTTAACACGCTGACTACAAACCTGAAGGTCCTGGGTTCGAACCTCCTTTTCTGACCGTCATTAAAATAACAATACCACGCATTTTTCTGAGATGCATTAGTGTCCATTTGCATCAGTTGTTGTAGGAAAGTTCAAATGATGAAGACATAGTCACTAGTCAGTGAACTACACCGGCTTCAGCGGATACTGATCCCAATGCAAAATCACACCACCCTCCTTCCTCGATATTGTGTAGCAAGATCATCAGCGCAATAAAATAACCAATAAATACAGCTTCGAAAAATTTAATACGCCTCATTGACACCAGAGGCGCTGCAACACTGCATGCTAGTGCAAGCAAGCTAAGTTGTAAAAAGAATAAAACTTTCCTCTATCTCTTTCTTCACCTCTATCTTTCCTCTATCTCCTTCTTATCTATCACTATCCCTTGCCTAAAGGTAACAGTTCTTATCTATTACTATTCCTTACCTAAAGGTAACAGCTAGTAATAATAGTAGGCATTCATTGCCGGAGTACTACTTTTCTTAAAAAAAATAAAAATAAAAAATAAAAAGACTCAACAACTCAACTCATAAATATAGAAACAAATGAAGTTCGAATAATAATAATTAAAAATAAATAAAATGGGCCTGTGGCAAAAATTAAATCTACATATATAATTTCCGTAATTTTTTTTGTCTTTCCAGAACTTTTTGAAGCCACCAGTTGGCATAGAAAGTTGAAAAAGAACCTAACGAAGCCGGATTTTTGATTTTCGGTCTGGGATTTGCGGTGCGTGGAAAATACCATTTTTAAGAATTGCGAATTTTTTCACCTGCCTAATGTGTTTGTCTTTCCATAACTTTTTAAGACCACCAGTCAGCGCAGATAGCTGAAAATTGGCGTATTTATAGAACTAATCACAAGGAAGAACGTTGCGTAGTTGGGTTTTTGATAGTCGGTCTGAGGGCTGGGGCACGTGACAAAAACCATTTTTGACATTGTTCAATTTTTTACAGTATTTTTTTTTAGCTTTCCAAAACTTTCTGAAGCCACCAGTCGGGCTAGAAAGCTGAAAATTGGTATACTTATAGTACTAAGCGCGAAAAAGAACATAACGTAGCCGAATTTTTGATATTCGGTCTGGGGGCTGCGGAGCAGAGTAGCAAGCCGTAGTGGCGCGGCTGTCGGCTAGCCGTTCAGCCGATTTTTTTCAACAAGTCGAGCCGCCGCCGAACCACTCGGCTTAACGGCGGCTTCATACTCAGCCGATATTTTGTCTTATTTTATTTTTTTATATTTTTTGAATTTTTTTGTGTCTAGTCAATTTCCGTATAGTTTTTATTTAAATTTCGTATTGAATATGATAGCGAACGTCCCTCAAAGATAGTTTTTTTTTGCTTCCACATAGAAAGAGATTGTTTATATGAACGGAAACGTAGCTGCGAAAACACTTACGTTCTCTTTTGGAGTCCCTTCTTAAATCCACGAACGTTTACATAGACTTTTTTTTGTCGCAGCAGTCAGGCGACTTTTTGATAATTATTTGTTCTAAGTAGTTTATTCGTTCATCCGTAGCAGTGTTGCAATAGAGTAACTAATTTCTAATTCAATCGGAAATCTTTAATGAATATGTTTCTATGGTTTAAAAGATAATTTACGAAATTACATTTCTTGGCATTTAGGACATCAATTAATTGGTTTAATATTCAAACTATTCCAAAGTGAATAATTTTACAACGTGGTGATTTAATAATTCACGTACTTTCCCAGAAACCTACTGGGTTCAAGAAATTTTTTAAATGCTTAAACAAACGGCGTTTAGCCGTTCAGCCGCCGCCGCCGAAAATATTTGTCTTTCAGCCGCCGCCGAAATGTTTGGGTCAGCTTGCTACTCTGCTGCGGAGCGTGGTAAAAACCATTTTTGAGATTATACAGTTTTTACACCTTCCTCATTCCTCATTTGCTTGCCATTCCAGAACTTTCTCTAGCCATCAGTCGGTGTAGAAAGCTGAAAATTGGCATATTTATAAGGTAGGGGTATATTTGCCAAAGCCAGTCTTTAGTCATGGTCAACTATATGTTGCATTTTCAAGGGTTAGAGCCATAGATGATGTTAAGGTTAAGGTGATTTATAAAGACGGAAAGCATGGTATGCTTTGTGAGAAAGGTACCGATATCTTTACAAAAAATATTGTATACAAAAAAATTTTTTTACTTATTTTTTCCATATAAATCTGTTTAATAAAGCCGCATTAAACTTCAAAAATTTGTTTTTAATACAAGCCTTTATTTTTAACTTTCTTTTATATTAAAAAACATATATTGATGCCTGTCATGGACAGGCTTATTTATATACTAGTAAAAATATACTTAAGACAAACCAAGAAAATTTGTCTTAAGTGGAACAAAATAAGCAAATTAACTAACATGTGCATAATTAGTAAAGAAAAAACATCAATGGTAAGACTGTTGTAAATATAGAGATGGTAAAATTGAGCTTTTATTACAAAATAGCTTCAGCTAATTGAAATAAGATGAATCAAAACAATTCACGTATTCCATTTGCAATAACGGCTGAATATATAAAGCACAAAGAACGCTGATGATGAAGGTTTAGTGAACTTCGAAAATAGCTAGTTGTTCCGTTCAACTATGTGTTTGTCAGAATATTTACACTTAACTTTGATGGTATTTGTTCATTAATAATTATTACATGTAATTTAGCTTGCAAAGCGATACGAACTTTGGCCTGATCACAATTAATTATAAATATTGTGACAAACAGTAGCAGAACGGAACAACTAGGTGTTTTGGAAGGTCGCTGCACCTTCATTATCAGTGTTATTTGTGTAATTATCACATGTAATTTGGCTTACAGAGCTATACGAACTTTAGCCTGAAACACAATAATATTATTTTATGTTACAAATGTCGTGTCTAAGAAATTTATTATTCGACATATTGTCAGAAGTTTATTTTAATTTGAAATTTATTTGCTGGTGGTTCAGCGTTGTCTATATGCATTTCACTGTTGCTGTAACAATTCATCAGTAGACTTTAACCACACATTTTGAATAGTCACAAACCTCTTACCTTATGCACAGACTTTTAAGAACTATTTGAGAGTTCACAAATAATAATATTTTTGAAAATCACAAAAGAAAAATAAGCGTGGTAGGCTTAGAAACTAATAAAAATACCCAGCAAATAATTTATATTCGATATGAATCTAGTTTATTATTATTATTTGTGAGTTTTCAAATAGTTCTTGAAAGTCTGTGTATAAGATAAGAGGTTTGTGACTATTCATAATGTGTGGTTAAAGTCTACTGATGATTTGTTACAGCAACAATGAAATGCATATAGACAACGCTGGGCCACCAGAAAATAAATTTCAAATTAAAATGTCGTGTCTGTATTTACAAAAATCGTTGTAGGTGCCTTTTTAAATAATATTTTAATTGTATTTACAAATAAATTAATTGCATTTGCAAATCTTTTTTTCTTTGGTGTATAAATGTCAAAAAATAAGCGCAGTATGACAGTTTTTTTACCAGTCAAACCTGTCTTACGTTCTAGCGGGGGTTTGCAAACATACTTAAGGAATTCACAATGAGTAAATTAAAATTTTAATGTGGCAACATTGTGACATCTTAAAATTTTTATTGTAAGCAGGCAACGCAGTATATTGAAGTATTAAAATATTGAAATTTTTTAAATTATAAATTTTTATTGAATAAATTTATCAAAATAACTTTTGTGTTACAAAATGACAAAAATATAAATATACAAATATGTTGATTGATTGTTTTAATTTATTTAGTTTAACACTACCATGTTGCCATATTGAAAATGACATGATTTTTATACTTTTCAATTTTCCATCTGGTAATAACTGTGATTTACACCTTTAAAAAAAACAGCAAACTTGCCAGACCATATTAAAGTATTTAAATTAAGACGTTGCAGTATCCAGCTAAACCCCTCAATAATTAATTTCAATGTATTTTTAATAAAAAAATATTTTACTTAATAAGTAAATGATCAAACAGAATTGCGGCATAAACACATTTCCATACAAATTGACACAAAAAAGCAATCCCAGAAAGACAACGTTTTTTCTAATGCTCTCACATATAAATAAATATTCTCCCAGAAATGCTACCATACTTTCAATAAATTTCATACATTTTGTATTCAAAACTACAAAGAAAAATAATCACAAAAGAAAATAAAACAGAAATAAGAGCGCATATGAAGTTACTGCCGCAGATTGTATTATAGGCTTTGTTTATTTGACAGCGTTTTTCCCTCAATTTACGGACTTATTCTGTTTGATTATTAAAATAATAATTTGGGATTATTAGAGCGTTAAAAAAAACTTTAAATTTAAATTTTAACAATTCCCATAAAAAACACTAATTCCTACCCATTTGTTTACGAAAAAAATAATATTTCCGTGTCGTGCTATTTTATTGCTAGACCTGCAAGGCGTACAGATTTGCTTTTTAACAGCCAAAATTTAAGGAAAAAGTGCACGGTTAACTTGGATCGAAAGCCATGACATCACCGATTTTAGCACAACTACGTATTTCTTTGTCCACATCTTTCATGATAGATATTAATTCGTGTAAATTTTATTTAAAATTAAACAATTAAGCTGTGTCGTATACTATTGATTTGTTGTACAATTTAAAATTAATAAATAAAAAAAATTAAAAGCGGATCTTATTATTTATTTATAAACTCCTCATTTTATTTAAATTTCTATACAATTTATTTGTTTGTTAAAAAAAATCAACAAATAAAATATACGAGTATATTTCGCCATATTACAATAAAAAACACTGACCACGAGAATTTTTTATAGCCAGCTTTCGATATTTTTTTGAGCAGTTTCTTTACAACAATTTCATTGAGAAGAAACTCAAGCTTCCATAGAAAAATTAAATATACCCGGCGCCGATTGTCTATTTTTATGAATGAATGTTGTCATCGTGAGTCTTTTCAATGAAATTAAAGATTAAGAAACTGCGAATTACTTTGTTTAAATTAAGAAAAAAAAATAATATGTACATGGAAATTATGTAAGTAGTGTAGCATCCTTTTTATTATTTTGTTAAAATAAAATTAAAAAAAATGGAAATTATTAAAATACAGCAGTCTTAGTGAGATGTAAGAATAAAGTAAAAAATATTTTTTAGTTAATTTTAATTATTATTCGAACTCCAATTGTTTCTATATTTGTGATTTGAACGGGCTAAGGTTCGTATTGCTTCAACTATGTGTTGTTAGTCAGAATATTTACAACAGACTTTGTTGTTATTTGTTCATTAATAATTATCACATGTAATTTGGCTTAAAAAGCAATACTAAGGTTCGTTCGCCCGTTCAAAAAACATTTTTATTAAACGGAATTGTTAGTTAAAAGTTTTAACATAAATTAAAAACTTCTTATTTAAAAAAAAAGTATTTAAAAGTAAAAGTATTCATTTTTAGGGTTCCGTACACCAAAGGTGAAAAGGAACCCTATTGTTTTCGCTACGCTGTCCGTCTGTCCGTCACACGGTATTTTCTCAGGAACCGTAAGAGCTACGGACCTGAAATTTGGGCAGAATATGTAGAACCTTGGCCGCTACAACAACAAATACATGAGAATTAAAAATTAAAGGGTGTTCCAAAACGACCAACGAAAAATTTTAAAATCCCATGTAATATACATACAATTGTATGAACATATGTATGTATATTGAAACTTGAATTTTGTAAATTTAGTGTATTTTCATACAGACTACAACAATTAACACTAAAATTTAAAAAAATTTTAATTTAAGGCTGGTCCATCAGTTAATGCAATTTTGACTATGTAATTTTGACAACTTGCTATATCTTGGAAACCGTAAGAGGCAAACACTTGAAATTTTCAAAAACGGTAAAACTAAAAAAAACCGAAAATTATAAAATCGCCAAACCAAAAAAAAAAAAAAAAATCGCCAAAAATTAAAAAAAAATCGCAAAAACGAAAAAAATCGCCACAATTAAAAAAAAAATCTAACACTAAAATAAATCGCCAAATTCGAAAAAATCGCCAAAATGAAAAAAATCGCCAAAACGCGAAAATGTTGTCAAAACTAAAAAAAATTTTATATAAAAAAAATCGCAAAAATGAAAAAAATCGACAGAAATAAAAAAAAATTCGCCAAATGAAAAAACGCCAAAACCCGAAAAAAATCGCCAAAACGAGAAAATAAAGTGTAAAAACTAAAAATAGAGCCGAAACTTAAAAAAATCGCCAAAACCGAAAAAAACGCAAAAAACGCCAAAACAAAAAAAAAACCGAAAAACGCCAAAAACGAAAAAAATGCCAAAACTATATATTATATAGGATGAAGTTTGTATTAAATTACATATCTAGTGTTCGTACGGAACCCTTCGTGCGCGAGTCAGAGTCGCACTTTACTGAATTTATTCTTGTTTATGTTCTTTTTATACCCTTTACCAAAAAATGGTAAAAGGGTATATATAGGTTTGTCATTCCATTTGTAATTTCCAGAATATTAATAAGCGAGCCATAAAGTATATATATTCTGGATCCTTATGCATAGGGAAGACGAATAAGCGATGTCCGTCTGTCCGTCTGTCTGTAGGTGAAATCGGTTTTCCGAAGCTCCCAGAAAAGCTAGAGACTTCCTTCTTCGACTGGTGTGTCAGAAATGGTCAAAATAAGATTGGTATTGAAAATCAGCAAAATCGAGAAGACGGTTTCAGAGCTGGGAAACTTAAACTTAATTTTGCCATACAAAATAACTAAAGCAAACTAGTTATTATTATTTTTTTATTAAATAAACTTATTTTATACTTCAGTATGAATAAAATTGGTAATATTTCTAGTTAAAAAAAATAAAAAAAAATTAAAAGGACGTTTCCAGGGTTGGAAAACCTTAACTTTTTTTCTTATACAAAAGTGACTTACTAAAACAAATTTTTCCTTTTTTTCCATAAATTAAACATATCTTATGTTCTTAAAAGAAAGAGATTGATGTTAGAAATCAGAAAAACAAATAGAATGATTCCAGGGTTGGAAACTCTACGATTTTTGTGATATATAAAATTAACTACCGTAAACTAATTTTTCATTTAGTTTTATTAAATAAACCTATTTTATAAGGCACCACGAATAAAATTAGCATTTAAAATAAAAAAAAAGTAAAAAATTTAAAAAGACTTTTCCAGGGTTGGAAAACTTTAACTTTTTTTCTTATACAAAAGTAACTTACTAAATCAAATTTTTCCTTTTCTTTATAAATCAAACATATCTTATAATATTAAAAGAAAAAGATTGGTGTAAGAAATCAGAAAAATAAAAAAGGATGATTCCAGGGTTGGGAAACTGAAACTTTTTGTGATATAAAAAATTAACTACCGAATATTATTTTTATTTCTTTTATTAAATAAACTTATTTTATACCTCAGTACGAATAAAATTAGTATTTCAAATTAAAAACTAAACTTAAAAAAATTAAAAAGATATTTCCGGGGTTGGAAAACTTTAACTTTTTTATACATAAGTAACTTACTAAAGCAAATTTTTCCTTTTTCTCTATAAATTAAAGATATCTTATATTCTTAAAAGAAAGAGATTAGTATAAGAATTCAGAAAAATCAAAAAGTATGATTTCAGGGTTGGAAAACCCACACTTTTTGTGATATAAAAAATTAGCTACCCAAAACTAATTTTTTTTTTATATAATAAACTTATTTTATACTTCAGTACGAATGAATTTGGTATTTCAAAATAAAAATAAATAAAACGACGTTCCCAGGGTTGGAAAACCTTATTTTTATACAAAAGTATTTTACTAAAATAAATTTTAACTTTTTTACTATAAATTAAACATGTCTTATACTCTTTAAAAAAAAGTTGTGTATAACAAATCAGAAAAATTTAAAGGAGGATTGCACTCTTTGTGATATAAGAAATTAACTACCGAAAATTTATTTTTATATTTTTTATTAAATAAACTTATTTTATGCTTGAGTACGAATAAAGTTGGTATTTCAAATAAAAAAATCAAATAAAAAAATTAAAGAGATGATTTAAGGGTTGGAAAACTTTAACTTTTTTTGTACAAAAGTAACTTACTCAAACAAATTTTTCCTTTTTTTCTATAAATTAAACATATCTTAAATTCTTAAAAGAAAGATATTTGTGTAAGAGATCAGAAAAATCATAAAGGATGATATCAGGGTTGGGAAACTTAACTTTTTGTGATATATAAAAGTAACTAAGTCTAATAAATTTCTATCTCTTCCTTTATAAATTATGTATATTTTACGTTTACGAAAGAAAAGTTTGCTGTAGAAATTTATAAAAATAAGAACCACAGCTCCAGAGCTGGAAGCCTTGCACTTTCTTTCTGGATATTATAGTAACTAAATAAAACATTTTTTTAAATTTATTTTTTTCTTTTTTCACTTAACACATCTATACTTTTTTAAGAACTACTATATCGATAAAAGGAATCAGAAAAGTCCAATATGATGATTCTAGGGATCGAAAATTAATTTTTTTTGTACATAAAAGTAACTAGGTCAAATTATTGTCTTTCGTTGTGTTTACACTTTATGTATGTGCTTATACATATATGTATACTTTACTACATAAAAGCGCTTTGGTAAAGGGTATATAAGATTCGGCACATCCGAATATAGCACTCTTACTTGTTGTTGTTGAAATTAATCTTTAAGGTTATTCAAGTAATTTCGTTCAACGTAAAGTTGTATGCCCTGGGGCAAATAACTTTAAAACAATGTGTTACTCGTAAGTATTTGCGGCTTACATTAAAATTTTGATTAAATATTAAACATTACTTGTTAATAAATGACTTAGAGCTTTGTTTATACAAGTAAATTGAAATAAATCAAAATTAATAAAAACATAACTCAAGCTTTTTTCACGCCATTCATCTCCATTAAATTATAACGTACAAAAAATTTTTTATATCTAAATACTAAAAATTATATCTAAATTACAATAAAAAGATAGAAATTTAATTTACAGCACAAATTCTCTTATTAGATAAAATGATAAAAATGATTTTCTGATTCTCATATGCCTGCGCTAACAGATTTTTTTAAATTAAAATGTTTCTTTACTTACAAGTCTTACAAGCAGGGCTTAAGGTTTCATATACATACATGCATGTTTTTTCTCTTAACTCCGATATTGGCAAAAAAAGGAAATAAATGTATTTTTTGCTAAACTTTTTTATACTTTTTCTAAGACTTATTTGACAAACTGTACGACAGATGTTTTTGTTTGTATTAAAAACTTGGAAATTTTACGATTAGCTCTAAAATAGAAACTATTATATATTTTGTAAATGAATATTTTAAGATAATGAAAATACTTGTACAAACAAAAGAAGTGCTTGAAAATGAAGATGTTATATATAAAAAATGTAAGCGGATTTTTAAAGAAATAATGCTCTTGTGCTTAGAGCAGAAATGAATAATTTTGCATTTGCTTTGGATATCAGTCATATCGTACATTTGCTCCTCCCAGAAGTGGGTGAAATTTTTTGAAATTTTGTATTGCGGCTGCCTCCATTTTTAAGTTAAAAATTTTTCAATCGTGATTTATGTTTATTAAAGGCCATTATTACAATCTAAAGATAAAGTTCCTGATAGTTAAACTTAACATTAGCTAACGTGAACAATAAAGTTACCATTAATTTTTTTCATTATTACAACTGTCCGATAAAATAAATAATACAAATGATGTATTGTGGCAACACTGGTGTAGATACTGGCTACTTTGACTGTTAAAATGCTTAAAGTTCACTTTGAAAGTTACCATGAGAATACCCTTTTACATTAATGTTTACTTGTAATAATCAAAATATATTTACGTGTCAGATAACATTCTAAAATTAACTATTTGTAAGTTGTAATAATGGCCCTAAGTGGCATAAACATTATCAGCTGCTTTTAATAATTTTAAGTTGGTAGCACTATGTCTAGTGCAGCGAAAATAATATTGCATTTTTCTACGAAACAATTGGGGAATTCACAATGAGTATCTTAAAGTTTTAAGGTGGCAACATTGTGCCATTTTAAAATTTTTTATTGTCAACAGGCAGGCAATGATATAATAAAACACATTATATTGAAATTATTATTTTGAAATTTATTTGCTGGTGGTTCAGTTTTGTCTATATGCATTTCATTGTGGCTGTAACAAATCATCAGTAGACTTCATCCATACATTTTGAATAGTCACAAACCTCTTATATTGAAATATTAAAATAACAAAATTTTTTTTTAAATTAGAAATAATTGTTGGATAAATTTATAAAAATAACTTTTGTTTTCAAAAATTCCTAAAAACAGCAAAAAACCCAAATATTTTTTCATCAACTACAGCTGCGCTGACAGTTTTAACTTGTTCAGTAAGTAAGTGGTAATTACCACATTGAAGATGACATGCATTTTATACTTTTAATGGACACTAAGTATATATGGTATATTGATACTCACCACTAAGAATTGTTAAGTGGTGAGTATCAATATACTATACCATTTTGCACATGCAATGATGTAACATTGCACAAGATTGTGAATTGGGATAATGCATAATTAAATATTAATAGGGACATTAACAACAAGTTTTATATGAAGAACTTGCAGTTAAAGTTCATGTTAACTCTTAATCATACATTGTGAAAAGCGGCTTAAATTTGAAACTTGGAACGTGTGTCAAACGGTAGAAAAGTACTATGTATAAAAAAAGCAGAGTTTTTCAACCCTGCGAACGTGTTTTAAATTTTTTTAAATTGAAATACCAATTTTATTCGTACTGAAGCATAAAATAAGTTTATTTAAAAAAATTATTATATTATATATTAAAAAAATAAAAATTAATTTTCAGTAGTTAATTGTTTATATCACAAAAAGTTTCAGTTTCCCAACCCTGAAATCATCCTTTTTGATTTTTCTGATTTCTTACACCAATCTTTTTCACTTAAGAATATAAGATATGTTTAATTTATAGAAAAAAAGGAAAAATTTGTTTTAGTAAGTTGATTTTGTATAAGAAAAAAAGTTAAAGTTTTCCAACCCTGGAAACGTCTTTTTGAATTTTTGAATTTTTTTTTATTTGAAAAACCAATTTTATTCGTGGTGAAGTTAAAATAAGTTTATTTAATAAAAATAAATAAAAAATTAGTTTACGGTAGTTAATTTTATACTTCACAAAAATTTTAGGTTTTCCAACCCTGGAATCATCCTTTTTGATTTTCTGATTTCTTGCATCAATCTCTTTCTTTTAAGAACATTAGATATGTTTAATTTATAGAAAAAAAAGGAAAAATTTGTTTTAGTAAGTTACTTTTGCATAACAAAAAAAGTTAAGGTTTTCCAACCCTGGAAACGTCTGTTTAATTTTTTAAATTTTTTTTTATTAGCAGTACTAATTTTATTCATACTGAAGTATAAAATGAGTTTATTTAATAAAAAAAATAATAATAACTACTTTTCGGTAGTTATTTTGTATGGCAAAATGAAGTTTAAGTTTCCCAGCTGATTTTCAATACCAATCTTTTTTGGACCATTTCTGACACACCAGTCCAAGAACGAAGTCTCTAGCTTTTCTGGAAGCTTTCACGTACAGACAGACGGACAGACGGACATCGCTTATTCGTCTTCCCTATGCATAAGGATCCAGAATATATATACTTTATGGTTCGCTTATTAATATTCTGGAAATTACAAACGGAATGACAAACCTATATATAGGGTGTTTTTTTAAGAGGTATAGAACTTTGAATTGAAATAAAACACAAGAAAATCGTTTTAATGTCCATCAATTTGGCTTTATTGGAAGGATAATTTTATGCCATTAATGTCTAAATATGATTTCGGGCATGTGGCCGCCGCGGCTGGCTCGAATAAAGCCAATTCTACAGGTCCAATTTTCAACCACTTTTTCGAGCATATGGGGCCGTATGTTGGCAATAACGCCACGAATGTTGGCTTCCAAGTCCCCTAACGTTTCTGGTTTGTTGGCGTAGACGAGCGACTTCACATATCCCCAAAGAAAATAATCCAATGGTGTCAAATCACACGACCATAAAATGGACGGAGCTTGCGGTAAACTTCGCGAACTGAACCATTATTTTCGAAATAAATTTGCACGATTTACAAGCGTTGTTCTTTTGTCAACCTGTTCATGATGAAATGGCAAACCAAACTAAATATTAATCACTTGACAGCTGACAAAATGGCCGCCAGTTAAAAAAGTGATGCCAACTTAAAGTTCTATACCTCAATAAAAAACACCCTTTATAACCTTTTACCATTTTTTGGTAAAGGGTATAATCAGCTAAATTGGCATAATTTCTTAAATAACTGAAATGTAAAGAGAGAATTGCACCACAATGAAGTGGTAATAACATCATATATACTTATTCCGGAATTAGTTGAGATATAAGGCCATTTTGGTTTATTTCTCATGAGTTTATTTCAGTGAGCCAAAGAAAGTCGGTGCATTGTGCCGATAATGGGATCTCAGATTAACAGTATTTAATAAATTTTAGTTAATTTTAATTATTATTTGTTTCTAATATTTATGATTTTAACAGGCTAAAGTTCGTATCGCTTTTTAAGCCAAATTACATGTGATAATTATTGATTTTGCCTGTGGCAAAAATTAAATAAAAATATACTTAATAGTAACAAACCAAAAAAGTTTGTCTTAAGTAGAACAAAAAATAAGCAAATTAAGTAACATGTGTATAACTAGTAAAAAGAACAATAACGACAATGGTAAGTAAGACTGTTGTAAATATAGAGATGGTAAAATTGAGCTTACAATACAAAAAAGCTTTCAGCAAATTGAAATACGATGAATCAAACAATTCACATATGCCATTTTGCAATAATGCTAAGTATATAAAGCAGAAATCTACATCAACTGACACCACACACAGTGGACCAAACACGAAAGAACGCTGATGATGAAGGTTTAGTGGCCTTCGAAAACGGCCGGCTGTTCCGTTCAACTATGTGTTGTTAGTCAGAATATTTACAACTAAGTTTGGTGTTATTTGTTCATTAATAATTATCACATGTAATTTGGCTTAAAAAGCGATACGAACTTTAGCCTGTTAAAATCATAAATACTATTTAATAAACTTTATTTATTGTTTATATGGTAGACCTTTATTTTACTAATTATTAAATCATTTTGTTCAGATTGCGATATAATAAAAAAAAATGAAGATATAATTTAAATAAAAATTTAAATTTTTTCAATTTATAACCAGAAATTAAGCTGAACAAAATCGTATTATTTAATAATTAGTATTTAATATATTCAGTAAACTGCGACATTGACTCGCTCACGTAGAGTTTCGTACGGCTTTTGCTTTTTTTGAGATTTTTTCGGTTTTTGGCGATTTTTTTTAATATTGACGCTTTTTTAATTTTGGCGTTTTTCAATTTTGCATTTTTTTTTGTTTTTTTTCTCTCTTTTTATAGTACCAATTTTTGGTTTTTAGTGATTTTTTTAGTTTTGGCGATATTTTAATTCTGACGATTTTTTAAAGTTTTTTTTTTGCAATTTTTTGATCGTCAACTTATATTTTTTTTTAAAATCGCTTAAAACAAATTCGTTAAAACAATGTAACAATCTTCTTTAAATAGTACACTGAACTATGAAAAACTCATGAAGAGCAGAGTTTAAAAGATGTCATGTAAATAATGTAATTGCTCATTATATTAATGAAAAGATTCATTAATAAAATAATAAGACCATTTCAGTTGATTAAAAAATGCTTTATTTTATTAGACTAGTAAAGTAAAAGGCATTCATTGCCTAAGGGCTATTTTTACAATTTGCCTTTAGTTAAAGGTAGGATTTTGTCTGCCCGAAAAACATCTTTGCACTATTAAAACTTCAATTTTTTATTGTTATAACTATCAATAATAATAATAATAATATTTAATGGACAAAAAAATTATAAATACAGTTTTTATAATGCCAAGCCATTTATTGGACAAACCAAATCCTGCCTTTAACTAAAGGCAAGTTGTGAAAATGGCCCTAAGTGTTACTTCTCTTTTTTTTTTAAAAAAGCGATTTAAGTTGTGTTTGAATTTAAAAAAATTTTTCAGTAGGCTTTTAAAAGCACCATCAACAATTTATCTATACCTAAATCTTTATTTATTATTTAATTAGTCCCTTTATCTAGTTGTCACACATAACTTTCTTCTTAGCCAAGAAATTGCTTACAAATAAAATTTAATTGCAGCTAAAACACTTTTTATATCAAACACTGATAAAAATTGCCTAAAACTCTTTAAAAAAAAAGAAAAAATAAATAAAACGAGTGTTAGGTCAGCTTATCAGAGTTTGATATTAAAAGTGTTTGAGCTGCAATTAAATTTTATTTGTTACCAATTTGTTGGCTTAGAAGACACACTCTTACTTGTTTTCCCACTTGTTAAGGAAAATCCTGTTTCAAATCTTCCAACGTCTATAAATAGCATTTTTTTATGTCATCTTTTAGTGATCATTGAGTGTGTGTGTGTGTATGCGTTGTTGTCATTATTGTTATTGTAAATTTATAACATACTCGTACATAGACCTGTTTAAACTTTATCATCCATTTACATTTATTAACATTTTTAAGCAGATTCTTGAATTACATCATAGTTAATATAAAAACAATATTCTCGACATTGTGATGCAATTTTATTTTCCTTCCTTCTAAGATGCTGTTGTACTCTGGTGATGATTTTTATTTTATACTTTAAAAACTGGTCTAGTCAGCTGGTTTTAACTTCTTTTCTTTATTAAATTATTTCTATATTTATTTTAGTTTTATGTGCAACAAGGAAATTTAAATTGGCAATTTATTTAACTAGAGTAAGTTGGTTATCACGGCTGATAATCTGCAAATAACAGATTGCTTAAGATTACATCGTAATATTTTTAAGCATCAATCATTTCCTTCGTATCATGCGAAATTCAGTTGGATTAACTGTAAATTTAATTAAGAGCATAATAATACTTTTTTTTTAATTTTTTTTTCATAAATTGTAAATACTTATATTCGAAGTTTTATTTTGTACATCAGTTTGCTTCCTAAGTCTTTCGTATTAACAGCTCTCTCTCTCTCTCAATCTCTTTTGAGGTTTGTGTCTTAAGTTTTTTGGCTTATCAGCTTCAGCTCTTAAGTCTTTTAATTTTAATGTACATTTCTTATTTTAAATCTGAATTACTGCATGAATAAATAAGAAGCATGAAACTTTATTTTATTTTAATCATCATCGATTTTATTTTTCATCAAAACTCTTGGCAAAATATTTTAATTAAACTGCTGAAGTATTTATTTAATTATTATTTTTTTAAATGTTGTATATCTTTTATATTTAATAAAGATGAACACATTCTAATGAATTTAATGGCGAAAAACTAGTCATGGCATTCCAAATTTTTTGCAGGTCATTTATTTATTTTTGAATATGTCTTCCTTTCTTCTTCATTTCTACAGACACAGTATGTAGAACCTTGGCCGCTACAACAACAAGTACATGAAAATTAAAAATTAAAGGGTGTTCCAAATTGAGCAACGTAAAATGTTAAAATCCCATGTAATATACATATAATTATATGAAAATATGTATATTGAAACTTGAAATTTGTAAAATTAGTGTATTTTTATACAGACTACAACAATTAACACTAAAATTAAAAAAAAAAATAAATTAAAGGGGTTGGTCCATCAGTTAATGCAATTTTGACTATGTAATTTTGACAATTTGCTATATCTTGGAAACCGTAAGAGCCAAACACTTGAAATTTTCAAAAGCGGTAAAACTAAGAAAACCGAAAATTATAAAATCGCCAAACCAAAAAAAATCGCAAAAAATTAAAAAAAAATCGCCAAAATTAAAAAAAAAATTTCTAATACTAAAATAAATCGCCAAATTCGAAAAAATCGCCAAAATGAAAAAAATCGCCTAAATGAAAAAAACGCGAAAAATCGCCAAAACGCGAAAAAGGCGCCAAAACCAATAATCGCAAAAATGAAAAAAATCGCCAAAAATAAAAAAAATCACCAAAATGAAAAAACGCCAAAAACCGAAAAAAATCGCCAAAACGAGAAAATAAAGTGCCAAAACTAAAAAAATAGCCAAAACTTAAAAAAAGCGTCAAAACCGAAAAAAACGCAAAAAACGCCAAAACAAAAAAAACGAAAAGACCCCAAAAACGAAAAAAATGAAAAAACTATATATTATATAGGATGAAGTTTGTATTAAATTACATATCTAGTGTTCGTACATAACCCTTCGTGCACGAGTCAGAGTCGCACTTTACTGAATTTATTTTATGTGTTATTGCAAGTTTTAAGGAAAGTTCATAAAAGAATACGTAATGCAAAATATGCGAGAGCAGGCATTTTTTGAGGCCGATGCCGAACTTCGGCCAAAAGTTCTAAGTTGTGAGAACACAAGTTTAACTTTATTATTTATGCAGACGTAATTCGTATGCTGATTATACATCTGGCATTTGTCAATTTGTGAGCAATGCCGCCCACAATGTTGTCATTTTGTGGTGCCATTTTCATATGATATACAATTTTGTTGTGACAGAAAAGAGTCCCATCTCTAAATAATGGCAATACGGTATCGTTGTCTACATCAAGAACTCATTTTGACATAATTACATTAAATGTCCTTTGATTTATCATTGTGAGACTTTGATTTTTGTATTGTTTGTTAATTAATATTTATACAAATGGAGAATCGCAAAATTATGCAATTGTCTAGTGCCACCGTTCGCTTATTAATAATAAGAAAAAAATTAAAAAAATCTAAAAAAACGGCAAAGAAAGGGGTGGAAAAGACCAGGGCTTAATATGATGCCACGAAAGGATTCAGGATGCCAGTTGGTTTAAAATTTCATGTGCACGAAGACTTAACTCTGCCGAAATTTCTGCCCGTTTTTGCTTTTCTATCCTTATAAGTGCTACATAAACAAACATACACACATATGTATGTTTCCATACAGCCTCACCAAGCTTCACAAGCTGAATTAGCTGTGTCTTCATGTCATGAGTTCAGGGCGCTTGAATTTCTCTCACAATTTCCTATGCTTTTTTTCTTTCTTTTTTGTTTTCCATAATTTTAAATTTTTATACCCGAATACATTTAAATTTTTTTCGGTATTTCCTCAATGTCAAAATGTCAACACGCTGCAGCCAACTTATTCTCACAACTGTTTACATCAGATACGTAAACAGTTTGTTTGGCAATGCCACACAACGAAAAATATCGGAAATGACAAACGTTATCACTAGTGTGTACACTGAACCAAAAAAGAATTCTTAAAACAAGAATTTTGCGTTTTCGTTTTAAAAATGTAGCATTTTTAAAAATAACTTTTAAAATAAGAATGTTTCTTGTATAAATTAATATATAACATTTTTATTTTTACAACGAAGCAATTTTAAAATAAAAATAAGCGCTATCATTTTAAAAATTTCAAAACCAATAATGTTTTCTTATTAAAATAAAAATTGTAATTTTTGAAGAAAAACAAAATGTATTTTTAACCATTTTAAAAACAAAAATATTTTATTATTATATCAAGAATTTGAAGTTTTATAAATAAAGGAAATTTTATTTTTCAGAGAGTAACATTTTATATTTGCGTCGTGTTAAAAAAAAATTAATTTATCATTATGACCAAGTGTATATTAATGTCCGTTATCCTGGAGGATAAAATAAAATCGTCATAACCCAAATGAAAATTCGTTCCATTAGCAATTTGGACTACATTTGAAGATCTAAAATTGTTCATAATAAGGGCATTTTGATTCCAAAAAAAATAATTAATATTTTTAATTTTAAAACGAAAATTCTATATTATTAATATAAAACGTTTCGTTCCTAATTTAAAAACTCTCCATTATTAATTTAGGACGTTTCATTCTCAATTCAAAAATGCTTCATTATTAATTTAAGACCTTTCATTCTTAACTTTATAATTCTCCATTATTAATTCAAACGCTTCAGTTTTAATATAAAAATAATAAGTTTTAAAATAAAAATGCTTCATTATTACTTCAAGAATATTTCATTCTTAACTCAAACACATAATCCTTTAATTTGAGTATGTTTAACTTTATATCAGGGTTGTTGTCTTTTTCAAACAAAAAATATTCTTTTTTGATTTCAAAATATTTTTCATTTTTGAAACAAGAGTAAAAAGAGTAAAAAAAAGAGTAAAATTTTTAAAATAACAGAAAACAAACTTAGTTCTATTTCATAAATTTGAAATTTATTTGCTGGTGGTTCAGCGTTGTCTATATATTTCATTGTTGCTGTAACAAATCATCAGTAGACTTCAACCACACATTTTGAATAGTAACAAACCTCTTATCTTATGCACAGACTTTCAAGAACTATTTGAGAATTCACAAATAATAATATGTTTGAAAATCACAAAAGAAAAATAAGCGTAGTAGGCTTTGAAACTAATACAAAAAACCCAGCAAATAACTTATATTCGATTTCAATCTATTTTATTTTTCTACACCTTTATACAATTAGAAATCCATTGGATAACAATAAAAGTAATTATGAGGCAAAATGAAAAATAAAATCTAAAATTTAACATTTAAGAAATTTATTATTCGACATATTGTCAGAAGTTTATTTTAATTTGAAATTTATTAATTATTATTATTTATTTATTTATTATTTATTTATTATTTTATTTTTTATTTTCTATTTCATAAAGGTTACGTTTTTAAAATCAAAATAAAAAGTTTTTGGCTGTCCTTGCTAAAAGCTTTGAAGGACAAGGACAAATGCTTCTTAAGGTCCAACTTTCAATAACTTCTATTTTTTACTTCATTCTTCTTTCTAAAAAATTACTCTAACACAAAATAAATGGAGTTACTAATACCCACAGCGCAATACCTATTCAATTATAGATGCTAATTAGCAGCTTAAAGTATTACGTTTTAACTAACGAGGACAGTACACATACAAATAAGATTCTATGGCACCATATAAAATTCCCCAAAAGATTATTTATTTTAAATATTATTAAATCCATAAGCAATTAATAATATTTGCTATTGAATGTGTTTAAAATAAAAGAGCCAAAAAAATAAATCTATTTTTTTAATCACTTTTATTTAAATTAAGTTGTATAAAATTCCAGCAAAGAAAGTAAATAATTCTTTTTAATCTTGCATAAAAAATATTTCATGACTCAGCAAATAAAGATGAAGCTGTAGCAACCATAGGCGCAGAAAGGCCACTACGCGGAGTGCATTACTCCCAACAACTACTGTTGCCCCCCAAAAGAATTATTAAAAATTGCTTTTAATTATTTATTTTAATATTATTAGAGAAAATCACCAGTTATAATGCCTCCCATCCCCCACCACTAGAAAAACTTTCTAGCTGCGCCTAAGGTAGTAACTAAATACTCAGTTTTCTATAATTCTCCTACTTATGAGAATTACTTACATTATTACTTTTATTTTTGATTAAAAAAAAAATGCCCAGAATTTATAATTTAATTAGTGTAACAAATTCATTAGCTTGAATTTATGCTTGTCTCTGTGTTACACAAAGTTTTTTGAACTTCTCTCAACAATGAGGTCTAAGCGCACTAATTTTTATGTTCTTTTTTATTTTTTGCTTTTTCCTTAAAGCAAACAATAAAAGATAAAATAAAAAACAGAGTTCAATGACTTATAATTTTAACAATATAATTTTTGAGGAATAGGGCTGATTTGGCTGTGAAAAATTTATTATCGCCCTCAAAGAAATTAAAAAAAAATTGTGTGTACAAATTTATTAGGTTACACTTTTTTTAAGGCTAATACAGTGTAGTACGGGTAAAACGAATACCGTACATTAAAATATTGCACACAGCTACACAGCTGATGCGTATATCGAATAACTTCTTTGATACGAAAAGTTTTGCATCAATATTTCATACAAAAAAGGAGGAGGTTAACAATTCGCCTCTATTTTTTTTTTGGGGTGTTACTTCATAACTCGGTACATTTTAGACCACTTGTAAAAATTCTATTTTTGTCTGAGAAGTTATAGCTTCCCATTAGTCCCACTGTAAAAAAGTGGGTGGGGATATGCCCACAAATTTTTTATTTAATTTTATTATATGCTACTTATTTGATTGCTACGAAACTTATAAAACACATTTGGTTCTTGTAATAACACAATTTGAAAGTTGAAAAAATGGGCGCAATTAAGCCCATTAAAATTTATTGTAATATTTCAGGCGGTTTTTTATGGTTTCGTACACCAAAAGTGAAAAGGACCCTATTTTTTCGCTACGCTGTCCGTCTGTCCATCACACGCATTTTTCTCAGGAACCGTAAGAGCTATGGACCTGAAATTTAACCAGAGTATGTAGAACCTTGGCCGCTACAACAACAAATAGATGAGAGTTAAAAATTAAAAGGTGTTCCAAAATGAGCAACGAAAAATGTTACAATCCCATGTACATACATACAATTGTATGTAAATATGTATATTGACACTTGAAATTTGTAAAATTAGACTACAACAATCAACACTAAAATTTTGAAAAATTTAAATTAAAGGGTGGTCCATCAATTAATGCAATTATTATTATTATTATTATATCTTGGAAACTGTAAGAGGCAAAATCTTGAAATTTGCAAAAAGGGTTAAACTAAAAAATCCGAAAATTATGAAATCGCCAAACGAAAAAAAAATCGCAAAAATCCAAAAAAATCGCTAAAACGAAAAAAAGCACCAAATTAAAAAAAAAAATCTAACACTAAAATAAATCGGCAAAACGAAAAAATCGACAAAATGAAAAAAAACGCTAAGTTGAAAAAACGCCAAAAACCGAAAAAATATCCAAAATGCGAAAAAATAACCTAAATGAAAAAAATCACCAAAATAAAAAAAATCGCCAAAACTCTAAAATAGACACAATCCTACATTTAAAAAAATGGGCAGAGTCACGCCCATTAAAATTTAATATTTTGTTTTAAGTGGTTCTACTCTACCGATTTTTGCAAGACTTAACACGCACCCTGAACTCTGAAAAACAAACAATCTTGCACTTAAAAATGGGCAGAGGAACGCCTATTAAAATTTTATTTAAAATTTCACGTAATTCTCCTTATCTTCTTCTATCAGATTTTTGCATTGAAGTCGGTTTTTCTTGGCAGAAAGAATTATTTCCTTCAAATATCAAAAAATAATGGATTGTAAAATATGTAAAAGCACTAAGTTAATTGATGAGAAAGAAATTAATTAATTTTTGTCCATATATATTTCATAAGTAAATGGAAGATACTAAAATAGGTGCACATAGACCAAAGTAACATAAGAAAATTTGGATTTGAAAGCATATTCAATTATTCCTAATTTTGATTTAATAATACTGGAATGTTTTATAACATTACTGTAAATCATGCTGAATTAACATGAAACACATTTAAAGCGCAATCATTGCCAGAAAAAATGTTAAATTAACCTTGTTTTTGAAGATTTTATATATGAAATTTTTTAAATAAGTAATTTTGTACAACGATATAAATAAGGGATTATTTTATCCAGTACGCAGAAATCATTATTATACATATCAAATATTTGGATAAATAAGTGTATTAGAAGAGTATAATACTAGCCATAAGAAAATCTCCAAAAGATTTTCTGGATAGTACGATTAGAAATTAAAACTAAATAAAACTTCTTTGATATAAATAACATATGACTAATAACAAGAAAAGGGAACAATAACATATTTATGATAAACATATTTTTCTTTTTGCTACATTGATCTTCAAATTAATTATAAATATTTATAAAATAAAATTAAAAAAAAAACGAATAAATTTCATAAGACCAGTTTTATACCAAAAGATTTTTTTTGTTTATAAATATATTTTAATTTTTTAAAGCAGAGCAACAAAATAAATTGTTTACAAATTCAGAGCAAATTAAAAATATAAATTTTTTGTTGACTCAATAATTTGAATATGACCCATTTAGTAATTATTTAAAGATAAAAGAAGCTTTCTTTTTAAAAACATAAATATATATAAATAAAATGATTTATCTGAAAACAAAGAAAAAAATTCTCTAATAAAATAAATAAAAGAGTTCATTTAGTAACACTATGGAACATTTTTGGGATTATTGTCTGGGGGGTGAGAAATTCCAAGTCAGGGTGATGGTACTAGGTCAGTATAGTAAAACCCTCAAAGGGTTTGGCGTTCGTATGTGTCAGTTTTTTTATGACCTTTTAAATTTTTTCCTTATCTTGATGTTTTTTCGCTTAGTTGTAACATTTTGGCAAAAACGTAGTTTAACATAACTCGAGAACCACTTGTCCGATTTTGATGAAACAAACTCAAAAAAATTTGGAATTATAATTTCTTTAATCCGTTCATATAACGTTTTTCTTTATAATCAACATTTTTGCCGGTAAAAATAAATTTGTGGAGGCAAAAAAATATTTTTTTGCCTAAAAATTAAATTTTTTTTTTAATTCATAAAAAATCCAAAACGGAAAAAAGGATCAAGTGTTATTAATTTCGTGTAAAGTCACATAACCTATAAACAAAATGCGACATAGATCATAGAAATCGATTAACGCGTTCTGCTTTTATTTACAATTAAGTGAAGGTATGAATTTCAAAAATTTGTCGTAGAAGAGAAAATATCTGGGCTAGAAGCTTTTGGCACAGGAATGTGGTCCGAATGAGGCAATGGTGTTGCGGCACTTGCAACACCAACGTAATTATACGATTTTCTTATCCTTTTTGCGGCTCCTTTATTCGCACATGCATAGCAATTCAATGGATTGTGACCTTCGCCAGGATTAGTCCAAGTCATTGGGATACCGAATGGCATACTTTCACGTCTTCTATTTTTCCAATCCATTAGACGGTTGTAGCAGCTTTTACACACATATTTGGTACCCAATTTTCGTTCACTATAACATTTTGGTTGAAGTACATCTCGTATGTTTGAACAAAATCAGTACTGAAATTTCCACTTTTTTATGTGTTGAGACATATTGACCACAGCAGTAGCAAAAGCTATTTATATCTGGCTTGCACAGTTCCATATTCTGTTCTCTTTTGTTCACTTTTAAAAAACTGGAGAAAAATCACTTTTACTGTTCGCGTTCGTCGGCACTTGTTGAATGACAAAAATCACAGAACCAGTGTGAGAAAGAGAAAATGTATAATGACAATGCATGTTTTATGTGAACATTACAGAACCAGTGTTACCACATCAATATTTCTCTTTTAGTACAGTAGAAAAATATGAGAGAGTTCGGCTTGTGAGTGTCAATGTTTTCTCCAAATAATGTTGTGCATATCTGGAACAAATTTTTGAAATTCATACATTTACCTAATTGTGAATAAATGAGAGACGCGTGCATAGATTTTCATGATCTATCCCTTTTTTGGCTCATGAGTTATGTGACTTTACGAGAAAGTAATTAGTTTTGGCACTTTTTTCCATTTTGGATTTTTTATGAATTTAAAAAAAAAAAATATTTAAATTTTTAGGCAAAAAATACTTCTTTCCCTTCATACATTCATTTTTAACTTCGAAAGTGTTGCACATATAGTAAAACGGTATAGAAACAGATTAGAGAAATTGTAATTCTAAATTTTTTTGAGTTTGTTTCATCAAAATCGGACAAGTGGTTCTCGAGTTATGTTAAACTACGTTTTTGCCAAAATGTTACAGCTAAGCGAAAAAACATCAAGATAAGGAAAAAATTTAAAAGGTCATAAAAAAAACTGACACATACGAACGCCAAACCCTTTAAGGGTTTTACTATACTGACCTAGTACCATCACCCTGACTTGGAATTTCTCACCCCCCAGATTAGCTGTTGTACTGTGTAATCAGTCTTTTGATAATCTATCTAATTAACTGCATAAATTAAAATAGAATATTAAAATATAATACATTTTTATAGTAAATTGTAAGAGAAATAAATTATAAATATAACCTCGACCTTAAAGAAATTAGGCAAGAATAATTTGAAATATTTTTTATATTAGAAATAATTTATTTGCATAAAGAAAAGCTTTGAAAATGATAAAATTTAGTGCCAAGCAAATACACACTGACCAATTGAATGAAATGCATACGAATAATAAGCACACGTGCGTTTAATCACCATAAAAGGTAAATCAAGCCAGCAAATTAAATGAGAAAGTATGATGATGTGCAGTGTTATTACAAAAAAAAAAATAAAAAAGAAAACATTAAAAAAAAGTGAAATAAAGTTCACAGCGTAAAGTAGAGCACTAGTTCACAATTTCATGCAGCTTTTATAACTTAAAGAAATACGTTAGCAACAATAACGAATCAATCAACACTTGAAAATAAACGTTGCCAGCACTAAGTACAAAAATGGCAAATGCAAAAAGTTTACAATAATAAAAGAATTTTAATAACAATAAAATAGCACTAATTGGCTTTTTCATAAGTTATTCCATAATATGTGTTGTAATAAATTAAAAATAGCTTAGTACACTGAAAAAAAAATACTATTCAAAAACGGCTAGCTGTTCCGTTCAACTATGTGTTGTCAGAATATTTACAACTAACTGTGGTGTTATTTGTTCATTAATAATTATCACATGCAATTTGGCTTAAAAAAGCGATACGAACTTTAGCCTATTCAAATCATAAAAAAAGTACTATCAGTTACTAAATATTTAATTAAGTCATTGTTTGATTCCAATATTTATTTAGTTAATTTGGGGAAATGTATGAATGGGCAAAAGCAAAGCGATCCTGTGTAGGAAAAAAATAATTTATTTTTAAAAATAATTTTTTTATATGTAATAAAAATCGTGCAAATAACTTCCACAAGAGAATGAAAATTATGGACAAATAAAAAATAAATTAAAATTTTTTTAATTTTTTTTCATCAATTTAGAAAAGCTTTGAAATAAGCACTTACTGAAGGAAGACTCTACTCTCCCATTTTGTACATTTAGTCTTTATATTACGTTTTTAGGGTTCCGTACACCAAAGGTGAAAAGGAACCCTATTGTTTTCGCTACGCTGTCCGTCTGTCCGTCACACGGTATTTTCTCAGGAACCGTAAGAGCTACGGACCTGAAATTTGGGCAGAATATGTAGAACCTTGGCCGCTACAACAATAAATACATGAGAATTAAAAATTAAAGGGTGTTCCAAAACGAGCAACGAAAAATGTTAAAATTCCATGTAATATACATACAATTGTGTGAACATATGTAATTATATTGAAACTTGCATTTTGTAAAATTAGTGTGTTTTTATACAGACTACAACAATTAACACTCAAATTTAGAAAAAAATAAATTAAAGGTTGGTCCATCAGTTAATGCAATTTTGACTATGTAATTTTGACAACTTGCTATATCTTAGAAACCGTAAGAGGCAAGCACTTGAAATTTTCAAAAACGGCAAAACTAAAAAACCGAAAATTATAAAATCGCCAAACCAAAAAAAAAAAAAAAAAATTGCCAAAAATTAAACAAAAATCGCCAAAACGAAAAAAATCGCCAAAATTAAAAAAAATTCTAACACTGAAATAAATCGCGAAATTCGTAAAAATAGCCAAAATGAAAAAAAACGCCAAAATGAAAAAAAGCCTAAAGTATATAAAAAACTTTTTTATATAAAAAAAATCACAAAAATGATAAAAATCGCCAAAAATAAAAAAATATCACCAAAATGAAAAAACGCCAAAAACCGGAAAAAATCACCAAAACAAGAAAATAAAGTGTCAAAACTAAAAAAAGAGCCAAAACTTAAAAAAATCGCCAAAACCGAAAAAAACGCAAAAAACGCCAAAACAAAAAAAAAAACCGAAAAGACCCCAAAAACGAAAAAAATGCCAAAACTATATATTACATAGGATGAAGTTTGTATTAAATTACATATCTAGAGTTCGTACGGAAACCTTCGTGCGCGAGTCAGAGTCGCACTGAATTTATTTATCCATTTTCTCATCTCTGAATACACTATACTTTTAACTGCTTTTTGTTGAAGTTTCAACTTTGTGTGTTTTATAATGAGAGCTTTATAGATTAATTGATATAATAAGATTTTCGGTCACACCCGTCACAATAAAAATTAAAAAAATTTAATCAAAATGTTTATTTTAATACTTTAAAGCAATATATAGTAAACTCAAATATAAATATAATGTAATCTTGTGAAACTCGATTGTAATAATGGAGGATTTACTTATAAGAAATATTCAGTCAAACTAATCAAATTAAATTAGCTCAAGATCAAGACAATACATCACAAAAATAGTGAACATGTAACCACTTACACGATATATCTTTTTTTCACCATATACTTCTCCGTACTTTTGATAACACTCGCATTTTCTCAAGTCATAGGACGAGTACGTTTGGATCAATTGTCACCAAATTTTCTGCAGGGTAGCTACTAAGTATAAAAAAAATCTATGATAATAACTCATGTTTTAGACTAGGCAGTTTTTCTTGAAGCAAGTCTGAGCTTATTTGAGAGAGAGGAAAGAAGAAAGAAGAGGGGTACTGACTTGCCTGTACAGAAAAGTTACTTCAATTCTCTTTTGTTCTTTCATTCGCAGCATTAAAACAATAGGAAAATTGAACAAGAAACCGTCTGAGTGTAAACAAACGAGCAGTTTTAAAAGAGAATTAAAGATAATTGCTTCAAGAAAAACTGCAAAGTCTAAAACATGACTAATGAAACACTGGTCAAAATTTGGCATTTGATATTGATCGAAATTATAATAGTAAATAAATGAAAATTTCGTTCGATATTGAATGCCGTAATTTGGCCCAGTTCTTAAGATTTACAAAAAATTTAAAAACTACTTTAGTAAACTTTTTGGCATCTTTTGTGGCATATCACTTATTTACTTAAAAACCAGTATAATTCAAAAAATTTACTTAACCATTTAAAGTTTTGATAAAAAAAAATTAAACTTCGATTCTCAAGAGAATAATATATTTATGGTATTCTTTTTATGCATCATGCATACTTATTAAATACCTTAAATATCAATTCTTTTGAAATTGTACATCTGTATTTATAAATAAGTTCTTCACTTGCAATCCATTCTTTCAAATAGTTTTGAAATAAATTTAAAGCAGACAGAATGGACAGACAAGTGTCTACTTTCTGTATATTTTAAAATTTTATAGCAACGCTAATTTATGTTTACGCTTTTTGTTTTTTTTTTTTAATTTTTTTTTTATAAAAATGAAATAAGGTGCAACTCACCGACTTTATCAATTTGTCTATTGTCTTAAACGAGTAGTTGCAACTTATAATCAGCAATAGTCACTTTCCTCCGAAAATAAGATCCAGCTAAAAAAATTATATATGGTCCATATATTTTTAATATATGAATGAATATAACTATATATGAGTATGTATGAATTCATGTATGGAAATGTATGGGATTATTCATGGCAAAACTATTATATATGAACTAGTATATGGACTAATATATGAAATGTATTATAATACATGAGCTCATATATGGAAATTTAATTATGAAGCTCTTCATATGTGGATCCATATATAGAAATAAGATTTAATATATGGAGCCATATTAGAATGTATGCATACATGATATCTCACATAAAATCGTTTTTGCAATCAAAAAAGCTTGGATTTTATCACTGGCGAATTAAAAATCCATTAAAAAATAGTTGCGGTAAGTAAAGTTTATATGCGTACCCTCAACGTTTAAAAAAGAAAAACTTTTGTTACAAAAAAAAAAAAAACCATTCTTGTGTGGCCCCATTTAATATATTAAATAGCCAAAAGGATAATCCATTAATTTTATAGAAAATAACAGAATTCTCTAGATAAGAAACAAAGTTCATATTACTGCAAAAAATTATATTGAAAACTATTGTTACGACGGATAATTTTTCTTTTATAATTAATTGCATTACTTTTTAATATGATTTCTTAAATTATATTTTATGTACGAATTTGAGTTTTGTGTTTTTTAAATAATTGATTCACCTTTTGACTTAAAATGATGAATGAAATGTTTTTTTAGTTCGTTTTTCATTATTTGTCCAAACAAATGTTTCATTAAATACAACCTTCCTGTTCAAAATCTAAAAAAAAGTAATTTTAGTAATTTAATTTATTGCACAGCAGTGCGGTTTTGTGAAATAACAGAGTATGAATATGAAATTTTCATTCTGTAGAGGGAAAATTTACACATACACGTATGAAAATGTATGAATATATATAATCATATAAGGTCATATACCCTAATTTTTCGGATCCCAACCATATATGGGATATCATATATCGATGGTTTACTAACGCAACCTCGTAACTTAAAAACTACTACTTTTCAGGAGAGACAAAAAATGATTTATAACAATTATTTAAACATTTTTAATATATGTTTTTTATAGTCTAATTACTTGGATGATTTTTGATAAATTTTCAATTAAATACTTTTAAATTTTCATTAAATACTTGTTATAAATCATTTCTTGTCTCTCCTGAAAAGTAGTAGTTTTTAAGTTACGAGGTTGCGGTAGTAAACCATCGATATGCTCCATACATATTTTTTTAGCTGGGGAGTTTTTTTGTGGTAAAAACTCGGATATTTTTAGATCATTTGCTTTTGAGAATTGGCCACGTGTTTGGCTGTTTTAGTATTCTAAATTCGTGCGATTTGAAATCGATGGCTTTACAGAACAGCCTTTTAAAAAGATGTAATTTAATTAATTTAAATTTGCCTTTCACAATACAATGTCGAAAATACAGTTAGAATTTTCAAGTATGAGTGTGCAATTGTACTCGTATATTTAAAAATCTTACACAAATGAAAACATTTTTTATACCAAGGTGTATGTTTTTACATGAAGTTTGGCACAGAGTAAAAAAAAATCTTTTTTAATGTGGTAGAATCTGTACGAATCTGCGTACATTTATTATCAAAATAAAAACGGAAGTTAACTTTGAAAAAAGGGGCAAAAGGGGCACAAAATAATGCAAATTATACTAAAAGGGTATTTAAAAGTAAGGGGCATAAAAATTGGCAAGGCAGTTGAAAAAGGGGCAAAATGCGACTTTAGTCGCACAACGGTAACGCTGTAATATACAGGAACAGCGTTGTCAACTTTTAAATTTCAAAACGCACTGAAACCAGGAAAAAAACGCGTAATTTAAGTAAAAAAGCACTAAATTAATATTTTTTGTTTTATTAAAAAATTTTGGTATATAAAAAATATAGAAATCGGTTGACCTTGCACTTTATCCCTAAAACTTCAAGTTCGAATCATCCGATATACATTTTAATTTTGTAAGAATCAGTGCATTCTAAAAAAATTTGACGAAGCCTTTTTAAGTTATTATAAAAAATGTAATTTGTTTTCGTCAACGAAGAAACAAATCACTTGGTATTAGTCAAATTGGCAGCAATCGGCAACTCTTTTTGACTTGCTGATTAGAATTTGAACTCGATGGGATTAATAGTTAAATTTTTTTAAAATCAAGACTCAAAATTTGATTTTTATTAAACCATGCTGTGGAAACATTCTTTCACAGCATACGCAATATTAATAACAAATTTACAAAATTAAAAAAAGGACTATGCAATATATGTATTATTATTTCGGAAAAAAGTGACGAAGTAGGTTATAAATATGTAACCTAAAATGGCAGCTCTATTCACAACACAAGTTTCTCGTTTCAGACCGCTTTTATATATAAAACAAAGTGTAAGAACAAATTTTTACGTATTTTTGATTTAAAGTCACAAAGGTAAAAACGTGATCGACTTCTGCGTTTAAACATTGACGTTTGATGGGAATGCAATTTCGATAATGCCCCAAACGAGTTTATATCAAATGAATCGTTATAAGACTTTACTTCTGCCCAAAACTCGATAGTGAACTCAAAGTTTCTCCATTGCATTAAGTGAATCATTCTCCATCCACTCTATATTCTAGAAAAAATTTAGCTTTTAGACTATACCGCATCATTATATCTTCTATGTCGTCTGGCAAAACACCGTTTCCATTAATTGTGCTTAAAATGTGAAAGTTTGAGAGTAAAATGCACGTACATATTTCTTCAACGAAGCCTTGTACAATCTTATTAGAATATTTTGAAATGTTCCATTTAACTTTATTGCTCATGTTTTTTAAATGATAGACTTAAAAAAAAATATATATATATATATTTAAGAAAATTTCTTTTTGAATATTGGGTTTAGTGCCACCGTCAAGAAATAAAAAGCACCAAAAATTAGTTTAAAAAAGCACCGAGCACTAACTTCAAAAATTGTCGCGTCGAAAATTTTAAAAAGCAGTAAAAACGGTGCGAAAAGCACCGAGTTGACAACGCTGTACAGGAAGTGTAAAAACAAATGTTCTCTTCTCTCAAAAATTTGATGCCACGTTTGTGCTTTAAGTCTTTTGATTTTGGTGTAAGTTAACGCTATGGACCTGAAATTCGGACAGAGTATGTACAACCTTGGCTGCTACAACAACAAATGCATGAGAGTCAAAAATTAAAGGGTGTTCCAAAACGAGCTACGAAAAATGTTAAAATCCCATGTAATATACATACAATTGTATGTACATATGTATATTGACACTTGAAATTTGTAAAATTAGTGTATTTTTATTTATATAGACTACAGCAATTAAAATTAAAGTTTTTAACAAATTTAAATTAAAGGGTGGGCCATCAGTTAATGCAATTTTGACTATGTAATTTTGATAAATTGCTGTATCTTGGAAACCGTAAGAGCAAAACTCTTGAAATTTTCAAAAACGGTAAAACTAAAAAATCCGAAATTATCAAATCGCCTATCGGAAAAAATCGCCAGAAATAAAAAAAAATTGCCAAAATTAAAAAAAAAATTCTAACACTAAAATAAATCGCCAAATCCGAAAAAATCACAAAAGAAATAGAAAAATTGCCAAAATTAAAAAAAAACGCCAAAAACCGAAAAAACCGCCAAAACTAAAAAAACTCTCAAAACCGAAAAAACACAATAACAAAAAAAAAAAATCCCAAAACTACATTTTATAGGGTACGAAACCACTCGTGCGCGGCTAAAAGTCGGTCGCACTTCACTGAATTTGTTGTCTATTATATTCCCTAGTGTAATTTCAACAATTTTCTATAAAAATAATTCAAATTCGTAAATTGAGGGAAAAGTATTTGCTAGATGTCTGCTGTTTGTTTGTGCACAAACCTGCAGGAGCAAAAATAAAGTAATTGTTGCCCAATACCAAACAATAAAAGAAAAAATATTGAAACTAGCAACAAAAAAGAAACTATCTCAACAGGTAATAATTTGTTTATATAAACTTCACGAGTACTTTGAATCCATTTGCCAAAACTTAAAAAAAAAGAAATTAAGTGGCTTATTTAATATATTTTGATTGTGAAATGTTTATGTTTTTGCGTTAAAAATATCTTAAAAATAAATATCAAAACATAATATCGTTACCTTAATATAAAAAGGCCATAGCATACTCTTTTTTTTAAATCTTGGTTTTTGTATTTTTCGACACATTAGCTGTTCTAACTCTAATTCAAAAAAAAAAAAAAAAAAAAAATTTACTAGGGCCTTTTTATATTGAGGTAAATGATACATATATAGTTTCATATTTTTCTGATACTTCAACAGTCTATCTGTTCGTGTGTCTGTCTGTCAGTGTAGCTGTTTGTTTTGCCCTACAATGTTACATTTAAATATTGCATGGAAGAACTTGTAGAGTTAAAAAGAAAACAGAGAAAGTAATGCTAATGTAGCAGCAGAAGCATATGAATTTATTAAAAATTTCATTTCGGCATTCTATCAATTTGGCTCAGAAATTCAGTCAGTTCGCTATTGTGCGAACTTTTTAATTTTTCTCAAACATTTATTTATTTAAATACTCGTATTGTGTGTGCGCGCGCGCGCGCGTGTGTGTGTGTGTGTGTGTGTGTGTGTGTGTGTGTGTGTGTGTGTGTGTGTGTATGTGTGTGTGTGTTATTCATGCCATGTAGAACGAAATTGCAAAAAAAAGAATTATTGAAGGCAAAAATGTAAAAAAAACGCAGAGTGCAAGACTTAACTAAAAAAATTATTAAATAAAACAAAAATACCATTAATTTTTATTTTAACTAAATATTTTTTTGTTAAGTCGTAAAAACTAGAAACGAGCGTAGCGAAACTTAAATCTTCGGAGTCATAAAAAAATAAATTTTTGGTTTCAGCCACTTGCATAAATTGTAAATGTAATTTTGGATAAATGTCATACATTTAACATTGTTGATATTTGTTTATGTGTAGCAGAAAGTTTATTGGTACATTAAATTATTGTTTAATGCCCAAGAAATTGTTAAAGTTTTAATGTATTTTAGAGAAAAAAAAATTTAAATAGAGAAAGTATGTCATAATACAATCATCTAGTTGACGGAACAAATATTCATGTAAAAAGTGTTTTTTAATTTTCCTGTACTTCTTAAGAAGTAAATTCGAAATTAAGACCAAAGATACATATAAGAAATAAGTGGAAGTAAGCAATATGTTTAATAATTCTTTTTTTTTTTGTTATTTCAAAATTTTTATATAATGTAAAGCAGTTTAACACGTCCAGTCCAAGATATTAATTTTAAGAAATAATTAAGGCTTATTATAAAATATTCATTAAAAAAAATTTTACTAAAAAATAATTTGTTAATTTGTATAGCATCGTTGCAGCGCCTCTGGTGTTAAGTAGCCACATTAAATTAAACTATTTACACATTTTGTTACATATTTTATTTGGCAGACAACTCATAGTTAAAACTATGTATGCAGTGAACAGGAATGACATTTGAAATGATCCACTTCTGTACTACCTTCAGGCCGAAAGATTTGTGTACTCGTATTATTCATTTCTTTGGAGATAATTTTTATTTTAATAATTTTAATTTTAATAAAACCCAACTTTGGCTATTTAAATCAAAATATGAAGGGCAAAAGATTTTTAAATAAAATGTTAGCGCTAAAGCAACTAAACTACGCATGCGCTGCTCAACGCAGATGCACAACATAAACTCATCTTTTATTCGATTTAAGGTACATTGAACTTCTGGTAAGAAAACAAAAGAAAAAAAAGAGTTAAAATTAAAGAAAAAAAACTATAACAATACAAGAAATGAAACGCAAGAAGTAAAAATAAAAAAGGCAGACAAAATCTTAACAAAAAAACTCATTTCATTTTAAATACATACTTTTAAAACATCATTAATAAGCCTGATCATGACCATCACTTTTTAGCATTTTTTTTTCATTTTCTCTGTATTCAAATGGATTGCATTGTGGCTTGGCAAAAAATATTTTTGCGTGTAAAGTGATTAACAATGTTTCTTATTTAATTTTTTTTTTAAATAAATAAGTTCTTGTTTTTAGGGTTCCGTACACCAAAAGTAAAAAGGAAGCCAATTGTTTCCACTACCATGTCTGTTCATCCGTCTGTCTGTAATAGACTGTTTTCTCGCCAACCGCAAGAGCTATAGACCTGAAATTTTCCTTGAATATATAAAACTTTGACAGTTAAAATTAAAGGGTATTCTCAAGCGAGCAACGAGATATTTTAGCTCCTTATGTAATATACAGACAATTGTATATAAAAGACACCGGAAATTTTCAAAGTTAGTTAATGGAGAGTACATCAATTAACACCGAAATTTAAAAAATCAAAATTAAAGGGTATTCTTTCAGTAAATGTAATTTTGACAACTTGCTGTATCTTAGAAATCGTAAGAGGCAAACTTTTGAAATTTTCAAAAACGCTAAAACTAAAAAAAAACAAAATTAATAATATGCCAAAACGAAAAAAGCGTTTAAATGAAAAATACCACCAAAAATAAAATAAAACGCTTAAATGCAAAAAACCCCAAAAATTCAGATAAGACTAAATTAATCGCCAAAAGAATTGTCAAACCCAAAAAAAAAACGCAAAATTAAAAAACGCTAAAACTAAAAATACGTATTGTAAAAAAAAGTTCAAAAACCGAAAAAAAAATCTCTAGAAAAAAACAAGCGCCGCATGGAACTCTGAGTGTTTGTGCAAGTTGGACTTGGCTGAATCTATTTCGTTTATTTAGTGATCGGCAAAATCATCCATTAGTGCAATTAATCCGGGCGATTCTGAACTGTTTCCGTGACACTTTCGCTCTACAGGATAACAGGCATATTGAGGACAAGTCGTACGTGCCGCACCGTATTCTAGAAAATTACCCAAATGATTCCATAAAGCTCAAAAATTAAAGCTGCACAGAAAAAATTATGCCCAAAAAATTTTTCAAACAAACGTGTGTTTTGAAATAAAATTTAGTTTCAGTAAATATTTTTTACTGTTCAAGTAAATTATTTGTTCCAATTTTATGTGAAGTTTCCACAGGTCAGGCAACCGATTCGCCTAGAGAATTTGTATGAAAACCACTAAAAAAAAAAAAAACTAGTGATTTCCATATAAATTTTACACTGAAGTAGATCGTTTGGATTGCAGAAACAGGGGTTATTTTATGTAAAAAAAACTGTATAGAGTGAAAATTCTTATTCATACAATCTATATAAATTAAAATTTGTAACAAAATTGTTTATATTCATTTTTAACCCCCGACTAAAAAAAGGGGTGTTATAAGTTTGTAGTGTGTGTCTGTGTATCTGTGTATCTGTGTGTCTGTCCGTGTCCACGTATAGGCCAAACGGCTGGATCGATTTTCATTTAGTTTTTCCTGTTTGAAAGATGACTTGATCGAGAGGGTTCTTAGCTAGGTCCAGCCGTTTAGAAGATACAACATCTTTTCTGAAAAAAGTCGGGGGTTTTTAAAATTTTTAATTTTTGTTATTATATTTAAATTTGTTATTTTTTCAGATAAATTTATTTACATGTACTGTAAAAAGTTTGTCTGGATTTTTTATTTTTTTCTACAAATTTTTTCATAGATTTAAAAAACATTTTATTTAATAAATAAAAAAACTAGTTGAACCTTTTATTTGATTCAGTTATTATTTTCTGAAATACTTAAAGTGTCAAATAAAACTTTTACTATTTTTTTTAGAGAAATATGTAAGAATTGTTTGTTATTGATTCAGTTAATTTATTTTCTCATAATACGAAAAATTTTAGTGAATGTGTTTGTAAATTATAAAAAAAAATTGCTGAATAATACAAAAAAAAATCTGCAAAAATGTTTTTCTGTTCCTATTAATACATTTGACTGAAAATATTTTGAGTTTCAGTTAACTTTTTTCTCTAATGCCATAATAAGTTAACTAAAAATAAAATTTTTTCCAGTTAAATTTTTACAAAATTGTTATCAGAATCTACAAATTTCTTTGTAGGTCCGCATTCATACAAAATATTTACTGGTTCAATGAATTTGGTTACATATAACGAAATTTAGTATTTTCTGTGTAAATCGCTAATTTTCTGTTCAACATTTTAATGCCCATAATATGGAGTTAGACTCTAAAATCTTTCGATTCACAGACAATTGAAGTTTTGGCTTAAATATCGTCTGTATTACTGCATAAAGATATAAAGAATTTAACTTTCTCTGATCCAGCCATTGTGCCCATCAGATAATGACAAAAGTATCGTTTTAAGTAATCTTTGAGTACTGGCCGACTATGAATGCGTGCAGCTAAAAACAAAAAAAAAACGCAAACACACTCATTAATTTTAAGCCCAATACGTATAACTATAAAGATCCAACAACTATGTTTATACAAATTTTTTTTAAATTACGCAGCAATGAGTATAAAAATACTCCCAGTATTAATCGGCTACACATGCTTATATATAGGGATATTTTATTTGCACACACATATAAAGCATATTTTCAAATAAACACATACTCACACACTCATTTCCATTCCATTTTATATACACAAATGGTGGCGAATGATGAACAAATATTTTGGGTATCAACGTATTTTTCCCGCTAAATATCTTTACCTGAGTATTAACATACACAGACTGAAAGTATGCGTTTAATACGTACATACATATGTATGCGCCAGTTTATTTTTTGTTGTAGCGTATTTTAGTTTTTAGAGATGATCTTGTATGTTGGTATCGGCTTTAGTCATAATTGCTGGAGAGAAAATATGTGAGCGTACAAATTGCTTGCGCTAAAATTATGATTATGCGCAGTTACAAAAATTACGACTATTAACTTATGTACATATATTTTTATTTGAGTACTCATTGTCATTCTGTGGTGGCCATATGCCTTAAATCATATGCAACATAAAAAACAACAACAACCCTCCTATTATATTATCATAGACTACACATACTGCAGATAATACTCGTAATTGGCCTGTAAGTACACTTGATATTAAATTAAGGCAATATAATATTTTTATTTCTGAAGAAAAAAAAATTATTCGACTTATATATTTTATGTTTATCTTCTTCTTTCACTTTCTTCTAAATGTTTAACTTTGGATTATGTTGATTTTTATTTTTGCTTAAATATCTTTTTTTTTTTTGTAATAGAATTTATACGAATTTCATTTATTTTAAACAGCTTTATGACATCGAAAGCCTATAGAAAATTGTTAATGTTAATTCTTGTTTTGCCTTAAAGCATCGAATTACCCTATTTTGAGAGATCTTCTGTGCAGACGCAAAAAAAATTAAAAAATTTCAATTGATTAATTAAAAAAGAAAGAAAAAAGATGAATGAAATGAATGTGTGTGTGTGTGTGTGTGTGTGTGTGTGTATGTGCGTGTGTTTTACAACATGTTGTTACATGCTGTCATAGAATTGTTAGATTTAAAATACAGACTATAGGGTTGCATTTGTATACTCGTTTGTATATCCAAAACAAATATGCTATGGTATGTACCATATAATTGTAGTGTGAGCGACAGAACTAGTAATTAAGAGTTATTGTGTGTGCGTGCTTTTCCAAATTAAAATACAATTAAAACAAATAACAATTGCTTATTGTATTGCTGCTGAGCAACTGTTTGAAACAAATACATGATGGACAGATGTATGTGCGGACGTTCGTTATGTTATTTTGTGGCGCAGCCATGTATACAGAGAGAGATAGACAATTTTGCTCTGAGAGTAATTACACATGCATGTGTTTCATGTACATGTATCATTTACTTACATGTGTAGGTGAAATTTTACTTTCATTCATTACATTCATTCATCAACCATGGATTTTTTTTTCAACACACCATGTGGTACTTATGTTAAAACCAGTTTTATGTATCTTATTTGTTATAGAAAAACAAATACATACAAACCAGTTTTTCTCATTTGGTCATTGCACAACCATACAATAACTGCTTTAAAAATCAACATTTACAACTAGTGAAAGAAACGCTAAATAACATATTTTTTCATACAGGAACCAAAAAACACGGAAAACTGGTGCAAACAGATGCATCTGTGCAATGCTATAATACAGACTTGCTGATAACAAATGTTGCCAGCTTGGAGAATATTCAAGGCCTTTTTGGTTCGTAGTTTAAATACAAAACTTATGTGTTAGCTTAGTTCATTTTATTATAATAGGGCACGAAGTTAATAATTATTGATCTTCTTTCCATTCCCCTTTTTAGTTGAAAAAAGTAATACATTCCTTTGGATATGTATCTTCAGTTTTTTTTTCATATTAAGAAAATTAACAGAAGGAAACGTTTGCTTTGGATTTTTTGTTCTCTGCAGTGAGTAAAAAAGATAACGATTGCGGCATCAAGAATGATAAACTACAAGATTACGCCAGTGAAAAAAAATAGTAGACGTGTGAGGTCACGCACACTGCATTTCTATTGGCTGATAATTTGGTTTATTTTTTTATAAAACTCTTTAAAGCTATTTTGGCTGCAGGATTGCCAACCGCTATATAAGTACTGGTTTTGCTAAGTTCGGTGAAGAAAAGGAGGACATATAATAATCCTATTTTTTTTTTACTTTTGTAGTTACTTACCAACAAGAATACAATATTGTTTTTGTTGTAGGTATTTACCATTTTTTTAATATTATCCGTAATTAGATCATTGATTTTTAACCGATATACAAAGTCTTAAAATGTTTATTTTTGTAGTTTTTTGCATATTTTCTCCCAAGACAACATATAACAAAAAATATTATCTGAAAGAGTTTTTCAAGCCGCACCCGCATTCATAACATCAAAATCAGCAAATAGGTTAAAAATTAATATTTTTTAAGCGTTTTTATAGCAGCGTATATAGAGAATATTCTCACAAAAGTGCAACCACTTCTTAATAAAGACTTATGTACATATTTTTATAAATATGTCATTCCTTTTGTAATTTGCAGGGACAGGGGTTTCATGCAAATGCATATTTTTTCCCTCAAACCTGATAATGGCAAGAATGAAATATCTTTACGAAACATTGAATTTGAGTGAAAATGGCATCGATTTGTTAGTGCATATTTTGCTGAAAATTCATATTTTTACATAATTTGGTCATAAATGCATATTTTTGTCTTATATTTTGGTATAATTACAAGTTGTGTGTCATATTTAGTAAAAAATTCAAATTTCAAATTAATTCGCTTGCATTGTTGTAGAATTGTAGAAGGATTGTACAATCACATACACCTAACAAACTTAATAAAAATTGTCATTTGGTAATTTCAAGAGAACATTTTCTGATATTAAAGTCGAAAGTAGTGAAACAATTCTGTGGAAAACTAATAGCTATTATTCAATTCATTGTAATGGTTGAGTTAAATGATAATGTATATAACATTATATAAAAATAGTTATTTAAATTTGAGCCCATTACGTCTATAGACGTTACACAAGGCCTTTTCAATGCCAAAAATCTTTCTAAAAACAAATTGATAGAACTTCACGTTCGAAAATTTTTAAATGAAAATAAATACATAACACTTTTCTTTTTCAATTTGCGTATTGCTCCTTCTCTGCAATATAAGCATATTGCATATTTGGAGTAAATATTGCAGAAAAAATCGTTATATCATATTTAATCTTGTGTACAAAGTTAATATAAAAGGCTTGTATTCGCACCTCTTGAAAAAATAAAATATTTTTACATCGTTAATTAGTTGAATGTAAGCTTAAAACTTTTTTTGAACAAAAAATTGTTTAAAATATGTGCATATTTTATTGTTTTTAGTGCATATCTTGCGTTTTTAATGTCATATTTTTGGCGCCTAAAATACCTTTTTTAAATGCATGAAGTCCTTGTCCCTGGTAATTTGTATAATGTAATTGCTAGAAGAGGTGTTATGCCAACAAAACAATAGTACCGTTCACACTGAATTTGTTATTTGTTTACTTGGTAAAATTATGTACCATTTTTGATGTTTTAAAATTTAAAATTTTACTTTCTAATATTTTAAACAAAAATATTATTAAAAAAATATTACTAAATAAACAAATAACAAATTCAGTGTGAATTATATTAGAAAATAGCTATTTAAAAATATATCATAGTTAGAGTCCTTAGTTTTGGTATGTTTTGATTTGGTGCTATGTATTAACACAGAAAATATTAAATAACTAATAAAATTCATAATTAATAAAACAAGTTTAGTTTCAAAAATTAAAAGAAACTCTCAATAACAAAATAAAATAATAGAATAGAATTTGTTTGTTGTGATTTCTTTGTTTAAATTTCTTAATTTCCCATACTTATGCTTTAAGTATTTCATTTGATTTTTCCCAGTCTTTATGGCAACTCTTACAATAGACATGTGACGTCACGTCTAACGGTAAACTCTCTGATTGGCGTAATCTTGTAGTTTATCATTCTTGTGCGGCATGTACTTTTGTTTTTGCCCAGTGTTGCCAGTTTTTTTCAAGAGCTTATCCCCAATTTTTGATTTGGCATCCCCGAAAATCCTCAAATTGAGTTTTTTATTAAAATTTTTTCTTTTGTGAAGAAATAAAATTTTTTTTTAATTTTATTTAAAAAAATATCGACCAAAATAACATATTTATTCAAGAAAATTCATTTAGATCGATAGCTATATTACATTTATATTAGTTTAATTTGTAATTATAAAACTTGTAAAGAAAAAATCACAGATCGCACCTTATCAACAAGAGGGTATTAACTCAAAATTTTTGAAATTTCACTTTTTGAAAGAAATCAACTAACAACATCAATAGCTATGAACTGTAAAAATTTCAACGCATTCCGATTGCTCTTTCATTTCGAAAACCACATTTGAGACCATTTTTGTGATAGTGTAGTGACTACCTTTATGTCACCAAAAAGGTATTATTTTGAGTTAATACAAAAGTGAACACAGAAATGTATCATATATTTTCATAAAAAATTTATTAGTTTGATTTGAGCCTTTATTCACGTTAAAAATAATCCAATTTTTTTATTTAAATTTTGTTGTATTTTGAGTTGATACTGTTTTGTTGATAAAATTTGTTTTGATTTTAATTCGAAATATGACTCTTTTCATGATAAAGATAAAGAGTTTTCAAAAGTAACTGTCCAGAAAAACAAATTCAAATGAATCAACCATTGGAAAAATCTTAAGTAAGTTTTTAATTCATAATTTCTTTATGCTTTTCTGCTATAACCAATAAATAAACATTTCATAAACTTATTATCAGGGACAAGGACTTCATGCATTTAAAAAAGGTATTTTAGGAGCCGAAGATATGACATCAAAAACGCAAAATATGCACTAAAAACAATAAAATATGCACATATCTTTAAAAAAAATTATTCAACAGTAAAGTTTTCAATCTATATATCACTAAATAAAGATATAAAAATATTTTCTTTTCTCAAGAGGTGCGTGTACAAGCCTTTTATATTAAAACTTTACACAAGATATTCAATCTGGTATAATGATTTTTTCTGCATTATTAACTTCAAACTCGAATTTTCGAGATATGTATGTTTGTATTACAGTAAAGCAGCGATACGTAAATAGAAAAAGAAAAGTGTTGTTATTTATTTACTTTCATTAAATTTTTTTTTATTATTCATACATATGTATCATCGAATGTGCAGTCCACTCAATTTGTTCTTAGAAAGCTTTGTGCATTGAAAAAGGCCTTGTAACGTCTGCGGATGTAATCGGCTCAAATTTAAATGATTATTGTTTTTTATGGGAATTGTTACAATTTATGTTTAAACTTTTTAAACGCACTAATAATCCCAAATTAATATTTTACTTATTAAGTAAAATATTTTTTTATTAAAAATACATTGAAATTGATTATTGAGGGGTTTAGCTGGATCCTATGCGCATTTCACTGTTGCTAATGCAGATCATCAGGGAACCTTTACCCAAAGCTTCTTAGAACAACTAGAGTTATTATATTATAAACTTTCATTTAAACAAATGAGAAGCTCAATAAAAAATAACAAAGTTGAAACAAGAACTCAATAATCAACATGTTTTTTATTTTCTTACTTTACTATTGCTACATTGGCTGACTTGACCCGGTCAAAAAAATACTTGTGTGGCAATACTCTATTCTTAAATAGCTGTTGTTGTTATTTACATTTATTTTCTTTCACATACTCTTAGTCCCAAATCACACTGTGCAAGTCTTATTGCTAAGCTGATTAGTGTCAGGGAGAGAGAGACGAGGGGATCAGCAACGTTTCTTTCCCCCCCGTCTCTCTCTCCTAATAAACTAATCATCTAAGCAATAAGACTTGCATAGTGTAAATAGGGACTTACGACTACAATTTGAAGCTGAAAAAAAGTCAGCCAATGTAGCAATAGTAAAGTAAGAAAATAAAAAACATGTTGATTATTGAGTTCTTGTTTCAACTTTGTTATTTTTTATTGAGCTTCTCATTTGTTTAAATGAAAGTTTATAATATAATAACTCTTGTTCTAAGAAGCTTTGGGTAAAGGTTCCCTGATGATCTGCATTAGCAACAGTGAAATGCGCATAGGATCCAGCTAAACCCCTCAATAATCAATTTCAATATATTTTTAATAAAAAAATATTTTACTTAATAAGTAAAATATTAATTTGGGATTATTAGTGCGTTTAAAAAGTTTAAACATAAATTTAAATGATTATTTTTATATAATGTTGCATATTTATTTAACTCAACCATTACAAAGAATTAAATACTAGCTATTAGATTTGGTTTTTAAATCCGTTATAATTTTTAAAAACAATATATAATTTCAGCATAATTGTTTCACTACTTTCGGCTTTAATAGCAGACAATTTGATATTATAAAAATTACAATAAATTTGGTATGCTTGTACAATCGTTCCACAATTCTACAACAATGCAAGCGAATACAGTTGCCAAAAGCAGTTTTGCAATATTTTTTGAAATTTGAATTTTTGAGAAAATATGACACAAAATCAGCATTTATATCAAAATATGAGACAAAAATATGCATTTATGAATAAATTATGAAAAAATATGCACTAACAAATCATTGCCATTTTTACGCAAATTGATTGTTTGGTAAAGATATTTCGTTCTAGCCATTATCAGAGTTAAGGGAAAAAACATGCATTTGCATGAAACCCCTGTCCCTGCTTATTATTAATTTAGTTTATCCTCTATTTATTTGAAGATGCTTCACTTGTCGGAGAATAGGAAAAAAGATCTTAAGGAACTTATAAAAAATATAAAAATATATATGTAAATATATATGTATAATATGTATGTATATGTATATATATAGTACATAACTTTGTACATAATATGTATGATATTATTATTTAATAAAGAGTACACGTAGTAGTATTAAAAATGTTTGCGTTAATACCCTTTTGTTGAAAAATATATTTTGAAACTTTATTTAAATTTCAACTAAAGCATCATAACCATAAATAATACAAAAAAAAATATCGAGAAGATTCAGAAAAATGGTATTAACTCAAAACACAGATTTTTTTTGCCAAGAATTCCAATATTTTAAAATAAAAACAATGCAAATATATTTTCAAATGGAATTTGATTACTACTTTGGATTCGGATTTTCAAATTCTCTTATAATCTAAGCACAAACAGTTTTTCGTCTCTACTGAGCATTTTAAAATTTTGAGTTAATACCCTCTTGTTGATAAGGTGCGATATAGTTTAATATACACAAGTATAAAAAAATTTTTAGCCAAACTTTACCATTTCAAAAACTGCAAAATCGAAATCGTCTGATTACTCAGGTTCAGAAATTGTGTTGCACTTGTATTAAAAAGCTTTAGCATATTAGAAACCATTTACTACGAATAATAACACACATTTTTCGACTTGCCACACGCACATTTCTTAGCTCAAAAATCATTTCTGTTACCATCAGTTATAAAAAAAATTCCCGAAAATCTCCTAAAATTTGGTTATCATTCCAAAAAAATGCTTAGATCCCCAACACGGAATTTTTATCTCAAAATCCTGAATTTGGAAACAAGCCCCCTAAACTGGCAACACTGTTTTTGTCCATGACCAAAATTTAAATTTATTTTCAATTGTTTTGAGGTAATTAGAACGTTTTTCAAGCGTTTACGGATTGACTTACTCGTTATAGAATAGAACGTGATTGACATATTTCGACTCCAACTACGAAATTTTATGTCCCCGATTTCAATATTAGCATGCTGACATGCCAATAGAACTCTGTTAAAGCTGAAGGTTTGTGTCAACGGCCGGCAACACTGCCAATAATACTTGCAGCTAAAGAGATTTAACTTAACTTTAACTTTAACTTCTTTTTACTTTCTAAATTGAAGTGTGTAAACAATGACGATGACTGATGTGAGTTGCTCTTTGATTAAATTTCATTATTTTCCTTTTTTTTCGTACTGTTCAATTTAAAAAGTTAAGATTAACAGCCTGTTTTTCGAAAATGAATAACTGTATACGTTCTTTAAAATAACGAACTAAACCCTGTTTTCGTTTTTAAAACATTTATTTATTTGCATGTGTATGACAACAAAAGAGCTTTCAGTTTTACACACTCATAAAATTTTTTATGCAAAATTAATTTTATTAATTAAAATATTTTTCATTTGACTTTAAAGAAAATGTTATTTAATTTTTAATATTAGAATGTGAACTGACTTAAAACAGTGAAAAACTATTTTTTCCTTTTATTTTTTACTATAAATTACAAAAAATTAAATAAACGAAAAAATCTGAATGGTTTTTTTCTATAAGCGGATTGATTTAACTTTCACAAGAACGAATCTTGACTTACGTACAAAGCAAAGATGTTCCCCTTGCTTCTCTAGTTTTTCTGTGAAAGATTCAACACCAAATTCAGTAAAAACAGATAATTTTTGCTTTATTTTCCACAATTTAAGTATCAAACAAATCACAAAAATTAAAGTATTGAGTCAAAATAAAGTAAAGGTTATAGGAAAAAAAAACTTAGTTTTAATAAAGAAGGGAAAATAAGAAATGCAATGAAAATCTGTTTTAATGGGTAAATGGATTTCCAATTGAATGCTAAAATCAATTAAAAATTAAATTATTGCTTACCGCCTTATTCATAAAATTTAAAATTAATTTGAAATGAATTTTATTTAACATTTTTCATATTTAGAATAGATATTTTCTTTATATATAGATATATTTTTTTTGTATTCCTTCTTTTTACCTTTTATACCTAAAAAGCTCTTTTCATGTCAAAAACGAAAGCTTAAGAATATGTTTTATAAAAAGTTGTTTATAAAAAGTTGTCGTTTATAAACGAAACATAAAAACGAAAGGGCTTATGTTTTCTAACTAAAAGCAGGCTGTAAAAGTTGAATAAAAAATATTGAGCTAAAATATATTTATTTTCATATTTAAATTTGAGTATATTTATTCAAAAAATTCTACATGTAATGGAAAATTTTGTAAAACTTCAAATAAAATTAAAGATGTGAAAATAAATTCGTCAAATAAATATGGTGCATGAATTATATAAGTATTACACGGCACAACATTTCAGCAATTGTCAGTAAATGCCTACATGATTCTCATACTATTCTTGACATGATTTATGAAAGACGCTATAGATAATCCCTACATACATCTCAAACGGTTCCCTGTACAAATTAATATAAGCATCTTTTTTGTGTGGATTCATTATAGTTTTTGTTATTTGTGCTTAGCTTCTGCATTGGCTAATGTGTTTGTGTGGTTGTATATTTCTCAAATAAACAGATAGTATAACATTATAGATATTATTACTCGTTGAAGTTTTCCCTCAACATCGTCTTGTATATTTTTGTGCTTGTGTACTATGTTCATTGACAAATGTTTTCCATCAAAACATTATTAGGTCCGTTCGCGGTATTTTTGTGTAACTAAATATTTTTCTTAATTTTATTTGAAAACTTAACATGAGAAAAAAAAACGATATTTATTTATGACATGAGCCGGGTTTTAGGCACAGTGGAAATAGCTTAGGGCTAGTAGATTCCGCCAACATATTCTATAAATCTGGATACAATCGCAAGTCATAAAAAAATCCTGAGTTCTTCAATTCAGTAAAACTTTTCTTTTACCATATAATTTTACTTTTTACTATTTTTGAATGTCAGGAAAATTATCTGAAAAGCTTAAAAAAAAGCTGGAAGAAACCACTACCTTCTTCAAGCAAGAAGATCTCGTATTGCTGCCTATTTCATTAGTATTTGCGTTTTAATCATGCAATTGTATTTGCTGACTTAATACTTTCTCTCTGAAGATTTACTTTTATGGGATGAAAGCTTCTTTAGTTTTTATACAATATATTAAAAAAAATCTGCTTGAGAAATCTATAAAAGAATTAATCTCTGATTCCTACACTTAAGACATCGTTTTTGTTTTTTTTTTTTTGTTTACTGCAAATTAAAAACCATTAACACATAAAATTTTTTTATTAAAAAGAAGAAGAAAAAACAAACTCTGTAAAAGGTTTTTTTCTAGGGTTTCTTAAACAACTGACAGGAGTTCTATTTTTATATATGCATAAACTCATACGTGTATACAACAGTATGTGTGTGTGTGTGTGTGTGTGTGTGTGTGTGTTGCAAGTTTAGCTATTTTGCTACTTTTCCTTGTGAAGCAACAATATCATCAAACATGTATGAAATGTTTAGTCTGGTGCAATTATATGGAATCATGGATGTGGCATCTACTACACACTGTATTACGTGATTTCATTAATGCTCTGCATCATTTTTATACCCTTTACCAAAAAATGGTAAAAGGGTATATATAGGTTTGTCATTCCATTTGTAATTTCCAAAATATTAATAAGCGAGCCATAAAGTATATATATTCTGGATCCTTATGCATAGGGAAGACGAATAAGCGATGTCCGTCTGTCCGTCTGTCCGTCTGTCTGTACGTGAAATCGGTTTTCCGAAGCTCCCAGAAAAGCTAGAGACTTCGTTCTTGGACTGGTGGGCCAGAAATGGTCGAAATAAGATTTGTATTGAAAATCAGCAAAATCGAGCAGAAGGTTTCAGAGCTGGGAGACTTAAACTTCATTTTGCCATACAAAACAACTACCGAAAACTAGTTTTTAATAATTTTTTATTAAATAAACTTATTTTATACTTCAGTATGAATAAAATTAGTATTTCTAACTACAAAAAAAAATTAAAAAAATTAAAAAGACGTTTCCAGGGTTGCAAAACCTTAACTTTTTTTGTTATGCAAAAGTAACTTACTAAAACAAATTTTTCCTTTCTTTCTATAAATTAAACATATCTAATGTTCTTAAAAGAAAGAAATTGATATTATTAATCAGAAAAACAAAAAGGATGATTCCAGGGTTGGAAAACCTACGATTTTTGTGATATATAAAATTAACTACCGTAAACTAATTTTTTATTTATTTTTATTAAATAAACTTATTTTATACTTCACCACGAAAAAAAATTGGTATTTCAAATAAAAAAAATTAAAAAATTTAAAAAGACGTTTCCAGGGTTGGATAACTTTAACTTTTTTTCTTATACAAAAGTAACTTACTAAAACAAATTTTTCCTTTTTTCTATAAATTAAACATATCTTATATTCTTAAAAGAAAGAGATCGGTGTAAGAAATCAGAAAATTCAAACAGGATGATTCCAGAGTTGGGAAACTTACTCTTTTTGTGATATAAAATATTAACTAACGAAAACTAATTTTAATGTTTTTTAAATAAATAAACTTATTTTATGCTATAGTACGAATAAAATTGGTATTTCAATTTAAAAAAAAAATTTAAAACACGTTTCCCGGGTTGGAAAACTTTACTTTTTTTTATACAAAAGTAACTTACTGAAGCAATTTTTTTTTTCTCTATAAATTAAAGATATCTTATATTATTAAAAGAGATTAGTATAAGAAATCATAAAAATCAAAAAGTATGATTTCAGGGTTGGAAAACCCACACTGTTTTGTGATATAAAAAATTAGCTACCGAAAACTAATTTTTATTTTTTTTTATAAAATAAACTTATTTTATACTTCAGTACGAATGAGTTTGGTATTTCAAATTAAAACAAAAATTAAAAAATTAAAACGACGTTTCCAGGATTGGAAAACCTTATTTTTTATACAAAAGTAACTTACTAAAACAAATTTTTCTTTTTTACTGTAAATTAAACACATCTTACATTCTTAAAAAAAGATTGGTATAAGTAATCAGAAAAATCAAAAATAAGGATTCCAGGGTTGGGAAACTTACACTCTTTGTGATATAAAAAATTAACTACCGAAAACTAATTTTTATTTTTTTTTTTTTTTATTAAATAAAATTATTTTATGATTGAGTACGAATAAAATTAGTATTTCAAATAAAATAAAAAACAATTAAAAATTAAAAACACGATTCAAGGGTTGGAAAACTTTAATTTTTTTTGGACCAAACTAACCTACTAATACAAATTTTTCCCTTTCTTTATAAAATAAACATATCTTATATTCTTAAAAGAAAAATATTGGTGCAAGAAATCAGAAAAATCAAAAAGAATGATTTCAGGGTTGGAAAAGTTACACTTTTTGTGATATATAAGTAAGATATATAAGTAACTAAGTCTAATTAATTTTTATCTTTGCCTTTATAAGTTATATACATATATTTTATGTTTTGGAAATATAATTTTTTTGTAGAAAACTATAAAAATAAAAACCACAGCTCCAGAGCTGGAAACTTTGCACTTTTTTTTCTGGATATTAAAGTAAATAAATAAAACACTTTTTTGAATTTTATTTCTTCACTTAACACACTTTCCATATTTTTTTAAGAACTACTAGATTGGTATGAGTAATCAGAAAAATCTAAAATGATGATTTTAGGGTTTGAAAATTGATTTTTTTTTTGTACATAAAAGTAACTAGGTCAAATTATTTTTTTCTTTTTGTTTATACTTTATGTATGTGCTTATGTATGTATCTCTATACTACATAAAAGCACTTTGGTAAAGGGTATTTAAGATTCGGCACAGCCGAATATAGCACTCTTACTTGTTAACTTCTTCTCTGGTCTGCTCTTCATCTCTTCTTTCAGTCACTGCAGGACTTTTTTTTGCACACGCAGTTTTGTTAGCCAGCAACAAGTGTTATAATCTTTTGTTTTTGTCCATTTTTATTTCCTTCACTTCTTATGGGCAACATAAAAAACGCATCTTTTCTATCTTAATGAGCAAAAAAAAAAAGAAAAAACGAACAGAATAAGAAAATAAAAGTGTCTTTGGTTTAATGTTTGTTGAAGTTGATGACGAGAGGATGATGAAGCCTTAAAATGTGCAAGAACTGAATGCCACGCCACGGCCACGGCCACTACACAGATGTCAGTGGCATTGTATTGCTGCCAGTTCATATTGCAGCTGATATGGAGAATTTTATATTTAAACTAATCAATGCTATAAATACATATGGAGCAGGTTATAAGGTTTTGCCTTATATGCATGTACAAATCGAGCCATAACCGCTAAAATAGCTTAAGCGACACATTTTTTGGACTTCGTTTTTTTTTCTACGAAAATCGACTATTTACTACCGCAAATAATCGATTTTGGTCAAAAATTGAAGTTCGAAAATTATGTCGTTTAAGCTATTTTGCCGGTTATGGCACGATATATTAATAGCAATATTTACAAATTTGGTTTAAGTATATTTTCGTTTCGAAAATAAATAGAACAGAATCGGTTTTAAGCATTTTAATTTTTTATGGCAAAAAGATCAAGCTTAAGAATTACTTTTTTTTATGTTACTTTATTTAAATAAAAGTTTGCGGAAAAAATATATCGGGCTGAAGGTCAATATACCAGAAACTAAGGCCATGAGACAAGAAGCAGTCGAAATTTTGATCTCATTACGAACTATTGCCGGCCGAAATTTTGAATAGGAACTTAATATCTTTTCACATTTATGTTTTTCTGAGGATGGTTTGTTCAAAAAGTATACCAAACTATGGCAGAGATGGAAAAGTTGATACTCTCATAATTTTTTTTTCTTCTAAAAGATGATTTTTAAGAACCGTGTTAGTATTACAAAACTGTTTAATGCCCAAATAAAAACATTCCACTGCCAATATCGTACTTTCACTTATATCGCGTTATTAGGTAAATATGTTGTTTCCGCGGGAGAAAGTAACAATTCCAGGGAAATGAAATACAATATTTATCTTAAAATTAACAAAAACTCAGTTACGTGTTGTCAATGTATTATCATCGATTTGAAATTTAGGAGCGATGTGGTACTGCTTTGAATTGTTTCGTTGTGCTAAGAGCAACATATCCCAATGCTTCGTAAGACTAATTAGCGCTCATGTTGTAGATAACAGCAACAAACGATGAATATAATATAAATAATCTTGAAAAAAAGATCTTTCAAAATTTAAAATATGTTTAATTTATAAGGAAAAACATTAGTTTTAGGTAGTTAGTTATATATACCAAAAAAAAAGGTTGAAATTTTCGAACCCTGGAACGATATTTTTGATTTTGGTGATTTTCAATACCAATTTATCTAAAAAAAAGAGTTACCGTTGCTTACATTTATATACCAAAAATTATGTTTTAATTTTTCAGCCAGTGATTTATACTTTTAATTTTTCTCATTGTAGTGTTCTTAAACATAAAATTCTTCATAGTTTGTTAATTTTATATACTAAAAAAGATTCAACATTCCAAGCCTGGAACCATCTTTTTGATTTTTCTGAATTACAATACCATCTAATATATTTCGTTCCAATATATAAAATATTTTTATTTAATAAAGCAAACAAATTAGTTTTAGTTAGTTAAATTTATATACAAACTTTTTTTTTGAATTCTCCAGCCTTCGAAGCCTATTTTTTATTTTTTTTTAATATAAAATATGCTTTACAAACTAAGAAAAAGAAATTTTACCAGCCCTGGATTCATGCTTTTGATTTTTTTTCATTCTCAATATTTCTTTCCAAAATAGAAAATATGTTTAACTGGCAAAGGAAAAAAAAGTTAGTTACATTTATATACCAAAAATAGTTTGAATTTCCCAGCCCTGGATTTATACTTTTAATTTTTCTCTTTTTGAAAAATAATTCAATTCATTCTAATATATAAAATATGTTTAAATAATAAATAACAAAAAAATTCGTTATAGTTAGTTAATTTCATATACTGAAAATTTTTAAATTGTCCAACCCTGGTAACATCTTTATGATTTTTCCGAATTTCGTTCTAAAATATAAAATATGATTTATTAAAAAAAAATATATATATATAATTTTAGTTATTTGTATAGACAAAAAAAGTTTTAATTTTCCAGCCCTGCAGTCGTCCTTTAAATTATTATACTTTTGATTTTCGAATTTTTTTTTACTTTGTATTTTTCTTTCTAACATATAAAATATATTTTACTAGTTCTAGTTAGTTAGTTTTATATATTTTCAAAAAAAAGTTTACATTTACCAGCCCTGGTTTACAGTAAAACAATGTGTTTTTCAGCCACGAACCATACTTTTATCTTTTCCTATTTTCAATACCAATTCGTTTGCTTTTGATTTATAAAATATATTTAACTAATAACGAATAAAAAATTCATATACGAAAAAAGTTTAAATTTTCTAACCCTGGAATATTTCTGAATTTCTCTACTATCTAATACATTTCGTTCCAAAATATAAAATATGTGTAATTAATAAACAAACAAAAATTTGTTTTAGTTAGTTAAATTTGTATATAAAAAAATCTTAGCTTTCCAGCTCTGGAACTATCTTTTTAATTTTTATCTCTTTGATTTTTCGAATTTTTGTTATTTTTCTGATTTAGTGTTTTTCTTTCGAAAATATAAAATATGTTTAACTAGTTCTAGTTAATTAGTTTTATAAACAAAAAAAAGGTTTAAATTTTCCAGGCCTGGTTTATAATCTTTTAGATTTTGCTGATTTTCAATACCAATATATTTAAGAAAAATTTTGACACATCAGTGCAATCAGTCTCTTGGTTTTCTGGGGACTTGAGAAAATCCGATTTCAAGGGCACAGAATATATGGTTAAATTAATATAGAAAGGGTGCAACTCATTATTTTTTCGAAATCAAGTTTTTTTGTTTAATTCGATAGAAGTATATCTAATATATCGAGAAATGCGAAAATCTCGATTTCTTACTATATTAAGGTAACGATACCGTGCAATAAATGCCGAAAATGCTTAACTAGCGGTCTCCACTAGCCATGAAATTGGTATGGGCATCATGTCGGGCATCGCAAATCGCTAATGGAGACCGCTCATGTCCAACTTTCATCTATACTCTGACATCAATGCTTGAGCATATGTCTGAGCAAAAATGTTCGCCATGAGATTTGTCGTTCGCAACTATTTGCAATAGAAAGAAAAGAAACAGACCAAAATTGGTAAATATTCCATCTCTATTGCACTACCGCAAAATGCTTTGATATGGCTGAACATGGACATCGCACGTGTTCACCACAACAAGGAAGTTGATGAATTTTTCACAGTTGCTCTACCGGCGTCATGTCCATGTCATATTCAAGTCGATGGCTAGTGGAGACGTAGGGTAAGCGACATAATATTCGAACTTAAATTTTTGCTCAAAATTGATTATTTGCGATGGTAAAAATTCGATTTTAATTAAAAAACGAAGTAGAAAAAAATTCATTTCTTAAGCTATTTTAGAGGTTATGGCTTCCAAATGAATGTTGTGTAAGTTACAAATGGAATAACAAACTTATTTGTGCCTTTTTCATTTTTGGTGAAGGCTATAAAATCAATATCAGATTTACTTAACATCATTAGATATAATCCAGATTTGCACTACATTTTATTGAGTTCCGTGAAAGCAATTTTTTTACTGGGTATTTAAGCTCCTGTTTGTGCAATGTAATAAACAAGTAGAATGACTTATTTTTCGAACTAATTTTACATAAGTTTGTTTTTCTTGAAGAACTCCGATCATAGTTTCTGTTTACCCATGTCTCTTTTAATCAATCGATAGCAATGCCCACAATATCGATTGTATTTATACTTAAACGTATAACTAGTGAAAATTTATTTCATATTTTCTCCCCCAATTGGTTTTCAACGCACTTTACAGCCGAGATATTGAATCTTTTTTAATTCAAGTTATTTATTTTTGAGCCCACCTATTGCCAGCACCTTTGCAATTATTATCGCAACAAAATATATGACACCGTTTAAAAACTTCACAATACCGTTAGTTTTTAAGACTGCTTGTTTAAACAAGATCACTTTAAAGGGAGTTTCCCCCTAAAGACATCAAATGTGTGTAAAAAAAAAGCCCAAAAGAACATTTAAAAACACTTTTGTACACACACACACGACTTTAATGGCACAAAAAAAAAACAAAGATGATGATGATGATAATGATCATTCTTCATATTCGATATTGTAGGTATAGATGGTAAATATATATTTAAAAAAAATATCTAAATATGGTTTCTCTACCTTCTATTCCATTCGAAAGAACAAACCATTTTTAACACTCTTTTGGCCATTTGCCTGGTGTGATTTATTAAGATTTAGTTAAATCTTTTATTTACACTTTTTTTATGGTTGGTTTGCAACTATGTTTCATAATAGTTTTCCTTGTTGCTCATTTTGTTTGTGCCCATGGACAACATGTTAAACAATTTGCAAATTCTCGACGACGTCGTCGTAATGCAGGTGTTTTTCCAAGAAATTAACTAAATCATCAAATATTATTCAGCGTTCGCTGCTGTCACCACAACAACAACAGCAACAGCAAGAGAGTTTAATCTGACCTGAGTGAGCTACTGTCGTATTCTTGTTGAATTTATGACAGAATGTCATCTTTGGTGTTAAATAAAATGTGCAAAAACTCAAAAGAACATAAAAAGTGCCTGTAAAAATTTTATATCTGAAAATATTGTATATAAAAAAAAATTTAACTTGAACAAAATCACTTCCGCATAGAACAAAAAAATATGTTGCGTAAAAATTAGCAGAAGAGTGTAAGTTTTAACAGTTGATTTTCTAGGCAAGTTAAGGGGAAATATGTGCAAATGTAAATTAGGGAGGGTCGGATCGCACACTGATAGAAAGGCTCATAAACGGATTGATGATGCACGCCCTGTCATGGTATTTATTAATCAATTCTGTTGAAAGATACTTCTACTTTTTGTTATTATATAGACATTTTTATTGTAAATAAATTAAAATGAAATTAGAAATTTTTTAATACAAATCCCTCTATCCCAAAATTTTTTGAAAAATTCCAAAATGGGGATTTTTATAAATTTTTTGCTGGGGCAATAGTAGAACTGAGCTCAGACAAATTACTTAATTTAAATCTAGAGATTGGAAATAATATGAGTTACAATTAATATTCTCCAAGAAAGTAGGCATGATTCGTATGGCTCCGTCCGATTCTACGGGGCAAAACAAATTTTTAACTTTTTTTTCAAGTTATATTTTGTATGAGAATACTTTTTAGAAAATATTGAAGTCATAAACGATTAATTTCTTTGACAAATGATATTCTATGCTCTATACAAAAGAAAAATTAAAAGAAGAGTGAAAAAATATCTGCTTGACCATTATTCGTCTATGTGCTGGCTTCCACATCGTTTTCACGTGTTTTCTAGTGAGTTCAGATGTTAAAACACATGATACACCTGTTTAAGTTAAATTTTATAAAATACAAATTAAAATCCGAATTCAGAAGAAAATAATTTGGAAATTGACGATTTCAAACTTTTAGAATTTTTCGTTTTCACTTTTGGACAAAAAACTCGTATTCTTTTCACAAGACTGTTAACAAGTGAAAAGAATACAAGTGTTTTCGCTCAAAACTGAAAACGTAAAAATCTAATAGTTTAAGATTTGTTTTTTTTTCTAAATTCCGATGCTAGAATATATAATTTTAATCTGTATTTTCTAAATTTCAACTTAAACAGGTGACGATTAAAATCACATAAGATTTGAAGACATGTGATTTTCAGAACATGTCTGATATAGGGTAGAAAAAATAATGAGTACACGTATTTTGTTAATGGTTACAATTCCTACAAGAAATGAATTACTAAAACTAACATAAAGAGTATTTTTTAATTAACATACTCGTATCAAGCCATAACCTCAAAAAAAGCTAAACCGACACATTTATTACCGCGTTTTTTTACGAAAATCGATTATTAATGATCGCCAGCAATAAGTTTCGTTCAAAAAATTAAGTTTGAAAATTTTGCTTTTAATAAAATAAACTTTGACCGGTATACCTGACATCACTGCCGGTCAAATGACTAGTATTGTGATAGGTAGTGTTCTACAAGAACACTACCAAGGCCAAGCCATCACCACCAAAGGTGAATGCTATAGGTTGATGATTACCAAAGACATGTGGTTTAAACAGGACGCTGATAGTTGCAAGACAGCTCATACCACATTGGTTTTTCTGTACTAGTGATTGCTGCGCATGGTCATTTCACGTGGAGGTGATTTAAACTGGCCACTGAGATCTAGACCTAAATATCAACACCACCCATCCTATCAATAAAATTTAGCCTAATTTATGCACCAGAGTCATCGAAAATTTCAGAACATTATCAGTCAATTGACCGGTCATTTGGTCGGTAGTGGTGAAAGATATATTAGTCATTGCGTAAAACAAAGTTCCTATCACATTAGTAAGGGCAAAAGAACACATGTGATGGAAACTTTTATATATAGAACATGTATTCGACTGTACTGCGATTAAATAACTTTTAACGATCTGAAAATTGTAATTTTAGTCTAGACATTTTATCGCTTGCAATAACAATTTTGTGATTCCGTAACTTCTTTTTAACGATACGACTCAGCTGATATTTTCTGTTGATTTTTGTCGATAAAATTAACAGCACATAAATTATTGTCGCTTAAATAACGACACAGCTGACATTAACATACATCGAATATCGTTAAAAGTGTTACTGAATAGCAAGTTTGATAAATTTTCATTATAATTATTTTAACGATGGGATTATCGTTAAAAAAAAGTTAGTGAATCGCACTTCTGGTCAGTCTACTAATTTCCACTCACGCTTGACTGAGCAAACTTGATTGGTATACCTTTAAAATCCAAGTAATCAATATTGACTAATATATTGATCATATTTGACCAATCATGATTGAATGATATACCAGTCAACTCTAATAAATTAAGTAATCATACTTAAAAGATATATATATAATCAAAGATGACGATTATATCTATTGTAGTAAAATATAATTTTTATATTGTTTTAATATTTTTTTTTATTATAAAAGTAATCGTCACTAATAAATAAAATAAATATTTTAAAACGAAAAAAAAACAATAAGCAGATATGCATTATTTAAGGTCGCCTTCTTCAGTAATTTATATATTTTAAATTAAACTTTGCAAAATTTCTTTTATTCATTATTGTTCTTATCTCACTTTTTTTTATGCAAACACAATAATTGTTGACCACTTTTACACATTTTTATTTCACCAAACGAACGAATTATAAATTATTATAAATGAAACTAGATATTTTGAAAGTTTTTTTCATTACTATACTTGATAAATATATCTCTCAACATTACCGATTGAATGACCAAACAATTGACTGTCACTGTTCAATTCAATATAAAATTATTGCTGTTAGTAAAAAAGAAATGTTGCTTGTGTTAGTTTCAGTCATTCATTTCTTGTAGGAATTCTTCCTAGAGTAATTCAATTTATGTGTGTTTTGTTAATAAAAAATGTTTCACATAAAATCTTCCTCATGTCATTTTAAATATATGTAATTCAACTCATAAATACAAAAAAACATAATTATACAAATACAATTTTAAACCACCTTCAAAAAACTCGTTTATTTAAACATCTTTTGTCTAAACAATTATTTGTTTATGATTTAACACTAAATTGCATTTCATCATTTAAATCAATAGATAATTAGAAGTTTAACACTTTCTTGCATCAACAGAGATGAAGAACCAATAAAAATTATGCATTCCTAATAAAATATTTATGCAGAATATTAATGGTGTCTGCGAAATTAATCAAACTAAACAAAAAACAAATGGTTCCCATAATTAGCAAATACATATTAGAACAGAGAAAAAAAAATTGAGCTGCGAAATTCACAACTCATGGTTATGAAATCATTTTTGAGAATATCATATTGCAGCAATCCCAAGAATGATCTAATCAGTGTGCACACCTCTACCGATATTCGGTAGATTCTACCGAATATGTTGGTGAATTTAACAATCTACCAATTCTACCGAACAAGCCCTGAAATTTACCGAATATTGTTATTTAGTAATTTAAATCGATATATGTATAAATTGGCTATTTTGCCACATAGCATTGCGGCCGCAGAGCGGTCATTTTCTGTCATGAAAATAATTAAAACAGAACAAAGAAATCGGTTAAAAACTGAAACTATAAGTAACCTAGTATTTGCCAAATAATTGTGCCTTGGGGATGAAATATTTATGCCTACCAATGATTTAATAATTTTTGCACAAAAGCTTAAATTCATAAATAGATCTTACATATAATTTTTGTAGTTACAAATGTTTGTCATATAAAAGTTATTTTAGTAGCTTTATAAAACCTACGTACAAAAACTGCATTTTATGTATATTATTTTATATATGCATATCATATCTATATAAAGCGTAATGGCAAATAACTGGACATGACACTTTTTTTATTGGAAATGCTTCATTGTTTATGACAGTCCAATCCCATGTGAAGTTTTAAATGCGCTTTTGGAACCTGTTTAGTTTGATACTCCTTGCACTTACCTTTTACATATAAGTACATATATTTTTTTATTTTTTATGTTTCTTTGAATAGTTATTTTTTATGTTTCTCTGAATAAAAAATTTTCTACCGAATTTCATTCAAATCTACCGATTTTTTTTTTGTCGATTCTACCGAATTTAAAAAAAAATTAATGGCCTGTTTCTACATAACAAGTAAGCTCTCAAGCAAGCACGCGGTACACAGGCGAGTACGTAACAAAATGAGTTTTTATAGTACACTTGTCTAACTTACGTTGTATTTGGTATCGCTTTTTGTATATTTAATTTCATTATTGCCATGGTATACAATTTGGTATTTGAGTTAATTTTTTTCCATACTAGAAGCATTACTTAATGGCAGCCCTAGGAGAAAATCGAACAAAATAAAAACAGCTGCTTTTAAATTTCAATGCAATATTAGATCAGTTCGTTTATTTTTCAAGCAAAATCGAGTAACTGAATAAATCCTGAGTATTTTTGCTATTAAGCATTAAAGAATGTTTGGATATATTAAAAAGGCTGCATCATACATTCTTAATTAATAATATCGATAGTGACATATATTTTTTCATTTACGGTATGTTATGATTTTTTTCACAATTATAAAAGCATTAAAATTTTGCTGAAACAAGGCAAAAAGCTTTCTTGCTTCATGAATGGATTTCATCCATCATATACGATATGTACATACATATATCGTCAGATGGTTACTAATTTGCCGCATTTAATGGAAATACTCCCAATCTTCTTGCTTTGAATACAGCTAGATCCAAGATAATAATGAATAAAAAACTTTACATTGAAATGTGGTTCAAAGCACAGGAGTTTATATATGAACCAAAATAATATCTCTATCGTGGTTAGGAGGTTAATTAGCTTTCAATATATTTTAAATGTGCAAAAATGTATTACAGATATAAAAAATATATTTCATATACATAAAACCAATGTACATATATTCTTTTTTTAAATATGCTACACATCATACAAGAAACTGATTGAAGAATTTACTTAGAAATAAAATTCACAAAAATAAGTGCAACCGCTATTTTCGGCAACAATTTATTGAGTAAGAGCTTGTAATTACTCAGTCTCAAATTACAAACAAGCGAAATTCAATATAATACAGCGAAGCTCAGTAAAAAGTTTCAGATAATCGAACAAACCTATTATTACTTTTCTTGAACAAATTTATGCGAACAAAATTGAAAATAAAATTGTGATGAAAATACATACAAATATGGGATATAATGTAAGAATGTTTGGATTTATGCTTACAGGTTCCATAATGGTTCACTTAGACGATAGTGTGGACATTCGATTTCTTCTTTAATGAATAAAAACCTATTTTAATTTCCACACAAGTACTAATTTTTGATTGCCTATATTTGACATTAGAAACAATTGAAATTGTTATATAGAAACAAGAAAATAAAAAGGGTATTACGTATTTTACTCAGAAAAAGTTGACACTTGTTTTATGAAACCCCAAAACCAAATTTTGTACTCATATGAACAAAATTTTTGAGTTACTTGTAATGTAGAAACATGCCATAAGTGTGCACACTGGATCTAATCCAGTGTCCCGCAAAATAAAATATGTTTGTATTGGTGAGAAAAATGAGAGTAAAATAAACTTGCACTTGAAGAAAAGTTTTGTAATATAAAATACATGATGTGGTTATTAGTTGATTAATTTTAATTTTTATTTTTTTTTTTTTTTGTAAATATGCAATTTAATTAAAACTTAAATAAAACGTAAAAATTTAATGAGCATTCAACGATTTAGTGTATAAATTCAAAATTAAATTTATTCACAGTTCTGTGGATACTATTAAAATGCCTTTTTAGACTATTTTCCCTATTATTTTTCAATGTTTCATAACATAAAATGCATTGCATATTGTGAAAAGCATTTTTTATCACGAAATTTTTCTTAGCTTCCGTAATTATTTAATTTTTTTTTTTTTTGCTGTACAAATTTATTAAATTTTAACTTTAATTTCGTTCTGTGTGCTGAAAAAAACTAAACAAAAAATTATGGAAAAATTCATATTTCATCCGTCGCTTGCTCATAAGCATGTATGTAATTTTCATCCGCACAATTGTGCTATGGCTTGCGGGTTACTGATCTAATCATCAAATATTAGAAGGAACAACGATAACGACTCTCAACTGGAAGAGACTATGTCGAAACGTCATCACTGGGATGATGTGATATGTTAGAGTTTTTGATTTACCGGGAGACAAGGAATTGCCGGGAAAAACTCATTGGAAACAAATCAGTTTTATAAACTAAATTTCATTCTATGGAAACAAAATATTAAAACTTCATTTAAATATATATTTAAATGAAATATTTAAACAAACTATCAATTTAATAAGAGATCTTTATATAAAGACTGTATAAAAAATTTCTATTATCACCAACTTAAATAACAAAACATAAGAAGATGTGGTAACGCTTTGCTTTACGACAGTGGCAACTTCCAGCTGTTTAAAAGCGGGACTTTAACACGCACACGAAGGTTTCAGTACGGACACTACATATGTAATACTAAACGAACTTTAGCATATATAATCTAATTTCTTACCTTATGAAGAAGTTTTTTATAGCTATGCTATTTATTGTGCGATACAGGCGCTAGGACGCGATTTTCGTAACAAAAGTAATCGACACTATTATAGTTTTAAATTTATTTTTGTTTTGATTTCTTTGTACTTAAAAGCAGACTACGCAAATACATGAAACAAATTGATATATTTTGTTTTTTTTTTCGTTGTTTGAAGTGAGTGAAACAAAAACAAAACAAAAACAATGAGAACGATTGCTTAAATTGATTTTGTATTGTTTTTGCACATGAGCACAAGCCAAAGAACACAGCCAATCAGCAGTAAGCCGCCGCCAGCCACTAGAAAAGAAAATAATGGAAAATAAATGGAAACGATTTGGAATAGTTGCCGCGAATTCGATATCATCATATAATTTAAATTTTTTTGCATTGTTATTTAAGACATTAAATTTTTTTTATATTGCTAACCAGCATAGCTATAACCGGTTGTCCTAAGACATCACTCTCCTTTTTTAGGGTTCCGTACACCAAAGGTGAAAAGGAACCCTATTGTTTTCACTACGCTGTCCGTCTGTCCGTCACACGGTATTTTCTCAGGAACCGTAAGAGCTACGGACCTGAAATTTGGACACAGTATGTAGAACCTTGGCCGCTACAACAACAAATACATGAGAATTAAAAATTAAAGGGTGTTCCAAAAAGAGCAATGAAATATGTTAAAATCCCATGTAATATACATACAATTGTATGAACATATGTATATTGAAACTTGAAATTTGTAAAATTAGTGTATTTTTATACAGACTACAACAATTAACAATAAAATTTAAAAAAAAAAATTAAATTAAAGGATGGTCCATCAGTTAATGCAATTTTGACTATGTAATTTTGACAATTTGCTATATCTTGGAAACCGTAAGAGGCAAACACTTGAAATTTTCAAAAACGGTAAAACTAAAAAAACCGAAAATTATAAAATTACCAAACCAAAAAAAAAATCGCCAAAAATTAAAAAAAAATCGCCAAAACGAAAAAAATCGCCAAAATTAAAAAAAATTCTAACACTAAAATAAATCACCAAATTCGAAAAAATCGCCAAAATGAAAAAAACGCCAAAAATCGAAAAAAATCGCCAAAACTCGAAAATGTCGCCAAAACTAAAAAAAAATTTAAACAAAAAAAATCGCAACAATGAAAAAAATCGCCAAAAATAAAAAAAATCTTCAAAATGAAAAAACGCCAAAAAGTGAAAAAAGTCGCAAGAACATGAAAATAAAGTGTCAAAACTTAAAAAAATCGCCAAAACCGAAAAAACGCAAAAACCGCCAAAACAAAAAAACCGAAAACCGAGGATGAAGTTTGTATTAAATTACATATCTAGTGTTCGTACGGAACCCTTCGTGCGCGAGTCAGAGTCGCACTTTACTGAATTTATTTTAATTTTAATTGCACGATAAACTTTTCTCGGTTTTTGGCGTTTTTTTAGTTTTGCCCCTTTTTCGTAGTCCAGCATTTTTTTTCGGTTTTGGATTTTTTTCGTTTTTTGGTGATTTTTTCGGTTTTTGGCGATTTGTTCGTTTTGGCGAGTTTGTCCTGTTTTTGACGATTTTTTCGTTTTGGCGATTTTTGTTTGGGTTTCTCTATTTTTTTTTTGTTGTCTTCTCTAACAGAATCGCTCGCTTGAACCTCATTACAATTTTTTTTGTGAGCCTGTGTTATATGAGTTAGGGCCTGTCCTACGATGTAGACAGAAAATATTTTTTGACGAATTTTTTTTTTGGTTTTTGGCGATTTGTTCGTTTTGGCGCTTTTTCTCGGGTTTTGGCAATTTTTTGGTTATGACGATTTTTTTAATTTCGACATTTTCTTATTTTTTTCTATTATCTTCTCTAACAGAATCGCTCGTTAGACCCTCATTATATTTTTTTGGCCTGTGTTATACGACTTAGGGCTTGTTCTGTTCCTCGATGTAGACAGAAAAAGTTCGATGGACAAAATTTATGTGAAAACAACAATAAAATGAATTGAACGATCGAAAAAACACTAAAAATCTATTGAACGTTTTCTGAAGAAATTGTGGGACAGCCCGTCCATTGTCTTGTTAAATTTTAAACCAATTAAATAAATATATTTTTAGGAAACAAATGAGAATTGCATAGTACACACGGTTATAACTACTTGTTATTTTTGGGCCAATTAAAATATCTAAATATCATTCCTTTAAAAAAAAACTTTTACTTATTTTTGCTGACTTATTATGAAATAGTTTTCGATTTCGTGTGATTCTGCATTAGAATTTTAATTTATGACTTTCCTTTCACTCGCTGCATGATTTCATTTCATTGAAATTACAAAGGCGGATATTCTCATTCTAAAAATGCTCTAAACAAAGAATTATTAAGCTTTAAGATTAGAAAATATTTTTATTAACAAATTTCCTTTTTTGTAGAAACAAGTGAGTGAGAGTGTGAGTGACCACGACACTTGCAAACATGTTCAGATTTTATCAATTCCCATTTACATGAATCAATTCGAACATAATCGTATTTCCACTACTAATTTGCCTGAACAAATGGCCACAGCTGTCGTCCTTCAAGAGGAAACATTGTAACTAAGAACATTAAAAGTCGGTTTAATTTAATAACAACAAAAAAAAAGAGAGAGAAGAGTTCTTAATGTGGAAGTACATAAAGAAAAATGCTTTTAAACAAATGTTTATTGGCGGATCTTTACTTGCACTTGTTGCACAAATCTTGCCACTAAAATTATTATTATGATTTTTTTTTGCCTTTTTGCATTTAGTGGTTTGTTGTTGCAAGCCTTTTTTAGTAGTTGTTGTTGTTATAAACAACATTACAATCTAGAAACTATTGCCTTTTCTTTCTTTTATTTCTACATTCGCTGTCTTCTAAAATAGATTTTCATATCAGTGGAGCGTAGAAAATCTCGTTGGCCCTCTGCTTGTTGTTGCAGCAGTTTTTATTTTAGTTATTACCTTTTTTCGCTCTCAAAAGGCCCTGCAATATTTTTTTATATTTAAATAAATAATACATGCTGTTTTTGTTGTTGTTGTTGTTGCAATTCACATTTCCAACATGACAAGTTTACGTGCATTGTAACGATTATTTTTATACATACAACATTTCATGTTGTACGAACGAAAACATTACAAGCTTGCATACGTTTGCAGCCGAATGATAATCGTATACACACATACATATGTGTGTACGTGTGTATGTATGCCAATGAACGAGGGTTGTGTGATGAATGGCAGTTGGTGCTTATAAGCTTACAGGCATTTTGGAAAATGAAATATGGATGCAAAATGGAAACAATTTAATAACGAAAAATCGTTGCAATCGATGGCAAAATATAAAATTTTCAGTTAATTTTAATTATTATTCGAACTCCATTTGTTTCTATATTTGTGATTTGAACGGGCTAAAGTTCGTATCGCTTTTTAAGCCAAATTACATGTGATAATTATTAATGAACAAATAACACCAAAGTCTGTTGTAAATATTCTGACTAACAACACATAGTTGAACGGAACAGCCAGCCGTTTTCGAAGGCCACTAAACCTTCATCATCAGCGTTCTTTTGTGTTTGGTCCACTGTGTGTGGTGTCAGTTGATGTAGATTTCTGCTTTATATACTTAAAATTTTCAAACCTTTAAATCTTTTCTGAGCGGGTATTCCTTTCAAAAGAGGGATAAGAAGAGCCCCATGGATTTACCTTGAATGCAAATTAAGCATTCTTTGTGCCACTAAATACTAAATGCTGGTACTCACTATTCTACATAATCGCGCAAAGAATACAAAACTATAACCTAATGAGTTTTTATTGTTCTTTTTTTGAAATATTCATAAACTCCCTTAAATCAGGGTTGCATTTCCTTAAAAGTCTTATGAGTGTGTAGGATAGTGCGTACCAGCCTTAGGCTTGCATTATTTGTGGTATCAATCGCGATTTTTCTGCCAACTCCTGCAATTTCAACATCCTTCATTCTACGAGGCGGTCTACTAAGCCCGTGTTTTTTTAATAAAACAATGATTTTTCGTTAAAAATATTTTTATCTTTCACTAAAGTCTTTTTTTTAGCTTTAAACGCTTTGTCTAAGATTTCTTTTTTTTATCTTTTCTAAATAATAAGATTTGTGGAGTTCATCAAAATAATTATTTATTTGGGAGATACTTTCATTGTTAGAGTCTAAGCTCTTATCTTCGAGCCATTGCCTCAAGTTTGGGAACGAGAAATAGTCTGTCAGAACTAAGTCCGGAGAACAGGGTGTATGGGGATCCATTCGCAGTCCCATTCATTAATTTTCCCCCTGAAAATTGTGCACCTTTGCATTGTTCAGATAAAAAAGATATTTTTTTCTGGTTCGTTTTTTGTTTGCTTGTTCAAATCTATACAATCGACCTAATAAGTTGGCACAATATTCGCCCTTGACTATTTCATTATTTTGCAGGTATGCAATGTCGATTATACTGCTTACATCCCAAAAAAAACTTTCACCATGATTTCATGGGCTCACCAGCCCACCTTGGACTTCTTTGGCGCCGATTCGGCATTGAAAACTTACTGGTTTGACTGCTGTATGGTGTCGAATATATACTGTGGTGGATTCTGGTTTCATATATATTTACCAAACGGCGCAAAAACTCGTCTATATCGCGTTTGAAGAACGCCAAATACTCATGCGAACTTGTCACACCATTAGGTTTGTGGTCCATTATGAACAAACAGTGCGCCCATCTTGCGGAACGTTTTCTCATACACAAGTTACTATTCAGAGTAAAAACCACAAAGCCATTTGAGAAGCCTATGACTTCCACAGTCTCTTTCACTTTCAAGCTTTGATCGGCCAACCCCATATCGCGTATTTTGCAATTGTTTTTTGTAGGTGTAGAAACCTAAATTGGGTATCTAGAATGTTCGACATTTGCTGGGGTTGTACGGTGCTAACAAATTCAATAAAAAATAACTAATTTGCCATTGAAATTGCTGGTAAAGAGTCCCCATAGTATTTATCTGAAGTTTCCCAGCAAAAAAATAATTCTTAATGAGCACATGAAACTCACTTTCTTCATATTATTCTCAAATCACGCAGTAGTCTGCTACCAATGGCTGCCATATAATCTAAATGGTCTAACTTCTTCAAATTTTGATAAGAATCAACTGACAGTTGCTTGCTGACAGAATTACTACTGCCTTTTCAGTAAGGAGGCGGGAAATTAAAAAATTAATGTGATATATAAATCGTATATATCAGTTATTTTTTCGTTTTAGAGCCATGCATATAAAGTTTGTGTCAAGATTCAAATGTATTCTCTATTAAACTGTAAACTTTCTCAATAGACTTGCTAGCGTAACTTTCCAACATTTTACAGTCACTTATATATATATATGAATGAATGGTATAAGATGGACTTCAGGATCGAAAAACATTTACATTTAATGTTTTCCCACACGATATCCCAAAGACCCAAAAGCGTTCTCCAGCATTATTTTAAGGAAGCCCCTATAATATTTCAGAAATATTGCATGCAAGCATCAGGTTGATGGATAGATGGATGGACGGTTATATGAACGATTCGGATGGAAGAACCATAAAAAATGATATAAAAGTCGTGTATGTCAGTTATTTTATCATTTTAGAGGAATCCGTAAAGATTTTATGATCCCTTAGAAGACAATTGAAAGACTCAACAGTATTCTCTGTTACACTGCATACGTTGTGAGCATATTTGCTTCCCTAATTGCTTAGAATTTAACCTGAAAATGAATGAATGGAATATGAAAATAAGTCTACTTCAGGATCGAAAAAACCAATTTTTTTTATTTCAAGGACTCAAAAGCGCTACAGAAGCCCTTTAAGGAAACCACTTGTATCTTAACGCATTGTTTAGAAATATTGCATACAAGTTTCAGGTGGATGGTTGGATGGCGGTATAAACGATTCGGTTCGAAGGACCATGAGCAATGATATATTTTAGAGTAACCCAGAAAGAGTTTGTGATCTTTAAGAAGACAATTAGAAGATTAAAATATATTTTCTGTAACACTGTATATATTTGAACACATTTAATAATGTAGATTAGAGAGCTGCGTAAACAGTCTTGAAATGTAACAACGTCATGATTTTTAAATGTATTCACGTCGCATGTATTATACTAAACCAATAATAAATGCTGTCGTACTATAAGCGAAGCACGATGGATGTATTGGTGTATGTGTATATCAGTTGTAACAAGCGATGTCGCAAGACAGCTTGTTTGTAACTGAAAAGAAGTACTGTTGATTAGTGTGTGTGTTTGAGTGTGTGTGTAATGTAGATGATAAGCTTTTATGTGATTAACCGCATACAACTAATGTTAATACATGTGTGTGCCTTTGCATGTGCGCAGAAAAATAAAAAATCATACACACATACATGCATGACGTTTGTACACGAGCTCATGCGTAGAAAGAAGCAAGTATCACAAATTCTTCTGTCACGAAGTGTTTTCTTCTTTACTCTTATACCTACAATACTCAAAAAAAATTTCTTGCAAACAATGTTGTTAACGTTTGTTTTATAAGATTTCGCTGTAGTAAAGCATTTGAAAAATCCCTCATGTCTTGAAAGTTCTTATAAGATGTCTTTTGCAGGAGACTAATGTAGGTTAGGGTAGGTAGGGGTGGCAGTCAGAAACCCGGACTCACATAGACCATTTTGGTCCATTGTGATACCACGGAGACTCTGCTTATGCGGAGTCCCCATCGTCGAACCAACCAGAGCTCAATATAAAACTATTAATACGTTGAAGTTCAACACCAGCAATGTCAGAAAGTTCCCATTGAACTCCCATTGCGCCCATTGTTGCCATTCTCTTTCTTTCAAGTGCAGGACAGTGACAAAGAAAATGTTCTATGCTTTTTTTTGCTAACGTAACTTGCCATTATTTTACAGTCGTCTGTAAAAGTATTTAAAATGGACTTCATAGTCGGAAAAAGTTAACCAATTGAATTCTTTTAAATCCCAGGAAGTACACATTCACATTTAATTTAATCCCACACGATATACCAAAGACCCAAAATTGTAGCAGCAGGCGTTTAAGCAAATCCCCCTCGTATATTAATAAATACTTTAGAAATATTGCATGCAAGCATCAGGTGAATGGATAGATGGATGGTTATATGAACGAGTACGAGTACTGACTACTTATTTCACATAATATTACAATTACAATATCTCGGTGTATTTATCTTTACTTTTGGCTCTAAGTACAAGTTTATTTCTTCTAATGATTATTTCTTCCTGTCGAGGTTCTGCAATGACAACGTCATCATCATAATCATAATTATTGTCGTCACTGTCGTCGTCGTCATCGTCGGCAGTAGCTTTAAAAATAAAATTTATTTAGTTTAGGACTTAATTTTTTATTTATTTATTTATCTTTTATACTTTAGTAGATCGCTGTCTTTGACTTCCACAATGAAGAACAGCAGCAGCAGCGGCTGCTGCAATAGCGACAGCTCATAATAGGCGTATTATCAACAGTTTTTTTTACAGCAGCAGAGCCAATATCGTCTAGCAATTACCTGCAACTTGCTCTATTTGCCGCAGACACAGGCACAGACATGTTTGCGCAATGTTTGGCATGTGCATTTTACACATTCAACCAACATTTTCTGGGTGCCTTGTGCCTACATTTCATTTCAAATTCTTTAAGTTTGTTTTACTGACTGACTTTATTACCTGATCTTATTGCAGTTCTTTTTTCTTATAACAAGATTTTCTTCTTCTTATTATTATTATATTTTTTTCCCCTTAATTCTAGTTTGTAGTAACAACATGAAGACCCTTTTATTTTAAATTGCAGGTATACATTATGTTGAATTCTGTAACTGATTTCTTCATTTTCTACCAAGTTCTTTTTATTTTTATCTCAACAATGTTAATGGCTTTTAAAACGCAATGATAGATAAGTATTAGTTTTATTTAAAAATAGGTAACAAGTTTTTTTATTTCAGCATTATTGTATGTAAATGAGGTTAATTTAACTGCTGCTTTGCCATATATTGAATATTTTGTAATAAAGTACAAGGTCAAAGAAGATTTTAGAAAAATATATACAAGCTTTTCATAGTTAACAGCTACTTCAAGCGCTTTCGAAGATAAGTTTCCATGACTTAAATTTACACCAAAGCTAAAATACTGGCCAATGGCCAGATTAAGGGCGCCATTACCAAATAGGCCTGCAACAGGCATGTTTAAATTAAGTAACTTTTTTTATGTTTAAAAAAATTTATAAAAAAAATCCTTTAGGATTCCCCTTTTTGAACACTAATCCTGTCAGTTGATAGCTGTCACAACCTTGAACAAGCTCTGTAATTCAGTTTTTATTTGACAGCCATTGATAGGAGACTGCTCTGTGCTTTTTTTGCGCAAAAAAATCATCTCTCACCGATGTCGAACGTTCTGAATGCCCAGCTGAGATCTCTACACTAGAAACAATAGAAAATACTTACGATATTAGTGGCATACCTTCACACAGAAAAAAAAATACCAATGTAAAATCACCATGCAAAAATTTTGATTTAAGTTTACAAGAAATAATAATAAAGGGTGGTTAAATTTTAAGGGCCGATGTTGATTTTGAATAAAACACAAATTATTTAGGAAATTATGGTTATTTCTTTTTATTATGATAATATGGTATAGTTTAATTATATGTAAAACAAAATATCGGCCAAATGATCGCCGCGACCTCGGTGGAACACCTCTATTCGATGATGCAAATTTTCGATGACGCCAAGGCATAATTGAGGTTCTATGTCGTTAATGTGCCGAATTATCTCATCCTTTAGCTCTTGAATTGATGCTGGCTTATCGACGTACACTTTTTCTTTCAAATAACCTCAAAGAAAAAAGTCCAACGGTGTCAAATCACACGATCCTGGCGGCCAATTGACATCGCCACCACGTGAGATAACACGTGAATTTGTTGTGCAAAAGAGCCATTGTTTCGTTAGCTGTGTGGCGAGTGGCACCATCCTGTTGAAACCACATATCGTTCACATCCATATTTTCCAATTCGGGCCATAAAAAGCTCGTTATCATCTCACGATAACGAACACCATTCACAGTAGCTGCCTGTCCGGCCTCATTTTGGAAAAAATATGGCCCGATGATGCTGCCAGCCCATAAACCGCACCAAACATTCACTCTTTGTGGGTGCATTTGTTTTTTTTTTTACAATCACTCTTGGATCATCATTCGCCCGAATGCGGCAATCCTGCTTATTGACGAATCCACTGAGGTGAAAATTGAAAATTGAGGTGGTCACACTATCACGAACAGCAGCAATCTTTTCTGGAGCATGCACTGGTGTTTTCACATCTCCTACAGACCCGGTTTGCTCAACTTTTTGCACGATTTTTCCGATTGTACGCACATTTGGTCGATTGTTCTGACTGAAAAAATCACAAAGTTCACGATATGCATTTTGATTTGAACGCCCATTTTCATAATAAGCCTGAATAACTTCAACGCGTTGCTCGATTATGTATCTTTCCATGGTTCAAACTGAGTTAGTCTGAAATTGAGAAACGTCAAATGAAATTCAGAAAACAACTTGACATTTAGGTGTGGTTCACATTCAACATCGGCCCCTAAAATTTAACCACCCTTTATATTGTTTAAGTGTGTTGTTCTTTATTTGCTTTTTTCATAACTGCAATACACTTTTGTGATAAGTTGTGTGGGTTGTTTTGTATTGTTGTTGTTGTTTTTTTTAATGTTTGTAAACAGCCGACAAACTGCTACTGGCTTGTAGGCAGGATACTAGTCTTGTAGTCGGAGTATCACTGGATTGAAACCTTTAGACAAGTCAAAGTATTTTTTTTTTTTTTTTTTTAACTAAAACTTTTCAAATAAATTTTGTGTTAAATTATCAATTAAATAATGTTGAATTAACATTTTATTCGCGATGGTATAGATTTAGTGTGTATCTAAGGAATATTTAAACATGTTGTGGCTGCAGGGGTAAGCGCATTGACTACTAAACAATGAGTTCGGAGTTCAAATCTTGGCCGGAAAAGCCAATTTTATAAACAAACAAAAATTTTTCAGATACCTGTGCCAAACACACGTAAGTTAAATAATTAATACAATAAAAAACCGGGGTCCTATGACACCCGGTTATAGCAATTGCTACTTAGCTATATAATACTATGTTCACACTTATGTGTTTAACATCCTATTCGTCTTTAAGAGCGTAAACACAATATTTTTTGGATATTTTACCATACATTGACCTGTTTTGTTTAGCATCTCAAAACTCATCGATAAACACGTAAATGTGGTATGTTCAGTGCGTTTTTGATAACTCTGGCAAATTTGTCTTGTTATTAAATGGCGGCACGTTAAAAAAATTATTTGAAACACAATAATTGTTTAAAAAATATTACATTATTTACAAAAACATTTTTGTTTAAAAATAATAAAGCAAATAAAAAACATAATTGTTCGAAATTTCTTACAAACACAATAATTTATTGACAAAACGTCAACCTTAAACATCTCAAATATAATGTGAACGGTTGTGTTTAGTTCTTAGAAAACTCGTCTTAAACAATAAAATTATATTATATGATGATGTCAAATTCGCCACAAATATTTCAAAACGTTTCCATTTATTTCCCATTAATATTTTCTATCGGCGCACGATTAAATTAATATATTGTTTGTGGGCGGTGGCGGCTGTTAGCCGGCTTACAGCCGATCGGCTGTGTTCTCTGTTTTGTGCTAATGGCAAAAACAATACAAAAACAAATTGAACAATCGTTCTCAATGTTTTGGGTTTGCTTTTGTTGTTACTCACATCAAAGAACGAAACAAAACAAAATCAAACAATTTGTTTCGTTTATTTTCTTAAGGTAGAATTAGTAAAATCGTATCGTGATGTTGCGTGTCAGCTGACAAAAATCGTACCATATACAATGCATGTTACTAGTTATAAAATACGTGGTGGTAGCACTGCTGACGTAGGAATCTGCAGAAAACAGATTTTTCTGTAGCGAATGTCAAAAACGCCGCATTTAATGCCAGACAAAAAAAAATGTGCTGAGCAAACTGGTACATTTTCTATAACTTGTGTACAAAGTTGAACAATACGGCAAGCTGTAGAGTAGAATGATACGATTTTACTAATTCTACCTTTACTCTTCTTAAGTACAAAGAAACCAAAACAAAAATAAATTTATAACTGTAATAGTGTCGAATATTTTTGTTACGAAAATCATTTCCTAACTCCTGTATCGCGCCATAAATAGCAATAGATATAATTACTACATAAAATTAAATTCATGTTAACCCAACTTGAAATAACCTTGATTCAACATCATTCCTTATTTTGATTTTAGCAGTACGTAAATTTTAAATTAACGTGAAATAAAGCTATTTCAAAAAGCAAAAGTTTTCTTTGAAAATTACTATAAATCATGTTAGATTAACATGAAACACATATGAAGCAAAATCATTGCCGAAAAATATAAAATTATTCTTCTTTACGTAGATTTTTAAATGAAATTTTTTTGTGTGTTGGTCCTTGGAATTAAATACACATCCCATGTAATCGTTTTTTATATATAAAACTAAAACCATTATTAGAAAACTTGTGGATTCACCTCAATGGTATAAAAGAAACTTCTTGTATCAACTTACAATTAAAGTCAAATTACGTGACATAAAACTTTTTTTTTTTGTTTAGAAAAGTTTATATTACAAGTACATGGATTCCCACTGTGCAACATGCAAACACAAAAAAGAAATAAGTTTCATTATCCAATAATGTCGCTGGAATTAAAAGTAAAGAAAAAAAAGATTGCTGGTAAAAGTCTTTCAGACGTACTTATGACACTCTCTGCTACAACATGCAACAAAAATTACGCGCAAATAAAAGAATAAACTAAGTACATACATAAGTAAATGAAAAGTGAGCGGAGTTGAGTATGAGATGGCAGCAAATTTTTCAATTAAAAAGCATTTAAGTAATCCGTCCGCACTTACTTAATGCGATGACGCTGCTGATGATGATGGCCGCAAGCATGAAATTTTAGTTTTTCGCTACTGCCTGTTTATTTCCCCATAAACCGGCACTACCTCCATTAAGGCAGCAAGCAGTCTTCATCCTCCCGGCCTGGCAGCCTCTTCAGGCCATACTGCTGCATAATGTTTGTTTGAGGTGTTGCGCGCTGTTTTACTACAGTATTAAATAGCTTCATGCCACAAAATATTTACTTAGATTCTTTTTTTTATAACAGTTTTTGTTGCTTTTAGTGTAGAAAATTGTCGACAACAATTTTCGTATTTTCTTTTGTGAGTTTTTGCTAAGTGTGTTGTGCTATTGACACTGGCGCTCTTTTTTCTATCTTACGAGTAATTTCAACAAAAAAAAAATAGCATTTTTGTAAGAGTGTGAATTTCATGTCTCAGTTGCATGTTTGTTTCAGAAGAAATCTTAGATTTTCTATTACAGGATACTTCAGGGACAATTTCTTTTTTTTTTTTTTGTTCACTCTAAATTTCACTTAAATGACATGGGTATTTAGTTTAAATCTGTGCAAATCTTCTCTAACAACTTCTTTCATTGAAAAAAATAATAAGAAGTTCATTTATGTACAAATTTTCAAAAATTGCTTTTTAATGATGGAAAACTTAACACCGTCAATTGCTAACAACAACAACAACAACAACAACAGCAAAAACAGTAGTAACAATAAATCCTGTTAAAGTAACTGGCAATACCGTTGGCAAAATATAATAAAAAAAGTTTAAAAAATAAAATAGAAAAGATAAGCATGAAAATATCCTTGCAAGCAGACTTTTCAATTTGTGGGGATTTGTCCCCCAAATAGGAGATTTTTTTGTGCTTGGGAATACAATTTTCATGAAAATATCCATCTCTTACAAATCCATTATTTGTGTGACGTAGATATAGAATATATGTTGTAAACAAAGAAACTAGACACCGGTTTTCGAATAGTTTGAATATTTGAAATTATGAAAAGACCGGTTTCGGTTTTTACAATTAAGGAGAAACCGGTTAACCGGCTTTTGTTATGTAAGAAAATTATTGTACAAAAGTTTTAATTTTAAATTGATTTAGTAAGAAAAAGAGTTAACAGTTCATGCAAATATTATAAAACAATACATAAATTGAAGGTAAAACATAAAAATTAACTTATGTCTGGTACATAAACCTATATAATATACATACATATGAATGTATGGACAAGGTGGATGTCTAGCTCTATATAAAATATAAAGCAAAAGATCAACAAAACTAAAAAACACTTTTTACAAATGGATTTTGGCATCCATTGCTCACCATAAGGCCAATTTGATTCGCCTCTGCTACCACCTCAAAAATGCCTAGAAAGTCAACAGAGCACGTTGGTCTAGTTTTAACATCGTAAAAACTAATTTTATGGCAAAATGTACAAATTGAAAAGTATTCGACTCAGCCGGTTTAAATGGTAAAAAACCGGTCAATCAACATTTTGAAAAAATCGACAGCCGTATTGTGAAAAAACCGGGATCTAAAACCGGTAGAAAAACCGAGTCGATCACCCCAATGATGACGTAGATGCTCAGTAGAAAAAATCTCCAAGAATTTTTTTTTTTGAAAATTTACTTTTTTCTTTGGGGCTTTTTGGGGACAATATATAATTAAGAATTTTGTTTAGTTTATCCTTTTTATGTTTCTTTTTTTGGTCAAATTCGCATAATGATATTTTTCCTGCTGCTGTTGGTAACCACGCAAGAATCCTAAGATATAAAAACTTATGTCTGGCAAGTCTAAAAATTGTGTATTAGTAATTATTGTGAATTAAATTGTGAATGACAACTGATCAAAAAAACATTTAGTTAAATTTTCGTAAAGAAAATGGGCCATAACCATAGTCAACAAAAAAGTCTACTCTTTTAGTTTTAGAATGTAATTTTTTAAAAAATGAACTTTCGACCTGTCATGGACGAGAAAAACTGCACTTTAAAGGAAAAAGTTGGTTCTAAAGTTAAAAAATGCTGAAGCTGCTTTTAACTACTTAGATTAGCATCGACTCTGGTTTTTTAGTTCAAGACAAAACACATTAAAATAAAAGAGAACACATACATATGTATATATGTATATATGTATGTATGTACGACTTTCTACCTCTTGGGTTCTTTTTTTCCTATAAGCAATTTATAATCCAATTATTGAACAGTTTATTTTATTAAAATAATACAAATACCTTTTAAATTTTCTCTATATTAATTATTTGTTAAGTTGTTTTTATTTTCGGTTGTTTTATTTTATCTTGTTATTAAATTTAACCCTTTAGGCAGTGTCAGACAGTGCTGCCAGAAAAACTTTGCCTCTTGTCCCCAATTTAAATCATCATGTCCCCAAAAATCCCCATTTCAAAAGGAAAATCCTTACTTTTGTCCCCAAAAATATTTTGTCAATATTGTTGTTTGATATCATTTTAAAATGATGCTGTAACTCAATCCATTGCTTCAAAACTCTTTGCACAGCTTTTCTTATGATAACCATCTAGTGTTTGATAATAGTACAAGTTTGTCAAATTTATTTGAGTCCACACCTAAATTGGTTAAATCGAATACAGTCAAATCCCGATAATTCGTAATCGCAAGTGACTGGCCATTTCTTACGAATTAAAGGGGGTTAAAATAAAATAAATGCGAATTAACGGGTTTTTTTCAATTTATTTACTAAAACGATAAAAAAAACATAAAAAACTGTTGCTAAAAATAAAATACAAAATAAAAATTTGTTGTTTTTGTAACACCGACAGAGTTTTAATGTAGAAACAGAATAAAGTCTGCAACTTCAGGAAAATCGCTGACAAATTAATCAAGCCCATAATAACATCGACGGCAGTAACTTCAAATGCTCTCTAATTTTTGTTTTATTTTCTTTTGTGCTTATTTTTCTTTGCAGTTTTGTTTACAAAATGTATGAAATTTATTGAAAGTATGTTAACATTTTTGTGAGAATGAACATTGATATGTGAGAGCATAAGAAAAAACGCTCTCAAAATAAAATAGATTCTATCTAACGACTGGTTTCTGCGGCTGTTTTTTTGTGTCAATTTGTATGGAAAATTTGTTGAAGCCGGTATTCTGTTTAATCATTTATGCGTGAGCTTTGAAATTTTTCTTTATTCATTAAAAAACTGATCTTAAGAAAATAAACACAAGAAGCAAAATCAAAAACCAACGCAAAAAAAAATAGCGGTAAACAATAAATCATTTTTCCATGTTTATGTTGTTTCTATTATGAATTATAAGTGGTAGTCAGCAAACAATTACGATTTATAAGAGGTAAAGGAGATTTTATTTGAAAAAAAAAATTACGAATTATTAGCGAGGGGACCAAAATGTCTAAATTTTACGAATTAACGAAATTTTTTCAAGGGACCGACAGTTTATTACGAATTATCGGGAATTACGATTTATCGGGGTACGAATTATCGGGATTTGACTGTATTTATTTGTACTTAAGCGTTCGCAACGGAGAGTGCGAGAAATAACAAAAAATTCTACACAAGTGGGAATTGATTTTGCCACTTGTGAGCTGCAAAAGTTCAGTGAATGGCAAACACACTTAACCATTTTGATGGAATTATTTTAATTTTTTAACAAAGTATAAGTTAAGCCATTATAACTCATACATTAAACACATAGCCCACAGCAGGCTACACGACTACAAGTGCCACAGGCAAAAAGTGATGCCTGGTAGCCAGCTACTTAATTATTTTAAAAACGACAGTAACACCATACGATCCTGATATTGAAGTATAAATATACATTTCAGTGGTGGCGCTTTCAAATATTTCATATATATAAAAATAAAAGTGTTTATTCAAAAGTATAAAAAGAAATAATTTTCTTTTATATTTTTGCGAATTTTACTATTTACATATTAGTAATTAGCATTAGCTTATGCCGGCCATACACTACACAAGTTCAGTGCTCAAGTCTGGCACTGTACAGTGCGTTTGTGTAGTGTATGGGGGGCGGTTGTGCTATTTACGCAGTGAACTGAGTAAATATTAAAACGATTTTGATATTTGCTCAAGTTTGAAAACTGTACAGTGAACTTGTGTAGTGTATGTTGCAAACGCTCAGTTTTGTCGTGATTTCTTAAGAGTTAAAAACAAAAAATGAGCGCAGAAAATATATTCTGGACAGAGTTCCTACAATTATACAAAGAATCGCCTGCATTATGGAGCATTAAAAGCAGTGATTATAGCAATAGAATTATGAAAATCGATGCAAATAGAGAAATGGCTGTTAAAAAGATTAACACATTTAGGATTTAGGCTGTTTTTATTGCCACACCAATTAATAAAATAGACCAGTATTTGCTCATGTTGTGTTCTTCACTTATAATTAGCTTTAAAATAAAAACATGTTGATTATTGAGTTCTTGTTTCAACTTTGTTATTTGTTGTTGAGCTTCTCATTTGTTTAAATGAAAGTTTATGACATAATAACTCTAGTTGTTCTAAGAAGCTTTGGGTAAAGGTTCCCTGATGATCTGCATTAGCAACAGTGAAATGCGCATAGGATCCAGCTAAACCCCTCAATAATCAATTTCAATGTAATTTTAATAATAAAAAAAAAATATTTTACTTAATAAGTAAAATATTAATTTGGGATTATTAGTGCGTTTAAAAATTTTAAACTTAAATTTTAACAATTCCCATAGAGAAACAACTAGTTAAAAACTGCACAGTTTACTTGTATAGTGTGTGTCACAAGCTTAGTTTACGCAGTGTCAGACTTGAGCACTGAACTTGTGTAGTGTATGGCCGGCATTAGTAATTTCTTTAATACATTTAGCAAATTTTTTTTCTCGTTTTTACCAAAATTTTTTATTTTTAATGGCTTTGGTGATTTTTAATCAACTTCTCGCGAATTTTTGCAAACTTTTTTGCTTTTATTTTTTAACATTGGACTTTATTATCATCCGCTGTTAGTAAATTTTTGCGAATTTTCGTACAATTTTGGCAGATCTTACAGTTTTAGCGAATCTTAATCAATATCAATCCTTTTTTTTTTTGTCAATTTTGTAACTTTTCGCGAATTCCCATTTTTTTTCGCTTTATAAAAATATAATTACAGTAATAATACTATTTTAAAATAATCTGTACAATTAGAAGAAACTCCATAAAACGTAAATATTGTATTCAGATAAAATACTCTTATAAGAAAAAGTGATGTTAGAGCTCTAAATGAAAAGTCCCCAAATCCCTCCCCACGAAATTCTGTCCCCAAATGAGAAGCGAAATCCCCATTTTGGGGACAAATCCCCTAATCTGGTGGCACTGGTGTCAAATGAGGGAGTGATGGCAGAGTTAAGAGAGAGAGAGAGATGCCACTTCCTTATATTTTGTTTTCAATCATATGAAAAATTTCCAATATTTGTTGCGGCACCCAGTTAAAGTCGGTTCAACTTAACACTCACCTTGTTTTTAACTATAGTAGACAAATATTTAGGAAGAGGTCAAGGCGAATTGAGTATCAGGTGACCTTATCAGTACAACAATTTTACAACACAAAAAACAATATGTAGTTTGCTATGCTACAAAATCAATCTGTCAAATGATTTCTGAGCAAATTTTGACATTTCGGTTCAAATTGCTAAATTTTGCATCAACAGCTGATAATCAGCCGGGCTGATAGTGTCACCTGATACAGAATTCGCCTTGGAACAGGTTTTTAATTTAAGTTGTTTCTAAAACGAACCGACTTTATTCCGTGACTATGGTTATGGCCCAATATTTTGAATTTTTTGCTATTGTAAAAAATTGAGGCAAATGCTTATTTGAGCATAATAAAAAAATATAATAAATACAAACTTTAAAAATAATTCTGTTTTCAAAAATTTTCTTTTTTTAAAGAAGTAGGATAACACTTAGCAATGAATGTCTACTACTATTACTTGTGTTACCTTCTTTAAGAAAGGGATAGTGAGATGGAGCAGATAGGTGGTAAAGGAAGATATAGAGGAAAGCTTCACTCCTTTACAGCTCTGTTTTTATTTCTTTTTTTTCACGTTTTTACGTTTTTTATAAGTCAGTGTTGCAGCGCCTCTGGTATTAATGCGACGTATTATATCCTTTCAAGACTTGTTCAATAGCCATTTTATTTACTATTTTACTCGAAACCAGGACCTTCGGTTTTGTAGTCAACGTGCTAACTACTTCAGCCAACGTCACCCTTATTAGCTAATGAATAATTTCGTTTTTTCAGGTACTGTAGGGACTTTTGGGGATAAGGAAATAGCAAAGAAAGTTTTTGGGATTTCTGTGGATGACTTTGAAATTGGGGATAAGGTATAACATAAAACTGGGAACCCTGCTCGCAAGGTACGAAATTACATAGCTTGACTTACGCTAAAGAAAAAGAAAACTTTCTTCGACGATATAAAGCAATTCAACTATTAACTAAATATTTCATCTCACAATGTACAGTGGTTGCAAAAGAGTAGAAATGTCACACAAAAAATAGTTTTTAAGTAGTTCTTCAGCAAAGTTAAAAGTTAAGTTATGAGAATGAATCCACCTTAGAGTGTTCGGTTTTGGCAATTTTGATTTCATGCCCAATAATTTAAATAGTGTTGACGCTTTAATTAAAGCATAAAAAGTTATCGACTAAACATATGGTATGTATACTTTATTTAACATTCATTTTAATGTGTTTTTTTTAGGTGCAGTAATTTGCGCTTAAATGATTTCTCAAACATGCAAGTTTTTGGAAACAATTAATCGGGTTAATCATTTATGAGATATTCTCTTAATTTAAGCACTAATATGCAATTTCATACAGTTTTAATTCATTAAGCGAGTACATGAATTAGTCGGAGATTAATGAAGCGGAAACTACTGTATAGAATTTTACGTTTGTAATACTGCTTGATTAAATTGGACACAGTGCGAAAAGTTCTGCTCTAAATTGCTGCTAAGTATTCACATATTTATGTCCTAAGTTGCCAATTTATAAACTGCTTTCTAGGTAAAACCTATAGAATAATGTTGTATTTAACTTAAATAATTTTCACTTTTATTTTTTAAACAATTTTCATTTCATATGCAGACATTTCCAACCACTTTTCTTAATATTAGTGTCACAATATTCACAATCAGTTTCTTTTCTTATTATTTCAAGTTGCTGAAACACAATATTGTTTCTTTGTCTGTCTATCTAATAGACCAGGGGTTCCCACCAAATTCCTGTTAACGGACCCCTTAAAAAAAATTTCTCGTGAAGTGTAGAAAGTATAATAAATATTTTTTAGATTGAATAAAACTGCAAAAAAGTGAAATCAAAATTATATCTTTTTTATTTGGCTCAAAATTTATTTATGAAAGTTCATTAATACAGTCGGGCCTCGATTATCCGTGACCTGGTTAACCGGTAACCCCGATTAACCGTGATGGCCAAAGATCAGTATATTGTTTTTTGTTTGCAATGTTTTCAAATTGTTTGCTTCAATTAACCGTGATTACCTCTATTATCCGTGATGGCAGAATTTTTTTTTATTAACTTCAAATTCATACATACAATATAATAAATATGAAAACGGGGAATTCCGTTGTTTGCATACGATGAGTCAGAAGCATTTACAAGTGATTAGTTTAATTTTGAAATTTGAGAAATATATTTGTTATTCGATTAGCCGTGAAAATCGGTTATCCGTAATGCTTCTGGTCCCGACCATCACGGATAATCGAGGCCCGATGGTATGTTTAAAAACACACCGTTTTTATTACTCGACTGCACAACGCAAAGAAGGGTATTGTGTTTATCAGTCTATGTATGTATGTATGTGTGTACCTTTGCGGCACTATATAAACCGAATGCGTGGACCGAGAGTGTCACTAAAGATATGTCAGTTGTCAAAATTCAATATGGCGGCCAAAAGACGCCATTTTGTAAATGTGAAAAATAATAAAAAGTCGGCGAACTATATAAAAATGAGTATCGTTCGACATGTATTTTAAAATCATCTTTAGGTTTCTTTAATGATTTTTAATTTGGAATCACCATTTAGGATATTTAACGGTTCAAAGTTGGTCGCAGTCGAGTTTTTTGATTTTTTTTATAAATACTTGTTATTTATATATGTAAAGCCAAATTTTAACTAATCCTAAAAATACTGTCTCAACTTTGACATGTTTAAGCTTCAGTTCAATTTGTATAAAATTAAATGTCAATAACAATAATATCAGCTGTTTCTGATAGTGATGGCAATAACAGTAAGTGTAGAGTATTCAAAAGACTTAAGGCCGGGGCACAATGAATCCGTCAGACGTTAAACTTCGGCTTTTTCGACTGACAGCTAAGTTGAAATAAACGGTTTCTTATGAGGTCTGTTACATACAGTACATCTCCGTCAACGCAAAGTACAAAACTTGGTCAACTTTTATCTTTTTGCGTACGTTGAGTAGTTTGACAGATATTGGTTAGTTGTTTTGGTATATTCTGATTTAAGTTTTTGTGTTTTGTGGCAGCAAAAATAAAATTAAACAAAAGAAATAAAATAAAAATAAATAAATGGAGAATCAACCTATTGAAGCTGTTCAAATACTTCCTTCAATAGAGTACTCATTGTGCCAAACTTCTCCGCCGCTGCGTTAATGCCCGTTGAAAAAGGCGCCGGCCTTAATATTATTTTTAAAAATACTGTTTTTCGGCTCTTTATGCGGACCTTTTGGATGCTTGATACGGACCACCATTTGGGAACCGTTGTAATAGACTGACTGTCTGTGTGGCTGTCTGTTTGCCTGTCTCCCTTTAGCTAGATTAGGGTATTTCAAGTGTTTATCTTGTGTCTGTTAGTTGTCTGCAACAAAATACTCTACTTCGTCAATTTTGTAGCAGAACTACACACACACACACACACACACACACACCAACAGAAGAAATCTATTGTATTGTTGCACAGAAAGGAAGTGAAATGAAAATAACGTTACACAATTCTATCAATTCTCTCTCATTCCAAACTACTGAAAGCATAAACCAGAGACGGGCTTACCTCATATGACCAGCGTTTGCGCTTTGGTTACTTTTAACCAAAATTGGTTACTTTTTTTTCCAATGTGTACTTGTGAACTTTTTTTCCATTTTGGTTACTTTTCTTCAACACAAAAATAGCCACTTTTATATGGTATATAAATTAGAATATAACTAACTATTGAGATAAACTATCACGTGGATGAAAGAATTTTCGTGGCTAAAAAAATACGGATGTGATTTCCAAACAGATGGTAAATATTGTATCCCAATAGAAATTGCTCAGATGTTCTAAATTGGAAATAAGAAGTTGAATTTTGGGGCAAAGTTTCCAAACATACAAATTAATACAACGAAAAATTTTTGGGTGACTTTATTAAATTTTGTTTTTAGCTTAATGCCATTTTCACACACTTCGGGGTCTTCTGAAAGGATATTTTCCCAGCTAGGTTTAGTCAGAACTAAATGCAGGAATAAGATTGATTTCAATACCAACTCCATAATGCATATGTATGTATATTTAATACTTTATCCATTCAGTCATGTGTTTGGATAGCGAATATAACACTGTGTGTAATTTTTTAAGTCATGGAAATATAATCATATACGAACACCACTACGTGATAAAAGACAAACAAAAAAGACCCGTGTCTTGCCCCAGGTCATGCACATTTTGTTTGCCCCAAAGATTTGGGGCCTCAGTGTCATTTTTGCATTTTCTCCGGCTCATGTCTTGCAAACCGTTCGGAATTTCGATTTACTCTTTGAGGCAAAGTTGTAGCTCTTGTCATACAACAAAAATTGTGAACATACATATGAAATTAAAAAAACATTATCTTCATGATCAAAATCTCAAAAAATGTAAAAAAAATTGATTTTTACACCTTTTTCCCCCTGGTCAGGTACATAAGTAGCAAGCGGTTCAAAATTCAAGGAAACTATCAACGATCAAAATGTACCTAAGACCTCAATAAACAACTTTCCACAACATATGAACTTCCTAGGAATGATTCTTAACACCGTTTAGGTAGCGCTTAGGCAGCCAAAAAAGTAAAAAAATTCAAAGCAAATGAAATTAAAAAACGGTTTTAAGAATCATTCCTAGGAAGTTCGTATATTCTATAAAGTTGTTCATTGAGATCTTAGGTACATTTTGGTGGTGGATTGTTTAATTGAATATTGAACGGTTTGCTACCTATGGACCTGAACAGGGGAAAAAGGTGAAAAAATCGAATTTGTTTAAATTTGCCACAGATACATATATTTCTTAACGGAAGTACAAACAAAAAAGTACATGCATATATTAAATGTATAGAGATTTTGGTTACTTTTTGTCGCCTTTGGTTACTTTTTTTTTCATATTTTGGTTACAAAAATATTATGGTAGTGGCAACGCTGCACATGACTACACTGAATCAAATTTAAACAGGAACAGTCAGATGAACACTTAAGGCTGAGTCACATACAATCCTCCCCAGCATTACACATTACCATCAGACCTACTTGCCATATAATGACTTACTTTTCTGATTAACAAATTTCATTAGTCGCTTACAAAGCACGTTACATAAAATTAAAAAAAAAATTATGTACAAGTTGATAAAGGAGGAGAATGATTCTTTCAGATTTAATAGATTACTTGAACATGTTGCCAAGTAAAAAAATAGTAACTACTACTCAAGCATCGATTATTGCAGTATCACGTCTTGTTAAATCATTAAGTTGGTAATCCACCCAAAATACTTAATTCCAAACCCGATTACCTAAATCGAAACATACCAATAGCTGTTAAACTATTAAATGTAAGCTAAAAGTTAAAAATTGCCCATCTTTTGTACTTTGCATTGACGGAGACGTACTGAATATGTCAGAGCTAATAAGAAACCAGGTACTTCAACTCAGCTGTCAGTTGAAAGAGGTGAAGTTTAACGTATGATGGATTCAATGTCACTCGGCCTTTAAACAATTGGTATGAATGAAAGAGCAATATCTACTAATCTCTTAATTTTGTTTAGCTGAGTGCCCTTCACATTTTTTTGTTGTTGCTAACTTTCGAAAAGCAATGTGTCCAAATACCGAGTGTGGGCTGAGATTGGCGGTGCATGAAAAATTACCCACATTTCCATCTCTGGGTAATTCTTGCACTTAAGCATAATTGTGTGTAAATTTTGAAACTTATTAGTAGAAATTGCACTCAGTGCACTTGTTGTTGTCATCATCATCCTCCCAAGATTTTTGGTTTCTATTTTTCTTTCTTTCATTTGGTTGTTCATCAGAGTTGATAACTCTTAGTTGCATCTCTGTTGAATTGTGTAAAATATTGATTTTATTTGGTGGCTGTTTTTGTAAGATGTCGTTTGTCAAGGAATTGCCAACAGACCCAAAATTTTATTTAAGCAAAAAAAAAAAGTATTTAAATGAATAAAGAAATTAAAGAGTTTAGAGCAGATTAATTTTGATTGAAAATTAATTTGTTGAGTGAAAAACATTTAAGGAAATTAATTCAAGAATAATAATATATTGAAAGTAATTAATTCGCCTTGCGTCACCTAATGGCAGGACCAGAACCAGGAGTATGAGCATGTCAATTCTAAATGCAAATCATGTAAAATTATATTCCTTCTTTTATCGTTTCCACTTGAAGGCATTTTAAGTTTATGCGTTATGTTTCATTGATTATTTTATTGCATTTCGTTAATTGAAATAAATGACTTGTATGTGAAACAATAAAAAAAGAAATACTTGCATTAGCTAAGTTTGCAGTTTCCCTAATTTATTGTTCCTTATTTTTTTTTTAGTTTTATATAAATTCAAATCTTTTCATTCACATGAAAAAATCAAGTCCCCAAACAAATAATATTATTTATAATGAGAGGGAATGAATGATACATACACTGTATGAAATCTGTGATTTAAGAAGAAGGAAAAAATGCGAAAAGCTTTTTCGAAACATGTGTTTAACAGCCGGCAGAACATTTTCTGGGTGTTTAATTTTTTTTTGTTGCTTGCAAATTCTTTAGAATTTTTTTCCACGAAATTTAAAGAACATCTTTGCAAAATATAAGCAAAAAAAAAAAGAAACCGGAGTGATGCTTTAATTTGTATAAAAAACAAAAATATACTTAAAGATAAGAAAACAACTAAAAGTTTGTTTAAGCGAAATGAAAATTTAAAGTGTGTCTTTTAGCTTAAAGACACTGGAAATTATATGTCTACAGTTAAAGTATAAAGCAAAAAAAAAAAAAAAAAATATGAACATAATAAAATTACTTTGAATCAGCCGGAGGTTTTAGGGTATTTTTATGAGCATGATCATCATTATCGTTGTTAGGCCAAGTAACTAAGTGAACGGAAAAGTCAATGCACTTGTAACATGAACATTAAGGTGACGCTTAATTGTCAGCGGTGTCAACTTGGTGCGTTTCGCACCATTTTGGGTGCTTTTTGAAATTTTTTGTGCGAAAAATTCCTTAGTTGGTGCGTGGTGCGCTTTTTTTAAAATTTTGGTGCGTTTTTTTTAATTTTTGGTGGCACTAACGCAAATTTAACACAACAATGGGTTAAAACTGGAAAATTTTTGTTGTGAAACTTATTAACTTCCTGATAGTGTTAACTACCATATTAATAGTAATGAAGTTTACAAAATATCACACAATTTGAAATGAAATCTGTTGTATGATAACAATAGTAATGAAAATATTAGCTTTTTAGGGTTCCGTACACCAAAGGTGAAAAGGAACCCTATTGTTTTCGCTACGCTGTCCGTCTGTCCGTCACACGGTATTTTTTCAGGAACCGTAGGAGCTACGGACCTGAAATTTGGACACAGTATGTAGAACCTTGGCCGCTACAACAACAAATACATGAGAATTAAAAATTAAAGGGTGTTCCAAAAAGAGCAATGAAATATGTTAAAATCCCATGTAATATACATACAATTGTATGAACTTATGTATATTGAAACTTGAAATTTGTAAAATTAGTGTATTTTTATACAGACTACAACAATTAACACTAAAATTTAAAAAATTTAAATTAAAGGGTGGTCCATCAGTTAATGCAATTTGGCTATGTAATTTTGACAATTTGCTATATCTTGGAAACCGTAAGAGGCAAACACTTGAAATTTTCAAAAAACGGTAAAACTAAAAAAACCGAAAATTATAAAATCGCCAAACCAAAAAAAAAAAAAAATCGCCAAAAATTAAAAAAAAATCGCCAAAACGAAAAAAATCGCCAAAATTAAAAAAAAATTCTGACACTAAAATAAATCGCAAAATTCGAATAAATCACCTAAATGAAAAAAAAACGCCAAAATGAAAAAAACGCCAGAAATCGAAAAAAAATCGCCCAAACGCGAAAATGTCGCCATAACTAAAAAAATTTATATAAACAATAAATCGCAAAAATTAAAAAAAATCGCCAGAAATAAAAAAAACGCCAAAATGAAAAAACGCCAAAAAACCAAAAAAATCGCCAAAACAAGAAAATAAAGTGTCTAAACTAAAAAAGAGCCAAAATTAAAAAAAAAATCGCCAAAACCGAAAAAAACGCAAAAAACGACAAAACAAAAAAACCGAAAACACCCCAAAAACGAAAAAATGCCAAAACTATATTATATAGGATGAAGTTTGTATTAAATTACATATCTAGTGTTCGTACGGAACCCTATGTGCGCGAGTCATAGTCGCACTTTACTGAATTTATTTAGATTTAGTTGAACTGCAGTGAATTTTAATCAGAAATAATTTCTTATTCGGGCTGAAGTCTACTGATGATTTGTTACAGCAACAATGAAATGCATATAGACAAAGCTGAACCAACCGCAAATAAAGTTCAAATTAATAAATATACTTATAACAATATGTCGAATAATGAATTTCTTAAATTTTTTTGGTTAAGTTTTTTTTAATTATGTGCATATATTATAAAAGGCTGTTTGTTTTTATTGTTATATTTTTAACCGCCGACCAAAAAAAGGGGTGTTATAAGTTTGTGGTGTGTGTCTGTGTGTCTGTCCGAGTCCAGGTACATGCCAAACGGCTGGACCGATTTTGATTTAGTTTTTTCTGTTTGAAAGGTGACTTGATCGATAAGGTTGTTAGATATGTTTTAATAAAATCGGTCCAACCGCTTAGAAGATATTAAATGTTTTCTAGAAATATTCGGGGGTTTTTAAAATTTTTAATTTTTGCTATTAATATGGATATATTAAGCTTCTGATAAAACAAATTTAAAAATATTTGAATAGAATGATAAATAATGAACTTTTATTAGTGCGGAATCCTTTCTATTAATCGTTGATCTCTTAAAAAAGTTTTGTAGAGAATTTATGAAATTAAAAAAAATATTATCTATGTAGTACAAATGAATTTATAGTAAAAAATTTGCCAAGTCTTTTTAGGTTTTAATTTTTTAACCCTGAACTGTAAAAACCTGTTTTAGTGTTAAATTTTTAACACAAAAAAATTTACTTTTTATGCAAAATTAATATAATAATCATTTTAAACTAAAAAAAGAAATTCTAAGCTTGGTGCGTTTTTTTTTGCAAATGGCGCGTTTTTTTCTCCATTTTGGTGCGTTTTGAAATTTCAACGCAACAAGCACTAACCCAAAGCGAAATTTGTACAGATCAATTTAAGTTTTGTGATTTATAAAAAGCGTGATTCATTTCGCAGAGTTTTGCATTTTCATAAATGCGAATCAACACCACACTTCCTTTTTTGGTAACGTTCGTATCACTTTTTGTTTGCTAATATCTCAGTAACCTATTTATGCAAAAATACAGATTTACCTCTTAATATAAAACCAACCCAATGCTGTTCAAAAATTACAAAATTAACAAAATAAAATTTTTGCTTTAGGTTTTCTTCCCCATTTAAGACGTACGACAGTAACGTTCGTCACCCTGGAAATGCCCATATGTAGTTATGGGTGTCGTAAATGCCCAGCTGGGCTTGGACAGCAAAGGTGGTGAAATGATAAGAGGTAAGCATGAAATCGGCAGAATGACAGATAATGAGAGAATACTTGGTGAAATCTACAGTGTTACTAAGCTTGTGGTCGGTGGTACTCTGCAAAGCCATGTACAAATCCACACGGTTGTCGCCAGATGACACGACAGGAAACCAAATCAACCATATCGCATTCAGTAAAACCTAATGTAGAAGCCTCTTCGATGTTTGGTAATTGGTACCATCCATCGATAAGGCTACTGCGATCCGAAAACCCGAAATGACAGCAAAGAAATACGATGTGATTAATCTTCAGAACCCTACACCGAAAGAATTTTGCTTCATAAATCGAACGAAAAAATTTCATTAGATTTTTTCACAAATCTAATGACAATTTCACATATCTAATGAAAATTTCATGATTATTTTGAAAGAATTTCATTGAAATTGCTTCGTTGGTATTCTATTTTCCTAGCAATATTTCATTGGATTTATGACAACAATATTTTTTAATTATCAAGAAACATTTACAGTTGTTTCTTCTTGATATTACAGAGTAATCTAATATGGGCTTTCAAGGTCTTTATTGTATTTTAATGTAAATAAAAAAAACTATTATTACATTATTTTATCCAACGTTTCGCTGGTATTTTCCAGTTTCTTCAGGGATAAGTTTTATTAATCTGGCAACGATACGTAAATATAATAGATATAATAAATAAATATTTAAGTTATTTCATTGCTTTTATGAAGTTATTTCATTGTTTCAATGAAGGTATTTCATTGTTTTAATCAAATAATTTCATTGTTTTAATGAAGTTATTTCATTGTTTTAATGATATTATTTCGTTATTTTAATGAAGTTATTTCATTGTTTTAATAAAACTATTTCGAGGTTTAAATGAAATTATTTCGTCGTTTTAATGAAATTATTTCGTTGTTTCGGTTAAGTTATTGCATTGCATTGATGACACTGTTTAATACATTTGACGAAGTTTTCATTAAAATAATTTTAACGAAACTGGTTTCATTAATCCAACGAAGCGTGACGTTGGTTGAATTTTAATGAATTTATCGAAATTCATAGAACTTATGAAAAAAATTCTTTCAGTGTACAGAGTAAAGTAAATACATTGAAGAGATGAAATGAGGCGTAAATATTGAACGTAAGCACCTGGGTAAAGATTGAACCAAAATACCCATTTTTAGGATTCTGAAAGAGAACATATTCGTTACAGAATACTGCGAAAAAGAACTGGATATCTGATGATACTTGGCACATGATGTTAGCAAAGAGGCCGGACTAATCTAAAGACAATGCTGCTAAATTTATATTGGAAAAATCTGTGCTAAAGCAATCCTATAATCAGTTGAAGCGATAGAAGGCATTTTTATACAGAATTTGCATGAAATGTTCAAAAAGTTGGTATAGAGCACAGACCGAGAGATCTCTGCGCCATTACTGAAAAGTTCAGTATTTAAACATCTGCCGATAAAGAACAATGCAGGAGTTTTCTCGTTGTATGGAGTGCTAAAATCTCAAAATGTGGAAACAACACTATTCAGATATATTGTCTATGAGTCCTGCATCTAACGGAAACTTCTGTATATGTACTTCTCACTTGGTAAGGTCTGATATACCAACCGCGACTCCTGGTATCAGTGAAGTATTAAGCGCCATCTCGGCATTAAAAGCAAATAACATATTCGGTGAACTATTTAAAATGAACAGCGTAATATCTTCCACTCTGCTACTAGCACCGACCCAAATCTTTGGAGATGCTGTGGGATTAGAAACTCTACTCAAAAAATATGTTATCATCAGGGAAATCAGAAATATGCTCTAAAAGAAGTATTTTATGCGTATTCAATATGCACTAAAAACTTGAAAATATGCGCTAAAAACTCAAAAAATATGCTCTTAAAAATTAAATAAATTGGTTTATTTGTCAACGAAAATACATTTTTCATTTTTCGACTAAACTTGCATATCAAATAAGCCAGAAATAAAATAAACAAGCAAAGGAAACAATAAAATAATTAACAAATAATAACTGCCGTATTAAAAACAATAATTTAGGACTGAAATGCACGTTAAAACAAAATTGCCATATGAATTTTGACTAAGGCAAATGATACAAATTATTTTTTTTATACACTCGTAAAAATTTAACTTCAATTTAAAAAGAAATGTCGATATCAGAATTAAAACTTTGGAACTTTATTTTGGATAAATACGCTAAGATTTTTTTTAAATTTCATTGCAATAAACAACAAAATATTGACCTATGTAGATTTTCAAATAAAAATCGTTGGCTGTCACATCTAAGTAAATTTTTATACATTTAAAGTTCCTTTAACGTCTACTGATTTAATCGGGGCTAAGTCCGTCACAACTAGCAAACCCAAATTTTTATTTAAACTAACGTCCACATACTAATTACATGGAAGATTGGAAATAAAATTTAAATGGCGAAAACTACAAATAAAAATTTTGATCAACAGATCAGCTTGTAAGCGTATTAAAAAAAAAGTTACATAAAGTATCAAAATATGAACTAAAAGCGTAAATTATGCTCTAAAAGTTAGAAAATATGCTAAAAAAATATGCATGTAAGACTGATATATGCGAAAACATGCTTTGAAGGGTAAAATATGCAAAAATATGCACTAACAAATCGATGCCAAGATTCATAAAAAGTTCTGAAACGGATAAATATCTTGTACTCGCATTAATACATCACACAAGAAAAAACATGCAATTGCATATTTGCGGTTTCCCTGGTTGTCATTAATATTCTGAAGAAAGTAGACCTTACGGAAACCCAAAATTAGAGAGTTATAACCATTCTCAGAGATTATGTTGCAGATTTACATGAGCACGGTGCTCTTAACACCGATTGAAGTTGAGCGTCCGCCAAACCCCCCATGTAACCTCAAAAAGCACTAAGTGACTTGCAAGGAACACACGGGTAGCAAATTTTCAACATAGATATCCCTGTCTATGATCAAGTACCTTGCTGAGGTACTCGAGCTATCTAAACTCTCACAGCTAAGACAGAGTAGCATCTATTGAATGGAAATATCACCTAGAAGAGTGTCTGGCTGAAAGCATCATACCAATTATTAGCGAAAGCAAGAAAGCCATTACGTAAGCTTCTCCGTGATAACACGACGAATGTATACCAAGAGAAGACCTTAAAAATCACCACCATAGCGTCATTACTCATATTGTGAGTATCATCTGTTTAATCCCGTAAGGTTAGACGAAGTCAACCATCAGCATTTAGTCGGTGGATGGTGCCGACAAATCACCATCCATCAAGCCTCTAGAGCAGTTGTGCCACCGGTGTCCATAGTGTCATTATTAAGTTAGATCTTTAACTTCCACCCCGAAAAAGCTCACCACTATCGTGTTTTGAACTTAGGGTAGTTCGACGTGAGGCTGCAGCTGTAATATCATCGAAGTAAGCTTTTTACTTCCTCTTAGTAAATATGGAATCAATTCCCAGCAAAAAATTACACATTACCATCAGAACTGCTTACCATATAATGAGTTACTTTTCTGATTGCCAAATTTCACTACTCGTTTACAAATCACATTATGTACATACATACAATTTAGAAAAATGATGTACAATTTGATAAATGAGAAAAATGATTCTTTTAGATTTAATAGATTACGTGAACATGTTGCCACACAGCAAAAAAATGATTTTGATATTTGAATACGAAAATCGTTGATTCAATAAAAAAAATCTTTCGAATTTTCTGTGATGACGATTTTTGCATTATTGATAAATAAAATTGTATATGCACGTTTATTGAATATATATATATATATATTTTTAGCTTTTGATTGAAATTTTATTTTCAGTGATAATTGTTATTGTGTGTGTGTGTGTGTGTGTGTGTGGATGAATGTAACATTTTTCAACCCCTTTTTGTTTGCTTTTGCTTGGCTGCTACTAAAACTAACTGCCTGTCCCACGATGTCACTCGCCAACGTTCGATCGACAACTTGTATTGCAAACAACAACAACATTAGACAATTTGTTGTTGTTTTCAATATAAGTTGTCATTCAAACGTTTGCGAGTAACATCGTGGGACAGGCAGTAAATGTGTTTGGGATGAGTCGAACCGGCAATCTCTTGACTAATAAATTAACGTACTTACCACCAGTGTTGCCAGAATTTCTAAAGATAAAATCTACAAAATTTAACAATTTTTCACGAAAAAATCTTCAAAATTTGCATTTTATTTTTAAAATCTCCAATAAATCTTCAAAGTAATTTTTAAAATTATACTTTTTTTATATTTTATTCAAAAACTTCACATAAATGTGGATGTACATGTTTAATATAAATATTTTTCATTAACCCATATTCATAAAATTTAAACTCGGCTTAAAATGTACTGTATTTTAACTTTCTTAGAAAAAAATTAATTTTTTAATGTATGAAGAATGTGCATTTCGTTTCTGCTTCAGAAACTCATTACAGACTTCACCAAAAATGTTTGAAATAAGGTTAAAAACTTCATATGTTTATAGAACGACTATCAATATGTTATTAAGAATTACGTACACAAACATAATAGGTATACTCATAAAAATAAGCGTAAAGGCTTCAAGCAAAAATCTTTACAAACTAACATCTTCGATTTTCAATCCACTGTTATTTTCTCATTACCATTTTAAAATTAGCTGCTACATTGGTTGAAGTCTGCAGATGAATTTGGCGGTTTCTACACACGCAAAGTCTTGAGTTTGAGAATATAGAATAAGATCTATTTTCTCCTACAAAGTCAAGACTTTGCAAAGTAAAATTTGCGTGTGGAAAACCCGTTTTTTTGGAGAAACGAAATGCATATAACCAACAAACATATATAAACTTCTATAGTTATGTGCAAATAATATAAAATGAATGAGAAAAGAAATCGGACATAAAACTGTATGCAAAAAGCCATTTAATTTGTTGCATAAATATCCGAAGGACTTCGAAGTTTTGTTTTATTCAAGTTAACTTGACTGAAAATTCTTTCGACATTTGCAAATGAATATGGTAAAGACATTACATTTTGAATAAGCTGAGGGCTGCAAAATCGTAATCAGAATAAGCTCGTTTTATATCAGACATTTGTTTCCAGAAGCTTGCCAAAATTACTTCTTCTTTTTCTTTAATGATTTCTTCTAAGTTCAAAAATTGTAACTCTCTAAACTATGAGTCGTTCACACATAAAAGAAACAAAATAGTAGCAATAGTAGTAAACATGCAAAAAATGCACTATAATTGGAGTTGAAAAATCTGCGCTTTTAGGCCAAAAATCTTCAAATCTGCATTTCGTCTTTTTTGAGGGTAAAAATCTGCAAAATCCAGATAAATCTGCATTTCTGACAACCGTGCTTACCACTCAGCTAAAGAGCAAATCACTATTAACTAAGCAACTAATGAATAAAAGCAAAACATGTTTTCTTATGTGCGCATTCTGTTGATATAATTTAAAAATAATTTTGTTGAGTAAAAAAAAACAAGCCACGAGCAATCAAAAAAAAAAAAAAAAAAAAACAACAACATCAGCACATGACCACGTTGAGTCAATCAACAAGCAAGGAAAACACCAACACAAGTAAATGAAATTAAATGATATTTTAAAATGCGCAGAATTGATAAACACAATATTCAAGTTAATGACAAATATTATTGAAATTAAAAATTTTATTCAATAACATGGTTTTATTGAAAATAATTCTTGTCTATTTTTTTCTGTGCAAATAAAAAAAAGTAAGTACAGGGTGGGCCAAAAGAAACCAAGGGGTGTAAAAGTTTAATAACTTTTTTGTTTATTAACTTTTTTTTATTTTTTCTTTCAGATTATATAATATACAAAATGGAAATTTTTTTACACTAAGTATGAAAAATGATGTCTCTTAAATGACCACCATTTTCAGCTTTGCACTGATGGGCTCTTTTTAGAGCATTTTCCATAACATCTTTCAAAACTTGTGGCTGTAGCGTTCGAATTTCTGCAACAATGTTTGCCTTGAGTTCAAGGATTGTCTCTGGCTTGTTCACATACACTCGCTTCTTCAAAAAACCCCAAAGAAAATAGTCGGGTGCTGTCAAATCTGGCGATCGCGCTGGCCAAATAATTTCCGAATTTCGAGAAATTATTCGCTCTCCAAAAATTTGACTTAAAAGTGCCATTGTGTCTCGGGCAGTATGGGCAGTGGCTCCGTCCTGCTGAAACCACATACCAGGTCTGTGTTCAAAGCATGACGTAAAAAATTTTCTATCATAAACCGATACGGCTCTCCATTTACGGTTACAGCACTTCCATCTTCATTCTCGAAGAAGTAGGGCCCAATGACATTTTCAGATGTTATCCCACACCATACTGTACACCTGATGGGGTGCAATTGGCGTTGATGAATGGCGCTTGGATTTTGAGAACCCCAGAACCTACAGTTCTGCTTATTAACAAAGCCATTCAAATGAAAATGAGCTTCATCACTCATAATCAAATTTTCAGTAAAGTTGATTTCATTTCTGGCCAACTCTTGAAATTTAACTGCAAAATTTAGACGTTGCCGATGATCTGCGGGTTTTAATTCTTGGACCAATTGCACCTTATATGGGTATAACTGTAAATCTTTTTTTAAAATGCGCCGTAGTGACGTACGAAACATTTCTAGCTGAGCAGAACGCCTTCTGCCAGATGTTTCTGGTGCTTCGTTAACACTTTGCTGTACTCGTTCAATATCTTCCGCAGTGCGACTTAAACGTGGTCTACCGGTTCGAGGCAAATCTCTTACGCTGCCATGTTGGTGATGACGATTAACTAAGCAACGAATCGTCACTTCAGAGGGCGAAATTCTGACGTTAAAATGTCGACGATATGCTCTTTGCATTAAAATAATTGATCTCTGCTTTAAATAATAAAATTCTATTGTTCTGGTTCTCTGTTCAGTTGTGAACCTCTCCATTATAAATTCTCCAAGTGTTGTCTATATAATCTGAAAGAAAAAATAAAAAAAAAATTAATAAACAAAAAAGTTATTAAACTTTTACATCCCTTGGTTTCTTTTGGCCCACCCTGTACTACTCAAGAATCGATTATTGCAGTCTCACGCCTTGTTAAAATCATTAAGTTGGTAATCCAGTAGGGAAGTGCTTCCACCAAAAATGCTTAATTCCAAATCCGATTACCTTTTTTTGAAACTTTTTGCTGGGTTCTAGCTTAGATTGAATAAAACACTCGCGTAACTTTACTTTAGCATTATTATTGAAAAACTAGAAAAAGTGGTAGATTTTTCTCGGAAAGTTGTAGAGTTCAGTGAGATACCCAAAAGCGGTAGATCTACTACAATAGTGGTAGAGTTGGCATCGCTGATGTAAACATTAATTTCTCTGTTATTCCCAAGATTGGGTAGTGACACATACGTTTTATGAAAAACAGCCATTCCATATTACTTAAAAAGCTAGATTACCGAAACTAGGGTCCGCGGGATTGTCACACACGTAATATCACAAGAATACCTCTGTTGGACAATTCTTAAGGCAGTAAACGAAGTTTTACCAGATATTTTAAATAGAAGAATATCCCAAGCAATAATGCAGGACATTCGTCATCAAAAATTTGGATTTCTCCCATAGACGTCCGGCACTGGTCATATTCACACCTTAAAAAATTGTACAAGTTACATATCGATATCGTAATATAGAAAGGCCCTATTTCATTATCTTTTTTATTTCATGGAAATTTTTTGCATTTTCCGATACATTACATATTCTTCTATCGAAATATACAAGAAACTCGATTTCTTTATTTAAGATAACGATATATCATATGCTTAAAGGTTTTCTAGAATATCTTGCGAGTAACATTTTTTGGAGCATTTTAGCTCTGTTACCTTTCTTAAAAAAAAAAAAGCCAAAGAAGTGCCCTCTAAAGAGCTCATAATGGGTTAAAGTATTCTACAAAAATATATGCCATGCAATTGTCTTATAATTCTTTAAATACTAGAAATTCTCAAGTTGAACTAAAAGGCTTCTAACAAAGCAAAACGTAAGAGGCGTAAACTTTTTTTGTTTATTATGTCGCACGATCCAGTCTCTGAAGCAAATAAACAAATTAAGTCAATTTGCTTAACGTTTTTTTTTAATTTTATTTTTTAACTTTAATAAGGGCCCGCTTTTAATTGTCCATTGTTTAAAGTTTAATAAACTTACAAGTACAGTACAACTTCGATAGTCCGGACATGCGCCAGTCCAGTCACTCCAATAATTCAGACGCTTCTACATTTCGGACAATTTAAAGTTTTTACCTCCACAATCCGGACAAAATTTTTTTATGCAAGAACAAAAAATAAAATCCAAGCAAAACATGCGAGTTAACTGGAGTTTTTGTTTTGTTTTGTTATTCGTACTTTGATTTACATTTTTCACTGTTTCAGTTTCGGTTCATTATTTCGCAAGAGTGTTTGTTAATTCCATTCGAAGTGCCATGTTTTTAAATCATAAACGCAAACATAAAACACTAACCTTACATTAGAAGTGTGATATTTTACAATGTCTGGATGAGGGAAAAACTATTAGGCAGGTTGCCGAAAATTTCCATGTTCCTAAATCAACGATTTATGACATTAAAAAAGTAGTAATGGATGCAAAAACAAAGATCTCCAATGCAGATGGAAAGAAAGCACTTCCAATTTGCATTCAGTGGGCTGAGGAGAAAGTTAGTCAGCACAAACTAACTTCGTTTTTTAATATATCATAGTATGTATGTATATATGTACATACACACAAAAAAATAGACAAGAATTATTTTCAATAAAACCATGTTAATGAATAAAATTTTTAATTTCAATAATATTTGTCACTAACTTGAATATTGTACTTATCGATTCCGCGCATTTTAAAATATCATTCAATTTCATTTGTTTGTGTTGGTGTTTTCCTTGCTTGTCGATTGACTCAACGTGGTCATATGTATCACAAAATACACAGAAGTGAATAAAGTGACAGGTAAAAAAGCTCCAATCAGGGGGCAAATTACGGCACTCGTTATTGAACGAAATTGCGAAATATTTCAATAGAGTTTATATGGAAATGTTTCGTAATTTCGTTCGATAACGAGTGCCGTAATTTTCCCCCTGGTTTTTGTTAATTAACACAGCTAATAAAAATTTATTGCACTAGAAAGATGTAGCAAAACAAAAACAACGACAAAATTTGAGGGAAAACGAGACAAACAGAAAAATACCCGTATCTTCCGTCTCGTAACACTTCTGTATGTTTTGTGGTCATATGCTGATGTTGTGTTTTTTTTTTTTTTTTTGTTTGCTCGAGTTATATACGTGTGAATTCCGACAAGAAACCGAAAAACATCGTGGCTTGTTTTTTTTTTTTTTTTTAATCAACAAAGTTATTTTTAGATTATATCAACGCAATGCGCACATGTAGAAGAAACATAAGTAATTATGTTTTGCGTGTATACATTATTTGCATCACGAATAACGATTTGCTCTTTAGCTGAGTGGTAAGTACGTTAGTCTATTAGTCAAGAGATTACCGGTTCGACTCATTATTCGAAACACATTCAATTTTAATCGCAGCCAAGCAAAAACAAACAAAAGGGGTTGAAATGAAAAAATGTGACATACACACACACAAACACAACACAATAACAATTATCACTGAAAATAAAATTTCAGTCAACAACTTTTTTCCTTGATTCATTAAATTTCTTTATTGACAAAATTACAAATTATTAATAAGATATTTTATTAATTCAAATATTTGTATTATTGAAAAAAATAATAATATTCTTTTACAATTTTTGTTATTGATATAGCTGATTTCTTTATCACAGGAAATTTTAAAATTAAAATGATTGAATATCGGGATTTTTGTTATCAAAAATGAAACTTATTTTTTCTGCGAATGTTTGTCAAAAGCTTCTAATAAGCAAAACTGTTGAACAATTACTTATGTCAGTTTAAAAAAAAAAATAGAAGAGAATTTTTATATTTAATGATGTCTAAGCACTTACCTGGCATAAATTATTATTGCGGTCAAGCATTTATGTTTGATTGATGAAAATGTAGGAGATGATTCTGAAAGCAAATAAAATAAAACAAAATGAAATTAGTTCTGAGAGGACAAAACTCATAAAGTATTATTCTAATCAACTTTGATAACAACGGATTTTAATATATATTTAATGGGAAAAGCTGTAGAATACTTTTGAACTACAAATCGTTTTTTTTTCAAATTTAGTAAAAAAAAAAATCAAAATAAACACAATAACAAATTGAAAATTAATTTTCTATTATAAAACTTTGAGTTTTTGCCCTAAAGGTTCCCATAAACTGTAACATATTGTTGTCCTGCAAACAAATTTATAATAGCAATTAATGAATTTGTAAAAATGAGGTTTTCTTGCTGTTTGAGATCAATTAATAGAGTTAATTGAAAGTACGCGTTTATTTTAAATAAATGATTAATTGGCCCAATTAAATTAATAATTGAATTCAGAGATTTTAAACAATGTAATTGTTCGTTGAATGAATTAATAAAAGTAATTTAAATTGTATAAAATTTTAAAAAGTAAAAGTCAAAAAATTTTGAAACAGCATTAATTGATTTAACTGGAAGCATTTTGGCTAAAATTTTTTCTGCGCGTGTCAGGGTAGCGTGCTGGTTTATCAGAGCATGAATTGTGGGTTCGATTCCCACCAAATACACTCTAGTCTGTTCTTCGCTTTATGTTCGCCAAAAAAGTAATTGTAATTGTATATGTAAAATTTTAATACAGAAATGACTATAAAAAAACATTTCGATCCACCCAATTATTTGAAATTATTAAAGTTCTTTGTTTTTTAATCGACTTCAAAAAAAGGAAGAGTTTATCAATTCGTCTGTATTTATTTTATATTGTTACACGCAAAGAAAAGATATGGTTGTAGAATGGTTGAGAAAACAATATTATGTTCTGTGAAACAATTGTGTGGTCGTCGAAAATGAGTTATTGTTATTTTAAACATTTATTTCGTTACGATAAACAGAGTAATATTTGAATTTAATAATTACATTATCACATCCATAAAAAAAGTGTGATATGGTTAGAGTTTAACAATATAGTCTTGTTAAAAATTTATGACTACAACATAATTTGAGTTATTATTTAAAAATAATATGATGTAAATAAAAATATAATGTTATCCAAAACCATACTATGTTAAGTTTAAAAAAAATATTTTTCAGAAACATCTGTCAGTTCAGTATTTCGTTTTTAAGCTATCGGTAGTGTTAAATAAATGAATAAATAAATAAAGTATAAACAAAAACGTAGATCAATAAAAATATATAAACATTTGTGTATCTTTTTATACAGACATGGCTGTATGTCGTGTAAGTATACATTTCTATATATACATTTTATTTCAACAACATTAAATTATTTTTATTTCGAATTTAACGCACAGCTGTTTCTACAATAAATATATGATTAAAAAATAAAATGGTATTATTATATTAAATAATACTGTGGTCGTATTTACCAATATTAATATAATATAAGAACATGATATGGTGAGTCTCAATTATATTTTAGTCACATCTAACAATAGTGTTGTCATATTTACAATACTAAGATTATTATATAATTAACTCAGATAATATTATAATTAACTCTGATAATAATATTGTTAAAGTTTTTTTTTCTATTAACAATAATATGATTTGACTGCAACCATATAATTCAATCATAGTATGTTGCTGTTTGCTTATGGTTATCTCAACCATATTTTTTCTTTGCGTGTACTTCATAACTCAATACATTTAAAATCGATTGTAAAAATTCGTTTGTTTTTTTTTAGTCGATTTTTAAAAAAGTAGCTGGGACACGCCCACAATTTTTTTTTATTGATTTTATGATACTCTAGTTATGTGATTACTGGGAAACATATAAAAAACCCATAATTACACAATTTTAAATTTGAAAATATGGGCGGGGCCCATTCAAATTTATTATTATATTTCAGGTGGTTCTACTTATACGATTTTTTATGAAAACTACCACACACTATGAGCTCTAAAGTAGACACAATCTTCCATTTAAAAAAAATGGGCATAGTCACGCCCATTAAAATTCAATATTTTATTTGACGTGGTTCTACACCCAAAAAAAAAGTTTTAAAATCAAGAAAAAACAATTTGATTTGAAGAACGTAACCTTTATGAAATAGAACTAAGTTTGTTTTCTGTTATTTTAAAAATTTTCACTCTGGTTTTAAAAATGAAAAATATTTTGAAATCAAAAAAGAATATTTTTTGTTTGATAAAGACAACAACCTTGATATAAAGTTGGATATACTCAAATTAAAGGATTATGTTTTTGAGTTATGAATTAAATATTCTTGAAGTAATAATGAAGCATTTTTATTTTAAAACTTATTATTTTGATATTAAAAATGAAGCGTTTGAATTAATAATGGAGAATTATTAAGTTAAGAATGAAACGCCCTAAATTAATAATGGAGCGTTTTTGAATTAAGAATGAAACGATTTAAATTAATAATATAGAATTTTCGTTGTTAAATTAAAAATATTATTTTTTTTGGAATAAAAAAAAACGATTTAAATTAATAATATAGAATTTTCGTTGTTAAATTAAAAATATTATTTTTTTTGGAATCAAAATGCCCTTATTATGAACAATTTTCGATAACCGCTAATGGAACGAATTTTCATTTGGGTTATGACGATTTTTTTGTGTTCCAGGATCACACAGGGTAATGGACATTAATATACACTTGGTCATAATAATGAATTAATTCTCTTTTTTTAACACGACACAAATATAAAATGTTACTCGCTGAAAAATATAATTTCCTTTATTTTTAAAACTTCACATTTCTTTTTCATTATGACTTTAAAAATTACAATTTTTATTTTAATAAGAAAACATTATTGTTTTTGAAATTTTTAAAATGAAAACGCACATTTTTGTTTTAAAATTGCTTAGTTATAAAAATAAGAATGTTATTTATTAATGTTGTAAGAAAAATTTTTATTTTAAAAATGATTTTTAAAAATGCTGCATTTTTAAAACGAAAACGCACATTTTTGTTTCAAAACTGCTTCGTTATAAAAATAAGAATGTTATATATTATATTGTATTATATAAGAAATATTCATATTTTAACAATTATTTTTAAAAATGCTGCATTTTTAAATTGAAAACGCAAGATTCTTGTTTTAAGAATGCGTTTTTGGTTCAGTGTAGTTTATGGATTTTTACAATACCTCACACACACTCTGAACTCTGAAAAACACACAAATTTGCCCATTAAAATTTACTTTCAAATTGTTACCATAATTTTTTTTTCGAAAATGAGATCTTTGCATTGAAACCGGGTTCTTTTTGGCAGAATTATTCCAAGATCTTCTTTAAATTTTTTATTACGTCGATATAATTCTTCAATGCCAATTCATTGCAGCTTTTGAAATATTACAAAAACCTCAATTGGGGACAAAATTTCACTGAAGAATAATTACGTTTAACAGGAGCCAGCAAAGGCGGGCTTTCTTTTTAATCTACTTCGAAATAAAGAGCAGGTTTTCAAATTCGTCTGTTTTTTTAAAGTAGGCGGGAATAAGCCCAAAAATATTTTATCAATTTTATGATATTTTACTTATTTGATTGCTATGAAAATTATCCATCATATGGGACTCTCATACGACGCAATCTAGAAGTTCAAAAGTGGGCAGCGCCACGCCCAATAAAACTGCATATTACGAAATTTTACACACAGCCTGAGCTCTGAAAAATACTTATTCTTGTGTTCAAAAAAGTGGGCGGGATTACGCCCATGAAATATTAGCACTAAATTATGTGAACTTTTACTTATTATATCTTCATGAAAGTTGGCAAATAGTTTCGGTTCATAGAATGTCATGTACTTAAGAAAGTGGGCGGAGCCCTGACCATTAAATATTAATATTACATTTCACTTTCACAATTAAGGGCACAAATGTGTTCAATTAATTTCAGTTTTCACTATTTCTTTAGTCTGAAACAGTAATGACAATATAAATTAGACATGGTAAATTCAAACTTTTTTTCATTACAAAAAATATTTCAGCAAATTGTAATACTAAGAACTAAAAAATTCACGTATTCCATTTGCAGTGAAAAATCTGGGATCGAATCGTCATATCCGTAAACGTACAACTCGTCCTGTTCAAAGTTAGTGTATTTTTTTTGGCAGACTACACCAGCGAACACTAAAGTTTAATGTAATTTTGACAATTCAAAAAAAAAAAAAAAATCCCTAGAAAACTAAAAACTGCAGAAAAATCGCACAAAAACCAAACCAAAAACGCAAAAACTAAAAACAATCGCTTAAACGGAAACAAATCACCAAAAACCCAAAAAATTACAAAGCGAAAAAAATAAAAAATCGCAAATTAAAAAAAAAACTTGTACATCAGGTAAGATTTGCGATAATATTTCATATATTTCTTATTACATATGGTTACTTTAATATAGAAAGGTCCCAACTCATTATTTTATTTTAAATCGAAATTTTTCCATTTTTCGATACATTAGCTGCCTGGTTCACGATGTCGACAAAAAATTTTCTTTCGCTTATTTATATTGAAAATTTCTTGTCGACATCGTTAGCCACGCAGTACACGCAAAGAAAAGATATGGTTATAGAATGGTTGAGAAAACAATATTATGTTCTCTGAAACAAATGTGTGGTCGTTGAAAACTATTTATTGTTATTTTAAACATTTATTTCGTTACGATAAACAGAGTAATGTTTGAATTTAATAATTACATTATCACATCCATAAAAAAGTGTGATATGGTTAGAGTTTAACAATACAGTTTTGTTAAAAATTTATGACTAGAACATAATTTGTATTATTATTTAAAAATAATATGATGTAAATAACAATATAATGTTATCCAAAACCATACTATTTTAAGTTTTTAAAAAAAATATTTTTCAGAAACATCTGTCAGTTCGGTATTTCGTTTGTAAGCTATCGGTAGTGCACGGGTGGTGTTAAATAAATTAATAGATAAATAAAGTACAAACAAAAGGGTTGGCGAATAAAAATATATAAACATTTTTGTATCTCGTTATACAGACATGTCTGTATGTCGTGTAAGTATACATTTCTATATATACATTTTATGTCAATAATATTAATTTATTTTTATTTCGAATTTAACTCACAGCTGTGTCTACAATAAATATATGATTAAAAAACAATATAGCATTATTACATTAAATAAGACTGTAGTCGTATTTAACAATATTAATATAATATTAGATCATGGTATGGTGAGTCTCAATTATATTTTAGTCACATCTTACAATAGTGTTGTCATATTAACAATAATAAGATTAGGTACAACAAAGTCAATTGTTCTTGTAGATAATATTATTATTAACTCAGATAATAATATAATAAAAGTTTGCTTTTCTATTAACAATAATATGATTTGACTGCAACCATATAATTCAATCATAATATGTTGCTGTTTGATTATGGTTGCCTCAACCATATTTTTTCTTTGCATGTAGATGTTTTTCTATTGATATATTCCAAAAACTCAATTTCAAGGAAATATTTAGTTAGGTCCTTTCTGCATCAAGGTACTGATATATAGTATCCGTATCCGTACGGCACAATTCGTGCAGGATTCAAAGTTTGCACTTTACTAAATTTTTATAAAGTCAAGAGCTTTACACCGCTCAGGAGCAGTTGTTTTATTTTGTTAAAAAAGTTCTTTGGCTCCAGAAAAATTAATCAAATGTTATAAAGGGGCATGGGTGGAGTCTCTTTCTCAAATATTTTTAGGTGTTCAGTACACCTTTACTGATATTTTTATTTTGCTTTTTGTTGCTTTTCTATTCTTTTAAAAAACATGTGCTCATGTGCAACCATATAATTCATTATGGTTACCTCAACTATAATTTTTCTTTGCGTGCAGGAGCAGTTTTTTTTAAATCGTTTAATTTAATTAATTAATGATATAATAGTTCTTTGGCTCTTGAAAAATTCTTCAAATGTTATATCGAGCCATGGGTGGAGTCTTTTTCTCACATATTTTTATGTGAAATAGAGTTCAGTATATCTTTAATGATATTTTGATTTTGGTTTTTGTTGCTTTTCATTTCTTTAAAAAAAAAACAATATACAAAATATTAACAATCACCTGATATTTTCTGCTAATTTACAAACTAATCCAATTGCAAATTTAAAAGAAAATTCTAAACATTTTAATACCATTTAAAAAGCCTTTAAGCTGCAACAAATTTTTCCATATCAAGCATATGTACGTTTATACCTTAAAGCAAAAAGATACTCCAGCAATATATAAAGTTAAAGTACAACAAAGGAAAATGAACAAGAATTTCAAAACTTTGATTAAGTTATTTATTTCGTCACAGTAGCCTCTATAACAGATAACAAAATGAATACCAACAACAACAAGAAGTTAAAAAGCGTAACATTTAATCTAGACATCTTAGGCAAGTGAGCAGCAGCAAATAAGCAAGTGCCTGCCCCGGTCACACAGAGATCAGAAATATTACAAAAAAAAATAAATAAATAAATAAATAAAAAATCATATAACCAAGTCTACATAAGAAAATAGGAATAAAATTTGCATTTTTCCTCCTCCCTCCCTGCAAGATGAAGGCAGACATGCGAGTTTTTTTCATGCTTTATTTTACATTTATTACTCAAAAAAAAAAAACACTAGCAATAAAATATAAATGTCACAACAAACCAATTGAGTACTGGAACTAGAGTGAGTGTTCGTTCCACTGTATCGCTGTAGTATCAAGCGGAATGCTGCAAACCGTAACGAAAAGATCCTTTCAATTCCTTGTCCAACACACGCCTCTACTAAATATGTGTGCACAAGTGTGTGTGTGTGTGTGTGCGTGTGCGTGTGCGTATATTTTTCGTCTTTATGGCATTTTAATATTAAAATACAACCAATTTATCATTCATATTAGTCATAGATGACCGGTCGATTGCCTGGCCAATGCAGCAAACTTTATATATTTTTGCGTATAGTAGATCATAAGTCTTAAGTTATCATAAGTTTAGCCCGTTTAAGAGACAACACGAGTAAAATGCTATAATAAGAATGCTAAATCATGAGCAGTTACATTCTTTTTCTTTCTTTCTGTTATAACTTTTCATAGGCGTTCATTCGAAATGCAAAAACGAAAATGTAAAACGGCTTAAACTGACAACTTGTCTGTCTACACATATGTACGCGAATATGTCCAGGGAATAAAAAAATAAAAATAAAAAGGCAATTGGTATATTTTGCATTGGGGAGTTAAAAGAGTTTACACGAAAAATAATTTACTGCAACTAAGTACATTAAAGTGCGTAAAATATTTTCTCGGCCAAGCGGCTGTCAAAATCGTAATCTACCAAAAGTTGTTTTTTACATTAACAGTAATTCTCGTTAGTATTGTAGGAATATTATTCATCACAATTATTGCTTATTCAATAATTATTGACTAGTAAAAGTATGGAGAATATATGAAACTCTAAAAAAAGAGTGTACTGAACGTTACTTCAACAAAATGCTTAAATTTAATTTGTCTTCAAATTCTATTTGAACGTTACCAAAACTGTTTTTAAATTAAATAAAAATTTCTATATCCAGCTAAACCCCTCAATAATCAATTTTAATGTATTTTTAATAAAAAAAAATATTTTACTTTATAAGTAAAATATTATTTTGGGATTATTAGTGCGTTTAAAAAAAAATTAAACTTAAACTTTAACAATTCCCATAAAAAAGCAACTAATTATTAAATTGACTGCACGTGGTCAAAAAAATACTTGTGTGGCAACACTCTATACTTAAATAGCTGTTGTTGTTATTTACATTTGTTTTCTTTTTACATACTCTTACAAATACAATTTGAAGCTGAAAAAAGTCAGCCAATGTATTAATGGTAAAGTAAGAAAATAAAAAAACATGTTGATTATTGCGCTGATTTACACGGGCATAATTGTGCCGGCATAACATCCCAGTTTGTAGATGAGAGAGGCAAAGAGAGAGGTTTTGCGGTTCGCATAACTTTTCAACCAGCTTCAACCCCGCATTAGCAGCATAAAACCAATACACACACAACTTAAAAAACAGCAAATGTTAAATAAATACTAAACACACTAACACACAAACAGCTGTGTATACGTATACATTTTGTACCAGGCGAATTAGTCTCTACCTCAATGAGGTAGTTTAGACGAGAACAATTTTTAAGCCGCACAATTTTTGTCCTTTTCCAAATTACACGAGACTAATTCATCTGGCACAGCTGTGTGTGTGTTAGTGTTTTTAATATTCATTTAACATTTGCTGTTTCTTAAGTTGTGTGTGTATTGGTTTTATGCTGCTAATGCGGGGTTGAAGCTGGTTGAAAAGTTATGCCAACCAGGGTTGTCAGATTTTTTCCGACCTATTTCGCCAAATTGATTTTAATTAAAAATCGCCAAAAGTCGCCAAAAATCAGTTTTATGTAGTTTTTCTTAGTAAATATTTAATAATAAATTTGTTTTTATATAACACTTTTTTAATTTAAATTTTTATAAAATGGTCGTATCAAAATTAGTCAGAAAATAGCTAAATTATAAATAAAATCGCCAAAAATTATTTCTTGTAAATATTTCTCATCAAATTCAAAACGCGTTAATTACTATAATTAAAATAAGAAAAATCATCGAAATCAAAACGTTTTAACTGCTTGCAGACGAATTTTGGTAGGATTTATTTCTGAAACTACTCCTTCAACAAACTTATTTTCCTGAATTATAAAAATTTTGATGTTCAATTTTGTTAAGAAATAGCCACAATAATTGCAAACAAATTTATTTATCGCCAGAAAAATCGCCAACAAATTTATTTATCGCCAGAAAAATCGCCATGTCGCCAAACCAAAAATTTGGATGCCAAACAAGTTGAAAAATCGCCACGTTTGGCATGAAATCGCCATATCTGACAGCCCTGATGCCAACCGCAAAACCACTCTCTTTGCCTCTCTCACCTACAAATTGGCATGTTATGCCAGCACAATTATGCCCGTGTAAATCAGCGCATTGAGTTCTTGTTTCAACTTTGTTATTTGCTGTTGAGCTTCTCATTTGTTTAAATGAAACTTTATAACATAATAACTCTAGTTGTTCTAGGAAACTTTGGGTAAAGGTTCCCTGATGATCTGCATTAGCAACAGTGAAATGCGCATAGGATCCAGCTAAACCCCTCAATAATCAATTTCAATGTATTTTTAATAAAAAAAATATTTTACTTAATAAGTAAAATATTATTTTGGGATTATTAGTGCGTTTAAAAAAAAATTTAAACTTAAATTTTAACAATTCCCATAAAAAAACAACTAAAAATGTCTATAATTTTAAAGTTCTAGTTAATAACTATCGAATATTCTTTATCTCAATTGTCGTTTCGTCAATATGTGAAGTTCACTTGATAACAAGATTCAAGCCAATTTTTCCCCTGTTCAGTCTTTAGTTTTTTTTTCTTTTTTTTGCAATTTATTTATTTATATGAACACTTTACTGCGTATTTCTTTGGTTCTGGTGATCTGGCATGACATTTATCTTTATTATTGCCACAGGCGTTGTCGTATTGCATATTTTTCGCAGCCTTTTCTTTTCAAATCCACAGGAAAAAAAATTTATTATTAAAGGATTTGCCAAGGTGGGGCATAATGTTTGAATCTTGGAGAGAAACTTAAATTTTTTTTTATCTTTAAATGAAATGCATTTTGATTAATTTTGGTAAGTTTTTAAGTTTTTGTTCGAACTTAAGCATTAAACACATTCACCACAGCAAGCTACCGGCTACAAAATGTCAAAAATGTTCCGTTCAACTATGTGTTGTTAGTCAGAATATTTACAACAGACTTTGGTGTTATTTGTTCATTAATAATTATCACATGTAATTTGGCTTAAAAAGCGATACAAACTTTAGCCCGTTCAAATCACAAATATAGAAACAAATGGAGTTCGAATAATAATTAAAAAATTAACTAAAAATTAATAGCCATGGGCCTGTGGCAAAAATTAAATAAAAATATACTTAATAGTAACAAACCAAAAAAGTTTGTCTTAAGTAGAACAAAAAATAAGCAAATTAAGTAACATGTGTATAATTAGTAAAAAGAACAGAAAACGACAATGGTAAGACTGTTGTAAATATAGTGATGGTAAAATTGAGCTTACAATACAAAAAAGCTTTCAGCAAATTGAAATACGATGAATCAAAACAATTCACATATTCCATTTGCAATAAAATGCTAAGTATATAAAGCAGAAATCTACATCAACTGACACCACACACAGTGGACCAAACACAAAAGAACGCTGATGATGAAGGTTTAGTGGCCTTCGAAAACGGCTGGCTGTTCCGTTCAACTATGTGTTGTTAGTCAGAATATTTACAACAGACTTTGGTGTTATTTGTTCATTAATAATTATCACATGTAATTTGGCTTAAAAAGCGATACGAACTTTAGCCCGTTCAAATCACAAATATAGAAACAAATGGAGTTCGAATAATAATTAAAAAATTAACTAGAATACACATGTTTATATGAAAATGATTATTTTGAAGGCAACAAGACAACAGGCCAGCACAGGTTGTTGTTCGTGCTAGTCAAATTAAACTAATTTCTATTTTTTATGGCTACACACCAAAAACAGTGTTGACAGTATAGCAAAATATGTTAAACATATTATTACCAAGAAATATTTTTTATTGCAAAGTAAAAAGAAAATTACACAATTTTAATGTTAATTACAAAAGTAATTATATTTTTGCAAAGCGAAAAATCGCCAATTTGCGAAAAATTGCAAAATTAAAAAAAAACATAATATTGATTAAGAATCGATAAAAATGTAAGGAATGCAAAAAATTCGCGAAAATTGCGAAAATTCGAAAAATTCGAAAAATTACTAACAGCGGGATGATATCAAAGCTTAATAATGTCTTTAAATCTTCAAAACTGTTAGAAAGCTAAAAGACACGAAAAAGCCGCTTTTATCGCGAACTTTGCAAAAATCGCGAGAATTTGTAAAATTCTAAAAAAGCCATACCATACCATTAATTGAAAACCCCTAAAATTTTAGGGAATGCTAAAAATTCTGCAAAAATCGCGAAAATTACGAAAATTTGCAAAAATTTATTAACAGCGGGATGATAACAAAGTCTTATATTGTTTTAAAGTCGGCAAAACTCTTGGGAATCTAAACGCTTGCAAAAAGTCGCTATTATCGCGAAGTTTGCAAAAAATAGCAAGAAGTTGCAAAATTTTAAACTAGATTTACCATTGGTCAAAACTTGCCAAAACTGCAAGGAATGCAAAAAATTCGGCAAAAATCGCGGAACGGCGAAAATTCGCAAAAACTTATTAACAGCGATATGATAACAAAGTCTAATATGTTTAAAAATAGGCAGAACTCTTAAAAACCAAAAACACGCAAAACATCGCTTTTATTGCGAACTTTCCAAAAAAAAAAATCGCGAAAATTTGCAAAATAATTTGCAATTAATTAATTGCTAAAATTAATTAGAAATCGCGAAAGGCATTAAAAATATAAAAATTTTTGGAAAAAAACGCTACAAACGAAAAAAAATCGCAAGTTGGCGAAACATTGCTAAATGTATTGAAGAAATGACTAAACCTATAAATAGTAAAATTCGCAAAAAAAAATATATAAAGAAATAAACTAATTTGTTTTTATATTTTTGAACAAACTATTTTATTGTTATAAATATGAAATATTTGAAAGCGGCACTACTGAAATATATCGGCCAGGTTCTACATTCCACTACAATATGAAAACGTTTTTAATTCCGAAAAGTCAATATCACTGTGTTCTAGTAAAGTAATGAAACTTTTTTTCCACGACGATTTCATTCCCAGTTTATTTCAAATAAATATTTCAAGCAACGTAGAAAAAACACATCTTATGCTATAAACACAATTGGAACTAACGGCGAACTACGCACAGTTCGACGAACATGCCTTAAATAATTCGTTGCGAAGATTCGTCTTATAAAGCACAATTAAATTTGACGACCCAATATTTGCATATACATATATTCACACCAAAAAGAATGATTATGAACTTGCAATAAAAATTAATGCAAAAATCTATATCAAGGTTTGAACTTGATTAAAAGTCGAATAAATCACACATCGCGAAAATGTTTAAAATTCGCAATATTGGAAACAAACAATAAACTTAAATTGATTAAACTCGGTAAAACTACAAGGTTAACTCGGGAGAAAGCGCAAAACATTATGATAATTCGCTAAAACTTTAAGGAATGCTAAAAATTCGGTAAACAAAATCGCGAAAATTCGCAAAAACAATAACAGTGGCATAATAGCAAAATCTAATATTGTTTAAAATTCGCGAAAACTCATAGGAACACTTGAAAAACTCGCTTTCGCGAACAATGCAAAAATTCGCGAAAAGTTGCAAAATCTGAAACAAGTGTTGAAATTCATTAGAAGTCGCCAAAACTGTTGAAAAGAAAATAAACTCGGAAATAACGCGAAAAATCACAATTTCGCAAAAAGATTTAAAGTTCGCTAAAAATTTCTAAAGGCATTGAAGAAATTACTTACAGAACCCTTTAGCTAATCGCGGATTTTTTTCACACATTTTAACAACGCCACCTCTTACTCCGGGTTTTTGTGCTTACCCCTTTAAAACACAAATAAAATAAACCATAAAAAAGAATTTATATAAAAATTTTATTTATTTGCTTACATTTTCGTATTTTTGCAATAAATTGTAACAAATATGTATTTATTTTTTACTTAAAAGTATTTTCTTTCACAATGTTGTTTGCTGCCGAATTCAAATTACTTTTTTTGTAGTGAAATTGAATTGAATTTCATTTGAAACAAACTGAAAATGAAATTTTAGGTTTTAAATCACTTTTACGAAACAGAACACAAACCAAGAGAAAATTTCACTTTCATTTAATTTTACGAATGTAGAGCCTAGGCGTATATTTATGGTGCTGCTGCCGTCTTCAAAATGGTTAAGTAGCTGGCTACCAGGCAACATTTGTTGCCAGCGGCACTTGTAGTCGTGTAGCCATGTAGCCTGCTGTGGTCTATGTGTTTAATGCTTTAAACTTTAAGTACATACTATAGGTCTGCGCAGATATAACTGTTTGCACCAGTTTTACGTGTGTTGGTTCTGGTATGTATAGGTACATGTGTTATTCAGCGTTTCTGTTACTAGACATAACTTATCGGTGCAAGCAAATCAGTACCCCTCCTTCTTATTTCCTCTCTCTTTCATAAACTCAGACTTGATTAAAAAAAAAACAATCCAGTCTAAAAGATGACTAGTTACAGAAATGCTTAAAAAACATACAGTATCTAAACATACCAAAACCAACACATGCAAAACTGGTGCAAAGAGGTATATCTGTGCAGACCTATAGTGCATACTCGTATTACACACACATATAGATTAGTATAAGTATATATATAGAGTATTTGCTTATTTTGCTTAATTGTTCCAAAAATATTAAAGGATATATGGCTCATTTAAGCAAACAAAGCTAGAACTCAAAAAAACAGTTTGCCAGAAAACATATTCAAGTTTTCAATTTGCACACAATTAAATGGAAAAAGGTTATTTTACTTTTCTCTCAGGAGTTGAGTAAACCAGGCATTTGTATGTAATTTTTACGCAATATGAAGAACGATATTACTTCTGTGCACTAACTCAAAAATTCCATTTTTTTGAGTTAAGACGTTCTTTGAATAAATGAGCGGTATGCGTAACTATAGGTTTGTCATTACAACCCGATAAAGTATATAAATTCTGGGTCCTTATGAAAAGGATAGTCGCATAAGCTGTGTCCGTCTATCTTTAGATATTTTTTGAAATCGGTACTGGGATTTTGTTTCGGAATTTTTCTTAAATAGATTGCTATTGAAAATCATCAAAATAAAAAATTTGATTCCAGGGCTGGAAAGTTGAAACTTTTTTTTTTTTGTATACGAAAGAAACTAACTAAAACTATATTTTTGTTCTCTTTTAATTAATCATAACATAAACCAAATCAAAAAATTTTGCAGGGCTGGGAAGTTGAAACTCTTTTGGGTATATAAAGAGGTTATAAAAAATTTTTTTCTTTAAAATTTAAACATATTTTATAGTTAAGAAGAAAAACATTGGCATTAAAAATCACATAAACTGAACAGACAGTTCAAGGGTTGGAAAGTTTAAACTATTTTTTGGTATATAAATTATACAGTATAACAGTAGCTATTAATTAAACATCACATTAATAAAATCGAAAAATTGATTCCAGGGCTGAAAGGTTGAAACTTTTTTTGGTATATAAAAAGGTTGCCAAAAAATTTTGTTTTTCCTTATTAATTAAACATAATTTATATTTAAGAAAGAAAAACATTGGTATTGAAAATCAGAGAAACCAAGAGCATAGTTCCAGGGTTGGAAAATTTGAACTTGTTTTTGGTATATAAAAGTAACAAACTAAATCTACTTTTTCTTTCTTTATTAAATTAACATAGCATTAGCAAAACCAAAAAATTAGTTGCAGGGCTAGAAAGTTAAAGATTTTCTTTAATGAGAAAGAAAGAGACAGACAGACAGGGGCCTAGTGTGTCAAAAAACGGGTTTTGACTTAAGAGTGGATTCTGGTACCTAAAAGGGTGTAGAACAGTAACCCGCAAGCCATAGCACAATTGTGCAGATGAAAATCACATACATGCTTATGCTCTTTCATTTAGTCGTCACTGAGCAAGGGACGAATTAAGTTGTGCGTGCACGCATGTATTAATTTTTTCATGGTTTTTTGGGTTAGTTTTTTTGAGCACACGGAACGAAATTAAAGTTAAAATTTAATAAATTTTTACAGACAAAAAATTGATAATATAATTATGGAAGCTAAGAAATATTTTGTGATGAAAAATGCTTTTCGCAATATGCAATGCATTTTATGTTATGAAACATTAAAAAATAATAGGGAAAATGGTTTAAAAAGGCATTTTAATAGTATCCACAGAGCTGTGAATAAATTTAATTTTGAATTTATACACTAAATTGTTGAATGGTTATTAAATTTTTAGTTGTTACTTAAGTTTTTATTAAATTGCTTATTTACAAAAAAAATTTATACAACTAATAACCACATCATGTATTTTATATTACAAAACTTTTCTTCAAGTGCAAGTTTATTTTACTCTCATTTTTCTCACCAATACAAACATATTTTATTTTGCGGGACACTGGTGTAGAATAAGATGAAATGAGTTTTTCTCAAAACTTCAATTTCACACACTAGGTCTCTTTTCTCGGAGAAGGTCACATATATGTATTAGAGGGCTGCCTAAACACTCTTCAAATGTAGATACGTCTTGGTTTTTTTAAATGTATTGTCTTAGCATGTATTATACTAAACCACTAATAAATGATGTCACGATGGATGTATTGTTGTTCGTGTATATGAGTGTTTACAAGCGATACATATAGCGAAGACTTCTTGTTCGTAACAAACACTGAAAAGAAGAAGTGTTGATGCGTGTATGCTTGTTATTTTGCATATTGTACGTTTGAGTGTGTGTGTGTGTGTGTAAGCTGTAGATGGTAAGCGTTTGTATGAGAGCAGAAAAATAAAAGATCATACACACAACGTGTGTATGTAATTACGTACATGTATGACGTTTGTATACGCGATCATGCGTAGGAAGAAGCAAGCATTGCAAATTCTTTCGTCACGAAGTATTTTCTTCTTTACTTCTATACCTGCAATAACTGAAAAAAATTTTTTTTTGCTAAGAGTGTTGTTTAGCGTTTGTTGTAGAAGATTTCGCTGTAGTAAAGCATTTGAAAAATCCCTCATGTCTTAAAAGTTCTTGTAAGTAGTCTTGTGCAGTGGTCTAATATGTATTACATTCCCCTTTTCTCTCTCTCACTCTCTCATATGAAATCAAAACTCTAGCATTAAAAAAAGATATATACAAAACGGAGCCACTATGAGCAGCAGTGTGCACACTTCTACCAATATTAAGTAGATTATACCGAATATGTTTGTGAATTTAACAATCTACGAATTCTACCGAACAAGGCCTGAAATCTACCGAATATTGTTATTTAGTAATTTAAGTCGATATATGTATAAATTGCCTATTTTGCCACATAGCATTGCGGCCGCAGAGCGGTCATTTTCTGTCATGAAAATCATTAAAACAGAACAAAGAAATCGGTTAAAAACTGAAACTATAAGTAACCTAATATTTGCCAAAGAATTGTGCCTTGGGGATGAAATATTTATTCCTGCCAATGATTTAATAATGTTTGCACAAAAGTTTAAATTCATAAATGGTTATTACATATAATCTTTGTAGTTACAAATGTTTGTCATATAAAAGTTATTTTAGTAGCTTTATAAAACCTATGAACAAAAACTGAATTCCTGTTATTTATGTATGTATATTATTTTAAATATAAATGCATATCATATCTATATAAAGGGTAAGGGTAAATAATTGGGGATGACACTTTTTTTATTGGAAATGCTTCATTGTTTATGGCATTTTAATTTCCAATCACATGTGAAGTTTTAAATGCGCTTTTGGAGCCTGTTTAGTTTGATACTCCTTTGAACTTACCTTTTACATATAAGTACATATATTTTGTTATTTTTTAAGTTTCTTTGAATTGTTATTTTTTATGTTTCTCTGAATAAAAAAAATTCTACCGAATTTCATTCAAATCTACCCGATTTTTTTTGTCGATTCTACCGAATTTAAAAATAATTAAGTGTGCACACTGATGAGCAGTTTTCCTAAATTGTGCAGCCAAAACATGAAGAGTAATATTTTAATACATGACTAGTGACAAGCGATAACCGCCAAAAGAGCTCAATCAACATATTTTTTTTAACTTGATTTTTTTTTGGCTAAAATCGATAATCTAAGGTCGTCTTAAATATTGCAACAGAAAAAATTAAGTTTTTTTTAAGGAAAATCAAAAAAAAATAATTAAATTTATTTTGCACTTTTTGCTTATAAGCAAATTAATATTATCACGAATGTGATAGAAATCGTTTTCGATTTAAAATCGACTGAAAAACGTAAAAAGTTGTCGATTTCATTTCCCATCTTTTTCTATGAAAATATTAGTAAAAAAAGATGTGATGGAAAACGAAATTTGTGTTGTTTTTGCGTTATTAAATCGAGCAAGCATGAGTTGACGATTTAGAAATTATTTTATATCTAAACAAAATTTTCCTGCAATAACTTGTGTGAAAATGTAAGTAAAATGCTTTAAAATAATTAAAGGCAGATGATATTACAATAAAAGGAATTTTTTATTTAAATTTATTTTTGTTTGAAACAATTTAATTGTATGTACATATGTTGAAGCCGATCAGCAAAAATCTGCCGCCGACATGTATTGAAAACACTTAGCCGCCGTCGGTATGACCATTTTTTTCCAAGACTTTTCTGTGGTTTTAAAATAAAAGTTTTTCATTATAAAACCCGGTGTTTGAAATGAAGAAAAAATATGCCATTCCTTACAACAATTGCTTCAGCAAATCACGATTCAACGATTTTCGTTTCGCCGTCGCCGAAAATATCTTTGGCAACCTGCAGCCGGCTTCTGCATTATTGGCTTCAATTTCAGTTAGAAGCAAAAAATATAAAGGAACAAATTGATTTTTTTGTAACCAACTGAAAATGAAACAAAGTTGAAATATGAAATCGATGCGTTTTCTGTCACACCAAAAACAGTTTTCTACGTTTTGAGCTTGCGATTTCATTTCAAATCGAAGCGACTTCCATCACATACCTGTATTACTTTGTTTGAAGCAAAAAAAAAAGAAAAAAATTATTCAATCATTTCTTAAGCGGGCTTAAGTTCATAATTTTCAATTCTTATTGAATGAAATATTTTTATTAATTAATGTGAGTTTCTAAAGAAGAAAAGAAAAATAAACTAGACTTTATTATTAGCTGAGGGGAAATACAAAATTTCAATTAAAAATATTAACTAGTGAATACTCTTTTTCTTTGACTGTAGGGCATATTTTCAACTTCTTATGGAATTCGTATTCCATATTTGGTTTTTTTAATGAGTGTTTCAATTATTTTAAAGTGGATTAAATATATAAAATGCTAGACAATCGAAACAAATAGATGTAGCAAAATATAAAAAATAAAAATACGAGGCATCCTTATTTTCTTAAACAAACTTCGTTTGTGGTTGCTATAAAATTCCATAAAGTTCCAATAATCAAACTTTAATTGGTCAATTTGCAATACCGCACGCATTATATTATGCTGCTGTAAAAGAATCAGCAGAATCTCAAATTGATCTTAATGATGTTCATAATTCTTTTAAGACATTAATAAAAATCCTATAGATACATATCTATATACGTGTACATAAATATGTACATACAAAATCAAATAAACTTTGCAATGCGGAAATCCACATGTAATGAATGATCAAATTACATTAAGGAGTAGAAAACAATATGTATGTATGTATGTGTGTATGAATAATATATTAAACATCAAGTAAAATTTATAATACAAATCAAGTGAAGTCAGAAGAGGAAGAAAAAAAAAAGAAATATAACCCTCCGAAATTCTTATTAAACTTTCGCCGGCAATGATGATTCATTAACACACTATATAATGCAGTTTAAACAAAATATCAAGCAATCCAGGCAAATTATGATCTTAAAAACAAACCAAGAATACTCGTATAGAAAAAAAACAAGCAAGCCCCTGCGCTTCTACTAAATCATTTAGAGACACACACACGACCAGAGAGAAAGAAAAAGCAAACAGCGACAAATTACCATGAAATTTATTTTAAATCATGAAAAATAAAGAACTAATTTAATAACGATATTTTCTTCTTCTCTACATACGAGTATATGCAAATATCCCAAGGAAACAAAAAAAAAAAAAAGAGTTTTGTGGCTTTGCAACACACTTGTGCTTTTATAGGATTAGGGAAAGGCGATCCTCAGCAGGCATCAGCCACCAGCCACCAGCCACATGATGCTGCAAGCACGCAATATATAAATCTTTAAATGTCTACAAGTGTTTAATGTGCATAAAATCTTAAGACGCAAAATGCGCGTGTAGCAAAAAAAAAAAAAAAAAAATAAGGAAGGAAATCTGCAACAGAAAAGGGAGCGTAAAGTCATACTTATTATTATTATATTATTATTGGATGGACATTAATTAAAAGCAAATATTTTGATTAAGCCGTAATTATGGAAAGTCTTTAATTACTACAATTTTAAATAGAAATTAGTTTTAGAAAAGAACTTGTGAACAGGAAACTTTTACCATACGACCATCTGTCTACTCTTTGTCGATACGACTATAATTTGTGTTTGCGATTACAGTTCATGTTTTGCAATGTCGCTATTTTTTTCTAGTCCTCTAGACTATCTTTCCTACTATTGATTATTAATTATTGAAATTTAAATTTAAAAAAAATTTAACTAAAAGTAATGCTCCCCAATACAGCAGGAAGATTTAAGAAGTTTTTGTTTGAAGATATTTTTGAAAGATTTCATTTGAAATCTGTCAAATTTCGAGCAGCTGTGTAAATGTCCTATAAAAATATTTTTCTAAATAAGTGGTTGTTGTCTTTGATAAGGAACACTAAAACAATATTTTTAAGCATATTAGACTTGGGTCGAACTCGTTCACTAGTTCATTTTTGCCACAAACCAATGATCAAACCCATTTAAATTACATGGGTTTGAGCATTGGTTTGTGGCAAATATGAACTAGTGAACGAGTTCGACTCAAGTCTAAAGCATATTGTGCCATAACCGCCAAAAAAACTTAAGCGGCAAGATTTTCGAACTTAATTTTTTTAATCAAAATCGATTACTTGCGATCAGAAGTAGTCGCTTAAGCTATGTTTGGCGGTTATGGCTCGATATGTTTTGAATAATTATTTCTTTTTTTTAAATATTATTTTGTTTACAAAGTCCAATACACAAAAAAATAACAATATTCTGCCAACTGATTCTTAAAGAGGGGACTAAAAAAATATATATGTATGTACATACGTGTATCGGCGTTTTAAAAGGTTACATCTGAAACTCATTTTACAGCCTATTTAAAGTTGCACTCGTGTGTAGAAAATCTTGTTATACTTTTGTTATATAGTGCCTTCAGAACATGTATTCAGATCATTAGTAGCTTTATATTTGTTGATACACATACATTAACGGTCTAATTCATAAATGATTATTAACAGTTCAATAACACATTAATAGTCAAAAATCGCTAAATGTGTATTCATGAATGATTAATAGCCTATTAGACGTTTAATAAACGTTTCATAACTGAGAGATTTTTAATGTAGCCTCCATGCCACTTTAAGCGTTTGATAAACAATTATAAATAATATTTTCTTGATTTTTTTATCCCTTATGTGAGATTTTCTGTGGTTTCTCACTTTTATGTTTCTTGTTTATTCTTATGCATGTCTCCTGAATAATGTTCTTGGGCAAATGTATTAATTTATGTAAGTTCCCTCTAGTCAGCCTAGAACCATATGTCTCTATGTCAATACTCTTTCTACAGCGACAATTGCACTAGTTAAAATGTCGACAACTTTCCTTTTTTGCGCGAGTAGAAATACGTTAGAGACAACAGTTCTAGTGTATATGTAAATGGTGATATTGTCAATGAACACGTCAACAGTTTGTTTTTATTTTTTATTATGCTGTGCAATAATAATTATTAAATAAATATATAAAAGAGTCCCAACAAGAACGCAAGATTTAAATTTTAAATAAAACACAGATATTAAAAAAAAAAAATCGAGAAACTTTATTATATCGTAAAGTAGACAAAATGAGGTTATGTGTGGAACAACAAATCGGGCAGATGGCCGCCGCGGCTTTGCTGGCACACAAGCGATCTTTTAATGAAATTTTCAATGGCCGTTTTGCATAAATGCTGCGGTATTTCATTAATGCAGCGTCCAATTTCCTCTTTTAAGGCTTGAGTCGTCGTCGGCTTATTCGCCTAAACCATCGACTTCAAAAAACCCCAAAGTAAAAAGTCTAATGGTGTTAAATCGCACGATCTAGGCGGCCAATTCTGGTCTCCAAAACACGAAATAACACGATCGGGAAATTACTGATGTAGCAACTGAATTGTTTCTCTGGCTGTGTGACAATTGGCGCCGTCTTGTTGAAACCACATGCCCTCCGCATTCATTTCTTCAATTCTAGGCACGAAAAAACTGCTTATCATTTCACGATACCGAACACCATTGACTGTTTGCGCTTGAGCTGCGTTTGAGCGACATCATCACGTACAGCTGCGACATTTTCGGTCGATCGACCTGGTCGAAGGCGCGTTGTTGTCTTTACATCACTAACAGACCCAGTTTCGGCAAATTTATCCATTAATGTCTTTACAGTTGACTCTTTTGGAGCATTATTGTGACCCCAAATTGATCGCAAATTTGCGAACTGTAGCTGCAAGACTTTCACCATTTTGGTAAAACAATTTCACAATGAAAATGCGTTGTTCATTCGTGTAGCGCTCCATTTTTACTAACCTCGTACCTTCTACTAGCAAACAATAACAATTGTTCAAATGTCAAACAATGACACTTCCAATGGCGCCAAATTTAAATCTTGCGTTCTTGTTGGGACACCCTTTATATAGACGACGGTCACTAAAATCTACTAGTGAATTTTTAGTTCAAATATCTCCATATGGTCGTAAAAGAATAGTGCTAAAGTCTAATGGTAGATTTTCAATGACAACCCTATGTTATATGTCAATAGGCGATTACATTGGCTGGGGTACACCTAATCAGTAGCACTATAGACAATGTCACTAGAAAATCACTATAATGTTACTATTGACAACGAGCGAGGAAATATCGATATTGTGGACTAGACCTCCTAAAATTTACTAATGAATCTTTAGTGTCAATGTCTCCATGTGGTCCCAAAAGAACTACTTAGTCAGTAGTGATACAGTCTAGTGGTGGATTTTCAATGACAAGCTAATGTTAAATGTCAATAGATGATTACATTGGCTGGGGTACACCTGGTCAGTAGTACTATTGACAATGTCACAAGTAAATCAATACAATTTCACTATTCGCACTTTCTGCAGGGTTGGTACATGTATGTATGTATGCATAATTGTACAAAAAGAAAAATACATACTTACATATAAACATCGTTGAAAATTAAAGAAATCCCATTCATTGGCAAAAAGAAAAATAGAATTATAAACATAAGGGCATATGTAAGTACAAGCTATAGGGTTGCATTTGTATACTCGTTTGTATAGCCAAAACAAATATACTATGGTATGTACCATATAATTGTAGTGTGAGCGACAGAACTAGTATAAGAGTTATTGTGTGTGCGTGCTTTTCCAAATTAAAATACAATTGAAACAAATAACAATTGCTTATTGTATTGCTGATGAGCAACTGTTTGATCTGTTTTTGCCCAAAATATACATATTGTAATACAAATATATGAAAAACCACTATTGAAACAAATACATGATGTGCAGATGTATGTGCGGACGTTCGTTATGTTATTTTGTGGCGCAGCTAAAGTATAAAGAGAGAAAGAGACAATTATGCTCTGAGAGTAATTACAAATGCATGTGTTTCATGTAAATTTATCATTTACTTACATATGTATGTGAAATTTTGCTTTCATTCATTCATTGACGTAGTTTAGACGAGAACAATTTTTAAGCAGCATAATTTTTGTTCTTTTCCAAATTACACGAGACTAATTTATCTGGCACAAAATGTATACGTATATACAGCTTTGTGTGTGTTAGTGTTTTTCGTATTCATTTAACATTTGCTGTTTTTTAAGTTGTGTGTGTATTTGTTTTATGCTGCTAATGCGGGGTTGAAGCTGGTTCAAAAATTATGCCAACCGCAAAACCACTCTCTTTGCCTCTCTCACCAACAAACTGGCATGTTATGCCAGCACAATTATGCCCGTGTAAATCAGAGCATTCATCAACCATGGATTTTTTTTCAACACACCATGTGGTACTTATGTTAAAACCAGTTTTATGTATCTTATTTGTTATAGAAAAACAAATACATACAAACGTGTTTTTCTCATTTGGTCATTGCACAACCATACAATGACTGCTTTAAAAATCAACATTTACAACTAGTAAAAGAAACGCTAAATAACATATTTTTTCATACAAGAACCAAAAAACACGCAAAACTGGTGCAAACAGATGCATCTGTGCAATGCTATAATACAAGCATACGTATGTTTGTATGGTACTGCATGCTTACATATGTATGTATGTATGTACAATAACATTTTAAAATTAAAACAAAATAGTGATGCATAATCGACCGCTATAAAATGGGTATTTGCCTACCTCTGTACTCAGCCGAATATGACAGCCAAACCCACGATATCGAACGTTGTCGTTTGCAATAATTTTTAACGACAAACAGCTGATTTGGGACCCACTAAACTTGCTCAGCACGACAAGTCGATCGACAATGCATGCGAACGCTGACGTAACCATTTCCATACAAATTTGGTACTCACTATGAAAATTCAAACGACAACAAATGTCAAAATCAGTCATTTGGTTTGTGCTTGTCGACAAAACAAAAAAGTACACATAAATACCAAATTTTTAAACAAATTTACATTTATGAAAATCAAAAATAAAAATGTTATTTTTTTTTGCGTTTATTTTATTTATTTAACTCACAAACATGCATTTTTGTCACATAATTCTTTTTGAATTACATACATACATACATATGTACATATATATGTATGTATGAATGTGTATACGTGCAATTTATCTAACCAATTCTAAACACTCAATTAGGCACATTACTCTTTCCACTTCAATAGATTGCTTGTCCCATTGGTGCTACTCCCCTCCATTCTTCATTACAATCCGCTTGCATTATTTTAGGAATATCTACCCATTTCAACTGATATATTTATTTATATTTCACACACAAAATTTTGAAAATAACTTTTTAATTTTTTTTGTATTGTCTTATGTTTATTATTGCTGTTATTTTTATTATTTATTTGTAGAAACTTTAAGTAGCATAGAGTTGCATTTTTTATGGAATACTTTTCACATTTCAGCCTTTTTATTTGTAAAGTAGCGTTTTATTTGTGAAATTTTTGATGTGGCAATATGCTATTTTGACAATGATTAAATGCATTACGTTAATAACGTAAAGCCTGACGACCGGCAAGTCGATAGTTAGTGGGTCGCTCAAACGAACTATAATGAGTGACTTGTCGTCAGTCGATCGAGTTGTCGATCGACATCGTGGGTTAGGCTGTAAATGTGTTTAAATACAATTTTTTGTAACATATAAATTTTTTTTTTGTTTATTTATTAATAAAAAGTGAAACGCCTACTTTTTAAGTTATTTTTTAATAACATTATGCGTAATGATTTACTTTTTTTTCAACTCAAACAGACTACCTAGATAATCGATTCTTCGTTGTATGCATCACTAAACATAAAATGAGAGCGAAAGTAGCATGATGTTGCCAACATAAAATTAGAAAAGAAGCAAAATCGTTTAATAGTTAATTCACTGATAATCAGTTATGAATACAAATTTTTATTAGAGCTTAATAAAGTAAAATCTGTTTCATAAGTAATGTACAGATTAAAGCTGAAATAAGGAATTTTTATGAATTAGACCGTAAACCTCTAACTCTTCTGGTAATGGATTTTTTGTAACTTTTTGGAAAATATTAAAAAATCACCTTAAAAGCGAATGATTAGAGGCCTTAGGGTCGAAACGATCTTAACCTATTCTCAAACTTTAAATGGGTAAGAACCTCACATTTCATGGTATGAAGGTAGTGGTTGTGATATAATGTGCCCAGTGGGCCACTTTTGGTAAGCAGAACTGGCGCTGTGGGATGTACCAAACGTAATGTTACGGTGCCCTAATATACAACTTAAGCGCCATCCATTTTAAGGGCTAGAACTAGATGTAGTTGAAAATATTTGTCATGATACTCTACACAGAAAAAATTATTCCCAAAAAATTTTCAAACAAACGTGTGTTTTGAAATATAATTTAGTTTCAGTAAATATTTTTTACTGTTCCAGAAAATTATTCGTTCCAATTTTATTTTATGTAAAAAAAAACTGTATAGAATGAAAATTATCTATATAAAGTAAAATTTGTAAAAAAAAAATTTAGATTTATTTTTTTATATTTAAATTTATATACTGTTAAATACTGTTAAACAATTTTGTCTGATTTTTTTTAATTTTTTCTACAAATTATTTTATAGATATAAAAAAAATTTTATTTTTTTTTTTTAATTTTGTTTGCGGTTTTCAAACTTATTATGTTTGTATATTGTGATTCTCAATATAGTATTAAGAGTCTTACTATAAACATAGGGAGTTTGTTAGGTAAATTCAAAAATTTTTTGGGTTGAAAAAAAAATTGTCAACCTTTTATTTGATTCAGTTATTTTTTTCAAATAAAACTTTTACTATTTTTTTTTTTAAATTGGTAAGAATTGTTATTGATTCAGTTAATTTATTTTATGATAATACGAAAAATTTTAGTGAATGTGTTTGTAAATTATAAAAAAAAAATTGCTGAATAATACAGGGTGGGCCAAAAGAAACCAAGGGGTGTAAAAGTTTAATAACTTTTTTGTTTATTAACTTTTTTTATTTTTTCTTTCAGATTATATAATATACAAAATGGAAATTTTTTTACACTAAGTATGAAAAATGATGTCTCTTAAATGACCACCGTTTTCAGCTTCGCACTGATGGGCTCTTTTTAGAGCATTTTCCATAACATCTTTCAAAACTTGTGGCTGTAGCGTTCGAATTTCTGCAACAATGTGGTCCTTGAGTTCAAGGATTGTCTCTGGCTTGTTCACATACACTCGCTGCTTCAAAAAACCCCAAAGAAAATAGTCGGGTGCTGTCAAATCTGGCGATCGCGCTGGCCAAATAATTTCCGAATTTCGAGAAATTATTCGCTCTCCAAAAATTTGACCTAAAAGTGCCATTGTGTCTCGGGCAGTATGGGCAGTGGCTCCGTCCTGCTGAAACCACATACCAGGTATGTTTTCAAGAGCAGGACGTAAAAAATTTTCTATCATAAACCGATACCGCTCTCCATTTACGGTTACAGCACTTCCATCTTCATTCTCGAAGAAGTAGGGCCCAATGACATTTTCAGATGTGATCCCACACCATACTGTACACCTGATGGGGTGCAATTGGCGTTGATGAATGGCTCTTGGATTTTGAGAACCGCAGAACCTACAGTTCTGCTTATTAACAAAGCCATTCAAATGAAAATGAGCTTCATCACTCATAATCAAATTTTCAATAAAGTTGATTTCATTTCTGGCCAACTCTTGAAATTTAACTGCAAAATTTAGACGTTGCCGATGATCTGCGGGTTTTAATTCTTGGACCAATTGCGACTTATATGGGTATAACTGTAAATCTTTTTTTTTAAAATGCGCCGTAGTGACGTACGAGACATTTCTAGCTGAGCAGAACGCCTTCTGCCAGATGTTTCTGGTGCTTCGTTAACACTTTGCTGTACTCGTTCAATATTTTCCGCAGTGCGACTTAAACGTCGTCTACCGGTTCGAGGCAAATCTCTTACGCTGCCATGTTGGTGATGACGATTAACTAAGCAACGAATCATCGCTTCAGAGGGCGAAATTCTGACGTTAAAATGTTGACGATATGCTCTTTGAGTTAAAATAATTGATCTCTGGTTTAAATAATAAAATTCTATTGTTCTGGTTCTCTGTTCAGTTGTGAACCTCTCCATTATAAATTCTCCAAGTGTTGTCTATATAATCTGAAAGAAAAAATAAAAAAAAATTAATAAACAAAAAAGTTATTAAACTTTTACACCCCTTGGTTTCTTTTGGCCCACCCTGCACAAAAAAAATCTGCAAAAATGTTTTTCTGTTCCTATTAATACATTTGACTGAAAATATTTTGAGTTTCAGTTAACTTTTTTCTCTAATGCCATAATGAGTTAACTAAAAATAAATTTTTTTTCCAGTTAAATTTTTACAAAATTGTTATTAGAATCTACAAATTTCTTTGTAAGTCCGCATTCACACAAAAATATTTACTGATTCAAGAATTTGTTTACTGAAAACGAAATTTAGTTTTTTCTGTGTACTATAGGCCTCGGAGCACACTTAAGTCAAAAATTCAACTATACATACGAATATAATATTAAATAATTAATAAAATAAAATTACTACATTAAATTAAAAAAATTCATATTGTTTCAACGTTAAATCACTTTAATTCATTATGAATCATCGAGTTGTAATACCTTTGATTTCACATGATTCTTCATTTTAATTGAACAATGCTGGAATGTTAAATCAACATGAAATAAAGTTATATCAAAAGTAAAAAATTTTCTTTGAAGAAACATATATGAAGCAAATTCATTGCCGAAAAATTTTAAATTAATCTTGTTTACATAGATTTGGATATGGATTTTTTTCTGTGTGTGGCTTTATAAGACCTGCGCTCTTCTCCCTTTAATTATTTTTGATGCCGACGCATAACTCTAGTTTCGACTTTCAAGCTAAACAAGACAATTTAGAGCAACAGGCTAAGCTTTCAGAAAAAGTATTTTTTAAGATGTGTGTGAAGATAAATTCAACGAGTTAAATTCATTTTTCAAAAAAAATTGCATGCGATATTTTTTTGGTACGATTTTTGTACTAAAATTAAGATGTTTTTTCATAAAAAATTTTCACTTTAGCCTCAGCGAACCAAACCTAGTGGAAAATTAAGACCACAAATCATACTATTAAACTGCATTTACAGTACATATATCTGATTTGAATTTGTAAATTTTTTTATAAAATGTGTAAAAAATATGACTTAGTGAAAAAATCTTATTTTTCGAGTTCTATGAGGGAAATGGCCACCGTGGCCAAGCGCCTTCTTCCTCAGCGAATCAAACAATAAATATGACTCAGTGAAAAAATCTTATTTTTTTGCACATTTTATAAAAAAATTTCACAAATACAATTCAGATATATGTACTGTAAATGCAGTTTAATAGTATGATTTGTTGTCTTCGTTTTCAACTAGGTTTGATCCGCTGAGAAAAATGGTTTTGGTCACAGTGAACGTTTTTATGAAGAAACTTCTTAATTTCAGTACAAAATTCGTATCAAAAAAAAAAAAAAATATAAAAAAAATCGCATGTGATATTTTTGAAAAATGAATTTAATTCGATGAATTTATCTTCACACACATTTTTCTAAGCGAGCTGCAAAATGTTAAAGTTTGCCACTTTGGATTTTGAAGGATGCTGTTGTAAAAATGAAAACTTACGTTTTTCTTCCGAGAAACCTGCTAACCTAACCTAGAGTAATGAAACCTTTCCTAAGCTCCTAACTTTTACAAATGCAGACCAATTTTAATAATGTTTTAATTTTTAAAAAGAATTTCTTTATTTCAGTTTAAAAGACATTTTTGGATATATGAAGAATTTTACTTGTTGTTGTTGGTAAAACACATCACAGTAGACTTCAGCCTAAAAATTTGCTGAAAAGGAAACAAAAAGACTTCATATGCTTATAGAAAAAATCAGGAAGTCACGTACTTATAGACCAGTACTCACATTTAATGGTCCTTCGAACTAGACTGTACTGTACCACAGCAAATATGTCGTCATCAGCTACAGAATCTTAAAGAGAAAATAGAGCTTCATATGCTTAAATAAAAATTTAAAATGTCACGTACTTCCTGATACGCCATCGCATTTTATGGTCCTTCGAACCAGATCCATTACTGCAGCGCAGCAACAATGATATTATCAGTAACGAAAGATTTTCCAAACCATAGAAGATGTGAAAGTACTAGAAATTAGATTCCTCTAAACAAAATTAGTGTGATATACCCAAGCACAAATACAATTTAAGATTTCCGTCTGTACCTCCACTTATGGTCCTTCAAAACGGTTTGTGGTTACACAGTATGTGTTAAAACAGTTTATTACCTGCTCAAAGTATCTCGTATTGGAATTTGTGTATAAAATAATTTAAAAGTTCATAAAGTGATAAAATATTTAAACTGAAAATTAACCCCAAGATAATAAATTTCTAAGTAGGGAAATCTAAATTTTTTCTTAGATAACTAGTTTGTGCAAAGCTTAATATAAAATAAAACTGACTTTAACTAAATTATGTACCTCGCTTGCTTAATGCAGCAGATGAAATTAAAAAAAGACTAAATTGCTCTTTCTTGATTTTCAAATTTTAAAGAGTCTCTCTTAAGAGATTATAAAATCCGATATAACGAATATTTCAAAATTTTAAGGAGACATTTAAGAAGCTTTTGTTATGAAAAACATTTCATTGTTTTAATATTTTCAAGGTTAATTTGTTAATCGCCTTAAAAATTTGCAGACATATTTTCGCCTTTGTCGGCTTTTCAAGGCAAGCGCACAAGAAAGAAGTTATTGCCCTTGTTTGTGTGTCTGCAAACATTTTTTGCCTCCTCCCCCCTTAAAAAATAAAAATAAAAAAATTTAATTATGAACACAAAAACTACAGATGTTTATTTTGTGTTGCCCTTTAAAGAATCTCTTGTCATATTTATTTCCCCGAAATTCCTAATTAATTTCATGCCAATTTGATGTTAAATGAGGCTCTTAAAAGACTTCTTCATAATTGCATTTTTGTTTGTCATTTCGCTAAAAAGAAAATTAATTAATCTTATAATATCGTATCACAAGATTCTTAGAACACTTTAATTTTATCTTTGGAATTCTGAGTTTTTTTTTCAAATTGTTTCTAGAATATTTGCACATTTCAAATGTTTCATTATAAAAAAATCATTTATTTAAAAAAAAATATATGTAAATTCAATAATTAAAAGATAATTTAATTCAATTAGCATAAAATTAATATACAGCAACTGGTTTGAGCTGAGAAATCTAAATTGGAGAATTAAGGTGAAAGACACGTATGAATGTAGCATGATTCATGGGAAGAGGTTGCAATGTAAAAAAATCTTTTCTCAACACTTGCACTGTTTTACAGAGAAGACTGGTCATCATCTTTGGGTTTTTTTTATATGTGCTGTAACTTTTCTTTGTGGTTAATTAATGTAAAGTACCCGCGTATTTGTAAAATGCAGTGATTCACACCTTTTTTTAAAGCAAACGTAATGCATTCGATATTAAGGTAAAGAACGCACTTTTGTGTTAAGTTCTTTTTATTTTAATTCACCTATCACACACGAGAACAATTATGCTGTCATAACATGCCAGTTTGTAGGTGAGAGAGGCAAAGAGAGTGGTATTGTGTTTGGCATAACTTTTCAACCAGCTAATTACAACCCCGCTTCATCGGCACAAAACCAATACACACACAACTTAAAAAACAGCAAATGTTAAAAGAATACAAAACACACTAATACACAAAAATCAGTGTGCACGTATACATTTTTATGCCAGATGAATTATGCTAGGAACAGAATTAGGACGAACGACGAATTTCGTCCACGTCGACGCATTCGTCGATAAGAATTCGCTGCGTAAATTCGTCGTGTGAAGCACAATAACGACGAATTTACTCAGCAAATTCAGCTCTTATAATCAGTGTTGCCAGAATTTCTGAGGACAAAATCTGCAAAATTTAAAAATTTTTCACGAAAAAATCTTCAAAATCTGCATTTTATATTTAAAATCTTCAAAAAATCTGGAAAGCAATTTTTAAAACAACTTTTTTATATTTTATACAAAAAATTTCCATAAATATGGATGTACATGTGTATTATAAATATTTTTTCATTAACCTATATTCATAAAATTTAAACTCGGCTTAAAATGTATTTTATTTAACTTTTTTAGAAAAAAAATAATTTTAAAATAACTTTTAAGCATATTTTATTTTTTAGTGTTTTTCATGGGAATTGTTACAATTTAAGTTTAAAATTTTTAAACGCACTAATAATCCCAAATTAATATTTTACTTATTACGTAAAATATTTTTTTTTTAAATACATTGAAATTGATTATTGAGGGGTTTAGCTGGATCCTATGCGCACTTCACTGTTGCTAAAGCCCCGTTCAGACTATTATACAAGTATTAATACTTTCATCACATTTTACGATACAGAAATCTAAATACATTCGTTGCGACTGTCAAAAAATCTAACGTAAAATCACATATTGTGCTCAGACTATCACACTTGAAATCAAATGTGTATTACAAGTAGAAAACAAAACAGCTGTTCAATGAAAATGTCTGTGCTATTCATTTACCAGCGGCGGCAAAGTGGTTTAATGCAGTCGGGGACGTGCCGACACTTGAAAAAGTTCAGCAGTTAAAAATATTCTATGTAAATAACAGAAAAAAATTTAAGAAAAGATGTTACTAAAACGTTAAAAAATTACGTCAACGAAATATACTTCCATACGATTAACTTATTCAAAGTGTTGTGCCGATATACATATGACGACACGCTATCGGCGGCGAAACAGCCGACTTGGAAGTTTGGTTTGTGTGAAAATGCAACCCTGATCTAATGAAAAGTATTATCGTTTAGAAAATTTTCTAAAAACGAAAAAGTCTTATGGGATGTCAAAAATTTTATCGTATTATTTGCCACTTTGATGTCATTTTGCGTTCAGACTATCACACTTGCACGTATTATTTGAATTTTTGACAAGTATAATAGTCTGAACGCGGGTTAATGCAGATCATCAGGGAACCTTTACCCAAAGCTTCTTAGAACAACTAGAGTTATTATATTATAAACTTTCATTTAAACAAATGAGAAGCTCAATAACAAAGTTGAAACAAGAACTCAATAATCAACATGTTTTTTATTTTCTTACTTTACTATTGCTAAATTGGCTGACTTTTTTTCAGCTTCAAATTGTAGTCGTAAGAGTATTACCTAATTTACATTAAGCATTTTTTTCATGAAATTAGTTGCATGAAAATTTTTTATTTGTCAATAAGAGGCCTGAAGGAGCAACTTATATCAAAAAAGTTGTGAAAAATGCATGAGAGATTCATTATACGCCCTTTTTTATATAACATCATCTTTTATAGCGCTGCAATTAGCAAATAGAAAAAGTAGCGTGCAACAAAACTCATGAAATTTCATGAAAAAATGCTTAATGTAAATCAGGTATATGTGAAAGAAAATAAATGTAAATAACAACAGCTATTTAAGAATAGAGTGTTGCCACACAAGTATTTTTTTGACCGGATGCAGTCAATTTATATGCGCATAGGATCCAGCTAAGCCCCTCAATAATCAATTTCAATGTATTTTTAATAAAAAAATATTTTACTTAATAAGTAAAATATTAATTTGGGATTATTAGTGCGTTTAAATATTTATTTTTTTTATGAATAAAATACTTTAATGTGTGAAGAATGTGCCTTTCGATTCTGCTTAAGAAACTTATCACCAGACTTCAACCAAAAATTTTTTGAAATAAGGTCAAAAACTTCATGTTTATAGAACGACTATCAATATGTTATTAAGAATTACGTACACAAACATAATGGCTAAACATTATTTTTTGTTATAAAACGTTTAACAAACAAATTTCCATACAAAGTTTGTTTTGTAAACCTTTTTTAAAACAAAACTATTTTGTATGAATATGGCAAAATAAGTCCTAGTTTCCACTATGCAAGTCTTATTGCTGAAATGATTAGTTTGAGGTAGAGAGAGAGAGACGAGGAGAACACCCTAACAAACTAATCAGCTTAGCAATAAGACTAACATAGTGTAAACAATGACAAAGTTTAAAAACTTAAAACAAAAATTTTTAGAAGCTAACATCTTCGATTTTGAATCCATTATTATTTTCTCATTGCCCTTTTACAATTAGCTGCCACATTGGTTTGAAGTCTAATGATGAGTTTGATGGCTTCTTTACGCGCAAAGTTTACTTTGCAACAAAGTCTTCAGTTTGTTGGAGAAAAAATAATATAGAATAATATCTCTTTTCTCTTCTACAAATTCAAGACTTTGCAAAGTAAACTTTGCGTGTGGAAAACCCGCCTTTCTTTAGGAGAAACGAAATGCATATAACCAACAAAAAAAAAAAAAAATCTTTACAGTTATGTGCAAATAATATAAAATGCATGAGAAAAGAAATCAGATATATATATATATATATATATATATATATATATATATATATATATATATATATATATATATATATATATTGTTGCATAAATATCCAAAGGACTTCGAAGTTTTGTTTAATTCAAGTTCACTTGACTGAAAATTCTTTCGATATTTGCAAATGAATGTGGTACAGACATTACATTTTGAATAAACTTAAGGCTGCAAAACCGTAATCAGAATAAGCTCGTTTTATATCAGATAATCGTTTCGAGAAGTTTGGAAAAGTTACTTCTTCTTTTTCTTTAATAATTGTCTTCTAAGTTCAAAAATTGTATCTCTCTAAACTATGAGTCGTTCACACATACGAGTAAAAGAAACAAAAACTAGTAGCAGTATTAGGAAAAATTTAATAAATGCACTATAATTGGAGTTGAGAAATCTGCATTTTTAGGCCAAAAATCTTCAAATCTGCATTTCGTCTTTTTCTAGGGTAAAAATCTGCAAAATCCAGATAAATCTGCATTTATGGCAACCGTGCTTATAATTGATAAATTTGGTTATTGGCAGTGTGACCATTAGTGATGAGCGATAGCGTGATTTTTTAATCATGTTGCTCCTTGTGAACGTGATTTCTAAATCGCTGTTCTTTTAAACTGTGACTGTGATCACAGTTTAGCAATATTTTGTTTGTAGCAGTTCTGTTATTTTGAGAAAACCTAATAAGAAGAACAGCACTGAAATTAAACAGCGATTGTGATCACGATTTAACACATTTCAGCTCTTCTGCTTTAAAAGTATTTATTAGTATTGGTGTCTTGATAAATACTAATAAGAAGAGCGACAACAATAGACAATTTGCAATCAACTCCATCCATACATTGAGAATTGTCGTATAACAGGCAGAGAGACAATAAAATTGCAAATATAAAAATGTGAGCTGTACATAGTTGCCAGAAAAGACGATTTGACACGATTAGACGATTTTTTCTTGACAAAAGCTGAATTTATAAAAAAAATTAATCTGGTAGCTTCATTTACTGTAAAGTAAATGCTCAGTTAGCCGACTGTAATGTAATGTAACTGTAACGTAGAAAACAGCTGATCGATATTTTTATATGAAAAGTAAGTTATGTTACATTACATCTCTATAATCATTTTCGTTACTTTTCACATACCAATATCGATCAGCTGTTTACTACTGTTGCAGTTACTTTACATTACAGTCGGCTAACTGAGCCTTACGCATAACAAGAACATTCACAGTTTGTATGAAAGACCTGTTACTTGATAAATTCAGTCACAGTTGTGATATGTGATTTTTCAATCGCTGTGAAAGAGTAACAGGTTTAAAAATATCGCTCAACTCTAGTGACCATATTAGTCTATTTTGGGCTAAATTTAGCTCATTTCTTCTGGATTTAGCTTTAAAATTTTCATTTAGCTCTTAGCTTATTTTTTTTAGCTTTTTTAAAAACTGATTTACCTTTTTTCGCCTTTTTCAATGCAAATTGCGTATTCTCTAAAAATGTATTAAAGACATACGTGATTTAGCTTAATTTTATTTTAAAATCTTGTCACACTGTTTATTGTGTATGTAAAGAAAGTGAAAGAGAGAATATTGTTTTTTCGTCGTTCGTCGGCGTACAAAATAGAAATAAATCTATCTCAGAGTTCGTCACGAACGACGAATTTCGTTCTACGGCAGTGTTGTGTTCATTTTCATATGAACACATCGAAAAATTCGTCGTTCGTCCCAATTGTGTTCCTAGCATTAGGCTGAGTTTACATCTGGCATTTCTTGTGTGTCATTTGCCGGAAAAAGCGTAACCAACTAATTACTTATAAAAAACTGTCTGATTCAGACATATATTTATTAATTTAAACAGTTTCCAATCATGTTGGATTCCATAAAATTATCTATTAGCTATGTATGAAACTGTTTAACTTAATAAATACGTGTCTGAATCAAACTGTTTTTCATTAGTAATTAGTGGTTACGCTTTTTTTACGCTTGTGTGGCACATGGCACACAGGTGGAAACCCGGCCTTATTCTCGTGTGTTCTACAAAGAACAAAAATTGTGCGGCATAAAAATTACTCCCGTGTGTGATAACTCATTGCAAAGAAAAAGTATCTGCTTAGTGATGATGCTATAAGTTTTAAAATTTACTCACTTTATAATTGAAAATACTTGGCTCAGTGTTGCCGGATTCGAAATTCAATTTCACACAGACGAACCTTCAAAATTATCCAAAATGTTATAAATTACACAAAAAAAAATCAGGTAAGAATATATATCCAGTGATTTTTTTATGAATTTTTTTAGTGCAAAAAAAAAAATATTCGTAATTTGTGGCAATTCCAAAAATGCTCAGTAAAATTTTGCATTTCACAATGAATACACTTAAAAAAGAACAACACTTTCAAATGATTGAATTGTCTTATCAAAATTCGTACTGTGTGAGAAATGTGTTTCGTAAATTATGTCCATTTTATGGTAGTCATAATCGATCGACATTTTCAAGCTTTTGTGACTAAATTTCGCACCAGTTCCACTTTTTTAACATTAATCCACCAATACGTATGCAACTAGTGCGCACTGAGTAGAATATTGCTGTTATATCGGCCACTGTCAATAAAGATAGCGATTATGTCAACAACGAAATTTTTTCTTTTCGATAATTGCAGCGCTATATAAGAGAGTGATTTATAAAAAAATAACGTCACACGAATCTCTGAAGCATTTTTAGCAACTTATTTTATCTAATTTGTTTTTCCCGCCTCCATTTAACAAATGAAAAAAATTCTAGTGTTGTAAAAGTATTGAGTATTTGAGTACTGAGTACTCAATACCGGGAATTTTTCCCGGTACTCAATACACAAAAGTAACTACTCAATACTTTCAGGTTTGCATTTTGTAGTATTCAAGCGAAAGTCTTCCTTTAAAATACATCAAAATTATACAACTCGGTGAGTTTGATACAAACAAATATGACTCTGAACCTCATGGAGTTAGTGTAACAAATACTAATTCTGTTAGGAATTATTTTGATACGAAAACAGCCACTAAAGAAATACTACAAAATGCATTATTGAACTGCTTCAGTCATTAACAAATACTATTGGACGGAAAAAGTGACCCTTTAGAATAGCGGAAGAAAAGCACTTGATATAATATAACCAGTAAGTCAGCTCCTCACAAACATGAAAAATATTTTAAACTCTTTCAATGTCGGTAAAATTTTATTTCTACATTTCAACAATGACTAAGTAATAACATCAATTGTGAGAAAAACAATGTTTATTAAACAATATTTAGAAGGTAATTTAAGAGATTAATGCACTAGAAGTGTTAAGAGTACGTTAAAAAAATTTTATGTGCAAAACCTAATCTTCAAACTTATTTATTATCATTTGTTATAAATTAATTTAAATATAATTGTATTTAATCTTTGTTTTCCATATTGCATTATCAATAAAATAATATAAATAATAATTTGTAACTTCCCATGTACATACATATATAAAGTATTGAGTAGTATCGAGTACCCAATTGAAAAAGTATCAAGTAGTATTGAGTATTCAAAAGTAGCCGCTTTTTACAACACTAAAAAATTCATGCAACCTAATCTTGTGAAAATATGCTTAATGTAAATAAGGTATTACTGTATGCGAAATATTGCAATTTTTAATTCCATTATTTCATTTTCAACATATTTTTGGTTGGTTCAATATGGTCAGCTCAATATTGTTCTTTACCTTCATATGCAAAAAATAAATATTGACACGATGGTACCAGATGACAACTTATTCTTTATGTAAGTTTTGGCTAATTTTACATTGCTGGAAAAATTTTTCTACTGAAAAAATTCTTTTGAAATTAAATGAAGATCCTTAATTAAATATTTTACTTGTGTATAATGTTGGGGCGAAATTACACAAAAGTTGCACAAAAAATTTTATGGTTCAATAAAAAAATTTTTGTCCCATTTTTGGATAATTAAACAGAGATTGGCAACGCTGACTTGGCTTGAAAGCAATTTGCTATATTTATGTAAAAAAAAATCATCAGCAGTTTCTTTTTTATTATCGTGTTGTTTTGTTTGCTTTATGTAGTATATAAACTTAGTAAATTCCTGGATTGATGATTCAATCATTAAAATATAACCATATACGGACACCGCTATGTGATAAAAAACTAAAAAAAAATACCTGTCTCTCACAGTTTTGCCCCAAGTCATGCACTTTTTTTATTGGCGCCCAAAGATTTGGTGCCTCGGTGTCATTTTTCCATTTTCTCGTGCTTATATCTTGTAAACTGTTCGAAATTTTGATTTACTCTCTGGGGCAAAGTTGTAGCTCAAGTCATAAATAACAACAATTATGAACATATAAAATCAAAAACACTTCATCTTCAAGATCAAAATCGCAAAAAAAAATTTGAAAAAATTCGTTTTTTTTACTTTTCTTTACCCTGTTCAGATCCATAGGTAGTAGAGCTGGCAAACTATCGATAGTCACGACATTCGATATTTTCGATAGTTTGTTGGAAAACTATCGATACTATCGATAGTATCGAATTATTTTATACCCTTTTCATACTTACTCACATCTTTGAGGAATGGGTGGAATATGTTGAAAATTGAAAAAACCTGTTCACATTACAACATCTTTCATCTGTCATGTATTATAATACTATTTTTACGAGTGTGAGCAACTAATAATTAAATAATAAAATTCAATTTAAAAATTCAGTAGAAATTGATTTATAATGCTAGAAATTATGTAGAAATTATGCCAGCGGACAATGATGATGAAGAAATATTAAAAATTGTATCCGAAAAGATTTTGCATAGACATCTGCAACTATTTTTATCTAATTTATTTTGTTTTAGAAAAATATATAACAGATTTTATTATATGCATACATATACATAAATATTTATATAATAAAATCTTAGAGTAATTACGGATCTTTTTTAGGGAAAGATATTCCAAAATGTAGCTTTGATTGTATGTACATACATATGTATACATTTTTATAGTATGTATGCATGTATGTATAGTTGTATACATTTTTTCTAGTGATGACACTAAAATAATCGAAAGATGTTGAATGAAACAAAGTGAGATAGGAACATCTTTTGAAGATGTTGAAAGATGTTAAACATTCAGCCCTGTATAATTCTTATGGGAAGATGTTATCATCTTGCCAAATTGATGAAAGATGAAAGATGTGAGTAAGTGTGAAAAGGCTATTACACTATGTTCACACGGCAACACGAACTGTTGTTTTGAATCTTGATATATGTCAGTGTGCACACTTAATTTTTTTTTTTAATTCGGTAGAATCGACAAAAAAAATCGGTAGATTTGAATGAAATTCCGTATGATTTTTTTTATTCAGAGAAACACAAAAAATAACAATTCGAAGAAACATAAAAAGTAACAAAATATATGCATGTACTTATATATAAAGGGTACGTGCAAGGAGTATCAAACTAAACGGGTTCCAAAAGCGCATTTAAAACTTCACATGTGTTTGGAAATTAAACTGCCATAAACAATGAAGCATTTCCAATTAAAAAAAATATCATCCCCAGTTATTTGCCCTTACCCTTTATATAGATATGCTATGCATATATAAAATAATATACACAAATAACAGGAATTCAGTTTTTGTACATATGTAGGTTTTATAAAGCTAGTAAAATAACTTTTATTTGACAAACATTTGTAACTACAAATATTATATGTAAGATCTATTTATGAATTTAAGCTTTGGTGCAAAAATTATTAAATCATTGGTATTAATAAATATTTCATCCCCAAGGCACAATTCTTTGGCAAATATTAGGTTACTTATAGTTTCAGTTTTTAACCGATTTCTTTGTTCTGTTTTAATGATTTTCATCACAGAAAATGACCGCTCTGCGGCCGCACTGCTATGTGGTAAAATAGGCAATTTACACATATATCGACTTAAATTACTAAAGCCCCATTCAGACTATTATACAAGTATTAATACTTTCATCATATTTTACGATACAGAAATCTAAATACATTCGTTGCGACTGTCAAAAAAATCTAACGTAAAATCACATACTGTGTTCAGACCATCACACTTCAAATCAAATGTGTAATACAAGTAGAAAATAAAACAGCTGTTCAATGAAAATGTCTGCGCTATTTATTTACTAGCGGCGGCAAAACGGCTTCATGCAGGCGGGGACGTGCCGACACTTGAAAAAATTCAGCAGTTAAAAATATTCTATGTAAATAACAGAAAAAAATTTAAGAAAATATATTACAAAAACGTTAAAAAATTACGTCAACGAAATATACTTCCATACGATTCACTTATTCAAAATTTTGAGCCGATATACATATGACAAAACATTACATCAATGACGACACGCTATCGGCGGCGAAACAGCCGACTTGGAAGTTTGGTTTGTGTGAAAATGCAACCCTGATCTAATGAAAAGTATTATCGTTTAGAAAATTTTCTAAAAACGAAAAAGTCTTATGGGATGTCAAAATTTGTATCGTATTATTTGCCACTTTGATGACATTTTGCGTTCAGACTATCACAGTTGCACGTATTATTTGAACTTTTGACAAGTATAAATACAAAGTATAATAGTCTGAACGCGGCTTTAGCAACAGTGAAATGCGCATAGGATCCAGCTAAACCCCTCAATAATCAATTTCAATGTATTTTTAATAAAAAAAAATATTTTACTTATTAAATTATTTTATTTATTATTTATTATTATATTATTTTAAACTTAAATTTTAACAATTCCCATAAAAATATCACTAATTATAAATATTTAATTTTATGTTTAATTTTGTTCTAATTTTTCAATATTAAACACACATCAATTTTTTTTTTTTTTTACCAAAACATACCTACATATATACATATGTATGCGATAATTTTGTTTTAATAGCTAGTTCAGATAAATTAGCTATAATTTGTTATCAAAAGATTCAGTAAGATTCAGAATGAAACAAAATGGTTCGCTTACAAAATTTTGTATATTTCAATCAGTATTCGAGCGCGGATCGTGAATGTGAGAGCAATCCTTGATATTTGTTGTCCGTGTGATCATTGTGTTAGGAATTTATTCAAACAACATCATAACTCAAATAAAACTAGTTTTGAAAAAATTGAGTCAAGTTATCAATTAACATACAACTCAGTGGAAATATTAATAAAGTGTTCTTTTATCAAATGGTGAGCTTGCACACCATTTGCGTCAATTTTGGAACAATCACACTATTGTACTAGAATTTCAGAGGCCCATAACTCGGAAACTAGGCCGTGCGGTCAATTTTTTTGTTTAATTTACTTTCATATTTTCGATAGGATAGAAGAGGTGACCCTAAACTTAATTTAAGTCTGAATTTTTTAGACAAGATGAAATATGACATGGTGTATTATTAACTCCATAAATTTATTTTTTGAGCAAGTGAGCGATATGTACTTATGTATTTTCAATAGAAGACAACTAATATGTTAATTTTGTTCGAGTTTATTGTCAATTTGGTAATAAATTTTTTCAACGATAGTATCGCTATCGAGAAAAAACTATCGATAGTCTAATAAAAACAAAACTATCGATACTATACTATCGATAGTACTATCGATAGTTTGCCAGCTCTAATAGGTAGCAAACCATTCAAAATTCAAGGAAACAATCCACAACAAAAATGTACCTAAGATCTCAATAAACAACTTTTTAAAATATATGAACTTCCTAGGAATAATTTTTAACACTGTTTAGGGGTAACGCTTAGGTAGCCGCAAGAGTGAAAAATTTTCAAATAAATATTATTAAAAAATTTTCGGGAAATTTTTTACTTTCACCTAATTTTTTGTTATTTCTTTAATATATGAGCTTAAATCTTCTAGAAACAATCAAATTCCCATAAATTTTATATAAGCAAAAAAAAGCTCCCCAATTCTGAAATTTGGGTTCAGCAGCAATTTTGCTTTCAGCAAATTTTTACTTTGTATCCCCGACAACCGAAATCTTTTCCCAAAATGTTTCATAAAGTTCCCTGCACACGAGCAAACAAACCCATCAATCACATAGTTGTGAGCGTGCAGTCGTGTTTTTCTTTTCCACGTACGCGTTGTAGGCAATGGTTGATGAGTATACAAAAGGTTTTTTATTTTTAGTCGACTTCAAACAAAGGAGGATGGAGGTTAACAAATCGTCGCTATTTTTTTTTTGGCGGTGTTACTTTATAACTCGGTATATTTTAGACCGATTGAAAAATTATTTTTTCTGTACGAGAGGGTATAGCTTCCCATTCGTCCCATTGTAAACAAAGTGGGCGGAGATACGCCCACAACTTTTTTATTTAATTTTATGATATTCTACTCATTTGAATGCTGCGAAACCTATCAAAAACCTTAGGTTCAATTTGAAAGTTGAAAAAATGGACACCTATTAAAAATAATATAATATTTCACGCGAATCTAGCTAACCGAAACTAACCAAACACCCTGAGCTCTAAAATAGAGACAATCCTCTTTTAAAAAATGGGCGGAGTCATGCCCATTAAAATTTAATTTCATTTAATTTTATATTTTACGTACTTTTTGAATCAGATCTATGTATTGAAGTCGGTTTTTAGGGTTCCGTACACCAAAGGTGAAAAGGAACCCTATTGTTTTCGCCACACTGTCCGTCTGTCCGTCACACGGTATTTTCTCAGGAACCGTAAGAGCTACGGACCTGAAATTTGGACACGGTATGTAGAACCTTGGCCGCTACAACAACAAATACATGAGAATTAAAAATTAAAGGGTCTTCCAAAACGAGCAATGAAATATGTTAAAATCCCATGTAATATACATACAATTGTATGAAAATATGTATATTGAAACTTGAAATTTGTAAAATTAGTGTATTTTTATACAGACTACAACAATTAACACTAAAATTTAAAAAAAATTTAAATTAATGGTTGGTCCATCAGTTAATGCAATTTCGACTATGTAATTTTGACAACTTGCTATATCTTGGAAACCGTAAGAGGCAAACACTTGAAATTTGCAAAAACGGTAAAACTAAGAAAACCGAAAATTATAAAATCGCCAAACCAAAAAAAAAAATCGCCAAAAATTACAAAAAATCGCCAAAACGAAAAAAATCGCCATAATTAAAAAAAAATTTCTAACACTAAAATAAATCGCCAAATTCGAAAAAATCGCCAAAATGGAAAAAAATCGCCAAAACGCGAAAATGTTGCCAAAACGCGAAAATGTCGCCAAAACTAAAAAAAAGTTTTAAAAAAAAATCGCCGAAAACCGAAAAAAATCGTCAAAAACGAGAAAATAAAGTGTCAAAACTAAAAAAATCGCCAAAACTTAAAAAAATCGTCAAAACCGAAAAAAACGCAAAAAACACCAAAACAAAAAAACCGAGAAGACCCCAAAAACGAAAAAAATGCCAAAACTATATATTATATAGGATGAAGTTTGTATTAAATTACATATCTAGTGTTCGTACGGAACCCTTCGTGCGCGAGTCAAGTCGCACTTTACTGAATTTAGTTTTTCTTTTAGGTTCTGCTTGTTTTTGCTCAATCTCTTTTACAATTGGGAAAATTGGGAGGGGTTACGCCCATTAAATTTATTATAATATTTCAAGCAGTTCTACCTAACCGATTTTTACGAAACTTACCACACACCTTGAGCTCTCAAACAGACATAATGCTGAATTTAAAAAAATTGGGGGAAAGAAGCCCATTAAAATTTGATATTTTATTTTAAATGGTTCTACTTTACCGATTTTTACAAGACTTTATTACACGCACCCTGAGCTCTGAAAAACACACGATCTTACATTTAAAAAATGGGCGGAATCAGGACCATTAAAATTTAATTTTATATTTCACTTACTTCTTCTCTCAGATCTTTTAAGTCGATTTTTTTGGCAGAATGAATTAGTTTCGAAAATATAATGTGATTTCCAAGAAGCCATAAAGTAATAATGAGAGCAGTTGGTTTAATCAATACTAATATGGACTTGCTCATAGTCTTAATCATGATACAATGATATATTATATTATTATTATATTATTGTATCATGATCTTAATCGGGAAAATATATAAAAAATATTTGATACTCATTATTTTGATTTACGCCACGCGTTGCTATCAAAATCCGCCCGCGCCCCTCCAAATAATTACTGATTAAATTATCTAAACACGGTGCTTCATGCCAGTGCTTGAGATTAATAAAATATAAGAAATGTACGAAGGCAAAACAAAATTTTACGGTTAATAACATCGGCTCCATGATACATCCAAAATTCTATTATACATCGTGATTTAAATATGCCACTAGTGACTGAAGAAATTGCAAAATACGCAGGCAAATATTTAACAAAACTCGAATCACATCCTAATCCGCTTGCTCGTAATATTTTGAACTTTACTGGACACATCCGCTTAAAAAAGAGGGACACACGGGCTCTTATACCTAACACTCCAGATGGGACTACTTGAAAATACTTCCCCCCCCCCCTTTTTTTTTGATTATCACTACTAATGTATTATTTATAACTACCACTAAGTTTATGTGCGACACTGGTCGGGCCTAATAATTTTTTTTATAGATTTAAGATTTGAATACTTATTGTTAGTTAACATATGAAGATACAATAAACAAATACATGCACTACAAAAAAAAAAAAAAAAATTTTATTACCTTCAAGTGGTATAGTTTTCCCGTCATAAATAACTCCTCCATCAAATAGTTTAAGTGTTAAAGCAAACAATTAAGTGAACCGTTCGCAAGCGTTGCTATAAAAGACTTGTTCTAAGGTGTTTTATTCATAGCAAACGTTCGAGTTGATTTTAACAACATGAAGTTAATAATCGTTCTCGCTTTGGCGGTAGCCGCCGTCAACTTTGCCAATTTAGATTTATTTGCCCGACCCGGTTTTCCAGAAGGCCGAATAATTAATGGTGAAGACGCCGCAAAAGGAGAAGCTCCTTTTATTGTGTCCTTCAAAACGTTTTCCCATTTTTGTGCTGGCAGCATTATTGACAAACACTGGGTCCTAACAGCTGCTCATTGTTTGGACGGCGGCAGTTTCCAAATTGTTGCTGGCTTACACCAACGTAACAATGAAACCGACGTGCACATTCGGAAAGTTTCCAGCAAATCTCAACAATTTGTTCATGAAAAATATGACGGTAGAGTAGGACCATACCATATTGGTCTTATCTACGTTAAAGAGCCTTTCGACTTAAATACATTGTCACGTGATGGGTCTGCTCCTGTTGCCAAAATAAGTCTGCCTTCTGGCAAATATGAAGAAACTGGCAGCGGAAAATTATATGGATGGGGTGTCATCAATAATGGCATGCTGCCAAATACTTTGCAAACTTTAAGTGTCAAAATCATTGGTTACACTGAATGTAAAGCTGCTTTGCCCGCCACTGCTCCTTTGCATCCCTTAAACATTTGCTCTTACAACTACGGCACCGCCGATGGAGCATGCAGCGGCGATTCTGGTGGTTCTTTGATATGCCACACTCCAGATGGTGCGGAAATAGTTGGTATTGTCTCTTGGGGCTACACTCCTTGTGCTACCACAAAGTATCCATCCGTATACACTATGACTTCTGCTTATAAGGATTGGATTCAAAATATCATGGATAACATTAATGCTTAGTAAAATTTAAATATATATTTTTCAAACTGCAATTTGTTGCTTTGTTATGTGTATGAAATAATATAAGGTTTGTTCATTTACTAAAAATTGTTACGAATTTGTAACAACCGTTACTGGAAAGTGTTCATTAACCCAAAAAGTTTGCAAGCAGAGAACATCAAAAGAGAGAGAAAAAAAACTGAGAGACTAAAAAATTTCTTACAAATTATTAGAAATTATTACATGTGCATGATTAGTAAAGAACAAACGACAATGGTAAGACTGTTGCAAATATAGAGATGATAAAATTGAGCTTTCATTACAAAAAATTTTTCAGCAAATCGAAATAAGATTTATAAAAACAATTCACATATTCCATTTGCAATAATGGCTGAATATATTATAAAGCAGAAATCTACATCAACTGACACCATACACAGTGGACCAAACACAAAAGAACGCTGATGATAAAGGATTAGTGGCCTTCGGAAACAGCTAGTTGTTCCGTTCAGCTATGTGTTTGCTAGAATATTTACATCTAACTTTGGTGTTGTTTGTTCATCAACAATTATCACATTTAATTTGGCTTACAAAGCGTTACGAACTTTGGCATGTTCAAATCATAAAATATATCGGGTGTTTTTTTTAGAGGTATAGAACTTCGAATTGAAATAAAACACAAGAAAATCGTTTTAATGTCCATAAATTTGGCTTTATTGGAATGATAATTTTATGCCATTAATGTTTAAATATGATTTCGGGCATGTGGCTGCCGCGGCTGGCTCGAATAAAGCCAATTCTACAGGTCCAATTTTCAACCACTTTTTCGAGCATATGGGGCCGTATGTTGGCAATAACGCCACGAATGTTGGCTTCCAAGTCCCCTAACGTTTCTGGTTTGTTGGCGTAGACGAGTGACTTCACATATCCCCAAAGAAAATAATCCAATGGTGTCAAATCACACGATCTTGGTGGCCAATTGACAGGTCCATTCCGCGAAATTATGCGCTCATCGAATGTTTCCTTCAATAAATCGATTGTGACGTGCGCTGTGTGGCATGTAGCGCCGTCTTGTTGGAACCACAACTCATCCACATTCATGCCACATTCAAATCTTCCATAAAGTTGATGGACAAAGCTCCAATTGCTGTGCACGGTGGCGAATCGATTCATTCGGGTCCTCTTCAACACTTTGCTCTACAGCGGCAATTGCTTCTTCGGTGCGCACTGTTCGACGTCTCTGCGGATGCGTATTATCACATAGAGTAAACGTAGTGCGAAAACGATCCATGGTTAACCGAATTAATTGCTCTGATGGACGATTATGTCGACCATAAAATGGACGGAGCTTGCGGTAAACTTCGCGAACTGAACCATTATTTTCGAAATAAATTTGCACGATTTGCAAGCGTTGTTCTTTTGTCAACCTGTTCATGATGAAATGGCAAACCAAACTAAATATTAATCACTTGACAGCTGACAAAATGGCCGCCAGTTAAAAAAGTGATGCCAACTTAAAGTTCTATACCTCAATAAAAAACACCCTTTAGAAACAAATGAAATTCGAACAATAATAATTAAATTAACTAACATTACTAGTAAAATTTTTACTTGCAAGAATTATCCAGATAGCTGTTTTGTTTTTTTATTTTCAAATTTATTTGTTATTTTAATTCAGGGTCTTACAGGCATGCTTTTAGTGGAAGCGGTTCAGTTATTTATTACTGTCTTAATATGAACTCTCGATTATTTGAATTTTTTTGTGCGGTCCTTTGAATTTCAAATGAACGAGGGAATGAATGAGTGATTTAAAAAATACTTTACATATTTAAAATTAATTCAAAAGACGATAAGGTGGCAACATTGACCTGTCCATCGGTCTTATGCAAACAGCTGTTCGAACGTTCAGAATCCAATTAAAAGCTCTGTGACAATACTTAATGACTTTTCATACTCTTTCTCTGTAGCAATAAGCTAACAAATATAACTATCTGTCACGGATTATTATTTGATTTAAAAAATAAAAAAAGAATAAAAAACTTTAGTAAGCTTTCCTGCAGTATGAAGAACAAAATAGAAGAAACAGAAAGTAAATCAAATATAATTGCACATGTATTCGTTCTGCGTAGGATCGAGCAACTCTGCCAAAAGGGCGTTGAAACCAATTACACGTACTATGTACATACGTTTGCCAACAATCCACAAAAAAAAACAAATTTAACAAATATCTCACCAACTAATCATGAACGAACATGAACAGGTTTGCTTCCACATTTAAAATAACATTCCAAGTAGCACATATGTACATACATAAATGCAAGTAGTGTGGTTACTTGTTGCAAGTAAATAATTTAAAAATTTGAACTTTCCTACGCGGAACTCATGAAAATTAATGGCAAATGAAATTGAGAAAACAGAAATAAATGCAGTAAAAATATTATATGTCCAGTTAAGTTTTATATTTAACTTTGCAAAGATTACGGCTTCAAGAAGTTGTTCAACAACTTACCAAACTATTTAAACATTTTGGTTACAAATAGAATAAAACAAATAAAGTAAATTCTTAATCTAAAAATACTTTATGCAAGAGGAATGAAAGAATGAAAATATGATGCGTGAGCAAAATGTTGCAACATCAACAGACAGACAGACAGACAGACATACATATGTATGTACATATACAACTAGTGTACGGACGGACAACGTAGAGTACACAAGCCAAAGCAAAGCAACTTGCACGCTGTATTTAATAAATTTCACATAGACTTTGCACTACTCCTATGCAACTAAGAAAACAAACAAAAATTATAAAAAAAAAGAAAAAATAAAAGTGTGGTATGTACCTGTATGCAATAACATCCAGTCGATCAAACATGATAATTTGATACCCTACATTAAATATTGCCTCCGCAATCATCGTCCTCATCATCATAAACTATTTAATATTCAAGCTTACACTTGTGTGTAGGGTATGAACGAAAGAAAATCATACACGCAGAAAGGAAAACACAACATCATGAAAACATGCAAAAGTACATGCCTCACATGTTGAACGTACATATGTACATATGTATGTATGAATGGATAGATGTCCAAATGTTCTACATACTTCATGAAGTACAAGCTGAGCGAGGGGCGAGTTGGAAGTTATAGGATGATACAAAAAAAAAATGCCAGAATTCAATTACCATGGGGTCCACCCTGTAATTCCAAACGAAAGAAAAGGCTTGCGAATTTACATGTTATTAAGTTACATATTAGAAAATATTTTCTAATCAATCAAAGTAAATACATATTAACCAGCAGTAATGCTTACTGCTAACAATTTTTAAATGAGTTCAGGAGAGAAGAAGGGTTTTTACCGTTTTAAAATATGTAACTGATTTTTAATAATATTGGAAAGTATATAATGTTATATAATGTTAATGTTAATGTTATATAATATATAATGTTATATTTATTATTATTATTATTATTATTATTATTATTATTATTATTATTATTATTATTATTATTATTATTATTATTATTTCATGTACATCAGTGATCGGCAATGAATCGCTTTTTCACTACTCACACTGAGTTAATAGTCATCATTTAAGTTCAATTACTCTGATTTACGCATACTCACGATGACATTGATTTATAAGTAAAGGTTAAAATAAATATGAATGCGACGTCGACATCATAGTCATACCACACACACACACACACTCATAAACCACCTCAGTTTGATTTCTAATTTCAGGAAAATACTTATGTATACAACTCACATTGGGTCTCATGCATAAAAACGAGTAATGCTAGGAACACAATTGGGACGAACGTCGAATTTCGTCCAAGTCGACGAATTCGTCGATAAGAATTCGCTGCGTAAATTCGTCGTGTGAAGCACAATAACGACGAATTTAAGGCTCAGTTAGCCGACTGTAATGTAATGTAACTGTAACGTAGAAAACAGCTGATCGATATTTTTATATGAAAAGTAGGTTACTTTACATTACATCTCTATAACCATTTTCATTACTTTTCGCATAACAATATCGATCAGCTGTTTCCTACTATTGCAGTTACTTTACATTACAGTCGGCTAACTGAGCCTTTACTCAGCAAATTCCGCTCTTGTAATTGATAAAGTTGGTTATTGTCAGTGTGACCATATTAGCTAATTTTGGGCTAAATTTAGCTTTAACATTTTTATTAAACCCTTAGCTTCTTTTTTAGCTTTTTTAAAAACGGATTTAGCTTTTTTAGCCTTTTTGAATCCAAATTCCGTATTCTCTAAAAATATATTAAAGACATGCGTGATTTAGCTTAATTTTATTTTAAAATCTGGTCACACTGTTTATTAGTGATGGGAAATGAGATTTACATTTCGGTATCAAAAATAATTTTTTTGAATACTCCTTTGATCCCAAGAATACCAAAAATTATTATTTTTTTATTTAAATTTTATTAACAAAAAATTATAAAAAATTCATTCTCAAAGAAATAAAAAAAGTACACAAAGTATATACATATGCAGGTACAAATGCCAAAGTTATAACAAGATGAATTTTTAGACTTCAATAAATCTTCGGCCTGGATAAGACTTGATACGGTTGGAATATAAAATGGGTTTCTTTGTTTTATTTTCATGAGATTTTGGTAAGAGAAAATCCTTTCGACATTTGTAGAGAAGTTAGGTATGGACGAAATTCCGGTATATCATGAAACATGCGTTTTTAGTTTAAGCCACTGTAGATACATATGTGACCTTCTCCGAGAAAAGGGACCTAGTGTGTCAAAAAACAGGTTTGGACTTAAGAGTGGATTCTGGTATCTAAAAGGGTGTAGAATAAGATGAAATTAGTTAGATTTCTGCTAAAAATTTATTTATACCAAATCGCATCTCCCAACTGAAGGTGTGTTCAAAGTGATAATGCGTTATGAAACTTTAAAGGCGTTTTTCTCAAAACTTCATTTTCCCACACTAGGTCCCTTTTCTCGGAGAAGGTCACATATATTTTTTCTGTTGTTAATGGTTTCAGATCTTCCATATAAGCCAGTGCTCTATACAAGTATTGGTTATTAATAGCTTACAAATTTTTCTTTCCGCTAGGAAACATTTTAATTAAAAGTGGTATAATGCTGTTGGTTTTACCAGATAAAACATTTCCAGGGTATTCTTCTTTCAGTCACACAGCTGAATTAAGACTAAACTTCTCGTGCCTAAAAGGGGTATTACTAAACCAAACATAAATTTCATTGTCAAAGTCCACATTTGCCCTTAGAACTTGACAGAATTAAATATAAAACTTTTTACAATTTTCTTTAAACTGATTTCAAACAGTTGTTTCAGCATGATTTGTGTTTTTATATAGATCAACTTCTGTGCCACTTTTCATTGGTTTATGTTTATATTGAATTTTGAAAGATTACACTTTTCTAAAACAGCTTTACTAATACAGTTTCGTGTCATTTGCCGAAAAAGAAATTTAATTCTTGGCAAAAAGATATGCATATGGGCGACATTTGAATGCATTTCTAAGTTGACCGTGAGAGTATCAAATGTGTTGGGGGAGTACTACGGTACTTTTTCATGTTAAATAGTATCAAAAAAAGTACGATAGTACCAACTTTCCCATCACTACTGTTTATTGTGTATGTAAAGAGAGAAGGAGAGAAAATTGTTTTTTCGTCGTTCGTCGGCGTACAAAATAGAAATAAATCTATCTCAGAGTTCGTCACGCACGACGAATTTCGTTCTACGGCGGTGTTGTGTTCATTTTCATATGAACAAATTAGACTTGGGTCGAACTCGTTCACTAGTTCATTTTTGCCGCAAACCAATGATCAAACTCATTTAATTACATGGGTTTGATCATTGGTTTGTGGCAAAAATGAACTAGTGAACGAGTTCGACCCAAGTCTAGAACAAATGTGTTCTATTTTTTATGACGAAACTTCGCACCGAAAAGTTCGTCGTTCGTCCCAATTGTGTTCCTAGCATAAAAGCGCTGAGTTGAATCAGGGGCCTAATTCTCGCATTCGATTGCGAGCGAGTTATTACTCGAATGTTCGAGTTTTTTAACTTTTGGGATTTTCGCATTCGGTTTCGAATAACACATATCGAAATTTCTAATGACAGCATTCGATAACGTGCATACATTCGAATGCAACCGTTCGTGTTTTTACTCGCAAGCAAAAAGGCATTCGAAATCATTTTTAACATAGAAAAAATGAAGAAATAGAAAATGTATGTTCAATATTTTACTTATTTATTTAAAAATGAATGAATGCTCAAATGTACGTATAAAAAAATACAAATTAAAAAATTTTTAGTTGACTTCAAATATAACAAAACAGACTGGCTTGGCAAATACATAATGTTTTGCCCAAGAGTTGTCTCGGGGAAAATAAAAAAAATCAACCAACTCTGGGAGCATCTAAATAACAAATTAACTGCTTCTGGTCAACCAATAAAAGAATCGAAAATGTAGCTAGTGCTCTATTCTCTAACTTTACGCTAATTTATTATTATTAAGTTATTAATTAATTAATTAATTGTTATGTACGTACATACATATGCTTTTGCACACACATATATACAAACATATGCTTTTGCTTACAATTTATTCAGTGTTGTGAAATGAATTTATATATAAATATATTTGCCTTTTTCCAACACTGAAATAAAAACTCGATTCGCTTAGTAACGAGTGACATCATCCGAAAATTGCTAGCAATCGAAATTAATTTCTTTTCGAATGCAATTCCGATCACGAGTGCAGGAATTAGGCCCCAGGTGAGCAATTGCTCGTAAGTCGAGTTCGATCAAATAGCCACAGCAATTTCGTATGCATAAAAATGAGTTCAAACCAATTGCAATTACTTGAGCAAAGGAAGATCAAACGTCGTCAAACATGCCGTCAAGTGTCTAGTCTAATCAGATAATAATAATACAATACAAACTGGAGACTTTTCTAAATTTTTAGTAGAAAAAAAAAATAAAACAAAACAAAAAATAATAATTTCAATATATTTGCGTGTGAGCAACTGAACTCATAAACTGTCGAAAAAAATTAAATATTCGGAAAATATGGGATTGGATTTGTTCACTGAATTGCTTATAACTTTATAATTTTCGATCGATTTTATTCTGGTTAGTCTTAGTTCTTACGTAAAAGTATCATCTTTACGTACATGAACAGAAACCAGACTTTTTTTTTAAAGATTTATACTTTCCTATCGGCTATTATCTATTTCTCTTTCTGTAAAATATAATTTTTTTTTTTTTGAAAATGTGCCCTATTTTTATCGATATATTTTGAACTGCTTTACTAATCAAAGATCCGATGATACACACTTATTCGTCATCTTAATATCTTGAATTTGAATACCAAGAATGACCCAATCGGACATTCTAGCTGGACATATGGTCTGTCAAGTGAAAAAGGTCGAAAAAATTAAAAAATTACAATATCTCAAAAACTGTTTACACGTTAACTTGTAAACACTTTGTTGAATGTTTTTTCTATGTCAGTTGTTGGATTCTGGAATGGTGTCATTAGCCATGGGCATATTCCATAGCCCTCATCCGCGAGAAGTTCTACATACCTAGCTGTTTCGTAAGAACTGAACCAGGCCAGGATATGTCAACGCTTGTAAAAAGTTCTTTTCCATCACAAGTTGCTTGCACATTTATAGATTGGAAACCTTTTCTACAAATATACTCATTGCTTTGATTTGTGGGTTTTTTAATTTTTATATGAGTACAATCAATCACTCTAATTGCAAATGGAAAGCAATAATTTGCTTGCCATTTCATATGAGCATCTTTTATTTCATCTGCATCTTTCGGGAATTTTATTCAGTCGCCTGCTTTGGCAGATATAAGTTTCGCAACTTCTGCAATAGTTCGCGACACAGTTGACTGATGGACTCCAATATCTGTGGCTATACCACATACGGTCGAATTTAATCAATGTTGCTGAGGGCACCACCACGTGTTTCTTCTGACTCCTCAAAAAAATAATTAGCCAACCAGCAGATGCTACTATCATCAAACCTATGTATTTATCATTTTATTATTAATCATATAAAAAAAAATTAATAATTAAGAATACAAACAAACCTGTACAATTTTTTATCCTCACTTGCTAAATTTTTTTACGCTGTTGATAGATAACATTTTGTATTTCTTTGTGGCACAAAGTGCACCCGAGTCAACTATAAGGCAGGCTCAACAAAATTTGAGCAAGAGCTCACAAAAGAAAGCAAAAGCTTGTTCTTATGCATATGAAAATGAGCACAAGCTCATCTAACTTAGTTCAAACTGAGCAACACGAGATCAAACGTGAGCAGTGAGTAAAAGCAAACACATCAAATTTTATTATGCATAGGACAAGCACCTTTTACTCAAACAATCGAGTCCAAACTCAAGCTCACGTTTTATGCATGAGACCCATTGATTCAGCTCACTCAACTCATGCATCTATGTTTATTTAAAAGTTTATTCATTAAACAGTTTGCAAGTAGAATACAGTGTTAGTAAATAGGGTTGTTTTTCAATTCATGCAAAAAGAAAAAACAAAAAAAGCAACAAAGAAACACATAAACTCATAATGAGAACTTTAATGTTAATCATACTTATTTTGCATCGTCCATAAGCATTCAGTTAAGCTTAAATTAGACGTGAGATAGCCATAGTGCCATACCCATAAGCAAAACAAAAATTCAATTGGTTTCTATGGTGAGAGTTATGGCGTTATGGCGAGTCACCTATAATTAAATACAGTGTTGCCCATTAGTTTGGTTCGAACGGCTGTTTTCTATGGCTATGTTTATGTCACGTCTGATTGAGCCTTTAAGGAGAGTCTAAATCAACAATATCATAAATGTTGCTAAGTATGAGTTCGATGCGCACTTCAAACTTTCCAGTGAATATGATTCATAGACAACATTGCAATAATTACGAGTACGCATAAGTACAAGAATTTATAAGTCATGATTCAGCTCGACTCACTTTTTCACTACTCATTTCTCTTCTCTGATGTACATATTTATAATCAACAGATTTCATAGAAACTATGATACTTTGTTTTTTAATGGGCGGGGCTATGCTCATTGGTTAAACTGATTCCTACAAAACATTGCCCACATCTCGAATTTTTTTTGTTTTAACGCACTATTATTTGAAAAACTGGGCGGAGCAGCGCCCTTAAAATTTTATATAATATTTTTCATACTTCTACTCTCCATAAAAAGAGGCGAGCCCATTGAAATTTGCTATTATATTTTATATAACTCTAGTCAAACGTTTCCTATGAAACCTTGCACTCAATAGGTGACCTTGGATATACATATGTATAATCAATCTTGCCAGACTTTAAAAATTAACAAATTAATAAGTTTTATTCACTGTTCGCACAATCAACCAAGGCGTCGACTCGTCTAGAAAATTTTTATGGAAATTATTTAAAAAATTTTGATTTTCACATAACTTTTTTACTCTAGTCAAACGTATACGTATGTTGTGTAAACCGGATGTGATGTCACTTTGTTTTTATACCCTTTACCAAAAAATGGTAAAAGGGTATATATATGTTTGTCATTCCGTTTGTAATTTCCAGAATATTAATAAGCGAGCCATAAAGTATATATATTCTGGATCCTTATGCATAGGGAAGACGAATAAGCGATGTCCGTCTTTCCGTCTGTCTGTTCGTGAAATCGGTTTTCCGAAGCTCCTAGAAAAGCTAAAGACTTTGTTCTTGGACTGGTGTGTCAGAAATGGTCTAAATAAGATTGGTATTGAAAATCAGCAAAATCGAGCAGACGGTTTCAGAGCTGGGAAGCTTAAACTTCATTTTGCCATACAAAATAACTACCGAAAACTAGTTATTTTTTTTTTTATTAAATAAACTAATTTTATGCTTCAGTATGAATAAAATTAATATTTCTTAATAAAAATAAATAAAAAAAATTAAAAAAATTAAATAGACGTTTCCAGGGTTGGAAAACTTTAACTTTTTTGTACAAAATTATACAAAATTAATTTACTAAAAGAAATTTTTCCTTTTTTCCTATAAATTATATATATCTTATATTCTAAGAAGAAAGAGATTGGGTTAAAAGATCAGGAAAATCAAAAAGGATAATTCCAGGGTTGGGAAACTTAAAATTTTTGTGATATAAAAAATTAACTACCGTAAACTAATTTTTATATATTTTTTTATTAAATTAACTTATTTTATACTTCAGTACAAATTAAATTGGTATTTCAAATCAAAAAAGAAAGTTAAAAAAATTAAAAAGACGTTTCCAGGGTTGGAAAGCTTAAATTTTTTTTCATATACAAAAGTAACTTACTAAAATTAAATTAAACATATCTTAGACTCTTAAAAGAAAGAGATTGGTGTAACAAATCAGAAAAATCAAAAAGGATGATTCTAAGGTTGGGAAACTTACACTTTTTGAAATATGTAAAAGTAACTAGGTCTTACTATTTTTTTATTTTTTTTATTAAATTAACTTATTTTATACTGCAGTACACATTAAATTGATATTAAAAATTAAAAAAAGTTTAATACATGAAAAAGACATTTCCAGGGTTGGAAAACTTTAACTTTTTTCTTATACAAAAGTAACTTACTAAAACAAATTTTTTCATTTTCTATATATATTAAACATAGCTTATATTATTAAAAGGAACATATCGGTGTACGAAATCTAAAAAATCAAAAATAACGGTTCCAGGGCTGGTAAACTTACACTTTTTGTGATATATAAATTAACTACCGAAAACTAATTTTTATTTTTTTTTTTAATAAAATAAACTTATTTTTTACTTCAGTAAGAATGAATTCGGTATTTCAGATTTAAAAAAAATTAAAACGAAGTTTCCAGGGTTGGAAAACCTTATTTTTTATATAAAAGTAACTTACTAAAACAAATTTTTATTTTTTTTACTATAAATTAAACATATCTTATATTCTTAAAAAAAATTGTTTTTAAGAAGACAGAAAAATCAAAAAGGGGGATTCCAGTGTTGGGAAACTTACACTCTTTGTGATATAAAAAATTAATTACCGAAAAGTAATTTTAATATTTTTTTTGTATTAAATAAACTTATTTTATGCTTAAGTACGAATGAATTTGGTATTTCAAAATAAAAAAAAAATTAAAAAAATTAAAACGACGTTTCCAGGGTTGGAAAACCTTATTTTTCATACAAAAGTAACTTACTAAAACAAATTTTTCCTTTTTTACTATAAATTAAACACATCTTACATTCTTAAAAAAAGATTGGTATAAGAAATCAGAAAAATTAAAAAGGAGGATTCCAGGGTTGGGAAACTTACACTCTTTGTGATATAAAAAATTAACTACCGAAAACTATTTTTTATTGTTTTTTATTAAATAAAATTATTTTATGATTGAGTACGAATAAAATTAGTATTTCAAACAAAAAAAAATTAAAAAATTAAAAACACGATTCCAGGGTTGGAAAACTTTAATTTTTTTTTTTGGACAAAAGTAACTTACTAGAACAAATTTTTCGCTTTCTTTATAAATTAAACATATCATATATTCTTAAAAGAAAAATATTGGTGCACGAAATCAGAAAAATCAAAAAGGATGATTTCAGGGTTGGAAAAGTTACACTTTTTTGATATATAAAAGTAACTAAGTCTAATTAATTTTTATCTTTTCCTTTATAAAATATATATATTTTACATTTTGGAAAGAAAAGTTTGATATAGAAAATTATCAAAATAAAAACCACAGCTCCAGAGCTGGAAACTATGATTTTTTAGGGACATTAAAGTAACTAAATTCAACATTTTTTTTTTTGAATTTCCTTTTTTTCACTTAACACACTTTCTATACTTTTTTAAGAACTACTAGATTGATATAAGGAATCAGAAAAATCTAATTTAATGATTCTAGGGTTTGAAAATTAATTTTTTTTTGTACGTAAAAGTAACTAGGTCAAGTTATTTATTTCTTTTTGTTTATACTTTATGTATGTGCTTATGTATGTATCTCTATACTACATAAAAACACTTTGGTAAAGGGTATTTAAGATTCGGCACAGCCGAATATAGCACTCTTACTTGTTTTTTTTTTTTTTTTTTGGAACTATTAAAGTTCAAGTAAGTTGAATGTTTTTACCGAACTTTTATGAAAATTTTATATTTTACTGAAAATATTAATTATATTGATTAACTATTCAAATTTGTTTATTAAAGTTTATTTTAAAATTACTTATGTATTAAGTAGCGATATAATAAGTACCGAAGTATATTTATTTGACATTTAATCTTAAATGTATATGAATTTCGTTCTTGTTTGTTGAACTCACCAGTAGAGTTCAACCCAAGACTTTTTGAAATAAGCTAAAGAAGCAACAGTTTTAATTTTCATTACACTTCCCATTACGGCCATACGCTCTTTGTAAGAGTTAAAAGGGACAAATATGTATGCACCTTTCCCATTTAGTGGCAGTTTTTAAAGTCTGGCAACTCTAATGATTTAAGAAAATTCTGCTCTCGCAATTTTAACTGCTAAATTTTTTGTTTGTTTTTAACCGACTTAAAACAATGGAGGAGGTTAACAATTTGTCTCTATTTTTATTTTTTTTGGGTGTTACTTCATAGCTCGGTACATTTTAGACCGATGGTAAAAATTCTTTTTTTTTTTACTGAAAGGAAAAAGCTTCCCATTGTTCCCCAAGTGGACGTGGACACGCCCACAATTTTTTTATTAGATTTTATGATATTCTGCTTATTTGATAGCTGCGAAACCTAAAAAACACATTTGGTCCTGCAATTACACAAGTTTAAAGTTGAAAAAATGGGTGGGGTTACATCCACTAAAATTTATTATAATATTTCACGCGAATCTATTTACCTAGCCAATTTTTACGAGACTTAACACACACCTTGAGCTCTAAACTAGACACAATCCTCCTTTAAAAACGCCCACTAAAATTTAATATTTTATTTTAAGTGCTTCTACTTTACCAATTTTTACAAGACTTAACACGCACCCTGAGCTCTGAAAACCCCACAATTTTGGATCCAAGCAATGAGCGGAGGTACGCCCATTAAAATTTAGGGTCTGTTCATCTAAATGCGAATGATAGTATCGATCGAATATTTATATTGGAAACAAAAACAAATTTCAGTTTTTTGTTTTTGTTTCTAATATAAATTTTCGATCGAATCTATCGTTCCCATTTAGATGAACAGGCCCTTAATTTTATATTTCACGTACTTCTTCAATCAGTTCTTTGCATCGAAGTCTGTTTTTTTTTTGGCAGCAAGAATTATTATTTTTTAAGTTCTGCTTGTTTTTGCTCTATCTCTTTTACACCTCGCACAGCCCTCGCATAATACCTTAAAGCATGTCTGTCTTTTACAAGTTACAAATTTAGGAAATTTATTACAGCAAAATCAACTGAAAACAAATGAAAATCTGAAAGAACAAAAAAAAATACAAATAACTTTAATTCAGCTCCTTTAACGCCACAATACAGAAAATAAAACAAAGAAGAATCCATCCTGCAAACCAAATCAAACTGAATAGAAAAAAAAGAAACAAATAACTGAGGAGGAGAACCGAACAGTATACAACTGCTAAAATAATGCCCATCACATCACATCATGTCGTGTACGTGTATCTTTTAATAAACTTCTAGATTGTGTCTTTCATTCCCTGTGTAACATTCTTTTAGTTTAATACATTCATATAAATGTATAAATATATATTTGGTTTTTTTATTTGTTTTAGGTGCTCTTACATTTATTTAATAAAAGTTTATATTTCTAGCCTCTCTGCTTTACAGGCCGATGACGACGTTGATAATAATGATGTCGCTGAAGAAGATCTGGGCTAAGTTAGTAACCAAGAAGTTGTTGGGGCCCTTTTATAGCCACTGTACTCACAGATATGGACTTACTTAGAGCTAGTAGTCAGTCAATGGCTGGCAGCAAAAACCGCAAATGAAATATAGCAACAACAAAACAAATGTATGTATAATAAGTTTAATAACAACTATCAAAAAGTGTTGTACAGCAATCTTAATAATTGAACAACAAATATCAATATCAATTGCAGTGGTTAACAAAGAAAAAAAAACAATAACAAAACCCTATGAAGACCACGACAATGACGACAAACAACTGACTAGGGCAATTGCAGGCACTGTCAACTATCTATCTTTCAGTTTATCAATTCATTCACCGGTTAGTCACTCAACTAGCCAACCATGCAACGCAACTACTCAAGCAGACGTTAGAGTTCTCAAGGAATTTCTCTATTAATCGGTTAATCGATCTAATAATTTAGTATTCGCAATAAGGCGTTAGAATAGCTATACAATTAAATTCTCTTTTCTGTCAAAATTTTGTGAAAGTGTCTTATGCATTAAACACATTCACCACAGCAGGCTATACGAACGCCCGACTTCAAATGCCAATAAATGCATTTGTCGCTTTGTAGCCCATTACTTAATAATATTCAAGACGGCAGCAGCATTATAAGCAGCTAATATTCACGCATTAAGAGAAATTTCAGTGGTTGCATCTTCAAATATTTTACAATTATCAGGCCTGTTCTGAAAATCACGGTGATTTCAAATCAGGTGATTTCAAAAGTAAACTAATAATAGCTGACTTGATAGTGGGTTTTTATTGCATTTTAAGTTTTTGTTATTTATAATACAATATTTTCTCCTAACTTTCAACGCTATAAATCGTGCAATTTACAAAAGCATTGATTTAGCTTTCATTAATTTCCTCAAATCAATGTGATTTGACATGTCGTGATTTACAGAACATGCCCGTATGTAAACAAAATTATTTCTTTATTTAAATTTCGCAATGTTATTTCTGTTAAATAATATAAAATAATTTAAAGTTACCATTAATTCAACATTTTGTATTATATTGGCAACACAGTATTTACTTATTGTCGCCAAAACAAAATTATTTTAATTGAACTACAACCAGTGTTGCCAAATGTGCAGTTTTCCCTCTGAGCAGTTTTGCAGTTTTTTGCTTAAGAAATAAGCAAATTGTGTAGTTTTTGCAGTTTTTTTGCATTTTTAGGGTTCCGTACACCAAAGGTGAAAAGGAACCCGGTATTTTCTCAGGAACCGTAAGAGCTACGGACCTGAAATTTGGACACAGTATGTAGAACCTTGACCGCTACAACAACAAATACCCGAGAATTAAAAATTAAAGGGTGTTCCAAATTGAGCAACGAAAAATGTTAAAATCCCATGTAATATACATACAATTGTATAAACATATGTATATTGAAACTTGAAATTTGTAAAATTGGTGTATTTTTATACAGACTACAACAATTAACACTAAAATATAAAAAAATTAAAATTAAAGGCTGGTCCATCAGTTAATGCAATTTTGACTATGTAATTTTGACAATTTGCTATATCTTGGAAACTGTAAGAGGCAAACACTTGAAATTTTCAAAACGGTAAAACTAAAAAAACCGAAAATTATAAAATCGCCAAACCAAAAAAAAAACGCCAAAAATTAAAAAAAAATCGCCAAAACGAAAAAAATCGCCAAAATTAAAAAAAAATTCTAACACTAAAATAAATCGACAAATTCGAAAAAATCGCCAAAATGGGAAAATATTGCCAAAACGCGAAAATGTCGCCAAAACTAAAAAAAAATTTTAAATAAAAAAAAATCGCATAAATTAAAAAAATCGCCAAAAACCGAAAAAATCGCCAAAACAAGGAAATAAAGTGTCAAAATTAAAAAAAGAGCCAAAACTTAAAAAACTCGCCAAAACCGATAAAACGCAAAAACCGCCAAAACAAAAAAACCAAAAAGACCCCAAAAACGAAAAAAAATGCCAAAACTATACATTATATAGGATGAAGTTTGTATTAAATTACATATCTAGTGTTCGTACAGAATCCTTCGTGCGCGACTTAGAGTCGCACTTTACTGAATTTATTATTTTTAGGGTTCCGTACACCAAAGGTGAAAAGGGGAGCTACGGACCTGAAATTTGGACACAGTATGTAGAACCTTGGCCGCTACAACCACAAATACATGAGAATTAAAAATTAAAGGGTGTTCCAAAACGAGCAACGAAAAATGTTAAAATCCCATGTAATATACATACAATTGTATGAACATATGTATATTGAAATTTGAAATTTGTAAAATTGGTGTATTTTTATACAGACTACAACAATTAACACTGAAATTAAAAAAAAAATTAAATTAAAGGGTGGTCAAAATCGCCAAACCAAAAAAAAAATTGTCAAAAATTAAAAAAAAATCGCCAAAATGAAAAAAATCGCCAAAATTAAAAAAAATTTCTAACACTAAAATAAATCGAAAAATTCGAAAAAATCGCCAAATGCAAAAAATCGCCATAATGAAAAAAACGCCAAAAATCGAAAAAAAATCGCCAAAACGCGAAAATGTCGCCAAAACTAAAAAATATTTTATATAAAATAAAATCGCAAATATGAAAAAAATCGCCAAAAAAAAATCGCCAAAATGAAAAAACGCCGAAAACCGAAAAAACGCCAAAACGAGAAAATAAAGTGTCAAAACTAAAATAAATTCAGTAAAGTGCGACTCTGACTCGCGCACGAAGGGTTCCGTACGAACACTAGATATGTAATTTAATACAAACTTCATCCTATATAATAATATAAAGTCTTGGCATTTTTTTCGTTTTTGGGATCTTTTCGGTTTTTTTGCGGGTTTTTGCGTTTTGGCGATTTTTTTAAGTTTTGGCTCTTTTTTTAGTTTTAACACTTTATATTCTTGTTTTGGCGATTTTTTTTATTTTTTGGCGATTTTTTTCATTTTTGCGATTTTCTTTTTATATAAATTTTTTTTTAATTTTGGCGACATTTTCGCGTTTTGGCGATTTTTGGTGTTTTTTTCATTTTGGCGTTTTTTTCATTTTGGCGATTTTTTCAAATTTGGCGATTTATTTTAGTGTTAGATTTTTTTTTTAATTTTGGCGATTTTTTTCGTTTTGTCGTTTTTTTTTTAATTTTTGGCGATTTTTTTTTTTTTTTTTTGGTTTGGCGACTTTATAATTTTCGGTTTTTTTAGTTTTACCGTTTTTGAAAATTTCAAGTGTTTGCCTCTTACGGTTTCCAAGATATAGCAAATTGTCAAAATTACATAGTCAAAATTGCATTAACTGATGGACCACCCTTTAATTTAAATTTTTTAAATTTTAGTGTTGTAGTCTGTATAAAAATACACTAATTTTACAAATTTCAAGTTTCAATATACATATGTTCATACAATTGTATGTATATTACATGGGATTTTAACATATTTCATTGCTCGTTTTGGAACACCCTTTAATTTTTAATTCTCATGTATTTGTTGTTGTAGCGGTCAAGGTTCTACATACTGTGTCCAAATTTCAGGTCCGTAGCTCTTACGGTTCCTGAGAAAATACCGTGTGACGGACAGACGGACAGCGTAGCGAAAACAATAGGGTCCTTTTCACCTTTGGTGTACGGAACCCTAAAAAGAGCCAAAACTTAAAAAAATCGCCAAAACCGAAAAAACGCAAAAAATGCCAAAACAAAAAAACTGAAAAAAACTATATATTATATAGGATGAAGTTTGTATTAAAAAACATATCTAGTGTTCGTACCTAACCCTTCGTGCGCGAGTCAGAGTCGCACTTTACTGTATTTATTTAATATCAGTTTTGTTATTTTAATTCCGAGTTCTGTAGCCATAGTTTTACTCATTTTGCTTAATATAACAAGTGACAAGTTTTACTGGTACTTTTTCAAACAACAAGTGGAAATTCACACACACTTAGGTCTACGAAAGTTTAATTTTTCTGTATGGAATTTGCTCTAATTGTTTGCAAGTTCAAACAGGACGTGCTACGCCCTGTGTTAATATTATTTTGCCTTGGTTTATTAAACAAGAAAAACAATTTTCACACTTTCTTCATTGAAATAATTCGATTTCTTAGAGAATGAATATGAGATAAAACTCAACGAAATATATACCAAATTAAAGGGTGGACCCCATAGAATTTAAGCCAAACAAACAAAAAGTGAGAATTGATTTTTTCTTGAAAACTCGTATTTTACATTTTGTCCGGACAAAGTTAAATTGAGTTGCCACTACTTATAATTTTTTTAATAATATAATGTAATGTAATGCTAGTAATATGTTTTTTATGATTCGATTAGGCTAAAGTTCTTATCGCTATGTAAGTTACATGTGATAATTTTTAAGGAAAAAATAGCACCAAACAAAGTTAATTGTAAATATTCCAAGGTAAGAAGTCCCTGGAATTAAAATATTTTCATAGGCGTAGAAAGATCATTTTGGGGGGAAATTTCCACCCAAGAATTAATTTTCCCATCCCTTTGGTTTATTAAAAATTGCTTATAATTATAAATTTTAATATTACTTATGAAAGTCACCAGTCGAAATGCCCATCCCCAGCCCCACCAGAAAAATTGGTAGATGCGCCAGTGAATATTTTTTAGCTTGAACTGAATTGTGACACTAGCTGACTCTGTACTCTTCATCCGGCAAGATGCTTAAAGTGTTATAGTTGCATATCCTTGCAAATAATTCGTAGCAAACTCAATTTCTCATCTAGCACTGTTACATAACGTTTGGAGCAAACAAAGTTTCAAAACAAATTCTAGGCGGTGCAAATTAATATTTCAAACACAAAACAGGTATATATATATATATATGTATGTATATAAAACCAACTCAAATGTTGTTTGTAATTTACCAGGCACCAAAGTAATTATTTATAAAAACTAATTGAAGATCCTGGCACAAAATTATTAATCATTTAATTACCAGACACGATTAATTAAAAGCACTATTTGCAACAACAACAACAACAACAACAAAAGAAGAAGATGTAAAGAGACATTGTGGTCAGGTAACTGGAAAATACTGGCCTCCATTTGGAGTTATTAAAAGGTGGAATATTTATAATATACAATAACGACTTTAACTATCACCAGCAACAACAACAACAACAACAACAGCACTAATAAATATAAATGAAATGCATGTTGCATGTTGCAGCAACAGCTACGCAGCTCGTACGTTTTCCCATATGATGTGAAAAATCCTACCGCCACACTCCACACTCGTTTGTAATTCATAAAATGCATGTACATATGTATATACGATTATTTTGACTTCATAGAAGATATTCCAACATTTTAATGGCGCCACTTACACAGTTCTAATGATACTTAAAGGTATATAACGAGCATAACAACACCCATACCTGCAGTGAATGCATTGAACACACAGATACCCGCACATGCAGATTGCAATTGAAATAAAATTAGCTACCGATAGAATTCTAAATGAGTTTGATTAAGAGACGAGAAGAAATAGAAGTAAACAAAACAAATTAATACGAGTAGAGATTAAATTTATTGTATCTTATACAAAAGTAGAAATATTTGTTAACTTTTGCTGTTCAATTATTTCTTGCTTTTCTTTTCTAAATGAAAAAAAAAACAAGTATTTAAAAACCTTTGGAGATTAATGAAGTTATGAAAAGAAAACGACATATCCCCTGCGGAAACTGAAGGCGCCACTGTTTTGTTGCATGCCTAGTTTGTTGCAAATTAAAAAAGTTAAAGGTTTGTGATTAATTTGTACCCTCTCGATGATTGATTAAGCGAAACCCAACAGTTGCTATTCATTAAGGCATGTTTTAATAAATCCCTTTTTTTTATGATATTCTTAACTTTGTATGCTATACGACAAACTCTTAAAATTCACATAATGTTCAGCTGAAAGCAAGTGAAGAGCAGCATATTTATTACGTACATTCTGAGTGATTTTTTTTTTTTTTTTTTTTTTTTTTTTTTGTTCAGGACGTTTAAAAGCGATAAAGATGGAAATCTTTCACTGGAATTTTCGCTAGAAAGTATAAAATTAGTAACGCAATGTGTCCATGACTAACTGAGGTGGATAGAAAAGTTTTATTGTAATGAGTTACAATTTAATAAAAAAAAATTAAAACTATTTGGGTACTAGACTTGCGCCCAGAGAACGAAGCCTATCGGTTCACAGACGCGTAGGCTATGATTTTCATAATTAGTTACCCGCCGCCGAAGACTGTGGCAATGAATTGCCATAGGAATGCCCATTATTGCCATAGCAATTGCCATCAGTCTCAGCCGCCGCAGATTTGTCCGATTTAGTCTTAGCCGCCGACGACCAATATTATAAATAGGGTCCCTTCTCTCTCTTGTGCCCGATTAGAAAAATGATTCCTGGTAAAAACTCATTCTAGTTGAATTAAATAATAAATATGTACACATCACCAAAAAAAAAAACAATCATGAGTGTGTCGTTGATTACAAGACCGAAGGTCCTGGGTTCGATTCCAGTCTCCGAGAGTCATTAAATAACAGCATCACACACATGCACACTGACGTGCATTAATGTGCCTTTGTATCAGTTGTTGAAGGAAAGTTCAAGTGATGAAGCCATAGACACTGGTCACGGAACTACACCGGCTTCAGCAGATACTAATTTTAATGTAACACCAGAGCGCCCTCCTTCGTAGTTGTTGTGTAGCAGAATCATCGGCGAAGTAAAATAACCAATAAAATGCATACTAAGCATAGCTTTAAAAATTTAACACGTCTCATTGACACCAGAGGCACTGCAACTCTGCATTATTAAATTCGTGCAAAAAAAAAGCTTAGTTATAAAGAAAATGGAGCTTTCCTCTATTTCTTCTTTCAACGCTCGTCTTCTCTAACGCTATCCCTTTCCTAAAGAATGTTACACCTATTGCCTGAGTGTTACTTCTCTTTAAAAATAATTTGTAGTCCATCCCACTGTATGACTTAAATTGAATTTACACTTAATTTTCATTCCATTCATTCCATTGAATATGAATTGAAAACTTTTACAAACATATTTTTTGTTCTACTTAAAGTTTCATTGAAAACTTTATCATATTTTATTTTATTGCTTTTGTAACGAGATAAATTAAATATCACAAGCAAATAAAATCAAATATGTAAAGGAGAAGGGAAAGGAAAAAATGAAGCAATAATTCAAATAAAAATAAATTTTTTTTTTAAAGCATTTAAATACATTAAGTTTAAGTGCCAACTCCAGTGGGTACGAGGGTGGAACATAAGGGCAATGAGTATGAGCTTTCTAAATTTAGGCTAAGAGTCTAAACACAATGTAACGATTATTAAGTGTGGTGCGGTTTTTCATACGATTTTGAAGTAAAAACCCGCAGTGCGGAACGGCATAAATTTAAAATCTATTTTATTTTCATTGCGGACTTTCTTATTTTCTCAATTTTTGACTCTCTTTCTCTTTCTGATGTTGCCATAGTTTTTGTATAATTGGCGGTGTTCACAACAAAAAACATGATTTTGAAGTTCAAAAATTTTTGTCATAATATATAAAAGCTTAAAAAATTTATCAAATATATCTGCGAATGTATAAAATTTTAATAATTTTTTTCATTTTAGTTACTGCCATTACAAAATATTTAACAGAAAGAGTAAATTTTTTATAAAAATGTATGCACAAAAAAATTAATAAAAATTTAAACAACCAATGACAAGTATTGCCGTCGCCGTCTTCCGAGACGAGAAATCGCACCGCACCGCAAACATTGTGTTTAGATTCTAAGATTGAAAGTTTTGGAAAATTCTCTAAAGATAGAACAAAAAAAATTAATCGAAATAATAAAATAACAAAAATTAAAAATTTAAAAAACCCCCGAATATTTCTAGAAAAGATGGGATATCTTCTAAGCGGCTGGACCGATTTTATAAAAACATAGCTAAGAACCTTCTCGATCAAGTCACCTTTCAAACAGTAAAAACTAAATCAAAATCGGTCCAGCCGTTTGGTCTGTACGTGTACTTGTACAGACACACAGATACACAGACACACACTACAAACTTATAACACCCCTTTTTTTAGTCGGGGGTTAATAATGTTAAATGAAAACTAAAACATTTGCCGATTAGAGAAACAAGTGGATCGTTTCGAATCCGAGGGCGCGCCGCTGCTGGTTATTTTACTATATATCTAGCTGCCAATTGTATCGGCTAGTATCGGTTCAAAAGCAGCCGAAATTTTGTCAGCTCAAAAATTCAATTTAAATTTTTAAACTTCTCTTTAAATTTGCATATGATTATTTTATCCCCTAGCGTTGCCACGTTAGGGGATTTGACCCTAAATTGGGAATGTTTTTTCGTGATTGGAGATAAAACTTTCATGTTGGGTATCTTGGGATTTGTTGGGGATGATAACCAAATTTTAGGGAATTTTTGGGGATTTTTTTTTATGTTACTAACGGTAAGAAGAATGATTTTTGAGCTAAGAAATGTGCGTCTGGGAAGTATAAATATGCGTATTATTATCAGGGACAGGGGTTTCATGCAAATGCATGTTTTTTCCCTTAACTCTGATAATGGCAAGAACGAAATATCTTTACGAAACAATGAATTTGCGCAAAAATGGCATCGATTTGTTAGTGCATATTTTTGCATATTTTATTCATTAATGCATATTTTTGTCTCATATTTTGATATAAATGCTGATTTTGTGTCAAAAATTCAAATTTCCAAAAACGTTGCAAAACTGTTTTGGCAACTTTATTCGCTTGCATTGGGTGCATTCATAAGACGTAGCTGTTGCGCAACCGTTGAGTATTTGTCTTAGAAACGCATAGTTGAGTAATTCCGCTCCACTCAACAGTTGAGTAGTTTTCCATCGTAAAATTTTTTCGCTACCTGTAGTCAACATGTTGTGCTCAGCATAAAAAGCTGATCGAATAGAGCTTTGTCATTTATATGCTTTGTTAGGTGGCAGTAGCAAATATTTGTTAAATTTTATATTACAAATGCAATGAAGTAACGAAATAAAGATATAAAATTAAATTATATACATCAAGCCGTTTCTAAGACGTAACTGTTGGGGCCAACAGTTGCTAACAGTTTCACAACTGTTGAGCTCAACAGCTACGTCTTATGAATGCGCCCATTGTTGTAGAATTGTGGAACGATTGTACAAGCACACAGACCTACCAAATTTAATGAAAATTGTAATTTTGATAATTTCAAATTGTCTGCTATTATAGCCGAAGTAAGTAGTGAAACAATTATGCTGAAACTTGATATTGTTTTTCTAAATTATAACGGATTCAAAAACCAAATCTAATAGCTAGTATTTAATTCATTGTAATGGTTAAGTCAAATAAATATACAACACTGTATAAAAATAAATCATTTAAATTTGAGCCGATTACATTCCCAGTCGTTACAATGCCTTTTTCAATGCACAAAAGTTTTCTAAGAACAAATTGATAGGACTTCACATTCGATAATATATATCGGGTGTTTTTTTTAGAGGTATATAGCTTCGAATTGAAATAAAACACAAGAAAATCGTTTTAATGTCCATCAATTTTGCTTTATTGGAAGGATAATTTTATGCCATTAATGTTTAAATATGATTTCGGGCATGTGGCCGCCGCGGCTGGCTCGAATAAAGCCAATTCTACAGGTCCAATTTTCAACCACTTTTTCGAGCATATGGGGCCGTATGTTGGCAATAACGCCACGAATGTTGGCTTCCAAGTCCCCTAACGTTTCTGGTTTGTTGGCGTCGACGAGCGACTTCACATATCCCCAAAGAAAATAATCCAATGGCGTCAAATCACACGATCTTGGTGGCCAATTGACAGGTCCATTCCGCGAAATTATGCGCTCATCGAATGTTTCCTTCAATAAATCGTTTGTGACGTGCGCTGTGTGGCATGTAGCGCCGTCTTGTTGGAACCACAACTCATCCACATTCATGCCATCCAATTCGGGAACAAAATAGTCGGTTAGTCGGCTCCAATTGCTGTGCACGGTGGCGAATCGATTCATTCGGGTCCTCTTCAACACTTTGCTCTACAGCGGCAATTGTTTCTTCGGTGCGCACTGTTCGACGTCTCTGCGGATGCGTATCATCACATAGAGTAAACGTAGTGCGAAAACGATCCATGGTTAACCGAATTAATTGCTCTGATGGACGATTATGCCGACCATAAAATGGACGGAGCTTGCGGTAAACTTCGCGAACTGAACCATTATTTTCGAAATAAATTTGCACGATTTGCAAGCGTTGTTCTTTTGTCAACCTGTTCATGATGAAATGGCAAACCAAACGAAATATTAATCACTTGACAGCTGACAAAATGGCCGCCAGTTAAAAAAGTGATGCCAACTTAAAGTTCTATACCTCAATAAAAAACACCCATTATGTATAAATAAAAAAAAGTTTTAATGAAAATAAATAAATAACAACACTTTTCTTTTTTTATTTACGTATCGCTCCTTTACTGTAATAAAACATACATATGTATCTCGAAAATGCGAGTTTGGAGTTAATAATGCAGAAAAACTCGTTATACCATTTTTAATCTTGTGTAAGGATTTAATATAAAAGGCTTGTACACGCACCTCTTGAGAAAAGAAAATATTTTTATGTGTTTATTTAGTGATATGTAGATTGAAAACTTTACTTTTGAATAATTTTTTTAAGATATGTGCATATTTAATTGTTTTTAGTGCATATTTTGCATTAGTGATGTCTAAAATACCTTTTTTAAATGCATGAAGTCCTTGTCCCTGGTTATTATATGTACATAGTGAATGGTTTCTAAATAAAAAGAAGTATTAAGGCAGATTAACCAATAATGAATACTACCAAAACAAAAATACGTAACATAATGCAATATAAATTGTTGGAAGCACTTCTTAGGCCGGGTTTCCATCTGTGTGCCATGTGCCACGCAAGCGTAAAAAAAGCGTAACCACTAATTATTAATGAAAAACAGTTTGATTCAGACACTTATTTATTAAGCTAAACAGTTTCATATATACATAACTAATAGAAAATTTTATTGAATCATGATTGGAAACTGTTTAAATCAATAAATATGTGTCTGAATTAAACAGTTTTTCATTAGTAATTAGTTGGTTACGCTTTTGTGGGCAAATGACACACAACAAATACCAGATGTAAACTCAGCCTTGGAATAAAAAACACACGTTGAAAATAATTCAATTTGTTGTGGCAAATTTAATCCTTCCGCTGAAATGCTAAAGCTTTTTAATACAAGTACTATGTACAACACAATTTCTGAGGCAGATGAATCAGAAGATTTCGATTCTAAAGTCTTTGAAATGGTAAATTTTGGTTATAAATTTTGTTACATAAATTTTGTTTAAAAAATTTTATATGTACAAATTAAATTAATATGAATGTAAATATAGCTATTGAAATTTAAATTTAATTTTGTCACAAAAGAAAAATTTTAATCAAAAAACCTGAAATTGTGGATTTTCGGCGATGACAAATCAAAAATTAGGGATAAGCTTTAGAAAAAAAATTGGCGACACTGATTTTATCCGCCGAAAATTCTCTCGGCGAGCCACCGCTGGTAAAAAAAAACTACTGCGCCGCCGCCAACGATAATTTTGCCTCGACTTGTTTCTCTGTTGCCGACACAGACTTCAAGGTGTAATCAGACGTGCCATAGTCATAATGCCATAGCCAAAACTAAACCAAAATTCAATTGATTTCTATGGCAATGGCTATGGCGTTATGTCATATTATGTTATAATCGAATACAGTGTTGCCCATTAGTTTGGTTCGAACGGCTGCTTTCTATGATTATGGTTATGGCACGTCTGATAGCAGCTTCATCAAGCGTATGATAAATTATAAATAAATGTATCCTTTGAATGCACTTAAAGCTGTTGGAGTATCTAGAAGATTCATTTTACTTTTTACACTTCTTTTCAATTTCATTCAAACATTTTCTTTTTTTTTTTCTTCTGGGAAAATTTTGCATTTATGTATTTGCTTTTCATTTTCAACATTTGATTATCTTCTTCTGTAGCTGCTCCCATGTGGTGGTGTTTGCGTTCGTGTTTTTTTTTTTTTTTGTTTTGTTTAAATGAAGTAGTGCTTGTGTTAAGAAGTTCAAGCCAAATGAAAAGTTTTATTAGTTTTTATCGAATTGCGTACAAGAGTTTTCTAGCTCATACATACAAAATACCCACTCAGACCCAGCGGGGGAAAAATGGGATGAGTATGCCTTTTAAAAGGCCTCTATACTCCTTCTTTTGCATGTTTAAGGTCTGCTCGCTCCATTCCATACTCATATCTTTTTTAAACGTCTTTGTCATTACGGGGTAGGCCTTCTGTTCTTGCTTCTTTCGCCAGAGACTCTGGAAGGAGTGCAAATTAATGGATTTTTTTTGCTTTGGTAAAAAAACAAAACAAAACAAGACATGTTACTCCTTCTTTTCTCCCTTCTTATAGAAGATAGTGTGGAATATGTATGTTATCCTTTATGCGAAATATTCAAAGCATTCTTCAGCAGTTGGATAAGAATAGTAATTGAACCACAAAGAAATACCTAAGCAGGCCTTTAATAAGGCCTGTACTAAAAAAATCTTCTTACTTATCCCGCTAAGGAGTATCTTTATTTAATTTTAATTTCTATTCTTATCTGAATTTGTGTGCAGTCTATGTATGCATGTGTTATTTTGTTTTATTTTCAATGTTATTGTTGTTCTCTGTATGTGTCAGCTTTATAGTATTTGATAAAGTTCACACATCTCATTACTACCGAACAATGTGAATAATGTGTCTGTAAAGGGAATTTATCAAAATATGGGATTTAGTTTTGGGTTTCTTTCGAAAGTTTCTGTGTGTTATGATTCTGCGGCTGAGTAATTGTCTTGCTGTTTGCTTTGTTAGTGTTTTCCACATGCAAAAGTGAAAATTATTCTAGTTAGACAATTGTATTTTAATTTAAATTTATGCACGTTCATGGTGTAAGTGGTTTAGAATTTTTTGTAATTTTTATTTGTGCATTTATTAAGTTTTAGTAAGAAAATTTTTGGTCTTGTAATATTCGTTTTAGTAAACTTAAATGTTGTTCTCTTAACCTCACACTCTTTTTTAAGTCAACTTTAAATAACCAAAAGATTTTCGATTCAGTTGTATTTTTGTTTTACATTTGTTCTTTCAAACACACAGAAAAATATTATATTAAAATTAACCATAATAAGGTTATTTATAAATTTTTCGGCCATTATATTGCTTCATATGTGTTTCATGTTAATTCAACATGATTTACAGTAATATAAAAAAATTTTCCTTTTGAAATAACTTTATTTCATGTTAATTTCATAGTCGCGTACAGTTAAATTAAAATGTAGAATCATGTAGAATCAAAATGATTTCTAGTTGAAACAACCTGAATTTGATACTAATATAACACGACAAACAATGTTGAATCAAAGTTATTTCAAATTAATGTAGTCACTTTATTTTATTAATTATTTAACTAACGTGGTTGTGTGTATTGCCACATACCAATACAGGAAAATGTTTGTGTGTTGTACGTACAGTTGGCTTTCCCAGCCGAGATTTGAACTAAAACTCATTGCATTTTAATCAATAGTCTTACAGCTGCAGCCACAATGACCTGAAATATTCTTTACATATACCCTAAATAAATACCAACATGAATTAAATTTTAATTCAACATGATTTCATTGATCATCAAAACAAACAACAATCAAATAAGAACAAGTCACACAACAGAGTGCAACAGTGCATTGTACGTATGAACAAAGCAAATAAATACCAGCACATTTAAAAATAAGAAATTACTATGATTTACAATCAACTTCCAATCGAATTTAATATGATTGAAATTTTTGTTTGGCGATTTTAAATTGGTATTTTTTTTGTGACGACCTCCATCATTCGGTAATAGAGGCCTGCGTAAACAGTCTTGAAATGTAAAAACGTCATGATTTTTAAATGTATTCACGTCGCATGTATTATACTAAACCAATAATAAATGCTGTCGTACTATAAGCGAAGCACGATGGATGTATTGGTGTATGTGTATACCAGTCCCTGCAGTCAGACTGGGGCCAAGTGTCTCTATGTCAACACTAAAATTCTAGTAGTAGTTACATTGTCTACAATTTCTCTTCTATTCGTCAGTATAAAAGAAATAGAGAAAACAGATGTGGTGTATTTCTGGTGGATTTTGCAACAACTTGTCAATATACATAAATTTTTATGTACGTAAGGTATAGAAATGTACCAGTAAATGTCTGGATGGTATGTCTCCATGTTCCCATAAGAACTATGAATTCACTACCTAGTCAATTGTTTTAGTGTTACTAGTAGATTTGCAATGACAAGCCCATGCGAAATGTCTATAGCACAAAGTATTGTATGGGGAATAATTGTAGAGTAGTACTAGTGACAAAGTCAAAAGCGACTCAGTACATTTTAACTATTCGCAATTTCTGCAGGGAGTGTTAACAAGCGATGACGTCAAGGCAGCTTGTCTGTCACAAACACTCAAAAGAAGTACTGTTGATTAGTGTATGCTTGTTATTTTTCATATTCTACTCAGCTAGCATTTTGTATCATAATCGAATCTTTTCCGAATCAGCTTGACGGGAAAAATAACCGCATATGAGCTCATTTTTCGATCATAAATGATACTCCCGTTGTGAGAAAATGGTACCCTACAGATGAATCATCCCAGAGAATTATTTATGATGCGATTTGCTGATTAAGTTTTGAACAATTTTCTGGTAGTATTTAAATCATTGGTTTTCTTTTTGCGGCTTCTTTTTCATTTTGTTACTCTATTTTCAAGAAATAATTATTTTATCATACAGATGAATCATAAGTGAATCCTTTTTCAATCACCCAAGTGACAAATCAGTTTTTAATCATCAAAAATGATCTAAGGAGAATCATAAGGAGATTTTTGCAAAAAATTATCACCCAAATGCTAACTGGGTACGTTTGAGTGTGTGTGTAATACGTAGATGGTAAGCTATTATGTGATTAACCGCATACAACTAATGTTAATGCATGTGTGTGCCTTTGCATGTGCGCAGAAAAATAAAAGATCATACATATATACATGCATGACGTTTGTACACGCGCTTATCAGCGATGTGCTTGGTGCTTTTGGCACTATTTTTAGTGCTTTTTGAAGACTCGAAACGCCAAATTTTGAGCGTTAGTGCCAAAATAAGAAAAAGCACTAATTAGTGCTTTTAAGAAATTTGTGTATTTCTTAAAATTATTTCAATAATTACTCGGCGTATTTATTTTTTCAGTGTAAAGCATACATTTTTCGTCTGATATATTTCGTTAAATGGAGAATAGCTTCACATTAATTCATGTTATGGATTTTCAGTCGATTTTCACGAAAGTGCTTTTTACGCTCTTTAGATATCAAAATTACGCCTTTTAGTGCTTTTTTTAAATGTTGATGTGCCTTTAGAGCCAAAAAAGTTGGCATCACTGGCGCTTATGCGTAGAAAGAAGCTAGTATCACAAATTCTTCCGTCACGAAGTGTTTTCTTCTTTACTCTTATACCTACAATACTCAAATAAATTTCTTGCAAACAGTGTTGTTAACGTTTGTTTTATAAAATTTCGCTGTAGCAAAGCATTTGAAAAATCCATCATGTCTTAAAAGTTCTTATAAGATATCTTGTGCAGGAGACTATTCGGTAATACATTTGAAATACTTTTTTTCTCAGAAGTTGTAAATGCCTTTTAACCCTATTATTAAAATGTAGGCGGGATCACCGCCATTAAAATTTCGTGTTGTGTTTAATTACATTAACCTTGTTTCAACTTTGAAACAAGGTTTAATTTTTTTATTAAGAAGTTTTGACATAAAGTTATTTAACATTTGAAAATCATATTTTGCTTGGCAGATCTGTGGGCAAATATTGTTCACTTCCTTCTCGAAATGTAAATGAAATATGAATACCTATATTAAAAAAATTAGAAGAATTACTTAATATTATTATTATTATTATTATTATTCATTTATCACTGTTTTTCCATATTTTAAAGCTCACCTCACCTCAACTTTAAAGAACAGTTGTGATTATATGTTGGCCAGATTATAAATCGTTGCCTGTCGAAATCCCATAATTTATCTCAACAATTAAAAACTACAAACGACATAGAAGCAAAATAATAAAAATAAAAAAAATCTTAGAAGATTATTCGATTGTTAAACATGTATTAAGCAAACAAAAGCTAAGGAAACATTTTTTGAATTCCGCATGGAAAATTTATAAAACTAAACTTGTTAAAAACGTTTAGAAAATGTTGGAGGAGCAAAAAATTAAATAAAATAAACTAAAAGTAAAGAAGAAGAAAAAAACGAAAAAGCCCAAAACAGCAAATGCGCATTAAAAGTTCAAATGAAATTCATCATTGAAAGACAACAGCAGTAAACAAAGAAAAAAGAAATCAAACAATTTCCACATGATGATGGCAATGGCTGTGGACACGAGATATAGGCAAAGAATACTTTTGACCATGGCCAGGCCAAGGGGCTTACAAGTAAATACCCTGATGTTCGCTGTTAGCTGGCGGTGGTGTGGCAATACTTTAGTCAGCGAGCGAGTGGTATGGGTAATAATAATAATAATAGATACAACAATTTACAAATAAAACATCCTTAACCTGTATTTGCAATGATGTAGAATTAAATAAACTTGCAACAAACAAACAAGCAAACAAACAAAAGTAAACACAACAAACAAATTCCACACATGAGTAGCGTGTGTTCACTCACTCGCAAACATCCTTCAAAAAAAAAAAAAAAAAAAACGCAAGAAAAAAACTCGCAAAACAGCAAAAGACAACTTCAACTATAACTACCAAAAAGAATCAAACGAAATTTCAAAACGCACAATGACCGCACCGCTTAAGGAAACTTGTCGGCCGGCCATAACGATGACGACAACGATGAGGATTTCTTTTTTTCACCGCTGGTGGTGTTCTTTAGAGATGTTGCCAACAACACAGCATCAGAGCACCAGCAATAGCAAAAACTCTTCTTCATTACAAAGACGTCGTACGTCGTCTCTTTTATGGTGGTGGTTGGGTTGGTGGTTGGCTTCAACAAATCCGTCAGTATCTATTACCAGCTTTAATTGAATTTCATACATGATGTTACTAAGATGAAGAAGAAAAACAGCAGCAAATAAAAAAAAAAACTGTAGAAAAGCACGCAAATAGTGACTAAAAACAAATCCCGATATAATGGAAGTCAAGGAATTCAAAATAAAAATAAAAACCTAAAATAAAAGAAAACACAACAACTAAGGCAACAGAAATCCGCGGAATTCCACCTTTAACTTTGTTAGCAAAATGTTTCTATTTTTGTTTTTCTTCTGAAATTTTTTTTAAAAGAAAATGATAATGGCTTTCAGCACAAGCTGATACTGAAGATAAGTTTGTTTGTCATCTGGTTTGTGACTCCAGCAAGTCTCTTTATTTGGAATCAGATTAGGTCCAATAATCTGTGTTTGACTTGAAGGGCATCGGATTACATGAAAGGTTTTACTTCCACAGAAACACTATTAGAGTGAGTGAGTTTATTTCGTATTCAAGACTAAATATCCGACTATCTCCCATTCCTTGAGCTTTCTAATCAAAAACGTATCTTCACATATCATTGGCAGGCTTACGTAGCACATAATATATCCATATCTTATTCCTTTGATGAATTTCAATAGCAATACCTTAAATGTTCTTGCTTCGGTAGAACATAAACTAAAATTGGAATGATACAGAGAAGATGAAGGAAGATACGAAAAATCCTGAAGCGTTCCAATTTGTTTTTCGCTTCTACAATAACCGCTCGGAGTCTGTTGAATAGCAACAGGATAGTGTTACGCTGACCCCTTCAGACCAATCTTTAGCATTGATTTAATACTGCAAAACCAAGAAAATAGCGATTTTAAAATCAACCAAGGCCAATATTACTTAAGCTTCTCCGTAATGTTGTTGCTCACATGCAGGGTGTGTACTCTGGTTGGAAGAAGTTATGTCAAGTATGGAAAAAGTGATCCGAAACCGCCATAAACATACTACTTATGTCACAAATACCATCCAACACCTACTTGTCATGGTGAGCATTGGGTTAGACCAAGATCACCGTTGGTTTTCAGTCAATGGATGGTGCTGAACTTTCAGTCAATGCATGGTTCTGACATCTCACCATCTATTAAAGCCACAGAGCAGCACTACCGGTGCCTGTAGTACCAATATTAAGCTGCTACTTAGACCTTGAAGTTCCACCCGAAGGCTTCAACTCTAACGTGCTTTGAACTGAGGGCAGTGACGCCGCACGTGTATTGGAATCGCAGCAAGTTACTTCCTTTTAGTAAATATATGCAAATCCGTTCCTCTGTTATTCCAAAGATTAACTAGTAACACAAATATCTCAATGGGACGGGTTGGATCTGATACCAATCACGGTATGCCAGTATTTAAATACGGTCCTTCATAGAATGAGACCGACGAGCCAAAGGTATTGCCACCGCGGGATCATCACACACGTTATCTCATAGAGATATCCCTGCGGGACACAATGTTAAGCACGAGTGGTGATATTGAGCAGCATTGTCGGACTCCAGCTTACATTATCATTGTTCTGCTTAGCGTTTTGCATATTGTAGTCGGCATTCTTAGCTGGAGTTCTGGTAGAGGTAGTTAGTAAATGATATTATCTAACGTGGATTTAAGTGCACTCCTAATGCCGCTTTGGTTTAATTTATCGAATTCAATAAAGCAGAGGTAAAGTAGCTTACGCCGTTTCATATATTTCTCGAATATTTTACGGATACTTTTAACATGGTTGATGGTGGATTTATAGGGTCTGAGTCTCGTTTGTTCTAGTCTTAGTGCTAGTGGTACCTTATCTGAGATTCTTATGGCATTTATTTGGGCAATTAATTTGTGTACCATGCACAATAAAGTAATGTCATGCGAATTATTGTGGTTTGCAAGGTCTCAATTTTTATGATTTTTTTTTATTATTTATTTACATGATATTAAACTTATTAAATTTTTTTTAAGAGAAGAACACTCAGGCAATGAATGCCTACTGCTATTACTAGGTGTTACCTTCCTTAGGAAAAAGATAGTGATAGAGAAACCAGATGGTGAAGGAAGAGACAGAGGAAAGATTCAGTCTTTTACAACTCTGATTTTTTGCACAGTTTTTTTTTTTAAATAAATAATGAAGTGCAGCAGCGCCCCTGGTGTCAATGAGGCATATTCAATTTTAAGGGTATGCTTAGTAACCATTCTATTGCTTACTTCACCAATGATTCTACTACACAGCGCTCTGATGTTACATTATCTGCTAAAGTCGGTATAATTCAGTGACCAGTGACTATGGTTTCATCCCTTGAACTTTCCTACAACAACTGATACGAAAGGACGCTAATGCATATCAGACAAAATGTTTGGTGTTATTATTTAATGACTATCGGTGGCCGGGGTAGAACCCAGGACCTTCGGTTTTGTAGTCAACGTGCTAACTACTTCAGCCAACGCCACCATGTATGTATGTTTATTACTATTCCCTCAATTTGTCTGGTAGACTTTCATTTTCCCATTTTCCCAGACGTTACGGATAAATGGCTACGTTATTGCTTGTAAACAAGTCTGATTTCAAAAACGCCACTGCGATTCCGTCTGCACCTGTACCTGGATTTAATAGCTCTTATTACGATAATCACATCGCTATGACAAATATTACTAGAACTTATCGTAATGGGTTGAAGTAAACAAAGTCAAATCTCACGCTAAAATAAATTTAGTTTTTTAGGGTTCCTTACACCAGAGAATGAAACGAACCCCATTGTTTTCGCTACGATTTGGGTTCGTCTGTCTGTTTGTGTGTCACAGGCTGCTTTCTAGCCAAACGTAAGAGCTACGGATCTGACATTTTCACAGAATATATAAAACTTTGGCCGCTACATTAACAAATATATGAGAGTTAAAAATTAATGTGTTTTCTAAAGTGAGTAACGAAACATGTTTAAAAATCGCCAAAACCCGAAAAAACTCGCCAAAACGAAAACAGTGCGAAAAATAAAAAAATCGCTAGAACCAAAAAAAAAACAACCTAAAAAATCTAGAAAACAAAACAGGAAGTACCAAAACTAAAACAAATAAAATAAATAAATAAAAAAAAAATCACTAAAACTAAAAAACGCTAAAATAAAAAATCGAAAAAAATCGAAAAAAACGCCAAAACGAAAAAAGCGCTTATAAAATTAAAAAAATCGCTAAAACTGAAAATCTACTGAAAAAAAGCCAAAACAAAAAGCCAAAACTAAACTAAATCGCTAAAAAAAATTGCCAAAAACCGAAAAAAACGGCGAAATTAAAAAAGCGTTAAAAATAAAAAAGCCAAGAAAAAATTTTTTAAATGTCATGTGTAGCAACTCCACCGTTCCGTCTTTTCAAAAAAACTTTGTGCCGTCTTATAACCATTGGTGGTGAGTTTCCTCAAGGGCTGTATATATCAGCCGAGTTGAGAGTCTTAGCATCGACTTGGGCCTCCTCCTCTTTCATAACTTCGTGGAGCCACTTGCGCTTGTCAAGTCGGGCGCTGCGTTTCACTCTTTTATACAGTCGGTTAAGATCTGCTTTGCCCTGCTTTCTTTATTCAGTTGCTCGCCAAATTTTATCAGAAATCCATTCTTTTCTACACTGTACTTTGTAGCCGAGAATTTTGATGACGAGATACTCAACATGTGCCTGCAGTCTTTCCCATCTATCAAGGTACATAATTCATTAAAAAAAAATCAATGTTATTAAAGGTCGTAATACAGGGTGGGCCAAAAGAAACCAAGGGGTGTAAAAGTTTAATAACTTTTTTGTTTATTAATTTTTTTTATTTTTTCTTTCAGATTATATAGACAACACTTGGAGAATTTATAATGGAGAGGTTAACAACTGAACAGAGAACCAGAACAATAGAATTTTATTATTTAAACCAGAGATGAAAATTTGATTATGAGTGATGAAGCTCATTTTCATTTGAATGGCTTTGTTAATAAGCAGAACTGTAGGTTCTGGGGTTCTCAAAATCCAAGACCCATTCATCAACGCCAATTGCACCCCATCAGGTGTACAGTATGGTGTGGGATCACATCTGAAAATGTCATTGGGCCCTACTTCTTCGAGAATGAAGATGGAAGTGCTGTAACCGTAAATGGAGAGCGGTATCGGTTTATGATAGAACATTTTTTACGTCCTGCTCTTGAAAACAGCAGGACGGAGCCACTGCCCATACTGCCCGAGACACAATGGCACTTTTAAGTCAAATTTTTGGAGAGCGAATAATTCCTCGAAATTCGTAAATTATTTGGCCAGCGCGATCGCCAGATTTGACAGCACCCGACTATTTTCTTTGGGGTTTTTTGAAGAAGCGAGTGTATGTGAACAAGCCAGAGACAATCCTTGAACTCAGGGCAAACATTGTTGCAGAAATTCGAACGCTACAGCCACAAGTTTTGAAAGATGTTATGGAAAATGCTCTAAAAAGAGCCCATCAGTGCGAAGCTGAAAACGGTGGTCATTTAAGAGACATCATTTTTCATACTTAGTGTAAAAAAATTTCCATTTTCTATATTATATAATCTGAAAGAAAAAATAAAAAAAAAGTTAATAAACAAAAAAGTTATTAAACTTTTACACCCCTTGGTTTCTTTTGGCCCACCCTGTATTATAGCGAAAAGAAATGGCAAGTGATGAAGTAACATAAAAAAAAATTTGGGTACCTCTGACCCAGAACCATGCTGCCAATTCAACTTCATCAATTTAACCATTCGTCATTCTTCCATCTATCTATATTGAGTTTTGTATTTCTTAAAGATTTTCTTACATCTCCTTCCTATTGGTTTCTATTAATTGCAGTCATTCACTTGAGGAGTTTTTTTTTGGGAACAGCAGAGATTTAGTAGTGGTTGTGGTATTTTGGCAAGACGTTGATTAAATGAATTGAACATTAACTGCTACCGTTGGCCAAATTTAGTAAAAACGGGTATCAATAGTGCAAGTATTTAAAATGAAACAAAGAGGGGAGAGGGGAGAGAGAGGCCACACCACAGCGGTTTAGTGCAGTTTGTTCATACAAACAACACTGGCCTCGCTTAAACTAAAACATTTCTTACGCATCACAGCCTTAAGAAAACTTAAAAATTTACTTTAAATTACAATTTTTTTCTACTGTAACTCTTCCTGTTTTTTTTTCATTTCTTTTTTTTTCTAAGGCCACAGCAAACAATGGCCAAAAACACACCATTTAAACTTGATTTACAAAAACCAAATCTATAGAAATGACCACAATCACAGGCAGATATCAAGATGAGTCCATTTGGCCGGTTTTAAGTGAAACTGTGGCGTATTGTGGCAAATTCACTTAATAAATGAAAACCAGAGTTTGTGTTTTGTTTTTTTTTATATTTTTTTTGCATTCTTTAAAAATTCAAAAGCTTTTCTTAAATGATTTTTTTTTTTTTTTTGGTATCTTGTGTTTTCAAATTCATTTTTATTTTAACCGAGAAGCCAAACAAAATAATTCAATATTAAACTGATTGTTCTAATCTTTATATAAACTCGTATTCTGGTCAAGTTGTTGCTTATTTACAGTGGGCAAGAAGTTAATTAGAATTGAATAAAAGTCAAACAATTAAAAAAAAAAAAAAATAGTACGAACTAATGGCCGATTTGTCAATGACGACAATGCACTACTTGTCGCACACTTATATTTGAAACAACAATAAAGTTTTAAAATAATAATAAAAAAAACTTAATACAATTTTGCGAAATGTACTTTTTAAGTAAATCTACATGCAAAGAAAAGATATGGTTGTAGAATGGTTGAGAACACAATATTATGTTCTCTGAAACAAATGAGTGGTTGTTTGAAACTAGTTATTGTTACTTTAAACATTTATGTATTTCGTTACGATAAAAAGAGTAATGTTTGAATTTAATAATTACATTATCACATCCATAAAAAAGCGTGATATGGTTAGATATGGTTAACAATACACTTTTGCTAAAAAATTTATGACTACAACATAATTTGCATTATTAATTAAAAATAATATGATGTAAATAACAATCCTCACAAAAACATAAGTATGAATAAAGTCCAAGTTCCTATCAAAAATTTCGATCATCAAAAGCAATGTTAAATAAATGAATTAATTAATAAATAAATAAAGTATAAACAAAATTCTCGACCAATAAAAATTTATTAACATTTGTGTATCTCTTTCTACACACATGTCTGACAACATTTTTATCAATATAAAGAAAAGAACATTTATACATTATTCTCTCCTTTTTTTGGAAAGGTAAAAATATTGCCAAGTTAACAGATTATCTAGAAATTATATGACACCCTTACGATTACAAATTTTTATCATACATAATATATATCTGTTTTAGGTATTGTGGTAAAGAACTTGGTCAAAATTTATATCTCACAACTTTTAATGGCCGAAATTTTTGATAGGAACTTGGCCATTTTTCACATTTATGTTTTTGTGAGGATCTGATTACTTTTTGAAAAGATTTCTATAATAACACTTTTCAAACTTAAGATTTTAAGTGTATTTTATTTCTATTCATGATCACTGTGCCAGTTGAAAATGGCAGAGTTACATAAAATAATGGGTCAGAGTGTGATAGGTGTTGAATTGTTGACCTTAAAAATGCACTATTGTGTCATTACAACGGGTCGCCAGCCAGTGTGTATGCAATTTGATAAGAGTCGACTGGAAGAAACATTTAAAATACAGCGTAAATTTTACTGGGCATGACCCCGCCTATTTTCTCAATATATTTACATATTAAAGTCTGCTTAGCCGAAGTACATAAATCAAAAGGATATGCCCAATGTGCATGCTAAGTTTCAATAGGGTAGCTGGTGCTTTTAATTTTTGATTTTCCGATTGAGTACATCAATTACTATTTGTGTACAAAATCTCAGCCTTCTACAATATAATACAACGTACAATTTTTATGGGCCTGGCCCCGCGGACTTTTATATCTGCTAGTGTTTATGGTTCATGCAAAGTTTGGTATTAAAAAGTTAATAAGATATATCTGAGTATTAAATTAAAAACTGTTAAGCCGAAGTACCTGAACGAAAAAGCTAAGATTTATAGGTGAAGTTATGGCTACTTTTTAAAATAGGGAATTTTTATTTTGGATAAGTGCAATGTGTATGAAAAGTTTTAATAAAATGTATGTTTATTTTGAATTTGAAGTGCTTGTTTCCGCCCTCTAATAGCAACTTCTGTGTTTTCAGATTTTTCTTATCTTATCTAGATTTATTTGTGTATCAACTTTAAGCTGGCTAGTGCGAATTGGAGTTTTAACGTGGTGGCCTCGCATACCGGGTAAAACTTTTTGGTTTTAAGATCTTCCCATTGGCTTACACAGCTACACTTAAGGGTGTATAAAATGTCAGCTCTCTAGCGCGAATTATACCTTTAGATTTTATCAGCATTACCTCTCCCACTATTCCTAACTCAAAATTTTGTTGTGAGCAGCGCTTATAATTCATGCAAATTTTCTTTTAAAATATGCTAGACCGATATAGATTAAACACAAGGCTAACACTTTATGGGAGTGATCACGCCAAATTTTTAAGGTGATGCAAGATTTCACGAAATTGGCTTGAATTAAAAGCTGTATATTAAGTATTAAGTTCAAAGCAATATTAGCGTGGCCCCGCCCATTCTGGTAAAATTTTTTGAGTTTTCAAATTTTTCTACTTTGTTTCTCACTTACCCCTACTTGTACATCAAATTTCAGCTCCATAGCGCAACTTTTAATTTTTAAGTTTTATGGGCGCAGCACCGCCCCTCTAACTTAAATTTTCGGGTTTTTAGATTTTTCTAGTTTGTTTCTCACCTAGACCTACTTGTATATCAAATTTCAGCTCCTTAAAGCAACTTTTAATTTTAAGTTTTTATGGGCGTAACGCCGCCCACTTTTCCAAAGTCAAAATTTTTTTGGGTCAGTGCTTATTATTCGTGTCTGGTTTCGTTACAAACGGATAATAATAGCTAGATAAATAGTATATCTAAATATGCTGAGCCGCAGGGCATTAAAATGAGGTTTAAATTGTATGGGCGTGTCAACGCCCACTTTTTTAAGTGGGCGTTGGGCCGCCCTCCTGGCTAAAATTTCCGGATTTTCAGATTTTCTATTTTATTTCTCTCCTAAGCCTAGCTCTGTGTCGAGTTTCAGCTCAATAGCACAAATTTTAATTTTTATGGGCGTAGTCCCGCCCTCCTGGATAAAATTTTCGGGTTTTCAGATTTTTCTGGTTCATTGCTCACCTAGATCTTCTCATGTACCAAATTTTAGCTCTCTAGCTATAGCGGAATTGCTTCATCAATTTGATTAGTGTGTCAGTGGTCAGTGGTCAGTGAGTATGTCTTAAAATATGCACTTTTTGCACCTCTATATCTCCGGAAGCTTTCATTGTAAAACTTTCAAACTTCACATATGAGGTTATATGAATTTATTCTAATTATGGTTTAAATATCATCATTTTACGATTGTGGCGTACAAAGTTATGAGGGGGGTAAAAACAGCTCGAATGGCTTCGTGTAAATATACACACTGCGTGCATTGGCCAGAACTTGGCCTGGCGCACATTCGTGCGCCTAGATTACCATGTAAAGACAGCTTCAGCATTATTGCAAATGGAATATGTGAATTGTTTTGATTCATCGTATTTCAATTTGCTGAAAGCTTTTTTGTATTGTAAGCTCAATTTTACCATATCTATATTTACAACAGTCTTACCATTGTCGTTTGTTCTTTTACTAATTATACACAGGTTAGTTAATTTGCGATACGAACTTTAGCCTGTTAAAATCATAAATATAGAAATATTTATTTATTTTTATTTCGAATTTAACGCACAGCTGTTTCTACAATAAGTATATGATTAAAAAACAAAATAGTATTATTATAATAAATAATACTGTAGTCGTATTTAACAATATTATTATAATATTAGATCATGGTATGGTGAGTCTCAATTATATTTTAGTCACATCTAACAATAGTGTTGTCATATTTACAATACTAAGATTAGGTGTAACAACGTTCATTGTTTTTGTAGATAATATTATTATTAACTCAGATAATAATATTATTAAAGTTTGCTTTTCTATTAACAATAATATGATTTGTCTGCAACCATATAATTCAAGCATAGTATGTTGCTGTTTGTTTATGGTTACCTCAACCATATTTTTTCTTTGCGTTCAATAAATAACCCCCATATTCATAAGAAAATAAAATGAATTTGAAAATCATTTTAGGAAAATTTTGTATGAAAAATTTTAAATAAAATACATTTTAAATTTTATGAATGCGGGGGAAGTGTTTATTTTTGAAGTTAGTTAAATTTTTTTTAAAACGTTTTTTTTGCATTCCACACCCACTGTCGTCTCTTAATGCAACAGCAACAACTTATTGTTTTTGGTTCTGTTTTCTTTCAAACAATTAGATTTCAAACAAAACTGGTGTAACATACGAGCCCAAAGGGGACATTTGACTGATTCGATTTGACTTCTGTTTACACTTGGTCGAATGAACACACACAAACAAAACAAAAAAGCAAAAAAAAAAAAAAAAAAAAAAAAACAAAACATAATATAAAATAAAAGAAAAATACACCGAAAATGCACCAAAAAAAAAATACTGCAAAGTATCTAAAGTGACAGAAAGAACAGAACGTTTGTTGCTGCAGAAAAATAAAATAAAAAACAAAACCGTGTTTTTGTTCTTCAAACTGTTCTCTATATGTAGTTCCTTTATTCAGTGTGCAGGGAGTTTGTTTGCTTTTCGAAGCGATTGCCTACTGAAATTGGGTGTTAGTGAGGTGACCACTATCTGATGAACTTTTTTATTTGCTTACAATGAAATTTAAGAAATTCTTGCTGTTCTATTTTGTGCTCCGCTCTATCGTGTTTAAAACAATTTTTATTTCTTTGTTGGTGTTGTATGAAAGATTTCAATCATTATATTGTTTTCTGGTACGATTGAACTACGTATACGTAAATAGTTTTTACACTTTTGTAAAGAATTTCTATAGAATTAATTTTTTTTTAACTTTTATTTTTTTGCTGAAATAAAAATTGGTGCAAAATTTGTTTTATCTTTGGTTTAGATTTTTGGTAGGCGTTTAGGATGCAACAGCCTTAAATACTCGTATTTGGGTCAATAATCATTTTACGCTAAATTGAGAAATCATCTGGAAATTTAAAATGTACAGACACAATCGCCCACATTTTTAAAAAACTATACAATTGATCAAATGTTTTCTTTGGATTCATATAATGGGTGTTTTTTTAGAGGTATAGAACTTCGAATTGAAATAAAACACAAAAAAATCGTTTTAATGTCCATCAATTTGGCTTTATTGGAAGGATAGTTTTATGCCATTAATGTTCAAATATGATTTCGGGCATGTGGCCGCCGTGGCTGGCTCGAATAAAGCCAATTCTACAGGTCCAATTTTCAACCACTTTTTCGAGCATATGGGGCCGTATGTTGGCAATAACGCCACGAATGTTGGCTTCCAAGTCCCCTAACATTTCTGGTTTGTTGGCGTAGACGAGCGACTTCACATATCCCCAAAGAAAATAATCCAATGGTGTCAAATCACACGATCTTGGTGGCCAATTGACAGGTCCATTCCGCGAAATTATGCGCTCATCGAATGTTTCCTTCAATAAATCGATTGTGACGTGCGCTGTGTGGCATGTAGCGCCGTATTGTTGGAACCACAACTCATCCACATTCATGCCATCCAATTCGGGAACAAAATAGCCGGTTAGTCGGCTCCGATTGCTGTGCACGGTGGCGAATCGATTCATTCGGGTCCTCTTCAACACTTTGCTCTACAGCGGCAATTGTTTCTTCGGTGCGCACTGTTCGACGTCTCTGCGGATGCGTATTATGACATAGAGTAAACGTAGTGCGAAAACGATCCATGGTTAACCGAATTAATTGCTCTGATGGACGATTATGTCGACCATAAAATGGACGGAGCTTGCGGTAAACTTCGCGAACTGAACCATTATTTTCGAAATAAATTTGCACGATTTGCAAGCGTTGTTCTTTTGTCAACCTGTTCATGATGAAATGGCAAATCAAACTAAATATTAATCACTTGACAGCTGACAAAATGGCCGCCAGTTAAAAAAGTGATGCCAACTTAAAGTTCTATACCTCAATAAAAAACACCCATTACAATTAATAAATTTATAATTGATGCATTGTGCTCTCATTTTATTATTTAATTCAGATTGCATTTTAAAAGCCTTATTTGAGGCTATCACCGCAGAAGTGGTGTAACCCACATTCGTTTTTTGGTTGTTGTTCATAACCAACTATTAAACAAAAGTAAAGTAAGCTACCTTTTGGTATTCTGAAGAAAATGGAGCTGAAAATCGTTTTTTTATAGATCATAATATTGCAAAGTAATAAAGAAATTAAGTAATTAACAAGAACAATTGTTTAAAAAAAATTGATGTGGGTTACACCACTTCTGCGCTGGGCGGAGTCACTCCGATTAAAATTTAATTTTACATTTCACGTACTTCTTTTTACCTTCTTCTATCAGATCTTTGCATTGAAATCGGTTGTTTTTTGCAGAAAAAATTATGTAATTTTAAATGAAATAATAAATAAAATTGTGCGTGTTTTAAACGTTTTGTTTTGAAAAAAGGCACTATCCATTGACTTTTGCTCTCTAAAATTTCTCTGAGAGTTAAAAAATGCAACAAAAATGCATAAGAAACATTATAATATTGCAAATAGCTTTAATGTCACGTGTGACATTGAGTAACAACATGTACTATCAGTGCGTCGAAATTGAAATAACACAAACTTTGCTTAAATATATTGAAATTTGTTATCGTGATAGCTATATAAAGTTGGTCACGTTCGACATCGTGTGTGTAAAATTAAAAAAAAGTCACATAAAAAATATATCAATCAAAACTTGATGATCCGGATAATTCATTGCAGATCCTGATCCGGATTATCAAATTTTACGGATTACTGGATGAAAATTTAAAAAGCTTGTTTTTTGTATTACAAATACATTTAAAGTACATATTTGTCTCCTGCACAAGACTATTTGTAAGAACTTTCAAGACATGAGAGATTTTTTCAAATGCTTTACTACAGCGAAATATTCTAAAAGAATCGCTAAGCAACACTGTTGGCAAGACATTTTTTCGGTTGTTTGTCTTGCCAATAGTGTTGTTCAGCGATTCTTTTAGAATATTTTGCTGCAGTAAAGCATTTGAAAAAATCTCTCATGTCTTGAAAGGTCTTATAAATAGTCTTGTGCAGGAGACAAATATGTACTTTAAATGTATTTGTAATACAAAAAACAAGCTTTTTAAATTTTCATCCAGTAATCCGTAAAATTTGATAATCCGGATCAGGATTAAAAAATCTTCAAGTCGAGCAAAAAAAATATTTTTTTGTTACCAAAAATCTTTTTAACCCCAGACTAAAAAAAGGGGTGTTATAAGTTTGTAGTGTGTGTCTGTGTGTCTGTATATCTGTGTATCTGTGTGTCTGTCTGTGTCCACGTACAGCCAAACTGCTGGACCGATTTTCATTTAGTTTTTTCTGTTTGAAAGATGACTTGATCGAGAGGGTTCTTAGCTATGTTTGAAAAAAATCGGTCCAGCCGTCTAGAAGATATATCTTTTCTGAAAAAAGTCGGGGGTTTTTAAAATTTTTAATTTTTGTTATTTGATTGAATAAAAATCAGTTAAAATTTATTTTGTTTCTTTTGAAATATTAAAGGTAAAGCCAAATAACACTAAATATTTACTGTATAGAATATGTGTAAGATCATTATGAAGCAAATCAGAAAATTTGTAAGTAGTTTAGTGAAAAAATTCCCCAATAATATATTAAAAGTACCAAAAGTAAAATTTTTAAAAATCTTATTTTTAGACAAGAAATCTTTTTTTGTCGTTTTCACATGTCTAAAAACTTCAAAAATAAGATAAATCTTCACATATGGCAACACTGTGTGCAGGACACTAGTACACATCGATTAATATACAGTAGAACTTCGTCAATCCGAACATATATAGTTTCAGCATTTGTTTGGATTCTTGAAATGTCCGAACTATAGTTAAAAAAACTCAATACATAATTATAAAAATTTTTTATTTCTGAAAAATTTAGTTACACAACTTAAAAAAATTTTCTTAAGAATAAATTTTCATTCAATTAATTTACAGAATACATTTAAAAATGTATACTAAAACTGATTAAAAATATTCATTGTGTCAAATAGGAACTTATTTTTCTTTGAATATCTTTGTGCAGCTTATCTGCTCTATTTTTAAAATATTTAAAAAATAAAATTTCCTTTTCTCTCGCTTTCGTTTGTTTAGCCCATAAAATAAGTCTTGAAAATGCACTTTCTTTGTTTAAAACTTTGTTTTCAACATTTTCATATTCTTCCAGAGATCTACCGATGTTTTCAATATTTTGGTTTGCAGTTACCGATTGAACTATATCTTATAAGAGAAATCGTAAGCGCATTAATTTTCGCCGTGTGCCTAAGTATCGATCTCAGAAGGGCAGAAATTAGCAAAAGGGTTAAGAGTAGTAAGTTTAATAAATATTTTTCATATCCTGACACATCATATCTGTGGCTTTTATTGATTTTAGTTCAAAAACTGTAGATTTTGAGATATCATATTGTCCAGCCACTTGTCCGATCGTATTTTCACTATCAGTTGTTTATGCGTTCTTTTATTCTTGCTCATAAAAAAAAAATTTATATTGAGCCAACAGTTGAAATAACGAAATACTTTTACATGCTAAAAAAAATAGATGGAGTTGCAAATTGTGGAGAGAAAACTTGAAGGAAGACGAAATGTTATTATAAAACCATATATTAAAAAATTATATTTTTGTTTTTTGTTAGTTTTTTTTATTGTATTAATTTTAAAATATTTTTACTAAGCTTGTGCTATATTTACAATTTCGTAAAAATAGCAAGAGAAACAATATAAATAACATGATGAAAAAATAATGTCACGTGCGACTGTGAATAAAAAATAATAATTTTTGAGCAAAATCAAAATCACTTGAAACAGAAATTCATGCACAACATTCTAAGATTAGTCACATTAAAATATTGCTTCAAGTTTCGCCGAAATCAGTATTTGGATCGTTGGCTGCAAAAAAAAACTTCTGTTTTTGTCACATACGAATGCCTTTTTTTGTGCAATTATCCTGAAAACGTAAAGTTGCTAAAAATTATTAGGCTAATTTAGATCTCAAAGTTAAGCTTATTGCATTGACTTTTTCACGGCGGTCACGTTCGACATTATGAAAATTCCCATGTTCCATGATAGAACTACATATATATTTAAGCTCATTGTTTTAACATTTTTATTGTAAATGTCACGTTCGACATCATGGAAATACCCATCTATGTATCTCCAGACACTAACGTGAGTATGTATGTATACGAGATATGTAAAACCAAGAAATTCTTTTGCATTAATTGTCCCTTCATAGCTGTTATTGCTTCAGACTGACATTTTTTTCTTTCAAAAGAAATGCACTTTTATGTCTTTTTTTTAAAGCATTTAATTATACATATATGCATGTATTTATTTATATAAAGCTTTAATGTTAGTTAAATAGCTATAATTTGCCTTGTAATCTTAAAAGAATAAAACCTGTTTAATGTGTTTCCACAGCCTGCTGGACATTCACGTAAAATATTGCGGCCACTTTGTTATTATCCCACGTTTGAAAAAGTGTTTGTTGTATGAACTGGATTATAAACTGAATGTAAATTATACTCTAAGCTGTTATTATATTTTAATATAAATATAGTCTTAAATAAAGGGTCCGTCATCTAACGTTTTTTTTTCGACTAGTGTTTATTTCGTGAATGGTAACACTTAGCTCATGTCCGATTTGACAGATAATTAGTTTTATCCTTCCGCTGAACGAGCCAACTGACCATCCATCGACTTAAAGAAGATGCCGATTTTGCCAAAAAAAATCATATTTTCAGATGAAGCTCATTTTGATCTTGGCGGGTATGTAAACAAGCAAAATTGTCGCATTTGGGGCACAGAAAACCCGCACGCATACATTGAAAAGCCGACGCACCCAAAACGAGTCACTGTTTGGTGCGGATTTTGGTCCAGAGGCATAATTGGGCCATTGAGCAAGGAGTGGCCGTTACAGTCAATGGCGATCGTTATTGGGCCATGTTGAACGAATTTTTGTTCACAAAAATTGAAGAGGAGGATACGTGCCACACAGCCGAAGCTTCAGTAGATTTTTTTATAGCATTTTCAAAAAAAAAAAAAAAAAAAAAAATTTTATCTGGCGGACCCTTTATTTATTATTCAAGTTGCCGCACACAACAGTATGAAATATTTTGTTTCATAAATTTAAAATTTTATAAAATTACAAAATTATTTTACTTTAAATTATTTAAGAAAGTAATAAGTCGAGTTCATTGCCTCTGTCTTAATGATTTCTTTACTTCCGAATTTCAGTTGCAAAAGGCAAAACTGCTGTGTGCCCCAGCCGGTAGCATGCAACCCTCCTTCATAAGCCAGTAATTCCTCCTTAACTAAACTTCCATTTGAAATTATTAAACAAAAACTACAAAAGATTTTATTTTATTGTTTCTTGTTTTTTTTATATGTATTTCATTTAATTATTTTACTTGCTTGCAACTGTTTAATAGTCAGAGAAGCTAAGCTTTCATTTGCTCCTCCCGTGCGTTGTGATGTTGTGCAGTGACGATGATGGCGTATGGCTATGATTTGTGTTGCTACTGTTGTTGTTGTTCTTGCCGTTTTTATCTCCTTTTTAGCCAAAGGTTATGAAAATGTTGTTGATAACGATGATGCCATGCCACAAAAGCAACAAACTGCAACAGCTAGAAAATTTGCAAGAAAAAGAAAAATCTACACGAGAACATGAAAAGCAGTAGAAATGTTTATTTTAAAACTTCATTTGTTGGAAACTAATGGAAGACCGTAAGTAGGAGAGCGAGCAAACAAGTCAACCAACTCGCTAACCAGCCGGTTCAGCAACCAGCGTGTGAGCTAGTGAGCGAGCGAGTGTGTGAGTGAGTGCGTGAGTCAGTAGTGGTGAAAAATGTTTGTAACCACAGGTATTCTTGGCTCAGATGTTGCCTGAGCAGCCGTAAATACTCGTATCTAATAAACATGTGCCAAAGATACAAAACCAAAAGGAAGGAAATTTTCACTACGCACGTTAATGATGACGCTGATGATGAGGCTGAGGCTGAGGTTGAGGCTGTGGATGATGTGGTAGATGTTTGGGATTATAAATGACTGAATATGTACGCGTAAGCACTTATTGAAGGCAACAACAGGGAAACAAGTATAAGTGGCCAACATGTTTTTAAATTTTTTTCTTTCTATATTTTTACCACAAAAACAAGAAGTGCGTTTATATTTTTCCCGCTTATACATAATTACTAGTGTCCTGCACAAGACTATTTATAAGACCTTTCAAGACATGAGAGATTTTTTCAAATGCTTTACTACAGCGACATATTCTAAAGGCCATTTTCACAACCTACCTTTAGCTAAAGGTAGGATTTTGTCTACCCGATAAATATTTTTGCATTATTACAACTTAAACTTTTTATTGGTATTATTATCAATAATAATAATATTTAACGGATACAAAAATAATAAATGAAGTTATTAAAATGTACAGCCAAAATCCTGCCTTTAGCTAAAGGCAAGTTGCAAAAATGGCCCTAAAAGAATCGCTAAGCAACACTGTTGGCAAGACATTTTTTCGGTTGTTTGTCTTGCCAACAGTGTTGTTTAGCGATTCTTTTAGAATATTTCGCTGTAGTACAGCATTTGAAAAAATCTCTCATGTCTTGAAAGGTCTTATAAATAGTCTTGTGCAGGACACTAGTACATACATGTGCGAACGTTGCTGCATGCCAACCACAACCTCTTTGCAGCGACGACAATTGGGGGCTCACTATTGTGTAGCAGCTTTGCAAATATTACAAGCATTAAAGAGTTTTCATATTTTTCTTTATTTTGCAATGCAGCAGGAAATGCGTTTCCCCCAAAAACATGTACAAACGTACGCTCGCTCACCTATTCACCATAGTCGCAGTTGCAGTTGCAATCGCAGTCCTAATCGTCTTTGTTAATTCAATGCCAATGAGATTTATAACAAAGTACACAGAAGACACACATACATAACTGCAACAAGCAAGATACCAAGAAACAACCAACAACAAAGAACCAGTACAACAGCACGAACCATCATTTGTTGAATTCTAATTCACATTTTTAATATTTTTCTTCATTCCTTTCCGCCATTTCAACAGTGGGCTAAATTGACAGGAAATCTATCAGTGACAAAAACAATACGGGATTACTGGATAAAAATTCCCTAAATTGAATGGAGAGTTACGGCCCAATAAAAAATTATGACTTCGTTAAAGCAGGTCTGCAAACGGGAGTTGACAGGTGTGTCTTATTTTGAAATCAGCTTCTATAGGACAACGATTTTTGTTAGCCAAATGTGAAAGGCAGCGCTTTTTAGAGCTATGCTCTTTATGCCACCACGCAGGAAAATCATGCACTAGGATTTTCGTAACAAAAATAATCGACACTATTGCAGTTATAAATTTATTTGTGTTTAGATTTATTTGTACTTCAAAGGAAACTACGAAAATAAAAGAAACACAATATTTGATTTTATTTTTTTCTGGGAATAAGGAAGACGAATAAGCGATGTCCGTCCGTTCGTCCGTCTATCTATACGTGAAATCGGTTTTCCTAAGCTCCCAGAAAACTTAAGAGACTTCGGTCTTAATCAAGCTTATCAAAAATTGTCATAAATAGATTGGTATTGAAAATTAGCAAAATCGAAAAGACGGTTCCAGAGCTGGAAAATTTAACCTTTACTTTGACATGTAAAATTAAATAAGCACATTTTATATTTTAGTAAGAATTAAATTGGCATTAAAAACAAAAAAATAAAAAAATACAAACGATTCCAGGGCTGGAAAATTGTATTTTTTTGATATGTAAAACTAGCTTACTGAAATAATTTCTCCATTTTCTCTATAAATTAAACATGCTGGAAAACAGAGCTGGAAAATTTAAAACTTAATTTTGTCAAGCAAAAGTAACTAGCTAAAACAAATGTTTGTTTTTTCTTAATTAAAAACATTTTATATTTTAGTAAAAATTAGATTGGTATTAAAAATAAAAAAAAAACATTCCAGGATTGGAAAATTCAATTTCATTTTGGTATATAAATGTAACTTACTAAAATATTTTTTTCATTTTCTCTATAAATTAAACATGCTTTATAATTTTAAAATAAATAGATTGGCATAACAAAACACAAAAATCTTAACAATTTCAGAGCTGGAAAATTTAAACTTTACTTTGTCAAATAAAAGTAACTAGCGAAAACAAATGTTTGTTTTTTTAATGAAATACATTTTGTATTTTAATAAGAATTCGTAACTAAAAATAAAAAAAACGATTCCAGGGTTGGAAAATTTAATTTTTTTTTTGTTATATACATAAAAGTAACCTACTAAAATAATTTTTTCATTTCCTCTATATACTTAACATATTTTATATTTTTAAAATAAATAGATTAGATTTAAGAAATTTATTCGACTTCATAGCATAAGTTTATTTTAATTTGAAATGTATTTGCCGGTGGTTCAAAATGTGTGTTTGAAGTCTACTGACTGTTTTTTACAGCAACAATGAAATGCATATAGACAATGCTGAACCACCAGCAAATAAATTTCAAATTAAAATAAATAGACAAAGACCTAAAAAGATGATTCCAGGGTTGGTAAATTGATTTTTTTATATAAAAGTAACTAGGTCAAATTAATTATTTTTCTTTTTCTTTATAAATTAAATATATTACATCTGTTAGAAGCAATTTTGGTATGAAAAATTTCAGAAATATAAAATAGCTCCAGAGCTGGAAAATTGTAACATGTTTTTTATAAATATATAAATAACTACATAAAAATAATTTTCTTTTTCTTTGATTAAACATATTCTATATTTTATAACGAAATAAATTAGTATTAAAATCAGAAAAATCAAAATTACGAGTTCAGGGTTAGAAAATTTAATTTTCTTTTTTTTTTTGGTAAAAGTTATACTCTGATCATAATTTTATTTTAAAACTGTGACAGCTTGCAACGATTTCTTACTAATTTTTAGTTAATTGAAATAGCATAAAATTTATTACTAAGGAAGAGTCATAACTACAAAATTAAATAAAGAATATACATATTCCATTTCCCTTAAATCGGAAAATATGAAATAAGTCAGCAATATTAGGATTATTTTAGGTTTTTGAATATCATATGTTATCCAAAAAAATTTAAATTCAAATTAAATTTTCCATCCTTGCCATAGTTTTTGTTGGTTTTTGTAAAAACCATAGTTTAAACTAGAGATGGCCGCGTGTCGTGTTTTTTTCCTTGACAAGAGCACGCACGAGTCAACACGAAGTGTTCGTGACAAAAAATTTGATTTCGTGCGCGTTCGGGTTGTTTCGTGTTGAGCAAAATTTACACGAAAAATACGAAACGATTTTAGATGTAAAATATGTATGAATGAATTTCCAGTAGAGAAAAAACTGAATATTTTGTATCGTCGAACACACAACACCAGCATATTTGTTGATATTGTATGGACCTCTGAATTTTAAAGTTCTGTACGTAAACCGAAAGTATCAGTTGCGGTGGCGTATAGTATCAGCTGGCAGTACCAACTCGGTGGGTGTCATATTTTGAAAAGCGACTCTTGAAAAAAAAATCAATTTAATTTTCAGATTTTCAATATCATATCAATAATATTTCGTGCGTGTTGTGCAGTATCATGTTGACGAAATTTTTTGCGTGCGTGTTTCGTACGTGTTGAGCATATTGGTATTAGTGTTCGTGTCGTGTCGTGTTAGAAAAATTCAACACGCGCCTATCTCTAGTTCAAACAGAAATATTTGTTTAGTACCAATACCTATCGCCGCGTTTGGCGAGAAGTCGCCATATCTAACAATCCAGATTCGTTGTACTGTTTATATTCATCGTGAGTCTTTTCCTCTCACGCTTTTTTGTATCTCACCGTCTCTTTTATATGCCTTGGTGCCAAATATATGTATTTCTATTTTGCTTGAGCGCCTTAATATGCTTATCTTGTAAAATAAATTTTTTATACAAAAAAAAATTTTTACAATAATTTGTTATTTGCTCAAGTGATACCATCTGTTTTGGCCCACTGTAACCATCAGAATTCATCATATCGCTCCCCAAGCACGCATTTTCTAAAGTAATTTTCTTATGTAATATAATCTGATTCGGTTTCTGCTTTAGTTGCTGCTTTAAATATTTTTATGGCTAAATGTTGTACGCTGTAACACGCAATGTACGGCCCGGCCCAGTCAACACAAGAAGCGCAAAGCAGCAATGCTAAGATTTAAATTGAAAAATTCTATGCTTCATCGACGTCACCATCATCATCATCTTTATCTTTATCTTTGTTGGAATAAAAACTGCAACATCTACTCTTGGTGCGCTACATCATTATCAAAATCACAGCGCCCCCCATAATCATCGCTTGTTTTATTTTTTTTCCATATAAAACAATTCTTATTGTTTGGTTTTCCTTCTCCTACTGTTTGTGCTCTTTGCAGCCATTTTATTCATTTTGCTTTTGTATCGTTTCCTGTTAAATTGTAACCAGATAGCTGGTTTGTGCTTTATTTAGTTTTCATCTAGTTATTTGACTTTCCTCGCTTCCCTTGCCTTCCCTTCCTTTCGCTTTTGCACAATTACAGAACTTCATTGCACTTTGTTTGCAGTGAATGCGTATTTTTCTTGGAGTTTTAATATGTATTCCATTGATTTAAATAGTTGTATTCCCTAATGCGAAAAGTAGGGCACTTAAATTCAAATTTAATCACCGATAAATTTCTTATTCAATTCAGTTTATGTTTTTAGATCACCATCATATGAAATTTCAGTTTCAATATTTGCATAATGTCAAATTGTTGTTTTGGCTGGCCAATGAGACTACGAAATGTATTGCAATTGGGATTTGGTTGTACTTAAAATATTTTTAAAATAGGACAAGCAAACTTATTCTAGTTTATTGAACTAAGTGGAAATTCTATAGCACAAACTGCTTAAGAATTTAGCCACAAAAGTGTGCGTGTTATTTCCACAACATGAATATGCAGCCTTATGAATAGGGGAGAAGAATAAGTGATACCCATCTGTCCGTTCGTCCGTCTGGTGTACGTGAAATCGGTTTTCCAAAGCTCCGAGAGAAGTTAGAGACTTTCTAGAGACTTAAGTCTTGGACTGATGTGTCAGAAATAGTCCGAAATAGATTGGTGTTGAAAATCAGCAAAATCGAGCAGACGGTTTCAGAGCTGGAAAACTTAAACTTTACTTTGCCATATAAAAGTAACTAGCTAAAGCTAATTCTTTTAAATAAACTTTTTTTATGTTTCAATATGAATAAAATTGATATTAAAAATATAAAAAAAACCATTCCGAAGTTGGAAATCTTTTTTTTTTATATAAAAGTAACCTAAGTATAAGTCAATTTTTTCTAGACAATTAGGACTGATTGGAGACTCGTCACTTTTAGAAACTTCGGATTTAGATTGTGAGGTTGATAACATCACTACAATCTTCAGAAATGCAAGGGAAGCGTCTTGCCCTTTGAATATACCACGGGGTAAAAAGAAACCGCCTTGGTGGAATAGAGAGTTACAATCGTGTAGGTGTACATGCAGAAAACTCTTCAATAGGGCTAAATCATCCAGAAATGAACTGGATTGGATAGCTTATAAAGGTAAACTAAAGGAGTATAAAAAGCAGATAAGAATTGCTAAAAATACAACATGGAAGGGGTTTTGTGAAAATATTGAAAATATTTCAGAAGCCTCTCGCATGAGGAAAATTTTGTCCGCCACTCCCTGTACTCTGGGATACTTGAAGAATCTCAATGTGATGTGGACTACATCCAGTGAGGAGTCATTAAGAGCCCTGATGGACACTCACTTTCCGGGGAACTCAATGACTGAGATTCAGACATCTAATCTTTACCCAATTCCTACGGAAAAAATATCTGACATTGTTAATATACAGACTTTGGATTGGGCTCTGAGAAGCTTCAAGCCTTATAAGTCTCCAGGACCCGACGGTATAATACCGGCCGAGATATGCAAGGTATCGAATCTCATAGCTCCTAGGCTACTGAGAATTTACACCAGCTGTCTAAGACTGAGTCATATTCCTAATAAGTGGAGGGAAGCGAGAGTGGTTTTCATACCGAAGGCTGGTAAAAGCTCTCACACCACACCGAAGGACTTCAGACCGATAAGTCTATCATCCTTTCTTCTGAAAACACTACAAAGGATGGTTGATTACTATATTCGCAAAACCATTAATGGGAAATTACTTTCCTCGCATCAGCATGCATATCAAAGGGGAAAGTCGACCGAATCGGCTCTACACGAGCTGGTTGGCACAATAGAGAAATCTCTCTCAGTGGGTGAATACGCCCTTGTGGCCTTCGTCGATATTGAGGGGGCTTTTAATAATATTTCTTCAGATTCGATAATTGATGCATTATCGAATTTGGGGGTTAATGTAGGATTGTGTAAGTGGATTCAAAATCTACTAACTCACCGCAGGATTACTGAGGCTCTAGGAGCTTCAAGACAGACCCGCTTTGTAAATAGGGGTACACCGCAAGGAGCAGTTCTTTCGCCACTATTGTGGAATCTAGCTCTAAATCCTGTGCTGCTATCTCTAGAATCGCGGGGGTGCAGAATCGTGGCTTATGCTGGTGATGTGGCAATAGCTGTAAGAGGAAAATTCCTCACAACTCTAAGGGACATCCTACAGGATGGTCTTTCACATTTGACAAGATGGGCGGAGAAACGAGGGCTCGCCGTTAGTCCTAAAAAAACGGAACTAATCCTTTTCTCTAGGAAATATAAGATACCTGATTTCCAACCTATCACTCTTAATAATACGGAGATAAAAGTGTCCAACACTGCAAAATATCTCGGTGTTATTCTTGATTCAAAGCTGAGTTTTAAAACCAATATCATAGAGAGAGTGAAAAAAGCAACAATTTCACTCTATCTATGCAAAAAGTCCATAGGGAAAAATTGGCGTCTTACCCCTAAAATCGTTTATTGGATCTAGACTGCAATAGTACGTCCGATTCTCATGTATGGCATCATTGTATGGTGGCCGTCCCTGGAGAAAAAGGCGTATCTACATATCTTAAACAAGGTGCAAAGACTTGCATCCTTGTATATAACCAGTGCTCTTCGCACTACTCCTACGGATGCACTGGGAATGCTCCTTCATCTACTACCATTGGACCTAGTAGGGAAGGAGATGGCAACGTCCTCGGCAATCCGTCTTCGATGTACCTCTCTGTGGAACGGAAATGGAGCCGGCCACTGTAGAATACTCGATGTCGAAGTTAGGGGATGGAGGATTGAGCAAACCTCCCCTGCTCTACTACACGAACGTCTTTATTAAAACCTGGATACCATCAACAGAAATGTGGATGAATGGAACTCCAGGTAGAAGAAAAGGTGTTGATTTTTATACGGACGGCTCCAAAACACACGAAGGTGTGGGTTATGGAGTCTTTTCGAGGGCTTTAGGTCTTCGCATTGCAAAGCGACTTCCGCGTCTTTCAAGCAGAGATCCTTGCTATAAGAGAAGTTGCGGATTGGTTGAGAGTGAATGTCACTTCAACGACTTTGATTAATATATACACTGATAGTCGAGCAGCTATTATGGCCCTCGAGTCCCCGCTTCTAAGAACAACAACAGTCCTCGACTGCCGATCATCTCTAAACGAGATGGCAGAGCAGTTTGATATTAGGATCATCTGGATCCCGGGGCATAGAGGCTTTCAGGGGAACTCCAGGGCTGATGAGCTTGCTAGAATTGGGACAACCTTACAGGTTCCACCGGATTTGGAATGTGTGGGTTTACCCCCACCCTCTTGCAAAGTCAGACCTTGGCGCAAGACAGTAGAGCAAGCAAATAGAAGGTGGGTCACAAGAAATGATTGCGTGATCACAAGACAGTTATGGACTCACCTAAATAAGGAAGGCACTGATTACTTAATTTTGAAAAATAGGAAACAAATATCGATACTAGTGTCCGTGCTAACCGGACACTGTCTCATAGGTAGGCATGCACAAATGCTACGGGTTGAACACAATGATTACTGCCGTAGCTGCCAGGACATTGATGAAGAGGAAACCATAGTGCCTTTTCTTTGTCACTGTCCTGGATTTGCAAGAAAGAGATTGACCACAATGGGCGCTCTTGAGTTCAGGGAACTTTCCGACGTTGCTAGTGTTGAACTTCAACGTATTAGTAGCTTTATATTGAGCTCTGGTTGGTTCGACGGTGGGGACTCCGCATAAGCAGAGTCTCCGTGGTATCACAATGGACCAAAAAGGTCTAAGTGAGTCCGGGTTTCTGACTGCCACCCCTACCTAACCTTAACTAACCTACTAAAACTATTTTTTTCTTTTTCTCTATAAATCAAACATGTCTTATATTTTTAAAATTGGTGTTACAAATCAGAAAAATCTAAAAGGATGATTCTAGGGCTGGGAAATCTACCCTTTTTGTGATATATATATATATAAAATTTAAATTAAATATACTTTATGTTTTAGAAAGAAATAGTTTGGTATCAAAAATTAGACAGATATAAAACATAGCTCCAGAACTGGAAAACTTAAACCTCTTCTGGTATATAAAATTAATTAAATAAAATTAATTATTTCTTTTTAATGCTCGACATTTTAGAACGAATGTACGAAATTTCCAATTTAATGTACGAATTCTTAGATTTAATGTTCGAAATTTTGAATTCAATATTCGAAATTAAGAAATTAAAATTTAAAACTTTAGATTTAATGTTCAAAATTTTTAATTTAATATTCGATATTTTAAAATTGCTAGTTCGAAATTTGAAATGTAAGCTGGGAAATTTTGGATTTATTGTTTGAAATTTCGAATTTAATGTCTGAATTTTTGGGTTTAATATTCGGAATTTCGAATTTAGTTATTAAAATTTTGAATTCAATATTCAAAATTTAGAAACTGAAGTTCGAAATTATAGATTTAATGCTTTTAATGTCGAAGTGAATGTTCGATATTTAACAATTCGTGTTCAGATTGTACATTCGAAATTTCGATTTTATTGTTCGAAATTATTGGATCTAATGTTCGAAATTTCGAGTTTGATCTGCGAATTTTTAAAGTTAATGTGCGAAATTTCAAATTTAATGATTGAAATTTCTAATTCAATATTCAAAATTAGAGATTGTAGTCCGAAATTTTAGATTTAATATCCGAAATTTCTAATTTAATATTCGATATTATAAATTGCTAATTCGAAATTTGGGAACTAAAGTGTAAAATTTTAGACTTATTGTTCGAAATTTCGAACTTAATTATGGAAATCTTGAACTCAATATTCAAAATTTCGAGGTTATAGTTTGAAATTTTAGTTTTAATGTTAAAAATGACGAATTCAATGTTCGAAATTAAACAATTTATTTATATATTTACAATTTGATCAGGCTAAAGTTCATATCGCTTAGTTGTTAATATTCTGACAAGACATAGTTGAACGGAACACAGCTAATTGTTCCGTTTGGCTTAACAAGCGATATGAACTTTGGCCTGTTCAAATAATAAATATCGAAACAAATGAAGTTCGAACAAGAATAATTAAATTAACTAAAATTAATAGACATGGGCCTGTGGCAAAAATTAAATAATAAATGTACTTAATTGTAACAAACCAAAGGAAGTTTGTCTTAAATAGAACAAAAATAAGCAAATTAAGTAACATCTGCATAATTAGTAAAGAACAAACAACAATGGTAAGACTGTGTTAAATTTAGAGATGCTAAAGTGAGCTTTCATCCCAACACATCTTTCAGCAAATTGAAATACGATGAATCAAAACAATTCACATATTCCATTTGCAAAAAAGTTTCGTATATAAAGCAGAAATCTACATCTACTGACACCACACACAGTGGACCGAACACAAAAGAACGCTGATGATGAAGGTTAAGTGGTCAGCTAGTTGTTCCGTTCAGCTTTGTGTTTACCAGAATATTTACAATTAACTTTTTGGTGTTATTTGTTCATTAATAATTATCACATGTAATGTGGCTTACAAAGCGATAAGAACTTTTTTAGCCTAATCAAATCATAAATATATAAATTAATTAATTTTTTTTTATCAAGAAACATTAAAGTTACAAAAAACTTATTTTTTTTTGAAATGGTTTAGAAATGTAATGACATCAAATATCTTTAATATATATTTAATATAAATATTTAAAAATTCTTTAGTAATTAAATACAGTATTTATTTATTTAGCAATTATTAATTAAAATTAAATAGAAATATATTTTTTTTCATATTTTTTTTTTTTAAATTTTTTAGTTATTTTTGCAATTTTTCTCCAATTTTTTTTTTATTATTTAGTAAAATAGTTATTAAAGAATTTTTATAGATTTAATTTATTTGCCTCGCGTTTATCTACAATATTTTCAGTGTGTATGTGTGTGTGTGTGTGTTTGTGTGGTGTGTGTGTGCTTAACACATTACACATACCTATGTATGTATATTGATGCTAACGAATATTTATGGCGATAGAAAGGGAAGCTTTTCCTTTTAACAGAGTTCTAAATTTGCTTGTCAAATATTCCCTAATAGAAAAATGTTGCAAGGCAAATGAAATGCAAACATAGTACAATACTGTGTTAAACATAAAATAAATTAAAAAGAGAGTTTTGCAACGAATCTTTAAACACCCTGGACAACGAAATAAAGTAAGAATAAAAGAAAAAAAAAGAGAAAAAATTTGCTCAATACAGTTACATACAAAATTTCTAGCGCAATATTGATTTGTTTTGAATAAGCAAAATAAATAAACAATGTCGAAAGAAAGTTTTCGTTCACTAACGTTATTGACGACAAACAGCTGTTTTACATCCCATAAACAATACACAGAAAAAATTAATTTTGATATATAAACGTGATAATGATTTTTGCATATTTGATGAACAAAATTGTATGCAGGTTTATTTAATTTTTTTTTTCAGTCAAATGGCCTGTGCCAAACGGTAGCAAAGTACCCAGTAAAAAAAAATGGAAGTCATTCTGAAGGAACCACATTTTCATTGCTTTCAAAAAATCGATATTTTTTATTTTAATCACACAAAACCTTGTAATTTTTCCAAAGTTTTAGTAAATACTCACCAAAATGTTCAAAAAATCGATTTTTTGAAAGAAATTTATGAACTAATTTTGGCCCAATATTTAGAAGTTATTTGCTTAAATTTACATGAAAACACTGTTTCGCGTTTAAATTCGTATAAAAAGAAACGAATTGTTAAAATATTTAACTTTTTAAAGTTTTTCCTAGATAAAAATATTACCATAGAACACAAAAAAGGAAATTTTTCTTAAAATCCCTTCTAATTCGGTGACTAGGCATCGAAAAAGAGAACTTCTTGCAATGACAACCCTATGTAAAAATCATTAGATCGGATCGAAATTTGAACTACTTCCAGACTGCAAACTCTACATTTTCATGACTTCTTTGGAGTGTCTTTTTTTACTGGGTACTAGTGTAAGTAAATTTTTGACACTTCTGAGGTGAATAAAATTGCACTAGCCCTGGCGGCTAGTAGAATTTTTGACACAACAGATAAATTTTTAACAAGCAGCAAATAAGAAGCATGGTATCATAAAAGGCCAAACCACCGTCGTCGCTTCGTGCCGTCGCCTTTTACATACATTCTTACGTCTCTTAAATGTAGTTAGACTGTGAAAAATGCATTGTTTATTTTAATTTGTGAAAAATTTCGCATCATTTATATAATATTAAAGGGTGTCCCAACAAGAAAGCAAGATTTAAATTTGGCGCCATTCGAAGTGTCATTGTTTGACATTTGAGCAATTGTTATTGTTTGCTAGTACAAGGTACGAGGTTAGTAAAAATGGAGCGCTACTAGGGTGATTGACTCGGTTTTTCAACCGGTTTTAAAACCCGGTTTTTTCACAATACGGTTGTCGGTTTTTTTAAAATGTTGATTTTTCGAATGTCGAATGTTCCGGTTTTTTTACAATTGAAAAACCGGCTGAGTCGAATACTTTTCGATTTGTACATTTTGCAATAAAATTAGTTTTTACTATGTTAAAACTTAGACCAACTTGTTTTGTTTATTTTTCTATGTATTTATTTAGTGTAAAAGCTCTAAGCTTTTTTGAGCATGCCAACATTTACTGAAACATTAAATTTAAGCAAAATTATTTTATAAGGTAATAGCAGAGGCGAATTTAATTGGCCTTATGGATGTCAAAATCCAGTTGGAAAAAGTGAGTTTTAGTTTTGTTGACATTTTGCTTCATATTTTGTATAGGGGTAGATATCCACATTCATATGTAGTTATATACCATTAAGGATTAAACTCTACATACACACATCATTTTTAGGGTTTGAGGAAACTTGGGAAGAAATTCAAAAAATTAATTATGCCAATATTTAGGGTGCTAAATAAATATGTTTCTACAAAAAATAAGAAATTAAAAAATAATTAGGATAACAACGTATTAGACCATATTTTGATGTCATTTGTTGACGACTTGGTACCGGAAATCACAGGATTTTTCAAATAAGTTGACCACATCAAACATTTTGCACGTATTTTTTCATGTGTTTTATGCCTGTATTTAGACTTTTTTCCTATGTATTTTGAATATTTTTGCTACTGTAGGTGTTATTATATTTATTTTTTATTTTTTGGATAAACATATTTATTAGCACCCTAAATATTGGCATAATTAATTTTTTGAATTTACTCCCAAGTTTCCACAAACCCTAAAAATTATGGTTGTATGTAGAGTTTGTTCCTCAACTGTATATTTTATAAACATATTTATGTACTATACATAAGTATATGAAGTTCATTTTTATGTTTTACCTTTAATTTTTGTATTGTTTATAGTATTTACATAAACTGTTAACTCTTTTTTTTAAATAAAGCAATTCAAAATCAAAACTTTTGTATAATAATTTTCTCACTTAAAAAAAACCGGTTGACCAGTTTTTCCTGAATTGCAAAAACCGAAACCGGGTTTTTCATAATTTCAAATAATGGAACTATTCGAAAACCGGTTTCTGGAAAGAGTCGAATAATCGATCACCCTAAGCGCTACACTAATGAACAACGCATTCTCATTGTGAAATTGTTTTACCAAAATGGTGAAAGTTTTGCGGCTACAGTTCGCAAATTTGCGATCAATTTGGGGTCACAATAATGCTCCAAAAGAGTCAACTGTAAAGAGATTAATGGATAAATTTGCCGAAACTGGGTCTGTTAGTGATGTAAAGACAACAACGCGCCTTCGACCAGGTCGATCGACCGAAAATGTCGCAGCTGTACGTGATGATGTCGCTCAAACGCAGGTCAAGCGCAAACAGTCAATGGTGTTCGGTATCGTGAAATGATAACCAGTTTTTTCGTGCCTAGAATAAAAGAAATGTATGTGGAGGGCATGTGGTTTCAACAAGACGGCGCCACATGTCATACAGCCAGAGAAACAATTCAATTGCTACATCAGTCATTTTCCGGTCGTGTTGTTTCGCGTTTTGGAGACCAGAATTGGCCGCCTAGATCGTGCGACTTAACACCATTAGACTTTTTTCTTTGGGGTTTTTTGAAGTCGATGGTTTAGGCGAATAAGCCGACGACGACTCAAACCTTAAAAGAGGAAATTGGACGCTGCATTAATAAAATACCGCAGCATTTATGCAAAACGGCCATTGAAAATTTCATTAAAAGATCGCATGTGTGCCAGCAAAGCCGCGGCGGCCATCTGCCCGATTTGTTGTTACACACATAACCTCATTTTGTCTACTTTGCGATATAATAAAGTTTCACTATTTTTTTTTTTAATATCTGTGTTTTATTTAAAATTTAAATCTTGCGTTCTTGTTGGGACACTCTTTATATAATTTTTTGCTACGAGATTATTGTTTTATAAACATTTTTTTTAGCATAGGATCCAGCTAAACCCCTCAATAATCAATATCAATGTATTTTTAATAAAAAAATATTTTACTTAATAAGTAAAATATTAATTTGGGATTATTAGTGCGTTTAAAAATTTTAAACTTAAACATTTTTTTCTTTTTAAAAAATTGATGGCAGTCGGCGGCTTGTAGTCAAATTTTTTGTTTCGCCGCCGCAGGAATTTTTCATCAGCTTCTTTCTATGCTAAAGCGAATTTGTCGAAATTTTACATTGTCACAAAAGATATCATTTGGCACAGCAGAAAAATGCAATTTTTTTCCCACAGGCAAATATTTTTTTACCATAGTACTTTTCTACCGTTTAGCACACGTTCAAAAAAGAAATTTAAAGAATCAGAGAAAAAAGTTGTTGAGTAAAATTTTATTTTCAGTGGTAGTTGTTATTGTGAATTGATTGATGCCACATTTTTCATCAACTTCTTGTTTCTATATACAATTTAATGCTTGCTTGCCTAACCCATTTTAAAATAAATTTACTATTGTGTTATTGCAAGAGACCCTCCCCCCATGTATGTTGTATGTACGAAGTTTAAGTATAACGAAAATTTTTAATGCGTGCGACTCCACTCAATTCTACTAAACAGAAGTACATATAGGAGTGACCACGCCCACTTTAAAAAAAAGCCTTATCATAGATTTGCATAAGTGCAATGTGCAGACAAAGTTTCAATGGAACCGCTGCAGCGGTTGTGCGAAAACCTATTAATTGTAAATTATAATTAACAATCAGATTAATTTATAATCAGATTTTATAAATGGCAGCCCACTTAGATCTCTCCATAATTATAACACTAAATTTTTGTGGGCGTGGCCTGAACTCCCTGGTAAAACAAATTAGGGTTTTCAGATTTCTCTAGTTTCTTACTCACCTATGTCTACTTGTGAAGCCGATTTAATCTTTTTAGCGCAAAATACAGTTTTGGATTTTTATGAGCATGAACCCGCCCACTTCTTAAAAATTTAATATTTTGCTGTGGCATACCAAACTTTTTAATTTGTCTAATATTTCTTTAGTGAAGCGCATAAAAGCGAATGAACCAAACTTTAGCCCGGTGTGTCAGACTAGGTAAACACAACAATAAATTTTAAATTTAAACATTAAATTTCAAACATATTTATGGAGTATGATATCCTTTGTAGACACGAAAAAAGGACAATATTTTCTTTTATTTATTATTTACACTAGTCATATATATTTTAACCCATGACTGACTGCGATTGTTAATAGAAATACATAAGTCCAAACGCAAATAAACTTTACTTAACTGCAATCATGTACTCCTGTTATTCTAACGCTTGACTTTTTGTATGTTTTTTCAACGTGAACATTCACTAAAGCTTTTATATTTTATTCTTGTGGCACAACATACCAAAGCTTCTACGTGTGCTCTTGCATATTTTACCAAATTAACCACTAATCTTCTCAAGAAATTATGATTTCTTAAATCTAATTTATTGGTTCTACCACAAATATTTCCACTTTAATACTTTTATAATTTCATAAACTACATTTTAGAGTGATTTTGCTTAAAAAAAAAGAATTTATCTATCTCAATCTAGTTCCCAGGATTTGGAATCCTAATCCATTTAGCGTCTACGGTTAAAATGCTAACAGTGCTCTGTTATATGCTTAAAGCGCTATGTTAGAATTTTTGGTTCCTGTCTTTGCTAGTTAAATTCGAATTTATCTTCACATAATACATTTATTCTTATATCCTTTCCTTTCAAAGCCGATATCTCACATTCACGGAAATATCGGGTGTTTTTTTAAGAGGTATAGAACTTTGAATTGAAATAAAACATAAGAAAATCGTTTTAATGTCCATCAATTTGGCTTTATTGGAAGGATAATTTTATGCCATTAATGTTTAAATATGATTTCGGGCATGTGGCCGCCGCGGCTGGCTCGAATAAAGCCAATTCTACAGGTCCAATTTTCAACCACTTTTTCGAGCATATGGGGCCGTATGTTGGCAATAACGCCACGAATGTTGGCTTCCAAGTCCCCTAACGTTTCTGGTTTGTTGGCGTAGACGAGCGACTTCACATATCCCCAAAGAAAATAATCCAATGGTGTCAAATCACACGATCTTGGTGGCCAATTGACAGGTCCATTACGCGAAATTATGCGCTCATCGAATGTTTCCTTCAATAAATCGATTGTGACGTGCGCTGTGTGGCATGTAGCGCCGTCTTGTTGGAACCACAACTCATCCACATTCATGCCATCCAATTCGGGAACAAAATAGTCGGTTAGTCGGCTCCAATTGCTGTGCACGGTGGCGAATCGATTCATTCGGGTCCTCTTCAACACTTTGCTCTACAGCGGCAATTGTTTCTTCGGTGCGCACTGTTCGATGTCTCTGCGGATGCGTATTATCACATAGAGTAAACGTAGTGCGAAAACGATCCATGGTTAACCGAATTAATTGCTCTGATGGACGATTATGTCGACCATAAAATGGACGGAGCTTGCGGTAAACTTCGCGAACTGAACCATTATTTTCGAAATAAATTTGCACGATTTGCAAGCGTTGTTCTTTTGTCAACCTGTTCATGATGAAATGGCAAACCAAACTAAATATTAATCACTTGACAGCTGACAAAATGGCCGCCAGTTAAAAAAGTGATGCCAACTTAAGGTTCTATACCTCAATAAAAAAACACCCTTTATGACAGCGTTTCTCTGTTACGAAGGCCCAAAACCAACCGAAGAGATTCAATATTTATATAAAAAATATTTCTGAAAATTTACAACCTTAAAAGGGTTAAATTAAATTGCTTTTGTTTTATGACGTTAGCTGCCGTTAAAAAAAAAAATTCAACACAGCCAACAGGCACATTTGGCGCGAATTTCAATGCCGTTTTTCTTTTCTTTCTCGACAACGAGCACCGAGCACATAAAAATTTTGCAACATTTCGTTGCATTTACTTACAGAGAACAAAATCAAATAAAACCTTAAAAAAATATGGCTGTAAATATTATACGAAAATACACAAGATCTAAATAAATTTTTTTTTTGCCTTGTGCATTAAATGGAAAGAAAATACACAATTTCCAGATTTACAAATTTTGTTGGGCCAACTACATATTTCGTTCTCTTTTTTTATTAAAGTAAATGTGAGTGTGTGTATGTGTATGTGTATGTGGGACTGTGTGTGTGTAGGTGCACGTGTATGGATATTTTTGTGTGTGTGTGTGCAAGTGTATGTGTGTGTGTATGTATGTTTGTGTGGTGTGTGTGTGTGCGTGTATGGTATGAAGAACGCTGTCAAAAAATATTGTAGTTCGTTGTAATACAGACATTTCCATTTCGAAAACGATGAATGAATGAACGAAAAAATAAATGAATGTCAATCAAGGCAAAAGTGAACATTGAATGTTAATGTGTGCATGAACATGAACATGTGTGTGTATGTGTCTATGACTATCCTCTAGTCAGCGTAGAACCATATGTCTCTATGTCAATACTCTTTCTCCAGTAACAATTGCACTAGTTAAAATGTCGACAACTTTCCTTTCATACGCGAGTAGAGATACGTTAGAGGCAACAGTTCTAGTGTATATCTGGTGACATTGTCAATGAACGCGTCAATTGTTTGTTTTTCTTTTTTTATTATGTTGTGCAATAATATTAAATAATTAATAGACGAACATGATTTTTGTAATCCCTTTTACGTTGGTACCACCGGATTTTTTATACAGATGTGCAGAATCTATATTTTATTGAAATCGGTTTAGTATTTTGGGAGCTATAAGCGTTTAAAGTTGCTACTACTACATGCACACATAGTACATACGCATTTATTAGCTCACAAGCAAAAAAAGAAAGAAAACATGAGTGTGTGTGTGTGTTTGTAGTATCCCTGCAGAAAGTGCGAATAGTGAAATTGTGGTGATTTACTAGTGACGTTGTCAGTAGCACTACTGACCAGGTGTACCCCAGCCAATGGTATCATTTATTGACATTTAACATTACCTTGTCATTGAAAATCCACCACTAGACTATAGCACTACTGACTTAGTACCTCTTTCGGGACCACATGGAGACATTGGCACCAATGATTCACTAGTAAATTTTAGGGACTCTAGTCTACAATATCGATATATCCCTCTCGTTGTCAATAGTAAACTTATAGTGATTTTCTAGTGACATTGTAAATAGTGCTACTGACTAGGTGTACCCCAGCCAATGCAAATGCCTATTGACAAATAACATAGGGTTGTCATTCAAAATCTATCAGTAGACTTTAGCACTATTGAGAAGGTAGTTCTTTTACGACTATATGGAGATATTTGAACCGAAGATTCACTCGTAGATTTAGTGACCCTCGTCTACATATATTTATTTAATATTACTGCACAACATAATAAAAAAAAACTATTGACGCGTTCATTGACAATATCACCAGAAATACACTAGAACTGTTGTCTCTAACGTATTTCTACTCGCGCATAAAAGGAAGTTTGTCGACATTTTAACTAGTGCAATTGTCGCTGGAGAAAGAGTATTGACATAGAGACATATGGTTCTAAGTTGACTAGAGGGATTTCTCTTGACCTTACAATTGTTTTTCTCTTATTTGTTGTTGTATCAAAGATATAATACTTAAAGGAAGAGAGTTGAATAAATTGAGTTAGGTTGGTTGAAGGGATTTTGTTTATGCTTTTTTAATTTCATGTATTATTTAATTATGCTTGCATATGTATGTAAGTTTGTGTGTGGCTGTGTTTTAATGAATTTTTTTATGACGTTTTGATACATTTTCTTTGAATCTTAAATTTTTTACATTTTGATTCTAGAATACGGACGAGTGTGTCGTCCGTTTGGTATATCTAGTATTAAATATATATATGTAGACGAGGGTCACTAAAATCTACTAGCGAATCTTTGGTTCAAATATCTCCATATGGTCGTAAAAGAACTACCTTCTCAATAGCGCTAAAGTCTACTGGTAGATTTTCAATGACAACCCTATGTTACATGTCAATAGGCGATTACATTGGATGGGGTACACCTAGTCAGTAGCACTATTGACAATGTCACTAGAAAATCACTATAAGTTTACTATTGACAACGAGAGAGGATATATCGATATTTAAGACTAGAGCCCCTAAAATTTACTAGTGAATCTTTGGTGTCAATGTCTCCATGTAGTCCCAAAAGAACTACTTAGTCAGTAATGCTACAGTCTAGTGGTGACAAGCTAATGTTAAATGTCAATAGATGATTGCATTGGCTGGGGTACACCTTGTCAGTAGTACTATTGACAATGTCACAAGTAAATCACTACAATTTCACTATTTGCACTTTCTGCACGGTAGCTAATAGTGCTACATTGCACAGTGGAATTTTGGTCTTAGACCGGTGCGTATCAAGTTAATAATTGGTTGAAATTTTTGGAATTACGCGCGATAAAATTTCTTAGATTTATTAAAGCATTTTATAAAATTTTATTTAAAAAAATTTTAATTTATTGCTGTAACAGATAATCTATTTCATTGGAGCTGTACATTGCCTTGTTGTTTTATATAAGCTAATGTTTTTATTTATAACACAAGCTAAGCCTAGGCTTGTTGTAAGTTCATTCATTGGAATGTATGTATTGTAATATTATGGATTGCTCTACAGAAATTCAATGAAGCAACCCCCTCTAAGGAGTCTAATATCTAGCACCGTGGAATTTTTGCGCCAGAACCCTTACTTTTATACTACTCAATTTCAAAAATCGAAAGACGAAGAGAAATGTTTAAATATGTGCAAGTAGGGTTGTTTAGAAAAAATGGCATTTTATTTGGAAAAAATTTAAATCCATGCATGTGTGCTCAACAGGAAAATTACTTATATTTTCCTGCAATTCACTGATCCATTTAAATAAATTTATTGATAATACCATTCGACTTCAGATATTTGCAAAATATAGCATTAATAAATAAATAAAAAAAAATTATGGGGATTTCATAAACCATTAAAAAGATATGCCTAAATCTATAGATATATATATATAAGCCTCTAAAATTAAGTTATTTTTAGTTTTCAATGCAAAATCAATTATGTAGTCCTACTTTGCCCCCAAAACGGTGTCATGGGACACCAGGTAGGAACGTAGTTCCTTACGTTTTACTTTTCTTATAAAATGCCCCTTACCACCCAGTAGGCTTATTTTTCATAAAATATATAGTGTTTGTGTCCTTCCAGACTCAGATCTATCCTTTTTTTTAATTTCATCAAAATCAGTTAGATAGTTTCAAAATGGCAGAAATTTCTCCTTAATGTAGTCAAAATCGCAGAGACACTTATAAAGAGAAAGACATTTTCCTTTACCTCCCCTCGTGGTACTACTTTTGAAAAACTGTACAGACTATGTCTACTTTTAGACCCAGATCTATCTATGTTTCGAATTGTATCAAAATCGGATAGATAGTTTCAAAGAATCGTATAGATAGTTTCAAAGATAATGATACTTCCCCCTACCTCCCCCTTTTGATCACATTTTTTGAAAAAAATATAACAGCCTTTGCTTTTGAATTTCATCAAAATCGGTCTGATAATTTCTGTGATTTTCGTGCTCCTAGTTTTTTTAAAAACATTTAAATCATGTGTTTATTTAGATTCAGACCTATATATGTTCTACATTTCATCAAAATCGGTTTCTTGGTTTAGCAAGAAAAAAAAAAAGAAAAAATTTAATTTACTTTCGTATTTATAATATTAAGGCACCACAGAAAATGGAAATCATGCGAAATGGCAGCACCACTATTCCATTTGGCTGTTACAAGTATTTGTAACCACTATTTGCCAGTATTGTTTTCATTTTCAAAAAATATTTGTTTTACATGCTTGGCGCGCCATAAGGAACTTACGTTCCAAAAATATTCTCTGAAGTTTCTGAAAGTATAAGTTAATGTTTTTTGAGAAACTCAACAGAGTTTCTGTTGTTTTCTCAGTTTGGAATGAAAAAATAATATATTAAAACAAAATTCTTACCTATTTATTTTATGGGTTTCAAGGGCGTAGGGCGTGGCCGAGTTTCATGAAACTCATATGTGTGTCTTTTTATTTCAGAAAATGTAAGTAAAAAATTCGATCATTTTTGCTGGGATGGTAAAACTTTTATGCAAAAAAATCGATTTGGATTGCATGGCCGACGGGAGGCTGGAGTGGCCGATTTTGAGGAAATTCCATTTTTCTCTTAATTTCGGCAATAAAATGTTAAGTGTAAACTTAAATTTATTTAGTATAACTTCCTTTAGTTATTGCACAAAAATGTATGAAGCCATCCCACTGTGCGTGGTTAGTGTATGTCAGGAGATGTAAAAATATGGGGAGTATGTGGAATTTGAAAATTTTTATTTTAAGTCCGCACAAAATAGTGATTACATAAGCTTTCCATATGCTAAGGATCAGGGCGTTCCGCTCTGTTTTATTGACTGGTTCTACAATAAATTTATTTTTATTGCAATAAACCGTGGTGATAAAAGTTTTCATGCGATGCTCTTGTTATTTCATTAATTAAGCCAATTGCAAGCAACTACTGTACAAAGGCTAGTACTCACTATGAGAATGAACACAATGTAACGATTATTTAGTGCGGTGCGGTTTTTCATACTCTTTCTCTTTCTGATGTTGCCATAGTTTTTGAATAATTGGCGGTTTTCAAAATATTATTGTACACAAAAAACATGATTTTGAAGTTCAAACAATTTTGTCATGAAATATAAAAGTTTAGAAATATATCAAATATATCTGCGAATGTATAAAATGTTAATCATTGTGTATCTATGTGTCTGTACGTTTTCGTGTATCTGTGTGTCTATCCGTGTCGACGTACAGGCCAAACGGCTGGACCGATTTTCATTTAGTTTTTTCTGTTTGAAATATGATTTGATCAAGAGGGTTCTTAGCTATGTTTGAAGAAAATCGGTCCTGCCGTTTAGAAGATATAACATCTTTTCTGAAATAAGTCGGGGGGTTTTTAAAATTTTTAATTTTTGTTATTAGTTACTGCCATTACAAACAATTTAACACAAAGAGTAAATTTTTTTATTTTATATGTAAAATGTATGCACAAAAAAAAATTAATAAAAATTTAAACAAACAATGACAAGTATTGCCTTCGCCTTCTTCCGTTGTATTATGTTTATTTTTCTCTCCCGCAACGAGAAATCGCACCGCACCGCAATAATTTTGTTTAGACCATGGCTGTCCATTTCAACAAACAATTGTTTAGAATAGTAAAAAAATCTATATAATTAATAAGCTAAAACGTTTTTTGTAATCCCTTTTACGCTGGTACCACTGCACCGATTTTAAAAATATTTGTATGATTTTAAAGGATTTTCCGTACAGATTTGCAGAATCTATATTTTATTGAAATCGGTTTAGTATTTTGGGAGCTATAAGCGTTTAAAGCTGCTACTACTACATGCACACATATAACACACGCATTTATTAGCTTACAAATAAAAACGAAACAAAACGAGTGTGTGTGTGTTTGTAGTATTTTTCTTGATCTAACAATTTTTTTTCTTATTTGTTGGTGTATGAAAGAAATAATACTTTAAGGAAGAGAGTTCAATAAATTGAATCAGCTTGGTTGAAGGGATTTTGTTTATGTTTTTTTAATTTCATGTATTATAATACAATTAAATAATTATTTAATTATGGTTGCATATGTATGTAAGTATGAGTGTGGCCGTTGTTTTAATGAATTTTTTATGACGTTCTTTGAATCTTAATAAAATTATTTACATTTGGATTTGAGAATACGGGCGATTGTGTCGTCCGTTTGGTATATCTAGTATTTTATGATTCTGCATTCTTCTCTTTTGCGGTGTAATCGCATAAAAATGTTCATGATTGAACAGTCTGATTTATAACACAATGGAAGGCATTAATTTATTTATTTATTTTATTTATTTATTTATTTATTACCAATAACTTAGCCAATGCAGGCCATAAACGGTTACAAATTTCTACTATAATAAAAATCAAGTTTTCTTAACTCCCCGATTAATCATGTGTAGACCAGAACATTGTAGGGTCTACAATGGATGAAAGTTTGTCGTAAGTCGAATAAAGACTTACCTGTAACATTTCCATAAAAAGTTTCTAACGAAAACATTGCTTCAAAAATTTTCAGCCATATTTATAAAAATTGTTAATGTTTTATAAAAGATTAATAAGAAAATTATTTTATAAAAATTTGTTTTAAAACCCCTTTAAAAAGTCTTAATATTTTTTATAAATAAGGCTGTAAGTATTTACTACCCGCCCAGCGAAAATAAATAACAAAAAATTTCTTGTAAAATTTTAATTAAAGTCTTTATGGCCACTTTTTTGTTCCACTGTGCTTAAAATTCTCTCACGAATACAGCTGCAAAACATTTTTGGACATCCATGGTTTAGGCTCTATCCTACATACTCAACAGATTTATGAGAAAATGCAACCCTGATCTAAGGGAGCTTATGGAAACAACACATTAGATGAGAGTTACATTTCCTCCAAAATCGTTTAACTATGTAGGATAGTGGGTACGAGCCTTAATATTCTAGTTCCCTTGGCAAGTCTGAGGTTGCTAGAGCTTCGTATTAGCAGTAATACATTTATACAAAGTAGAATATATTAAAAAAAAAATTCTAACGATTTTTGCTATTTTTGTTTGACCTTTTATTTTTAATTTCAAAACTATTTAATTAAGCTTGAGGTCTTTTATTTTAACAATAAATATATTATTATTTGTTTTCGATATTTCGACACGCCTTTGTGTGTCTTCTTCAGAAGAATATATTTATTGTTAAAACAAAAGACCTCAAGCTTAATTAAATAGTTTTGAAATTAAAAAAATTTTCTTTTAAATTTAATCTTAGCAGTAACAAATGTGCGACATACCAGTTGTATGTGATATTCATTCATACGTCTGAGTGATAGACAAACACTGTCTAGTGGAAATATTCAAAATCAGCTGGTACCATTTAAAACTATTTGGATTTTTATTTGTAATGCAGCAGCGAATTGTCAACCCCAAAAACAAAAGAAATTACAATGAAATGTTCACACACACAGCAAACACACACACACATATGTGCACACACGTGGGCACACACACACTCTTCCATGCAAATCTGTTTCCTGTTATACAGTTCTGCCAACATTGAAGAGTTAAACTCTCTAAAACGTTTTTCACCATTCCAAATTTTCAAGAGTATAAATATATATTTTTGCCAGTAAAATATTTATTTTTATATATATTTTTTTCAAGTTAACACTTTTACGACTAAAAGTACGAATTTGAGTGACAACAAGAAGATGGCGTTTACAGAGACAGCAAATGTTAAGATTTATTTATCTTTGTTAGAGCAATTGATGAAAAATAAACTGTTTACTTAATTTTACTATAATGTTTTTTTTGCAAAACTACAATTCGATGAACTTTAACTAGTCTGCCATAAAGAGAGAAAATAAGGGCACTACATGCAGTCATAAAAATTTTTAGCAAAAGAACTGAAATTCGTGGAAAAGTTTGAAACCAGCACCGTTTTCTTTTCTGAAAAAAAAACCTGACACATATTATTATTTTTTGAATTAAAAAAAACTATTTAGCAGCATCATGCGATAAATTATGATAAACACGAAATTTTTTTTATTAACAGATTTTAATGAAATGAAGAACATCATAGGGTTCGAGTCCGGTCTCCGACAGTCATTAAAATAACAGCACCACGTATTTTTCCTACATGCATTAGTGTCCATTTCTATCAGTTGTTGTTGGAAAGTTCAAGTGATGAAGGCATAGTCACTGGTCACTGAACTACACCAGCTTCAGCGGACACTAAAATGGCTACTAAATACGGCTTTGAAAACTTAGTACGCCTCATTGGCACCAGAGGCTCTGTAAAACTGCATTTTTAAAATAAAAAAAAACTTGCAAAAATCAGAGTTGTCTTCTCTATCACTATCCCTTTCTTAAAGAAGCTAACACCTAGTAATAATAGTAGGAGGCACTAATTGTCTGTCATGGAATGACTTCGGATACGAATTATCCAAAAAGAATTTTTTTTAGAAGGCTCGTGAGTGAGTGGAAATTCAATTTCGAAAATCACATGTGATTATTTAAATCATTATTATATATAAATACGATCATGGCCACGCGTGACTCACAATTGATTAGTGCCTGACTCACGGAATTCACGAGTAAAGAAATTCGCACATAAAACAATGACAAAAACAACAACAAAAATCGTTAGAGCGTGAGGCTATTACTAATTAGTATATAACTTCTCAGGCACAACGATGAGCAGCATCACATTTGGCAAAATAACTCTTATTTGCCCAAACTATAAAATAAAATTAAAATCTCTGCTTATTTGCGTCCAATTAGTAACTTTATATACACTTAAACTGAGAAAATCCAAAGTTTTTTAGCGTTTTTTTCCAGAGCTTTTCAGTTTCACCATGACCTATTTGACATTTGTTTTTTGCCCAGTGATATAGAAATTTATGTACTTTAAGCAAGTGCTTTCAGTTTTCACGGTGCTTGAACATTTTTGTTTTTAATAATCCCTGACATTTCCGCGTTTGTCTCTATAGGCGGTATTGCCATTGTTGCGCTTTTTCAAAAAAAAAAAAAAAATTAAGGTGTCGATGTTGACAACTGGAGTAAGGCTAAATAATTATTAGAGATGTGCAAGTGTCGTGATTTTATCGTGTCACGCTTCAGTCAAGCGTGACTCACGCATAATCGTGATAAAATTTATAACTAATCACGCGTGAGTGCGTGAGCGTGACTTAAAAATAAATTACTCGTGCGTGAGCTATTTTTAATAATCACGCACGAATTCTCACGCTCTCACGAGATAACATTCCTGAATAAGTCAGTATTAATATTCTATACCATTTTGTACATGCTACGATGCAAGACCATTTACACAAGATTGTGTATTGGGCTATTGTTATAATTTTTTCAGGCGTAGTAAACTGACTCATATGAAATTCAAATATACCAATGTAGAAAAATAAAATTATTTTAATATATTTTTTTATGGTAAACAACTATATTTTCCCTAAATTTCGACTTTTTTTCAGAAAAACTACGCGTAAAACCCCATTTATGAAAAGGCACTCTTAAATTTTAGTTAAAAATTTTTAAAACATAATAAAATCTTATAGTTAAATCTTCCAAAATCTACTTTCACAACTTTTTATAACCGCTTAAACACAAAAAATATTTTTAAAATTTACTATTTTAGGACATTGCTGAATGTAGGGTACATGTCCAAAATACAAAATAATTGGCTCTAAGCACATTCTTAATGCATTGTCTTTAGCGCTAAGTAATTAAAAAATTAAAAATGTATTAAACGAAGTTTTTTACAAAACTGAATACTATAATGAAGATACTTAAAAAAACACATGCCTTTTTAAGGGAAATTTTAAAATTTTGATTTTTTAGCCTTTTCCCGATTTGACGAATGAATATGTTTATAATTTTTTTTCCTATTTTTATATAAAATTTTTTCAAAAATTTAACTTAAAATCCAACAATGTATTAATTAAAAAGTAATAGGCGAAATACTAAATAAATTCAGTAAAGTGCGACTCTCACTCGCGCACGAAGGGTTCCGTACGAACACAAGAAATGTAATTTAATACAAACTTCATTCTATATAATATATAGTTTTGGCATTTTTTCGTTTTTTGGGGTCTTTTCGGTTTTTTTGTTTTGGCGGTTTTTGCGTTTTTTCGGTTTTGGCGATTTTTTTATGTTTTGGCTCTTTTTTAGTTTTGACACTTTATTTTCTTGTTTTGGTGATTTTTTTTAATTTTTGCGATTTTTTCTTATTTAAAATTATTTTTCAGTTTTGGAAACATTTTCGCGTTTTGGCGATTTTTTTTCGATTTTTGGCGTTTTTTTTTCATTTTTTTTTTATTTTAGTGTTAGAAATTATTTTTTTAATTTTGGCGATTTTTTTTAATTTTTGGCGATTTTTTTTTTAATTTTTGGCGATTTTTTTTTAATTTTTGGCGATTTTTTTTTTGGTTTGGCGATCTTATAATTTTCAGTTTTTTAGTTTTACCGTTTTTGAAAATTTCAAGTTTTTGCCTCTTACGGTTTCCAAGATATAGCAAGTTGTCAAAATTACATAGTCAAAATTGCATTAACTGATGAACCACCCTTTAATTTAAATTTTCTAAATTTTAGTGTTAATTGTTGTAGTCTGTATAAAAATACACTAATTTTACAAATTTGAAGTTTCAATATACATATGTTCATACAATTGTATGTATAATATTACATGGGATTTTAACATTTTTCGTTGCTCGTTTTGGAACACCCTTTAATTTCTAATTCTCATGTATTTTTTGTTGTAGCGGCCAAGGTTCTACATCAGTGATGGGAAATGAGATTTGCATTTCGGTACCAAAAAAAATTTTTGTAGTACTTTTTTGATCCCGAGAGTACCAAAAATTATTTATTGTTTATTAAAAACAGTTTTTAAACTTCAATAAATCTTTGGCCTGGATAAGACTATACTGTTGGAACATAAAGCCTATTCCTTTGTTTTGTTTTCATGAGATTGTGCTAAGAGAAAATCCTTTCGATATTAACAGAGGAGTGAGGTATGGACAAAATTCCGTAAGCTACTCTCGATTTTCCAGGAAACATGTATTCGTCCAATGCGTTTTTATTTATAGCCACGGAAGACCAGAAACTGCATACATATATTTTCTGTTGTTAATAGCTTCAGTTCTTCCATAGTATGCTCTATATTGGTTGTTAATATTTTCGCTGGGAAACATTTTAATTAAAAGTAGTATAATTACCAAATAAAACATTTTCAAAGGGATACTTACTAAACCAAACTGTCAAAGTCCACTTTTGCTCTAAGAACTTGACAGAATGTAATATAAACTTTTTACAATTTTTTTTTAAACTGAAACAGTTGTTTCAACACGATTTCTATTTACATAGAGATCAAATTCTGTGCCACAGAAGATATCATTGAATCAAATATAGTTTTCATTTATATTTAATTGTGATTGGTTTGGTACACTTTTCTAAAATGTCTTTAGTAATATAGTTTCGTGCCAGTTGTCGAAAAAGAAATTTAATTCTTCGCAAAAATATATGCATACGCGCATCTTCCGACTATATTTCTAAGCTGGCCGTGAGAGTATCAAACGTGTTGCGGGAGTACTACGGTACTTTTTCATGTCAAATAGTATCAAAAAAAGTACGATCGTACCAACTTTCCCATCACTGTTCTACATACTGTGTCCAAATTTCAGGTCCGTAGCTCTTACGGTTCCTGAGAAAATACCGTGTGACGGACAGACGGACAGCGTAGCGAAAACAATAGGGTTCCTTTTCACCTTTGGTGTACGGAAGCCTAAAAAAGGTCAAGGCAAAAAAAATTTTTTGTCTTAAGTAAAATATCTTATGAGACATACATACGGAAACACATCTTGGGAAATTATTTCTTAAGAACTTCAAGTTTATGTCAAAATGTTTTATCCGGTAAGAATCGGATAATTTTTAAAAAAGCTACAAGCTTCAGAAGTTTTTTTGAGTACAAGGTAGTCAACTTTGGGCCACTGTAACTCATGTCCAGCTCAAGCCAGAAGGCTGTCATGACATGTGGTTCTGACGTAATTTTGACGTCATCACAAAGCTACATTAGCTACATGCCGTGTACTAGCAACATATGCGCATGCAAAAATATTCACATGATTACAGATTTGCTGCCTCAGAAAATGTGTTCAATTCTGTTAAAAATGTCACATTTGTGTTTTGAAACAAAATTTTGTATCAAAATTGTACGGCATGTAGCCACTATTAGCAATTTTATAAAATGCAACCAACATGCTGAAAATGTACGTGACGTCATCGCCACATATGCATGTGGCTTTTTACATGCCGTGTATTATAGACTTAAGTACTCCTCTACGGATGTTAGGAGTTTCATATAATTCCAATCACTAGTTTAGAAGTTCCAGATTTATTGCCATTTACTTTGTAAAAGACCCCACTGTGCAATGTAAATTTTACATATATGTACACATGCGTACATATGTATGTACCTACATACATGTGTATGTGTAAAAACCTATATTTCAACCCAAAAAAAGATACAAATTGGATTATATACTTTTTCGTGAGCATGCTTGATCGTGATAAGTTGTAAACCACTCGTGTGTGATGAAGAATATTTTGTTCGTGAGCGTGCGTGATCGCGAAAATTTTCAATATCATTCGTGCGTGAAAGTGCGTGAGTAAAATATTTTTCTGCTGAGCGTGTCGTGAGTCAAAAAACGCTCACGTACACATTTCTACTAAATATAATAAAATCAGATGTAAACTTTCTAAGCTAAGATAAATCAAAAAATTGTCTGGATAATATTATAAGTCAGGTTGGTATTCGTTTGAAGGTGACTGCATTATTTGAGGGTTCCCGATAACACTAACTTAGTGATTTCCCTTGCTACAAGCACCCACATCTATTTGTTATAAAACAGTATTGCACTAGTTCCCACTGAAGTAACAAATTTATTTGAGCCCATTTTTTCACCTCAAATGAAGAGTGTACAAAATAAAAATTAAAAATTTTAAAAACCCCGGACTTTTTTCAGGGGTTATATCTTCTAAACGGCTGGACCGATTTTCTTCAAACATAGCTAAGAACCCTCTCGATCAAGTCGTCTTTCAAACAGAAAAAACTAAATGAAAATCGGTCCAGCCGTTTGGCCAATACGTGGACACGGACAGACACACAGATACACAGACACACAGACACACAGACACACACTGCAAACTTATAACACCCTTTTTTTGTCGGGGGTTAAAAATAGAAATGTGATTGATATTTGAACAGTAGAGTTTTCTTTGAATTTGTTGTTTCTTTCTAGCAGGTAGTAAATTGACTGCCAAAAATATCACAAATATTTAAAAGAAAATATATATTCACACTCATATTTATTTTACTGGCAGAGTTTGCTAAGTAAAGAAAGTATTTTATTATTTTATTTACAATTCAATATTTCTGACTGCAGGCTTTTGACGCGGTAAAAGGCATTCAGTGACTCCTGTTTTAGTTCGTTAAGATTTTTTATTTTTTTTTGAATATTTAATTTGAAATTTCATGATATAGTTAATTAAATATCCTTTATTTAGCTTTTAAGACAAACTCTTAAAAGTTAATTTTAACTTTAACAGTGAGTGAAATAGTTATATACGAGGGTTGTTTTATAGGCTCTTATTACACTAAAAAATTTAAGTATATAACTTTAGTTATTTCTTAAAAGATATTCAAGAGGCCAAACAAATTACATCATTCGATATCGTACATAAGTGCTTCAAGATATCGAGAGAAAACTTTCGTCTTACAATATAATATATTATATCGAAAACTAAAACCAATTTTCATATATTTTTTTTTGTTTTCAATATGAACTTTTAGTTAGTTTTCTTTCGATACCGTGAAACAGGCCCTAAGCTTAGAAAATTTTAAATTCTAATGAAATATTGTCAAATTTCGTTCAATATCGTTATTACGATTCATTGAAATTTCTGCAACTTTTTGAACGACTTCAAAAAAGGAGTAGACTATCAAAGCGTCTGCAGTTTTTTATGTTTGTTACTTCAAAACTCGGAACCTTTTCAGCCTATTTTGAAAATTATTTCTTGGTTCCATTGTAAAAAAAATGGGCAGGTACCCGCCCACTATTTTTTCTTTAATTTTATGATATTTTACTTATCTGATTGCTACGAAACTTAGCAAAAACATTTTGCTTTACTAATAACACAATCTCGAAGTTCACATTAAAACTTTATAAAATATTTAACGTGCTCCTATATGGCCGACTTTTAAGAAACCTGGCACGCATTCTAAACTTTAAAAAATACACAAAACTGCATTTAAAAAGTGAGCACGACTACGCCCACTAAAATGTAATATTATATTTTACATGCTACTAATTAACCAATATTTACGTAACTTTGCATACACCTTGCAGTCTTAAAAGGACACACTCCTGCTTTATAAAAGTGGGCGGGGCTACGCCTACTAAAATTTAATATTATATTTCACATGCTTCAACTCGACCAATTTTTTTCGAAGCTTGACACACACTGAACTTTAAAAAACACACAATCATTCTTAAAAAGAAAGGGGCGGGGCTACTCCCATTAAAATTTCATATTATATTTCACAGGCTAGTACTTGAACTGCTTTTTACAAAATTTGGCATACATCCTGAAGAAAAAAGGCTAAAAATTTGCTTAAAAAAAAGTGGGCGGGGAACGTCTATTAAATTAAAATATTATATTTCATATGCTTGTACTTAAAAATTTTTACGAAAGTTGGCAAACACTTTTTGCTCTAACAATCACAATCCCACGTTTAAAAAAAGTGGGCGGGGCTACGCCTTTCCACATTTGTGCTTTTTCTTAGCCTATGTTTATGAAATTTGGCAAACAGCTTGAACGCTAAGAAAGACACAACCTTGCATTTATAAAAGTGGGCGGGGATACGCCCATTAAAATTTAATATTACATTTGACGTGCTTGTACTTAACCGATTTTTACGAAACTTTGTGCACGCATTGAGCTCTGAAAAATACTTAATCTTGTATTTTCAAAAGTGGGCGGGGCTACTACCATTACACATTAGTATTAAATTGTACTTCTATATGTACTTCTACCTATACAATTGCCTCATAACTTAAAAAAGAGTTTCGGCTCTTAGAATGTAATCATTTGGTGCTTAAGGAAGTGGGCGGGATCATGCCCATTACGGATTACATTATATTCCATGTGCTTCTACTTGAACGAGTTTTACGAAACACCTGGTACACACCTTGAGCTCTAAAAGTGATGCTATGCTGAATTTACAAAAGTGGGAGGACACTAATATCTGCCAAATCAGGAGTGACCACGCCCCTGAGAATATAAAATTTACAAAAAAAAATGGAAGAATGAAATAAAAAAAATATTAAACCGACTTCAAAAATAAAATTAATTGAGCTTGAAGTTCACGTTAAACCAAAATGTCCATACAAATGTGGAATAAAGCACACTTGAAGTACATATTAACTTTATTCCTTTAAGGGGATGCAAGGCTAAGAATAACTTAGATTCACTTCAATAAAATATTTTTATAGGTGTTATTATTTTTAACATTTTATTGCTTATTTTTAAAGTCGTTTAAATTTGTTTTTTTTAGTTTTATTAAATAAAAAAAAAATACAATTAATGCGGCTGCAAAGTTATTGTTGCAAGTGTTGTATCACTGCTGTCATTTTAAACAATTGTTGTTAGCAGCAACAATGAGTATTTGAATTTTAAAATGCCTTTGATACCCGTAATGACGATGAATGATGGTTGTTGGTTGTTGGGTGCTCATCATCAACGAGTCAGACAGACAGACAGACCAACAACATGCGTTTGTGAATAACCAGCGAAGCGTGTAAATAGCGTGGGAATTTGTATTTTCATTTAAATGGAGAAGAAGCGTAAACCAGACTGAATGATTTCTATCGTTGTTTTCTTTTTCATTCTTTCTTTTATTTGCAACACATGTGCCTGCCTGCCTGCCTGACTGTTTGATTACTGACGCTTCGCGGTTTGTTGATTTTTTTTAAAGCTTTCAAATAGTTGAATGATAGATAGATTTGAAAAAAAAACTGGTGTTTTAAATACATTTTTGAATGCCTAATTAATTTTATGACAAATTCATTTAAGAATATTTACACCTTTTTGTATCACAAAATTTAAAAAAAAAAACATAAATTTAAAATAATTGTATGCTTACCTTTTGATTTAAATGAATTATTTCAGAGCTCCTCCCCTTGTTTAATTTCAATGTGTGTTATAGAAAAAACTTCATTTTGATTCAATTACTATATTAAAAAAATCAAATAATATTTTTACTAAATACAAAAATTCGTAAAAATAATTCTGCAAAAAAAAATCGACTTCAATGCACAGATCTTTTAGAATCTAATAGAAAAAGAACCTCTTAAAATAAAATATTAAATTTTAAATGGGCGTAACTCCACCCATTTTTTTTAAATAGAAGATTGTGTTTATTTTAGAGCTCAAGGTTTGTGGTATGTTTTGTAAAAATCGTTTAAGTAGAACCACGTGATATATAATAATAAATTTGAATGGGCGTAGCCCCGCCCTTATTTTAAACTTTACAATTGTGTAGTTGTACAAAAGCTCTGACAAAAAAAAAAGAAATTCTACAATCGATCTAAAAGGTATGGAGTTATGAATTAACAATTTCCAAAAAAAAAGAAAAAATACTGACGAATTGACAACCTCCTCCATTTTTTTGAAGTCGATTAAAAATTAAACAAATTTTTTCTTTATTAAAATATTTTACTATTTATATACATTAATTTAAGCAAAAAAATAAAATAATAAAAGTAAAAATCATTTTGAAAAACACGTTTTATTCTGTGTGTTCAGTATTTATGAAGGGGGTTTTAAATCGAGTGTCCAGCTTCGGTATCGGGCAATAATCGATTGTTAAAATAGAGCCAGAAATGACCATTATGTGGGACACTTATAGGGTTAAGATGTTTCACAAAAATACTCTCATAGCAACTGTAAAAAATAAATTACATATTTTGGATTCCGTACGCCAAAAGAGAAAAGGAGTCCTAATGTTTTCACTAAGATGTCCGTCTGTCTGTCCGTAACAGGCCGTTTTCTCGAGAACTTTAAGAGCTAGGGATCTGAAATTTTTACAGAATTACATATTCTTTGGCCGGTACAACAACAAATATATGATAGTTAAAAACTTAACGGTGTTCTAAAGCGAGCAACGAACAACTCGACAACTTTCTGGCATCTTGAAAGCTGTAAGAAATAAACTCTTCAAATTTTCGAAAACGCTTTAACTAAAAAGTCCCAAAAAATAATCAAAATGAAAAAAAAAACGCTTGAATGAAAAATATCACCAAAAATATAATAAATCGCTATAATGAAAAAAATATCAGCAAAAGTAAAAAGGCCTTCAAAAAACTAAAAATATTGCAAAAAACCGGAAAAAAACTCGCCAAAACAAGAAAAGCATCAAAATTAAAAAAAAATCTTTATAAATTTGGCATTATTAGTGCGTTTAAAAACTTTAAACTTAAAAAAATCGTTTAAACTAAAACACAACTGAAAAAATGTGCCAAAGACCGAAAAAATGGCCAAAGGAAAGAAATCGTCCAAAAGCAAAAAAAAAAAACCGGTACATTACAAAATCCAAAATGAAAAAATTACCAAAATAAAGAGGTGACCAAAAAAACTAAATAGATCGCCAAAGCAAAAAAAATTTTAAAACAAAAAAAAACACCAAAATTAAAAGAATCGTTAGAACTAAAACACAACTGAAAAAATATGTCAAAAACCGAAAAAATCGCCGAAAGGAAAGATAGCGCCACTTCTGAAATAATCGGTACATAATACTAAAAAACCAACAAAAAAATAGCAAAAAATCCAAAAAAAAAGAAAAGAATTTAAAAAAATCACCAAAAAAAAGTAAAGAGGTGGCCAAAAAACTAAATAAATCAATACAACGAAAAAAAACGTCAAAACGAAAAAAGCACCAAAATGAAAAAAAACGTTAAAACTAAAACACAACCGAATTTTTTTTTCAAAAACCAAAAAAATTCGCTAAAATGAAAAAAAATCGACAAAACGAAAAAAAAATCGCCAAAACGGAAAAATTGCTACTACTAAAATCAGCAAAGATATCGCCAAAAATCTAAAAAAAAAACTCTAAACCGGAAGAAAGTCACCACAAGTAAAAAGATCGTCAAAAAACTAAACAAATCGCCAATAACCGAACAAAAATATCCAAAACCAAAAATAAATCGTCAAAACAAAAATATCATGAAAACTAAAAAAAAAATCGCTAAAACTGAAACACAACTGAAAAAAACTACCAAATATGGAAAAAATTGCTAAGACGATAGAATTCACCGAAACTAAAAAAACTCGGCAAAACTGAAAAAAATCGCTTAAACTGAAAAATAACAGAAATCGCCAAAAAAAAATTGAAAAATTTCCAAAAACGAAAAAAATTGCCATAACTGTAAAAAATCGCAAGAACTAAAAAAACACCAAACTGAACAAATCGCTACTCCTCAAATCCAAAAATTGAGAAAAAAAAGCCAAAACGAAAAGAGCAACAAAAGTATAAAAATTTTTCCAAAAATCGCTAAGAATTTAACATCTTGAAATTTACTGGTCGAATCCGCTTGAAAAAGAAGAACACTAGGGCTCTAATACTCAACACTCCAAATGAAATTTCTTAAACATATTTTTGTGCTAAATACGACATTTATGTATGTATTATTAATTACTATCACTAAGGCCCAATAGTCCACTTCTCAATTAAGTGTCATTTAGCTAATAGCCGCTTAATTTTAAGTTACAATTAAGTGCAACTTCATTCATTTTTTCAGTCGTAAAATTAAATGATCACTTAAATACTATGAAAGTGTGGTAGCACTGTGAAATGTTGATAGTTCTAAAAGAAAACAGATGTTTAATGTAAATAAGAAAGTAGAAAATTAAAACTGCATAAAAACACATTTTATGAAACCAAAATAGCATCAGAACGCATTTTTCTATTTATTTATTCCATTATATGATACTATGCATTGTATATGTTATATATATATGAAAATTAAACGAAATTCTTTTTAATACGACCACATGATGTTCATGTACATGTTTTCAATAAACACACACAAGCCCAATAACATATGGTATGCTCGTAAGACTTAAGTGTGATTTAAATAGACAAGGTTGGGCATTTAAATGGCTCTCAACTTTATAATGAAAAAATGAATTCGCTACTTAAGAGACACTTAAAGATAAATGACACATAATTGAGAAGTCAATTATTGGGCCTAAGTTTATGTCCGATACTGGTCGGGCCTAATAATTATATTTAGATTTAAAAAAAGAAAAGAAACTGATAAAATCGCTAAGACCCAAATCCAAAATAAAATTCAAAAATTAAAAAAAAAAGCCAAAACGAAAATAGCACCAAACTTAAGAAGGTCGCCAAAACTAAAAAAAATCGCTAGAACAAAAGAAGATTAAAAATTGTTTTCCCAAAATCGCCAAAAATTTTAAAAAATTCAGTAAAGTGCGACTATGACTCGCGCACATAGGGTTCCGTACGAAGACTAGATATGTAATTTAATACAAAATTCATCCTATATAATATATAGTTTTGGCATTTTTTCGTTTTTGGGGTCTTTTCGGATTTTTTGTTTTGTCGTTTTTTGCGTTTTTTTCGGTTTTGGCGATTCTTTTAAGTTTTGGCTCGTTTTTAGTTTAGACACTTTATTTTCTTGTTTCGGCGATTTTTTCGGTTTTTGGCGTTTTTTTTATTTTTAGCGACATTTTCGCGTTTTGGCGATTTTTTAAATTTTTTGCGTTTTTTTTTTCATTTTGGCGTTTTTTTTTCATTTTGGCGATTTTTTTCGAATTTGGCGATTTATTTTAGTGTTAAAATTTTTTTTTAATTTTGGCGATTTTTTTCGTTTTGGCGATTTTTTTTTAATTTTTGGCGATTTTTTTTTTGGTTTGGCGACTTTATAATTTTCGGTTTTTTTAGTTTTACCGTTTTTGAAAATTTCAAGTGTTTGCCTCTTACGGTTTCCAAGATATAGCAAATTGTCAAAATTACATAGTCAAAATTGCATTAACTGATGGACCACCCTTTAATTTAAATTTTTTAAATTTTAGTGTTGTAGTCTGTATAAAAATACACTAATTTTACAAATTTCAAGTTTCAATATACATATGTTCATACAATTGTATGTATATTACATGGGATTTTAACATATTTCATTGCTCGTTTTGGAACACCCTTTAATTTTTAATTCTCATGTATTTGTTGTTGTAGCGGCCAAGGTTCTACATACTGTGTCCAAATTTCAGGTCCGTAGCTCTTACGGTTCCTGAGAAAATACCGTGTGACGGACAGACGGACAGCGTAGCGAAAACAATAGGGTTCCTTTTCACCTTTGGTGTACGGAAACCTAAAAAAAGCACCAAAACTAAAACTAATCGCTAAAACTAAAACAAACCGAAGAACGGCAAAATAAAAGAAAGCTCAAAATAAAAAACGGTTGGACAAAAAATCATTTAAAAAATATCAACACAGGTAAGATATTCGATTATATAGGCTAATGTTCGTTACATACATACATATCGAACCATATTTTCGATTTTATCGTGAGCGACAAGTTATCAAAAATTTACTTTTTTATTGAAATTGAAGTTTTATGGGCCTATCCATAGTTTAGAATTATCAAAATGCCAAAATGTTTGTTAACTTTTTTGAATATTTAAAAAAACCTTTTCCTGAAAACTTTAATTTTTGTCGCTTACGCTAAAATCAAAAATAATGCTCGATATGTATTGTACGTATGGAACCCTTCGTGTGCGAGTTAAATTCAACCTTAATGGAATTTATTTGACCCCATAACACTTTTATATCAAATAATTATCCATGGCCATGACAAAGACTGTGACATGGTACACCAACCTAAGAGAATAGTAGCCTCCTTTAAAAAATATATATATGTATATAATAATTTTAATTTTATACACAAGCATAATCTGTCGTCGTATTTATAAAAAATACTTTTTTGCTAACGATATGCATATCCTAAAAATTTCTATAGAAAACTAATTGACATCAGATTTTCTTTATATAAAAATATTTATCAATTGTAGACAAATTTTGTCAGTCAGTGATGGATTTTGGTCTAAGGAAAATTAATTGAATGAAATTAATACAAACTACACTGCTCATACTTTTCTTAACTCATGCCATTTTTTTTTTTAATTTTTTATTTTGATGTTAGGGAAGTGAGTGTCCTCTATAACTTGTTTCCCTGCTTCAATATTTATTTGCACACAGTCAATATTTTATTTCCGTAATTGTGTGTTCTTTGCTTAAAAATTATATTTTCCCCTGATGAAATTTGTCTCAACTGTCCGAACCAGACCAACTAAATTTTGGACTGTCACACACTTTGACAGATTTGCAAATGAACTTTATTTGCAATTGTTGTTAAAAGTTTGTAGTCTCTTTTATAAGTTTTGTTTTACTGTTTGGCAAATATTTGTTATGGGGCTTTTATTTGTTTAAGAGATTAAAAGTTTTCTAGTTTTTTTGTTTGTCTAACTAAATTCTAGAAAAAAAGGAAATGATAGCAAACATTTATCTTAAATATGGTGGGTCAATTACTTAATTTTGTATGGTTTTGTAAAGGGGCAGGGGGGGGGGGAGGGGGAGGATGTTTGAACAATATCAACCCTAAAATATACAACAACTTTATGACAAATGTTAATTTATCTAAAGACCAACAAGATTTATAGTGTCTTGAAAGTTTGCGAAAATTATAATATGTAACAGAAAAATAATTATTACGTCTTAGAATTTCAGTGTTAGCATAATAACTAATTTGAAAGTTACATTCTTTCACTCGGTGACTCAGTGAGCGCACTTTTGAGCTCCCATATCTCAGGAAGCTTTAAAACTTCGCATATGAGGTTATATAAATTAATTCTAATTATGGTTTAGATAATAATAATTTTACGATTGCTGGGAACAAAATTCTGAGGGTGGTAAATGGCTTCCTGTATACATATATACACACTGTATGCAGAGTTGGGAATTGTAAATACAACTAATTTATTTGTGAATACAAATAAAATGTTATTTGAAAAGGCACCTACAACGATTTTTGTAAATACAAACACACATTTGTAACATAAGAAAACAAAATCAACTCAATTATTTCCAATTAAAATTATTGTGTTATTCACAATTGAGTTGTTAACAGAAAACAAACATTTTTAATGAATTCGTTTTTCAAATTCTAATGTGTTGTTTTTCGTTGTTTGTTTAATTTTTTTTACAAATTGGTTTTTTATTAAATTTTAATTTAAAGATGTTTGGGATGAGTCGAACCGGCAACCTTTTGAGTAATAGACTAACGTACTTACCACTCAGCTAAAGAGCAAATCGTTATTGGGTACGCAAATAATGAATACACACAAAACATGATTTCTTATGTTTCTTCTGCATGGTGTATTTCGTTGATACAAACTAAAAAAAAAACTTTGTCGATTAAAAATAAAAAAAATTCAGTAAAGTGCGACTCTGACTCGCGCACGAAGGGTTCCGTACGAACACTAGATATGTAATTTAATACAAACTTCATCCTATATAATTAGGTATGGGCACCACTACATTGAAAGCTTAGCATGTGTGACATTGTATTCATTTGTTTTTGTTCTCATTTAATGACATCCGACACACGTCTGCTTCGTTCGAAATTTTCTGCTAGACTAAGCACAATTTCATTCCTCCGCTTCGCTTTTTTTCATTTTGCATTTTCCCATTCATGTATATAATATACAGTTTTGGCATTTTTTCGTTTTTGTGATCTTTTCGGTTTTTTTGTTTTGGCGGTCGTTGCGTTTTTTCAGTTTTGGCGATTTTTTTAAGTTTTGGCTCTTTTTTTAGTTTTAACACTTTATTTTCTTGTTTTGGCGATTTTTTTCGGTTTTTGGCGATTTTTCATTTTGACGACTTTTTTATTTTTGGCGATTTTTTTCATTTTTGCGATTTTTTTTATTTAAATTTTTTTTAGTTTTGGCGACATTTTCGCGTTTTGGCGATTTTTTTCGATTTTTGGCGTTTTTTTCATTTTGGCGTTTTTTTTTCATTTTGGCGTTTTTTTTCATTTTGGTGATTTTTTCGAATTTGGCGATTTATTTTAGTGTTAGATTTTTTTTTAATTTTGGCGATTTTTTTTTTGGTTTGGCAATTTTATAATTTCCGGTTTTTTTAGTTTTACCGTTTTTGAAAATTTCAAGTTTTTGGCGATTTTTTTAAGTTTACGCTCCTTTTTTAGTTTTAACATTTTATTTTCTTGTTTTGGCGATTTTTTTCGGTTTTTGGCGTTTTTTTCATTTTGGCGATTTTTTTTTATTGTTGGCGACTTTTTTTTATTTTTGGCGATTTTTTTCATTTTTGCGATTTTTTTTATTTAAAACTTTTTCTTAGTTTTGGCGACATTTTCGCGTTTTGGCGATTTTTTTTAGATTTTTGGCGTTTTTTTTCATTTTGGCGTTTTTTTTTCATTTTGGCGATTTTTTCGAATTTGGCAATTTATTTTAGTGTTAGAAATTTTTTTTAATTTTGGCGATTTTTTTCGTTTTGGCGATTTTTTTTTATTTTTGGCGATTTTTTTTTTTTTTTTTTTTTTGATTTGGCGATTTTATAATTTTCGGTTTTTTTTAGTTTTACTGTTTTTGAAAATTTCAAGTGTTTGCCTCTTACGGTTTCCAAGATATAGCAAATTGTCAAAATTACATAGTCAAAATTGCATTAACTGATGGACCACCCTTTAATTAAAATTTTTTAAATTTTAGTGTTAATTGTTGTAGTCTGTATAAAAATACACTAATTTTACAAATTTCAAGTTTCAATATACATATGTTCATACAATTGTATGTATATTACATGGGATTTTAACATTTTTCGTTGCTCGTTTTGGAACACCCTTTAATTTTTAATTCTCATGTATTTGTTGTTGTAGCGGCCAAGGTTCTTCATACTGTGTCCAAATTTCAGGTCCGTAGCTCTTACGGTTCCTGAGAAAATACCGTGTGACGGACAGACGGACAGCGTAGCGAAAACAATAGGGTTCCTTTTCACCTTTGGTGTACGGAACCCTAAAAACAAGCCACGACGTTTTGCGGAATCTTGTCGGAATTTACACGTATATAACACCTACAATCAAAATAAACAACAACATCTGCACATGACCACGTTGAGTCAATCAGCAAGCAAGGAAAACACCAACACAAACAAATGAAATTAAATGACATTTTAAAATGCTATTTTAAAAAGGAATTGATAAATACAATATTCAAGTTAATGACAAATATTATTGAAATTATAAATTTTATTCAACAACATGGTTTTGTTGAACATAAATCTTGTATATTTTTTCCTATGTGCTTCATTATTTTCAAAAACAAATTTTACTTTAATAATGTTAAATTAAAGTTAACCCCTCATACAAAATTTCTTAAATATTTTAAACTCTAATAAACATTTATTAAGGAGCTTATGTTTATTGCTATCAGCTGGTTATTTTCCCATAAGCTAAATATCTACATACATTAAAATTTTGTACCACTTAGATATTCTTGAGGCGCATAAATCTCATGAAAAGATATGTAAAAGCAAAAAAAAAATTATAATAAAATCTTTGGAACGTTAATCATTATTAAAAAAAAAATATTATACATATGTTTCTATTAGAGGGCTGCGTAAACAGTCTTGAAATGTATTTACGTCTTGTTTTTTAAATGTATGGTCGTGGCATGTATTATACTAAACCAATAATAAATGATGTAGTTTAATAAGCGAAGCACTATGTATTGGTGTACGTGCATATGAGTGTTAACAAGCGATGTCACGAATACTTTATACCCAGTCAGGGCTGTCAGATATGGCGATTTCTCGCCAAATGTGGCGATTTTTCAACTTGTTTGGCGTTCAAATTTTTAGTTTGGCGACATGGCGATTTTTCTGGCGATAAATAAATTTGTTGGCGATTTTAGTGGCGATAAATAATTTTTTTAGCGATTATTATGGCTATTTTTTAACAAAATTAAACTTAAAAATTTTTCTAATTCAGGAAAATTAGTTTGTGAAGGAGTAGTTTCAAAAATAAATCCTACCAAAATTCGTCTGCAAAAAGTTAAAACAATTTGATTTTGATGATTTCTCATACTAATTATAGTCATTAAATCGTTTTGAATTTGGACGAGAAAAATTTAAAGGAAATATGTAATTTTTGGCGATTTTATTTCTAATTTGGCGATTTGTTGATAAGTTTTGATACGATCATTTTATAAAAATTTATATTAAAAAAGAGTTATATAAAAACAAATTTATTATTAAATATTTACTAACAAAAACTACATAAAACTGCTTTTTGGCGATTTTTAAAATCAATTTGGCGAAATAGGTGGAAAAAAATCTGACAACCCTGTACCCAGTTAGCATTTTGTATCATAATCGAATCTTTTCTGAATCAGCTTGACGGTAAAAATAACCGCATATGAGCTAATTTTACGATCATAAATGATACTCCCGTTGTGAGAAAATGATACCCTACAGATGAATCTTCCCAGAGAATCATTTATGATGCGATTTGCTGATTAATTTTTGAGCAATTTTCTGGTAGTATTTAAATCATTGGTTTTCTTTTTGAGGTTTCTTTTTCATTTTGTTCCTCTATCTTCAAAAAATAATTATTTTATCATACAGATGAATCATAAGTGATTCCTTTTTCAATCACCCAAGTGATAAATCAGTTTTTAATCATCAAAAATTATCTAAGGAGAATCATAAAAAAATTATCACCCAAATGCTAGCTGGGTTCTTGTCTGTAACAAACACTCAAAAGAAGTAGTGTTGATGCGTGTATGCTTGCTATTTTGCATATTGTACGTTTGAGTGTGTGTGTTTAAGGTGTAGATGGTAAGCTATTATATGTTTAAGGGTGGTTTTTTTAAAGCAAATGCACTCAAGTAATGTTAATACATGTGTGCGTTTGTATGTGGGCAGAAAAATAAAAGATCATACACACAACGTGTGTTTGTATGTGCATGCATGACGCTTGTAGACGCGCCCTTGCGTAGGAAGAAGGTTAGGTTAGGCTACACAGAAACTTAGTTTCAGTAAATATTCTGTACTGTTCCACTAAATTAATTTGTACCAAAACACTGTATAGAGAAGAAACAGGCCACGACGTTTGTCGGCTACTTTTCGGCATTTACATGTATACAACACGATCAATCAAAATAAGCAACAACAACCGCACCACAGCACGTTGTTCCTATCAACAAGCAAGATAAACACCAACACACTGAAATAACATTTTCTCTCAGAAGAACTCAGATTAATTTAAATTTTTACAAAATTTTTTATCAGAATTTACAAAATTATTTGTAAGACCGCATTCAAATAAAATATTTACTGATTCAATGAATTTGATTACTGAAAATGAAATTTAGTTTTTTCTGTGTATAGGTTAGCAGGCTGCTGGTAAGAAAGGGGGGAATTAATGGTCCAGCTCACTTGTGTCCATTACAATGATCCCTTTGTGATACCTATATGTTGAAGAAAAGTTAGTGAGAGAGGGTGATAGGGAAGGGATAGTGATAGTGAAGTATGAAGATGAAGGAAGAGAGAGAGGAGAGGGCGCTCTGATGTTACATTAGGATTAGCATCTGCTGAAACCGGTGCAGTTTTAGTGACCTAGCGCTTTATGCCTGCATCACGAGAACTTTTCCCACAACAACTGATACAAAGGACACTAATGCACATCAGAAAAATGCGTGGTGTTGTTATTTTAACGACTGTCGGACATCGGGCTCGAACCCAGGACCTTAGGTTTTGTAGTCAGCGTGCTAACTACTTCAGCCATCGCCACCCCCTGCGTAGGAAGAAGCAAGCATCACAAATTCTTCCTTCACTAAGTATTTTCTTCTTTACTCCTATACCTGCAAAAACTGCAAAAAAAAACTGCTTGCAAACAATGTTGTTAACGTTTGTTTTATAAGATTTCGCTGTAGTAAAGCATTTAAAAAATCCCTCATGTCTTAAAAGTTTTTGTAAGTGGCCTTGTGCAGGGGTCTAGTTTCTATGCATATCGCTAGTTTTCACAACAGCAACAACATTATTATACAATATTATGATAGAGATAAAAAACTAAACATGTTAAATTCAGCAGCAACAGCAGCAGCAATTTTATCAAATCATTCCAAAAACAATAAATATATCGGTACATATGTATGTATGTAAATAAAAAACAACAGTTTTTCCATTCTTTCAACAACATATTTTTCATTCATCTCAGCAACTCGTACTCCCATCATTGCTGTTGCTGTTGTTCTTGTTGTTGTTGTTGCTGCTGCTGCTGCTGTTGCACTAATAACCCAAACGTGCTTCGAACATTGGCAAGCTTCCGTTTAGTGTTGTATTCATTAGATACGTGATGTAGTGCAGGCAGCATTTTTGTTATTGTTGCAGTTGTTGTTGATATTGCTGTTTGTTGCTGCTACTTACATTGCTCTCATTGAAAATCGTTTTTAAAAGGCGCGAACGTGTGAGTGAAATAAATGAATTAATAGAAGAAAAAAATTTGAATGAAAATTTGTTACGAATTCTCATGCTGGTGTTTGTTTGTCAACTGCTGCTGTCACTTTCCTAAGCCATTTGTTGAGTTATGATTTATATTGTTTGAGACCTTTTATTTGTTCTGGAAAGTATTTCTATGTTCGTTCCATCAGGGTTGTCAGATTTTTTTCCACCTATTTTGCCAAATTGATTTTAAAAATCGCCAAAAGTTGCCAAAAAGCAGTTTTATGTAGTTTTTGTTAGTAAATATTTAATAATAAATTTGTTTTTATATAACTCTTTTTTAATATAAATTTTTATAAAATGATCGTATCAAAACTTATCAAAAAATCGCCAAAATTAGAAATAAAGGGTCTTATGCAAAAAACTTAATAAAGCTTTGCCAAGCAATGTTAAGTAAAGTTGTATTCTAAAAAAATTATTGTATAAAAATTCTAAAGTAGGCACGCACGTTTGTTAAGACTACTTTAAGTTGATATTTCCAAAATGTGTGTTTTGTACCTGAAATATTTTTATTAATATAGCACATACTGATTCATGTTACATCTGAAAATGAAGCTAGACGTGCCTGCTCTTATCTTAAATTTATTATTTCTATCATGTAATGGGAAAATCACCAAATTATCCAACTGATTCGAAATACATAGCAAAATCCATAAAAAAATATTAAAATAAATACAATTATACAAAAATGTTTTAGTGATATACATACAATCAAAACAAATCGAAAAAAGCTGGATATTCAAATACTCGTTTCATTCGAATAAAACAAATTGTGATAATTTTTAAAATTTTTTTACTTTTACTTCATAGTTGTGTTTATCGGTTTTATTGCCATGTCAGAAGCTCATATTTTTTAAGTTAGGTTGCTTTACTTCAAAATAATGAAAATTTATTTAATAAAATAAATAATTATTTGAATACCCGAATGAAATTGTATTCGATTTTGTACATCATAAGCTGTGAAGTGGTTGTTGAACACGGTGGTGTTACCAGTATTCATTATTAGATAACAAAATAATTAAAGTTGTCTTTTGCATATGATTTCTTAACAAAGCTATGTTAGCCTTAAAGTGCTTGGCAACTAATATGAACTTTAAAGCTAAAGTAAAATATTTTTTTGCATAAGGGGGAAAATCGCCAAAAATTACTTATTTCTTTTAAATTTTTCTCGTCCAAATTCAAAACGATTTAATGACTACAATTAGTATGAGAAAACATCAAAATCAAATTGTTTTAACTTTTTGCAGACGAATTTTGGTAGGATTTATTTTTGAAACTACTCCTTCAACAAACTAATTTTCCTGAATTAGAAAAATTTTTAAGTTTAATTTTGTTAAAAAAGTAGCCATAATAATCGCTAAAAAATTTATTTATCGCCACTAAAATCGCCAACAAATTTATTTATCGCCAGAAAAATCGCCATGTCGCCAAACTAAAAATTTGGACGCCCAACAAGTTGAAAAATCGCCATATCTGACAGCCCTGTGTTCCATATGTGAATTACTCAGCTTATGCACAATTGGCACTGCTGTCGAGCACTGTTTCCATTTTAGCATTTTCAATGCTAGATTTAGTATATTCTTTCATAAAAAAAAAACATTCAGGTTTTTAAAAAATCTGTTAAAGAACCTTTGTAAATTTAAAATCTAGAATTTTATTTTTCTTCCGTAAAACATTCTAGCAGATACTTTGGACCGATTTAGCATTCTCCCATCATCATTTTCTGGCAACACTGCTGCCATTCAGGGCTGTCAGACATGGCGATTTCTCGCCAAACGTGGCGATTTTTCAACTTGTTTGGCATCCAAATTTTTGGCTTACCGACATGGCGATTTTTCTGGCGATAAATAAATTTGAAAAAATTGAACTTATAAATTTTTATAGTTCAGGAAAATTAGTCTGTTGAAGGAGTAGTTTCAAAAATAAATCCTACCAAAACTCGTCTGCAGGAAATTAAAAAAAATTGATTTTGATGATTTTTCTTATATTAATTAGTCATTAATAGTCATTAATGCGTTTTGAATTTGGATGTGAAAAATTTACAAGAAATAATTTTAGGCGATTTTATTTCTAGTTTTGGCGATTTTCTGATATATTTTGATACTATCATTTTATAAAAATATAATATATTCGTTATTTAAAAACAAACTTATTACCAAACATATACTAAGAAAAACTACATAAAATGATTTTTGCCGACTTTTGGCGATTTTTGAAATCAATTTGGCGAAAAATGTCGGGAAAAAACTGACAACCCTGCTGCCAACAGACAGTGATGCCAACTTAGCCCTTTTAGGGCTAGATTTAGCCCGTTTTCAGTCAGTCAAAACGCGAAAAAAAATTTTTAGCCCCAAACAAAAAAAAAGCGCAAACCTAGCACTTTTTACAATAATCTTTCAGCCCTTTTTCAGGGGCTTTTTAGTTTTTACTCGGTATGGCTACATTTAAACTTTTGCTAACTTTTTCTTCCTTAAATCTAGCAAAATAAAATGATTAAAAGGTCGATATTGATTTACCAATTGAAAAAAGAAGAATAATATAGAGTAATCCTTTATTTCTTCCAAATTCTTTATGCCTTGAAAGTTATTCAGTACAGGCCAAAACAGATAATGTATGTTTTTGGAAGAGCGAGAAATCGAAATTTTATTTAATAACAGCCAATTTGAAATGTATCTACTAGTGTTGTCATTCGAACAAAAACTGTTCGAATATTCGAACAAGTTTTTATCATTTTTGTTCGAACGAACAAAAATATTCAATTTAGAATAAAAAATTATTCGAATCATTTTTGTCGAATATTCGAATATTCGAACAATTTCCTTAACTATTTTATATAAAAAGTATTTTACATTTCATTACTTTTTAATTTGTTAACAATATGATATTAAGTAATCAAATTACTCCAAATTATAAATACTTGTGTAAGCTTTGTTTGTATGTACATATGTATTATACATATGTTCGCTAAACTCATCTTTTTTGGGAAAATGTAATGATGCTTTCATGGAATTAGAAATTGTCTTACAATTTCTGATAAAGAAATTAGAAAAAAAAAACTGATTTTCTCTAATCAAAAGCGTTAAAAATCGAATTATTGAACGACGTAAAAAAGCATTAAATACCAACTTTTTAAAATACGTCATAAAAAATGAGAAAAAAAAATTATAAATTTGTAGTGTGTGTCTGTGTATCTGTTTGTTTTTACGAGTCCACGTACAGACCAAACGGCTGGACCGATTTTTATTTAGTTTTTTCTGTTTGAAAGGTGAGTTGATCGAAAGTGTTCTTAGCTATGTTTAAAGAAAATCGGTCCTGGCGCTTAAAAGGTATCACATCGTTTTTAGATATATTCTGTTAGATCTGTGTGTCTTTGACGACGTAGCTTCCGAACGGCTTAACCGATTTTAATTTGCTTTGTTTTCGTTTTAAAGGTGACATGATCGTATATCTTCTAATTTATACTTGAAGAAAATCGGTTTAGTCGATTGGAAGTTATCTTAAATTTTCTATACATTAATTTGCTCTATTCTTTTTTGCGATTCTGCTACTTCAATAGTATTAGTGGAACATCGAGTTCTTAACTTATACTACAGCGTCAACTGCGGCAAAGGTTCTTAAAATGTTTAAGTTTTGTTATTAATATTTCTAAATCTGTTATTGAAATCATATGTTTTTCGTGTGTAATGAATAATTTTTCGTTTGTTAATAAAAAAAATTAAACTAATTCACATACGTGTCGTTTTTTGCAAACTTTTTTAAGATTATTCGAATATATTTTTTTATTCTTTGTTCGTTCGAATATTCGAACAATAGTACAAAATGATTCGTCTGTTCGAACAGGAAAAAAATCATGAAATTTTATTCGAACAAATATAAAAGACGAATAATTAACAACACTAGTATCTACTTATGTAAACATACATATGCATATATATTTCTATTATTCTTATTGAAATGTAATATGAAATGTAAATGAAATATGTACAATATTGAAGCTCTCAAGCTATGTATGTGTTGATCTCATGATAGTTATTTATATTCTAATAAATTACTTTACAAAAATTGATTTGATGTTTTTATATTCAACAGAAACATTTTAATATTAGCCCCTTTCGCGATTTTTCGAAAAATTTTACTATTTTTTTTTTATTTTTGAATATTTTTTTAATTTAGCCCTTTCTAGCCCTTTTTTCAAAAATGTTTACGCGTTTTGAGTCTCAAAAGTTGGCATCACTGCCAACAGGTCATATAAAGAAATATATATGTATATGAAAGAGATAGAGAGTGGAAGGGAGGGGTGTGCTGACAGAGAGAGAGAGAGAGAGAGAGGCATTGTAATGTTACAACCAGTGCTGCCAGAAAAATGTTGACCCTTTTCCCCAATTTAAAACCTCATGTCCCCAAAAAATCTCCATTTCAACAGAAAAATCCTAACTTTTGTCCCAAAAAAAAAAATATCTCATTCATAAAAAAGGATTATTAAGTCCTATGCGCAGGGATTTGAAATAAGATTTTCACAAAGTTACAAGATAAATTATACTTTTTTCAGTACGATTGGCCAAATTCTTTATTTTTAATCAGAAATAATTTTTAGTCAGGCTTGAGTTCAGTAATTTCAATTCTTTTTATTGAATGAAATATTTTATTAATTAAAGTGAGTTTCTAAAGAAGAGAAGAAAAATTAAATTAGACTTTTAAGCTGGGGGAAATACCGATATTTTTCTGTGCAGCAACGCACTTCATCAGCACACTAGTCTATCTACTTTGGTAGAGATTGTTATTAACATCAGCTATTTAACGTAAATTCTAATGAAACGGAATGTGAGAAATGATTGTTGTGTACAATTATTGATTTACCTTTGGTAAATACATATGTAAGTATCACTATTTATTTCCCCTGTTTTTCCATTTTTTCATTTTTCTATTTAGGTTAGCACGAAGTTATATTACTCTACCTACGTATGTTTAACTATTCTTGTTTATCTTTTACGATCATCACATTAATTATTTTTACTTATTCGATGTACCGTCGGTACATACATATAAGTATTATAGTAGTGGATATTATATTAATTTTGTTGTTACATTCTCCCGTTTATTTGGTTTTCGAACATTAGTGATTGCCAAGTGAACAGTGATTGCCAAGTGAACATATTTTTGTCACGTGCCCATGATGAATTGAGACATTTTTAGATTTTTAATTGAACTATAGTGAATTTTTAATCAGAAATAATTTTTAGTCAGGCTTGAGTTCAGTAATTTCAATTCTTTTTATTGAATGAAATATTTTATTATTATTTTATTTATTTTTATTATTTTTTATTTTTTTTTAATGTTTTTATTAACTTAAAACGTACATAAAATTCAATTGTACATGCATATTTTTACATATGTATGTGTGTAAAAACTTACCCAGTTGGCCACGTCTTTAAGACATCTTTGAAGACGGGTACAAGACAATGGTAAGTCGTAGAAGACATATTAAAGACAACTCCATACAAATCGTTGACGAAATTTTCATACAAATGGCGGCGAGGTCACACAAGACCAGATGAGCGACATTGTCGCTCAGATTGTCATCAACAAGGCTTTATTGAAGACATAACGAGGGACATTGTCGCTCATATTGTCGTCAACAATGCTTTATTGAAGACACAACGAGGGACATTGTCGCTCAGATTGTCCTCGACAAGGCTTTATTGAAGACAAAACGTATGACACTGTCGCTCAGATGGTCCCCAACAAAGTTTTATTGAAGAGAAAACGTGTGACATTGTCGTTCAGATAGTCATGAACGCCGATTTCTTTGAAATTGTCGATTAGAAAACTTAATCTACAGACGACATGTCGTATATGAATCGTCGAAGACAATGTCGTCTAGGACGATTTGGACAACTGGGTAATTAACAAAAATGCACTTTCAAGCATGATATAAATATACAAGGTACTTCCATTCTCTCTTTGTTTTGAAAAATAAGGATTTTTGAAGTTTGTCTTTATTCAGTCGAAGTGAACAATAATCTGAAGCAGATAATAGCAAAAAAAAAAATAACCTATCGTGAACAGTTTTTCCCTCGAAATATTTTCCCTTTTCCCCAAATTGCAATCGTGAATAATTTTACCCCTGAAATGTGTTCCCTTTCTTGATTCCTCTTCTCGTGAATAATATATTTCACATGGATTTTTTCACTTCTTCCTTCGTTTTGTTCACTTTATTTTTGCAGGCGAATTGAATCAATCAATACTATACTTGCAATTATATATTAAAACTTATAAATAATTATTTTTAGGGCAAGATCAATAAATAGTGTCTACGATTAATAACAATAATTCCTTGGAACACCTTTTTTCATTGAACACGAATCTCTTAGGTTGACATGCAGTAAATTTTATGGCTGTGGTATGCTAAAAAAAATTTGCACGGCACCTAAAACAATTAAAAATACAACTTTACTCTCTATAGCATTTCATTTGAAACCCAAAATATGTGTATTTCTCATTATTAAAATTAATTTGTTTGATTATCCATTAATTTTGAAGCTTTAGAAGTCTTCTTACCGTTTTTTTTACATTCACTACGCATTGATAGCGGGAACAAACGTTCCCATGAAATTCACGATTGCAAATTTCCGTTCATGGGGAATGAAAATTTTTCATGGGAACAAAAATTTCACATTTTATTCACGATAGGGGTGAATACGAATTTATGAAGATATTACATACTTACATACATTCTTGCAATCCAAATATTCTAAATAATTTCCCAATGCATAACTTCATAGACATCAAGTTCGTCTCCATCCTCTACAACCCGATTGTACATATTTTCCTATTTGAACTTTTTTATCATTTCTTCAGGAAGGGAGCTCAAATTTATGGCATCAGATCTTATAAATATTTATATGTGATTCTATTCTTATTAAAGATTCTAACATTTCATATTGCAGATTATTCCTTAATTTGGTTTTGGTTTGGTAGTGTTCATGCATGAAAATATTCTCTCCACAAACGCATTACTTATTGTCACTATAAACAGCAGCTGCAATTTCACGAAAGAAGTAATTTCCGGCATTATCTTCGTACTGATGTAATATTGCCCAAAAGCCAAATATGTCTTTAGGAAAACTTTGTTTTGTTTGTTTCTGCCAGTCCATATCAGCAATTTTATTCCATTGGTTTTTATATACGTTCAATGCCACTTTTGGATCTAGGACATTTTTTAAAATTCCATACAACGAAACAGATCTATGTTTTGTAATATGCTTAAATTGCAACTTTTTAAAAAGTTCAAAGTTTTTCATATTTTCTGGGGATGATAAAAACTGAAATGTTACCAGTACTAAAATATTATGTCAACATCCACGATTAATTATTTTCCTGATACATGCAAATTGTTAGAGCTCAAAATGAAAATTCCCCAAATCCCTCCCCACGAAATTCTGTCCCCAAATTAGAGGAGAAATCCCCATTTTGGGGACAAATCCCCTAATCTGGTGTGACTTATTACGACTACTAACTAGATATATTTATCTTTAATTAAAAAAGGAAATAAAAAAGATATCAAACTATTTATCTGCCATAGCCATAACCAAATTAATTGGTTTATATGGTTATGGCGACTCACATACAATCAAATACAGTGTTGCCCTTTAATTTGGTTCGAACAGCTGTTTTGTATGGCTAAGGGTAATGGCACGTCTAATTTGAGCTTTATGACTCCTTCCTCACTGCCACAGATTTGTTAGAGCGCAGATATCATCGGAAGTATGACGACATTTATACTCATCTACAGCCATAATTCTTGCTGAAGAAAATATTCAGTTAATTATTAACCCAGTAAAAAAAGACACTCCAAAGAAGTCATGAAAATGTAGAGTTTGCAGTCTGGAAGTAGTTCAAATTTAGATCCGATCTAATGATTTTTACATAGGGTTGTCATTGCAAGAAGTTCCCTTTTTCGATGCCTAGTCACCGAATTAGAAGCGATTTTAAGAAAAATTTCCTTTTTTGTGTTCTATGGTAATATTTTCATCTAGGAAAAACTTTAAAAAGTTACATATTTTAACAATTCGTTTCTTTTTATACGAATTTAAACGCGAAACAGTGTTTTCATGTAAATTTAAGCAAACAACTTCTAAATTTTAGGCCAAAATTAGTTCATAAATTTCTTTCAAAAAATCGATTTTTTGAACATTTTGGTGAGTATTTACTAAAACTATGGAAAAACTACAAGGTTTTGTGCGATTAAAATAAACTTTTACTTGGTTTTCTGCTAACTATCGGCAAATTAAAAATATCGATTTTTTTGGAAGCAATGAAAATGTGGTTCCTTCAGAATGACTTCCATTTTTTTTTTACTGGGAATTTTTATTTATTACTAAATACTCAGAAGCTCAGATAAAATAAAAATAAATAAATTTTGTGCATTAATAAATATACAAATCAATCATATCATAATATTTGCACTACTAGAGAAATACATTAATAAATTTTGAAGGTCCCCTGCACAAGAACAAAACTTCATGCTTTTATAAATTTACTTAAATTTTTTTTTTGCAATATTTGTTAATCTAAATTGAAAACAAAATAATAATAAAAAAACTTGCTAAAAAAAATTATGATATCGATTTAAAAGTCATATGCACAAAATAAACAAATAATTCGTTAAAATGCAAAAGATTTATTTGTTATTTTATTCATTGACAGCAAGAAAAAAAGAAAAGTAATTAAATATTTGCAAGCTAAAAATAAATAAAAAAAATATATTAAACAAAACTCAACAATTGTCTTAGAAAATAATTAAGTAGAGCATTATTTTCAAGGTCAGCCTTCTGTTTTATTTTACATTTAATTTTGAATATGATATTGTATTTGCTAACCCATTGTGCCAGTGCAGACAATAAATGTTTGGTTGCGCCTGTGCACGCTGACGCTTTCTGCAATTGAATATATGTTTACTTTTAACTTTTTTTTTTTTTCAATTTATATATGAACTTAGTGTTCATTATTTTCAAAATAATTTACAATAGAAAGCCGTTTATTTCTAATTTTGATAATTGCAAATTTAATTTAATAAAATCTATGCTTACAGTACGTAGAGATGCGATAGTGATGAACTTTTCACCTACGATTATTTATGCTGAGCATAAAACATTTTTAATTAAGGCTGCTTAAACTAAAGACTCGATATGATTATATGAAATTTTGCAATACTTAGCGATTTCATGATACCAGGATTTATCTCTAATTTGTATAAAAAGCTGTACAACATAGAAAAAATTTACAAAATTCTAACGATGGTTTTGAAATTTATTAAACGGTTTAATAAGGCTTCGTTTAATCGATTAATTGAAGTAATTGTTCAAATTATTCGTCATATTAAATTGGCTATTTTCATTATTTGATAGTAATAATAGAAAATTTTTTCAATTAATCGAATAACTATAAATTAATAATAACTATTAATCGATTAATTGGCATAAGTTTTTCGAGTTATACGCTAATTGAAGTTGTCTATTTGCATTATTCAATAAAACTATAAAAAAAATTCCAGATCACTCGAACAGCGTATAATTATTCTAGTAAACAGTTTAATAAACACTCATTTAATCGATTAATTGACAAATAGAACAACGATTAATTAATCCTGTAAATGGTTTAATGAACACTCGATTAATCTGTTAATTGACATACAATTTTTTACTTATTCGCTAGTCGAAATTAGCTACTTCAATTTTTAGATAAAATAGAAAAATTCCTCGATTAATGCAACAACTATAAATTAATCGAGTTGATAGTTAAAGGAACACCCCATTAATCGACATAAAATGTTAGAGTTATTCGCTAATCGAAATTGGCTATTTTCTTTATTTGTTACGGTAATGGCAAAGATATGCAAATAATCGAACAACGATTAATTAATCGATTAATATAAATAGTTGTCAACAAAGCACTATTAATTGAAATAGAATATTTTCATTACTCGATCAGATAGCAGAAAACTTCTTCGGTTAATCGAACTACGATTAATTAGCCGAGTGTATAGTTCAAGTAACACTAGATTAATCGATCAATTAGCATAATTGTTCGAGTTATTTAATTTTTATTTGGCTATTTTCCTTATTTGATGAACTAATAGCGAAACTCCTCGATTAATCGAACAACGAATAATAAGCTCAGTAAATGATTTAATCTACACTCTATTAATTGACAAAAAATTATTTCCTAATCGAAATTTGCTATTTCCATTATTCGATAAAATAATAGACAAATTTTCCGATTAATCGAACATCTATAAATTAATCGAATGAATAGTTTAAGGAACACTCCATTAATTAGCATAAAATATTCGAGTTATTCGCTCATCGAAATTAGCTATTTTCATTATTCCTTAACATAATAGAAAAACAAAATCCAAAATCCTAATCAAAACACAATTAATTAATTAATCAATATTCGATTAATCGATTAATTTGCATAAATCGTTTGTGTAATTCGTTAATCGAAATTAACTATTTTCATGATTCGTTAAAGTAATTAAAAAATTCTACAATTAATCGAACAACAATAAATGAATCGAGTGAACACTTTAATGAATACTCGATTAATCGATTAGTTGACACACATTTGTCGAGTTATTCGTTAATCGAAATCGGCTATTTTTATTTAAAAAATATATAATAGAAAAATTCCTCGATTAACCGAATAACCATAAATTAATCGAGTGGATTTTTTAATGAATACTCGATTAATTGATATAATTTTCAATGAAGCACTCTTAATCGAAATGGGATATTTTTATTATTCGATGAAATAAAATAATGAAAATTAATCTATTATTCGCTAATAAAAATTAGCTTTTTGCATTATTCGACAAAACAATAGATAAAATCCTCGTGTAATCGATTATTTACTAATAATAGTAATATTTTAATGAACAGCGGATTAAACGGTTAATTGATAAACATTTTTCGATCTATTCGCTAAGCGAAATTGGCTATTTTCATTACTCGTTAATATATTAGAAAAATTGCTCAATTATTCGAAGAACTATAAATAAATCGAGTCAATAGTTTAATGATCACTCGATTTGATTAATTCATTGGCACAAGTATTTCTAGTTATTCCCCAATCAAAGTTGGTTATTCGGATGGTTCGATAAAATAATAGAAAAATTCCTATTTAAATCGTACAATGGCAAATTAATCGAGTAAATAGTTTAATAAACACTCGATTAATCGATTTATTGGAAAAAAATTTCTTTCGGCTCTTATTCGAATAAATAAAAGAATTTCTCGACTAATCGAACAACTATAAATTAATCGAGGAGATCGCTCGTTTAACTGACATAAATTGTTGCAGCTATCCGCTAATCGAAATTGGCTATTTTTATTATTCGCTAAAGTAATAGAAAAATTTCGCAATTCATTGAACAACGATTAATCAATCGAGTGAATACTTTAGTGAAAACTCGATTAATCGATTAACTGACACACATTTTTCGAGTTATTCGTTAATCGAAATTGGATATTTTCATTGTTCTATAAAAATAATAGAAAAAATTTTCAATTAATCGAATAACTATAAATTAATAGAGTGGATACTTTAATTAATAATCGATTCATTGACATAATTGTCAATGAAGAAGCACTGTTAATCGAAATGAACTATTTTCATTATTTGATAAATAGAAAAAAAATCTTGATTAATCGATCGACAATTAATTAATCGCGTTTATATTTAAAAAATTTTGATTAATCGATTATTCGCTAATCGAAATTGGCTTCTTGCATTATTCGATCAAGTAATAGACAAATTCTTCGATTAATCGAACAACGAATAATTAATCGAGTGGAAGGTCTAATGAACCCTAGATTAATCGGTTAATTGGCATTATTCTTAATAAAGTACTTGTAATGGAAAAGGGATATTTTTATTACTCGATTAAATAAAAAACAAAAATTCCTTCCTTAATTGATATAAATTTTTCGAGCTATTCGTGGATCGAAATTGGTTTTTTCACTATTCGATTAAATAATAGACAAACTAATCCATTAATAAAACAACGAATAATTAATAGAGTGGATAGTTTAATGAACCCTCAGTTAAACGATTAGTTGATGCAATTATCTACGAAGCACTGTTAATCAAAATAGGCTATTTTCATTATTTCACCATTTCTTGATTAATCGCAGAACGATCACTTAATCGGGTGTATGATCTAATCAATACTCGCATTAGTTACTTTTTCATCTGCATATACCATTATGTTAACATTGAGCAAAATTATCTGCTAAAATTAGAAAATAATGAATAAGAAAAAAAGAAAAGAAATAAAAAATCATCAATCTTTTTTTTTTGTTGTATTTCTTTACTCTAAAAAAAAATAAAAACCGTTTAGATTGTTACTTATATCGTATCAGTCAATTCGATCAGGTGACAGGTTTGAATTTGTCACCGTAATACGTTCGCTATTCGATATTGCTTATTGTACTTAAAATTTTGCATGATTTGGTTATTTTTGCTATTTTGTTGCTTCTATCAAATTATGTACCGTTTGTCAATTGTTTGTTGTATTTTAGTTGTTGCAGTTGTCGCTACATGTACAATAATTCGCTTTAAATTGTTGGATATTTATATTTTACATACCTGGCTGATTGCCATGCCAGAAGACATGTCAACAAGCAGGCAATGTGTTGGCCATACCCACTACAACATAATTTCGTTTCTGCAAATTAGAGATGGACAGTGCTCACGCGTGAGTGAATTTCTTGTTTCAATTGCAAGAGCGGAAAATCAAAATATGTTGGCTTAAGTGAGCATACATGGGCGTGATTATATAAGAGAAGGCCTTGTTTAAAAGCGTGAGTAAGAAAACATGTCACGTAAGTGAACGTGAGTATAAAATATTACAGAGAGACGAGGTAAATGAGAATAATTTTCCCTAGCTACTTGGAGAGGAGAAACTTTTTAGAATTCATATTAAATTAAAAAAAAACAATTATAAAAAAAAGGAAATTAATATCAGAAGTCACGCACTATTGGCTCGATATCGTTAAAAAATGTTTTAAGGTAAAAATTAAAATATAATCTATATAAAAAATACAAAAAAATGTTCTACCTTGGTCCTAGGTGCGTTATAAACTCTGAAACCATCATACCGATGTGCTCCAAGCCAAATTTATTAGATAGAAAATTTTATCAAAGTGACTTTTGACACCTAAAACTCTTTATTAGGTCTATTCGTGAATCCGATTTCGAATTGTCTTAAACAAATTTTTTCCCCCAAAGGCCGATAATTTGAAAATGTTTATATCTTGAAATTTTAAATGCAGGCACCTCTCGCGATTTTTAGAACCATTGAGAAGGGGTTTTCGGAAATTTGAATTGTAAGGGGATAACAATTTGCGAAAACGAGTAAAATGTATGTCTACATTTCTGGATGGATTTAACAAACCTGGCACCAAGAATATAAATTAATTTGAAGTTATGCAAAAAACAAGAGAGCGTGTACCACTCTCACTTGTAGTTTTAAGGTGATAAAACGGGCGTAATTCGAGTTTGGTACTTTTTTTGGTATCTGATTTATCCTCGAAAGCAATAAACACAAAAATTAAATGAAATTGGAGACCTTTTAAGGAAAATTCAAAATAATCTGTTAATATTTTTTTTTTGTTTTTTTTTTTTTTGAAATTTAAACGTATAAGGGGGTTAAATTGATCCCCTACTTGGTACGTTTTTATAAAAATATTTTCCAGATACATGAATACGATAAAAAACAAATTTTATTATAAAAACCCTACATTAATAAAAGATTAATAAATATACATTTGATATGCTTTTTTCTATAGAGGGACAAAAAATGTACCAAAACGGCTTAAATACGCAGCGTACCGTAGTACTTTTTGAAACATAATTGCTCCTGAACTTTCCCTTTTTTTCAACAAATTAAATGTTCATGCTAAGTAAATTACAAAAAACACAACGGCAAGACTGTTGTAAGTGAGGAATGGTAAATTTGAGCTTTCATTGCATAAAAAAGCTTTCAATAAATTTCAGTACAATTCGTGTATTGAAAAATATGTCTAGGACTGAAGCTAGCACTAGTTGAAACTAAACATAGTGGATCAAACTCAAGAAAGCTAATGATGAAGGTGTGGCGGCTTTTTTTAAAACAGCATGATGTTCCGTTCTGCTTGTATTTTTCATAATAATTTACAACAGTCTTTGGTCAATATGCGAGTAGCTTTTACAGAGAGATACGAACTTTAGCCTAATCGTATTCTAAACAGAGAGAATGTGTTTATTTTTTTAGCGCAGTAGCACTTACATATCGTTACCTTAATACATTAGAGATATGAAATATACAAAAAACTCGATTAAAAAAAATAATGAGTTAGGGTTAAAGTCATAACGACTATTCGTAAGTAAAAAATAAACAAGTAAACTTGTACTATTCTGAAGTAGAAACTTTCACTTACAACTGATTACTCATAATCATGATTAAAAGTGTAATCACGTGTCCATCTCTATTGTAAATACAACTGAATGTAAAAATCCAGATAATCGCACATATTTGAGAATGTTGGGATTGTTCGATAAATTGTCCCAAAATTAAACAAAAATTTATGTTTTGTTATTTTTTTCTTCATCTGTTTTTAAGTTTAAAATGAAAAAACTTTAACCTTGAAAATATGTTGAACAGTTGCTTTTTAAAATTGATTGTTGTAGATGAATTTTTTAATTTTTGTAATTTTATGTATAAACAAAAATATTTGTATGTTATTTGAAATAATAAAAGATTTAATTATAATAAGGAATTGTTTTTCAAAATAATTATTTTAATATGAAAATTGCTTAATGTGTATAAAACGACTTCAGTGTTTACAATTATCAAGTTACTTTCAATAATTTGATAAAGTAAGACAAGGTCAAAGCTTAGTTTTTTTTGCAATTTGTCTAACAATGTGAAGTTTAATGTCAGAGGTCTTAAAAAATAAGTAAAAGGTAACACAATGATTACAACCGAATTGAGAACGTCCACCTTTAAAATGTGCAGGGCTCTTTCTCTTCTTAAATAAATGGAGAAATTAGTTTCTTTTTTTTGAGTTAAAAAAATTATTTAATTATATTTAATTATAATTTAAAATATCACATGATTTGATTTAAGAACGCCCTCCTACACAGAAAAAAGTATTCACGAATTAATATTTTCAATTAAGAATTCAATTGTATTAATTAAACTTTTAATTGCTGTAATTAGTGCAATTGGAAAAACTTATTTATTATTAAGTTGTTTACGGGTGAAAATTTAATTAAATTTTTAATTAATATTACAAAATTTTTTCATAGTAATTTTTCTCTATGTAATATTTTTTCACTTTTTAATGAAAATGAAACTTGTTTCCTTTTCTGTGAAAGAGTGCATGCCAAAAATTAAAGTTCTGTATAAATACAGGGCGTCTCAAAGGAAAGTTTATTTTTGTTTAGTTTACTGTAAGTAAGCAGAACTCCAGCTACTAAAGTAAAACGATTTCAAATTACAAGCACCTCCTTCAGCAAGAAATTATCCGAAAAAATATAAAAAATATACAATTTTCTTTTACTATTTACGTATCGCTCCTATACTGGAACATAAACATATCTCGAAAAATGCGTATTTGGATTATATCATATTTAATCTTGTGTAAACATTTAATTTACACACACCTCTTGAGAAAAGAATATATTTTTATATCTTTATTTAGTTGTTTGAAAGTTAAAAATCTTTCTTTTGAATAAAAATTGTTTAAGATATGTGCATGCGTTTTTGAGGTCATATTTTAGGCGCCTAAAATACCTTTTTTAAATGCATGAAGTCCTTGTGCCTGGTTATGACGTTGTTTGAGTAAATCAGCGATATATAGTGTTCGTACGGTGTAGTGCCGTGTGCTAGTCAAATTCGCAGTTTATTCGCACTTTACAAGTTTCGGTGTTGTTTATATATCTTAAGTACATTGTAGATTTTGCTTCCAAAATAATACCCATTCATTTTACAAGTACATAGTGTTAACAGCGGGCTGTTAAGTGTAAAATTCGCTCTCCTAAAGTTTTTTGTTTTTCTCTATGCTAATTAAATTAACAGCTTAAGGCTGAAAACAGATTTTTATATAAAATGTTTCTTATTAAGCCTGTATAAAGCCTTAATAGTTTTTATAAATAAGGCCTTAAATTATTAACAGTGCGCTGCTAAGTTGAAAATTCGCTCTGCTCATTTTTAGGGTTCCGTACACCAAAGGTGAAAAGGAACCCTATTGTTTTCGCTACGCTGTCCGTCTGTCCGTCACACGGTATTTTCTCAGGAGCCGTAAGAGCTACGAACCTGACATTTGGACACAGTATGAAGAACCTTGACCGCTACAACAACAAATACATGAGAACTAAAAATTAAAGGGTGTTCCAAAACGAGCAACGAAAAATGTTAAAATCCCATGTAATATACATACAATTGTATGAACATATGTATATTGAAACTTGAAATTTGTAAAATTAGTGTATTTTTATACAGACTACAACAATTAACACTAAAATTTAAAAAATTTAAATTAAAGGGTGGTCCATCAGTTAATGCAATTTTGACTATGTAATTTTGACAATTTGCTATATCTTGGAAACCGTAAGAGGCAAACACTTGAAATTTTCAAAAACGGTAAAACTAAAAAAACCGAAAATTATAAAATCGCCAAACCAAAAAAAAATCGCCAAAAATTAAAAAAAATCGCCAAAACGAAAAAAAATCGCCAAAATTAAAAAAAAAAATCTAACACTAAAATAAATCGCCAAATTCCAAAAAATCGCCAAAATGAAAAAAACGCCAAAATTAAAAAAAAACGCAAAAAATTTAAAAAAATCGCCAAAACGCGAAAATGTCGCCAAAACTAAAAAAAAAATTTAAATACCCAGCTAAAAAAATATGTATGGAGCATATATGCTATCCCATATATGGTTCGGATCCGAAAAATGAGGGTATATGACCATATATGATTATATATATTCATACATTTTCATACATGTATGTGTAAATTTTCCCTCTACAGAATGGAAATTTCATATTCATACTCTCTCAATTCACAAAAGCGCACTGCTGTGCAATAAATTAAATTACTAAAATTACTTTTTTTTAGATTTTGAACAGGAAGGTTGTATTTAATGAAACATTTGTTTGGACAAATAATGAAAAACAAACTAAAAAAACATTTCATTCATCATGTTAAGTCAAAAGGTGAAACAATTATTTAAAAAACACAAAACTCATATTCGTACATAAAATTTAATTTAAGAAATCATATTAAAAAGTAATGCAATTAATTATAAAAGAAAAAATAGTCCACCGTAACAATAGTTTTCAATACAATTTTTTGCAGTAATATGAACTTTGTTTCTTATCTAGAGAATTCGGTTATTTTCTATAAAATTAATGGATTATCCTTTTGGTTATTTAATATATTAAATGGGGCCATACAAGAATGGTTTTTTTTTTTTTGTAACAAAAGTTTTCCTTTTTTAAACGTTGAGGGTACGCATATAAACTTTACTTACCGCATCTATTTTTTAATGGATTTTTAATTCACCAGTGATAAAATCCAAGCTTTTTTGATTGCAAAAACGATTTTATGTGAGATATCATATATGCATACATTCTAATATGGCTCCATATATTAAATCTTACATCTATATATGGATCATGAAGAGCTTCATAATTAAATTTACATATATGAGCTCATATGTTATAATACATTTCATATATTAGTCCATATATTAGTTCATATATAATAGTTTTGCCATGTATAATCCCATACATTTCCATACATGAATTCATACATACTCATATATAGTTATATTCATTCATATATTAAAAATATATGGACCATATATAATTTTTTTAGCTGGGTAAACAAAAAATCGCAAAAATTAAAAAAAATCGCCAAAAATAAAAAACGCCAAAATGAAAAAACGCCAAAAACCGAAAAAATCGCCAAAACAAGAAAATAAAGTGTCTAAACTAAAAAAGAGCCAAAACTTAAAAAAATCGCCAAAACCGAAAAAACGCAAAAAACGACAAAACAAAAAAACCGAAAAGACCCCAAAAACGAAAAAAATGACAAAACTATATATTATATAGGATGAAGTTTGTATTAAATTACATATCTAGTGTTCGTACGGAACCCTATGTGCGCGAGTCATAGTCGCACTTTACTGAATTTATTTTTGTTTTTGTCTCTGCTAATTAAATTAACAGCCTTATATATAAAATTTATTAAGGCTTTATAAAGGGTTTATAGAAAGGATTTTCATATAAAATATATCTAATTAAACCTTTATAAAGCCTCAATTATTAACAGTGCGTTGTTAAGTACAAAATTGTCTCTGCTAAAATGTTTGTTTTTTGTCTCGGCTACTTAAATTTTAACTGCTTTATTCATAAAAAATATTTCAGTTTTACAAGAGGTTAATAAAACTAATTTTCTATGGAAATTTGATTAATAAACCATTTATAAAAAAAAATATTTTTTTATGAATTAGGGCTTAAGTTATCTTTACACACATCGTAATGAAAAAATACAAAGAAATATTTTCTTCTTTGGTCCATAAAGCAGAAATCGTTCGTATATAAAGCAGAAATCTACATCAACTGACACCACACACAGTGGACTAAACACAGAAGAACGCTGATGATGAAGGTTTAGTGGCCTTCGAAAACGGCTAGCTGTTCCGTTCAACTATGTGTTGTCAGAATATTTACAACTAACTTTGGTATTATTTGTTCATTAATAATTATCACATGTAATTTGGCTTAAAAAGCGATACGAACTTTAGCCTGTTCAAATCATAAATATAGAAACAAATGAAGTTCGAAAAATAATAATTAAATTAACTTAATTTAATATCGTTTTAAATATTCGTATTCGCGGATATCATTTTAAATATTCGAATTCGAATTCTCGTATATCAAAAATTGACATTCCGCACATGTATGTATGTATACTAGGGTGATCGACTCGGTTTTTCAAACGGTTTTAAAACCCGGTTTTTTCAAAATACTGTTGTCGGTTTTTTCAAAGTGTTGATTTTTCGAATGTCGAATAGTCCGGTTTTTTACAATTTAAAAACCGGCTGAGTCGAATACTTTTCGGTTTGTCATTTTGCATGTTTTGTTGATTTTCGTAAGTATTTTTTTAGTGTAAAAACTCTAAGCTTTTTTTGACATGGCAAAATTTACTGAACTATGAAATTTAAGAGAAATTATTTGATGATGTAATAGCAGAGGCGAATTTAATTGGCCTTATGGTGTACAATGGATGTCAAAATACAGTTGGAAAAAGTGTTTTTTAGTTTTGGTGCAATTTTGCTTCATATATTATATAGAGGTAGATATCCACCTTGTCCATACATTCATATGTATAATTCATTAAGGAATAAACTCTACATACACCCATAATTTTTGGGATTTGAGGAAACTTGGGCAGAAATTCAAAAAATTAATTATGCCAATATTTAGGGTGCTAATAAATATGTTTATACAAAACATAAAAAATTAAAAAAAAATTATAATAACAACATAATAGACCATATTTGAATGTCATTTGTTGACGGCTTCGTACCGGAAATCACAGAATTTTCAAACGAGTTGACGACATCAAACATTTTGCACGTATTTTTTTCATATATTTTATGCCTGTATGTAGACTTTTCTCCCATGTATTTTTAATATTTTTGCTACTGTAGGTGTTATAATTGTTTTTTTATTTTTTGTATAAACATATTTATTAGCAACCTAAATATTGGCATTATTTTTTGAATTTCTTCCCAAGTATATTATATATAAATATTTATGTACTATTTATGTTTTACCTTTAATTTTTTAATTGTTTTACAGTATTTACATGAACTCTTAACTCTTTTTTTTATAAAGCACTTTAAAATCAAAACTTTTGTATAATAATTTCCTTACTTAAAAAAACCGGTTGACCGGTTTTTCCTGAATTGCAAAAACCGAAACCGGCTTTTTCATAATTTCAAATATTCAAACTATTCGAAAACCGGTTTCTGGAATAATCGAATAATCGATCACCCTAATGTATACATTAGTGATGAGCGATAGCGTGATTTTTTAATAATGTTGCTCCTTCTGAACGTGATTTCTAAATCGCTGTTCTTTTAAACTGTGACTGTGATCACAGTTTAGCAGTATTTTGTTTGTAGCAGTTCTGTTATTTTGAGAAAATCTAATAAGAAGAGCAGCAGTGAAATTAAACAGTGACTGTGATCACGGTTTAACACATTTCAGCTCTTCTGCTTTAAAAGTATTTATTAGTATTGGTGTTTTGATAAATACTAATAAGAGCAGCAAGAACAAGCAATAAGCAATCAACCCCGTTCAAATATTGAGAATAAATAAAAAAAAATATATAAGAGGCAGAGAGACAATAAAATTGCAAATATAAAAATGTGAGTTGTATATACATAGTTGCCAGAAAAGATGATTTGACGCGATTTGACGATTTTTTTCTTGACAAAAGCTGAAGGTATAAAAAAAATTAATGTGGTATTATAAAGTAAGCATGCAACAACAATCACAGTTTGTATGAAAGAACTATATTTTCAAAACCTGTTACTTGATAAATTCAGTCACAGTTGTGATTTGTGATTTTTCAATCGCTGTGAAAAACTAACAGGGGCCTAATTCCCGCATTCGATTGCGAGCGAGTTATTACTCGAATGTGCGAGTTTTTAAACTTTTGGGATTTTCGCATTCGGTTTCGAGTAACACATATTGAAATTTCTAATGACAGCATTCGATAACGTGCATACATTCGAATGCAACCGTTCGTTTTTTTACTCGCAAGCAAAAAAGCATTCGAAATCATTTTTAACATAGAAAAAACGAAGAAATAGAAAATGTATGTTCAATATTTTACTTATTTATTTAAAAATGAATGAATGCACAAATGTACGTATAAAAAAATATAAATTAAAAAATTTCTAGTTGGCTTTAAATATAACAAAACACACTGGCTTGGCAAATACATAATGTTTTGCCCAAGAGTTGTCTCGGGGAAAATAAAAAAAAATCAACCAACTCTGGGAGCACCTAAATAGCAAATTAAATGCTTCTGGTCAAGCAATAAAAGAATCGAACATGTGGCTAGTGCTCTATTCTCTAACTTTACACTAATTTGTTATTATTAAGTTATTAATAAAATTAAAATGAAAATAACATTTATGTATTCGTTTCTTTTTTCTGCATATGCGTGTGTATGCACGTACATACATATGTTTTTGCATACATACATATATACAAACATATGCTTTTGCTTACAATTTATTCAGTGTTGTGAAATGAATTTATATATAAATATATTTGCCTTTTTCCAACACTAAAACCAAAACTCGATTCGCTTGGTAGCGAGTGACATCATCAGAAAATTTCTTGCCATCGGAACATTTCTTGTTACGTAACATTTTCAAAGACTCCCCCAACCCACCATAACAAATCATAACAAAACTCGAATCCCACCCCTCTCCCTACAGCGTTACGTAATATATGGTCGGCCCCTAAGCAAAAAACCTTTTCTGCGGTACAATTCGTGAGTAGTATTGTTGACAAAGGCACTGTTGAATCAGTAGTGTTTCTCAATTGATACTTTCTACAGGGTATCTAAGAAACATACATATGTACATACTTACAAAGGTGCATGTACCCGTTAAACAAAATGCTCCGAATTCGTAAAGAATTCGTAACGATTGGTCGACAAAATCTTCCGATTTTGGGACCAAAATATTACCGAAATCGTAACAATTTTTGTATGAAATGGTTGACACGACTTCGTAACGATATGTCGGTACGAATTCGTTACTAAAAGTCGGTACGAACTCGTAACGACATGTAGGTACGTACGATTTCTTTTTGCTTTTATAGCAGAGTACCGCTTCACCGTTATGTTGCTGCTATTGTCGAAATAATTTGCACATACTCACGTTTTTTAATATTTATTACAATCCTTCTTTTTATCAACATATACATATTTATTTAAAAAAAATTTTCACAGACTTTTACTTATGTACTCAAAAATCAAAGTTTTAATGTTTAAAAAAAAATTGTTCAGTGAAACTACCGAAATGTCTTAACGAATTCGGTACGACAAGTCTGACTTCAGAAAAAGTCGAAACATTTTGTTTGGGGGTATTCTTTATGTTTGTAAGCTCATACTACCATACATATTACTATACATATACCTATGCATTTATTATTATAAAATAATTTATTTCAAATGATTGAATACAGTTACATATGTACCTATGCAGGAATGCTATCTCGTGAGAGCGTGGAAATTCGTGCGTGATTATTAAAAAAAGCTCACGCACGAGTAAATTTTTTTCAGTCACGCTCACGCACTCACGCGTGATTAGTTATAATATTTGATCACGAATCACGTGTGAGTCACGCGTGACACGATAAAATCACGACATTTGCACATCTCTGGTATAAAGCCTTAATAATTTTTATAAATATGGCCTTAAATTATTAACAGTGCCAGTAAAAAAAGACACTCCAAAGAAGTCTGGAGTTTGCAGTCTGGAAGTAGTTCAAATTTCGATCCGATCTAATGATTTTTACATAGGGTTGTCATTGCAAGAAGTGCTCTTTTTCGATGCCTAGTCACGGAATTAGAAGCGATTTTAAGAAAATTTTCCTTTTTTGTGTTCTATGGTAATATTTTCATCTAAGAAAAACTTTAAAAAGTTACATATTTTAACAATTTGTTTCTTTTTATACGAATTTAAACGTGAAACAGTGTTTTCATGTAAATTTAAGCAAATAACTTCTAAATTTTATTCCAAAAATAATTCATAAATTTCTTTCAAAAAATCGATTTTTTGAACATTTTGGTGAGTATTTACTAAAACTATGGAAAAACTACAAGGTTTTGTGTGATTAAAATAAACTTTTACTTGGTTTTCTGCTAACTATTGGCAAATTAAAAGTTTCGATTTTTTGGAAGCAATCAAAATGTGGTTCTTTCAGAATGACTTCCATTCAAGTTGAAAATTCGCTCTGCTCAATTTTTTGTTTGTTTTTGTCTCTGCTGATTAAATTAACATCCTTATTTATAAAAATTATTAAGGCTTTATAAAGGGTTTATAGAAAGGATTTATATACAAAATATTTCTATTTAAGCCTTTATAAAGCCTCCATTACTAACAGTGCGTTGTTAAGTATAAAATTGACTCTGCTAAAATGTTTGGTTTGCGTCTAGGCTACTTAAATTTTAACTGCTTTATTCATAAAAAATATTTCTGTTTTACAACAGGTTAATAAAACTAATTTTCTATGGAAATTTGATTAATAAACCTTTTATAAAACAAAAATATTTTTTTATGAATTAGGGCTAAAGTTATCTTTACACACATCGTAATGAAAAAATACAAAGAAATATTTTCTTCTCTCAAGAGGTGCGTGTACAAATATTTTATATGAAGTTTTTACACAAGATTATATTTGATATAATGATTTTTTTTTCTTTTTTATTAAATAAAAAAAACGCATTTGTTTCAGATATATCTATATTGCAATAAAGCAGCTATATGTAATCCACAAAGAAAAATATGTAAATGTAAATTGCATAATTCAAGTTTCTGCTGTCCCACTGCACAACATGTGCAGCAAAACTGTTGAAGAGGCAAATTAATATCCACTCATTGTGTAACTTAAATAATTATAATTTTCTGTTAATATTTATCTTATGGTTGGATCTACAAAGAATAAACAGCCATATTATTAATGTTCCAAACAGTGACGCTTTAAACAAAATAATTCCTTAGCGTTAAAGCGATTGTTCTGTGAAAATGTCATTAACTTTTAGATTTTTTATATATTTTATTTTTTTTGCTAATTTCTAAAACTGACTTTCACATAGAGATTACATGCTCCAAAGAAAGATCCAAAAAAAAAAAGAAACTTGCAATTATTTTGCAATTTTTAATTAGTCTCATACAAAAGAAAACAAACAAAAAATTAACAGATTATCAAATAAAATCTAAACTACAAGCAGATCTTAACATTTCTAATTATGGACTTTATTAACAGCAATAAAAATAATATTTAAAAAAAAAGCACAAAGTGTTTTATTTTTTGTCTTCAATTTATAGGGAAAAAGTTAAGACAGAAAGAACACACACAACTCATTCATACTTAAACACACACTTTTCTTTCAAAAGTTTGCTTTCCATACTCACGAGCGTTGGGATGCAAAAGCATTTGTTATATACGAGTATGTGTAAAAATTTATTAATAAAATGTTTGGTGAGAATTATTTTACCCCAACCTAAACTATTCATTTTGTCTTTGGGAGCAGTGATGCCAACCTTTGAGACTCAAAACGCGTAAACATTTTTGAAAAAAGGGCTAGAAAAGCCTAAATTGAAAAAAATATTCAAAAATAAAAAAATAGTAAAATTTTTCGAAAAAGCGCGAAAAGGGGCTAGCTAGTATTAAAATGTTTCTGTTGAAAATAAAAACATCAAATCAATTTTTGTAAAGTAATTTATTAGAATATAAATAACTATCATGAGATCAACACATACATAGCTTGAGAGCTTCAATATTGTAGATATTTCATTTATATTTCATATTACATTTCAATAGGGTATGTACATACGTAGATTAAATAGTTAGCATATACATACATATATAATAGAAATATATATACATATGTATGTTTACATAAGTAGATACATTTAAAATTGGCCGTTATTAAATAAAATTTCGATTTCTCGCTCTGCCAAAAACATACATTATCTGTTTTAGGCTGCACTGAATAACTTTCAAGGCATAAAAAATTTGGAAGAAATAAAAGATTAGTCTATATTATTCTTCTTTTTTAAATTGGTAAAGCAATATCGACTTTTTACTCATTTTATTTTGCTAGATTAAAGGAAGGAAAAGTTCGCTAAAGTTTAAATGTAGCCATATCGAGCAAAAACTAAAAAGGCCTGAAAGATTATTGTAAAAAGTGTTAGGTTTGCGCCTTTTTTAGTTTGGGGCTAAATTTTTTTTTCGCGTTTTGACTGCCTGAAAACGGGCTAAATCTAGCCCTAAAAGGGCTAAGTTGGCATCACTGTTTGGGAGTTTGTATTACAGACCATTAACTTTTCGGAAGAATTTTGCCATACGTGGTGAATTTTGTTGGAGAAATTAAACGAAAAAAAAAATCCAACACATATCGTGCCATAATTGCCAAAAAACCTTAAGTGACATAATTTTCAAACTTGATTTTTTTTAAACAAAATCGATTAGTTGCAATCGTAAAATAAACGATCTTAGTCAAAAAAAAAAAAAAAAAAGAAAAAAAAAACGAGTTTCAAAAAATGTGTCCGTTAAACATTTTTGGCGTTTATGGCTCGATATATAGATACATATGTATTTATATTTATACTCCAGCAGTCCCTAGAAATAGCAAAAAAAAAATGAAATTTTTTTGCTTTCTTTTGCAAACTACTTGAGCACGCAACGTCAGAATAATTCAAAATTCATACCAAATCACGAATATAAATTACGAATTACATGTGAAAACACCTTGTTACTTAAGCCCCGTTCAGACTATTATACAAGTATTAATACTTTCATCACATTTTACGATACAGAAATCTAAATACATTCGTTGCGACTGTCAAAAAATCTAACGTAAAATCACATATTGTGTTCAGACTATCACACTTCAAATAATCGAAAATATAAAACAAAACAGCTGTTCAATGAAAATGTCTGTGCTATTCATTGACTAGCGGCGACAAAGTGGTTTCATACAGGCGGCGACGTGCCGGCACTTGAAAAAATGCAGTAGTTAAAAATATTCTGTGTAAATAATAGAAAAAACTTAAGAAAAGATATTACAAAAACGTTAAAAAATTACGTCAATACTTCCATACCATTCACTTATTAAAAATTTTTAGCCAAAAACATTACATCAATGACGACACGCTATCGGCGGCGAAACAGCCGCCTTGGAAATTTGGTGTGTGTGAAAATGCAACCCTGATCTAATGAAAAGTATTATCGTTTAGAAAATTTTCTAAAAACGAAAAAGTCTTATGGGATGTCAAAATTTTTATCGTATTATTTGCCACTTTGATGACATTTTGCGTTCAGACTATCACACTTGCACGTATTATTTGAATTTTTGACAGGTATAAATACAAAGTAAAATAGTCTGAACGCGGCTTTACTGAGCACAAGAGGTACGAGTACAACAACAGCATAGCGATACGTACGTTTTTCTTTTCTATTCTAGCTACTTTTCTTCTTTTTTTTTCTAAAAATTCTATTTAGTTTTTTTTTCCTTTTTTGTGAGCAAATTTTTATTTTTACGTTTGTGCTCGCTGCTTGATTTAAAGTCATTCATTAAATTTGTGCAGTTGCAAGTTTTATGTGTGGGTATTGTTTTCTTTTTCCTTCAAAGGTTTTTGTTGTTGTTGCTGTTGTTGTGGTTCATTCAAAAACATTGACTTTGCCAAGTTCCAGCCATCAATCGCACATTTATCTAACTTACTTCACTCACACAACATCGTCATTGCCTCACCAACAGGGATGATAAATGAGAAAACCAATTTCGTACCAAGTAGCTCTTAAAATTGTACTTTTTCAACCCCAATAGTACTAAACTCGTTTTTTTTGTGTTTTAACTTTTTTTATTATATTTTTAGAACATATCGCTCATTTATTCAAATAACGTCGTAACTCAAAAAAAAAACTAGTTTGCCAGAACACAAATTTAAAGTTATCTATTTACACACACACAAGATTTAATGCAAAATTAAAATTTTGTGTTTGTTTTAAAAAGGAGAACGATATGAAGATTAATCTGTATCATTAACTCTAAATTGAAAATTTATTATTAGATTTAGAGACAGTGGAAGAGGCAGTAAATACATTTCGTTGGCCTCGAGTAAAAGGGCTCTAACACAAATAATTATTGTTTTACAGGGGAAGGTAAAAACACAATAGAAACTGTAATATTCTTTCTGTGATGTTTTTGTACAACTGATTGTAAAAGTGTTATTTTTTAAACTATTGCAATAAATTTTAGTAGCGAGGTGTATTTGTGTGAAATATATTGGAATCACTGAAAACTAAATTTCGTAAAAAAATGCGAGTTAAGACATTTCAACTTTTGAAAGCTACGGAAACATTAGCACATCCAATATTTTTTAATAAGAAAGGTACGATACGACTAACATTTTCGGTAGTGAATTTTGTTACCCAGGTTAAAATTTCGTCACTAGTTTCGCAAGAGGTTATATAGAACTGTGTAACATTTCTTTTAAAATCCGTAACTATATAACTTTTAATTTTATTTCTAGATAAATAAAGTTTTTCATTTCATACCCAGCTTCATTTATTTTCATCACTTAAACGATTGATATGATATTAATATAGCAAGTTTTTTATTTCTTATAAATTTTATAATAATAAGAATAGATAAAATAAATGGAGACATTGAAAACGAAACACCGGTGAAGTTAGATGTAGTTCTTTATAAAAAACCAAACAAGTGTAATGCATATCTAACAAGGTAGTCGCTCTCAACAACATATCAAATTTACTTTACATGATCGCGATTTATTTTTGTTGTGAAAACAACAAGGAATAGTATTGCAAATTTTTCAAATAGTACTAAATGAGTCACAGGGGTACTAACGTACTTTTAGGGTTTGAATTGTACCAAAAAAAGTACAATTGTAGAAACTTTATCATCCCTGCTCACCAACATTAATGTTGTTGTTGCTGTAGTTGTTGCTGTTGTCTTCATCGTTGTTGCAACAACATAATGAAATGACACTGACTGCACAATTGTGCAACAAAATCGTTGCGTTTGAAAGTAATCCCTTCCAACATTTGGAAGTTTCTTTCATCGTCCATCGTCAAAGGCGTTACGTCTTACTCACTTCCAGACGTTAATTGGAAGATAGTTTGAATTTCACAATAACAATTTACATTGCAGTCGTCTTTTAATCATCCAGACGACGTTTGGAAAATAGTTTGTTGTTTACAACACCAGCCGAAAATGACATGTGCCGTTATGCATATAATAAACAAAAACAACACTATGCACGCACTTCTGGGAAAGTCGCAGTGACCGCGAAATAAAATTAAAAAAATTAAAAGAATGCAAAAAAGAAGTTTTCGACATCATCGAGATTAGTTTTTTTTTTTGTCTTTTGCTGTGGTCGGTCAGTGGTAAAGTGTGAATTTGTTTTGTTATTTTTGTTGTTGTAGTTTTTACATAATTGCTAATTAGATTATTATCACATAGTCAATATGAGTGAATTATCTGTAAAGGCAAAAAAAAAAATCAAAAGCAAAAGAGAGACGAATAAAATAATAAAAAAGTGTCTTCTTGAAGTAACGCAGAAGTGATTTCTTGAAGTAACGCAGAAGTGACTTCTTGAAGTTACTTCCGGGGGTACAACTTCTCAATACGGAAGACGCTTCTACGATGAGAAAATGGTATCGCAGACGATGAGTTTCAACTTCTTAGCGTCACTTCTGAGTCACTTCCGCGATAGAAAATGTTGGCAGGGATATAACACATGACAATTCTCAAATATTATTAATTGCACACATACATGCATACCTACACACATACACAAATGCGTGCATAAACTAAGTTCATGAATTAGTCCCCTGGACTGAATGAAATGAAAAATATAATTTTTGGAATGAATTTTTTTATTTTATATTTATTCCTTGAAAAATGTATACTATGTATTTCATTTAATTAACGTGTTAAAGAGTTAAAAAAAAATTATTTGTTGTAGTTAAGCACATCTCCATGCATTTCGTTGCTGCTCAAGCATCTAATCAGTAGATTTCTACTATAATTCAAAAGAGATTACACAACCCCAATGTTTATAAGAATAAAGGCCCAACTATAATATGAATAAGCTGGCTTAAGCTAATGTCAGAATTGAACGATAAGTCTGTCAAATGCTTAAACAATTCAGATGTGACTTTTAGGTGGCCACAATGTACTTACATGCACTTAAGTATTCTTTAGCCACAGCTGCACATCTAGGTATTGTCAATAATTTTGTATTAATTTTGTTTCTTCTCACAACTCCTAAATGAATGCAATTCAATCAAACTAACTTGAAAGAATGTCCTAATCTATTAAAAATTCACATATAAATATATCCATCACCTTATTACTTGTTTTACTTTGTTTTGCCTACTAAAAAGTACAACAGTGAATATACATAAGTAAATACATGTGTATGTGTGTATATGGGCATTGTAAAACAAACAATGAAAATAAAAGTTTTGCTTTATTTTTCGAGTTTAAAATAAGAAACAATAAAAAAATATTTAAAATCAATGAATATTTTCTGCTGCTACTTGTTTGAGTTTAAAAAATGCACAAACAGTTGTTTCCTTACGGAATGTGCGTTCAGTTTGGCACTTCACTTAAGCAAATGACATTTGACGAAACTTGACGAAAAGTTTGTTAAGTACATTATAGTTTGCCACATGCGTTTAATATGTAACCGCACAGTTGCTTAAACTAGCTTATTCATATTATAGTTGGGCCTTAACTCTCAATAAATTATTGAAAATTACAAAACTACAATCACAATAGGCTAAGAATTAAAAAAAAATAACAAATAATATCAAGGTGTATCTAACTAGGTGGCAGCGCTACTTCAGCTGATAATTTTTTACTCGATGTGCTTTGTAGCTGAAGAATGTCAAAGACTTCGATTTTGTTTTCGTTTTAGTACAATTATTTTTGTGCTTTTGACATTCTTCTGTTCTTTATACAGCTTTGGTTGCCGTATTTTTGTGTAATAAATCCATACGCAGTCACCTGTATAATTACACCATGAATAATATTATCAGCAAAAAAAATATTACTATTCAGCATGTGTTGCCCATTTTAAGTTTCTACTAAGTTTTTATAGTTCCGTACACGAGAATTAAAAAAGCGCTTACAAGAAAAATATCAACAAAATTAAAATAAATAAATAAATTAAAATAAAATAAAAAAAAAACACCATAGTAAAAAATCTTTATTTTGGAGATTTTTTACTAAAAAAAACAAATAATAAAAGAAAAACGCTAAAACTAAAAATATGTATTATCAAAAAATAAAAAAATCGACAATATATAAAGTGCTCAGATGACAGAAAAATAAAAAAAAAAACAAAAAATAAAATAAATCGCTAAAATGCAAGAAAAAACATCATAAGTGAAAAACTTTCTAAAAATTTAAAAAAAAAATCGGCAAAAACCGAAAGAATCGCCAAAGCGTAAAAAACGCCACATTAAAAAAAATCGCTAAAACTAAAAATATGCACTGCAAAAAAACTAAAAAAAATGGCCAAAAACCGAAAAATACCAAAATTAAAAAATGTTAAAACGAAAAATCGACAAAACGAAAAAAAAAACGCTTAAATGAAAACTATCACCAAAAACAAAATAAATCGCCAAAATGCAAAAAAGAAACACAATACGTAAAAAATGTGGCCTGAAAACTAAAAAAAATCGCCATAAATAAAAAAACGCAAAAACTTAAAAAGCGCCAAAATGAAGCATCACAATGAAAAAAGCGCTTAAATGAAAAATATCATCATAAATCAAATATTTCGCTGAAATGAAAAAAATCACTAGAAGTAAAAAGCTCGCTAAAAATGAAAAAAATTCTTAAAATCTAAAAAAGCACTGAAACGAAAAAGCGCGCCAAAAATCGCTAAAACTAAAGATACATATCTTAAATAAACAAAAAAAAAATCGACCAACGTGATGGAATTATTAAAATTTTTACTCATTTTATTACAATTCCAGTTTTAAACTCTGATACAATTTAGCAGTTTTTATTCGAAATACCCCTAAGAAACATTTTAAGTTTGGAAAAAATTATTTAAAGGACACACTTGCCTTATCCTGAATTTTAAAGTTTTAATTTTATTTATTAGTTATTATCAAAATGTACCATAAATTACTATCTGGCCCTGAAATTAAAACATTCTATTGCTGTTATAAATTTCATTCTATTCGGTGCAAGGATATGACAACCTCCCATATACATATCCTCTTTCTTAAAATATAAATTTTAGCTGATGATCGGTATATATTTTCAGAATTATGCTGGTAAAATCTGTTGAAAAAATTGTTCTATTCGGTGCAAGGACATGACAACCTCCAATGTATCCTTTTTCCTACAAAATAAATTTTAGCTGAATTTCTGGTTAGAACGCACTGAAACTTTATATATATATTTTTAGAACTATGCGTGTAAATTTTATTTTATTCATCCATCCTTTTTCTTACAATATAAATTTTATTTGCATTTATAATTATAATGCACTGAAAATCGATGTATCTTTTTAGAATTTTGCATATAAGGTCTTTTGTAGATTTTGCTCCATTTGGTACAAGGATATGATTACCGCCCACATGTCCTTTTTTCTTGAAATATAAATTTTAAGTGCATTTATAATTAGAACGCACTGAAAATTTATATATATTGGTAGAATCATGCGTTTAAGCTTTGTTGTAAATTTTGTTCTATTCGATGCAAGGACATGACTACCTTTCACATATCATTTTTCTTAAAAACTAAATTTTGGCTGCATTTATGATAAGAACGCACTGAAAACTGATATATATATATATCTAGAACTATGCGTGTGAGGTTTGTTGAAAATTATATTTCATTCAGTGCAAGGATATGATTATCTCCCACATATTTTAGCTGAATTTATAATTATAACGCACTGAAAATTAATGTATAGTTTTAAAACTATGAGTATAATGTATGTTGTAAATTTTGTTCCATTTGATGCAAGAACATGCATACCTGCCATACATACATATATCCTTTTTCTTCAAATATAAATTTTAACGGAATTTATGATTAGAACGCACTAGAAATCTATGTATATTTTTAGAATTATACGACTTGGCTATGTCGTAAATTTTGTTTTATTCGCTGCAAGGATATGACCAGCTTCCATATGCATATCTTATATTTAATACATAAATTTTAGCTGTATTTATTATTACAACGTAATGAAAATTTATATATATTTGTAGAATTATATGCTTAAGCTTTGTTGTAAATTTTGCTCTATTCGGTGCAAGGACATGGCTACCTCTCATATATCCTTTTTCTTAAAATACAAATTTTTGCTGAATATATGTATATTTAGAAAACACTAAATTAAATAATTAATTATGAAACTATACTTTTTAGCTCACTGGCAAATTTTGTTTCACTTGTACAAGTAACTTTTGATATTTAAAAAAAAAACATTATTTATTGATAACTTAAAAAAGTTCAAAAATTTTTTTTTATAAATTTGTTCAATAAATATAATTTATTTTAATCGTAATTTATAATGTTTTCTTCAAAAATGTTATTTTCAATATCTTTGTATTCAAAAAATTTTTAATGTGTTTGTGCAACTGAGTGATGATAGTTCCGCATCCGACATTAATAACAATTGAGCCATTAAATCTCTAATTGTATTTAAATTTACAATCTGTTTTGAAATGTTTCTATTTTTTCAACTGATGTAGGATTCAAAAAACTTTTTATTTTTTCTTTTTTTTTACTTTAAATTACATTTAATTCCATTTCTGATACTATTGAACAATTTCTTAACATTGTCGCTTTTCGAGTTTTGTTCAATTAATTGATTTCCTACTGGGTCTTAAATTTAGCAATAACTTTGTTTCATTTTGCATGCATACCGTATCGCTTAAATCAAAGACTGTTTATATTTTATTTATTCTTCGATTTTTATTTTTAAATAATTTGACATCGAGTTCGAACAAACATAAGCAATTTGTCGTCACATTGATTCTATTTTTTTTTTACCTTACCTCCTTGCTACTTTATGGCCTCCTAGTAGATGTTTTAAAAACAATTCTTATTGTTCTCTGACACTTTGTAGTATAATAATTTTATTTGTTTATGAGTTTGGTTTAAATGAAGCAGAGAACCCAGAGTTGCACATACAGCTGGACATGGCCAAAAGCCAATACTAAAGATAGAAAAAAACAAACACTATAATAGTTGTTATAACAACAATCAGAAAGAAACATTTGTTGCACGCACAATTTGCTTATCGATCACACGCTTAATTCGTTCGAGGAGGCGCCAAAAATGCAAAATGCATTGAATTCCTTTTTTCATTCAATGCAGTGCAAACAGAAAGTGGGAAAATATCTATCTATTCACTGATTTTGAATTGTGCCATAAAATTTGTTGAAATATTATTGCCACAGCTTGCTTGGCTTTATGGTACTTACTTCATTTAAAAGATTGGAAGGTGTTAATTTACAACATAAAAATTCAATTTAGACCTCGTAATAAATGCAATTGATGGGAATTTAAATTAAAGGACTAAATGGTTTACTAATTCTATTCAAAATAAATTTATAGATTTTTGAAGACAGCAGGGAATTGAAGGCTGAAGCCAGAAGGAGTAATAGTAAGTGCTTTGGTTAATTTTTTATAAATTACAAGAGTAGCTAAAAGTGTTTACGTGTAAGTTCCTAAGAATTGATAGGTTGAGGACAAGTAGTGATTAATACTTTTTAGAAAATTTTTCATATTTAAGTGATTGCGAAAAACAATTTTCGCTAAAAAAAAGTCATAAACACAATTTCCATAAAAATTGACACAAAAAAAAAACCAGTCGCAGAAAGTAGTCGAGAGACATAATCTATTTTATTTCGAGAGCATTCTTTCCTATGCTCTCACATTTAAACACTTATTCTCTCAAAAATTTTACCACACTTTCAATAAATTTCATACATTTTGTGAAAATGTATGAAAAGAAAAACAAGTAAGAGTACTATATTCGGCTGTGCCGAATCTTTTACACCCTTTACCAAAGTGCGTTTATGTAGTATAGAGGTACATACATAAGCACATAGTTACTTTTATGTACAAAGAAAAAAATTATAATATTTTTCAAACCCTAGAATCATAATTTTAGATTTTTCTGATTACTTATAAAGGGTGCGCCAAAAGAAACCAAGGGGTGTAAAAGTTTAATAACTTTTTTGTTTATTAATTTTTTTTTATTTTTTCTTTCAGATTATATAGACAACACTTGGAGAATTTATAATGGAGAGGTTCACAACTGAACAGAGAACCAGAACAATAGAATTTTATTATTTAAACCAGAGATGAAAATTTGATTATGAGTGATGAAGCTCATGAAGCTTTGTTAATAAGCAGAACTGTAGGTTCTGGGGTTCTCAAAATCCAAGACCCATTCATCAACGCCAATTGCACCCCATCAGGTGTACAGTATGGTGTGGGATCACATCTGAAAATGTCATTGGGTCCTACTTCTTCGAGGATGAAGATGGAAGTGCTGTAACCGTAAATGGAGAGCGGTATCGGTTTATGATAGAAAATTTTTTACGTCCTGCTCTTGAAAACAGACCTGGTATGTGGTTTCAGCAGGACGGAGCCACTGCCCATACTGCCCGAGACACAATGGCACTTTTAAGTCAAATTTTTGGAGAGCGAATAATTTCTCGAAATTCGGAAATTATTTGGCCAGCGCGATCGCCAGATTTGACAGCACCCGACTATTTTCTTTGGGGTTTTTTGAAGGAGCGAGTGTATGTGAACAAGCCAGAGACAATCCTTGAACTCAAGGCAAACATTGTTGCAGAAATTCGAACGCTACAGCCACAAGTTTTGAAAGATGTTATGGAAAATGCTCTAAAAAGAGCCCATCAGTGCGAAGCTGAAAACGGTGGTCATTTAAGAGACATCATTTTTCATACATAGTGTAAAAAAATTTCCATTTTGTATATTATATAATCTGAAAGAAAAAATAAAAAAAAGTTAATAAACAAAAACGTTATTAAACTTTTACACCCCTTGGTTTCTTTTGGCCCACCCTGTATGTACCAATCTAGTAGTTCTTAAAAAAATATAGAAAGTGTGTTAAGTGAAAAAAAAAGAAATTAAAAAAAATGTTTTATTTAGTTACTTTAATGTCCAGAAAAAAATCATAGTTTCCAGCTCTTGGACAGTGGTTTTTATTTTTATAATTTTCTATACCAAACTTTTCTTTCCAAAACGTAAAATATGTATAATTAATAAAGGAAAAGATAAAAATTAATTAGACTTAGTTACTTTTATATATCACAAAAAGTTAAGTTTCCCAACCCTGATATCATCCTTTATGATTTTTCTGATCTCTTACACAAATATCTTTCTTTTAAGAATTTAAGAAATGTTTAATGTATAGAAAAAAGGGAAAAATTTGTTTTAGTAAGTTGCTTTTGTACAAAAAAAGTTAAAGTTCTCCAACCCTGGAATCGTCTTTTTAATTTTCTTAATAGTTTTTTTTTTATTTGAAAACCCAATTTTATTCGTTATCAAGCATAAAATAAGTTTATTTAATAAAAATAGATAAAAATTAGTTTTCGGTATATATCACAAAGAGTGTAAGTTTTCCAACCCTGGAATACTCCTTTTTGGTTTTTTTTTATTTCTTACATTATCTTTTTTTTAAGAATATAAGATATGTTTAATTTATAGTAAAAAAGAACAAATTTGTTTCAGTAAATTACTTTTGTATAAATAATAAGGTTTCCAACCCTAGAAACGTTATTTTAATTTTTTTATTTTGAAATACCAAATTCATTCGTACTGAAGTATAAAATAAGTTTATTTTATTAAAAAAATAAAAATTAGTTTTCGGTAGCTAATTTTTAATATCACAAAAACTGTGGGTTTTCCAACCCTGAAATCAAACTTTTTGATTTTTCTGATTTCTTATACTAATCTCTTTCTTTTAAGAATATAAGATATCTTTAATTTATAGAGAAAAAGGGAAAATTTGCTTTAGTAAGTTACTGTTCTATAAGAAAAAGGTAAAGTTTTCCAACCCTGGAAACGTGTTTTAAACTTTTTTTAAATTGAAATACCAATTTTATTCGTACTGAAGTATAAAATAGTTTTATTTATTTAAAAAAAATTAAAATTAGTTTTCGGTAGTTAATTTTTTATATCACAAAAAGAGTAAGTTTCCCAACACTGGAATCATCCTTTTTAATTTTTCTAAATTTCTTGCACCGACCTATTTCTTTTCAGAATATAAGATATCTTTAATTTATAGAGAAAAAGGAAAAATTTGCTTTAGCAAGTTACTTTTGTATAAAAAAAAAGTTAAAGTTTTCCAACCCTGGAAACATCTTTTTAATTTTTTGAAGGTTAATTTTTAATTTGAATTACCAATTTTATTCCTACTAAAGTATAAAATAAGTTCATTTAATAAAAAAATAAGAAATTAATTTTCGGTAGTTAATTTTTTATATCACAAAAAGTTTCAGTTTCCCAACCCTGGAATCATCCTTTTTGATTTTTCTGATTTCTAACATCAATCTCTTTCTTTTAAGAACATTAGATATGTTTAATTTATAGAAAAAAAGGAAAAATTTGTTTTAGTAAGTTACTTTTGTACAAGAAAAAAAAGTTAAAGTTGTCCAACCCTGGAAACGTCTTTTGAAATTTTTTATTTTTTTTTATTTGAAATACCAATTTTATTCGTGGTGAAGTATAAAATAAATTTATTTAATAAAAATAATTAAAAAATTACTTAACTGTAGTTAATTGTATATATCACAAAAATCGTAGGTTTTCCAACCCCGGAATCATCTTTTTTATTTTTCCGATTTCTTAAATCAATCTCCTTCTTTTAAGAGCATTAGATATGCTTAATTTATAGAAAAAAAGGAAAAATTTGTTTTAGTAATTTACTTTTGTATAAGAAAAGAAGTAAAAGTTTTCCAACCCTGGAAACATCTTATTAATTTTTTGAAGTTTAATTTTTTATTTGAAATACCAATTTTATTCGTGGTGAAGTATAAAATAAATTTATTTAATAAAAATAATTAAAAAATTACTTAACTGTAGTTAATTGTATATATTTATCACAAAAATCGTAGGTTTTCCAACCCCGGAATCATCTTTTTTATTTTTCCGATTTCTTAAATCAATCTCCTTCTTTTAAGAACATTACATATGTTTAGTTTATAGAAGAAAAAAAGGAAAAATTTGTTTTAGTAAGTTACTTTTGCTTAACAAAAAAAAAAAAAAAAAAAAAAAAAAAAAAAAATGTTTTCCAACCCTGGAAACGTCTTTTTATCTTTTCATTTTTTTTTTAATTTTTTTTAGTTAGAAATACCAATTTTATTCATACTGAAGCATAAAATAAGTTCATTTAATAAAAAATTATTAAAAACTAGTTTTCGGTAGTTATTTTGTATGGCAAAATGAAGTTTAACCCTTCTGCACTCCTTGGGTCATTTTGACCCAACTTTGGGTTTCAGACGCAAAATTTTTCCCTTTTATTATAAGATATGAACGTTAAACTTGAATTTATCCATTATAGGGACGAAAATTATGCTTTTAAAAGAATATAATAAAGTTTAGTTTTTTTTCCTTTCCCCTCCACATTTCAAAACACGATTTACAAACACTTGATATCCTTTGGGTCAACTTGACCCAACAAGCGATATTGCAAGTTTAATTTCTCCTCACCATTTTTGGCCTATTGAATATAATTGAACTGATTTCATATTCATTTAGAATCATCGATCAATAATTTTTTCAGTAAAATAATCAATAAATTCGCTTTCATTGAATACTTTTTTATTAAAAATTTTATTATTCTCAAACTGTGGGTGGCTTTGGAGAATCCCGTAAGAGTATCTCTTGAAATTTGTTTTATGATGATGTGGTAACACATTGACACTTGTAAGCAAAAGGCGGTGATTCTCCGTTTTGTATATATATGAAAAAATAACTATCATGATGCTAGAACTTTTGTCTCAGTATTTTCTTCCAATACATTTTTTTTGTAATTCATCATAATTGAGGAGTATTTTTGCATAATGGCACAAAGAATAAAAAAAATTTTTAATTTTTCAGTTGCAACAAATAATGAATGACGAAGATGATGTCTTTTTTGATGAAACTGATGAAGGCGAAATAGTTTCACCCGAAATCGAGTCATATTAATCATAAAATAATATCATTGAAAGCGTGGAGATGGAAGATGCAGTACAAATTGATCACAGCATTTCAGTAACATACATATCTAAGGACAAAACTTAAATTTTATTGAAAATGCTTGGACAGATATAAAGTCTTCGTTCGAGTTGTTTATAAAAAATATTGTTATTCAAATGAAAAATCAAAAAGGTATGGAATTATATGGAAATGATTGGCAAACAAATTTATATGATAGAACTTGATACGTACCTTGGATTACAAGTAATAGCAGTTTTTACACCTCATGGATAAAATCTCACTAGGTTGTGGAATGAAAAAAAACGGAAGACCTTTTTTTCGAGCAACAATGAGTCTCAAGCGATTTGCGAGAATATCAAAGTGCCTACGGTTTGACAGCTCTGAAGATAGAGAAGAAAGAAGACTTCGTGATAAACTAGCACCGATAACAAGCATTTGGGATAAGTGTAGTAATCAGCTCAATGCTTGTTAAAATCCACATGAAAATGTTACTGTCAATTAGTTCCATTTCGAGGTCGATGCAGTTTCAGGCATCATATTCCATCATCAATATTTTAGTTTTATTTTTTTTTTTATAATACTAAATAAAAAAACAGCAAAACAGGTAACTTTCCTATATTTAATATAAAATGTTGTTTACAATTTATTGTTGGGTCATATTGACCCAAAGGATCATAGGAAGGGCATATATCCAAGGGATGCAGAAGGGTTAAGTCTCTCAGCTCTGAAACCGTCTGCTCGATTTTGCTGATTTTCAATACCAATCTTATTTCGACCATTTCTGACACACCAGTCCAAGAACGAAGTCTCTAGCTCTTCAGGGAGCTTCGGAAAACCGATTTCACGTACAGACAGACGGACAGACGGACATCGCTTATTCGTCTTCCCTATGCATAAGGATCCAGAATATATATACTTTATGACTCGCTTATTAATATTCTAGAAATTACAAACGGAATGACAAACCTATATATACCCTTTTACCATTTTTTGGTAAAGGGTATAATAAACACAAAAGGAAATAAAACAAAAATTAGAGAGCATTTGAAGTTACTGCCATAGATTTTATTATGAGCTTTGTTAATTTGACAGCGATTTTTCCTGAAGTTACGCACTTATTCTGTTAGATCACTAAAAACTAAATTTAAAAAAAAAAAAACTTTATTATTAATTTTTTAGTTTAAACAATTCAATTCAATTTTTAATTAAACTTTTAATCAGTTGAATTTTTAAACAAAAGTTTAATTGAGTCAATTATTTTGTTTAGCAAATCAGCAACAAAATATTTAAATATTGCTTCTCTCGCGTTGAATAAATCGTTTCTGTTCGTGACTTTACAACACAATCCTTAGCAAGTTTGACTTGTTCTCATATAAAATGTTTTCCAATATTTTAATAATTATAAAAAAAGAGTTCAGCATTAAATTCCAAACGAAACTTTACATCAATCAACTAATTACTTGCTTTCAGCTCTCACGTTTTGATTTTTTGAGGTCAAGCAAAAGGAGTAATACCACTTACGGCCTTAAACATAGTCCTTCGAGCCAGTTAGACATAGTTCACTCTAATTTCCCTGCCAACCAAAATCAACATTCTGAAGATAGCTTAACACTTACGCAAACATGTGCCCAAATAAGCGTAACCACTAAAAATTAATGAAAAACCTTTTGATTCAGACACGTTTTTATTAGCACATTGAGATTGACATTGATATAGATATAAACATATACCTAGTTAAACATACGACTAAACCTATACCAACATATTGACATAGATATAGACCTAGACATAGACCTAGACCTAGACCTAGACATATACATAAACCTAGACCTAGACATAAGACATAGACATACAAATTGACATAGACACAGATATGGACATAGACAATTACATAGACATAGGCACGTAGATATAGTCATAGACATTGGGATTGCTATTGACATTGTTATACACATTTACCATGAAATTGACATTGACATTGACATTGAGATTGAGATTGACATAGACAAAGACATAGACATTGGGATCAACATAGACATTTGGAGTGACATTGAAATTGAGATTGGTAGTGACACTGACATTGACATTGAAATTGACATTGAAATTGACATTGACATTGATATTATCTATTAATTACTTATAAAACTATTGCTTCAAAAAATTTTTCATTAGTACACTGAAAGAATTTTCGGCAGAAATTCTATGAATTTCGACATTAATCTAATGAAAAATTCAACCAACGTCGTTGGATTAATGAAACCAGTTTCGTTAAAATTATTTTTTTGAAAACTTCATCAGATTTATTTAACAGTGTAATTAATGCAGTGCTATAACTTCATCGAAACAATAAAATAATTTCATGAAAAGAATGAAATAACTTAAATATAAAGGGGTTTCTTAATAATTATAAAATATTGTTGTCATAAATCCAGTAAAATACTCTTACGAAACCAGAATACCAAAGAAGCAATTCCAATGAAATTCTTTCACAATATTCATGAAATTTTCATTGGATTTGTGAAATTATCATTCGATTTGTGAAAAAATTTTAATGAAATTGTTTCATTGGACTTATGAAGCAAAATTCTTTCGGTGTATTTAGAGGGAACGTTTATTTAGGAGATCACAATTTCTTTACAAAATTTCTAATAGTTTTTTTTTTCTCTGCAAACGAGCTTTGCCTTTCTGTTATTTATAGTTGTTAACCTAAACTTTTAACACATTGAGTGCCACGTCATACTTTTCCGTATGACACCTATACCGTCGTGGGGTGTCATGTCGTAGTTCTTTTACATACAACACTGAGTGAAATTTGTTGTGATTTTTAAATAAAGAATCCTTTACTGAAAATTTTTCCAAAAGCAATCATGGGTCTTGGATGATGTTTTGAGGTTCACTAAAGTGAAAATTTGTATGAAATGTACAGAAATGTACGACACAGAAAAGCCTATATAAAATAAAAAGTAAGGGGCAGAACACAGAAAAAAATAGACAATAATTATTTTCAATAAATCCATGTTATTGAATAAAATTTTAGTTTCAATAATATTTGTCATTAATTTTATTGTATTGTATTGTATTTATCAATTCCGCACATTTTAAAATATCATTTAATGCAATGCTGCCCACAGAGAGAAAACCGAGAACAATGTATAAGCGTATGTGCATTCATTTGTACAAAAAGCCGATTGATGTTCGGCACTCTGGCGCTTCTCTGGCCAGCAGTGATTTAATGTCATTTATTTGTGTTGGTGTTTTACTTGCTTTTTGATTGACTAAACCTGGTCATGTGCTGATGTTGTTGTTTATTTTGATTGTTGGTGTTGTATACGTGTGCATTCGGACAAGAAGCCGAAAAACGTCGTGGCTTGTTTTTTTTTAATCAACAAAGTTATTTTTAGATTAGAAGAAACAAAAGAAATCATGTTTTGCGTGTATTCATTATTTGCGTATCCAAAATCGGTTTGCTCTTTAGCTGAGTGGTAAGTACGTTAGTTTATTAGTCAAGAGATTGCCGGTTCGACTCATCCCAAACACATTTAGTTTTAATAGCAGCCAAGCAAAAGCAAACAAAAAGGTGTTGAAAAATGTGATTCATTACATTAAATTTCTTTATTGACTGAAAAAAAATATATTCAATAAACGTGCATACAATTTTATTTATCAATAATGCAAAAATCGTCATCACAGAAAATTCGAAAGATTTTTTTATTGAATCAACGATTTTCGTATTCAAATATCAAAATCATTTTTTTCTGTGAATGGACTAGGGATATTTCAGAAATCGTTTTTTTATCACAAACACACTCATTTAACAAAAAAATATTTTGACCTCCTGGGAAGGAGAATTCGTGAAAACCGCTTAGTTAGCACTTAATGTGTGTGTTAAGAATAAAAATTACCTTTTTTCCATTTCTTGCAAAACAGAAAAGTTTCATTGAAAAAAACATGCTTTGGGAATTAATTACAGTAGTGGGCTAAATGAAATTGTCAATAATTATTAATTCTTATAATTCGGAGCATTAATAACACAGAAATAGAAGCTATTGGCTAAATGCCAATTTTAGTTTATTTAATAATGATTTGGAGAAAAGAAAAACAAGAATTCTAACAGAAATTAAAACTAACAACCAGGCAAAATGAAAACAAAACCTTTCGAGCTAATAATAAATGCCGACATTGTTACCAAGGTTTTTGGCAAATACACTCCACACTCGCACAATTTCACAGGCAATCGTCTTATATATACACACATCATACATATACATTTTTAGGTGCTGCTTAAACAATTCCCTTCAATTAAAGGTGGTGCAGAAAAAGACGCATAAATTATGCATCAAAAGTCACAGAACGCAAAGAATTTTTTCCATTTTATACTATTTTTTTTCTCTTTAAAGTGCATTTTTAATTGAATTACGCAAAAGTGAAATAATATAATAATAATAATAATAATAGAACAAAAGTTTATTTTCATTAAATATTCTGAAGCTATATATGTATATTGAGGGAAAAATTATAAAGAAATTAAAGAAAAACGAAAAATTACATTAATTTATGATCAAATGCAAGCTAGACTTTGTTAGTGGGAAATAGTTATGCTTTAAAGAGCGAAATGCAGAACAGGGAGGCGATTTTGTTGCCAGCTAAAGTTCAAGAGTTAAAAAAGTGTTTTTTAAAGCCTGATAGAACTTACGAAAGGCTTAACTGTCAAACGAACTGTCATACTGCGATCACATTTTGTTATTCTATAATTAGTATACTCTGGCAAAAAACGAGGTCGGATCAATAAATTCGTGACTTTTTGGATGAAACACAATTTTTTTTTTTTTTTTCAAAACAAAATTTTATTTTTCAACATAATCTCTTTTTAACTTAATACACTTAGTCCAGCGTTTCTCCAGTTTTTGTATCCCTTCCAAAAAATAGAATTTTTCGAGGTCCTTAAAATAGGTCAATAATTTTATCCTTGCAGCTTTCTTTAGGTTTGGAAATATGAAGTAGTCACTAGAGGCTAAGGGTCGTATTCAAAAAAACTTAACAAAGCTTTGAAAAGCAAATATAAGTAAAGTTGTATTCAAAAAAAATTATTATATCAAAATTCTAAAGTAGGCACCTACGTTTGTTAAGGCTACTTTAAAGCCCCGTTCAAACTATTATACAAGTATTAATACTTTCATCACATTTTACGATACAGAAATCTAAATACATTCGTTGCGACTGTCAAAAAAATCTAACGTAAAATCACATATTGTGTTCAGACCATCACACTTCATATCAAATGTGTAATACAAGTAGAAAACAAAACAGCTGTTCAATGAAAATGTCTGCGCTATTCATTTACTAGCGGCGGCAAAGCGGTTTCATGCAGTCGGGGACGTGCCGACACTTGAAAAAGTTCAGCAGTTAAAAATATTCTATGTAAATAAAAGAAAAAATTTAAGAAAAGATATTACAAAAACGTTAAAAAATTACGTCAACGAAATATACTTCCATACGATTCACTTATTCAAAATTTTGAGCCGATATACATATTACAAAACATTACATCAATGACGACACGCTATCGGCGGCGAAACAGCCGACTTGGAAGTTTGGTTTGTGTGAAAATGCAACCCTGATCTAATGAAAAGTATTATCGTTTAGAAAATTTTCTAAAAACGAAAAAGTCTTATGGGATGTCAAAAATTTTATCGTATTATTTGCCACTTTGATGACATTTTGCGTTCAGACTATCACACTTGCACGTATTATTTGAATTTTTGACTTGTATAAATACAAAGTATAATAGTCTGAACGCGGCTTAAGTAGATATTTCCAAAATGTGTACTTTGTACCTCAAATATTTTTGTTAATATAACACATATTGATTCATGTTACATCTGAAAATGAAGCTAGAAGTGCTAGCTCTTATTTTACATTTATTATTTTTGTCATGTGATGGAAAACATCACTAAATTATCCAACTGATTCGAAATACATGGCAAAATCCATAAAAAAAGTATTAAAATAAATACAATTATACAAAAATGTTTTAGTGATGTACATTCAAACAAAACAAATCGAAAAAAGCCGGATATTCAAATACCCATTTCGTTTGAATAAAATAATTGAGATAATTTTTCTATGTTCATCATATTATTTTTATTTTTAATTCATAAAAATGTTCGTCTGTTTTGCTTCCATGTCAGAAGCTTATATTTTTTAAATTAGGTTGCTTAACTTCAAGATAATAAAAATGTATTTAATAAAATAAAAAATTATTTGAATAGTCGAATGAAATTGTATTCGATGTTGTACATCATAAGCTGTGAAGAGGTTGTTGAACACGGTGGTGTTACCAGTATTTATTATTAAATCGCAAAATAATTAAAGTTGTCTTTTGCATATGATTTCTTAACAAAGCTATGTTAGCCTTAAAGTGCTTGGTAACTACTACGAAGAGGGTAAATCCGGAGAATATGGCGGATGGGTTACCAGTTTGTAGCCCAATTCACAGAGTTTTGATATTGAGACTGCACACCAGTGATGCCAATTTAGCCATTTTCTGGCTAAATTTAGCCATTTTTCCTCCCATTTAGCCGAAAGAAAAGTAAGTTTAGCTATTAGCTATTTTTTTAGCCATTTTTATTTTAATCTAGCTATTTTTTAGCTATTTTTCCAAACATGAAACTTGTTTGTGATTTTTCACAAAAAAATTTAAACTCGGAACATGGGAACATTAATTAACTACCAAAAAAAAAAAAAACTCAACACAGTAATATGTTATTGTTTTCGCATTAATATCTATAAATCCCGGTTCAAACTTTTTGTTGCAGCAGTCTAAAAGAGCTTATATGAAAGAGATGGCTCAATTGGTAACGATAAGATTTGCTACAGCATTCTTATTATCGTTGCAAGGTGTTTATAAGTTGTCGGGTGTATAGTGAAACCTCTCATAACGGACACCTATAACCGGACAATTTTTGTAGATCCAACACGTTCATTAGTTTTTTCATACAAAATGCACTCCCATAACCGGACACTCTCATAAAAGCACAGAAGCGGTGAAACACGGCAACAAGAGTTGCATTTAAATAGTAGGTCTTTCTTTATTCAACTCTGATTCATATTTCTATTAGTGTCAATGATATTGCTGGTTCCCTGGTTAAAGCATATATAAATACTGATTCGTTGGAGACGCAAAGAAATTGCTGTTTATATTAAGAAGTTGTTTGCTTAGCTGGTGTCCCAAAATGGTAGTGAAAAAATTGTTTTTATCAATTACAGAAAAAAAAAATTATATTTTAAACTAGTTTGAAAAAGGAAAATATTCGGTGCACGAGCTTGTGAAGTTATAAAGTTTCTTGTGTATTTTAACAATTCATATTGATACATTTCTTATAAAAACTGCCTTTTCAAAGCATTTTTCTAGAGACGACTTTGTTGTATTCCAACAAATAAAATCATTTAAAGTCATTTGAAACCCAACAGGTGAAATTATACCAATCTAATTTGAAGAAGTCTACTCTTAAAATAATTTTTCAACTAAATACAATGAAATCCAAAAAATGTCTAACTCTCTCATAAGAGGACACCTCTAATAAACAGACAAAAACAGGGCGACCGTGAGTGTCCGGTTATGAGAGGTTTCACTGTAATTGGTGGTTTATGATATCAATCAAACAAGGGTCATATTTGTTTTACACGAGTGAACATATCAAGAAAAATAAAGGTTTGAATGAAAGTTTAAAAAATAGAAAGTTAATAAAAAGTATAAACAAAAATTTCGCAAGAAATGGATTAGTATCCCAAAAATTTAAAGACTTAATAGCAGAATGTACAAATGAATAGAAGGCGTAATGCAAGTATTGTAAGTTTGCACATATGCGCAGTTTTTTTTATTACCTGAAGAAAAATTATTTGTTTCTTTATGGGAATTGTTAAAATTTAAGTTTAAAATTTTTAAACGCACTAATAATCCCAAATTAATATTTTACTTATTAAGTAAAATATTTTTTTTTATTATTAAAAATACATTACATACATACAAAAATTATTTTATTTATTACTTCAATTTATTGTTTTTATTTACTTTAAAAAAGTTCCCGATTTGCCTTAAAAAACAATATATGAAAAATACCTTCCTGTTTTTGCTAAAGTTCATGATTTTTGCATTAGATTTTGCTTAGCCATTTTTCAGCTAGTTTTTAGCCATTTTTTGCCTACATTTAAACATTTTTGGTGGAGAAATTCTGGCATCACTGCTGCACACGTGTGCACTCGTGCATTATCTTGATGAAAGAACTTTTTTCTTGGCCATAATATTCGCCGTTTATTGTTTTTTTTTTCCTTTTGAAGATAATCGATGTGGACTATTCCGAGTGCATCCCAAAAAACTGTTGCCGACAAACTCACCTTGACCTTGTTCGGAGCAAGTTCACCCGGAGAAACCCATTGTTTAGACTGCTGCTTGGTCTCCGGAGTACAGTAATGGATCCATGTTTCATCCACAGTTACAAAACGCCGCAAAAAACTCATTCGGATTGCGGTTAAACAGCTCCAAATAATCCTTTGAAGTTGTAACACGTTTACGTTTATGGTCAATTGAGAGCAAACACTACACCCATCTTGCACAAAACTTTCTTAAAACCCAGCTGATCATTTAGAATCGAAACCGCACTGCCATATGAAATGCCTATGGCATCAACAATCTCACGCACTCTTACTCTTCTTCTTACATTTTCGGGTGTACTGACCTCAATTGGCCGACCACAACGAAATTTAGTAAATCACTTTTTTACCATTAAAATCGATGGTGCAGACAACCCATAGTATTTATCGAGCTTTTCCTTGGTTTTATTGAGAGTTTTTTTTTCGCAAAAAATAATATATAATGAGCACTCAAAATTCACTTTTTTCCATTTAAAAAAAAAAAAAATACACGAGGCCGTATGTTGTGAACAGCTGTTAAACAAAAAGTCAATGACGACACTTGCTCAAAAAATTGACAGTAGTCTAGTAACAGGTGGTACTTGATGGAAACAGTGTTGCATTTCATATAACTACGAGGGAAGTTCGAACAGTCATGAGCTTATTGAAACGCCCTCGTATCATGTATAGATTGACGCTTGGCAAAACGTTACCAAACTATGCCAATTAACTTTCAAAGTCAGTCATCGATTCGCGTAACTTACAGACGCCTTCGTGGACGTCCATCTGAACAAACCATAAATAACAACTAACAATTTTTTTTTTAATTCGAAAAATATTCCACAGATAAGGCTTGTTAAGATTAAATAACACAAAACGCAAAGGCACTTTCAGCCCATTGTGTTTCACTGAAATTTAAGTAACTGTAAAATTAGGAAGTTCTTCTTTCAACAACTTTATTTAAACTCAAAAGCTTACATGCCAGACAAATTGTAGACAATAAATGTAAAAAAAAAAATTACAAAAATAATGCGCGAAATTTTTGTTTATCACATGAAAGGAAGAACAAGAAACAAGTAATAACAAGGAGACAGCAACATAAACAGTCATCATCCTCAATTGTCTGAAATAAATAAAAAAAATAACAGATACCTAAACTCAGGCGACAACGTAAAAGAAAACATCAACAAGATTTTGTCAGTAAATTTGGCAAAAATAAATAAAATGCGAGTATTGTAAACAAAAAGTTAAAGTTAAACTACTTGACTTTAAGGGTGGAGACTTAATATACATGAAATAAAATCACTAACTCATTTATTATTTATGCGATAATAAAATGTAACAAATTATCAAAAGAAAATAAATATATAAATATATAATTTATGAAGAAAAAAACATGTTGTTTTATTGCAGACGAACTTGAAGTAATAAATACAATTTGTTACATAAGACATTACATTACATTTATAAAACTTGACCGTTCAGACTTCAGCAAAAGAAACTTTATGAATTTTATTTGAAAAAAAAACAACAACAAAATAAATCATTTACAAGTAATTTGTAATGAAATATGAAGTATGTGAAGTAGAAAAAATAAAATCCGAGTAGAATCATTTAAAGCAGAGCTGCTAAATTACGATTACGATTAGTAATCAATTAGATTACATTTTAAAAAGAATTGTAATGATCAGGGACAAGGACTTCATGCACTTAAAAAAGGTATTTTAGGCGCTTAAAATATGACATTAAAAACACAAAATATGCACTAAAAACAATAAAATATGCACACATTTTAAAAAATGTTTGTGCAAAGAAAAGTTTTAAATTCACATACAACTAATTAAAGACACAAAAATATTTTATTTTCTCAAGAGGTGCGTGTACAAGCCTTTTATATTAAGTTTGTACACCATATTATAAATGATATAACGATTATTTCTGCATTATTAGCAACAAACACGAATTTTTAAAAATTGTATTTTTTTATACTTTTGAATGTTAAGTTCTATCAATTTTTTTTAGAAAGAAAGAAAGCTTTTGTGCATTGAAGAAAGGCTCAAATTTAAATAATTTTTATATAATGTTACATATTTAGTTAACTCAACCATTAAAATGGATTAAATTCTACCTATTAGATTTTTTTAAATCTGTAATTTTTAAAAGCAATATCAAGTTTCCGCAGAATTGTTTAACTACTTTCGGCTTTAATAGCAAACGATTTCCTCTTGAAATGATCAAAATGACAATGTTTATTATATTTGGTAAGCGTGTGTGGTTGTGCATTCCTTCTACAATTCTAAAACAATGCAAGCGAATGAATTTGCCAATTGTTTTGCATTAATAATTTGTCAATAATTTTTTATTTTTTATTTTTTTTTTTTTTGAAATTTTAACTTTTGAGCAAATATGACACAAAAACCAATGAAATATGCATATATGACCAAATTATACAAAAATATGCATTTTCAATAAAATATGCAAAAATATGCACTAACAAATCGATGGCATTTTCACGCAAATTCAATGTTTCGTAAAGATATTTCGTTCTTGCCACTATCAGGCTTAAGGAAAAAAACATGAATTTGCATGAAACCCCTGTCCTTGATAATGATTATATAATTGCCTTCAAAAGAATTGCTGATAAATAATAAAATACTACAAAATAATCTAAAAGAATCAAAATTAATCAAAAAGTAATCCGATTACTTTCAAAGATTACTTTTGATTCTTTTTGATTATTTTCAAATATTCTGAATTAAGATTACTTTAGTTTGAAAAAGTTCTAAAGAAATTTATATAATTAAATGTTTTTGTTTAAGAAATTCTTAACATATTCGTTTATATAACAACATTCATAATATGAATCTGAGAAAAAAAATATAAAGAAAAACATAAAGTGAAATTTTTTGCTGGCGGTTAAGCATTGTCTGTATGCATTTCATAGTCGCTTCGACAAAATGTCAGTAGACTTCAAACCACACAATTTGAACAGCCACAAACTTCTTATCTTATTAACAGACTTCTAAAAAATGATTTGAGAATTCACAAAAAACATTTTTGAAAATCACAAAGAAATAAAAAACATACATATACACGCCAATTTTTTGAAAGACTATAAAAATGTATCAACAGATAGATATCTTTCAAGCTTTCGTCAAAATTTTGCTCATTTGTCAAATTATTAAATATTTTAAATTCTAATATAAGTGAAATGCAATAAACTTAATAAATAATCAAAAAGAATTAAAAGTAAAGCTTAGAAGTAATTGGATTATTTTTTAATACTTTTCATTCTTTTTTATTATTTTGTAGTAATTTCAAGTAATTCAGATTACTTTTCCATTATTGTTTGTGATTACGATTACTAAGTACGAAACTGAATATAATCGTAATTTAATCATTACTTTACATTTAAAAAAAAAAAGCAATGTGAGTCCGATCACAGAGGAGATGTGTAAACATCTAGTAATGAAAATTTTTTTTTAAGTTGGAAGTACTTATGCTTTTAGTATCATTTTTTAAATTAATTAATTAAAAGTATCAAAACTTTCAATATTGTAAATACATAGGAATTTGTTGGTTTTTGTTTGTTTTATTAAACTTATTTGGTTAGTAAATGGGCACACTGCAGTATATGTATATATACTGCATTCAAAATTGCAATGAGCAGTAAATTTACTGATTACTAAAAAAATTCAGTAAATTTTTACTGCTAATGAAATTTAATTTGAATTTGAAAAACATTTAGCCACTTGGTAGAATTTCATTATGAATACGGGCATTACTGATTACTGAAAATTCAATGCATCTCATCATATAACAAATCATTTAGGCAATTTATAAAAATTGTAGAAAAAAACTTTAGTAATCAGTAAAAATTTACTTGTTAAACATTTTTTATTGTTTTTACTGAAACTTTACTTTTTTTTAATTTTTAATTCCTGCTCGTTCATCGTTTAGTTGTTGCTGTTTTTGTTGTTGTGTACGCATTGCAATTAAAATAAATTCAGTAAATTCAGGTTTTGATCATTTCTTTTGATTTAGCTTTCTTTCTTGCTTTTTTAAGTTTTTTCAGTTTAAACGATTATTTTCAGTTTTATCGCTTTTTCTTCTTTTTGGCGTTTTTTTTCTCTTTTTGGGGTTTTTTAATTTTCAGAATTTTTTTCATTTTGGCGATTTTTTTTTTGTTTTTTGGGTTTTTTTATTTAGGCGATTTTTTCATTTTGGCGATTTTTTCATATTGGCGATTTTTTTGTTTAAGGATTTTTTTAATTTTGGCGATTTTTCCGGTTTTTCGGGATTTATTTTAGTCCTAGTGATTTTTTTTAATTTGGTGCTTTTTTTCGTTTAGTCGATTTTTTTGTTTTTGGCGATTTTTTATGTTTGGCGATTTTATATTTTTTTGATTTTTTAGTTTTACCGTTTTTGAAAATTTCAAGAGTTTGGCTCTTACGGTTTCCAAGATACAGCAAGTTGTCAAAATTACAAAGTCAAAATTGCATTAACTGATGGAACACCTTTTAATTTAAATTTTTTAAATTTAGTGTTAATTGTTGTAGTCTGTATAAAAATACACTAACTTTTAAAATTTCAAGTGTATATATGTACATAGTGTATATATGTATATTACATGGTATTTTAACATTTTTCGTTGTTCGTTTTGGAACACCCTTTAGTTTTTAACTCTCATGTATTTGTTGTTGTAGTGGCCAAATGTCTACATATTGTGTCCAAATTTCAAGTCAATAGCTCTTACGGTTCATTTTCACCTTTGGTGTACGGAAATATACAGAAAAATAACCGGCGGCGGCGCACCGTCAGCTTCGAGCCTATCGACTTGTTTCTGTATTGCTTCTTTCAAACACTAATACACTCATACATAGCTCACACCGATTTGACAATGCAAAGAAATCTCAGCAAAGAAATCTCAGCAAAGAAATCAAAGTCAAAAGATTTTTACCCCCTAGCGTATAGATGTTTACACATCAAAAAAGTTATCAAATTAGTAATCATTACGATTACAAATCATTACTTAACAGCTATGATTTAAAGGCTTTGAGCCTAATATAGGGTGCATTCATAAGACGTAGCTGTTGTGCAACCGTTGAGTGTTTGTCTTAGAAACGCATAGTTGAATAGTTCCGCTCCACTCAACAGTTGAGTAATTTTCCATCATAAAATTTGTTCGCTACCTATAGCCAACATGTTGTGCTCAGCCTGAACAGCTGATCGAATAGAGCTTTATCTTTTATTTGATTTCTTAGGTGGCAGGAGCAAATATTTTGTAAATTTTACATTACAAATGCGATGAAGTAACAAAATAAAGATATAAGATTAAATTATATCCATCAAGCCGTTTCTAAGACGTAACTGTTAGGGCCAAAAGTTGCCAACAGTTTCACAACTGTTAACCTCAACAGTTACGTCTTATGAGTGCGCCCATAGACAGAATTTATATTTATTATGAATTGTTTCATGAAATTAGTTGCATCAAACTTTTTTTTTTAGTTATTTGTTTGTCTTTCTTAGCATTTGTTGCTTTCGTGCAACAAGTTTCATGAAAAATTTCCTAATTTTACAATACAATGGCGAGCACTTGTGGTTATACGATACAAAAAGTGAAGTAAAACCCACAAACTAAAAATTAACTAAAATTAATAGCCATGCGCCTGTGGCAAAAATTAAAATAAAAATATACATAATACGTAATAGCAAAAAACCACAAACAAAAAAAGTAGTCTTAAGTAGACCAAAATATAAGCAAATTAACTAACATGTGCATAATTAGTAAAGAACAAACAACAATGGCAAGACTGTTGTAAATTTAGAGATGTTAAAAAAGATTTCAGCAGTACGATGAATCATATACATGCAATTCACATATTCCATTTGCAATAAAGCCTAAGTATATAAAGAAGAAATCTACATCCAGTGACACCACACACAGTGGACCAAATACAAAAGAACGCTGATGATGAAGGTGTAGTGGCCTTCGAAAACAGCTAGTTGTTCCGTTCTACTTAAGTGTTTGTCAGAATATTTACAATTATCTGGGGATCTACTCTGTAATTCGAAACGAAATCGATTGCTTTCGAATTCTAATGTACATACAAATTCGTAAGCATTTTCGTTCGTTTCGAAATACATAGTAGACCCCCCGTAGTGTTATTTGTTCATTAAAAATTATTACTAGGGCTGTCAGATATGGCGATATCTCGCCAAACGTGGCGATTTTTCAACTTGTTTGGCGTCTAAATTTTTGGTTTGGCGACATGGCGATTTTTCTGGCGATAAATGCATTTGTTGGCGATTTTACAGGCGATAAATAAATCTGTTGGCGATTATTATGGCTATTTTGAAACAAAATTTAACTTAAAAATTTTTCTAATTCAGGAAAAATAGTTTGTTGAAGGAGTAGTTTCAAAAATAAATCCTACCAAAACTGGTCTGCAAGAAATTAAAACAATTTGATTTTGATGATTTTTCTTATTAAAAAAAATTTAATAAAACAAAAATTCAAGGAAACAAAATGAAATTTGTTAAAAAAATTGTTAATTAAAATTTTTTTGCTATTTTATCCAAAACTCCTTTATTTTCTTTAATTCCTGAAGATAAAAATTTTCCATTGACTTCCGCTCTTTTTAGGGTTCCGTACACCAAAGGTGAAAAGGAACCCTATTGTTTTCGCTACGCTGTCCGTCTGTCCGTCTGCCCGTCACACGGTATTTTCTCAGGGACCGTAAGAGCTACGAACCTGAAATTTGGACAGAGTATGTAGAACCTTGGCCGCTACAACAACAAATACATGAGAATTAAAATTTAATGGGTGTTCCAAAACGCGCAACGAAAAATGTTAAAATCCCATGTAATAAACATACAATTGTATGAACATATGTATATTGAAACTTGAAATTTGTAAAATTAGTGTATTTTTATACAGACTACAACAATTAATTAAAGGGTGGTCCATCAGTTAATGCAATTTTGACTATGTAATTTTGACAATTTGCTATATCTTGGAAACCGTAAAAGGCAAACACTTGAAATTTTCAAAAACGGAAAAACTAAAAAAACCGAAAATTATAAAATCGCCAAACCAAAAAAAATATCGCCAAAAATTCAAAAAAAAATCGCCAAAACGAAAAAATCGCCAAAATTAAAAAAAAAAAGTTTCTAACACTAAAATAAATCACCAAATTCGAAAAAATCGCCAAAATGAGAAAAAAAAAACGCCAAAAATCGAAAAAAATCGCCAAAACGCGAAAATGTAGCCAAAACTAAAAAAAAAATTATATAAAAAAAATCGCAAAAATGAAAAATATCGCCAAAAATAAAAAAAATCGCCAAAATGAAAAAACGCCAAAAACCGAAAAATCGCCAAAACAAGAAAATAAAGTTTTAAAACTAAAAAAAAGCCAAAACTTAAAAAAATCGCCAAAACCGAAAAAACGCAAAAAACGCCAAAACAAAAAAACCTAAAAGACCCCAAAAACGAAAAAAATGCCAAAACTATATATTATATAGGATGAAGTTTGTATTAAATTACATATCTTGTGTTCGTACGGAACCCTTCGTGCGCGAGTCAGAGTCGCACTTTACTGAATTTATTTTAAATTGTTCGAGTGCACAAAGAATCCCAGTACAAACAGAGATACTTAACATAATTAATATATAGAAAAAAAATCCAAAAAAAATTTTGCGATTTGTTTTCCTGGTGACCTTTCTAAATTTTGTCACGTGAGACATATCAGATGTATACTTAAAAAAATTTGACAAAAAAAATTTTCAGGGCTATCATGAATAAAATTCCGCGTGAAATTTTTCCAGGGGAACAATTCCAACTAATAGTAAGTAAGAGGGAAAACAAAAAATTCTAATTGGAAAATGGAGAAATTTCACGCGGAATTTTATTCATGATAGCCCTGATTATATTTAAATTATTTAAATGTAGATAAGCAAAAACTGCGATAGAAATAAAAATATGTAGCTCCAAACGGCAAAGAAAATGAAAGAAATGAAAGCAGATGAAATATTATTACTGCGTTTATTGTCGACTATTTACGATCGCAAATAATCCATATTGCTTCAAAACTCAAGTTCGAAAATTATGTTGCTTAAGCTTTTTTTTGGCAGCAATGACACGATATCGTTACCTTAACATAGAAAGGCCCTAACTCGTTATTTTTTTGAAATCGAGATTTTAGCATTTTTCGATGTTCTAACTTGAGTTTTGAGGCAATATGGATTATTTGCGATCGTAAATAGTCGACGGTAAACGCAGTCCAAAATAACGCTTAAGCCTTTTTAGCGATTATGGCTCAATTGTGGTTATTGCGTTAAAATAAATACTTCGAATACTTCTGTTAATTTGAAAACATTTTTCAAAGTTTGTTTATTTATAATTTTGTGGAAAGAGCAGCAGGAATAATATAAATATTATGATAGATAAATATGTCACGTGCGAATGTCATTAAAAATTTATTTAAGAAATATAAATAATTGTTTTCAGAAAAGAGAAACAAAATCTTTATAAATAAATTGATCGAAAAATGTCACGTGCAACATGTAAGGCACGACGTCGATTAAAAATTATATAAATATGATATAAATAATAATTTGGTGGACAGAGCAACAGAAACAATATAAATATCACAGATAGAAAACTTGTCACGTGCGACTATCAGTAAAAATTAATGTAAAATAATATTAATAATAATTTCGATAAGAGAGCAACAGAAACAATATAAATATTATGATGGAAAATATTTCACGAGTGACATGTCACACTTGACTGTCCTTAAAAGCAATTTAGGTATCATGATGGGAAAAATGTCACGTGCGACTGTCATTACATTTGAACTTAAGCAACTATCTAAGTCATTGTTGGGCCAAATCCAAATAATTTAAAAAAATTATCAGTGCACAACATTCGAAAATTAACTACAGTGGAATCTCCCTTAATGGACACTTCCTATAGGCGGACACCCCCTTTAGACGGACACTGTTGACAGGTCCCTACAGCACCATAAGCAAAGAAATTGCTTTCTCTTGAGCGGAGAGTCCCATTGTGCGGACACATATCAATGGTCCCTTCGTTGTCCGCTCAAGAGAGATTCCACTGTACATACATTCAAATAGTGTTACAAGCTGTTGCTGAAGATCAAACAGAGCACCAACTATAGAGATAATTTAGAGGAGCTATAAGTTATGCTTATTGTCAAAATAAAAATCTGGTTTACTATGTTTTTTTTCACTTTAAATATCTACCAAAGTTACGTTCGACATCATGGAAATGTGTATATGCATTTACCCATTCCGTTTGGGCAAGGGAACAAAGTTCATTTAAATTTGGTGTTTAAGTGTCGTGCAGCGCGGGACGCTTTTTTTCGATCAAGGCCCATAAATTGTGAGTGCTCTTGAGGTATGGGCTTTTTTGCTAAAGATTTCCATCCTGTTGAAATTTAATTTCTTTTCCTGGTTAAACAATTTGTTGCACAAATTTGGGTTTATTCTCTACTAAGCATTTCCTTTCTCATCTACCATAGATTTTTTCATAGAGTTTGAAATTCACAAGATAAACAGTTTAAAAACTTCTGAAATGAAAATGTTATCTACATTGTTTATGAAACCATTTCACAATGCGGGATTTTTTTAATCCCCAAAAAATCCAGCGATGGCGAGAGCTAAATCCCTGGAAATTTGTATTCCCAAAGATTCCGATATTTCTAGAATCGCAATCCCGCTATTAGCATCCCCAATATGCACTTTATAATTTTATTATATCGAGCCATAAACGGAAAAAAACTTAACCGACACATTTTTAGATCTATTATTTACGATGGCTTATAATCGTTTTTGATCAAAAAATTAAGTTTGAAAATTAAGCTGCTTAAGTTTTTTTTTTTTTGCTGTTATGTATAAACTTAATTTTTAAACTGCCCCTTCGCTTGTAATGGGTTAATATCACCTGCCACATTTATGTAATTCTTCATTGCGTTAATTAAGATAATCATTCTGTTAATGGTTTATCCTTATCATTATCATCATCATCGTGATCGTCATTTTCGTAAGTGATTATTGTCATTTTCATCATCGTTATTATATATTTTCGATTATAACTGCTCGTCAATAGAGAATTTTGATATAAATTGAAAATGCCACACGTCCAATGGCGCCAATTCGTTCCCCCATTCACATACGCTTACGAATCTATCTATTTACAAATTCACAGACATAAAGACACGCACACACACACGCATAAATATTTTAAACTTTTATGCGGTAAAACTTCAATGCAAAATGTGATACTACTAAGAAACAGACGATGTCTCTAGATTTTGTTGTTGTTGTTGTTGTTGGTTTGATACACGGCCGGTAACACCAACAACAACATCAGTTGAGGGACAAACGTCATTGGCAATAATTCTAGTCTACGATGGTGTGCACAATGGGCCATTTTTTGTAATAAAATATTATAGGAATTATATTCTCTGGATCGCTGAAATAATATCTTTGCATAATAAAACACCAAAAAAAAAAGATTTAGGATTTCTTAAGGTTTAGAAAATGTATGCTACAAATTTTGTTAAAAGTGTTAGTAAAGACGGGGGGCGAAGGTAGGGGGGCTATAAAAACTCCGAAAATATTTTTACGTAATTCATACTATAGCATTGCACAGATACATCTGTTTGCACTAGTTTTGCGTGTTTTTTGGTTCTGGTATGAACAAATATGTTATTCATCGTTTTCTGTTACTAGTTGTAAATGTTGATTTTTTAAGCAATTATTGTATGGTTGGGCAATGAGCAAATGAAAACAACACATTTATTTTTTTTTTTGTTTTCCTAAGGCAAATAAGATACATAAAACTGCTTTTACCATAAGTGCCTTATGATGTGTTGAGAAAAAATGTAATTGGCTGATGAACAGCGTTGTCAGCTTGGTGCGTTTCGCACCATTTTGGGTGCTTTTTGAAATTTTTTGTGCGAAAAATTGTTTAGTTGGTGCGTGGTGCGCTTTTTAATTTTTTTTAATTTTTGGTGGCACCAACGCAAATTTAACACAACAATGGGTTAAAACCGGAAAATTATTGTTGTGAAACTTACCAATTTCCTGCTGTTAATTACCATATTAATAGTAATGATATTTACAAAATATCACAATTTGAAATGAAATCTGTTTTATGGCTTGATGATAACAATAATGATGAAAATATTAGATTTATTAATTTGGAATAATAATTTTTTGATCTGTTTTTAAAAAGTTGTAATCAGAATTTGTAAAATTAATGTACAAAAATGTATTTTCTTGTACGAATGAATGCAAACATGTCGATGGCTTAATATAAAAAGGGCCTAACTCAATTTTTTTCGAAATCGTGTTTTTAATGTTTTTTTCTTGGCGACAAGGTATAATTGCATCCTCCTTGAAGATCTTAGTACGTTACAGTTCAAAATAAAGGACTTATGGCAACTTTAAAAACTACTTCTGCATGTAAATGCTTTATTTTTTCTTCAGTTTTTTGATTCTCCTGTAAAATATCGAAAATTCGAATTAGGCCTTTTTTATATTAAGCCATCGATATGTATGTATGTGCCCTTAATTGTGAAAGCGGTATAAGTTATATATTTCTTTGGTCGAGATATTTAGTATTTGAACTAATACAAAAATATTTTTTTATTATGCAACAGTTTAATTTAGAGTTGTACTAGTCTCGATTAATATAAATTTATTTTGCTATGACTTCGATGCGTATGACTTAGAAGTTTTTTTAGTTTTTATTTTTTCTAACACTGAACTGTAAAGGCCTGTCTTAGTGTTATAATTTTAACACAAAAAAATAATAATATTATAGTTTGTATGCAAAATTAACTGACTGTCCCACGATGTCACTCGCAAACGTTCGATCGCCAACTTGTATTGCAAACAACAATAACATTAGAAAATTTGTTGTTGTTTTCAATGTAAGTTGTCATTCGAACGTTTCGAGTGACATCGTGGGACAGGCAGTAATTCAATAAACATTTTAAACTAAAAAAAGGAATTCTAAGCTTGGTGCGTTTTTTGTAAATTGCTCGTTTTTTTCTCCATTTTGGTGCGTTTTGAAATTTTAAAGTTGACAACACTGCTGATGAATGAATGAATGAAAGCAAAATTGCACATACATATGTAAGTAAATGATACATGTACATGAAACACATGCATTTGTAATTACTCTCAGAGCATAATTGTCTCTTTCTCTCTCTATACTTTGGCTGCGCCACAAAATAACATAACGAACGTCCGCACATACATCTGCGCATCTGTTTCAATAGTGGTTTTTTCACATATTTGTATTACAATATGCATTTTTTGAGCAAAAACAGCTCAAACAGTTGCTCAGCAGCAATACAATAAGCAATTGTTATTTGTTTTCAATTGTTTTTTTAATTTGTAAAAGCACGCACACACAATAACTCTTATACTAGTTCTGTCGCTCACACTACAATTATATGGTACATACCATAGTATATTTGTTTTGGCTATACAAACGAGTATACAAATGCAACCCTTTAATTCATATGTGAATAGCCGTAATAAGAACAAAATTCAAATAAATTTCGAACATTTATTTTAGCATTTCTTAAACATTTTACACCCGAAGAAATGCAAAGCAATTTAGACGTTTTGGAATTTATGTGAAAAGCATAAGCAAGTTTTAGATATTTTTGAAATTTTTTTCTGGTATTCCATACAAATTTTACTTTATATATTTGCATATATGTATGTATGTATATATATATATATATATATATATATATATATATATATATATATATATATATATATATATATATATATATATATATATATATATGTATGTGTCTTTTATTTATCCAAAAACTGTTAATAATAAAAATAATACAAAATTAAATACGATTATTTAAAGGCCTGACCCACGATATCGACAACGTTCGACTTGTCGCACACCAGTGATGCCAATTTAGCCATTTTCTGGCCAAATTTAGCCATTTTTCATCCCATTTAGCCGGAAGAAAAGTGAGTTTAGCTATTAGCTATTTTTTAGCCATTTTTATTTTAATCTAGCTATTTTTTTTAGCTGTTTTTGCAAACATGAAATTTGTTTGTGATTTTTAATAAAAAATTCAAACTTGCAACAAACAAACTTTAATTAACTAAAAAAAAACACAACAGAGTAATATGTCATTGTTTGCGCATTAATATCTATAAATTCCGATTCAAACTGGCCATTATTGCTGCAGCAGTCTAAAAGCGTTTATATGAAAGAAATGGCTCAATTGGTAACAATAAGATTTGCTACTGCATTCTTATAATCATTGCAATGTTCGGTCGGTCGGTCGGTCAATCAAACAAGGGTAATTTTTGTTTTACACGAGTGAAAATAAAAAATTAATTAAAGTTTAAATGAACGTTTCAAAAATAGAAAATGAATAAAAATTATAAACCAAAATTTCGCAAGGAATGGATTAGTAACCCAAAAATTTAGAGACTGAATAGCAGAATGTAGAAATGAATAGAAGGCGTAATGCAAGTATTGTATGTTTGCACTATATGCTTAGTTTTATGATTGTTTCTTGATTACCTGAAGAAAATAGTTCTATTTAAGAATTATTGTTTTTATTTACTTTAAAAAATGTTCCCAATAGGCTTTAAAAAAATAATATATGAATACCTCCTTATTTTTGCTTAAAGCTCATGATTTTTGCATTCGATGGTGCTTAGCCATTTTTTAGATATTTTTTTGTCTACATTTAGCAATTATTGGTGAAGGAATTCTGGCATCACTATCGCACACTTACATTTGAAACAAAAACAAACTATATATTAAAATTTGTTTTTGTTTTGAATGTAAGTGTGCGAAAAGTCGAACGTTGTCGACATTTTGGGTTCGGCCCTAAATAAATTCACTAAGAACATTGGCGAGTGGGGTTATTCTTGAAAGGTTGAAAGCTCTCTTTCTACCATGCACTTGAGGGTAGTAAGAAGCGATTCTTCTGCCTGAAATTTCCAAGCATCTCACAACTCCCGCTCTTTGACCAAGTGCTCCCTGGTAATGTCATTCAGGCTCCCGCTTGACGGCAGCTAATGTGAGAAGGCTTACAGTACTGAGTATCCACAGTACATGCTAACATCGACGCGTCCTTTGAAACTAGGTGAAAATACAATGGCAATTAGACGCTGAAACTAAACTGTATTTAGCCGGCGTAGCGGTATGCTGGCAGACCCAACTCTAGGATCGGAAGCTTTGGCCTAATCAATCAATCTTCTTAAGTTCAAACGATTACAGAAACACATTCAGGCCAATAACTTTATCGAGTATCCTCAATTGGTGCGGTAAGATTAGCGACATCTGGGTGGTGGAGATCAAGGTCTTAAGGTAATACCAGAATCCTACATCACTTCTCCACTGCACTAAATACATCTTCTGATTACCCTGTGCTTCATCTAGACTTTGATTAAGTGTTTAAAGTCTTATTTATATGCAGGGGAGAATGGAAGAGAGGCAAAATAGTAAGATTATACGACTTCATATTATACACTGATGGATCAAAAATGGCCTGTGACGTCGGCTCTGGAGTACAAGGTACAAGGCAAAGTCGTTATCTTTGTTGACAGCTAGGTAGCACTTTTGTCCTAAAGATTATGTAGGTTAGGTTAGGTTAGGTTAGCAGGCTGCTCGTAAGGAAGGGTGAAATTAATAGTCCAGCTGACTTGGGTCCACTACAATGATCCCTTTGTGCTACCTGTGTGTTGAAGAGACTATAGCGAGAGAGGGTGATAGGGAAGAAGGAAGATGAAGGAAGAGATAGAGAAAAGCTTCATTCTTTTACAACTCTGCTATTTGCAGGATTTTTTTTAATAATGCAGTCAAATGAGACATATTATATTTTAGAGCTGTGTTTAGTAGCCATTTTATTGATTATCTTACTTCGCCGATGATTCTGCTACACAACGAAGGAGAGCGCTCTGATGTTACATTAGGATTAATATATGCTGAAGTCGGTACAGTTGTTTTTAAAATCATATACAGCTTCAGTGACAGGATGCGTTATCTAGAGTAGGTGGCCTTACCCTCACCTGGATTCCAGCACACAGCTGCTTTTCAGGTAACTACTGAGCAGATGAGCTGGCTACTGCTGGGTCTGCTATGAACAGTTCCAATGCAGAATCGGTTGTCATGCCATTTGATACTATTAGGAACCGTTTCTACAAGCATTATCTCCACAAGGCTGAATACATATACAGACGCAATATAGACACATCTAAGGTTGCTAGGAAAATATGACCTTGCTGCAGTGATAGAGGCTCAATAATAATAACTAACGAGTAGCAACTGTAGGGACATCTCAAGGCTTATCGCTCGTAGTGACGAGGCACTGGATATTCGGCAGACAAGAAAAAAGGAAGGAAGTGGCAGTTTTCCACTTGCTTTGTGAACGTCCAGCTTTTAGTCTCTCGAGACACCATTTCAAGAGCAGACACATATGCTAGACCACCTTTCAGAATTATCAAAGATCGCTCTAAGTGAACTTATTAAATGTCTCAATGCGGCGGGTTGGATCTAGTGCTAATCACCGTAAAAGATTTCCTGGATACGGTCCTGTATAGTTTGACACCGCAGATTGGTGGAGTGGTCTGTCCAAAGCATAGTCGCTCAAATTGACAGCAGATTGTCGAAATTCAGTCGGTTTCTTATAAAAATTAAAACACATAAACGAATACATTTCTCTCTGTGACCAACACTGGTCGAAGGGGAATCATCTAGATACTACTTGAATGCCTACCGACCAAAATATCCATAAAACGAAAACCAAAATTATAAAATAATTTTCTATTAATTTTTTTGAGTTTAATTTTACTTCTCTTCCAGGTGAACAAATTATAAGGAAATGAAAACATATTTATTGTCCAACACAATAAGTTTTGCCTTGTCAATTTCATTTAAAAGAAGAAAAGAAATAATTAAAACCAAGAAATATCTTATTTAAGGGAGAACTGACAGCCACTATGCAACCTTATCGTAAACGACGCCATTTCGTTTAGTCTAACCTAAACGTTTGCAGCTTAAACCTTAGATCCTCAAGAACTTAGACAAACTCTTCTCAGATGTGACAATAAGTAAGTAGATTGCTACTTCGCTTTCTATGGATGATTCTAAAATCAATGCTGGCGCTGGATCGCGTTAGAACTTAGAACTTTTGATCTCAGTTAGGTTTACCAGCTCTTGCATCGTCTTAAAATTCGAAGCTTGCGAACTACCAGAAAAAAGCTTAAAGACTTATTTTAGAAATCAGCCTTATTGACATTTCTTTAAACACTTTGTTATCTATTAGGCCCTGGAATTCAATTGTGTGATGTCGGTATAAGTGTTGTTATGCACTAAATCTCTGAACCTTTCTTAAATGGCATCGCGTCAGAATAGTTTGGATTTCAGGGGATCTAAATGTAATAGCGCAACAGCAGGCATGGTCTTCACAAAAATATATTTATACTCAGGTAGTTGAGCTGCAAAATGAGGTTAACTACAAGTTGAGCCCACATCGCATTCAACGATATCGTTTCCCATGGATATTTTAGCCTTCTCTGTTGCAAAACTGCCTCAAGATAGTTTTGGCGCAATTAGAAGCTTTTCGGTCATGCAAATTGTATTCCCTGGATATCGTGCAGACTCTCTCTCTCTCTGTCTCTCTCGCTCTTCGGTCCTTTCTTCAGGTATTCGTTGTACTATATAATTCATTTGCTAATTTATTTCAGCTTGTTGGTCAAACTAGGCCCACTGTGCCTTGACATAATCTCTGTCGGAATAACAACAATATTAGCAGTAGCATTTCCAGTAAAAATTTCGTTTATTTTTATCACCTTTTTCCTATCTTTTTTTCTATCTTTCAGTGTGTCTGCCGCCAACGCTGTTGCTGCCATTCCTGCCTGCTAAAGAAGCTTCGTCCTCTTTGTCCTAGTGCCAACTCAAATAATGTACATATACATACGTTTATAAATATGTACATGCACATACACAAATATAAACTCCTTCTCGTGCACACTCTCATTTACTAGACTGTGACACCTGTCAGTTAACAAAAAAAAAAAAAAAAAAAAAAAAAAAAAAAAAAATACACAATGATTTTATTTGTTCTTTCAACTGAATATCTTCTTTCGGCCGATATTGTTGCTGCTGCTGTTGTTGTTCATGTTGCTGATGTATTATTGTTGTTGTTGCTGTTGTGCTGAGCAGCGTGACCATATTAGCTTATTTTGAGCTAAATTTAGCTTATTTTTTTGGGATTTAGCTGCAAAATTTCCATTTAGCTCTTAGCTTATTTTTAAAAAACTTATTTAGCTTTTTTAGCCGTTTTTTAATCTAAATTGCATGTTCTCAAAAAAATATGTTAAAGACATAAAAAAGTTATAATGACAAAAATTAAAAATTTTAAGAACCCCCAAGTGTACTAACTAAATGGCTGAACCGATTTTCTTCAATTATAGGCGAGATCAATCTTCTGAACATCTGGACAGATTTTCTTCAAACAAAGCTAAGAACACTCTCGGTCAAGTCACCTTGCGAACAAAACATAAACTAATTCAAAATCGATGCAGCACTTTGGTCTGTACGTGGACTCGTGCAGATGCACAAATGTACAGACACACACTACAAACTTATAACACCCTTTTTTGGACGAAGGAAGGTTAAAAATTATAATTTGTTAACATTCAAATATATAAAATTCTTTCATTGAAAAATAATTTAAAAATACCAAATGTAAATTGCGAATTTATAAGAGAAATGACAAATTTAAAAATAAGTGACATTGATTGCAATTTTGGAGTTACAATGGCAAAAGTTAAATTAATATTGCCTATAAGACTTTTAAAGATTTTCTTTGAGTTGCTTTGCACTTGTATTTAGCGGCATGAATTTACTTAAAACGAAAATTAGGAAATAGTTTTTCTGTTAATAAGGCTAATTAATTTAAAAAAAGGTTTCGTATTTTAGTATAAATGTTTTTAAATTTTTGAAAAGTTTTTGCGTTATTTTTCCTTAAAACTCCAATATAATAATGAATAAATAATTTAATTAAAAATTATTCAATATTTTTTATTTCAAATAATAGAAAAATATGTTTTTGTATCTACAGGGTGGGCCAAAAGAAACCAAGGGGTGTAAAAGTTTAATAGCTTTTTTGTTTATTAACTTTTTTTATTTTTTCTTTCAGATTATATAATATACAAAATGGAAATTTTTTTACACTAAGTATGAAAAATGATGTCTCTTAAATGACCACCGTTTTCAGCTTCGCACTGATGGGCTCTTTTTAGAGCATTTTCCATAAAATCTTTCAAAACTTGTGGCTGTAGCGTTCGAATTTCTGCAACAATGTTTGCCTTGAGTTCAAGGATTGTCTCTGGCTTGTTCACATACACTCGCTCCTTCAAAAAACCCCAAAGAAAATAGTCGGGTGCTGTCAAATCTGGCGATCGCGCTGGCCAAATAATTTCCGAATTTCGAGAAATTATTCGCTCTCCAAAAATTTGACTTAAAAGTGCCATTGTGTCTCGGGCAGTATGGGCAGTGGCTCCGTCCTGCTGAAACCACATACCAGGTCTGTTTTCAAGAGCAGGACGTAAACAATTTTCTATCATAAACCGATACCGCTCTCCATTTACGGTTACAGCACTTCCATCTTCATTCTCGAAGAAGTAGGGCCCAATGACATTTTCAGATGTGATCCCACACCATACTGTACACCTGATGGGGTGCAATTGGCGTTGATGAATGGCTCTTGGATTTTGAGAACCCCAGAACCTACAGTTCTGCTTATTAACAAAGCCATTCAAATGAAAATGAGCTTCATCACTCATAATCAAATTTTCAATAAAGTTGATTTCATTTCTGGCCAACTCTTGTTTTAATTCTCGGGTTTTAATTCTTGGACCAATTGCACCTTATATGGGTATAACTGTAAATCTTTTTTTAAAATGCGCCGTAGTGACGTACGAGACATTTCTAGCTGAGCAGAACGCCTTCTGCCAGATGTTTCTGGTGCTTCGTTAACACTTTGCTGTACTCGTTCAATATTTTCCGCAGTGCGACTTAAACGTGGTCTACCGGTTCGAGGCAAATCTCTTACGCTGCCATGTTGGTGATGACGATTATCTAAGCAACGAATCATCGCTTCAGAGTGCGAAATTCTGACGTTAAAATTTTGACGATATGCGCTTTGCGTTAAAATAATTGATCTCTGCTTTAAATAATAAAATTCTATTGTTCTGGTTCTCTGTTCAGTTGTGAACCTCTCCATTATAAATTCTCTAAGTGTTGTCTATATAATCTGAAAGAAAAAATAAAAAAAAATTAATAAACAAAAAAGTTATTAAACTTTTACACCCCTTGGTTTCTTTTGGCCCACCCTGTACATATATATTTAACGTTATTTTAGCAATAAGAAACTATTGCAACGTGGAAGAAGCCGAAAAAAAGTTTAGCTTTATTTTACGGCTTAAAATTTTAATTTTTAGCTTATTTTAGATCTTTTTGAAACGTGATTTAGCTTAACTTTATTTTAAAATCTGGTCACACTGGTGCTGAGTGTTTGTGTTGGGTTTGCGTGTGCGTGTTTTGTGGATTTCTGTTTCTTTTCGATGTTTTGGTTCGTCGTCGTTCACTGGCTCATTTGTTGGGATGGATGGTTTATTTATTGTAGGAAATTCCTTTCAAAATTGAAAAAAAATTAGTTTGATTTTTTCGATGTAACAACCATTAACCCAGCGAGCATTTGTGTTCGAATTCAAATACGATTGGAATTTCGGCAGAAACTCGGCTTATAATTGCGAAATCAGTAAGACAAGAAAGCAGGCCACTTTAAGGAAATTCAGAAAAGTGTCTTAAATAAAATGCACAAAATGTCTTTAGAAAACTACTTCAAAATAGTTCACCGACAATAACAAACACAGAAGTGGCATCTTAGTCTTGCATTTCAAATAGAATAAGGCGAAACATCTCACATAGGGCCAAAGGCGGCAATTTCATGGATTAATTAATTAAATGATTTTGCCTAAAAATACTCCTTTTTTTACATATCCAAATGAATGCTATTATTATTGGACCCTTTATAATGGTATGTGCTTACTAGTCTCCTGCATAAGACATCTTATAAGAACTTTCAAGACATGAGGGATTTTTCAAAGGCTTTACTACAAATCTTATAAAACAAACGTTAACGGCACTGTTTGCAAGAAATTTATTTGAGTATTGTAGGTATAAGAGTAAAGAAGAAAACACTTCGTGACTGAAGAATTTGTGATACTTGCTTCTTTCTACGCATGAGCGCGTATACACACGTCATGCATGTATGTGTGTATGATCTTTTATTTTTCTGCGCACATTGAAACGCATACACATGCATTAATATTAGTTGTATGCGGTTAATCACATAATAGGTTATCATCTACATATTACACACACACACACTCAAACGTACAATATGAAAAATAACAAGCATACAATAATCAACAGTACTTCTTTTGAGTGTTTGTTACAAACCAGCTGTCTTGCGACATCGTTTGTTAACACTGATATACATCGTGCTTCGCTTATAGTACGACAGCATTTGTTATTGGTTTAATAATAATACATGCGACGTGAATACATTTAAAAATCATTACGTATTTAGATTTAAAGACTGTTTACGCAGTTCTCTCGTGCTTACCACGTCGACAAAAAAATTGTTCACTGGGTTTATTATTAATGTATGTAAGAATTTGCATTTTGTATTTGTGGGATGCAGATGTGTAATTGTATGCCACTGAGTAATTGTATGCCAGTTTCGCTTTTACCCTTTTTTTATTGCTTTTGCCTGTTTTGTTGCATGTAAATCAAAAAGTTGTTAAAGTTTTTCGTTTTTTTTTCTTCTTTAGCTTTTCGATACAAGTCTATTAATGCCATTTGTAGTCCAGTGTAGTGCAGTTTAGTTTAATTTATATTTTCAAGTGCGTGTGTGTGTCCTCGTATTTTTATAATTCTTTCCTGCATAAAGTGTGTGTTTTTATGCTCATATAATGGATTTTTCATCCAAGCAAATGTGAGAAATCATGTCCTGCATCCAGCCTTTTTTATTTTCATACATTTGCCAGTGTGTAAGTAAGCCTACAAAAACACTTGAGCAATTGATTTATTGAGTTGGAAGTTCCATTAAATTGGTATGAGAGAATTTAAAACTAATAAAAAAAAAGAAACAAAGAATTGATATCTAAGTTGTTAAAGTTGTTTAATTGTTATGCTATCTTGATGTTATGATGCCGATGACTATAATATCTAATAAAGTGTGCCAAGTGAATTTTAGAATTTGCCACCATTTTGTTGTCAATAAATGTTGTATTTAGTAATTAATTTTATTGTTTTCATAACTCTGGCTCCAATCCGATGCCCCGTTAAGATGCCGATCAACTTTCCCAGTTTGTTCAGTTCAAGAAGCCGCCTTGTTATATCTTCTTTTTGGTCGTCCTATGAAACCTTGGTTACATTACCCACAGCGTCAATCATGTCCTGTGGGCTATCTTCAAACAATTTATTTACTCAATTTACGCTGTCTTGATTAGTTTTGCGGTAATAAAGGTTAAAGGTCTGTAACGTTCTCGCCTTTTTCGCCAGGCCATTTGCACGCTTATGCTGCGTAATCTTTGATCATATTCTTGCAATCCCAAGCGATTCTGGAATTTATTTTTCGGTCGTGATTGCATTGATTACCGATTTGCTATCGGTAAAGATGTTGACATCTGGAGTAATAATAATTACACTGGCCCATTTCAAGACCTCTGTGATCGCATGAACTTTCGGCTGGAAGTCAAGTGGAAATAAATTTTGGTCTCCGGTTTTTCCTTTACAGTGAGATTACACGAGACATAAGTTTGGCAATTGTCAAAATCTGTTGCTAACACAAAAAATGACTGTGTAAACCGTAAATTTTAGTGTTCGAACACATGTTTGGAAACAATTGCTCAAACACAATTCTGAGCAATTATGTTAGGACACAAGCTGTCAAATTTATCTTTTTCGTAGAAAATAATTACGGGAAACTAGAAATAATAAGTTTATTCCAAAAAAATAAATAAATCTGAAGCACATAATATATAGGCTCTGCGGTAGAAGTATTAAAAAATCAAAACGTAAAACGCGCATTTTGTATGCATACGACAACCTAAATTTTGAGTTTTAACATTATACGTCTAGCCACCCCTTAAAATAAGTTTGAACACAAACTTTTTTGTGACCTCATTCTGCCGACGTTATTTCTTATGTTCAGAAATAAAAATTTCTCGTCTATTCGTACTGTTAGCAGCGAACTCATATGTGTGTTTGTTTTAAGGTTCGATTTTCCCAAGATTATCTTTTCGGTATCAGTGTCACACATTCAATTATAACCTTAGGTTCAGGTGAGCACATAAGGAATCATTATACATCATCATTACACATCTCAGAATGATTCTACTTCATCGAGTGCTTGATTCTGAACGGTTAATGTTTCCTCATCAATACATTCATTCATTCGCATTATGTTTGCTTTGCTGATATTTATGTTCCAGCCAGCGTGTGATACGGTTGCCTGGACTAGTGATATCTTAGATTGCTGAGTCTGAAAAGGTGTGGTGTAAGTAGACAAACATCATCATCATAACCTTGACAGCCTCCAGTCTGCTCTGGAGACCCCAATTAATTTCCACTCTATGAGATGTTACGTTACTCATGTGGTATATTCTTTTGTTCGATTTAGGGCGACTTTTTGGGTTCAAGATTAGAGATTAAATTAACCTTAAACTTCATTTGCTATTTTTGGTTAGTCGATTATATGGGTTTACTTGCTAGTTTAAGCTGGCAATCTTGGTGGTTTAATCATGCATTAATATTGACAACACACACTTGTGAAACATATAACTTTTTGTAAAAATTATATGATAAAATAATTTAAAAACACATAAATAAATATATATATTTTATATTATTTATCTATTTCCTTTAACACGCGCAATACTTTAATTGTAAATAATAAAACATGGCAGTTTCTTCTTCTTGCCACAAAAAATCAAAGTGTTTTGATAACATATATGACTTTTACACGGAAAATGTTGTTACTATTTTGTTCCTCAATATGGTAATACTACACATAATATGAAGTTTAAACTACCACTCAAAAATATCAAACTGAATTAATTTGAGATTAAGTTAAGTTTCGGATTAGCTAATTAGATAAATAAATTAATCTTAATCTCGAACCCAAAAAGTCACCCTTAGTCAACCATTAATTGAAGACGTTTTGTGTTATTCGTCTGGGGTTACTTGATCGTGATTTTAAAAAATATACGACCTATGAGTTCTTTAGATATGTGTCTATGCTTTAAATTTCAACAAAATCTATTCCAGCGTTTAACCAATAAGGTGTAACAAATAAACAAAGTTGTTTTTACATTCGGACAGCTGATGGATGGGCAGACAGACGGACTGGAATGCAGACAGGCGGACTGGACGACAGAGAGACGGACAGGAAAAAAGACAGACGGACTGGATTGCGAACAGCGTACTCACATTAATCTAGTTCTGTTTCTTTAGTACGAAACCCTAAAAAAACTTTTGCTTTATTAGATTTCTGCTCTTTATGCTTATAAATACATACATAAATAAATATAGAAACAGTAAAATATGTAATTTACATCTCGAAATATCTGATGGAGCGGTAGAGAAGTGAGTGAGTGACTTTAAAAAAATAGCGCAGCACAAATCTTTTACAGACCTCCTGTTTAAAAATTAAAAAAAAAACTATGATTTGAAGAATTTCATGAAAAACTTCAATCAGCAAATTCAGTTGATAAGGTATCAATGTTTGGAAAACATTTTTATATTTCAAAATTGTTTTAGAACAAAACTGAAGGTCTTAAATTCGAGACGGGTCTGCTACAGTCATTAAATAACAACACCATGCATTTATACGTCTCATTGACACCAGAGGCGCTGCAGAAATATAAAAACATCGTCACCTGTCTTCTCCAGCACGATCCCTTTCCTAAAGCAGGTAACACCTAGTAATAGTAGTAGACATTCATTGCCAGATTATGACTTCTTAAAAAATTACAAAATCATTAAAATATTTAGCTTAGAAACGAAACATATACTCAACTTTAAAGCGCTCAATAAATGTTTCACTTTCAATCTCAAAATAATTGTGAACCAAAAGTGCTTAACATTTCCGGTAATATTAATCGTATACATATTTTTTACCGGTTAAAATGAATACTTTGTACAAATTGTTCAATAAAAACAAACACAATATGCAACCATTTACTCATTGAATTTTTAAATTTTACCAAAAAAAAAACTGAAATTCATGTGGCAAAATAATATTTACAATAAAACCTTTGAAGGAGGTGGTAAGGTGGAGGTGGTGCAGCAGCAAAGTCTGTTATATACACATATTAACAAATTATTCATGCATCCACAAATACCGCACAATAAAATAGAAACAATGAGAGTACAAAAACTCACAATTAACGACGACGCACAACAACAATTGCCCAAAACGACGGAATGAACGACTCCTTTGCTAACGTTAGACAGCCAGTGACCGACCACCCACTGGCTTAAGTTCACACACAAACAAATTTTAAAATCGTCTGCAATGGAAATCCTCTACTCCTGCTACCGCTTCCAAGCCAAACAATAAGACTTTGTTAAAACAACAAACGAAAATAAGCAAACGTTATAGTATTTGAAGTAAAGTTGGACAATTGGGACAATTTTAAAGAGTTGGCAGCAGGAAAGGACACACACTAACTGCATACAACATACATACATACATGCAAGCAAATGTTGTCCAGAATTCTTGTAGCCATTGACAGACAATAAAATAAACTCTTTGGCACACTGACTAGCACATAAAAGTTTTTCACTCTTCCACAATACTTCTTCTTAATTCTTCGATAGTCCCGCAGAAATAATTAAAGGAGAGACCACAGTTGAATAAAATCAGCTAAAGTTTATCATTTCAACAATTAGTGTTATATAAACTGAAGAAGCCAAAAATTTAAAAAATTAAAAGAAAAACGAATGCGACCTTAAACCTTTAAAAATCCTAAATGGTTATTCGAAATTAAGAATCATAAGAGAAACCTAAAGATGATTTTCAAATACCTGTCGAATGATGCCCATTTTGATATAGTTTCCCGACTTTTTATTTTTTTCTTATTCCAAAATGGCGTCTGTTAGCAGCCATATTGGATTTTGACTACTGTCATATCTTTAATGGCACTGCCGAAATTAAGAAAAAGCTATTGATGAAGCTGGCCTTAGCTGAAGTAGTTAGCATGTTGACTACAAAACAAAAGGACCCGGGTTCGAGCCCGGTATCCAAAAGTCATTAAACAACAACACTACGCATTTTTCTGACGTGCATTAGTGTTCATTTGTAGTAGTTGTTAAAGGAAAGTTCAAGTGATGAAGGCATAGCCACTGATCACTGAACTAATTATATCTACTTCAGCAGATACTAATCCTTATGTAAAATCATAGCGCCCTCCTTCGTCGGTATTGTGTAGCAGAATCATCGGCGAAGTAAAATAATTAATAATATGACTCTGCTAAACACACCTTTAAAAATTTAATACACCTCATTGACACCAGAAGCGCTGCAACTCTGCATTATTAAAAAAAACGTACAAAAACCAGTCTTTCAGCATCTGTCTTCTCTGTCACTATCCCTTTCCTAAAATAACGTAACACCTACCAGCCAAGATCTCACTTTATACAGGCTGATTCCTTAACGGAGATTGCCACCCTTGGAGGTATTGATGGGCAAACATACTGAGTTTCTATGAAGCTGATAAATTGCTTAATTTTTTTGGGAACGCACAATAGGCCTAAACTGGCTTAGGGGTATGTTCTTGACATGAACATAATAGCTCCTGTCGTCAACCTAACCCCCCAGGGGAGTCTATTTTTGACTACGGGTGTGGCAACCCCGGGGCCCCAGCTGGGGTGATGTGGCTTTTTCCATTGACGTACCTTTGGTACATTACCCATAGAACTTATGTGTTACTACCCAATCTCTGAACATAAACAGAGCAAAGGATGTGCAAATATTTATAAAAGGAAGACAGGTCCTGTTGATGTCAGTTAGGTGCAGCGTCACCTAGAACTGCCCCTGAGTTCAAAAGACGATAGAGGTGAAGCCCTTGTGGTGGAACTTCGAGGTCTAACCAGAGGCTACTTCTGGTGCCACGGGTGCCGGTTGCCCGACAGTCGAGCTGCTTTTAAGTTATGAGTGCATGTAGCGGTCGTCAGTTTCCTTTGCTAAAATGCCGAGTTCGTCCTACCCCTTTGGGGTTAAAGGGATGATTTTGGTATGTGTGGAGTAGGCACTGGTTATTTGGCGACACAGGCATGGGTTCATCTCGGATGAGTTGTTGAGCTGTGCCGACAATGGTTGAGGAGTTCTCTTGTGGACCTCGCTATGGGTGTATACACAACACCTTAGCGTGGAAGCCGGAGAATTATCGTGGTGGCTGTGGTTGCTACCAAAATCGCTGGGAGAATAGTCTTGGCTTCCCAGTGTGAAATCAATGCTAGTGATTGGTCTGACGCGGTCATCCAGACACTATTCTAGGTGCTGTTGCCATTCAACAGAAGCTGCTATGGGCACGGACATAGCAGCAGAGTTTAGATAGCTCAAATTACCGCAGCAAGGTAATTGAATATAGTACAGGGATAACTATATTCAAAGATTGCAACCTATGTGCCTTGTGGAGTGGGCCATAGGTTCATTCTAATAGGGTGCATGGGGGCGTTGGTCTGGCGTCCAACCCACACCCGGTGCTTTGGCACCCCTGAGATAAGGCCGTAATGGCAGGTGCTCACGGAAAGCTATCGCACATCTGTCGTCAACATAACCTAACATAAGATTATTTTGCTTCTGTCTGTGTTGAAAAATATCCATTTGGGTTATATAACTTTGAATGTCATCTATAAATACTAACAATCATATTACTCGTAATATTTTTTCTAAATACAAATTCCCAAAAAAAAAAAAGATTTAAATTCCAAAAATTTCCAATTTAGTTTATTTCAAATAATCACACGTCCGCAATAAAAATAATCAGACAGCAATAATAAAATAGGAAAAAATATATTCCTTCCGCTCCTTTGTAATGGCTCCTGCCGTCAACCTAACCTTACACTATTTTTTTGATTCGTCCCACTGTGCTTAAGTTGGAAAATAATCTATTTGGGCTATATAACTTTGAATGCCACCTATAAATAATAAAAATCATATCAAAATATTTTCTATACACAAATTCCCAAAAAAAAAAAAACATTTTAAATCCCCAAAATTTCCAATTGAATTTATTTGAAACTAGAATTTCGTTTCCTCGCAACTTCGTTCGCATCCAGAAAGAAACTGAGTAGACTTTAGACTAAATTTATACCAATTTTATCAAAAGCAGAAAAAATACCAACCACTCAAATTTTACCCTGTCCCACGCAACTTTCATATTTTTTTCTTTCATATTCTTCTTCTTCAGTCAGTAACAAACAAAACAAAAAAGGAATGGGGTGTATTGGTCCAGCCATTTTCGCGTGATGCCGTGCCAAAAAAAAATTGGATAAATTTTTATAATATAGATAATCAAACACCAACAATAAAAATAATGAAACAAAAACAATAAAATTAGATAAAAATATTCCTTCCGCTTTTTGGTAAAATGGCTCCTGCCGTCAACCTTACCTTACATTATTTTGTTGATTCGTCCCATTGTGCTTAAGTTGGAAACTAATCTATTTAAACTACATAACTTTGAATGTCGTCTGTAGATACTAAAAATCGAATCAATATTTTTTCAAAAAATACAAATTCCCAAAAAAAAACATTTTAAATCCCCAAAATTTCCAATTTAATTTATTCGAAATAATCAAACACCAACAATAAAAACAATGAAACAAAAACAATAAAATAAGAAAGAAATAATTTTTAGTAAGGCTTAAGTTCAGTAATTTCAATTCTTTTATTGAATGAAATATTTTTATTTTAATTCAATAAAGGAATTGATTTTTCTGATTAAAAATCCACTATAGTTAAATTAAAATCTCAAAATGTCTCACTTAAAATAAGAAAAGTATATTCCTTCCGCTCTTTGGTAATGGCTCCTGCCGTCAACCTAACCTAACATTATTGTGTTGATTCGTCCCACTGTGCTTAATTTGGAAAATAATCTATTTGGGTTATATAACTTTGAATGCCGTCTTTAACTAATAAAAATCATATTAATATTTTTTCTAAATTCTAATTCCCAACAAAAAAGTTTTTAAATCCCCAAAATTTCCAATTTAATTTATTTGAAATAATCAAACACCAACCAACAATAAAAATAATCAAATAGAAACAATAAAATAAAAAAGACATTCCTTCTTCTCTTTTTGGTGTTGTTGTGACCATGAAACCTCTTACATTTCTTGCTTTATATTTATTTTTATTAATTTATTCCGCACTACTAATTTATATTATTGCTGCAACAAAGTCAACAACTTTTAACTTGTAGTAAGACAATAAATTGTCTATGAATACCGGCAACATGTTGGTTATTTATTTATTTTTTCTTTACTACTTTTTTCTATCAAACGCAATTCATGGCAAAGAGAAGAGTTAAGTAAATTGACAAAAACAGCTGAGACACATTCATGTCTGACATTATAAAATGTCAGATGCGGTAAATTCAATAACATACAATCATGCAGCCAAACACATTTCCCTAACCAAAATGTCAACAACAAGGAGCAACAAAAATGTCCAAGGCACACACAGACAGACAGACGGAGCGTTGCAGAAAAATGTTTGATTTGCGCATGCGGAATAAACGGAAGCTAAACAGCTAAAAATTGTTGCAATGAAAAATACAACGAGGCTACAGCATCACAGCATCAACAGCATCATCGTCATCAATGACAATAACGATGAACAGGAGCCACCAAAAGAGCTTAAGCAGACAAATACTATGGCTGCAAAGCACTCGTGCAAAGAAGGTCTTCTAAAGGAATGTAATTTGCAAATCATTTGATATTGAAAGTAAATAGATGTTTTTAATTTCATAGAATCAATTCCTTTGGTTAACTGCTGCACGTAGTAGATAAAAAGCTCTATAAGGATTTGAAAAACATGTGAATTGTATATTGTTAAACGATGCAGTTCGATTTGCGGCATTGCTGCTCGTTCTACAGCTCTGGCATTCAACAAACATTCGGGGAAAAAAGGATGCCGGCTGTTGTAGCGCTCATTAGGCAAACGTAGGCCTTAAGTTACGGACGTGTGTTATTTAGCAAATGAACAAATCAAAAAATCAACAAATAAATAAAAAAAAATTAATCAACAACGTGGAATTGAAAAATAAAAATTCGCTTCTAGGATTATTTTTTGCAATTTTTTTTAGTGCATGTAAGTGTGTGTGTGTATTTTGTGTATATATATTAAATGGCTCATGTTCGCAGTCTATGTTCTTTCACCTCCACATAACCAGCGGCAAGTAGTCATGCCAAACACCCAACCGACCCTGACAGCAAATGGTGGTGGGGAGGTTTTCATTTCTTCAAATTGGCCCAAGACAGCAACAACAATGTGGTGTTAAGTGTTTGCTTTAAGTCATGCCAAAGTCATGACAAAAGAACAAAAAGTGAACTTAGGGCAAAAAAAAAATATATTAAAAAAAAGAACTGTTTTGTTTTTCTAGAAAACATGCAGCCAAATACAAGGAAGTTTTGATGACAGACGCAATTAAATAATTAATTAATTTCAATGAAACTAAACGAAACGCGTGTAAGCTTTTTGTGCTTCACTTAAACAATTCTAGTAAATGAAACATTTAAAAGAGGCAAAACATGAAATTACCATAAAATTTCTTACTCGTTTATTAAAAAAAAAAAAAAGAAGTGTGAATAGTCTACGCTTTTGTGGGGCTTAAGTAGATTCTTGTTAATTTTTTTCTTTCTTGTTAACAAAACTTTAATACAAAACAAAATCTAATTGCACGTTAGAGGTCAAAATTTAACGTTGAACTTCAAAAGAAAAGAAAACCAAGCAAACCGGTTACATTTGGGAAAAATTCATTTAAATTGTTTGCAGAAAACAAAACTGCTTAACGCTGAGAACGAAGTTCATTTGTTATCATTACGAGACAATAGTTTTTGCAAAAAGCAAAGATAAGCTTAAGCAGAGATAAGCTGATTTTAAGTTAATGACACCATTGTAATCTTTATATTCAAAAGTACTTCATGGCCAAAATCTCAAATATTTTGTGCGATTTTTCCGGAAGTTATATCGCAGTGACTTGTTGTTTATCTTTTAAATAATAATTTTTTTTTATTTAGCTTATATTTGGGTATATTTCAAAATGAATGTATAACATATTTATAGTGTGTAGAACGATGTTTTGTTAAAAAAAATTAAGTGAATTTACCGAATTAATCAATTTAATTGTAAAAGAAATAAATTTTTGAAAATTGTCTGGAAAGTTTATAAGTGCTCTACGGCAAACTAGTAACATATGACTTAAGCAATTTTTCCTTATTGCCACAGATATTTTTATGTCCTGTGAGTTCTATAAAGTAGGGTACAGTCAACACTAGTAGATAGACTTGTATCGAACTCATTCAGTAGCTTTTTTTTTACATAAACCAATTATCAAACCCATTTAAATTAAATGGATTTGATGATAAGTTTGTATCAAACCAAATTAAATTATATGTGTTTAGACTTGGGTCGAACTCGTTCACTAGTTCATTTTTGCCACAAACCAATGATCAAACCCATTCAAATTACTTGGGTCGAACTCGTTCACATTTAAATTACATGGGTTTGAGCATTGGTTTGTGGCAAAAATGAACTAGTGAACGAGTTCGACCCAAGTCTATATGGGTTTGATCGTAATTTTGTGTCTAAGACGAGCTCAGTGTTGTCAGTTTAGGGGATTTGTCCCCAAATTGGGGATTTTAAACTATGTTATTTTTTCTTTGCAAGTTTTATAAGTACAAATTAAATTAATATGAATGTAAATATAGCTATCGATATAAATGAATTTTATTGAATAAATATGTTATTTTTGGCATTATTTTTTAAATAAAATTAAAATTTTTTTTATCTTTTTCACAAAACAAAAAATTTAAAAAAAAACTCAATTTGGGGGTTTTCGGGGATGACAAATAAAAATTGGGGATAAGCTCTAGAAAAAAACTGGCAACACTGGACGAGCTCCTGAATGATTTCGATACAAGACTAGCCAATAGGCTTGGTTCGAACTCGTTCACTAGTGCATATTTGACACAAACTAGACTTGGGTCGAACTTAATCAGTCAGTCGCTTTTGACACAAACCAATGATCAAACCCATTTAAACAACATGGGTTTTATCAGAGATTTGTGTCTAAAACGAGCTACAGAAAGATTTCGATACAAGTCCAGTGTTGAATAGACTTGAGTTTATGTCAGAAACGACGTACTGATTGAGTTCGCTACAAGTCTAGTGGTTACTAGGCTTGATTAGAACTCGTTCACTAGTTCATATTTGAGTAGAATTGGGCCGAACTCGTTCACTAGTTCATTTTTGCCACAAACCAATGATCAAACCCATATAATTTAAATGGGTTTAATCATTGGTTTGAGGCAAAAAAGAACTTGTGAACGAGTTCGACCCAAGTCTATATTTGACATAAATAGACTTGTGTCCAACAGTTCTTTTTGAACTAGTTCGTTCAGTTGGACACAAGTTCGGTCAATGTAAATTAAATGGGTTTGAAACAACTTTTGATTCAAACGCTCTCAAACTAGATCAAAAAGAACTGTTGGTAGACTTGGGTCGAACTCGTTCACTAGTTCATTTTTGCCACAAACCAATGATCAAACCCATGTAATTTAAAGGGTTTGATCATTGGTTTGTGGCAAAAATGAACTAGTGAACGAGTTCGACCCAAGTCTAAATGTTGGACAAAAGTCTAGACATAAACCAATGATAAACATCATATATCCATCAAACATTTAAATTTGTGCTTGTTAGTAGACTTGGGTCGAACTCGTTCACTAGTTCATTTTTGCCACAAACCAATGATCAAACCCATTTAAATTACATGGGTTTGATCATTGGTTTGTGGCAAAAATGAACTAGTGAACGAGTTCGACCCAAGTCTAGTTAGGTTTATTATTTTGCAAAAAAATATTTAATAATAATGCATTGGTGGGCGTCTCATGATACAATTGTGTTTGAGAGCATACACACGAGTTCTTTTCCTCTTTAATTAATGCTAGGAACACAATTGGGACGAACGACGAATTTCGTCCACATCGACGAATTCGAAGAATTCGCTGCGTAAATTCGTCGTGTGAAGCACAATAACGACGAATTTACTCAGCGAACTCAGCTCTTATAATTGATAAAGTTGGTTATTGTCAGTGTGACCATATTATTATTCCTCTGGATTTAGCTTTAACATTTTTATTAAACTCTTAGCTTCTTTTTTAGCTTTTTTAAAAATGGATTTAGATTTGTTCGCCTTTTTTAATCCAAATTGCGTATTATCTAAAAATATATTAAAGACATACGTGATTTAGCTTAATTTTATTTTAAAATCTGGTCACACTGTTTATTGTGTATGTAAAGAGAATGAGAGAAAATTACTTTTTTCATCGTTCGTCGGCGTAAAAATAGAAATAAATCTATCTCAGAGTTCGTCACGCACGACGAATTTCGTTCTACGGCGGTGTTGTGTTCATTTTCATATGAACAAAAGTGTTTTATTTTTTATGACGAAAGTTCGCACCGAAAAATTCGTCGTTCGTCCCAGTTATGTTCCTAGAATTAGTCGCAGATGATACAGCGACGAATACACATAAGGCGAATGTTTACATATTTTTAATATTTCGCAGCAAACACACGTAACTGATGATATGATATGCGAAAAATATTTTATTATATAAAATTTTTATTGAATTGAAAAAAAAATTAATAATGGCCCTTATTATGAGCAACTTTCGATCTTCGACTGTAGTTGAAAATACTGATCGAACGAATTTTCATTTGGTATTATGACGAGCATTCGATAACGAACGTCGTTATTGTGAATAAAATCGACAAAAAAACAGCTTAAAATTTGTGTTTGTGTACTTAAAAATAAAGATTGTTCTACACTTAGATTTCCTAACAATTTTGCATATTCAAATACTTCATCGAAAGCTAAATTCTGTTCGATAGAAAATTCGTTGCCCAGCGAAATTTTCGATGCTCATAATTAGACTTGGGTCGAACTCGTTCACTAGTTCATTTTTGCCACAAACCAATGATCAAACCCATGTAATTTAAATGGGTTTGATCAGTGGTTTGTGGCAAAAATGAACTAGTGAACGAGTTCGACCCAAGTCTACTCATAATATGAATTGAACATTCGATTTTCGATGTTCGATGTTCGATGACCATCGTAGATCGAAAATCTAATGCAACTCATAATAGGGCCTAATATTTGAGCTACTTTTCATAGAGATTTATGATTTATGTTTAGTTTGGCTTGGAATTTCAACATGAATAGACTGACGCCTGAACAACGCTTCCAAATTTTGCACTGAACCGCGCACGACGTCCATTTTACAGTCATTATAATGGTCCACCAGAGCAATTAATTCATTTATTCTAAGTGATGATGAAGTTGGTTGAATCATTGGTCTGTACTTCTTTTAAAACGATGCTGTTCAGAACGTTACAGTCAATGGCGACAGCTAAAGAACCATGATTGCTGACTTTTTCGTTCATTAATTGAACAACCATGATGTGCAGGAGCTGTAATTTCAACAAGACGGCACAAAATGGCACATAGCTCGTGCCACAATTGATTTATTTAAGGAAACGTTTCGTAACAGCATAGTTTCACGATTCGGACCAGTGAACTGGCCTCCAAGATCGTGCGATTCAACGGCGTTACACTATTGTCTGTACTAGTCGCTAGTGTACGACGATAAGCCAGAAACAATTGGACACTTGGAGGAAAATAATCGCCGCGTTATTGCCGATATACCGCCACAAATGTTGGAAAAAGTCATCGAAAATTTGTTTTTCAGATTAGACTACGTCCCAGCCAACCGTAGCGGTCATATGTCAGAAGTCATACTTAAATTATAATGCCAAAAGATTATCTTTCGAATAAAATAAATTTCTTATCAATCTTAAAAATGCATCTTTGTTTAGTTTATGTATTTTTCTATGAACAATAAGTGTCTGCAATTTAATGCAGCATTATATTTCATACGCTTGGATTTGTGTTCGTTGGGTAGCTCTGCCAGCTCACTAAGGGCTAATAAATCAGTGCAAGTTAATCTTTGTTTTTGGTTTAAAATGTGTTTAAACCAGCAAACCTATAAATCAGTGCAGTATTTAAACCATCTGTAAACGCATAAAATTGGGCGTTTAAACTACCAATACAGGCCATATGATTTTATTACTTAGAGACCATATGTTTTGCATTTAAAGAGCACTCAACTTTTTTCCAAGCTTCTACTTTTTCTTCAGATCTTGTTCGATTTGTTTTCTTACACTCTATTGTTCTTTTATGCTATTCGACTCTGCCAAGAATATATATAATTTCTTTCTCAGTAAAATTTGGGTACTTTTCATTAAATTTTATTAAATTTTTGGCCTTTTTGATTGTGCAAAGAACTGATAGCCTGCTGCAAAACAGCTGTTTTTTTTTGGCATTTATTCTAGTGCTGCCACAATATAATTTTTTAAATTACACATAAAGTATGGTTCACTGATTTACTCCTGTTGAGTTTAAACCACATATAAATTAAAGTTTAGTTCAACTAAACTAGCATTTAAACTTTAACTGATTTATTAGCCCTAATACTAATAAGCATTAATACACTAACAGTGCCCACCACTGAAATAATGCGGGATGTTGCTTCAAATGATGTTGAATTTATAGCATCTTTAGATTTTGATGTAAATTTAAATGTTACACATAAAATTTTTAAATAAAAAGCTTTCTAAAGATCTCTTCTTTTTTAAGTTAAAATGATTTAAGTACATTTTTAATTAGTTTTAATTATCTGCGAACTGTCAGGGATTTCATAAGTTTAGGAGTCAGGAAGGACTACAATTGCAAATTTTATTTTATTTACATTCTGGACACTATTAAGAAATAGGCTATTTATACGCTTTTGTAAATAGTAAAACTTTGCTGCTTTGTTTTTAAAATTATCATTTTTTTATATTAAATTGGCATTGGCTCATTTTGTTGTTGATTAATTTAAAAAAAAACAATAAATGCTGTATTGAGAATTCCTAATGAATGATTATTACCTTCATGGTCAATTGGAAGATCAGGCGAGATATTGTTGACTTTTCATTATAACATCTAAATTACGAGTACTTCTGTTTTTTTTTTTTTATTTCAAACACAAACAGTTTTAGAAAATAGTCAAAAAAAAATAACACTATTTTTCAAATTAATTTCAATAAAAGCTTAAATTTTTTACTACTGTTAATCCGTCATAGATACTAAAAATAACTTGTTGAAATAATTGCTTAAGTTGACTCACCAAAAATTTATCCATAGTGGGAGCTGCAAAAACAAAAACAAAGGTTGGAAATTATTAAGACTTTATTATTATAAATTACAGATTAAAAAAAAAAATAAAACATTTTTATAAAATTAGCCGCATTAACTCCAGAACCATAATTTTTGTGAGTTATGACTATGTTGCAAAAAAAGGAACGAATATACCTACTTTTTTCATTTCAGAGCAAAAATAAATATTTTTTTACGATTTTTAATAGAAAATTTTTGAATGTAAACTTTTGTGAAATACTGTATTTGAAAAAATAACAATTGAAAATTTTTACTAATAAATTTTTTATATGTATTTGTAGCTTCATCTCGTCATTTCTTGACACTTATTTTGTCACTGACCCCACTGTGCGTTCTTCTGCAATAGCAAAGTTTCCATCAAACAAGATCTAGGTGATTACATATTTAATATCCCCATTACAAATATCATCATTTGCTAGAGTCATTTGTCAAACAAGAAAAATTCTACACCTAAAATCTTTATTAATCATCTTAAAAGTGCAATTTACCTCCTTCCATTACACAGAGTTTATTACATATACATATTTCTGTAAAAGTAAACTTTATCTTCAACACTTTGTTTAAAAATATCGATCATCTTCATTTAAAGCACATGTGTCTTAAATTACAAATTCAATGAATATTTTTAGTTTCCATTACCATTCTTAGTGTTTTATTTTATGCATTTATACCTATTTCTATTTGTTTTTTTTTTCTTTCTTCTTATTTCTTCTTACATTTCTGCAAAAATAAACTACATACGGCCAAAGAGTTGTTGTTGCTGGCTGCTGTTACGAGTAGCAAAGAAGAAGTTCTTTGTCTTAAACTTCTACTAAAAGACCATTTAGTATGTTGTCTACACACAACAAACAAATCACACGAAGAACAACAAACCAAAAGTAATAAAAGCCCAGGAACAGAAACAGAAACATACAGCAGGAACAAAAATGCAGGCAGTCAGCAACCAACTTAGGAATAAACAAATGCGAACATTCAGCCAGGTCGAAGCAAAAACAGGATACGTTTGCATTGGATGTAAAAAATAATCACCCCTATCGTGAACAGTTTTTCCCTCGAAATATTTTCCCTTTTCCCCAAATTGCAATAGTGAATAATTTTTCCCATAAAATGTGTTCCCGTTTTTGATTCCCCTTATCATGAATAATAATTTTCACATGGATTTTTTCACTTTTCCCTTCGCTTTGTTCACTTTATTTTTGCAGGCGAACTGAATAATTTCAATATTATACTTGCAATTATATAGTAAAACTTATAAATAATTATTTTTACGGCAAGCTCAATAAATAATGCCCACGATTAATAACAATAATTCCTTGGAACACCTTTTTTCATTGAACACTAATCTCATTGGTTCACATGCCGTAAATTTTATGGTTATGGTATATTAAAAAAAATTTTGCACGGCGCCTAAAACAATTTAAAACGCAACTTTACACTCTATAACTTTTCATTTAAAACTCAAAATATGTGTATTTCTTATTATTAAATTTAATTTGTTTGATTTTGAATTAATTTTGAAGCTTTACAAGTCTTTTTCCCGTTTTTTACATTCACTACGCATTGATAGCGGGAACAAACGTTCCCATGAAATTCACGATTGCAAATTCCCCTTTATGGGGAATGAAAATTTCATGGGAACAAAAATTTCACATTTTATTCCCGATAGGGGTGAATATATTATTTTCAACTTAAAGAGCAAAATTAAGTCAGAGTTTATAATACGTGTTAGGGTTAATTTACGAAAAAACTCATGAACTTCAATAGGAAGCACTTGAGGAACATCGTGGCCACGTTGACCGGTCACTGTACCTTCGGAACCAATGCTAAACGTATGGGTCTCCCGTATAATGACCACTGATACAGTTGCAATGACGAGGAAGAGGAGGAAAGTATACTGCATCTCCTGTGTCTTTGTCACGCTCTATAGGATCTGCGTCATCACTTCCTTGGCAGAATATCCTTCGGAAGCTTATCCGAGTTATCGGAAATCTGGCTATAAAACCTGAGCATCTATATTAGAAATGGTGGCTGGTATAATCGCTGATCCCCCAGCCAAATTTTTTGACCCACTCTAAACTCACACACTCCTGAACAATTTTTTCTCTCTTTTCTACTTCTACCCTTCTCACCCTACTCTTGTTCTCTCTATCTCTATCTTCTATCAACTTACAGGTAGCACAACTGAGCTGGACTCTATCTTCTACTTTTCCTTGACAGCAGCCTGCTAGCTAGCCTAATCTAACCTAACCTAGGGTTAATTTAAGTTTTTCACTTATTCCCGAGCTTCGTTGCATTCACAGGTTTATATTTATTATTTTAGGAAAAATAAGAGGTATCGAAGTATGTAGATTTATTTGATATTTAGACATTTCGTAGCTGCTGATGGAACTCTTCAGTAGACTTCAACCAAAAAAAATTTTTAAATAATCCAAAAAGAACTTTATGTGTTTATGGTAAAATTCTTAATATGTTATTGAGAATTACAACAAACATAATAAGTTTTAAGGCCGCAAACAAAAATCTTTACAAAAACAACAACTTTGTTGTATTCTGCATTAATTCTTTTTTCTATTATTACCGCATTCGACACCAATCGAAATTTACAGGTAAACTCTATTGAAATATTTTAAAAAACTTTTCAATATCGAGTGCCATAATTTGCCCTCAGGTCAAATGAAATTTTAAAATATTTCAATGGAATTTAAGCGGATATATTTTAAAATAGCAATCGATGTCGAATACCGTAATTTGTCTCCAGATTTGCGCACAAATATCACATTATATACATATATACAGTAGTTTTCCGATTTAACGAACCTAATTGTTGTCAGGCCTGTTCGTTAAAGTGAATTGTTCGTTATATCCAAAAGGAATAAGTGTCCTCTATTTTATTAAAAACTCAAGGCATATGTTCTCGTAGTATTTTTAATATTTTATTAAACGAAAATATTTACATACATACATATTTAGTTAAAATATCAGTAAAAGAAAATTTCATAAAACACTAGGTATAATACAAAAATAATTTATTTAAAAAACTGGTTAAGCACAGTCAATTTTTTTTTTTTTTTTTTTTGAATTTATATCTTCCTCTTAATGACATCTTTTGAAGCTCTCTCCAAAGCATTAAATTTGAGATACTAATATTGTTTTGTTGAGCCCATTGAATACAAATTTCGAAATGCTTGATGATGACATCTTCATGTTTTAGTTTGGGTTCTTGAATATCAGTTCCATCCAGCTCTTCTTCACTTTCGTTTTGTTCATCGGGTAAAGGGCGTTTTTTCTATCCATCTATTCAAATTTAAATTATTTTTTTTTTGTTTTAAATCTGGTCAACCAACCATGGCTTGCATTAAACTATCCTCCATAAATTTTGTTGTGAGTTTCTTTGGCTTTGTGTAACAAAATGGCAAATGCGTTGCACGAGGAACCATTGAAAAAGTTTGTTTCCGATTCTCGGGAACTCACCTTGCTTTACTTTTTTTCTATTGCGATACCCAAAATGACTGTTCTTAACATTGCTTAAAAAATGTTCCTTTGATTTTAGGATTGTACTATTGGTGGATTTATGCAGCCCACATTTTTAACATAAATCTTTAACTCGCACACCCTTTTAACTTTATCCTTTAAAAACAATATACAGTAGTTTTCGTTTATAGTCACTACCGCTTATTGTCACATTAATGATATAGTCCATATTTAATGTTTTTTGTGAATTTTGAACTTAATTTTATTCAAAAAGTTGACGATATAGTCCATTTACCATATAGTCATATTTGACATATATGCACCAACTTTGTGGTAGTCAAAATCCAAATTGTATGCAGACAATTCGCGTTATAGTCACAAAAATTTTCAACAGATTTTTTTTAGTTATTTATTTAAGTCATAAACCAAAAAGTAAATCTAAATTTCAACCTCCATCTACTGTTTAGTAGAAGAACATGTCTTTAGAACAAAACATTGTTGCATAAAAGGCCATACAAATGTGCCTTTTAAATACAACATTGTTTTGTAATTGACATAATTGGATAATTGGAAATTCTTTTATTTACCTCTGCGTGGCATATAAAAAAATTAGGCTTATAGTCACATTAGCGATATAGTCCACAATTTCTGTGAATTTTAAATGTGACTATAAGCGAAAACTACTGTATTTCTTTTACCCATTTTGATGTTCGTAGCAAAAATTACTTCACACAACTTATTCTCAAATGATGTCAAACAAAACCATCAAAAGAAGAAAACTAACGGTACATTTTTATTTATATTCTTTTTAATCCCCGACTAAAAAAAGGGGTGTTATAAATTTGTAGTGTGTGTCTGGGTATCTGTGTGTCTGTCTGTGTCCACGTACAGGCCAAACGGCTGGACCGATTTTCATTTAGTTCTTTTCTGTTTGAAAGATGACTTGATCGAGAGCGTTCTTAGCTATGTTTTAAGAAAATCGGTCCAGCCGTTTAGAAGATATAACATCTTTTCTGAAAAAAGTCGGGGGTTTTTAAAATTTTTAATTTTTGTTATTTTAGTAACTTTCTGATAGCAATTATGTTTCTTATGTAATTTTACATTTATTCGTTATACCGAGCACAAAATAGATTTTTTGTTCGTTATATAAGGTATTCAGTAGGAAAAAATTGGATGTTCGTTAAATCGGAAAACTACTGTACTTTTTATCAGCTAAGAAGACAAGTTAAACTAAAAACCATCATATGTGACAGCGCATAGAGAAAGGGACCTAAGAGTAAAAAAAATCAATTCTCACTTTTTTTTTTTTTTTTTTTTTTTTTTTTGATGTGGACAACATCTGAGCATCGAATGAGACCGATCGATCCCATGCCCCAAAAGTTTTCCCTCCCAGATATATGCGCGTTTTATGATGTGATGGTACACCAAAGATACACGTGTTTAAATCTTTAAAATGGCTCTCCTGAACAAAACCGGTTTTTATCCTTAAGTCCCTTTCTATTTTGCGCGTCACATATACATATTTACTTTCAACAGGTTACAAACCTTTTACTCAACTCAAAATACCTTCATAGTTTTGGTCTTTATTTATTTAAGTTTGTAAGTTACTGACAACAACAACAAAAGAAGCACAAACTAAATTGCAAACACAAAAAAATATGTATATGTATATAAAAAAAGCAAACTAAAATTAAAATTAAAGTTAAAAGAACAAACCATACCAACCGATATCACCACCACCAACAACAGCAACAGCGACAACACACGATAAACATCATTATGATCATCATAATGATGGCGATCAAGATCATTAAATTTTGTACTAGCAGGCAGCAACTACCAGCAATACGGCACAGTGCGAAACCAGCCAACAATAGCGACAACAACAACAACAACTGAGCAGCATTAAATTGAGTATGGCCAAGAACTTGAACATGGCCAAACTTCTCACGACAAACACGAATAACAACAAATAAACAGTAAAGACGTTTGCGACCAGTGATGCCAACTCTTGGGTCATCAAAACCACTGTGAGTGAGCATACATATAAACATAGGGAAAACAGGACAAAAATTAAAAAATTGCGGTTAAGAGAGCACTAAAGTAAATATTTTCTGTTACTTTTTGTTTGCCTATGACATTAAATCGCTATATCAGGAACAGTGTGACCAGATTTTAAAATAAAGTTAAGCTAAATCACGTTTCAAAAAGAGCTAAAATAAGTTAAAAATTAAAATTTTAAGCCATAAAATAAAGCTAAACTTTTTCGGCTTCTTTCACGTTGCAATAGTTTCTTATTGCTAAAATAACGTTAAATATATATGTAGATACAAAAACATATTTTTCTATTATTTGAAATAAAAATATTGAATAATTTTTAATTAAATTATTTATTCATTATTATATTTGAGTTTTAAAGAAATAACACAAAAACTTTCCAAAAATTTAAAAACATTTATACTAAAATACGAAACCTCTTTTTAAATTAATTAGTCTAATAATGCATTTACATTATCTCGAAATCTAGTAGTTACGAGATTTTGAGCTAAATCTATCTGCTATTTACTTGATTTCACATACAAAACAAATGCTAATCTGTGAGTAGATTTGTAGGCAATCTACTCAAAATCTAATATTTTTATTTTATTTTTACTACCCTGTACAACATATTTTTATAATAGATGATTGAATTAGCTACGGTGTGCTTAAAAAGGTGTGTGAATTGCATACATTGCAGTTGTTTGATTGTAGTTTTGGACATTTTTCGATTAATGGGTTTTGTTTCGAATAAAAAATATTGATAATTGTTAAAAAAAAACATGGTGTAAACGGTATAGATTTTCGTAAAGATTTTAATTAAAATATGCCAGATTTTGTGCAGGTGTAAATGCCCTATTATTAACAGAAAACCTATATCCTAATTTTTGTTTTAAGTAAATTCATGCCGCTGAATACAAGTTCAACTCAAGTCAAAGAAAGTCTTATAGGCAATATTAATTTAACTTTTGCCATTGAAACTCCAAAATTGCAATCAATGTCACGTTTTTTTAAATTTGTCATTTCTCTTATAAATGCGCAATTTACATTTGGTATTTTGAAAGTATTTTTCAATGAAAGAATTTTATATATTTGAATGTTAACAAATTATAATTTTTAACCTTCCTTCGTCCAAAAAATGGTGTTATAAGTTTGTAGTGTGTGTCTATACATTTGTGCATCTGTACGAGTCCACGTACAGACCAAAGTGCTGCATCGATTTTGAATTAGATTATTTTTTGTTCGCAACGTGATTTGATCCAGAGTGTTCTTAGCTTTGTTTGAAGAAAATCTGTCCAGATGTTCAGAAGATATCACATCTTTTCTAGATATATTTAGTTGAATCTGTGTGTCTTTGACGCCGTATCTCCCAAACGGCTAGACCGATTTTAATTTTGTTTCTGTCGTTTGAAAAGTGACTTGATCTCGCCTATAATTGAAGAAAATTGGTGCAGCCATTTAGTCAGTACGCTTGGGGGGTTCTTCAAATTTTTAATTTTTGTCTTTATAACTTTTTTATGTCTTTAACATATTTTTTGAGAACATGCAATTTAGTTTAAAAAAACGGGTAAAAAAGCTAAATGAGTTTTTAAAAAAAAGCTAAAAAATAAGCTAAGAGCTAAACGGAAATTTTGCAGCTAAATCCCAAAAAAATAAGCTAAATTTAGCTCAAAATAAGCTAATATGGTCACGCTGATCAGGAAACTATTTTAAAATTACAGGAAATGCTGGTCTAAGAGCAATTTTCACAACTTTCCTTTATTTGTCTGCTCGATAAATAGCTTTGTATTATTATAACTAGAAATGTACACGTGAGCGTTTTTTGACTCACGACACGCACGCTCACGCAGAAAAAATATTTTACTCACGCACTTTCACGCCCGAATGATGTTGAAAATTTTCACGATCACGCACGCTCACGAACAAAATATTCTTAATCTCGCACGAGTGGTTTACAACTTATCACGATCACGCACACTCACGAAAAAGTATATAATCCAATTTGTATCTTTTTTTGGGTTGAAATATAGGTTTTTACACATACATATGCATGTATGTACATACATATGTATGTATGCACGTGTATATGTAAAATTTACATTGCACAGTGGGGACTTTAACAAAGTAAATGGCAATAAATCTGGAACTTCTAAACTACTGATTGGAATTATATGAAACTCCTAACATCCGTAGAGGAGGGCTTAGGCTTTATAACACATGTCATGACAGCCTTCTGGCTTGAGCGGGACATGAGTTACAGTGGCCCAAAGTTCACTAACTTGTACTCAAAAAAACTTCAGTTTTTAAAAATTATCCGATTTTTACCGGATAAATAAATTTTAAAAATATTTTTTCTGTTTAGGCAGTTATAAAAAGTTGTGACGGTAGATTTTGAAAGTTTCAACTATAAGATTTTATTATGTAGATAGTTTTAAACATTTTCAACTAAAATTTAAGAGTGCCTTTTCATAAATGCGGATGTACGCGAAGTTTTTTTGAAAAAAAAAAGTCAGAATTTAGAGAAGAAATAGTTGTGTACCATAAAATTATATTAAAATAATTTTATTTTTCTACATTGGTATATTTGAATTTCATATGAGCCAGTTAACTACGCCTGAAAATATTATAACAATAGCACAATACACAATCTTGTGGAAATGGTCTTGCATCGTAGCATGTGCAAAATGGTATAGTATATTGATACTCACCTATTCAGGAATGACATCTCGTGAGAGGGTGGTAATTCGTGCATGATTAATAAAAATAGCTTACGCACGAGTAATTTATTTTTAAGTCACGACCACACACTCATATTTGTTTTCCATCTCTGATGAGCAAAGTAAATGAAGTAGAGATATATGAGCAATGCTGCCAACTGCTCAAAAGCCGAAATCACCATACCGACAAAACTTTTGACTAATACACTGCGTAGTATTAATGAAGACTCCCTTCATTACAAGGAGAAATTAAAAAGAGAAACGTTTTTTTTTTAATTTGGCTTACAAAGCGATACGAACTTTAGCCTAATCAAAACATATATATATAGAAACAAATGATAATAAAACTAAAACTCATTTTATTAAAATAAATTTTTTAATTTACCATAACTTGCTAAAGTTATTGGTTCAAATCGCATGAACTTCACAAAACAGAAAATCACGATAACAATTAAATAAAACTCACAATTGTTGAATAAAAATTCAAAGAACTCAAAGAAACACATACGCTCAATAACTTCAATAGAAAACGAACTTAAAGTTTTCGATTCTTACACAACTTCATGGAAAAAGAACATTTGATTTTTCTCTCAAGAGTGGTACAATACGAGTATTATTTATTATTATATTGAAATTCAATTTTTAACCCCCGACTAAAAAAAGGGATGTTATAAGTTTGTAGTGTGTGTCTGTGTGTCTGTCCGTGTCCACGTACAGGCCAAACGGCTGGACCGATTTTCATTTAGTTTTTTTTTCTGTTGGAAAGATGACTTGATCGAGAGGGTTCTTAGCTATGTTTGAAGAAAATCGGTCCAGCCGTTTAGAAGATATAACATCTTTTCTGAAAAAAGTCGGGGGCTTTTTAAAATTTTTAATTTTTGTTATTTTAAATAAATTTCTTCAAACTTTCTGCCGGTTAATACAATAAATTTCTTTTAAATAACTTCATTGCATAAATCTTATTCATATTTTCATTAGACACATGTTTTAGTTTAAATAAAAATATTTTGGAAGCAAAATTAAAGAATTCCGTTTTTGAGATGGAAACCTCTGGGGACATGAGGCAATGTTTTTCTGGCAACACTGTGAACAAAACGAACTCTGTAAATGTGAGATTCTTGAAGCTTCAAACTCTGGATATGGTTCGAAGCCTTTACAACCTGGCCAACTTAAAAATTTAATAAAGCAAAATGCATACACATACAGAGAATTAAAAGAAAAATATAAGAAAATTTAATTAATTCTCTTGTGTGTGCAAATTTTATATAAACAAACCAAAGAGCAGCAGCAACCATAAATGCAAAACTAAAGCGAAGTTTAGTACATGCCCGCGTCCATACAATCTGCCTTCAAACCAAACATAAAAATGCCGGTTGCAACAAAAAATTTACGCGGTTTTTCTATGGTCGTCTCTCTGCTCGGTCTGTAAACACAACTGCTCAATCTCTCAATTTTACAACAAGATGTAATAAAGACTTGTTCATATTCACACACACACACACACTGTGGGGCATTAATATTTTTTTGTTCTGTTTGCTTGTTCACTGTTCTGTTTTTGCACAACCACCCATTTTCTAGTTTGAGTTGTGTAGCAGGCAGAGTTTGGCCTTCGCTGCTTGCTTAGACTTTGATCTTCAACTTGACCATCATCAATTAACCAGCAACAACATTTGACCATGCAACTTGTATCCAGCATGATTGCATTTATGTATTTGGCTAAATGCAATAACATCGCAGCAATATCATTTGTTGCATTCAACATACATACATATGTATGTTTAACCATACTTTGAATCAAACTTGTTTAGCTCACTAATATCGTAATAGAATTTGCAATATACACATTATATTGTTGTTGCATCATATGATACATTCTGGAGAATCACAATAATATTTAGTACTTTTTTTTAGTACAATTTAAAGAGCAGAGTTGGGAATTAATTAAAAAAGAAATTACAAAATTGGTGTGTGAATTTTGTCTTTTTAGGGTTCCGCACATCAAAGGAGAAAAGTTACACCCTATTGTTTTCGGTACGATGTCCGTCTGCCACAGTCTGTTTTCTCGAGAAAATTAAAAGCTACGGACCTGAAATTTCCACAGAATGTGTAAAACTTTGGCCGCTACCGCATAAAATATATAGCAGTTAAAAATTATAGGGTGTTCTAAGCGGGCAAGGAAACATATTGAAATCCTATGTAATATAGAGAGAATTATATGTATATAGTCACTTGAAATTTTCAAGTTAGTGTACTTATACACAGACTAAACCAATGAAATTGGAATAATAAAAACTAAAGGGTATTCTGTCAGTTACTGTAATTTTGACAATTTGTTGTATCTTGGAGACGAACTCAAAACTAAAAAAATTCTAAAATTACAAAAATCCTCAAAACGAACAATTGCGAAACTAAAAAAAATCGCTAAAACTAAAGTAAATTGTCAAAGCCGAAAACATCGGAAATACTAAAAGAAACGCCAAAACAAAAAAAAAACGCTTAAACTAAGAAAAAGCACCAAAACTAAAAAATCGCCAAAAACCGAAATAAGTCCAAAAAAAGGAAAAGTGCAAACAAAAAAGAAAAAAAACCAAAACTAAAAACAATCGCCAGAAACCGAAAAAAGTTTACTTGGTACTTAAATTTCCCCAAAAATAATATATATCAGGTAAGATATCGAGAGCCTATATTCAAAACACGTCAACTCAAAAAAGCTAACTTTTCAGTAGAGCGAAAAAGCCAATTAATTCGCTCAATATTGTAAAAATAAATGATGTGCCTTCCATAATATGGTTTAAATATAATTACTAATTTATAGGACTGCAAAAAATATTTTATTTTGCACTGGTTTGCGTATTTTTATGAGATAGCATGTTTTAGTCGATCAAAAAACAAATATTTTCTCAGAGTTAGCATATTTTGTAAGAAAAAAATATGATTTTTTTAAAATATATTTATTTTTAATCAATTTGTGATATATTTTACTCAATACAAGATATAAGAATTGAAAAGCTACAAGAGAAAAACTTAAAATACCTTAAAAAAATAACATAAGCCTGACTGAAAGCCTCTTCAATCTCGAGGTGGTCAGCTTTAGCACTCTCTAACTCACTATCTAGCGTAACAGCGTCACTACAAATTATCAATTTCGAAAGCTTATGTCATTGACTATAATCTGTCCATATATAATGTTTATATTCGACCAACAGTTTAAAAGTTATAGATACGTTTCCAAATTTTTTTTATCGGAACCCCTCCATACTAATTTATTAAATGTGACCATATCTCAAAAACTAGCCAAAGGATATCAAAATCCTTACCAGATTCGTGTTCGGCATGCCAAATTCAATCGCATATGAGTTACATTTATAATAAATTACTAATTTTTTTAAAAATATTGGAAATTTACATAGGAGTTAGCATTTATTTTCACCAAAAAAATAAATAAAAAATTATGCTTTGAGATAGCAGAATAAGAAAAATTTATATAAAACGAGAAAAAAACATTTTTTTTTGATTCGGAATTTATACTACAGATGAATATTACATAGGGGAGCTATTTGCCATCGGAAACTCATTTTGACCAAATTTGAGTTGACGTGTTTTGAATATAGGCTCTCGATATACGATTATATAAGCTAAAGTTCGTATGGTATTACATATGTACATACATATGTACATTAGGGATATAAATTTAACAATTTTTTAAAATATCAAAATTGGCATAGCTCAAAAAAAAAAGTTCACGCACCAACCGCGATGGAGTTTTTTCTTCTTTTTGGTTAAGAAAAATTAATAATATGTTTATTTAAAACAAACAATAAATAAAAAATACCGTATAAAATTATGAATATTCAATATTGCATTAAGAAGGCCTCGAAATAATTTTAGATTATGTAAAATAATATTTTTGTTAGTTCAAGTCCTTGCTTTAAGTGTTTAGAAAAACCAATTGGTGCGTGAACTTTTTTGAGAAAAATTACAAAGATTACGATTTTCGTGGTTGCTAGGACATAGTTGACCCCATGATACTACGCCAAAAAATTGGTTATACATCTAATGTACATAGGAACTCTTCGTGAGCGTGTCATTGTTGCACATTGATAATGCTTAATGGGAAACCAAAAATTCACTTTTTTCCATTTTATTTCCAATTCATGAAGTGGTCCGCTATAAATGGCGGTTAACAGAAACTAATAGCGATTTCTTTTCTGACAAATTTGTTGCATACATATGTGTTACATGTTTTACATTTCTGTGTTCGTTTGTACAAAATATACAACTGTGAGAAAAATTTTTAATTTCTTTTCTGAATATGTTGCATGAAAAACATGTAAATATGTTACATATTTTACCCTCACCTTATTCAAGGTGTACATAATGCCATTTTTTTTCAACTGTGGTAACGAAGGTTTTATTTTGCATGTCATGTTTATAATTTCGAGAAAAGGTTTCTAAAATACAAAATATAAAAATTATTATTATAAAAATTAATATAAATAAATATTTTTTTAAATATTGTAGCTAGCTGCTTTCATTTTTTTTAGACATAATTAGTGATGTCAATGTGTTCTTAAAAATCATAAAAGTGTGCGCAAAACCTCTCAAATAGCCTTAAAAACCGCTACATTACAGTACATTAATGATAAAATGTAACCGTTGTAAATAAAATCAACTAGTAACAAATAACAAATAGTAACAAACCAAAAAATTTTGTCTTAAGTAGAACAAAAATAAGCGAATTAACTAACATGTGCATAATTAGTAAAGAACAAACGACAATGTTAAGACTGTTGTAAATATAGAGATGGTAAAATTGAGCTTTTATTACAAAAAAGCTTTCAGCAAATTGAAATAAGATGAATCAAAATAATTCACACATTCCATTTGCAATAATGCTAAGTATATAAAGCAGAAATCTACATCTACTGACACCACACACAGTGGACCAAACACAAAAGAACGCTGATGATGAAGGTTTAGTGGCCTTCGAAAACGGCTGGCTGTTCCGTTCAACTATGTGTTGTTAGTCAGAATATTTACAACAGACTTTGTTGTTATTTGTTCATTAATAATTATCACATGTAATTTGGCTTAAAAAGCAATACGAACCTTAGCCCGTTCAAATCACAAATATAAAATCAACTAATTTTGTTCGATTGTAGTAACAGAATATGTGGCACTTTGAGTGATTCTAGGTAACATTTAAAAATGTTACATACATATCGCTCATTTACTTCAATAGTGGCACAACTCAAAAAAACCAGTTTTGCAGAAAACACTTTTAAGTTTTCAAATTGCATACAACTCAATGGAGAAATGAAAAAAAATTTTCTCTCAGGAGGTGATGATGGTACGAGCTATTTATATGAAATTTTTACACAAGATAAAATACGAAATGCCGCATCTTTCTGCATTATTAACTCAAAAAACTAATTTTTTGAGTTATGCCACTATTGAAGTAAATGAGCGATATGTATAGTGTAAAATATTTTTTTCAGAAAAGAAATCGCCATAAATGATGCATCATGTTCCAATTGCCATTTGACAGTTGTCTGTTAACCAGAGCAGTGTTGTCCTTTCAGTTAAAAGCCGCGAAGTTGAAAAAGTTAGAGACTTATTGACCCGCCCTAAAAAATGCTGCCACTCGAGCGCTCTATGCACATATGTACAATGTACATACGTTAACTTGAAGGATATTAAAGGAATATGGATTAATAAAATACATATATTTTTTTTTAAATATATATGTATTTGCAAACGCAAAATTTATTTGACAAATGCTTGAGATTGTAAGAGAGAATGGAAAGCCATTAAATTATGTATTCCTTTTTCCTTAAAACCGGTAAAAATATAAAACTTTCACTAAAAGCAATGGGTATCATGCATAAAACGTGAGCTTGAGCTCGGACTCGATTGTTTGAGTAAAAGGTGCATAATAAAATTTGATGTATTTGCTTTTACTCACTGCTCACGTTTGATCTCGTGTTGCTCAGTTTGAAGTAAGTTAGATGAGCTTGTGCTCATTTTCATATGCATAAAAACAAGCTTTTGCTTTCTTTTGTGAGCTCTTGCTTTTTGTTGAGCCTGCCTTATAGTTGACTCGCGTACACTAAAAAGGAATCATGGCTGAAAATTTTGTGCCACAAAGAAATACAAAATGTTATCAACAGTGTAAAAAAATTTAACAAATGAGGATAAAAAATTATTTAGGTTTGTATTCTTAATTATTAATTTTTTTTATATAATTAATAATAAAATGATAAAGTCAGAAGAAACACGTGGTGGTGCCCTCAGCAACATTGATAAAATTCGACTGTATTTAAGATTTTGTGCAGATCCTGGATTCTAAAACTTTATAGCCACAGATATTGGAGTCCATTAATCCACTGTGTCGCGAACTATTGCAGAAGTTGCGAAACTTATATCTGCCAAAACAAGCGAGTGGATGAAATTCCCGAAAGATGCAGATGAAATAAAAGTTGCTCAAATGACGCAAGTTTCTTTCCACAAGTTTTTCTTGCAAAATCTGCATTTTGGTAGGAATTACCTTGTTTTGCTTTAACAAAACAAACCTCTGCAGACTTTAAAAATTCAACTCGCTTGTCTCATCAGTTTCATAACGACTCAAAACTGCTGTTCACTTTTTGTTAACCTTCAAAAATAAACTACATATAGCAAAATCTAAAATAAGAAAGATTGCTTAATTTCTGTTACACATGTTTCTATTATTTGTTTTTTATTATTTTTACGGCCTGTCTCACGATGTCACCAGAAATCGTTCGATCGAATACTTATATTGAAAAATTTTCTAATGTTGTTGTGTTTTGCAGTACAAGTTGTCGATCGAACGATTTCTGGTGACATCGTGGGACGGGCCGTAAATGATTGGTACTTTTTTCTAGTAAATATTTATTTTATTTTTTCTACTAAAAATTTAGAAATGTAGTCAGTTTGTATTGTATTATTATTATTATTTGATTCTACTTCACTTTCACTTGACGACATGTTTGCACTTCAATAACTAGAGTTGTGTCGTTCCGGAACGAACTAGTTCCATGGAACGATTCCCTAATTGGATCGGTGCGGATCGTTCTTTTATACACGTTAAGAACGTGTATTACATTTGTTTCGTTCACTTATTTGTAATGTTTATGATAAATTTTGCTAATTTCAAAAGTTTATTGCTTATTGTGGGCTATTATTTTTTTTTACAAATATTTTATGAAAACAAAGAATTATTGTTTCTTAGTTTGTAAGATTATTAAAATAAACCATAAAAAACTTCTGTTGACGTTTTTACGAGCAACAGGAACGTTCTCTCGTTCCTCGTTCATTCATTGTTAAAAGTATAAGACCGGAACGATGAACGAAAGGAACGACCTAGTTCCTTGAGTCTTTTGGATCGGTTGGAACGATTCCACAAAAGGAACGATTTTGCCCAACTCTATCAATAACCATTAGACGTTTGATCTCCCTTTGCTCAAGTAATTGCAATTGGTTTGAACTCATTTTTATGCATACGAAATTGAGCACAAGCTGTTGCTGTTTGATTGAACTCAACTTTCGAGCAATTGCTCACCTGACTCAACTCAGCGCTTTTACTCACTCGTTTTTATGCATGAGACCCAATATCACATTCAATTTAACACACAACCCTTGCAAAGTCTTGCGTTTGCAAACGATGATCAGTAAACCAATTACAACAGCAACAAAAACAAAACCAAATCTCAAAGTCAAAGTCATTTAATTTGCAAACATGCCTTTGTTTTTGTTGTCACCACAATTCGCAAACATCGTCGTCGTCCACTTGCTTAAACGCTTACAGCACCGCTCTGTCGTCATATGCGCAGCTGCAGCGACAACGTTAACAGTCTTTTGTTTTTAGCAAACAATTTTTTGTAAAACTTGTAGTTTTTTTTATTAAGTTCAAGCGCAGTGAACACAGAGAGAAAATGTTTGAAATAAGTTTGGCACACGCAACTTGTTCGATGATTCTGATTTTGTATGAACATAAGGTTTGAGTGTGGCCAGCGGACAAGCAAAACAACCACTCTTTACTTAATTTTATTTTCATTTTTGTACAAAAAAAGTTTTTGTGATGATGAAAGAAGAGTTTCATAATGATGATGTTAATAATAATGATGATGTGATGCGGTGTTTGATGCAAGTTTGAAATTGTTTGATGATGTTATTATGCCTCTGCTGGTAGTGTGAGTTCATTTAAACTTTTTAAGCTGTGGATACTGCGGCGTTAGTACAAGGAAGACGTTTTGCCGGTAGCAGAGTTGTTCGAGAATTTCTTCTTTCTTTGGCCAGACCAACAAATGTGTGTGTGTGTGTGTGTGTTTGTGTTCCTCCAGCCAGCCATCCATTGATGTATCTGTCTGTTGTTGGTCGGTTGGTTTTCTGTTATTTTAACTTTGTTGTCTGTCGCTCTGTAGCTGGCTGTGCGTGTGTATGTTTGTGTTTGTGTTGTGTTGTGTTGCTGGTAACATTTGGATGTTATGTATTTTTTTAGTTGCTTTTATTATTTGGCGGCTGCTGCCTGCGGTGTGTTGTTGTTGTTGTTGTTGCTGTATTAAGCGCTGTCGTATACATCGCTGACTGAAGCTTTTCTCTATGTAAAAATAATATAAAAAAATTCGCCGCTTAACGGAGGCTATATAAATAAGCGTAGAGAAGTTATGACTCCGAGTCTCTTTGAATTAAATGAAGCGGTTGTATCTTGGTGCCAAAATCTATTCTACACAGATATTTTTTGAGCCCTCTTCTATTTAAACTTATTTTATAAGATATTTTAACGGTTAAAAAAAAAAAGATTTTTTTTAACTGAAACTCAAATGGTTTTTCATTCCCACACAATTATTAAAAAAGTATAGTTGGAATTTTGTGAATTTTAAACAAGAAAAATTTGCAAATACCTACATATATTAATTTAATTAAAAAATTTAATAAATAATAATCAATTAAAGTTTTAATAAACACAAACTAAAGCGAATAGAACTAATTAATATTACAAACAAAAAGTAAGTGCTGAAATAAAATTAAATAAATTCAAGGAATAATGTGTTAAAGAACATTAAAAACAAACCAGGATACTAAACTTTTGAAACAACCGGTCTTCAGCCCGTAAGGATTAAATAACAAATATTTAGCTAGAAAAAAAAGAATAAGGAATTTGTGCTTTGGAAAATTTCTAATTCTAAAGTTCCAAAACCAAAACGAATATTCTAGTGCTAAAAAAATAAATTACACGCTTTGCGAATTATATTATATAATTGTGTGAATTATTGAATTTTTGGGAACAATATTTATTGCTCGTGCTAAAGCAGACATAATTGGATTTTTAAAACATTTATCGAGTGTAAAAGGTGAGTGTTGAATGAAGTGTTTTTATACAAAATTTAACCCAAAGACTGCAAAGTGCCATTTGAAAATAAAAATTTATACCCATATGGAAAGAAAAATTAAATTTTCTTTTCAAACGTTTTTAAATCATTTAAAGGGATTTTTTTTATTTATTTATTTTATTTATAGGTACCTATTTCTAAAATAGGAATCTACAAATCCTAATAAGGATTTCTGAATAAGAAAAATTTGGAACAAAATATATTAAAAAAAATTCTATTAAACAATTTTTGCAATTGAAAAAAACTGAAGAAATTTTTTTTAAAGTGAAATTTTGAAATATTTTTTTTTTTCGTAAATAGAATACGTTTTAAACACATACCTAAATATTATTTTTATTTACATAAATATTTTCAATATTGACAGAAGCTATTTATATGATATGTGTGTAAATATATGGAGCCATAACCGGCAAAAAGGCTTAGGCGACAAATTTTTTTAACTCCGTTTTTTGACGAAAATCCAAAATTTACGCTCTTAAATTATCGTAAAAAATTAAACTAGAAAATTATGTCGCTCTTTTGGCGGTTATGGCATGTTATGTGAAAATATTAAAAAGGACATACATATTTTTATTTTTTATTTATTTTTTATATTCTTGCAAACAAAAGCTTTGCAAGAATAATTGTGAAAAACCCACCCACACACATATTTATGTAAAAAGGAAAAAGTGCTTAAGTCGAGATAGGATAATTTTGAGTGTAATTTTCATATTCAAAATATAAATATTTTTTTGCGATTTTTCGGAAAGTTGTTGCGCAAGGACTCGCAACTAACTTATCTATATCGACTTATAAACTCATATGGAATAAAAGATTAATTTAAAGAATTTAATTGATTGAATTCAATTTTTAAAAGTTTCAACTAATTCCAGTGGAAAAACTTAATCGATATTATTTAATTAATAAATGGTGAAAATTTAACTAACTTTTTAATTGATATTGCAAAATTTTATGATATAATCTTTTTTTCTTGGTGTGTATATTAAAAAAAATTGATATGAAAAAAAAGATATTTTAACTTTATAAATTCGCAACCAAATTTAAATCACATGGAGTGTCTTTTAACTGCCATAGCTTAAACTTTTTAACTAAACCGTATCAAAATGAGAAATTGGAACAAAAAATTATTTTTGAATTTTTTTCGATCATATCCTTTCGAAAGTTGCATCAATTTAAATTTATTATTATCAATAAACTTGTTTCGTTTTAAGAGTTTTATCAATTTTTTTTATAGCTGAATCGAAAAAAAAAGTTTTAATATTTTTTAATTTTTGATCATTTTCTAAATACTAATTCAGCTAAGCTGAATAGCATTTTTAAGATCGTTTAGTGTTATAAATTTTTAAAAACTAATATAAAATGTTCAATTCAGCAGTAATATTTTTTATAAATATTCAGATTAACACTACTAATTTATATACAAATTTATTTGTGTTATTATTCATGAAAAATTTTAATTCAGCTGAATTAATTACGATGTTTTTTATAGCTGAATCCTAAAAAAAAATTTTGTTATTGTTTTTCAATTTTTGATCATTTTCTTAATACTACTTCAGCTAAGCTGAATAGCATTTTTAAGCTCGTTTAGTGTTATAAATTTTTAAAAACTAATACAAAATGTTCAATTCAGCAGTAATAATTTGTATACATATTCAGATTTAGACTGTTAATATACATATGTATATACAAATTTATTTGTGTTATTTTTCATGAAAAATTTGAATTTTTTCATATCTCTTTTTAAATTGAATTTATCAGTTATTGGAACCTAATAAAGTATAATACTGTAATTTTTTTTTGTATCAAAGCTAAAGTATCTATCAATTCAGCTGCACTCTATTTTTTTTAAGTCTTAACTGCTAAATATTGCTTTTGAGCATAATTTTAATAAATATGCTTCCAGAATACTAAATTCAGCTTAGCTGAATTTTAAAATTATTATTTAATAAACACCTTTTTGCAAGTTTTAATATTTTGCAAATAGTATTTGGCTAGAATACAATTTCATGACTTAACTGAAACAAAGAATAATTTTTGATTTTATTCCTTTTAAAAGTTGCATCAATTGAAAATGATTGAAATGCACTTCTCCTCCATTATGTCAAAGTTATCTCAGAAATGTCCTGGTTAACAATTTGTTTGCTCATCCTCATATTTACTTCTAGAAAGCATTTGAATTTTCAAAGGGAAACGAAATGATGCCTTCTCAAAGAGACCTCCTACAACTCATGATATTTCCTGTCAAAGTTAATTTTTAAATTTTTCGAACAAAATAAATAAATATAATATTTTTTATCGTTTGTCCTTTTAAAGGATATTTCTTAAGGATGTTTTTTAATATTTTTTTATATTAATATAAAAGAAAAAAGGAAAGAAAGCTCTATATAATTTCATAAAAATAGTTACTTTACTTCTCTTAAACATAAATATTAAAAAAAATGTCCTTTTAAAAAAATAGCCTTTCCAAACAAAAAATTAAAATAAAAAAATTATATGCTTCAGCCTTAAAGCAACTGTATAAGACTTCGAAATTTTATGATTCTTTCTGAGTTAGTTCGAAAGCTGTAATGCTAAGAAAGTCTAGAATTTGAGAGCAGTGAGTGCCTCGTTTCTGTAATGATTATGAGACCTTTTTCAGTTGAGAAAATTACTATCAACAACAACAAGAAAATCTTTTACATATTTGATTTTTTTTTTCTTAAATTTATTTCTGTTTTTAAATGAACTATTTAAAATACAACCGATCTATAATGTCAAAGGCTATGCCAAAATACTACGGCAGATACTTAAAAGAATAACTTCAAAAAAAGGGAGAAATTTTTTTCAATGGAATTTTAAATTTTTTATGTTAATTTTTTTAATTTCATATAAAAGATTTTACAGTCTGACCTGCGATGTCGATAGAAAAAATATAAAATATACATATATATAAATAATATATAATAAAAATAATTTTTGTAAATTTACAAATAAAATAACCTGCTATTTTCTTTAATTTGTCATCATCTCTCCTTCAAATAATAAAATATCAATATCGCTAATTTGAATTAAATAATAAATTATTTAATAAATTGTCTAAGCACACAGCTAAAGCTTCTGCTTTCTAGTTTTTTTTTCATGCAATTGCAAAGTCATAAAATATGATTGTATTGAAATCAAGCAAATAAGCTCTAACCCCAACATCTATATACCAGCCGCTGCAGTAATAAAAAAAATAAAAAAAATATATAAAATAGGCAAACTCAAATGCCGCAACGTCAAATGGTCAAACTAGACACTACGTCATATCAACAATCAACAGCAATCTGCCTTAAGTTATAAAGTCTACAAATTACTATGAAAAAAAATGTCTAGAAAAAAAGTTTCAAACGACTGTGACGACTGATTAATAAAATATTCATTCATGAAAAAGTCAATAAAAGTGAAAAAAAATTAACGTTGAGGTTTTTTTTTCGTAGAAATGTACATAATACGAGGAAGCAAACAGAGTTTCAAAGAAAATGGCAGGTGCAGTAGTCGGGCAAGAATTTCATATACAGAAAACAGAGACCTCAGATATTTGATTCATCAAGTTAAAATGAATTTTTTTAAACGGTTCCCCCACACAGCCTTAAAACCGCAAAGCTTAAAATAAAACACATTTTACATCTAATACTACTGAATCTGAATAGATTTCATAATTTATTTAATTTTCACCACTTTTAATTAAATTCAGCTAGCTGAATTACATTAATAATGCCTAGTTTAAACAACTATTAATATTTCCGTTTATTTGTGGCAAAACTAAGCCATTCAGCTTGTAAATAAAATCAATCTTTTATATATATTTTTTTTAACGTCTGCCCATCGTCAGATGGGCAGCAGCAGACCGGTTTCGGCTTTAAGCCATATTATCTGGAATAATCGATATACATATATTTCTTTATCGAGATCTTTCAGTGGAATGTAGTTTATATTATAAGAGTGCAATTCAGCTAAGCTGAATAATCACCAACATATTATTTACATAAAATTAACAAAATTCTGTCCAGATGAGTTCATTTAATATACACATGTTGCAATCTCTTAAGGAATTTCCTCTATTTAATAATTCAGCTTTTCGAGACAAGTAATTATATGAATATTCATATGTACATATGTACATACATATGTGCATATACATACATATGCACTTGAGCTGTATTTAAAATTTATAACAACTTCTTCTGCCATATACCTACATATCCAAATCGAACACTCAATTCAGCAACCAATCATTCATTACATGCAGTTCATACATATTTTTCAACCAATTTTTTATATTAAAAAAGCCAATTCAGCTGAGCTTCAGCTCAATTTTGAATTTTTTGACAATTTTTTTAAGTGCAGTTCTTATTCGCTTTATAAAAAATTTCATTTCCACTCACTATATTGTAAATGAACAAATCAATTCAGCTAAGCTGAATTCGTAAAAAAGTATAATTTATAAATTTCTTTGTAAATTTTTTTAAACCAATTCTAATACACTTGAAAAAAGTTTCAACCAATTCAGCTGAGCTGAATTAAGAAAATTTCCTTTTATATTTTTTTTTATTTTTTTTTCAATATGTTTTTGGGTAAACGAACCAATTCAGCTGAGCTGAATTTTTGATATATTTATAATTTATAAATGTTTTTGTCGATTTTTTTAAATGCAGTTCTAAGACAATTTTTTTTTAGTTTTCCACCAATTCAGCTCAGCTGAATTTGCAACATAATTATAATTTAGAACATTTTTTGCAAACTTTTTCTACTGCAGCTGTCATACGATTTATCAAATTGATTTTGAATTTCCACTTACTATATTTCAGTTTAAAAAATCAGTTCAGTTGGTCTGAATTTTTTAAATATTTATAATTTTTATATATTAGTTTAAAAAATCAATGCAGGTGGGCTGAACTTTTTAAATATTTATAATACATAAACTTCTTTAAACATTTATATTGTCTTAGCATTATTTTTGTTAACTGAAATTTTTAAATACTTTTTAAAACAGTTTTAGCATTAGCTTATAACTATATTTTCTTTTAATAAATCAATTCAGCTAAGCTGAATTTGCGTTATAACATAGAAAAAATTTCTAGTTTTTATATTGTTACAGAATTTTAAGTAATATTTTTCAAATTCTGCTGAATTTTTAAGTAATTTTTAAATTTCTTAACAAAAATACTTAATTCAACTTTATTAGTCAAACATTTTTATTAGGTTAATTAAGGTGGTTTATTTTGTTTTTTGTCTTGTATTAAAAAAACTGGTTGCGTTCTAAGAGTTTTATCGATTTTTTTTTATAGCTGAATTAAAAAAAATTTGTTGTGTTTTAATTTCTTATTATTTTCTGAAAAGTAATTCAGCTAAGCTGAATATCGTTTTTGAGCACTCTTATTGTTAAAAACTTTTAAAACTAACATAAAATGCTCAATGCAGCGGTAAAAAATTAATAAATATCCAGATTAAGATTGTTTTATTATTTGTAGAAGTTTATTTATTTTATTTTTCATTAAAACTTTTAATTCAGCTAAGCTGAATTCATTATTACATACATTTTAAATATTTTTTTCATACATTTTTTTGTAATTGAATATATCAATTATTGAAATGTAATACTCGTAATATGTATATATTCATTCAATAAGAATTGAAAATACTGAACTTAAGTCCGGTTAAGAAAATATTCCAGATATATTTCTCACAATTATTTTTTCAAACTAAATAATCTTATTGAAAACTCAATTCAGCTGTTTTAAATTTTTGAAAGTCTCAATTGCCAAAAATTTCTTTTGAGCATTAGTTTTATTAAATATGCTTCCATAATACTAAATTCAGCTCAGCTGAATTTGAAAAATATTATGTAAAAAATATTTTTACTACAAGCAAAATAGCATTTTGCTAGAACATAAGTTAATACATTTCATGACTTAACCCTGCTCTACGTATTGCATAGAGAATAATAAAAATATTTTTGTTTAAAATTAGGTAAGACGATTTAATAGTGTGATTGCTTTGAAAATAGAAACCAGCATTTATATTTTTTTTTTAAATGTTTAAAAAGTAGTTTATTTGTTGTTGCCCCTCTAGTTCCTTCTTATCTTGTGCTGCTGACTTAAAAATGAAAAAACTATAGAAAATTTCCAAAACATTTTCTTCCATTTACAAACTGAAGTGGACATTCATAAAATATTTGGAATTTCTCTTCATTCAATTTGCATTGAAATTGATTTTTCATCTTTTTTTCAACTATTTATCTTGTGTCTATTTCTATTTGCATCTTAAAAAAGATGATTTACATTTATCAAATAAATTAGAGAAAAAAAAAGAAATTATTTTCTAATAAATGGTTGAGGTTGAAAAAGAAAAATTTATGAAATCACAAAATGGAAAAATCTTGTTTGGAAAGAATTTTGATTTTCACTTGTTCAGTTGCTTTTCGCAGTACGTACGTACGGGTTATCTATAAGTGCTGATTATAATTTATGATCGACAATTGTCTGCAGGATGTGGCTGTTACAGAAATAACAATTTTTGCCAGTTTTTTTAATTTCAATAATTTGTTTTTTTTAATGAAAACTTGGTTATGAAATAACGTTTTGCATTTCACTTTACTAATAAATAAAATTATAGCATAGCAGCAGCAAACGATTCTCAATGTTTTTTTAAGTCATCAATTCAGATAATTAATGTATAGAAAGCTGTGCAAGAGGTCCCGAATCAATACAGATACTTTAAGTGTTTTGTCATACACTCAATAGTCTGGTTTTAGTACGCGCCTTTAGGAACAAATCACATTGAAAATGTAACAAATTATTAAAAATTTTCTTACATCACCCTATATCAGATTTTTCCCATTTTTTTTTTGCAGAATTCTACTTTTTTCAAAGCAAACTTCTTAATCAGTAGCAAAGTATATACGAGTAAAATAAGATATAGGTATACTCTTTCGTAATTAAAATATAATTTCACAAAAATACAAATGATGACTGTTTTAAAACAAGCACACTTGTTACACATTTAATTAATTTACATATTTAACAACAAATTAAAAGGTATTTAATTGTATTCTTTTATCAATTTACAAAATCTCTTTATCTGTCAGAAAACAAACAATAAGTAGAACAGATATAAAAATATATATTAAAGTGTTCTATTTTTAAATAAAACATCGATCCCTTACTGCACACTTTCTAAAATCCGCTTTTTGATATAGTGAAATATTTGAAATTAAATAAAACCGCTTGAGTTAAATAAAATTTAAAAACCGGTTCTTGTTCAAAAGGTTTTATCACTTCATGCTAACCTGAACATAAAAATAAAAATAAAAAAAATGGAAAACAGAAATGAATATTTATACTTACAAATGCGTTAATCGATTCTAGATCAATGATTTTATGTACAACAAAACCATTTCTCATATTCTATTTCATTAAAAATTTATGTTATTTAACATGATGTTGGACATCATTCTCTGCCTATGCAGACTTGCGTGCTGGCTCAGAAAAATTCAGCATTTCACCCTGCTAAATCCCAGTACACACTAGTCAATTCTTATTACTAAGCTTATCACTTTTTCTTCTTTGAACTTTCATCGGCGTTCACACAATGCAATTCTTATTTTTCAGCTCATATATTTTATGCATAGTTTTGTAACATTACGAATGAGCAAGCAAAACTTATTGCCAGTACATGAAGCTGAGTACTCGTTTCATTTCCCCTCACCACTCTCTCTCTCTCTCTCTCTCCAACAAACTAATCAGCTTAGCAATAAGACTTGCATAGTGTAAACTAGGACTAAGCCTAATTTAACTTTTCTTGCCGTCTTAAGAAAATCACATTATTTAATAAAAATATTTCATTTTACAATAAGAATTGAAAAATATTGAACTTCAGCCTTTTTAAGAAATTATTCCTGGATAGAAAATTCATTAAAGTTCAACAACCTAATTTATAAAAATTACTAAGGCTTTATAAAGGGTTTTTAAAATAAATTTTCATATAAAAAGCCCTAATAATTTTTATAAATAAGGCTGGAATAAAATATTATATATGTATCAATCACATTATTTAAAGATAGATAAAAATTTGTTAAGGTCCTTTTTACAAAAACTACTTTATTGAAAATATGATTTTTTTATTAAATATTTGTAAGTAATTTCTTTTTTAATTTACTTTTTTAAGCAGCTCTCTTCTGAAAAGTAGTTTTTTCAAAAACTACTCTTTTAGAAGGTACTTTTTCTTAAATGCTATTTGCTTAAAAAGTACGAACCAACTTTTTAAAAGTCCGCTTTTTTTGAAACGTATTTTTTCTTGATAACTTTTAAAAAGGTTCCTTTTTAAGAGACACTTCTCATACAGGTACTTTTTATAAAAGATACTTTTTATAGCAGGCACTTTTTATAAAAGGTAGCTTTAATAAAACGCACTTCCTTATAAAAGTTACTTCTTATAAAATGTAATTTTTATAAAAAAAATTTTTATCAAATTTGCTTTTTATAAAAGGTACTTTTTATAAAAGATACTTTTTATAAAAGATAATTTTTATAAAAGATACTTTTTATAAAGGGTACTTTTTATCAAAGGTACTTTTTAAAAAAGGTTCTATTTATAAAAGATACTTTTTATAAAAGGTACTTTTTATAAGAGGTACTTTTTTTTAAAAGGTACTTTTTATAAGAGGTACTTTTTTTAAAAGGTACTTTTTATAAAAGGTGCTTTTTATAAAAGGCACTTTTTATAAAAAAGTACTTTTTATAAAAGGTACTTTTTATATAAGGTGCTTTTTATAAAAGGTGCTTTTTATAAAAGATACTTTTATAAAACATAATTTTTGTAAAAGATACTTTTTATAAAGGGTACTTTTTATAAAAGATACTTTTTATGAAAGATACTTTTTATAAAAGGTATTTTTTATAAATGGTACTTTTTATAAAAAGTACTTTTTATTAAAGGTACTTTTTATTAAAGGTTCTAAGAGGTACTTTTTTAAAATGTACTTTTTATAAGAGGTACTTTTTTTAAAAGGTACTTTTAATAATTTTTATAAAATATACTTTTTTATATTACTTTTCTAAAATCTATTTTTTATAAAAGGTATTTTTTATTAAAGATACTTTTTATAAAAGATAATTTTTATTAAAACTGCTTTTTATAAAACGTATTTTTTATAAAAGCTGTTTTTATAAAACGTACTTTTTATAAAAGGTACCTTTTATAAACGGTACTTTTATGTATACTATTTTTCTACAAAGTACTTTTTTTTAGAGGTACTTTTTATGAAAAATTATTTTTTATAAAAGCTACTCTTCACAAAAAGGATATTTTTTCTAAAGAACTTTTAATAGGTATGAAGAACTTTTAACAAAATATACTCTTTATGGAAGGCAATTTTTACAAAACATTTGTTTTTATAAAACATTCTTTTTGTAAAACAAAATTTGTATAAAACTTAATTTGTTCAAAAGGTACATATTTTAAAAAGTACTTTGATAAGATATTTTTTCAAATGCACTTTTTAAAAAATTCCTATTTACAAGATACCTTTTTTAAATGCTACTCTGAATGGTACTTTTTAATAGATATATTTTGATACCTATGGTTCCAAGGTGGAACACAGGGGAAGCTATAAAGAACCTTCAAGGTAATTTTTTTTTTAATTTTTTCTTCTGTCTTTCCCTTTAAATTTTTCCCTTTAAAGTATTTTGTTAGTTTCATTGTTGAACTCTTTAAATTAAATATTTAAATGTTCTTTAAATATAAGAGATTTATATCTCCTGTTTTTGGCAAATAATCAAAAAATTACTTTCGCTGATTTTCAAGTACATGCAACAAAGGAAACTCAATACATACTCAGACAGGAATAAAAATAACAAATTTAATAAAAATAAAATGCGTATAAAATAATAGAAATGAATTCTGCTAAAAAGTGTAGACCAAAAAATGCCTGTTAAAAAGTGGGTTTGTGCACACAGACAAGACACTCAAACACTCATGCAGACACACGCACACACACACACACACACACACACACACCAAATGAAAGTATAGATTCTATACTCTAGAAGGTCAGACAGTAGTTAAAGGATAACGTTGTTGTTATTATTGCCATTATTGTTATTATTACTGTTGTTGTAGTTGTTGTATTATATTACACAAGTCTGAGCGAAAGTATACACGTCTCATGAATGATATTTATTACAAAAGGGGCAATATTAATGGTTGTATACTTAGTCTGCTGTGGATGCTGCTGCAATTACATATTGTTTGTTGTTGTGTTTATTTTGTTTTGTAGTTGTATGTACTTATATTTTATAAATGTCTAGTCAATGTCTAGGCTTGTAGTCAGTGTTCCAGCCAGCCAGGAGTACCAAAGTTAACTTACTTCTTCTTTTCTTTTTTTATATTATAAGATTGTTTTTGGAGGGTAAAAGTTTATTTATTTTCTTAAAATTTTTCATTTCTTTTTTATAATGCGTAATATTTTTGGGGGCAAAAGAAAAAAGAAAAAAAAATACATACAAAGTTTGTCTGGATCTATGAGAGCATAGACTATTATGCTTTCTATTTGCTTTTGTACGTTTCGCTGATTTAAGATACTTTTTAATAAAAATTTATTTGTTTTTTATATTTTCTACTACAAATGAAGGTAAAAAAATGTTTTGTTAAAGTTAACGTTTTTTTTGGGAGATTATAACATGTTGAAATGCTGCGGGCTTAATAATTTATTTATTTTCATGTTTTTATGTTCTGTTTTTATTAGTTGAATGAACTTTCTATTAAACACAAAAGAAAATTTTTTTTCAAAAAAGCTTTAACACAAGTTAAAATATTTTTACATAAATTTTTCATTTGTTTTGTAAAAAAAATAAGAACAATAATCAAATTTTGCTCAATTTGCTTCACTTCCTCTTTTTTAATTTTTTTTACAAACTATGCAGCATGTGTTTCTAGGTAAGAATAAATAATTTTACATATATTCCGGGCAGTAAAACAAAATAAAATTCTCCAAGTACTACATACATATTTTATTATTATGAAAAAAAACTGACCACAAAAGGATTATGTATTATGTCATATACAAAATATTTTGTGAAGCTCAACAGCAAATATGTGGCAGTTACAAATAGTTTTGGAAAAAACTTTACAGACTAGTATTAATATCTCTGTTGTAGCACAGAAAATAGTCATATGGTATACACTTTACTTACATATCGCTATCTTAAACCCAAAACGCCTTAAGTAGAACTTCAAAAACTTCACAGGAAAGCCTGGTATTCTGTTCAGAATTTCGTGTGCAATTCTGTCTAACTACATGTAAGATTATTTGGTATGAACTATTTGCGAAATAAACTTGCAAGAGAAGTACTCTGTTCTTATTGCCAAAAACACTTAATATGTATCTGGCAGCATGTTTTGCCATGCAAAATGTTGCCGACATCATTTTTGTTTCGGCTGGGAAACATCATGAGCAGTACTTTTTTCGCACGGAATTTAAAACAACACTAAATAATTTCAACCAATAAAAGCGAAATATTTAGCAAAATCGCGAGATGGGCTACATTTGGTACATGACAAATTTTTCACAAGGAAAAATCAATGTTGCTCAACAGTTTTCGCATATTCGAACAGAGTACCAGCCTTAAAGGGGGAAAAATCCTACACTTCAGCATATAAAAAAATTTTCATCAATTAATAGTTACAATTAAATTGTAATTGATTCTTTAACTAATTTTGACCAATTTATATTTTCAATTAAAAATTTAATTGATTCAATTACATTTTTCTTCAACTAATAAGAGTGGAACAAACTACATAGTTGATATAATTAAATTCTTTACTAAAAAAAAATTTAATTGATTTTACAAAATTTTAATCCATATTACAAATTTTTTCATATAACTTTTCTGTGTTGGTAATGCTAATGGAATTTGCAAAAAAAAATTGTTTTAAATTTTTTTTAGTTAGTGCCTTCTGCTTTTTAACTAACAATATGTTTATGTATACATGAATTTTTTTTTACTAATAAATTTGTTCGGTTTCCAAAACAAAAAACTAAAATGGTATTAGAAGTACTGAAAAGCATTTAATAAATTATAACTTTTATCTATTTAGTGGAAAAACATAAATAAAACTCTTAAAAACTACTGCAGAGTACATATTCTGAAACTTTTCATAACAAAAAAAAATTAGAGATATGAATACAAACTATTTTTAGCTGTAACAGTTTAAAAACTGTTTTTATTTTTTTTTATCAATAAATCTCGATTTGTCATAAGCATTAAAAGTCAATATTATGACAAAACGCCAAAAAATATACTATGTATAATCTACTATATAAGCACACACACACACACACGTGCAAAAAACGATAATAAAAGAGTCTACCACCAATATGTTATACATACACATACACACATGCCTAGCAACAAAGCCAAGAGTGCATTTGTTTATATACATAGTGTATATGTGTTTGTTGCAGGGCTCAGAGTGTATATTGGAATTCACCTTTTATATATTTTTTTTTTTGTTATTTGAATGTAAATCACAACTGTTACACAAAAAAAAAATTAAAAAGTTAGATATCAAAAAATTTTTGCACACTTGACCACACAAAAAACTCTCTTACTAACCCTTACCCCTAGCTCCTACAAAAATAAATACACACACACATACATACGCAAAGAACAATAGTGGTCAATTTAATTTATTTTTCGGCAAGTTGCATAAGTAAGGCAAATAAAGATAATAGTAAAATGACCACAGAGAGATATAAAATTCAAAATATAACTGTGAATTTACCTATGTACATACATATGTATATACCCTGCAGAAAATTTGGTGACAATTGATCCAAACGTACTCGTCCTATGACTGGAGAAAATGCGAGTGTTATCAAAAGTACGGAGAAGTGTATGGTGAAAAAAAGACATATCGTGTAAATGGTTACGTATTCACCATTTTCCTGATGTATCGTCTTGATCTTGAGCCAATTTAATTTGGACTCGGTTCAATATTGTAGTAAACGACACTGAACATGTTCGATGTGGTTGAATACATGGACCTATCAAATAGTGTAAATATAATGCTAATTGGTCCCTCCAATGTGACTCAGGAAACAGTCCCGTAACTATACATCGACATTAACCTAAGTTTTATTGGTATATATAATTTTGAAATATGAGTGGCCCTGTGGTTGAGTGGGTAGTGTGCAAGCCTGTCATGAACGAGTTTGTCGGTTCGAATCTCAAAAAATTTTCTGCTTAAAAATAAATTATAATTTCATTTGCAACAATAAAAAAAATTATAAGTTTTCATTGTTACAGTTAAATGTCGAAATGACATTTATACACTCCCATGTAAAACTGACTGGTCCGCTTCATAGGAAGTGTTAGAACTCGGACTAGTCACTGTCACTTGGGGACCGGTCACGTGACTAGTATTGTGTCAGTTCAATTTCCTGCAGGGTACTTACATATATGTATGTATGTAAATGAGAATTTATATGTTTATGGCAGACTAACTATGCACACGGCGCACAGTGCAACATTTTCTTATCGTTAGCTGAAATGCAAAATCACCTCACATTTTTTTTTTTAATTTTATAAGAGCGAGAGAGAGAGAGAAAATACTCGTACTTAACCAAATTATTCCAACGACTGAAATAAAGTTTCTTTATCAGGGCAATCACGAATAAAATTCCGCCTGAAATTTTTTTCCTTTTCCAATTAAATTTTTTTGTTTTCCCTATTACTTGCTATTTTTTTATTGGATAAAATCTTATTTGGAAAATAAATTTTCCACTTCTCATAGCAAAATTTGGTCTTTAAAAAATTTATGTGGGTCAAAACGTGCTTTTTTATATTTATGGGTCTTCAAGCTCATTTTCAATGTAATTCGTTTGCATATGACTATCTTTTTAAAAGCAACACATTACAAGAATATGATATATGGCAATATTTTAGCTCTTCTAGTCAACAAAATTAGTCTCACAGAAAGGTTTTTGCTAAAATTAATATTTTAAGAAATAATGAAAAAAATAACCAATAAAATACAAAAAAATTATTTATATTAAAGCATGTACAATAAGAGCTTATACATATCTATTAAATTATTTCATACATATACATACATACATACTACCCTGCAGGAGAATGAACTAGTGTTCAACTAGTATTTTTCTAGTACAGAAATCACCACCACTAGTTCCCAACTATATATTTTCCTATACTATCTTAATGCTCAAATTAACATTGAGTGTGTTTAGAAAACTACTAATACCATTGGTACTAGTTTAGGACTAGTTTATTACCAGTTCTTTTGTAAAGAAAAATTCTATAAAATTGTTGGTTTATTCCTTTGTTACCCAGTGACAACTGCTACTTAAAATTCGCAATTATTTATCAAAAATTCAGAAATACTAAAGGGTAATTATAATTATTTAATTATAATTAGTTTTAGATCAAGCAAAAATGTTAGTAATTATATGATACCAATTTTCATACAGTGCAAGTGCTTTGTTAGACAATAGAAAATGGAACTAATTCATATACTAGTACTCATCAGCACTAGTAATTTTACACAACAACTTTAACCCTTTTTGCACTAGTTCTTGTTATTCTAGTAATTATACTAGTAGCTTTTAGACAATTATCGCCTATTCTCCTGCAGGGTATGTACATATAGTAAGAAAATAAATTCAGTAAAGTGCGACTCTGACTCGAGCACGAAGGGTTCCGCACGAACACTAGATATGTAATTTAATACAAACTTCGTCCTATATAATAAATAGTTTTGACACTTTATTTTCTTGTTTTGGCGATTTTTTCGGTTTTTGACGTTTTTTTATTTTGGCGATTTTTTTATTTTTGGCGATTTTTTTCATTTTTGCGATTTTTTTTTTAACTTTTTTTTAGTTTTGGCGACATTTTCGCGTTTTGGCGATTTTTTTCGATTTTTGGCGTTTTTTTTTCATTTTGGCGTTTTTTTCATTTTGGCGATTTTTTCGAATTTGGCGATTTATTTTAGTGTTAGAAATTTTATTTTAATTTTGGCGATTTTTATTTAATTTTTGGCGATTTTTTTTTTGGTTTGGCGATTTTATAATTTTCGGTTTTTTTAGTTTTACCGTTTTTGAAAATTTCAAGTGCTTGCCTCTTACGGTTTCCAAGATATAGCAAGTTGTCAAAATTGCATAGTCGAAATTGCATTAACTGATGGACCAACCTTTAATTTAAATTTTTTTTCCTTTTCGGACGGAACCCTAAAAACTAAACAAAAACAAAAAAAAAATATAAAATAAATGGGTTTGAGGGCCAACTTTGAGGGATGGACGCACCCTCTAAAACACAACTTATCGCTATGAAATTTTTTTGTATTTTTTATTTATTTATTTATTTATTTTTTTTTTTGATAAAACTGAACCGATTTTGAGGGGAGAGAATATAAGAAATACTCGTAAAATAAAATTCTACAAACAACTAACGGCCACTCTAATGTATATGTATGTATGTCACGGCTGCCAGAATTGAAGATTTATCGTCATTTTGACGATTTTTGGTGCCGAAAATAGCAAAATGACGATTTATAGATTTTTCCCTTAAAATTGACGATTTTTTAGAAGACCATATATTAAAGTTCTTTTATTCATGTATTACTTATCTTCTAAAACATTTTAGTGTAATTTTGCCCCCTCTTTATTTTATATGTATTGATATCTATCTCTATAAATTGATATTCTAAAAAAAAATGTGAAAAAAGGCCAAGTTCCTATAAAAAATTTCAGGCATCAAGACTACTGACACTAAGACTTGGACATATGTAACTTGGCAATATTTTTCATAATTTTACCACTGAGAGGAAAAAAGTTATAAGGGGTTAAAAAAGGACAATGGTTTCAATTTCCCAATAAACTTGTAAAATAAAACGTATGTATACACTAGGGCATGTCGATTTTATTTTACGAAAATCGTATAGCAAAAACATAATCTACAGGAAATTTTGAGAAAATTCTCCGAAAAAACCACGTGGCTTAAATCAATCCCTATATTGCGCCTCTAGACATGAAAATGTATTTCCTCTTCTTTAAAACATTTGTTTTTAAATTTAAATTTTTTCAAATAAAAAAATGTATGTACTGAAATAAATGCTACTAAATTCGAATCATTCTCCACGTACTTCCTGCTTTTAATTTTTTCGCGAGCTACCTTAGACTTAGCATACATAATATTTGGTTTCCCCTTTTTATCTTTAAAGTCAATGTCTTCAAATAAGGCAGCCAGTAGCCAAACAAGAAGCTCATGAAGAGGAAATAAATTTCATGCGGAGATGCGCGGTATAGGGTTTAATTTTACACCCATGGTTTCTTTGCAAAATTTTCTTAGAATTATTTTTTAGAAATCGATTTTTTTGTATTTTTCGATAGAAGAAATCTAATCTATCGAAAAATGTAAAAATCACGATTTCAAAAAAATAATTAGTTAAGCCATTTCTAGATTAAGGTAGCGATATGTAGATTTTGTTTTTACTATACGATTTTTTAATTTTTGCTATCCATACTAATCGACCCGGCCTAGTATACACGTTAAGAAATTCATTTTGATTTGTATGATTTTTCTGACGAGTTTTCGAGTATAAAATGACGATTATTTTATAGTTTATCGGGATTTCGTCGATTTTTCGATAATTTTATCTCGCAGCCCTGATGTATGTATATATTTTCTGTCTCCTCTGCCAGAATCAGTCGTTAAAACCTTGTTTTTTTCAAGTGTATTTAATGAGACTTGCAAGTTCATGGCCACTTGCCAACACTGCTGGGCATTTAAACATATATGTATATATGTATGAGAGGTGAGGTTCATCTCTTACAAATGCGGTAGAAATAACAGTTTGGAGAAGTATTTTTTTTTATCATCACCAACAACAAGAGCAATATGTTTGATATATGTTGTTGCTGTTGTTGTTTGTAATCTGCTCTGTTGTTTATTCATACAAATGAATGTACATATATACATATGTATGTATGTATGTTTGTATTAAAAGTTTGTGTTTCCTTTTGTTTCTTGTTTATCCAAAGTATAACAACATGCACCTGCTGTATCTTTCTTTGATGTATTGATTGCGTGTGTGTGTGTGTGTGTGTGTGTGTGCATATGTTTTTATTTTTATTATTATTATTTGTGCATGTGGGAGTGTGTGTGTGTATTATGTTGGTTATTTGCCCAACAAACAAACACAAGCTCGAATATTAGGAAGGAGATCTTTTTTATTAATTTGCGTCCAGCACACAAACGTCAAGAGTTTCTAAATTCAAATTTAAATTTAGTCAATAGAAATTTTTCCTCGTAAATATTTTTACAGCCGTATTCATAAAAAAAAGTTGATTGAGGTTTAAAATTCATATTAGTTAAAAAACGTTTTAAGGCTAAATAACGTTTTTTAAATATTGGTATTCATAATCAGTTTTTTAACTAAAAATCAATTAACTAGATTTTTTTTAAATATCGTGGCAACACTTGCATATTAGCTCTGCAAAACAACGATTGTTAACTCACGAAGTACTCGTGTCTATTTTGTTTATTTGTCGGTTTTCAGAGAAATATTGTTTCTATAAAGTAAAAGGTATGTTCCAACTTGTATTTAATAAAATAATAAAAAAGGTTCACAACAAATCTTTGTTAAAAGTGCTTTTTATATTATTTATTTTATTGCAGATAAAGAAGCACTAGAATAACGAGATTTATTTTGTTTGTTTTGAGTGTTTATACATCACTAGTTAATTTTCTACAATTATAATATTTTTGTTAACACATAAAATGAGAAAAAAATTACTGGCAATGGAAACTGGATCGCTCCTTTTCTTTTAAATATTCATTGGAGTATATTTGTTATTTCGTCAATAGTTTCTATAAAAAAAATTACATTGTTTTCTTCTAAATAACACTGGCATATGCATACATACATAAGTACATACATACATACACACGTATGTACATACAGGTAAAGTTCAAAATGTAAACAAAAACGAAGCAAAATTACAACAACGTCACCTTAAAATTGGTTTAAACATGGGGGCAGTCAATTTTAAAATTTGCTGATTTACGCAAGGTTTAAAAACCGTTTTTTAAGCTAAAATTCTATTATGAATACAATTTTAGCGAATTTTGCTTAAACAATATTTGAAACGCGGTTTAAAATTGTTATGAATACGGCTGTTAGTCTTTAAGAAACACGTTAAAATCCCAATTTCTTGTTCCTGAGATTTCAACTCTGCAGTGAGGCGACAACCGCAAAAAAAAACAAAAAAAAAAAAAAAGAGTAGTCATCGCAGAATATGTCACAAGAAATTCATATTTAAAGGGGCCTAGACACGATCACAATCATTGATGTCAAATTCGTGTGGGTGCGCTGAATGTTTTGATTTACACATGCTGGATGAACCGTCAAGCATTTATTTTGCTGGGTTTGCAATTTTTTTTTCTTTCCCTGCATAAAATTTAAAAACTTTTTTTGCATAAATTAAGCACGGTGATGTACGTTTTATTTGAAAAAAAAATTAAATATATTTGACTCTTTTTATTTATTTTTTTTTTAAACAAAGTGAAAAAAAGTTTTTCTCATATTAGAAAAGTTTTTTTTATTTTTTCGGGATTTGTATGCCTAAAATATTGCTGTTGCTGTGAAACAAACGTAATACGTTCAGCAGTTGAAAAAAATTCAACCATAATTTTCCTTCTTTGATGATTTTGTTTTTTGAATTAAAAAAAAACTTTTAGATAGAAATACTAGCCCAATTGACAATCTTGTGCAAATGGTCTTGTATCGTTGCATGTGCAAAGTGGTACAGTGTATTGATACTCACCACTAAGAATTGCTAAGTGGTGAGTATCTATATAATATACCGATTTTGCACATACAACGATGCAAGACCATTTGCACAAGATTGTGAATTGGGCTATTGTTTTAAGAAGCATTTCCTGCTCGAGCACAGATGATTTTTAACACCGTGGGATATTTTAGGATATTTTAATTGCATAATTTATTGACATTATAATAATTTCTCTAAGAAATAGATCAAGTTGCATGGCTTTTTAATAATCGTGCAACAATTAACGCTTCAATGCCGAAATAACTAAACCGATTAAACAGAGCGAATAGTGTAAATATCGGAACGTTGGATTAAGTCAAGTAAAAACCATAATATCATATTAAAAGCAAATACCAGCTGATCGTCAGCTGGCTTCATTCACCCCATCTGTCAAACTCCCTATAAAATAGCATAAAATCTTAACCTGAGCTTTCAATACAAAAATAAAAATGTTTATGTAAGTTGTTGTGTTAATACACTTTTATTAAAAGCTGACCGCTTTTCAATTTAACTTGCTTCACCTACAAAACATCTCAAAGACAAACAATTTCATTAAAAAAATAAAATAAAACTTTGTGTCTACTGAAATTCATAAAATATTTAAATTAGATAAACTTTAATTGTCAATTGCATTTTTATTGGCAGATTTATATTCTTGTTTCTTTCTACTCCAGCGTCGCTGTGAGCTGGCAATAACCGAAAAACTTTTATTCCACATGTCATTTAAACTTTTTTTTATCACGGATGGATTGGATTAAGTTTTTTACGTTTATTATTTGCTGTGATTTAAAATGCAGCTAAAAAGCATTACGAGCAAGAAAAAAATATATAGCATTGAAAAAGTTCTTTGACAAATTGCTTTTAAATGGAGACAAGAAAAAAAATTGTTTTTAGTTTATTATTTTTTGTGTATTTTTCATATTAGGAGAGTTCAGCATTTGTTGCAAATGAGATCTTGTAGAACGCAAATTAAAAAGAAAAAACGTTTAAGCAAGCATCAGAAACTAAAAATTTTGAGGTTTTGTTAATTAATGTTTTCAATCAAAAAAATTAATAATAAATTTTATATAATTTTTTTTTAATTTGCACTAAACTCGGAACTTCGCTGTTATTTTAATCAGCTGAAATTAATGAAAGAAAAATTAAAAAAAAAATAATTTATTGCTTTGGACTTTAGCTTCAATGAAATTGATTTTATTCGTGAGAATTTTATTTTAATACCGAAATTCTTTTTATTTATAAAAGAGACGGCAGCGTGTCTTTCACTATCACGCACATTGAACCCATTTCAGATAATTGTCAGAAATTTTTTGATTATCAGACGTGTAAAGTTTATGCTTCTGAAACTGGCATTAACAGAAGTAATTTTTGTTTTCATATTTTGTGAGGTACAAATTTCAAAATGTCTTTTATAATCATGACATTCTAAATAACGATTTCAGTATAAGGGCTGTGCTATAAAAAGCTGCATAGTTAGAACTTCTAAAAGTTTGAATTACAACAAGTAGAGAAAATTCGCATCTCATCTCATCTCATCTCATCTCGTGCAAATTAAAAAATATATAAAATTATAAATTATATTACTTATTTTACTATTTTTGCTATGAAATGCAACACTGCAGAAAAAACATTAACATTTGCTAGTGTTAAACTTGCTGCTGTTAAAATTCACGTACAATTTGCTTCATTTTGACAACAAAGAAAAGTAGCAGCTGATTATGAGATCACCTGGTATGAATTTGCCTTGACTGCAAAGTTATAATATATGGATCTTCTTAAGTGCTTTGGCTGCTCTTTGTTTGTCTTTGCTGAGAAACAATTGACATTTGTTTTTAATTTAATTTCACTGTCAAAGTTACAGTTATTGATTTATATTTGTTAATTTGTAATTGTTGACCTTTAAAATATAATATGTATGCATGTGTATTATTTGTTTATTTTATTTCTTGTTAATTACTGTTTTTTTTTTTGCTGAAAAATAAAAGTTTCCAAAAAAATCTCAAGAAATTGATGGTTACTTTCAAATATAAATTTTTTCAAAGACTTTATTATTATTTTATTGGTGACTAATGCTTTAACAACAAGAGTGATAAAATTAATGTTCTTTCTAAGTGTGAGAAAGTGTTATTTTTTTTGTAAGTCAATAAAAAAGTAATTTCGTTATTAAATTGAAAAGTAAAGGTGTGAGAAAGTAAAAGGAAGCTTAAAATATATTTTAGTGAATAAAAAAATTTACATACATACTCGTATAAACAAATAATTATGCCCTATTTCAGTAAAAATATTTGAAACGTTTTTATTTGAAAAAAAAAAAATAATTGAGTGTTTGGTTTTGAATTCTCTGATTTAACAAACACCTAGCACCAATTTCACCAATTCTAATTAAATATCAATTCATACTTAGTCCCTATTTACACTATGCAAGTTTTATTGCTAAGCTGATTAGTTTATTAGGAGAGAGAGATGGGGGGAAAGGAAACGTTTCTGTTCCCCTCGTCTCTCTCTCCCTGAAACTAATCAGCTTAGCAATAAGATTTGCACAGTGTGATTTGGGACTTAACAATTTTTTTTCATTTAAAGTAAACAAAAAAGAATAAAATATATTAAACAAGTTTTAAATATGAATTGTTATTTATAAATTGCTGAAATTGGTTCGAAATATTTTTTCAAAATGGTTGTTGTCATTGCTAAGGAAAAATAAAATTATTAGTACCTTGTTATTCAGATATAAAAATTAAATTTAAGTATTATATAGTTTAAAAATTATATGAAATATTATGTGTTAGATATATTGGTTTGGAACCAAACCAGAAAAATGTAGTGTCTACACTAGACTTTATTCGAACTCATTCACTCTTTCACTTTTGCCACAAACCAGTGATCCAATCCATTTAAATAACATGGGTTTGATCTCTGGTTTGTGGCAAAAATGAAAGAGTGAATGAGTTCGAATCAACTCTAGTCTAGACACTAGATTTTTCTAGTTTTGTTCCAAACCATTATAAATAACATGGGTTTGATCTCTGGTTTGTGGCAAAAATGAAAGAGTAAATGAGTTCGACCCAGGTGTGAAAAAATGAAAGAGTGAATGAGTACGAATCAAGTCTAGTCTAGACACTACATTTTTCTAGTTTGGTTCCAAACCATTATAAATAACATGGGTTTGATCTCTGGTTTGTGTCAAAAATGAAAGAGTGAATGAGTTCGAATCAAGTCTAGTCTAGACTTGGGTCGAACTCATTCAATTGATAATTTTTGACACAAACCTATAATTAAACTAGACTTGTGTCGAACTCATTCACTCTTTCATTTTTGCCACAAACCAGTGATCAAACCCATGCAATTAATGGGTTTGATGATGATTTAAAGTCTAAATCAAACCCATTTCAATTACATCGGTGTGATCATGGGTTTGTGTCTAAAACGATCTACAGAGAGAGAGAGAGAGAGAGAGAGAGAGAGCGATACGTCTAGTGTTGAATGGACTTGGGTTTGTGTCAAAAACGACCGACTAAATGACTTCGCTACAAGTCTAGTGTTGACTGAACTAGTTTGAGAGCGTTTGAATCAAAAGTTGTTTTAAACCTTTTTAATTTACATTAGACTTGGGTCGAACTCATTCACTCTTTCATTTTTGCCACAAACCAATGATCAAACCCATGTAATTTAAATGGGTTTGATCACTGGTTTGTGGCAAAAATGAACTAGTGAACGAGTTCGACCCAAGTCTAATTTACATTGATGTTCTTGACCGTACTTGTGCCCAACTGAACGAACTAGTTCAAAAAGAACTGTTGGACACAAGTCCAACTCGAACTCGTTCACTAGCTCATATTTGATATAAACCAATGATCATACCCATTTAAATTACATGTCAAAAATGACTAGTGAATGAGTTCAACCCAAGTCTACATTTAATTTACATTGGTGATATGAGCTCTTTGACACTAGACACGTATCGAACCCTTTCAGTAGCTCGTTTTTGACACAACCTAATGATCAAACCTATGTAATTTAAAATAATTTCGATCATAGGTTTTTGTCAAAAACGACCTACTGAAAGAGTTCGATACAAGTCTATTGGACTATGTAACATTAGCGTAAAGCATATACACAAACTTTCTAGCATAGACTATGAATAATAATTGCTACACTTGGGTCGAACTCATTCAGTCAGTCATTTTGGACACAAAGGAGACTACTTTGCAAAATAAAACGATTTTTTATAAAAAAAAAAATGTGTTTCATTAAAAAAAGTCACGGAGACATCCTTATTCATAAAAAATTCGAATTAATAAATATTTCCCCCAGCTAAAAATATAGTTTAATTTTTCTTCTTTTCTTTACAAAATCACATTAATCAATAAAAATATTTAATTCTATAAGAATTGAATAATACTGAACTTAAGCCTGATTTAGAAGTTATTCCTGATAAAAAATAATAAATATTCTCAAAAGTTCAATTAAATAAATGCTGTTGAAATTTAGATTTACATTTCTATTCTTATTGAAATAATAGCTTTATAATGTGTTTTTTAATGATTAAAAAATTAAAAAGTTATTAAAGTAAGATGTGTTTTTGTTTTTTTGTTTGTTCATAAAGAAGTTAAAATTGTTAATATCGACCAGTGATCGGCAATGAATCGTTTTTTCGATATTCCTACTGACTCATGAAATTTTAAATATAAGTGAGTAGACATCATTTAAAGCAAACACATACATTTATAATATAAAAGAGAGTAAAATGCATGCTTGTACGAATGTAGGTGTAAAAAATAACATAACAAAGTGCCCACGGGCGGCCTTTTCATGATCTCTGATTTAAACTCAACTACGGAGAGTCGAAAATTAGACTTGGGTCGAACTCGTTCAATAGTTCATTTTTGCCACAAACCAATGATCAAACTCATTTAAATTACATGAGTTTGATCATTGGTTTGTGGCAAAAATGAACTAGTGAACGAGTTCGACCCAAGTCTAGTCGAAATCAACAACTTTATAAATGTTGCTAAGTATGAGTTCGCTACGCACTTCAAATCTCCGAGTGAATATGATTCATAGACAACAATGCAATAAGTATGCGTGCTTATAAATATAAGAAATTATAAGTCATGATTCAACTCTACTCACTTTTTCACTACCCATTGCTGTTCTCTGATATCGACAAGCAATTTAGACAACTCATCACTAAAGATGTACAATTATTTTTTTTTTGTATCTCATGATTCATCTCATACTCGAAATCATGTTAAATAAAAATAGCGATGTCTTAAGTTTTTTAAGTAGTTTTTGTTTAACAAATTTTTGAAAACAAAATTTACATTATTTATTGGCAAAACGGCGTCAAATAATGATTTGCATTATAAAAGAAATGAAACAAAGTAGATAATTAATTGATGATTTACCAAATTTTTTATAGATAATACTTATTGTATTATGTTATAGGAAATCTCATTTGAAATTAAAAAAAAAAAAATCATTTGGAATAAACAAATTAAAATAATGATTCATATAAATACTTGAGCCTTTAAATTACTCCATGAATTACAAAAGTAAATAGTTCAGCTTACTTTGCATTGCATTTGGTTAATGTTTAATGCAAAGCAAACAATACCAAACCGTAATTTTTTTTTTTTTTTTTTTGCTTTACAAAATCTAAAAAATTTGCATAATGACTCATTTTTATATGTTTGTGCATAATTCCTTAATGTCTGATTTTATTTTTGTTACAATTTAATTTAAAATTTTATTATGAATAATAATTTGCACTCTCATGTTGCGTTGATGTTATTGTTTTAGTTTAATGCAAAAATAATGAAAACGCCTTCTTCGGTGACAGAAAAATATATAAAAAAAAAATAAAGGCACAAAAACTATTTAAATGACCGTAAACACTTCACAACCTCAAAAGTCCATACATTTTATGACAAGAGTCATACACAAAATGTTTAAAAAATAAACAATATATACAAAAATAAAATAAATTAAATAAACTGAACCGAACCGAACGAACTAAAACTGAAATCAGTTCAATTAACTTTTGAACGTGAGTCGTTCGTTTGGAGGAGGCGTTATTTTTTTCTCAAGTTTCAAAAAAAAAAAAAAAACACACAAATTTAGGTTAATGGGGACTTCTTTCTTTGGTCTTGTTAATTTCAAATTCTGTCCAAATTTCGTGAGTGTGTCACATTACGTATAGAAATTATATTATATTTTTTAAGTGTTTGTTGCAAAAAACAAAAAATACATTTAAATATAACCCACTTTATGCAGTTGAGTATTTTTTTTTTTAAGTTCATTATTGCAATTCATTTTGAAATTGGTAACACAAGCAATATAATTATTTATACATTTAATTTAGTTGTATTGTTTTGCTATAATTTATTTACAAATTTCACTTTAAATGACACTTTGTTGACACTTTGTTTTAATAATTTAATCAACTCATTAATGTGTACTGTTATTTATTATTTAAACAATAAATAAAAAAGTTAAATTAATTAATTATTTTATTTCTTCTTTTTGTATATTTTCAGGTAAACATACGAGTATTCCACAAATGATAACAATCAAAGAAGTTTTTATTTAATTCAATTAAAAAAGAGAAATAGTCAAATTAAAAAAGAGAAAGAGCGCAAATTTTCCCACGGCTAATAAAAGAAGACACTTGTTGGATGGACATGGGCGGCTCCAATTTAACAGAAGTTACTTTTTTTTCAATTAAAGTTTTAAAAAAGTACTTTTTGGTATAAAGCACCTTTTGCGAAAAGTTCTTTTTGAAAAAAGTACCTTATACTTGCACATAGAGTAGTCTGTATAAAAAAAGTACTTTTTGAAAAAATATATTTTGCTATAAAGTACCTTTGGTGAAAAGTAGTTTTTGAAAAAGGTAACTTTTCATAAAAAAGTACTTTTTATACATATGTTTATGCAAGTGCATATGTGTTTAAAAGTACCTTTTGTGAAAAGTACTTTTTGGAAAAATTACCTTTTAATAGAAAGCTTCTAATACTATGTCAAGAGTAGGCTGTGTAAAAAAGAGAAGTACTTTTGAAAAAAGGAACCTTTTGATATTAAGTACATTTTTGTATAAAGTACCTTTTTTGAAAAGTACTTTTTGAGAAAACTATACTTTGGCTAAATTACTTTCTGTGAAAGGTACTTTTGAAAAATTTTAAAAAAATAGTACCTTTTAATAAAAAGTACCTTATACATATGAAAAGAGTAGACTGTGTAAAAACAAAAGTACTTTAAAAAAAATACTTATTGATATAAAGTGCGTTCTGTGAAAAGTAATTACATTTAAAAATTAAATAAGTTTTGATATCAAGTAGTTTTTATAAAAAGTAGTTTTTGAAAAAGGTATCTTTTGATAAAAAAAATTACTTTTTATACATACATGCAAGTTATAACCGTGTAAAAAGTACCTTTTGTAAAAAGTAATTTTTGAAAAAATTACCTTTTAATAAAAAGTACATTATAATTATACGAAGAGTAGCCTGGGTAAAAACATAAGTAATTTTCCAAAAAGTACCTTTTGACATAAATGACCTTTTTTTAAAGTACTATTTGAAAAAAACTACCTTTTCGTCTTAAATAGTAATTTTTTTATAAAAAAAATTCCTTATATTTATGCAAAGAGTAATCTGTGTAAAAGGAAAAGTACTTTTTAAAAAAGTCCTTTTTGAAAAAATACCTTTTCTAAAAATACCTCTTATTAAAAACTACCTTATACTTATGCTAAGAATAGCCTGTGTAAAAAAAAGTACTTTTTGAAAAAATACCTTTTGAAAAAAGCACCTTTTGGAAAACATGAAAACATTGAAAAAAGTACTTTTTGTAAAAGTATTTTTTGTGAAAAGTACTTTTAAAAAAAGTATCTATTGATAAAAAGTATCTTTTGATGAAAGCTACCTTATACTTATGCAAAGAGTAGCCTCAGTAAAAGGAAAATACTTTTTGAAAAAGTACCTTTTAGTCTTAAGTATCTTTTGTGACAAGCACTTTTCAAAAAAAAAAATACCTTTTTATATAAGGTACCTTTTGAAAAAAGTACTTTTTGAAACAATTCCCTTTTGATAAAAAAAACCTAATACTTATGCAAATAGTAGCCTCGATAAGAAGAAAAGTTCTTTTTGAAAAAGTACCTTTTGATAAATAATACTTTTTGATAAAAATGCCTTTCGATAAAAAGTACATTACATTTATGCAAAAAGTAGCCTCGGTAAAAAGAAAAGTACCTTTTGATAAAAAGTATCTTTCGATAAAAAGTACCTTATGCTTTTGGAAGGAGTAGCCTCGGTAAAAAGAAAAGTACTTTTTCAAAATATACGTTTTGATAAAAAGTGCCTCATATGTACTTATGCAAAAAGTAGTCTCGGTGAAATGAAAAGTACTTTTTGAAAAAAGTACATTTTTGTGAAAAGTACTCTTAAAAAAAAATTACTTTAGGTAAAAAGTAACCTAAAGAATTATGCAAAGAGTGCCATGCGTAAAAGGAACCTTTTGTGAAACCTACTTTTTTCTATACCTATAGTATTTTTTGTAAAAAGTACTCTTTGTAAAAAGAACCTTTCATGATGAATGTCCTTATGCAAGGGCACTGTTGGTTGAAGTAGTTAGTGTTTCAACTACAAAGCAAATGACGGTGTTCGAGAACCCGAGTTCAAACTTTGGACAGATCCAGTCAAAGCAAAATCATCGATTTTTCTAATATGCCTTAGTGTCTGTGATAATCCATATCGCAGCGGCCTCCTTCATCGATATTTATAGCAAACAATTAATTTTCGGCAAAGTAAAATAAGTAATAAAATTGCTAAATAGCTTAAAGTAATACAACTACTTAACATGAGAGGCGCTGCAAGGATGCTTTCAAAAATTAACCCAACGCGCAAGTGCACAGTTGTAAAAACGAAAATAAATTAATTAATCTTCTCTCTCTATCTCTGTCTAGCTGCCTTCTTTTCATATTCTCAGTTAGCACAAAGGGACTTGTTATTTGGACTCGAGTAAGCTGAAAGCTTACTTTCTCTTCTCAGCAGCATGCCAACCCAACCTAACAAGCAGTCAGTGCAAGAAGTACCTTTTGTTGAGAAGAACTTTTTTGAAAAATGTACCAAAGTACTTTTTGAAAAAAGATACCATGTGGTAAAAAGTACCTTTTTTTAAAAAAGCTGTCTTCAGCAAATATTACTTTTTGATAAACAGTACCTTTTGTAAACAGCACTTTTTTTTTTAAGTACCAAAAGCAATCAAAATCCAAATATATTTTGCGTTCCATTAACCATTTTTTTAATTTCATTATTTTAACGTATTTTTTATTGTAAGTTCTGGCTTGACCAACACTCTGACGGTCAATCATGACCGCTCAATGATTTTTGACACGTCTAATCAGACGTTTAGTATCGAAGCGCTTGATTTCTCATTTCTATAATCCAATCATAATAAATTATGTGAAATCATAATAAATAATCTGTGTGAATATGTAAATGTGTGTAGGAGTGCGATTATTATTTAAAATATTTTTTGTCACACAAGACAAAAATTAACGTTGCATATGAGACAGAAAAAAAAATACTCGCAAGCACCCACTGGTGAAGCGTAAAAAAATTGTTTATTAACTGTTTTATGCTTTATTTTGATTCCCTAAACAAACATAATATGTATTGGCATTGAACTGTTTTTAGTAATATTTTATATACTACAAGCTTGCATTATAGAAATTCTTTTCATTTCTTTTTTTTTATTATCATTAAATTCCTTATTATTGAAAGCATAAAATCATAACGATTTATCGTTACAACTGGGATGTAAAAAATGTGTGTGCATGTTTTGTTTTTTAAATCACATACCAAAAGGGTATCATAAGCCTCAGGAGTAAAGTCAACTCACTTAACAAGCCACTTGTCTGAACAAAAAATAACAACGGCTTCATAAACCACAGCAAGTGCAGCAAATAATGACAGCCCACCAACAACACCAAGTTCATTTTCCACGCAGCCACCAACATACTTTGGAATTTTATCCACATTAAAGAAGAGAATGATAGAAGAAATAAAGCCAAGAGGAACAAGAAATAACAATATAAACACTTAAGTGAAGTCAACAACATTCTTGCGGTTGGCAAATAAAGAAAATTTCTAAGTCCTTTTTTTTCTTTAGAGAAAAATAACAACAATGAAAACCACAACAACAACAATAACAACAACAACAACTGTATTTGTAACAATAACAACCCATAATTCAACAAAAGCAGAAAGGATCCGTTTTTCGCATCCTACAATTTATAAAGTATAAAGAAAAATCACAAAAGCAACACATACATACATACCGATGGTCTCAAGTAGAAAGGCCCTAACTCGTGTTTTTTACGAAATTGAGTTTTTCAGTGATTCCAATACATTTCACACAAATACACCTTCTCACAAAAAATATATTGCAATAGTGTAAAAAAATAACGCTTTTACAAGCGGTTTTACAAAAAAATTTACATTGTTATATTATATATTATATTATATTTTACCTTCTCCTGTAAAGTTACAATTATTTGAGTTAGGGCCTTTCTACTTGAAACCATCGATACATACTCCCATCTTAGGGACAGACATGCGGAAGGTTTGACTTTAGCTTCGCAAATCCTTTTGCTAATAACAAACAGGATTTATGCCACACCATTAAAAATTATTTCAAATGGTTGAAGAATGTTTAATTTTTAAATAAAAAAATTATGCAGTAACGCGCCTCAAATAAAATTTGTTATATTAAGGGTATTCGCAGAAGACGAAAGCTAAAGCAAATTAGTTTTAAGAGAGTTCAAGTAAAGGACCTGCACACAGGGTGTGAAAGCTAAAGCAAATTAGTACAAGAAACAAAACAAAATCTCTAAAAATTTATCTTATGACCGAAATCAAAAGTCTTTGTAAGGGAGAAGATATAAAGTACGAGTACCTGTTATCAAAATTACGTTTTACAAAAAGTATTTTTTATCAATCGTGCGTACCTTCAATAAAAATGTTCTTTTATAAAAAGTAACTTTTAAAAAAAGTACCATCTGCAAAAAGTACTTTCTTAAAAATATTGTAAAAGTACCTTTTGTAAAAACTACCTTGCATAAGAAGTACCTATTGAATAAATAAACTGCTATAAAAAGTACATTTAGTGAAAAGCATCTTTGAAAAAAGTACCCTTAACCAGTTTTAATTACAAGTAACTTTCAATAAAGTACTTTTATAAAAATTTCTTTATACAAAAGTACCTTTCATCAAAGTTGCCTTTTATAGAAAAGTACTTTATATAAAAATGTACATTTCATAAAAATGTACCTTTTATAAAAATGTACCTTTTATAAAAAGTACCATTTATAAAAAAGCACCTTTTATAAAAAACTACCTTTAATAAAAAGTACCTTTTTTAAAAAAAGTACGTTTTAAAATGAAGTACCTTTTATAAAAATTACCTATTAAAAAACACATTTTAAAATAAAGTACTTTTTATATAAAATACCTTTCATAAAAGTACATTTTATAAAGAAGTGCCTTACATTAAAATATCCTTTTATAAGACGTGCTTATTGTAAAATGTACCTTTTATAAAAATACCATTTATAATATATATATAATAAATACCTTTCATAAAAAAGTACGTTTTAAAAAAAGGACCTTAAATAAAAATTCCTTTTTATAAAAATATACTTTAAAAAGAACCATTTATGAAAAAGTACATTTTCATTACATTGCATTGTAGAAAAAGAAGTAACTTTTTTAAAAAGGAGGCTCTTTTATAGAAAGTAACTTTTATAAAAAAAACTTTTATAAAAAAGTATCTTTGATAAAAAATACCTTTTATAAAAAAGTTCCTTTATAAAAAGTACCTTTTATAAAAACGTTCCTTTGATAAAAAACTACTTTTTATAAAAAAAGTACCTTTTATGAAAAAGTTACTGTTATGAAAACGTACTCTTTATAAAAAATACCTCTTACAAAAAAAGTATTTTTTATAAAAAATGTCCTTTTACAAAATAGTTCATTTTATAGAAATATAACTTTTATGAAAAATCACCTTTTATAAAAAAGTTCCTTTTGTAAAAAAGTACGTTTAAAAAAAGTACCTTTTATAAAATGGTACCTTTTATAAAAACTATTTTTAATTAAAATGTACCTTTTATGCAAAAGTTACTGTTATGAAAAAGTACCTTTAACAAAACAGTACCTGTCAGAAAAAAGTACCTTTTAAAAAAGTATCATTTTTAAAGAGAAGTACCTTTGATAAAAAGTACCCCTTATAAAAAATAACTTTTATACAAAAAAGGACCTTTTATGTAAAGTACTTTTTATAAAACCGTAATTTTATAAAAAACATACCTTTTGCAAAAAAGTAGGTTTTATAAATTAAGTATCTTTATCAAAAAAAATACCATTTATAAAAAACTGTTGTAAAAAGTACCTTTTATAAAAAGTACATTTTATATAAAGTACCTTTTGTAAAAAGTGTCTTTTATAAAAAGTACCTTTTATAAAAAGCACCTATTATAAAAAGTACCTTTTATAAAAAGTACATTTTATAAAAAAGTACATTTTATAAAAGTTCCCTTAAGATATTATATATGTTGTAAAAAAGTAACTTTTATGAAAAAGTATGTACATTAAAAAATACCCTTAATAAAAAGTACTTTTTATTAAAGTCAACTTCTTTCTGCATAAATTCTCTTTTTTAAATATTAATTTAAATTTTCTGCTCTAATTAATTTCTATTTAATAAAAAATTTCCCATTTGTTGTAATTTTCAAAAGACTTTTCCTTGAAATTGATCATTTTAAATATGCCGTGCTCTGTAATAAAAGCTTTTCTAATTAAAATTTTACAATAAAAACTAACAAAAATAGTCATTTGCGAATTAAGAATATATAAAACATGTACTTACTTTCATTAAAAATGGGCAAAATTAACAAATATGTAGAAAGAAATTAAGAACACAAAAGAATTGAAAACCACTAGCAAGCAACACGAGCAGGCAGCATAAATGGCAGAAGACCATGAACTTTATTCAATGTTAATATGTATAGTTGTTGCTGGTTTTTCATTATTTACATCTGCCGCATTAATTTTTGCCTATTTTTTTTTTTTTTGTTGGTGTTGTTGTTGGTTCGGTTCCAGCAGTATTTCCTTTTCCGATTTTAAACAAGGTTTTTTTTCATCATTATTTTGATGACTGTCGCACACTTCTTCTTCTCGTTCCTCATCATAAAAACACACACACACACACAGAGACATGATGAGTTTTTAAGAATTTTCAACAAATAGAATTTTTTAAATGTCAGAAAGAACTCTGTCATGCTTGTGTTTGTTTTTTTTTTTTTTTTTGCTTGTATTTATTTTATTTTATATTTGCAATTTTTTGCTTCTCTGCCAACTGTCTACGGTAGAGCAAAAAAAGTTATAATTTTTTTTCTGTCAATTGGAAAATTTAATACAATTTTAAATAATTAAATACCACAAGTGCTTAAGAGAAAAGAAAAACTGTTAACAGTTAAATTTATTTTTTTTTTGGAAATTGGCTATTTCCTTAATTCGTTGTTTATGCCGCATTGTAAGATTTAATGCAGCAAAGTATTTTTAAACGTTTCGTGTCCTTTCAAATGTCAATTAGTATTAATCTTATGTTGTGACTGCTGTTGCGAAAATAAATATGTATATTAATTTTATTCTTCTGTGATATTTGACCAAAATTTTATGAATAGTAGTCTGGTGGTTGGACAGCTTTGATACGCTCGCTGGTCTGTGGCGAATTGCATAAATTATTTAAGTTGATTACACTGTAAAAAAAACTAGCAGGTAAGACTTGGAAGAGGTTTTTCTCTTTGTTCATTCACACAGAGCTTTTGCCTACACCTATTCATGAGTACCCTAACTGTTTTTCTACTCCGGTTTCATTGATCTTAGGATCAAAAAACTGGGAAACATCATCAAGGTGTGGCACCACTTTCATAATTCGATTCGAAGGACCATAGGCATGCTACAATTCGTTATACAGCACAAGACCAAAACAGTATCAACAATTTAATAATAATAATAACAATAATTAATAATTATAATTATTAATTCCGAAGAGTTTTTTTTTTCTAAGAAATAAATACAGATAAAAAACTCTCAGCATTTATCTTCTTTTAGAAATCTAGTTTCAAACAAATCAATTTCTTACAAAGTTTGCTTCTTATTTAAATTTCTACTAATCAAGGTTAATGATGAAAAAATAACAATAAAAAACGGTACACGCTCGTATAAGACCATAAACTGAAACAAACTGTTTCAAATAAAACAAAAAAAAAAAATTTAGTCCCAGAACAACTTAAAAACGAGTTTAACTTAAAAAAAAACTTCGCTGAAAACTTGTTATTACTAAAAATTGATTTTAATTAGTTTGAGTTACATTTAAGGTAAAAAGAAATTTACACAAAAAATAAAAAGAAAACATTAAAAATATAATATATGGGGTTTAGTTAGACAATTAAACTTTTTTGTTTGTGTTTTTATGTTCAAACGCAATGAAAGTGATGTTCAATGAAAGTGTTCTAGAGTCACGAAGAAAAAAATATATATAATAATAATAAAAAATAAACTTTCGTATAAAATTGAAAGTGTTAAAATTATTATTTCTTATCTTTTGAGTTTCACTTTTTTTCTTCTTTTTTGTCGCTTTACTGTCGTTCAAACTGAAAAGGAAAGTTTTGAAAATTCAAGTACAGAGTTGCTGCGTGTAGAAAAAATTTATTATTATTATTATAATGACAAATGTTTTATTTTAAATGGTCAATAAAGCAGTATTTTTAAATCATAAAATTTTATTATAAAAATTAACGATTGTTAGTGTAAACAGGTTTGATAAGGCTAAACGAAGTATATTTTTATATGAGTGGCTATATTAAAAAAAAAAAACTACACAGAGAAAAATTATTTACCAATTAATATTTTCAATTAAGAATTGAATAATTGACTCAAATAAATTTTTAATTGGTTCATTTGATTCCATAGGAAAAACTTAATTTATTTGAGTTATTTATTTACTAGTGAAAATTTAATTAATTTTCCAGTTAATACTCGCATTACAAAATTTTTTCCGTGTACGGTTTTTTATGAAAATTTGGCGCAAAAGACTTTGATGTCGGCTAGGGACTCTATAACGAACGGTAACTACTGTTTCACCCCTATCGATGGTTACGAACGTAGAATAGAAACGCTTTGCTCAGGCCAACAAGGCCCTGAGCACTGATTACAGCGCACAGTGGGGCCAAAGGCCTTTTTTGCGGACCACAATCCACCCTAGCGGGGATCACTAAATTTTATATGGGTGGCTCTTAGAACAAATCTTGGTGGTATTGGATAGTGGTGATGGGTACCCTCACCCCCCCCCCCCCCCCCCAATACAAAGTTATTATTAAATAAGCACAAAATGGCACAAAAAGTGTACTCTTGAATCGCAATATAATGTGTTAGAATTTTCCAAATTTCGCTGCAATAAAAAAGATTGTCTGCTACAATACCGAATTTAGTTTATTTTTAATAAAACATTAAAAAAAAGATTTTACTACATTTAATTGTAAAAATTCTCAAAAAAGCAATAAATATTATTTGATCCAAAATACTTTACTAAAATTGCGTAATCAATTTACAAATCTGAATCTCCTTCCATACACTAAAAGCTTTTTAATTTTAATTTTTTGCATTCAATTTCTTTCGACTTCTAATTGCTAATATCCTTCCAATTCCACTCAATTAAGTTTAAAATTTTCACAATTTAATTGAGGGAAGAATAACAAAAAAATTGCACACTTAAAAGCTTTATTAACTGCCATTAAATCGAAAGAAATTGAAACACCAACAACTGCCTTTTGCTCTCCCCTGAAAAAATGGAAATAAATATATAAAAAATTTTCTTAAATATAACTGAAGCAACAAATTTGATTATACTTGAAAAAAAAAAATTTTATTATAATTGGGAGAAATTGATAAACATACATACATACATATAAAGAACGAGCCTTTGCTGCAAGAGTGTCATAACTCAAAAAAACAATTTTTTTTGGAGAAAATTAGTTTAAAGTCTTAAATTTATTTACAACTTATTAGTAAAGCAACGATAGCGTGAGATATGCTCATTTAGTTCAATAACGGCTTAACTCTAAAAATTTAATTTTTGAGTTATTAATATTGATTATTTTAATTTTAACCAGGAATAAGTTTTTAATCGGGCTTAAGTTTAGTATTTTAAATTCTTATTGAATGTAATATTTTTTTTTATTAATTAGTGAAGTGATTTTCTGAAGAAGAGAAGAAGAAGAATTTAGTAAAAATATCTTGTAAAATTAACTCTTAAGAGAAAAGTATTAGGTTCAATGTATTTTTTAATAAAAAAAATATTTTACTGAATAAGTAAAATAATAATTTGGGACTATTAGTGCATTAACAAATGTAAAAGTTAGTGCCTATTTCGCGATATCAAAAGAAAGCTTTTGATTTACAATTTATATTGAAAACAAAAATTAAACTTTTATATTTTATTGTTGTTTTCAATATGAATTTTTAGTCGAAAGTTTTCTTTCGATATCGCGAAACTGGCCATTAATTGCAACAATTCCCAAACAAAACACCAAATTATATTTTCTTTTACCATTAAAGTGTGTATAAATTGAAAATTTAAAACTCATTTTCTGTAAAATTATTTTTTTTTCGAGTTATGACATTGTTCAAGTAAATGAGCCATATCGTGCCATAAGCGCCAAAAAAAAAACTTAAGTGACATAATTCTCGATTTTTATATTTTGACGAAAATCAATTATTTAAGATCGATGTTCGTCAAAAAAACGAATTTTAAAATATAAGTCACTTAAGCCTTTTTGGCGGTTATGGCTAGATAGGTTTAATATAAACGATTTTAAACTCAAAAAATTATGCTCTAAATTTTTACAGAATATAAAGAATATAATTTCTGGAGTTATGACTTTATTGTCGCAAAAGCTGAAAGAGTATGTAGGAAAAATATTTGACATAACATCAATAAAGACACGTTGACAACCCTTAATAAAAACTCTGGCAAGAAATCTTATCTGAAAGCTTGGGAACAAGTGTTAGTTACCTGGTGGTTTACTTAATGCAGAGAAAATAAATAAGAAAATAAAAATGTTTTTCGTATGTAAGAAATTTTAATTTAATAGCTGCATAATATTGACAAGATTGGATAGCAGGCTTGACATACAATCTCTTCTATTTATTCTGACTTTTCCAAGAAATTATATTTAATAAGTTCTTTTTTTTTTTTTTTTTTTTTTTTTTTTTTGAAGGAATAATTTTAATTTTCTTATGTAAGGTAAAATATTTTCTAAGGGATTTTTTTCTTTGCACACTCAGCCAGTTGTAATTAATTTTTGAAACGTGCCTCAAATACAAACTTGAACTTTGTTGCTATTCTATGCATAAGGTTATTTGTGTGTGTGTGTGTGTGCGTGTATGTGTGTGTAAGTTTTCTATGTATTTGCTAAAACTGTGAGTGAGTGTTGAGAAAAAGAGAACCATACTTTTGTGGTCGATTCTTAGTAGTAAAATATTTTATTTATCATTATTTTAAATGTTATTAATAAAAGTATAAATTTTTCTTAATGGCAGAGTGTCTGTGAGACTATACCATATATTAAAAACACCAAAAGAAAATATTGTTCATACTTTCTTTATATAAAATCAATAATACCCAATTATTTTCACTACAAAAAGGAACAACATGTAGCTTACATGGTGTTCCAATAAGATGTTCCCTTTTGAATATCCCGCCATTTAACATACAATAGTATCCCACTACTTCATTTATGGGAAAAACTAAAATACTCTACAACTATAAGTAAAAAGACACATGCATACATATTGTATATATTTACTGTCTATCATACTTATGCTCGAAGTATTCTTATACTCAGAGTATGAATATTTATTCGGACGAAATAAATATTCGGATGATATTCAGATTATTTATTTATCATACGTCTCTGTATGCATCTGTGTGTATGACATGGAAGGGAAAATTTAAAATAAAAGATTAGAAAGACACATCCATACATATTGTGTATATTGTCTGTCTATCATACTCATACTCGGAGTATTCTTATACAATCGGTTGAAGACCCTTGTCATTCTATCGTTTTACCAAATTCCCTTTTCTGACACGCACTGATGATTGCAGTAAGTGCGAATGAAATCTGTGGTTTTCATTAATAACGAACTATGTTGTATATTTCTTATTTTGAGTTTATGCTATCAAATTGTTATATTGCAAATACGGTTTAGCAAGTTCTAGGAAATTTTTTAAAAATATGGACGCATTTACATCATTTTTTTCCAAAACAACAACACAACTATTTATTACATTTTTTAAATAAGCTTCAAAAACAGTTTTTTTTTGTTGTACTGAAAACATTTGGTTATTGCAAATGAAAACCACAGAAATACTCCTGTATATACTCATATGTAGCCGAATAAATACTCAGAGTATTTTTTATACTTATGCGTATGATGGTAGCTGACACAGTGTTTAAATTTTTACTTATAGTCGTTATTGTTTGCTATATAGTTATATGTAAGTATTTAGCACAAACTTAATGAGTAGGCTTTTTATTTTTAACTGTGCGTATTTTTAATTATTTGACCAATACTCGAAGAGTATTTAAAATGACACTTTTGTCATTATTTGCTGTGAACATGCCTCATCTTGTTGAAAGCATATCGAGCCTTAACCGCCAAAAAAAGCTAAACTTGCACATTTTTTAGACCTCGTTTTTCTGACGAAAATCTATTATTTACGATCGCTAAAAGTCGATTTTGGCGAAAAAATTAAGTTAGAAAATTATGTCGCTTAAGCTTTTTTAGCGGTTATGGCACGATATAATTAGGACTTAAAAGAATTCTCTATCTCCCTCTTCGGCGTGGTCTGAAAAGAAAATTGCCTGTAACATTTTTAAACAATGCTATCCATTGCCCTTAACAGTGCGACCGTCTTCTTCAAAAAAGTATGGCCCGGCAACAAAGTTTGAGTAAACTGAACACTGCACTATGACCATTGTTGGATGCAATTCTCTCTGTTTATGTCTCTCTTGGATTAGAGTCACAGCACAGTCGACAGATTTTGCTTATTATTTCCACTTAGATCCAAATGAGCCTCGTCTGATGTAAAGATATGGTTGAGCATGTTTTCGTTCTTTTCCACCATTCGCAAAATCATCTGGCGAAATTCTAAGCGGATAGACAAGTCCGTGAGGTAAAATTTGTGATTTGGACCTTATTGAAAATTCAAGTCTTTGTGTTGATTTGGCTGCAGGAAATCTCGACTAAAAGCCATTTGGGCAGATAAATTTTTATTTGAAACGCTTGGGATGGCCTGTCTGGCAGCTGCTACAGCAGCAATTGTTTCTTGTACCATGCTCCGCGAAAGAGTTTACCAATCTCAGGCTCGTGCCTCCGAAGCTCTCTTTGGAGGGAAATTGTTGACTCAAGTGAGTGATAGAGGTTCACAATCGAAATACGTGTTTCATCATCACAATTTTGCATTTTTGCTTAACTAAGGATAATGATCTAGAAAAAATTTATAACATTTTTTTGTAGTGCGTTTTATCAACCATTCTGTAGCAGAATTTTACTGCGAATATTTTTATACTTCTTTCCTCCTTCTTTCTAAAAGGTCAAAAACATACATACACTGAAGAAATATTTCGAGCGTTAATATGTTCCTCAAAACTGTTCCTCCAAAGATCTTAAAATTTCTCATAAAATTACTGAAAGGATTTCATGGCTGCAGGGCAAAAGTAAGCAATATTTCAAAGAAATAACTATAAAATGTTTGTATGAATTTCAATTTCAACTCAATGACAATTATAGAATCAGGAATTCCTCAAAATGTACTTCTATCATATTATTTTGGCTGTGGTATATATCTACAACAAGTATTTATATAAAAAAAATTATATATTTCACAAAAACATATTTAGTATGCCTGCATAGTAATAACCAGGGACAAGGACTTCATGCATTTAAAAAAGGTGTTTTAGGCGCCTAAAATATGACATTAAAAACGCAAAATATGCACTAAAAACAATAAAATATGCACTTATTTTAAAAAGTTTTGTTCAAAAAAAAGTTTTAAATTTACATAAACTAATTAGAGATATAAAAATATTTTATTTTCTGAAGAGGTGCGAGTTCAAGCCTTTTATATTAAATTTGTACACAAGATTTAATATGACAACGATTTTTTCTGCATTATTTACTCCAAATAGGCATTTTTCGAGATATGTTTATATTGCAGTAAAGGAGCGATACGTAAATTGAAAAAAAAAGTGTTATTTATTTATTTTTATTTAAAATTTTTCGAACGTGAAGCTCTATCAACTTGTTTTTAGAAAGCTTTGTTGCATTGAAAAAAATCCTTATAAAGTCTATAGATGTAATCAGATCAAATTTAAATAATTATTTTTATATAATATTACTACTTTCAGCTTTAATAGAAGAAAATATCCTCTTGAAATCACCAAATGACAATATTTATTAAATTTGGTACGTGTTTATGCTTGTACAGTCCTTCTACAACAATGCTAACGAATTAATTTGTCAAAAAACAGTCTTGCATTACTAATTTTTCATTAATAATATATTTTGAAATTTGAATTTTTGACGAAATATGACACGAAACTTTTAATTATACGAAAATATGACACAAAAATATGCATTTATGACCAAATTATGCAAAAATATGAATTTTCAGGAAAATATGCAAAAATATGCACTTACAAATCGATGCCATTTGCACTCAAATTAAATTTTTCGTAAAAATATTTCGTTCTTGCCATTATCAGGTTTAGGGGGAAAAATATGCATTTGCATGAAACCCCTGTCCCTGGTAATAACAAATATCTTCCAATATATTTTTATTGATAAAGATAAATCTTTGCATATATGTACATACATATATATTTACTTTTTGGTTCATTGTAATCCTGCTAGCCATTTTCTTGGGTTTTTTTCTTCTAAATCATGTTTAACATGTGGCCAAAAGAATAAGTACTCCCCACTCGTCCGTACAGAGTAATAAAATGTAAAGCAATTTCCCTTTAAACTACAATTTGCAATGCAAGGTGTTGAAAAGAAAATTTCCATCCTCTTCAATGGATTTAGCCATAATAAAAATGCAAATAAATTATTGAAAATTGAAAAATGGAACTAGTTTTACATGTAATATTCTATGATTTTTATTATTCTCTTGTTATATTTTTTTTTTACTCGAACTAAAATAAATTTTTCAAGGGAACCTACACCAAGCCGAAGTTTTTCCTCTGAACTTATTATTCATTTAGTTTGTGGAAATGTTTTTAGCAACTGTGTAGTTGTTATAGTTTTAATAGTGAAATAGTGCTCAAGCATGTCTGTCTCTATCCCTCTGTGTAGTTGTTATTGCTTTTTGTGTTTCTATTGTAGCAAGTTTATTTAACTAGAGTTATGGCCCTAAAGGCCATATATGTATATAACCTATTCCCTAGAGTTCTCTTATGGCTTTTTTAAGTTTGTTTTTTTCTACTTTTATTAAAAGATTTACTGTTTTACAAACAAATTTTTATAGATCACCACATTTTTTACATTTTCATAGATATGTGGGTATTTGTAGGAATACTATTTCCCAGCAAGCACACAGGTTTGATGTTCTCCTGAGAATTATGAATTATTGAATGTGAGCATGATTTGAAAGTAATTTAATAAATATGGTTCATATTCTCAAGGCAGAGAGAAATTTTCTTCTTAGATTTGAGAAATTTATTTTTTCTCAAACCTTATACTTAAAATAATTTCTCGAAGGTTTTCTCAAAAGTGAATTAATTTATTTTGTTATATTTTCTTTTGTTTTTGAGATTTAATTGTTCTTCTAATATTTGAGATATTTATTTTTTCTCAAACTTTATACTTAAAATAATTTCTCGAAGGCTTTCTCAAATGTGAATTAACTTATTTGACAGGACATTCTCTTTACATTAATTTAATTATAAAAACTGATTTTTTTAAATTTTTCTCAAAAACTCATGGATTTTTATTTGTTCTTTGGTTTGCGGTATATTAGAGAAATTTTGAACATTTTGTGTTTTTTCTAACTTAAATTTTTTGTTTGTTTTTAAGATTTAGAATAAGCCTTGTGTATAAATGAATATGGATTTCACTAAAATTTGAAAACTGTTATTTGGAGCTCTACAACACGCACAGTGGGATTTTGGTGTCCAAACCCCCCAATTCTTTACCACTCAATTTGAAAAATCAGATGCAGTATTTTAGAGAAATATAATAATTTACTAGACTTTTTTTATTAATTAAACTTTATTTCAATATGAAATAGATATTTATGGTTCTTTTTTTGAAAAATGTTAATTTATTTTTGAAAATTTTTTGAGGAAAATTCATGCAAGGGAGGGAGCTAAGCCAGAAGTGGATTATATTTTCACAGAATTTTTGACTTATATTTATGAGAAATATAGCATTTCTCCATAATTAAAAAAGAAATATGGGAAAAGATATGCTTAAATCAATAAGCCTGTAAAAATTTATTTATTTTTAATTTTCAATGGAAAAAAGTTATGAAAGCCCATGTTCTCTCAAACTACATTGTAGTTTTCAAGAATTAGGGGAAGCGTAGATTAATGTTTTCTAGAAAATGCAGTAGACTCTCGGCAACCACTAACATTTTTCGTCATTTGTTGGTTTCAATGATTGTTTAAAAAAAAATAAAATAGTGGAATGTCTACTTTTCGGTTTATGGGTTTCATCAAACTCTATTTTAACCAGCTTAAAGCATGAGACATCTAAACAGGATTTGGAATGTGACGATGTAGTCAAAGAAAGTGCAGATAAAGAACATTTTTTTTGTGGCTCATGGTAAAGAAAATATAAAAAAGTAGAAATATGGGAAATAATAATGGAATATGATGTCAGGCAAATGTTTACCTCTAGCATATCGGCAGACGTCCACTCTTTTCACTAAATTTTTAACCACATTTTGCAACAAAGCTTCGCTTATCTCATCAATGCAGCGCCGAATTTCATCTTTCACAGTGTCAGTTGTTTTTGATTTGTTCACGTAAATAAACTCGGTCTTTGAAATTAAAATTTACAGATTTCACAGTTAAATCTCTTTGTTCAACAGTGTGGCATTGCATGGTTAAAATTTCCAAAGTTTTTACTAAATAAATTTCAAAGGATGGCAGCTCAATTCTTGATATTTCATCATTCGACAGCCAATTTACTTCCTAACCTCAAATTTGCCCACCTTTTATATTTTGTGTGGGTTTTATATGTGATGGGCGTGGCGGATTTCTTTCAAACTAAGCATGAGTCTTTTTTTTATAGAAAGTGTTTGTGCAGCAAATTTCAAGACTTCCTGCTGGGATAGACAAAATTTTAGGCGAAAAATCGATTTGGTGGTGGGCGGTGAAAGTGGCGGATTTTGACTAAATTTCATTTTCTTTCTTAATTTAGCCAATATAAATGATCTAGGGTCACTGCTTAAGGTTTCTGCACAAAAAAATATGTGAAGCCATCCCACTGTGCAACGCGTTTGAGAAAATTGTCATGAAAACTATTGCTTTTCATAGAAATCTTTGAAGAGCGTCCTGTTACCGCTACTCCAGTAGATTTAAAGCAAAAAATAATAATGATTATTACGAGTACATATCATATGATATGATACGATTATGATGAATGAAATCTGCATATTACGTTTGCTGGGTTACACACATAAAGTTACTATTTTCCAACTACAAGTTGTGTCATATCATATAAGCATTTTTATATACTTGAACAGCCACTGCTTGTTAAGTTTGTAAAGAGCATACTTTGAAAGAATATTTTCTTAAAATAACATATCGTGCCATAACCGCAAAAAAAAATTAAGCGACATAACTTTCGAACTTAATTTTTTTTTTTAACAAAATCCATCATCGTAAACCGATTTTCATAGAATTGAGATCCAAAAAATGTGTCGGTTAAGCTTTTATGGCAGTTATGGCTTGATATGAAATTTGTTTTAACTCGGCCTATTTTCAGAAAACGAAATATTTTTTCGTTCGTTTATTTATATTGCAAGCAAAAACAATTCTTTTTTCATTATTTTTAATAAAATTGCCAAGCAAAATGTTTAAATAGCGTCTTAGCAACTGTGTATAAGGCTCTCATTATTCAATAATAAATGTTTGTTTTTTTTAATTTTTGGCTAAATTATTAAAAAGAACTTGAGCTTGACAAACTCATGCACTTGGTGCTCTAAGTATCTAGATTTTTTACACAGACTTAAAAGAATTCACTCTCTCATGCAACTGCCCTTATTCAAATGCATTTGAAATATGTGTGTGTGTTCATGAAAATATATATCATTTTTTTTATCTTTACTAACTGTTTGTATGATTCCTTTTTTGTACATAGAGATGAAAACAGCAGAGACCGGAGTAGTTCTTTTGGGTCTTCGTGATGGCAGATTCTTTCAGACTTTATTTAAGATTTACTGCATTACATTGCTTGTTAGTTTACTGCTAAAGTGTCTCTTTTGCAATGTAATAGTTATGTATGTACATCGTTAGTAATATATCTACACGGTGTGCATATATATATATATATATACAGACAACCCAGCAAACATCGCCTTCTTAAAATTATACATAGAATTTGCAAAAGCTTTAAAAGATTACTAACACTATTTCCTGTTTTTATTCACAAAAAATTCTCAAGAATATTTTCTTATTATTGTTAATGGAAATAAATAAATATTGCTGAATTGTATTAGACCCATGCATGCCCGTACATGCTTCACTTTTATATGTAATTCTTCTCAGTGCATTATAATATATGAGCCTGCTGTCTTCTTGTATGTATGCATTTTTTTTTAAATAGAAAAACTAAACGAAAAACTTACCCAAAGGCCAAAAGAAATATGTCCATGTGCCAAGTGGTGCACATGGAAACTGGAAAAAAAAGAAAAATAATAAAATAAATAAAAATGAGTATGTGTAAATGTGTATTAGTTTCATTTCTTTCTCTATTAGAGATGACAAAATAAATAAGAGGAAACCCCTGACTTTTATTTGAAATTCAATTTCATGTTTTGTTGCGTTAAAATTAATACTTAAGGCAATAGAATTTTAAATTAAATTTTTAAATTGAACATTAAACGGAAATAATGGTAGTATTAAATTAATTGTCTGGCTTACAGTCTCAAAACGGAAAATAAATCGTTTTGAAAGATGGTTTAAGCACAAAAGGAAACAAATGGCTAGAATCATAAAATGCATGTACATACTAAGAAGAAAATTGCTTACAGATTAAAGCCCTGCACAAGACAATTTATAAGAAAGACCTTTCAAAACATGATAGATTTTTCAAATGCTTTACTACAGCGAAATATTCTAAAACAAACGCTAAGCAACACTGCTGACAAGGCATTTGTTTCAGTTGTTTGTCTTGCCAACAGTGTTGTTTAGCGTTTGTTTTAGAATATTTCGCTGTAGTAAAGCATTTGAAAAATCTCTCATGTCTTGAAAGGTCTTATAAATGGTCTTGTGCAGGACATTATTACAGATTAAAATTATGTACAGACAACTTTTCTTTTTCTCAATAAATTTTTACGTTTTCGACTTTTCAAAACCGTTTATTATTCAAGTTCGCAATTGCAAGGAATATAAAAGTCGCCCGTTTTTAGTTTTAATTTAATTACAAAACTTTAATTGCTCAGGGGGCAAATTACGGCATTCGAAATCGATCGAAATTTCTATACAAACTCAATTTAAAATGTATGAAAATTTGTTCGATACCTTATGCTGTAATTTGCCCCCAGCATTATTGTTAAGATCTTTTACACTATAATTATTAATTATTTCCAATGTTAAATTATTCATTAAAGGTTCCATTAAACGCAACATAACCACTTAAAACAGCTGTTCGAAAAAAATTATGGGCAGCACTGTACGCCATAGATATAACCATAACCAGAGAAACCAAATGAATTTTGGTTTTTCGCCGTAAAACTAAACAGCTGTTTGCTGGTTAGCCATACTATTTGTTGTTACACTTTTGAAATTAATAAATAAAACGTCGGGTGGTTATTAAAAAATAAATTTAAAAAAAATATTTGTCAACTCAAAATTTTTTATTTTTGATTTCTTATACTCTCTCCCCCCTCCCCCCCCCCAAAACGGTCCAGTTTTATGTAAAAAAAATATAAAAAAAATCCATAGCGATAAGTTGTATTTTAGGGGGTGCGTCCGCCCCCATGGCCACTCTGTTCTATACTTCCATAAAATACCCCCTTTATTACTTCTCAGCACATTTTGTTGCACACAAAATACGAAGAACACAAAGACAAACAGACAGACGGATAGACAGTACATCATAAATTCAACAAGAATGCGTCAGTAGCTCAGGTCATCATCATCAGGTTTGCTGATGGCGATGACAACGAGCGATGAATAATATTTGATGATTTAGTTAATTACTTGGACAAACACCTGCATTATTTACAAATTGTTTAACACGTTCGTCGCAGGATAAACACGCCAAAAACGAAACAACAAGCAATAAGAAAAACTATTATGCAACAAAGTTGCATACAAACCATAAAACGTAGAAAGAAAAATTTTTACTAACTCTTAAATCACACACCAGGCAAAACAAAAAAAAAATAAAAAATAAAAAATAAAAAGGCTACTGCGTGCAACAACAACAACAACAACAACAACATAAAAAAACGAGTGTTAAAAATGATTTGTTCCATGAAATGGAAGAATGAAATGTAGAAGGCAAAATAAAATACAGTTTTTCTAAAGTATTTAGAATACAAGACCGTTTGTTCCTCGCTCGTCCGTCCGTCCGTTCTTTCGTTCGGCCCTCATCAGCAACATCATCATCACGCTTTTCGAGTCGTGTGGAAGAGTATTTTCAGATTTTATTTGGGGCTTTTATTTTGCTTGTTTCTTTTGATGACTGTACGAGGGTACGGCTTTTTGAGAGGGTTTTGTTTCAAAGCAAGAAGTCTGAAAAACTAACGGTATATAAATCATGATTTTGGCATCGCTAAATATCAAACTTCATTTGCAGCAGCAACGGCAACTGTCGCAGCCCATGTAGTCGTCGTAGTTCAAGAACAAACTACTCCTCATGTTTAGTGAAATATTCACACCGTAATAACATTTTTTGTGTGAATTTTTTTTATTTTTTTTTTTGGCAACCGAAATTTAAGCCATGGTTATGGTTTGCTTTAGACGACCATACATATACATATACCATTCCACTCTTACATATTTATGCATATGTATGTCTGTATGTTTGTCTATGTACAATACATATATTTTGCTTTTAGCATCATCAACTGGATAACAAGCTGGCATTATGATTTAAAACCACTTGCCAAATGCGTTAAAAAATTGTCGACATGAGCATACATGTAACAAAAATTACACACGTATATCATATAAATAATTACAGTCGCTAGCAGAATTGTACGTATTATATATTTTACTTGTATATTTTAAAAAATTCATGCATACACCCAAACATACATATTTTGTTAGAAAATGTTAAAATAAATTTAGTAAAGCGCGACTCTGACTCGCGCACGAAGTTTTGTATTTTTTTCGGTTTTGAGCGTTTTTTTTAGTTTTGGCGTCTTTTTTCGGTTTTTGGTGATTTTTTTTTAAGTTTTGGCGCTTTTTTAGTTTTTGAATTTTTTTTCCGCGTTTTTGGCGTTTTTACAGTTTGTCGATTTTTTTTTAAATTTGGCGATTTTTTTCATCTAGGCGTTTTTTTCGGTTTTGGCGTTTTTTTCATTTTGGCGATTTTTTTCATTTTGCCGATTTTTTTGGTTTTGTGTTAGTGTTAGAATTTGTTTTAATTTGGTGCTTTTTTGGGTTTTGGCGATTTTTTTTCTGGTTTGGCGGTTTTATAATTTTGGGATTTTTTTAATTTTTATACTAACTTTACAAATTTCAAGTGTCAATATACATGTGTACATACAATTGTATGTATATTACATGGGATTTTAAAATTTTTCGTTGCTCGTTTTGGCACAACCTTTAATTTTTAACTCTCATGTATTTGTTGTTGTAGCGGCCAAGGTTCTTCATACTCTGTCCAAATTTCAGATCCGTAGCTCTTACGGTTCCTGAGAAAATAGCGTGTGACGGACAGACGGACAGCATAGCGAAAACAATAGGGTTCCTTTTCACCTTTGGTGTACGGATCCCTAAAAAAAAGAAATTTAAAATGTTTGCCTCTAAGCTTTTAATTAACTGAGTTTTTTTTTTTTTTTTGCTTTAGTGGCCCTTAACTTTTTTCACCCACTATTTCGTACATCATCTGGCATACATACAAGATTCTCAACATCTTTTAAAGTTCTTTTTTCTGTTCTTTTTTTGTTTTTGAACAAAATGTTTGCACATATTTTAGCGCATTTCATTTCATTCTCAGTATTTGCTTGTTATTGTCATTGTTTGTTGTAGATACTTTTGTCCGTCTGTCTGTCGTCGGTCTGTTGAATGAATCTTGTGGCAACTATAGTCAATATACTCGCACTATACTCGTACCTACAACGAGTAAATAGTTTTGATGTTGTGTGATTTTTTATTTCATTATTTTTTTAAATTTTTTTTTTTTTTTTTTTTTTGTTACAGAAAGCCCAACGACGACTTCCTTTAACCATATTTGTTGAAGGTGCCAACAAGTACTTCAAACTTTCTTCTTCTTATTCTTATTTCTCTTCTTCTATCTACTGCTTCAACATTTCAAATCATTCTTGCATAACGTTATGTCTTTGTGAAAGACATCACACAAACAAATAGCAATTATGGAACGCTTCTTGCAACAATAAAAAAGAAAACTAGAAGTTATTCAAAAAAAAAAAAAAAATTATACTATAGATAGAAGAAACGTGCAAATTTTCAAATGACAGCCACCTTACATGACCACAGAAAGAAAAAATCTAGTGCTTTTTACACTCATGGTAGCAACAACAACAAAGACCAGGGAAACATACTCGTACCTACAACAATAAACAAAGAGCAACAAAAAAAAATGTTTTATATTGATGGCAATTTAGGCAGAAGAAATGCTCTGTAAAGAGGAATTCAGGCTAAATAGACAATCACACAGAATTTAACAGACAAATTTATAATTTACTAAGTGGTATAGCTCAAAAAATATATATAAATTAAAAAGTAGCAAACCTACTAGATAGATAATGTCTGAAATTTAGGAAATAAAAGAAAAAAATTTCATAAACTAGCAGAAACCACTTCGCAGGAAGTGAAAAAGAATTAGTTTGCATTATCTGTATACAAAAAAAATAATTACCTGCCCTATATTTCAAATCACTATAAAAACTATTTTCCTCAACTTTCTGAACTAAACTCTTTGAGTTAAGAAATTTAATAATTCATTGCGCGTAATGACCCTTATCGGGGATAAAAGTTCACATGAAATGTGTTCCCTTTCCTTAAAATTTTAATCGCCAGTTTTTGCGTTGTTGTTGTGTCATTTTACTATTGTCTAATTTTCCTCATAATTTTTGATAATGGGAAATACATATGTCATGTTATTCGTTACATAATCGGCCCTGTTCTGTAAACCAAATCCGAGTAAATTTCTCGTTTTCAAAAAATTGATAATGTTCCTGTAGAGGTGTTTAAAATCATACAGGATAATTTTCTTTCAGATATGATATTTGAGAATCTAAATAATAGAAAAATTAAAAAAAGTCTAAAAAATCTTTCTATTGTCGGATTCAGTTTTCTAAACTCGTGCGATTTCAAATCGATTCGGTTTATGGAACAGGTCCGATATTTTTGTTTGTTTGCAAAAGTACCCTTTTGCAGAAATGGTCTTTAGTAACATATTTTGTTGTTGTAAGAAAGTACCATCTTGCAAAAAAGTACCCCTTGGCGCAAGTGACATTTTTGTAATAATCAATATCTTAAAAAAAAGTACTTTTTTGCAAAAAAAAAGTAACTTTTTGGGAGAAAAGTACCTCTTTAGAAGAAAAATAATACTTCTTTGTGTGAAAAGTACTTTGTTGAAAGCACAGTACAGAAAAGGAAAATAAATAGCTTTTTGTGAAAAGTGCCTTTTTTTAAAGTTTATTCGTGCTAAAAACTTTTGTTTTGGTTAATAGTACTATTTGTTTAAAAGTACTTTTTTTTATCAAAAATAAAATTTTTGTTAACAAAGTACTTTTTTGTTACAAAAGAACCTTTCTATTAAAAAGTATATTTTTGTTAAAAAGTATATATTTGTTAAAAAGGAAATTTGTTACAGAAAAAAAACTTTTTTATCAAAAAGTACCGTTTTGTACTCAACACAGAACCCCTTTGCTAAAAAAATACGTTTTTACAACAAAAGAAATATAATTTTGCTAATAATATACCTTTTTGTTAAAAAAAAGTACCTTTTTGATAAAAAAAAATATATTTTTGGTTAAAATAACATTTGTTAATAAATAACTTTTTACTAAAAATATACCTCTTTGTTAAAAAGTACTTTTTTGTAAAATAGTACGTTTTTGGTTAAAAAAAATTACATTTATTTTAGGAATACTTTTTTGCTCAAAAGTATCTTTTGGTTAAAACTAAATTTTTTATGCAAAAAATAATTTTTTTAAAAGGTACTTTTTTTGTTAAAAATTTTCTTTCTGTTAAAAAGAACTTTTTTGTTAAAAAGTTCCTTTTTGCTAAAAAGTATATATTTGTTGAAAAGGAAATTTATTACAAAAAAACTTTTTTGTCAAAAAGTACCGTTTTGTACTCAACACAGAACCTCTTTGCTAAAAAAATACGTTTTTACAACAAAAAAAAAAATATATATATATATATAATTTTGCTAAAAATATACCTTTTTGTTAAAAAAAAGTACCTTTTTGATAAAAAAAAAATATATTTTTGGTTGAAATAACATTTGCTAAAAAATAACTTTTTATTAAAAATATACCTCTTTGTTAAAAAGTACTTTTTTGTAAAATAGTACGTTTTTGGTTAAAAAATTACGTTTATTTTAGGAGGACTTTTTTGCTCAAAAGTATCTTTTGTTTAAAACTACATTTTTTATGCAAAAAATAATTTTTTTAAAAATTACTTTTTTGCTAAAAATTTTCTTTCTGTTAAAAAGAACTTTTTTGTTAAAAATTTCCTTTTTGCTAAAAAGAACTTGTTAAAAAGTTCCTTTTGGCTAAATAGAACCTTTTTGTTAAAAAGTTTATTTTTGTTATAAATTACTTTGTTGTTGAAAAGTATTTTTTTGTTAAAAATTGGCTTTTTGTTAGGGTACGTTTTTTTCTAACAAGTAGTTTTCTTTGTTAAAAAGTACCTTTTTGTTAATAACTAGTTTTCTGTTAAAAAGTAGTTTTTAATTAAAAAATACCTTTTTGTTAGAATGTACCTTTTTGTTAAAATATGTACGTTTTTTTGACAAGCAACTTTTGGTTGAAAAGTATCCTTTTGTTAAAAATAATCTTTTTGATAAAAAGTACCTTTTTTAAGTTTTTTTTTTTTTTTTTTTTTTAAAAGTACCTTCTTGTTAAAAATAACCTTTCTTTTTAAAAGTACATTTTTGTTGCAAAGTACATTTTGGCTAAAATTTATCTTTTTGTCAAACACTCAACTTTTTGTCAAACAGTAACTTTTTGTTATAAAAAATCCTTTTTGCTAAAAAAAAGTATATCTTTACTAATAACTAACTTTTTACTAAGAAGTACCCTTTTGCTAAAAAGTACATTTTTCTAAAAAGTGCCTTTTTGCTAATGAGGACGTTTTTGCTAAAAAGTACCTTTTTCTAAAAACTGCCTTCTTGCTGAAGAGGACATTTTTGATAAAATATATTTTTTTTTCTCTAAAAAGTACTTATTTTTCTAAAAAGCATCTTTTTTTTCTAAAAAGTACCTTTTTTCTAAAAAGTTCCCTTTTGAAAAAGTACCTTGTTTGTTAAAAAGTATCATTTTGGTAAAAATAATATTTTTTATTAAGAAGTTTTTTTTAAAGGGCCTTTTAGTAAACTAAAGTGTCTGAGTACCTTTTTGATAAAAGTACGTTTTTAATAAAAGTCCTTTTTTGATAAAAGTACGTTTTTGCTAAAAGTACCGCTTACATAAAAGTACCTCTTTGATAAAAGTACTTTTTTCAAGAAAGTACTTGCTACCTGACTAACCTTACATATATTTATTAATATGGCAAAAGAAAAAGCGCGCGAAACGCTCGAACTCACATCCTGTTAATTAAGTTTCATTTTTTTTTTTGTTTGAACGGGCTGCTTATTCGTGTAATGATTAGACAATAGTCCCTGAAGAATAAAAAAAAATTACCTTAACCGCCAAACAAATGTGACCATGGCAAACTGCCAGTAAAGACGTTACCTTACTGGGAAGCCTTTTTGCATTTTAACTTTACTCGTACAAGCTGAATGTATAAATTAGAAAACCTCTCATTTAAATTCTACATTCTTCCATCGTACAAGTCTAGACACAGGTCTATTAAACAATTTTAAACTTAAATTTTAATTTTTATTTGAATTTTTTTATCTTTTCAAAATTCTTTCAAGTCGTAGAAAATAACATTCACTTACAAATCCTTTTAAAATTCCTTTTGAGTTTGTCACACATTTTTTTCCTGCGTTCAAAATATTTTTCTCTCTTAGTCTTCTTTTATGGATTTAGAAATATTTTTAGGATGATTCAACAACAAAACGTTTAGCAAAATGCAAAACTAATAATAAAAAAATAGTTACGCCTGGAAATCAGGAAATGCCAATCAATAACGCATAGAAACTTTGTTAAGGCACAGGAAGGAAAAAATGAGAAGAAAAACAAGCAAAAAATTATAGTATCCACTTGATGTGGTCAATAATCACTGCGTTTGTGGTGTAAATGCACATTTGTGTAGATCTATGAAGGTTTGGCTTGCTGCCTTTTTATGCAGAAAATGAAAGCCAACCGTACGTAGTGCCTGTGTTTAGAGACCTCAAGCCCAGGAAGTTTTGTTTAAAAACTTTTTTTTTTTATTTTCATTAAAAAAAGTTACAAATCTATTTAATAGTAAGTATGTATGTACATGTCGTTACCTTAATATAGAACGGCCCTAATTCATTATTTTTTTTTAATAGATTTTTTTGTATATTTCGATAAAAGAACATCTAATGTATTAAAAAATGCAAGAAATGTTGATTTCAAAAAAAATAATGAGTTAGGGCCTTTCTATATTAAGGTAACGATATGTGTGTATATGAAGTAAAAGGATTGTGCTAAAAACGTGTAATAACTCAAAAGTAGCCAATAAACAATGTTTAAAAAAACCAGCAATATTTTATTTTTTTTAGATATTAACTTTTATTTAATTTTATTTAGAAATTACGTTCTGTTTTCTCTTCGATAAGCGCAAAAGTTGCTCAACTAAAATTGCCGTGTGTGAACCAACTATAGCATAGATATGTATGCCTACATACATATGTTAATATGGTCTACATAACTATGTATGTTAGTTTACAGTGTAAACTTTACACAAAAGAGTTTCTTAATGTTAACATTTATATTTACGCATACATATATATATATATATATATTTGTACATATCCCTGCAGAGAGTGCGAATAGTGAAATTGTGGTGATTTATGGTGACGTTGTCAGTAGTACTACTGACCAGGCGTACCCCAGCCAATGTAATCGCCAATTGACATTTAACATTAGCTTGTCATTGAAAATCCACCACTAGACTGTAGCACTACTGACTAAGTAGTTCTTTTGGTACCACATGGAGACATTGGCACCAAAGATTCACTAGTAAATTTTAGGGGCTCTAGTCTACAATATCGATTCTAGTGACATTGTCAATAGTGCTACTGACTAGGTGTACCCCAGACTTTAGCACTATTGAGAAGGTAGTTCTTTTATGACGATATTGAGATATTTGAACCGTCTACATATATTTATTTAATATTATTACATAGCACAATAAAAACGAAAAACAAACTATTGACGCGTTCATTGACAATATTAATAGAAATACACTACAACGGTTGTCTGTAACGTATCTCTACTCTTGCATAAAAGGAAAGTTGTCGACATTTTAACTAGTGCAATTGTCGCTGGAGAAAGAGTATTTGCATAGAGACATATGGTTCTAGGCTGACTAGAGGGTATGCAAGAATGTGTGTATGCATAAATAAGCAGGAACATGAAAGAATTTGATTACAAACGATGGGAATTTCCTGGCAATTTTTTAACAATATAATTGTTTCTTTTTTTTTTGCTTGGCTAAAAATAAATTTCCTATTTTACAGGTAAGTGGTGCTCTGGTTTTTGTTTTATTTTGTTAACAATAATAATTATCACACCAATACATTTGATTAAAGTGTTTTATTGTAATTACTTCTGCTTTTTAGAGTTCCGTACACCAAAGGTGAAAAGGTCCGTCACACTGTATTTTCTCAGGAACCGTAAGAGCTACGGGCCTGAAATTTGGACATGGGTGTTTCAAATGGGTGTTTCAAAACGAGCAACTAAAAATTTTAAAATCCCATGTAATATACATACAATTGTGTGAACATATGTAATTATATTGAAACTTGCATTTTGTAAAATTAGTGTGTTTTTATACAGACTACAACAATTAACACTAAAGTTTAAAAAAATTTTAATTAAAGGGTGGTCCATCAGTTAATGCAATTTTGACTATGTAATTTTGACAACTTGCTATATCTTGAAAAACGTAGGAGGCAAACACTTGAAATTTTTAAAAACGGTAAAACTAAAAAATCCGAAAATTTTAAAATCGCCAAACCAAAAAAAAAAAATAGCCAAAATCAAAAAAAATTTCTAACACTAAAATAAATCGCCAAATTCGAAAAAATCGCCCAAATGAAAATAATCGCCAAAATGAAAAAAACGCCAAAAATCGAAAAAATCGCCAAAACGCGAAAAAGGCGCCAAAACCGAAATAATTGTTTATATGAAAAAAAATCGACAAAATGAAAAAAATCGCCAAAATGTAAAAAAATCGCCAAATTGAAAAAACCCCAAAAACCGAAAAAAGTCGCCAAAACTAAAAAATCGCCCAAATGAAAAAAAACGTCAAAATGAAAAAAATCTCCAAACTGAAAAAAAAATCGCCAAATTGAAAAAACGCCAAAAACAAAAAAAAAATGCCAAAACTATATATTACATAGGATGAAGTTTGTATTAAATTACATATCTAGTGTTCGTACGGAACCCTTCGTGCGCGAGTTAGAGTCGCACTTTACTGAATTTATTTTTATTTTTCTTTTCTTTTTGGAGCAGTATAGAATAACCAAATGAAATCAATGCAAATTACTGATTTAAGTATGACAAATCATATTAATGAAATTTTAAGTATCTTATAGATAGAGATACCTCTACTTGAATTTATTTACATTTTATGGAGGTTAAGTCAATCCATTTGAATGGTTAAGGTTTCGGTTGCCAGGCTGCGTGTGTGAGAGCTTCAGTTTAATATGTTTTTCTTTATTTCTTTATTGTTTAATAATGAACTAATTTTAATAGATTTTGTTTGTGATTGTCTAATAATGAGAATTCTTAACACGTCTAGCGGTTCAATATACTCACATATAACTGTTTATTAAGTATTTGAATATACTCGTATGTAAATGTGTATATATTTATATACACAATTCTCTTGTTTTATTTGCATTCTTTCTTTTTTTATAATCTATTTTAATGTGCGAAATTAATAAAATTAATTTTATTTAAATAACAGATTAGCAGGGTATTTATTTAAAAAAAAATCGTTAGTTTTATCCGTTTCTACACTGAAAAAAATTATTTTGATATTTGAATACGAAAATCGCTGAATCAATAAAAAATATTATTGAATTTTCTGTGATGATAACTTGGGCTCTATTAAGAATTGAATACACGTTTATTGAAGATATAGTTTTTTCAGTCAATAAAGAAATTTAAAGAAACAGAGAAAAAAGTTGTTAAGTACAATTTTATTTTTATTTATAATTGTTATTGTATGTGTTTAATCCACACCGCGTTTTTCAGCAACTACTTTTTTACCTATACGGTTTAATGCTTGCTAAAAATTTGGATAAGCAATGTGGTTGAATCAAGTACAAAATTTTGCAGACTTTTTTCCATATTTAGCAATACAGATTTTTGAAGAAAAAAAAATTTTTAATATTTTTTCTGTGTAGATATAATTGTTCGTTTCGGTGTAGCTTTTTCTTTAATAATTATTTTATAATTTACATAATAATAACTTGAAATTTTCTTTATTCTTACTTGCAGGTAATTAAACAAAATTATATAATCGTTGGTAGTCGGAAGGACCAAGAATATAAACATCCTTCTTAGCAGCGTGTTCAACAGACTTTGCAGCGGTATGTTCAACTTATGCTCTTTAGTTTGTTTGATATTAATTTGCTCAAGAATAGTTTTAATATTTTAATATATGAGAACTGTCTTCAATTCATGTATTTCTCCCTTTAAGTTAAAAAAAAGTATGTATTAGTTTCCATGTCTACTTTGGACATCCATTACAGAGTACGGGCATTAAAAAAATTATATACCTATATGTATGTGTAAATCAGATGATCATTTGTCGCAAATTTTCTATAATTCTTTTTTTTTTAATTTCAACAAAAATGTTTCGCAAATATTGCTCAATGGCAAGACCACAACTAAGCAAAAACCAAGTTGTAAAAACGTGCTTTGAATTCAAGTGAAAAGTAATCTAAATATTATTGTTGTAAGAAGAGTAGCAAAAAATATTTAAATTAGAGAAGACAGCGTGTGTAACTTTTCACGCAAGCTCACACGACTTGCTAGAACGAATTCCATCCACTTTGTTGTGAAAAAATATTCATGTGTCAATCAATCAACACTTGGATAAAAAAATATTTTACATTAAAAAAAATTTAAGTGGAATGACGCTACTAAAAACAATCGCCCGTATTGCGTATGTCGAGTCGAATATTCGTCTACCAAAATTTTGTCCCAGACTTCCTATAATTTAATACGAAATTCTCGTAGACAAATATTCGACTTAACATACGCAATACGGGTGAATGTTTTATGAATGTTAAAAGCAGAAGAACGCAACTATGGTTTACAGTTATCAAACCGGTTTTGCGCGTTATTCGGAATAGCGGGTATTTTCCAATTCATTATCGATTTTTCTAGCATTTTTTTAATTGGTTTTTTTGAGAATGGATGATCTCCACCTCCATTGATGATATATAATAATTAAGATAGATATTTCACATATAAGCAAAATCTTCAGAAATGTGTACATTATTGACATTTTTACTAAATTCATAAAGTACGGGGTGTTGGAAAGTATAACGTAATTCTGTCTAATGTTTAATTTTTTAAAGTCAGTTTTGTGTCTCTTGAAGTGCCACATCGCATAACGAACATAAAAATTCAAAGTCCCATTTTTAATTAATTATTGGGTATTGCATTGTACCACCGTTCTCATTAAAATCAGGCGAATTAAAAATATAAATAAATTAACTTTACTACAGTCGCATGAATTGTGTTGTTAAGTTGTTTCTCTCTTATAAATTTTAAAAAAAGTGCAGTTACGTGATTTTGAATTTATTTTCATTGTTTCCCTTGGCTTGGGACTTCAAGTTCCCTTATTTTATTCTTCAATACTTTTATATGAAAATCCAAAATGTAGTAATGACATTATTATCAATTATTAAAAATAAAATAACCGATTACTCGAACCGGTTTGCAGTAAAAAATTTAACAATTTTGGCAAAAAGCAATAAAAACGTTATTTGTTATAAAAAATTGTAAAACCGGTTCTTCAAACCGATTATTAGGAAAAAATTTAACCGTTTATACGAATCGGTTTTTTCAAAATAAAAACTATAACAGGTCAGTACTAAAAAAAAGCACTGGTTCAAATAACCGGTTTTTGGGAAATAAATTTAATCCGGTTATTCTAACCAGGTTTTATTAGAAAAGTTAAGCCTAAATGCGCATTTGCAATAATAAAGTTATTTCTTATTAAATGAACTTACGACCATTCGCGCCGGTTTAAAAAGAAAAAATAACGCTTATTCGAACGGGGGTTTTCGTAAAATCTATACAAAGCCAAATACATACATATATATGAAAAAAGTTATTTCACTTAATAAAAAAAACTTTAAAGCGGTTAGTCGAACAAGTTTTTAGGACAAAAATTTAGGTTTCGAAAGCTGCGGTCGAATCGTCACATCCGTAAACGTACAACTCGTAACGTAAAAACACCATTTTCGGATTATGACATATGTGAACGTACTAAAATTCCATTCTTCCTATACGATTGACGTATCAATTAATTTGCTTTCGTACGATTGCCAATACGATCACGATTGTGACGATTTGAACAATGGTCTTTGCATAAATATGTTATAGGTTTTATAAGCCTAGACTTCGTGTGAAGCAGTGCTGCGAGGCAATAAAATTCCTTTTATTATAATTTATGACAGCAGTGTGAACGCTGCGCATCTCTGATTTAAATGTTCAATATAAAAAATAAATAAAAGAACGCACTTTTTGGGATTGTAAAAAGAAAAAGGCATAAACTTTCAAATAATACATACAAATACATGCTTATGAACGCAATTGTTATTTGTACAGTGAAGTTCGCTTATAACAAACACCAAAGGATACAAACGAATTATTGAACATAACGAACAACTGCTCCAGCCCCAAACGGTTGGCATTAACATTTTATATAAACTATTACGCCGGTAATAACAAATTTTCATTTACAGAGAACTATTTTTAAGTCCTTAAAAAAATAATGGGCATTTTTACGCTATAAACAAATCAAAATTGTCAGCTGGTTTTTAAGACAGCTGTTATCTTAGCTTAACTATAATTAAATGATTGTAAATTTATGATTGCCCTCATAAATTTAATGGATTCTAAATACTATTGTATTGTTTTTAAGATGAAATGCATTATTTTGTATGTTTGTATGTATTTTCTCGATATAATTTTTAATTTAAATTAATGTGATTTTATATTTTCAATTTCCTCAAAATGTAAATAAAAGACGTTTTTTATTTAATTTTTAATGTATTCGACGTTTCGTGGGGATTTTCTAAAATCTTTGGGGATAATTATTTTTATGGAAATCTGTGGTAACATTGGTAATATTTAAAATGAGCGACTTTAATATAATTAGAATTAATGATAATTGCTTATGTTTTAATGCTTTATTTGAATTGTAGAAAATATTTATAACGCATGTTTGCCTTTAACGAATTTACAGATACTTCGAAGTTCGTTATAATCGAACTACACTGTATATATAATATAAGTAAGCAACACAACATGGTTAATAACTTGAATTTGAAATGATGGACTTATCTGAAAAATATTTCGTTCTTTCACAAAATTTTTTTTTTTTTGCTAAAAAAAAGAAGAACTACTTTGGTTTTTTGCTTAAGAATTCTAGGCTGTTTTTTTTTGGGGGGAAAAAAAACAAAAAGAATCACAAAAAAGGAAGACATAATAAAGTTAATTTACAACATTCACTTTGGCTGAAAAGAGGTATTAAAAAGCTGAGAATATACAAATGTACATATGCAAATATAGATAAGTATGTATGTATAATGCATACAGTAAATGAATTGAACTGAACGATATTAAAATACTAGATTTAAAAAAATCTTTAGAAAACTTTAAAAAGGGGCGGGCGAAAGTTTGTGTTAAGCACAGTATACAATTTTGCGTACGAACTTGTAATCGCTGACTTCCCGCAGGGCTGAAAGCGTCCACAGTGCTGCTAAGAGTTAAAGAAAATAAAATACATTTATAAGATATTGTTTCAAAAAAAAAAAAAAAAAAAAAAAAAAAAAAAAAAAAAAAAAACCAATAACTATACACCTTGAAAAATATCTAAATTTCAGTTGCGTAAAACCAAATTTGGCTTAATTGCAATTGGCAGAGAGCAAAATGTTTATAAATGATTTCAAATTGTGTTGAACTACATAAATAAGTATAACAAAAAGTTTTTGCCAGAAAACTATGTTTGTTGCAGTTAAGTAGAATTGTTATTTTTAAATATATATATATATTTATCAGAAATAATTTCTTAATCAAGCTTAAGTTCAGTAATTTCAATACTTATTGAATGAAATATTTTTATTAATTAATGTGAGTTTCTAAAGAAGAGAAGAAAAATTAAAATAGACTTTATTAGCCCGATTTAGAAATTATGTCTGATTAAAATTCAATACAGTTCAATTAAATCTAAAAATGTCTGATATATGTATATATTTATTATTTTTGAACAAACTTAAAATATATGGTGATTAAAGAAAACATTTAATTGAGTCAATTAAACTTTCGTTTGAAAATTTAATTGTTTGAGAAGTTTAGTAAAAAATTTAATTCAGTCAATTAAAGTTTTCTTTAAAAAATTTATAAATTGAAAAGTTTAATTGACGTAATTATATTTTTAATTGATTATTTATATTTTTAAGCGTCTTCAAAAAAGGAGTAGTTTATTAATTAGTCTGTATTCTCTGTACATTTGAGACTGACTGTAAAAATTATTTTTTTTTTGCCTGAGAGCTTATAGCTTCCATTTGATCCCATTGCAAAATAAGTGGGCGGGAACACGCCGACAAATTTTTTTAATTTGATTTTATGATATTCTGCTCATTTGATTGCTGCGAAGCCTAGCAAACAGCATTGGTTCTAGTAATAACACAATTTTAAAGTTGAAAAAATTATTAATATATTTCACATGGTTCTACTTACCCCATTTTTACGAAACTTACCACACACCTTGAGCTCTAAAACAGACAAAATCTTTCATTTAAAAAATGGGCGGAGTTATGTTCATTAAAATTTAATATTCTATTTTAAATGCTTCTACTTTAACGATTTTTACAAGACTTAACATGTTAGCCTGAACTCTAAAAAAACACACAATATTCCATTTAAAAAAATAGGCGGAGGCGCGCCCATTAAAATTTAATTTTATATTTCACAAAAGATTAAAAAAAAAATTTTTTTTTGAAAGAGTTTACTTTACCAGTTAATTTTGTCCCATACATTTTATTTTTCAAAAATGTTCTATCAGATCTTTGCATTGAAGTCGGTTTTTTTTTGGCAAAATAATTTTTAGTTTCAATCAAATTTGTTTAATAGGAGAAAAAAAATGTTTTTTTCTTATTTCCGGACATAGAATTGTTTACATATAGAAAAATCATCATCAATCATTTTGATTGGTGAGTTGAAATTTTTGTACTTCTTGATATGAAATGTCACTTTGTAAAATATTTTCTCACTAGCTTTCATATAAATTTCTTTATTGCCACCAAATGGCCAAGTAGAAAAAGAAGAATATTAATCTGGAAAGAAATATGTATTAAATTCTGTTTCTATACCCTGAAGTCTAATTTTCTAATATTCATATTTATTCAAATTCCTCTATGTAGACTACACAAATAATTGCAGAAAAACTGTCTGGCACAAACAGTGCAAGTGATCATTAATTCACAATAATAATGAGAAAAAATAAAAATAAATAAAAAAAAGCAATAATCATTATTAGACATTGAAAAACTTAATTTAGATTATTTTTAGTTCAGTTTTTTTCTTTCTTTAAACTAATTATGCCAAAGTGTTGCCATTGTTGCGTGTTGAAATCTTATATAAAACCAGCTGGCAACTAGTGATATTTTAATAACGGTAAATAAAGATAATGATGAAGTACTTGTCTTTCTTTACCCATCGTCGTTCGACAAACAAATATGTGTGCACTTTTCTTAAACTGATTTCATCGTAAATGTTTAAGTTAAAGATCTATTGGCTGCTGCTTGCCTTTTTAGGCGTCTGTGCCCAGCTGTCCAGGAGATGAAAATAAGATAAGAAGCAAAACATGCTTTGCTGCAACAATGTTGCCTAATCGTGTGTGCATCTTTATCGGCTTCGCAAAAAAAAAAATCAACAAAATTTTTCTTTTATTTCAAATTTTTTTTTTTTGTGTTAATAAGAACAAATGTTGTGTTTTTATATTTTCAACTTGCAAGGAAAAATTGACACATGTATGTATGTACATATAACCAGTCGATGAAATTGGCTGCATGAAATTCTAACTAGCATTATATTTAATTTACACGTTCTTATGCACACTGTACTTACAAATACATAAGTAAAGGGTGTTTTTTATTGGGGTATAGAACTTTAAGTTGGCATCACTTTTTTAACTGGCGGCCATTTTGTCAGCTGTCAAGTGATTAATATTTAGTTTGGTTTGCCATTTCATCATGAACAGGTTGACAAAAGAACAACGCTTGCAAATCGTGCAAATTTATTTCGAAAATAATGATTCAGTTCGCGAAGTTTACCGCAAGCTCCGTCCATTTTATGGTCGACATAATCGTCCATCAGAGCAATTAATTCGGTTAACCATGGATCGTTTTCGCACTACGTTTACTCTATGTGATAATACGCATCCGCAGAGACGTCGAACAGTGCGCACCGAAGAAACAATTGCCGCTGTAGAGCAAAGTGTTGAAGAGGACTCGAATGAATCGATTCGCCACCGTGCACAGCAATTGGAGCCGACTAACCGACTATTTTGTTCCCGAATTGGATGGCATGAATGTGGATGATTTGTGGTTCCAACAAGACGGCGCTACATGCCACACAGCGTACGTCACAATCGATTTATTGAAGGAAACATTCGATGAGCGCATAATTTCGCGGAATGGACCTGTCAATTGGCCACCAAGATCGTGTGATTTGACACCATTGGATTATTTTCTTTGGGGATATGAGAAGTCGCTCGGTCTACGCCAACAAACCAGAAACGTTAGGGGACTTGGAAACCAACATTCGTGGCGTTATTGCCAACATACGGCCCCATATGCTCGAAAAAGTGGTTGAAAATTGGACCTGTAGAATTAGCTTTATTCGAGCCAGCCGCGGCGGCCACATGCCCGAAATTATCCTTCCAATAAAGCCAAATTGATGGACATTAAAACGATTTTCTTGTGTTTTATTTCAATTCGAAGTTCTATACCCCTCAAAAAACACCCTATATATTATTATATTGTTAAAAAAATAAATAAAATTGTTCTTGAATTGAAACCTGGAAAGTGAATGAATGTTCTATTGTATGGAGTTTTTTAGAAGTAAAAAAATTGTACACAACTTTTCTATTGACAGTTGTGGAAGGCAAAAAGAAGCAGAAGAATAAATGAATTTATTAAAGTGCGCCCCTGACTCGCAAACGAAAGGTCCCGTACGGACACTACATATGTAATGCTACGAACTTTAGCCTATATAATCGAATATCTTGCTCGTACCTGTACCTGTAGTGCGATTCGCTAATTTATTTTAACGATAATCGCATCGTTAAAATAATTATAGCGAAAATTTATCAAATTTGCTATTCAAAAACATTTTTAACGATATTCGCTGTAGATTAATGTCAGCTGTGTCGTTATTTAAGCGACAATAATTTATGTGCTTAATAATTTTACCAACAAAAATCAACGAAAAATATCTGTTGCGTACTATTGTTTAAAAGAAGTTACAGAATCATACAATCGTTTTTGCAAGCCACATAATGTATAGACAAAAATTACGATTGTTGGAACGTTAAAAGTTACTGAATTGGACTACTGGATTCATTAACTTTTATTGCCATAATCGTATCGCTATAACAAATACGAGTATAACGAAAATTTATCGACTTTGCTATTCAGTAACATATTTTATGGATATTCCCTATTGGTTGGAATAAAAAAGAATCACAAACTCAAATTCATTTAGTTTTTTTTTTAAATTATTTTTTGAGATTTTCGCTTATTTTGACGTATTCTATACAAAGATACCAAAAAATTATAATGAATTAAATGGTGATTAAATATAGCTGGAGACTATTGTAAAAAAGAAATTAAGGAATCTCATTATCGTTACCGCAAACGAATAAATATGTCGATAAATATTACGATTTTCGGTTGGCGAAAAGTTACAAAATCCATATACTGATGTAGACATTTTTTAAAAAAATTTAAGTACTCAGTTAAAATTTTTCGCATTTTCTTAGTTAAGGCGCTTTTTTCGTTTTTGGAATTTTTTCGCTTTTTTTAAGTTTTGGCGTTTTTGGCAATTTTTTCGTTTTGGAGATTTTTTTAATATGTGATTTTTTAGTTTTACCGTTTTTGGAAATTCCAAGAGTTTGAAATCTTAAAAAAATCCCACAATTAAAAAATGCTTAAACGAAAAATGCAAAAATGAAAAAGCGCTCAGATTGCAAAAAAAAAATTGCCAAGAAATTAAAAAAAAATTCGTCAAAAACCGAAAACATACCCAAAGCGAAAAAATGCACCAAAACTAAAAAACAACCGACAAAAATTTAAAGTCCAAAAAATCGGCGAAACGAAAAAAAGTGCTAAAAGTGAAAAAAACCCCGAAACTAATATTAAAAAAAATTCTACATCAGGTGAGATATTTGCTTCTTATACATATATGTGTTGTATCCATTCGGAAACCTTCGTGTGCGACTGGAAGTCGTACTTGGATGAATTTATTATTGATTTTTTTTTTTTGATGAATTTAAATTTCTGTTCGAGTATTTTTGCCTTGTTATGTTTATGTACGATGTTTTCAATTACATTTTCAAAGTTTTTCTATAAACAAGTGTATGAAGTCTTTAACTTAAAAAAAAAATCAGCTGAAGTGTAAATATATTTCGGGTTTTTATATTAAAAAAAAAAGAAATAGTGAATAATGTGTCTATGTTATATTTTTTTCAATATTGTTTGCATTATCGATAACTATTGATTTGAAGAGTGTAATCGAATTTTTAATTCCAAGAAAATGCATAATCCGCGAGAGTTTTTTTTAAATATTGTTTTCAATGCCGTAGTGTTTTTTACTGAAATTAAATTAATCAGCCCTGTTCTCGTTTGGATATCGTTTTTAAACAACAATTTTACATTGTAATTGTAATTGTACTGTGTTACCTTAAAACCGTATTGCCACTTTAATATTAAAGTGTCTGTTTTAAAAGGACACATAAAACCGACAATTTTACATTGCTATGGTACTGTGTTACCCTGGCACCGTATTACCGTTTTAATATTAAAATGTAGTTTCGAAACGATTTTAAAACGGTAATATGCCTGATTATTAAGTTTCTAATGCTAGTTTTTGTTATTAAAAATTTAGATGTTTTCATTATAATAGTACCGGGTTTAATTACAAGGCAAATAATAGGTTTGATTATAAACAATTTGAGTTATACATATTAAGTTTTGCATTTTTTTAAGCAAAAAATAAAAGCTTATTTAAATGATTTTTTTAAACAAACAAATCTTATAAAAACAACAATCACTGAACGAGGTACATATGAATCAGAGAACAGCAATGAGTAGTGAAATAGTGAGTAGAGTTCTTGTACTTATGCGCACTCATACTTATTGCAATGTTGTCTATGAATCATATTCACTCGAAGGTTTGAAGTGCGCATCCAACTCATGCTTAGCAATATTTATCATGTTGTTGATTTCGACTCTCCTTAACTCAATGCCTATGGACGATGCAAAATAAGTATGATTCGCAATGCGAACATTAAAGTTCTCATTATCTGGTTGTGTGTTTCTCTGTTGCTTTTCTTTTTTGTTTTTTTTTTCAGGAATAGAAAAACAACCCTATTTACTACTATTGTAAACTACCTGCAAATTGTTTTATGACTAAACTTATAAATAAACATACATGCATGAGTTGAGTGAGCTGAATCAATGTGAGTAGTAGTTATAAGTATTTTCCTGAAATTAGAAATCAAACTGAGGTCATTTATGATTGTGAGTGTGGTATGGCTATGATGTCGACGCACGTCGCATTCATATTTATTTCAACCTATACTTAAAAATCAATGTATTCGTGTGTATGCGTAAATCAGAGTAGTTGATTTTAAATGATGTCTACTCACTAAAATTTTAAATTTCATGAGTCAGTATGAATAATTTAAAAAAACGATTCATTGCCGATCACTGATAGGAATGTGTGTATGTATATGTGTAAGTATATGTATGTATGTATGTGTATGCATGTCTGTATGTTTATTGATCGAAAGCCTTTGAAGTTCTTGACTACTGACATTTTGGCAATGATTGCCTCTGTCTTGTTTTCTTTTTTTTTTCTTTTTTATTTTTTTTTTTTTTTTTTTTTGTTCTTGCAAATCATCTTCATGGTTCACTTAATTAACAAAACAAAAATCTTACTCATATGGTAGAATATTTCAAATCCACGAAAAATATGTACAACAAACAATAATAATTACAATCTCATTTAAGTCCAAGAAGAAAAAAATTATAGTTTCGGCTTTTGAAAGCCGAACACATTCAAACACATCCAAACACTTATTAGCCAAATGTGGTTATTTTTTGTTGGTAACCCAAATAGAAAGAGCCAAAGAATAAATGTATATGTACATATTTTGAAGTCTTTAAAGTTTAAACCACAAGTAGTTAAATAGAAAATATCCAACAATATAATTACGTAGCACAAATAATCAACAACTTGTAGCAAAGAGCTATTGAACAGATCACAATAATGAGGATTATGAATGAAAACCAATTATGCGTAAAAATGCTTTAAAACTCTAACAACGCCCAATATGTAGAATTAATGAGCAATTGCTTGACAATCTTATAATTTCCTAGAAATTATTTTTTTTTAGCATTTAAGTTGTTAAAAGATTAGAACCAGTGGTGCTGTTTAGTAAATTATATTTATAATGCCACATAAAATCTCTTTTTTTTTTTTGTCGTGTACTGGTTATTTACACATTCTACGAGTAAAACCAAAATTGTAAGAAACTCAATTGCTGTCAGCCGCAGAGGCAAAACTTGTTACATGTGGCAAGATAATTGCCAGCAATTTTTTTGTTTAACAAAACAAAACAAAAATATGTATACATATGTACATGTTAATAAAAAACTTTTCACCACTTATTTAATATAACGTTGCCACAATCTCTTTAACATTTTAGACATGTTAAATGTAAACATCCTTTGAGCCCAATCTTTCTTCCTAATAAAATCATCAACATTTCCACCGGCAGCAGCAGCAGCAGCAGCAGCAGCTTTAGCTCAAACAACAGCAGCAAGCATGACTGATGTCATCATCAGTTTGTTTATTTTTACTGGCAGAAAAAGAAAATTTATCTGGCCACTAAAAAACTTGATAGAAAACTAAAAGCATGAAACGAATGTCTTAAAACTTTAAGTGTCGCTTTCGTCTTTTGACAAGAGTGGAAATTTATACGCTGTTTTACTTACAACCAGCCAGCATTATTATATATTCTTAATCTCCTTGCAATGTTTGGCAATTTGTATGATTTTTTTTCTTCGCCAGAGATACGCCTAGTTTTCTTTCTTTCACTTAACTTAAACGCGAATAATAATCATTAGTAATAGTTTGCCAGGTGAAAAAAGCAAGACTCAAAAGAAAAAAATTATTTTAAATTGAAAATTGCAAACTACTTAAGAAGCTAATACAGACATTAATTAGCCTAAAGGTATAAATCGTATTTGATTATATGTTAAACTGAGAACTTTTGTAAAAAAAAAATCAAACAATTCACTTTATAATATGGGATAAGGCATTGACCAAAAATTTAGAAAGATAACGCAGCATATATGTAAATATATATAAACATAAATAACCAATTCCGTTTAAAAGAAAAATTATTAAAAAAAAAATATAATTAAATATGAGTTAAATAGAAATTTATATTTTAAACTGGCCACACTGATCCAAGATCAACAATTCTTAATGGCGACATACTTATATATTTCTTTTATTTTCTGTATGGAGGAAGCTCTAAGTTTTTTTCTAAGTACAAAATTAGCTAAATAAAATAAGTTTTCTATGACAAATTCGAGAACAACCTGTAACAACAAAATAGCTCGAAGGACCATAAAAATTACATGGGCCGAATCCGAATCTTTTTGAATATTTTGATATGCTTGACCATCAATATTATAAAGTAGAATATGAGAGAGCTAACTTGATCGAGATTAGAAATTTAATTTTTGAAATTGAAATATAATATTAGAAAATCAATGGAACAATGACCACAGTGGCTTGGAAGGAAGTGTAAGAAACCGTGTTTTAAGAACTACATACTTGCAGTTTCTTATAGTTTAAAATTCGTTAATTCCTGTACAACACTTTTTCAAGTGATTCAGCATAATTTTTTAACATTGTTGCATAATTGTTTTTTTAAATGAATTTAAAGATTTTGGTGAACTGTTAAATCAAGACAAATGTAGCACAAGCATAGAATAATAATGTGGCAAACGTATATAACATTCTGTTTATCCAAACGAAAAAAATGTAAATAAAAACATTTTCTTAGTTAAATTTATTCTTACAAATGAACTTAGATAAGAGCGACAAGCGTTCTTAAGCTAACAAAAGATAATAATATCCATGCAATAGCGCGAAAAGATCTGAATGAAGTTGGTTGCAGTAGCTCATAAAAAAAATATATAAAAACTTGTTCGAAGCAGCGAATAACTTTAGCCCCATTCACAATCTTGTGCAATATGGTATAGTATATATATTGGTACTCACCACTTAACAATTCTTAGTGCTGAGTATCGATATATTATACCACATGCGCCAAGATTGTGAATGGGGCTAATGTTATTCGCTGCTTCGCTGCAATTGTCGTGCCAGCATAGATGGCGTTGCTACGGAACTTTTTAGGTGAAAAGGAACCCTATTGTTTTCGCCATGCTGTCCGTCTGTCCGTCACACGCTATTTTCTCAGGAACCGTAAAAGCTACGGATCTGAAATTTGAACTGAGTATATAGAACCTTGGCCGCTACAACAACAAATACATGAAAGTTTAAAATTAAAGGGTGTTCCAAAACAAGCAACGAAATATGTTAAAATCCTATGTACAATTGTATGTACATATGTATATTGACACTTGAAATTTGTAAGATTAGTGTATTTTTATGTAGACTGCAGCAATTAACACTAAAATTTTAACAAATTTAAATTAAAGGGTGGGCCATCAGTTAATGAAATTTTGACTATGTAATTTTGACAACTTGCTATATCTTGGAAACCGTAAGAGGCAAACTCTTGAAATTTTCAAAAACGGTAAAACTAAAAAAATCCGAAAATTATAAAATCGCCAAATCAAAACAAAATCGGAAAAACCCAAAAAAAAGAAGCAAATTAAAAAAAAAGTTCTAACACCAAAATAAATCGGCAAAACCGAAAAAATCTACAAAATGGAAAAATCGCCAAAATGAAAAAAAACATCAAAAACCTAAACAAATCGCCAAAACGCGAAAAAGGTGTCAAAATGAAAAAAATCGCCTAAATGAAAAAAATCGCCTAAATTAAAAAAAAATCGCCAAATTGAAAAAACGCCAAAAAGCCGAAAAAAATCGCCAAAGAGCGAAAAAGGCGCCAAAACTAAAAAAAATCGCCTAAATGAAAAAAAAATTTGGCAAAAAGGAAAAAAAATCGCCAAAAAGGAAAAAAATAACCAAAAAAAAATAAATGCCAAAAACCGAAAAAATCGCCTATATGAAAAAAATCGCTAAAATGAAAAAATCGCCAAATTTAAAAAAAAATCGCCAAAATGAAAAAAAAAATTACAAAAACCGAAAAAATCGACAAATCGGAAAAAAAAGTGTCAAAACTAAAAAAGCACTAAAAACCCAAAAACGCCAAAACTAAAAAACGCTCAAACCGAAAAAACTCAAAAACGAAAAAAGCCAAAACTATTAATTATATAGGCTAAAGTTCGTATTGAATTACTATTAAAGTCGCACTTCATTGAATTAATTTTTTTTTGTGGTGTATGATATGACACTTGAGCATTATTAGGGATAATAAATTTCTCCGTTAATCATCTCAGTAAAAACAGCAGATTTTTAGTAAAGCAGTAAATTATTTTTAAGAGTTTATTAGCTGATTTATTAAATATAACTTAATTTAAATTTAAATTTCATTGCAATTGTCATGGTTATTGTTCTAATACGTAAAACAAAAATATTCATACATTTTCAAGTGAATCTCACTCATTTGAATTATGATGCTTCAAAATGCCAATTAAAATTCAAAATCTTGTTTGTGCAAATTTTATTAACAATTTGATTAAGGAGTGAGAAAGAGAAATCTCGAGGAAGGAGGAATATTTTTACAACTCATTAAATTCAAAATTGAACAAAAAGCATGAAATCATTTTATTTTGCCAACCAATCAAAACAATAGCTATCAAAAATTAAAAATAAAACAATTCCTTTTCTCCCTACTTTGTGCTAAGCAACAAATAAAAGTATAATTTTACAAAGAAATAATGAAGTGAATGAAAAAAGAAATTTGTGAGATTCTAGTTGACAAGAACACGCGTTTTCTTTCCTCATCTCTGCTATAGCAACAGTTGAAATGAAAAAAATGTCGTTTTCTGTTTATTTATTTTTTTTTGCATTAAAATGAAAGTAAGACATTGATACATGAAAATCAGCAACAAAAAAAAAATATGTTCGTTCGATGTTCATTTTTGTTTCCCATAAATATAAAACAAAGGAATTAGAAATACACACATACATACATAAAACATACATACATACATGTGATTATGGAGTAATGGAACCGAAACTTTCCTAAAACACATGACCAAAAATGAAATTAAAGCAAAAAAAAAAAATCAGAAAATACTAAAAGAAAGTCAAATAAAAATTGTCTTTTCGTGCTGATTTTTTTCTTCTCTGCTTCTGCTGTTTGTTGTACGATTTTGACTGACTCTTAAAGGCAGAAGAATTCGTGGCCATAATGATGACTTGAACTATTGAATTATTGAGTTTCCCAAAAAAAGTTTCAAAAGAAATGAAAAAAAAAGAATTAATTGTACGTGCCTTTTATTGATTCTAAGTTTTCATGTTAAATAGTTTAGTGTTTCTAAATGCAGCCTGCATCTATGTAAGTGAAATATTTGGGTGCTCTTGGCTGCTTCCTTCTTACTTCAAGGTACTTTATAAATTTCACGACTGCATTCGCTTCCCGAGAGAAATAAATATTGTCTGCGGAAATAGAATTTCCTAAAAAATGCTTAAGAATAAGTGGGCACTTCCTCATTCTCTAGCCATAAAATCTTTGTAATTATATAGAAAACCTTATATCAGTGCAAAACTTTCATTGGAATAGTTTCACTAGAATAATTTACAATTTAACATTATTTTTGTGTGGACGTGGTAATGCCCCCCTTCTACAAATAATAAATTTTATTCTTATAAAAACTGATTTGTAAGTATCCTAAAAAAATATATGAGATTAATGTGTTTACAAAAAAAAGGCGCAGAAATCGTCTGGATAGAAGTACCTTTCCCTTTTAAAACAGCGTTCATGTCATTACAAAAGCTCCAGGTGTATACCAAGTTTCATTGGACTCGGGTGGCTAGAAATAAATAAAGTATATAAAAATTTTAAGGGGCGTGTATCAGCCCACTTTATGAAAGTCTACAGTGTATCATTACAAAGATCCAAGCTTTGTTCCTACTTTCGTAATAATCGCTGGAGTAAAAACAAACGAATATTATACTTTTAAAGCTTAATGGGCGTGTTCGCGCCCTCGATTCTATATGCAAGATCATGTCATTACAGACGCCCAAATTGTATTTTAGATCTAATAGGAATCAGTTGGGTAAGATTACGTGAAATAATATCTTATATTATAATGGTTGTGGTCCGCCCACTTTTATAAATGAAACTTGCTGCCATTTTAAAAGCCAAAGGTATGGGCATTTAGTTAATACTACGTAAGATATACCATTTAAAAGTTAAGGGCGTGACCTGCCCACTTTTCTAGAAGACATACCATGTCCTAACAGGCATCCCAGTTGTGTGCTAAATTTTAACAGCAGTCAGTTTGATAGAATTACGTGAAAATGTATTTTTAATTTAAAAGGGCGTGGTCCCGCCCACCTTTATAAATGAAAGATGGTTCCATTTAAAAGCCTGAGGTACATATGTGAAAAGTTTTATGACAATCGACTAAGCAAAAGTATGTGTAATATAGAATTTAATACTAAGGTGCGTAACCCGCCCACTCTTCCCATGTCACTGCAGGCGTCCAAGCTGTGGGCATAATTTTAATAGCAGTCATTTAGGTAAAATTACTTGAAATTTTTTTTTAAATTTTAAAGGGGATTGGCCCCGCCCACCTTTATAAATCCACCTTTATAATGCCATTTTAAAAGAGCAAGTTTTGCGAAAGTTTTTTGATAATCCGCTAAGCAGAAGTACATGTGATATAGAATTTAAATTTAAAATTACTGGCATCCCGGCCAGTAATTTGAATAGGAGTTAGTTTGATAGTTTGATAGAATTGCGTGAAATTGTATCATAAATTTAAATGGGCGTGGCCCTGCCCAGCTTCATTAAAACAAGATGGTGCCATTATAAATGCCGAAAGATGTGTGCAAAGTTCCCTGTGACAATTGGTTAAGTAAAAGTACTTAAAGTATTATATTACTGTGTAAGGGGCATGACACCGCCCACTTTTTTACATACGAAATAGTGTAATTACAGTCTTTAAAGGCTTGTAATAAGTTTCACAAGAATTGTTTAAGTAAAAGTACGTGAAATATTGTATCAAATTTTAATAGGCGTGACCCGCCCCTTTTTTTCAAAAATCATATTTTATCATATCAAGAAGCTTACAAGTGTGTGCGAAATTTCATAGGATTTGTTTGGGTAGAATAATAAATACTACATTTGAATGGGTGTGGTCTTGGCCGCAAAAAGTTGAAAAATTTTTTTTTTAACGATAGTTATAACCTGTCAGACAAAAAAGAAGTGGGCGTGACCTACCCACCGTTCTGCTTGCAAAATCACGTCACCATAAAAGTCCAAGTAATGTAGAATGTTTCATAACATTCGGCCATGTAAAACTCTGTAAAATATGGAATAACATATGTACATACATTCTAAGAGGCGTGGCCCCGCTTAATTTTCCAAATAAGAGATTGTGTAATTATAAGCTTCCGAGGCTGGTGCTAAGTTCCCCAAGATTTATTTAAGTAGAAGTATGTGAACCAACATATTACATTTTTATGGGTGTGACCCGCCCCTTTTACAATGTTCAAAAACAATATTTTATTATTTCAAAAAGCCCAAAGTATGTAAGAAATTTCCTAGGAAGGGATTAGGTAGAAGCATATGAAAGTAAATATGAACTAAATTTAATTGGGCGTGGTCTTGCCTACATTTTGCAACATTTTTAAATCTTCTAGAATTTTTTTTTTTTTTTTTGCAATCGGCAAACAAATGACGGGTCCTAAAGCAAAAATTTAAAACTTTCTTCATTTTTGAAATCGATTAAACAAATTACTGATGTTTGCTAGAGACATGATTCATCAAAATATCGAGCCCTAACCGCAAAATAAAGCTTAAGCGACATATTTGTTGAACCTCGTTTTTTGAGGAAAATCGATGATTTATGATTGCAGATAACCGGTTTTCATAAGAAAATGAAGTTAGAAAATTATGCCGCTAAAGCTTTTTTTGGTGGTGCTGGTACTATATCTCATGAATTAAATTATGCTAAGGAAGCTTTTACTAATAACTCAGAGCGCTACGGATCACCGAGATGACCCACGTGATTTGATTTGATAAGATGAATTTGAAAAATATATGTTTCGAAAGGACAGAGAAGTAAAATTAACATTTGTCAAGAGCTAATTGTGTTAATAAATTAGTTAAATTTTGCAATGCAGCTTTACGCCTATTAAGGCGGTATAGTCATGTATAGAACTTGATGTAAAACACTCGCATCTATGCGACAGTCACTGAAAAAATTAAGTAATTTTTCGTTATTTTTTTATCATACCGATTTGGTCGATATTCGTAGCGCCCTTTATAGTTCTCATAAGTCTAACATTTTAGTTTACAAAACTTCATTGGCAATTTCTCATCGATGCTATTGTAGCAAAGCAAAAAAAAAAAACATACAATTTGCTGTTTGAATAGTAATTTTTTTGCTCAATGCTCATGCGTGTTGTCATGTTTTTACCTCTTCTATTTGTTGGCAAACAACAAAAAGTCAGCAACATTTTGACAAGAGTTGCCTTTTTAAGTAGAACAGTTGTAGTCCTATTTTGCTGTTCATTATTAATGTTTTCTGGCAAAGAATATATACGTACGTACGTCTTCTGTGCATGTTCTATTCGACAGGTATTGAATATTCAATGGACCACCATGACTGGCTGGCTGGATGTTGACGAGATCTACAACTAAATATTTGCATTTTTCTATAAGTTTTTTTTTACTTTATTTTATGTTGCAGTCGCATGTGTTTGTTTGCACACAACGACTAAATCCTGCCTGCCTGCTTGCACTTGAGTAAAAAATTTCTAAATTCTAAAATACAAATGGGAAATTCATTTATAAATTCAAAACCATTACAAAGTTAATAAATATGGTCAAAAGATAAAAAAAACATACATTGTATATACAATTTTTATTCTTTTAAACATTTTGCAGAGCTTTAAAAGCTTTCAAAAAGCTTTCAGCTTAAAACTCCAGGGAATAGGCCAAAATTTATATTGTAGTTATATTTAATACTCAATTTTCATAAATCTTTAAGTTAACTTTTAATGCTACAAAAAAAGCAGTATGTATTGCAATTTTATCCTTAAAAGAAAAACGTCTGTAAGGGATAGTCACCCTCCTCTCTGTTACTTTATTTTAATAGTACGACTATGCTCACGTGTTGCATCCCTAGAGACTTTATTAAATTGTAATATATTTCACTTTATTGCTATAAAATCCCCCCTTTGAAAAAGAAACTACTGCTAAAAGCTAATCTACTTGTAAACCTTCATAAAAAAATAGCTGAAAAAAATCATATTAAAAAAAATACGAGCCTTTTTGACATAAAAACAATTCTGTGTTATCTAAAATTACTTTATGATTTATTATTGGAGAAATTGTTAGTGACAGTTTATGTTTCAGGTTTCATAGCAAAGTTCAAATTAAAAGGTTTTTGGCACAGCATTTTAGTTAATAATTTGTTTTATTCAAGTTTGAAAAAAAGAAACACAAAAATTTAAGGAACACAAAAGAATATCTTAACTTTCAAATTTACAGAAAAGGGAAAAATATTTTAAAAATAAATATTTCAACTGCTGAGACTTAAAAAGGAAATTTTTTCTATGAAGAAGAGAGTGATAACTTGAAAACCCACACAACAAATTAAACAAATGGAAAGTAAAAATAAAATATTTACATACTATAAAAGAAGAAGACCAGGAAAGGCTCCTTTCATTCTGCTCCAATAGATTTAATGGCGAATATTATTTTCATTCTCTTTATAAGAAAAATAATCGTCCGTATTATAACTCCATATATGCATAAGCTTTTTTAACAGCTAAGGGAGCATGTTAAAAAAGCTATTCAAAGTCCAAAAGCTTTTAAAAATTCTAGGTGCTCACCAGCAAGCAAAACTTCAACTGGAACAACTTTCCTAAAGCATACAAACAATCAAAGCTCAACATTTAAATTACGGAAATATATTTTACAGCTTTTAATAAATTTTAGTTACAACAAAAGCTTTTAAAATATATGGCTACAAAACTACACATGTATTTGTTATTTAAAGTTTTATCACTTTTGAAAAATATAAGCTCGAAAGCTTTTTTCGACAAACAAAAAAAAACAAACATTTCAGTTACAATAAAAGCTTTTAAAATATTTGCTTCAAAGCTTTAAAACATTTTAAGCGTTTAAAAACAAAAAACTAAAAAAGCCCAGCATTACATTAAAGTATTTTTGAAAGCTTTTAGCAAATTACAGTAAAAATAAAAGCTTATAAAAATATTTGCTTCAAAGCCTTTTATAATTTCAAATTTCGATTGCAAGAAATACTTCTGAAAAATGTAAGCTTGAAAGCTTTTCACAGCTAATAAACAAACCAAGTTCAAAACCTCCACTACACAAATAATTTCTGGAGCTTTAACAAACATTTACAGCAAAAGCTGAAATACTTATTTCAAAACTTTTAAACATCTTTTTTAACAGTTTAAAAACAAACAAATAAATAAAAAAAGCTCCAACGTTACATTAAAGAAATATTTCATTTATTATTATTTTATTTATATTTCAATAGATTTCAAGTATAGTAAAAGCTTTTAAAAATATTCACTTCAGAACTTTTTATAATTTAAAATTATAGTTACAACAAGCACTTCTGATAAATATGAGCTCAAAAGCTTTCAAAACTTTTAAATAACTTAAGAGCAAACAAGTAAAAAATCTCTAACGTCAAACTAAAGAAATATTTTCTGAAGCTTTTAATAAATTTTAGTTACAATAAAAGCTTTTATAAAATATTCGTTTCAAAGCTTTTCATAAGTTAAAATAATTATAGCAGCAAACACTTCTGAAAGATTTTCTCGGCTTACAAGCAAGCAAATTTTAAAAGCTCTACTAAGCGAGGCTTTAACAAATTTGAAATACACCAAAAGGTTTCGAAAATATTTGCCGCACAATTTCTAAGCTTTTAAATATTTCCATATATCAAATCTGAAAAGCATCATTGTGAGAGCTATTGGGAAATTTAGATGCTGTAAACACTTTCGAAAGACCCACCTACTACTTCAAAGATTTCTTAAACAAATATTTCAGAGAGAATATCCGAAATTAAAAAAAAAAATATTTTTAAAAGCTTTTAAAACCTTTAAATATTCTCATAAATTCTAAAGGCTTTACTTAAGATAAATATACATACATATTTGGTTAAAGCTGCTCTTAAAAAATTTTTGGCTGCTTATATGGTGTCGAAAAAGAATAATTTTAATAATGTGTGAGCTTTTGCAAGTGCTTCGTGCTTTTACAACGACGATAGCGCAACAGCCAATCAAAAGTCTACTCGTCACTTTTGATAACGAGCTGCTTCGATCACGTTTTTTCAGTTTTATATTATGGCATTCGATATCGAAATATATTATTACATTGCTCGATAGCGAATGCTATAATTTCAAACTGAAAAATGTGATCGAAGCAGCTCGTTATCGATTTAGTTAATCCCAAGGATAGCTCTTATTGCAATAAGCACGATTGGAAAAATTGTTTTGAAGATGATGGTCTTTTTGAATTTTTTAAGGCATTTAAAAGAGCTTTCAATATCAAATTAATAATGCCTTATACCCCTTTTTCCACACGCAAAGCTTACTTTGAAAAGTCTTAATTCAGCTGTGTGAAAGACAGAGGTAGTAGTATAGTCTACAGCTAAATTAAGACTTTGCAAAGTAAACTTTGCGTGTGAAAAATAGGTGTTGTTACAGAAATAATAGAAGCTTTTTTAGCCTTTATTTTTTAGTTAAAATTTTGTAAACAAAACTTCAAAATATATTTCTTATATGAAATTAAAGCTGATGAACAATATTTTATGAAAATAAATCTCTGGCAATATTATGGCAAATTGTTTTGACATTGGAAGAATTTAAAATAATAGACAAAAGAAAATTGCCTATAAATATTTTCCTACATCTTAGCTTTTGAACCGCTAATCGTTCTATAAAATCTACTCTATACCACACTAAAACACAAAAAGAAATTTAAGAAAAACATCTATCTCTATGTTTACAATATTTTCTTTTATAGCAGGAAAAAAACGCATTATGAATAAATTGGAAAACAAAATCCCATTTTCTTTTAGCCACAAAAATCAAATTAACGCATTTTGCTTAAGCTTATACGAGTACATACGAATAAAAACAATATGCCAGCAATGTCTTCATACTTACATATATTCTCTATAAATTGAAGCTTTTGATGTTGATGATGATTGAATTAATCTTGTCTAGATGTAAAAGAAGAAGAAAAAAGTAAAAGATAAAGAAAATATTGCAATGATCAATTTGATTGATCATGTTGGTGAGTGTTGAGGTTAGGTCATAGAGATTTCCCCATTATCTCGCTGTATATAAAAATTCTATAAAAAAAATGTTTATTATTGTTATTTTCTTCACATGCAAGTGTAAATGCAATTAAATTGGCCCACTTAAGATGGCACAGAGGAGATATGTTACAAAGAAAAATAGGTCTGTGGTGAAGAAAATTATAAAAAAAAATGTTTAGTTTAATAATATTGGAAAATTAAATAGGTTGCAAGGTGTAGCTCCAGTATCTAATATTAAAAGAGAGACAATAAAAATACAAAATTTTTTTTTTTTAGGAAAGAAAGTTATGCTAATAGAGACAGTAAAGTAATGGAATTTATATTTTATAAATAAGTAAAAAAATATAAAAACAATCAACCAGCACTGAGGTAACAGATATCTGCAGGAAATTGAATTGACACAATACTAGTCACGTGACCGGTCCCCAAGTGATAGGGAGTAGTCCGAGTTCTGACATTTCCTTTAAAGCGGACAAGTCACTTTTACATGGGAATGGCCTAGGATGGGGTTAATTGATACTTTTTATGCACCTTGTGACTTGTCACTAAACTATCCCATAGGGACCTATTCGGTGTAGAATAATATAAATTATATATAAAATGTCATTCCGACAAAACTTATATATTTTTTTTATTCTTACAACACAGAAAAAAATGATTTGTAAATACAATTAATTTTTTTGTTATGTCCATTAAATAATTAATTGATTTTGAACCTACAACAATTTTTGTAAATACAATTAACGAAATTGTAAGTTAAAGGAAAATCTGAAAAATATTTTCAATTAAATTTATCAACAAATATTTTGTTGAAATTTATTTATTTTTTCAACATTAATTTTTGTTAGATTTCAAAGTTATTTCAATTAAAGTTATTGTCATATGAACAATGCGAATTGTTGAGTTTTTGTACAAATTTTGATTATCATAATTGTTATATTAACAATGTTTTTTATACACAATCACAATCCTCGAAAGTATTTTTTGCTTGTCTGCGAAAAACACTAAATGTCTTTGGGCGGAGTTGAACTGGCAACCTCAAAACTAATAAACCAACTTACTAACCTCTCAGCTAGAGAGCAACACTTTATTAGATACGCTAATAATGAATACACACAAAATATGATTTCTTGTTGTATTATATAATTTAACAAATAATTTTGTTAAGTAATTTAATTGACTACAAAAATTAAAATTTGTTATATCAACAATGATCATTGTTAATTATTAAATTAAATATTAACAATTTGTTTTGTTGGTTACAATTCGATGATATTTTTTTCTGTGAAATGAAATTATAATTTATTTTTAAGCAGAAGCTTTTTTGAGATTCGAACCGACAACCTCGCGCATGTCAGGCTTACACACTACCCACTCAACCACAGGGCCACTCAAGTTTCAAAAGTATAAATATCAGTTAAGCTTAGGTTAATGTCTAAGTATAGTTACGGGACTGGTTCCAGAGTCACATTGGAGGGAGAAATTAACATTATATTAACACTATTTGATAGGTCCATGTATTCAGCCAAATCGAACATGTTCAATGCCGTTTACTACAATATTGCACCTAGTCCAAATTAAATTGGCTCAAGATCAAGACGATAAATCACGAAAATTGTGAATATATAACCATTTACACGATATGTCTTTTTTTCACCATACACTTATCCGTACTTTTAATAATACTCGCATTTTCTCAACACATAGGACGAGCACGTTTGGATCAATTGTCACCAAATATTCTGCAGGGATAATATAATATTTTATTTAACTGCAAATAATTCTTTTTTGTATTTTTAGACAATTTTCTTGGGAAAGTTTGGATTTTTATATATTTAGTGCTTAACTTTAAAGCGGCTTCTCCATTATACAATATTATTGTATATATTGTTGTACATATTATTATCGTTTTGACCTTAAATATGCAATAAATGGCAAAATATTTTCAAAGAAAAAAGTATAACAAAAAAATAAGCAAATTAACTAACATCTGCACAATCAGTAAAAAAACGAATGACAATGGCAAGACTGTTGTAAGTTTATAGATGATAAAATTGAGCTTTTATTACAAAAAAAGCTTTCAGCAAATTGTAATACGATGAAATAAAACAATTCACATATTCCATTTGCAATAAACTCAGTATATAAAGCAGAAATCTACATCAACTGACACCACACACAGTGGACCAAAGCACAAAAAAAGCTTATGATGAAGGTGTAGTGGCATTCGAAAACAGCTAGTTGTTCCGTTCTATTACCTGTTTGTCAGAATATTTACAATTGACTTTAGTGCTATTTGTTCATTAATTATTAGCATGTGTAATTTGGCTTACAAAGCGATACGAACTTTAGCCTAATTAAATTATATATATAGTACTAAATTTTTTTAAAGTGATTTCTATAAAAAAAATACACAATAAGACTGTTTTTTATTTCGCTCTGCTCATAAATACGGCTTTTAAGGTTAAAAAAATATTCAACAAAACAAAATCTATTAAATTAAAGTTAATTTGACTTGCATAACAATGAAAAACATGTGTGTATGTATTTATGTGCCTGACATGTAAATTTATTAAGAATTTACTTTAATTGTCCTTAAAATAGACATTTATAGAAATAAATTAATTATTTTTGCAAAATGTTTATGTCTGAAAAAAAAAATGAATAAAATAAAACTGCAGCTGTCAAATTGACAAATGGCTCAATTGTTGCTTTTCGTTTACTTATGTCGACAATGACAACATATAAATAACAAGCGAAAAAAAATCACATTCACTTTTTTTTATCCCTTAATAACTTTAATATAAAACACGTGACCTTACGTTATACATAGTCCTGCGGCACGTGCCCCTTTTGTGTGATGAGTCTTGTATTCAGAGAAAAAAATTTTTATAGCTTTTTAATAACATCCTTATATTTTGCCGCTAATGTGAGCATAAAATTTACTAATTTTTGTTTATATTTCTTTTGCAGGTTTCAACAACAAGATGACAAGAAAACGTTCGAGTCCCATGGGGCTCGAAATATATTTGCCAATTTTGTTGGCATTTGTAATGTTGCCATTATTAGCACAAGCCGGTAAGTTTATGATAATTTATTTTTCTAATTTTTGTTCTATTAAGAGCCCGGTAAAATCGTTGTGTATTTGGGATAAAAAAAAATTTAAAAAAATTATAATGAGCTTTAAGAAGTAAAAGCTTCAAATATACATATATAATAATTTTTATATAAAAAACTTTCTTATAAAAAGTTTAAAACAAGCTTTTCATTGTTATAAAACGGTTTTAACAAAGTTCTTATTGAATTCAAATTTTTTGGAAGCATTAATATTTAAGAAAAAAAACCAAAAGTAACAGTGTCTTGGGTTAGTATATAGTAAAGTAGCTACGTCCAAGCAATATCCACATGTGCAAAACTTTTATAAAGAACTTTTTGTGCTTTTACGCCGACGAGACAGAGCACACCAGCCAACCAGGGGGCAAATTACGGCACTCTTTATCGAACGAAATTACAAATTGAGTTTATATGGGAACATTTTAAAATTTCGAACCGTATCGAATGCCGTAATTTGCCTCAAGATCTCGGCGACAACAATGCCTGCTGCTATTTTCCAAAGAACCAACAACAAATTAAAGAGCTTTCAAAGCTGTTTACCTCAAATGCAAATATCACAGTATGTGTGTTTGCGCGTAGCTGGTATAAAGAAACTGACAAAAAAAGCTTTCTATTTATATTTTCATATTTTATCTTTAGCTTAAAAGTTTTATTTTATATTGAAGCTTTTCATATTTCTAAGAAAATTTAATGAGGAAAAAGTGAATGGAAAAGCTTCTTCGAAAAAACTCATAAGATCCAAAAAAAGAAAAATATTTTTTTATGAATAAAGCTATGTGCAGACGATTGTCAGATCTTACAATATTGTCAGATCTGGCAACGGTTGTCAGAAAATCTTACAATTTATTGCCAGACGGTTGTATGACAATAAATTCATCTGACAAAATCGTCAGTAGAAAAATTGTCAGTTCACACGGTTGTCATATGCACAAATTGTTAGATCTGTTGTTATGCGTTGCCAGACTTAAAGCATTTGTTAGAGATTCTTAAATATTTATCGTTTGTGTTTGTGTTAAATGTAAAAAGTGAAAGTGTAAATTATTATGGACCATGAAGAAGCAATTGCAATGATTTTGTCTGCATATATTTTATTTTAAATATTTTCTTTAAAATCAAGCATGTGCAGTGTTGCCCATAGAAAGAATTCTCTTACAATGACGCCATTGTCAGATGCTTAAACTTTGCACATCTGAAAATATTAAAATGTATGACAAATATCTGGCAATAATTTTACAATGTGTTCACACGATTGTAAGATGTCTGACAATTTGGTGTCAGCTCCTAGTCTTACAATGGACTGACAATGCTTTTTCTGGCAACGACGTCTGACAAAAATTGTCAGTTCACACGGTTGTAAGAAATTTTGAGCACATTTTACTGGCAATATTGTAAGATCTGATAACCGTCTGTACATAGCTTAAGGCTTTCAATATGTTTTGTCATATATGTATGTACAAACATATAAGAAAGTGAGTAAAATCAGTGCATAAAAAAACTTTATGTGATTAGAAGAAAGCTTTTAAAGAGTTACGCATCTTAGTCACGATTTACACTGCGACATATATCTCTAATAAGTAATTCTCTCTGCCTAAGAAAAACAACCGACTTCAAGGTAAAGATCTGATAGAAGAAGATAAGAAGAAGTACGTGATAAGTCTTGTAAAAATCGGTAAAGTAGAAACACTTAAAATAAATTATTAGATTTTAATGGGCGTGAATCCGTCCATTTTTTTTAATGGAGCAGCATTGTGTCTACTTTAGAGCTCAATGTGTGTGGTAAGTTTCATAAAGATCGGTTAAATAGAACCGCGTGAAATAATACAATAAATTTGAATGGGCGGAACTGCGCCCATTTTTTCAACTTTCAAATTGTGTGTGGAAGCTATATCCTCTCAGAAAAAAAAAAATTTTTCACATTCGGTCTAAAATGTACCGAGTTATGAAGTAACACCGCCAAAAAAAATAGAGACGAATTGTTAACCTCTTCCTTTTTTTTGTTTTTTTGTTTTGAAGTTGGTTAAAAAGAAAAGGGAAATCATTGCAAGCAAGTTTACTCCTGCAGTAATGAAACTCAGTTCACCTATTTAGGCTACTTAAAATCTAGTAGTATTTATAATAGGCTTAAATTAACAATCTTTAGTTAACTAATGAAGATGGTTTAACCAATGAAATTGATAAGAAAAATCGTTAGTTAAACCACGGGTGTTAGTTAGCTATATAGAATGTAAATTTTGATCTTAGTAATGCAACCATGCTTTTATTTATTAAATCGTACTAAAATATGAGCCGCTGTACTATAATAGGTTTGTGAATTAGCTATATTGCAGTTGTTTGGTTGTACCTCAGGAAAATATTTAGTGAATGGTTTTTGTTTTGGACACGAAATCTAGATAAATATCAAAATAAACTTAGTATAAGCGGTATAGATTTTGATGAAGATTTGAATTGAAATTGAATAGATTTCGTGCATATTTAAATGTCCTATAATTGTTTCTGTTGTTTGAAATATTCGTCATGCTGGAGAAATTTAACACAAACACTTAATTTAAAAATTTTTAATTTTTATTTAGTGATAAAAGTTATAATTTGTAAAAATACTTTATAAGGATTTCTTGGTAAAATTTACAATATTTTATTGCGGCTTAGCACAAAACCATTATAATTCTGCGGCCTTTATGCTGACAATATTTTAGTTAAGGCTTTCAAGGGTCAGGTCATCAAAACGAATAACAATAAAATAGAGGGGTGACTTTTTCTTTCTCTTTTTCATCTTTTTATTATTTTGCCCAAAATATATTTATGCAAAAAAAAAAATTTCTCTTCATGTAAAAATATGTGGGTGTGTATCGGAACAATACGAGAAAAATAAATATTTAAACCAAAAATTGTGTACAACAACCAACATCCCCTGGAGCAACAAAAAAAAAAGCAAGTGTTACTTTCAAGAGGTGCAACATCCATCCCCTGCTGCCAAAAGAATATATAATGGGGAGAGTTTTTATTTCAGCCTAAGAGTGAGTAAGAGTGTGTGTGTGTGTGTGTGTGTGTGTGTTTGTTGTTTTAGATACGAGTGCATTGTAGAGCTAAAAGGATACCAATTTTATTAGCTTTAGCTGGTCTAAATTAATAAGCATATGTAAAAAGGAAAACATGGTCTCAATGAAAGGTCAGAAAATATTGAATGTGAGGATGAGGAGGAGGAGGAGGAGGAAGATATAGAAGTAAATAAATAAATGATGTTTTCAACACATCAACACTAATTTCTTGGCAAATATTAACAGCAAAATATACATACATACGTATTTGCTAAAAACAAATTTCCACCCCTGTTAAATATTTTGCAAATTCTTTTAGTTCGTTCCTGCTCACAACAAACTTTGATTTTTGTTTTTATTTGCCAGAGATTTGGTGGGATTAAGAGCATTTGATAAACTTCTAAGACCATTAAATTTACTACGCATATACAAATAAATAAAGGCCAAAAATCTTCTTCAACGTTTGACAAATTACTATCATCTGTTAGCAAAACTAATACAATTAGTTGGTAATTTTCAATTAAAGCAAATTCTTGGCAAAAACCTAGAAAATCTGTTGCATTTTCCATAAAAAAAAATTTAATTGTGTAGACTGGAACACACTTTTAGCAATGACCACCTCCCCCCCCGTCCATGAGTGTGCAATTTTCTGCTCGCACATCAATTCAAGTGCATTTGTGATACATCCATCATACATTTAGTCAGTCATTCATTCGCACATTCTGTGGAACTGTTTAAATTGCTTTAAAATCCCATTTCACTTCTATTTCTCTGGCCTGTCTGCTGTCCGCTTTAGCCATTGTGTACTTTTGCCCATATGCTGAAATATTTTTTTTTAATTTTTCGGACAATTATTAACACTCCCTGTATGCTTCTATCAAAAACAAAAAAAAAAAAAAAAAAAAAAAATTATTTTACCCCTGTCTCGCTCGTCATTTTCTAACCAGCGTTAAAATTCTGCATAAACAGAATTTTATTTGAGTCACGGGTTTCAATTTAAATTCAAAATGTATTTCATTTGTTTGTTCTTTATTTATTTTTGCTATAAATAAAGTGCGTGAAATTAATGAATGGCGAATTTAAAGTGTTCTTTGTGAACTTTATGAATTCAAGTGGGGGGGTTAACAAAAAAAAAAAACATTTAAGAATTCGTACTATAGGAAATTAAAGCAAAAACGATTTAATTGCTTTGAGTAAAATATGTATTTCCATTGAAAAAAAAAAACACAATAGCCGTTGACTTGAAGCTATCGACTCCGATTTCAAAAACATATAAGGGAATTAAGAAAATTTTAATGAAATGCATGCGTAAGTCATGGGCGTGAAGTTAAATTGTATAACCCTGAACTGAAACCGTCGTGTTAAACACAGATCTGTTAACAAAAAAAAAAAAAAAAAAAAAAAAAAAAAAAAAAAAACCCAATAAAAATTTATTTTTTCTTGACACTAAAGCAAAATGAACCAGAAAACTAAAGCCGAGATCCTTCTCTATAGAGAAGGATGCCTCCTTTACCACCAACAATACGAAAAGTTCATATCTTAACCCACAGACAGTTATAAAATGGATTTTGGTAAATTTTTTTTCCAAAAACCATGGAAGATGTGTAGAAAAAGAATAATGTCAAATAGTCGAAAGTCTGTTACAGACTGTTATAAAATATAACAATTAATAATACTTTCTTTCATTGGGGTGACTCCGCCCATTTCTTTAAATGGAGGATTGAGGTCTATTTTAGAGCTCAAGGTGTGTGGTAGAGGTGGAAACTATCGATAGTGTCACTATCGAAAGTTTTCGATAGTTTAAAAATCTCTATCGATATATCGATTCCAGACTATGAAAAGTTTAAAAAAAACTATCGATATATCGACTATACTATCGTGATAGTATCGAAGTTATATGGTTCTCGTAGTTGTATGATTCTTCGAAGTTGAGTTCGAATTTTCGAAAATAAGTAAAAACTGCTTATAAGCTAATTATAGAAGTAAAAGTACAATTATGACTCTAAATGCTCCATATAAAGTAATTTAATAGTGTTAAATAGCATGATGTGAGAACAGATATTTTATCAGCCAACTTGAAAATATCATGTGACCAGAAAGTGGCTGAGGTGCATAAATTTTCACAAAACCATTATATGTATGAATATCTGGTTAGTTTTTAATATTTTAAATGCATTTAAGAAACATAAAGATAAATTAAAGTATCTTTTGATTAATTTCGAAAATTCGAAGTGGAGTTCGAATTTTCGAAAATAAGTAAAACGTCTCATAAGTTAAGTGTAGGGTTAATAAAGTCGAATTTCAACTCCAAATGACTTTATAACGCTGTTAAAACACATAATCTGCTTAAACAAATTTGATCTGCAAACAACACCAAAAGCGATCAGGAAGTGATGCATACACTAAATTAAATTATTTGATGAATTATATGGAATTTCGCGAAATCAAATCATATTTCTGGTAAATCATTCAGTATCCCCAACTCCAGCTGACTCACACGAAACCCAACAAAATTAAAGTATTTACAAAATATTAAGAACAATGAATGAATGACATTAATGACAAGCAAAACATATCGCACATTTACTTCAATAGTGGCATAACTCAAAAAATGAGTTTTTTGAGTTAATAATGCAGAAAGATGCGGCATTTTGTATTTTATCTTGTGTAAAAATTTCATAGAAATTGCTTGTACCATTACCTCCAGAGAGAAGAATTTTTTTTATTTCTCCATATAGTTGTATGCAAATTGAAAACTTAAAACGCGTTTTCTGCAAAACTGGTTTTTTTGAGTTATGCCACTTTTGAAGTAAATGTGCGATATTAAAACTTAGCTGTTGCGTTAAAAAAAAAATAAGATTGTTAAAGTTGTCTTGTCAAAAGCTAGTCGCAATAAAGGAAAATGTTGCCGTTGAAATGAAGTGTGACAAGAAAAAAAAGTAAACTATCTTGTTAAACTTTTAAATCATGCTTTCTTTTACATTAAATGCTATCTTTTTTTTAATTTACTCAAAAATAAAACATTGCTGAAAGTAAATAAAAACTTCAATAAAATAAAAGCTTTTTTGCTTAAAAGAAATAAAAAAAAGGAATGCGGGTGACATATTTTCCCCAAATAATACATACTAAAATGCATAATGACCTATTTTTTTATATGAATGTAGGCAAATATATAAGTTTATCTTCTTGGAATTGTCATTGACTTGTCAAAATTGTTTAGAAAACAACAACAACAACAACAACAACAACAACAACAACAACATAAACAACAACAACGACTATAGCAACTTTATTTAAGATCTTGTTAAATGAAATGTAAGAGTTCTTCTTCTTCTTCAAAAAAAAAAATTAAAAATATCCATTAATTCTTTGGGTCATTGAAGAAAGAATGCGAGTGAGTGAGCGGGAGAGAGAAAGAGCGAAAGAGATACAGCCAGATTTAAGCAACAAAAAGGGATAATTTATTTCAAACATTATGTTGTCATTGTTTACATGTCTATTGACTTTTAACTTAAATGACATGTGATGTCTGTTTGACAGTTTCATTTAATGCAAACATTATAATGACGGATGAATGCCTGATTGGCTGGTTAACTATTTAAGAATTTCAGAAAGATCTTTCTTTGCTGTATGTTGGAATTATCTTTAATTGTATGCATTTATGTATATTGTTTGTTTTGTTTTATGTTCATCTTCTTTTGGACGTAAGGCATGTATGTATGTATGTGTGTATATGTCGCTCTTTTATAGCAACAAAGGCATAACTCAAAAAAGCTAGTTTTGCAGAAATATTTTTTTAAATTTTCAATTTACATACAACTTAATAAAGATATAAAAATATATTTTCTTTTTCTCAAGAAATTTTTATACAAGGCTTAAAAGATAATATAACGATTTTTTCTGCATTTCTTGAGATATGTCTTTGCTGCAATAAAGGAGATATATGCACATACTTATGTAGTCCCAATTTACACTATGCAAGTATTATTGCTAAGCTGATTAGTTTGTTAGGGGAGAGAGACGGGGGGAAAAGAAACGTTGCTGTTCCCCTCGTCTCTCTCTCCCTGAAACGAATCAGCTAATAATAGCAATAAGACTTGCATAGTGTGATTTGGGACGTACCAGCATGTATTTTATTTTTGTATTTTTTTATTGCTATGCAATTAAACATTCTTGAGATAAATTATGAATTTTGAGATTTAGGATTCGTTTCTTTGAAAATGCGAATATTACTCACTCGCGTGATTTGAGCGAGTCACGACACTTGATCACTCAGCACCATTCCTGCATGATCATTAATACTTTCAGTCCTTTTCAATTGCACAGCCAGGAGTGTATATTTTTATATTCAAGCTGAATATTGACATGTCTGACACTCGCTTAAAGCATTTTAAAGTATTTCTATTTAAATTCGTTCGTTTGATATTCAAGGCCGTTATTTTCCCCCAAAGTAAACTTTGAGCTTCATCAACCTTATTTAGAAGACTTTGCACTAAATATTTAATTGCTTTTATTTTTATTTATCTTGATTTGTTTTGATTTCAATTTAATATTTAAACGTTTTTTATTGAATTTTTTCAATTACTTTTAATCTAACCAAATGTATTAAGTTTTATTAAAGAATTCATAACAAAAAAGGAAATTTGTAACAAACAAACAAGAAAAAAAAACCTTTCCTTATTGATCGCACTTTAATATCAATATCAATTTCATGGGGCTATTGACACTTACTTAAAGTGCCAACACCATGGCGAAGTTTGCAAACTGTCCATGGCTAAAATTAATTTCAATATACATTTCAGTTTATTGATATTTATTGAGTGATATTTTATTAGCGACTTCTTGTTGCAGGAAAAAAATAATAACACTAATTGAAGAAAAAGTTATTGATTTTTTGCACGCAAAGTAACTGGAACAACAACAACAATTTAGAATCGGACTGGAAGGACCACAAAGAAATTTGCAAAAGCTAATTGAAATTGCTTGTATGGGTGTGAGTGTGTGCGTGCTGTTGCTGTGTTTGGCTGTTGCAATCGAGTTTTGATTTTAATTTTATTAAATTTATATTGATTTTCATTGGCTCAATTTTTATTGTTATTGATTAATAACGTATGTATTTTTGAATATTGAAACTGTTATTTAAACAGTGACAAGACAGGGTTGATTTGATTGTATATAAAACGAAACAGGGTTGATTTATGATTGTATTTATTTGTCACAATAGTGTACTCGGCAACTATGCGGTAAGTGTAGTTCGGCTGTAATCGCTTGGCTGCACTATTAACTGCGGAGGTCTTTTTAAAAAATTTAATAGAAAATTGAACCAAAAGGTTAGAGTAAAATATTTTTGAAATATTGTTATAAGTTAGAAAACATGTGTGTGAAGATAAGTTCATCGAGTTAAATACGTTTTTAAAAAATATCACATGCGATATTTTTCTTCTTCTTTTATTTGGTACGCATTTTGCATAGAAAAAATTAAGTAACATTTAAAGCAAAGAAAGTGGTGGGATCAACAATTTAGGCAGAAATAAAAAAATTTAGAAATTTTAATTTTATAATCAAAATTTGATTTTAAATATTTCGAAAAGTATTGAAGGTATGACCATAATTTCTTTTCAGTTTGCAAAGCTAAGTATATACTATGGAATTAAATTAAAAATTTTCCTAATATATAATTTTATAAAACTTTTTTTTTATTAAGAAAAATTGTGTTAGAAAAATTTAAAATTTTTAAGAAAACCTCCTCTCCTGCATACATTTATTTGTATAATGTCAAGAGTTTCTTACAAGTTACTTACAACAAGTTTTTTTTTTGTAATAAAAGGCCAAAAATTTACAAAAAAACTAAACTAGAAACTAGATTTATTTGCAAAAAAAAAAATGCTCATTTTAGACCAATGCTGGATGTAGGCTGTACCAGCTGAAATCTCTAAAGTTTATTTCACAGTCTTTCTTAATACCTCTTCTCTTAGAAACAATCAGTATTTTTAACATACTTAATAATTTTTTAAAATATTACAAAAAAAATTAAGAATACTTGTTCCACAAAACATATAAAAATTTTCTCATATTTTTCAAAAATCCAAATTGCAAAATTATTCCTTGCTAGAATTTTTGAAATATCAAAATGATTTTTTTCATATGAATTCGACTGAAGTTCTTTTTTAAAAACAACAAAACCAAACGATTTTCGCTAAGTAATAAAGAACTTATGTACTAACGATTAAAAAAAGTCATGGTCAAAAATTTAAAAAAAAAATCGAGTCAAATAACTTGGAAACTGTTTCTTAACGTTTATGGCTCCGCTAAAAAATTATTAAGCTCGCTCAATATTTACAAAAGTTACAAGCTCCGAAAGACTTTCGATACCCGCATTTACCAACTTCGGCCCACTTTGGAGCTACCCTGTCTTGTAAAAGGTTGCCACCAAATTTACTATCTCAAAAGTTTAACACTTCTTCTATTCAAACCAGTTCATTTCAGCGAAATCGGCTCAAAAGATGCAGATTTCTTACCACTTTTTTATTTTACGCCACTGTGCAACATAGGGTGTTAAGGTTCAATCAGACATGCCATAACCATAGCCATAGAAAACAGCCGTTCGAACCAAACTAATGGGCAACACTGTATTTGATTATAGGTGACTAGCCATAACGCCATAACTCTCATCATTTGAAACCAATTTAATTTTGGTTTGATTATGGCTATAGCATTATGCCTTTGGCACGTCTAATTGCATCTTTAGACTGACCACACAGAAAAAAAAATGATTTCGATATTTGAATACGAAAATCGCCGATTCAATAAAAAAAATTTGGAATTTTCTGTGATGACGATTTTTGCGTATTTGATAAATAAAACTGTATATTTTTTTCAGACAACAAAGAAATTTAAAGGATCAAAGAGTTGAGTAAAATTTTATTTTCAGTGTAGAGAAAAATATTTGTTTGCAGACAAATTCGTTTCTATTTCTTATATTTAACACGTCAACGTTAAAAGTATATTGTTGTTGTTGCTGTTGCTCTCTTGTATAAAAATTCGGTCTTCCGTAAACTCGCCAATATTAATGCCGAACATCGATCATTGACCCATTAACAGTTTTTGCCCAATACCGAAGCCGTTTAATCGGCCAGACAATATTTTTAATATCAAAGGCATTTTTTTTGTAATCAAATGGATTTTTAATGACATGTTAATTTGATAAAGTAATTTATTCATTATTTTATTGTAAAGAAAGAAACAAAATTACAAAAAAAAAAAAAAAAAATTAATAAATCTTTTAAAGGAAGTTCAATGACATCAACAATTTAAAATGGCCCATATCTACAACAAATTTTTTTAAGAAACCAAGATGTAAAATTATCACATCTATGTAAATTCATAAAAAAAAATAATGCGAAAATCTTAACCTAATTTTATTTTAATTATTAACGTTAAGTGTTACGTACAGGGTGGGCCAAAAGAAACCAAGGGGTGTAAAAATTTAATAACTTTTTTGTTTACTAACTTTTTTTTTTATTTTTTCTTTCAGATTATATAATATAGAAAATGGAAATTTTTTTACACTAAGTATGAAAAATGATGTCTCTTAAATGACCACCGTTTTCAGCTTCGCACTGATGGGCTCTTTTTAGAGCATTTTCCATAACATCTTTCAAAACTTGTGGCTGTAGCGTTCGAATTTCTGCAACAATGTTTGCCTTGAGTTCAAGGATTGTCTCTGGCTTGTTCACATACACTCGCTCCTTCAAAAAACCCCAAAGAAAATAGTCGGGTGCTGTCAAATCTGGCGATCGCGCTGGCCAAATAATTTCCGAATTTCGAGAAATTATTCGCTCTCCAAAAATTTTACTTAAAAGTGCCATTGTGTCTCGGGCAGTATGGGCAGTGGCTCCGTCCTGCTGAAACCACATACCAGGTCTGTTTTCAAGAGCAGGACGTAAAAAATTTTCTATCATAAACCGATACCGCTCTCCATTTACGGTTACAGCACTTCCATCTTCATCCTCGAAGAAGTAGGGCCCAATGACATTTTCAGATGTGATCCCACATCATACTGTACACCTGATGGGATGCAATTGGCGTTGATGAATGGCTCTTGGATTTTGAGAACCCCAGAACCTACAGTTCTGCTTATTAACAAAGCCATTCAAATAAAAATGAGCTTCATCACTCATAATCAAATTTTCATCTCTGGTTTATTTCATTTCTGGTCAACTCTTGAAATTTAACTGCAAAATTTAGACGTTGCCAATGATCTGCGGGCTTTAATTCTTGGACCAATTGCACCTTATATGGGTATAACTGTAAATCTTTTTTTAAAATGCGCCGTAGTGACGTACGAGACATTTCTAGCTGAGCACAACGCCTTCTGCCAGATGTTTCTGGTGCTTCGTTAACACTTTGCTGTACTCGTTCAATATTTTCCGCAGTGCGACTTAAACGTGGTCTACCGGTTCGAGGCAAATCTCTTACGCTGCCATGTTGGTGATGACGATTAACTAAGCAACGAATCATCGCTTCAGAGGGCGAAATTCTGACGTTAAAATGTCGACGATATGCTCTTTGCGTTAAAATAATTGATCTCTGGCTTAAATAATAAAATTCTATTGTTCTGATTCTCTGTTCAGTTGTGAACCTCTCCATTATAAATTCTCCAAGTGTTGTCTATATAATCTGAAAGAAAAAATAAAAAAAAATTAATAAACAAAAATGTTATTAAACTTTTACACCCCTTGGTTTCTTTTGGCCCACCCTGTACTATAGTAAAAATTACAATAGACGTATATATGTATGTATGTTTGATATTAAAATATACATACATACTTATATATGTATGTATGTATGTACATATACTAGAGTTGAGCGATATTTAGAAACCTGTTACTTTTTCACAGCGATTGAAAAATCACAAATCACAACTGTGACTGAATTTATCAAGTAACAGGTATTGAAAATATAGTTCTTTCATACAAACTGTGATTGTTCTTGCATGCTTACTTTACAATAAATAAAGCTACCACATTAATTTTTTTATACCTTCAGCTTTTGTCATGAAAAAAATCGTCAAATCGCGTCAAATCATCTTTTCTGGCAACTATGTACAACTCACATTTTTATGTTTGCAATTTTATTGTCTCTCTGCCTCTTATATATTTTATTTTATTTATTCTCAATATTTGAACGGGGTTGATTGCTAATTGCTTGTTCTTGCTGCTCTTCTTATTAGTATTTATCAAAACACCAATACTAATAAATACTTTTAAAGCAGAAGAGCTGAAATGTGTTAAACCGTGATCACAGTCACTGTTTAATTTCACTGCTGCTCTTCTTATTAGATTTTCTCAAAACAACAAAATGCTGCTAAACTGTGATCGCAGTCACAGTTTAAAAGAACAGCGATTTAGAAATCACGTTCACAAGGAGCAACATTATTAAAAAATCACGCTATCGCCCATCACTAACATATACCTATATTTCTTACAGAACTTCTGTAAAAATACTAAATCAAGCTTTAAACCTCGGCCAACTTTGCCAATGTTAATTTAACTTGCCACTTCTTTCTCACTTGTGTGTCAATATATTTTTTTTATTAATTTTAAGCAAATGCATGACTAATTTTTTGTTTATTAATAAATTCCTTAAATAACTTGGAAGTTCTTTTATTTTACGACCAAACCCCCGTTATTTAGTCACAACTTAAATTGGTCCAAACAATATGTAGTTTAAATAAAAGCCCATTTTTATCAACAAAAATTTTAACATTATTTAATGATTTGATTAACGTAGAGATGCAAATTAAAAATAAATCATTTTGAATATGTAAATTTTATATAAAAATTATTTATAGCTGCCCAAACAGTTAAACTCACACGCCAGAAATGCAAATTGCTTTAGACAACTGTTAACTAAGAGGTCGTTAATCTTTAGATCAAAAACGAAATTATTATATTAATCAAATTAAAAACAGGAAAAAAACAAACACAAACACGCACACACACACACACACATACACACATTTCCCAGCGAACACAAAGGCACATGGTTAAAAGAAATGTTTTATATACAACTGGGACGATGAACTTGTCGAAACTAAGGCTGGGGTCACACGATTGGCACAATGTACCAATTTTCGTCGGCTCACTGCGATAGAGTCTTAAGTAATAAGCCAAAATGACATTATTACTTATTTAATTCTTGAATAAGTATATATGGCTTTATTACTATTATCAATTAATTGAGAAATAAGACAAATTTATTTTGTTACTTATGAATTTATTTCAGTGAGCCGACGAAAATTGGTACATTGTGCCAATCGTGTGACCCCAGCTAAAAACGCATACATATATAAATTGTTGCGTCGATTTAGATTCGCCGAATGGTTAGGAATAAATTGAAGCAGAGCGAATGAATGCCTTTGTAAACATTTAAAGTTAAAGTTAAACTTATAAACAGCTGATTTTCGTTCACACTACAAGTTTAATAACTTCAATTTTTTACTCACAGGTTGCCTAGGAAATTTGTTCAAAATAAAATAAGTCTCCTGTAGAGATAAGTGTATTTGTTGCTGTATTTTGTTTCTGCTTTTTATAATATGAAGATACTTATTTGACAAACTGTGCAGCAGCTGTTTTTATTGTTTGTATGAAAAGATAAGAAATTTGACAGTGCGCTCTAAAATGAAAATTATTTTATATTTTGTAAATAAGGAATATTTTAAAATTATGCAGCACTTATTCAAAGGGAAGAAGTGATTGGAAATTAAAAAAAGGAAGCGGATTTTGAAAGAAATAAATTCAGTAAAATGCGACTTTGACGAATGGTTGCATACGGACACTTCATATGCAACATTATATGAACTTTATCCTGCCCCTGTGGCACAGACCCTGGGTGTTTTCCGCAGACAAGCTAATCGCTTCGCAGGTTGTGTTGTTCTGTTTATTTTTTTTTTATTTTGCTATATATACACCCAGAAAATAGATTGGTTGGAAAACGGTTAGTCCAATAAAATATCATTTGTATTAACTATATTTCAGTTCACGCTATCAATTTTCTGTTAATCCAAAAAACAATCCATGTTCATTGCCATAAGGGCATAATTGTAACAAAGATATGATTGTGACAATACTTAAATTGATTGCATCAACCGAGCGTATGCTTTTGTCATGACTAATTAACTGAATGGTTAGCCCAACCGAATAAAATATTACTAAAAAATTGTCGTTCTATATTAAAATTAAAATAAAAACTTTCAATCAGTTGCTGCAACTAACTAGAGGTTGAGTTTACTATCATAGTTAATAGCAGCAAATTAAAAAATTAACTTTTGTGACTTTCAAAGATATTGTGGTTTGTGAATTCTCAAATGGTTTTTGAAAGTCTGTGCATAAGATAACAGGTTTGTGGCTTTTCAAAATGTGTGGTTGAAGAAATGTATATATAAATATATGCTTCACCATTAGGAAATAAATTTCAATTAAAATAAACTTATGACAATATGTCAAATTATAAATTTCTTAAACTGTGTATTTTTATTTGCGTTTATTGTTTATTTTTATTTCAGCAAGGAAGACCAATTTTTCTTTTACTGCTACCACTTATGATATTGTTTTAATTATATTAACCAAATTTTCGGTAGCAAGAATAACATTTATTTCAAATTCCATACTGTCAACCAATTTTTTCTGTTGCTGCGACTATTGGGTTGAGGGTTATAATTAATATATAGTGGTACCACAAGAAAATTTCAGTCGCTATAGCAGAATTCTATGATAGTTGCTGCAACCGCCAAAATTCAATTGGCAACAAATTCGGTTGCCACAACTAATCTGTTTTCTCTGTGTATGATGTAAAAATTTTATTAAAAATTTTAAGCACTCGGTAACCTTTTTCTCTCTTTTTGGCGATATGTTAGTTCTGAGAAAGTTTGGCGTTTTTGGTTTGTTTTAGGGATTTTTTTTTCGGGTTTTGACGATTTTTCTTAGTTTGTTAAGTACTCGGTACACTTTTTTTTCGAATTTTGGCGTTTTGTTTTAGTTTTAGCGCTTTTTCTCAGTTTTTACTTTTTTTTTTGTTTTAGGGACTTTTATCGGGTTTTTGGCGGTTTGTTTTATCTCTACCGATTTTTTTAGTTCAGCCGATTTTTTTAGTTTTAGCGTTTTTCCGCTTTTGGCAGTTTTTTCGGTTTTTGGCGATTTATTCTATCTCTAGCGATTTTTTTTAGTTTTGGCACTATTTTTGTTTTGACGATTTTTGGGTTATTTTTAGTATTAATGCTGTTTTCGTTTTGGCAATTTTTTTAATTTTGGGATTTTTTTTAGTTTTAGCGTTTTTTTCGCTTTTGCCGATTTTTTTTGGGGATTTATTTTGACTCTAGCGCTCTTTTTTAGTCTTGGCATTTTTTTTGGCGATTTTTTGGTTATTTTTAGTTGAAATGCTTTTTTTTCGTTTTGGCAATTTTTTGAATTTTGGGATTTTTTGAAAATTTCAAGTGTTTGCCTTACCTCTTAACTGATTGTACAGTTTTTTGAAGAAGTTTGGAAAGTGCTTCGTCCACTTTATATGAACTATTTTTCTTCTTGACGGGGAAAATAAAGAATGTTCTGCGATTCGGCTTTCCGTTGTGCGTAGGAGCGATTTGTAATATTTAAATACAATACGCACATACATTGTAAACTTAATCTTTTTTTTGTTGCCAGTTGGATGTCAACCAAACATTCTTGTTATTTTCCATCCTAAAGCTTATTTTTCTTCGGAATTTTTTGGGATGAATGTTGAGGCTGTATCAATGTGTAAGTTTAAAATTTTTCGATCAGCATCTGTTCTAATTCACTGGCATAAACATTATCAGCTGCTTTCGGTCATTTTAACTTGGCAGCACTGAATTTAGTACAGTTTAACTTACTTAACCTTTAACTACTGAGATGGTGGTAAATTTTACTGCGATTTAAATTTTTTGTAACTACTTTTTAGGGTTCCCTACACCAAAGGTTATCGTTACGATGTCCGTCTGTCTATTTGTCTGTGACAGGATGTTTTCTCGAGAACCATAAAATCTACGAACCTGAAATTTTCACAGAATATCTAAAACTTTAGCTAGAAAAAAATATATTACAGTTACAAATCTTAGGGTGCTTTAAGGAGAGCAAAGTAACGAGTTGAAAGCTTAATATAATATGCCGACAATCATATCTGTGGCAAAAAGGAAAAAGTGCTTAAGTCGACATAAGCCGATTTTGAGTTCACGGCGCCTCCATAATCTGCATACTTGAAAGTACCCCTGGTTAAAATCTCACTTGATTTGTGTGATTTTTCAGGAAGTTATAGCACTATGACTTGCGACTTATCTTTCTTAGAGTTTTAATCTCATTTGGAATAATAGCTTAATTTAAAAAAGTAAAGGTTAACAGAGCATTTCCCAATTTAACTGTAAAAGAAATAAATTTCTGCAAATCGACTTGAAAGCTTAGTGCTCTCCTGCAAAATAGTAAAATATGACTTAAGCACTGTTTCCTTATTGCCACAGATATATAGACACTTGAAATTTTCAAAGCTAGTGTATTTTTATGCAATCTAAACCAATTAATACTGAATCAAAATTAAAGTATATTTTATCAGTTAATATAATCTTGACAACTTTTGCTGGGTCTTGGAAACCGTGAGAAGCAAACTATTGAACTTTACAAACACGCTAAAGCGAAAAAAAATCCTAAATTTAAAAAAAAAAATCTGAAACGAAAAAAGCGCTTAAACGAAATATATCACGAAAAATAAAACAATGAGCTAAAATGCAAAAAAAAATAGATTTCAAAAGGTCGCCAAAAGACTAAAAAACATCAAAAACCGAAAAAATCGCCAAAACTAAAAAGCACCAAAACTGAAAAAATCGCTAAAACTAAAAATATATGTTTTCTATGAAAAACAAAACAAAGATCGCCAAAAAAAAAACGAATAAATTGTCAAAAGAGAAAAAAAGCACCAAAACTAAAAAAGCGTCAATACTAAATAAAAGCGCAAAAAAAGAACGTTAAGACTAAAAAACACCAGGAACCGAAAATAAGCCATAAAAACGAAAAAATCGCTTAAACTAAGAAAAAGCGCCAAAACTAAAAACACGTCAACAACCTAAAAAATAAAGTTTTCCGAGTTCTTAAAGTTTTAAAAAAAAATTCTATATCAGGTAAAACATTCGATTATATAGGCACTTTACTGAATTTAATTCAATTACGCTCTTGTAATTTATGTTTAATCTGTTTAATAATATCCACTAAAACTCACAAAGCGGCCGTACATTCGTTTGATAGAAAATTTGAGTTATTACAAACTACACTGTAATAATTTTATGAAAAAAATTATCATTAAAATCAATTAAGCGTGTAGATATATCTTAAAATCAACAAACAACTCCATTCTTTAATAAAATTACAATAAAAACAAGATAAAAAACAATATTATTACACTCTTAAAATTGCTGCAGGTTCATGCATTCATGGTTAAAAAATTTCATTGTCAAGGTAAACTGAGAAAAACTCCAAATTAAATTAAGAAAATAAATATGAAAAAAATATCTTGAACAAATTTTCATTACTTTAACTAATTATACTTTATGAAAAAAGGAAACGAGCGTTATAGGAAAATACGGCAATTTAAAAACTTAAAATAAACAAAAGCAAAAAAATTTTATTTATTTTTTTTATTGAATTGAAGCCAATATTCTTCCAAAAAAAGATAAATAATACAAAGAAAGGCAAACACTTTAAAAAGCAGGTCAGCCAACAAAGGGCCACTTAAGACACATATGCTGTTATGAATTTTATTTACTAAAAGAACGTTGAAATATTTCATTGATAAAAAAAAGCGTCTATATGAGAACGTACCGCAAGTAGCAACAGGAACAATAAATACTCATGTTGCATTCGTTACAAAACCCCTGTTCTTATACATAAATACATATTAGAGGGCTGCGTAAACAGTCTTGAAAAGTAAATACGTCTTGTTTTTTAATTTATTGTCGTAGCATGTACTATACTAAACCAATAATAAATAATGTACACGCAAAGAAAAGATATGGTTGTAGAATGGTTGAGAAAACAATATTATGTTCTCTGAAACAAATGTGTGGTCGCCGAAAACTAGTTATTGTTATTTTAAACATTTATTTCGTTACGATAAACAGAGTAATGTTTGAATTTAATAATTACATTATCACATCCATAAAAAAGTGTGATATGGTTAGAGTTTAACAATATAGTATTGTTAAAAATTTATGACTACAACATAATTTGTATTATTATTTAAAAATAATATGATGTAAATAACAATGCAATGTTATCCAAAACCATACTATGTTAAGTTTTAAAAAAAAATCTTTTTCAGAAACATCTGTCAGTTCAGTATGTCGTTTGTAAGCTATCGGTATTGCACGGGTGGTGTTAAATAAATAAATAAATAAATAAATAAAGAATAAACAAAAGGGTAGACCAATAAAAATATATAAACATTTGTGTATCTCTTTATACAGACATGGATGTATGTCGTGTAAGTATACATTTATATATATATATATACATTTTATTTAGACAATATTAATTTATTTTTATTTCTAATTTAACGCACAGCTGTTTCTGCAATAAATATATGATTAAAAAATAAAATCGTATTATTATATTAAATAATACTGTGGTCGTATTTAACAATATTAGTATAATATTAGAACATGGTATGGTGAGTCTCAATTATATTTTAGTCACATCTAACAATAGTGTTGTCATATTTACAATACTAAGATTATAATATAATTAACTCAGATAATATTATAATTAACTCAGATAATAATATTGTTAAAGTTTTTTTTCTATTAACAATAATATGATATGACTGCAACCATATAATTCAATCATAGTATGTTGCTGTTTGATTATGGTTACCTCAACCATATTTTTTCTTTGCGTGTAGTTTAATAAGCGAAGCACTACCCAGCGGGAACTAGTTAGAAGGAGTAGGGATGCTTTCTAGAAGGCCTCTGTACGCCTTCTTTTGGATGTAGAAGGCCTGCTCGCTCCATTCCATACTCATATCTTTTTTACACTCGTTGTCATTGCGAAGCAGGCCTTCTGTTCTTGCTTCTTTCGCCAGAGATTCTGGAAGGCCTTCAAACTAATAGATTTTGTTTTGGATTTGGTAAAAAAAAACATAACAAAACATGTTGCTCCTTCTCTTCTGTACCGTATATTTTATGCGAAAGAGTCCTTTAATAAGGCCTGCACCAAGAAGGTCTTCTGAGTTTTACCGCTGGGTATGTATTGGTGTATGTGTATGTGAGTGTTAACAAGCGATGTCGCGAAGACTTCTTGTTCGTAACAAACAATCAAAAGAAGTAGTGTTGATGCGTATATGCTTGTTAATTTGCATATTGTACATTTGAGTGTGTGTGTGTGTGTGTGTATTGAAGATGTAGATGGTAAGCTATTATGTGTTTAAAGCTGGATTCACCCATTGTTTCCGAACAAAATTTTTGTCCGGACAAAATTTTTTTATATGTAGTTTGATGTCTCTCTTCTTGAGAGAGAGAAAATATTTTTTACGAACAACTCTCAGCTTGAATTGGTTTAATTTTATATTTTGTCCGGACAAAATAAAACTGAGCTGCCAAGTATTTTATTTGTTCAGCCAAAGTTGAACTGAGCTGCACATCATGTTATATGAATAATAAAAGCACAGAATATACTTGTATTAATTACAATAGAAATAAAGCAAAATTGTAAAATAAAACATATACATTTGGAGTTGAACGAAATAATTGCATTGAATAAGTAAAAATACACCGCGAATTGTAATCATTTGCCGCTGTGCTGCCACTTTTAAAATTAATACACATCGTTTATACACGTATTTCATATGGTAGCTTTGATTTTCCAGACAAAATGTTCGAAATGAATGAATCGTGCTGCAGAAAACTCTAAAAAAATGTTTGTCTGGACAAAACTTTTGTTCGGGTGTTTTTTTAAAGCAAGCGCACACAACTAATGTCAATGCATGTGTGCGTTTGTATGTGCACAGAAAAATAAAATATCATACACACAACATGTTTGCGTATGTACATGCATGACGTTTGTATACGCGCCCATGCGTAGGAAGAAGCAAGCATCACAAATTCTTCCGTCACGAAGTATTTTCTTCTTTACTCCTATAACTGCAATAACTGAAACAAATTTCTTGCAAATAGTGTTGTTTAGCGTTTGTTTTAGAAGATTTCGCTGTAGTAAAACATTTGAAAAATCCCTAATGTCTTAAAAATTATTGTTCGCAAGTGGGATTGTGCAGGGGTCTAGTACATACGCATGCAGATATTGTATTTATTTCCGTATGTATTTCCTATTTTTCAAGAATTTAAAATAAATACACTTGTTTTTTTTAGAGTAGAGCTTTCCATTAAACTTATTGCATATTTGTTTAAAAGATTTAAACTTTCACTATTCGATTGTATTAAGATTATATTAAGAATGTACATACTAGTAAAAAAATAATATTCAAGAATTTAGCGCTGCATTAGCTTCCCAATTCAGACAAATTTCATTTAAAATAACTGGAGCTCACAAATTAGGCGTGAGTAAATAGAGACAAGGCCCATTATTGCGGTAAGATTAACTACGATCATTAGCTTTGCATGCCTGAATCGAGGGAGACTGAACCACATCGGTATATCATGCCATAATCGCCAAAAAAAAAAGCATTGATTTTTTGAGCAAAATCGATTATTTGCTATTGTAAATAATCGATTTTCGTAAAAAACGAGGTGTAAGCTCTTTTTGTCGGTTATGGCTAGATATTTTTTAAGAATCTATTCGTTTCGAGTCCACAAAATGGTTTTGATGACACCATGGATTTACTTTTGCGCTTTAATAAGCTGGCATCCAGACTATTCTAATGTGGTTCGTATAGTATCATTAAATTATGGTCAGAGATGGGATGTATAACCGTACATACTTCGACATAACGGTATTGTAATAAAAATAATAATGAGGTTTTATTAAGAAGAACATTTCTACTCTTTCTAACAACCTCGATTATTCATAAAATATCTGCAATAATTTATCATGACAAAAGAAAATCTTTTTTCTTTATGATAATTTTAAATTGACCAAAAATCAACTAGCCATTAGTCAGTAAAAGTCATAAAATTATAATTTTCTTTAAACTAAACTAAAATTTAAAAGTATATTGACCCTTAACTAAAACAAAATTTACAGTTTTTTTTCACATCAATTCTTTTTAGTTGTTTCATATTTTATCAGTTAATTTTTTCTTATCTTCTTATTTAAATCTATATAATTAATAGGCGAACATGTTTTTTGTAATCCCATTTACGCTGGTACCCCTACACCGATTTTAAAAAGATTTATATGGTTTTAAAGGATTTTCTGTACAGATGTGCAGAATCTATATTTTATTGAAATCGGTTTACTATTTTGGGAGCTATAAGCGTTTAAAGTTGCTACTACTACATGCGCACATATTACACACGCATTTATTAGCTTAGAAGTAAAAAAGAAACAAAACATGAGTGTGTGTGTGTGTGTGTGTGTGTGTTTGTAGTATTTCTCTTGATCTAACAATTTTTTTTCTCTTATTTGTTGTTGTATGATAGCCATAACACTTAAAGGAAGAGAATTGAATAAAGTGAATTGTTTATGTTTTTTTAATTTCATGTATTATTTAATTATGCTTGCATATGTATGTATGTAAGTTTGTGTGGGGCTGTGTTTTAATGAATTTTTTATGAAGTTTATATACATTTTCTTTGAATCTTAAATTATTTACATTTTGATTCTAGAATACGGACGAGTGTGTCGTCCGTTTGGTATATCTAGTAATAATTAATGAATGTTTGATTTATTTCCAGTTTGATGTCATTTGTTCAAAAAAAAAAAACTCTTTTTTTATTTCTTTTAATTCATAAGATTATTTGAATGGAAGATTTATAAGAGAAAAAAAAACTCTTTTTATACTTAAATTTTGTTAAACAAAAAAAGTATATATACATACATATGTATATTTTTGTGTGAATTGACATGGATTTCCCTAATGATTTTGAATTTAAAATTATTTTTTTTAAACCAAAATTTGACAGAAAGATTCCCTTTTGCAAATTGGCATAAATTGTAAACTAAAGGATTTTTTAGAAAAGTATGATGCATAACACCTTTTTAAGAAATAAATTTGCATTTAATGTGCTTTGCATAACAAAAATTTTGTTGAAAAGTACACAGAGAACAAGTATTTATACAAAAAAAAAAAAAAGAAATCAAAAAACCCGACTTCGACCAACTTTGAACCGTTAAATATCCTAAGTGGTCATTCGAATTGAAAAATCATAAGAGAAGCCTAAATATGATTCTAAAATACCTGTCGAATGATACCCATTTTGATAAAGTTCGCCGGCTTTTCATTTTTTTCGTATTTACAAAAAATCTATTGAATTAAAGCTACGATCACACTTGTCAAACATTTGCCCAAAAAAGCGTAACCAACAAACACTAATGAAAAAAAGTTTTGATCCAGACACTTGTTTATCAAATTAAACAGTTTCGAACACAACTAATAGAATTTAGAATAAAATGAATAATCATGTTGAATCAAAGTTATCTGAAGTTTAAACAACATGAATTTGCTTTAATGTAGCCAATTTATTTTATTACTTACACTGTACAACAAAATGAAATTTTTTCAAAATAACAATGTTCTGCCAAGTGATTCTTGTAAAAGGGAATTAAAAAAGATATATGTACGTGTAATCAGCTTTTTAAAAGTTTTCATCTGAAACTCATTTTACGGCCTATTTAAAGTTGCACCCTTGTGTAGTAAAAAAATATGTAGAAAATTGTGTCATACTTAGTTTTTTGATATATAGTGGCTTCAAAACATTTATTCATTCAACATTACAAGCAACATTTTGTTGGCATGCATTAACCCTGTAAATCATCTGGAAATGTGTCTTTTTTGCAATTTTTTTGAAAAAAAAAACGCAAAAATCACTTTTAAAACTGGGATGTATGTAGTTAAAATATTCTGCGAAAATATTTGTCATAAAATTCTACTATAGATCTTAGAACACACTAAAGTCAAAAATTCAACTTTAATGCCAGAAATAAGATGGTGAAATATTAAGTTATTAATTGAAATTTATTTGGTGCTGGTTAAGCATTTTCCATATATATTTCATTGGTGCTTTGCCAAATCATCAGTAGACTTCAGTAAGCTTAACTCGTTTTGTAACTCTGCTATTGTGCGCTTGGTTAATTTTTAATAGCATCGTTGCAGCGCCTCTAGTGTTGAGTAGTTATTTTACTTCGCCAGCGTTTCATTGCTATAAATATCTGCCAATGAGGGTGCTGTGATATGCATATCAGAAAAATCTTTGATGTTGATATTACATAGCATGATCAAAGATCGAACTCGGACTTTCGCAGACTGTTATTTGCTTTACAGTCAACGCACAACAGCACTAGGACATTTTAGAACGATTTGAAAGATTTTGGTGTTCGTTAGCGCATCTATTTCGAACACGCAAATATTAGGCCCTATTTCACCAACTTATTTAAATATCAATCTATATTTAAAACTAGTTTTCCAAATAAAAATCGGCATTCGAATACGAATTGATATTTAAATATCATTGGTGAAATAGGCTCTTAATATTAGCCAATTACCTTAACATGGTAATTCAAATCCGAGTTATAACTTTGATCGTTAATTTTCCAAGAACATTTCTAATACTAATGCATGTGTGTATAGCTTGCTGACGCCAAATAATAATAATTGAAAATCTTGTATTAAGAGTGCGTGCGCAAAAACCAAACAAAAATCATTAGTAATAGGTATCATATCTTGTCATTTAATTATTATTAGAAATAAAATCATTTAACATTCTTGGGTTTCAATTACAAAAAAATCTAAATCCTGTTTAAAAACCGCAGAAAAACTCCCCAAAACCAGACGCAAAAAATAAATAAAGAGACGCGCATAAAGATAAATAGACAAGCTATTACATTACCTTTGGATAAACATTTTCATACTGTTATTTTTTATTTTTTATTTTTTTTTTTTGTTTAACTGTTTTGATCTCGTGCAGCTTGTTTAAGGAAACCTTCCCCTCCCTGCACTCCTTAACAGCTCTAAGTACGACCAGTAACTTTAACAAGATCATTGACAGTCATTTTTAATTCGTGGTGTTGGATTTTTTTCTTCTAAACCTTGTGCTAAGAAATTCAATATCTCATGTGAACTATCGAAAAATCGCAGTTAGCATCATTACAACAAAATCAACAACAACAACAACAACAACAATTCGTTTTGGCGTGTGACAACAAAAATCTAACGGCGAAAGAAAAGTACTCACAAGCATATAAAAAATATCTTTGAACACCGAAATCAAAGATGATCTGCACACACATGCAATGTATACATACATATGCACATATCGCTCGTATACCTGAACAACATCATAACTCATAAAATTTAATTTTTAAGCAAATAATGCAGAATTAATCATATTACTGTTATTCACATTTTGTACATTACGTCACGTTACTATTCGTTACGTCATGTTGTCACGTTACGTAATCAAGCCGATAAGCTTGTATTTTAGAACAATGCTGCTAATTTTGTTTACTAAAGGAGTCATTCATATATTACGTAACGCTATTTTCGGAGGGTATACCCCTTACGGAGCATTACGTAATATGTGAACAGCCCCAAGATCTTAATTAGTTCTACACTAACATGCAAAAAAGTATATAAAAGATAAGTTTTTCCTTGAAAAACAATTTACGTCACAAGGTAACGTAACGTAACAAAAGGTGGACTTTTCTATGGAAATTACCATATTCAAATCTTGGGAGAAAAATTAAATTAGTTTTTTTTTATTAAAGTGTGTGTAAATTGAATTTTCTGTAAAACAATTTTTTGTGTTATGACATTTTTATAGTTAAGGAGCGATATGTGTAGCATTTATGTACTATATACTGGTATCAAGACAATTCGCATAAAGGAGAAAACAAAATCCGAAAAACTGTATAATGATGACTTGCAACGAACGCTCAGCAAACAGCCTGATGCGGATGCGAAATTGTTTGTTTGATTTTTATCTCAAACCAAGCATGTGTGATATGCAAAACGCTTAAATCTCATCTCTATCCTGTAGACAAAAAATATACACAAACACACAATTAAAAAAATAAATATACATGCATACATACATACATATTTATATGAGAGGGAAAAGAACGTAGAAATCATGATCATCAAATGGTTTTGCATGTTCGCATGCATTTCAAAAGAAGAAGGAAGAGTCGTATATGCAAGTGTAAATATGAAAAAGAAGAGATGCGATATGCGGATAACTGTTTTAAGGTTTATATTTACATGTAAGGCGACTTACAGCAATGCAGTTGGTAATCCTTTAAAAGGAAGGAATTTTGCATGAATACTTTGCTACTTATGAGAAAATAAGGAGAGTTTCAAGTTGGGAATTGATATAATGGTGGCTACTTACGGAATTCATTACTTTAACTAAAGGCCATGATCGTAATGGCGATTAGAAAGTTTGTGTCTAAAATTGATACCCCCCCCCCTCCTTTCCAATGAACTGGCATAGGAAACTATAAATTTATTGCAATTTCGATTAACTTAGAGATTCGATTAGACATTGCTCGCGGTGTTCGAGAGAAAGATACTCCAAGGGCAAGATTTATAGCCCTCTACGTTTTGATGTTATATAATTATAATGAATCATGAATTATAATGAATCATGAGCTGTATGAGGTTTATGCGCATTAAAATACATGGACTTCGTTGGCTTGGACACACTTGCTTCCGGCCCGTAAAGCATAAAAGGGCGACGTAATCTCCGTTGGATCACCAGGTGCAACGAAATCTAACAGCAATTGGTGTCTCTAACTGGCGCCAACTTCAGGCTGAAACCGACTCCCGGTTGTAATAATCCTCTAAAGTAAAGTAAAAGTAAGTCGTCTAATTAAAGGTTTCATTTCGAAAACTAGCAGGCTATTCTTGCAGGACCATATTATTTTGGTCTTCAGTCTATTGTGGGCCATTAGCATAGACCTTATCTTTAAAGTAGCCCCAAAGACGAAAGTCAAAAGCTGTTAAATCTCAAGATCCCGGTGGCTAATTGTGATCAACATCAATATTTTCTATTTCCCGGCATACAAAATCATTAATCATTGTTAGATAGCACAGATCGTAACAGTTGATCCAACTTCATTTAAGGTCCAATGACCCGAAAGAGCAAAAACCGCATCGAGGGTATTTTCACAATATTTCTTGACAATTCTGACGACAATTCTGCATGTGTTAACACAGGCTCCAGGTGGCGTTGGTTGGCTGAAGTAGCTAGCAAGTTGACCACAAAATCGAAGATCCTGAGTTGAGCCCGGTCACCGCCAAAGTCATTAAATAACAACACCAAGCATTTTTCGAATGTGCATTAGTGTCCTTTTCCGTCACTTGTTCTTGAAAATTTAAAGTGATGAAGTCATAGTCACTGTTCACTGAGCTATACCGAATTCAGAGGATAATGATCCTTATGTAACATGAGAGCACTCTCTTTCGTCGGTATTATGTAGCAGAATTATCAGCGAAGTAAAATGACCAATGAAATAGCTTCAAGAATTTAATGCGCCTCATTGACACCAGAGGCGCTTCAGCACTGTTTTAAAGCTAAATAACGTGCAAAAAGCTAAGTTGTAAAAGAATGAATCTTTCCTCTATATCTTATTGCCCCACCTGTCTTCTCTATCAGTATCCCTCCCGTAAAGAATATAACACCTAGTAATAGTAGTAGGCATTCACTGGCTGAGAGTAACTTCTCTTCATATAAAAAAAGGCATTCACCCCCTAAGATGGTTTTTTGAGAAAATTCAGTCTGATGATTTCAAGGACCCAGTGAGCAAAGACACGATATTTTTAATGCTCAACGAGACATGGAAAAAACTGGGTTTTCGTCAACAACAATTTGCGCTACAACAGCAATATTCGCATGTGATCTTGAGCGGCACTGTTTCAACAGCTGAAATTTGTCCACCAGTTTTACAATTGGTGGCCAAGAAGTTGCTTCAAAACGTGCAAAAAAAATGCTTTAGTTCTGCGAACAGTGATAATGAAATTTTCACCATTTTTATAGTGAATTTTAGTCTTTTTTAGAACACAACCATCTATTTTAACTCGCTATCATCTATATAATTTGTGTAAATTTTTTTCAATATCAGTCATCTTTTGATTAATTTAATTTTATTGAATTTTTGCTTTTGAAAATATGTATATCGTAACACTTTTACGATAAGAAAATATCTATGGTAGTATTCTCTAACTACCAACTAAGCTTCATAAGTAGTATGTTTATGGCTGTTCGTGGCCAATTTTTCAGTACAAATCATGGATCATGCCTGGATGGGAGTATGTATACCTTCATATTTATATATTCAGTTTGCACTCTTCCATATATATATATAAATTTTTTTTTGTTTATTTAGGTTTTATATGGAGGTTTACAGTTGAAATAAACAACTGGCTTGTGGGCTTACGTGGTTTAAGTGCACCCTGACAAGCTTAATGTGTACAGGGCTGTGATATTGCAAAAAATTTGTTATTGAGATTTTTTATGTTTTCTTTTGCTACAGCGTCGGGGCTTTTTGTAATTATAATTTAAATTTTATGTATATGAAAGTAATTTTTTATGTAAACTATGTACAAAATGTAGACATCGAATTCAAAAAAATTTTTACGTGTTTTTCGATTGCAGCTATTTTTTTCTCCGAAATCTGGTCGCCTTACATTTTTATTCTTTTTTTATTTTGATTACTCGTCATGTTTTCATGTGTCCAGAAGTTTCAGCTTGAGTCGCGACAACTCTTAAAAACTCGGTCTATTCACAATGAAACGTCTTATTGGAATACCCTGTGTAACTAGCCAAGGAAATGAACTAAAACACCTGCTATTAATATAATTTTAATTCAAGCAAGATCCTACAAAATCGTACATGTTTTGCCAAATTACTATTCTGGTATGACAAAGTTTATGAAAATTTACAGAAGACAATCAGCGTTGTATATTTTCAAAAGTTGTGCGATTGTGTAGGATAGTGTATCCTAGAATTAATGAATGCTGCAGAAAGTGAATGAAACACTTATGAAAAAGTCTGTCCAAACAAACCAAGTCTCTGCTGTAGGGTACTTTAAATGCAACTCTCAAAAGATGCTTAACTCAAACAATCAATACCACGATATATGTACATATTTTGATAGAATCGATATAAACATTTCTCCGCTGACAACAACCCAACAATAAACTTTGAACACTATTTGTTTATAAAGAAAGAACCACAGACATACAGACAATCTTTCGATTCAAACAAACAAAAAGTTGTATGTAACAATCTTCTTGTAAATATTGTGAAGGCATTGTTGTTGTGGCCAAAAACAACACAAGAAGATAAATGACATATTTTGAATACAACACACTCTTATTAAAGACATACACACACAAAAAAAGTAATTTAAGTAAATTTAAACAACATAAGAGGTTTTCTTAAAGAACGAAACTAAACTCAACTGCATGTTGCCGCTTTATTTGACCATTTGACCAGTTTACATGAATGCGTTAGTTGGACAAAACTCCTTGTTAAAGTTTTGTTAATTTTGTATTTATTTTCTTTCGTTATTTTGTTTATTTTTTAGCTTTTGTGTGTGTGTGTTTCTTAAAAAGGTCATAAAATACAATATGTATATGTTTTCCTTTTTTTTGTACTCCTGCCGTGTTAAAGAATTTTAATGACGTTTGATGTTCTTTTTAGAGGGAGACATACATTGATGTTAAATACGGCAAACAATTAGTCATGTTTTGGAAATTTCTTTGAAAATCTCAAATACAAATATGCAATTGCAAAAACGAGGACAAGCAAGCAAAAGAAGAATAATAAGAAGAAACAGAAGAAGTTGTACTGAAGCATGCGAAATTAAAGATAAAATTCTTTTGTCAGTTAACAAAAGGATTTGGTGGAATTAATCTTAAGAATGTGACCTAAAATTCAGACAATATTTGAATTTGTCGCCATTGTGCGAGCAGCGATGACAAACCGATTTATATTGTGTGTGTATATAGCGAAGCTGATAATTTAGAGTTACATTTTGTTAGTTCCGTCATTTCACTTCAGCGGCAACATTTTGCTTTGTTTAATTTTTGACAGGTCACGTTAAAAAAATGTGTTTCTTGTATGACTTTAAGTTCAGTATCAGACTATTTAATTTTATTAAACACGGAAGACTAAGCAAAAATAAAATGAAAAATAAAAATAAATAAAAAAGAATTGCGTTTTCATTTCTGATCAAGCTATAACTGCCATCACGACATAAAATCGATTATTTAAGATAGCAAGAAATTGATTTCGTTCAAAAAATTAAGTTCGAAAATAATATCGCTTAACCTTTTTTTTTTGCGGTTATAGTACGTTGTGATCATTTTAGCAGCCTCTTGAAATTTGGGAATATCAATGTCATATTCTAAGAATTTTAAGACATCAATCTCCCACTTTCCGTCCAAATTGGAAGGCCTGGATAAGGCTGCACTTCACTTGATGTAACTTTTGATCAAATTCGAACCCAAAATGCGATTTTGACTTTTTCATTTATTTTCGAATTTCGCAACACATTGGAAATTTTAGAAGTGTGATCTACTTTCTTTGTTATTTTTCGATTAAGACTATCAAATTATGAGATTTAGCGCAATTAGATTGCTCTGTGAGGAGTTAGTTGAAGTTTGAGCTCTCCACGGGAGTGCTTAAACAGCTTATATGACTTTCTTGCTTATTTTGAGCTGGAGTTCGATATAAAGAAGCCTACAATAACACTCGCAGCTTTTTTACTTATTTTCGAAAATTCGAAATTATGTTCGAATTTGCGAACATGCTGAAATTTGTGTAAATAACTTTTTATGCTTTAAAAATAATAATAATAATGAGATATAAAAGCATTAGATTACTTTCTATGGAGTTATTTAAAGTATAAGCTATACATCAAAAAGGTTTCAATAATTTATACGTATTTCTTGCTTATTTGGAACTGGAGTTCTACATAAAAAAGCAAGCAATAACACACGCAGCTTTTTTACTTGTTTTAGAAAATTCGAAATTATGTTCGAATTTTCGAACATGCTGAAATTTGTTTCGAATTACTTTTTGTACTTTAAAAATAATAATAATAATAATAATAATAATGAGATTTAAAAGCATTAGATTACTTTCTATGGAGTTATTTAAAGTTTGAGCTATGTACATACATATGTATATGTATATCAAAAATGTTTAAATAATTTATACGTCTTTCTTGCTTATTTGGATCTCGAAATCTACATAAGGAAGCCTACAGTAACGTCTATAGCTTTTATTTATTTTCGAAAATTCGAACATAATTTTGAACGTAATTTCGAATTTTCGAACATGTTGAAATTTTGTCTAAAACTACTTTTTATATTTTAAAAAGCATTATAATTATAGAAATGTAACTAAATAATTTTATTTTGGTTTATCCAAAATAGTTAAAACAGACACGGCAGCTTTTCATCAGCAAAAACAGATTCGAAAAATGAATTTAACTAAAAATTCATAATTTTCGAATTTTTGCATGTAAATTATTTTTAATGTTGACTGATTTATTATTTAATTCTTTGACTTTATATTTTATTGTTATTTATAGAGCTTTATATCTTTATTTTTGGATATTTTTTGTTAATATTATTTATTTTATTTAAACTGCAAACATGTTTTATTAATCTGTTCTTGATTAATCTGAAGAAAAGTTAAATTAGACGCGGTAGCACAGAAAATTCAGCATTCTTCGAAACAATCTAATTTAACATTTTTTGCCTTCTTCAGGAAATCATTAATTAAAAAATCATTATTACGGCATTCCATGTTGATCGAAATTTCCATATAAACACGATTAGAATTGTATGAATTTTTTTTCGATATCGAATGTCCTGATTGAAAAATTTTTTAATATTTAAAATTATGAGATATACTTCAAAATTTATTTTTTTTAAATAAAAATGTGACAAATTTTGTACAACAAAAAAAATAACTTTCACTCCAGGGCACCCAAGACAAGAAAACCCCACTTTTTTTGCAGAAGGAAATAATTTAATAAAACATAAATCATTTCTTTTATAAAGTTGTATTTTAAATACTAAAAATGATTTATATTTTTACTCAAGCAAAATAATTGGTATGAGTTCATCAGTGGTTAAATTGTGAGGCAGCTCAAGCCCACATTCAATTAATGCCCATTTCAAGAAAAAAATTTTTTAACAATATTTTTAGGTGCAATAAAAAACAAATAAATATTTATCTATTGACCTTAAATGCTAAACACTTGTTTAAAAATTCATCTTAAAGCTTAACTTTGTTTTTATTTTATTTTCGTTGCAGGTATGTATTGAAAATTTCAAACAGATTGATTGGCATGAATTGCCATTTTCAAAGCGCCAGGTATTTTATTTATGATAACATATGTATTACATCGACCGTGTTCACCTCCAACTGTGTTTGTTTTTTTTCCATCTAGTGACAATTTTTCATTAACAGTTTTCTTAAAACTGAGGAACGCTAGAGAATTTTAAGTACTTTTTTTGTATATTTTTTCCTGTTTTATTAATTAAAACTAGAAGATATTAATTTTGTTAAAAATAATTCGTTAGATCTTTTTTACTAGTTATGACATTTGACCATTTTAGGCATTACTGTTATGGAGAATAATTAATGAATATTTATTTGCAATGGAGCAGTTGTGTTGATCTTAAACAACATGGATTTGAACTTGCGTGATTAATTGTTTTGTTCTTTTTTTTACTGTTGACTCTTGAAATTCTGTTAAATTTTGTTAAGGAAACGGCACATTTAATTAACAGAAAGAAATTCAATATTTTTATGGGAGAGATTTCAAAGATGTTAAGTAAAATAAGTTTGAAGCTATACGCAGTTATTAATTCATTATTATTTGGAAATATAAAGCTTTGACTGTTTGCAACGCAAATGTTGCTACTGAAAGATTTATTTTTAATTTTTTTTAATCTAGATGGCTTCACTAGTTTAAACTAGAGACTGCAAAAATCATGTTTTATTAGTAGAAATTACTGTACTTTGCAAACTGCGGGTGCAAATATTGCAGAAGTAACAATTCTAGCATATATGCTACATCATGCAATACCACAACAACAAATTCACTAATTCATATGTGCTACACAAACATTTATAGCGAACTGAGAATTGCAAATGTTGGCAACACTGAAACAGCTGTGTTTCTTGTTTTGTTTACAAAATCAAAACAATCAAACTCCCGCGCTGGCTAAGTTTGAAGGCGGAAGGAAGCGCCGCCACGAAAACTAGCGCCCGACATAAAATTTATGTAAAAAATGGGAATGTTGAATGAAAACTTGTAAAATTTATAGAAGCTTAAGATTTAAATTGCAATTTTATAAATTTATCTGAATTTTAATAAAATTAGTATATAAAATAAAATGCTTCTATCACCTTGATACCATAGTGGCGACATTGACGTTCAAATATTGGCTACATTTTCGCTTAAGTCGGCTTTATTTATTTAAAAAGACAACTAGTGCAATAGAGTTGTTAGAAAAAATTGCAGCTAATCCTGGGGAATTATGTAAAATTTTTCAATTATATCGGCATTGAGGAGTTCACGGGTTAAGAAAAATTTCACATATTTCACTTATTTTAAAACTTTTTACTTTTTTGCTTTGTATACACAAATAACTTAGAAAAATCTAAAAAAAAATTTATTGGAAAAGCACATAAGCTTAATTAGTTCTACTCTCAAAACAAAACTGTTTACTCACATTCTGTCGAATAATCTGTTTATCAGAAGGAAATTATAATTTTTAAAAATTATTCGGGAAAGTTTTTGCAAAAACAAAACAAATTTTTCTAAAAATGGAAATACATATTTGGGCATTTATTTTATGGAAAATTTTAATGAAAAAAAATCAAGCGCTTGCGAAAGCTTTTGAAAGGAAAATTAAGATGCATTATGTATATTTATCACAAAAAATGTATGGCCTTATCATAAAAAATTTGAATAAATAGGAAGTCTACATAAAAAGCTTTTTTAATTTCCAGAGCTTTCTAATTTTTAGCAAAAAGTTAAAAATTTAAAAATTTCTTCTGGAAAGCTTTTACATGAAGAAAGAAAATAAAAAAACCCAATTATTGACATTTTCTTAAAAATGGAAATACAAATGAGAATATTTATTAAATGAAAAATGCCTTTAACAAAAATTTAAGACTTAAATGGTAAAATTTAAAAGCTTCATTCTTATATATTTTTCACCAAAAATTTATAAATAGTCATGTCATATAAGATCTGAAAAATATGTTTAAAAATCTTCATACATAAGGAAATTATAATTTTTAAAAATTTATTCTATAGAGGTTTTACATGAATACAAAAGAAATAAAAAAACCCTTTTGGACATTTCCATAAAAATGGAAATACAAATTTAAGCATTTATTTTATAGATAGTGTTAATAATAACGCTTACGACAGCTTTTGAAGGGAAAATTAAAAAGTTTGATGTATATTTTTCACTTATCATATAAGATGTGGAAAATATTTTTGGGAGTCTACATAAAAAGCTTTTTTCATTTCAAGAGCTTTGTAATTTTTACTAAAAAGTAATATATAGTTATTTCCCACATATCTACATAACACCTTTATAGATTTATTTTTTATTAAATTACAAGAAATTATTTTATATAGCCTGTCAAAAAATTTCAAATAATTATAAGCAACTTATAATTTTATTTTTAATTTTTTCCTTAAAGCTTTTACATAAGTATATAGAAAAGATATAAAATGCTTGTTGACATTTCCCTAAATATGAAAGAACAAATTCCAGCACTTCTTTTATGAGAAATGTCAATAAAAAATTTTAAAGGCTCGCGAAAGCTTTTGAAGGCAAAATTAAGAAGCTTTGTGTCTATTTTTCACTAAAAATGTATATATATATATAGCCTTATTATATAAGATGTGGAAAATATATTTGAGAGTCTACATAAAAAGCTTTTTTAATATAAAAAGCTTTTTAATTTTTACTAAAAAGTACAGCAATAAATAAATATAGCCTTATTTTTTATTGAATTGCAAGGAATTATTTTGAATAGTCAGTCAAAAATGGCAGTTAATTATATGTAAGGAATTATTATTTTTAAAAATTTCTTCAAGAAAGCTTTTTAATGAGTTGAAAAGGAATAAACCTCTTTAAAAATTGAAAAACAAATTCGAGTATTTATTTTATGGAAAACTATGCAAAATTCGAATAAAAAACTTTGAAAGCTTTTAGTGTTATTTTTATTTTAGAGCTTTATAATTTTTACCAAATATTAAAAAAAAAATACATTTACCACAAAACTACATAAAAGCTTAATAGGTCTTTTGTTTAATTAAATTACCAGGGAAATTTTTTATAACATTTTAAAGATAAATATTTTAAAATCTTTTTACTAGAAATGCTCGTATGTGATGATAAAAGATTTATAAGATTAACAAAAAAAAAAAAAAAAAGGAAAAGTTTCACTAGTTTTGAAGAGGCTGCTTAATCTTTTCATTTCACATTACAAAAAGATTAAAATTTGTTTGTTACAAACATATTCATTATTAACATACTCGTACATACATTAACAATTAATAATAAATCAACGCCTTTGGTTGATTCGATAGTATTTATTAGTTTTAAAAACAAGTTCATATACTTTCAAAATCCAAAAAGCTTTCCAAATTTATGAAAACACATTTTTTATTCTACATAAATAAACTTTCAAGTATGTAATTTTCACTAATATTTCAATTTCAAATGTCATCCGTCTAGCTGGTAATAGAAATTCACTTTCTCTATTTAAGACAAATAAACTCACACAACGATACACGTTAAGTGGAAGCGTTAAAGCTTAATGCAGCAACAAGATGACATTGAAGTAGTCAGTCTGTCCAGGCAGCCAATAATGTTCTGTTTAATGGCTACTGGTTTAACAAGAAATTTAATATATTTATATTAATTAATAAAAATTCTATATGAGAGAATGGTGAGAATATGCTTTTTTTTCTTCTTTTACTTTCTTTTCAATTCGCTGTTTGGTGATAGTAAAATAAAAAGGGGGAAACTAGTTTGTTTTCCAAACTACTTCAACTTAGAACATTTTCAGTTAATTTTATTAGCTTTTTTTTCTTTCTTTATAACTGACTGCAGTAAGTTTAAGAGATTGTAATTAGACAGGTGTTTGTTTCTTAACTGTCTTTTCGAGCAACAGGAAGTTGTAAATCCTTTATGATTTATAAGTTTAATACGAAATGTAATAAAAATATAGATGAATCTTTTGAAGTGAAAAACTTAAAGCTTTGTTGGCTGGCCACAAGAACTTTTATTAGTGTTTAAAGTATTTATATATTGGACGATAAGAGTAGAGCTTGTTTTTTAAAAGCCTTAAACTGCTGAAGGTATAGAAGAAAGAAAAAAAGTTTTAAAATGCGTGAGATGTTAATAAGAAAAAAAGTTAAGAATTTTTAAAAGCTTCCGCAAAAAAGCTTAATCATCACCGTGATCTACAATACTTAACTACACTCAACCACCGTCAATGTTTAACATACACAAACGCATTTAGTTTTTTTATGAAAGTATGAATATTTAAAAAAAAACTACACTGAATTGAAAGCACATGCAAAAACCAAATGATCGTCATACCAAGATAATTATGGCTTGACCCAAGATGTTTTACTTATTTACACACAAATACCAGAGGGAAGAAATCAATGGACGGACGGACGGGCAGACGAACAAATGGCCGTTAGTCAGTTAACTAAACAAACAAAAATCTTACCATAATTGTTACAGTGAATTACAGCGAACGCTAACTGGTACACCGTGCTGCTCCCATGTTTGCTTTACATTTCGTGGATACTTTAAATTAGAACCTTAAACTATGTGATGCGTAAAGGTGCCAAAGTCTTTAGAGCGAATGAAAAGTACTAAAGGAAAATTATTTAAATATATATATATGTACATACATACATATATACTTTTTCTCTTCTGGCATCAAAGTAAGAAAAGTTGACTGAACTTTTCTTTTCTGGATTTTATATACAAATTATGCATGAATTTGTTTCGTAATATTACAGCACGAAAAAATTAAGTTCTTAAAAGTCAATGCACTTGCAAAGGAACGATAAGTATCTGTACTCGAAGCACAATTGCTTCTTCCTGATCATTTGTTGGTGGTGGTATTTGTGGTCGAAAATAATGTTAAAGAGTTAACTGGCAACTGAAGGCAGAGCTTTATTTAAGTTTGCCTGTACATTTTAATTATGTAGCTAGCTGTATACTATGTACTTACTTGCTAATTAGCATGGCTAAACATTTTTTTGCCAATAGTGACACGTAAAATGTTGTGATGCTCAACACTAAAGTGTATTGTACAAGATTTAGAAAAAATGGTATCTTGAATCTAAGTTTTCAGCTATTCTCAAAGTGTTTGTTTATTTGCTTTTATAAGAATATGCAGTAAGATATTATTTATCAAAATTTTAATGCAGTGAGCTTTTAAAAGCTTTATACTGCGTATTATAATATCCTGTCATTTTTAATTTACCAAAGTTTTCAGTTTCTGAAAAGCTTTGTATTAGTTTTTACTAGAAGGTTATTTAGAATAATACATATCATGAAAAAGCCTATCCGTTTAATGAAGTTCATTTTACATACATCGATATCGTTTGAAAGCACAAGTCTTAAACTAGCTGAGCAAAAAAGTTAATTCTTATTAGTATCCAAAAGCTCTATTTTATGAAATTTTGAAAAGCTTATAAAAACCAAAGGTCATTTAACAGGAAAGCATTGTAAGCCCAGAACTCACTAAAAGCACTCGAATCATAGAAATATTGTTTTGAAGGAAGGCTTCAGATTTTAATCATTTTTCTAAATTTTTTTTATTATCAAATTAAAGCTTTTTTAAGTTTACTAACATAATTCTTTTCAACTAGTTGAGCAAAAGTTACTTTTTATTAGTATGCAAAAGCTTTATTATATAAAGTTGTGAAAAGCTTATAAAAACCAAAAGCCATTTACCAGGAAAATTTGTTAAGCTTTATAAAACTATAATTCTCCAAACACATTCAAATCATACAAAAATTATTTTATAAAAAACTTTAGATTTAAGCAATTCAAAAATTTTTATATAAAATTCTTCATCAAATTAAAGCTTTTTTAAACTAATTAACACAATTCTTATCAACTAGTTAAGTAAAAAGTTAATTTTTATTAGTATGCAAAAGCTTTAATATAAATTTGTGAAAAGCTTTTAAAAACAAAAAGTGAATTACGAAGAAAACTTGGTAAGCTTTATGAAACTATAATTTACCAAAAAACATTGAAATCATGGACAAATTATTTTGAAGGAAAGCCTGAGATTTAAAAAAATTTAAAAATGTTTCAATAAATTTTTTTATCAAGTTAAAGGATTTTTGAAGATACAATATATAAATATCAGCAAACAAAAAAAAAGTTAAAGTTCTTAAGGCCCTATGCTCCTTTTAAAAGAAACAAACATGTCTATAATATATGTATAAAGCTTTTTTAAAATTATTCAAACAACTCGGTAGATTCTTATAAGTTTACAAAAGCTTTATTATATAAGTTTGTTAAAAGCTTAACCAAAATCAACTTACGAAGGGAACTTTATAAGCTTTATGAAACTAGAATTTACCAAAAGCGCTAAAATCATCATCATCATCAGATTTAGAAAAATTTCAAAATGTTTCAAAATATTTTTTCATCAAGTTGAATTTTTTTTAAATTATAATACCAATTCTTGTCAGAAGTTTTTTTTTTTTGGTTGTTTAAAGGCCCAGTCACAGTAAAACTGATCTCTCAAAACCAAAAACATATATATTTAATCACTTAGCGAAAGCTTACACTTTCCACAAAGCTTTAAAGAAAAAAATAAAGCTTGAGAAAACCTACATACCAAATTAGATTCCCTTTATTTTATGCAAAACGTACTATTAAACCAGAAAGCTTGATTTTTTCTCTAAAATGAAAAATTGAATAAATAACTTCCACGAGTGCCAACAAACATAGAAATCTGTTCGCATACCAGTTTTTGTTTTAAAGCATAATTTTTTAATATCATTTACAAATATAAACATAAAATAGCTTTCTAAAATCCAAATTACTTAAAGCTTTGTGAAAATTTTCTAGCACAAAGCTTTAAAAATTAACAAGCTTTTCGAAAGCTTTTTAGTGAAAAGCGTAAATAAGGCAAAAAATATATTAGAGCTTTAATATAATTTTTACAAAGGTAGTAAACTTCAAAAAATCAACTGCCAAACTAATCAATTGACAGAGCCATACACGAATTGATTTGGACAACAGCCGGCTGACTCAGTTGTCAATTGAATTGAAACGTATATGGGGCGCTTAAAGCTACTAGTAAATAAATCAAAATATTTATAGACGCTTTTCGTCGAGGGTTTCTTATTTTTAAAGTATTGCTGGAGCCTTATATGAATAGGAAATTTTACATTATTTTATTTATTATAATAAGCAAGAACAATATTCGAGATTTATTACCAAATCTGCGCAAAGGCTTTTAAAGCTTTGAAATTTTTATGCAAAAAGCTTTATTTAACCAAACTGTAACTAGACCTGTACGAATCCCCTTCAAATGATAATACACTTTTTTTGATTTGAATTTATTAGTTAAAAAATATTTCTTAAATGCTAAGAGAAATCTAAAGAAATTTGTTCATATTACCTGCTATAGCAAAAACTTCTAAACTTCTTATTATTATTCGTATAAGGGAATACTTTCGAAAGGTTTTGTTTTTGCATTGCCTAGAAAAAATAATTTTGCTTTTGTAGTTTTAAAAACTATTTTGTGCACGAATTCCATGGCCTCATGTTGTTCATTTGCCAAACAACAATAATTAAATTGGCAACAACTCAAATCATGGCCCAACAAATTCGGTACAGAACGCGATGGCGGTGACTGTAAAGTATAGCATAAGACACGACGTGTTTTCCTTGCAGAATGAGAAACATTTTGCGTTAGAAAAAAAAAATAAAAAATAACTGGAAAGAAAGCAAAAAAAAAAATAAAAAATTAAGAGATGTTATAAATACGCCACCACGTTTTAATTTCATTCCAGCAACGTGTTCCGATATGTTCTCCACATGTACGAGTACGCGAAGTACATTAACACTTTCAACATGTTCCACTAATCTTTATGATACTCGTACATTACAAATGTTGCATAAGAGCTTTTTATTTTTTTTTCTGGTGTCCGTCTGTGTGTCTGTCAATGTTTTTTGTTAACGAATATGCTGCATGTTAACTTGTTTGTTACCATGACGTAGAGACAAAAAACCAAGATTTGTTGCTTGTTATTTAACGAACGATCACAAGAATAAAAAAAACTATTAGAGTTATGTAAAAATTCTATTAGTGTCTTTGGAAGAAAGTTTGCAAGTTTGTTTGTGCTTTTTTTTTTTTTTTTTTTTTTTTTTGTTATTCAAGAACATCAAATAATTTTGCTGTAAATTTGTTCAAACCATAATGCCATAATAGTTGAGAATGTTGTTCTAACTGGTATCTCAGCCAAGTATTTAACCATCCATTTACATAATCTATTAAGACTGATGAGTATTGGCATTATTATGGAACAAAAAAAGAAAACTTCTAACAGACAATCATTTTCATTCCATTCCATTTTGAACTTCCTTTATAGATTGTGTGTGCGAATTGTTTTGTTGCTAGTATTCATATTCTGTAATAATATTTTTATTCTTAGTTGTTGCCATGAACGCCATCTGTGGCTAGCTGGTTGGTTGGTCATTAAAAATGGTAATCTTTCACTAATTGTTAGAGGGAGCTTGTATGTATGGATCATTTTAGCAATGTTTGTGTTGAATTGTTAAAAAATTCACGTCTAACTTTATGGCAGCTACGTCCAAGCCATATGCACAATGTGCAAATTTTGTGAAGAGCTTTTTGTGCTTTCACACCGACGAGAGTGCAACAGGCATAACAACAACACACCTGACAAGAATGCTTCATCTTACTTTGCAAAGAATCAAGAACAAATTTGAGAGCTTTCAAAGCTCTTTACCTCAAATGCAAATATCAGTGTACATATGTGTGTTTGGACGTAGCTGATTTAAACTGACATTGTTAAATTTTTCAATTTATATGTTTTAATAAGCCTTAACTCTATATTACCCAAATTTTATGCTGGTAGTTATTAAAATAAACTTGCTCAAATTCGAAACTTTTGTTAAAAATTTTGCATTCGAAAGCTTTGTAAGCTTTTACAATTTGTTCTTATTTCTATGCAAAGCAAGCAGCAGGTATTGCATTCGCCGAGCTCTAATTGGATTTTGTGCTCTTGTCGGTGTGAAAGCATAAAGCTCTTTTGTAAAAGCTCGCACCTTATGCATATCTCTTGGATGTAGCGAATATCAACCATTGGATCAAATTTCCCCAGGGAACAAACAGACATCATGCACATTTTATTGCGCCATCTTGTTTTTTTAGTTAGCCGAGATTCATTGACATCTGGAGGTTTCCATAGGAATTTTTATATCTCCCAAGGCTACAATTTATTCGGCTCTCCAAAATTTAGAGCTTTGAGCTTTATTTTATTACCATTGTCAAAAAAAAACTAATAGCTTTAAACAAGCTGAATTGCAAGGGTTTATAGAAGCCTTAAATATTTAAATACTATACAGTTCATTCTCGCTATAGCTATCAAATATTCAATTTAATGAATTCTCGTTATAACGAATGCGTAATTTTTTACCCGACTGCGCAACGCAAAGAAGGTTATTGTGTTTATCACTCTATGTACATATGTATGTATGTATGTATGTATGTATGTGTGTTCCTTTGCGGCACTACTCGTAAAGCGAACGCATGGACTTATTTTGATGATTCTTGCATCAATCTATTTGTCTTTAATTCGGTAGTGTCATTAAGTAGTCAAATTCAATATGGTAGCCAACAGACGCCATTTTGTAAATAATAAAAAATAAAAAATAAAAAGTGGGCGAACTATATCAAAATGGGTATCATTTCGAAGGACCATTTAAGATTTTTTTAATTAATACTTGTTATATTAACTGCCTTATAAGACGAATATTTTAATTTTTGGCACTCAATATAATGAATTGTAAAACATAACGATATTTTTTTACGTATTAACAATATACACAATTAACATCTTTAATTAAAATAATAAAATAAAATAAAAATTAAAACTTTAATTGAGTTAAAATTTAATTGATAAAAAATTTATTTAAAACTTTAACAGAGAGCTGTAAAGACCTTTAGGAAGCTTGCATAACTGAAAAACAAATAACCGGTAATAAGTGCAACAAAATTTCCTAAAAGTTTTGAATGCGTGCTTTTGCTCTAAAGCTGTTAAGATTTATTAATGCCTTAACATGTAGGTTTAAAACACAAAAAGCATTGATATTTACAAAAGCTCTTAAGATTTATTAAAACCTTTTAGGAAAAATATTAAGTGTATTTAAAATAAAAAATGATAAACCATTTTTATTTTTATTTTATGACTGATACTCGTAAATAAGAAAATATGTTTAATTTTGAACTTTTTTCGAATTGGTTGTTGAATATATAATATGTATAATATATACATACATACATACATACATACATACATATACAAAAAGATGTATTTTGTTCTAATTTAATATTCAAATAAAAATTCGTTTAAATGAATATACATATTTAGCTTTTAACTCAAAATAAGCAGGTTTCCCTAATTGGCTTTCTTTTCATGAATTTCCATAAAACCCGTGCAACTGCAAACCAAATAAAGCAGCAGATGCATTAACGATTTCTTTTTATTTTGAATAATAATACACAAATAAATATTCATTATAAAAAAAATGCATTCAAAACAATAAAAAATAAAATAAACAAAAATTTGGTCACCATTAAATCATATGTATGTGTGTGTATACATTCATTTTATAAAATGTAATAAAATTTCAAATATTTTAATCTATTTAAATTATAATGGCGGTTGTTTTAAAAAGGGACCGTGGTGATATACTTATCTATTTTCAGCCCAAAGAATTTCAAACTATTTACAGTTTTTTTTCAAATGGTATTTATAGAAAAATTTAACAAGCGCTGCAACCATAAAAAATTCCATATTTACGAGTAGTTTAAAAAATATATAATAATCTGATATATTACCGTGAACCCAAAGTTTTTACGAACCAGTTTTTATACCCATTATCCTCAATTTTAATTAGTGTGAAGTACAGTTGAAATTATTTACTCTCAGGTTAGATTGAAAAGGGGCCAATCTCTTACGGGATTACACTTATGCCCAATTCGGCATGTTGTGCACTCTACCCGATGGTAGAGTATTTATTATTAACCGACTTCCAAAAAAGTAGGATATTATCAATTTATCTGCCTGATATAGCTTACATTTGGTTCCATTGCAAAAAAAAGTGGGCGGCGACACCCCCAATAATTTTTTAATTTGATTTTATGATATCATGCTCATACAATTGCTCTCTCGAAGTTCGAAAAATGGGCGGAGACACGCCCAACTAAACTTAATATTATATTGCACATGCTTCTATTACACTTATTCCAAGTGTGGTACGTTGTCTTTATGGAAAATGTGTCTTCTATGGCCATGAATCATCATGGCATGATCATCATGTCGAACATCGCAAATGGCTAATATAGACCGCTCATGTCCATGTTTCGTCCATGCTCTGACATCGATGCCCAAACATATGGCTGAGCATCACTGTTTCGCAATCCGCAACTATTTGCAGTAGAAAGAAGAGACAACACAAAATTGCTAAATATTAAATTTTTATTGCTCTACCGCAAAATAATTTAATAAGGCAGAACATGCACATCGCATGTTATTCACCACAACAAAGAAGTTGATGAATATTTCAGAGCTGATCTGTTTGCGTCGGGGTCGTGTCATGTTCAAGTCGATGGCTAATGTCAGATATAGAGGTTTTTCTGGGTACAATTAGGGGTTCAATTTTTATTAACCGGTATGAACAGAAAGCAATCACAATGTACCCAACTGTGTCTTTGAGTAGATGTGTGTTGCAGCACCATCCTTTCTAACCTAACCTAGTGAAAGTTTGAAAGAATCGTTACCGTCTATTCAGGGCGCTATGGCTCAATGATAACCAACGATTGTTTGGGCTGCAATTAAAGATTATGAACCGGACAATATGTGACTTTAACCAAACGGTGCCTCAGGCCATATAACACAATCGATTATGGATTCCTGGTTTAATTGCTTAGCGACGTCAATTAGTCACCAATATCTTTAAATTTGAAGTCGTTTGACTTTTTTGTGAGGTTACGTCAAAGATAATTCTCGTGGATAATTCTCTAACGTGAGAGCATTTGAAAACCAACATACGTGAAGTTATGAGCGAAAAATTGGTCTGAACCAGCTCAAAAGGATCGACTGCTACAAGCAATCTAGCAGCGGTTATATAAATAATATTGTATTTCGAACGAAATGGCAGAGTCTAAGCATTATAATGAAATAAAGGTTTCATTGAAATTATAGTTTTATTAGTGATTAATTTAACTTTACTTTTGAAACCTCAAAATGGATAACCTGTTACCTGAATGTCCAGGTGAGCATATTATCTGTACATCTCTACAGTATGCATGGAAGCATATTCCGGGATTTAACTTCCTTCTTCATATCACAGCTTTACGTGTGGTTAATTTAACTTTACTCTTGTAAACGTATAATGGATAACCTGTTACGTGGACGTCCAGGTATCCATATTATCTGTGTTTGTGTCTGTATCTGTATGCATGTTCCGAGATTTAACTTCCTCCCTCATTAAGGCTTTAACAATAGCTTTACTATGCGTAAAAAATATGGCTTGGCACCCTGTTAACTTCTTAATGCTTTCCGTAAGACGAAAGAATTTTCTTACGTTTCGACTGCTGTCATAGATAGAGTCTATTTCCCGGTCGGTCATTATTTTTTGAATCGTCTGTATAAATAGAGGTTCCTGAATTATTCCTCTCAAGGCCATTGAAAGTGTTGACTGGGTTTCTCAGAAATAGAAGAAGATTACATTTTTCAAATGCCAAGCGCGGCTTTAAAACATTATGTACTTCTTATTTTTCGAACTTCATTTGTTTCTATATTTATGATTTGAATAGGCTAAACTTCGTATCGCTTTTTAAGCCAAATTACATGTGATCATTATTAATGAACAAATAAAACCAAAGTTAGTTGTAAATATTGTGATAACACATAGTTGAACGGAACAGCTAGCCGTTTTCGAAGGCCACTAAACCTTCATCATCAGCGTTCTTCTGTGTTTGGTTCACTGTGTAGAGATGGCAAGGTGAGCTTTCATTACAAAACATCTTTCAGCAAATTGAAATACGATGAATCAAAACAATTCACATATTCCATTTGCAAAAAAGTTTCGTATATAAAGCAGAAATCTACATCAAATGACACCACATATAGTGGAGCAAACACAGAAGAACGCTGATGATGAGGGTTTAGTGGCCTTCGAAAACGGCTAGCTGTTCCGTTCAACTATGTGTTGTCAGAATATTTACAACTAACTTTGGTGTTATTTGTTCATTTATAATTATCACATGTAATTTGGCTTAAAAAGCGATAAGAACTTTAGCCTATTCAAATCATAAATTATGTACTTCTTTAGATTAATTACAACATTGTTTGTGAACTCAAAAGTTGCATGTACGAGTATGTATGTATGTAGGTACATATGCATGTATTTTCCACTATGCACAACAAAAATAATAGTTACATGTGTTGCAGTATGCTCATGTATGTAACATAATGCATATCTCTCTGGCTTTATGTGTGTGTCCATATAAATAATATTTATTTATACTTAAGTATATACAGGGTGGGCCAAAAGAAACCAAGGGGTGTAAAAGTTTAATAACTTTTTTGTTTATTAACTTTTTTTTATTTTTTCTTTCAGATTATATAATATACAAAATGGAAATTTTTTTACACTAAGTATGAAAAATGATGTCTCTTAAATGACCACCGTTTTCAGCTTCGCACTGAGGGGCTCTTTTTAGAGCATTTTCCATAACATCTTTCAAAACTTGTGGCTGTAGCGTTCGAATTTCTGCAACAATGTTTGCCTTGAGTTCAAGGATTGTCTCTGGCTTGTTCACATACACTCGCTCCTTCAAAAAACCCCAAAGAAAATAGTCGGGTGCTGTCAAATCTGGCGATCGCGCTGGCCAAATAATTTCCGAATTTCGAGAAATTATTCGCTCTCCAAAAATTTAGACGTTGCCGATGATCTGCGGGTTTTAATTCTTGGACCAATTGCACCTTATATGGGTATAACTGTAAATCTTTTTTTAAAATGCGCCGTAGTGACGTACAAGACATTTCTAGCTGAGCAGAACGCCTTCTGCCAGATGTTTCTAGTGCTTCGTTAACACTATGCTGTACTCGTTCAATATTTTCCGCAGTGCGACTTAAACGTGGTCTACCGGTTCGAGGCAAATCTCTTACGCTGCCATGTTGGTGATGACGATTAACTAAGCAACGAATCATCGCTTCAGAGGGCGAAATTCTGACGTTAAAATGTCGACGATATGCTCTTTGCGTTAAAATAATTAATCTCTGGTTTAAATAATAAAATTCTATTGTTCTGGTTCTCTGTTCAGTTGTGAACCTCTCCATTATAAATTCTCCAAGTGTTGTCTATATAATCTGAAAGAAAAAATAAAAAAAATTAATAAACAAAAAAGTTATTAAACTTTTACACCCCTTGGTTTCTTTTGGCCCACCCTGTATGTATATTTTTGAAAAATAAATCATTAAGAAAAAGATGCCGCTAACTGTTATTGATAACACCGTACAAATTACACAAAACAAGCCAAGCAGCAACACTAACGCAACATGTATTGCAACGCACGCTCACTCACTCGCACTCATACCTCAATGCAACAACAATAAATAAAAATCTGTAGTTATAGCACTCGCTCACATGATTTTTGCTCGCAAGAGCAATGTCATGAACAATGAGTTAATATAAAAAAAAGTATAAAAAAATAAAAAACATATCCATGTTTTTGTACATGTTTTATGTTGTAGTTGGGATTTGGTTTTACGTTTTTTTTTTGCAAAACACAAAAATTACAGGGTGGGCCAGAAGAAACCAAGGGGTGTAAAAGTTTAATAACTTTTTTGTTTATTAATTTTTTTTTTATTTTTTCTTTCAGATTATATAGACAACACTTGGAGAATTTATAATGGAGAGTTTGACAACTGAACAGAGAACCAGAACAATAGAATTTTATTATTTAAACCAGAGATCAATTATTTTAACGCAAAGAGCATATCGTCGACATTTTAACGTCAGAATTTCGCCCTCTGAAGCGATGATTCGTTGCTTAGTTAATCGTCATCACCAACGTGGCAGCGTAAGAGATTTTCCTCGAACCGGTAGACCACGTTTAAGTCGCACTGCGGAAAATATTGAATGAGTACAGCAAAGTGTTAACGAAGCACCAGAAACATCTGGCAGAAGGCGTTCTGCTCAGCTAGAAATGTCTCGTACGTCACTACGGCGCATTTTAAAAAAAGATTTACAGTTATACCCATATAAGGTGCAATTGGTCCAAGAATTAAAACCCGCAGATCATCGGCAACGTCTAAATTTTGCAGTTAAATTTCAAGAGTTGGCCAGAAATGAAATCAACTTTATTGAAAATTTGATTATGAGTGATGAAGCTCATTTTCATTTGAATGGCTTTGTTAATAAGCAGAACTGTAGGTTCTGGGGTTCTCAAAATCCAAGAGCCATTCATCAACGCCAATTGCACCCCATCAGGTGTACAGTATGGTGTGGGATCACATCTGAAAATGTCATTGGGCCCTACTTCTTCGAGAATGAAGATGGAAGTGCTGTAACCGTAAATGGAGAGCGGTATCGGTTTATGATAGAAAATTTTTTACGTCCTGCTCTTGAAAACAGACCTGGTATGTGGTTTCAGCAGGACGGAGCCACTGCCCATACTGCCCGAGACACAATGGCACTTTTAAGTCAAATTTTTGGAGAGCGAATAATTTCTCGAAATTCGGAAATTATTTGGCCAGCGCGATCGCCAGATTTGACAGCACCCGACTATTTTCTTTGGGGTTTTTTGAAGGAGCGAGTGTATGTGAACAAGCCAGAGACAATCCTTGAACTCAAGGCAAACATTGTTGCAGAAATTCGAACGCTACAGCCACAAGTTTTGAAAGATGTTATGGAAAATGCTCTAATAAGAGCCCATCAGTGCGAAGCTGAAAACGGTGGTCATTTAAGAGACATCATTTTTCATACTTAGTGTAAAAAAATTTCCATTTTGTATATTATATAATCTGAAAGAAAAAATAAAAAAAAGTTAATAAACAAAAAAGTTATTAAACTTTTACACCCCTTGGTTTCTTTTGGCCCACCCTGTATAGCACAGTTTTGAAAATACGAGTAGTATCATAACAAGGTAGACGAATAGATAGACAGATAGACAGACGGCCGGTAAGATAAATGCATAAGTTTGTATTTGTATAATAGACATATGAAACAACAACATGCATTTGCAAAACACCAGCGACTGGATGAACAAGGCTGCTAGTTGTGTTTTACTCTCAAATAAAATCAATAAAATGCTTTAAATTAGATTAATTTTATTGCATCATGTGCTGCACTCAGCACGGCTTCATTTGTTTGATATGTATGTGCATATGTTAAACCCAGTTTGATCGTCTAAGAATCAGCACAACTTCCAAATTGTCCTCCACAATTTTATTTTAAAGGGAATTAACACTCAGGCAATGAATGCCTACTACTGTGGTCAGTGTTACCATATGTGAAGATTTATCTTATTTTTGAAGTTTTCAGACAGGTTAAAACGACAAAAAAGATTTCTTATCTAAAAATAAGATTTTTAAAAATTTTACTTTTGGTACTTTTAATATATTATTGAGGGATTTTTTGACTAAAAAAACCACATGCGCATGTGGTTCTGACGTAATTTTGACGTCATCACAAAGCTACATTTACTACATGCCGTGTACTAGCAACATATCTACATGCAAATAGTCACATGATTACATATTTGGTGCCTCAGAAAATGTGTTCGATTCGGTTAAAAATGTCACATTTGTATTTTGTAACAAAATTTTTTATCAAAATTTTACGGCATGTAGCCACTAGTAGTAATTTTAAAAAATGCAGACAAGATGCTGAAAATGTCCGTGACGTCATCGCCACATATGCATGTGGCTTTTTACATGCCGTGTACTATAGGCTTTATACTCTTCTATTACGTATGTGTACCAGGGATGATAAAGTTGGTACAATTGTACTTTTTTTGGTACTATTCAAACCCTAAAAGTACGTTGGTATCCACGTGACTCACTTGGTACTATTTGAAAAATTTGCGAGAGACTATCCCTTGTTTTATTTTCACAAAAATAATTAATCGCGATCATTTAAAGTATAATCAATTTGAGAGAAAAGTGGCGAATTTGTTTTGTTGTTGAGAGCGAATACCTTTTTAGATGTGCATTACACTTGATTGGTTTATTATAGAGAACTACATCTAACTTCACCGGTGTTTCGTTTTCAATATGATAGCGCCGTCTTCATTTATTTTATCTATTATATTAATATAAAATTTGTAAGAAATAAAAAACTTGCTATATTACTATCATATCAATCGTTTAAGTGTTGAAATTAAATGAAGCTAGGTATGCTACATACATATGTAAACGATTAAAATTTACTTTGAAATTAAAAACTTTATATATCTAGAAATAAAATTAAAAGTTGTATAGTTACGGATTTTAAAAGAAATGTTAAACAACCGGATTTTAAAAGAAATGTTATAGAAACTTTTGCGAAACTAAATAAAGTTACTTTTCATAATAAAATTTTAACATGGCAAACAACTCCCGAATATGTTAGTAAAGGGTGTTTTTTATTGAGGTATAGAACTTTAAGTTGGCATCACTTTTTTAACTGGCGGCCATTTTGTCAGCTGTCAAGTGATTAATATTTAGTTTGGTTTGCCATTTCATCATGAACAGGTTGACAAAAGAACAACGCTTGCAAATCGTGCAAATTTATTTCGAAAATAATGGTTCAGTTCGCGAAGTTTACCGCAAGCTCCGTCCATTTTATGGTCGACATAATCGTCCATCAGAGCAATTAATTCGGTTAACCATGGATCGTTTTCGCACTACGTTTACTCTATGTGATAATACGCATCCGCAGAGACGTCGAATAGTGCGCACCGAAGAAACAATTGCCGCTGTAGAGCAAAGTGTTGAAGAGGACCCGAATGAATCGATTCGCCACCGTCCACAGCAATTGGAGCCGACTAACCGACTATTTTGTTCCCGAATTGGATGGCATGAATGTGGATGAGTTGTGGTTCCAACAAGACGGCGCTACATGCCACACAGCGCACATCACAATCGATTTATTGAAGGAAACATTCGATGAGCGCATAATTTCGCGGAATGGACCTGTCAATTGGCCACCAAGATCGTGTGATTTGACACCATTGGATTATTTTCTTTGGGGATATGTGAAGTCGCTCGTCTACGCCAACAAACCAGAAACGTTAGGGGACTTGGAAGCCAACATTCGTGGCGTTATTGCCAACATACGGCCCCATATGCTCGAAAAAGTGGTTGAAAATTGGACCTGTAGAATTGGCTTTATTCGAGCCAGCCGCGGCGGCCACATGCCCGAAATCATATTTAAACATTAATGACATAAAATTATCCTTCCAATAAAGCCAAATTGATGGACATTAAAACGATTTTCTTGTGTTTTATTTCAATTCGAAGTTTTATACCTCTAAAAAAACACCCTATAGTATAGTATCTCTCTTATTAAAAAATATTCCTAAAAGAAAATGGAAATTATAATGCAATAAATAACGAGTTTCGGGCTTTAAAAAATTAATTGGATGAGCTAATGAGCTTTCAATAGTTATCAGGAGAATATTGTCAATTCTTCACTCATCAGCGAATGTGGAAAGAGAATTTTCATAATCAAAACGAAGACTTGAAAGTCTAATACAAACAATGGACTTATTGAGAGGTTGTAACTCATATTTTTTACGAAATTCAGTTTTTCAGTGATTCCAATATATTTAAAATAGTTTGAAAAGTAACGCTTTTACAATCAGTTGTACAAAAATATTACAGAAAGAATATTACAGTTTCTATTGTGTTTTTACCTTCTCCTTGTAAAATGGCAATTATTTGAGTTAGGACCTTTTTACTTGAGATCAACGATATGTATTCACTGCCTGTTTCATTCGTTAATTTTAATAAAATTTCATTTAATGATGCAGATTAATCTTCATATAGTTCTTTTTTTTGAAACAAACACAAAATTTTCATTTTTAATTAAGACGTGTGTAAATTGAAAACTTGAAATTTGTGCTATGAGTTATGACGTTATTTGAGTAAATGAGCGACATATTCCAAAAATATAATAAAAAAAGTTAAAAATACAAAAAATACCGATTTTAGTACTATTGGGTTCGAAAAAGTACATTTTTAAAAGCTAATTGGTACGAAATTGGTTTTCTCATTTATCATCCCTGATGTGTACACACGCATTACTGATAACAAGTTTTGTGTATCGCATACTCTTAAGAATCAACAATTTTTCCCAACAATAAGAAAATATGTGTGATGAGAATTTACTAAATTTATTATTTTCAGAAAATTATTATGGCAAACTAGAAAATTTGGTTTGTCAACGTACAATGTCATGCATGAAAAAACGTGGCATGCAAAGTAATTTTCAAGCACACATTTAAATTATTTTAAGAAAATTGTCTACAAGACTATCTCTTTACCCATCTTTACATTGGCGTAGCAACAAGAGAAAATGTATTTCTTTATAAACAAAACTTGAGAGTTTCTTCTGACCATAATAAAATCAAGTTTGGTTTTGGAGATTTAAAATTTCAAGTTATAATATGTTTCCACCGGCTTTAAATCAAGTAGGTTTAAGTAAATCACTTCAAAGTGTTTCCACCGAGCTTGTGAGTGATTTGTTGTTCGAATTTTCGTATTCAATTTATGCACGTGCTTTATGAGGTGGGCGCAGCAGCTGTAATGTGAATTTTATTTACATGTAGTTGACATTTAAAATTGATTAAATATTCTTTAATGTAATTTTTTTTTTCGAAATTGTCAATCACTATTGATAGATGACCCAGGGATGGCGTTTGTAATTTTAAAAGCAACGCAGGGTTGCATATATAAAATGAGTTCCAAAAATAGTATTTTCGACATTATTTATAATAAATAACTATCCATATGCAAAATGTATGGTAAATCATGTATAAATTAACATGATTTGCACAAATCATCATGATTTGTGTAAATCATGCCTGTGGAAACATACTATTAGGGAAATGAGACGAAAATTTAACTGGAAACACGGGCTCGTGGTAAGAGTATAAGACACACAATTGTAAAATGTAATGGTATGGGTTGCCGACCACTGGCCTACTACTATTACTAGATATTACCTTCTTTAGGAAAGGATAGTGATAGAGAATACAGATATTGAAGGAAGAGAAAGAGGAAAGCTTCATTCTTTTACAACTCTGCTTTTTACATGTTTCTAATTATGCAGTATTGCAGCGCCTCTGGTGTCACTCAGGCGTACTAAATATTTGATTCTGCTAAACAATAACGACGACGAAGGGCACTCCGATGTTACATTAGGATTAGTATCTGCTGAAGTCGATATAGTTCAGTGACTAGTGTCTATGCCTTCATCGCTTGAACTTTCCTACAACAACTGATACAAAGAGACACTCATGCACATCAGAAAAATGCGTGTCGGATACCGAAACTCTCGCCCAGTACCTTCGGTTTGTAGGCAATGTGCTAACTACTTTAGCCAATACCAACAATTTTATGTCTGGAAATTTTTGTATTTGTATTAGGGTATTTAAGTGTTATTGCGAGTGGCTATTGCAAACCATATAACCCTATTGTTAAGTTGGGTTATATAGCCTGTCAATAACACGATAACCGGCTGACTAGAATCCTTATAGGCCCCGTTGAGCTACCTGGGCCGGTGAGAAGGACATCATCAGAATATGCTCGGAGTTTTGTACGAATAACTTTATTCTACTTATGTCGCATTCCCATATTTTACGGCAAGGCTCTACGTCGCGACAACTTCTCCAGAAATCGTTATACGGGAAATTTAATCTCCCAGCATGTATACTTATGTGGCAGTGGACTGTTAGTACCGCGACTTGTTTACAAAGCTGATCCCGCGAGATTTCTTCCAGTGTGGCTGATCATCTTGGATTGTATCGTGGCCAAGTTAGTTTTGAGGTAGACCAGGTTACCTCCTTCGACCAACTAGTCTAGGGAATTAGGTTAGGTTAGGTTAGGTAGGGGTGGCAGTCAGAAACCCGGATTCACTTAGACCGTTTTGGTCCATTGTGATACCACGGAGACTCTGCTTATGCGGAGTCCCCACCGTCGAACCAACCAGAGCTCAATATAAAGCTACTAATACGTTGAAGTTCAACACTGGCAACGTCGGAAAGTTCCCTGAACTCAAGAGCACCCATTGTGGTCAATCTCTTTCTTGCAAGTCCAGGACAGTGACATAGAAAATGCACTATGCTTTCCTCTTCATCAATATCCTGGCAGCTACGGCAGTAATCATTGTGTTCAACCCGTAGCCTTTGTGCATGCCTACCTATGAGAGAGTGTCCGGTTAACACGGACACTAGTATCGATATTTGTTTCCTATTTTTCAAAATTAAGTAATCAGTGCCTTCCTTATTTAGGTGAGTCCATAACTGCCTTGTGATAACGCAATCATTTCTTGTGAACCACCTTCTATTTGTTTCCTCCACTGTCTTGCGCCTAAGTCTGAGTTTGCAAGAGAGTAGGGGTAAACCCACACATTCGAAATCTGGTGGAACCTGTAAGGTTGTCCCAATTCTAGCAAGCTCATCAGCCCTAGAGTTGCCCTGAAAGCCTCTATGCCCTGGGATCCAGATGATCCTAATATCAAACTGCTCTGCCATCTCGTTTAGAGATGATCGGCAGTCGAGGGCTGTTGTTGTTCTTAGAAGCGGGGATTCGAGGGCCATAATAGCTGCTCGACTATCGGTGTATATGTTAATCAAAGTCGTTGAAGTGACATTCACTCTCAACCAATCCGCAACTTCTCTTATAGCAAGGATCTCTGCCTGAAAGACGCTGCAGTGATCCGGGAGTCGCTTTGCAATGTGAAGACCTAAAGCCCTCGAAAATAGTCTATAACCCACACCTTCATATGTTTTGGAGCCGTCCGTATAAAAATCAACACTTTTTCTTCTACCTGGAGTTCCATTCATCCACAATTCGGTGGATGGTATCCAGGTTTTAATAAATACGTTCGTGTAGTAGAGCAGGGGAGGTTTGGTCAATCCTCCATCCCCTAATTTCGTCATCGAGTATTCTACAGTGGCCGGCTCCATTTCCGTTCCACAGAGAGGTACATCGAAGACGGATTGCCGAGGACGTTGCCATCTCCTTCCCTACTAGGTCCAATGGTAGTAGATGAAGGAGCATTCCCAGTGCATCCGTAGGAGTAGTGCGAAGAGCACTGGTTATATACAAGGATGCAAGTCTTTGCACCTTGTGTAAGGGACGGCCACCACACAATGATGCCATACATTAGAATCAGACGTACTATTGCAGTGTAGACCCAATAAACGATTTTAGGGGTAAGACCCCAATTTTTCCCTATGGACTTTTTGCATAGATAGAGTCTAGGGAATTACTAATAGCCTTCTTTCAATGCCGCGCTCTCTCTCTCTCTCTCTCTCTCTCTGAGAAAAGCACAGTTTCACTAGGCATTCCGCTGCTGCAGGATTTGGCTTGCTTATCAAACTGCGACATTAGACGGTTAAATTTGTTTATCCGTTTATCAGGTTGGTGCACTGAATCGAATGGAGAAACGTAGAAGAAATCATGTCTCTTCACGCCTCCATTCCAGGTTATAGAAGGGGATCAACTAGAACCCAAGTAGCCTGGCTTTTTTTAAATAGCAACCAGTGCAACCAAGCCGAACCATCACTGCAATATACTCGTAGACCCATTCACATGCCTATACTAGCTTCTATACTAGTTTTTATAATTTAAATAAGGTCTGGCAGAAAACATGGTATCAATTGCTTCAAGTTTGCAGTACTCTCCTATACCTAGGTATCTAATTGAAAGCGTATTTAAGCAATACAATACAAGATCACGCCCTGGTTCTCGATGTAGGTAAGCTCCTTCTCTCATCCTTATTTTCTGATTCGATCAAGTTCTTGTGAGACTTACTGCCTCCTTCCTATGAGAGGTTTACCAATATTTCAATCGAATTCTGAGTAATACAAGCATTTGCAAGGTCATCTCCGCTACAATGGTCATTCACCAGTCTAATTGTGAAGGGTGTTGACAATAGAAAATTTGGCGTTTTAAGCGAAGCTTCTAGTAATTTATTTTAGTCTATTTTACCAAAACGACATGTTTTTCATTGCGAACGCCTTACACAACCAAACTGAATGTCTATATGCCTATAAATCCAGGTGAGGCCAACGGTTTCTCACTGACCGCTCCAGAGGTAGTTTTGGGACAATTCTTTTTTTGGCTAAATGTGTGTTTAAAATGTGACGGATTTGCTCAATAGTGAATTTGTTTCCCGGCTGTTTTTATAGCCATTCTATGAGTCTTTCTCAATTAAGTTTGATCTAACTGCAAATATTTGGCTGGTAGTCACTATTGCCAGAATTGACGATTTCTCTGCATTTTGACGATTTTCACCTCTCAAAATACACTAGTGACGATTTTAGGTCCAGAAATGACGATTTTTCTAAATTTAACATATATGGCAACTTTTGTTAGTATTGCATTTTTAGAATTGGTTTTTTGTTATGTTGTGCTTTTTGTGTTCAAAAATGTTAAATTCTGATATTTATACATAAAATGTTTCTATAACAAAAATGCTAATTATTTTTTTTATAAATTATCTGTTTTAAAAATAAATATATATGTACGTATGTGAATTCTGATTTCATTTTAAGTTTTTTTAACTTTTATTTTCAATTTTAATGGTTTTCATATTTAGGTTATATACATATATTTATTAAATGTATATGTTTATATTTGTTGAAAGCATAATAATAATGAACCATTCATTGTAATAGTTTTTGTAATAACAAAAATTAAAAATTTTAAAAACCCCCGACTTTTTTCAGAAAAGATGTTATATCTTCTAAACGGCTGGACCGATTTTCTTCAAACATAGCTAAGAACCCTCTCGATCAAGTCATCTTTCAAACAGAAAAAACTAAATGAAAATCGGTCCAGCCGTTTGGCCTGTACGTGGACACAGACAGACACACAGATACACAGACACACACTACAAACTTATAACACCCCTTTTTTTAGTCGGGGGTTAATAAAACAATTAAAATACAAAAAAAAATAATATTTTTGAGTTGACGTTTTTTTTGACGATTTTCTAAAATTTTTGCACAGAAATCTGTAGTTTTTGACGATTTCACCCCAGTCGATTTCAGCAACAGTGCTGGTAGACTCACCGTAAAATGGATTGGAGAGAAACAACTCAATACATAAAATTCAGTTAGCTACACATTTTATCTAACCAAATTTATCTAAGGCTGGTCAACGAGTTCTCAATTTAACATAATCATCACATAGTGCTGACTACTTACTCTGGTTACACACAACTTCGGACGTTATCATGTTTATATTCTAATACACTTAACACGCCAACTGAATGTTCACTCATTCATTCAGTAAGTCAGTCAGTCGGATATTCATTTTCAAGGAGCGAGCTGGCTTACACTATGTCAAAAATCTCTTTTTTAAATCAAAGTCGATTTAAAATAAGGAATAACAACACGAATAAATTTGTTTATATTATTAGATATTAAAAACAGCATCAATAATATATATTAGGCTACAACCAGTAATAAGCAGCAGAAGCAGTGGTTGTAGTAATAATAACACCAACAACGACAACATCATCAGCGACACTTGTTTAAATGTTTGAAAAGCAGACATCATCATCATCATCATCATCATCACTATCATCGTCATAGTCAACATCTGCAAACAAGCCAATGCAACAACAGTTGTGTGAATTTTTATTCCTATTCGACAAGCACCATACTCGTACAAATCATTATATGTACATATTGCCTAGATATGACATTAGAATCTAGTTGTTATACATTTTTCAAAAATCTTTGGCAAGATAACAAACAACACAACACACATAAGTAGTCAGTCAGTCGGCTTGGCTATATTCGTGCGACCAGCTGCTAATGTGCGTCTGTCTGTCTGTCTGTATGTGTCTGTCTTGTTTCTCTCTTGGTATAATTGTCATTGTGCTGTAATTGATATGATGGATTTTGTAATACTGCAACTGCTGTTTTATGCAAAACGCCCGTATCATTGATATAAAGTATCTATTTAATACTCGTACGACAACTGTAACGTTGATGATACGAGTATTGCACATGACAAAAACTGATGTGAATAGTGTGATATGTTCATTAACAACGCACGTTCAGGTGTTAGTTGATACACATAATGGTGTTTCGATAAAGTTAAAAGAAAAATAAAAAATTTTCGTGTATTTAAAACTTTGGGAATTAAAAAAGTCAAAAGGATTTTTTTATAATTTTTTAGGCTATTAAACAAACGCAATTACATGGAAAAGAGAGAATTGATTATGCCCTCATGAATTGAACTTTGCTACAACAACTAATTCAAAGGGACGCTAATGCACATAAAAAAAAATAAAAATACGTGGTGTTGTTATTTAATGAATTTGTCGCTGAGTGGCGCGTCGAACCCATTTCCTTCCCTTTTGTAGTCAACATCACAAAGTACACAGAGATGTCACGAGACGGAAGATAAAAGCGAATTCTGCAGTCTCGTTCACACAGTACGCGTGTCTTCTTTAAGCTTCTTTCGTAGTTGCGTTGATATAATGTTTTTGCAATTTATCCCAGTAAAAAAAGACACTCCAAAGAAGTCATGAAAATGTAGAGTTTGCAGTCTGGAAGTAGTTCAAATTTCGATCCGATCTAATGATTTTTACATAGCGTTGTCATTGCAACAAGTTCTCTTTTTCGATGCCTAGTCACCGAATTAGAAGCGATTTTAAGAAAAATTTCCTTTTTTGTGTTCTATGGTAATATTTTTATCTAGGAAAAACTTTAAAAAGTTACATATTTTAACAATTCGTTTCTTTTTATACGAATTTAAACGCGAAACAGTGTTTTCATGTAAATTTAAGCAAATAACTTCTAAATTTTAGGCCAAAATTAGTTCATAAATTTCTTTCAAAAAATAAATTTTTTGAACATTTTGGTGAGTATTTACTAAAACTATGGAAAAACTACAAGGTTTTGTGTGATTAAAATAAACTTTTACTTGGTTTTCTGCTAACTATCGGCATATTAAAAATATCGATTTTTTGGAAGCAATGAAAATGTGGTTCCTTCAGAATGACTTCCATTTTTTTTTAATGGGATACTTTGTGTCCTTATTCGCTATGCGATTTTTGAAATTAAAAGGTTAATATTAATATTTATGAATGAAAAAGCTAAAGTTAAATCAGAAATTATCTGAAAACAAATCATAATCACTTTTTTAATGCTAATAATAATTTTCACACTCTGTTTTTTTAATTCAATACAAAAAATTTCTTAGTTTAATTTTGTACAAATGTTCACTTGTTGAAATGTATTTTCATTTTATTCTTTGTGGTCTCATTCGCTATGTACTTTTTGGAAGTAAATGGTCAAAATTAATGAAAATGCTTAAAATGCTTAAATCACTAATAAGCTTTTACACATTGGTTTTTTTTTAATTCAACACTTCAAAAACTTTCATTTAAATTTGTAAAAATGTTCTTTTGTTCATTTCACGAAGTACACATTTTCTCTTGTTTGTTTTGATTATATTGTTAACAACTTAATAACAAACATACTACAGTTGTCCCTTTCTCGCCGAACCCGTGTCATAGCTGATTTTAGCTTTTTTCATCACTCACTTTCTTCACCTCTGTATACTTTGTGGTCAACATAGTTACTAACTACTGCAGCAAACGCTACCCTCAATTTAAACTCAAAATTTTTGAGCTCATTTTGCATAATTTAGGGGCTAATGTTTTATTATATTTATTTGTTGTCATTCCTTTTTTTATTTGATATAATTTCATAATTCTTAAAAAAACATAAGGAGAACAGCCACAAATAGAAAAGTAAAAAATTTATAGAAAAATGGACCCAATTTAAAAAATACTGCTTTTGATGAGTAATTTTTTGTGTTCATTTTTTTTATTTACGGTGCCTTGTTTCATTTTTCGAATATGTTTGTGAATGTCCACAAGGATCCATGAAAATGTATGTACAGAATTGCACCTATACTTAACGTGACCAGATGGATTTTGCAATATGCACACAAAGTTTTGTATTTACTTAGGAAACACATTTCTCAACTCAAAAGAAACGCTTTTAAATAAAAATAAATTCAGTAAAGTGCGACTCTGACTCGCGCACGAAGGGTTCCGTACGAACACTAGATATATAATTTAATACAAACTTCAGCTATATAATATATAGTTTTGGCGTTTTTTCAATTTGGCGATCTTTTTTTCATTTTTGGAGATTTTTTCATTTTGGCGTTTTTTTCATTTGGGCGAATTTTTTAGTTTTGGCGCCTTTTTCGCGTTTTGGCGATTTTTTCGGTTTTTGGCGTTTTTTCAATTTGGCGATTTTTTTTTCATTTTGGCGTTTTTTTTCATTTTTGCGATTTATTTTAGTGTTAGAATTTTTTTGGCGATTTTTTTCGTTTTGGCGTTTTTTTTAATTTATCGCGATTTTTTTTTTGTTTGGCGATTTTATAATTTTCGGATTTTTTAGTTTTACCGTTTTTGAAAATTTCAAGTGTTTGCCTCTTACGGTTTCCAAGATATAGCAAGTTGTCAAAATTACATAGTCAAAATTGCATTAACTGATGGACCACCCTTTAATTTAAAGTTTTTTAAATTTTAGTGTTATTTGTTTTAGTCTGTATAAAAATACACTAATTTTACAAAATTCAAGTTTCAATATACATATGTATATACTATTGTATGTATTCGTTGCTCGTTTTGGAACACCGTTTAATTTTTAATTCTCATGTATTTGTTGTTGTAGCGGCCAAGGTTCTACATACTCTGTGCAAATTTCAGGTCCGTAGCTCTTACGGTTCCTGAGAAAATAGCGTGTGACGGACAAGCGTAGCGAAAACAATAGGGTTACTTTTCACCTTTGGTGTACGGAACCATAAAAAGGATTTATAAAAAAATTATTTACATATATATGTGACAGCGCATAGAGAAAGGGACCTAAGGGTAAAAAAAATCAATTTTCAGTTTTTTTTTTTTTTTTTTTTTTTTGATGTGGACAACATCTGATCATCGATCATTCCCCAAAAGTGTTCCCTCCCAGAGATATGCGCGTTTTATTCAGTGATGGTACACCAAAGATACACGTATTTAAATCTTTAAAATGGCTCTCCTGAACAAAACAGGTTTTTACCCTTAGGTCCCTTTCTATTTTGCGCGTCACATATCATATATAAATAAAAATCAAATGTCGTTTGTTGGTAATCGCATCAATTAAGAGCGGCTGCACTGATTTTGCTACTTTTTTTTAATGTGGCACTTCCATTATAATTTTATTTTTTTATTTTGAAACATCTTTCAGCAAGAAACCTGAAATTTGGTGTGATTACGGATTTTTATATTGTGCGCTGTCTTACAAAAAATGTTCGAATTAGACATGCTGGGTGTGAAACCTGCCATAAAGAAAAAAATATTTACTGTGAGATATCTGAAAAACTAATATAGTGAGAACCTTGAAATATTGTGTTGAAATAACTCTGCTGATATTGTTTGTGCATTGTCTCTGAAAACAATTTCAGAATTTAATAAGTAGGCGTGGTGCCTCACAAGTAGTATGTTTGCTACTCTCACATATAGTGCAAATTTTTGTTTGTCTTCAAAAATAATACCACAGTACCGATCTTGCTGCTTTGCTTACAGACTATTATTGATGGTCTAGAAGGTACATGAGGCTATTACTTCAAGATATCTTGGAAGCCAAAATTGTCTAAATTTTGATTTTTTTTTCATAAGCAGTAACGCCTATAATAATAGACCAAAAAGTGCGCCACCTCCCAAGAAAATTAAATATTTACTTTTATAATATATTGTTACCTGCTACAAACAGATGATAGAAAATAATAGGGATTGGAAAAGTAGCATGGCTCCTCTCAAATAGAGAATATGTTTACTTAAAAAATATCTTGAAAACTGATGTAGTGGGAATTTTGAAACCCTTCGTGACTATTTATATTGATAATGAGGATTCTATCGTACAAAGTAGTGAAGGTTTAACCGCAAGCGTGGCATTTCTAATAAAACAAATTATTTTCATCTCAAATCGTTTATGGGATGTAGCGAAGCAGACAGGGTTTTGGCTAGTGAAGCAATAACCGCACTTAAAAATTATTAAGAATGATTTTTTTTATCAGTTACATTTTAATAAAAATCGAACAAGAGATTGAATTCTTCAAAGCTCTAAAAAGCGGGATAAAGCGGGACAGAAATTCGAAGCGGGAACGACCAGCCTAAAGCTGGATGTCTGGTCAGGTTACCTATACCATATTATGTGCAAATCGTTACCTTAATACAGAAAGGCCCTAACTCATTATTTTTTAAAAATCGAATTTTTTTAATATTTCGGTAGAAGAACACCTAATGTATCATAAAATGCAAAAAATCTCAATTAAAAACAAAGAACGACTTAGGACCTTTCTACATTAAGGTAACGATATGTTACTACAAATATATGTATGTATAAATAATGTATGGAATGTAATGTAATGTATGTATAAATATATGTATTTATATACTTACATATCTATGTATATTAAATTTTTGAAATATTTGCCAATTTATGAGAACTATATATGTACATACATACATATATTAGCCAAACCAGTTAATCATTAATTAGCAAGTGTCTATGGACGTTGCCACATTACTGAATACATACTTCTTTTTTTGTCTAATCAATAATACTTGCATACATATCTAGAATAAAAAGCCGTCTTTCACCGCTATCAAACGCTCTGCTGGTAATTTCCAACTGACATTTGGAAGATTGTCAACGTGTTTTAGCAAGTGAGTTGTGTTCAAAAAAATCATGTTCTGTTTACGAACGGGCAATGGAAAGACGCAACCAGTTCTCCAAGCAACACTTGATACAACAAATTATTTAACGCGTGCTGAATTATGGAAAAACTTAAAAAAAGCATTAGCAAAATTCTCACAACAAAGCTAAAGAAAAACAAACAACAAGCAAACAGCAATAACATCACTATAACACGCTTGATTTAATAGTAGTTTTAATTTTTCGTTTGCGGTTTGTATTCTAACCGTATAAATTTTATATTATTTTACCAGTCTAACGGCGATTTACGACCATCAGTCAAGCGTACTTCAAAAAAAAAAAAAAAAACAATAACGACAGTCTGTTTATTTTCAATACTTTTCTGCTTAAAACCGCACGGTTGGTTGAAATAGTAGCATGAGATCAGCGGTGGTAGCAATTGCAAAGCTGTCAGACAGTTTAGTTTACACACTACAAACTCGTATTTTCAATGCTTAACTAAGCGTAAGTTTTATTTTAACTTGAAAAAAAACGTTCAAACACCATAATAATACAATATATTTGTTAAACAATCCGCATAATAGTGGTTGGTTAAAGCTTTAGAAACTTCTCTCCCCCTCACATACACTACGAGTACATACATACATACATCATAAATAGTAAATATATCATGTTCAGCAATTTAATGCTCATGATTTTTTCATTGTTTTCCATAGTGTTAAATATGATGTTAAAATTGATTAAACAAAAGCAGATGAAAAAACATTAAAAAAATTAAACAATTGTTTAACGGAAATGGCGCTCAAATAAAATAAATCGTTTGCAAACACATAATTATGCAAATTTTTTTTCTCTCCCATTATTATCAAATACTGTGTTATTTAGTTTGCTTTAAAAATTATATAGTAGAAAAATCATTTAAAATAATTAGAGAATAATTCATTTAAATTATTTTAAGTTGTCAAACATCGATCTATGAACAAGGCGAATCCATATCAGCTGGTCTCCACAGTCCAGATGATTATTTTCGTCGCTTCAGATATTCAATATCACTGAGATATCTTTCTCTCAATTGAAATTTTTTCAAAGCGAATTGAGGCGAGTCTATCTTATATTAATATGCCTTGTCTATGAAACTATGCATATACTCGTATGTACAGTAAAACTTCTCTATAACGAATTTCGTTACAACAAATTTTTGGCCATAACGAATAATTTTTCACAACACTTTATTTCAATATCTAAAGGTGGAAGTACATAACAAGTTACATGTAGGTGCAAGTTACATATAAAAGTTCGCGACGTGCGTACCTCGTAAAAACTTGAACATTTTTCAACTTTCACGCGTTGTATACAAAATCACAGCTAGTGTGGCCAGATTTATAATACAACATATTATATATCTATATAATTAATAGGCGAACATGTTTTTTGTAATCCCTTTTTCGCTGGTACCACTACACCGATTTTAAAAAGATTTATATGGTTTTAAAGGATTTTCTGTACAGATGTGCAGAATCTATATTTTATTGAAATCGGTTTAGTATTTTGGGAGCTATAAGCGTTTAAAGTTGCTACTACTACATGCACACATATTACACACACATTTATTAGCTTACAAGTAAAAAAGAAACAAAACATGAGTGTGTGTGTGTTTGTACCCTGCAGTCAGACTTGGACCAAGTGTCTCTATGTCAACACTAAAACTCTAGTAGTAGTTACATTGTCTACAATTTCTCTTCTACTCGTCAGTATAAAAGAAAGAGAGAAAACAGATGTGGTGTATTTCTGGTGGATTTTGCAACAACTTGTCAATATACATAAATTTGTATGTACGTAAGGTATAGAAATGTACCAGTAAATGTCTGGTTGGTATGTCTCCATGTTCCCATAAGAACGATGAATTCACTACCTTAGTCAATTGTTTTAGTGTTACTAGTAGATTTTCAATGACAAGCACATGTTAAATGTCTATAGCACAAAGTATTGTATGGGGAATAATTGTAGAGTAGTACTGGTGACAAAGTCAAAAGCGACTCAGTAAATTTTCACCATCGACATTTCCTTCAGGGTAGTATCCCTGCAGAAAGTGCGAATAGTGAAATTGTAGTGATTTACTTGTGACATTGTCAGTAGCACTACTGACCAGGTGTAACCCAGCCAATGGTATCATCTATTGACATTTAACATTAGCTTGTCATTGAAAATCCACCACTAGACTATAGCATTACTGACTTAGTAGTTCTTTCGGGATCACATGGAGACATTGGCACCAAAGATTCACTAGTAAATTTTAGGGGCTCTAGTCTACAATATCGATATATCCTCTCTCGTTGTCAATAGTAAACTTATAGTGATTTTCTAGTGACATTGTCAATAGTGCTACTGATTAGGTGTAGCCCAGCCAATGTAATCGCTTATTGACATATAACATAACGTATCTCTACTCGCGCATAAAACGAAAGTTGTCGACATTTTAGCTAGTGCAATTGTCGTTGGAGAAAGAGTATTGACATAGAGACATATGGTTCTAGCTTGACTAGAGGGATTTCTCTTGATCTAAAATTTTTTTTCTTTTTTTTTTTTGTTGTTGTATGAAAGCCATAATACTTAAAGGAAGAGAATTGAATAAAGTGAATTAGCTTGGTTGAAGGGATTTTATTTATGTTTTTTTAATTTCATGTATTATTTAATTATGCTTGCATATGTATGTAAGTTTGTGTGTGGCTGTGTTTTAATGAATTTTTTATGACGTTTAGTTAGATAGGTACATTTTCTTTGAATCTTAAATTATTTACATTTTGATTCTAGAATACGGACGAGTAGGGTTTGCCAAAAACCGTGAAAATTAAAAAAAGCGCGGTTTCCGATTTTAAGCTACTAAAACCGGTCGGTTTCGGTTCGGTTTCGGTTTTAAAAATATGCATGTATATAAGTAGGCATGTATGTATGCTGGAAAGACAAATGATGATTTAAAAATAATTATCTCTATCGTGAAAAACAAATGGAATTTTTTTCATGTGAAATTTTCATTCCCCTCAAAGTGAAAAATGCTATCTTGAATATCCCGTGAATGTAAAAAATGGAAGAATTTTTGTAAAGCTTAAAAATTAATTGAAAATCGGATAAATTTAAGTTGAATAAAAAAATCACAAACATTTTAGGTTATAAACGAAACTTATTTACTTTAAAGTTGTACTCATGGAGGTGCTTCTGTTGATTTAGCTATTTTTTCATTAAGTATACCACCGTGGTGCACCACCATGAAATTTACTGTCTATGAACCAAAGAGATTCATACTCTATAAAAAAATGTGTTGTAGGAAATTATTGTCCTAAAAATAAATAATTATAACTTTCAATATATAATTCGAAGAAAAATATCGAAATTATTCGATGTAATAATTCAGTTGGCCTGCAAAAATAAAGTAAACAAAACCAAGGGAAAAGTGAAAAAATTCACGTAAAAATATTCTGCCTTATTCAAGTTAACGGGAACCAAAAAAGGGAAAATATTTCTGGGAAAAATTTTCGGGGGAAAAAATTGTTACTATAGGGGTGATAGAGTTTCTCTGGTTTGTATTCAATTCAGGTACTTATATTAGAAACGCAACATTTAGTAGTGAGTATGTGTATAAAAAGCTTAAGAATAAAAAATTTATATATAATTATTCAAGTAATAAAATTTCAGGAACGTTCAAGCGTTCAATGTAGAGTCGTTTAAACGAAATCTTATTTTTGTGCAGAAGTTACCAGAAAACACTATTTCGCATTCAGTTGAAGAGGGGTTTATTGTGTTATTGGTTGGTTGGTTGTTTTGTTGTTCGTTTTTTTATAAAGTACAAATTCTTGTCGAAGAACGTTAAAATTATCGTCTTTTTGTTTTACATCTGCTAGAGCTTTTTTGATAACAAATTACAATTCTTTCTGCAAAGAATTGTTATAATTTTCTTAAAATTTTACAATTTTCTTACCTTTCATTGTTACAGAATGCTTAGTAATGTATAAAAGTCTTCAATGTAAAGTCTTTGCTGTATTTTTAAACAATATAATCATGTTAAAGTAAAACTTAAAAACCGACGGTTTTTTGTCGGTTTCGGTTTCGGTTTCGGTTTTTATGGGCTAAAAACCGCGGTTTCGGTTTCGGTTAAAACCGAACGGCAATCCCTACGGACGAGTGTGTCGTCCGTTTGGTATATCTAGTTATATATAAGATACACAAAAATTATTAGAAATTCATTTTTTTTATTAAACAATGGATAAAAAAATGCATTAAATATTTAAAGAAATATAAAACTTGAGTGCAAGACAAAAAAAAAATAGCCGGCAAATGCTTGAAATTTCACAACCAAAAAAACCTTAAAAGCGTGTATAGCGTTAAACGTTTATCAAGCCCGAAATTCGTTGCCGCGTACTTCCACCTTAAGGGTTTCCTTGTATTTTTAGCTCTCTATAACGAATTTATCGTAGATGATTATTGGACACCAGCTACTTTATTATAGAGAAGTTCGAAAAATGTATGCATTAAACTCGACTTGTGTCCAACAGTTCTTTTGGAACTAGTTCGTTCAGTTGGACACAAGTTCGGTCAAGTCTACAAAGTTTATATGAAAAGCATTATGCCCTAATTCAGTAAACAGATTTAGGAAGTTTTTGTTTGGAAATACTTTTGAATTCTTGTGTTTGAATTCCCTAAATTATTTTCTTCCAAAAAGGTTGTTGTCTTTGATAATGAAAAATAAAAATATTATTGCTATTTATTTAAAACATAAAAATTAAATTAAAGTATTTTACAATATGTAGTTTGAAAAATATATGAATAATTATGTGTTGAATATAATGTTTGAAACAAAATCATAAAGCAAATACACGAACCTTCTAGCATAGGCAATAAATAATAATTGTTATAAATAGTCACAAAATGCGGCTTTTTTTCGTCCATAGACAAGACGAAACAATCGTCGAGCAGAATTAGGGCATTAATTTTTTTTAATGATTTTCATAAGAATTTTCTAGACGAGTAGCCTGACTTGTGGAAACAGCGTATAAAACATATTTTTATATAAGTAAAAAAACCGAAATGCATCACTGCGCTGCAAATGAAAATTTAAATGATATAAAGTGCTTCGCTGGAGTATAAAACGCACAACAAAACATCAAATATGAGCTACGAACACGGCTACTATTTAAAATGAATATTAGGGAAATTGTATTGCATTACAAATTAAATTTTGCTCGTATGATGCCGAGCAGTGATGCATTTCCGAACAGGCCCATATTTATGTGATTTTCAGTCTTCTATATTGTCAGTCTTCTGTTTTGTCTAATTAAGCAGGAATGAAATGCATATAGAAACGTTGCTTAATTAACCAACAAGACAAAATTTGTATTATTTTTGCTTTCGTACAAATTTTAAAAATTATGCAAGTTAAAATCAGCACCTCAAATTCAAGTACAGGCCTTCGTTAAATAATTTATTTCAAAAACTACAGTTAAACACAAACAAAAAAGTTCCTTATATTAAAATATTTTATCTAATAAAACATTATAATATGTTATATAATTTGGCTTCGTTATTATTTTTCATACATAAATATGTACATATCTTGCAAACACTCATACAGCGCATTGTTCAGGGACTTGAGCATAAAAATTAAGCTTTTTTCTTTACCAAAAAAAAAACATTTCCCAAGAATCAAAAATGCAAAACTTTTCAAATTACAGCTAATAAAGAATCATGTTATGCAATTATTTCACTAGATAAGTCATGTAATAGTGTGTCTGACTGCCTTCAAACTGCAATTAGCTTGGTAAAATTAACCAAAATAACTTCGTAAGTAAAGTAAGGAGAAGCATGAAATATAATTTCAATAATAGATAGAACTTCAGCTAAAGGCTTCTTTCAAATCTCAACTATTGCATGTTGTTTAAATGAAGAATAAGCAACAACAAAAAACAAAACAAAAAAAAAAAAGAAAAAGTAAAACAATTTCCATTTTCCATGGCCTTGATCACATAACACAATATTATTTATTTTTTTTTTTTATTTTTTCAATTTAAAAGTTGTTATTGAGTAATGATTAAACCTTTAAGAGCCGAATAATGTCTCGTAAATGTTATATTATATCTCGTTATATTATATTTTTAGCTTTTGTTATAAAACTTGTGGAGACGTGGGAGTATTATATAATTTGTTTGCAATATTTTAAGTTTAAGCTTTAAAACCTGGTGGTATTCTATTCATCATTTAAAGAAATATAATGTCAACAAAATGTGGCCCATTTCTCTTTGCAAAATTTATTCTTTTGATGTCAAAAAAATTTACTGAACAGTGTGTGTCAGTGTTGCCAGTTTTTCTACAGGGCTTATCCCTAATTTTTGATTTGTCATCCCCGAAAATCCCCAAATTGTGGTTTTTTGATTCAAATTTTTTCTTTTGTGAAAAAATAAAATTATTTAATTTTATTGAAAAAATAATGACACAAATAATTCAATTTGTACTTATAAAACATGTAAAGAAAAAATTACACTTAATTTAATATACACAAGTATAAACAAAATTTTTAACCAAAGTTTACCATTTCAATAACTTCAGAATCGAAGTCTTCTGATTCATCAGCATCAGAAATTTTTTTGTACTCAGTACTTGTATTAAAAAGCTTTAGCATTTCAGCAAAAAGATTACATTTGTCAAAACGAATTGAACTATTTTTGAAATGTGAGTTTTTCTAAGAAGTGCTTAGAATTAAGATCCCCACCACGATATTTTCATCCCTAATCGCGAAAGGGGACCAATCCCCTAAACTGGCAACACTGATGTGTGTTGACATCTAAGCAGCGTTACCATATGTGAAGATTTATCTTATTTTTGAAGTTTTTCGGTATATTAAAAAAATTAAAAGATTTCTTTGTTAAAATTACATTTTTAAGAATATTGTATTTGGTACTTTTAGTATATTATTTAAGGTCCTTTTGACTAAAGTACTGACATATTGCCTTGTTTCCTTCATGAAAAGTATGAATTATGTTATATATGTTATATTCAGTAAATATTTTGTGTTATTTACCTTTGCGTTTGTTAGTTAATTTGAAACGCAATACATTTTTCCAGAATTTTAATTCAGTAAAATTAATGCAAAAAAATTATTTTTTGTTTAAGAGGGTATAGGTTCCAATTAGTCCCACTATAAGAAAAGTAGGCGGGGACACAGCCACTTTTTTTTTTGTTTGATTATACGATGTTATACGTATTTGATTGCTCCGCAACCTATAAAATACTTTTGGTTCTTGTAATTACACAATTTTAAATTTTAAAAAATGGGCGGGGCTACGCCTATTAAAATTTATTATAATATTTCACGCAGTTCTACTTAACTGATTTTTACAAAACTTAACACACACCTTGAGACACAATCTTCCATTTAGAAAAATGGGCGGGGTTACGCCCACTAAAGTTTAATATTTTATTGTACGTGATTTTATTTTACCGATTTTTAAATAACTTAGCACACACCCTGAGCTCTGAAAACCACACAAACTTGCATTTAAAAAAAGGGCGGAAGCACGCCCATTAAAAATTTAATTTTATATATCACGTACTTGTTCTTAACCAACAGATTTAAAATTTTTTTTCTTTGGAAGAGTTTACTTCCAGTTTGGTCCCATCATTTTTTTTTTTTTTTTTTTTTTTTTTTTTTGGAAACGTTCTATCAGTTCTTTGCATTTAAGTCGGTTTTTTTGGCAGAATTATTTATCTTTACAAATTCCTTGGTATAAAAATTACTTATATTTGATTTGTCATTTTGTACAAAATACTTTTGTTCTTAAGTTTTAATAAAATTACAGGGTGTGGCCCTGTGAACACACTGCTCCCTTAAAGGTTTAATATAAAATCTGTTCAATTTTTTGCACTTTTTTTGCCTTTTGCATTGTTGCAAATCTAAACAAAACACAAGAAGTTGAAGATCATGACAATGATATTGTACTATTACTGCTGTTGTTTGGGAGGAAAATGATCGTGAGCTTGGGATCTTTTGAGACTTATGGTGTCTACGTTGCCATGATGTTGCCTGATACCGATGATTGTTACAAAACCAAAAAAAAAGGGTGTAAAATGGCTCAAATAACACAAATTCAAGAAAAACAAAAGGAAACAAACTACCTTTGGCTATGAAAAAGCTAGACACACAGAACAGAACACATAATACAAGACAGACGACAGTCAGTGGAACAAAACCAAAAAGAAAAAAAATAATGGAAAATAAACAAAAGAACTAAAATGAACCCTAGACAACTAGAATACCTAGAAACCGAATGTTGGAATATATTTGCGCTGTAGCATAGATACTTAAAGTGCAACAAATGAATTTACCAGTAATTTAACATGATTATGTCGTAGAACTTCAAAACTTCTTTACATGAATCCCATGTTATTATTCATTGTTTTTTTTTCTCTTACTCTACTCAAAGAAGAAAACCAATTGTTTTTTTCCTATTTTTTTTTTTGCTGCTTTAAAAAAGTTTTCCAGTAACATGCAAAAAGGGTCTAGTCGTTTGTTTAGTTATGATGCACTCAGTGCTTAAAGAAGCTATTTGCTGATATTAATATGTCGATAGTAGCAAGAGGGCTGGCTTCTCCTGCTGTTGCCGCACAAAGTTCACTTCTTTATTGTTTTTGTTATTGCTATTGTTGTTGTTGTTGTGGCTACAAATATGTTAGTAGCATCCCAGGTAACTGTAGCCTATTATAGCGTGACTGGGGTATAGATTTAAGACTTCTAGTTATTTTCTATTGTTGCATATGTATATTCGTTTAATGTGGAGGATGGATACAATGTAAAAAAAAAAAGTATGTATTAATGTATAAAAAATTATTATCCAAAAGTCATATAATTTCATATAAAATTTCACAACCTTGTAAGTCTGGCTGACTCATGGATAGACTGATGACGAATGCTCACGTTTTGCTTATTATAAAACAATTATCAAAAGAATTTCTTTGTAATGGCAAAAATTTTAAGAGCTTAAGCAACAGTTAAAGGGAATAAACGAAGACGAAATTTTAATAGGACCATTAGAGGTAAAAGAATACCGTCAAGTCCACGATAGCGAAAATAATATTTTAATTTAATATTTTAACAATAATTAAGCTTCGCTTGATTGGTTCATTGCATGTAAACAAATGAAATTGTTTAACTGACTTCAAAAAGAGGAGGTATTTTTTTAACATTGCTACTTCATAACTCAGTGCATTTTAGACCGAGAGGGTATAGCTTCCAATTGGTCCCATTGCAAAAAGATGGGAGGTAACACCCCCACAATGTTTTCTTATTTCATTTTATGATATTCTTGATTTGATTGCTGCGAAACCTAGCAAACACCTTTGGTTTTTGCAATTACACAATTTTAATTTTTGGTCAAATCAAGATATTCTCCAAATAAGAACATTTTAAGGCAGTATATCCCTTTCGCCATCCAAAGAGCATGACAGTATCAAAAGAAAAACGCGATGGCGTACATGATGATAAAATAATAATAAATAATAAATAATATGTAAAAAAATTCTTAAAAAAATTATTTTTTTGTATGGGGACCACCTTAATGGTTGAAGATAGACTATGAGTATGTTTGGAGAAAATCTTTGTATTAAAAAACTATTTTAGGTTGCTCATACGTTTGACTTCGATAGGTACCCCCTAGGGGCAGTTAGAGCCCTGCGAGTAAATTTTATACAAATTTCACCTTTGTATGGGAACCCCCTTAAGGAGTCGAGTAGGAGTAAGACATAGGTATATTCGGAGGAAATGTGGAAGATAAAAAATTATTTTGGGTCAGTCTTACATTTCACCCCCCTGGGAGGAGGCACCATAAAAGTGGAACAAGCGGCTTTCTTTAAAAAAAAATATTTTTTGTATGGGGACCACCTTAATGGTTGAAGATAGACTATAAGTATGTTTGGACAAAATATTTGTCATACATTTGACTTCGATAGGTACGTCCTAGAGGCAGTTAGAGCTCTGCGAGTAAATTTTATAAAAATGTCCTCTTTGTAAGGGAGCCCTCTTAAGGAGAGGAGCTAGACGCTCGATGTGTTTGAAAAAGATGTTGGGCGGTGAAAAGTAATGGCTGCTGATCATATATTTAACCCTTGTAGCGGTGACCCCGGGAACGTTTTATGATTTTTTGTAAATTTTTTTTTTTGCTTTTACCCTCAACTTTGAGCACGAAGAAGCGAACTTTTCCCCCATCTGACCGCCACCATTTTTTGGCTCAAATAGTTTTTCCGAACCTCATAAAATGGGTCCTGGCAAGCCGAAGGATTCTCATATGCATATTCATTTCTACCATTTTGTTAAATGTGCCCGTAGAGGCTTCTTATAAAAATTAATACACATATACGAACACATTTCTCTTGGTGGCCAGCTCTTGTTTAAGCTTATATCCAACAAAAGTACAACCAGATCAAGCTGCAATTTAAAATATTCAATGACAATTTGGAAGAGACATGCCCCATTATACTGCTACTCGTTAAAGCTAACTCTCTGCGATTTAATATGTCACATACGGGATATAGGATCTGTAGTAACATTTTGTGTACCACCAAAGAGCGCTGCATTGAAGCCAGACTTGAGCTGATCTTAGGTCCGAAACTAAATGCATATGTTAATGAGATAAACTGATAAGTAATTAATTAATCTAATGCAAATTTGTCGCCTTGATGTCTCGCTTTCTCTAATGGAAAATAATGTACTACTTACACCACACTGCACTGCACACTTCTCGTCAGTAGTTTGTTATGTCATCTATAGAGAATTTCAATCACAAATTTGGTGTGCCAAAACGCTATTGCTCTACTGACAGTATATAATGCATTTCTTGTACCGGCATACATTTAGTCAGCTTCCTTGTATCATCTACTTGAAAACAATTTTTGATTAGCCTTAAACCATTATATAAACAAAAGTCTACTGCCACTAACCCAATTTTTTCCAACTACAAACTTTAATTAAATTCTAAGCCAAATAAAGCTGCGATAGATATGCAATTTAATTTAATATAACTGAAACCATTTCATAACTTAACCTTTAACAATAATAATGCAAAACTCATTAGGCCATGTTTATAGCATAAACAATAAACTTCCAAAATATATATAACAGCAGTCAATTAAATCAAATATACACCAGCAGCTATTTAAGTTAAAAACAAACAATTGTTACACATAGAATTGGAAACTGGCTTGATAAAAAGAAATGGCCCAAAGGAGCCATAAAAATCAGCAGAAAACTTTAAACCCAATTTACAGCAAGAAAAACTGCTTCACCTACAAAAGGTAAATAAAATTAGCCGTGTTTTAGCGAAAACAATAACAAATAACTGGATATGGCTGAAAACTTTAAGCCAACATTTAAAACATAAAAACCATGTTAATGTAACTTTTACAAGCATAAAAAGTAACCACATGTTGTTACACACACACACACACACACACACACACACACACACACACACACACACAACCACAATATGAGTACGTATAATGAAAATAGTTTAAAAAAAATTTAAGATACCCAAGATGACAATAGTGAAGAAGCTGGATAGGAGTTAGCCAAGGCTATATTCTCGCATAACTGGAAAAGAAATGCTAGTACAAAGCTTTAAGAATAGATGAAAAAAGCAAAAAAGCAATTTATGCTTTCAACAGAACAACGCCTTTATAAACACAAGATGCATGCACACACCAGCTTGTGCTTGTTAGAACTAAAGTGGGTGTGACTGGCAAAAGAGCAGTCAGCAACGTACACTTTAGTGGAAAAATAAAATCATTTGGCAACCTATTTAGCAAAATGTGCTGCTAACAAATAAATAAATATGAAAAGCAACATATGCAGCAGAATCAGTTAAAGTATTAAGCCAGTGATCGTTTTTTTTTATTTATTTTCTTTTTCTTCTTCTATTTAATGGGTTAAGAGTTAAATTATGAGCATTATACGCATTATGTGTAGCCACCACAACCCAGCATATATTATGGAGGCTAGTTTGTAGCAGCGCCTTAATAGGATCTAGTATTAGTGCTGCCAAAAATAGAAGTATATTTGACAAGTTATGTCACCTAATTTGTAATCCGATCGCTGATCCTCATCAGCATATGCTCAGGGTCATATTATAAATATACCAGACCTGGTTATTTCTGTTTAGTGCTTATATGTCCAGGAATGCACGAAGAATGCGGGACTAGCATGAAAATTTCGGGGCAATAAGAGAAGAGGGCCTTTTGGGACCAAGGTCACACAATGGCGCCATTTGGGTCCGTGGCACATGGCTTTGTATTTTCAGTTGGAACATTCTTTCATCCTCAAATGTATTAAGAAAAAGCTTAGAGTTTTAAGAAATGTTGGACTGATAATAGTCAAGAGTTCTATATCGTACATCGTGAGTGCAATAATTACAATAAAATTTAGCACCTCGAGACATATATGTTTCAGATTAACGTGACCCGCTGCCTTTACGGCCCAATCTCACGGTGGTCTAAGCACCGAGTGAAGATGAGCGTGGAACCATTGCACCATTCCCCCTTAAAAAGTACCATGTGACTTACCAAGAACATATAGGTTGCTGCAATCTTTGAACATAGTTATTCCTATACTACTACTCGTATGAGCAAGTGCCTTGCTGAGGTACTTAGAGATATCTAAACTCTTGCTGCTAAAGATTCTGTTGCATGGCAACAGTACCTAGAACAGTGTCTGGCTGACCGCGTCACGCCAATCACAAGCATTAATAAACACTGGGAAGCCAGGAATATTCTACCAGCGGTTTTGGTACCAACCTAGCCATGTCGCGACGTAAGATTCTCCGTGATCAACCACTGCACCCACAGCGAATTCTCTACAAGAGAATTTCTCACTAATTACCGGCACAGCACTGCCACTTATATTGCAGCCAGGCGAATGCCCGAGTCGAGCAGGATCCAGTACCTATTTCCACTGGTAAATATCATCTATTGAAAGCCGTCGGGTTAGACGAAATTTACTTCTCAGTAAAGCACCATGCCGACACATTACACCTACCCAAGTCCTAGAGCAGCTCTGCTGTTGGGCGACCGGCACCTATGGTACCAGTTTTAAGCCACTGTTTAGACTTCAAACTTCCACCCCTGAAAGGCTTCATCTCTATCGTCTTTTTGACTCAGAACAGATCCAGGTGATGCCTTACTTGCAAAGCAATGCAGCAAAGCTACTTCCTTTTATAAATATGTGCACATCCTTTACTCTGTTGCCAGAGATTGGATAGTAACACATAACTTCTATGGGTAAAAAGGACATCGAGACAGAAGGGAAGATTTGTTTCATGGCTTTAGTGAGAGCATGCTCTCTAAGGAAGCCAAGATAGTGTTTGCTTCTTTAGGAATCTTCTCAGATTGCCGATAATACATTCTGCAGTAGCTATCGGGAGTAGAACAGATAAGAATCATTTTTACATCTATTACATTTATTACATATTTTACATCTATTATCCGCCTTGCACATGCATATATTTCTAAGCTAACAAATAGATGTAGTTAACCTGGTGCGATACCTCAACGTATGGTGAGTAGGTATAGTAACACTTCTGTAGGCCTAGAACTAAACGGAGACTTTCTTATGTTGACTCGGACGAGTGGCTTGATAGTTGTCAAAATTGACTATCACAATTCAACTTGATTATATGCAAATAGCGAGCAGTTACGTGAACCAAGCCGTAAAAATCAAAAACATCATAGTATCTCGTAGTCAAATTTATCTGAGATATTCGAGGTACCTGACTTTTTTATACAGATTTATTGTAGCTTATTGACATCAAAGAGGAATAATTTCACATCTTCTTTGGGTAACCACTAAGGGACCTGACTAACGAAGGTTATGAACCTGTGTGCTAATTGGGCGATGTCAAGATACTTCTAAGGGGTAAGGACCTTAACCAACTTTGCAGAGAGGTGGAAAAAACTGTCAACATTACGCTTAACTAGGCTCGGTCGAGAGGATTGAATATTAAGCCAGAAAAACGGAGATAAGTCTTTTCACCCCGAAGGCCAATATCATGTAGTATATTGATACTTATTTGCAGGGAGGCCATCCATTTCTTCGAAAGCATTAAATATTTAGAAGTGATTCTAGATCGGAAACTGTTGTGGAGACAGCACGTAGAGAAAAAAGTCAAAATGGCCAACTCCAGCTGATCTCTCTGCGGAAGGGCCATTGGTTTCAGATGGGGACTCAGACCTAGTGCAACATACTGGCTCTATAGGTGTGTGATCAGACCAATTCTAATATACACATCGGTAGTATGGTGGAGGTCCCCAGCAAAAATTTTTGCTTGCTGGAAGCATTTTTGTAAGGGAGACCATGAAACGGAATCACTTGCAATTGCGCTTTTATAATGCATGATTTTTGTTCGCGATGAGCCACTTAGAAGCAATAGCAATAAATCATCCACCAAACGTATGCCTGTACTATACACATACATATACAATTGTGTACTGTTCGTGTACGATCGCAGAACATATTTTAATATTCTCGCTTACGTTAGTGCCTCTAGAGATGCAACGTATTGCTTCTAACAGCTTTTAGTGCTTCTAAGTGTCAATAATTTTTTGCTGGGTCAATGGGTAAAAAGTACAACACTAAAATTTTGGAGAATATTAAACGAATATGCTGTCTACGTATAAATGGTGCTGTGAGAACCATTATTTATGTCCAACCTATAGACATTCTTATTAGATACGGAGCAGCTTTTGCTGCAAAGCGTCTACAAGTGATGGGGAATGGAGCCGATAAGATAACATACTACACCATCAGAAGACATTTACGTCACTGGACGGATACGGCCAGACCTTAGAAATGTCCGACCGAGTACGTGAGACTAAGGTTATAGCTGAATGCGAGATACTGATACCAGAAAGACACTCCTTGGTCAATCGAACCCTGGAATAGAAATCCGTGAGAGTTTGCTGCTACACGAATGGCTCGAAGCACAGGGACAGAACGAGCCCAGGTTTCTCCATAGAAGGACCGGAGATCAAAATTCGTGCGATCACGGAGGTTTTAATATATGAATATTAGGGGCACAGATGCCAATATATTTACTGACAGCAAGTCAGCAATTAGGTCAATAACGCCCGAAGGAGTAAACTCTAGGACCGTTTTAGATTACAAGAATATGATTAACGATTACGCAGTACATGGCAACATTCGTCTTGTGTGGCTGCCTCTCCACTACAACGTATTTAGAAATGCATGTGCAAATGGACTGGCAGAAAAGGCCAGAACGCAAAGTTTTTCAAAGCAGCGAAGATTGCGCTACAAAATTCTCCGAAGATGGCCCACAGGAAACAATGGAATAGTGCTACTGTGGGTTAAACCTTTTACACTTATGTAGAGGATTTTTATTAAAACACACTTGACTGAATAATCATGCAGATCTGCACTTACGTATATAAAGTTTTATTCAGCAATTGAGTGCTTCGAAACTCGTTCCAAATCTTTATTGAACAACAAAAATTGATTGACTTTTAAAACGAGTATATTTTTTTGGTGAAAATATTGTTTCACAGTTTATGGTCTGTTTTTCCATCAACTTGGCCTTCTTCGGGATGCATTAAGGAATCCATTATAAAGCAGATAACAATTCTGAAAAGATTCATAAAAGTAATTAAGAGATATTGATGGACAATTTAATTTCGGTTTTTAAAATGTCAAAATAAGAATATTTTTGGAAGTTCTCTTTAATATTTACAAAAGTCTTCATACATGCATTTGCAAAATGTTACAATTTCTAAAAAAAAGCACATGACTAACATAAAAAGAACTACCGTTTTTTATATACAAACATATTTATTTACAAAAGACTCACTGGGACTTGCATACCACAATGCAACTGTCTGTCCGTCTGATGCTTTTCTACAGCTTCTTTCTCTGCATTTGGCACATTTACAGCCTCATCTTCAGCTATTTCCGATAAAAAAATAAAAAAAAACTTTAAACTCTTGTTACAATGCGCGTTTGTGCAATGTTTTACATGTTAGTAGCACAATGAAAATCCGTTTACCACAAGTTTAAAGAAAACCAAACCATGTTAAGCCTATTCGCATATAAACAGCAATGATGATGCCATTTGAAGCTTTAGCTTTTTGTTTTATATAAAATTAGCGGAAAAGCAGCTGAAGAACAAAACAAAAAATTCGGAATAATTTTTGTTGCAAAAAAATGTGTTCCAAAGATTTTGTCAATAACCCGCAGCAAAAAAAAGGAAGATATTCTTAGGGAACGACATATTCATTGCTTCCATAGTATCTCTAAGAGCTGTTGTAAGAAAATTTTTATATAAACATATGAAGTGTGAAAGAGTTCGATCTACTAATGATTTAGCTTACTCCACAAAAAACATATCTAAATGTTAGGCATCGTTCTAATAACAATATAATAAATATTAGTAAGTTAGGAAAAAGTAAGAAAAAAGTGCTTAAGTCTAGATAAGTCCTAAAAAATATCTCCCATATATAAAACTATAAACTGAAGAGATTGTTTTTGCCAAGACTCCAGCAAAAGTTTACCATAGTATTTAATTTTTTTTTTCGTTTCAATTACACTCTTACGCACAAAAGTGTTGACGTTGCTTGACACGTTTAGTTTTTCTTTTTTTTCTCAGCAAATATTCTACTTGCTTACTTATTTGAATGCATTTTTAATAGTGTGGTAAAATTGTCTTTTAAAATACCTTTTTTGCCACCATTATTTATGACTCTTTCAAAATTTCATAAGAGGCTTGTTTTATTCTTTGTTGCTAACAAAAGATTATGATGATGATGCTGATGGTGGTGTAGTAAGGTTATGTAGTTGGTGGTAAAACAATTCCATTTGTTCGGCCCTCTTTTAAGATTTTTCTTTTTTTCCTCTAGTCTAAGAAAACGTTCAACAAAAATTTAACGTTATTTACTTTTGCAAGATATTGATAAGGTTCTAATTTATGATGGTATTTTTACAATGACAACAAATATGTTTTAGTATTGTTGTTGGTGCTGTTGTTGTTGCTGTATTTGTTTATTTTTCCAGCTTAAAGAATTTTAAGTTGGCTGTAACAACGAACAATCTTTTATGTGTCGTCATTAGACACAAAATGAATATCATAAATTTTTAATATCTTTATAGGAAGTGCGCCAAACATATGTATGTTCAAAGCTATGTATGTATGTATTTATGTATCACTGGCATTAAAAAAAAGCCCGTTTTTTCCTCCTTATACTAGTCTAACGTCGGCCGTGGAACATATCTTTAAGGTATATATATAATTGAACTTTTAAGTAGAAATAAAACAAGTAGAGTATTGTGCTAATTTTAAGTGTAATGCTAGTAACACAATTGGGACGAACGACGAATTTTTCGGTGCGAACTTTCGTCATAAAAAATAAAACACATTTGTTCATATTAAAATGAATACAACACCGCCGTAGAACGAAATTCGTCGTGCGTGACGAACTCTGAGATAGATTTATTTCTATTTTGTACGCCGACGAACGACGAAAAAACAATTTTCTCTCTCGCTCTCTTTACATACACAATAACCAGTGTGACCAGATTTTAAAATAAAATAAAGCTGAACAGTGATGCCAACTTTTGAGACTCAAAACGCGTAAAATTTTTTGAAAAAAGGGCTAGAAAGGCCTAAATTGAAAAATATTCAAAAATAAAAATAAAAATAGTAAAATTTTTCAAAAAAGCGCGAAAAGGGGCCAGTATTAAAATGTTTCTGTTGAAAATAAAAAAATCAAATAAATTTTTGTAAAGTAATTTATTAGAAAATAAATAACTATCATGAGATCAAAACAAGGCATAAAAAATTTGGAAGAAATAAAAGATTACTCTATATTATTCTTCTTTTTTAAATTGGTAAAGCAATATCGAATTTTTACACATTTTATTTTGCTAGATTAAAGGAAGAAAAAGTTCGCAAAAGTTTAAATGTAGCCATATTGAGCAAAAACTAAAAAGGGGCTAAAAGGGCTGAAAGATTATTGTAAAAGGTGCTAGGTTTGCGCCTTTTTTAGTTTGGGGCTAAAATTTTTTTTTCGCGTTTTGGCTGACTGAAAACGGGCTAAATCTAGCCCTAAAAGGGCTAAGTTGGCATCACTGAAGCTAAATCACGTATGTATTTAATACATTTTTAGAGAATACGCAATTTAGATTAAAAAAGCTAAATCAGTTTTTAAAAAAGCTAAAAAATAAGTTATAAATAAGAGCTAAATAAAAATTTTAAAGCTAAATCCAGAAGAAATGGGCAAAATTTACCCCAAAATTAGCTAATATGGTCACACTGACAATAAAACACTTTATCAATTATAAGAGCTAAATTCGTTGAGTAAATTCGTCGTTATTGTGCTTCACACGACGAATTTACGGAGCGAATTCTTATCGACGAATTCGTCGACGTGGACGAAGTTCGTCGTTCGTCCCAATTGTGTTCCTAGCATAATTTGCATTAGACACCGCCACAGCACCTTAAACTCTTTTACTAACAGCCTTATTTATAAAAATTATTAAGGCTTTTTAAGAAAATTGTTTTATGAAAATTAGTTTTTAAAACCCTTTATAAAGCCTTAATAAGTTTTATAAATAAGGCTGTTAATATTACGGCGAATCATTTAGCTGCAATAGGTTTTTTATAGATTTTATTTATTAAACTTAAGTTCTTTTTATTTTATTGCCTTCACCAAAAATAGTAAAGGGTATATATATATATATATATATATATATATATATATATATATATATATATATATATAGGTTTGTCATTCCGTGTGTAATTTCCACAATATACATACATATATTCTGGGTCTTTATGAATAGAGAATACGAATAAGCGATTTCCGTCTGTCTGTCCTTCTATCTTTACGTAAAATCAGTTTTCCGAAGCTCCCATAAAAGCTACAGACTTCAGTATTGCAGTGCTGTATCAGAAATGGTCCAAATTAGATTGGTATTGAAAGTCATCAGAATCGAAAAGGCTTTTTCAGAGCTGGAAAATTTAGACTTTTTTGCTATATAAAAAAGTATCTAGCTAAAACTAATTATTTTTTTTTTTTGTTAATAAAACCTATTTTATTTATTTGTAAAAACTAATTTAGCATTAAAAATATGAAAAAAAAGTAATAAAAGTAGGATTCCAGGGTTGGAAAATTTTAATTTTTTTTTAATACGAGTATATATAAGTATAATATATTAAAACTAATTTTTTCTTTTTCTCTACAAATTAAACATATTTTGTATTTGAGAAGGAAATAGATTGGTATAAGAAATCAGATTCCAGGGTTGGAAAATATAAATTTTTTTGCTATGTAAAAGATACTATTATATTAATTTTTACTTTTCCTTTATAAACTAATAATATTTTTGGCCCAATTCATAAAAAATATTTTGATTTTATAAAAGGTATAATAATCATATTTATATAGAAAAGTGGTTTTATAAACCTCTTATAAAAGAGAAATATTTCTTATGAATAAGGCAGTTTATGTTTTAGTAGGAAATAGTTTGTTATAAAAAAATCAGAATAATAAAAAAAACACAACTTGAGAGCTGGAAAATTTAAATTTTTTTGGCATATAAAAGTATATACATATATATATTTTTTATTTTCAAAAATTGGCTTGTTTTTATGGTTAAGCAATTGTCTATATGCATTTCGTTCCCGCTTGTGGAACTCGTCAGTAGACTTCATAAAAACAAGCCAATTTTTGAAATTAAATAAAGACATTGTGTCAAATAAATATACTTCAGTATTTCATGTAATTTTTTATTTTTAATGAAACATATTTTTTAAATTTATTAAGATGTTTTCGCAACACTTGTTTTTTAACTCCCGCCAAAAAAAATGGGTGTTATTAGTTTGAAGTGTTTTTTCTGAGTTTCTGTGTATCTCTCCGTGTCCACGTACAAACCAAACGCCTGGACCGATCTTGATTTAGTTTATTTCTTTTTGAGAGGTGACTTAAACTAGAGGGAGAGAGTTATTTTTTAAGGAAATCGGTCAAGTCGTTTAGAAGATATCACATCTTCTCTAGATATATTCGGGGGTTTTTAAAATGTTTAATTTTTGTTATTATATTTGTTAAATTTTGATATGAAAATATTATTTAACCATAAACATGGGGAATCATTACTATTACGAAGAAGCTTTTCGATATGTTGCTTATTATGCTCTCAGTAGAATAATGTTTCAAATCGATGGTCATACGTTGACAGCTTGCAACGAGTTCTTATTAATTTTTAGTAAATAAAGACAAAATTTATCGCTAAAGAACAGTCATTTCTACAAAATAAATTAAAGGACATGTTCCATTTTATTTCCTTGAATATGCTCTTTCCGCTGAACGAAACCGAAAAACACCAAAAAAATTTTAATATTAAGTTTTATTAAATACCGGACAATATGAAATAAATTAGCTTAGTTGGAATAGAGGCACAATACGAGTACTGGGATGATTTTAGGATTACTAAATGGTTGCACGGTTTTTGAACATCCTGTGTTATCAAACAAAATAAGACTGTATAAACTTTTCCACCCTTGATATTGTTTTGTGTTGCTTTTTGTAAAAAAAAAAAAATATAGTTAAGTTTAGTCAATATGAGTTTTTGTGTTAGATGGGGTCTAAAACAGTTCAGTACACGAATAGAACAGCTGATTATCGCCAGGGCTAACGAGATCACATGTTTCTCAGTTCCCCTTGGGTAGCAATAAATAGAAATGTGTCAAAAACAGATGTGCTTTGTTTTGAAAAATAAAAATTACAGGGCTATTACAGCACTATTGCAGAGGTGTTCATACATAAGCTGAAATAATTTGATTGTCTTTTTTTATGATGAAAAAAATCTTACCGCCTTGCAGCACTAATTTTGCAACCAAAATTTCTTTTTATTCCCGCTTATGAAGAACTAATGGCGGTGGCTAAGGCTAAGGACCCAAAATTGATTCTTAAGTTGAGTACGTAACCGAATTTGGTGAGAGCAAAGAAATATATTCTCAGATATTTTGAAACTCATTTCAGTTTTATATTAAAATTTTGTTGTTATTATTTTAGATGGTACCTTAGCTGGGTAGTAGCGCATTAGCTACACAACGTGTTATGATACATGTTCGAACCCTAGAAAAATTTGTTTAATTTTCTAACTACTAAATGATTTTAAAAAATCAACTTTAAGTTGGTTGAAAAAAGTAATGCAGAGTGAGACAATTGACTACCGCCTAGGACATCGCAATGTTAAAATAGTCAGTTGATTACATTGAAAAGTAACACAAGTGTCAGTAAGTACTAGTTGCGAAATGGTTAGCTTAAAGTTAGTTTAAAGTTAACGGAATTTTCGACAGGGCATTTACATGTATGTATGTATGTATGAATGTATGTATGTATATATATTTAAATGTATAAATTTGTTTTATTACCTTTCGTGATTTCAATATTAGAAAAAGGTGTTGAAACTGGTTCTCAATAATAAATAAGAGCCATCAAATACACTTGAAAATTTTACAACGAATAACACGAAATTTAAATTATGCTGAATATTCCGTTAGAAACAAAAAAAAACAATATGAAAGGAGATTTATATTTTAGAAAATTAACCATTTAGTGAAGAAGCAAATAAATAAAAAATATGGCAACTGCAATAAAAATTTAAAAGCCCAAATATAACCATAACCGACAGGTATCATAAAACAGATCCCCATCCATCCATCCATCCATACATACATCCATCTATCCAACATGCAACAAAACACAGTCTAAGCAAATAAATAAGAAACATAAACAGTTCCATACATAAATATGGATGGAATGCAGCAGGGGGTATGTAACTTAAAAATAAATTAAAAGAATGGTGAAAAGCAAAAACAACCTAAAAAATAAAATAAAATACATAAAAAGTGTTCTACTAATTAAACGAGTATTATGTGCCCATTTAATAGCCACGTCAGGAGCTGTAAAAATTATAACTGTAAAAGATCAAACCTTTAAAAATGTAAAACATGCTTACATACTAATGTACTGCACTGTATGTATGTAAGGGAGTACAAAGATATGAAATTTTCAGGCAAATTCAGATTCTTTCATTTCATCAGTTGAAGTATGAAAGAGATTCAAGATGCATAAATTAAGTTTACGTACTGACTTTGCAAATACTTATTGACAATAATGGGAACATGATTTATTTATAACTTTGGCACCTTTTTTACTCAAAAATCCAAAGTGTATTAATTAATACAAAGTGGCCTTATCATTACAACAACATGCATACAATGTATGTTGGACATTTAGGGTTAAGAATTTATGGTCTTTTAGATGGAGTTTGAAGGATGGGGTAAAGTCAGCTGACGATCAGCTGTGCTCATAACGCCACCTGGCACTGAATATGCCTTGTCAAAAATCCCATTTTTTTAGTTATGATGTTGTTGTAGTATTATATTAAATATTACAACACTTGTTCGACACAAAAATCAAACAACAACAAAAACAATTTAAACAAAAATTTAGTTTCCAAATCAATTAGGAAATGCAGCTGAACTTAGCAATTACGACCTCTATAAAAATAATGCTTTCTGAAAAAAAACCGACTTCAATACAAAGATCTGCTAGAAAAAGATAAGAAATATAAAATAAAAAATATAAAATATAAAATTACATTTAATGGGCTTTTCAGAGCTCAGTGTCCGTGTTAAGTCTTGTAAAAATCGGTAAAGTAGAACCGCTTAATATAAAGTATTAGATTTTAATGGGCGTGACCAAGTCCATTTTTTGAAATGGAGGATTGTGTCTATTTTAGAGCTCAACGTGTGTGGTAAGTTTCGTAAAAATCGGTTAAGTAGAACGCGTAAAATATTATAATAAATTTTAATGGACGTAACCCCACCCATTTTTCAACTTTCAAATTTTGTAATAACCAGAACCAAAGCAATCAAATAAGCAGAATATCATATAATTAAATTAAAAATTTTCATATCATATAATTAAATATCATATAATTAAATTAAAAATTTTTTTACACCCGCTCAGACAAAAAAAAAAAGAATTTTTACAATTGATCTAAAACGTACCGAGTTATGAAGCAAAAGCTCCTCCTTTTTTTGAAGTCGGTTAAAAACTAAAATTTGCCAGAAAAGAAAAAAATTGCGTAAAGTAAACTTTTACCAAAAAAATTTTATCGTTACTAAATGCCTGTTGGAGACCGGGTTCGAACCCAAGACCTTCGCTTTTGCAGTAAATGTGCTAACTCCCTCAGCCAACAGCACCTCAACTTTGCTATTCAGTAAGATATTTTAACGACATTCACTGTCGGTTGAAGTAAAATCACAAGGTCAAATTTATTTACTTTTTCTTTAATTATTCTTTGTGATTTTCACCTTATTTTAACATTTTGGATTCAGAGTTGCCACATGTAGAATTGAATTTTGAATAAAACAAAAATGTACACTAGCGTAAAAAAGAAATTATAGAAGCACATTATCGTTTCAGCAAACGAATAAATATTTCGATAAATAGTACGATTTTCGGTTCGCAAAAACTGAGTGAATTCAAGTACAGGTCTGGGAATATTTCATATGTTAGATTCATTGGCAAAAATCTGTTGACTATATGATAATTAAATATACATTCAATTTATTTTAATGCAATTTTCAAACTATCTTAATCGAAACTGTTTCTAGAGAAAAACGTAGAACTATTTCCCATTTCAAATTAATTTAAGTTCCCATACCTGATCCAAATTTCATGCAATCAAGTGAAGTGAATGTCAATTTTAATTTCAGAATTTTAAATTTAAAAATAAAATAAAATAGCGATAAACCAGCTACGTCCAAATACACATACTGTGATATTTGCATTCGATTTAAACAGCTTTGAAAGTTCTTAGATTTGTTCTTGTTTCTTTGCAAAATAAGATCAAGAATTGTTGTCGCCGAGATCTGATTGGCTGTTGTGATCTCGTCGGTGTGAAAGCACAAAAAGCTCTTTATAAAAGTTTGCACATTGTGTATATGGCTTGGATGTAGCTGGCATAGATATAATTATATCATTTATTTTTAAACCTTAAACCATATTGACTGAGCTTGTGAATTGAGCAAATATTTACTTACATCCATTCAAATACATTTAACGAAATTTTGCTTCATAAATCAGATTTCATCAATAGATATATACTTTCAAACAGAAATTTTAGTTCATTACGACAATATGACATAATAGAACACCTTGTGAATTTGCAAAATATCTTAAATGTTTTTGAACCGCATTGAAAATAGGGAGTTATCTGTAAGGCTAAGCTTGTCATATAGTTACTGGAAATTATACGCATTTATGTTTGGAAGTTACTTTTTGTTTAATAATGGTTTGTGATTATTTTTTTTTATAAATAATAGTTACTGATTTTTAATGCCCTTTGAATTGAATAAGAAGGAAATAGTAAATAACAATAATTAAAAAAAGAAGTACTTACCAAAAAAAAAAAAACATAAAAATGTGGTTGCAGATATGATTATAGCACATCATCATTATATTAAAAATAAAATAAATGTAGTGACTAGAGATGAGATAATACACTTTTGTTTTTTTAAACAAACACAAACAGCCTTTTATTACGAATAATATAGAAAAAGATAGAAAATAAATTAAGGAGATCGCTTATTTATAAAAAAAAAACACTTTGGAATCTTGAGATCATAAAATATTCACGCGAAAATTCTATTAATAATACAAACTCACTCGCGAACAATTTTTAAAAGGAGACTCTCGTAAAGAAAAATTAGGCTTACGATCACGAAAAAAACGAAATGAATTCTTTTTTTTTTTTTTTTTTTTTTGTACGAAAATACTTTTCATGATTATTCGCGACGAATTTCAGTTAATTGAAGCAAATACCTAGACAAAAAAATTAATAAAATAACGAATAATTTTGAATTTTCCACATACGAAATTATCACGCGAAATTTCTCTTTTTTCATACACACTTAACTGGCTCATGAATAGATAAATTATATTATATATATTATATTTATTTTGCATTTGCATTATTGCTCACTCACGTAATCGAGGGTAATTTATGTAAATCACCTGATCTTTGCCCATCTCTAGTAGCGACACTACAAGAAGCCACGCGTTTGATCTGGAAAGAAAATAGAGGAAAAGAAAAGATATTTAAAAATTTTTATATTTCTATTAGGAAAAATTCTAAATTGTTTAGAATACAAAAATGATGAAAATAATAAAATATTCAGCCCTATTATGCATAAAAATTCCCAGGTAAACTTTTTCTCTATTTCTTGTTCTTCTATTTTAAAGAATCATTGGTAAACGTTCAGGTTAAACAAAGGAAGTGGAAATAAAATAACTGACTTTTAAACACTCTCTTTCTTTCTCTTGCTGTTTATTTTTCTCGCCTTTTTTTAAGGCTAGGCTTCACTATCCTTCACATCAAACCCAGTTTTGTTGGAGTTTATAAAAATGTACAAAATACAATAACAATTCATTAGATCAGGGCTGCATTTTTCTGTAAGTCGTTTGATTGCGTATGATAGTGAGTCCTAGCTTTTAAGCATGACATCTACTTACACGTCATGTCTTTTACATCTGAAATGTCAAATTTGCCACTGCAAAATACGTATTAGAGACCTGCATAAAAGGTCTTTAAATGTAAATACGTCATGATTCTTAAATGTATTCACGTTGCATGTATTATACTAAACCAATAATAAATGCTGTCATACTATAAGCGAAGCACGATGGATGCATTGATGCACGTGTGATCAGTGTTAACAAGCGATGTCCAACGACTGCTTGTTTGTAACAAACACTCAAAAGAAGTAGTGTTGATTTGTGTATGCTTGTTATTTTGTATATTGTACGTTTGAGTGTGTGTGTAAGATGTAGATGGTAAGCTATTATGTGATTAACCGCATACAACTAATGTTAATGCATGTGAGTGCGTTTGCATGTGCGCAGAAAAATAAAAGATTATACACACATACATGCAATACGTTTGTACACGCGCTCACGCGTAGAAATAAGCAAGTATCCCAAATTCTTCCGTAACGAAGTATTTTCTTCTTTTCTCCTATACCTATAATACTGAAACAAATTTCTTGCAAACAGTGTTGTTAACGTTTGTTTTAGAAGATTTCGCTGTAGTAAAGCATTTGAAAAATCCCTCATGTCTTGAAAGTTCTTATAAGATGTCTTGTGCAGGACACTAATCCGTATGTACGTATTAGTGTCCTGCACAAGACCATTTATAAGAGCTTTCAAGACATGACGGATTTTTCAAATGCTTTACTACAGCGAAATATTCTTAACCAAACGCTAAACAACACTGTTGGCAAGACATTTGTTTCACTTGTTTGTCTTGCCAACAGTATTGTTTAGCGTTTGTTTTAGAATATTTCGCTGTAGTAAAGCATTTGAAAAATCTCTCATGTCTTGAAAGGTCTTATAAATGGTCTTGTGCAGCGTTGCATTATTATATACCAACTTCGTACCTTCAAATCTAAAGAAATGTTCTTAAAAATGACAGAACTACTTTAAGAGACAAAGAAAATTTTTTTTCGAGTGCAGCAGGCCGAGAAAGAGAGAGATAGAGTGAGAGACATGCGGAACTACATATGAGTTTCAATATTTACATGTCAGATATGTATGGTAGACTCTTCAATAGGAAGATTTTATTTTCGTAAAAAATTAAATTGGAATTATAAGAATTATTTCGCGGGGAATATTTAGAAATTGCCTGATTATAACTTTAACAAAAAGATTGAAACGAAAGATCCCTTAGCTGTCCCCAAATAAGAAGATGACGTTGCCTGAAGTAGTTAGCACGTTGACTAGAAAACCGAAGGTGCTGGGTTCCAGCCCGGTCTCCGATAGCCATTAAATAACAACACCACGCTATTTTTGTAATGTGCATTAGTGTTCTTTTGTATCAGTTGTTTTAGGAAGGTTCAAGTGATGAAGGCGTAGTCACTGGTCACTGAACTTTACCGACTTCAGTAGAAATTTAATACACCTCATTGATACCAGAGGCGCTGCAACACTGAATTTTTTAAAACTTGCAAAAAAGCTAAGTTTTAAGAGAATGAAGCTTTCGTTCCTCTATCTCTTGCTTCACCATCTGTCTTTTTTATTAGTATCCATCCCATATCACCCTCTCTCACTATCTTCTCTTCAACTCACAGCTAGCACAAAGGGACCATTGTATTGGACCCAAGTGAACTGGACTCTAAATGATTAAACAGAATACCGGCTTCAACACATTTTCCATACAAATTGACACAAAAAAACAGCCGCAGAAACCAGTCGTGAGATAGAATCTATTTTATTTTGAGAGCGTTTTTTCTTATGCTCTCACATATAAGTACTTATTCTTACAAAAATGTTACCATACTTTCAATAAATTTCATACATTTTGTAAACAAAACTACAAAGAAAAATAAGCACAAAAGAAAATAAAACAAAAATTAGAGAGCATTTGAAATTACTGCCATCGATGTTATTATGGGCTTGATTAATTTGTCAGCGATTTTCCTGAAGTTGCAGACTTTATTCTGTTTCTACATTAAATTTCACCCTTCCTTACCAGTAGCCTGCTAACCTAACCTAACCTAACTTGTCCTAAAATATTATTTTTGAAACATATCAGGTTGTTCATGAACAGACAGCAGACAGGGCCTTTTTTTAGTAAACTATTTGCCAAGTGATTAAATAGATATGTATCAACAAAAATTCCATTCTTCAAATCATTTGATAAACAGCAGATACTGAATCTACCAATTGTTTACCAACTCCAGAAATCATTATACATACGGGTATTTAGTGCCTTAAGTGTTTTCTTAAATGTCTGTTAATAACTTCCTTAAAAAGTGTTAATTAAATAAGTTATTTTTCTTGCCTTTAATAGCAGCTGTGAATTAGCTTTGAAAAGCAGAGTAATGCTCAAGTTTTCTTTTCACTATTTTATAATATGTACGCGTATGTATTTCCACCAGGAATTGAAGATGACCATATGAAAGCTTTGTGTACCACCTTCTAATGCAGAATATAAAACTATTAAACTCATCATGAGAGATAACCCAACAAACACAAAATCAAATAATTGATACATACAGAGAGGGAAAAAAGGCGTTGGTAGCGTGAACGATATTTTGTTTATATTTTCACCTAACAATCTGGTACATATTTGTGCTATATTTATAATTACGGATTACGTAAATCTATTTACAATTTTCTATTGCGACAACTTCTTATCTCTTATTATTTGGAATCATTCTCAATGGTTTGATTATTTTTAGCACAGAATGATGTATTTGCTGGGTAAATATGTACGTGAAAGAAAAGAAGCAAAAAAGTGGAAGGATAGACAGTATAATAAAAAAAGTATAAAAATGTTAGTGGTCGTGGCCATACTTGAACGCCAACTACTACCACACATCATGATGATGATGATGATCGTGAGATCGTGGTGTAGTGCAAATATTAAGTCTAGCCTAGATGAAATACTGGGAAAGAAAAGTGTAAAGCTACTGCAGTTGCTGCAAAAGCAAAGTTAATAAGTTGCCTATTATTAATATGGCAGTTGCGCGTGCGCTTTTTCTGAGCCTATTAGACCCACAACGAGTTACAAGCCCAGTATTGTGTTTTCTATTTAGCTGCTGCTTGTTTTGCAAGCATGTACGAAGTTCCATTGTTGTTGTTTCTTTAGAGCTATAATAACAACTACAACAATTTTGATTTTATATGGGCGCAAGTATTTGGTTGTTGCTTACATATCTACTTGATTGAAAATATTTATGTATGTATGTATGTGAGTATATACATATGTATTGCACATAAAGGTCAGTCAACTTATATATTTTCATACGTACTAGAGGGCTGTGTAAATAGTCTTGAAATGTTAATACGTCTTGTTTTTTAACGGCCTTATTTATAAAACTTATTAAGGCTTTATAAAGACATAATAGAAAAATTTTGTATGAAAATTTGCGTTAAAAACCCTTTATAAAGCCTTCATAATTTTTATAAATAAAGCTGTAAATGTATTATACTAAACCAATAATAAATGATGTCGTTTAATAAGCGAAGCAAGATAGATGCATTGGTGTTCGTGTATATGATTGTTAACAAGGGATTTCGCGAAGACTTCTTGTTCATAACAGACAATCAAAGGAAGTAGTGTTGATGCGTGTATGCTTGTTATTTTGCATATTGTACGTTTGAGTATGTGTGTAAGATGTAGATGCCCTACAGAAAGTGCGAATAGTGAAATTGTGGTGATTTACTAGTGACGTTGTCAGTAGTACTACTGACGAGGTGTACACCAGCCAATGGTATCATCTACTGACATTTAACATTGAAAATTCATCATTGAAAATCCACCACTAGACTGTATCACTACTGACTAAGTAGTTATTTTGGGCCAACATGGATACATTGACGCCAACGATTCACTAGTAAATTTTAGGGGCTCTAGTCTACAATATCGATATTTCCTCGCTCGTTGTCAATAGTAAAATTATAGTGATTCTCTAGTGACATAGTCAATAGTGTTACTGACTAGATGTACCCCAGCCAATATAATCGCCTATTGACATATAACATACAGTTGTCATTGAAAACCTACTAGTATACTTTAGCACTATTAAAAAGGTAGTTCTTTTACGACCATATTGAGATATTTAAACCACAAATTCACTAGTAGATTTTAGTGACGCACGTCTACATATATTTATTTAATATTATTGCATAGCATTATAAAAAAGAAAAACAAACCATTGACGCGTTCATTGGCAATATCACCAGAAATACACTAGAACTCTTGTCTCTAACGTATTTTTAATCGCGCATAAAAGGAAAATTGTCGGCATTTTAACTAGTCCAATTGTCGCTGGGGAAAGAGTGATGACATAGAGATATATGGTTCTAGGCTGACTAGAGGGTCGTAAGGTACTCGTATTATGTGTTAAGGAAGAAGCAAGCATCACAAATTCTTTCGTCAGAAAGTATTTTCTTATTTACTCCTTTACCTGTAATAACTGAATCAAATTTCTTGGAAACAGTGTTGTTTAGCATTTGTTTTAGAAGATTTCGGTGTAGTAAAGCATTTGAAAAATTCCTCATATCTTAAAAGTTCTTGTAAGTGGTCTTGTGCAAGGGTCTAATACAAATAATAATACAAATGATGAAGTTAAGTATGTACATTTTCTCTTTGAATCCTTGTGCTGGGAGATTAAAGTAAATTCAAAACAAATTGTTTAAGCACTAAGACTCTATGACCTATTTTACAGCTTAATGCTAGGAACACAATTGGGACGAACGACGAATTTCGTCCACGTCGACGAATTCGTCGATAAGAATTCGCTGCGTGAATTCGTCGTGTGAAGCACAATAACGATGAATTTAATCAGCAAATTCAGCTCTTATAATTGATAAAGTTGGTTATTGTCAGTGTGACCATATTAGCTAATTTTGGGCTACATTTAGCTTTAACATTTTTTTTAAGCCCTTAGCTTCTTTTTTAGCTTTTTAAAAAACGGATTTAGCCTTGTTAGCCTTTTTTATTCAAATTGCGTATTCTCTAAAAATATATTAAAGACATACGTGATTTAGCTTTATTTTATTTTATAAAATGTAAAGAGAAAGAGAGAAAATTGTTTTTTCGTCGTTCGTCGGCGTACAAAATAGAAATAAATCTATCTCAGAGTTCGTCACGCACGACGAATTTCGTTCTACGGCGGTGTTGTGTTCATTTTCATAAGAACAAATGTATTTTATTTTTTATGACGAAAGTTCGCACCGAAAAATTCGTCGTTCGTCCCAATTGTGTTCCTAGCATAATTTGTTTCCCATAATAAGCTCCCTTAATAATAAAAAAAATATAAAAAATAAATAAAAATATACACAATACAATTAACAAGTGTTAAAGACTTTTGTATCTAATCCGTATTACAAATAAGAACAAGTGACAGCCAACCAACTGAAACATAATTTGTCAAATTATTTCAACTGAATGTATTACAATCTTGTGAACAAGATGAGCGAACAAGATGTTCATTTCACTACGTATTACATTTTTATTTTCATGTCTTATAAAACATCAGATACCCAAGAACTGATTATGACTCTGATTGTGTGTGTGTGTGTGTGTGTGTGTGTATGTGTGTTTGTGCATTACAAATTGTGAGAATTTCAAATCAGATCCAAGATACAATCTGAATGAATGAAATAATGATTATGGTCTAATAAGACTGCATTTACATGCAAGTGAGTGTTTGGTTGGATATTTTTTTATTTTCTAATGCATTTTCAAACAATCCGCCCACTCAAATTGTCAGTTAGTTTTGAAACTAAAGAGGCCAGAAGACAAAAAGTGCTATAAGCCAGATTAGATGCACTGACATATAATACAAATTACATATTTTTAACAACGAATGAAACGCCAGTTATTTGCATAAGAAATCATTTCGCTCATTTACTCGAAGAACGTCATAAGTCAAAAAATTTAAGTTTTGAATTGATGATGCAGAATTAATCCTCATATTAATATTATATATGTATATAAATATCTTTTTTACTCAACTCTTGAAAGCAAAATAAAATTTTATTAAGGGACATTTTCACAACTTGTCTTTAGCTAAAGGCAGGATTTTGTCTGCCTTATAAATGACTTTGCATTAAAATACCATCATTTATTATTTTTTTATTCATTAAATATTATTATTATTTTTAATAATAATACCAACAAAAAATTAAAGTTGTAATAATGCAAAAATGTTTATCGGGCAGACATAATCCTACCTTTAGCTAAAGGTAAGTTATGAAAATGGCCCTAAGTTGTATGTAAATTGAAAATTTCTTATTCGTTTTCTTTGCGAACTAATTTTTTTAAGTTATGACGATTTGATTTCTCATCGTAGTCTCCTTTGAGCTCTTTACAAGTTATCGAAGTTTCACCAATTTTTCTATTCCTTACAAAACATAAGATTAGTCAAGGTCATCAAAATAGTTATTTGTTTGTTAAATTATTTCATGGTTGGATTCAAATATCTTTTCGCCGAACCATTTTTGTAGGTTTGGGAACAAGAAACAGTCACTCGCGGCAAAGTCCAGAGAATAAGGATCCGCATGAGGGAGCAATTCGCAGTAGTGCTGGCAAAGTATACACCCAGCTGGAAAAGTAGGCATTAATTACATAAATAATGGGAGAAATAGTCTATTATTTTCCAAAGCAAGACAATGCGTTGCCTTAGAAACGAGAGGGTAATTTTTAGGGATGTAACCGATACCGCTTGGCTAGGAAAGCTGTAGTTTCAAAAATCAAGCACGAAAAATGTGTTTATTATTCAAACAAATTTAATATTGCAGTTGATACCAAAAAGACATGGAAACAAATACGAGACATTGGTATTGGTAAGTCTAAAAGTCGTTTGATTGATATTGATGTGAATAAGCTAAATGAAAGTTTTGTTAATATCCCCATGCCCTCCGCAGACTCCAATTTTTATGATAGAGTTTCATCAAATGATAACTCGTTTGTAAAATTCAGTTTCAATTGTCTTACGGTTTCAGATGTTGCAGAAGGATTTTATAAAGCTAAATCTAATGCTGTTGGCTTAGATGATATTAATCCTAAATTTATAAAATTAATCCTACCCTGGACAATTCGATATATTGTGCATTTATATATACAACACAGTTATTACCACAAGTATATTTCAAATGGAATGGAAGTATGCCAAAGTCATTCCCGTCCCAAAGACAGATAGCGAATACCGTCCTATTTCAATACTACCTTATCTGTCCAAAGTTTTTGAGTATCTTTTACAAAAACAAATACAGGGTGTTTTTTTCAGGGGTATAGAGCTTTGAATTGAAATAAAACACAAGAAAATCGTTTTAATGTCCATCAATTTGGCTTTATTGGAAGGATAATTTTATGCCATTAATGCTTGAATATGATTTCGGGCATGTGGCCGCCGCAGCTGGCTCAAATAAAGCCAATTCTACAGGTCCAATTTTCAACCACTTTTTCGAGCATATGGGGCCGTATGTTGGCAATAACGCCACGAATGTTGGCTTCCAAGTCCCCTAACGTTTCTGGTTTGTTGGCGTAGACGAGCGACTTCACATATCCCCAAAGAAAATAATCCAATGGTGTCAAATCACACGATCTTGGTGGCCAATTGACAGGTCCATTCCGCGAAATTATGCGCTCATCGAATGTTTCCTTCAATAAATCGATTGTGACGTGCGCTGTGTGGCATGTACCGCCGTCTTGTTGGAACCACAACTCATCCACATTCATGCCATCCAATTCGGGAACAAAATAGTCGGTTAGTCGGCTCCAATTGCTGTGCACGGTGGCGAATCGATTCATTCGGGTCCTCTTCAACACTTTGCTCTACAGCGGCAATTGTTTCTTCGGTGCGCACTGTTCGACGTCTCTGCGGATGCGCATTATCACATAGAGTAAACGTAGTGCGAAAACGATCCATGGTTAACCGAATTAATTGCTCTGATGGACGATTATGTCGACCATAAAATGGACGGAGCTTGCGGTAAACTTCGCGAACTGAACCATTATTTTCGAAATAAATTTGCACGATTTGCAAGCGTTGTTCTTTTGTCAACCTGTTCATGATGAAATGGCAAACCAAACTAAATATTAATCACTTGACAGCTGACAAAATGGCCACCAGTTATAAAAGTGATGCCAACTTAAAGTTCTATACCTCAATGAAAAACACCCTTTATTTGAATACGTAAATACAAAAAAATTACTAACTGAGCGTCAATCAGGGTTTAGACCTCAGCATAGCTGTATAACAGCGTTAGCTGATGTTGTTGAATAGATAAGAGGTAACTTAGATGCTGGCAAAATGTCTTCTTTAGTATTGCTTGACCACTCAAAAGCTTTCGATACGGTTCACCATTCTATACTTTGCTTGAAGCTTTCAAAAATGTTAAATTTTTCTACATCAGCTGTTAGGTTAATTTCATCTTATTTAGCGGATAGAGTGCAAAGTGTAGCATATGGAGGACTTGTTTCAGATCCTATGCGAGTACAAAGAGGTGTCCCGCAGGGCTCAGTTCTTGGACCATTATTGTTCTCACTGTATGCGAATGACATACCCCAACAACTCAAATTTTCTAGTATACAAATGTATGCTGATGATATTCAAATTTACTTAAGTAGTTCTAAGGCTTCCATTAGCTCTAACGTTCGTAATCTAAATACTGATTTAAATAGTATATTTCACTGGGCTTCTACAAATGGCTTGCGTCTTAACCGTAAAAAGTCTAAATGCTTATTAATTTGTAAAAAAGCAGTCAAAATCGAATCCGAAATTGATATTATTCTTGGAGGTACTAAAATTGATATAGTTAGTTCTGTAAGAAACCTTGGTGTAATTTTCAACAATACTCTGACCTGGTCTAATCATATTAATCAATCATGCGGTAGAGTTTATAGTATGCTAAGGAGTTTATGGGCTATGCAGTATTTTACACCTCAGAAGATAAGACTTTTGCTTGCTAAAACTTACATACTACCAACCCTATTATACTCGTCAGAGGTTTTTTATGGGTGTAATTCGAAGGACATGTTGAAACTCAAAACAACTTTTAATAACGTTGTACGCTACATTTTTTGGACTAAAGAAGTTTGATCATGTAACTCAGTATTCCAATCGTATTTTTAATATTTCATTTAATAATTATTTAATGATAAAAAATCTTGTCCTGCTACATAAAATTATTATGATGAAAAACCCGAAATATCTTTATGACCGCTTACGGTTTACTAGATCCTCGAGAGGAAACGGCATTATCCAATATCGACATAATAATACGGCATCTGAAGGACAGTTTTATATATTAACAATACGTCTCTGGAACCAACTTACTCCCAATTTGCAAAATACAAGCAAGGCAATTAAATTTAAAAATTTACTTTTCCAATTGTATCGTAATCTTACTCAAGCTTATTAATCGTTAATATTATTTTTTCATTCATCTTTTATTATTTTTATTTATTTATTTATTTTTTATTAGTTGTATTTATAGCATAAGATATGTACACTTTCTATCATACACTTTATATATAACTTGTCTTGTTGTACTAGGAAATCATAAGCGTAATAAATACAAATACAAAATACAAATACAAATACCGATTCCGATATATCGGCGATACTTCTTACAGTTTTTTAGAGCTGTTTTGAACAAAAAATAAATAAATTTTCAACGTTTTTTTTTGCATAATAACTAAGAGAAATAACATATTAAAAGCTTTGCACCATAGTAGTGAAATGTTCTCTCAATGATAAATCATGTATGTATATTGTTAAAAAAAAATAATTTTTTTTTGTTAATTTCAGAATGAATTCAAATATCAATTTTAAATATGAATAATCTCTTACACTCTAATTTTGTATAATAAAAGAATTACTCTACTTGAATTTTGTTAATTTTAACTTGAGCTCAATTTCAATATGCGATCGGTATCGGCGAAAAAATCATATTTTACAGCGATTCTATGTCGACAGAAATTACAAATGGTTTAAAAAAAACGTTTGGAACAAATCACGGCATTCGAAAATAAAAATATTTCCATATAAACTCTATTGAAATATTTTCAAATTACGAGTCGTATCGGATGCCGTAATTTGCCCCCTGGTTTCTGTTCATGTTCGTAAAGATGATACTTTTACGTAAGAACTAAGACTAACCAGAATAAAATCGACCGAAAAGTTACGAAGTTATAAGCAATTGAGTGAATAAATCCAATCACATACTTTCCGAATATTTGATTTTTTCGACAATTTATGAAATTATTATTTTTTATTTTTTATGTATTTTGACTTACTTATTGCTATTATTTACTCACTCAATTGCTTATAACTTTGTAATTTTTCGGTCGATTTTATTCTGGTTAGTCTTAGTTCTTACGTAAAAGTATCATATTTACGAACATGAACAGAAACCTGACGTTTTTTTTAACCGTTTGTACTTTTCTGTCGCCATAAAATATGATTTTTTTTGAAAATGTGCCCTATTTTCAACGATATATTTTGAACCGTTTTACCAATCAAAGATCCGATTATACATAATTATTCGTCATCTCAATAACTTGCATTTGAATACCGAAGAACGACCCAATCGGTATTTCTAGCTCGAGATATGGTTGATCAAGTGAAAAAAGGTCGAAAAAATGAAAAAATTATAATATCTCGAAAACTGTTCCATAAAAAAAATTTAACCTTGATTTTCGAATTCAGCGAAAGAAAATACATAAGGAAAACTACCTCTCATCAAATGTACATGAAAAAAATAAACTAGTGTTATCACTGAAATTTAAAAAACCCAAATTAAAGGGTATTCTATCAGTTAATGTAATTTTGACTGCAAAATTTTGACAACTTGGAAACCGTAAAATTCAAACTTTTGAAATTTTCGAAAACGCTAAAACTAAAAAAAATCAATACTAAAAGAAATCGCACAAAAACAAAAAAAAATCCACAAAAATAAAAAAATAAAAATTACTTAAACAAACAAAAAGTTTAGCGGGTACTTAAAATTGTTTTAAAAAGCGTTAAAACTAGAAATATCTCTAAAACCAATAATATGCATTGAAAAAAAAACAAAATAATATATCGCTAAAAACCGAAAAAATCGCCAAAACGAAAAAAAAACACCAAAACCTAAAAAGCACCGAAACTAAAAAAATCGCAAAAAAAAAACAAACAAGCGCCGTATGGAACCCTTATATTTGGTGCCCAGGATGGTGATGCTCATCCTGGCCAAGAAATTTATCAATGGTAGCAACTTTTTACGGAAATAATCAGCCATCTTTGCCTTTTAAGCCAATATAAACTTCCTTGCAAGCCTTCTTTTGAAGAATTTGCTCTTTTTAGCTTACCTTTGCGTTTACATAAAACAATTTACTTGTTCAAATTGTGTTTACATAAAACGTCAATTACTGCATATGAGCTAATTTTATTGAAAAAATTTTGTATCTCACCTAGAGCTCGGCTTTGAGGCTTTGAATAGGCCTTTTGAATTCCCTTTAACATTTGCTTTTCATTCCTTAGTTCAGATTTTTTCTGAATCCTTGCTTTGTCTTAAATCAAATTCGTAGTTGGTTGTAGAGTCAATGGAAATTTCTAATCGTTTCTGTTTCACATTAAACCAATTTGAATTCTACATCTTCAAAAGCTCTCACTTTGAAACTTCTACACTGATGATTGGTGTGAAAATTTTTGTTTTCAAAGTCTTCTTTAGAAGCAAGGACGACGCATTCATAAAAATTTAAAATTATTTAATGAACTTCAAGCAACACACTTCTTTATATGAGAGAATATTCGTATTGCTGACTTATTGACTTAATCAATTGGTATTAAAAAGGAATTCATTTAAGCTTTATACAAATCATTAATTTTACTTATGAGAGAATCAGCATCATTTCAAAATTATTGAGGAAGCACAAAAAACAACAAGCTAGTTTTGTCGCCAATCTATTTTCTTCTCAAGTACATAAAACGCCCCCTGGGCTTAAAGTTTTAGCATTTGAAACAGGTTTTCAAAGCTTTTAATTAATGTTTTATTTAATTTTCATTTGTGCCTAACAAATTCTTATCTAATTTCTTTTAGAGAAAATTAAAATCTTTTAAATTTATGGTATTGTATCTACATACATATTTCTATTCCTTAAGCACACAAATGCTTTATCCAAGAGTCACGCAATGGCATACGACGACGATGACGGCTGGTCATGTTAGAGAATCTTTTTTTTTTTTTTTTTTTTTGTGCAAAAAAAGACGACTTGTTTAACTTGATCATTATTTTGATCATGTGAATTAAATGTTTAAAATGCATTCATTTCCTGTACGTACGTACGAGTACCTGACATTACACATCTCGCGCGCTCATTGTATTGCATCTTGGATTGTAATAATATCACAGGTACGAGTATCTGACATCTCAGCACTACATCGCGCAGCTCGAATGTGTCTGCCAACAAATGAAATAATACATTTTACTCTGTATATTTAGTTACAAACGCGTGCTAAGTATGCAAAAATGAAGATGTTCTGCAAGTTTTGTTGTTTGTTAGTAAAATTTAGTTTAAAATTCTTGCTTCTAACAAATTGGCCATTAAGTGCATAGAATAAGAAAGAAAGAAAAAAAGAAAGAAAGTCAAAAGAATGGAGGAAATATGTATGTACGAGTATATTTAAGAATAAAACTACACCGTCTTTACTTAAGTCCAAGATTTTGAACAAGAGATTAATTCTTCTTTTTACGTTGAGAATAAAAGAACAAACGGTTGTTTTTTTCTTACTGACGTACTTTTTTTTTTTGTTTTTTGGTGGCGGTTTAAAAATTTATTGTTGGACATTTTGTTACCAACAAGATAATTTACGTTTCAACTACGAATATTTTTAGTAGCAGCAGCAACAGACGTTTTGTTAATTTATTACAAGTTTGTTGTTTTAAAGAAATTAAGTTTTCATTCAAAAAAAAAAAAAATAAATAAAAAAAATAAATAAATAAAAAATATACATATTGTGAACATTTTAATTAATTTTTGCTTTTGTTATTTTTATATGCTTTCAGCTCCTTTACAAGACTATACAGAAATTCAACAATATACAGGTAAGTGTGACTGCTGTAAAATTAAAAGCCTTAAATTTAAGTTAAGCAGCCATGGATGGCTTAACCGAAAGCGAATCAATTAAATTCGAAGCAGTTTAGATTTTTCATTTGTTTAAAAAAACTTTCACAATTCTTGTGAAATAAAGAAAGAAATTTTAAAGACATAAGTATTAGTGATGTAACGAATGTCAATTTTTAATATTCGCGAATACGAATGCGAATACGAATATTTGAAATGATATTCGCGAATACCAATACGAATATTTCATGTGAAATTTATAGACATTAAATTAGGACTCTATTTACGCCTGCAATATGAAATATTAAAAAATTGTTATGAAAAAGAACTTTATACTCCTGTTGGCGTGCTTTAACCCATTACCGCTCACTGTCCCCATATAAGGACACTTGTTCAACTGATGGCAACTCTAAAAGGAACCGTTATGTCTCTCAATGTAAAAACAAATATCTCTTCTAAAAGGTTTAAAAAATTTGTAGCAAAACTTACAAGGTGCTGTATAAAGTGCAAGTGTTATTTTGAGTCATTTTAATTGCGCATTACAATTCGGTTTACTTTGTTAATTTTAGTTTTGTTAATTTTTTGTGTTAAGCTGCCTAAAATAAAATAACTACAAATTGTTTTTACACCGAAGAGTGTGTGAATAATTTTAAAATATGTAGTTAACTAAAAGAAAAAGTGTAACATTTTATTATAAGGTATGATTTTGCTAAGCTGTCCCCAGTTGGGGACAATGGGCGTTGCAACTAATTATAAAAAAATATTTTTTTGCAGATTTTTTAATATATGCAATATGGCCCATTGCAATACCTTTAGAGGACAAAAAGATTTTTTACGACTTCAGGAGGCTGTTGAACAAATAATGGAAAGCGATGACACTGATGCTGAATATGATATTCTTATCGTGCCACCTGATACAGCTGTCATAAGTGATGAAGACGAAGGAAATGAAGAAGACTTGTTGTGTATAAATATGCCGAACGATGTGCCGGGAAAGATTGAGCTTGTGTATAGAAACAAAAATGATTCCAATTTAGATTGGAGTGACAGTGATGCTGAACCACTTTCTAGTTTTCTCAAAGAAAAGCTAAGAGGCAATATAGATCAGGGCGACTTCGGAGATCCTAAGTGGAGAAAGATTTTACCATCTTATAGTGCAATGCTTAATGGAAGGGATGCACTTCCAAATGGGGTTATAAAGTTCACAAAACTTTTTAAGAATCATACTCCCCGAATTTTGTTTGAAAAAATGTTCGATGTTGACATAATTGATTTGATAGTCGAGAACAGTGTTTTATACGCTAACCAAAACAACCGGCACACCTTCGCCCTTGATCGAGATGACCTGAAACGATTTTTAGGGATTTTATTGTTAAGCGAATATGTTGCACTACCTTCAGAGCGCGATTATTGGAGTTTGGATGAAGATTTAGGAGTTCCTTTGGTTGCAAAATCAATGAGCCGCAAAAAGTTCCTGGAAATTAAGAAAAACTTGCACTTCACTGATAACAGCCTAGCCAATAGTTCCAATGACAAAATGTTTAAATTAAGGCCTCTTTGTAATCTCATTGAGAGAAATTCATGTCCGTGGGGTGTTATGCATGAAAATTTATCGATAGATGAGTCCATGATGAAATATTTTGGTAGGCATCCAGCAAAGCAATTTAGTATGGGTAAACCGGTAAGATTTGGATACAAGAACTGGGCTGCAACAAGTTCCGATGGGTACTGCTATGTTTTTGACATTTATTGTGGAAAAAAAATGCACGTTCCTTCGAGTTCTGATCCTCTTGGTGAACGAGTTGTTAAATCTCTTCTTGCAAAAATGCCCATAGTACGTGCAGAACACATCGTATACTTCGACAACTTTTTCACCAACTATCACCTATTATGTGAATTGAAACGTTTGGGATTTAGAGCGACTGGTACAATTCGCGATAACAGAACCAAAAAATGTCCAGTAATGCCCGTAAAAGAAATGAAAAAAAAAGATAGAGCAGAATATGATTTTCGTTTTGATAAAAATAATGAAATCACAATAGTACGTTGGAAAGACAACAACGTCGTCACCATGGCAACAAATTTTGATTTTGTTCATCCACTAGGAAAAGTAAAAAGATGGTGTAAGGCTCGAAAAGAAAAGACTGACTTCAGTATACCTAGATTGTTTGTAAATTACAACCAGGGAATGGGAGGCGTTGACCAAACGGACCAATCTATAAGCCTTTACAGAGTATCCATTAGAGGAAAGAAGTGGTGGTGGGTTATTTTTTCATATATTCTAGATTTGGCGGTAAGTAACGCTTGGCGGTTACATGTTTTGTTATGCAGAGCTGAAAATATGACTCCAATGGACCAATTATCGTTCAGAAGAAACATTGCTAGGGCATATTTAACGCCTGGAATTTCTAGAAAACGTCCAACTTCTTCCACCGCAGTTGATGGTGATCGAAAAAACAACGGACACAATCCTGAAAGAATAGCAAATCAATTGCGATGTGTTGTTTGTCATTCCAAATGTCGATGGAGATGCGAATTATGCACAAAACACTTTGTGTAGAACGAAATTGTTTTGGTAAATTTCATAACTAAAACGCCCGTTGTCCCCATGTGGGCACACCCATTTTTCTTAAAAGCTAACAAAAAATTTTGATTTTTTTTTAATGAATTCCTTTTATTTTATCTATATTAAAGCAATCAATCAATAATAATAAAAAAAAAGTTTTTTATTAACAGTTTCTTTTTGGGCGGTAATGGGTTAAAGTTAATAAAAACTACCCAAAATTTTAATGATCCTCAATTAATAACACTGCACAACAAAATAGAGGTTTTTTTTATGACATTTAAATAAAAATGACTGATCCTTGTGTATTTTTGTCTCGTGATTACGATGGCGTCATTAGTTTTTCTCTATCAGCTCTTGTTTTGAAGAAATAGTGTCATTTAGGATTTGCATAATTTGCATCTCTTTTTGTATTATACCGTTAATATATTACGAATGGTACTCCAAACTTAAAAATACTTGCTGGATTATTTATCTACACAAAAATCCCTTTCATTTAAATAGATTCACATTGATGACTATATCAGGGTATCTGACTATTATTGCAAGGATGTTAAAAATCGTGTGTTTTTAGTTTAGTCCTTTTAAAATTTTTTGATTATAATTTTTTTGACCAAATATAACTAATTCTTATGTATTTTTGTTCGCTGATTACAAAAATAGGTTTATTTATATATTTGTGATTTGAACGGGCTAAGGTCCGTATTGCTTTTTAAGCCAAATTACATGTGTTAATTATTAATGAACAAATAACAACAGTCTGTTGTAAATATTCTGACTAACAACACATAGTTGAACGGAACAGCCAGCCGTTTTCGAAGGCCACTAAACCTTCATCATCAACTTTCTTTTGTGTTTCGTCCACTGTGTGTGGTGTCAGTAGATGTAGATTTCTGCTTTATATACTTAGCATTATTGCAAATGGAATGTGTGAATTGTTTTGATTCATCTTATTTCAATTTGCTGAAAGCTTTTTTTGTAATGAAAGCTCAATTTTACCATCTCTATATTTACAACAGTCTTACCATTGTCGTTTGTTCTTTACTAATTATGCACATGTTAGTTAATTTGCTTATTTTTGTTCTACTTAAGACAAACTTTTTTGGTTTGTTACTATCAAGTATATTTTTTATTTTTAATTTTTGCCACAGGCCCATGGCTATTAATTTTAGTTAATTTTATTTGTTCATTAATAATTATCATATGTAATTTGGCTTTAAAAGCAATACGAACCTTAGCCCGTTCAAATCACAAATATAGAAATAAATGGAGTTCGAATAATAATTAAAATTAACTAGGTTTATTTATTTTCTAGCACTTCTAGTTTAAGAGATATTTTGTGTTACATAAAAAAAATTCTTGAAATTTTTCTATTCGAAAGCCATCCAAAAAAATTGTTTTTTATATTACATTTGTCCATTTACAAGTTATTAGTGCAAGTATTACGCATATTATAATATTTCAAAATGATACAAAGCACAAATTTCTATAAAAAATTTAATGGATTCGTACAAACTAATATTTTTATCCATTTATTTAAATTTAGTTTAGGATTTATGCATTTATTTATTTAATTTTTTTGGAAAAATATTCGTATTCGTATTCGCCTGAATTTGACCAATACCAATGCTTCGTATTCGCATTAAAAATGGCCGAATATTCGGCAATTCGAATACGAGTATTCGTGCATCACTAATAAGTATGTTGGCTTTCTAATTTTTTGAGAGATTTGCACGTTTAAGGGGCAGCGACTCACTATCCTACACAATCGCACTACTTTAAAAAAAATGCAAACCTGGGGGCAAATTACGTCACTCGTTATCGAACGAAATTACGAAATATTTCAATAGAGTTTATATGGTAATATTTTAAAATTTTGAACCGTATCGAATGCCGTAATTTGAACTCTGATCTAATGAATTATTTTGAAAATTACCATAAACTTCATCATACCAGGGTTGTATTTTCTGAAAAGTCGCACGATTGTGAAAAATAGTGAATCCTAGCCTTTAGCATTCAAAACATCCATATTCAGGCTTGTCACACATCATGATCAGAATGGTTTTGATTCCGTATTTTATACTCCGATCGTTTTTTTTTAGCTGCTTCAGATTCCGAATGATTTTGTTTATTCCCAAATATTATAAAATCTCTACTTTTCAAATAAACTATGATAGTGTTGCGCATGACAAAAGAACAAAACTAATTCTTTCTGCCAAATAAAAAACCGACTTCAATGTAAAGAATAAGCGAGGAGTTACATCATCCGTTGTTATGTTTCAATATAATTTTATGTTTTTCATATGAGCTTGTAAAAATTAAAAATATCTTACATTCTTAAATCCCAATCACAGTTTATTTCAAAAAGTTTTCGTGTATCTTGCTGTCACTTACAATTACTTAACAAGTTTTTGATTTTCACAGAATGAAACAAAAAAAAAAAAAAACTAACGACTTGTATAAGATTTCTGTAAACAAAAAGGAGTCAGCTGATTCGTAACAGAACAGAAAGTAAAAACTAAAGGCTCAGTTAGTCGACTGTAATGTAATGTAACTGCAACAGTAGGAAACAGCTGATCGGTATTGTTATGTGAAAAGTAATGAAAATGGTTATAGAGATGTAATGTAATGTAACCTACTTTTCATATAAAAATATCGATCAGCTGTTTCCAACTGTTGCAGTTACATTACATTACACTCGGCTAACTGAGCCTTAATTCTGCCTTACTTAAGACAGTAATACCTAATTTCATACCTGTTAAATTTCTATTACGATTAGGAATCAATTAGATTACATTTGAAAAAAAAATTGTACTGATTATATAATTCCATTTTAGAGAATTTCTGATAAATAATTGATTACGATTACTAATGATCGAAAAGTAATCTTAATTACTAGAAATTACAACAAAATAATCAACAAGAATCAAAAAAATAATCCGACTACTTTCAAAGATTTTGTTGTAATTTCAAGTAATTCAGATTACTTTTTCATTATTAGTAATCGTAATCAATTAGTAATCGTGCGACCCTAAATAGTAATTTAATCATTACTTCACCTTCAAAAAAAAAAGTAATCAAATTAGTAATCAGTGCGATTACTAATCATTACCTAACAGCTATGCCTAATGTAAGGCATTTTTTTTTCATGAAATTAGTTGCATGAAAATTTTTTATTTGTAGGAGGCTGAGGGAACAAATCATATCAAAAAAGTTGCCAAAATGCATCAGAGATTCATTTTACGTTGTATTTTATAAAACATTATCTTTTATAGTGCTGCAATTAGCACATAGAAAAAAAATTTATTCCACCGGCATGATTTAGACAAATCATGTTAATGTATACCTGATTTTCATTTTGCATAAGGATAAATCATCTCAAAGTAGTTGATTTATTTTAAATAATGTCGAAAATAATGTTTTTCGAACTCAATTTATGTATGCAACCCTGCTTTGCTTTTGAAATTACAAACCCCATCCCTGGGTCATCCATCAATAGCAAGGCGAATTCACATAAGGTGATCTTAATTCGCCAGCTGACATAAATTTCCTACTGTCAAATGAACCAAAATGTTAAGAAATATTTTGACAGCAGAAAATTTTACACTAACAAATATACAAGGCGAATATGCAGAGTTGCAAATCAAGACCACCTTATATCAATTCGCCTTGATGAATAATGATTGACAATTACGAAAAAAAGACATTAAGGATTATTTAATCAATTTTAAACATCAACTATATGTGAATAAAATTCACATTAAAGCTGCTGCGCCCGCCCGCCCACCTTATAAAGCACGTGCATAAATTGAATTTGAAAATTCGAACAACAAATCACTCACAAGTTCGGTGGAAACACTTGGAAGTGATTTACTTAAACATACTTGATTTAAGGTCGGTGGAGACATACTTTAAGAATTTTATATTTCTTGAATATTTATTTTAAGTATTTTAGTCTTGTGAGTGTGAAAAGTTTCATTAAAATCTAAATGTTCAGTTTTTTAGCGTTCCAGAACTTTTATCAAACAACACCCCCACCCAGTGTTTTTCACAGCTTTTTGTCCAAATTTCAAGCAAATATTTTCCTTAATTAGATCACATAATTTTCTAAAGGATTGTGTAACAATCCTTTAGAATACTCCCTTAACAAATGAAATTCATAAATAATAAATTTTTTATTATTTATACGAAAGAGAGAAAACTCAGTCAACTTGTTGCTGCCTGGTAGTTACTTGTCTGACTATTTCCATGTACTCGTATGTACATATGTGGGGTAATAATTCTTTTTTCTTTTTTGCCAGTACTTGTACATGATTACCGGAAATTTATGATGACTACCTTCTGCTGTAACATGGCAGACATGACTTTTTTTTTTGCTGCTTTTTTAAAATTGCTGGACTACTACCAACAGTTTTGTTGCCATTCAGTTTATTACCCGAATAGGTCTAGAAGAGTTGTTGTGTATGTTTATGCATAAACATACATACATAAATATGTATGTATGTACATGTATGTATGTATGTCTGCATGTTGTAAAATTTAAAATGTAAAAGACCTGTTGCATAAAGTTAGTTAGTTAGTGTTTCTTCTTTTTCTGTTTGAATTTTAAGTGTGGGGTATAAAACAAATCCTTTTATTACATTCGTGTTTCGAGATTAATGCAAAAATTATATGATATCCACGATTGCTGCATACGAATTAAGTTTGAAGAACGTTAGAGGGATATATAGATAGACAACGTTCTAACTATGTTTATCGTTTTAACGACTTAAGGACCGTTAGTAGTTGGATTAGCCACGAAAATAAGGAAATTGTTCATAAAAATTAAAACTGCATTAAAAATGTTCATGGGTGATTTGTATTATTAAGTGAACGTATTATTTATGTGTAGGTAGGCAAAGATTTGCGCAAGTTATGATAGATGCATCATAGTTAGCAGCTGTGGAAAAGATGAAAATAGTACACATTGTACAATTTGCTAAGAAGTTTTTTATTTTCATTTCTTTTAGCATAAAAATTTAACATTACTAACTAACAAGAATAGAAAATGTTAACTTTTCTTAAAGTCAAAATTAATTACAAGCTAGTTTTATTTCCATGATGACAGACATCATAACGATTTTTTGCACTAACTTTTGCGTAATTAAATTTCATATTTATTTCAATTATATGCAAATCATATACATGTCTACATGTTTTAATCAACGGCTTTTGATTTACATACATATATAGGGTGTTTTTTTCAGGGGTATAGAACTTCGAATTGAAATAAAACACAAGAAAATCGTTTTAATGTCCATCAATTTGGCTTTATTGGAAGGATAATTTTATGCCATTAATGTTTAAATATGATTTTGGGCATGTGGCCGCCGCGGCTGGCTCGAATAAAGCCAATTCTACAGGTCCAATTTTCAACCACTTTTTCGAGCATATGGGGCCGTATGTTGGCAATAACGCCACGAATGTTGGCTTCCAAGTCCCCTAACGTTTCTGGTTTGTTGGCGTAGACGAGCGACTTCACATATCCCCAAAGAAAATAATCCAATGGTGTCAAATCACACGATCTTGGTGGCCAATTGACAGGTCCATTCCGCGAAATTATGCGCTCATCGAATGTTTCCTTCAATAAATCGATTGTGACGTGCGCTGTGTGGCATGTAGCGCCGTCTTGTTGGAACCACAACTCATCCACATTCATGCCATCCAATTCGGGAACAAAATAGTCGGTTAGTCGGCTCCAATTGCTGTGCACGGTGGCGAATCGATTCATTCGGGTCCTCTTCAACACTTTGCTCTACAGCGGCAATTGTTTCTTCGGTGCGCACTGTTCGACGTCTCTGCGGATGCGTATTATCACATAGAGTAAACGTAGTGCGAAAACGATCCATGGTTAACCGAATTAATTGCTCTGATGGACGATTATGTCGACCATAAAATGGACGGAGCTTGCGGTAAACTTCGCGAACTGAACCATTATTTTCGAAATAAATTTGCACGATTTGCAAGCGTTGTTCTTTTGTCAACCTGTTCATGATGAAATGACAAACCAAACTAAATATTAATCACTTAACAGCTGACAAAATGGCTGCCAGTTAAAAAAGTGATGCCAACTTAAAGTTCTATACCTCAATAAAAAACACCCTTTATAAACAAACAAAAGTAAAATATGTTTAAAATAATTCTCTCTGCCAGAAAACCCCGACTTCAATGCAAAGATTTGATAGAAGATAGGAAGAAGTACGTGAAATATAAAATTAAATTTTAATGGGCGTGCATCCGCCCATTTTTTAAATGCAAGATTGTGTGTTTTTGAGAGCTCAGGGTGCATGTTAAGTCTTGCAAAAATAGAACCACTTAAAATAAAATAATAAATTTTAATGGGCGTGACTCCGCCCATTTTTTTAAAAGGAGGTTTGTGTCTATTTTATAGCTCAAGGTGTGTGGTAAGTTTCACAATAATCGGTTAAGCAGAACCGAGTGAAATATTATAATAAATTTTAATTGGTGTAACCCCGCCCATTTTTTCAACTTTCAAATTGTGTAATTACAAGAACCAAAGGTGTTTTATATATATCAAATAAGTAGAATATCATAAAATTATATTTAAAATAAATTGTGGGCGGAGTCCCGTCCACTTTGTTTAGAATGGGACCAATGAGAAGCTATACCCTCTCAGACAACAAAGAATGTTTTACAATCGGTCTAAAATATACTGAGTTATGAAGATACACACCTAAAAAAAGAGAGACGAATTGTTACCTCCTCATTTTTTTGAAGTCGGTTAAAAACATTGACAGTTAGTACAATGCAAAAAAATCCATATGTATGTGACTTTTTCAGACCCCTGCGGGCTAGAAAATCATTAGAAAAATAAAATAATTATAACACAGATCACGGGAAAAAATTATATAATTTGTAACAACAAATAGATCTTTCAGAAAATAAATTTTTCCTAAATTTGGGGTCTACTAAAACAATTAACCTTCATTAAGGGCTTTTTAGGAAACTTTTTGCTTAGGCAACATTAATTTTTTCAATTGTTATAACGTTAATAAAAAAAAGTCTCATGTCTCAAAAGATTACTTGAAAAAATTTTCTTAAAAAATTATTTAAAAAAAAAGCCTATTTTATTGAAAGGACGTCTAAATAACAAAAATTAAAAATTTTAAAAACCCCCGACTTTCTTTCAGAAAAGATGTTATATCTTCTAAACGGCTGGACCGATTTTCTTCAAACATAGCTAAGAACGCTCTCGATCAACTCATCTTTCAAACAGAAAAAAAACTAAATGAAAATCGTCCAGCCGTTTGGCCTGTACGTGGACACGGACAGACACACAGATACACAGACACACACTACAAACTTATAACACCCCTTTTTTAGTCGGGGGTTAAAAAGGGTATTTGACAGAAATATTTTATATTTAAAGTGACTTTTATATAAAGCTATTTATAAAAAAGTTCTTTCTATAAAAATTAACTTGTATAAAACTTATCTTCTATAAAAATCACCTTTTATAAAAAATTAGTTTTTTAATATTTTTATAAAAAGTACATTTTATAAAAGTACGTTTTGTAAAAAGTACATTTTATACGAAGTACCTTTTGTATATTTCATAAAAAGTACCTTTTATAAACAAGTATCTTGCATAAAAAGTACCTTTTATTTCATAAAAACTACCTTTTATAAAAATTACATTTTATAGAAAGTAACTTTTATTTACTTTTATAAAAGGTACTTTTGTAAATGTACCTGTTATAAAAATTATGTTTTGCAAACAGCACCGTTTCTAAAAAGTACATTTTCTAAAAAGTACTTTTTTAAAAGTATTTTTTCTGACAAATACATTTTTAAGTTCCTTTTGTAAGTAAATTTTATTAAAAGTACCTTTCATTAAAAGTACCCATTAGAAAAAGTACGTTTTATAAACAGTATCTTTTATAAAAATTGCCCTTATAAAAAGTAACTTTTCTAACCTTACACAAAAAGTACCTTTTACAATAAGTACCTTCCACAAAAAGTATTTTTTTAAAGTACCTTTCATAAAAAGTACCTATTATAAAAACTGCATTTTATTTACAGTATCTTTTATAAAAGTATTTTTTGTTTACTTTTTATAAATGGTACCTTTCATAAACAAAATAAAAAATATTTTAGTAAGACATTAAATTCAATTGAACTAGAATGAACTTTAATCAGGAATAATTTCTTGATTCTTGATTAAAAATATATTTTATAGAAAATATCTTTTGAAGCAAGTAACTTTATTAAAACTATTAAAACCAGAAGTGCCAATAACATATTAAGCAATATTATAATTATGCAGCAAAAATTTTTCAAAACATTTTTAATGGCTTACAAATTATAATTATGTATATTAGACCCCTGCAAAAGACCATTTACAAGAACTTTTAGAGACATGAAGGATTTTTCAAATGCTTTACTACAGCGAAAGCTTCTAAAACAAACGCTAAACAACACTGTTGCCAAGACATTTGTATCAGTTATTGCCGGTATAGGAGTAAAGAAGAAAATACTTCGTGACGGATGTACATACGCACACAAGTTGTGTGTATGATCTTTTATTTTTCTGCGCACATACAAACGTACACATGCATTGTGCGATTGCTTTCAAAAACTACCCTTAAACACATACCATCTACATCTTAAACACACACTCAAACGTACAATATGCAAAATAACAACCATACATGCATCAACACTACTTCTTTTGATTGTTTGTGATGAACAAGAAGTCTTCGCGACATCAATTGTAAGCATTCATATACACGGATATTAAAACATCAATCCTGCCTCGCTTATTAAACGACATCATTTATTATTGGTTTAGTACAATACATTCTACGACAATGCATTTTAAAAACAGACGTATTTACATTTCAAGACTGTTTATGCAGGCCTCTAATGTATATGTATAACACTGACATTCCCGTAATGAATGAAATAAGCACTAATTTAAATCATTATGCGAAAGTACTTATTTTAGTACTTTCCAGTTATTAATGAAATATGTATAGAAAAAAATTTATTGGTCGTAAAAATGAATTTTGAAAACAAAGAAGATTAAATTAATTTTGAATTTACGTTAAATTGACTATAATTTTTATTATAAAAATTAAGTACATGTAGACAAAGAGTAATCCATTAATTTTTGGATATTTGTAAGAAAAAAAGAATAGATTCTTGCAATCCTATAAGTGCGATGTTTTGAAGGTAGTACATTGCTAATGGGTGACCTATATTTTTGTAATTTTTAAAACAAAAATAATGGGTTATTCAGTAAATTTGTACTTACGACTGGGAAGTACATACCCCTTTATTTTATTTCCAAGTATTAAATACTGGCTGACATTTTTGACAATTCTTCTGCTATATATATAAAATCGTAGTGTGTGTTTATTCCTAACGCATGATCTCTGGAACTACAAGAGCTGTGGAGATGAAGTTTTGAACACAGGTTCGGGTCAACACCCGGTAGGTTTTCGTTTTGTTTTTGACCCATCAAGTGACCAATGTGTGAAGGAATTTGTAGTAAAAAAAATAATTGAGGGTAAGACAACGTTTGACGGGCTCAGCTAGTAAATTTATAAAAAAAAACCTTGCGACCTAACCGGAAAAAAAACTTGATTTCGAAGCTGAAACATAAACGAATCAACGTACCATCCAGTTGAGTTTAAATTTATAGATTAATCAGACAATTAAATGTTTTATATAAACAGTTTTAAAATGAAACAATCTTAACATACATTTGTATATATACGAATAAACAATTTAATTTACCTGCCCGGAGTGTTTGCTAATCTATCGTGCTTCAGGTAAATAATGAGGTGCTAAATATACAATAAAATGTTAAGCATGTGAAAAAACTCACGTTTTGCAAAAAATAAGACAGAAAAAATTAAAAATTCTAAACAAAATAAAATCACTTTGAAATCATATTTGAAACAGTAGCTAAACATGTACACAAATAAATATTTGTGTAGAAAGTTGTCATAATAGGTCTGTTCATTTACTTTCCCAGATACAGAAAAAATTAACAAACGCGGTATTAGCAAACACTTGCAACAATAATTAGCCCAATTCACCACTAAGAATTGTTAAGTGGTGAGCTTCAATATACTATACCATTTTGCACAAGCAACGATGCTAGACCATTTGCACGAGATTGTAAATTGGGCTATTGTATTAAGTATTTAATTTAAAGAAGTTAAAATAGAATAGCCCAATTCACAATCTTGTGCAAATGGTCTTGCATCGCTGCATGTGCAAAATGCTACAGTATATTTATACCCACCACTAATAATTGTTAAATGGTGAATATCAATATACCACACCATTTTGCACATGCAGCGATGCTAGACCATTTGCACAAGATTGTGAATTAGGGTAATATGTTTTTTTGCTATTGCAAAGAGTTCACATTATCGAGTATGTACTGTAATGTTCATTAAGATACGTTGCTTAGGAACATATTCTGGTTTTATGAATGAATTATCAAAAAAAAAAAAACAGAATTTTTTTTATAACTTTAAGCGAAATTAATGAGTTGTCATAAATTTATTTAATTCATTATTAATTCTTTTTATAATTTATTTGGAGCAAAACGTAAAACACTCGAGTGATTAATAACAAATTGACACAAATTTCAATTAAAGAACAAACCCCGAAAGCTTAATAATAGCTTAACAAATAAATCTTTAAATTCCCATATCGAACACACAAAATCAACAAAATCATCAAAAAAAAAACTCATTACAAAAAAAAAATAACGATAAAGCAATCAACACGTTTGGGACATTAACTATAATTTAATATGAAAATTGGTAGTAAAACAATTTTTATTTTTTTTTTATTTCATTCTTCGTTATGAATGCACGTGCTGACGTTATGTTTTTTTTTTCGTTTGTCATGCACTCCACTGCTGCTCACGGCCTGCAGTTAAATGCACTACGATTTAAACTTGAGTTACAGACTGTTTGGCTGTTATGCCTCTTTTTTTTAATCATGCGTATAAGTAATCGGCCATAAGAGGCCCATTAGTCATTAAAAGGCCTAAGTGAAATAACATCAAGTATTAATTTACTGTGACTACTTAAAGCAACTTGTACAAGCGGACTTTTTTTAAAACTTGTATGACACAAAGTTTATTTGTTTTTATTTTTATTTTTAAAAGGTAAATAACACTGAAGTTGATACGAGTAGTTTCATGACTTCTTTATTATGGAAGAGTTAATAACTTGGTATTTATGGTGTAACAAATTTTGTATTGTCATTGTCATTGTTTATTAGCCAAATTAATGTGGCATTAAATGTTTTCAAGTGCAATTTTGTCGTTTCGGTGTGGCAATTACTGTTAAAATGAAACAGTCATTAAGAGTAGAATATGTGAATCAATAAATTGTTCAAAAAACACTTTAAACATTTTTGCCATTTACTAGATACAGCTGGAACGGTAACACTTTCTTTTTGCCAGAAAAAGTTTAATTTTATTATGTAAGAACGAAAGCATCAGAGTTTAATGATTCTATTACGACGTGCTGTTTTAAGAGTTTCGTTTTACTAGAGGGCTTCAACTGGCAACTGTCAATTGTATGATGAAAATGTTTTTAAAACAATTCATTTTGTTCGGAAAGCTGTGATGAGTTTCAAACGATTTCTTGAATTCATATTGAGCCAATCTCTATTTATTGCCTACAAAGATTAAACAACCAGAGGGTAGATTTAGAGATGTGCAAATGTCGTGATTTTATCGTGTCACGCGTGATTCAAATTTACAATTAATCACGCGTGAGTGCGTGAGCCTGACTTAAAAATAAATTACTCGTGCGTAATCGTGCGTGAGCTATTTTTAATAACAACGCACGAATTCTCACGTGAGTATCAATATACTATACCATTTTGCACATGCTACGATGCAAGACCATTTGCACAATATTGTGAGTTGGGCTATTGTTATAATTTTTTCAAGCGTAGTAAACTGGCTCATATGAAATTGAAATGTACCTATGTAGAAAAATAAAATTATTTTAATATATTTTTTTATGGTACACAACTATATTTACCCTAAATTTTAACTTTTTTTCAGAGAAACTACGCGTATATCCGCATTTATGAAAAGGCAGTCCTAAATGTTAGTTAAAAGTGTTTAAAACTATTTACATAATAAAATCTTATAGTTAAAATTTTCAAAATCTATCGTCACAACTTTTTATAAAAAAAATATTTTTAAAATTTACTATTTTAGGACATGTATTAATGTAACTATTAAACAAAGTTTTTTACAAAACTGAAAAAAATGAAGATACTTAAAAAAAACACATGCCTTTTTCAGGGAAATTTTAAAATTTTGATTTTTTAGTCTTTTCCCGATTTCACGAATTGATATGTTAATAAATTTTTTTCCTATTTTTATTTCAAATTTTTTTTTTCTTAACAATTTCAAGATTATGTCAAAGTGCTTTATCCGATAAAAATCGGATAATTTTTAAAAAAGTTACAAGCTTCAGAAGTTTTTTTGAGTACCAGGTAGTCAACTTTGGCCCACTGTAACTCATGTCCAGCTCAAGCCAGAAGGCTGTCATGACATGTGTTGTAAAGCCTAAGTCCTCCTCTACGGATGTTAGGAGTTTTATATAAATCCAATCAGTAGTTTAGAAGTTCCAGATTTATTGGCATTTACTTTGTAAAAGTCCCCACCGTGCAATGTAAACTTTGCATATACACGTGCATACATACATATGTATGTAATTACATACATACATATGTATGTGTAAAACCTATTTTACAACCCAAAAAAAAGATACAAATTGGATTACATACTTTTTCGTGAGCGTGCGTGATCGTGATAAGTTGTAAACCACTCGTGCGTGATTAAGAATATTTTGTTTGTTCAAAATCATTCGTGCGTGAAAGTACGTGAGTAAAATATTTATCTGCATGAGAGTGCGTGTCGTAAGTCAAAAAACACTCACGTGCACATCTCTAGGTAGAATACAAACAATATAGAACAATTTTGAAGACAAATTAAAAAAAAATTATGTAGCCAAAAAGGAAATAATTAACACATTCCAATTTTTTCTACTTTAAATTGAGCAATCCGATTATGGTTGGCAACCGAACTTTCGTGGCATTGCCAGTTGCCAAAACGGTATCACGGATGGCAACTCACTCAGTTGCCATATTGCAGCAATGCACTATCTGTTCAATTTCAATTTTAGCGGGAAAAATTGAAATGTTCAACTTTCGCTTTTTGAAAAAAAAATTACGATTCAATTAGTAACACTTCGACGCTATAAATGCCAAAAATTGGTGCCAGTTGGCAACTCTGTTTATAAATAAACAGCTGTGAATATTACCAAAAGACCAAGGGATATTGTCCACTTTTTTAAAATGCTTATTTTAGCAACAGTTCCCCCGCCGCAACAAGTCTTATGGTGTTTGCTTTGCTCATTTGGAAATAGTTTTTGCCGCTATTTCGGCTTTTGTACACATGTTGGCAACCACAAATTTTTATTTGCTGCAAAAGTGATAAAATTAAAAAAATCAAAACTAAATTAGATAGTTTACTCTTTGTTTAGGAAAACGAAAATATGCTTTAAAGCTTAAAAAAAGGAATTTGATGGTTAAAAATTATTCTAAGCAATAATATTTGCTTGCAGTAGAGGCGGTATTTCTGTAGGATTCGAAATCTTGGGGGTTTAGTTAATAAACATATATAAGTTCCCATAGTTCCTACAAGGAGCATATGACCATAAAACATGTTAATAAATAAACATGATTTTAATTATATAAAAACTACCGAAGCAGGAAGCAAATGCATATAGACGGTGCTTAGCCAACAAAACAAGCAAAAATTCATGATTGTTTTATTCACACATGCTCCCAATGAATTGCCTGCCATTGACTGACTTCGGATACGAATAATCCAAAAATAAGTTTTTTAACAAACATAAGAAAGTTAGCTAAAATCATAAACGTTATTTTCTTTAATTATTATTAAATATATATATAGTCCAACCACGATCACGCGTGCCTCATGCGTGACTCATAGGTGACTCACGCGTAACAAATCATGCCATTTGTACATCTCCAGTGAAAACGCATACTACAATGACAAAAACTACAGCATTAAAAGTGTTAGCAGGAGTCGTTATCATTGTTAAAGGCAACGCGTTACGCTATTATGATCACGCGTGATTCATGGATGATACATATGTGACTCACGTGTAACAAATCATGACATTTGTACATCTCTAGTAAAAGTACATATAACAATTAAAAAAACAACAGCATTAAAAGTGTTAGCAGGAGTTGCTTATCATTGGTAAAGGCAATGCGTGAGGCTATTACTAATACCTGCATAAGTTCTGAGGCGCACCGATGCACAGCATAACTTTTTCTAAGAAAACATTCCTTCGTTAAACCAGAAACAATTGAGCACCTGGAAATCAACATTCGAAGAGTTATCGGCGAAATACGGCCGCAAATGCTGCAAAAACTTGTTGAAAATTGGTGTTCCAGATTGCGCCTTCTAGGCGCCAGCCGTGGCGGCCACATAACAGAAATCATATTTAAACATTAATTTCTTCAAGCATAATGTCTGACATCGTAAATGGGTAATGGAGACCGCTCATGTCCAACTTTCGTCAATGCTCTGACATGGATGCCCGAACATATGTCTTAGCAACAATGTTCGCCATGAGATTCTCAGTTCGCAACCATTTGCAATAGAAAGAAAAGAGACAGAACAAATTTGGTATATATTCCATCTCTATTCACTTTTAACGGTACTCGTACTTGAATTTTTTTTAATTAATCAGTGAAACCAACGTCTTTGGCCCCTATGTGCGCCGGTCTGGCAAGGCTGTCAGCTACATAATATTTCGTATGTAATGGCAGGGTCCAAACATTATAATGAAATAAAAGTTATAGCTTGAATTGTGTTTTATTTAACTCTACTTTTGAAACCGAAAAATTAATAACCATACATACATATCGTTACCTTAATATAGACAGGCCTTAACTATTTTTTTTTAAATCGCGATTTTTCGATAAATTAGATGTTCTTTAATCGAAATATACAAAAACCTCGATTTCGAAAAATTAATCAGTTAGGGCCTTTCTGTATTAAGGTAACGATATATATATTTGTTTGAGGGTGGCGTTGACTGAAGTATTTAGGACGTGGACAACAAAACAGAAGGTACTGCGTTCAATCCCTTTATCCAACAGTCATTAAAATTAACAACACGCATTATTAGTAACGCTTTGTGTCAGTTGTTTAAGGAAAGTTCAAGTGATGAAGGCATAGTCACTGGTCACTAAACTATGCCGACTTCAGCAGAGACTAATCCTAATGTGACATCAGAGCGACCTCCTTCGTTGTGTGGAAAAATCATTGGCGAAGTAAAATAACCAATAAAATGGCTACTAAACACAGCTTCAAAATTTAATACGCCTCATTATTAAAAACGTGCTAAAAAGCAGAGTTGTAAAATAATGAAGATTTACTCTAGCTCTTCCTTCACGGCCTGTCTTCTCTATCATTATCCTATTCCTAAAGAAGATAGCACCTAGTAATAGTAGTAGGCATTCAGAGAGTGTTACTTCTCTTTGAAAAAAAAATAGGAGACCTATAAGTTCATAGAACGTCTCTAATTAGTTGAATCTCAATGAACTCATTTTTCAACCCAACATCTCAAAACATTCATTTTATTTTAAATCATAAGATTGTCTGAAACAGACACTTTAATCTATACGAATAAAATATGTTTGTGGTGTATTTTAAACAAAATTATAAAATCTCCTTGCTAAATCTTAACCACTGTCCATAAATTATAAAACAGCTCTACTTCTTCTCCTGTCACCACATCACGTTTTAGTCTCATAGGAAACTGCTGCGTGCGGCCAACGACTAAATAAAGCAATTAATTAATATATAGAATTTCAGATTCAGACACATTTTCAATGTTCCCTTGTTATTTATAATATTTTATGAATATGTGTTAAAAAAATAAAAACAAATGTAGCAATTATACATTTAGTATTATTTATACACAATTTTATATCGGCATTGTTGTATTTTACACAATGTAGCCGTTTATAATGACATTATCTTATCTGTTTTTCTATCTCTACTCGTATGTTGCTCATTCAGTCAGATGATGTCCATTTTCATTTAATGAAATTATTCTAGACATAAAAAAATGAATGTAGTGCGAGAGAGAGGAAGGTTTATGTAACAGCAATCACATTGTACAATGTTTGAAACACGTTCCAGCTTAATTTAACCATTATCTACAATTATTAATACAATTTGTCACTTTAACATGGAAAAACAATTGTGGCATTATGTTATTGTTTGTTTGTGGTCATGCACACATTGTTAAATACAATAGTTTAAAATTCTATAAATCAAAACATGTATGTATGTAGTAAATATGTGTAAACGATGATTTACAAACAAAAGGGGTTTTTTTTCCATGAGATTAAGGCCCAATAATCGACTTCTCAATTAAGTGTCATTTAGCTAATAGCTACTTAATTTTAACTTGCACTTAATTGCAGTTTCATTTTTTCAGTCGTTAAATTAAATGAACACTTAAATACTATGAAAGTGTGGTAGCATTGTGAAATGTTGATAGTTCTAAAAGAAAACAGATGTTTAATGTAAACAAGAAAGTTAGGTTATCAACATGTAGAAAATTAAAATTGCATAAAAACACATTTTATGAAACCAAAAGAGCATCAGAACGCATTTTTCTATTTATTTATTCCATGATATGATACTATGTATTGTATATGTTATATAAAGTGCGTTCGAGAACTCAAAAATTTGTACAAATTTTTACTATTTTTTACCGGATTGCGTTCGAGTACACAAAATCCAGTAAATGAGAGGGCGAATTGAGAGAGCAAAAAGATCATTTACTGAGTAAATGCAAGTTTTTACTGGACAAATTTTTGCCAGTAAAATCCAGTAAAACGAAACCATATGTTTTTAAATATAAACAAACAAAAGCAAAGGGAAACAAAAATTTTTAGTTTTTGATGAAAATTTTTAAAATAACAAAAAAACAAATGTATTAAGTTATAAGCATTACAACATTTATTTAAGTTTGATGCTAGAAAAATATTCGAGTATGTTATATATTCCACGTGAAATTAAAACGTGCGGAATTTCCAAAGAATGTTTGGAAATATGTATGTATTCACATGTGTATGTATGTATTTATGTATTTATATCCGTGCAGTCAGACTGTGGCAAAGTGTCTCTATGTCAACACTAAAATTCTAGTAGTAGTTACATTGTCTACAATTTCTCTTCTATTCGTCAGTATAAAAGAAATAGAGAAAACAGATGTGTATTTCTGGTGGATTTTGCAACAACTTGTCAATATATATAAATTAGTATGTACGTAAAGTATAGAAATGTACCAGTAAATGTCTGGTTGGTATGTCTCCATGTTCCCATAAGAACTATGAATTCACTACCTAGTCAATTGTTTTAGTGTTACTGTAGTGTAGATTTTCAATGACAAGCACATGCTAAATGTCTATAGCATAAAGTATTGTATGGGGAATAATTGTAGAGTAGTACTGGTGACAAAGTCAAAAGCGACTCAGTACATTTTCACTATTCGCACTTTCTGCAGGGATAATAACAATGCTATATCATTTTCGAACGATTTAATTTCGCATGGAATTCAGAACATAACTGATTGTTTTTAAACGTGAATAAAATTAATAAATTATTATATTGACATTTTTTTATACATATCGTCGGGTCGACGGTTCCTGGTTCGCCGTATGAAACATTTAAAAAAAATTACTTTGTGTACTTTTTTAAAATTCTTTCCCAGTTTTTCGTTGCCTTGAATATATCATACTAATAACTTCTCACGTTCAGGGTAAAAAGCTTAGAAACTTTAACGGCCTGACCCGCGATGTTGACAAGAAACTTTCTATCGCTTACTTATATTTAAAACAAAATCAAAATAAGAAAGTTTATTTTTGTTTTCAATATATGTAAGTAAGCTATAGAAAGTTTCTTGTCGACATCGTGGACCAGTCAAATAAGTTTAAATAAAAACATATGTCCATATCTATTACTTTTATTATTAAAGAAAATGTTCTATCGAGTATTTTATATGTATAATTTTTTAGCGCCAAAATTGGTAATCAGCTGTTGTATATATTTTACTGGATTTTACAATTTTTCCGTTCGCGTACTTTTAGGTGCAAACTTTTTTATTGAGAGTAATTTCTTTAAATTACTCAGTATTTACTCAGTTACTGGATTTTACTGGAAAAGTACTCAAACGCACCTATATTTATGAAAATTAAACGAAATTCTTTTTAATACGACCACATGATGTTCATGTACATGTTTTCAATAAACACACACAAGCACAATACCATTTGGTATGCTCGTAAGACTTAAGTGTGATTTAAATAGACAAGGTTGGGCATTTAAATGGCCCTCAACTTTATACTGAAAAAATGAATTCGGTACTTAAGAGGCACTTAAAGATAAATGACAGATAATTGAGAAGTCAATTATTGGGCCTAAGAAGTATTAAGTTGTCATTTAAAAATTAAAAACAGAAAGCTAAAACATTTTTTTAGTTAATTTTAATTATTATTCGAACTCCATTTGTTTCTATATTTGTGATTTGGCTTAAAAAGCAATACGAACCTTAGCCCGTTCAAATCACAAAAACATTTTTTGTTTGTTTTCGTAAATTGACATGAAGACTGGCTGACTGACTGACTGACATGCTATTTAATTTAATATCAGAATAGAAAGAACATTTATTTAACCTTTTAGTTTTATGTTAATCATAATGTTGAATAAATATGATGTGATTAAGATTTAGAATAAGCGTGAAATTTTCATACACAGTACATAAGATAACGATACCTGCCCTCTACAACGGACATGAAATATTTAACATTAACACTAACATCATGTTAACGAATAATGCAGACTAGTGATGTAACGAATGTCAATTTTTGATATTCGCATATACGAATACGAATATTTGAAACGATATTCGCGAATACGAATACGAATATTATATGCAATATAAATATTAAAAAATTGTTATGAAAAAGGACTTCACACTCTTGTTGACGTACTTTAAAGTTAATAAAAAGTACCCAAAATTTTAATGATCGTCATTAAATAATATTTGAAAATGATACAAAGCACAAATGTGTATAAAAAATTAATATATTTGTACAAACTAAAATTTTTAGTGATTTATTTAATTTCTTTGGAAAAATATTCGTATTCGTATTCGCCTGAAAATGGCCGAATATTCGACAATTCGAATGTGAATACGAATATTCGTGAATCACTAATGCAGACCAATAATTTTAATGCGTTGTTAAGAAATACATATGTGTACATTAGAGCGTCCGTTATTTATTTTTCTTTTTTTATTTCTTATATTCTCTCCCCCCAAATCGTTTGTTTCATGTAAAAAAAATACAAAAAAAATTTCGTAGCAATAAGTTGTGTTTTAGGGGGTGCGTCCGCCCCTCAAGCACTTTTTCCTTATTGCCACAGGTATTTAGGATTCTCTTATGATTTTTCATTTCGAATTTGAACAATTTAGTATATTTGACGGTTCAAAGTTCGCCGCAGTCGGGTTTTTAGATTTCTCTTTTACTTACTAATTGCTAATGTTCATATTGGAAGTGCAAAAAATGGATTTTATCATTCAAATGGACATAGGGTGCCCCTGTGGTTGAGCGGTAGCGATGCTAGCCTCTCAGTCCGGAGGTCGTGCGTTCGATTCCCACCATAGACCCTGGGTGTTTTTCGCAGACAAGCTAGTCGCTTTGCGAATTGTGTTTGTGTTTAAAAAAAAAATTTAAAAAAAAGGAATTAAAAGTGCATCCATCACGCATTGAGTTTACAAATAATAAGGAGATAACGACTTCTGCTAACAGAGTTGTTGCTGTTGTTATTGTCATTGTATTATGTGCTTTTATTAGAAATTGCATTATTTGTTACGCGTTAATCACGCACTAGTCACATGTGAGTCATGCATGAGTCACGCGTGATCGTGGTGGTATTTTTATTTTTATTTTATTTTTAAAGAGAAGTAACACTCAGGCAATAAATGCCTACTACTATTTCTAGGTGTTACCTTCTTTAGGAAAGGGATAGTGATAGAGAAGACACGAAAAAGTCCGGGAAAAGAAAAACTCTAGTGACCAGTGACTATGCCTTCATCACTTGAACTTTCCTATAACAACTGATACAAAGGGACACTAATGCACATCAGAAAAATGCGTGGTGTTGTTATTTAATGAATGTTGGATACAGGGATTAAACCCAGTACCTTAGGTTTTCTAGTCAAAGTGCTAACTACTTCAGCCGACGCCACCCTCGTGGTGGTATTACAGTAGACCGCAAAACTGAGGACACACCAACCATATAATTAAAGTTTCTAAGATTTTTCTTTTTATTTCAAAAACTAAGCAACAAAAAACGACTAAAAACACAAGATCAAAGCATAACTAATAAATTAACTCGAAAAATTATGACCTTAATTTCGTAAATGTAGAAAAATAAAAAAAATATTAGAGAAACATCGTTAGCTCGAGCCGCAATAGTAAGGACACACCTTATATATTATGGGAATTTACTTTAACAAATTACAAAATTTATGCAATATATACTTTTAAATACTTGGGTGGTGGTATTTGACTGTGTAAAGCACTCATTTAGTCACTCATGCAATATTTTTTGTCATTTGCGTCCTAATTTTAATTCCATATATCCAAGAAAATCGTTTTTACTCAAAAAGAGTTGATTTAACTGAAAATAAACCATTTCTATTTTTAAGGCCACATTTTAATGCCGCTTTCTTTTCTTTTTTTAACTTTTTGTTAAGAAAAATAAATTTTGAAGTTCGTTTAAAGTAAAAATTTACGGCCGTTAATAATAAAATCTATATTTAAAAAAAATAAAATAAATTTTAATGCGAATTTAAATTAAACAGTGCAACAAATGTAAGTTTTTTTCCTAGCAAAGAAAACGCCATAAATCAATTAATGTTTCATATATGTGACAGCGCATAGAGAAAGGGAACTAAGGGTAAAAAAAAATCAATTTTCACTTCTTTTTTTTTTTTTTGTGGACAACATCTGAGCATCGAATGAGACCGATCCCATGCCCCAAAAGTGTTCCCTCCCAGAGATATGCGTGTTTTATTCAGTGATGGTACACCAAAGATACACGTATTTAAATCTTTAAAATGGCTCTCCTGAACAAAACAGGTTTTTACCCTTAGGTCCCTTTCTCCATGCGCTGTCACATATAAAATTAAATCGGGCGACATTTTTTTCCGAGATTAAAGGAAAAAATAATGCAATGATCTTTAATCTATTAAGTTGAAGCCGAAAAACACCAATCACGAAGAAAAAGTATTCTATGACCTGACTGGCTATACATTATTTAGTAATAAATTAATTTTTATATAATAAAAAGATACATTGGCGCATATTCATAGTTTAAAAAAAAAGTATATTTTAAGAGTTTAAAACCATTATTTTGTATGGTAATGCTGGTTTCAAATTTTTTTATGGTAATACTGATTTTAAATTTTTAAAGTATAATTAATTTGTTTTATTTTATTAATTAATTTCAACTCTCCTGTGTTGCCTTGAACATTTTATATTTCGACAAAAGTTTTAACATTTATACGTGTGTAGTTATTGCGAAGATTTCTTCTTTACAATTGCAAAGTATCTCCCACTTATAATTAAAAGTGCACTTTCATCAAGGTAAAATAAAATGTATGCCTTTAACAACAAATTAAGGTTAAGTGCATGAGAATCATCCTATAAAAACAAAAACGAAACAAAATAAAAAAACTGAAATAAGAAAACTAAACTAGAACATAATAAATATTATGCAAGTAGGTAGAGAAGTATACACATTGATGAGATAAATGGAAATAAAACATATAAAAAATAAGATTAAAACACAAGCAGACACTTGCAATAATGATTAACCTTTCCAAGATTGTGACGATGATGAATGAATACACACATTTTTATTCAAAAACATGCATTATTTTTTTTTTTTTTGTGAAAATAAATAAAACATAGTACACAGTAGCAACAAGATGAAAAAGAAATATAAATTTTAAAAAACACGGCTGAACTTCAATGTGAATGAAGTTTATTAAAGAGATGTTAATGTTACAGATATATTTTTTTATAGATTTTCCAACGAAAAGAGAAACGTTAAGGGCCTCAGAAATAATAAATCAGATTTAATACAAATAAATGTCTCAGATAGGGTGATTTTTTTTATAAATGAACTCAATTTTGAATTGAGACTAAATAAGAATTTTATTTATTTATATTGTTAATAAATTTTTGCAATTATATATAAATTATTGCTATTAATAACTGAAAATACATGAGAAATTTGAGCAAGGCAAGTCCCACGATTCCCAAAAATGTTTAGAAAAACTTCCAAATCGGGATTTGCTGGTTTTGTTTTCTGTAGTCTTCACACAATAAATATAGAAATTATTACAATTAATAACTGAAAATAAATAAATGAGAAAGTACCACAATTCCCAAAAATTTGTCGAAAAATTTTGTTAGTTTTTTTCTTGTGGAGCCCACAGAAGATGATTATTGATAACTAAAAATAAATGAGATATTTGTCATATGCAAGTTCCACAATTCCCAAAAATATTTTGAAAAATTCCCAAATTGGGATTTGATAGTTTTATTTTCTGTAATGCACACACCATAAATATAAAATTTTTTACTATTAATAACTGACCATAAATAAATGAGAAATTTCTACGATTCCCAAAAAATTTTCGAAAAATTCCCAGATTGGGATTTGTGAGTTTTTTCCAGTAGAGCCCACACTAGAGGCAAATGACTTTATTGATAACTGAAAATAAATAAGAAATTTGAGCAATGCAAGTCCCAGAATTCCCAAACATGTTTTAAAAAATTCCCCAATTGGGATTTGTTAGTTTTGTTTTCTGTAGTATCCAGACACCAGAGGCTGAGCGAAAGATTTTGTTCGTTTGCAGAATAAATATAAAACTTTTAACTTTTAATAGCTGAAAGTAAATATGTGAGAAAGTTTCACACTTCCCAAAAAGAGTTTGAAAAATTCCCAAATTGGGATTTTTAGTTTTTTTTTCCTGTAAAGCCCACACTAGAGGCAGAGCGAAAAATTTTGTTTGCGGAATAATTAACAATATATTGCAAAACAGTTTTTAATTTCTGAATCTCAGCTTGGCGATTGGAGAAAATATGGGGAACATAGCAAATAATTATATTTCGGAATGCTCCGATTCTCGGAGCCACACAAATTATTATATTTTTTTTTTAATAAATATTTACCTTTATCGGGAATAAAAGTTCACCTGAAATGTATTCCCTTTCCCTAAATTTGTAATCGTCAATATTTACGTTGTTGTTTCCTCCGTGAATTATTTTCAAATTTTGTTCACAATTTTTGTTCATGGGAAATATTTCACGTGAAAAAAATGTTCGCATCCTATTCCCGATAAAAGTGATTTTGTATAAAGAAACCTTTCAAAAAATTTTATGATCTGTATATGTTTGGAAAGAAACATTTTTTAACTAAAAAATAACATAAACACCCGAAATTTTGTTTATTTTTTATATTATTTACGAATATTTTTTAACTGAGGCAATATATATATATATATATATATATATATATGTAAATGTATGTATGTTTGTATTTAGAAAAAATTCGTTCCACTATTTGCAAAAACCCACACGAAATATAAGTGAACAAATATAAATTTTAACTTCAAAAGTTAAATATCTTATAAACTATAACAGACTTATTTATAAAACTTATTAAGGCTTTATAAAGGGTTTTTAAAACAAATTTTCATACAAAGTATTTCTTAAAACCCCTTTATAAAGCCTTCATAATTTTTATTTTTATATATTTATATATTTTTTTTATTTAAATTCTAACAGCCTTAGAATTTAAATATAGGAATTTATGTGAATTTAAATTTTTAAATTCGAATAATAATTAATTCATTTAGCCGAGATGCATTATTTCGGCCCACTGTAATTTTGGCCCCGAAGGAATGCAAGAACTTAACTACAGGAATTTATATGAACAAAAATTTTTAAAATCTAATAAAATAAAATTAAAAATTTTAAATTTGTCCACTGTAGATCTGGCACTCTCAAGGCTGGTACTCACTATCCTACTCACTACTCACTATCCTCACTATCACTATCCTACATAATCGTTCCACTTTTGAGAAAATGCAACTCTGATCTAATGCAGTTTATGAAAATGTTTAAAAGACACCCCTGATCTAATGATCATTTCTCCAACGTCGAACGATTATGTGGGCTATTGAGTATCAGTCTTAAGGAATAAAAATCAAAATTTTCGTCTCGACTGCACCTCTTCTATAGCTGTGTGAATTTAAAAAAAAATCTAACCATTCGTTCTGAAACTGCATATTTACACCCCATTTCAGTTTTTAATTGCCCCACTGTGTATCATCATGACTTGTGACGCCAAATATTTCTTCCCCTGTCCTTAAATGTAAAAAATTCTTTGCCAACTTTTAACAAACAAATTTTAATTCTTTTGTAAATACATATGTATGTATTCTGGCTCTAGATAAATGTTGTCTTCATACAATAAATATATAAATATCGCTCACTTACTTCAACAACGTCTTAACTCAATAAATTTTATTTTTGATTTAATAATACTTAATTAAGCCTCCCTTAATATGAGCCCTTATTATGAGCAACTTTCGATCTTCGACTGTAGTCGAAAGTACTGATCGAACTAATTTTCATTTGGTATTATGGCGAGCATTCGACAAAGAACGTCGTTATTGTGAATAAAATTGACAAAAAATACCTTAAAATTTGTGTTTGTGTACCTAAAAATAAACATTGTTCGACATCTAGATTTTTTAACAATTTTGCATATTAAAATACTTCATCGAAAGCTAAATTCTGTTCGTTGCTCAGCGAAATTTTCGATGCTCATAATATGAATTTAACATTCGATTTTCGATGTTCGATACCCAACGAAGGTCGACAATCGAATGCAACTCATAATAGGGCCTATTGTGTTAAAACTTCATAGAAATATTTTGTGTACTCAACTCTTGAGCGAAAAATTAAATTTTCTTTTTCCACTAAAATGTGTGTAAATTGGAAAGTTTAAACTAGTTTTCCGTAAAACTAGTTTTTTTTGAGTTATGATGTTGTTGAAGAAAATTAACGATATTTATTTTAATATTCTAATACATTTAAAATAGTTTCCCACCTCTGCCAGAGGTAAAAACTATTTTTTTTTTTTTTGAGTTATGATGTTGTTGAAGAAAATTAAAGATATTTATTTTAATATTCTAATACATTTAAAATAGTTTCCCACCTCTGCCAGAGGTAAAAATATCTCATAACTTTATTTTAGTCTGACACATGAAAAGAAACACGTTTTGATTTTACAATGGCACTAATAGAAATAGACAGCAAATACAATTATCAACAATATAATGCAATTATTCATACATTTTTGCTACAAAAAAAAACAAACAAAAAATAATTGCATGTTTTAGTTCAACGCCATAAATATAAATAATATAAAAGAGGCAAGTTTGAAAAATCTACAATAGTTATATATATATGTATGTACATACGCACATATATATATACATATCCGAAGGAAAAAGTTAGATTTGGTTAGGTAAGGTTGGCAGTCAAAATGCTGGAGATATCCTTTTAGTGCATTGTGACACCGCGGAGACTCTGCTTAAACGTCAAACCAACCAGAGCTCAATGCTTGAGGCTACTAAAACGTTGCAGTTCAACTCTAAAACTAATCTAATCTAATGGCCATGGTGGTCATTCCCTTTCTTGCTAATCTAGGGCAATGACACAGAAAATGTTTTATGTTTTCTTCTTCATCAACATCTTGGCAACTGTGGCAAAAATGCAGTCATTTCTTGTGGCTCACCTTGCCTTTGTTTGCTCCTCAGTCTTGCGCCTAAGTCTGAGTATCTTATTTTGAGCAACTTTCGTTTTTCCACTGTATCAAAAGTGCTGATCGAATGACGAGCAATCGACAAAGAATGTCGTTATTGTGAATATCAGTCATTGTGATTTTGCAATAATCATACAGAATAGAGGGCTGCGTAAACTGTTTTGAAATGTAAGTACGTCTTGGTTTTTAAATTTATTCTCGTGGCATTTAAACCAATAATAACTCTTGTCGTATAAAAAGCGAAGCAAGATGGATGCATTGGTGTTCGTGTATATGAGTGTTAACAAGCGATTTCACAAAGACTTCTTCTTGTTCATAACAAACAATTAAAGGAAGTAGTGTTGATGCTTGTATGCTTGTTATTTTGCATATTGTACTTTTGAGTGTGTGTGTAAGATGTAAATCATAAGCTATTATGTGTTTAAGGGAGGTTTTCTCAAAGCAAGCGCACACAACTAATGTCAATGCATATGTGCGTTTGTATGTGCGCAGGAAAATATAAGAGCATGCATGACGTTTGTATACGCGTCCATGCGTATGAAGAAGCAAGCATCACAAATTTTTCCGTCACGAAGTATTTTTCTTCTTTACCCATATACCTACAATAACTGAAACAAATGTGTTGCCAACAGTGTTTTTTAACGTTTCTTTCAAAAGATTTCGCTATTGTAAAGCATTTGAAAAATTCCTCATGTTTAAAAGTTCTTGTAAGTGGTCTTGTGCAGGACTTTAATACAGAATAATGAAAATTAAAATAAATTTGGTTCTACTTAACAAATTAAGGATTTTCCTCCATAAATCTAATCTCTCGAGTTATTTAGTTTACGACCTTAAATCTACATAAGTTCGAGATATATAGCTTACAATTTGTGTTTGAGTACCTAAAAAAAAATCAATCGTTTAACACTCACATACATTTTTAATAATTTTTCATATTAAAATAATCCGTCGAAAGAAAATTTCTGTTCGATGGAAAATTTGTTACTTATCAAAATTTTCGATGCTCACAATATGAATTTAACACTCAGTTATCGATGTTCGATAGCCAGATCAAAAATCGAATGCAACTCATAATAACGGCCTGAGTTTTCACTAGAGTAACGGTAAATCTACACATTCCATATGCAGTGGAACTTGTAAGATTGTCCGAGCTCATAAGACCTAGAGCTTTCCTGAAAATGTCTATACAGCTGTATCCAGATAATCCTAGTGTTGAACTGCCATTTCATTTAGATATGATCTACAGTCGAGAGCTATTGTTAGTCTTATCTTAGGGCCATGATAGCGGCTTAAAAAGCTTAAGCAACATAATTTTCTAGCTAAATTTTTTTACGAAAATCGATTATTTGCGATCGTAGATAGTCGATTTTCGTCAAAAAACGAAGTTAAAAAATATATGGCTTAAGCTTTTTTGGCGGTTATGGCTCAATATGTTGATTGCGATTGATGAAGTGACATTCACTCTCAACCAATCCGCAACTTCCTTTATAGCAAAGATATATGCTTAAAAGATATATGCTTAAAAGATATATGCTTAAAAGATATATGCTTAAAAGCTTAAGCTTTTTTGGCGGTTATGGCTCAATATGTTGATTGCGATTGATGAAGTGACATTCACTCTCAACCAATCCGCAACTTCCTTTATAGCAAAGATATATGCGAATCGTCCCTGAGTAAACTCCGTAACCTGTACCTACTTTGGTTAAAAAGCCATCAGTATAAAATTCAACATACTTTCTTCTACCTGGTGTAGCATTCTTCTCCCCGCTTCTGGGAATGGTATCCAGGTCCTGGGAGTCTACTTTTTAATTGGAAACGAAAGCAAATGCTTTCGAAAGCATTTTATTTCTTTTCGAAATACAGAGTAAACCCGCTATAGAAACGCTCATGTAATAGATCAGGGTAAGTTTGATGAAGTTTGAGGATATCAGGGGCTCCATAATGGGAATTTGGCTAAGTGGTGGATAATAGAAGGAAGTCACAATGAAACCAACTGGGCCTCCAAGTGGAGGTGAGTTATAGCACCGCCCTTCCTAATCCAACCTAAACATGGGAGGCTTACCGCCCCACGACTTTAGCTTTGCGTTTTACACAATAAGGAGCTAATTTTTTTTATTTTACTATTTTCTTGTACATCTTGGAAAATTCTTCATGCAAAATATTTAAAGTAAATTGGCTTTTCCACCAAGATTTAATTTCGGCTAATAATTCCTAAGCATTACTACGAGTATGATTTAGTTGCAAATATAAATTTCTTTAACATGAATTATTAAGTTATTAATTTTCATCTTTTTATATGTATTGTTAAAAAATTTTCAGACGGCTGCTACTATAACTACAATCATTACAATGAAGGCGATAGAATCATAACAAATGAGCCGTGTTTGAATTGTACGTGCCACAATAAGATGCTCATGTGCTATTTACGTGTGTGCCCATTCACCAAGCCGATTGGTCACGATTGTATAGTGGAAAAACGTGAAGATCAATGCTGCCCCATCATTACATGTCCCGAAGGTTTGTATTTGTTGTAATTAAGAATTTAAATTCAATAAAAATTTTAATTTTAAAAATATTCACCTTTTTTCATGTTTAGTGCCTGTGGATGTTGATCACAGCTCACCTGAACCTGGTACAGAGTTAAGCTTTCCTGAAAAATTCGGTTGTAGTATTGATGGAAAATTCTATTTGGAAGGTGCTCAAGTTCCCTCAAATCCCAACAAACCCTGCGAACTGTGTTACTGTATTAAAAATCGTACGTCGTGTTTAATGCAAGAGTGCACGTTGCACATCGATGGTTGCACTCCAATTTATAACAAGGGTTCCTGTTGTCCAGTGCGCTATAATTGCGGTGAGTATTTTGAATTATTTTAAATTTAAAACAATTTTTAAATTATTTTTAATTATTTTAGACCATGAAAACGATGTGCTTGAATTGGAGGATCACTCTACCACAACCGAGGCGGCTACCACCACAACTACTCAACGACCTACCACCGGTTTCATTATTAGCAGCACCATGTCGCCAACTGTTTCCACTGATTGTATTCACAATGAAGAAATATATGCCGATGGTGCTCGAATTCAGGGTGAAACAGCTTGTGAAAATTGCTATTGTATGCGTGGTGATATTGTCTGTGCTGTTCAGGAATGTAATATGCCAATTCTTAAGGATAATGGCAAATTATGTCATCCATTGCCGGCTGCTGAAGGTGAATGTTGTCCCAGCAACTATGCTTGCGAAGATGATACAACAACAACACAAATTATCGAAGCTACAACTTTACCTTATGGTATGCTTGATGAAGACGTTAAGATTAGTACAGCTGCTCCAGTCAAGGATTTGCATAGTGCCATACCCGAAGAAGACTTTCAATTACAAACTCATATTGATGAAGAAGAGACAGCCAATAAGGCTCCTGCAACTGAAGTTTCAATAGAAGAGAAGACCACAGAGGCCGCTAGTGTCAGCAAACTTGCAACTACTGAGGAGCATCAAGATGAACTAGATGATGAACAAGAATCCACAACTAAGAACATCGAGCATGATGAGGCAACAACTACCCTCCCATCTGATGTCAAATCTATTGAAAGTGAAAGTGAAGAATTTAATACTGCTACTTCTATCTCGGATAAATTACCTGAATCATCAACCACCGAGGTAATTGATGACGCTAAAGATGAAGATAACACAGAAACATCAACTGAGATAATTTATGATACTAAGGACGAAGATAACACAGAAACAAATGAAAAAACTGATATTGAAGAAGAGAAAGAAACTTTTACTACCGCTGCTGATAAGGTCACAGAAACTTCTACTGACTCTGCCGAGGCTGAAGAAGAATATGCTACCACTGGCAAATCTGAAATAGAAGAACCCGTTACCAAGATTGATACGACTGATGAAGAAGAAATTCAACACACAACAGTATTAACTCCAACTGAAAAGAAAGTATTTGAAGAAACTAACGCATCGACTGATGAAATCAAACCCATTGCTGGTGAGGAATACACCACCAAGACTCCCACTATAAGCGGAGCAGTTGATGTCTCTGAGGCTGAAGACAAAGAACCTAAGCCACTTGAATCAGGCGAATCTGCAACAGAAACAGATAAGTCTACCACAGAACCAAACATCATTAGTGAAGTAGAGCACGAAACATTTAGATCTACTACAAAACCGACTTTTGATGTTGAACATAGTTCCCAAGAAGAAGAACAAGATAGCACCTTAGAACCACAGACTATTAGACAAGAAAATGTATATACAACAGAAACTCCTCTAAAATTATCTAAAGAAAAATCAGATGATCTAACTACAAAATCTCCTACAACAAATGAAGAAAAAGAATTCATTGAGAGTCAACCTGAAGAATTAGAGAATGTTGGTACAACACAAGCCCCCGAAAAAGAAGTTTTATCCGAAGAAGAAGACACATCAACGGATAAGCCTAACGAAGAAGAAGAGAAACTTGATGATGATGAAAACTTAGAACAGCAAGCCACTACTGTTTTGCCGCCTAAACTCTCACAGGAACATGAAGAATCTACAGAAGCTGCCATTGAAAAGGAAATTTTGTATTCTACTGAAATATCAGTAGAATCTGCAGAAGGCGAAACGGTTACTAAACAATCAGTTGCTACTGATGAAAAACATCCAACTGTTTCTACTGTTAAAATTAATGAGGAGGAGGAAGAATCTTTCACGGATATCACACCAACTACACCTGCCTACACTGACTCTGTACCTGCTAAAACTCAAGCTGAAGGCACCACGGAAGCAATTGTTGTAAAACAGCACATTGATGTTACTACTGATGCTCCTGGTAAAGCTGAAGATTCAACTACTGCTTCCTTCGCAGAAGTCAAACCCATGTTTGATCACGAATCAGCCAATGGTGATTATACTACCGAAGTTGCCAGTGAAACTCTCGCAGAGATTTCAACCATTAAACCCGCTGCTGAAACTGTAACATCCGTTGCTGAAAAACAAGCAGAAGAGTCTGCAACAGACAAGCCCATCTATCCAACTGAAGAAAAACACGAAGAGCACATCATTTCAGAAGAAGTATCATCGGAATCAGCCGAATCTGAAGAAGATAATAAGCTACTAAATCTCACAACTTCTAAACCATCGGTGACGGCTGCAGCAACACCTTCAACTGACAGTTTTGAAGAAGTTACTTCTATAAAGAACTCTGAGCAAGATAAAACGGAAGGAGAAATCGCTTCAGAAAATAAAATTGATACCACCACAATGGCAACATCACCTTTAGATGTACATGAGGATAAAATACTTGAAAAAACAGAAGTCACTAGCACACAAAGTGTTAATGATGAGTTTGAAAAGCATGATTCTAGTAGCGAAAAAGAAATACTTGACGATTCTTCTGAATTAGAAGATGTTACCTCCCACAGTATTGACGAAGCAGAAGAGCACCGACAAACTTCAGCAGTACCCACGGTAGCCACTATTACGGAAGAAGTCCAAGACGTTCAAAAAGTTTTGCCAGATACGGATGATCAGAAATTCGAAGAACAAAGCATAACTACGGATAGTCCAATGCTAATTATTGAAGACATTTCAGCCTTTACAACAACAAAACCTAACGCCCAAACAGATATTAGAACGGATGCTAGTACTGAGAGCGAAGAAGAGAAAAAAATTGAAACAATTGCTAGCACACAGCCTTCCTTTGATAAAACTAATGTTAAAGAGCAAGTTCCAACAACCACATTTAAACCTTTGGTTGAACTACGAGGTGAAGAGTTGTCCGTACTGCAATTGCCATCGGCTATACCAGGTGAAGGCGACTGTTTGGTTGGCCAGAAAACCTACGGTAACAACAGCATTGTTCCCACTTCTGATGAGTGTGAAATTGTATGCAAATGTGTTAGTAGCATTGTGGTTTGCGAACGTGTGGAGTGTGATGTTCCAGAAAATTCCGAAAATTGCATTTTGAATGAAATTAGCAGCAATAAATGTTGTCCCACATACACTTGCAGTACTGAAGCTTTGCCCAATGAAGAAGACAAAGTCAAAGAAACTAAACAACCAACTTCTTCTCCCATTATTCCATCAGAGCCAAGTACTGAAGAGCCCGATCTTCATACATCTAAAATAACTACTACAAAGCCAACCTATGAGGCTGTTAGTATTCCGGAAATTGAAATTCCTGCTGCCATGACTGAAGAACCAATGTCACATGTTAAGGAGGAAGATGATATTGAACAGCAAACTACCAGTTCGCCCGTTAAAGCTATAGCTGATGATAAGCAAGATATACTGATTGAGGATCATGCTTCAACAACACCAATTGTTTCTTTCGAAGCTCCAGTCGAAATATCAAAACAACAAACTCTTGAAGAGAAGGTTCCAGTTAAATCCTCCGAGGAGCAGCTTGTTGTTACCCCAAAACAATCGGAAAAAGAATTTGAAGAACAGACGACAGCCGTACATGATTTCCATGAATCCGCCACAGACTCTACCATAAATATGTTAAATAACAAACACGAAGAAGAAATTTATTCTACTACTATTGCATCAATCTCTATTAAGCCACTTGAAAATGAAGAACATGAGGAGGAAAAAACCGAGTTTGAGACTCAAACTTCATTGCCTATATCATTAGAAGAAAGTTCCGATAAAATTTTAGTAGAATCTCCAACTGTTAAGGAACAAGAAACAACCACTGACACAAATATTAAACAAGAGACCACAGAAGAACAACAAGATATTGTTCATCCAATCGAATCTTATGAAGATAAGGAAAGTCAAGCACCTGAATCTCCAACCATCTTGACTCCGTCTAAGCCTGAAATTGAAGCTACTTCGTCTGTTCCTATCAACGATATTGTGATTTCATCTCACCCAACCCCATCCGAAGAAAAACAACCTTCTACCGAAGATATTTCCAATATTGCCACAACTACAGAACAAAGTAATAAACAGGATACGAGCAGCATGCACAGCACCACAGCATCGCCCACGGCGAATGAATTTGATAGCGAATCTTCAACTATAAAGCAATCAGCTGAAGAAATTAAAGATGATGTTATTCCATCAGAAGTCTTGGACCAAGAAATAGAAAAAACAACCACCATTACCTCTATTACAGATGAAACATATGAAGACTTGTCCACAGTTAGTACTGTTGATCATGTACCAACAGAAGAAAAATCAGACGATTTGGCGCAACCAAACAAAGAGGATAACCAAGAAATTCTTAATACAACTGAAAAAGGACTCACTGAACAAGAAATTGAATTTAGTACTGTTGTTTCTAAACCTGACCATGAAGAACCGGTCGACCATGTTGCAGCTATAGGAGATGGTGTTTTGGAACACACTGTCCAATATCCAGTTATTCACGATGAACAGAAGGAAACATCTGAAGAATCTATAGTTCCATCTATATCTACTACAATGCCAATCACTGAAACTGATACAAATGTTGCTGCTATTGAAAATTATACTATTGATCCGACTTCGGAAGATTTTAGTGAAAAAAATAAAGAAAGCGAAATATTTACGACTTCTAGTCCAGTGATTGAAGACAACGTTTCAGTTATTTCTGAAAGGACTGATATAGCTACAGAAAAACCAATTGACTACGAAATTAAAGCAAACATCTCTTCATTGCATCTTTCATCGGTTGTACCCACTGAAATTCCTGCTCACGATATTGCTCAGGAAATCCAGACTACAACTGCTGCCGAGCAAGAGTCAGAAGAAGGACAAGCTGTCGATTCCACGGATAGTTCTATAGAACAACAAACCCAGTCTTTTGAAGAAATTGAAACAACAGATTCTTCTATTGAAAAGTTCACTAAAAAAGAAGAAAGTCCAACCGTATCATCCGTTGAACATACTAAAGAAGAAGTTGAAAGGCCTACAACAGTTCCCGCAGTTGAGAGAGAAGAAAGTGTTACCAAATCAGACGCATTAAAGCCACAAGAAGTTACTGAGCAAACCACAACAGTTTCTATAACAGAAGAACATACAACGGAATTCACTTTATCTGAAGAAAATATAATTCCCGTCAGGAAAGATGAAATCGTTTTTGATTCCGAGCACAACAAACCTCACGAATTAACCACGGCCATACCAAGTAAGGAAAACGAAATTTCAAGTTCTCATGTACCACCAAAGCAACCAGCCTTGGATCTGTTTGAAGAAGGATCTGGTCAATCTGCTGAATCCGAAGAAGAAGAAGAAGGAGAAATTGGCGGTACATCTACTTCGATTTATCACTCTAGCGCAGAAAAAGAAACTTCGAGCGAAGAAAATGAAGGTTCTGGAGAGGAAGGTGAAAATCTTCACAAAGTAGAAGCTGGGGATGATAAACCGCTTATAACAACTCCCGGACCATATAAAGAAGTCACCGTTACAACTGAGCAATCTAATGTTTCTGATGACGTATCAAACGATGTGTTAAAAGAAGATATATCTACTGCTCATCCTAATGTCCATACGACGGATCATGTAGCTGTTACAAAAGTGCCACTTGGATCAGAAGATATTCCTGCTCAAACAGAAGAAGAGATTATCCCCTTGGCAACCGAAGCTCCTTTAGATGAACAAACTACGCAGCCACAATCAGAAGGAGATATTAACTCATCTACAGATGCTGATGAGTACAGTGTATCAACCGAACCATCAAAGAAAGATGAAGCTTTAGTCGAAACTCAAGATACAACCGAACGTAATGCAGGTGAAAAACTGGAAAGTATGGCACATGTAACAAAAGCTTCCATGACAACTACTACACAGAAATATGAAACCGAAGATTCAACTGTATCAAAAGCAGCTGATGATTTTGAAACAGTTACTGTTGCACAAACAGGAGTTGAACAAGATGAGAGTAAAGCTGGCGAAATTGAACACCTTACCGAACACTCGCAGCAACATCATATTGAACTTTCAACAGTGAAAACATATTCGGCTTCTGAAGAAGGTATTGATGCGGTTACAGGCGAGCAACAAAAGGATGACGAAGATATCTCCCATATAACGATATCTTCAATTCTTTCCGAAGATATCGATTCCACTACAAATCAAATTTCACCTAAGGTAGAATCGGAAGAACCAAAAGACGTTGAATTAGTAACTGTTAAATTGCCAAATTATGACATGTCTGATGTCACTACTTCCCATGTTGCCACAGACGATTTGGAGCACACCACACCACCACAAATTTTTGAGGAAGGCGTTAAAATCGGTACAGATGAGCAATCTGAACCACTTGATGCTATAAACAATTTACCAGTCGACGACATTGATATGACCACTCCAAAATCATCAGTAGAAAGTGAAGATACTTCAGATGTTACAAAAGTAACGGAAACACTAGAAATAGAAGCCACTACTGCCAAATTGCCAGCTCTCTTTGATGATAATGTTACTCACGAAATAAAAGCAGAAAGCGTTGAAATTGATACTGCTACAACTCAGGAACCTACGATTCTTCAGCATGAAATTTCTCAGGCAGTTACCGAGTCAGAACCAATTGAAGTTCAGTCTGTAAAATATTCTCAAGAAAATGTTACTGAACTGCCGGTAACTGATAAAGGAATAACCGCAAAATTGCCTGATATGGAACAAACCACAGAATTCCAACATAAATTTAGCGAATCTGAGAAAGATGAATCGCATAGAGTGACCACTGACATGCCGGTGTCAACAGACAGACAACACGAACAAATTACTGAATCAACAACAAAATATGCTACAGCAAATGAAGAATATCTCGAAGAAACTACCGAATTAGCTGCTGATGCTCAGGTTACAACTGAACATTTAGCTGAAATTTCAGAACATGTGACTGATTTACCAAAAATACACGTTGATGCAGAGAAAGAAGTGAAGCACGAAATCACCACAGATTTACCTGTGGACAAATTACCTGAACAAAGTACTGAATCACCACAGAAGCACATTGAATCTGCTGAAGACTTTACTGAATTGCCTGCAATGTATGAATCATATACTGTTAAATCACAGGAACAGGAACAAGATTCCCAGCAGCCAACTGAGATACCACATCATGAATATGAGACCCCCATTGAACAAACCACTAGATTAACAGCCGATGATCATGATGATCATGAAATGACTGACAACTTAGTCGAACACATGCCAGAACTACCCACCACAGATATTGATGCCGAGAAAGAATACCGAGAAAAATCTACGGAATTACCTATTTATTATGAAATTACTACTGAGAAAGTGCTCGGACATATCACCGAATCATCAGAACAAACTCTTGAAGAAGATTTAGAAGTTCATACAACCTTAGAGGGTCAGAAAGACATTACTGAAATGCCTGAAGATATTCACATATCCTCCGAAAAAATACCCGAACAGAGCACAGAATTAGAAGGCAAAGATCACGAAAAAGTGCATACGGCCTTAGAGGGAGAGAAAGACATTACTGAAATGCCCGAAGATAGTCATATAACCTCCGAAAAATTACCCGAACAAAGCACCAATTTGCCAGCCAAAAATGTGGAATTAGAAGGCAAAGGCCATGAAAAAGTGCATACGGCCTTAGAGGGAGAGAAAAACATTACTGAATTGCCTGAAGATAGTTATATATCCACCGAAAAGTTACCCGAACGGAGCACAGATTTGCCAGCCGAAAATTTGGAATCTGAAGGCGAAGACCATGAATCTAACGCTAAATTGCCTGAGCTTATGACTGAAGCACCACATAAGGATAGTGAATCGGAAGAAGACATATATGAAGACTCAACTGAGAAATTATCTGAATTGCCCTCTAAAACTGCTGAGTCCGATGAAGAAAGTCATGAAATTTCTGAATTGCCACTTGTGCCTCATCATGAAGTTTCCACGTCCGGAGCAGCTGCTGAACAAAGCACGCAATCTGTATTTAGCGCAGATGAATCTTCTAAAACAACCACAACTGAAGATATCAGTGCAGTGAAGTCACATACTACAACCACACAGCATCCCTTGTTCTCCCACCATACAACATTGCCGGCAATGGGTATCGACAGTCGAATTGATGACACTAGTTCTCAAAGAACTCCAGAAGAAGCCTTTACCACAACCACAACAACGACGGCTAGCACAACCACAACCGAACATGTGACCACACCGGCTCCTCACTATCAGCCACAGCCACAGCCACCAATTTACGGTCAGCCACCCCAGTATGGTCCCACACAATACGAAGACGAATATACTGACGAGGACGAAGGTGAAGTATTTGGTCCTGGTACTTGTCGTTATGGCGGAAAACTTTATGTCTCCGCCCAACAAATACCCAGAGATGATCCTTGCGATTTCTGCTTTTGCTTCCGCAGCGACATTATCTGTTTGCAGCAGTCTTGTCCACCACCGATTTCCGGCTGTCACGAAGAGCCCATTTCCGGGTTCTGTTGCCCACGCTACGAATGTCCGGTCTCCATGGCGACCGTACTCAACATCACAACCAGCACTACAACGACAAGTACCACTTTACCACCACATTTCCTACACCACGCATATGGAAATAATGCGCAACGTAACGGCTGCCTCATCAATGGCAGATCATATAGGGTGGGTGAAAGGATTGAGTCAACAAGTGGTCCATGCATTAACTGCACGTAAGTATTATGGGTTTTCGTCTAGATTTTAACTTTTTCTTACTAAGCCTTTTAATTTTTTTTTTTTAATTTTGCTAAAACGTTTAGATGCGGCGGTGATGGCAAAATGAAATGTGATCCCCAGGCTTGTGTTCCTGAACCTACCATGCAACAAGTAATGGCTGTTGTAGCGGCTGGTCGCAAAAGATGAACCCCTAGCCATGCTAATTTAAATTAATTATTGAATTTTTTTTATAATATAAATTAAGATTAAAACAGTTACAAAGAGAAAAGAACAACTTTACTATTATCCATCACTTTTAACCTGTTCTTCAACATAAATTTCAATAATTAAGTTAAAAAAAAAGCAATATTTTCACCAAACCACAAAAGAATGAAAGGCCAACGACATTTTTGAAAGAAATTTTAACTGTTAAAAATAATAGGTGCCAATATTTAAAACGGACATACATACTTAACGTTTTTAGACTATCTCTCTTTTACACAACAAAAAAAAACCCCTTGAAATGCAAATTTAATAATGAACGAATTAGCATATTTGAAGCAACCAGTGATATTGTGCTGTATACATAGTATAGGTGCAATTAATTAAGTGAACATGAAAACAAAAACGCACACACACAAAAAAATTATATACATACACTCGAAGAAATTATATACACGAAATGAAAAAAAAATTAATATACTTTGACCTAGAAAAGTTAGAATATATCTTCAAATTTTTTCTCCGACTATTTTAAAAAGCACTTTTATTATGTTTAGAGAAATATTAAAAAATAATTGAACTTGTAACACGGTTTTTTGCTTAGCGCTGGCAACGGAATAATTTAAGGAAACTTTAAATTAATGACAAAATTTGAGAGGCTTTAAATTAAGCTGTTTGTAGAGTGCGTGGCCAGCACTAACAAGAAATAGTGTTATGACTGAATCATTTTAAGGATTTACTTACTTATTATTTAATCTTTACTTGAAAATTTTTATTATAATCCCTTTGCACCTTCTGCTCCCGTATAAGTTTATAAGCTTTTACTTTTTTTATAACTAATATACATAAGTTTCTATATTATAAATATGTTTATACATATAAATTAATTAATTGAAAGGAAGAAAAGTATGATGAAAAATTGTTGCTTCTAGTCTTCTCTTTTTAAAAATATATAAAAGAGCAACAACAACAACAAAAAACTAAATTTTAATTCAAATTTTATAATTTCTATAATAAAACGACGAAACTAACGAACAAACAAGAAACATTTCAACTATGTATTTAACTATGTTTTTTTTTTATATGAAATAGTATGTATGAATTAAAATGGAATATCTAGAAAATCATAAAGAAAGTAGTTTTTTTTTATAGAATAGACTTTCATATAAAATCTTGCGTATCATTGTGGAATTTGTAAGTGTAGTAGTAATAATAATATTTATAAAAATAGTAACTATTTAGTAGTTTACAATAAAACAAAAACAAACAAAAACTAACTATAAACTATTATCTGTTTTAATTTAAATTTCAAACACAGGAAAACAATAGTTAACCCCAACAAAGGATTTTTTTTATAAAGAATAGAAAAAAAGAAACTAATGCTCGATTGATTGAAAAGAAATATTTTGAATTAAGACATACAACACTTAGAAACAGAAAACCTAACTTAAGGAAAAAATGCAATAAATTATGTAAATGTAGAACTTATTTTTAACATGTTTTTTATTTTTTTTTTTTAATTTTCAATCACTTGAGCTTTCAGTTTTATTCCCTTAATTCATTCCAATACTTTCTTTTATGATTTTTTTAGTTTCTTTCTCAATACAATAAATAACTCTTATAGTTTTTAAGTACCTAAAATATTTTTAGATTTTTAGTAGTTATTTTTTTTTTATATTACATACATATATTTATTTGATTTTCTTTTCGAACACTAAAAACTGCAATACTTTCTCTTTAAAATACTCTTGAATATCTTTTCCTTTTTTTATAATGACTATTTTTTTATAAAATAAATTAAATATTATTAATTGTATTCTTTTTATATTTTAATTTTTGTGTTTTAATTTTCTATTGCCCGCAATTGTAGATATTAATTAATTAAAATATGTGCGAATATTTAAATGAGTAAAAATTTAACGTAATAAAAATTCAGTGTTTTTACTAGTTATTAAACACTTAATAGTAATTATAATAATAATAATAATAAAATGTATTTTAATTTTTTTACATACATATGTATTACTAAAACATTCTGTTCAAAACGAAAAAGCGATAATAAAAAATATGAAGAAATTAAAAAAATATATAATTCTAATTTATTTTTATGAATTCGCCTTGCAGACAATAACAAACAAAACAAAAAAAGTGTATTGGGGTGTATTGGTCCAGCCATTCACCCGTGATGCCATGCCAAAAAAAAATTGGATTGATTTATATATACATATACATATATAGTATATAGATTAAAAAAAACGACTACAAAAACAACTCCGAGAGTTTCCTTTTGTGTGTGCTGATATGACAAACTTAACAATTATGGCAACGCAATATGAGGTAAAAATCATCGATGGAGATTTTATCAGAGTCCCACCGAATATTCGGTTTCTGTTTCGGATTAAGCCAAAATAATGCTTTCGGCTGATATTATGTTTATTCCAAATTTCATTTGTAATACTCTACGAAATCGAAAGTTGATGAAACAAACTTGAACGTGTGTAAACATCAACGCAGGTTCAAAAGTAAATTGAACGAAAACCCTGATCAACTAAACTTGACGTGTGTGAACAGGGACTATTTTTTCACGTTAAAAATGCTAGCACTATTTGCGTAAAAAAGCTGAGCGAACGTTTTATTAAAACGAAAATGAAGAAAAGGGAATCCCGTGGACCTCTTGGAAAAATTTGTGCAAAAAATACTAAGTGGCCATACGATCATACCACATATCAAAAAAAAAAAATATTATAAATCTATTTTGTGTTTGGTTGCGGTTGTTGCCGAATATTACGTTCGCTTTCTGTTCGACCTTAAAAAACCTAGTTTCGGTCGGTCTCTACATTGTGTTTATTAATTTTTTGTTCTTTTTCAAAATCGTACTCCCTTCCTTATTCGATTATTTTTAGCCCACTGTGAAATGTTGAGCTCTCATACTACATACGAGATAAGATGCAATCGTTGTAAAATTTGATTTTCGTTTTTTTATGTACAGTAGACGCCCGTAAATTAGAACTGTCGAAAATTCGAATACTACGGAACTTATAAAATTTTCTGTATAACTTTTATTTAGCTTCCACATAGTAAAAAAAAGGATTCATGTTACTTGTGTTACTCATACTTTGTTCATTTGTTTATTATGTTGTTTTTTTAATAAAATGCAAAATGAACGTAAAAAAAGATATTGGAAAAGACCGACAAAGAGGTTCCAGGAAAACGTTTAGATCTTAATTTTATCGTAACAAAATCTGCCATATGTACATATGTATATCGCACACTAAATCATAAACAGGCACAACTCAAAAATTTCTAGATGCTCAGGAGTGACTGTTGATAAATGACGCAAGTATATAACATAAAAACAAGCATATCGATGTCTTATGTACATACATATGTAATTTTTCAAGAAGACTGTGCTGCAAAAGAAATTTCTGCGGTCATTAGAGATTAGTTCAGTGAACTGGTTTATCGAAAAACTAAACCATTTGGATAATTTTGAGTTGTGACTGCTTATGATTTATATATTTATTTGTTTCTTTAATCTTAAGAATAAATTCAAAAAAGCAAATAACACATAAACGTACATTAAGAAAAATGTTTATAAATTTTGTAACAGCAAAAACAAAATTCTCTTCGAGTTTATGAGTTTTATTTATTTATCATACTGTACTTAAATAATCGTTATGGTTAGTTTTTTTTTACTTCCAAGTGGAAACCACTTCCAAGTCATAAACCATTATGACATACAGTGAAACAGAGAATTTATCTGAAGATGGTTAAGTCCATGGAAATTGCGTTTGTGCCTATGGCAGATCATAAGTAGACCAAACTTAACAAAACTCTTTCAAAAGAATATGAGCTAAGCCAACTGCAAAGAAAATTATTTTTCCACAGTTTTATTCCAAATGTATACGTACATACATACGTACATATGTATGTACATATCTTCATATACATATATGTATGGCCGTTTAGCATTAGTAAAATCTACATGGCTATGAATGAATGTATTTATGTATGTATTTAACTACCCCGGCTGAAATTATTCAATGCTTTGTCCCAAATCACACTGTGCAAGTCTTATTGCTAAGCTGATTAGTTTCAGGGATAGAGAGACGAGGGGAACAGCAACGTTTCTTTTCCCCCCGTCTCTCTCTCCTAATAAGCTAATCAGCTTAGCAATAAGACTTGCATAGTGCAAATAGGGACTTTATGCCAATTTGATTTTATAAACTCTGAAATCCTTGGAAATACAATCGTTTGGAGATGCATTTTCAACTATGTGCATATGTACATACATAAATATGTACATATACGTATCCACATACATACATATGTAAAAGTGGCTACTTCCATGATCTATGTTGATTAATGTAGACTCTATTGCTCTGATGTCGCGCGATTTGTTTTAAATTAAATAACTATGACCGCTTAACTTGTATGTATGTACGTTTATCTAATTGCTACTAATAAAATTTTAACAAACTATGGAATAGGAAAAACTTGCAAGTTTCAACTTACTTTGGCAGGCACTTAAAAAACCGAATTTTATTTAACTTTTCGATTTGCGTTACACAAACTTATGCACACACGTATTTACTTATTCGTTTTATTTGATTAAACACAATTATTATTGATTTCAATACATTTAGATAAAACATTTAAGAAATTTCACAAACAAGGTACGACAATGCTAAAAACGCGCCAAGTAAAATTAAAACGAAAGCGTTTATATTGGAATTGTCAAAAAGCACTAGATTAAATAGTAATTCGATTTTTTTAATCAATTCTTATCATCAAAAACTCCTGTATTTTTCTCTATTACATTCCACTTTGTATTAAAATCAAATTATTTTGTGCTCATAGGTCGAAAACCTTTGTTGTTAGCACCTGACACCCCCTTTTTATTTGCATAATTTATTATGTTTTGTAAAATTTTTAAAAAATAAAATATTTTGTGCTCATAGCTATCGATATTAATAACAGAGACGTTTTTCATTCTTATTAGAAACAGCTGATTAGTGTTTACTTTCTTGTTGTTTGTTTATTATGTGGTAAGACAGAGTCGCCGAACCAGCATCAATTTTAGGAATTAGAAAAGCGGGGAAAGTTTGTGGGTATTATTTTTATATAATATATCAAAAAGCTATCATCGATTTTGGGAATTTAAAAGGGGAAAAAGACAACAAAAACCATGGATAATGTTCCCAGGAGTTCTGTTCAACCGACAAGCCAAAGGTTCATATCATACGATTTTATTGTAAGCGACATGCTACCTAAAATATACTTTTTTAATTAGTGTTTTTTTATGGGAATTGTTAAAATTTAAGTTTAAAATTTTTTAAACGCACTTATAATCCCAAATTAATATTTTACTATTAAGTAAAATATTTGTTTTCTTAAAAATACATTGAAATTGATTATTGAGGGGTTTAGCTGGATCCTATGCGCATTTCACTGTTGCTAATGCAGATCATCAGGGAACCTTTACCCAAAGTTTCCTAGAACAACTAGAGTTATTATGTTATAAACTTTCATTTAAACAAATGAGAAGCTCAACAACAAATAACAAAATTGAAACAAGAACTCAATAATCAACATGTTTTTTTATTTTCTTTCTTTACCATTAATACATTGGCTGCCTTTTTTCAGCTTCAAATTGTATTTGTAAGAGTATGTAAAAAGAAAATAAATGTTAATAACAACAACAGCGATTTAAGTATAGAGTGTTGCCACACAAGTATTTTTTTGACCAGGTGCAGTCAATTTAATAATTACTTCTTTATTGAAATTAAAATTTTATGGGCCTACCCAAAATTATTGATAACTTTTGAGATACGGGTTGTAAAAATTTATCGTAAACAACAATTTACGTACAAAAACATATTTAAATACATATTTAAAAAATAACTTCTGAAAAATTAAATTTTTTCGCTTATTATTAATTAAATCGAAAATAAGGATCGACATATGAGAATGAGTTCGAAAAACTCAATACAGTCAAACTCTTTTACTAACCTAGGGTTTACACGTGCATGTGCAAGTTCGAAAAGCTCAATACACTTAAACTATTTTACTAACACAACTACACTTTCGGCACTTGCAATCTACCTTCAACTCAACTGCCAAGGAATTTGACAAGACAGTGACTTGTTTCACTTGTAGCAAGTAAATGAAAAGTTAGCTAACAGTGTTGCCCTATTAATACTTTAGAAAAAATTGTATGAGTTTTTACTAATTTTAAATACATTTAAAAGCTAATTTAATATTTTTTTCTTAAATATTCATAAATCAAGCAGTTAATATATTTTTTGGACATAAATAACATTGAAACAGTACGAATAAAGTTCAATACTATCTGGTTCCCTTAAAATTTAACTTTTTTATGTTATGGATAACTCTGCGCTAAAAGGTAAACATGCAAGTTGCAAGACAGTCGGGAATTTCTGCGAAATTTTCATTGATAATACGTACACAGAGCTTGCATGCATGGTACTTGCACGTGTAAGCGCAGGGTAATGTGGAAAAATCGGTTAAGTCGTTTTCGAGGAAGCCGGGTAAATTAAAAATGGCTAAAAGGCGAGGATGAATTTATTACTCTTTGGCGTGGCAGTTGAACAGTGCTCCTGGGAAAATTCATCCACGTTTTTTTTAAGTTGTAAGTAAATAGAAAGCTTTAAACGTGTTTTCTGCAAAGTTCGGATTTTTTTTTTTACTTGTGACACTATTGAAGTAAATGAAAATGATTACAAAAGAAAGTTTTGTAATCAAGAAGAAAAAATTTTATTTTAAAAACGAGATCTTTATCAAATAAAACCAAGTTTGTATTGTGTTCATTCTTGTCTTAAATTTTAACTACGTATCAAAAAATAATAATTTGAAGTTGAAGTGCACGTTAAAATAAAATTTCTACAAAAATGTTTACACTTGAAGTTAAAATTATTATTATTATTATTATTTTTTTTTTTTGATACGGCCGTAAAACTATTTCGAAATAAAGAATATTTTATTATTATTATTATTTTTATTTTAAAGTTGAGCATACTCCAATTAAAAACTTATGTTTTTGAGTTAACAATGAAATATTCTAAAGTTAATAATGAAGCATTTTTATTTTAAAATTAAATTTTTAAATTAAAAATTACATTATAAATTTTTATTTTTAAAAATTTCCACTCTTGATACAGTAATAAAATATTTTTCTTTTTAAAATGGTTAAAAATACTTTTGCTTTTTCACTATAATTTTAAAAGGGTGTATTATAAGTTTGTTGCAGTGTCCCTGTGTATCTGTGATTTTGATTTATTTTTTTTTATATTTGAAAGGCTTAGCTATGCTTGAAGAATATCGATCCAGCTGCTTAGAAGATACCACATCTTTTCTGGATATATTCTGTTGAATCTGTGTGCCTTCTGGTTATACGACCTATACATATAAATACATTTACATGTTTACAAATGTGTGTATTTTAGGTATCGTTTTCATAATATGAAAAATTCATAATTTAGAGTTGACCCCTTAATAGGAACAAGCACATTTATACTATAGGTCATATTCATAAAAACTATTTTAGATTTATAAAAGGCTTATAAAATATATTTTTTACAAAATTTAAAACAAAACAAGTTTTTATGAATAAGGCATATGTACATATTATTTGAACATAATTTTTTGTTTTAAAGTGAAAAGATACTCAATCTTACGAAAAACCATGGCATAAAAACGCAATCCAAGAAATCCGAATAAATAAAAAACAAATCCTTTTATAATTTTCTAGTAATCATTATAAACATACATATTTCATCAGTTGATAAGCATCTTATACAGAAATGGTCATTTACATAACGAAAACTTCTCACATAGATAACATTCGTTATAAAATCGATCTGGAGTTTAATGAGGTTTGCTATGCAATATTAAAAATCTCTGCTGAGTGTATTACGGACTCATGACTAATTTCAAAATATGTACATATGTATGTACATATATTGAAAGGCTCAGTTTCGTCGCTTATGTTAACTTCATACCAACTTTTCGTTATGCATACTCTTGATAATGTCGCTCACTATAACATCACTATCCTCTTAAATTCTTATTTAAAGTTTTCCCAAAGTTGTCCGAATCTTATCTGGAAAAATACATTTTAACTATGATCAAATTTGCAGAAGTTTTCCAAGGAGTGCTTAAATCACATGAAATGTTTATCATATCTAGCTAAGTACATACTATGTATAGTTATAGATACATACATATATACATATATAGATAATTATAAGTCAGCCAACTTGTTGCAGAGGACACTTTCATCAACTACTACTTTCATCAACGACTACTTATGTAAGAAAATTTTGACTTTGTAATGTACGATACATATTTGTCGATTACAGTTTCTTTTTAGACAATCTAACAAAACCATACTCAAAGATTGGGTACGTATAAGAAAAAATACTCAACTAGTCATGCATCAAACTAGTTGGTGGATACTGTAGAAATTGTCAGTACTACAGGGACAAAGAAAAGATAAGCGAAAGTGTCGCTCTTGTTGTCATGTTTGAACTTAGCTTTTATTTGTTCAAAAATGTCCTCACCGATCTGTCTTCTACATAATCTCTCCTTAAAGTCCTCAATTTTTCTTAGAAGTTACATATTCTTACTAATAAAATTCAATCTTAGTGTGACAGTCTTGGTTCATGGATCATCTAAATGACGACTGCGAGTTCAAGAAAAGGCTTAAATTTAAGGATATCGAACCGAAATCGCAAAAATATTTATTTATGTATGTATGCATCTAATACGTAATACACAAGAAAAACTTAAAACTTACATTTATTTATTGGTATGCCCAATATATTGGTATTTATTTATTTACACTTTTGTACATTGAAACTTAGATTTCCACTACACAAAATCTTACGATACATATTTAATAGCACTCAACACTCAATCATTTCAATAAATTTAGATAAAACTTTTTACAATATTCACTATCCAGAAAACACTAACCTGAGATTAAAACGCGCCAACTAAAACTAGAACGAAAGCGTTGATAATGCAACTGTCAAAAGATACAAGTGGTGGTAATCAACCATTATCGAATAGGAAATCGATTTGATAATTGATTATCACCAACAGCAAACTTCATAATAAAATGTAACTGTGGCAAGGCTTGATGAGAATTGTGTAAAGGATATGAAAAATTTCAAAACACCAAACATAATTTAGCATTTTACTAACTAAAATATAAATTATTTAATAATTGCCAATTATCTATTTCTTACTTTTTAAATAGAATATGGTAAGAGAAGTATAATTATAATATTATATAAGTTTGTGAATTATCAAAATCTGCAAAAATTTATTTTTAACGTTCACTTAGCACCGATAGTGGATGTTCCGGGGGAATTTCATTCTTTTAGCTATCGATTTAATAACAGAGTTGCTACTTTCTTGCCTAACAGCTGACATAAATAATGTTGTGTTGTTGTAATCATAGGTGTTTCTGTTTAACCTTAAATGGCTTAGTTTACCTACATTGTAGATATATCTGAATAATTTTGCTAAATTAGCAAAATCCTTTAAAACATAAGAAAATGTCTTAAATTATTATGTACAAAGTGTTCTTAAAGTAGTGAAAATAATATAAGAGATTTTAACTTAAGAAAAATGGCAGCTTTAGCTACAATTAACTGGTTGTTTGTATGTGGTTTGGCCTTTTGTTTCGGCGGCCTATTGGTGCTCAGTTTAATGCCTTTGAGTTCAGGTAAGATGTAGCAAAATATTCCGAACAACCTTGTATTGATGGACTTGACTTTTTAGATTGTATTTGTCCCCTAAGTAGAGGAAAGTCAAAAATTGAAAATGCAGAAATACAAAGTCGCAACTCAGATGATTTACAGGTTGTGCACAAACTAGCTATTCTGGTACCGTTTCGTGATCGTTTTGAAGAGTTGCTGCTATTCGTTCCTCACATGACGAATTTTCTAAAAAGACAGGGTATTAACCATCATATATTTATATTAAATCAGGTGGATCGATATCGTTTCAATCGAGCCTCTTTGATAAATGTGGGTTTCCGATTTACCAGCGGTGTATACGACTATATAGCAATGCATGACGTTGATTTGCTGCCGCTCAATGATAATTTGCGCTATGATTATCCTAGTGAATCAGGTCCATTACACATCGCAGCTCCAGACTTGCATCCAAAATATCATTATGAAAACTTCGTGGGTGGAATTTTGTTGGTGAGGAGAGAGCACTTTGAAGCCTTGAATGGTATGTCAAATAAATACTGGGGTTGGGGTCTAGAAGATGATGAATTTTACGTTCGGATCAGAGATGCTGGATTAAGAGTATCAAGACCACAAAACATTAAGACTGGTGTTAATAATACGTTCAAGTTAGATATTGTTTATTTATTAAAAGCGAATATATGAAATTAATTTTTCATATCACTTTTACAGTCATGCACACAACCGTTATCATCGGAAAAGGGACACCCAGAAGTGTTTCAATCAAAAGGAAGTGACACGGAAGCGGGATCGTCAAACTGGCCTTAACACGTTACAGTATAAAATTCCAAAAGTGTATGAAATGACAATCGAGGGAAATAGAATTACCGTCTTAAACATCATGTTGGAATGTGATTTGAATGAAACACCTTGGTGCGACTGTTCTGGTGCTGCAGCAGCAGCTGTCGCAGAAGATTTAAAAGTACGATCATAATTGCAATAAATTGGCCATAAACACGAAACAATTTAAATAGTTTTTGCATCTTGTATTTCGTTTATGTATGTGTATGTATAAATCTAAAACAATCCTAAACCTCAGCTAGATTCACTTAAAATTATTTCTCAGTAGACATGAACCATACCATATAAAAATGTCCAGAATAATACATAAGTGCACAACGCACCCATAAAACTGTTTGTCAGTAGACTTTGACGATTAATGAAGAACTTGCGCCAGCCTGTGCCAGACTTGGCCAACACCAGCAGCCATAAAACAAAGACTGATATAAAATAAAACAAGAATCCGAGGAAACCATTCAAACCCAAGATACCTGAGAATATAAGATTCAATTTAGTAATCTTTACGAAATATTTCTCAACTCACCCGCAGCACATCCAGATATTGCTGCCATTGAAGTACGACAATATTCCACGGCAGAAATATTGTGTCTTATTGCGGCTTCACTATAGGCCACAATTTCGCCAGTTTTTGAAGCCATAGGTTTAACGCGTTGCATTTTAGTCTCTATTTTCCAAAAACTTGTAGAAAAACAGCAATAAATTTCATAAAAAAACCAAGTAAATAAAAAAAACCTGGTTATAAACGTCAAAACAGCTGTAAAATGTTTGCATTGTTATCGATAGTAAATAGCAGTTGTGTTCAATAAGCACCAAGACCGTTAACTCCTCTAAAATTTACAAAGTTAAAATCATGGAATATACATATATACCTACAGATATAAATAAATACCAGAAATCTATATATTGAAATATATATACATATATATGCATCCATATATATCTAGAAGAAAAATTTATTAAAATTTTTAAAGAGATGGCAAAAATAAAATAGCTTCTTGCGGAATGATTGTAGTATTAGATTTCATCATCCTTAGTCTTAGCCAGCTGTTTTTGACATTACTTTTCCTTTAATTATTCCACAAAGTAGAGATGGGTGGTGTCGAATTCTTCCAACTCTACACATCACGAACACGAATAACTAGACGCTCAGCACCAAGGCGAATTCATATGAATTCACCTTGGTCAGCAAGTACAAAACACGCACACGAAAAATTTGGGCAACACGATACTGCACAACATGCACGAAATATTATTGGTATAGAATTGAAAATCAGAAAAATTAATTGATTTTTTTCATGACTCGCTTTTCAAAATATGGCACCACGTTGGCACTCCCAGATGTAACTATCTGCCACCACAGCTGATACTATCGGTTTTCGTATAGAACTTTAAGAGCTTCAGAGGTCAATGCAATATCAACATATATGCTGCTGTTGAGTGTTTGACGATACAATATCAGGGGGTCTACTCTGTAATTCGAAACGAAAGAAAATTCTTTGGAATTTGTATGTTAATCACATGTAAATTCGAAAACATTTTCTTACTTTTCGAATTGCAGAGTACACTCCCAAATTTTTTGTCACGAACATTTCGTTTTGAGTCACGCGTGTTCGTTTCGCGAAAAAAAACAGGACACGCGTCCATCTCTACCACAGTAATAATTATTCCATTCCCCACAAATCAAAAGTAATAATAATTATTAAGTGGGATTGAACAAATTAATTAACGTCATGCTGTGATAAAAACAAAAATATGAAACTATGGAAAAATAACATTGTGTAAATTATTAACAAATTAAAGTTCTTTTAAAAATATAAAATGCGTTGTTAGAAAAGTATAAACTTAAATTTAATTAAGAAAACCTAAAAGTTTTTAGTTGTATCTATTGGAATAAGAAGAAAATACATGTAAATGGTTACAATGTCACCTCCTAAGACGTGTGCAGTGTGTGGTGACAAAGCTTTAGGATACAATTTTAGTGCTGTAACATGTGAAAGCTGCAAGGCCTTTTTCAGGCGCAATGCTTTGGCCAAAAAACAGTTCACATGTCCTTTTAATCAAAACTGTGAAATAACCGTCGTGACAAGGAGATTTTGTCAGAAATGTCGTTTAAAAAAATGTCTGGATATTGGTATGAATAGTGAAAATATAATGTCTGATGAGGACAAAATGGCTAAGCGACGGAAAATTGAAAGTAACCGAGCCAAGAGAAAAATTAATGAAAAATCACCAAAAAGTCCTGGCAGTTGCGGTGATTGTGTTAATGACGGTGATGGTCAAGGTGAAAAAGATGTTGCTGACAGCAGTTGTAACGAGTCTTTTATAGGCAACTGTGATTCTCGCAGTTGTGGATCATTTGAAAGTAGCGTTGCAGCTCCATTGGCTACTACGGCTGCTCCTACTACTAGTAACGCAATATCGCCCACATATTTCTGGCTAGATATTGACACTGATTCAATGACGGGAGAAGAAATGGTTGAATTTATAGTGGGGGATGCAGATAGGGCTTCTCAAGCCATAAGTAAATTAATGAAAACTCCTGCTGAAGCTCTAAAGACATTGGAAAAGATTATTAATTCTCAAAAAGATGCTTTACGCTTAATATCACATTTAATAAACTATCCAGGTAAGCATGTTGGCAATATTCATATTAAAATTTTATTGGAGATTTTTCAACGGATTTCTTGAACTTTTTAGGAGATGCTTTGAAAATCATTAGTAAAGTTATGAATTCGCCCTTTAATGCTTTGACAGTCTTCACAAAATTTATGAGTTCACCTACCGATGCTTTAGAAATAATTTCAAAAGTAGTTAGTTCACCCCAAGATGTCTTACAATTCATAAAGAATTTAATGGATTCGCCAGAAAATGCCATGGATATAATGAATAAGTTCATTAATACACCAGCTGAAGCCTTGCGCATGCTAAATCAAATTTTAAAAGGTCAAAATTCTGAAAATAATACCGAAATCAAAAATACTAATGTAAGGAAAGAAAATTTAGCGCAAAATGTGACGCAAAATGCAGAGCCTACGATTACAGCGATATTTAAAAATTCAAATGTTGCTTCACCATCAATCGAAAATACTCTGATAAATTCTATGCTTAATTATCCTAGTCCGAATGATGTAAACAGTGTCATTATGCCGCCAACATTATCATCACCGTCGCATACTCCAACACCTGCCACTCCTTTGCCAAGCGGTAATTGCCCTTATGCTTCGCCCCCTCTTTCAGTCGCTGGTGCTAGTACAGAAACCTTTAATATCGCATCACCGTTACAATATCAGTCCTCGTCAGGTATAAGCTCTTCAACCATATCCAGTTCTCTAATACCCCAACATAATGAAGAGTTGCCCAGCACATCTTCGCTGGGACTTTTATCTCCGCCATCTGAAGTTGACGCCACTACAGCAGCGGAATTCGCTAACGAACATTTCGATATAAAAACCTTTATACAAAATTCATTTCCCACAAACTCTGCAGGAGCATACAATCCTAGTGATAGCTTAAATTCTTTGGAATCGGTTCTTACAGAGGTGATACGTATAGAGTTTCAGGCTTTCAATGATCTACCCCCAGAGCCACGTATAAAGCATGAAGACATGAATTACATGATTAATCTATCACAAAAACCACATGACATGAATAGAGTATCACAGTATGATGAATTCAATGGCATAACAACACATCAAACTGCATTGCAAAGCCAACCTTCTGTCGTGTGCTCTCCCTCAACAAGTATTAATACGTCACGAGAATTGAACCAAACGGAATTAATGAAATTGCGAGAGCTAAAAATGGCCAGTGAGGCTCTATATTTACCAGTCGATGATGATTTAAGTGTTTTAATGAGTGATGATCGAATAAAGGTGAGTTGTCCAAAATACATAAGAATATGCATAATTCCTCATTTCTAAAAAAAAAGATATTTTCACAATTTGATGATTTTTTTGTTTCATGATTAATGAATCATTTCGCTTCACATGCAATAGTACTAGTGTCCGACCGATTTAACGGTTTCGGTATGCGCCAAACAATTTTAATCGGCCGTTAATTTCAATGAAAGCGGACATTTTTAGACAATTTGAATTTTTTTTAAGCTCCCATGAGAATTGTTCATATCGCTCATTGCAACAGAGGCGTAACTCAAAAAGTTGGTTTTGCAAAAATTAAGTTTTAAGTTGTCAATTTATATAAAAATATTATTTTTTCAATAGGTGCGTAATTAATAAATAAGCCTTTTATATAAAATTTTTACTCAAGATTATGATGTAACGATTTTTTCTGGATTATTAACTGCAAAAACGCATTTTTCTTAGATATGTCTATGTTTCAATAAAGGAATACGCGCTAAGTAAAAAAAAAACGTTCCGAAATTCAGGTTTGGTAAAAACAACTATCTGTTGTAAAATATTTTAACTGAAAGTATGTATACGAACTTTTCGATATTTTTGCGTTTCAAAGCGATAAAATCCAGTTATAAATACGTATATGCTACAATATTCTACAAAAAAAAACTTTATATACCTATACGTAAAATTCCCATGTCTCTAACGAAGTTTATTAGAAAAATATAAATAAAAAAATATTGACCCAACGATTTTTTCGTTTTGATATTTGTATGGAAGAAAATATTTTGTTAAAAGAAATTTTCGTTGTTTTTCATACGAATTTGAAACTTTTAGAAACGAAATTTCATACAAAATCTGCCTTTTAATAAAATTTTTACAGCAAAGTTTAATTAATGACAAAATTCTTTTAATCTGCCCATTTTGGTGTTTTCAAAAAACGTTCATATGTTAAAAGTGATTTATCTCGAAACTATGCTTTTCGACTTATGCTTGTGACCACAGATTTGTTATATTAATTTATTACGGGAATATCATAGACTTTTGTCTTGTTATTAAATTTTAATACTTTTATGTGTTGAGTTAAGAAGTATACATGAATTTGTGTGCAATCAATCATATATCTCTGGAGACAATTATTTTTCCTTGTAGAAATAAATGGAAAGTTCCATACGTGAAATCGAAGTATAAACAATTAACAAATGAATTTTTTTTTAATCAAGGCGAATCCATATTAGGTGGCCTCAGCTGCTTAGGTGACTAATTTCACCGATGGTAATTTGAATATCCATTAGATGTCAACAGATATTTTTAGGTACATGTTTGGGTCATCAAAAGTATAAAATTTTCAAAGCGAATTGAGTCGAGTATAACTTATACATATGAATATGCCTTGTTAAAAAGTTTTATAAATGTTTTTTTCTGTTCGGCTTCGGTTTGGTCGAATTTAGACAATTTGGCCGAACTTCAGCTTCGGTGCTGGTATCGGCCTAAAAAAGTGCCTTCCTTATCTAGGTATGAAACTTTTTTCAAGTTGATTAAAGACCTGTTAAGGGTATCCGTAAGAGAATTCAATTGTTCTTTTTAAATAGAAACATAAATTTACGTATGTACGTGTTTGCTACTAAATATTTATCAGTAGGCATGTTTGCAAGAAAAAAAAAGAAATAATCTTAGTAAACAACAAAAATAAAAATAGTTTTTATAATAATTGAAAATGTTATAATGAAATTTGATAAAAACAACCACTAGCTATGTAGATTATATTTAACAACAGATGCTTAGTGATTGTTTACTAAATTTCTTACCGTCGATCTGCATTTATAATTAAAATTAAAATAAAGTTTAATTTAAGTATACAATATACAATATACGAGAGAAAATATTTGTTATCACAATATTAGGTTTGTTCATTTATTAAAAATTGTTACGAATTTGTAACAATTGTTACTGGATAGTGTTCATTAACTCAAAAAGTTGGCTAGGAGAGAACATCAAAATAGGGAAAAAAATTGAGAGACAAAAAAAAATTTACTTGCAAAAATTATCCAACAGTAATGCCAACTTTTTTGGCTCTAAAAGCACATCAAAATTTAGAAAAAGCACAAAAAGCGTATTTTTGAGATCTAAAAAGCGTAAAAAGCACTAACGTGAAAAACGAGTTTAATCTTTGATACATACTAGATATACCAAACGGACGACACACTCTTCCGTATTCTAGAATCAAAATGTAAATAATTTAAGATTCAAAGAAAATGTATCTAAACGTCATAAAAATTCATTTAAACACAGCCACACACAAACTTACATACATATGCAAGCATAATTAAATAATAAATGAAATTAAAAAAACGTAAACAAAATCTCTAACCAAGCTAATTTAATTTATTCAAATCTCTTCCTTTAAGTATTATGGCTTTCATACAACAACAAATAAGAGAGAAAAAAATTGTTAGATCAAGAGAAATACTACATACCCACACACATACATGTTTCTTTTTTTACTTGTAAGCTAATAAATGCGTGTATAATATGTGTGCATGTAGTAGTAGAAACGTTAAACGCTTATAGCTCCCAAAATACTGAACCGATTTCAATAAAATATAGATTCTGCACATCTGTACGAAAAATCCTTTAAAACCATATAAATCTTTTTAAAAACGTTGCAGTGGTACCAGCGTAAAAGGGATTACAAAAAACATGTTCGCCTATTAATTATATAGATTTTCTAAGATATTCTCTATTTCGGCAATAATATCAGTATCTTTAATGAAATATATCAAACGAAAAAGGTATTCTTTACACTGAAAAAATAAATACACCAAGTTGTTATTAAAGTAATTTTAAGAAATAAACAAATTTCTTAAAAGCACTACTTAGTGCTATTTCTCAGTTTGTCACTAACGCTCAAAATTTAGCGTTTTGAGTCTTCAAAAAGCACGAAAAATAGTGTCAAAAGCACCAAGTTGGCATCGCTGTTATCCAACCACCTGTTGCGTGTTTTGTTGTCAAATTAATTATTTCAAAAATATCTGAAAAAGGAAAACTGAAAAATTTGCATTCTTTGTTAAAAAAAACATGTATACGTATGTATGTAAAAAAGAAAGCATGTTTTCTTACAGCCTGTTTTTCGAAAATGAATAAGTGTATGCGTTCTTTAATATAACGAATGAAACCATGTTTTCGTTTTTAAACACGCTTTTTTTTTGTGTGACAACAAAAGAGCTTTTAGTTTTCTACACTCATAAAATTTTTTATGTAAAATTAATTAAAAATCAGTCCACATATTTTTCATTTGACTTTAACGAAAATGTTATTTAATTTTAAATGTTAGAATGTGAATTGACTTAAAACAGTGAAAAACTATTTTTTCCTTTTATTTTTACTATAAGTTACAAAAAATTAAATAAATGAAAAAATTTAAATGGTTTTTTTCTATAAGCGGATTGATTTAACTTTCACAAGAACGAATCTTGACTTCCGTACAAAGGAAAAATGTTTTCCTTGCTTCTATAATTTTTCTGTCAAAGAATCAACACCAAATTCAGTATAAATAAATAATTTTTGCTTTATTTTCCACAATTTAACTGCCAAACAAATCACAAAAAATTTAAGTATTGAGTCAAAATAAAGTAAAGGTTATAGGAAAAAAAACCTTAGTTCTAATAAACAACGCAGAATACGAAATGCAATCAAAATCTGTTTTAATGGATAATTGGATTTACAATTGAATGCTAAAATCAATTAAAAATTAAATTGCTTACCCCCTTATTCATATTATTCATTTAAAATTAAATTGAAATGAATTTTATTTAAAAATTTTCATAGAAAATTTTTTTAATAGATATTATTTTTGTGAGACATTTTTAGATTTTAATTGAACTATAGTAAATTTTTAATCAGAAATAATTTTTAGTCAGGCTTAAGTTCAGTAATTTGAATTCTTTTTATTGAATGAAATATTTTTATTAATTAATGTGAGTTTCTAAAGAAGAGAAGAAAAATCTCTACCCAAGTAGATAGACTAGGGTGCTGATGAAGTGCGTTGCTGCACAGAAAAATATCGGTATTTCTCCCAGCTTAAAAGTCTAATTTAATTTTTCTTCTCTTCTTTAGGAACTCACATTAATTAATAAAAATATTTCATTCAATATAAAGAATTGAAATTACTGAACTTAATAGTCTTGTGTAGTTCATAAACGAACTAGTTCAAATGAACGATTCAGCACTTTTTACGCTCACTAGTTAAATTTTTGAACTACATAGTTCATTTTTTGAACTAAGAACTAAGACACAAAATGAACTACCACGGATGCTATCAACTAAATGTTTTCAACGTTTTGCTCTACTTCTTTCTGTCTGTGTGCTTTGCTTCTATACTCATTCATATGTATGCATGTATGTATGTATGTATATTTAGTTCTTGTTCATATCTGGCTACTACCGCAAATGCAATAAACAAGCAAACACTTATACTAACCTATTCACAAAAATATTTTGTATTTGATATTTTTAAAAAAGATTTTCACACTAAATTTGTTTTATAAACCCTTTATAAAGCAAATTTATTAATTAATTAATTAATTAATTTTAGGTTTCGTAAAGTTTTTTAATCACAGATCTGTGTTTTTAATACTGTCAAAAACCACAACATATCTACATACATACATACATATGCATGTAGATGTAAAATCATTGAACTAAAAAGACCTAACTAGTTCATTGAACTAAAAAGAGCGATTGAACTAAATGAACGAACTAGTTCATTTATAAATAATGAACTAAAATGACCGGTCACTGAAATGAACTAAATGGCACAAGTCTAGAACTTAAGCCTGACTAAAAATTATTTCTGATTAAAGATATTATTTTTTGTATTCATTCCTTCACTCTAATAATTTTGTGAGTGTGAATTTTTCGTTATACCTAAAAAGCTCTTTTTATGTCAAAACGAGAGCTTTAGAATATGTTTTATAAAAATCAAATTTTAAACGCTATCGTTTATGAACGAATCATAAAAACGAAAGCGCTTATGTTTTCTAAAAACACGCGGTTAATTTATTTCTTTTTCTTTCATTAAGCCACATAAATTCAATTTTAATGTCAAAGAATTTTGTTTGTTTGTCATATATAATCAGAGATGGAAATTATTTGTTAATAAATAACATTAAAAAATTATGGAAAATGCATAAAAATAATAATAATATATGAAACTGTGTAAAGAAATTCATATCAAATGTCAATTTCTAAAAAAAATGTGCAATTTAAAATATTATCAAACAAAATACATCAGAAAAAGTACAATTGTATCATGATTTCCTTCCATGGTTCTAATATGAATAAAATTTTCTTGCAAGTTCTTATAAGTAAAGCAAGCGTTCATTCACTTTTTCATATTTGGGACAGAAGTTTTATAAATTTTTGCCTTACTCTCTCGTTGCTAGTTTCTGCTGGGAAAATTAAATGAACAGACCTATTTTTTCTTGTTGAATTGATGTTATTAACTTTTGTTAAACTTTTCTAATTAAACGTTATTTACCTGGAAATTTTTGAAAAGATTGTCAAAAATATTGCTAATCAAATCAAATAAAGATACCAGTTATCTTTTTGAAAACACCTGTGACACAATTCCCAATAAATTGATAATAAAAAGAAACTGTTTGTTTAATCACTTTATTTATGTTATCAACAGTTGGTTATCACTAATAGTACTAGGTGATCATAATATTTAGTAATTTCACGCGTTTTATTTATTGTTATTTCTACAACAGACCTTTTCAAGGTCTGTTATGTATTAATAAAACATTTCAAATAACAATTTATATACATACATACATATGTATGTATGTTTACATTAATTTGATTAACGCTCTTTAGCTTTTGAATTATGCATTTCAGCAAACAATTATTACGCTTTGGAATAGGAAAAGCGCAGAAATTATTAACTTAAATCACTAAAGTGTTAATTAAGCTCATAAAATAAGTAATTTTTTCCGTTATATTTATTAGGTGCCAACATTTTATTTAGCAAGGTATTGAATGGGAATATATTTAGTGATAAATGTGTAAAATTTCATGCTTCTGGATTAATTATACTGTTGCAAGATTAAATGACTGTGACTTGCAGACGAAGGGTTCCGTACGGACACTACATACATACATAATACTATACGAACTTTTGCCTATATAATGGCAAAAGTACGGCTTTTGTTATTTTTGGTGCTTTTTTCGTTTTTGTGGGTTTTCGGTGGCGATTTACATATTTTAGTTATAGAAATTTTTTTAGTTTGGATATTTTTCATTTTGGATATTTTTCATTTTGGCGATTGTTTCGGTTTTTCGATTTTTTAATTTCGGCATTTATTATTATTAGCGTTTTTGAAAATTTCAAAAGTTTGCCTCTTACGGTTTCAGTTACATTAACTGATAGAATACCCTTTGATTTAGATTTTTTAAATTTTAGTATTAATTGTTGTAGTGTGCATAAAAATACACTAACAAGTGTCTATATATAATTGCATGTACTCGTATATTAGATGTGATTTTAATATTTGCTTGTTTTGGAACACCCTTTAATTTTTAATTGCCATATATTTTTTGTTGTAACGGCTAAAGTTCTACATATTCTGTAAAAATTTCATGTTCGTAGCTCTTACGGTTCTCGAGAAACAAAAAACAATGTGTTCCTTTTCACCTTTGGTGTACGGAATCCTAAAAAAAGTATATATACTATTTTGCACATGCAACGATGCAAGACCATTTGCACAAGATTGTGAATTGGGCTAGTATATTGATACTCACCACTTAACAATTCTTAGTGGTGAGCATCAATACACTATACCATTTTGCACATGCTACGATGCAAAACCATTTGATTGTGAATTGGGCTTATGTCTATTCGTGATCACCTGTTTTGATTAATATGCAAATTTTTGCAATTTTCCCTTCGCGTACTTTTTTTTGTTCAAGAGCCATTCTTGAGAGTAAAATTTTCAAAAAAAAATTACTCAACTGCTGGATTTTACTGGAAAAGTAAACAAACGAACCTATTGCCTTTTGAAAATTTTTATAAACTCCATCATACCAGGGTTGTATTTTTTTCAAAATTAGCACGATTGTGTAGGATAGTGAATCCCAGCCTTAAGTCGAAGTTTTGGGATAATGATGATTCGAGTTATAGAAGTGTCACTGTATTTAATACGGCATTTACACCTGCACAACATCTAATAATTCATTTTCATTATCTCGAAATCTATTAGTTACGAAATTTCGAGCTAAATCTAACTGCTTTTTACTTGATTTCCCATATAAAACAAAATCTAGTTTGTGAGTAGATTTTGTAGGCAATCTACTCAAAATCTAATATTGTTATTTTTACTACCCTGTACAACATATTTATATAAAAGATGATTGAATTAGCTACGGTCTGCTTAAAAAGGTGTGTGAATTGGCTGCATTGCAGTTGTTTAGTTGTAGTTTTGGCAAATGTTCGGTTAATGGGTTTTGTTTTGGATAAAAAAAATCTGTATAAATGTAAAAAAAACATGGTGTAAACGGTATAGATTTTCGTAAAGATTTTAATTAAAATATGCTAGATTTTGCGCAGGTGTAAATGCCCTATAAGAGATTTTAATTAAAATCTTTATGAAAGTCTATATCCTTTACACCAAGTATTTTGATATTTAAAACTGTTTTTTATCCAAGACAAACTAAAAAACTATAAATAACCAAACAACTGCAGTGTAGCCAATTCACACACCGTTTTTAAGCACACAGGCTGAGTTTTTAGTACAAACTTAAAAAACACATATTTGCAGCACCAAGTTCAACTAGATTTTAAGTAGATTTTCATAAAATCTAGTGACGAAGTAGATTTTATTTTGTATGGAAAATCTGCTAGATTTTTCCCGAAATCTCGTAAGTACTAGATTTTGCTTAAATGTAAACGCATCGTAACCATTCATATTCACGTTTGAATTTCATTTATTTATCATCAAACAATAAAAACTAAAAAATATAACTAGAAAAGTCGTACTAAAATCTATGCACTAACATTTTTTTAGCCTGAAGACACAAACCAAAATCCGAAATTGCTGCAAGTTGTTAATTTAACTGCTGTCGCTATAAAACGTTTAATAAAAATGGCTAAGAAAATTTCCAGTTTTCGTGATATGTGCCAAGAAGATCAAGTGGCCTTACTGAAAGGTGGTTGCACAGAAATGATGATAATGCGCTCCGTTATGACCTATGATGATGATCGCAATACATGGAAGGTAAATATAATTAAAAAATACATATGTACATACTTAAAACTCTAGTTTATGATCTGTTATGAAAAAAAAACTACAGATACCTCATACCAAAGAAGCCATGTCCAATATAAGAGCAGAAGTTTTGAAATTGGCCAAAGGCAATGTTTATGAAGAACATATTAAGTTTATAAGTACTTTCGATGAAAAGTGGCGCATGGATGAACATATTATATTGATAATGTGTGCAATTGTATTATTTTCACCAACAAGGCCACGAATTATACATTCCGATGTCATAAGATTGGAACAGGTTAGTGCTTGCAAAATATTTTTATATCCTTCAGTGTTTTTAAAATTTTGGTTCCTTTAAAAATATTCATATTAATATTCGGAAGAATTCCGATTCAGAGACGTACAGATGTAATAGACGTGGTGAGTTTGCTATTTCAAAACAGCAATTGTTGAGATGTAAGAAAAAAACAGTAATTCATTGTTTTTCATAGTGTTGTTTTTTTAACAAGTTAAAAAATGCGACTCTTTCAAAATTTCTGAACAAATTTTAAGGGCCAAATCCTAAAGTTTAATTTAAAAATTATGTATATTTACCGAAAACCGAAACATCAGTAAAAATTTTAACGGGCCTAAAAAGTTCATTCATGAACTATACACGTAAGAAAGAAAATGCTTAAACTGTAAAAGAACCCAAATTTTCCAAAAAAAAAAAAAACTTTCAGGCTGGCCCACGATGTCGAAAAGAAAATTTCTATCGCTTACTTGTATTGAAAACAAAAACAAATGTTCTTATAGGGCATTTACATTGTCTCGAAATGTAGTACTTACGAGATTTCGAACCAAATCTTGCTGCTTTTTACCAGATTTCCCATCCAAACAAAATTTATTTTGTCAGATTTGTAGGAAATCTAATCAAACGCCCATGTTCTGGAAAACGCAGCGTTTTCAAATCGCTTACAGTTTAAAAATGGAAAAACGCATTTCAGCATGTTCTAAAATCGCTGCGATTTGCTGGCGTTTCAGCTGTTTGTTGAAATCGCCAGTTTAAAGTAAACAGTTGACACAGCCCATTGACAAAAAATAGCGCAAAAACTGTGTAAAATTGGCGCATATTCAGAAATCGTAACCAAAGTCGAAACTAATAAAACAGAAACTAAAATATAGTTCATAGATAACACTAACACCGTGTTATCTATGAACAGTGGGAAAAAACTTGGAAAACGACCTAGCGTGAGTTGTAGATCTTGTTGAGTACATTACAAATTGTGTCAAAAAATTTCAGAAACACCCTCAAATTCAGAAGTTATTCTGAAAATACCGTTTTCGGTGATGTTCATCAACTTATCGAACTGTAACTAAGTCAGTTTTTGTTAGATCTAAAATTTTTTAACACTTTTAGAAAGAAAACTGATTACGCTTTACAACGATGTATATATCTTGATATATTTGTAAATTATGAGTTTTGTTTTTGTTAAGAATATTCAAAAAAATAATAAAATTTATCAACTTTTTTGATTTGCGTAGCTTTTCATTGCTTATTTTGATATGTATGAAAGCTTATGAAAATTTATACTAATATATAAAGCAAATTTAGTTTTTAGCAAAATATGGTTTTAATGATTCAAAGCGGATAAAAATTGTGAAAGTTATTAAACTTTTCATTAACGCCCTTTTTTAACATTTTCTAACCCCAGTGCGAAAAATTTGAATAAAAACACAGTTAACGAAAGAAACAAATTCATCAACTTAATTATGCAAATTTTTTTGTTTTTTTTTGTAATCTTACAGTTATTTTTTTTTTTTTTTTTTGTATAAACTTAAAGCCTTATAATAACAAAAACCTTCATGCCAGTTAGCATAAGTAGCAAAATTGACTATATGTCTTAACGAGTTTCAAACTATTTGACATTAGAAATCGGAGCATGATGTAGTTTTAACCCACTATTAAATCCTAGCCTGAATTGTAATGAAAAATTGTCTGGCATAACTTGTTGGGACCATGTTCAGTTTCGTCGCTTTTTCCAGTTTCTCGTTATGTATAAGGCTGTTAATAAGTAAAGTTATTATATTCGGTGATGCAGAAATAAATGCACTTTTTTTTATTGTCAATTTGTCCTAAACTGGAAAAAATTAAACTGGAAGATAGTACAGATGAATGTCCTATTTTTTTAATTATTAAAAAAGTTTAGAATGTTTTTATAAGTAAATTTCTGCTATATATATTTGGATAAACACATAAAATAAACGAATTTAATACGAGTACCAACACAATGTGGTGAAGGTTATTGTTTTTAGAAAAGAGTAAAAAATTGTAACTAGATTAAATTTATTTTAATTAAAATATGTAAGTTTGTAGATTTTGTAATCATCATGCAGTGTGTGATAAGCATAATATTTTTTTATATTTGCGGTTTGAATTCTACTGGAATACCAGCGCGAAGCGGACAGCTACGCAAAAGATGCCTTCAAAATAGATTTTGACTGCTCATATAGTTCTAGGAAATGGTATGAACCCGAAAGTACTTGTATAGGCTGTTCCAGTGTACTTAAGAAAATTAAGTCTGAAGAGTTTATAAGCCCCTCATTATCATTATATTTCTCAATGATTTGGCATCATCAAATATTCCATAAAGCAGAGGACTGTAATTTGTGTGAAGTGGCTTCCCAAAAAAAATGCCCTGCAATCGCAATATTTATACTTTAGAAAAAATTTAATAACTTTTACAAATATTAATCGATTCTAACAAATGATATCTCATTCTTTTGTATATAAAATTTCCTTTAAAGTTCTGTACAAAAAATATAGGTCTTCATAGAAAAAAATTAAAATAATTGTTTATTTTCAAAAATTACGCAAAAAAGAAATTGAAATGTCCGATAAAAACTTACCCAATTTCTTGAAACATACAATTAATGCATACATTTTTTAAAAACCTAATTCTTTGCCTTTCCAAAAGTGTTTAAAATTTTAAAATTGGTCAAGACATGAGTGAGCTAGAGGTACTAAAGTACTACGACCCACCCTAAAACAGTTTTTTCAAAATAACACGAATTTTTGAGGGTGTTTCAAAATCTTTGAAAACGGTTCTTGTATGTCCTCACCTAGGCCTACAAGTCCAACTAGGTAGCTTTTCAAGTTCTGACAAAAAGTGTTTTTTTTTTTTTTTTTTTTTGTAACACCGTGTAATTATAGCTCTTATTCACAATTCATAACTAGTGCAGCAACTGCTCTCAGCTGGTAAACGAAATGCAACCTTGCATATTGTTATGTAGAGAGAAATGTCGATAATATTTTGAACGATAAATTCTGTAATTAATTAAAAAGCTTATGAATCTATTAAAAAACTGTTTTATTTCCTTAAAAAAATTTTACAAAATCTATAAAATAATTTTTTAGTCATAGTCTGTATATAAATCGATTAAAATAAGGGCCTTTAAAAATAAAGTTATTTAATAAAATTTTGTTGACCAAAAACACATCTCTAAATTATTTTATGCGGCCCCTACACGTTGCAATTGGTTGTACAATTGAGTTGCATATACCAGTTGATCGCTCACTGCACAGGCTGCAATTTTTCAACCAATTTTTGATCAAACTTCATAAAAAAAATTATTTTTAGAGATTCAACATGAGTTCTGATTTTTTAGCTCTATAATCGATAAATAAAATTTTGATGAAGGAAAAGGATAAAAAAAAGAAAATAAAAAACATGCTTTTATATTCTTCGATAAAATATCGCATTCACATTTTACTTCTTTTTTCACACTTATTGTTTACTGCATACGATGTTGCTCACAAAACGTCTGAATGAAAATGACAAACGAAAGAAGAAATCGCCATCACACGCATCAATTTGATAGCTAGGTTGTTCGTCGGTTGAATGAAAATCAAAATGTTTTGATTTTTCATTCAACCAATGACCAACCGTTGGTCAATCATACCTCTAACGTAACAATTGGTTGTACAACTTAATCAAATTGTACAACAAGTCGCATTATTGCTTTATATGGATATTTTTTTGGACGCGATAGAAATAAATGCAAGAAGTAAATATAAAAAGGAATACTTATTATATAGAAAAATGTTAGAAAATAAAGAGTATTTGTTGTTTTGTGCATTTTAAAGAGCCACAAATTGATTTTACTTTTCAAATAAATTGTAAATGAAACCAGTCAGCTGTTCTTTGAATGTATTAGTTAGTTGGCATTTAGTTACAGTAATCAACTATGAATAACTTAAATAGGTACTTAATAAAGTTAACACTTGGGGCAAATTTCACCAACTCTATTTAAATATCAATTCATATTTAAATGTCGATTTTGATTAATTTTTGTATGGAAAAATTATTTTTAAATATGAATTGATATTTAAATAAGTTGGTGAAATTGGCCCTTAGTGATAATTTCTGAATATGCGCCAATGGTTTTAATTTTTGTTGAAATAAAAAGAAAACATATTAAATTTTAATTGTGCATAATTTTATTTTCTCTTAAAAGTTTAGTTTAAGCAGATTCAATCACTTCGCTTCAGTATACACATACGATTTGAAATCGCAATTTTCAGGCGATATGCGTTGGCCAGAACACCTTTTTGGCGACTTCAAATCGCAAAAATCAACTTTTTTCGATATGCGTTTTTCAGAACACTGAATTAGCGTTTTCAAATCGAAAACGCTAATTTTAAGCGAATTGCGTTTTTCAGAACATGGACGAAAATCTATTATTTTTATATATTTTTAACTACCCTGTACAACATATTTTCAAAAAAGATGAGTGAATTAGCTGCGGTCTGCTTAAAATGTATTAGCTGCATTGCATTTGTTTGGTTGTATTTTTGGAAGTTTTTCAGTTAATGGGTTTTGTTTTGGATAAAAACATTTTGATAAATGTCAAAAAAAAAATTGATGTGAACGGTATAAATTTTCATAAAGATTTTAATTAAAACCTGTTAGATTTTGTGCAGCTGTAAATGCCCTATTATATTATTGTTGTTTGTAATACAAGTTGTCGACATCGTAGGGCAGGCTGATTTTTGGTAAAAATCTTAAAAAAAAAATTGTTTTATGGTCCCTGGAGACGTTCAAATAATCCCATAAATCAGTGCATATGTGTAAGTTAAAATTATAAATTATAAATTTAAATTGTACGTCTCGTACAAACAAACTGATCAATCACCATTTGTATTTTGACTTCGTACCAAAGCATGATTATGATTTATTTTTATTCACTCTTATTCCAGTTGTCAACATCGACGTCACGTCAATACAATACGAAAATCACAATTTGTTTTGGTATTGTATTGACGTGGCGTCGATGTTGACAACTGGAATAAGAGTGATTGAATATTTGTGAGTGTTGTTTAAAAAAAGTATACAAATTAGAAAAAATTTTTAATTTTGTGCGTCCGCGCACTTCTTCGTTAACAAGAATCTAAAAAAAACTGATGTTTTTTGTAAATCAGTTGTCAAATAAAAAAATTATTACGTGTAACCAAAAAAGCAAATCTTCACTTCACACAATTATGTAATTGATGAGTTTATTTGATCGTCATCAGGGCACTTTACTCTACACTTTTCCCTGAAGTTCCTATAAGCAAATAAAAAGTTCTTACAATTTTTGCAAAAAGTCAAAATGTAAATTCATTATTAGTTTTAAGCAAAACTCGTTCTCCATGATCATTAGAAGCACTTGATGTACATATACCCCTTTTAGACAAGGATAGTTTACTTTGCAAAGTCTTAAGTCAGCTGTGTGAAAGACAGAGGAAGGAATACTATCTCTTTCTGTCTTTCTCCCAGCTGAATTAAGACTTTGCAAAGTAAACTTTCCGTGTGTAAAAGGGGTAATATGAAGGATATTTAAATTTGTCTATATTTTCTTGTTAACTTTATAAATATTTTTTACTTTCTTTTAGAATTCTTATTATTATCTTCTACGAAGGTATCTTGAATCTGTTTATCCTGGTTGCGAAGCTAAATCTGCTTTTATCAAATTAATACAAAAAATATCAGACGTTGAACGTTTAAATCAATTTATGATTGGTGTCTATTTGAATGTTAATCCATCACAAGTTGAACCTTTGTTAAGAGAGATATTTGATTTAAAAAATCATTAAGAAAAATTGTTACTATTATACCTTTGTTATTTGTATGTATGTATGTATATCTTATTGAAATTTATTTATATATTAACTAGCCTTAAGTAAAAGTCTTTATTGTTAACTTTTTTAATTGCTTATATGTAAAGAATATCTACCGCTCTCCCCGCTGTATAAGTATTTTGTACAAATGATAGATAAATGTACCAAATAATATTTACTATCTTGTAAAAAAAATTATGTGTACATATGTATATCACACTGTATTTTGTTAAAAGTTAAACTTTATTATATTAAATAATTAGGCCAGTATTAATGAATATTTACTAAAGCTGAATTTGGTTTCAACTTTGAACAAATTTTAACTTTCATCCCCTTCATTTTGTAGCTACAGTACGTATAGCTATTTGTCGACGTCACGTCAATACAATGGGCTTAATTACGAGTGTCGTATTACGACAACGATTACGACGATTTCGTACTAGATTAGAGAAAAAATGTTGCAATGCTCTTTAGTCTTCTACAAAATCGTCGTTGTCGAAGTCGTAATACGACACTCGTAATAAGGCCCAATATCTAAATAGTAGCACTTGTTTTCAAGACGTTGACTAACAGTTACATAATAATGGGGGAGTGTATGTATAATAATTTATGAACACGGCCATTATATTTCATAAATGACAAATAATAAATTGTGCAATTTTAATGTATTATCTATGTAACAAATTTTATTTATTGTACTGTTTCTGTCTATAATGTTATGAAATCATATTTACAACTACACACACACACACACACACACATATATATATATATATATATATATGTTAAAACAATAGAAATAAATAATTTTTAAGCCAAAGTTAAAATTCTTGATGCTCGCCTCGTTCATAGCAATTGTTTTATAGAAAGAATTAGATGTTAAATGTAAATTACTTTTTTTTGAATTGACTCTGGCTTCCAAGTTTAGTATTACATTGAAAATTTACTACAACTCGAGAAATAGTGGTTTTATTTAACTAAACAACACTCCAAAATATTGACATTAAAATTACCTTCAAATTATATTCTTGACAATTCTTGGCGAGCCTTAATATTTTTAAAGTTATTGAGAAAGTGTTTTAGAGAAACCACATTTTTCTAAGAAAATTTAGAATTTAATAGGGCAGTTACACCTGCAAAAAATCTATCAGATTTTAATTAAAATTTTTATGAAAATCAATACTGTTTACACCAGTTTTTTTTTACATGTATCGAAGATTTTTTTTATTCCTAATAATTAAAATTTTTCGGTTGATGGGTTTTGTTTTGGATAAAAAACCCTACAAGAAATGAATGACTGAAACTAACACAAACAACATTTTTTTACTAACACATTTTCAACAATTTTACATTCAATTCAACAGTTATTATAGTTGCTCTACTCTAACATATATGCTAGAGTGAAACGTCTAATGTATTTATATAGTCAAAATTTTTAAAATATTGAATTTTACTGAAAATAATTTATAGTTCGTTCGGTTTGCAAAATTAAAATTTAAATATAAAAGTGGTAAAAAAATTATGGTGTTTGTGAAAAAGGTAAGATAAAAACAATAGTGAACAAAAGAAATTGTATACAATTTAATTAAAAATATACATACATATGTATGTATGTATTCGTTTCTTTTTCAATTTTTAGATATTTGGAAAGATCAAGATGCGTTGGGAGTTGAAGAAGGCGGTAATACAATTCATTCTGTCTGTGAAAAGTTTACAAAAGTGTTAAAAAGATAAGTAAAATAGCGAATAAAAGAACTCACATTAATTTAATATTTATATTTATTTTCAATATTTCAGATATTTGTCAAGAGCAAGGTGCGTTGGAGATGAAAAGGTGTGAAGAGGGTTTTTTACCGGTTTAATTATTTGTTTTCGTTTTTTTGTATTATTTGCTTTAAATATGTTACATGTTTATTTGAAAGTTATTTTTTATAATAAAAAAGCAAATAAAAAGTATATTTGTTGTCAGTGTATCAATCAAGTATGATTTCTCAATTGTGGGGGATATAGTATTCAATTATGAACAGCCAAACTTGAGTAATATTTATGCTATCATTGATTAATAAAAAGCACTGGAGTGAGCAGTGCAACTATATGTTATATTCATTGGTTAGAAAGAGATGCAACATCACACGTACACAAAAGTTTCCATCACATTTTTCATTTTGCCTTTAACAATGTGATAGAAACTTTGTTCTACGCATTGATGAATATATCCTGCATGACTTCCGATCAAATGAGCAGTCAATTGACTGGTAGTGTTCTTGTAGGGAATCTTGATAAATGTCAAAAAACATGGTGTAAACCACGATATAAATTTATATTTATATCATGATGTAAACGGTATAGATTTTCATAAAGATTTTAATTAAAATATGCTAGATTTTATGCAGGTGAAAATATACTGTAACAAAACCCATTAACGGAAAGTTTTCCAAAGCTACAACCAAACAACTGCAATCTATTCAATTCACACACCTTTTTAAGTAGACAATAGCTAAATCACTCATCTTTTTTAAAAATATGTTGTACAGGGTTGTAAAAAATCAATAAAAATATTAGATTTTGATTAGATTCCCTAAAAATCTACTGACAAAATAGATTTTGTTTTGTTTGGGAAATCTACTAAAAAGCAGTAAGATTTAGCTCGAAATCTCGTAAGTACTAGATTTCGAGACAATGTAAATGCCGTATAAATACTATCGGCCTTAATAGCGGTCTCCACTAACCATGAACTTGGTATGGGTATCATGTCGGACATCGCAAATGGCTAATGGAGACCGCTCATGTCCAACTTTCGTCCATGGATACCTGAACATATGTCTGAGTAACAATGTTCGCCATGAGATTCTCAGTCCGCAACCATTTGCATTAGAAAGAAAAGAGACAGAACAAAATTGATAAATATTCCATCTCTATTGCACCAACGCAAATCACATTGATATGCCTAAACATGGACATCACACGTATTCACCACAACAAAGAAGTTGATGCATTTTTCACAGTTGCTCTGCCGGAGTCATGTCCATGTCCTGTCCAAGTTGATGGCTAGTGGAGGAGTAGGGTTATGTTTAAACAAAAAATAGCATGAAGTTAGCATAAGTGACGACATTGAACTAGGTGCTAACGAGTTCCTCCATATAATTTGACATTAAAAATCGGCGCGTAATGTAGTTTTAACCCACTATTAAATTATAGGGTGATTTTTAATGTAACATTATGCTAACTTCTTGCTAGTTTTTTCTTATACATACGGCCGTATAAGTTTAACATTTGTTAACGCACTAATATTACCCAATTATTGTTTTACATACTCAGGTGGGATGGAGTTTGATTTTATTACTCCTAGCAATATGTTTATTTGTAACAAGAGTAATGTACCCATGTTTAGGAATAGGGATAGGGCAGAGGTTACAGACATAATACTAACTAGCAGAAATGGGAACCTGGTAGAGAACTGGATGGTAGATCAAGACTGTACGTTTTCAGACCACAGTAGGAAATCATTCAGTCTTAATTTTACAGGGAAAAGGCGTGATCCATATAGGAATCCAAGAAAGACTAACTGGGATACTTATAGGGCCACTGTTGACATTAGAGCAAGGGTCACTCCGCAGAGTGTGGATACAGAAGGAGTGGAAGATGAGGTGGAATACTTCAGTAACATTTGCAGGGAATGTTTTCAACAATTCTATCCATTAGTTTTCCCAGGCAAACCGGGGGAAGTAGTGCTAATTTAACAGATTCATACAAAACAATTTAGAAACAAAAAATTCTAATTTTTCAATAATTCGTCGGATATTCCCAGTGTCACATAGTAGGTGAGAATAGCACCTTGGAATTTTTACGTCAGATATGTGGGATTGACGCTTTCCATTGTGACTTTTTGTTGAGATATTCTAAGGCTGGCTCGCCAGATATCTTGAATCAGAATTTTGAGGTACATAGTATGACACGACAAAAATCCTAGTGGGTAAAATATTGACATGAGAACCTGGAGGCATTCTCTTTTGGTCGGCACAAGATATCCGTCAATCACGTTGCTGCGTAAGCTTGCAAATCTAAAATTATACTTAAAAACGTCATTAACTGGGTCCCAATACATACCGAAAACCTTTTCGGTGGCACCCCATTGCTTGGCATCTGGACACGTCTGTGAAAATTCGGATAACTGCCTTAAGACTTCCAAAGAACTAGATTCCCAGTTCCTTATGTGGAAACCGCCGGCGGCATCAATTTTTGTGACCTGTTTCGATAATTTTGCTGCACCTTTTTCGGTATCTTAACTATCTATAAGATCATCGACATAGTGATGCCGCATAGTATATTAAAAATACATTATTACTGCGGCAAACCAATAACCACAAAACGAATAATTAAAACAAGCAGCTATTTTAAATTTACAAGTATTTAAACATTTATTTTGAGCATATATAAATTATATTTAGAATCATATCGTCGCCCTAAATCAAACAACAAATTTTCACTACGAAGTTTTGGTCTTAGCTTCGTTTTCTGCTTCTCGTTAAAAGAAACTATAAAGTGCACTTGTAACCTGTTCAGATTTTAAATGACAATATATGTATATGATTTCCAATACCACAATATTTAAATTTGAACAGGAAATTACAACTATTGAAAGAAAGTATCTATTAGTTTTATATAAAATGAACGCTCCTATCAAAAAACGTTGTTGCTCGATGAAGAGAAGCCGTCACAAAATACATACATACATATACTACAAGTTCGATAAAACACCCTCTATGTATATCCAGGCTGCCCAGAGAAGTAAATGTATGTATGTGAATAATCTATATACGTATGTCAAAAAACGAAGTTAAAAGAGCATATGTACTTCTGATGGGATATCATTTTTCCGCAAAATGGAACAATTTTGTTAGTTTCACATTTGATTTTGTAAAACGAAACAAAAAAGCCAGCTGCACCCTCTAGTGTATTAAGTACAGTCTTTCGCCCATTGTAAAAATTCTGTCAATTCACTAACCGCCAAATCACGTGATAAAGCCTTAACACGTAAATTACGATCTGTGGTTATTAGCACCAATTCAGTTTGTATAAAACATTTGCCATCTGCAGAAGAAAATTAAAAAAAAAAAAATAGGTAAGATATTCCACAACTTTTCATTTACTATAAATATAGAAACTACCTTTACTGGTTTCCGAGCTCATTGTCTTGGATAATGCTATGGCTGTGGCTAAAATTTTGTCATCGTTTGAGACATGTTCCTCCTCGACTAAAGCGAATAATGAAGCATTTATAATAGAACCTTTTGTAGTGGCACATCTGAAATTGTGATATTAAATAAATGTATGTGAATCAATTTTATTTTTATTTAACGTTGGCCTACTTGACATGATTTTTTGAGCTTTTTATAAAATCTAAAGATTTTTTAGCTCTTGTAGACACATCATCATAGTGATGTATACGGCGTTTTTGTAAAGATTTCTCATATGATTCCACTTTCACTCCTTTGGAAAGGCCATCCAATTCTTTCACCACTGAAATTGTCAAAATAGTTTCTTTATTTTCATTTTAGTTTTGTAATATTTGTTTCAATATTAGCAAAAACATAATCAAATGTAATTGTATTTAAAGCAAATCGTTTACTTGCCTGTAAGAGGTACAATAAGTGTATAACGCTTGAATTCATGCACTATACGTTGGAAGTCTTCCAAGCAATCAATGAAGCAATTTGTGTCTGGTAATAAATATTTTGGGCGTACTTCAATATAAACTTTAGTATCAACTAATTTAAGAATTTCCTGGAAAGATATATTTTTTTAGATTCATAAAACTAGGCTCCAAATTTTATTTCATAGCTAATACATATGTACAGGGTGGGTCAAAAGCCACCATGATATTTAACAATTCAATAACTTTTTCGTTTATATATGTATACTATAATTTTTTTTAGATTATGTAAATAACACCTGGAGAATAAATAATAGAGAGATTCACAACTGGACAAAGAACCAGAATAATAGAATTTTATTATTTAAATCAGCACTCTATTATGATTATGATGAGTATAAACATACTCTGACTATTATGGTGAATGATGATTAAATATCCCGAGTATCATGCGTATATTTTTTGTCCAGCTAAATATCCATACTCTGAGTAGGATACGCTTGTGCCTTTTTATTTGTAGTTGTAGCGTATTTGAGTTTTTCGCAAAAACGAAGTAGAGAGGCTCTTGTATCTTTTTCTTATGTTTCTTAAACTCGAGTACGTTTTTATAAACATAAAAAAATAAATTAAAAAGGTTAATTAAATATAGTTAAGAACAGGCTATTGTATGTTGGAATAGGTTTTAGTCATAGCTGCTTGAGAGAGCGTACGAATTATTTAGACTAGAATTTAGACTATTTTCTTAAGTATATTTTTTTGAGTACTCATCGTCATTCCCTGAATAACACTTTCATCTGAAAATACCATTGGGCTTTACTTCTTTGAAAATTAAGATAAAAGTGCTGTAAATGTTGAGCGGTATCGGTCCTGCTCTTGAAAGGCAGTTTTAAGTCTAATTTTTGGAGAGCTAATATTGACTTTTGGCTCATTCTTTATGTATATATGTAATTACAACGTTACATTCACTAACTTCTTACCTCCAATTTGTTGTGATACATTTTTTTGACATGTGTTTTTGCCTCCAGCTCCTTTTTAAGCCTCGACAGTTGCGACAATTGCATATCCTCAGGCTTGACGTCTGAATATGGTTTCAATGATTTTTCAGCATCGCCATCGGCAATAATATTTTTGACATCATCATTTTCCCCATTACCCTCATCACTGCTTTCGTTTTCTACATCAACATTTTCATCTTTAGTTAACTGTGTAATTTGTAAATCATCCAGAGCTTGCTTAATGTCCGAATTCAAATCTTCATTTATGAAATGGGAATTGCTAAATTTTTCCAGACGACTTTGATTTGCACGATAAGTTTCTTGAAAGTCTAATAATATTTTAAAACGCCCCTTTAATTGCAAGCCTTCATCAGAAGCTTTGTCATCTTTTGTTTTGGGTATTATAGATGTCAATGGTGTAAAACCCTTAAAAAATATATCCTCTTCAAATGTAATAGTGGCTTGCTGAAATATATCGTTTACTTCTTGTTGCAATATATTAAAAAGTTTTTCCAACTCTTGCCATGAATTGATGAAAATGTGACTAAGAAAATAAAAAAAGCATATTTATATATAAACTTAAAAATAAACCACAACATACTCCTCATTTTTAACCGGCTCCCAGAGATTGACATGATGTTTAAGCCACAATACATAAATTCTATTGAATTGCAGTGTTGTATTCAAATCCAAAAAACTTTAAAAAATTAAAAAACAGATAATGCAAAATAAAATTATGCTTCAATCTCCCTTATTATGGTTGGCGTATTTCGACTCTTACTACGACGTTTCAGTAATAGATTAACGAACACGGCAATATTTTTTCTTTAATCTTGGACGAAACTGTCGTAGTCGAAGTCGAAATACGCCAACCACGATAAGGCCCAATATAAAGCTCACTCACTCTTCATCCTCAAATTCTTCTGGATTTGCATTTAATGTGTGTAACAGTTCGTTAGATTTGCGCAGCATTAAACCAAAGATTTGATTGCAAAAATTAAATGCATGATAGCGACGGGTATCTGCATTACTTACTTTATTAGTTAAATGAATTTGGTATATTTTATTTTCGTCTTACCTTTATCAAGATTGTGTTCAATTGCAAATATATTTAAAGCCAATAATTTCATTAATTTTGTTCTAGTGATTGCTAATGGCTCATTTTGTAATAGAACGCTAAATTGCAGCAACAACTTACGCTGAGGCTCTATTATAGTTTCCATGCTGGATTTAATATTTTGCAATTAAAATAAATTTTTATATAAGAAAAATATTAGAAAAACTTACCCCACTCCGGTATAAAGTTTGCCAATGATATATAAATATAAAGAAGTTATGCGCCGCAAGAGCTGAAAGTGAAACAATCAAATCATTATTCTTTGTGTATACATACACATTTTGTTTTAATTTAAGTACCTCATCTTTTGTCATTTCCTTAAAGCGTTTTTCTTCATTAACAATCATTTTGCAATTGCTATTGCCGTTGAGGTCTGTTCTATGTAAACGACGCACTCCATCAGGATAAATCCATACTTCTTTGCGCATGGATTTCGATGACTGATGATTGTTATTATTGTAATTACAGTGTAGCGGAGAACACTTTAATTCTGTTTCTTCATACTACGAGTATAAATATATAGTTAAAGTTAAATAATAATAACTAAATATGTACATACTTAATTTAATATTTACCTTCTTGCGTATTTCATCAAATAGTATTAACAGACTTTCCTTAGCAGAATTTATGGCATTAGAAGACATTAAACTTCTCATATGATAATAAATGGCATCAAATTTTTTACGCTTTAAATTAAAAATAAAGATGTTATGGAAATAAGTTTGATATGTAAAAAATAAAGTTCAACTTACATTATGAATGGCTACAATGGCCAATTGATTGTATGGCACCCCATTTGATGGCACTAATGCCTGAGCCTGTTGATAATATTTAGCCGCTTCGCCGTAATCTTGTCCCTGCCTATCTTTTACTTTATAACGCCACAAATCTCCCAAATATATCAATAGCTTCTGTATTGTTACTTTTGCCATTAAGTCTATTTTATGCTGTGATCGCAGATTTGATGAACTTGATTGTTTCTCTTTTGACAAATATTTTTTGCAGAGTTCTTTATAAAGATCTTCATAAAATTCTATACCCTCAGTGATAATTTCTTGCATGCATTCAATTGCATTTGGTGAATTTTGTTGTTTTAAAATTTCACGAGTGTTGTAGAAGAGAATTTTCCAAAAGAAGGAATCAACTTTTTGTTCACAACAAAATTTCAAATTATTTAATAAAAGATTTTTAAAGATGTCTTGAAGTTCTTGGCGTATGGTATATAATTTGGACCAGTTCTGAGAATGTAAGAAATATGTATATTATATAGTATATACTTATACTAGTGATGCACGAATATTCGTATTCGTATTCGAATTGTCGAATATTCGGCCATTTTCAGGCAAATACGAATACGAATATTTGTCCAAAGAAATTAAATAAATGAATGCATTAAGTCCTAAACGAAATTTAAATAAATGACTAAGCATTTTAGTTTGTACAAACACATTAATTTTTTATAGAAATTTGTGCTTTGTATCATTTTCAAACATTATTTAATGACGATCATTAAAATTTTGGGTACTTTTTGTTAACTTTAAAGTACGCCAGCAAGAGTGTAAAGTCATTTTTCATAACAATTTTTTAATATTTCATATTGCATATAGTATTCGTATTCGCGAATATCGTTTCAAATATTCGTATTCGTATTCGCGAATATTAAAAATTGACATTCGTTACATCACTAACTTATACATATGTAATTATGTACACATCACTTATTTACTTCAATAATGTCATAACTCCAAAAATTCTTTTTTTTTTAGTTTAAAATGCATGATAACGTTTTGTGTTTTATCTTGTGTAAAAATTTCATATACATACATACTAGTATTCGAATTGCCGAATATTCGGCCATTTTTAGTGCGAATACGAAGCATTCGTATTTGTCAAATTCAGGCTAATACGAATATTTTTTCAAAAAACTTAAATAAATAAATGCATAAATTCTAAACTAAATTTAAATAAAGGGATAAAAACATTAGTTTGTACGAATCCATTAAATTTTTTATAGAAATTTGTGCTTTGAATCATTTTAAAATATTATTTACTGACGATCATTAAAATTTTGGGTAGTTTTTATTAAATTTAAAGTATGCCAGCAAGAGTATGAAGTTCTTTTTCATAACAATCTTTTAATATTTCATATTGCAGGCGTAAATAGATCCCTAATTTCACGTCTATAAATTTCACATGAAATATTCGTATTCGCGAATATCGTTTCAAATATTCCCATTCGTATTTGCGAATATCAAAAATTGTCATTCGTTACATCACTAATACGTACATAAGTAGGTTGTACTACCACTTGCTGCGAGAAGAATATTTTTTAATGACTTCATCGTATTGTATGTAAATTGAAAACTTTAAACGCGTTTTTTTTAGTTGTGACAATATTGAAGTAAATGAGCGATATGTATGTAGTTTCTTTGAGTTGTGGGTGACACTATTGAAGTAAATGAGCGATATGTATGTATGTATGTATTTATATGTAACATCCTGTTTGTGTAAGACGTTGACGTTAGAGATCTTGGCGTTTTTGTAATAGATTAAGGGCAAGTTGTACAGGTTTCCTTCGATCTATTACACAAACGTCAAGATTTCCATCGTCAACGTCTTACGCAAACAGGCTCCTTAAACATTTAGTCTTAGAATTAATTCGTAAGACTAAGTCAAATAATAGTTTTCACACTCGATTACATTTTAGAATGATTTTTAATGTAAAATTTTATGGTAAAACACGTTGAGACCATGCCCAATTTGGCTAACTTCATGCCAGTTTTTGATTATACATACTTTCGATAGAATATATAAACGCTTAACCATGCTATCACAAATTCAATGCTCATTTTCAAGTTTTTTTCAATTATTCAGTTACTCCACCTGCCAAGAGTGCGGATGAAGGATTGTTTGGCCAGTTCAGAGAACAATTACGCCGCCACCAATTCACATATATTGGCGTCTAATAATTTAATTTCAATTTCTTTTAAAAATTCAGCCACTCATTTTCAAATTCATAAAAAAATTTTACAAGAACAAACAGTTTTTCAATTATCGCTGCAAAAACGGTGCAAACAATCAAAATAATTCCTAGAGGACTTTTGCTGCTTTAATTCCTAGCATTGTTAAGTTTACTTGTAAAGTGTATTATAACTTATAAGTTTTAATTTAATAAAAGATGCGATACAGTAAAAATATATTTCAATTATATTACCTCTATTACTTGATTATGAATCATTACACTTTGCAGATTTTCAAACAATGACGGTAAGCGTTTTGAGTTATGATTATCTAAAGCTTCAAACCAGATCGGATGACTTAGCTTCTGAACTTGTCTAACTGGAGACATTGGTAGTTCATATCTGGCCACAAGTACTTCCTGTCTGGTCTGATGCCGATTACGTCTATCATGGTTGCGCAAACCATTTGAAACTTGATTGTTGCATTCATTCATTTTTTTAGCATCCTCAGCATTAAGACGAATTAGTCCTGGTACAACAACATTTGTTTGGTTTTCGGTTTTCATTTCCCTACCCATATACTTCGTTATGGACCCGCTGGCTTCCGAAACGGGCTCAACTTTTTCCACCTTTTTTTCATTATCCTTTTCGGCACACAATCGCAAAAAGTAATCGATGCAAGTCACTTTATTGGTGTTTGGGTTCGAAGTTGTACCGTGCTGCTGCGGCTTGCAAGATGTAGGGTTTGAATGAATAGCATTTGCCACCTTAGCCACATGGGAGTCATTGTTATCATACACTTTCCTACCACTAGAAATACAAGCATTGCCCGCGCAACCATTGCTTTTCTTTCCACTAATATTATTTACGTTGCCGCTTTCTTCGCGTGTAATGATTTTCTCCTGCAGACGTTTTGGCAAATTCCCGATTATTATCGAAATATCATTTTGTTCTGGCGTTTCCTTTCGATTCATATTTTAAACATAACGCCATCAACCGCATTTATGTTTTTTCAACGTGCCTTTAATTGCAAATCACGCACAAAGAGCTTTAAAATAATAACTTTTTGATTTATTAAAAATTTTTGTTTGTTTAGCTGACTTTCTTCCACAAAGGCAATTTTCACATGAAACAATTTCACATATGTACATATGTTTGCGCATGTGAACCAATCATACCCAAAATGAAATTTTTTTGACAGCTGCTACCATGAAAATGTTTCTGTTGTGTGGTGAGTTTATATATTGTGCCAAACGGTAGAAAAGTACTATGGTAAAAAAATATTTGCCTGTGGGGAAAAAATTTAATTTTTCTGCTGTGCCAAATATCTTTTTTGACAATGTAAAATTTTGACAAATTCGCTTTAACATAGAAAGAAGCTGATGAAAAAATTGCTGCGGCGGCGAAACAAAAAATTTGACTACAAGCCGCCGAATACCATCAATTTTTTTTAAAGAAAATTTTTTTATAAAACAATATTCTCGTAGCAAAAAATTATATAATATTATATAAATGATGCGAAATTTTTCACAAATTAAAATAAACAATGCATTTTCCACAGTCTAACTAAATTTAAGAGACGTAAGAATGTATGTAAAAGGTGACGGCTCGAGGCGACGGCGGTGGTTTTGCCCTTTATGATACCATGCTTCTTATTTGCTGCTTGTCAAAAATTTATCTGTTGTGCCAAAAATTCTACTACCAGGGCTAGTGAAATGTTATTTACCTCAGAAGTGTCAAAAATTTACTTACACTAGTACTTTGCTACCGTTTGGCACAGGCCCTTAGCAATTAAAAAAGTATTAAAAGTAAAAGGTGAATGTGAATTAATGTATATAACAGCATCAAACAGCATGATCTACGTTTTGAACCGAAGATTTAGTGAAAGGTTAACCTTTCATTAATATTTTATTTCAGTGTACTTGTTTGCACAGAACTTCACCTCTTGCCTAATCGAAGAAGTGTCATCACTAGCACATCACTAACTTCTTATATTTGTTCCAGCTGTGCTTGTTTTCATTTTATTGGGGTATAATATTTTATCAGACAGAAAATAAATAAAAAAGAAAATAAAAGCTATATTTAATTGAAAACACAAGTAAAAATGGCTCAAGTAGAGTTTCTAGACAAATTACTACATGAGTATTTAGTGTTTAGAGGATTCTCCAGTACTTTGAAGGCTTTGGATAATGAACAAAGAAATGAAAAAGATCAATCATTTCGAGCAGAAAAGATAGTCGAACAATTTAATCAGCACATACAAACGCACGATTTGCAGTCATTGCTGACGTTGTGGAAACACTTGGATACACATTTATTTAGTAAACTGGAACACACTTATGCAGTGGGTAAGTGAAAAGCCAAAAATTTTGCTAAAGTAAAATATTAATGCTTTGGATTTAGCGGTTAAGAAACTTGAGAATAGTTTGTTGAAACTTTACCTGATTACCGCTTACAACCATAATAAGGCTGACAAGATTTCTGAATTTTTTACTAAACTAGCCAGTGAGTTGCAACATCAAAGTGAATGGAAAGATTGGTTCTGTAAGTGTTAAGGCTGATGGTCAAAAGTAAATAACTTTCGATTGTACTTTAAAATTGTTTACAGATTTTCCTTACTGCCGCAATGCCGAAGAATCTCCCACCTTTTCTCTATATTTTAGCAAACAGTGGTATGACACACTACAGTTATCTTTACGCAATTTTTTAGCCACAATCTATCAGTGTTTACCTCAACCCACTTTCGTTAGGGCGGAACAGGAAGCTGCTCTTATACGACGTTTACAAGAAGAAAACGCATTGCTCAAGTCTCGCCTTCAACAGGCTATTCAACAACAGCAGCAACTTTCCGCCTCCTTAAGCTCGCAAAATGCGAATACAACCTTTACAGGCGATCAAGCTTCAAAACTTCGCTCGTCTTGTCGGCCACAACAGAATTTAAGTGACATCTTGCCCTTTGATATAAGCCCACCAGGCCATGTGGTAGATGACTTTTGTAATATAGCTACTGAGGTAAACAGCATTTCTCAAGCCAGCGATGCTCAAGCGCGTGGTCTAAAAATGCTTATACGCAATATTGGAAGTGGTGGCTCTCCAATAATGGGCCGTAAGGATAATGTTGGAGACAAATCATCGAAACGGCGATCTGGTAGTGTAGGCAGAAGTTGGATATAAAAGGTATTTGCAATAGTTGATAGTGTAATTCCATTTTAGTGAAATGCATATACATATACATAAATATGTATACATACATCCCTATATAAAGCAACCTGTAGCTTGGGAGATGTTTATTCTTCATATTACTTTTTTATGTGCACATAACCATTATACATACATATACGAATACGTTTTTTATCTGTTGCTTGTTGAAGCTTATAGGAATCTCTTTCCAACGAGAGTCAAATCTCGAGATATATACCGTATTTTATTTTGGTGATACTGCTTTATTTACTCAGTTATTTGATTATAATATAATTTCCTTGCTTAAAGCATAGACATGTGACATATTATTGCAATTGCCCAAAGAGCCACTTCCCAAAAAAAAAAAAAAAAAAAAATCAAAAAAATTTACCCCTGTATCATTCCAAGCTTAGTTCAATAGTCTTAATTGTATGAGAACTTTTTAGAGAAAAAAATTGAATTTATCTCATTGGCATGTTTTGTCGTCCAACTATACTTATCTACTGATCTATTTGGCGTACATTTTGTGTACATAGTTTAAAATCTCTAACTGCAACTGAGGTGCATATTTAGCAATCTTTTGTTGTTAAAGAGCAAATGTGTTGAAATATGTATGAAGATCAGTTATTATATTATATTAAATATAAAATTCTGTTATATGTATATTACGGAATCATAAGAAATATTTATATAAATTAATTTTATTTAAACTAAAATTGTATTAAATTTGTAAAATTAAACTTATGTACATATGTAGTTATTTTAATATAAGTACTATAATTTCTTTGCTTCATACACATAGACGTCATAATTAAAAAAATGGAAAATTTGAGTTAGTGATACAGATGCAGAATTAATCCTCATATTGTTCTTCATATTGTGTTAAAATTCCAAACAAATATCTTGTTTACTCAAATCTTGGAAACAATAAAATTTTCTTTTTCCATAAAGTGTGTAAATTTAAAACTTTTTAAACTCGTTTTCTGTCAAACTTGTTTTTTTAATAGTTATGACGTTCTTTGAATGAGTGAGTGTATTCAGTGTTTTGTGATTTTTCATTTCGAATAGCTTATACAAAAAAAAAAAAACCAAGATAAACATGAAATGAGATGAATTGGTTGATAATTTGTCTTATTGTTTTCGCATTAAAATTGTTTGAAAAATATTTTATATTGGGAACGCGAATGAAACAACAAAAGAGAATTCCAGATGTTTTGCTTAAAATTGTTCGCAGGTCTGAACTCAGACAAATGTGCAATAAAAATTGTATGTAAGGGCGTTGAATACTGATCCAAAGGAAGCCGCTGGTGGTTGCATTGGATAATTACAAAAATTGTTTTATACCACTTACCAACACTTAATCTGTTTTCAGTTTTCAAAGCATAATTCTGTGACAATTAAAAAATTTGCTCGACTTGCGCTAATCGCTTTTTAAAGCATACCTTTAGGTGGCGTTTCTTTTAAAAATCTACTAGGGAGCTCTGTCTCAAATTGTGTTTCATTTTAGCTCACATAAATTGATTTAGTGATGCCAGGTCAAAAAGCTTAATTACTTGAAAAAGAAAACCCTACCAATTATTCTTTGTTTTTTACCAAAAATATTAAAAATTAAAACTTTTAATCCATATATACACACATAAATATACAAATGTTTGCTTATGTATATTTAAGTAAAACACATTTTCTCATTTTTAGTTAATTTTAATTATTTTATTGTTCGAACTCCATTTGTTTCTATATTTGTGATTTGAACGGGCTAGAGTTCGTATCGCTTTTTAAGCCAAATTACATGTGATAATTATTAATGAACAAAATAACACCAGTCTGTTGTAAATATTCTGACTAACAACAACAACACATAGTTGAACGGAACAGCCTGCCGTTTTCGAAGGCCACTAAACCTTCATCATCAGCGTTCTTTTGTGTTTGGTCCACTGTGTGTGGTGTCAGTTGATGTATATTTCTGCTTTATATACGAAACTTTTTTGCAAATGGAATATGTGAATTGTTTTGATTCATCGTATTTCAATATGCTGAAAGCTTTTTTGTATTGTAAGCTCAATTTTACCATCACTATATTTACAACAGTCTTACCATTGTCGTTTTGTTCTTTTTACTAATTATTAATTTTCTCATGTTTTTTTTATTTATTTTCTTTATTTGCTTTTCGTTTTACATACTTGTGTTTTGCTTTAAAAATTTTTAAGCTAAACTTTTAAAACAGAAATATTTACTGAAAACTAGAATCTACTTGAAAAATAATAAAGAAAAAATCTTTAAACAAATAAATAATTGTTGAGAATAAAATTAAATTGTATATTATGGTAAAGATTTTGAACAAAATCTTAAAATAATTTTAATTGTAATAAAAAGTGAATAATTAGTTAAACGGTTATTTCAAAATATTTCTAAATATTTTTTAAGAAAAAATATATTTTACAGAAAAAAGTCAAACTTAGTACTAATGCAATAAATAGGCCTCATAATTAGTTTTTAAATATATAGATGTGAAAATAATTAAACAATATACAACTTATAATATGTAATTATCTTTTTTTAATATTTTATATGTGTGTTAAAATAAGAAATTATTAATCATTATATTTATTTATAAGCTTGCCTAATAAGAAATATCTAACATTTTATTTAAAATAATCATTAGGGGAACAGATATATATATATATATATATATATATATATATATATAGGAAAAGCACAAGCTATTACCAAAGTATTTAAGAAAAAAGTTAATTTAAAAATTGTAATAATGATATACTTTTTTGGCGGGGAAGGGGGAGGGAAATTAAATTTTGTTACAACATCGGAATAACCAATAAACTTAATTATTGCAATTTTGTTAACGTTTTCCTAATACATTCCCCTAAATAAGTTGCATATGTATTTGATAATCTTCGTAAGTTATTTTAATTAAATTACGAATCAACAAAAAGTGTGTTTTTTAATTAAGAGCAGAAAAAGCTAACTAGGTTTTTTTTGCTTAATTATACTTTTGTGTATATTTATATGATTTGATTGTTTTGCTTTATTTTTGTTTTAAATTTCTTTTTCGATCATAATAAACTTTTAATATAAATGCATTAATAAATGTTTACTGGCTTACTACAAAAGATATTTCTAATTAATGAAATTTTCAATTGATTCACAAGGCAGTTTCTAAAGCTGGCATAGAAGTTATGGAAGCTGGTGTAGCGTTTGTTGCCGCTACTGGGGCAGTTGCTGTGGTTGAGACCACAGTCAATGCGGGCGAAAGTTGGGGTGACCCATGTAAGGGTGACACCATTGGCTCTGTTACATACTTGTTGCTGTCGGCTTTGGCACGATTAAAACTTGATCTTAATTCAGCGCGCATAAAATTATTCTCTTCAGTTTGCAAAAAAATATTGTGCTTCAAATTTATGCTGTCGGTATCAACGAGACTTTCATGTGAAGCGCCGCCTTTGTCTTTGTTTTGAGATGAAGGCGTAGATGAATCTGTGGAAGTATGGTGAGAGGAATTAGCTGAATGATCTTCTTCACTATTGGCCTCTGGTATGGTGGTAGACATGATGTCTGTGCGTTGCACCGAATTCGAACGCCAATTGGAAGGCGATGATTTCATTTTGGGCACAAATGTTTTAGACGGAGAACCAAACTGTCCTTGTCTTAGCATTCTACGGTTGGCAAATGTTTTTGGTGAACCACTTAAATCTAATAATTTCATGCTGGAATTTAGTTGTGAAACAGTCGACGAGCAATTAGTGTTGGATACTCCACCACTGTTTTCAATGCTATTGGCTGATTTAGAGGGCGACGACTGCTGGCCACTGATGGGTTTCTTTAACAATTCAACAGCTGATATTTTTTTGGGAACTGTGCTGGTTTTGACCGATTTGGCCAAAAGTAATTTTTTAAAATCCATTAGACTGGTCTTACTCTGGCCTATACGATCAGCACAAGTATTTAAACGTTCGGGAGAATTATCATCCCAATTGCGAATACGTGATGTAGGCTGTTTAGCTGGTATATTATCAGCTGGTAATTGAGAATCTATGCTGAGGCTGGCTCTAAGAGGAGTAGAGCATAGAAATGCCGAACGATTGCGTTGTACTAGGGGCGAGAGACTTGCTGTTGTATTAATAGAGCTAGAAGATGTAGTTCTATTCATTATGGCATATGGCGGTTGCTGATGTTTCAGTTGGTTCAACATTTGTTGTTGTTGCTGCTGCAGCTGCTGTTGTTGTTGGGCACGAGCCTGTCTTTCGGAGCGCTTAATGGGAGTAGCATATAAATCATCACGACTTATCACTGACTGGGGCTGCGGCTTAACAGGCCTACGATTTTGCAAAGTCCAATAAACTGGTGCATTACGTTGCAAGCCCATGTTCTCCAGGGGTTTTTGACTTAGAGTCTCATAATAAGAATCCACTTCAGCGGCAGTTTTATATAAAGGTTGATAACCTGTTGGACAAAAAATAAACAAAGAAAATAAAAAATATGTATGTATGTATGTATGTATTATAAAGTAACTCTAGATATTTCAGTGAATTTAGAAAACAACCCTTAAGCCTCTGAATTTCAATATTTTTATAGAATTATTAGTACAGAAAACAAATTTTAATAAATAATATAAGTATGTATGTGGTAATTTTACATTAATTATCTCTTAAAAGGAAACGAAAACATGAAATGCAATAATTAAATACATACATTTGTACACACATTCCATAACCATTTTACCCATTCTACATTTTTTTTAAACAACAATTACAACATTTAAAATACATACTGATGCCATACACTTAGTAAAGGTAAAAAGTTTTAATACAAAGTTGTTTTAAAAATTGAGGTCATACTATATTTTACTTTGTCTATGACTTTTAAGTTTTTATGTATGTATATTGTTTGCACATACTTACCTGTTGCAGTCCTTGTTGATTTTAGATGTGGGTGGGTTTTTGTGAATGAATACAAGTAAAATAATAAAAATGATGACAACAACAATAACAGCAATGATGTATATTTTGTTTTTGCTTTTGTAACGGCATAATTTTGTAGTTGCTTTTCTCTTATATTTACATGTGTGGGATTTTTTAGTCCTTTTACAGTTACAGTTCTTTATTCATATTTATGTATATCCGTTACATTTTTGCATTCATTTGAAAAATATGTATATGTATATGTGTATGTATGTTGAAATAATGAAACTGACATCCTACATGATGTAATTTGACAGATGGCATACATACATACATACAAACTCGTATAACGTTAAACTGAGCTAACAATGTTGCATTTTTGTGATTAAAAAAAATAACGTTTTCCTGGTAGCGAAAAGCTAATTAAATTCGCAAAATTAAATAGATTTCAAAAACAAAGCTCTTGATCGTTTATAAAAAGAAGTTAAAATGTTTAATTTTCGATAATATCAGCGTCTTTAAGGAAAAAGTGTTCATTTAGTGTAAGCAATTTTTTATTTAGTTGATTAATTTTAAATTTAAAATATCTCAGGTCCTAGGTTAAGCAAAGTTATTGGTATTAGGTGGCATAGTGAAATAAGAAATAAGTCATTTGCTATAACTTTCTAAAATATCGTACAAATAAAATGAAACTGCACTCAGACATACAATAAGTTTCAAATAAGAAAATCACAATGATGATATTAACTATATTAAATCTTAAGCCGACTTTAGCCTTAAAAATAATTTGTTGACTTCATATTAGCTTGCTTCCGGACATAAAGTTATACATTTAGTGCAGGGTGACCGATGACATTTTTCAAAAAGTGGCACCAAATACGGGATTTATCAAATAAAAGGGGCAAAATTAAAAAAAAACCGAGAAAACTACACTAAACTTTTTATTTTCAATGTATTTTCATATAACTCACCCTAAAAAAAGGGAGACAAAAAGTGGCAAGGCAGTTGAAAAAGTGGCAATTTGCCACTTAGTCGGTCAAACGGTCACGCTGATTTAGTGGTTTAAAATCCGCCGGTCTGGCAAGGCTGTCAGCTGTTAAATATCTGTTATCTAAAGTGCAATTTGAAGCATTAAAGAATATACAGGTACTCAGTGAGAGGGACAGTCCGAAAACACAATTATCTTCCGTCTTGTGACATCTGTGTAATTTTTGCCGTTACTGACACGTTAGAGCGTTATGACCGTGACTTTTTTGGCCTACAATTGGACATTTTGAACTGGACGATATGTGGTTTCAACAAGACGGTGTTACGAACAACACGACCGATTTTGGCGCAATTGTGGGATAATTTTTTCCGGATAATTTAATTCCCTAACGTTGGATCATTTGAAAAGATATCGCCGAGATACCGCCCGAAATGTGCGAATAAGTGGCCGAAAACTACCTCAAAAGGATCGACTGCTGAAACAAATGGCAAGGTAAAACCTTTATAATGTACTGGTGGATACCATAAAAAACTCTAGAGGTCGATCTTGAAAACAGCTGCTTCTATACAAAGGTATAGGTCGTCTGTAGCTTCCAAAGGCAGCTCGTACTCGTGGATTAACCTGGCTCTTTGTCTAAGTGCATTTGCCATGTTTGTTTCCGTTTGGAACACAGAGCCAAAGAAAAACTTTGTGTTTTATGAACAGTCTGCAAATTGTGCAGATATCTTACGTAAACTCTTCGCCCAGTTTACGGTTATCGTACTCATCCCTCAGAGCTTTTAATTTGCACCACTTCTACTCTACAGGACAACAGACAAATTCAGAGTCGCCGTACCGAAGAAGCTCATGTTGTTCACGCAGTGCGTAGCGCTTGCCTCAACAGGTTTATTAAAGGAAATGGTTGGTGAAGGAATCATTTGGCGTAATGGACCAGTTTATTGTCTTACGAGATCATGCGATGTCACACTGCTGGGAATATTTTTGTGGGTCTACGTGAAGTTACTTGTCTCACCGATATCCCATGGACGATTGGTGCCTTAGTGAACAACATTGGCCACGGCATACATTCCTGCAAAAATTATCGAAATTGTACCTTCTCTGAGAAAACTGAGGTGGCCATTTCCCGCTAAAAAAATTATGAATATCAACAGCATTTATCTGTATTTAATTTAAATTTAAATTTCTATATTCACGATATCGAAAGAAAACTTTTGATTTGGAATTTATATTGAAAACAAAAAAAAAATCATATTTTTTTTCAATATAAGTTTTAGTTCATTTTTTTAATTATGTAAATCTGATTTTTTACAACTGAATAATATTCAATATTATATGTATATTTAATAGTTTTATGTACAAAATGTGCAAGCATATTTATTAAACACCAATTCGTAGATAATATCAAACAAAAGGGGAAAAACAGGACGTGCTGGGGTGTGCTGCAAAATTTTTATGCATGTATATATGTTGGTAAGTATAAAGGATGTGTGACAATGCAATGAATGAATGGATTGTATGAATGCAAATGTTCAATGATTTAAAAAAAACACCCGAAAATGCATGTATGTATTTTAGTTTTTATTTAACAAAAGTTTTACTTAATGAATGTGTGTGTTCTTTGTGCTATTTTACGCTTTTTAAGTGATAAATGGATTAAAATGTTAACATTAATTTAAATATTCATAAAAGAACAAAAACAAATGACAAAGACATGTTTTTTTAAATAAAAATATGGAATGTATGTACGTATTAATTAGTAAGGGAATAAACTGTCATTGACTTGTTGATTAAAAAATAATAATATTTCGTATAATTTCATAAGGTTTTCGAATGCCTACTACCACTACTAGGTGTTACCTTCTTTAAGAAAGGGAAGAGATAGAGGAAAGCTTCATTCTTTTAGAACCCTGATTTTTTTGCACGTTTCTAATAATGCAGTGTTGCAGCGCCTCTGGTGTCAATGAGGAGTATTAAATTTTTGAAGCTGTGTTTAATAGTTATTTTATTGGTTATTTCACTTCGTCGATGATTTTTTTCTACAAAGTACCTACGAAAGAGGGCGCTCTGATGATACATTAGAAGTAGTATCCGCTGAAGCCGGTATAGCTCAGTGACTAGTGTCTATGCCTTCATCACTTGAAGTTTCCTACAACAACTGATACAAAGGGACACTAATGCACATCAGAAAAATGCCTGATGTTGTTATTTAATGACTTTGTCGGTGATCGGACTTGAACCCAGGACCTTTGGTTTTGTAGTCAACATGCTAACTACTTCAGCCAACACCTAGTGTGTTTACCATTCGAAGAGTGGCAAAAAAATTTTAAGAAACTGGGCCGGTTAGTAAGACTCCTGTACGCCAACGTACCAATCGGTCTCTTGAAATCATTGTTGCTGCCTTACTTTTTTGAAGATGAAATTTCAGTGACTGTTAGAACTTCATTCGTTATAGACACATGATAACAGAGTTCTTGTGGCCTCAACTGGACGACATGTGGTTTCAGAAAGACGATACCACATGCCACACTAGAACTAGAATGAATTTTAATCAGGAATAAAATCTTAGGTTCAGTAATTTCAATTCTTATTGATTGAAATATTTTTATGAGTGAATGTGATTTTCTAAAGAAGAGAAGAAAAATTTAACTAGACTATTTAGCTGGGGGAAATGCCGACACTTTTCTGTGCGGCCACGTATTTCTCATATTCCATTTTATTAAAAAATTATAGTTAAACAGCTGATGTTAACAAACCAGCTCTAAACAAGTAGATAGACTAGATAGACATGAGTGCTGCTGAAGTGCGTGGCTGCAAAAAAATGTCAGCATTTCTTCTACCTAAAAAAAAACTAGTTTAAATTTTCTCTATCTCTTCTTTACAAAATCACAATAAGAATTGAAATTTTTGTATGTAATTTCTTGACCTTATTTTTAATATCAATTAATGTGGTTTTATATAATCGTACATATGTATGTATATTGTATCTATTCAAGCGCGCAAGGTCATTCAATTTCTTAAAAATGTAAATAAAATACGTTTTTTATTTCATTTTTAATGTATCCCACAATTCGTTGGGATTTTTCAACTTATTACTGAACTTAAGCCCGAGTAAGAAATTAATCCTGATTAAAACTAGTGTTTTTTTTTCAAAATTAAAAAGTGCATTCTTACTGAGACACACTTTACAACATTTCGGCATAAAACTGCAAATTATGCTGCATTTCATTCATGATCTGGTTGACAAGTCAAGTACAGTTTAGCCTTAATTTTTTTTAATAACTAATTAAAAGATAAATAAATTAAAAATTATATTAATAAACAATGTAAAATAAAAATAAAACAGAACAGGGTTAATATTAACATACATAACTCAATAATATTATAGATGAAACCAAGAAATTAAAAAAGGAGCAGTTACTAATTTATGCAGTTTTTCCTTAACAATTACCACCAATAGCAAGGAAAATTCAAGGAAAGCTCAAACAAAAAATAATTAAGCACTTTATTAATTTTATGAAAATTAATACCAAAAAGAAATAAAAAAATAATAATAAGCACATAAACATTTAGTACTACGTTCACACCAATAAAAAAAAACTGAACAAATAATAGAAGCTTTATGCACTTTCATTCCATTAACGTTTTCCATAAATAATGCAAACGAATCAAATCAATCAATTAAACATGGTAATTGATTTAATAAAGCAATCCAGTGATGCAAACAGTGGGGGTTAATTAAAATAAAGGACTGCGTATTTTTGTGTGTGTGTGTTTTATTTTTCTAATAAAATTAGTGACTGCTTCTTTTTGTACATTAGGAATTAATTTATGTTTTTTTCTTTATTTTTTATATAATCAATATAATCAAGAGGCAAGAGCATATTGTACTTTTATATTCATAAAAAGAAGAGACTTTAAAATTAATTTAAATTTATAATTATTAATTAAATATTAAAATAGTAAATTACATTTTGCTTGTATATAAAACAAAGTTCGTTACAGAAATATTTAGGGCAAACACTTATAAGTTGTTACAAAAATGAACGAAAATTCCAACTGATGTTACAACACATTACGATTATAACAGTAAAAATCAAATGCGATTGTTATCTCAAGTATGAGATGTCAAAAATTATCATTGGTAGATATTGTATATAGAAATATTTTACAACAAAAAGCGCTATAGTTTCTCTCTATTTTTAATTAATAATTTTAGTTTCAAATTTAAAGTCATTTGGCGTTTTCTTTTATAAAATAAAATGCTATCTTTAAATTCAGCTTTCGAATTATTTAAAAAAAAAACAGGATTTTTTCCAATCCAATACGTTTTTCTAAACTAGTTTTAAAAAGGTGCGGGTTTTCGAATTATTCCACAAACTAAGATTTTTTTATCTCAAGTCATTACAGAATATCGAATATTAATTTGGCATTTTTTAATATTTCTTTTAGGTTTTTTGTTACTACTTTAAACAATCCGCCATCACGTTTGCTATCAATTCAAGTTGAATGATAACAAGAATTTCATCTCACAACTTGCGCGAGTATAAAAACTCCGAAAGTAGCGTTGCGTAAAATGTGCATGGTACCTAAGCGCGGCACATGGAGAACGTTCTGGACGTCCAGTTGAGGAGTCCACACCCGAAACAATTGGAAAAGTTCACGATATTGCTTTTGTCCGATCGGGGATTGAAAGTGAGAGGAATTGTGGAAGCCAGAGGCATCTCTTATGGCTCAATGGTTTCAATTTTGAATGATCACTTGGGTATGCAAAAGCTTTCCGCAAGATGGGTGTAGCGTTTGCTTACAATCGACCACAAACGCAATCGTGTGATAACTTCGCAGGAGTGCTTGACGTTGTTCAATCGCAATATGTACGAGTTTGAGCGCCGTTTCATAACCGTGTATGAAACGTGGATCGACTGCAGTACAGAGACCAAACAGCAACCAAAATAGTGCCAAGGAAAACCAAGGCGGGTTTGTCAGCCAGTAAGTTCACCTACTTTTTTGGAATTGGATTACATGCGGCATAATACGCATTGACTACCTTCAAAGTGTTAAAATAACCAACGACGAATATTATGCCAACTTATCCCAATAAGCACTCAAAAAATTAAAATTCAAGCACTTGAAATTTAACTGGAAACAAAGTTGAATTCAAACATTTTTTCAAGTAATTTTCGCCTTTGAAAATATTTTGAAATAAAACATCAAACAATATACGCATGTTCAAGCCTTGTCAAATATATAATTTATTTATTTATAAAATTGAAATTGTGAAAAATATCAAACATAGATAAAGAAAAGTGAATTTTAAATAACAAAAGGTGATTAACATCGGGAAAAGAATAGTGAAGGTGTATATGCAGAAAATTATTATTATAAAAACAAATGAATTGCATTTTCCTTTCTATTTTAGAAGCATTGTTTTTGAAGCTTGAAATATATTTGAATTTCAATTGTTATACAAAGTTGAATTGCAGTATTATTCAAGGCTTGAATTAAACTGTACTACAACTGAATTGTTCGAATTGAAGTCATGTTCCCTTTTCACAGGAGAACGCTATTGAATTAAAGTGTAAATCAAGCATAATTCAACCCTTGACAATTGATTGTATGGCTTGTATACCACTTGTTTTACACTTGGTTTCAAGCAAAATTGCTTATTGGGTATTAAGCCAAGAAAAGTTATTTGCAACCACGACAATGCAAAGGTGCACACATGTACAGTTTCCAAGGAAAAAATCCATGCATTTCTCCCTTATACGCTCCATTTAGCCCCGAGTGACTATATCATGTTACCAAGCTTGAAGATAAATTAATCATCTCATAAACAAATACCAATTTCAATGGCTTCGACAATTTTATTTTTTGCAAGGGATACAAACAAATTGGAAAAATAGGATAAAGTATATAGAGCTTAAAGGAGACTTCGTTGAAAAATAAAATGATTTTGTTAAAAAAAAACCTGTGTTTAATTCAAAAATTCACGGACTTATTGACCCGATCTCGTACTAAGTCATTTCATAATTCACATTTTACTTCTGTACATTATCTACTATGCCGTTAGCTACAATTGTCGCTCTGTAGCCAGCGAACTTAATTATTAGGAAAGCGGCAGCGAAATCATAAACACCTGATATTGAAGTATGTATGTGTATACATTTGAGTGCTGCCACTTTCAAATATTTCACATTTATAAAAATAGAATTACTTATCTAAAATATACTTATATTACGTAAAAATATAAAAACTAATAAATTTATTTCTTTATATGAATTTTTAGATGTTATTTCTGTTAAATGATATTCAATAATTTTAGGTAGCACCATATTTGCTCATTGTCCCTTACAAAAAACAAAAATAGAAATAAGTTTAATTTTCATTCTATTTTTGACAGGTTGTAGTCGGTAGCCTGCTGTCGTGAATTTGTTTAATGTAAATCTGTAAATTTTATCATATAGGATCGTTTCTCCTAAAATAGATAAATACCCTACCAATAAATACCCTATCGGAGAATGTGTGGTTGACTACAAAAATAGTTAACTTACCCCTGTTTGTGTAAGAGGTTTGAGTTAGAAATATTAGCGTTTCTGTAATAGATTAAAGAAAAGTTGTACAAGTTTCCTTTAGTCTATTACAAAAACGCCAAGATTTTTAACTCAAACGTTTTACACAAACAGGGGGTTATAGTTAACTTCTCTTAGACTGACTAAAAGCTAGCTACAAAGTCATCCAGAACAAACCCAAAATTAATTCTAAAGTTGAGTACGTAATGGAATTTGGTAAGAGCCAACAAATTTATTCTCAGCTACTTTAAAACTCATTTCAGTTTTATATTAACATTTTGCTGTTGTTATTTTAGATGGCAGCTTAGCCGAGTGGTAGCGCGTTTAGTACACAACGTTTGACGTTACATTTTCGAGCCACAGAAATTTTTTTTTTAATTTACTGACTACCAGGTGATTTAAAAAAGTCAACTTTAAGTTAGCTTAAAGTAGTGCCTAGTGGGACAATTGACTACCGCCTAGGACATCGCAATGTTAAAATAGTCAGTTGATTACATTGCAAAGTAATCCAAGTGTAGTCAGTACTAGTTGCGAAATAGTTAGCTTAAAGTTAGTTTAAAGTAAGCCAAATTTCCGATAGGGTAATAACAGAAACTAACACATAAAAAATATTCTACTAACACATTTGCACACACAGAAAGTACATATTAGGTATACATGTTCAATCATTGTATCTGTGTTAGTATAAAATTCACACGCACACGAATTTTTCATCAAGTTTTTCATTTTGGCCTTAAGAACTTGATAGAAAAATTGTTCTAAGCAATGATGAATATATATATCACCACAGCCGGTCATATGACCGGTCAATTGGCATTCACTGTTCTTGTAGGGTATCAAAATAAAAATTCGTGGCTAAATAACGCAAGAAATTTAATTAATAACATTTTTTTCTCCAGTGCAAATAATATACAAGTGTTTACCAGCTATCTATTATTATTATTATTATTAAATTTTTGTCGGTGTGTATGTGTATTTTGGGACCATTTTGTTAATTAAATTCACATAAAATGACTACTTTAAAAAATAACTTAACTTAGGTTATGCAATTAACAAGGAATCGTAAAAATCTATGTAAATTAATATTTTAAAAATAATTTAGGAGTTAATTACAACACAAAGAAATTAAACAAAATATCATATTAGTTACAACACAAAGATAATTTTTGATGCTTTTTAAATTAAAATAGAAAATTATTTTCTTAAATGTATAGATAATAAAAAAAGTTTTATTAAATGAAACTAACATCAAAAAAACATAAATTAAGAAGTTGCTTATAAATTTTGGGAGGCAAAAAAACTCAAAATTTATCGGTAGTATAACAAAGATTAATAGACAATTTTCAAAAATAGGAAAATTAAAAATTATACTTAAAAAGACATTACAAGTTTCTAGCGTCTGCGTTCGTGGCAAGTATTTAGCTGCCAAACGATGCAACAAACTGCAGATGCAACAAACTTCGCGTCAGTTGTGTATTAGTAGGTCCTCTTTGTCAATGTCGACAACGTTCGACTTGTCGACACTGAAAAACCGGTTTCCAATTACAGAATGGAACCCCAAGTTTTAATAATTAAATATTTTTAGATATTTTCAATTACGAGTAAGTTATGGCCATCTAAAAATTAAACGTGTTTTTTTTAATAAATAAGTTTTGGATAATATTATTATTTCCACTCTTCACCCATGTTGTCTGCAGCACGGTTCAACCATTTTGAAAAATTTATATGGAAAATTAAAGATACCCCATATGAAATAGAAGTCGGATTGGTTTTACAGAGTGGCAGTACAGCGGCAGCTGATTACATTTTGTTTCGGTTTCTCGGTATCAAAATTAATAATTTAAAAATTGATAAAAGTCAAGTGCTTCTCTTAATAGCAATTGAACTGAATAAAGCCCAATTAAATTTTTTTCTATGCAAACACTACTTTATTTGGCAGCTCAGTTCAACTTTGCCTGAAAATATTAAAAGCAGTGGCAACTCAATTCAACTTTATCTGGAAAAAATGAATAGGACCAAAAATATTAAATTTGTTCTTTGGGTTTTGCATAAAATTTTCGCATGAAATTAAAAAAAAATTTGGCAATAAAGAAGTATGATTGTATCAAATTCCCCAGCCCTGTTATTGACTCATTTATAACAGCTGTCTGCTCTGATTAATGAAGCAAGGTAACAACCCGTTGCAAGTAAAGTTTCCATTAACCGAACGTTGCTGTAGACGTACCGTGCCGTATTATACTGTTAGCATGTTAGTCCATTTATTTATTTGTTTCACAATAAAGTTTACAAACTAAATTTTTGATAAATTTAATAATTTTACAAATAAAAAGAAGAATTCTAATCTCATTAAAAGTTATTTACTTCCAAATATTCTTGACAAATTGGTAAACTAAATTATATGTTAATGTCTGAAAAACATGGTCACTTTTCAAACTTTGGCGTTATCAAAAGATTTTTTCTTTTTGCTATTGCCAATAAATTTTCACAGACATAATGCGGTAAAAATAAATTTTTCTACTCGTGTTTACTTTTTGCAACTTCAGGCATCTATGTGCATAAATATGTATGTATGTTTGGTTGGTCGTAAGAGATGGATACGTAATCAACTAACGAAGTTCGAGATATGAAAAGAAAAAAAAAACATGAAATGCACTTCTGTGAAAGTTGCTTGTATTTTATAATTGCAATATATGAAGGCCACTAAAGGATAAACGACAACGTACAAAAGACAGGCTTTTAAAATTGAAAAGTTTGCCAATAACAAATACATGTACATACATATGTTTATACATATGTATGTATGTATGTAGAAATAATCTGAAAATATTTATTTTTAACATTTTGTAAAAACTCCTAATGATGCTTTGTTATTAACGGTAGCAATAATAGGAAGAAAAAAAAGTAACGACTTGAGGAAATGCCTATAAAAATTGTTAAAAGTATTCATTTATTAGTGTCCTGCACAAGATATCTTATAAGAACTTTCAAGACATGAGGGATTTTTCAAATGCTTTACTGCAGCGAAATCTTATAAAACAAACGTTAACAACACTGTTTGCAAGAAATTTGTTTCAGTATTGTAGGTATAAGAGTAAAGAAGAAAACACGTCGTGACGGAAGAATTTGTGATACTTCCTTCTTTCTACGCATGAGCGCGTGTATGATCTTTTATTTTTCTGCGTACATGCAAAGGCACACACATGCATTAACATTAGTTGTATGCGGTTAATCACATAATAGCTTCCCTCTAGTTAACCTAGAACCATATGTCTATGTCAATACTCTTTCTCCAGCGACAATTGCACTAGTTTAAATGTCGACAACTTTCCTTTTATGTGCGAGTAAAGATACGTTAGAGGCAACAGTTCTAGTGTATTTCTGGTGATATTGTCAATGAACTCGTCAATAGATTGTTTTTCTTTTTTACTATGCTGTCCAATAATATTAAATAAATATATGTAGACGAGGGTTACTAAAATCTACAAGTGAATCTTTGGTTCAAATATCTCCATATGGTCGTAAAAGAACTACCTTTTTAATAGTGCTAAAGTATACTAGTAGATTTTCAATGACAACCGTATGTTATATGTCAATAGGCGATTATATTGGCTGGGGTACACCTAGTCAGTAGCACTATTGACAATGTCAATAGAAAATCACTATAAGTTTACTATTGACAACGAGCGATGAAATATCGATATTTAAGACTAGAGACCCTAAAATGTACTAGTGAATCTTTGGTGTCAATGTCTCCATGTGGTCCCAAAAGAACTACTTAGTCAGTAGTGCTACAGTCTAGTGGTGGATTTTCAATGACAAGCTAATGTTAAATGTCAATAGATGATTACATTGGCTGGGGTACACCTGGTCAGTAGTATTACTGATAACGTCACTAGTAAATCACCACAATTTCACTTTTCGCACTTTCTGCAGGGTTACCATCTATATATTACACACACACTCAAACGTACAATATGAAAAATAACAAGCATACACAAATCAACACTACTTCTTTTGAGTGTTTGTTACAAACAAGCAGTCTTTGGACATCGCTTGTTAACACTGATCACACGTACATCAATGCATCCATCGTGCTTCGCTTATAGTACGACAGCATTTATTATTGGTTTAGTATAATACATGCAACGTGAATACATTTAAAAATCATGACGTATTTAAATTTAAAGACTGTTTACGCAGGTCTCTATCATTTATTAAGTAGTTTGGCTATTGAGTTTTATGCAACTTCAACTTACTTGACATTATAAATACAGGGATGTTTTTGTTTTGCTTAGTTGAGGAGTTAAAGATGTGGATTAAGTCAAGACTCAGTTAACGGCCTTAAAAGTTTTAATTACTTTCTTTTACTATTTTTAAGCTTAAATTGTACTGCTGGCTTTGAAAATAATTTCTATAGGTACGAAACGGATTAGGAAATAAATTGGGGCATTAAACCAGTAATCATAAAAATCATATTGTGATAATAAAAAAAAAATATTTTAATATAAATGTTTTTGCTTTTGTTCAAAAAAAAAAATAAAAAATTAAAACATTATGATATGATATGATATCGTATACAAAGGAATCAAGAAGATTGTCAGAGTTAAACTTTTTGTGCTCTCTCTTTTTAGCCGTTTAAATTGTCATCAATATCAAGCTAATGACATATTCCATATCGTGATATATAATAGCTACGTTCGAGAACTCAAAAGTTTTTAAAATTTTTTGCTTGATTTTAACGGATTGTGTTCGCTTATGAGAGACCGAATTGAGGTAGAAAAATGACATTGAATGAGTAAATGCAAATTTTTACTGGATAAATTTTATGACAGTAAAGTGTACAGTAAAATAAAACCATATGTTTTTAAATGTAAACAAACAAAAGTAAAGGAAAACAAACATTTTTATTTTTTTATGAAATTTTCCAAAATAATAAAAAGCAAATGTATATGTTATAAGCAAAATAACAATTATTTGAGTTTGATGACAGATATATATTCGGGTATACTCAGTATTCCGCGTGGAATATAACCGTTCGGAATTGCCATATAATTGTTGTTGAAAATATGTATGTATTGCTATGGCAATTCCGAACGATTAAATTTTACGTGGAATAGAGAATATACCGGTTGTTTTTCAAAGTGAATAGATTGTTGTAGTGAAATTTTTGTTAATATGTAAATTTTTTTTGAATGTATGTACAAATGAATGTATAATGTCACATATATATATATTTTTTTGATCCATATGTATATTAAAGGGTTGCATTTGTATATTCGTTTGTATAGACAAAACAAATATACCATGGTATGTACCATATAATTTTAGTGTGAGCGACAGAACTAGTATAAGAGTTATTGTGTGTGCGTGCTTTTCCAAATTAAAATTTGAATTGAAAACAAATAACAATTGCTTATTGTATTGCTGCTGAGCAACTGTTTGATCTGTTTTTGCTCAAAAAATACATATTGTAACACAAACATATGAAAAAACCACTATTGAAACAAATACATGATGTGCAGATGTATGTGCGGACGTTCGTTATGTTATTTTGTGGCGCAGCCAAAGTATAGAGAGAGAAAGATACAATTTTGCTCTGAGAGTAATTACAAATGCATGTGTTTCATGTACATGTATCATTTACTTACATATGTATGTGCAATTTTGCTTTCATTCATTCATTCATCAGCCAATTACATTTTTTCTCAACACATCATAAGGCACTTATGGTAAAAGCAGTTTTATGTATCTTATTTGCCTTAGGAAAACAAAAAAAAAATAAATGTGTTGTTTTCATTTGCTCATTGCCCAACCATACAATAATTGCTTAAAAAAATCAACATTTACAACTAGTAACAGAAAACGATAAATAACATATTTGTTCATACCAGAACCAAAAAACACGCAAAACTAGTGCAAACAGATATATCTGTGCAATGCTATAATGTATATGCACAATTTTTTAGCGTCAAAATTATTAGAAATCAACACTGATGTATACATTTCACTGCATTTTCAAAATTTTCCGTTCGCGTACTTTTATATGTAAACGTTTTTATTGAGAGTAATTTGTTTATATTACTTTGTTACTGGATTTTACTGCAAAAGTACTCGAACACACCTATTATTTGTTATTGTCAATCACATCTTTTGAAAAAAAATCTCTTTAGCATACAAGGTGACCAAATTTAAGCTTATGTAGTGAATTGGAACTTCTATGACATTTATTTAGAAAAAAATGGAAAATTTTAAGCCTGGAACCTGCACTTTTGAATTGTGAACATTTTTTGGCATGCAATAAAGTCTACGAAGATAAAGTCCCACGTTGAAAAGTAAATAACGAAGAAGAAACCCCTTCATTGGAGCCAAAGGCCGCCGGGAGTAATTTTGCTACAATTTGCATTACGACTTTCTCCATAGGCAAAGAAACAGTCAAAGCAGTGCACTGGAATGGGGGTATGGTGTCCAAAGAAGGCAAATACAGTTCCATCTGTAGGTAAGGTCATGGCGAATATCTTCAAAATGAAAAAAAAACAAGCAACGGAGAGTATGATGCTGTTACTGCAGCGTTAAAGTAATGAAATTAAGGAAAAAATTCCACATTTGGCAAAGAAAGAAAATGTGGTTTCATCATGTGTGAACTCATCCACTATTGCGATGGCTGAAATCGATGAATTAAAGTTCGAATTGCTTCATAGCGCACCTTATTCGCTAAATTTAGCTCCTCAAGATTGTTTCATATAAGAAATAAGAAACTTATTCCCCAAATTTGTTGTATTTTCTTTAATAGTACAACTAATTTTCCGACCGCTTTCGTATATCTATACATGCGAGATATAGATTGATTTTCATTTTGAAAAGTGTATGACATTCCATTATATTGTTCAATTTTGTTTTATGTATGTATATATGTACATCGTACGAGTAGTATGTTATACGAGTGCTTTACAACCATACAATGAATATCAAATGTAATGGATTCAAACAATGCACATTTATTTTTGATTATTGTATACGAAACAAAAAGGAAATATTTTAATAGTCAATTGTTGCGATGATATTAAAATGCTAGAAATCTGTTAAGAACGCCAAGTATTCATTCTTACAGCTTCTACATACATACATATGTATAAATAAAAAATATGTCGATACTAAAGATACATTAGGGATATAATAAGCTCAGATAAAGTTTATGGTTCAAAACTTTTCTGAACATAAATTTCTTTTCAAAAGAATGACGGCCTGTCCCACGATGTCGACAGAAAATGTTAGATCGATTACTTATATTGAAAACAAAATCAAATTTTCTTATTATTATTATTATAGTATTTTTTTTTGCTTTCTCTGATACGTATACACAAAATTGTTGAAGAAATTATTGGTAAATTCTAAAATCAATTGTAGGAGTATTGGCCCATGGAAAAAATTTGAGGACTTTCGAGAAAAAAAACAACAGAAAGTTGTTCTAAAAAAGTTGTCCTCAAGTGTTAATAAAATATCAGCAAAATGGTTTATTTTGTGGTCCTTGAATTGTTTAATGATTTTATTCCCCTCGAAGGGAAATTTGTTTTCCCCTCTATCAGTCTCCAGTGAACGTAAAAAAGGGAAGAAAATTTGTAAAGCTACAAAATTAATTTCAAATTAAACAAATTTAGGTTTAATAGTAAAGAAATAAAAATTTCGAGTTGCAAATAAAATGTTTTTAAACCCCTGTTCCCACAACACAGACGGTCGAATTGAGTAGAAAATTTATATGAAATGCACTCCTTTTTAGAATACCATAGCCATAAAATTTATTGTATGTGAACCAAAGAGATTCATAATATATAAAAAAGGCGTTGCAGGGAATATTATTTACTGATATTGTTCTAAAAATAATTCGTTATAACCTTTGATATACATATAATTGGAAGGGAAATATTGATATTAAGCGAATTATTAATTCAGTTCACCTGCAGAAATTAAGTGAAAAAAACCAAGGGAAAAGTGAAAAAATCCCAATTGAAAAATATTATTCATGATAAGGAGAATCAAAAAAGGTTATTCACGATAACAATTTTGGGAAAATGGGAACAAATTTCAAGGGAATATTTTCAACTTTTTGTAATTCGTATTGGTAAAGGTCCTTTTTCCATTCCATTCTATTGTTTTTTAGTACAAAAAAAAAATTAAAAATTTCGAAAAAAGCGAAACTGTAAAATACCCTTTTTAGACATGCAAAATTTACTTTGCAAAGTTTTACGGCCTGTCCCACGATGTCACCAGAAATCGTTCGGTCGAATATCTTTATTGAAAACAACAACAAATTTTCAAATGTTATTGTTGTTTGCAATACCAGTTGTCGATCGAACGTTTGTTGGTGACATCGTGGGACAGGCCTTTAATTCAGCTAGGAGAAAGACACAAAGAAAATGTTCTAGCAAATATGTACAATACTCGTAGTGTAAAATCGTTTTGATTTGTTTCTTATTTTTTTTTTTGTTTTTTTGCAAAATGTGCACCTCCTTATTTTTACAATAAAGCAGAAAAAGCATTACTCAATGAAAGGAGAAGAGGAAAGGTCAAGGCAACGTTAATGTATTTTTTCATAAAATTTAAATAAGTGGATAAAAGAATTAAGATATGTACACAGTATATCCCTCTTCATCTTGACTAAAAAAAACTCATACATAGTTACATAAGTGATGTGTTCTTGAGAGGCACTAAAGTATCATTTATTATACTTTCTTTTTATTAACAATTCAAAATTTTTTTTGCTACAGAGCAAGTTCAATGGACACCAGGAACAGTTTTAAGGGTGGAAAACGGCAGTTGCATTGTGTGAATGAAACAAAGGATTCAAAACAATGAACTTTGGTATAATAAAAAAAATCGATAAGACATTAACTAAAATTAATCGAATGTCTAAGTCTAATACTTATGTACAAAATATGTTCTTGTACAGGGTGGCTGATGAAACACGTTATCACTTAGATTTTTTACAATTTCAGTTTGTTATTTAAATTTAGGGCCTAATTTCGTAAAACGCAACGCCAAACGTTAACAAATTTTATATGAAAAAAATTTAAAATGCAAAAACAAAATACATATAAAATTTGACAACGCTAAGCGTTGCGTTTTACAAAATTAGGCCCTTAGTAAAAAAGAAGCAAAATTGGGATGATGAAATAACAATTTGGATTGTGCAATGCTATCACGAACTCGAGTCAATAATTTATTCTTTCGCTGAGCATACCACACTCAGCAAAAATTACTGCTTCCCAGAAGCGTTTTCGTAAAAAAAATAATGTTAGAGAATCACTTGCTGTTGGGCATGAATAAGGCATATTTTTTGTTAGAGATGAGCCAGTTGAAACCAATACATTCAGCTTCCTAAAAAGATATGAATTTGTGGTCTTACCAAAGTGCTTCACAGAAGCAGTAATATATTGGCGGTATTCGATGTTTAATGCAAATTGTCTTGCGTAAGTGCAAATGCAATTTTTTTAAGAGAAGTAACACTCAGCCAATGAATGCCTACTACTATTACTAGGTGTTACCTTCTTTTAGGAAAGGGATAGTGAAATAGAAGACAGGCTGTGAAAAAAGAGACAGAGAAAAAAAGCTTCATTCTTATTTTTACAACTCTGCTTTTTGCACGTTTTTAATAATGCAGTGTTGAAGCGCCTCTGGCGTTAAATGTATTAAATTTTTCCTAAGCTGTGGTTAGTAGCTATTTTATCGGTTATTTCACTTCGCCGATGATTTTGCTGCATAACGAAGTAGGGCGCTCTGATGTTACATTAGGATTAGGAATAGTATATGCTGAAGTCGGTATAGTTCAGTGACCAGTAACAATGCCTTCATCACTTGATCTTTCCTACAAGAACTGTCACAAAGGGACACTAATTCACTTCAGAAAAATGTGTTGTGTTGTAATATTTTTAATGACTGTTAGGTACAGGGATTGAACCCAGTACCTTCGGTTTTGTAGTCAACGTGCTAACTACTTCAGCTAACGCCACCCTATGGTAGTTTTTTTTTTTTTTGGATTACATGTGTATTTTACACTGACGCAAAACTCTGAAGCAAAAGTTACTGGGGTCTAATCGTCGCTTTCGTTAACGACCTGATTCGATCAAGTTTTTCAGTTTGAGATTATGGCATTCGCTATCGAACAATGTAATAATATGGTTCGATATCGAATGCCATAATCTCAAAGTGAAAAAACCTGGAGGCAAATTACGGCATTCGATACAGTTCGAAATTTAAAAATGTTACCATATAAACTCTATTGAAATATTTCGTAATTTCGTTCGATAACGAGTGCCGTAATTTGCCCCCTGATCGAGTTAGCTCGTTATCGAAAGCGACGATTAGACCCCTGGCTTGCAATTTTGTTTACTATTTTTCTACTTTTACCTGATTTACATTAAGCATTTTTTTCATGAAATTTCATGAATTTTGTTGCACGCAACTTTTTCTATTTGGTAATTGCAGCGCTATAAAAGAGAATTTTATATAAAAAAAGGGCATAGAAAGAGTCTCTGATACATTTTTGACAACTTTTTCGATATAAGTTTCTCCTACAGGCGTCCTATTGACAAATAAAAAATTTTCATGCAACTAATTTCATGAAAAAAATGCTTAATGTAAATTAGGTATTTGTTAGAGAGCCCGCATTACGTTATTGCTTTTCAGAAGCATTTTCGGAAGCCCAGATGGATATTAGTCGACAGTCCTAGCAGATAATTCTGCACAAAGATTTGAATATGTTTCCCTATAAGAATCAAATCAGAAGCAAATTAAATCTCACGGACTTGCCTATCTGGTCCAAAATTGGCCAGAGGATGCTGCGAATGGTAGAAGAGGACGAAACTATACTGAAGAATTCTCAATCTTATCTTATTGTTAATGAGCAAAATTGTCGAATGAGGAGTGACTCTAATCTGTTCAGTGGTCTGCAGTCTGTCACATATTTTTATTTCGATTATTAAAAATTTTAATTTTACAAAAATTTGGAAATTTAGCAAACTTCGAGGAATGTTCAGTCGATAAAGTGCAACTAATGTATCAACCATTCGAAGAGTGGTAAACAATTTTAAGAAACTGGGTCGCTTATGGACACTATCAGGGCAATTATGTAAAAAATTCCGCGAGGAATTTCTCCCAGGGAACAATTCCAACTTGTAGCAAGTGATAGGGAAAACAAAATATTCTAATTGGAAAAGGGAGAAATTCCTCGCGTAATTTTTTACATAATTGCCCTGTATGACTCCTGTGCGTCAGTGTACCGGTCCGTCTCTTGAAAACATTTGAGTTTTTGATGTTTATCTATACGGGAAAGGAAATGATTTAAGACTTAGCAAATTTTTTTTAGAATTTTCAGAAGTCATTAAATGAAAAACCATGACAGATGATTTCAAAATCAGGGTCTTTGTTCATTATTAGCAGAACACATTATTTCCTCATTTAAAAAATCCTAACACTCTACTACGAGTACTCTTGAACTAACAAGTTTATGAAATTTTTTCTTACTAACAGTAGATATGATTTTGTGTAAATATTTATGCATTTATATATATAATACAAAGAAATTTAAGTGATAAGATGTTCTCATATTATTATTTTTTTGTTTATTTTAACTCTCAGCACAATTTGGCCCTTAGTTATGCTAAACACCACCTGCTGGCTTTTACTAATTAGACTCCTTGAAAATACTTTGGTGTTATGCTAACTACCAAACCACTTCAGTGGCTGCAGTGCCACTACAACATTTCCTTAACCCTGAATTATAACTACTGTAAATTAATTATTTAAATTTTTGTTATTTAAACACCAGTTTAAAACACCCTCTTTGTTTACCAGAGATAAAAACATATTTGTGAAAATTAATATACATGCATTCATATATACATAATGTAAAGGGTGTTTTTTATTGAGGTATAGAACTTTAAGTTGGCATCACTTTTTTAACTGGCGGCCATTTTGTCAGCTGTCAAGTGATTAATATTTAGTTTGGTTTGCCATTTCATCATGAACAGGCTGACAAAAGAACAACGCTTGCAAATCGTGCAAATTTATTTCGAAAATAATGGTTCAGTTCGCGAAGTTTACCGCAAGCTCCGTCCATTTTATGGTCGACATAATCGTCCATCAGAGCAATTAATTCGGTTAACCATGAATCGTTTTCGCACTACGTTTACTCTATGTGATAATACGCATCCGCAGAGACGTCGAACAGTGCGCACCGTAGAAACAATTGCCGCTGTAGAGCAAAGTGTTGAAGAGGACCCGAATGAATCGATTCGCCACCGTGCACAGCAATTGGAGCTTTGTCCATCAACTTTATGGAAGATTTTGCGCAAAAATCTTGGCTTGCGACCTTACAAGATCCAGCTTGTGCAAGAATTAAAGCCGCGAGACCATGCAATGCGTCGTGATTTTGGTGTATGGGCCGAAAATGAGATTGATCTCGATGCTGATTTTCATCGCAAAATTTTGTTCAGTGATGAGGCTCATTTTTGGTTGAATGGCTACGTCAACAAGCAAAATTGCCGCATTTGGAGTGAAGAGAATCCACATGAGACCCTTGAGACGCCATTACATCCACAAAAACTGACTGTTTGGTGTGCTCTATGGGCTGGTGGAGTCATTGGGCCATACTTCTTCCGAAATAATGCTGGAGAGTCAGTTACCGTTAATGGAGACCGGTATAGAGCCATGATAACCGACTATTTTGTTCCCGAATTGGATGGCATGAATGTGGATGAGTTGTGGTTCCAACAAGACGGCGCTACATGCCACACAGCGCACGTCACAATCGATTTATTGAAGGAAACATTCGATGAGCGCATAATTTCGCGGAATGGACCTGTCAATTGGCCACCAAGATCGTGTGATTTGACACCATTGGATTATTTTCTTTGGGGATATGTGAAGTCGCTCGTCTACGCCAACAAACCAGAAACGTTAGGGGACTTGGAAGCCAACATTCGTGGCGTTATTGCCAACATACGGCCCCATATGCTCGAAAAAGTGGTTGAAAATTGGACCTGTAGAATTGGCTTTATTCGAGCCAGCCGCGGCGGCCACATGCCCGAAATCATATTTAAACATTAATGGCATAAAATTATCCTTCCAATAAAGCCAAATTGATGGACATTAAAACGATTTTCTTGTGTTTTATTTCAATTCGAAGTTCTATACCTCTAAAAAAACACCCGTTACTATGTAGACAGAGACAATTAAGGGGATTTATGATAAATAAAAAAGCTCTTAAGTAGCAGTCATGCCACAACAATATGCCTTTAGGCTGCTGAATGCAATTTTTAATTGTAGAGACTTAAGGGTGTCCTCAAATGCAGGCAAGGCTTGCAATTGCAAGAAGAAAACTATGGGAACCGGTTGACCATATCTGAAGCTTCCCGCTAAGCCACAAATTACGGATACACTTTTTAAGTTTAAAGAAATCTGTCACTATTTTAAATCCATTTGACGAAGTCTTTTGAAGTTATTAGAAAAGAAGTCAATTTTTTTCGAAAATTTTCGTCAACGATATATCTCGAACGAATCACACGATTTTAATCAAATTAGCAGCAATCGATGTTTCTTTTTGAGGTTAAGGCCTGATTAGATTTTTTAACTTGATTGGGTTTGTTAAAAAAAAGAAACACGAAGCGAAATTCACACTATCTTACGACATCTAAGTAAAGCCAGAATTAGTTTTTACTTTCTGTTCTGTTACGAATCAGCTGACTCTTTTTTGTTTATAGAAATCTAGTCGTTAGTTATTCTGTTTCGTTCTGTTCTGTTTCGGTCCAACCTCTGAAAATTAAAAAAATGTTAAGTGACAGCATAATTTAAATAAAAACATTTTGAAATAAATTGTGTTGCGCTTTTTGAATTAAAAAAGATGAATTTTTACATAAAAAACATTAAATTATATTTAAACATAACAATGGACGATGCAAAACTCATCGCTTTAGTGGTAAACTGTGACCCTTCTGATCCGAAGTTACGGATAAGTTACTACAGAAAAAATAAGTACTAAAATTTTGAAGCAGAACGGCACAGCACAGAACAGCAACAGAAAGTCAAGACTAATGAAGCCTTAATTAAGTTCAACATGTTTTGAACTCGAGAAATTTGCTTTCGATCCGATCATAGTTATATCCTTATGGACATGATCGCGAAATCGACTTCTAGATATTCAGTGTTTGATGCAAATGCTCTTGCGTAACTGTAAACGCAAAATATCGTATCTTTTATTTGAATTATGTGTGTATTTTGTTCTTGAATTTTAAATAAAAGCCACGATATTTTGCATTCGCACTTAAGCCTGGCACTCTGTTCACAATTTCATATGGAATGCTGTCAAACTACATGTAAAAGTATTTGGTATGAAATATTTACGAAATAAATTCGCAAAAGTAGTACTCTGTTCTTATTGCGAAAAACACGTAAAATCTATCTGTGTTAATGCATAAGGTAGACAAACGTTTTTCATACTGTACTTACTTAAATCATCCTCACTGTGTTTGAGTAAAACAGTGAGAACAATTACTAGTATTTTTGTAGCTTATCTCATTTGTACCCTTTAGCTATAAGACATTCTTTTAACTTACTTGTGAAATATAATTTGAAGAGAAAGGTGCGTATACCGCTAAATAAACTTACAGCCAAACCCACGATATCGAACGTTGTCGTTCGCAATAATTTTTAACGACAAACAGCTGATTTGGGACCCACTAAACTTGTTCAGCACGACAAGTCGATCGACAATGCATGCGAACGATAGCGTAACCATTTCCATACAAATTTGGTACCCACTATGAAAATTCAAACGACAACAAATGTCAAAATCAGTCACTTGGTTTGTGCTTGTCGACAAAACAAAAAAGTACACATAAATACCAAATTTTTAAACAAATTTACATTTATGAAAATCAAAAATAAAAATGTTAATGTTTTTTTTGCGTTTATTTTATTTATTTAACTCACAAACATGCATTTTTGTCACATAATTCTTTTTGAATTACATACATACATACATATATATGTATGTACCCTGCAGGAGAACGAACTGGTGTCCAACTAGTATTTTAGTAGTACAGAATTCACCACCACTAGTTCCCAACTGTAAACCTTCCTATACTATCTTAATACTCAAATTAGCATTGAGTGTGTTTAGAAAACTACTAATACCATTGGTACTAGGTTAGGACTAGTTTATTACCAGTTCTTTTGTAAAGAAAAATTCTATAAAATTTATGGTTTTATTCCTTTCTTACCCAGTGACAATGCTAGTTAAAATTTGCAATTATTTATAAAAATTCAGAAATACGAAAGGGTATTTATAATTATTTAATTACAATTATTTTTAGATCAAGCTAAAATTTTATTAATTATATGATACCAATTTTCATACAGTGCAAGAGCTTTGTTAGACAGTTAAAATTTATTTTGCAATGTGATGCCTTGGAATTACTTTATATACTAGTACTCATCAGCACTAGTAATTTTACACAACAACTTTAACCCATTTTGCACTAGTTCTTGCTATTCTAGTAATTATACTGGCAGCTTTTAGACAATTATCGCCTATTCTCCTGCAGGGTATGAATGAATGTGTATACGTGCAATTTATCTAACCAATTCTAAACACTCAATTAGGCAAATTACTCTTTCCACTTCAATAGATTGCTTGTCCCATTGGTGCTACTCCCCTCCATTCTTCATTACAATCCGCTTGCATTATTTTAGGAGTATCTACACATTTCAACTGATATATTTATTTATATTTCACACACAAAATTTTGAAAATAACTTTTTAATTTTTTTTGTATTGTCTTATGTTTATTATTGTTGTTATTTTTATTATTTATTTGTAGAAACTTTAAGTAGCATAGAGTTGCATTTTTTATGGAATACTTTTCACATTTCAGCGCTTTTTATTTGTAAAGTAGCGTTTTATTTGTGAAATTTTTGATGTGGCAATATGCTAATTTGACAATGAGTAAATGCATTACGTTAACAACGTAAAGCCCGACGACCGACAAGTCGATAGTTAGTAGGTCGCTCAAACGAACTATAATGAGTGACATGTCGTCAGTCGATCGAGTTGTCGATCGACATCGTGGATAAGGCTATTAGTTATAATTGCATCTAACTCCGAACTTTTCCATTATTTTACAATTATTATTTGCTTATAATATTCGTCGAGTTCTATACCCCAACAATCTGCAAGCAAGTTTTTCAATGCAAAATGACTCTGGCGTCATTTAGTTTCAGCTGCGAAACAACATGAGCAGTACTTTTTTCGCGCACGGAATTTTAACAATGTTGCAATAAAAAGCGAGTAATTTATAAAAAAAAATGCGAGTTGGGCTACATTTAGTACATGTCAAATTTTTTTCACGCGAAATAATCAATTACTGAAAATTTTTCACAGCTTTATGCAAAACCATTTGCATCAAACACCGAATACCGTTATTTATATTCAATTACATACTTCTTACAACTACAAGTCGAGCTGCAATAAAGTCAACCTACAAAATAATGTTAAAGCTAGATAATAAAAAAAACATGTTGATTATAAAGTTCTTGTTTCGAATATGTTACTGGTTGAAATGAAAGTTTACCATGCGGGCATGTTCTGACACTCGCATAACACTTGCGATTGTGGCTTAAACTCGCAAGAAAGGTGTTCTGCGAATCGCAATCGCAAGACTCTTGGCGAGTACAGATCGCAAGAGCATATTGAAGTGAATTAATGAATTCAGACCAAACCAAACTTTAAAGAAACACTAAAATGATTAATAAATTTAATCAAAAATAGTAATAGTTCCGCAACATTTTTATTATAAAATTGAAGTCTTTTTGTTTTGTTAATTTTGTCTTTGCTTTGTTTACTTATACCCTACAAGAAATGAATGACTGAAACTAACACAAACATAATTTTTTTACTAACACATTTGCAACAATTTTACATTCAATTCAACAGCGATTATAGTTGCTCTACTCTAACATATATGCTAGAGTGGAACATCTAATGTACATACATATGTCAATAATTCTAAAATATTAAATATTACTGAAAATAATTTATAGTTCGTTCGGTTTGTAAAATGTAAAATGTATAAAAGTGATAAGAAAATTGTGATGTTTGTGAAAAAGTAAGATAAGAAGAATAATTTGCAAAAGAAGTTTTATAAAGTTTAATATAAAATATGCATAAATATGTACATACGTATTCGTTTCTTCATATCTGATGATTTTTACATCAGTATTGATTAGTCAGCTCTGACGATGTTTACATCAGTACTGATTAGTAAAATAATGTGGAGTGAGCAGTTCAGATATATGTTTTACTAGTTTATGAAGTTCACAAGTATGGGAGAGAAACAAAATCACACGTACACGAATGATTACATCAGTTTTTTCATATTGCCCTTAACAAAATGATAGAAACTTCTGATGTATATACCCATCAGAAATGGCCATCAGATGATGCATCAAATGACCGTCACTATTCTTGTAGGGTACATACACTGACGATTTCAACAAACAGCTGATTTAAATCTATATGGCAAGTCGCAAGCAAAACTCATGAATTACAGAACATGCTTGGCGATTTGCAACTCACATGCGATTTGAAAACTATGCGAGTGTCAGAACATACCTGATAATAGCCGTATTCATATAAAATTATGGAAAATTTTTCAAATAAACCTGTAATAAAAGTAAAATATTTTTTTGAATACGGCAGAGTATATCTCTGTTGTTCTAAGTAATTTTTTGGTAAAGGTTCCCTGATGATAGAATCTAGCTAACACCTCAATAATCAATTTCAATGTATTTTTAATAAAAAAAAATACTTTACTGAATAAGTAAAATAATAATTTGGGATTATTATTAGTAATAAATATTAAACTTAAAATATTTCACTTTTTAAACATGATGAGCGTGATTGCATCTATAGCTCTCTGCTGTATGGTTTATATATAGTAGAATTGTATGTAAAGCATTTGTTTCATATATATGTATGTATAAAATTACCCTGAAAAATCCAATTGTGTGGAAAGCTTTCAGCAAAAAAATTAACCCTTAAAAACCTTTTAGGTTTTCATTTAATACTGGTTTTTCAGAAATTTATAGTTGCAAATATTTCAAAAGAACATTCTAAGCGCTATAATGAAAAGGGGGAAAAAATTACTCATACAATTGAAGAGTAAGACGGTTAAGATATTCCACAAAAATATTTTTCGAAATACATATTTTACATATAAAATATTTCCTAAATATGTACATTATGTACTAAAAACATATCAGTAAGATGGAATTCCTATCGATTCACTGTAGAAAAAAAATAACTCTGAATGTAAACTTCCAAAATGCCGATGCACATGTATCGGGAACTAGGAATATAAGCGATAACTGAAGTATCGCCGATAATTTGGTATCTACGATATTTTACTGCCTTCTTCTTATTTTTTTTTTTTTTTGGAACGTAAGTTCCTTTTGGCGCGCCATGTACATATGTCGCACATTCAGTTCAATAGTGACATAACTCAAAAAATTCGTTTTTTGAGTTAATAATGCAGAATAATATGCATTTCGTATTTTATCTTGCATACAAATTTTATATAAATAGCTTTTACTATCACCTCCTGAGAGAAGAATATTTGTTCATGCCTTCATTGAGTTGTATGTAAATTGAAAACTTTAAACGTGTTTTCTGCAAAACTAGTTTTTTTTAGTTATGACACTTTTGAACTGGATGTGCGATGTAAATGCTTGAAAATGGAAAATACTGGCGAATACTGGTTACAAATACTGGTAACTACATAACATGATGCTGCTGCCACTGCGGATTTTTTTTATTTTCAGTGCTGCCGTAATTTTCCGGGGAAGTGCCGGGAAACTCCTGGGACTGTGGGGGTTTAGCCTAGTTTTTGGGAATCTCCAATATGGTTTGTGACTTAAGGGAGGAAGGGAAAATTTTTTCCCCTTTGCAACTCTATCTATCCGATTTTTATGAAATTCAAAACATAGATAGACCTGAATCTACAAGAAGACAAAGACCATACAATTTTTTTTTTCAAGAATATGAGCAGGTGGGGAGATAAGGGAAAATGTCTTTCTCTTTGAAACTATATCCGATTTTGATGAAATTAGAAATATAGATTGATCTGAGTCTAGGAAAGCACATAGGCTATACCCTTTTTCAAAAAATAGGAGAACGAGGAGGATCAGGTGCAATTTCTGCTTCTTTGAAACTATTTAACCGATTTTGATGAAACTCAAAACATGCAAATATCTGAGTCTGGAAGGACACAAACGCTGTATATTTTATAGGGACAAATTCTAATATCCCATGATACCGTGCGTTACTTTTTTTTGTTTTTCTAACAAAGAATTTAATATTTCAGAAATTTATTATTCGATATATTGTCAGAAATTTATTTTAATTTGAAATTTATTTGCTGGTGGTTCAGCGTTGTCTATATGCATTTCATTGTTGCTGTAACAAATCACACATTTTGAACAGTCATAAACCTCTTATCTTATGCAAGGACTTTCAAAAACTGAGGATTCACAAATAATAATATTTTTGAAAATCGCAAAAGAAAAATAAACTGCCAATATGTCAAATAATAATAAATTTCTTAAATGTTAAATTTAGATTTTATTTTTAATTTTGCCTTTTAATTATTTTTATTGTTATCCAATGGATTTCTAATTGCATATTTTTAATTAGAAGTATTCTACTTTCATTCTAATTTTATATTTCTATAATAATATTGAAACTAAACTTTTATAACTTTTCTCATTAAAATCAAAAAGTTTGTTTTTTGGAATCAGTGAAATTTAATAAAAATTCCTAACAACGTGCTCATTACTAACAGCTTTATTTATAAAAACTATTAGGGTTTTATAAAGCCTTTTCAAGAAAAATTTTGTATGAAAATTTGTTTTAAAAACCCTTTATAAAGCCTTAATAAGTTTTATAAATAAGGCTGTAATTTAATATTTGCTCAACTCACAACCTATTGTCGGAGTCTTACATATATATATACATATGTACATGATTATAAACAAATGTTTTTATAGAAATTATCAACAACATTTGAACAACTTACGAATCCGACAATAAGTTATGAATTGAGCAATTATGTATGTATTGCAGACTTCGAGTAAAACAAAACTGCAATGATTAATAACAATTTCTCCTTAGAAAGTAATTTTACCAAATCTCGGTAACTTCAAATTTTTGCAAAATTCTCTTACGACTGTCACCACCGCCAGTTGGTCGTATTATTTTCAACGGCTTCATTAAAACGGCCTCTATAAAGGACTTGTGGTATTTAATTTGCGGTATAGTGGGTGCAACCAAATAGTCCAAATCTGAGTCTGAGTCACCGGTATCTTTGTCATCATGCTTCTGTTCGTTTAAACCTGAATGGTTGACAGTTAAATTTGGTGATAAAATCGAAGGAGAGTCATCGAAATTTTCCAAAGATTTATTACGCAAATAGGAAGAATCCATCGAAATGGTCGATAGAGAAAATTCATCTACTAAACGTTCAAAAGATTTGGCAATTTTCCTTGCCGACTGTTGGCTATTGGAATTAGGATTAGCAGTATTATTTTGGGGCGTTGAGCCTAGCGAAGATTGAGTAGATAAGTTACAACATTTTGGACTTGAATCGTCTAGAGTGTTATGTAAAATACTCTTAACTTTTGTTCTTGGCAAAGATTGAAAATGACGTGGACTTGGTGTAGACACCAGAAGAGCAGAAGAAGTTGTTGTGGTATCGTAACTGCGTAAATTTTGATTTTCTTTGTTCATTTCCAATTTCAAATCATCATTTGCTAGTCTGTAGCTGTTGTTGCGTTTCAAAGGCACATGTTTGTCAAAGGTAATGGAGGAGAGAAGTGAAGCTGGCGTTGGTGGTGGTGGTGGCGGTGATGGTGTCTGTAAATGCGTTTTTGCATTGTTTGGGGAGTTTAGAATTTTAATGTTGTTCGTTGTCGTTGTCGTTGGCTTCTTGAAGTTCGTTTTTGGGTCATCGTTATATTGAATCGATTTTTCTTTGTTTGTTGTTGCTGCTGTTACAACAACGTTGTCGTCACTTGGATTTACATCCACTTCTGGTTGGGGCGGAAGTGCATTATTTGCAGCTGTTTGTTTGTATTTGAAATTTTGGTATTTTAAATCTCTGGGTGGTAGAGGTGGTGGTGGAGTGTATGCTAAAGGAATGGGAGTGGGGGTGTCTAATGATTTATCATTTTTAATTTTTCTTTCTTGGCTTTCGATTTCTTTGTCTAAGTTATTTTTTTCATTTTGTAATGAATTTAGGGAATAATTTCTTTCAACTTCTTTTATGCTTAATAATGATGTTAGTTCATTTAAATCATTGCAGGTTTTGTTAAATTTTGTATTATTTACATGGTGTAGTTGTTGTGCTTTGGAAGAGGGTTCTGGGATGGTTGTGGACATTATAATACTTATAGGTTTATAAAGCTTACCTTCATCTTTGGATGAACCACTTTGTGTTGTGGTTGTTGTGGATGAATGTGATGAGGATGCCGTTGATGATATGGTGGAGCCAGTACTTGAAGCTGTTGATTTAGTTGATGGAGAATGCATGGTGGTGGACTGTTGATGGAAATAGGGATTTGTGCCATTGGCAATCAAATGTTTGGTGTTGTTGGCAGCAGTAGGGATGCTGTTGCCGGTGTCTTTGTTATAGACTGTATATTGGGAAGTGATATAAAAGCCTGACATTTCGTTGGCAGTGTTTTGTTGATGCTCTTCCACCGGCGTAGAGGGCAGTGGTCTTTGGAGGTGTGATTTATTTATGATAGGACGGACATTGGCAATTTTACGTGGATTTGCATTGCCTTTGTTGAGTAGAAGTAATTTTGCAACTGGATTAACACTTTCACTTATCTTTCTGCGTATTGTAGTATCAGTACTTTCGTTTTCAACTTCCTTCGTGTATTCGTGGTTGTCTTCGATATTCTCTTGTTGCTGTTTAACGTACGGACCCGGTGCGAATGTTGTGTGCGCGCCTTTGCGTCGTTTCAAACTATCGGAATCATAAATTGGTTTGCCTTGTGCATTTAAACGTACTCTGGCTCCTTTATGGGGTGAAACATGCGGCGAAGAAGTTGTTGAGGATGGTGGTGTGTTTTGCAAATAGTTGAGAGTATTCGATGAAGCAGATGCTGCAATTTCTGAGCGCAATTCATTTATTTCAGCATACATGGGAATGGATGCTGTTGTTGTTGTTGTTGCTGCTGCTGCTGCTGCCATTCTTTTCATATTGTATTGTTTTGTTTCCTCAACATTTTGCGATTCTGCGCTCTGCTTATTTCTTTGTTCGTGTAGTTGTGTTTCTCTATTAAAACTACCCTTCTCACTTTTACTACTCAACAGCTGAGATTCTTTAGCATAAGCTTTTTGTATATTTCGTGGCAACTCATTCAATGAAACGTACTCTGTGGGTTTTGGCATTCTATTCAACACATTGTTCGAATAGTAAATACCAAGGCCAGTGTGTGAGGAAACTTTGGGAATATTGTTGTGAGCAGCCTGTAGAGCTTTTTTGTTATTGTTGCTAACATCAGCTGATATGTAAACATATTCGCCGGCCAAGTCATAAAGCTTGTCATCATTAATAACAGTAAGCTCTTGTAAGGGCAAAGCTTTTGAGGGCGAATTCTTAACATTTGGCAAAACAACCTTTAGTTTGTCTATTAAAGACATGTTGGCAAAAGCTTTAACATGATTCAAATTGTTATCGACTTCTTGGGAAGAAAGCTTCTCGTCTGCTTCTGTTTCGTTTAAATCTTTGAAATTGTCTTCTGTTAGCGTCTTGTTCAGCTCATCTTCATCGTCTTCATCATCTTGGGAAATGTCGTGCTCTTCGTGTGCTTGATTTTCGTCATCGCTAGTGGAAGGAGTTATTATACACATTGAGGGTATACGTTTGGCATTCAATGCAGTTTTTTGTCGCATGCGTTCTATACGTTCTACACCTTCGAGATCAGAACTTTCCGAATACTCAATTTCATTTGAAGTCGCGGGTAGAGGTAACCCCTGTCTCTTTTTAATTTGTTCGTCGTAGTTGAATTCTTCTTCTTGCGACTCTGGCGTGTCTATGTTTTGAATATTATCACTTAGCTCATCATTACAAGCTGCCAACTTAAGATTAGCGTTGGTATTTCTCTTAATGGTGCCGGTTCTTTCCAAGGTACTGCCTATTGTACTGCTGGATATGCTACGCTCGAGTGTAGAGGTGGAAGCTGTACTATGTCGAAGAGAACTTATACGTTCGGGCACTTCTGGGCCACAGCTGGTCAGGCTGTTATTAAGGCTGGCTTGCTCGGGTCCACTATTGTGACCCATTAGAGTAGTACAAACTGTACCTGCAGAACTGGTGGTGGTGGATGTAGAGCCTCTGCCAAACAATTCATATTCATTTTCTGCCACTAACGTTTGCTGCGAATTGTTATTATATGATGACTGATTTTGACCAAAAGAGGCATTGAATGGTTGACCTCCAATTTGGAAATTGCCCATATTGAATTCTTCTTCTTTTAAAGTTCTGAGACCACTGTCCATGTGAAAGGAGGTATAATAACCCTCCGTATCGCACGAATAAGCGGAGCTGGTCTCGTCATCCAAATGATTAGGATAGGTGCCTTCCATATTGTTGCCATTTATTTGCAAGTCTGGAGTAGCGGTTCCGTCGCTCGTTACACTCGACGAAGCAGATGTGTTCAAGAATCTTCTACGACTTAACATGGAGGAAGGCGGAGCTGAACCATTGTGAAAACTAGACACATTTAAAGAAGTATTCGAAGCGCTAGATTTGGGTTGTAACGTGATTTCGCTGCCTATGGAAGCTCTGCCCGACTCTGAACTGGCACTCCAGTTACCGCTGCTCGAATGGGGCTGGTCATCTTTGTTGCCCAAACCATTGATGCGCCTTTGGCGATTCAAAGAAGAAGTGTCTCTCAGCTTTACATTCGCACATACCGAATTCAAGTGAAGTTTTCCCCTTAAGTGGCCTGAACTGCTAACACTAATCGATTTCTCGGACGACGAATACGAAGGTTTTCGTTCGTGCGAAAACCGACTTTCGTTCGAGCGTTGTGTTATCAAATCATGTACCCGACCGTCCTCATCAGCATCTGTAGCGGATTTTTCACCAATTTTCGCTGTAGAAGATGTCTTATTCGAAGACTCACTAGCCGAACCTGAAGCTGAGCATATGTCGGCTTTTTCAGTTGACGAGTTCTGCGAACTCGTACCCGAAGTATTTAAATCATTACTACCACCACTGCTATCGATGGTGGAGAGCATGGGAGCATGCTGTTGTATTAACTCTCCATTATTTCTTTGCATAAATTTGAAACGATTGCGACCCCACTGCTTCAGTGAATTAAGACGTGTCAACGTATTCTTTCCCTTGTCATATGGCAAGGCAACAGATTCTTTTTTTAATATATCACTCGATTTGCTACGACCAAACTTCTTTGATTTTGTTTCCGAACGGCTGCGCTGATCCCCATTTCCATCTCCAGTCAAAGCTAAAGCATTTTTAAAGTCGCCACTAGTAGTCGCCGAATCGCTAAAGTTAATACGTTTTTTGTTTTTGTTTTTTTTTTTGTGTGGATTTTTCGATTTTATGTATTTTTTTTTTAAATTAATTTGAAGATGTGATTCGTTTCAGTTTGATAAAAAAGGATTATTCAAAATTAAAAAAAATTTACAAACGATGTGATTTTGGATAAATTTTGATATAATGGGATTAATTTTTTTTTTATGGAAGGATGGATGGGTGGGAGAAACGAAAAAAAAGAAGAAGAAAAACAAAACGTTTAAAGGTTAGTTTTTATGTTAAATAAAATGAACATGATAAAAATAATAATTTACATATACATATATATATATAAAAATTATAATTGTTGAGAAGAAGTACACAAAGGGCTTAGTATTAGGAAGATGAAAACTTGTAAGAATTATGTATGTAAGTTTGTAAGAGTTACAAAGTATGTATAATTTTGTATTTAAATGAAAATAGTAGAGATGAAGATTAATTATAAAATAGTGTATGAGAGCACACTTTTTAGCAACAATTAATAAGGTAGATAAAAAAATAAATTATTCTCTAAAGCCATATAGTTTAAATTACAAGAAAATTTGTCCCGGAATATGATTTTTATGAAATAATAAAACCTAACATCTACACCCTGTTTCCGCAGACGGCTCGTCAGGAAAATGTTTATATAAAAATCACTCAAAAATTCCAGTGTTCTTCAAGCCAAGTCTCTTGCTTAAAAAGTGCAAACTACGTTAGTTTAGTAAAAAATATTATATTATTTTCGAAAAGCAATTAAGCCTCCGTTTCCACAAGCCAGGCAGGCAGTTCATCAACTGCCAGTTTATGAAACACAAGTAAAAATTCTCGTCTGTGTATTTATATCGAAAAGAAAAACAAATTTGAGTGCTTTGTTTTTATTTTCAATATAAATAGGCAGACAAGAATTGTTGCTTGTCTTCTGTAAACTGGCAGTTAATGAATAATATAAATGAATAACATTTGTCAAAACGTTCCTTCAAAATATGATTTTTACTAATAAAAAAATTTGAAATTTTTGAAGTTTTTCAATCTTATTTGAAACTTATTTAATAAAATTATTCAGTTATTTCAATGTTTTTTTAATCTTGCCATCAAACAAATACAAAAAATTTATAAGTTTGCGAACTTATTTTATTTAAAAACGAACACCATTTTTTCTATTTTATTTTATATATGTGCTCAATTTTGTATTAATTAACGGCCTGTCCCACGATGTCGACATAGAACGTTCGATCGACAACGTCTATTGAAAACAACAATACAATAAGAAAATTTGTTTTCGTTTTCAATATATGTAAGTAATCGATCAAACGTTTTCTGTCGACATTATGGAACAGGAAATATTATCAGCTTTTGCGATATGAATTATGCTATTTTACTTTGCTTTCGCCGTCTTTGCTATGAAACTAAAGAATTCAGTCAGTCAGACGGTTGATAGATCTTACATTGAAATAAAAAATACTTTTTATGTCTTTTTAAAACTGATCATTTTAAATAACTTCAAATTAGTTAAATTCTTTATAAAGACTGGTGCTCAGTATCCTATACAATCGCGAAAAATACAACCCTGATGTAATGAATTAGTTATTGTCTTTTAAACATTTTCATAAACTGGATCATACATTTCTCAAAAGTCGCACGATTTACCGTCATTCAGGCTCTGAGAGATTTATCGATATCAGTGATAGAGTTCGCCAAAATGGAGGTTACACATTTAAGTTTTGTCTTTTAAATTTCAATCAGGGCTTAACGATTTTCTTAGAGTCTTAACCCAAAATGGAAATTTTTATTCCCGAAATTTCTTTTGAATTTCAATTTCTCGAATTTTCACTTTAAATCAGCTACTTCCAAACACACTGCTATTTCCATTCGAGGTAAACAGCTTTGAAAGCTCTTACAATTTGTTATTATTTCTTTGCAAAATAAGCAGCATGCATTGTTATCGCTAAGATGTAATTGGCTCTTGTGCTCTCGTCGGTGTAAAAGTACAAAGCTCTTTTGTAAAAGCATGCACATTGTGCATATGGCTTGGACGTATGTACCTGCTTTAAATATAATTTTTTATAATTTGATAGGTTTCGATTGGAATTCACAATGGGCGCATTCATAAGATGAAGCTGTTGAGCTCAACAGTTTTGTTGGCAAGTGTTGGCCCTAACAGTTACAGTTACGTGTTAGAAACGGCTTGATGGATATAATTTAATTTTATATCTTTATTTAGTTACTTCATCGTATTTGTAATGTACAATTTAACAAATATTTGCTCTTGCCACCTAAAAAAGCATATAAAAGGCATATCTCTATTTGATCAGCTGTTTAGACTGAGCACAACATGTTGACTACAAGTAGCGAAAATATATTATGATGCAAAACTACTCAACTGTTGAGTGGAGCTGAAATACTCAACCATTCATTTCTAAGACAAACAATCAAAAGTTGCGCAATAGCTACGTCTTATGAATGTAGCCATTTGTAAATTAGACATGGCAAATTTGAGCTTTCATTTCAAAACAGCTTTCAGCAAATTGCAATACGATGAATCAAACAATTCACACATTCCATTTGCACTGAAAAATATGTATGTACATATATAAAGCTGATATCTGCATTGACTGTATCAGTTACATTGAAAGGAGCATTTTGAATTTTTTCCTTAATGGCCACATTTCGGAAATAAAATTTACTATTAAGTTTGCGTGCAGCCTACGTAACAGTTATCAATTAAAAGGGATTTAAATTTCACATTAAGGTTTTAAACGTGTGAATACATCATAGTGCTTGGAACATTTAAGATTAAGGAAAGACTTTTATTCAGACGAATGAATTGTCTTCAACTCCAACAGACGGTTTTAACAGCGCTCGAAAGAAATTTAGTTCCTTAAAACCTTCTCGAATGACGAAAATTTAGCCCATGATGATGACTCGCAATTCTCCATTTTTAAAGCAAACGGCCTCAATTACAAATTTCCATTTAGTTCTGTCCTGTGCTGTCCTTACTACAGCGTTTACGTAAATTGTAAAATAGTGACATGAGATCTCAATATCAGCTCAACATAGCCATTTCCGTCGGCTCATTGCAATAAAGTCATGAAAAATAAAAAAAAAATTGTCAAATTCTGTTACGTATTCCAAAATATTGTTTTCATCGGGTGAGTTGTTGTTCTGTTATCTGCAAGGATTTTTCCTTGTAAGTCAAAGAAAAATATGAATCAGAAATTGACACAATTATCGTTTAAAGTACTCTTTGAGTATGGGCTGTCAAACAACTATGAATGCTTACAGCTAAAAATAAAAAGACGTGCTCATATGCAAATACACGCATTAATTTTAAGCCGAATACGTATAACTATAAACATTCAACAACTATGTTTACGCAGCACAAACAAATATAAATAAGACTTATAGACTTTGTGAGCTGTAATCACACGTTTGAGTATAAAAATACTCTTACTATTAATCTGCTACACTTGCGTATAGGGCTATTTTATTTACACATATGCAAGCATGTTTCAAACAGACACACACATACACCCACACATTTTAAATTCCATTTTATTCATAAATGTATCTATGTATATGGTGGCGAATGATGAGTAAATATCCCTAGTATCATGCGTATATTTTTTCTGACCGTCTAAATATCCATACTCTGACTACAAGCATACTCCGACTATAAGTATGACATAGAGTCCATATGCTTGAAACGCATGAACCTTCTTATTTTTAGTTGCACCGTATTTTAGTTTTTCGCATAAATGAAGTAGACATCTCTCTCTTTTATGTTCTTATATTCATAGTTGCTTGCGAGAAAATATGTGATCGTACGAATTGTTTGAGATACAATTATGATTATAAATAGTTACCAAAATTAAATTAACTTATATACATATATATATATATATGTAATATATATATATATATATATATATATATATATATATATATATGTATACTCATATATATATATATATGTATACTCATATATATATATATATATATATATATATATATATATGAGTATATATATATGAGTATATATATATATATATATTGAGTACTCATTGTCATTCTCTGATGTGGATGTTCTATGCATTTACATAAACATATCGCTCATTTACTCAAACAATGTCATAACTCAAAAAACTACTTTGCCAGGAAACGAGTTTAAAGTTTTCAAACAATTTTATTTTGCTTTCTAGAATTGAATAAACAGGATATTTGTATGAAAAATTTGCACTATTATGTTGTTTTTGCATTATGATGTTGTTTTAGTAAATGAGCGATATCTTTTACGAATATTATTCTGACAAGATTCCTTTTCAGCTTCTTCAAGATTTAACCCATGAACTGTCAAGTTACTTATGCCGAGTACACATCTGACATTTCTTGTGTTGCCATTTTCAAAATTTGTGCAACGCCGTTCACATTATGTTTTTTTATATGGAAAGCAATGCCACACAGCTAGTACACACTATTGCGATGACACAAAATCACATGGTGCGTACTCGGCATTTCGTTTAGTCTTACATACTGTCATATAAATATGTATGTATGTATACATACATTTCTTTATCTATTAAATTTTGCCGCCATTAACCAGCGTGCGGCTTTGGTTACCAAACTCAAAACCTGAAATTCATACCGGCCTCAAGTCATTGAAAGGAAAACGACGAAAGCAAAGTGTTACAACTAATAAATAATAATAGAAAAATCCTTGTTAACCATTGCTAAAGTGCGAAAAAACATAAAATAAATAAATTGTAAAGGAAAGGTGATCGATTGTTATAGCAAAAATGATAGACAAGATAAAGAGATTAAAGAAACAAACTTGGCAAGAGATACATAAATGAAATAATATAAAATAATGTATTAAAATATAATTTTAACAAAATACGATTCGTAATGAAAATGTGTTTATGTACATATAAGATGTGATAGATTTCAGTATTACATTCATATAATTAACTAGCAACAAATGTTGCTTGTTTTCATTCAATTTAAAAAAGTTCATTCATTACATGACAGCAGCCTAAAAATTATTGTGATTTTTCCCTAATTAATATTATAGTTATAATTTATTATTATTTTTTTTCTCTTATCGAAAGCAATAAAATAAGTTTTAGCTCCTCTCATATCTACGAAATACTTTTGGAATTTCAAGTTGTGGTGTCCCAGACATGTGACACATTTCTAAGTATAGCTAGAACAAATTTTTTTCAATTTTGTTTATTTACCCAGCAAAAAATTTCAAAAAAGGTAATCGAGTTTGGAATTAAGAATTTTTGGTGGAAGCTGTTCCTTACTGGATTACCAACTTAATGATTTTAACAAGGCGTGAGACTAAAATAATCGATTCTTGGGAAGTAGTTATGTTATTTATTGGTGGAACTAATTATTTTTTTCGTTGCGGAAAATAGTTATTTTTTTCTTTTTTTAGTCGAAAAATATACTTTTTTCTGAAATATACCGTTGTTTGAGTAAATGGAAGATCTTGATTAAAAACTCAGTTTGATTAAATATACATATAATAACTTTTAAGGAAAATTGAAATAATTAAAAAAAAAACTTATTGTTTTACTACGAAATACACCATTTTGTAAAATTTCTTTTATAAACTCAATTGAAGTGGGTTATATTTTTTTCGTATCAGTACCTCTATTGTTACTTATAAATACTATATTTAGAAAAATTTCAATTACTTTCATTGATGAACTTTTATTAAAACCGTAAATGAAAAAAAAAAATTATTTAGAACTACTTATATTTAAATAATTTTTTTCCAAAATGTAAGTACTTATTTCTTAGTTTAAAATAAATAAGTAGGCAATTTAGAAATATTTATAATTTATTTAAAATAACTACTTATTTTGGCTATATTTTCACGTCTTCTTTTAAAATCCAAAGAATATATTCAACTTCTGCTTCCTATTTTTAAAAATTTGCGTAATGTGTTTTGTAAGCGAGTACTTCAATTTGGCAATCTAAAAAGTAAGTCATTATATGGCATGTAGTTCAGATGGTAATGTCTAATTTTTTGCTGGGTAGTTGCTTGAAGCATTTTTTTTAAAGTTATTTTTTCCCTTGTGTATATTCCAAACAAATCTCATTACATTTTTATTGTTTAGTGCGATAGTTCACTTGCAGACACACATTATCATTTGAAACAATTTGGATCTAATACAAATTTTTTTGAGTTTCAAAATTTGTTTTATTGTTGTTGTAAAAGAAATTAATTAAAACTACAAACATTTATGTGAGTTTGAAAATTTGATTATTTTGTTAGAGATTAAAGCACATAAATTCCAAATTTTCTTCACACTTGCTTGCTCTATTTTCCGCCACTGTTGCTGTGATCTTAATTAAATTTTACATAGATTTCATACGAACTTAGAGAAAATTTGCTAAAATTTTTGCAAAAATAGAGTTGCATTCGATGTTCGATCTTCGCTTACTAAAGAATATTGAATGTCAAATTTGAATAGAGCAATGAATTTTTTACACAACTCCATTTTTACTCAATTTAATATTGAAAAATTAAATTTTTTTGATGCATTGTCATTTTCTAGTTAGATTCGATTACTCGGTGCAACAAAATAATTTTTTTTATTCAAAATAACGACTCTTGTAGAGTAAAACAAGATACAAAATATATATATGTAGTATGTTTTAAGGTCGCCTTGTGAAATTTTTGTGTCGGATCGGTATAGGAAATCATATGACAAATCCTTCTTAATTTGGTGTAGGATGAGTTAAACACTGTGTAAAATTCTATGAAGATTACGAGTATTAAATGGGTTTTCCAAGCAATCCTCCCCATACTTTTGCCCAGTAAACGAATGATGTTTTTAAATCTTTTTAATTTTTATTAAGTGTGCTGGAGTATCCAAATATTTTTTTGGAATCATTAGTCTTTCTCTGATAGGGACTTTGCTTACTTTATGCATATCGATTTTTTGTATATATATATGGTTACATCGTTGTTATACTCATACTAGTCAGTACATGCAAATGCACATACGTATTCATATGCATACTCTTATTAGCATATTTGTTTGATCGAACTAGTAACTATCGATATGCGCACTAAGTTGTGCTGATACTCATTGGTACGAATGCCTGATGTTATCATAATTGTCGATGTGTATATGCTTCACTACTCATAGGCTGAGTTTACATCTGGCATTTCTTGTGTGTCATTTGCCCAAAAAAGCGTAACCAACTAATTACTAATGAAAAATTGCTTGATTCAGACATGTATTTATTGATTTAAGCAGTTTGCAATCATGCTGGATTCTATAAAATTGTCTATTAGTTATGTATGAAACTATTTAACTTAATAAATACATGTCTAAATCTAAAAGTTTTTCATTAGTAATTAGTGGTTACGGTTTTTTACGCTTGTGTGGCACATGGCACACAGATGGAAACCAGGCCATACTCGTTTGAGTATCCATAAGTTAAATGAGTATTAAAAATTTAACTTTTTGTCTTTCTCTGAGTTGAACTTCACTAATAAGAAGTAGTGAAATTTCGACCGCAAAGCTGGGTTGGCATATATCCCCAATAATGATTTTTTGTCAAGTAATTTCTGACTTCACAAGGACAGAAATTATCTGTAAATGTATGTATTAATTAAAGATCTATGGCGCAAAGGAATCATATGCGCAACCAAAAATTACACAAAAAATTTCGTGTTTTCAGCTGTTGTGTTGGACAATTACAGAGAATGTAATTTTTTTATTATTGTATTATTTAAATTGTCAAGATAAGATTATTGCTGGTTTTAGAAAATCATACAGCATTATGCATTAAACACATTCAGCACAGCAGACTACACACACGAACACACGACTTCAAATGCCGCTAGCAGCATTTGTCGCCTCGTAGCCAGCTACTTAATTATTTTAAAGACGGCAGCAGCACCATCTGCACCTCATATTTAAGTATGAATACATAATTCAGTATTACCAATTTCAAATATTTCGCATTTATAAAAATTACCTTGCCTGATATGAAATAATTGTACGATATCATGCATTCAACATTTTGTATTATACTGGCAGCACTGAATTTTCTCATTGTAGCCAAAGAAATAGAAATTAGTTTAATTGGACTACAACGACAAAATCAGCATAGATAACAACCTGTCGCCCTGTTGCCTTGCTGTCTTCAAAAGAATCATTCTCATATAACCATGTGTATTCTATCCTGGACATTTCGCAGTCGGTAGCCTGCTGTGGTGAATGTGTTTAATGCATTAGTCTGTTATTTCCCACTCATTTCTTATGAGTAAATTTTTATTTTTATATTTTCTTGTGAATTTCAAGTTTTTTTAATAACATCAATCAAAACTCCATTCTTTGTATTATTATTTTTAATTGTATATTTAAATTGAAGTGTTCTAATTGTTTTTGTAACTACTATAAATAATTATATATCTATGTATGTATGTATGATTGTTTATAATCGTAGTTTGCGAGTTGATTCTATAGCCAAGGCAACCCAACAAACACTTCGCCAGCTATAAACATTTTTTCAGGGATAAAAACATTGATTCAATAAAATCATTTGAAACCTAATTTTAACTGAAATAATAGACATTTTGAAGACATTACAAACATATTTTTTTCGGAATACATTAGTTTCCAATTTGAGAATGGACAATGAAAATAGAAATTAATTGAAATCTGAACAAAAACGTTCGAAACAACAAGTACGGTATTAAAACTATTCCGATTTTATGTGTATCAGGTCTATTGAGTATGAGTGGCTGATGGTCAAAAAGGTACAAGCGCCAAAAATAAACAAGGAAGCAATCAACCAACACTTAATACTAATATATATATATATATATATATATATATATATATATATATATATATATATATATATATATATATATATATATATATATATATATATATATCAGTCTGGAAAAATTTAGACTTGTATGAAAACTTTAGACTGCCTTCTAATCACCAAAAATTTCACTACTACCCAGTAAAAAACCAACACACTCCAAAGAAGTCATAATAATTAATAGTAGTGCAAATTTGGAGCATTTCTAATGATTTTTACATAGGGTTCTCATTGCAAGAAATTCTCTTTTTCCATGCATGGAAGCGATTTTAAGAACAATTTTCTCTTTGGCGTTCTATAATAATCTAGGAAATATAGCCAAAAGTTACACATTTTTACAATTTGTTTCTTTTAATACGAATTTAAGCACAAAACAATGTTTTCATGTAAATTTAAGTAAATTTAGACCAAAATTAGTTCATAAATTTCTTTAAAAAAATCGATTTTTTAAAAAATCATGGTGAATATCTTCTAAAACTATAGAGAAACTACAAGGTTTTGTTATAACTAAAATAAACTTCCTGCTTTTCTGCTAATTATTGGCAAATTAAAAATATCGATTTTTTGGAAGCAATGAAAATGTAGTTCCTTCAGAATGACTTCCAATTTTTTTACTGGGTAATAGGCATGTAAATGGAACAAGGGAACCTTAAAGCTTAATTACTCAGAATAATAATAAATAAATAAAAAGTGCTTTCAGTTTTGTCTGGATCGGAGGAAGTGCAATCGAGTAATGCAATTTCTGATCGCTTATCGAAGCAATGGAGGCCTTACCTCAGTGATAAGGTGGTCTGAATCTTGTCGGCAACGCTATACACTGTGAAAATATTTATTCACCGAACGTTTATTTCAATAAATCAATTGTGGCATCCGCTGTGTGATATGTTGCACAATGTGGTTGAAATCACAGCTCCTCATGGTATAAAAAAGCAGTTATCTATCTGTCATAGATTTTGGAGAAATTCGAACCAATTAATGACAATTTAATGACAAGGCAGAATGAGTCTGCAATTTCAGGAAAAATGATAGAATGAGTATTTATGCTCATTTAACGCTGTCAAATAAAATAAGGTCTGTTATAGATGCATAACAAAACAGTCCGAACTTGTACAAAGTTATCCGAAAGCGTTCCAGATAGCAATTTTTGTGCAATTTTGAGAGCGAATGAGAGAGTAATTTTTTTCATTTCCTGTACAAACTAGTACGAACTTTTTCTTCTGGGTAAGTTCGGACAAGAATTAAATAATCAGCTGTTTTTTGTTTACATATGAAACTGAAAAATTAATCAAAAAATTTGCAAATATAGGAAAAAGTTTTTTTTTGTGTTTTTTTTTGTTAAAAAGCAAAATGGAAGCTTTTGTGAACAAAGTTGAAGTTGTAAGTACATTTGTGCATATTTCTCCATTTCTTTAATATGCAAAAATGCTCTTTTTAAATAATTCACTCTTTTGGAACTTATTTTCATTTACTTTTTATATGTAGCGGTTGCCAATGATGCAAATTATTTTGCTTTTATAATGTTATGCGTTCTAACCGACTAAAATCACTTAAATTAAAAATTTAATGTAAAAAGTAAGCAACATTAATATTTCAAGATGTGCAATTATGATTTTTTGCGTTTCAGCAATTTTGGAAAACTTTTGCATGTTCAGAGGGTAATTTTCTTTTTTCTCTCATTAGTCCGAATTTGTACGAAATCTTGTGGAACACACCTATAGATTCTATCTCGCGCCTGCTTTCTGTGACTTCTTTTTTATGTCAATTTGTATGGAAAATGTGTTCACGACGCACTTCGGTTTGATCGTTTAGTTTTGAGCCCATTAAGCAAATGCTATGTCATGATGAAATAATCAATAGAACTAAATACGAAAGAAGCCAGAGCTATCAAAATGGCGTACATGTCAACAGTATTACCAACTTAAAGTTCTTTACGTTTAAAAAACACGAGATATTTGTTTGGATCATTTTTCTATTTAATTGTTCTAAAGGGTGTCCCAACAAGAACGCAAGATTTAAATTTTAAATAAAACGCAGATATTTAAAAAAAATTCGTGAAACTTTATTATATCGTAAAGTAGACAAAATGAGGTTATGTGTGGAACAACAAATCGGGCAGATGGCCGTCGCGGCTTTGCTGGCACACACGCGATCTTTTAATGAAATTTTCAATGGCCGTTTTGCTTAAATGCTGCGGTATTTCATTAATGCAGCGTCCAATTTCCTCTTTTAAGGCTTGAGTCGTCGTCGGCTTATTCGCGTAAACCATCGACTTCAAAAAACCACAAAGAAAAAAGTCTAATGGTGTTAAATCGCACGATCTAGGCGGCCAATTCTGGTCTCCAAAACGCGAAATAACACGACCGGGAAATGACTGATGTAGCAATTGAATTGTTTCTCTGGCTGTATGACATGTGGCGCCGTCTTGTTGAAACCACATGCCCTCCACATTAATTTCTTCAATTCTAGGCACGAAAAAACTGGTTATCATTTCACGATACCGAACAACATTGACTGTTTGCTCTTTACCTGCGTTTGAGCGACATCATCACGTACAGCTGCGACATTTTCGGCCGATCTCTTTACAGTTGACTCTTTTGGAGCATTATTGTGACCCCAAATTGATCGCAAATTTGCGAACTGTAGCCGCAAAATTTTCACCATTTTGGTAAAACAATTTCACAATGAGAATGCGTTGATCATTCGTGTAGCGCTCCATTTTTACTAACCTCGTACCTTCTACTAGCAAACAATAACAATTGTTCAAATGTCAAACAATGACACTTCGAATGGCGCCAAATTTAAATCTTGCGTTCTTGTTGCGATACCCTTTATTTATGTCTTCTTTAAAATTATAAAAAAGAATAGGATGTGTAAAATTTAACTGACAACAAGATCAGACTTTAAAAATTATGTTTCACTGTTCCAAAAACAGTGCGTATGTTTGTGTGCGTATACATGTTGTACAGACATAAATGAAATAAAGCAACATACATAAATCACAGTCTTCATAAAATGACTGCATTCAATTTCTTCCTTCTTTTAATTAGAATAAACCCAGCAAATGTAGCAAGAACGATAAAGTCAAGTAAGGTATTTATTTTAGGTAACTGTGAACCAGCAAAACATACAGTACCCACCCATAAATTTCCAGTATTATTGCACAATATTTGATAGTGGAATAAAAATTTCCTGTGAGTATTACTAGTTAGCACAATATATTGCACAAAATTAAAAGTATTTTGATTTAATAATATTTTGTAATGCGTTGCCATCATTATACAATAATAATTGACCTTGATGAAAACGGAAAAAATATTGTCCTTGTGCAAGAAAACTTGCACCATATTTTTAATATTGAGCAACTTATTAAGTAGAGTGAAACAAAACGAAAACACTGAAACAATTAAAATTTTCAATAATATTGTTAAGTCTGTTGTATTACTCCGAGATTATTTATTTAAAATTTTAAAACGAAAAAATAGTTCACAGACGATTTATAAAATTGCGTTGAGTGGCAACCACAAAAAATGACAGGATGATACTGCAGTAATCCTTTCTTTCTATTCATGGCTTGTAACCGTTAAATGGTTAAAATGATTTACGTTTATATTCTGAATACTTTGCGTTTCAACACAATGGTTTATTCCAAAAGTAAAAAAGCAGCTTTTCAATGGCACAGAGAAAACAAAACACGTATAATATGTATGAAAGTATGTGTAAGAAAACAACACTGGAACAAGTTTTATTTAGGGGAAAGTATTCCAACAATAATATTAGGAATTATTGAACATATTAATTTTTTTTTTAATTTTTGCTTGCTACCCTTGGCGCTTCGTTCCAGCTAATGGAACCCGTCAGCAGACTTAGGTCCAATACGATGATCCCTTTGTGCAGACTTCAATCTAAAAGATTTTCAAATTAGATTAAAAAACTTCGTATGTTCATATTAAGGCCCTTAATACGCTATCGAGAATCACAACATAATATGCATAATAATAATATAGAAACATAACCAGACCCAAATTTTCAAACATAAACGCATTGATCTCCATTAACCGTAAAGCGAGCTCCGGCATCATTTTTGAAGAATTAAGGTCCAATGATGCCATTACAGTCTAAACCGCACCAGACGGTGCAATTTTCTGAATGTAATGGAATCTGTAGGGATTGTTGGTAGATTTTTCCATTCCATATACCGCAAATTTGCTTATTAACAAGCCCGTTAAACCAAAAATGAGCTTCATTGCTGAACATACAACGTCGGTTGATTGGTGCGTTGGTTCACGTGTCTGCCCTCTTCACACAGGCGTTCCAGTAGAATCTAAATGATTCCTTTTTGAAAAGACCACTTTACTCTTTGGTGTCAACCTATGCAGAACCTTATCTAAGTATACGGATACGGTGACAGATCAACGCTGCCCATTTCACCAAACAATTGCTTATTTTATTCATTTTATTTTATGCTTTTTAATTTAGTCGTCCATGAGACCTTTTCTACAATGAAAACAATTTCTTGTGATTAAAGTTCACTGTATTTCAAATTCCCTCACCAATATAGCTATAAAACATTTCTAGACGTCACGTTGAGATATGTGATAAGGTCACTGGATCCAATCACAGATAAACCTGAAAGGTAATTTAGTACATGAGTGCCTCAAAACTTGTGTCTCAAAGAGATGCAAAACAAAGAAATCTTCCACGATTGTCTTTTCTTTGCTTTTTCTCGACAACTTCAGCAGAAATCATTATAATACAGGCCTATCCTACCACCTAGTATATCTGCCGACCGTCCAGTGCCCCGACATGACTGCAACGAGGCTCGAGCTGTCCAAACGGTTCCTGCTTGTCACTTGTATTGAGCGCTTAACATTGTAGCAAGGCCACGTTTTGTTAGCAACCTTGCACGTGTTTATACTGCGCCATCAGCATTCAGGCTTATAGAGATAATGCTTGAAGATGCATTTGCTAATATGTAGTACCAAACGGCATTGCTACCGATTCGGCGTCGGAGGCATTCATAGCAGAGCCAGCTCTAGGCAGCTCGGTCGCCCGTTCGTTACCTGAAAAATTATATGTGCTGGATGGAAACTAGATGAGGGTGAGATCAACCTGACCATCCAGTTCTGTGCCATCTGAATTGAACTCTTACACTTCCCAACTAGAATAGAGGAAGCGATATATTATCTGAGGGATAGAAGCGCTGCTTGGCTGTCGACAAAGATAGGGACTTTACCCTGTGCCCATTGGTGTAGCTATAAATTTTTCCTAGCGGGGCATTACGACTGCTTATTTTCATGAGTAATATTAATATAAATAATTACATGCAATTTTTAATAATTCCAGGGGGGGTTGCAACAGCAATCCCTGGGCGGCAATGCACCCCCGAGTGGAATTTCTACGCCTATGCCTGTACCTTCCCATCAATCAGCACTCTAGGCGCTTCTCTTACCACCAAAATTTCAGCCTGAAATACTGTAGATTCGTTAGGGAGACGGAAGGAGCATTATATACTAAGATTGATAAAGAGAAGTAACACTCAGGCAATTAATATGCCCACCAATCCACATGTTTACGTGTTTTACTTCCTTTAGGAAAGTGATAACGAAGAGAGAACAAATGGTGAAGTATTAATTTTATGATTTAAACAGGCTAAAGTAGTAAAAAAGTATTAAGTTCTTAAGCTTAACTCACTTTACAACTCTGCTATTTTGTGTTTCGTTAATTTTTACAGCATCGTTGCAGCGCCTCTGGTGCTAAGTAGACGCATTACTTTAAGCTATATACTTAGCTTCTTAATCAGTTATTTTACTTTACCGAAGATTCATTGCTGCAAATATCGATGGAGGAGAATGTTGTGATATTCATTAGCATTGACACTAATGTATAACAGAAAAATTTATAATTTTGATATGACTGCCTAGGAATATAGATTGAACTCGGGCTCTTGAAGACCGACATTTTCATTCTTTCAAAATAGGGAATGCTATTAGAGAATAGTGAATAAGTGGAAAAGTCAATTCAATACTTGACTTAATAAGTGAAGTCTACGTACATTGCAAAGCATATGGAGATGCTTAAGTGACTTTTTTCTATAATTTTTTTCGCCGGTTTCGCAAAATCTGCAATCGATGATTGAGCAACAAGACACCTCAATCAACATCTGTCACTAAGGATGTTACTCTTAGATGAAATGCACCATGGTGGTATTCTTCCTCAAAAATTCAATAGATTGTCAGCTGTGCTCTTTACGACCACAGTAACTTCTTTTCTGGAAGTTGGGAAATCAATTTCATCGCATATAAACATACTTACATACCCGTAAATGGAATAATTCAAATATGAATCAAATTATTATTTTTATTTTCATAAATAAATAAAATACTCTTTTAATGGTACTCAATCACATTTATGCAAAGTGTAGTTTGACAAGAATTATTTTATTCTATATGAAACCCTTATTTCTGTTGTGTAATTTAGCAATCAATTCGAAAACTAAAACTTTGTCATTTGATAAGCATACCTTCCCTTCCACGAATTTCGCTAAAATTTTTACTGACAAGTAATACTGAAATCCTATTTTTACAGTCTAAAGGCCTAAGAAAAACTTAATATGATTTATTATGATGGAGATTTTGGATGAAGGAACAAAAAAAAAATACATGAATAAATAATAAAATCTTCATTATTAATGGGTTATATATAAGTTGGTAATAAAAAGCAAGTTGCAATGAACTAAATTTATAAGGACATACTACATACATAAGTACGTTTTCAGTATGAATAATTAAGTTAAACAAAGTGAAGATGAGATATCAATAAATTTATAATGTTCAAGATTAGTTGCATATAAAATTATCTGAATTTGATTTCGTGTAAAATCATAAAATTAAAATGATTTAGGAAAAACAATCAAAACAGATGATATTTTTATTAAAGCTGTTATTTTTTGAGTTTTTCTTGGGATTTAGAAAACTATTGTTAAACAATAAATATTGTACATATTTACATACATTCATTAAAAAAAGCTAAACATTCATTTCAAACAAGTTTGTGTTTTTTATGTACATTACATTTTAACTAAAAAATAAAAATATTCATGCTGTGCTAGAAAATTAAAAACGTTCCTTAATTTTTTTTTTTCATAACATTTAAAGTCTTAAAAACAAATCACAAGCATTTAACAATTAACTAAAAACAAAATGCTAGGAATTTACGAGTATTAAGAGCGTGAAAGAAAAAAAACGAATATTTTTGAACATTTTCATTTTGCATACCAATAAGAAACTTAGGTATTCCGAAAACAGCATAACAAATTCTTAAAAAAAAGAAGGTAACAAGAAAAAAATCACAATAATTTCTAGGTAAAAATAAAGTAATAATGAAAATTTGTTATAAAACTAACATAAAAATATATGTATATATATACTTATGTACATATATCTATGTAAAGACATACATACATACATATATTTTCCTTTAATATTATGTATGAGATTAGCTAAAAATGTTTAATTATCTATGTATGTTCAACAGTGCTCGGAATGGAAAAGTTAAATAAAAAGTAACGATTTTTAAAGATATTAGTTCCAAGTGAATGAAATTCACAAGAGAAATGATTGACCGGATTTAGTAATACGGTGTTGCCATGTACGTGCATATTTTATTTCAAAATCTCAATACATCGTGCCATAAATGCCAAAAAGGAAAACTGACAGCAGACAATTTACATTGATACGTGTTGGAAGTCAGCCCTATTAACGAACCATAACTGCAAAAAAAAAGCTTAAGCGACATATTTTTTTTAAATTTTGTTTTTTGATGAAAATCGATTATTTACGATCATATTTTCCGTATTTTTTCCTGTCAGTGAAATTTTCAAGGCAGCGTGAATAAGTCTGCCATTTACATTCACCCTTATTTCAGTTATCGATATCGACGCCGCTTTCACACAATACCAAACAATTGGGGCTTGTGTACCCGTTGTCGAAAACAACTTACCTTAGGGAACGGAAATTCATTGTCAGTAGTACAAAATTGTTCTCGAGAGCACAGTAATATATATAATATATAATAATAATAATAATAATAATATAATATATGGTGCGTGGAAGTGAGATTATAGGTAGAATCATACACATCTCTCCAAAAGACTTTTCATAGTGTAGCCCTGGCCCCTGCTAGCGGGTATTATGGTCAAGCATTGGTAAGATTACAGACAATTTATCCATGTCACTGTCTATGCTGCAATACTGCAATAACTAACAAGTACACGGAGAAAAAAGTGGTAGAAAAATACCGAAATTGGTACAATTTTGTATCAAAGTTTAGTTAAGTCCGTTTGTCCTTACCTTGATAACGGTTGGTAACAATTTTTTAAGAACAACTCGGTATCATTTAATTGTGAACTGTTCTTGTTTTGATAACAAACTGTTTTTTGTATTTTTGTACAATTTGTTCACGATTTTATTACAGATCGTTCTTGATTTATTAACTTATGATATTTTTGTAAAAGTTGTTTTTAATTGATCCACGCAAGCTTATTTATATAAGTTTACAAAATATTGTTCACTATTCGTTCTCAATTTGATACCAACCATTAACAATTTTAAATCGCCTTTTTCTCTCTGTGTATTCTTGAAAATATTGATTATCACTTATCCACATATCCGCTAGACAGACAGACGATCGTATAACATGATGACAGATAGGGCACTTGAGGTATTTACGTACAAGGTCAGACGAGGTAGTGAAAGAACACTATACGAGGATTAGGTAATTCGAATCGAAAACAAACCTGTTCGAATTTGTACAACTCAAAAACATTTCCTTTCGAATCGAATTACATAATAACTCCCTTGGATATATGATGAAGATCTTCGAATACGTAAAGATAGCTCTAACCTAGAACGTTTATGGCTGCGGGTCTCGGCAACCTTATCGGAAATGATTGGCATACCAATCAGCTGGTAGAAATCATGTTAAAGTCCTTGCTCAACTTCAAGAGTGATCCGATTGGTCGGTTGATTAAACACTGGGCAAACAGGATGATGTGTGATGCCTTTCACATTCTTGTTTCCAGCCTAAACAACGGATTGAACTGGTTATTAACTATGAATTATGAGTAGTTAAAGATGGACGAAATTATCCAGCTTTACTGGAGCACAATTCATGGGATTAAGCACCTTATTATAGATTTCAAGGGGACCTGTCATATCTGACATTTTGTCTCAGCAGCATTTGACAATGCATGGAGACACCACAAACTGGTGCATTCTTGGATATAATTTACACAGAAAAAAATTATTTGTAAATACAATTAATTTTTTTGTTATATCAATTAAATAATTAATTGATTTTGAACCTACAACGATTTTTGTAAATACAATTAACGAAATTGTAAGTTAAAGGAAAATCTGAAAAATAATTTCAATTAAATATATCAAACAAATAGTAGTTTTGTTTGTTGAAATTTATTTATTTTTTCAACATTTATTTTTGTGTTAGATTTCAAAGTTATTTCAATTAAACGTATTGTTATATTAACAATGTAAATTGTTGAATTTCCATATCATAATTGTTATACTAACAATGCTCTTTTAAACACAATCACAATCTTCGAAACGATTTTTGCTTGTCTGCGAAAAACACTAAATGTCTTTGAGCGGAGTTAAACCGGCAACCTTACGACTAATAAACTGACTCACTTACCTCTCAGCTAAAGAGCAACACTTTATTGAATACGCAAATGATGAATACACACAAAACATGATTTCTTTTTTCTTCTATATACATGTGCGCAATCGTTATGATATAGCTTAACAAATAATTTTGTTGAGTAGCTTAATTGACTACAAAAACTTAAATTTGTTATATCAACAATGATCATTGTTAATTTTTAAATTAAATATTAACAATTTGTTTTGTTGGTTGCATATCGATGATATTTTTTTCCGTGTAAAGTTAATGGTTGCGTCAGAAAAGAGAGCAACATTAGGCAATCAATATTCTATTATAATCTCCTACGAATTCTTTTTTAAGATTTTACCTACTCAATTTTCATTTTCAATGTCCCAAAAAAATATTTGAAAATTTATATTTCCTTTTGAGCCTGTTGAACATACATATATACATATTAGAAATTTTTAGCTCATATTTAATATAATATCAATATAAACTAAAATGTATTAAAATAAATGCAATACAGCAAAATCTACTTAAAACAAACTTTAAAAATCAATAACTCCTTGAGTAAATAAAGCTTTTCAGTTTTATTTAAATTTTAAACCTTCTTATTGCTTTTCTGATAATAATTCTTACTTATTTTAAACTAATTTTTAAGTAAAGAAAATTCATATGTGAGAAAAGAACTTACCCATTTGCTGCATCTTGTATTTCCTTTTGATCTATGCCTGCTAAAGTGTTTCTTCTTTTACCGCGCGCCTTACGCGAACGTGAGCGACGCGACACAGTTTGTATGTCATCGTTCAGATTATTCGTATCGGGCACTTGAGTGAAAACACCAGTAGTGGATTTGCGAGCCATGCACATACGTTGAAAACGTTTACCAGATGTATCAACAGATATGACTTCGGCAGGATATCTAAAAATAAGAGAAAAAAACAATATAAATTAAATAAAGTTCATATTGTTTCTTTGTTCAATTAAAATAGGACAAAGTTCGTATTTTGATTAAGCCAAATTAAATGTTAGAATTTTAAAGCAGCAAAGTACGCGTACACTCGATTGTAATTACATATTCTAACAAACACCAGCAGAACGGAACAACAGCTGCTTTCGAAGGGCGCTTCATATTCACATTGGGTGGCGTTGGCTGAAGTAGTTAGCACGTTTACTACAAAACTGAAGGTCCTAGGTTCGAGCCCGGTATGTGACAGTCATTAAATAACTACACCACGCATTTTTCTGATGCGCATTGTGCCCCTTTGTATCAGTTGTTGTAGGAAATTTCAAGTAATGAAGGCATAGTCACACTGATCACTGAACTATACCGAATTCAGCAAATACTAATCATAATGTAACATCAGAGCGCCCTCCTTCGTTGTGTAGCAGAATCATCGGCGAAGTAAAATAACCAATAAAATTTGCTACTAAACACAGATTCAAAAATTTAATATGTCTCATTTACATTGTAAAAGAATGAAGCTTTCCTCTACCTCTTCCTTCACCACACCTGTCTTCTCTATCACTATCCATTTCCTAAAGAAGCTAACACCTCCAGCGTTAATGTGTTTGGTCCGTGGTTTGTGGTGTCAATTGAAGCAAAGCTTCAGCCTTATAATATAAAAAGTTTTCAGTGTAAATGGAATACGTGAATTGTTTTGAATCATCGTATTGCAATTTATTGAAAGATTTTTTGTAACGAGCATATACTATCCCTGGCTATGCACATGTACCTTGCTGAAGTACTCAAGCTATCTAAACTCTTGCTGCTACTCGTAGATGTACTCTATCGTGAAAAAGAAATTAACGAATCACATTATCGTTAAGACAAACAAATAAATATATCGATCAACATAACGATTTTCGGTTCGCAAAAAGGTACTGAATCCAGGTACAAGTTTATCGCGTTACACCAATCACTAGTATAGATTTAATTCAGGCGACGCAAGACTATTCTCCCAGCGATTTTGGTATCCACCAAAGCCACTTACCAAGCTCCTACATGATAACACGCAGCGAATGTGGTTGCTCACACTCACCGCCTGTTTTCCACAAGAAGACTTCAGCAATTACCGGCACAACATCACTACTCATATTGGACACATCATCACCCATTAAACTCCTAGAACTGATTACGAGTATTAAGCCACTGGTTATAGCTCGAAGTTCCACCCGAAAGGATTTCCCTCTATCTTCTTTTGTACTCAGGGCTGTTTCAGGTGATGCTGCACCTGTATGGCAGCGTATCAAGCTATTTCTTTGTAATAAATATGTACATATGTGCACATCCGTTACTCTGTTATTCCAGAGATTGAGTAGCAACACATTTGATCCTAACTGGAGTCCGCTGAAATGTCGTAATTTTTCCGAAAAGATCCCCTTGCGGGAACATTATTATAACAATTGACTTTTGAAATATTACAGTACACAATAAATAAATAAAGCTAAGCCGCACCCAATATTTGCCGTTTAAATATCTACGTGATAGACGCATTCAACTTTTTATTAATTTTATAAAATTTTATGTAAATTAGTATAATTGCAATTTAAATTTTTAGCTTAAACAAGTTTTAGCAGTTTTCAAACAACATTTTCAGATGTACATAATATTAGTAAGCGGCGACAGTTTTCGTGGTTCCGCTTCCGCCCTGAAGCTTTGCCAGCGCGGGAGTTAAGTTGTTTTGATTTTACAAACAAAACATAAAACGCAGCATTTTCAGCGTTGCAAATATTTGCACTTTTAAGTCTGCAATGGTTTGTTGCGTTGCATATTAGTGTAGGAAATTTCAATCTCATATGGTTTGTTGTTGTGGTATTGCAGAATGTAGCACATATACTAGATTTGCTACATCTGCAATATTTGCACCAGATGTTTGCAACAAAGAGTGATTTACGCTTATACATAATTGTTTACTTTTCTATATGCCAATAGCTATTAATTTTAGTTAATTTCTGTTCGAAATTTTCTCCGTTTTTTGTGCGCATTTTGAGGAAAATTACATGTGGTTTAAACTCGATTTTCGAAAATCGGAAAGAGATTTTACATTTTGACAATCGAGGAAAAGGTTAGCTTGGGTTGGCAGGTTGGTGAGATGACAAATTAAGTTTTCAGCTCACTTGGGTTCAAATAACAGGGGACCTACTCTGTACTTAGAAACGAAAGATAATGCTTTCGAACTGAGAATATACACCCAGATGCCTTTGTGTTATCTGCGAGTAGGAAAAGGAAGTGCAAGTACAGATGTTGAAGTGGAAGATAGAGAAAAGCTTAATTTTTTCGTTTTTACAATTCTACTCTGCTCTGTCCTTTTTAATATTTATAGCATCGTTGCAGCGCTTCTGGTGTTCAGTATTCACATTACCTTCAGCTATGTGGCCTAGAGGTAGAAAACTATGGATTGCACTCTCGATACTATAGATAGTTAATTTTTTTGTGACTATCAATTTTTTATTCCTCATTCGATTAATACTTGAAAACGATCGATAGTTTTTAGTCACTATCGATAGTAAATGATACATCACTAACAGCAAGAAATTCATATATATTTCTTTTCATAAACAAAAAGAACTGGATGACTTAAAATCTCTTCCACTGATCTCACTTATTTTTCATACAATTATTTTAGTTTTTTTTTTAAATAAATAAAGTTCTGCTTTATTTTCTTTTTTTAAGTATATTTTGTTTTGAATTTTTAGTATGAACAAATACTTTATACGAGAACCCTACAACTTTGATACTATCACGATAGTATCGTCGAAATACAGGGTGGGCCAAAAGAAACCAAGGGGTGTAAAAGCTTAATAACTTTTTTGTTTATTAATTTTTTTTTTATTTTTTCTTTCAGATTATATAGACAACACTTGGAGAATTTATAATGGAGAGGTTCACAACTGAACAGAGAACCAGAACAATAGAATTTTATTATTTAAACCAGAGATGAAAATTTGATTATGAGTGATGAAGCTCATTTTCATTTGAATGGCTTTGTTAATAAGCAGAACTGTAGGTTCTGGGGTTCTCAAAATCCAAGAGCCATTCATCAACGCCAATTGCACCCCATCAGGTGTACAGTATGGTGTGGGATCACATCTGAAAATGTCATTGGGCCCTACTTCTTCGAGAATGAAGATGGAAGTGCTGTAACCGTAAATGGAGAGCGGTATCGGATTATGATAGAAAATTTTTTACGTCCTGCTCTTGAAAACAGACCTGGTATGTGGTTTCAGCAGGACGGAGCCACTGCCCATACTGCCCGAGACACAATGGCACTTTTAAGTCAAATTTTTGGAGAGAGAATAATTTCTCGAAATTCGGAAATTATTTGGCCAGCGCGATCGCCAGATTTGACAGCACCCGACTATTTTCTTTGGGGTTTTTTGAAGGAGCGAGTGTATGTGAACAAGCCAGAGACAATCCTTGAACTCAAGGCAAACATTGTTGCAGAAATTCGAACGCTACAGCCACAAGTTTTGAAAGATGTTATGGAAAATGCTCTAAAAAGAGCCCATCAGTGCGAAGCTGAAAACGGTGGTCATTTAAGAGACATCATTTTTCATACTTAGTGTAAAAAAATTTCCATTTTGTATATTATATAATCTGAAAGAAAAAATAAAAAAAAGTTAATAAACAAAAAAGTTATTAAACTTTTACACCCCTTGGTTTCTTTTGGCCCACCCTGTATATATGAATAGTTTTTCTAACTTGTGATGCTCTTGAATCGATATATCTATAAAGTTTTTTAACTATCCAAAACTTTCGATAGTGACACTATCGATAGATTTCCACCTCTAATTTATGTTATTAATTATTTTGATTCGCCGACAATTAATTGCTACAAGTATTGACGGAGGATGGTGCTGAGATGTATTTAACATTAGACAATAACGCATATCAGACAAATTTGATGCTAATTTGACTGGATCTGGCCAGGGTTTGAACAGCACCCCCAAAAGTTAAGAAGAAGGAAAACGAAGATGGAGAATCGTTAATAAGGGCCATGGCTCACTATCCTACACAATCGTACGACCTGCGAAAAATATACAATCCTGATCTGATGAATTGTTATTCTCTTTTGAAAATTTTCATAAACTCCATCATATTTTCTGAAAATACTCAAGACTGTTTATGATAGTGTATCACGGCCTTAAACGTTTATGTTTCACAAAGAGTTTAAAGAAATGTTTTTACTCAGTATTAATTACCCTTTGCTAACTTTTAATTGTTAATAGTCCTGTAAATATTCTATTATAATTGCTACTACTTACACACACCTTATTTTCTTCTGTTTGCATGTCATCAGTCTAACCGAAGCATTAAAAAAAAACTTAAAAAATTTTCAAACAATCTTTTGGGTTTTTTTGTTGGAAGGGTTATTAAAAACTTAATTTCCCTGTTTTATACTTCGTAATTATACCCAAGTAATAAAAATAAGATTTTTATTTAAACACTTCACGAATTCAATAAAAATTACGGTAGTTAAATTAACCAACATTGGTTTTTCTAATGACTTGACACGATGATGACGATGATGATCAACGTCGTGTCGTGACTTTGAAAATTACATAAAAACTAAAACAAATGAAAAAGCTCAACAAAGAAAGATTTGTTATTTGTTATTTATTCTCAACTCCTTGTCAGAGCAGATTTACAAAGCGAAACGAAAATGGAATCTTAGCACACCAACCATATTATTTTAATCTTAAATTTGAAGACTATTCTACAAATGAACTTAATATTGCAACCGTGGTTTTGCTTACGAGTAATAATAACGCCCAAGAATGCAATTAACCCAAAAGGTTAACTGACAACAATAATATTAAGCAAAGAAATAGCTACAACTATTAATAAAAATAAAAATAACCTCGAAACAAACAAACAAAAATTATATATAAAAAGATGTTAAATAACCATAAAAAGCAGTTTTCTTGAGGCTTTTCTTTTCAATTTTTTTTATTCAATTTGTTTTGTGGGTATATTTTCTTTTCTTCTTTTTATTTTTATAACACCTTGAAAAGTTCATACAACTAACTTTGTTTCTGTTGATTGTTATGTTATTATTATTGCTTCTACTAAAGTTATTTTTTTTCTAACTATTGGCAATAATAACAGTTTCTTAACGAAAATCGTTTTCTTTTTTTCTTCAACCAAAAAAAGCAATAACAAAGTTTGCCATAAAATAAATAAACTATTTATTACTTCCAATAAATAGGGCCGTCTTTTGACCTTTTTTTTGTACACAGAAAATGTGGCAACTAAAATGGTAATATTGCAAAATAGTGTTGCCAGCAACTGTTGTGGAGAAAAATATAAGCTAAATGAGAAGGAGAGAAAAATTAGAGAAGCTATATCGTTCAAAGAGTACTCCAAAACGGCCAGATGTGTCTAATATTTAAGTTAAGTTTGATGCTAGGAACACAATTGGGACGAACGACGAATTTCGTCCACATCGACGAATTCGTCGATAAGAATTCGCTGCGTAAGGGTGCGAACAGAGTGAGCGCTGAAAGCAATTTTATAAACACAAATGAAAAAGAAGACTAAATGACATAAAAGCAAAACACATGCAATAAGCAGAATTTTAGCGCTGATTCTCGCGTTCACTGTGTTATATACAAATTTTCTTCTCGCATGAAAATAAGCGTCAGTAAGCTCGGCTCGGCTCCGCTCGGCATCAGCGCTCACTCTGTTCGCACCCTAAATCAGCGATGCCAACTTGGTGCTTTTGGCACTATTTTTAGTGCTTTTTAAAGACTCATAACGCCAAATTTTCATCTTTAGTGCCAAACTAAGAAAAAGCACTAAGTAGTGCTTTTAAAAAATTTGTGTATTTATTAAAATTACTTTAATAAAAACTTGGTTTATTTATTTGTTTAGTGTAAAGCATACCTTTTTCCGAAATAGAGAAAAGCCTAGAAAACATTATTGAACTTCACTCGTTTTTTACGTGAGTGCTTTTTACGCTTTTTAGATTTCAAAACTACGCTTTTTAGTATTTTTTTAAAATTCTGATGTGCTTCTAGAACCAAAAAAGTTGGCATCACTGCCCTAAATTCGTCGTGTGAAGCACAATAACGACGAATTTACTCCGCGAACTCAGCTCTTATAATTGGTAAAGTTGGTTATTGCCAGTGTGACCATATTAGCTAATTTTGGGCTAAATTTAGCTTATATCTTCAGCATTTAGCTTTAAAATTTTTATTAAGCTCTTAGCTTCTTTTTTTTAGCTTTTTTAAAAATGGATTTAGCTTTTTTAGTCTTTTTAAATCCAAATTGCGTATTCTCTAAAAATATATTAAAGACATACGTTATTTAGCTTAATTTAATTTAAAAATCTGGTCACACTGTTTAATGTGTATGTAAAGAGAGTGAGAGAAATTTATTTTTTCGTCATTCGTCGGCGTACAAAATAGAAATAAATCTATCTCAGAGTTCGTCACGCACGACGAATTTCGTTCTACGGCGGTGTTGTGTTCATTTTCATATGAACAAATGTGTTTTATTTTTTATAACGAAAGTTCGCACCGAAAAATTCGTCGTTCGTCCCAGTTGTGTTCCTAGCTTTAGTTGTTGCCACGACGGCCTTACCTCATGGTGTTCCTAAGAGATGTTCAGGAGTAGCAGAAAACTGCTGGTGATGCTGTACAAATGACGCAAATATGTAACATAAACATAACAGGCATAACAGTATTTTATATTTATGATCTGATTAGGCTAAAGTTCGTATCCCTTTGTAAGCCAAATTACATGTCATAATTATTAATGAACAAATAACACCAAAGTTAGTTACAAATATTCTGACAAACGCTTAGTAGAACGGAACAACTAGCTGTTTTCGAAGAGCACTACACCTTTATCATAAGCGTTCTTTGTGTTTGGTCCACTGTGTGTGGTGCCAGTTAATGTAGATTTCTGCTTTATATACTCAGGCTTTATTGCAAATGGAATATGTGAATTGTTTTGATTCATCGTATTACAATTTGTTGAAAGCTTTTTTGTAATAAAAGCTCAGTTTCACCATTTTTAAATTTACAGCAGTCTTGTCATGGTCGTTTGTTCTTTTACTAATTATGCACATGTTAGTTAATTTGCTTTATTTTTGTTCTACTTAAGACAAACTTTTTTGGTTTGCTAATATTAAGTATATTTTTTATTTAATTTCTGCCACAGGCCCATGACTATTAATTTTAGTTAATTTAATTATTATTTTTCGAACTTAATTTGTTTCTATATTTTATGATTTGAACAGACTAAAGTTCGTATCGCTTTGTAAGCCAAATTACAAAAAATCTTTCAGCAAATTGAATGAAAGCTCAATTTTACCATCTCTAAATTAACAGCAGTCTTGCCATTCCCGTTTGTTCTTTTACTAATTATGCACATGTTAGTTAATTTGCCTATTTTTGTTCTACTTAAGACAAACTTTTTTGGTTTCTTACTATTAGTATATTTTTATTTTTAATTTTTTGCAACAAGTCATTAGCTACTAATTTTAGTTTGTTTTATTATTATTTATTTTGTATTGTTCAAGAACACTGTGTTGCAAAAGAATTAAAGCCAAAGCAGATTGCTATCTTTGTACATATCTACTTAACCCTGTCTCTGTCGGCACAATGTACCAACTTTCGTTGATACCGATAGTAATAAACCACTATTTAGATTTCGAATTTTCACCCCAAAAGGATTCTTCTATTGTGTCTTGAACTCACTCTCTCAAAGAGAGATTTTCCAAAAAAGAATGAATTTTCTTTAACATTTTACTGATTTTATTCCAAAGTTAAAATATTAAAACCGAAGAACAGTAGCCCTATTTTGTAATAACCGAAGCCAAAGCAAACAGGTCTGTCCGAAGTTGTTTTGATTACGAATGTTCATTTCGATCGATTTTGTTTTACCTTCTCCAGATTTCGATCGATTTTGTTCATTACGAAAAAGCGGCAATTCGATTGTTTTCAATTTAAATCTGACACTATGGGGCAACACACAATAAAAATACATGAGCAAAACTAAATACCAAAGGCACTACAATTTTTTTTTTTTATTGAGGTGAACAAAATTTAAAAATTAATGCACGAAATGTTTAGAATTGCAATATGTAACTGCTGTTTTGGATACGCAGAGACGTCAAGAGGATTGATTGATTGTGGCGAAGACGATTGAGGGGTGCTTCAGATCTACTTTTATATCCTGTATGTGTTAAAGTTTTATTGAAACGACTTCAAAAAGGAGGAGGTTCACAATTCGTCTCTGAGAGTGCATAGTTTTCCATTGTTCCCATTGTAAAAAAAAGTGGGCGGGGACACACCCAAATTTTTTTTAATTTAATTTTATTATATTCTACTTATTTGATTGAGCTACAAAACCTATCAAACACCTTTGGTTCTTGTAATTATACAATTTGATGTTGAAAAAATGGGCGGGGTTACGCCTGTTAAAATTGATTATAATATTTCACGCGGTTCTACCTAACCGATTTTTAAGAAATTACCACACACCTTGAGCTCAAATATAGACACAAATCCCATTTGAAAAAATGGGCGGAGTGACGCCCATTAATATTTAATTTTATATATTACGTTCTTCTTTTATCAGATCTTTGCACTGAAGTCGTTTCTTTGTACTTTCACATACAGAAAAATGCAATTCCGAGCATTAAATTTAAAGTGGTTTCATTTCGAGCAAATTTTTTTTTCTGAAGACCCTAATTACGGAATTGAAATCAATTTCGTCAAATTCGGTTTCTGTAACAGGACTATAAATCTCGATGGCCAAAAATTGTCTCCGAGAACAGACAATTAAAAAAAAGCTCTTGCAATGACATCAAATGATAATATCACAGCAAAAGTTAATTTTTAAGACTTTGGAAAATTTAGCAAATAAACGTTGCAAAACTAATAAATAGAATTTTTTGGATTTTTAGCTATGGAGTTGCAGCTTTAGAGAACTATAGAACTAGGTTGTAGAATACCAGAGAATAAGTATCTCAGTTGCTTTTGCTATGTAACTCTGCTGATTGTACTTCAAAAAAAAAAAATATACCTAAAAATAAAATTAAAATAAACTTAAAGCCATCCATGGCTCTCAACAAAAACCACAAATTTACATGCTTGATTACTTAATAAATAAATAACAATTAAAAAAAAAACATCACAAAATTAACATAAAAACTATGCATGTATGAAATTTACCTAAAAATTTTTTATGTTTATATATAATACACAAACAAAAATATTAAAAACGAGAACAAAAATTAAAAATAAAAAAAAAATGTTTAAGGGTATGCAAATTAGTTTCAAGTGATTTGCCACAACATATCAGAGCTCAGCGCGCCCAGGCACCAAAACACACAAATTCATTTAAAATTAATAGGTTTTACATTTTTCTCCACTTAAATAAATCATGCTAAGGTTTATTACTGAATAAATAAATAAAATGTTCATGTTTACGGCTGACTACATTTTTAACAGAAAACCAATGAGACAAAGCAAAAAATAAACAGAAAAAAGAGAGAAAAAGTCAAACTCACCTTAATGCTATTATTTTACATTGTTCCTCGGGCGAGGGCAGTCGATGATTTAAAGGCACATCTTTATTGATATCATTAGGAATTTGACTGTTGTCTATTGTATTGCTAACATTAATGGAATATAGGGCATCTACAGCATCAGCTGATAGAACGGACGGAGAAAGGGCCGGTGTTAGAATGCCATTGTCGCCAATACACAATGATGTGCTTATTGATGTGTCGACATGGTGCATACAATCAGGCGTAACGGTAACATCACCCAGGGCCTCCGTGGAGGTCCATTTTCGTAAATCTTCAATGGCGGCGGGCTAAAAAGAAAACGAAGAACAATTGTTTATAATAAATAATCAGTTTGTGATGTTTACAATTTACGCATCTTTATAAATTAAAAAAACCATACCGTTTCCTTCCCTGTAGATAGTTTTCTTAAGAGCTTTTAATTATTCAAATTGGACATTCTTCTTTCATTCGATTAATTTAAAAAAAAAAAAATTATTCCGTTAATGCAATAAATAAATGGTGATTTATAAATTAGATGTGTTTTCTATAGAAACGCTTAACACAGAAAAATTGTAATCTCATTTGAATAACAAAAACTATTATTCAACTGTTTCTTCAAGTTAACACAATATGTACTTTTAACGTTTTTTTCGAAAGAAATCGAAATGGGCAAATTAAAACAATGTTGTTGTAAAGACTAGATTACTGTACACAAGATTTTATGAAAACGTTTTTTTTTAGTATAATTTAACGCTTATTGTAAATTGTATTGGACTTTTTTTTAAATTAATTTAAAATTCACCCGTATTCCAGTTGTCGACATCGACGTCACTTTGACACAATACCAAAAAATTGGGACTTGTATAGCCGTTGTCGACATCAACTGATTCCTGTCGGCAGGCTTATGTTATTCGCTAGATCATAGGGAACGGAAATAGATTGTCAGTAGCACAAAATTTTTCTCGAAACTGAGTATAAAGGCCCCGATTTTTTGGTATTGTGTTAAAGTGACGTCGCTGCCGACAACTGGAATAAGGGTGAATGTTTTGTTTATACAGGCGACTGCCTAAGGATTTGTTATACAAAAATACGGCAACCATATCTGTGTAAAGAACCGAAGAACGTCAAAAGCAAGTTTTGGAAATTCGTCAGCTACAAACCACATAGAGGACAAAATTATCAGCGCTGCCACCTGGTTATATACGCCTTGGTTTATGTCTTTATAATAAAATTTGTTAGAAACTTGTGGATTTCACGTAAATATGAAGCTTCGTTTGCAGAATTTTTTGGCATATATCAATTTTGTCTTATAGTGTTTTCACATCTAAAGTTAAAGCCTGGTTTTAACATTATAGTTTAATATATTCAGGTTTTAACACACATCTTGTCTCATAAATTTGTTAAAAATAAAATAAATCTCCATTAGAAACAAGCGTATTTGTTGCTGTACTTTTTTCTACTTTGTAAAACACTTATTTGACAAACTGTACAACAGCTGTTGTTGTTTGTATGAAAAAATAAGATAATTAAAATGTGCTCTGAGAAGGAAATTATTTTATATTTTGTAAATGAATATTTTAAAATTATAGAACTACTTGAACAAAGTGAAGTTGTGCTTGGAAATCAATTCATTATATATAAAAAAATGCATAACTCTATAATAATAATCCCGAGAAATACTCAAAAAATTAAAATTCAAGCACTTGAAATTTAACTGGAAACAAAGTTGAACTCCAGCGTTTTTTCAAGTAATTTTCCAGTTTAAAAATATTTTGAAATAAAAAAATCAATCAACATATATATATGTATATGTATATATAACAGCGTAGGTAGATATGCAGAAAATTATTATTAGAAAACAAACGAATTGCATTTTCCTTTTCATTTTAAAAGCATTGTTCTTGAAGCTTGAATTGAATTGTAATACAAGGCTGAATTGCAGTATAATTTAAGGCTTGAATTGAACTGTAATACAATTGCATTGTCCTCATTGAATTCAAGTTCCCTTTTCAATGGAGAATGCTATTGAATTAAAGTGTAAATTAAGCATAATTCAACCCTTGACAATTGATTGTGTGGCTTGATTAAAAATTGCCTTACACTTGGTTTCAAGCAAAATTGCTTATTGGGTTATAAAGCTGAAAAGTTTTTATGTTTTTATGTTTGTATGTTTATATGTTTGTATGTTATACGTGATGATGTCGCTCAAACGCAGGTCAAGCGCAAACAGTCAATGGTGTTCGGTATCGTGAAATGATAACCAGTTTTTTCGTGTCTAGAATTGAAGAAATGAATGTGAAGGGCATGTGGTTTCAACAAGACGGCGCCACATGTCAATTGCTACATCAGTAATTTCCCGGTCGTGTTATTTCGCGTTTTGGAGACCAGAATTAGCCGCCTAGATCGTGCGATTTAACACCATTAGACTTTTTTCTTTGGGGTTTTTTGAAGTCGATGGTTTACGCGAATAAGCCGACGACGACTCAAGGCTTAAAAGAGGAAATTGGACGCTGTATTAATGAAATACCGCAGCATTTATGCAAAACGGCCATTGAAAATTTCATTAAAAGATCGTGTGTATGCCAGCAAAGCCGCGGCTGCCATTTGCCCGATTTGTTGTTCCACACATAACCTCATTTTGTCTACTTTACGATATAATAAAGTTTCACGATTTTTTTTTTTAAATATTTGTGTTTTATTTAAAATTTAAATCTTGCGTTCTTGTTGGGACACCCTTTAGTATGTTTCCACCGACTTTAAATCAAGAAGGTTTAAGTAAATCACTTGCTGTGTTTCCACCGGGCTTGTGAGTGATTTGTTGTTCGAATTTTCGTATTCGATTTATGAACGGCCCTTATAAGGTGGGCGCAGCAGCTGTAATGTTAATTTTATTCACGTAGTTGACATTTAAGATTGATTAAATATTACTTAATGTCATTTTTTCGAAATTGTCAATCACTATTGATGGATGACCCAGGGATGGAGTTTGTTATTTTAAAATTAACGCAGGGTTGCATATATAAATTGAGTTCGAAAAATAGTATACCTTGAGGTGATTTATCCATATGGAAAATGTATGGTAAATTAACATGATTTGCACAAATCATCATGATTTGTCTAAATCATGCCGGTGAAAACATACTATAAAAGGTAATCTCCGGAAGTGTAGGTCCGATTTAAAAAATGTTTTCAACAAAATGAAGAATGGAACCTTTTAAAGGACATGTGCTATATAAAGTTCCACTAAAGTGATTAGGACAGGGCCCATGAGGGATAAACCTTTTCTACACAGAAAATATTAATTATCGTTTTAGAAAAAGTCTAATAAAGCAATAGTTTTTTCGAAAGAAATATAAAGCCATTTTAACGTGGTACGCTGTTCATCCTCCATTTCACTTTCAGTCTACCTATCCGGTCGACCGTCTCCCGACTGAATGCGAAAGTGACTTTTGCATTTGCTACGCTTTAAGGGATAAATAGTTGAACGGATTTTGGTGAAATTGGAAATACAATCTTTTAAATTTTTTTTTAAACTCCCCCAAGAGGGAGAATTTCTGTCTGTCCGAAAATATCTAAACAGTTTTGATGAGAGCGTTCTCTGTCGACAGCGTGGACCAGGCCGTTAATTTTTTTTTATATTTTTATACAAATTCTTGTATGAAAAACTTAAACAAATTTTTAATATTTTTGATAAAAATTTTCTTTTATATAAGTTGCACTTTGATAAGGTGATTTACAAATACGATTAGAACATGAATAATCTTCTCACTGATATGAACGTGAGTAAGCGTGAAAAAATTAATTACTGATAGTTGATTGAAACATTTACTGAAATGTAAAAAAACTAAAGCAAAAAAATGCATTAACTAATAATTTTAAAGAAAAACTGAGTTTTAATTAAAAAACTGCACGACTGCACATCTGGCAATGCTGCACAATCGTTTGATTCCCACTACGATTAATTTAAGGCAATTTATCAGTGTTGCGGAATTATCTCACAGAAGATTTTTGTTCGAGGAATATTATACGATTCAAAAATGCACTCATCGATAATCAAATTAAAAATTAAGTTAGGTTGTTTTGTTGAAAACAAAAAAACTTTGAAGTATTGAACATGGTGCAATTATATCAGGTGACTGCATAAGGATGTGTTGTACAACAATACAGCAAATATAGCTGTGTAAAGAACCGAAGAACAAAAAGAAATTTTTAACATTCGTCATATCCAAAGCAAATACATATATAGAACATATAGTTATCTTATGAAAGAGGGTTACCACCTAATTAGATATGCCTTGGTAGAGAATGTCTTAACAACTTTTTTTTACATTGAAACAAGCTAATTTTTCATTCTTATAACTTGCTGTATAAAATCTAATTAAGACTTGTTCTTATTCATTTGGAAAATATTTATTTTTTTTTATTATTTTGGCCATTGAAAATTTTTTTGTGTTTGCAGCATTTTATATAAAAAAAAACTTAAACCACAATTTAACCTATTTTTATTTTCTTTGCTTTATTTTGTGTAATGCTGTCCAAAATGTGACCATATGCTCCAGTGCTGCTGTTGAAAGGGCATGCGGCATGTAATCACTTTGTATTTATTCCAAACAATTGCCTTTAATAATAAGCTTAAACGCCGACATCCCATGCAAACATGAGTTCACTTTAACTTTGTTAAAGTGAATTCCTTGTTATTATTTTTTTTACATTCAAACCAATGAACATGTTTTCCTATTTTTTTTTTGTAATTCTTATAGATATAAAGATGCATGCACAATTTTAATTAAACTGAAAGGATTTTTCAATCAATTGTTATAGTTTCCTTTGTTTTTTTTTCACTTAATATTGTTTTCTTTTTGATTTTTATTTTTGGTACTAAAAAATTTCAATAGGATTAAAAATCATACAAAAAATAAATAGAAGCGTAGAATTTAATTTGAGGAAAGAGGGTATGTATTTGAATGTAGGAGTAGCATATAGGATATTTTTAAATGCCTGAAAATATGACTTTTTTAATGTTGCTTTTCACAATGTATGATTAACAGTTAACGTGAGCTTTAACTATAAGTTAAGCATATTGCTGTTTAAAGCTTTTAATTGTGTAATGTGAAAAGAGCCGTAAATGTGATAGAATTGCAAATAAATTGTTAAATATTGTTAGAATATATATAATAGATATATTAAATATTTATAGCCACAATTCAAATCAAACTCACCCTGAATGTATGCTATATAAATTGGTAACTTTAAATATCCATACTCTACGACACTTAACAAAATTTGTTATTAAAATACACACTTGGGAGAATGTCTGTACATCCTGTTCAAACAGCATAATCGATTTGTTTTTTAAATGAAATTTTATAGTTTAATAAATGAAAATTTCCTATCACAAACCTACCTTTATGGTGGCCGTGTAGTATAGGCCAAAGTAGCTTTTAACCCTTGATTACAATAATTTTGTTTGTTCTGTTTTTTAATAACTTTTGTTTTTGTTGTGGTGGTAGTTGTGCGTGAGAAATGGCCATTTTATATGTTGGTGGTGGCACAATGTGTTTTTTATTTAATATTCGTGCTTTAATGGTTTTTGTTTATGTTGGCATTTACACATTATGTGTATCCATAAGGTTTCACATTGTACATATTTCCACGTCCAACAGATTTTTTGTCAAGTTTTGCAGTTTTTGTCAGATGCAGAACTAAAAAAAAAAACTTAATGGACTGATGAAATGTTACGTGTGTATGCGTCAGTTGGTTGAAAGAAAACTTTTAGTTTAATAAAATACATTCATTAAGTGTAGCCTACTTTACGGATATTAAGTCAGTCAGTTAAATAGGTCATAGTATTTGGGATGGTTGTTTAGTGGTTTTACAATTTTGCTTAAAACGAAATGATTAAAATATTTTTCAAGTCATCAAAAGATTTCCAAATAAATTTCAGAAAAAAAAGAATCGCTTCTAATAACGAATTTTTATTATGAAATTTTTCATGAAATTTGTTGCACGAAATGTTTTTCTATTTGCTACTAGCAGCACTACACAGAAAAGGGAGTGAGTAAAAAATGATAAATAAAAGAATTTTCCTGCAACTAATTTCATGAAAAATATGATGTAAAAAAGTATAACAGACTGAACTTTATTTTTTTTTAAATATTCTGAGCAAATGTCTATATGAGGCTATCGGCGCAAAGGTTAAGTAACCCAATTATTTTGATGTTGTTTTGGTGATAAATACTGTTCGCACTACCAACTATAAATGTCTTTTTTTTATCAAAAATACGATGGATCTGAAATTCGTTTTTGCACAGAACATAATAGAGCAAAAAAATAGAGCAATCACATAATTATTAGTTTGGGGTTACACCACTTTTGCGCTGATAGCCTTGATAAAAAATATCAAGAAAAATATTGCTATATAAAAAGTTTAATTTTGCAATTATTTAATTGTAAATAGGAGGGTATGCTATTAATAATGGCTGAATGATGGAATTCGTGAAGTTATCGAGGACATACTCGTACATCAGCAAATGTGCGAAGTGATAATGGAAAATTGATGAAAATATTGACAATTTCTTAAAATAGATTTTTGAAAATTTGAGATTCACCCCTATCGTGAATAAAATATGGAATTTTTATTCCCATGAAATTTTCATTCACCATGAAGGGAAATTCGCTATCGTGAATTTCATGGGAACGTTTGTTCCCGCTATCAATTCGTAGTGAATGAAAAAAAACGGGAAGATTTGTAAGGCTTAAGAATTAATTAAAATCAAATCAGACACATTTAAGTCTGATAGTAAGAAATACACAAATTTTGGGGTTTCAAATGTAATATTTTTAAGTATAAAGCTGTGTTTTTAAATAGTTTAGATTCCGTGGAAAAAAATCTTAAAATTTACTGCCTCTGAACCAAAGAGGTCCATATTCAATGAAAGAAGGTCTTGCAGGAAGTTATTGATATTAATCGTGGAAATGCAATATTAATATTTGGAAGTATTAATATTTTTAATTGCAAGTATAATATTGAAGTTATGCTATTATTAATTCAGTTCGCCTGCAAAAATAAAGTAAACAAAACCAAGGGAAAGTGAAAAAAATCCCCATTAAAAAATTATTATTCAAAGTTAGCGGAATAAAAAAATTGAACACATGTCTAGGGAAAAATTATTCACGATTGCAACTTGGGGAAAAGGGAAAATATTTCGAGGGAAAAACTGTTTATGATAGAGGTGAATATTTTTATAAATGCAAGTGTTTAATTCCTATACAGGCAGTAATGCCTATCTGAAAAATACTGAAAATATTTCTCCCTGTGGGATACCGGATGAGGTAGATTCGTGCACACTCATGAAGGATCCTTCCACAACAGCGAACTTCAGGGCAACAACATAACTTTTCAAAAGCTTTAGAATGTTTATTGGTAGATATGTCTTCAATTTTAAAATAAGGCCTTCATGCCACACTTTATCAAATGCCTGAGAAACATTAATAAACAGGGCAGAACAATACTCCTTTTCTTCAAATGTTCTTCTTATAAATTGAATTAATCTATGCGTTTGTTCAATGGTGCTATGCTTACTTCTAAAACCAAACTAATGGTCCGGTATGCAGATATTATCTGTTAGAATTGGAGACAATTTTGTCATGAGCAGCTTTTCGAAGAGTTTTGATATTGTTGATAGTAAACTTATTGGCCTATATGACTTAGCTTTGGTAAGATCTTTGCACTGCTTTAGAATCATTTTGACCTTGGCAAGCTTCCAGTTTTATGGATAATACTCCAGTCGTAAAATGGCACTAAAAATTAATCTGTAACAGTATTCTAATTGCAATACGAGGCAACTTCATCAGCAACTGGTTACTAATTCCATTTTAAATAATTTGTCCTTCATTTTTCTTAAACAATTTCTTTACATATAATAACAAAAAATAGCGCTTTATAATTGATTCACTCATTTATATCAATTAACGAAGGTTATAAAATTAAATTTTATCTTAAAAATTAATTCATTAATTATTATGTATTAAGATATTTTCTATTTTATATTTATTACAGACGTCTGCATTTTGCAAATGTGATTTCACATTAAAAAAAAAAAGGAATAAAAGTAGTAAAGTTTATAAGATTCAAAAGAAAAAAACTTCACCATCAAAGTCAACAATCAGGGTGATGTAAATAGAAATTATATTAAAAAGGCTGAGAAGCACGTAGCAAACGAACAAAATAAACTCATGTAGCATGTGACACATTCACGTTCATTTCACAAAAAAAAAAAAAAAAAAAAAAACAGATTCATTTCCATAGTTGGCTTTTTAACGAGTTTAGACGATGGTGTTGCTGTCGTCGCCATCGTCTGTTATGCAACATAAAATTACAATATCTATGTATGTTGCTCTTTCAGTTTAATAGGAAAACGTTGAACATCATATTGGCTTGACTGTCAGGGGAATACAGCGCAACAATATATACATACATTTTGAGATAAATGTAAGCATTTGTCATTACATCTTGTATATATATATATAAATTTTTTTTGGCAAATTATAACGGAAATGAAAATATAAAATACATTACAGTGCATAGATTTACGGGATTTTTTTATGTTCAAAAATATGTTGCATATTTGCGGGGATTTCAGTTAAGTAAAATGTATAAATCGATTAATGCTTATTATATTTGCAATAAAAAAAATTACAAAATGAGATTAAGAGATGGATAAAAAATATACAATAAAAAAAGCATAAAGCATAAAAGCAAATGCATAATAGAAACCAGCCACAATCGCCAGTAAATGCAAATAAGAAGATCCGCGTGTGCGGCTTCATTTGTGTGTAAAGAGTTAATAGGAAAAACTGCATTTTTATTATTGTTTATTTTTGCAATTAAAATTAAAATACATACATACATATGTACTTGCTTAAAGTTAAAGAAAAAGCATAAGCTGAGCTAATAATTTTATGCTTGTTATACCAAGCAGCCAACCATCCAGCCAACCGACAAAAATATACTCGTAAGTAAATAAAAGATAAAAATAATAAATTAAATATGTATATAGATACAAGCATATATGACCATTAGTTTTTTAATAAAAAAAATCCAAGTATTTTTCTTTTAGTTAGAAGTAGAGAAGCTGTGATGCCTTCAAGCAAGAAGTTGGGTTGTTTTGCCATGACAAAAGTAGAACAGCAACTTCTTGCAAAAGTCAATAAATGTTGGTTTATAACAAACTTATTTAATAGCTTCCAGCGCTCAAACCACATTTAGACATTTATGACCAAATACCATAAATGTCTCCCTCTCTCTCTCTCTCTCTCGCTCTCTTTCCCTATCTCTCTCCAATCGTTTGTGTCCGCCTGGATTTATGCTTTACAATACAATTTTATTGTGTTCGTTTGATATAAATTTTATATTTTAATTGTAGTGTTTAGTTTTTATGCTGCACTTTTCTTATCGTTTGTATTAAATGAAAAGCAATTGTGCAGCAAAAGTTGATTGTTTAATTTTTCTTTAAAATGTATAAATGTATAAATTCAAAAAAGAAGACTTACTTTGCTGTGAAAAACCACAAATCTCTGGTATAATGCAGCAAAAGAAATAATTTTTTAATTAACTTTATTAGTGAAAGATGTGGAAAATGGATTTATTTAAGAGGTATAACAACAAAATTTATGACAACGCTTGTAGGATGAAATTTTCCATCTGTCCCCGATAACTTTACAAATTTCATATTTAAGGTGTTGGATCGATTAAGTTCTATTGGTATGGACAACACCTCTTAGTTAGCCTCAAAGAAAAAAGTCTGGAGGTGTTAAATCACAAGGATTAGGTGGCCAATTGTGATCGCCATTTCAAGACATCACACGACCAGGAAACTTTTCACTCAAAAGACCGATGTTATCGCTACTTGTATTCAGTTGTGCAAACTGCGACAGCGAAATTTTCACAATTTTTGTAGCCAATTTTCCTAATTTCAATGCATTGTTGAATTATATATCGTTCCGTTTTTGCTGTTCCGTACACCAAGTGTAAACAGGAACCCTATTGATTTCACTACGATGTCCATTTGTCTGTCTGTTTGCCTGTGTGTAACAGGCTGTTTTCTCGAGAACCGTAAGAGCTAAGGACCTGAAATTTTCACTTAATATGTAAAGCTTAGGACGCCACAACAACTAATATATGGGAGTTAAAAATAAAAACAGTTGAAATTTTTTCAAAGTTAACGTATTTTTATGCAGGCTACACCAATTAACACAGAAATTGAAAAAAAATCCAGTAAAGTGCGCATTTGACTCGCAGACGAAGGGTTTCGTACATATGTAATATTAGACGAACTTTAGCCTTTATAATCGAATATCTTACCTAATGTAGAAAATTTTTAACAATTTCAAGAACCCAGTAAAATTATTTCGGTTATTGGAATTTTTTTTTAATTTCGAAGTTTTTTCTTAGTTTTGGCGCTTTTTTTTCGTTTTATTGCGTTTTTTTTTTGGTTCATGTCGTTTTTTTTTCGTTTCGACGATTTTTTCGGTTTTCAATGATTTTTTTAGTTTTGGCTATTTTTTTCGTATTTAGGCGGTTTTTTCGATTTGGCGATTTTTTCGATTGTAGGCGATATTTTTCGTTTTGGCAATTTTTAAATTTAATTTTAATTTTTTTAATTGCTCGCTTTAGAACACCCTATAATTTTTAACTGTCATATATTTGCTGTTGTAGCGACCGAATTTGAAATTGTAGCGACCGTGAAAATTTTAGGCCCGTAGCTCTTACAGTTCTCGAAAACATAGCCTGTGACAGACAGACAGACGACAGCAATAGGGTAGCTTTTCAACTTTGATGTACGGAACCCTAAAGATTTAAATTAATGGGTATTCTATCAGTTAATGTAATTTTGACCATGTAATTTTGAAAACTCAGAGTATCTTGGAAAACGTGAGAGGCAAACTCTTGAAATTTTCAAAAGCGCTAAAAACTAAAAAATTCCAAAAATAAAAAAAAATCGCCAAAATGAAAAAAGCTTAAATGAAAAATATCACTAAAAACAAAATAAATCACTAAGATGCAAAAAAAACACCAGAAGTACCCAAAAAGGAATATAAATCGCCAAAAGCCGAAAAATCGCCAAAACGAAAAGAACGCCAAAATAAAAAAAATCGCCAAAAACGAAAGAAAACTCTAAAAACTGAAAAAAGTCACTGCGAGTCAAAGTCGTACTTTTCAGAATTTATTAACAATTGCGTAGTTAGTGCTTGTCATCTGTCAAGTAGTTACAGATAGACTAATGGCAACTGTTAAAATGGCGGGCTATTCAAAATCAAACGTGGAGGTACTTTTAAAACGTGTTTCTTTTAATATGATTTTTTTAAATAGCTTTTCGATATATGTATGTATTTTTTCTAATAATACTGAGTTCACACATGGTTATTTTAGTTAAAAAAATTTTTGAGCTTATGGAAGAGAGAGGAGAAGACAATGAAGATTAATTTCATCAACTAAAAAGTTGCTGCACTAAAATCTTCTTGTGTGAACCAGGACCAATATATTTTTAGTGCACTTTTGTAAGTATTTTCTTAAAAAAATTATTTTCAAACTTATTATACTCAAATGATACCAAATTATTATCAAATACAAAAAATAAAAATAAAATCTATATTAAAATCTATACTGTTTACACCAAATTTTTTACATTATCAAGATTTTTTTTATCGAAAACAAAACCCATTATGCAATGTACCCAATTCACACACCTTTTTATGTACACAAACTGACTTTTTAGTACAAATTAAAAAAAACCATAATTGAATCACTAAGTTCTACAAGATTTTAAGTAGATTTTTACAAAATTCAAGTGAAGTAGTAGATTTTGTTTTGTGGGGGAAATCTACTAGATTTTGCCCGAAATCTCATAAGTACTACATTTAGGTCAAATGTAAACACATTATTGCGTTATTCGTAATTCCATACTTTAAACACAGGTAGAAATACTTTTTTTGTGTCCCAATATTGCAGTAGGATCGTTTTTGTAAGTTTTCCTTATACAGACTTTCTGAAATACATATTGCATACATACATTTAAAGATGTTACTTTATAAACGAAATAATATTTACAGCACAAAATCTTATTTAAATAAAAACACATAAGCTTTTGTTCTGGCTCGAGTGTGTTTACTTTTTATCCGGCAATCTTTTCAAGGCTGCTCTGGTTTGTGTCACTTAGCAAAACTAAAATGAAACAGCAAGAATGTAAGCCTAAAGCTACGAGTATACAAAAAAAACAGAGTTTTTACTTGCCTATATCAGTGAGCAGTTAGTAATATTTACTTGAGCCATGACTTAGTATTTGTCTAGTGCAGAAACTTTGTTGGCTCGTGCATGCATGCGTTGGCTCCATAGACTGACGCTATAAAGTAAATTGTCGCCTGACCAAAAAGAAAAACATACGAGTCGTCCGTCATTCACTTACTCAGTCAGCCAACAAGCAAGCAAACATAAGTACATAGTATGTATGTACATATACATAGTTCTGGATTGCTTGTCTGGTTGCCTTTTGGCTCGGAGTTTATAGGAAATAATAATAATTGTTTGGCTGCAGATGTCATACACTTGAAAAATACAAATTGAAAGTTGTAAACAGCTTTAATCGGTCGCAGAAAAGTGTATATATTATGTAGTTCAACTTTAGTTTTCTTCTTAACACACAAATTGGGAACTTATAATGGCTCAATATCGTGTTTGAAAGAGTGGGTGGGCCACGCCTCTTGAAATTGAATATTAGATTAGACATTAGATTCTTGCAATGATGCAATCTCGTGGAAAGAAAAGTGGGTAGGGACCAGTGTTGCCAGTAGATTTCTCGAAAAAATACCTACAGATGGTTAAAAAACAGATATTTCCCTACACGTTGAAAAATAGCCCCTAAAAAATCCCTACGCATTTTTGTCATTAAAATAAAAGAAAACCATTTGTTCTAAAAAAATATGTATGTTTATTAAAACTTTGGTAAAAAAAAATATTAAAAAACTAAAAAAAATAATACATACATACATATGTACTTTTAATTAAACTCAATTAAAACAACAATAAGTTTTTTTAAAATTAATATGAATAGTTCTTTTCGAATAAAATTTTAAAGCATAAATTCAAGTCATCTTTCAACATTGAATGATATCTTAGAAAAAACATATAACAAGGTACATGAATTCCATGTACCAGGTGGCGCTAAGTTAACAGCTGTTTTTTTTAGGAAGTTTGGCCTGTCAAATTTAGTTGCAATAAAATTTGTAGAAAGTTTGATTTGCCAATTTACACTGCAATAGAGTACTAAGTAGATTTTGTTGTTGCAGGCTTGACACCACCTTGTATGTACATACAAACATATTAGTGTCGCCAACCACAAACACAAACAACTCTGGAAATATATTCTTAAGCGAACTTAACGAAAATAAAATTTTTGAACCGTTTTGAAAAATAAAATATTACTAAGAACACGTTATGTTTGCATTTATTTAATAAATAATGCAACATGACGAAAAAATTAATACATTTTGGAGAATATAAAAAATCTGTCCGATTTTCCCTACGCTTCTATTTTAGTATCAAAAATACCTACATGAAAGGATTTCCCCTACTTCTGGCAACACTGGCAGGGACACACGTCCATTGAACTTATTTCACATACAGTAAAATCCCGATAATTTGCAACCAACAAACAAACAAAAATACTGACGAATTAATAAGCTTCTCCTTTTTTGAAGTCGGTTAAAATGTTAAGTCAAACATTTCTTTCAGTGCAAATAAATTCATACTACTCGTAACTAAGCCTATTGTGGTATTCTCCTAAACGAAATTGTTATTGTTAATGTAGTGGGGTCCTCGTGGTTGTTGTCGGTCGTCATTATTTGAGACCACACATTAATTCTACGAACTTTGCCAACTTTAGTTGAACACTACACAAATGTGTGCACACACATTATTCTGTTGCACGTATAAACACATAAACATAAATATGTATGTATGTTGTAAGTTGTATATTTGTGCTCAGCAAGAAACAAACTTGTAGTTCAGCTTAATATTTATGACTCTAAAGATTAGTAACACACAAACACAGAATAGAAAGGAAAAGAAAAATAAACTTGAGATACTTTCCTACAACAGCCTCCATCATGGTTTATTTTTCCTTTTTTTTTTTTGCTTGGAAAGAAATCAAGCATGCAACATGGTTTGTGTATTCTGATTTGCTTGTTTAGCACCACCCAACCATCATCAAGACTTTTCCTACACAATTTTTTTTTATAAATTACAACCAGTAAGACAAGAAGTACTTAAGCAAGTACTACTCTGGGTATTTAAAAGCTGTTACCTGAAGATTGCATAAATTAATATGTTATTTATTTTAATTTTAATCACCGTCTTCTCTCTTTCTTACTGACTTTTTAATACGTTTGTTATGGAAAATATTTCCCCTTGAAAGTTTTGCTTAGTGCAATTAATTAAGGATTATAAAATAAAAAACATCAACAAGTGGAAATCACGATAAGTGGATAGAAATAGTTAAGACTTTATTTATTATAAACTTGATAATAACACGTATTTCCAGAAGCTAAATACTGCATACCTTTAAAAGGTTTTGTTCACAAAGCAAAAGCAACCCAGCAAAATGATGGAATTAATTTTAAGGAATAAAAGATTTTCATAGCCTTGGGAATTGGTATATTTGAACGTATGTTTTCGAAGTTTTCAGAAGTCACATTAACAGCTTGTACATGTTTAAATCAAAATATTCACTCGCATTGCATATATCGTGTCGAATATTCGTCTACGAGAGCTTTGTCCTAGATTAAAGAAAACTTGTACATGTTGCCTTTGATCTAGTACAAGATTATTGTAGGCAAATATTCGATTCGACATGCACAATTCGACATACGGCAATTAAAGACTTTACAAATCAACTTCTATAGTAATCACTAACATACTATTATACAAGCTTTAAATACTTATAATGATCTTAATAGGAACCAAATGAGAATTTGATTATGCATAACTACTTTACAGTCAGTGCTGTCTGTATACGTCAGCGAACAAATTTGTTAGGTTAGGTTAGGCGAGGATAGGTTGCACAGGTTGGATTCTAGTTGGTCCCTTTATATATACTACCTGAAACGGAGACTTGAAGAGAGTTTAACTTCTTCTACATTCGCTTCAGTGCTGAATCAATCGGACGACCGTATAAACGAGTTTAACCCTTCAATGTCATAGTTTTACAAGGCTGCCGAATCCTGCAGCTGCGAACTCTCACTGAAGCAAAGACAGAGGAGACGTTCTACAATCTCTTTCTCCTTCTCATTATGACAAGTTCTAGAGAAATCGTTATACTTTAGATTTAATATCCTGGCATTTGCACCTAAAAACAGAGTCCTGTAATTAGCCCTCCATGATTGCAGATCTACTACAATCGTTATTTGGGACCATATTAGCCTCAATGTGGAACAGGTGACGTCGTTAGACCATCTAGTGTGTGCGATACCAAACTGTCATACTAACCGTATCATGAACGTACATTCGAGCTCAAGATCTGCCTAATTCATTCACAACGATATTTCTGGTCACATTGCTACTCGTATGCCATTTAACCCATAGTAGTACCAGGTTTGAATCTCTCGCTATCTCGTTCATAGACATCGGGAATTTATGCACCAAAGTCGATGTTGTGTAGACACCCAATAGAGACTAGATCGCAGCTTTAATGTCTGTACAAAATTTGGATATATTCATTGAATATCCTAACATCACCCCATCCAATTAGCTGCTGTTTTTATAGCAGATATTTCAGCTTGTATCACGCTACATTGATTTTGCACCTCGAGTCTTGGAACTCGGAAAGTTATTAATATGTGCACTTATTGCAGGAATAATCCGCGAACCGATATTCATACAGACGCTTGGAAAAATTACAACCGAGCAGGAAGCAGACTCTATAACAGGAGTCGAAACGAGAGAAAATTCTTTCGTCAGCCGGATCATAGCACAGTTTTTTTAGACTGAGATCATGGCCAACACCACGGAAAGCATTAAATGGTTAAAGAAAATTGATAAAGTAGAGTCAGCCCATATTTTCATGGGCAGTAAAGTTGTTGTCAAAGCCTTAATAAAGCAGAAAGTTAAATCTCGAAGAGTTTTTCAATGTAAAAAATGAGATAAACTCACACGCATGCTGTACAGGTCAAAAGATAACATTAATACTAGGACATCAAGGCATAGCAATAAACAAAGAAGCTGAAAAGGTTGCAAAGATGGAAGCATCTTTGAATAATATCACACTGTAGAACGTCATAAATTTTAAGAGACTCAAAGCCGAACTCAAACAGTGGGCGATTGAAGAACATGAGAGAGCTTGGCAAAATGCTACAGTGGGAAGAGTAACCAGTAACCGGTAATTCGAATCAAGAGGAATCAAAAAATATTCTAAGAGTAGATAGGTTAATACTTAAGAGACAGGTTAGCATAAAAACCGGCCACACAGACATGAGGTTTCATCTAACTCGCACGGGCCTGATAAGAGTACATGACATGCAGAACATGCATGCGAGGAGGAGAACGAAACATTGGAACATTGCCTGATTCATTGTCTAGCAGCCAGCTTAGAAGACGAACTTTCCATAGGGGCAACGTACCGGAATTTGAATATCTTAGGGACCTGAGATACATAGAAAAAAACTGGCTTCTTAGCGGTTTTTCTGTGTAGCAAACTGGAGGTACCCCGTATCTTCGGGAAGGCAGGCCAAAAGTCGAATTGGGCATAATCGTAATTTCATATGAGATTGGATGAATGCAGCTGCTTCTCTTTTCAACCTAACCTAACCGATTTAGGGCTTAAAAGCTCTGAAAATGTGATTCAACTTGCTGAGCAGTTTTTATGCTAAATTTCGAAATGAAAATGCTTTCGATTTTGTATGTTATTATCATTACAATTGGAAAACATTTTTTTTTTTCGTTTTGAAATACAGAGTAGACACCCCCTGTACTGCCAGCGACTTTGTATCACAAAATATGTATTTCATTGACTTCGTTCGAAGTTCTTTCCTTCTGTCATAATTAATATAACTTCTTTGGCAATATTGTCTCTACTTTTTACAACAACTAAAATTCCAACACTCCTTAAATCGAATTAATTATAAACTGTCAATGAATTCTAAATTTATAATTTGATTAGATTTGTTCTCGCAGACTACCTGCTGCTTCGTAAATGTCATGTTATTTTGAAATGTTTTGTCAATAAGTATGAACGAATCTCTTAATATAAGAATTGTGTGAAAGAAACAAAAACACTGGTGGTTAAAGCCGTAAAATGTTTATATATTTTTTTCATTATATCTGTTTTTAAAATTAAATACCTGTTACCATAAAGTGATAATTTTAGTTAGTGTTTTGTATGATTACAACATCCATATACATACATACATTCGAGTATTTATGTTTGTACAAATGTATATATGCAAGTATAAAAGTTATTTGGTCTATTGCTTTGTCGGTCGCTTGGTCAACAGACTATAAACACCCTGCAACCGCTAAATTGAAAAGTCTCGTTAAATGAACAAACTTATGGATTTTTGCAGACAACGGCATTACTACACTCCTAAACGAGCACACAAGTTTTTAGATAGCTTAAAGAGGAATAGCAAAAAAACCGTTAAATACCAGTTACAGACATGAGGAGGTAAATCAAAACATTTTCAAACATAACAATTTTTCGTACAGTACGAGCAAAAAGTTTTTCTTACCCCCAGGTATATATTTACAAAAATGATGTTCAGATTTTTTTATTTCCACTTCTTTGTAATACCAAATGAAAAAAAAAGTCAATATGAAAATATTGAAAAAGAGTATTTCGAGTATTTCATTATAAATTATGCGAAAGTTTTGGTACTGTAAGTAATATGTTGTACTTTGATGGGTGCCCTCTCCAATTCATTTCATTTATATTTTTTCGGTCTAATTCATAAAAAATATTTTAGGTTTATTACAGGTTTATTTGACAAATTTCCCATAGGAATATATGTCAAATAAGCGCTTAATAAACCTAAAATATTTCTTATGAATAAGGCAGTTAGTTTACATATGTATGTATATGATAAATATCATCTCGATGTTTTAATAGTTTCAACTTTTATTTTATTTTAGTTGTGCTTAATATATATTATATATTAATATATATATATATACATATATATATATATATATATATATATATATATATATATATATATATATATATATATATATATATATATTATATATTACTCACTGTACGTAAACGTTTACCAAATACTATAAACTTGATGAACAATTTGTTAGTTATGTGAACTCAATTTGATAGATTTTTTTGTCTTATTATTTATTCCCACATGTACTTAAATTGGAAATTATTCATTAATTAAATACACAGTATAGATCAACTATAGAAAAAAAGACTTACATTGTCCAATTTAGAGAAAAAATCAATTAAAAAATTTAAAAGTGCATGATGAAAATTTTATTAATTCGTGCGGAAAGAAATAAATAGAGATATTTTTTTTACGAAGTGTATGCATTCCCAACTTTGGCATTTTAAGTAAGTATATTCTGGCAACTCTGATACACACTTCAATATGGTGGAACACGCTTTGTTGTGATTCAAGTATAAATCGGTATTACAGAATTAAGGGTCGTAATTAAATCGATATTAATAATTTCTATTAGAATTTTTTTTCTAAAATTTCTTTTATTGCTGTTAACTTTTTATTCACAAATCAAGTTTAAAATATATGTATTTTTTGTTAAGATTGTAGCAATTATGTGCCCTTGTTAATATCATTTAGCATTTGCATAATAGTGTTTTCACACTGACATGGTTTTAATAAAAGTTGGTTTTAACGTTAAAACCTGGTTTTACCATACAAACTGTTTTTGTTAAAACCAAATTAAAACCAATTCTAAAATGAAATGCAACCTTGTTTTCGCTGTGCTAAATTCAGTCTTGCCAAGTTAAATTGACCGGACGCAGCTGATAATGTTTATGCCAGTGAATAACAATAGATGTCGCTCGAAAGATTTTCAACTTAAAAATGGATGCAGCAGCAACAATAATCAAAAAATTATGGAAAAAAATTTTTTTGAAGAAAAACAGCGAAAATATTTTCATTGACCTCTGGTAAGTGAAAATAAACGATATGACTGACATCAATCCGCCGATAAAAAAAGTTTTATTTTGTGATGTATTTGTGCATTTTTAATATACAATATCTTGATTTCCAAGCACTTCTTCACTTTGTATTACTGGTTCCAAATTTTAAAATATTTATTTTCAAAATATAAAATAACTTCCATTTTACAATGCATTGTAAAGTTTCCGAATTTTTCATACAAACAAAAACAGTTGTTGTACAGTTTGTCAAATAAGTGTTATATAAAGCAGGAAAAAATACAACAACAAACACAAGCATTTTTGCAGGAGATTTATTTTATTTTTGAGCGAAGTTATTAGACAGCATGTGAGCTAAAACCTGAATTTAACAAACTGCAAGTGAATGCAAAATCAGCTGTTTATGGTTTTAACGCTAAAACCAGGTTTCAACTTTTAGTGTGGAAACACTATAATTTACACCATTTTTTTATTAATCCGTTAATATTTCACGAATAGTCATACAAACATAAATATACTTTCTGGATTATTAATCTACACAAAAACCTCTTGCATGTAGATAGAGTCACGTTGATGAATATACGAGTATCGGGATATCTTACTGCTATTGTAAGGATGTTAAAAATCGTGTGTTTTTAATTTGGTCCTTGAAATTTTTTGGATTAGAATTTTTTTTCAAATCTAGTATAACTAATCCTTAAATTCGCTTATTACTTTTCTAGCCCACATAGTTGCAGAGATATTGTGCTTTACATAAAAAAAAACCTTTAAATTTTTTCTTTTCGATCGCTATCCAAAAAAAAATTGTGTTTTATATTGCATTTGTTAATTTACAAATCATTATTATACAATAAAAAAGTTGTATGGACCAGTCCAGGAAATTTTTATGTTATTTGTAGTTAAACACAAAGGCCAATTTTTGGGTCCGAAATAAAACTTAATTTCTTTCTCTAATTAGCTTAAAAACCGAAAATTAACTTAACTCCATATTAATTGAGTTTGATGCTTAAACTTCTTTTTGTATGTACACCTAGAGATAAAATAGGTTAAACTCAATTTAAACTATATTGAATTAATAAGAAACATTAACTAAAGTCTAGTAATGTTGAAATTTTTTATTTCAATATGGAAAAATATTAGGCCTCATTACGAGTGTCGTATTACTTACGACTTCGATTACGACGATTTTGTACTAGACTAAAGAACTTTGCTACATTTTTTCTTTAATCTAGTATAAAATCGTCATAGTCGAAGTCGTAATAGGACACTAGCATTTATATATATTAATTTTATTTTATTTTTAAGTTGCAGCTTTTGCCTGAGTGTAGTATTACCATACTGCAAAAGTCATAATGTTATTAACACACTTTGATTTTTTGTGGGAAGAAGAAGAAACTGCCTAATTTTATCATTTACAAGTAAAATATTGTGCATGACTCCAATTCCTTTTTTGTTCTGTTTGTCATTGTCTGTAGAAGAAGAATATGAAAGAAAAAATTAAGAAAGTAGCACGGAGCAGGGCAAAACGGGAAAAACTTGTGCTGTTGGTATTTTTTCTGATAAGATTGGTAATAAATACAGTTTTAAGTCTGATAAGTTTCCTTCTGGATGCCAACGAAGTCGCGGGAAAATGCTTTTATAAAATATATACATATCTACATATAAATGTATATTTATTTATATCTTTTTGAATTATTTTATCATAAACTTTTTTAAAAAATCATATGTTTCACAAGATTAAACTACCACAAATCGCCGTTTAAACTAGCAAGTAAAACCATATAATCGACTACCCAAAATCGCAAATAAAGATAAAGTTTAATGTAATCTCTAATCTTGAACTAAAAAGTAGTCCTCAATGTATTAAAAATATTAAAGATGAGAAGAATCACAGAAATGGCAAAACAAGATATTGGAGAAACTGCTCAATCTAAATAGAGAATTGAAAATTTTTTATAAGACGCTTTCTATTTTTATTCTTTAAATCGAGATCTCTTACCCCCAAAACACCTCTCGACTCAAACTCACTATCAATTAGTTATAATTTTCTATTTAATCAAACTAATGCTTGACTTACCAATCTTATTTCAATTTCAGCATCAATACGTGTACGCATCTTATGATTCGTATGAATACAAAATGCCGATGAGCACAACAACAGATCATCGCTGCCAGCAGCCAGATGATGATGATGGTGATGATGATTTATGCCACCAGCATTGGTCACATCGAGCATGCCATCGTTATTACTGCTGCCATCACCCAAAACATGACCGGATGCAAATTGTATGGGGGAACCAGCCGCCGATGATTGTGCCGTAGACGATGCGGTTGGTGGAGGTGGTGTCACTTTACCGGCATCTTCATAAAGAACACGTACACTACGTGGCCGGGTATCGGCAGTAAAGAGTTCCTTTATATATGACTTGTCACCGTCATAATGTTGTTTACGCTGTGCGAATGTTAAAAGGTCGCTTTCCGCTGCAAAAAAAAAGAAAAAAGAAAACAAAAGAAAAATTAAATAAATGAAATGGATATACTCGTACATAAATTTCAGTTTCTGATTAATCAATAAATTGTATAGGAATTATGTACATAAACGCGTATGTATGTAGTTTTTTGTAATTGTTGTCGTACTTTTTTATGATTTCTTTTCCTTTAGTTTATGACATCCTAAGCCATTAAAGCCAATTATGTTGCATGTGAGTGACTGTGTAACGTGTCGTGTTTTATTTGCCATTTTTAACTACATACTAATTTGTATCTTTAGGATTTTAATGACTCATTTGTTTGTCTACATACGAGTGGCGTATAAATGGAAACATTTCTTAAGAATGCAAAAATGTATTTTTAGTGCTCAGCTTACTGGGATAATTATTATAATAACTAAACTAGATGGAGTGTGTTGTTGTTGTTGTTGTTATTGTATCAGTTGGCTGGTAACGAATTAGAAAAGTACTTTATTTCAATGTAAATTCTTTAAAATGCATACCAATAATATTTTTTACTAATTTGTGGAATATATTCGAACAAATTATATATAAAATTAAAAAAAATCAACTAATATAAATAATTTTTTTAGCGCCAATATATGCGGGTTGAGAAGAAAGAGGAACAGGTTAAAGACAATACGACACGTATACGCGCTATATAACGACTTCTCATTTGTTATTAACTACTTTTTTCTTTAGTCAATTATGAGTGTAAATGTAACAATAATAATAAAACGAAACAATAACGAAAATATTTGTGACAAAATTTTAGAAATGATGGGTTCAAAAAGTTAAAAATTTAAGTATTTAGAAGTTCACTTCCTGCTCAAGTAATTTCATTAAAGAAAATCGAATATTTGAGTGGAGTAAAGAAGAAAATCTTTATATTATTTGGAACAAAAGTTTCTAGTTACATACAGTTGGACGACTAGTTTCTACTCTATTCCTGATAATAGAGAACAACCAAACTAATTTATATTTTTTTGTTTTTATTTTTCTGAATCCAATTACATTTGAATATGATTTCTTCAATGTTGTTTGTAGAAAATTGTTTATTATTATTATTATTTTTTTTTTTGTTTCTTATGAAATAAGATTGTTGCAATATGATTCAAACAAATTAAGGCCATGATAAAATTATTTTATAATTTTGTCTAGAAGAGAACAAAAATGATTATATTTAATTGTACTAAAAGCAACAGTTCCCAAATAGGGGACGCGAAGAAAATATGTAGTATATTAAATAAATTAATTTTGCAATTAATGCGGCAAAATTTGCACGCAAATGTTTATTTTCTGTCAAAAAGAACTGGCCTAAGATGACATTTACATTTAGAGGTTTGTCCCTGTTACGTTACTTAAGATACAGTGCTTTTATATAGAGAAGAAATGGTACCCTGTTTGTAGCACGAATTGAAAATTGATGCTGTCTACATTTTCTCCTCTTTCGTATTTTTCTCATGGTTGTGTATAAGCTGTGTTGCCAGTTTGATAGAATTTTCTATTAGATTTGGCAAAATTACTGAATGTTTAATTTACGACAACGAAGTATCGATTGAATGATTAAGAAGTAGCAGCTATTTAAACAATAAAATGAGAGTTTTTGAAAGGACATTAAAAGAAAATGGAATGGTTGTAGCATTCTTAAAATCCTAACACCGCTTACTTATAAAATATTCCCCCACCTCTTTTGTGAATGGCGTCGTCGACGGCAGTAAATATTGTCACTTGTATACTTTTTATCGGCAATAATTTGATCTTATTGACAATCTCTTACTAATCTCCAAAGCTTTGTAAATAAATGGAGCATGTCAATAGTAGTCAATTGTTATAGACGAAGAGTAGACAAGTGACATATTTTACTGTCGTCTTGTCAAAGTTAATTAAAGCAGTTATTTTATACAAAATTCGTATGTTAAATTAACGTTAACTTTAACAATTAAAATTATATTTGTGTACATGCATTAAAAAAGTAAATTCTCTACGGCCAATAAACCCAAAAATGCTGGGAACAGCTGCTCTAAAGACAAAATATTGGCACAATGCTCTTATAGTTTTATTTTTTAATATAACAAAAACCAGATGCAAGTTCTTTTAAGAAAATTTCTTTGTAAATATTTTTTGAAATATAATACATGTGTATGTATATTAAAAAAAAACATTTATTTACGCAATATCACAAATATGTATGTATACAGGCCTCAGCTTCTTGTTCTCGTGGTCTGGAAAATGCGTTAACGTTTATATCGAAAAAATCAAATAAATAAATAAATTACATAAAACGGAAAATATATCTGCAGGAAATGCAAGTGCTACAATCTTTTTAAATCATGATCGCGGCCATGTGCTCGTATCAAATACATAAATAGTACAAAAATATCAAAAGAACTGATAACAGGTCCAACAAAACTTAATTATTTATTTACTATCCATTCATTACTGTAGAGAGAGCTTTCACATAAGTATAAACTTGTTATATATTCCGAACCAAAAAATTTGTATATATGATAGTACAGTGATGGTAATTATTTTTGGGAGAAACCGTCGAAAATTCAAAATATTTTCAATTTCCAAATTCAAAGTTGATGTTTTTTAAACCAGATAGCTAGTCACTTTTAGGATGAAAGATATGTCAATGATGTTTCGAAAGACACCACTTTTTCTTTTTTATATATAGCTCCACCACTTAAAGTTCAATTCCAACATGTTACATGTTCATGTCTTGACTATGGCTTAATTTGTTCCTTTTATTCACTTTTTAGTTCGACACCAAATTCTGGGAGCCATCTTATGCCATCTCGGATCCTTGCTCCCAATGTCCAATTTTTTCACGGGACAAGAAACATTATTTCAAAATTAGAGTGTCTAGGTTTTAATATACTCATAATTTTTCTGACACGCCTTAGGGCGGGGCGCTATGCCCTTTTTTCAAATGCGAGCTACATTAAACCAGGTGCAAATTACGGCATTTGATAACGATCGAAATTATAATATATTTAATATAAACTAATATAATATTTGCATATAAACTCTATTGGAATATTTTGTAATTGCGTGCCATAGTTTTTCGTTTTTGACAATCCCAATAAAAAACAAAAAATTTCCACAATACCCCTAGAATGCAAGATATGTAAAGTTTCTGAGAATTTTTTGTCACGGCCCAAAATACAGCACTTTTTGTTTTATATATAAAGCGTGTTTTTTTTATAGTGTCACAACTTTCAGTTGGAATCACTGCTTTAATTGAGCATGCATTTAACAGCTGATAGTAGCTTTTTCTTTAGTTTGCTTTGAAATTTCATAAAGAATCGACTTACACCAGAGTAACGCGTGCAAGTTGTTGAAATTTTTAATTAAAATAATTGTTCTATTCGTCAAACTCATCATATAAAAATTTTATTTTCCGATTAAGCCACTTCTGGTTGTCGCATTTGGAGTGAGGAGAATCTACAACACCATTACATCCACAGAAATTACTGTTTGGTGCGTTTTATGGGCTGGCGGAGTCATTGGCCCCATATGTCTTCAAAAACGATAATGGTCAGAATGTTACTGTCAATGGTAAAAGGTATATGAACATGAATCGAAATTTTTTCGTACCACAATTACATGACATTAATCATTCTGATATGTGGTTCCAACATGACGGATCCACATGCCACACAGCGGTCGCTACAATTGATTTACTCAAAGAAACTTTTAGCCACCAAGATCGTGTGATTTAACCCCATTGGATTATTTTCTTTGGGGTAATGTTAAATCACTTGTCTACGTCAATCTGGAAATTAACAATCGAAGAGTTATCGGCTGGCCACATAGCAGAAAACATATTTAAATATTAATTTCATAAAAATTTCTTTTCAACAACGCACGTTTCATTGATATTAAAAAATATATTTCCTTGATTTATTATGATTTAAGCTTTTGTCACTCTATATAAAAACTCCCTTTACATATAGCGCCGCTATTTAAAATACCATCTCAAAATATCGTGCATCATTGTTAATGGCTAAAATATAGCTTAATTTTTGCCTTTGATGAATTTTTAATCTAATGTCAAACCCTAGAAGGCATTTATGATATCTCGAATCCTTCCCCTCTATTTTAGAGTTTTTCATAAATGGAAAATAAGTGCTAGAATGAAACATTCTAGGGGATGACAGGTACAACTTCTTTTTTATTTCAACAGGACTGTCCTTTTAGAAATGGCTGCTTTAGTTACAAAATATCGTGATTTTGCCCCACTGTATAGTGTTCTTCGAAGTTCAAAGTCTCCACCAAATACTCACACTTGTACATATTGCCACGTTTAGTTACAAGCTTCCTTGGCACTTACTTCGAAAATCTATAATAAAGCTTTATTTACATTGTTGTAGCTAGACATTTTTTCAAGGGGGATTTATGACTAGTGATTTTTATGTGTATTATTAAAATATATAAAGACATTCCATTTTTAACAGTCCTAAGGGAGGGGACAAGAGCAATTTGGGGTGGAGTTCTCCCGGGAGGGGGTTAGCTTGATCCTATGAGCATTTCACTGTTACTAGCGCAGATTATCAGAGAATTTTTACTCAAAAATTTCTTAAAAAACTAGATATATTAAGTTAAACTGCAATTTAAACAAATGAAAAGTTCAATTATTAACTTGACTGTACCCGGTCAAAAATAGTTGTGTGGCAACACTCAACAGCTGTTGTTGTTTTTCACATTTATTTTTTTGCATACTTCTTACAACTACAATTCGAGCTGAAAAAAAGTCAGTATGTATGCAATGGCAAGGTAAGAAAATTAAAAACATGTTGGTTATTGAGTTCTTGTTTTAACTGTAATATTAGTTGAACTTCTCATTTGTTTAAATGAAAGTTTAAAATAATATATTTAATTGTTCTAAGAAATTTTTGGGTAAAGGTTCCCTGATTATTTGCGTTAGCAACAGTGAAATGCGCATAGGATCCAGTTAACTAATGTTAAAAATAAATAAATTTGTCATGCTCAAATCTTAAATTCAAGAAAAGTTTGTAAAACCCCATTTCGCTTAATTAAAACATTAAAAAAATTATTCATATACATACAAGTAAAATATATTCAAATGCAAAAATAACTTCAATTATAATCAAACGGAAGCATTAAAATTGTATTAAACTATAATTGATGCTAAAATATACAATTAAATTATTTTAATTAAAATTCACATCAAACACGTTAAGCAAAATTAGTCCCGAACACTTTTTAAAATTACAAAAGAAATAAAAGCAACTCTATGTGAACATAATAAATTCTATTTGCCAGTTAATTTGACCATGAATAAGTAAATGGAAGCAAAAGACTGACTCACAATACTAACTGACCATACATACCCACGACATGACATGTAATTAAAACAAACGATAAAAATCTAAGAAAATAATTAAATTAATAACAAACAAAAAAAAAAAAAAAAAGAAATGCCACAAATGAACTAAGGCAACAAAGTACTCGTAACCAACAAACAAATCTGAAAAGCAACGGCAAAGCAACAATGCGCCATAAGATAAATGTGTGACATGAGAAAGTCCAGCTGAGTGAGTGCTTTTCGTCCACAACAAATAAATGAAAGAAAACAAAAATCTGTAATAATGCCAAAACTGAAAATTTATTTCCTGGACTTTTCACAAAAGAAAACGCATGTAAAATTATCACAACAACTCCTTTCTACAGATATTTTCCATTAAATGGCAAACACTGAGGAAAATTTAAATATGAATAGAAAATAAATGTTAAAATTTAAATCAGGAATAATATAACAGGGATTAATACCCTGTTTCCACAAACGGACGGTAGACTTGAGAACAAAATTTATATGAAAAGCAGTAATTTTTTTGAGTGATTTTTATAAAAATTTTCTAAACGAGTCGCCTGCCTGATTTGTGGAAACAGGGTATAATAAGTTCACTATTTTCAATTCTTATAGAATGAAATACTTTTTATTAATTATTGTGATTTTCTAATAAAGAAAAGGAAAATTTTTTACCAGACTTTAGCTGGGGGAAATGTCAAAATTTTTCTGTGCTGCCACACACTTCATCAGCACCCATGTCTATCTATTTTCACAAATCAAATACAAATAGGGGACATCCTCTTAACGCTGGTCTTCTTAAAAAATAAAAACTCTAACATAAAATAACTACAAACAAATTTTATAACCATAGTTTTTTTCCAGTGTATAAATTTATTTACAATGATTTTTTTTATAGACTGTTTTCCCATACATTCACAGAACGATAAATAAATACAATATGTTACGTACGGCGAAAGGAATAAAAATGCAGAAGCTCGTTTACTTGTCAGCTGTAGTAATGTGACCGATGTTTTGGTAACATGAAAGAAAAAAAGCTTGCGGCTTTTTGTTATAAAGTGGATAAAAAATGATAGTTGTTTAAACCAAAAACAAACAAAAAAATATAAAACTTAAAATCTTTAAACACACAAAAAAAAAATGAAAATGCAGAAGAAACTAAATAAACTGGACATTAAATGTCCATTAAATTGACTTTTAATTTTGCATTTTATTTTCTATCTTCTTTGTACTTCGTAGTCTGGGATCTTTTTCAAGATTTTGTTGGATTTTAATGAATGGAAAATGAAAAGAAGAAGTACTATCTATGCATATATGTAAATACATAATAATAACTTAAACAAATTTAGGTCAGTATAAAACATCTTTAGAAAATTTTCAATTATATTTTGCCGCAATGGAACTACAAAGAAAATACAAAATCTCTCTAAAAAAAATAAGTTGTACAACAAATATTTAATGATTTAGGAAATATAATAGCACAACGAATTTATTTTAAGTTTATGTAAGTTTTTTAAGCCATATAAAACCTATGCAATATTATTGTGCAATAATTGATATTGTACAATAAAATTTCCTATGTGTATTATATGTATTACATTTCTTTAAAGTACAATATATTGGATAAAACCAAAAGTCTTTTGATTTATATTGTACAACCAGTAATATTTTATAATGTATCGACAACATTGTACAATAATTGTTTACAGGTACACCACAAAATATTATGTTTTCTATTTTTGAAATTAATTAAAAATTATTTAATTTTTTAGGACTTTGTGTCACAAAAAATCGATTTTAAAATTTATTAAACGTAGGTGTTATGTGTGTAATTTTTGTTTACTTTTACATATATTGTAAGAAAAATTGCGAAATATATTTTTTTTAATATTGTGCAACTTATTGAATAGTGTGAAGCAAAACGTACCTTTACGAAAGCGTTAAAGCCTGTTTCTGACCATAATACAAATATTAATAATTTTGACGAAAATGCCTTCCTGATCCAATTTCTAATTCAAAAGGTTCAAAAAACAATAACAATTAATACTTTCGTGGAAAATGAAACTCCGACATGTTTCATTTTCCACAAAATTATAATAGTGGCACCCCTGAAATATGTATTTATACTTGAATATCAAGTGTTAAGTATTAAGTAGCTGGCTACGAGGCGACAAATATAGCTAACGCCATTTAAATTCGTGTGTTTGTGTAGTCTGCTGTAGTGAATGTGTTTAATGCATAACATTTGCTGCCTTTTTCACTTTTTATAGATGTGATGGGGAGAAATTAAGGCATTCGATATCGAGTAGGACTTCGTAACGAATAAAATTTCGTCACGCATCGACTACGATATCGAAGTTTTAAAAAGTGTACTAAGTTTGTTTTATATGGGTTGCTGAATTGACTTGGCAGTTTGTATTAAATTAAGCAAGTACAACAACAACCGAAGTCGATTCGACAGCCGTAATAAGCTTTACATGTATTTTTTTTGCAAAACAAACATTATAAATAAGAGAATCATAATTTGCGCCTCTTATTTTGTCTTTATTAATATTTTATTAGTATTTGCATTTGTTTTACTGTTTTAAATATATCTATAAACTTTAATTGTTTTGTAAATATCGGCCTATTGTATTATGTATACGATAGACTTTTACCTATCGATTGAAAACTCGATTGATGTAGATCTTTGCTTATGTCGAATACTGAGAACAAGAATTACAATACTTTACATTCGACATATAATGCAATAATGTCAAATTGAAAATTTTCTATTTATCTGCGATATCGTTTGTCGTGTTTATTATACCTCTATTTGTAATTTCATGTTACTATATAAGTTTTTTTAGATGTCTATAATCAATTTCGGTGCCATCTGAAGCAATAATTAATAAAGTTTATGCTGGAAATTACATTTAAATTCCAGATAATCAATTTTATTGCTCCTTTATGGCAAGATTGGTATAACTTAAAAATGCTAGTTTTGCAGAAAATATATGTAAAGTTTTCGTTTCAAATACAACTCAATGAAGATATAAAAAATTAAAGACGTGCGCGTAGAAGCTTTTTATACGCAATTTTTACACAAGATTTTATGTGATATATGCATTATTAACTCCAAAAACACATTTTTTGAGTTATGACTATATTGCAACAAAGGAGCGTTATGTATTTCATTTTGAGTATTGGTACTTATTTAATATTTTTGGCATTTATTTCATTGAATTCTGGTGGGACTTATTTCATTTTTTTATCCCATTTCATTGCTTTACAGTACTTCCAACCACTGTACTTTAGTGTAGCTTTGGTACTAAAACTAAGTAACATTACGTGCTACTTTTTTAACCTTCATTATCTACACTTCGAAAGCAATTGACTGATAATTACCGTTGAACTTTTAACGAAGAATTTAACTTATTTCACCATCCATTTCACATTTAATTTTTTCTTATTTTCAATATCAAGTTTGGCCAAAGAAAATGTACAACTGCTGCATACATTTTGTAAATTAAAAATGAAATTATGAATATTTAACAGACACGCTCGGTCGTATTGTGCTTCATTTAGTGTTATACGCCAATTTATAAGAACACTGGCGCTCATTTTTGGCTGCCGGTTTCATAATTTGCTTTTTATACCAAATTTGTATGTACCACATTTTAATGGCCTCAAACTACCGACAATGCTGCACAGTAAAATTTTAAATTTTTTAATAGACGCGAACTTTAAAATGTTTTCTCCATTCCATCAAAAAAAAAAAAAAAAACAAACAAAACAAATTTTTTTGTCACATAAAACGAGCAAAGTATCTAGAATGAGATTCATAAGCACTGCAACACAAAAGACATAAGAATGTGCACGCAGTACATGATTGATATTCTTCCAACTTATTCTCGTTGCACTATCTCTTGGCCTGATGCTGTAAACTGCATGCAGCACATGAACAAATTCAGGCGGCGGTGTTTAACTGCAGCAGGCACTAAACAAGTTGTTCATGATCTTTATTGCCACCGTTGTTGAAAAAATTTTAAAGTAAAATTCAAAAGCAAGAACTGTAAATGAAGTGAAAAAAGTTTTTGTGGCAAATATTATTCACCCAAAAATGTTTTTATCTCTCCTTTTTTTTTGCAAAACAAGGAAGTCTAAATGTGACATATCATGGATTATTATTATTATTATTTTTGGACTTTGTGTGTAAGAACTTCAAGAGGACAAAAAGCAGAAAGTAATAATAAACGTGCTACAGCATACATATGTATGTATATAATTTGGTACTATAAGAGTGTGTGTTTTTAGGTTTTACTATTTATAGAAATATTTCTGTATAAAAACATTCAAAATGTTCAAATCTGTATTTATTATTATTATTTTATCTTCTTACTTTACGTGCGAATGTAGTTGAAAATATTTCCTGAAAGTTTATAAATAAAAAAAAAATAATGACAAATGTTGCAGTAAAATCTTGATAATTATTGCTTTTAATGACAAAATAAATTTTTGGCTAAAGAAATGTTTACATTTCACGTTTTAGTTCATTGATTTGTGATTTTTGCAGTTTTCATTTTTAGGCAGCTATAAAAATAACTGTGTAATGTATTTTTCTTTCGATGACGGTTTTTTTTTTTTTTGATTTGAAGGATGATTTTCCTTCACACCACATCAAATTTTGTTTCCAAATCAAATTTGAAAAGAGATGGCTGAAAATCGTTCTAAAGTATAAAGTGGTCACACGGTTTTCAGATCTGGCAACTCTTAATAATAAATGCTTAGTTTGATTTGTTATTTTAACATGAAGAACTTGTACAAGTTGCGCGGATTAATCGCGGTTCAGGTGACGCATGGTATATTCCGCAATATTCTCTTTAGCGATGAGGCTGATTTCTGCCTTATATATATATAAAGGGTATAATAAAAAAATTAACGGAGTTCATATAAAAAATATTTCTGAGATTATTGGGGCATTCCTCTTATTTTGTTACATTTTATAGGCAGGTAATATGATTACTACTTATTCAAAAGAAAAGAATCAGCGAGAACTTGCCCATTTAGAGTGATAGAACCAAAATGACATATTCGTAGTCGAAATACGCCAATCTCGAGAAGACGTGTCAAAAATTCGACTATTTAATGACTTTGCCGGGAACTAGGCTCGAAGCAGCGACCTTCGGTTTTGTAGACAACGCGCTACTTCAGCTAACGCCACAATTGCAAAAATCGTGTTTATAGGTAAAATGTGTATGGTTATATATTAAAGCGGCTCGCCAAATAGAGAAACTCACGAAATAAATCTACGAAATCTTTCCCTACACCACCCCCCTTTTAACGAAAGAAATTAATTCATCAATTAAATCAGATTACTGTATGAAATTTCAAATTCAACATTTAGACAATTTTAGATTTAATGTTGGAAATTTCGAATTTAATAATTGAATTGCGAATTCAATGTTCGAAATTTAACAATTTTTGTTCAGATTGTACATTCGAAATTTCGAATTTAACGTTCGAAATTTCGAATTTTTTGATTAAATGTTCGAAATTTCGAATTCAATATTCACAATTTAACAACTTATGTTGAGATTGTTCATTCGAAAATTCGAATTTAATGTTCGAAGATTTAGATCTAATGTTCGAAATTTCGAATTTAATGTTGGAAGTTTTTTATTTTATGTTAATTTCGAATTTAATTATTGAAGTTTCAAATTCAAGATTCGAAATTGAGAAATTAATACACATTTGAAAAATTTTAAAAATTTCTAATTAATATTCGATATTTAAGAAATTTGGAATTTAAGGTGCAAAATTTGAGATTTATTCTTCTAAATTTCGAATTTAATTATGGAAATCTTAAATTCAATATTCAAAATTTAGAGTTTAGAGTTTGAAATTTTAGATTTAATGTTCGAAATGTCGAATTCAATGTTCGAAATTTAACAATTCATGTTCAGTTTGTACATTCGAAATCTCGAATTTAATGTTCGAAAATTTAGATCTAATGTTCGAAATTTCGAATTTACTGTCCGAATTTTTAGATTTAAATTTCGTAATCGATATTCGAAATTTGACAATATATATATGTTTAAATTTAATGTTTAAAACTTTTAATTTAATATTCGATATTCAAAATTTGCTAGTTCGAAATTTGAAAATTAAAGTGCGAAATTTTAGATTTATTGTTTGAAATTTCCAATTCAGTGTTTGAAATTTATAATTTTCTTAGATTTTAAAAATTTGACCAGCTCAAGGAATTACAGAATCATAGTTATTCCTTTTAAAAATTCGAATTTTATTTTTTACATTCAAAACGTATGAGTGATTGCATAAACATTTTAACGTTTATTTAAATTATTGCTTTTATAATTTTTATTTAAAGCACAAACTTGGCAAAGAAAAGAAGTTCAATGACCTAAATGTTACGACATAATTTTATAAACATTTACAAAATCTTAAAACCACAACTTGGACGAATATTTAAAACTTATGTATTTCAAACTTTTAGTATCTAGTTAAAATCTTGCTACATAATTGCTGCTGTTGTCATCTCCTAACAGGTTTTTTTTTTAAATTTCTCTTTAACTTTTTTCTTCTTTCCATCAATCTAAACTCTTCACTGAAACAAAACAAGTTCTTTAAAATTATCTTTTCATCTTTACAAAATTTCTCGTGCAGTGCTGCAATTGGGTTTGACTTTTTGATTTTAAATAAACTTATTTGAGGTTAAGATCCCATTATTACATAATTTATTATAATGTTGACAAAACTGGCAGTTTAAATGATAATTTATGTGTTAATTTTTGTAATATTTTGCACAAAAGCTCCCAAAATTTTTTGTTGGCTGTTAACGACAAAAATAAAGTAAAATATTCAGTTGATAAACAACAAACAAAAAACAAAACTAAATTGCAAAATAATAAAATTAAAAATAAGGGAACAAAACAAAAATCTAAAAGACACGTCGGCCAGACGTGATGGCGCTGCAAAAAGACTGATTCACAAAACAAAAAGAGAAGTTTTTTATTTTATTTTTAAACTTAAGAAAATATTTTCTTTTTACAAAGAACCAATAACTATAAAAATAAATTATTTAATTTTAGCCGACAAGTGCATAACAATAGAATTTATTAAATTTATACAGATGTGAGGGAATTTAAAAGATTTCGCACATATGAAAATAATAAAATATAAATTTGTCAGGGTGTGAAAGAACTGCAAACTCAAAGCTTTATATAACTACTATCTGGATCCTTTGAAGCCAAGTGCTATTTATTATAAATTTTATTGCAGAGTAAAGAAAAAAAATCCTTTTAGAAACACATAACCCATAATGATAGAATTTATAGTTTAGGTTAGAATTTAATTAGTAAAATTTAATATGTCTCAGCTGTTAACTGCTCTTCTTTAGGCATTATGTTGATGTTGCCAACGTAAGAAATTATTTTTATGTCGATTACTAAGTGACAGACGTTGCCAACAGTAAGAAACAGCTGATCGATTTTGTTATGTGAAAAGTAATGAAAATGGTAATAGAGATGTAATGTAACGTAACCTACTTTTCACATAAAAATATCAATCAGCTGTTTTCTACGTTAAACTTACAGTACATTACAGTCGACTAACTGAGCCTTTAGTCTTTAACTAAGCCACAGAACGATATTTTATTAATTTAACCATGAGTATAAAAAATGCTCACAAAAAAAGAATATTTTTGTGGAAATCTTTGCAAATCTTGATCAAAAAACATTAAACTTTAAAATAATTCTGATTACACGATAGCAGCCACATTCGATGCAAAAGGATGGGCAATTAAAAATATAATACAAAATTATTAAATTATTATTAAATTTCTGAAATCGATTCCCAAAATAAACAAACAAAAATACTCATAAATCAAGAATGAAATCGAATTGCATTAACCTAAATTAACTAAACCAGGAAATAACAAAGTCATAAGAACAATCTCAACAAAAATATGATAAACATAAAAAGCAATCACAAATTCAAACCTACCAAAAATTGTGCACCTGAATGCAAAAATTATAAAAGAAGTAAAACCTCAAAAATCCCAAACAATGCAATCAATACGATTTAAGAATGACGTTTAATGCGTGGTCGTGAATAAACGCAACAACTTAAACACATGCAACTCATACAAGTGTCATGCATGATTGATGAAAATGAGTTTTGTGCAGCATAAATTTAAAACACGAATCAAAATCACATAATATTTCTATAAGAATTGTTCGCAATTTATGAAATACAATGACAGCAACTGTGAATATAAAGTGTTCAAGTCACAATCGATGTGGCGACGGCACGTTTATGATAACGTAAAAATATAAATGAGAAATTAAGATTCAAAAGTAAAAGGGTTTTCTAATATAGATGCAATCATTTTCCCATATATTTTGGTAATGAAAGAATGTCAGTAAGCGTTCGTATGTGTGTAGTAGTTTTAAGCTTAAATTAGACGTAACGTTATGAAGAGTCAACTGTAATCAAATTCAATGTTGGCCATTAGTTTGGTTCGAACAGCTGTTTTGTATGGTTACGTTTATGGCACGTCTAATTTAAGCTGTATGCAAGTGCTTTATGTTATATGCAGCAGTTAGTGTGTGAGTGTGTGTGTGTGTGTGTGTGTGTGTGTGTGTGTGTGTGTGTGTGTGTGTGTGTGTGTGTGTGTGTGTGTGTGTGTGTGTGTGTGTGTGTGTAACAAATAGAGCTGGGTCCTACTCGCTCATTAGTTAATTTTTGCCACAAACCTATGATCAAACCCATTTAAATTACATGGGTTTGATCATAGGTTTGTGGCAAAAATGAACGAATGAACGAGTTGGACCCAGTTCTAGCAACAAATTCCAATTTGAATAGCATAGACACCAACCATAACTTTTAACACAGCTCAGTCTACAGCTAACGGAACCACTGTGAATCACTTAACGGTAATCGTAGTCTCCATAAAAAATGTTGCCAGAAGTACAAAAACAGCAAAACAATATTGAATTCATTTTCAAAAATTTACACTATCATGACTTCCACACCACTCATTAGTGCATATTTTTTTGTTCTTACGAAGTCATATTAGCAATTTATAAATCCTCAAAAATCGTTATATTTGTAGAATTTGCCGGCTTATTTTGAAATTAATACAAGAAAATAAAAAAAACATGTTGATTATTGAGTTCTTGTTACAACTTTATTTGTTGAGCTTCTCATTTGTTTAAATGAAAGTTTATAACATAAGAACTCTAGTTCTTCTTAGAAAATCTTTGGGTAAAGGTTCCCTGATGATCTGCATTAGCAACAGTGAAATTCGCATAGGATCCATTTGAAACCACGCAATAATCAATTTCAATGTATTTTTAATCAAAAAATATTTTACTAAATAATTAAAATTATAATTTGGGATTATTAGAGCGTTAACAAATGTTAAACTTAAATTGTAACAATTCCAAAAAAAAACTAATAATTAATGTTTATTTATCTAATGTTATGGATTTTGTCAGCTGATATGCAGCACCACGTTACGACTTCACTAATTCTACCATAAGAACGGAAGATTTCTGCTCTTCTAAATGTTCAGTAGAAATCCTTTATTTATGCATTAAAAAATTACATATAGTATATTGAAATAAAAAATTATCTTATTTTGACAGTTTTATATTTGTAGGCCGTTGAACAAAATTCAAACGCTAGAACGTAAGTAGAAGAAACTTCTAAGTTTTTGCAACGTGTTCTAGTTTTTCCTAAACACCTGAAATGAATTACTACACATTTCCATTGCACTTAATTTACCATTTGTTTTTTTTTTTGTATATTTTTGAAAGCTCTTCAAAATATCATTTCCTTTTCATACACTTGCATTTCCTGCACTAAATTTTCAATACAAATTTTTACATAAATGCTAAATATTGAGGGAAGTGAACAGGATTTTAAATCTTATGTTTTGTTTTATTTTTTGAGTTCTTTAAAGCAAAACCCCACAGTGACCAACTAATTAAGTTAAAACACCATTATGACACTTAAGGAAAACTGCACAGCAGGACATCATTGACTTAAAAAACAATTAAGCCACCAACAAACAAACAAAAAAAAAACAAAAAAAAAAGCATTAAAAAATACTTGAATTGAAATGATACAAAATATATATAAAAAATTAAATGAAATGAAAACCAGAAGGGTGAAATACGCACAACAACAGCCATGTGTTACATGAGACAATTCCAACAGACATATTGGCTGCCAGCCAATTAATAAACATACAATTTAACGAGCAAATAAATACAGAAGTGGTTAAAAGAAATGCTTATGGCTTTTTAGTGGAAGTTTCCTCACAAATCAGCAATGTTGTTGTCATCTCAAAGAGTTTTAATCCAAAGAAGGCGGTATTGATTTAAAACGAGAAAAGTTTCTTGATGTAAAAAGTTCAAATAATAATAATTAAATTATTAAAATTGTCAATTTCCGCAACGATAAATTTGTTACCAGTGAACGCTTAAGGAAAAATTCACTGAAAGACACACAGTATTCACTATTTATATAAAAAAACGATTACGATTTATTGTGCTGAATGATTTTAAATCCAGGCTGAATGATATGCTATATTGTCAAACTCATTGAAATCTATTGAATATAATAACAGCAAAATGTTTGTCATATCATCCTGCTTGTGCTATCAGAATGACTAAGAATATTATTAATAAATTGTGCTCGCTTTCGTGATGACATCTACCAGGCAAAAACTTGTTTTAGGAGTTTTCTTTTTTTTTATTTATAAAAAAAATTAGCATCCTAAAATTTGCTATTATCTAAGCCTCAACTGTAAGTGTCTACAAATCCCTAACAAACAAATACACATTTACACAAGTACAACCAAAGTTTAGTCAGCCAGTCAGTCATGCAGCCAGTTACAGTCACTGTGATTTACAAGCAACAAATGACAATATTTTATAAAAAGAAAAAGAAAAACAAATACAAGTACACACTAAAATATTAAAAGAATTAAATTAAAATTCATACGCATGCGTAGAGATAAATTTTATAAGACTTCAAAAACAACAAGAACTACAATGTCCTACAATGTCAATGAAATTTATGATTAAGAGAGGAAAACAAACACATGCATAATATGTGCACATCCAACTGCACTTGGAAGTTTAAAAGGAAAACAAAAAACAAGATATTCGGGTATGTTCTGCATTCCACGTGAAATTAAAACGAGTGGAATTGCCATAGCATTGTTGTTATAATTACATATTTCCAACAACAATTTTATGGCAATTCCACTCGTTTTAATTTCACGTGAGATGCAGAACATATCCGATTTAAATTACAATTAAATTGAAATATTTTTACTACCGTTATGCTGACAAACACAAATATATATAACACACTCTCTTTAATTTCCGTTCACCCTTAATACACATACATACACATCAACATATGTACATATGTATGTACTCCTACTAAATCTCAGCAATTGCAGCTGATGAACACTTAAGGCACGGTCACATCGGCCTGCGTTTGCCGAAAATTTTTTCAAATACATAAAAGTTTTATTTGTGCTCTTTTATTAGTTCAAACCAGTGTTGTTAGATATGACGATTTTACGTCATTTTGACGATTTTTTATAACAAATTTCCCAAAATGACGTTTGACGATTTTGTTTCAAATATTCCTCTGATTTTGACGATTTCTTGAAATAAGTATTTAGGGCCAATTTCACCAACTTATTTAAATATCAATTCATATTTAAAAATAATTTTTCCATACAAAAATTAATCAAAATCGACATTTAAATATGAATTGATATTTAAATAGAGTTGGTGAAATTGGTCCTTAGTATCATAAATATGCCAACAAAGCCTTGCAGAAAAGAGATTCGATTTCGATAACACATATATCAAAAGTTTAATTTATTTTCAGCATCAGTTAGTTTAAATATGGACTCTGAAATTCTTCCTTTATTAAAAAGTTAACCAAACAATAAACTATTCTTTCATAACTTAAGTGGGTTTGTTTTTTACTTGTTTTTGACTTTGCCATCGGCTAGTCTTGAAAGAATATTAAGATCTGAAATTTACTGGATACAGAAACTCTTGAAATCATTATGTTTTCAAAAGATTATTTAAAGTGTAACTTTTCGGAGTGTTATACATAGTATTGACATTAAAAAATTTTTTATAAAAAACACAATTCCAAAATGTATGTATAGATTTATTTTGAAACTAGTTTTATTTAGAAATTGTTACACGCTGTTACATATTCTGAATTTTTGCTTTAATTTCACATTATAGTTTTTATTTTTGACTATAAAGTCGATTAATTGTTGTTTGTTACACAAAATAGTCTTTTATTTCTAATTTGATATATTAGTTGTGTAATAAAACGGATTATACTTGTATGAAGATTTTTTGACGAACTTTTTTGAAAATTTTGACGATTTTATTTTTAAAATTTGACGATTCTTAGAAAAAATTATCTAACAACACTGGTTCAAACACCAGAAAACTATTATTTGAGCAAACATGTTTTCCCTACGGTAACATTGAAAAAACTATTTGCTACTAAAATATATTTGTTCAAAATGTCAAAAAACAAAAAATTATTTTCCCACAAATTATTTAAGAATTAAATGGAAGATTTAATTTTATTGGGCTGTGGAGCAGCTTCTATATTGGTATTAGAGGAAGAAATGAAAAAGAAAAGGAATTAGGTGCGAAAGTGGGTTCAACGTCGGAAGGAGTACGGCTGTTGTGCAAAACTTTTATTGGAGTTACGAAACGAAATTCCAGCACTTTATAAAAACTTTTTAAGAATGAACGGAAGTGATTTCGATAATTTGGCAAGTGTAACTTTGGAATAAATCTCATATCAGATAATAGTTCTTACAATTCCTTTGCAGCTAAACTTAGTGGAACCACTAATAGCAAAACAAACAAAAGGGCTTCGTAACCCAATTTCTCCTTCAGAACGTTTAGCAGGTAGCTGCGGTATCTAGCGTCTGGTGAAAGCTTTAGGTCCTTACATTACATATATTTCGTATTCCTCATAACACCATTTCAAAAATCATTCCCGGTGTATGCAAAGCTTTTTATAAAGTTTTGCAGCAGTTTTGTGTTTATTGGTCTTATGTACTTTATTCAGATACCATCCACCGAAGAGGAGTGGATGAGCGTAAAATGTAAAACAGCTTAAAAGGGTCGATACTTCTATGTATGTATGTATGTATATATATATATATATACATATATAAAAGGTCCGCCAGATAACTTTTTTTCTTTTTTTTGAAAATGCTATAAAAAAAACTACTGAAGCTTCGGCTGTGTGGCACGTAACGCCGTCCTGTTGAAATCAAATGTTGCCAATATCCTCCTCTTCAATTTTTGTGAACAAAAATTCGTTCAACATGGCCCGATAACGATCGCCATTGACTGTAACGGCCACTCCTTGCTCATTAGAAAAAAAAATGGCCCAATTATGCCTCTGGACCAAAATCCGCACCAAACAGTGACTCGTTTTGGGTGCGTCGGCTTTTCAATGTATGCGTGCGGGTTTTCTGTGCCCCAAATGCGACAATTTTGCTTGTTTACATACCCGCCAAGATCAAAATGAGCTTCATCTGAAAAGATGATTTTTTTTTTTGGCAAAATCGGCATCTTCTGTAAGTCGATCGCAGGCCCACTTAGCGAAGCGAAAACGCATTGGATGGTCAGTTGGCTCGTTCAGTGGAAGGATAAAACTAATTATCTGTCAAATCAGACATTGTTAACATTCACGAAATAAGCACTAGTTGAAAAAAAAACATTAGATGGCGGACCCTATATATATATATATATATATATATATATATATATATATATATATATAATATATAATTTGAGTTCTTGTTTCAATTTGGTCCCAATTTACACTATGCAAGTCTTATTGCTAAGCTGATTAGTTTGTTAGGAGAGTGAGACGGGGGGGAAAGAAACGTTTCTGTTCCCCTCGTCTCTCTCTCCCTAAAACTAATCAGCTTAGCAATAAGACTTGCATAGTGTGATTTGGGACTTGGTTATTTGTTGTTGAGCTTCTATTTCTTTAAGTTAAAATTTATAACATAATAACTCTAGTTGTTCTAAGAAACTTTGGGTAAAGGTTCCCTGATGATCTGCATTAGCAATAGTGAAATGCGCATAGGATCCAGCTAAACCCCTCAATAATCAATTTCAATGTATTTTTAATAATAAAATATTTTACTTAATAAGTAAAATATTAATTTGGGATTATTATTGCGTTTAAAAAATTTTAAACTTAAATTGTAACAATTCCAATAAAAAAACACTAATTATTAATTTCATATTATTTGCAATTTTTTTCTCAAGCTCTAGCTTTTCAATAGGCAACATTTCTGACGACAGCTGTTATTTGTTATTGTTTGTTCTTACAAAAACTTTGCTGAAAAACTACGAAAATATTTGTTATCGTGTGTTCACATTACACGTTTTTATCTCCCGGCAAATTATTTTGTTTGCCAGATAACAGCTGTTTTGTTGTTTGCCGCTAATAATTATGTATTTTATGGTCACATTACAGCAAGCTAATATTTGATGTTTGCTTTCAAATGTTTCCCCAATGTGACCGCACCTTTACACAAATGAAGCTTAGTCACCTAATTTATATACATGTGTATATAACTTCTTGCCAAGTCATTATTAAAAAAATCTGCAGTATATAAAATATACATTTTGTAAACGTCATTTTGACAGCTGTCGTTTTGTATACAACAAAAATTTACCAAAAATGAAAGGAAATGCAGCAAGTTCAACCCAAAATTAGATCTTTGAACTTCATTAACATTTTAAATTAAACAATATATTTATATGTATACACATGCAACAATTTATTTACATTTCGACATATTTAAGTTGATCCCTATTAAGTTTTTTATTTAATTAAATATTATTCTTCTCATCTTAACCACAAGATTTTCTTTTAATTAAATAATAAAATTTGAATTTGTTTGAAATTACCCCATTTTATAAAACACACAAAAAATAACATCAATAAAGTACTCGTACACAAAGAGACACACTACAAGCATACATAAGTATATACATATGTATGTATGATGATGATGATGATGTGACGGACGTCTTTGGCAAAAAGGAAAAGCCAGAAATGCGTCATTGAACCATAGACAATTACAATTTTCTTAAGAGGTTTTTTTACTTATTACTTTTATATACATTTCATTAGCTGATGAACTGTATATGACATAGAATATAATAATTGTGATACACATACATACATATGTACATAGTACATAGATGTAGTGAAAACCAACTGGGAACAACATAAGGCACGGAAAATTATTAAAAAGCTCTTCTTACTACCCAGAACTTGATCACATTACTGATAAAAAAAGTAAAGACATGATGTTATAAGCAAGAGTTAAGGCTTCGAATATACATACATAGATATCTAGTTATAAAGATCACCTAGTTATAATATTGTTACGTTTTTACCTTATCAAACCAGACACTTTATTTATTCAATCAGATATTAACAACTTTTAAAACACACAATGTTCAGTTCATTCACTGCTAGAATACCACGATGTGAACTATTTTTTTACACAATACTCGACTTGACTCTCAACTTACTAACTCAACTCGACTGACTATTTAGCAAATGTATCGTCATTTTATAGTTAACATAAGAATATTAGCAATGGTCCACAGCAAAATCAATAGCTTTTCAACTAAAGGGTTGCATTTGTATACTCCTTTGTATAGCCAAAACAAATATACCATGGTATGTACCATATAATTGCAGTGTGAGCGACAGAACTAGTATAAGAGTTATTGTGTGTGCGTGCTTTTCCAAATTAAAATACAATTGAAAACAAATAACAATTGCTTATTGTATTGCTGCTGAGCAACTGTTTGATCTGTTTTTGCTCAAAAAATACATATTGTAACACAAATATATGAAAAAACCACTATTGAAACAAATACATAATGTGGAGATGTATGTGCGGACGTTCGTTATGTTATTTTGTGGCGCAGCCAAAGTATAGAGAGAGAAAGAGACAATTTTGCTCTGAGAGTAATTATAAATGCATGTGTTTCATGTACATGTATCATTTACTTACATATGTATGTGCAATTTTGCTTTCATTCATTCATTCATCAGCCAATTACATTTTTTCTCAACACATCATAAGGCACTTATGGTAAAAGCAGTTTTATGTATCTTATTTGCCTTAGAAAAACAAAAAACAAAAAAAATAAATGTGTTGTTTTCATTTGCTCATTGCCCAACCATACAATAATTGCTTAAAAATCAACATTTACAACTAGTAACAGAAAACGATAAATAACATATTTGTTTATACCAGAACCAAAAAAACACGCAAAACTAGTGCAAACAGATGTATCTGTGCAATGCTATATTCTCAACACTAGCTTGCCATTACTTCATTTGTTCGCGCTACAGTTCATATAGTTGGTTTGCGTATATCTGTAGAATTATTATTGTTGTAGTTGTTGTTTGTGTCTTTCGCCTATATCGACTTAAGTATGTGTTTCTGTCATTGTATATTTCTTAACAAGCAGAAGATATAAAATGATAGTTGTTGTTATGCTTTGAATGTTTCCCTGCAGAAAATTTCGTGGCAATTGATCTAAATGTACTCGTCCTTTGACTTGACAAAATGGGAATGTTACCAAAAGTAGGCAATAGTGTGTGGTGAAAAAATACCAATCCTGTAAACGCTTACATCAAGGCCTATTTATTAGGTCTATGCAACTCTACAAAAACACAGCAACACAAAAAACAACTTTGTGTTTCAGTTGTCAGAAACACACACAAACATGAACTAAAGTGTATGGTGCAAACAGCTTTTGACAGTTAAAACACGAAAACACAGAATATCACCAGGACGATTGCGTTGACCTGATAAATAGGCCTTGTCTTACATATTCACAATTTTTGTGATGTATCGTCTTGATCTTAAGCCAATTTAATTGGTACCCGGTCTATTGATACGCACTGAACATGTTCGATGTCATTGAATACATGGACCTATCAAATAGTGCAAATATAATGTTAATTGCTCCCTCCAATGTGACTCTGGAACCAGTTCCGTAACTATAGTTAGATATTAACCTAAGCTTAACTGGTATTTATAATTTTGAAATATGAGTGGCCCTGTGGTTGAGTGGGTAGTGTGCCAGCCTGTCATACACGATGTTGTCGATTCGTATCTCAGAAAATTTTCAGTTTAAAAATTAAGTGTCATTGCATTTGTAGCAATAAAAAGGTTATAAGTGTTCATTGTTACAATACAGTTAAATGTCGGAATGACATTTATATATAATTTATATTATTCTACAACTAATAGGTCCCCATGGGATAGTTCAGTGACAAGTCACAAGATGCATACAAAGTATCAATTAACCCCATTCTAGGTCATCCCCATTAAAAGTGACCGTTCCGCTTCATAGGAAATGTTAGTATTCGGACTGGACAGTTCGATTTCCTGCAGGGTAGCTTCAAAAATAAATCCTACCAAAACTTGTCTGCAAGACATTAAAAAAAATTGATTTTGATGATTTTTCTTATATTAATTAAAATAATGAATGCGTTTTGAATTTGGATGAGAACAATTTACAAGAAAAAATTTTTGGCGATTTTATTACTACTTTTGGCCAGCTTTTTATAGGATTATTTTATAAAAATTTTGTAATAAAAAAGTGTTATTTAAAAACATATGTATTTATTACCAAATATTTATTAAGAAAAACTACATAAAATTGATTTTGGCGAAATATGTAGGTTGGAAAAAGCTGACAACCCAGGTGGCGAGCGACAGCTGTCAAATATGCATTTAATAACTTTAGCGATTGTTAAATTATCGAAGAATATTTTACGAAGTGCTAATTCAAAGTCTCATTTTTTGTTTTGTTTACCAGACGTAAAAAAAATGTTTGCAAAAACTTGAATTTTTCAATTTAATTTTCCAGTAGAGTCTATAAAATTTTTTCTGCCCTGCACTTGGAAATTCTGTCGCTGTCAGTGCTTTAATGAAACTGTAAATTGGATTTCTGTCTTTATTTCTATTCAAGTATCTCCGTATCAGCATTTCAACATTTCATTAAACTTTTTAACAGATTCTTTTTGTTACAATTGTGTTCCTTTCCTTTCTTCTTCTTCTTCTTATTCTTGTTAATCTTTGAGGTCTCTTCTGATCATAAACTGATGCTGCGTCTTTGCCATGATGCTCCTCGTCAACATCAACATCAGCATCATCATCATCTGTTTCTTATTGCCTTTTAAAGGCAATTGCAAAATAAAAAAAAAGCAACAGCCAGAAACAATATTTATTTGTCGTATAATGCCACTTATGGTATTTTGCTATTGTTGCAACATTTTGCAGCTAAACGAATTTGGAATAAATAGGAAAAACCAACAACAATAACAATCACAAACTATAGATTGTTATAGTTGCAGCAACTTAACTTATGAAGTGGTTACAATAAGAACGCACCAAAAATTACTAAGAGTATAAAATCAAAAACGGCAACAACTAGATATAAACCACAATAACAAACATATTAGATGCATGATGGTACTCGTACTGACTCGACTTGACTTGAATTGGTTGGCTGGCACCACGACAGTCCGTCTGACATTTATTAAAAGAATATATTATAAGCGTATGTCGATATACATATCTGTTGTCTTCAAAATGTCTTACCATCTCTTTATATAGTTTTTCTAATTTTAGTTTCCTTCTAGACGACTAACTACAGTGTGAGACGAAATTACTACTACACAACAAGCTAATGGGTTAGTAAAACACAAAGGTATCTTTATTCAGCTGATTTTGAAAATTTATATGCATATCGTGGATATTTTCCCCCGAAATATTTCCGTTTTTTCCGAAGTTCTAAATGATGAATGATATGTTCATCATGTGTTTTAAGTTTCAAGTCGCCACCTTGTTCAGTATTTTTCTAAGCCACAAGAAACGATAACCAGTCAGTTATGAACAAATCTCGGCTCTAGTGTGCGTCTTGACCGGACACTGTCTGATGGGCAAGCATACCCAGAGGCTAATGATCTGTGCCAAGACATTGACGAAGAGTAAAACGTAAAAAATCATTGCCATGCACTGGCAAGGAAGATAATAATGATCACCAAGGGTTTGCTCTTGAGCTTAGGGAACTTTCTGACGTTGCCAGGGTTTAACTACAATGTGTTCCTGTTTTCTATTTGCAGGGAATGAAAATTTTATGGGAACAACAATTTCACTTCTTATTCACGATTTTATATTATTATTATTTTTTAACAGATTTCATGTGTGAAATACTTTTGCACATCACTGTAAAACTATTTCACACTTATTGCCCGTAATATAGAGACTGCATTAAAACAAGTTTATTTTTTTATTTTTTATTTATAGAAGAGAATGTACTTGATTTTTGTGTTATATGCCAGAGTGTCATTTTTTTCTATCTTTTACCGATATTTTGCTTAAGGACAAACAGAAATTGCATTGTTAGCAAGAAAATATTTTCGAATAAAATTGTATACAAATTTTAAATGATATAATTTTAAGGACACATTACTTGTGGGCTGTCATTGGAAATCAAGGTTTATAATGTAGAAAAAGAAATAAGCAAGCCAGTACAAAATGAGTTTAAATCAGCAAACCTCAATTCGACATTTTTATAATAACACTTGAAAGAACATAATAATGTGGCCATACACTGAATGAAAACCCTTCATTCAGACAATGATGTAAATGTGTCATAAATATAATAAAACTATTTCATTAGCTAAATAATATAATTTTATACACAGCAAAAAAAATCAAGTGGTTTATTCCTTCTTATTTATTACAAGAAGTGAATTCATGTTTAACACTTCCCTTTAACCAAACAAACAGATGATGAAAATTAACACCCAAAAATCTTATTATCAAATAATATGCACTTGTTCATCACCGACTTGTAAAAATAGTTGTTTAACATATGAAAAAACGTTCCGAATCAGAGAACATGCATTGGTTCCCACTTAAAACACATGGCGACTGTCATGAGAAATATTAAAATAGATAATTACAGGCAATTTTTAATAATTCTAGTGGATGCAATACACCCCAGAATGGCCTTTCTACGCCCATGCCAATGACATTGCCAATGTAAAAGGCGTGCAGGATTCGCCTAAATCGAACCAGTTCGTTCGTCATCACTTTTTTAACCCTGATTCAAACACATTTTTGCCTCTTTTTTTTTTTTTTGCTGGATATATAAGAGGGCGTGCCATTAAGTCCGTAAGTTTTTTAATGGAACACAGAGCTTGAGGAATAAAAAAATTATATTATTTTTCAAGAAGTCTCGTCTGAGCTCAATATATTTTATCCAATGTTTTTCCAATTTTTTTATTTTTTATCACTTTCCAAGAATTACAACCCTTTTAGACACGCAAAATTTTCTTTGCAAAGTCTTTAGTTTAGAGAAGAGGGCGAAAAGATAATTATGGGGACTTCAGACTTTGATGTACTCGCAAAGTTGCTTTGTATTTCGTTCCTTTCTTTTGTTTTTTCTTTCGTTATGTATACTTTGATTTTTTTAAATAAAAAATATTTCCTTTTATTGCAAAAAAAAAAGTCTTATACTATGATCACACTAATGTTTTTAAACGTGTTTTCAAAACTAAAGACAAACGTCCACTATATGTTTTTTTCAGGGTATTTGTAAGAAACTCCGAACAATTCTGTTGTATTATTTTCTTTATAAATAACTAAATATTTTTTAAGCAATTACTTGTGCACCAAATAATTTTGTTAATAACAACACAAAGTTGCCAGAGTCATCAAAAACGCGCTGAACATACTCCACTTTCGGGTTTAAAGAAGTGCTTAAATCTAAAACCTGTTATTTGATATGTTTAACAATACAAGTCAATGTATGGTAAAAAATCTCAAAATAGTCGTGTTTAAGCTCTTAGACCAAATAAATATCGATTATATGAACAAAGTAAAAGGAATATTGTACAAGTTACATATCACTACCTTAATCTAGAAATGACCTAACTCATTATTTTTTTGAAATCCAGATGTTTGCATTTCTCAAGACACTAGATATTCTTACACTGAAATATACAAAAATCGATTTCAAAAAAAATTCGAGTTAGGTCATTTCTATATAAATGTAACGGTTTATTGTATATTTTTCAAAAGAAAATTCGTTTAAGTAATGAAACGACTTTCATTAAAATAATGAACCAGGAAAGCCTAATGAAGAGCATTGAATAAAATATATCATGTATAAAATGTAATTGTACATTGTATGGATGAAAAGTTTCATTAACGTAATGAAAAACATTTATGGCCTGTCCCACGATGTCGACAGAAAAAGTTTGATCGACAACTTTTATTGAAAACAACAATAAAATAATACAATTTGTTTTTGTTTTCAATATAAATAGCCTATCGAACATTTTCTGTTGACATCGTTAGTAATGCCATTAATGAAATCCTTTGATTGTCTCAGTAGACGGTGTTGATGGCAGAAGTAGTTAGTCAACTAAAAAGCGAAGGACGGTCTTCAAGAGCCGAGTTCAATCATATGTTAATATACATATATCACATATGTTAATATACATATATCACAGAGCTAGGAATGATAAAAGTATCGTTTTAAGTACTCCTTGAGAATAACTATATATAAAAGCAACTAAAATTTATAAAGTGTGTGACTACAATCAGGGTTGTCCTATTTGGCGACCTATTTAGCCAAATTGATTTTAAAAATCGCCAAAATTCGCCAAAAATGTTTTACATAGTTTTTCTTAGTATATATTAGATAAAAAATTTGTTTTCACATAACACTTCTTTTAATATAAATTTTTATAAAATGATCGTATGAAAATTTATTAGAAAGTCGCCAAAACTGGAAATAAAATCGCCAAAAATTATTTCTTGTAAATTTTTCTTTATTTATTTAATATAAGAAAAATCATCAAAATCAAATTGTTTTAATTTCTTGCAGACGAGTTTTGGTAGGATTTATATTTGAAACTAGTCCTTCAACAAACTAGTCTTCCTGAATTTAAAAAAATTTTTTGTTCAATTTCGTTTAAAAAAAATAACCATAATAATTGCCAACAAATTTATTTATCGCCAGAAAAATCGCCATGTCACCAAACCAAAAATTTGGACGCCAAACAAGTTGAAAATCGTCACGTTTGGCGAGAAATCGCCATATCTGACAGCCTTGACTACAATCACACGCATATAAAAATACTCTGACTATTAATCGACTACACATGCGTGTATACAGGGCTATCTTATTTACACACACACATAAAGCATGTTTTCGAACAGCCACACACACACGCACATATATTCCATTCCATTATATATACCCAAATATGTGTATACGGTGGCGAATGATGAGTAAATATCCTGAGTATAAAGCGTAAATTTCTTGTGTCCGATTAAATACTTATAGCCTGAGTATAAAAGCCAATGTATTTGATACCCAGTGCCTTTTTATTTTTAGTTGGATCGTATTTTAGTTTTTCGCAGAAACGAAGTAGAGTACTTGTACTACCCCTTTCCTCCTCAGTTAACACAAAAAGACCTGTTATTTGGACTTTCTATTCTCACAAACCTCTCAAACCCAACCTTCATTCTCTGTGAGTACAGGATTTTTCCCTCAGTGTAGTGTAATATAATTTTTATCCTACTTAAAATATTATAATTGCTTCCAATCTTCCTTTTCTTTTCATTCACACTTTCCTTCAAATGAAAAGATTTTTGTTGTTTGTTTTTTTTTTTTGCAATAAAACCAACTGTGTATTTTTGTTAAAAAATTATGTCAAACGGATGTATTTATTTAATTTAATTAGTACACTAAACTTCATTATGAGTTTCTTTATTCATTCATTTACTCATTTTACTCATGCCTCAGTTATACGAGTAGTTTTGTTAATTAAACAAACACTTTGCAGTATAAATTAAGTAAACACACAATTATTTTAATAGAAATAATAATAAAATTAAATTACACTCTTTTGTAATATTAAATATGCCGAAGAGGGAAATCAGCGTGTATAATCACTATAAAAGTTCGGAACTGTATCTAATAAAAATATAGTCGTAATATGATTTTAAATAAGACAAAATATGCTTAGAAAACATGCAAAGACAAAATAATTATTAAAAATATTAATATTTACTCTGCATTATAAGAGCTATAGCCAAAATCTTAACTATACTGGTTCAACCAGAATTATGTTAAAGCGTATCCACCCCCCCCCCCCCCTCAGAAAATTTAAACGATTTTGTATGAGTTGTCTGGGAATAACGAGATAAGAATTCTAACTGTACGTCTAGTAAATTTAACTAATATTACTTGTTAATTTACTGTCAATGGAAATGGTTCTGTAAATAACTAAAAGTTGAATAAAATTTACTACTTTATTGCATATAATTGACAGAACTAATAAGAAATAGTTGTTATTAATATAACTAACTTAACTTATTAATGTTCTGTATTGCCAGTTAAAATTTGTCTCTTCTTTATATTAAAATTATGATTTTAAAGTCTAAAGTATACTCGTGCTATGAGTTTTTAATTCAACCGATTCGTTTGAACTTCATTTAGATTCTGATGGATGGGTGACAATGTATGTATTACCACCATTTATTTGTAACTAAATTGCATAAAATGTAGTAAAACAGATTTATGGACAAACATTTTTTAACTGCTTCAAATTGGTATGTTTAACCGATTTCGTCGGTTGGTTCAATTTTAAACGTCTAAATTTGTTATATTTACGGGTATTTGTTTTCTAATCCGTGATTTTCTGACTTTTCCGCTTCTTAACTGAAAGGACATCACAGCTTCATTAGTAGCAGACTACCGTGTGGTTTGAAAATATATATTGGTTATTATGGCTCCTTATAAGGAGCATAGGGCCTGGTTCGGGGAAGATGCTAGTTGCCGAGGGCTTTACGATGATCTACTCCTGTAAGCAAGACGGAGAACCATACTCAAGTGGAGTTGGGTTGTTACTAAGTAAATAAGCTAGGGTTGCAATGATAAGCTAGCATCCACATTTCGATTGAATAATAACAGCACTTCTTCGTACCCGTAAACATAACATAGCATCCGTTCAGAGCTACGTACCTACCGATTTGGCGATTAAGGAAAATTTCTACAGCCATCTGACTAGAATAATATCAATCATAACTGTGGAGATATTGTGCTGATTATGGGTGACTTCGACGCACAAGTGGTCGACGATAACTCTAACTGCGAGAGATCTATGGCGTGTAATGTGTTGGGAAGAATATCAGAAAACGGCAATGTGTCTAAGCAATAATTTAGTAATTAGCGGCACAAACTTTCCCCATAAGAGAATCGCAGCGAAGTTTTTCGGGATGTTAAAAAGACTAAAAGATTTCTTTATTGAAAATAAGATTTTTAAGAATATGATGTTTGGTACTTTTAGTATATTATTTAAGGTCCTTTTAACTAAAGTACTGACATACGAGTATTTCCTTCTTTCCTTCATCAAAAGTATGAATTATGTGCATACATATATTTATCTTATACATGTTCTATTCAGTAAATATTTTGTGTTATTTACCTTTACGTTAGTTAGTTCATTTGAAACAAAATAAATTTTTCCTGAATTTGAATTCAGTAAAATTAATGCATATTAATATATTTTGATAAAATCACTAAAAAAAAGATTTTTTGTTCGCCTTGAAGGTTTTTGAGAAAAAAAAATATGGCAACGTTGCCTGATCATCATACAAAGAATCAGATTGATCATATCGCCATTACCAAAGCATAGCCTGGATCTCTCTTAGATATGTGAAAAAACTTGTTTAGGACTGTTCAAGTGATCATCATCTTCTTATTGGAACCATACGGTTTAAGATTGCTGTGGTGAAGAAATGAACAACTATTCATAAGAAATTTGGCGTTCATAAACTGGAAAGCCCAAACCTAAAAACCACCTACACAAATAGAAGTCGCGACATATACAAGATTACCAGGCGACTTTCAAATAAACAATCCTCATCTACTACACACTTGTTTCTTTCTCTTCCTGTAGAAGCCACTCCGAATGAAGTGGTATAAAAACTACAGCTGTGGTTTGAGAAGAAAATGTAAGAAAATAGAATTTCGTGTTCTCATTAAGCATAATTTTTTGCAGGAAAAATCACAACTCAAACTACGGCTATGCTTTATAAATACTATTGGGACCTTCACCATTAATTTCAATCGTAAAAGACGATGCCGAACGTTCTGGCCGCCCAGCTGAGGTCGCTACAATCGAATCCATTATTATGTATTATGTGTCATATTGAACAACCGGAGATTGAAGTAAGAGAGGGACTGTGGAAGCCACAGGCGATTCACATGGTACGAGTATAATGATTTAAATTTTGAATGATCACTTGTGTATGAGAAAATTTCAAGAATGGTGCCGGCCGCCTTTTGCTCGCAATCGCGTGTAGCAGTAGTTTTGGTACAGCTGAGTCCAAGACCTTCAGTGTAAGCCTAATCTTACACATTTTCAGAGGCGTCACATGTGTAAATATGTGAATTTCTATAAGGACAATGCAGCTTCATAATGACATTAACAGCCTGACCCACGATATCGACAACGTTCGACATGTCGCACACTTACATTTAAAACAACAACAAAATATTAAAATTTGTTTTTGTTTTGAATGTCAGTGTGCGACAAGTCGCACGTTGTCGATATCGTGGGTTTGGCCCTAAAATTACCTCTACCATCTATGTTCCCGCCATTCAATTGGTATTAGAATTTTTCTAACCATAAGAAATTTCCGCATGTGTCAATATTAATTTGATTTGAGAACATTAATTTAAAACCAGATTTTTTGCAAACAAAAATTTACATAAAACCATCATTTTTATAATCATAAATCATATATATTCCTACAGGTAAGCACTTATTAGATTAAGCTTAACATGAAAAAATTTTAAAAATAAAATCACGGAAACATGTGTAACAATTGGTAAGTTCTAGACATGGTCATCATTTACTTCATTATGCTGCTACAAACAGCGAAAGAAAGAAATGCCTGTTAGATGATAATGATTGCAAAAGGAAAAAGAAATTTAACAACAGAAAAAAGCAACAAAAAAAAAACAAGTAAAGAATTCAAACATAATTAATGATTTATGTCTTTAACTGCAACTACAAAAAAATATATATATAAAATAAAAAATTAACAGACAGCATATGCATGCATGCAGATATAAGATACATTATTTGTATCTTGTAAATGCATAAATGTATAAATTATTAAGAATTTATAGCCAGCCAAGGATGCAGAAGAAACTGAACGAGTGCCTGCCTGCCTGAAGAGCAGGAAAAAAAGTCAAACCAAAAATTTTCTAATTTTCTTTTAAATATTACCTTTCATGTTGCACACATCAAAATTTAAGGTGTAACGGTTTAGATACACAATTTGCACACTTTTTATTATATTTCTGGTTGCCTAATGCTTCCTCTGCAATTGCATTTTTCTGCCGAGAGGAAGAGTTATAATGCAGGAGTGTGCATTGTGTGTGTGCAACTGAAGGCGCCATCTGCTTGCTGGCTTTAAACGGGAGTTGTAAATTTTGTTTTTTTTTTCTTTCCTTTTTCTTCTATTTCATTTAAATACTATTCAATGTGCGAATATTTATCAGGCGCGTATAGCATATGCAATTTTATTTTATTTTTTTATTTCTGTTACGAAAATTTTGCTTGAAAGAAAAATATTTTAGAACACAACGTGTAGCAGTGATTCCCAAATAAAAGGTTTTGTGTGTTTTTTTTTAAGTTTATGACTTCAGAGATAGGCCATTAAATCGGTTAAAAAATTTTATTTTTATTTGAGAGATTATAAAGACTTTTCCATTTTCGATTTCAAAAGTAAAGTTAGCGAGTCCCATATGCGACAATTTTCCTAATTGACATATACTACGTTTATACAGGCGACTTATTCGCAAATAAAATATTGCAAACAGAGAATTTTGAGCATAAGCTGCGAATTAATTTTTTTGGCAAATACATAGCTACGAGGGCGGATAAATAAGTCCGTGACTTTTTGAATGAAACAGTTTTTTTGCAAAACAAAAATTTATTTTTCAACATAATCTCCTTTTAACTCAATACACTTAGTCCAACGTTTCTCCAGTTTTTGTATCCCTTCCAAAAACTAGGATTTTTCGAAGTCCTTAAAATATGCAATAATTTTATCGTTGAAGCTAAATCTATTTCTACCGAGCCATTTCTTTATGTTTGGAAATAGGAAGTAGTCACTAAGGGCTAAATCCCGAGAATATGGCAGATGTGGTACTAATACGTAGCGCAATTCATAGAGTTTTGCCATTGTGACTGCACACATGTGCACTCGTGCATTATTTTGATGAAAAAGAAATTTTTTTGGCCATATGGGGTCGTTTTCTCTTTAAATCCTCATTAAATCGGTCTAATAAGTTGGCATAATATTCGCCGTTTATTGTTTTTTTCCTTTCGAAGGTAATCGATGTGGATTATCCCGCCTGCTTCCCAATAAACTGTTGCCATCACCTTATTGGCCGACAAACTCACCTTGGCCTTCTTCGGAGCAGGTTTAGACTGCTGCTTTGTTTTCGGAGTACAGTAATGGATTCATGTTTCATCCACAGTTACAAAACGCCGCAAAAACTTATTCGGATTGCGGTTAAACAACTCCAAACAATCCTTTGAAGTTGTCACACGTTTACGTTTATGGTCAATTGAGAGCAAACGCGGCACCTATCTTGCAGACAACATTCTTAAACCCATCTGATCACACTGCCATATGAAATGCCTATGGCATCAGCAATTTCACGCACTTTTACTCTTCGATCGGGCAATACAATATCGTGGATTTTTTCGATATTTTCGGGTGTTCTGACCTCAATTGACCGTCTAGAAAGTTCAGCGTCAATTGTGCGACCACAACGAAAGTCAGTAAACCACTTTTTTACCATTGAAATCGATGGTGCAGAGTTCCCATAGTATTTATCGAGCTTTTCCTTGGTTTTATTGACGGTTTTTTTTTCGCAAAAAAAAATTATGTTTAATGAGTACACGAATTTTTTATATTTTCTTCTTAAAAGGCGAGGTAGTCTGTTATCAACAGCTGCCAAACACAACCTAAATTACACAGCTTGTTTAAATTTAGACAGGAGTCAACTGACAGTTGCCTCTTAACAGGAGCAGTGTTGTCATTTCAATAAAGAGGCGGCAAATTCAAAATGACACTGAACTAATGATCCACCCTCGTATTCCTTCAACAAACTAATTTTTTCTGAATTGCAAAAAATTTTGAAGTTCAATTAAAAAAATATGTAGCCAAAAAAATCGCTAAGAAATTCATTTCTCGCCAGAAAAATTTCTATGTCACCAAATCAAAAATTTAGATGCCAAACAAGTTGAAAAAGCGCTACGTTTGGCGAGAAACCTTCATATCTGACAACTCTGACTCAGATCGCAGATGTTTAACAGCTGACACCCTTGCCAGACCGGCGGTTTTGAAACCGCTACATGTAGCTGTAGCATTAGTATTATATATCTTGTACTTCTAATCAAGCAATTTCTAAACGCTTGAAATGCCAACGTCTCGTCTGAAAAATTATGCGGGAACATAAACGCTTTTTAAAATGCTGTTAGCTTTATTTATACAAATTATTAAGGCTTTATGAAGGATTTTTAAAGCAAATTTTATCACAGAATTTTTCTTGTTAAGCCTTTATAAAGCCTTAAACTATGTACAGACGGTTCTCAGATCTTACAATATTGCCAGTAAAATGTGCTCAAAATTTCTTACAACCGTGTGAACTGACAATTTTTGTCAGACGTCGTTGCCAGAAAAAGCATTGTCAGTACATTGCTAGTCTTGCTGACAACAAATTGTCAGACATCTTACAGTACGAATAGACGAGCAATTTTTATTTCTGAACATAAGAAATAACGTCGGCAGAATGACGTCACAAAAAAGTTTGTGTTCAAACTTATTTTAAGGGTTGGCTAGACGTATAATGTTAAAACTCAAAATTTACGTTGTCGTATGCATACAAAGTGCGCGTTTTACGTTTTGATTTTTTAATACTTCTGCCACAGAGCATATATTTTGTGTTTCTGCTTGTTTTTTTTTAATAAACTTATTATTTCTAGTTTCCCGCCATTATTTTCTACAAAAAAGGTAAATTTGACAGCTTGTGTCCTAACATAATTGTTCAGACTTGTGTTTGAGCAATTGTTTCCAAACATGTGTTCGAACACTAACATTTACGGTTTACACAGTCATTTTTTGTGTTAGCAACAGATTTTGACAATTGCCAACACAAAAATTTCCAAACTTATGTCCCGTGTAATATCACTGTTACAATCGTGTGAACAAATTGTAAAAATTATTGCCAGATATTTGTCAGACATTTTAATATTGTCAGGTGTGCGAAGTTTAGGCATCTGACAATGGCGTCATTGTAAGAGAATTATTTCTATGAGCAACACTGCACACGCTTGATTTTAAAGAAAAAATTTATAATAAAATATTTGCACACAAAATCATTACAATTGCTTCTTTATGGTAAATAATAATTTATACTTTTACTTTTTACATTTAACACAAACACAAACGATTGATATTTAACAATTTCTAACAAAGTAAAGAGTCTGGCAACGCATTACAACAGGTCTGACAATTTGTGCATATGACAACCGTGTGAACTGACAATTTTTCGACTGACGATTATGTCAGATGAATTTATTGCCATACAATTGTCTGGCAATAAATTATAAGATTTTCTTACAACCGTGTGAACTGGCAAGTAATATTGTACTGGCAATTTTCGATTGCCAGTATATTGTCAGCACATTGCCAGATCTGAGAATATTGCAAGATCTGACAATCGTCTGTACATAGCTTTAGTAATTTTTATAGATAAGGCTGTAAATATTTTTGCCTATACGGCTAGAATGAAATTTAGTACACATCTTTCTTCGTCTTTTTTTTTTTTGCAGAATTAAGAGAAAACATTTTTTTTACATTTTTCAGAATAACTGGCAGGAACTACCAATTTTTTGCAAACAATATTTGGAAGGGTGTAGCTACAGTGAAGCTGGACAACTTTTGTGAACATACTAATACAATCGGAACGTTTCTAGACTCAGAGAAAAAACAGCTTAAACTTAATAAAAACCATATTGAATTAAAAAGAAACATTAATGAAAGTCTAGTCATGTTGAAATTTCTTATTTCAATATGGAAAAATATTAATTTACAATATTAATTTATTAATTTTGTAAATTAATCACAATATACATTTTCTATTACATACATTGAAAATTATTACCTCAGTGTGACGCGTTCTTATTTTTAAATTGCAGGTTTTCCCTGAGTGTAGGCACGGTAATAGCTCATACAGACCACTTTTTACCTTAAAAATTGTCGGATTTGACATCTCTGATATCAGTTGCGATCAGTTTGGCTTGTCAATTTATCATACATAAGTAGGATAAAGGCATCAGAACGTTTATAAATAACAATATCGCTGGTTAGTGCTACGTCTATGAGACCGCAGAAAAAATCGTGCATTCGGCTGAGTTCATCGATTAAGCAAGGATCGCTTAGTTTCTACTGTAGAACATAGTTTTATAGTATGTGTATCTTAGCCTCTGTTTAAGACTCCCTGCTTTAGGCCTGTTATTAACAGGCAGTAAATTTTCATATAAAAACCGACATGTGAGCCCACAATTTAAAAAACTGAAGCGTAGCGAATCCATTCAAGCCACCAATTTTGTTGACAGCATTTTTTCCATGCTTCTTTTATTCTCTTTTTATGTATTTTTTTTTTCCTAATCAAGTTGTAGTAATTTTTAGGTTTCAACTATGAAGAAAACTTTGTGATAAGGCGTGGAAAAGAGCCATCATTTCATATTTAAAGTTAAGGGTTTGGTTATGATTTGAAATTAATAAATTCATGGTGTTTTTTTTCTAAGACTTCCCATAAAGAATATCCATTGTATCTGGCTTTCATAAAGACGTGCGTTTTATGCTTTGAAATTGAGAGTGGCCAGAGATATGTATGCAGAGTATAACAACTTTTCAGTCAAAAATTAAACTCTATGAAAATTTTTGTTGGTAAAGGAAGATTCATAGATCATACACTAGTTAAAAGAAGATGATCAGTCTTGGCGAAATTTTCTTTTGACGCCCCTTTTGAATTTAGAGATTATTATTAAGATGTAGTTCTTCACCATTTGCCATTTATTTTTGTGGTTGCTGTGGGCACGTTTAAGCAAACATACAGCTGGCATCACTATGTACACGTGCAAGCTGTTTGTATAACTGTCCATATAAAAAAGGGAAATTTAGGGAAATTTAGCATCGTTTCAAATCTTTTTTAGATCTGGTAACTGCACAGAACATTTATTTATTTGCAAATATTGATGAACTCGTATTTTTCGATGTAATTTTTTGTTTTTTAAAAATCCGCCTTTTTTCAGGAGTTGGTTGCTATACCTTCAGTTAAAATAACAATTGCATACTATTTTTATTTGAATCAATCAATCCATGACTATAAAAATACGAGTACATCCAAATTTTACATGAACAGGTCCATGCCTCAAGCATACGACAACTACTTTACCTATGGGTATTATAATGTACATGAGTATCAATTTCTTTCATTCGTTTTAAAAAGTGGTTGCTGTTGCAGTTTATAGTTTTTCTTTTTCCTTTAAATTTTTTTTATATGTTTTCAAGTAAGTTTATTTGCTTAATGCATGTGTGATCACGTTTTATTGCTGATTTGTTAAAAAGAAGAAGAAAAAGAAAGAACACAACAATGAAAGGCAACATGAATTCAATGACAAATCAGTGACAGTCAAAATGTGAGTTATAATTTGAAAAGAAAGGGAATCAAATTATAAGTTACTTCTCTGCCATCTCTGTACGCAATCAGATTTATGAAAATGAAACCTTTTTTGTTATACACACATATATGCATACATCTAAATATGTATGTATGTATGTACCTGTATTTATTATATAAAATTGACGCATGATGGGAATTTCATGGATTTCATGCAAAGAAATTTTGTTATACAACATACTCGTACATACAAAATAGTAATTTGCGAACAGAAATTGTTTCGCATAGAGAAAGAAAAAGTTTCAGGCAAAAAATCTTATTGAAAAAAAACTTTTATTATTACTTTTGTTATTCTAATGAAGCTAATAACGAAAACTTTAAACAAGATTATCGAAATTTTATAATCAATTCTGTGGTAATAAGGAAAATGTGCCTAAGTCGTATTTTACTATTTGGTAGGAAAGCACTTTTTTTAAGTTTTCAAGTCAATATCAAATAGAAAATATATGTATTTGACAAATAATGAAAATTTCAAGAGAAGGTTTTCGTTGGATTATTTTTCACAACTCTCAACAAAAATGTATAGATGAACTTTTTCTTTGTATGGCGATAAGGCACCATCAAAAACCACAATATATCCTATACCAGCGAGTTAAATCGTGGTCATAGCCACCGACGAATTTCATGAAGGTCGTAAAAAATCGGTTGTTGTGTCACAAAACATCGATGCAGTACGTGAACTGATAATGCAAGATCGTCATGTGACATATTGTGAGATAAAGGTATCCTCGCACATTAGTTCCACTTCAATACATACGATTTTGTATGAACTTAGTTGCAAAAAAAAATTTGTTCTCGTTGGATACCCCCCAAAAAAGCTTAAGAAATTATTAAAAAATTTAACAGTGGTGCTTCAAAAGACGTGTATAAAATCGTGACGAATCATGGATATATGCTTATGAGACGGGAACAAAATCGCAATCGACCGCTAAATCCAACAAAAGTTGTTAGTGGAAGATGCAAATGGTCGCCTGTTTCTTCGGCCGAATGGGTAATGTGGCCACTGTTCCGCTTGAGCAACGAAGAACTGTCAATTCTGACCATTTGTCTGCCGGAAGTCTTCGGAGAAATTCGTAAAACTAACTAACCCCGAAGACGAAGCATTCTTCATCATGACAATCTGAGCTCTCATACATCTTGTCAAACAAGTGAATTTTTTAGCAGTCAAAACATCTAATCGAACTGCGTTGTCAACAACTTACGAGGGCCGAAGAAGCAGCTGAAACCTTCAAAACCCATGTTTTGGAGGTGCCTCAAGAGGAACGCAAAAACTGCTATGACAAATGGTTTGAACGAATGCAAAAGTGTATTGGTCATCAAGGGGAATATTTCGAAAAACAATAAAGCCATTTTCATTTAAAAATGTTTTTTATTATTTGCTATTCCCGAAATATAAATAGTAGCCTTCTTAAAATTCGGAAACTCAAGCCAACAAGTTTTTTTTTGTTCGATATGGGCAGCCGTTTATTCAAACGTATATGGCAGCACTGTTTGCAGCATTCAATGTGAATTGATATGTGAAGATGATAGCATTGCCACTATCGAATTTATAACACACAATAATGGTTACAAAACCGTTAATGATCATTTATGAACATAATTTTTATTACACTATGCAATAAATTGAGACTTTTGGAAAGACACATTAACTGGACAGTATAGGTTCGATAGTACTATCAAAGGATAGGAAAACCCTATATGCACTCAGTTTGGAGACTCTGGTGACCATGTATCTATCTAAGAGTCTACCAAGCAAATCTTGTTAATATCTTGTGACAAAAAAAATATTTCGTCGTGCACTTTGTTTTACAAAAATTAAGGAAAACAATTTTGTTTTCCTTATTCAGAATAACTTACAGGGGAAGAGCTCCTAATTTTTTGTTAAATAAATGTTAATATTTTTCTCTAATAAATCTTGGCTTGAAAAATTCCGAAGTGGTTTCTTGTTTTGAAACGGTTTAGAAAATTTTGCCGAACACCCGACTTCGGTATCGAAAATCACTAGGGTTTGCCAAAAACCCTGAAAATTAGAAAACCGCGGTTTCCGGTTTTAAGCTACTAAAACTGGTCGGTTTCGGTTCGGTTTCGGTTTTAAAAATATGCATGTATATAAATATGTATGTATGCTGTAAAGATAAATGATGATTTAAAAATAATCATTCCAAAGGCGGGCAAAGATCTTACCAAGACTGAGTCATATAGGCCTATAAGCTTACTATCTACAATCTCAAAGCTTTTCGAAAAGCTGCTCATGACTAAATTGTCCAAAATTTTAACTGATAATGGGTGCATCCCGGACCATCAATTTGGCTTTAGAAGTCAGCACAGCACGATTGAACAAACGCATAGACTGGTCCAAGTTGTGAGAAGAACATTTGAAGAAAAGAAGTATTGTTCTGCTCTCTTTATTGATGTTTCTCAGGCGTTTGATAAATTATGGCACGAAGGCCTAGTTTTAAAATTGAAGACATACCTGCCAATAAACATTCAAAAGCTTTTGGAAAGTTATATTATTGATAGGAAGTTCACTGTTGTGGAAGGAGAGTTCACGAGTGTGCCCGAATCTATAGCTTCTGGTGTGCCCCAGGGTAGTATTCTGGGTCCTGTCTTGTATTTAATATACACTTGTGATATGCCTGTGAGCAATAATATCCATATTTCTACTTTTGCCGATGATACAGCCTGTATGAGTGTGCACGAAAATCCTTATGAGGCATCCCGCAATCTCCAGGAACATATAACTCAGCTGGAAATATGGTTGAACTTATGGAGAATTAAAGTCAATGAACAAAAGTGTGTCCATATAACGTTCACCCTAAGAAGAGATACTTCCTCCCCCATTCGAATCAACAATCAAAATATTCCTCAACATTCCCAAGTGAAATACCTTGGTATACACCTTGATCGAAGACTTACATGGAAACATCATATTGACTCTAAGTTAACTCAGATGAAACTTAAGTTAACTCAAATATATTGGTTGATTGGCAGAAACTCAACACTCAGCCTAGACTGCAAACTTTTATTATACAAGTCGCTTTTGAAGCCAATATGGCGCTACGGAATTCAGTTATGGGGCACTGCTTCAGCTTCCAATGTCGAGAGAATCCAACGAAGGCAAAACAAAATTTTACGGTTAATAACATCGGCTCCATGGTACATCCAAAATTATATTATACATCGTGATTTAAATATGCCACTAGTGACTGAAGAAATTGCAAAATACGCAGGCAAATATTTAACAAAACTCGAATCACATCCTAATCCGCTTGCTCGTAATATTTTGAACTTTACTGGACACATCCGCTTAAAAAATAGGGACACACAGGCTCTTATACCTAACACTCCAGATGGGACTACTTGAAAATACTCTCCCCCCCCCCCCCTCCCTTTTTTTTTTTGATTATCACTACTAATGTATTATTTGTAACTACCACTAAGTTTATGTCCGACACTGGTCGGGCCTAATAATTTTTTTTATAGATTTAAGATTTGAATACTTATTGTTAGTTCATATATGAAGATACAATAAATAAATAACGGGTGTTTTTTTAGAGGTATAGAACTTCGAATTGAAATAAAATACAAGCAAATCGTTTTAATGTCCATCAATTTGGCTTTATTGGAAGGATAATTTTATGCCATTAATGTTTAAATATGATTTCGGGCATGTGGCCGCCGCGGCTGGCTCGAATAAAGCCAATTCTACAGGTCCAATTTTCAACCACTTTTTCGAGCATATGGGGCCGTATGTTGGCAATAACGCCACGAATGTTGGCTTCCAAGTCCCCTAACGTTTCTGGTTTGTTGGCGTAGACGAGCGACTTCACATATCCCCAAAGAAAATAATCCAATGGTGTCAAATCACACGATCTTGGTGGCCAATTGACAGGTCCATTCCGCGAAATTATGCGCTCATCGAATGTTTCCTTCAATAAATCGATTGTGACGTGCGCTGTGTGGCATGTAGCGCCGTCTTGTTGGAACCACAACTCATCCACATTCATGCCATCCAATTCGGGAACAAAATAGTCGGTTATCATGGCTCTATACCGGTCTCCATTAACGGTAACTGACTCTCCAGCATTATTTCGGAAGAAGTATGGCCCAATGACTCCACCAGCCCATAGAGCACACCAAACAGTCAGTTTTTGTGGATGTAATGGCGTCTCAAGGGTCTCATGTGGATTCTCTTCACTCCAAATGCGACAATTTTGCTTGTTGACGTAGCCATTCAACCAAAAATGAGCCTCATCACTGAACAAAATTTTGCGATGAAAATCAGCATCGAGATCAATCTCATTTTCGGCCCATACACCAAAATCACGACGCATTGCATGGTCTCGCGGCTTTAATTCTTGCACAAGCTGGATCTTGTAAGGTCGCAAGCCAAGATCTTTGCGCAAAATCTTCCATAAAGTTGATGGACAAAGCTCCAATTGCTGTGCACGGTGGCGAATCGATTCATTCGGGTCCTCTTCAACACTTTGCTCTACAGCGGCAATTGTTTCTTCGGTGCGCACTGTTCGACGTCTCTGCGGATGCGTATTATCACATAGAGTAAACGTAGTGCGAAAACGATCCATGGTTAACCGAATTAATTGCTCTGATGGACGATTATGTCGACCATAAAATGGACGGAGCTTGCGGTAAACTTCGCGAACTGAACCATTATTTTCGAAATAAATTTGCACGATTTGCAAGCGTTGTTCTTTTGTCAACCTGTTCATGATGAAATGGCAAACCAAACTAAATATTAATCACTTGACAGCTGACAAAATGGCCGCCAGTTAAAAAAGTGATGCCAACTTAAAGTTCTATACCTCAATAAAAAAACACCCATTACATGCATTACAAAAAAAAAAAAAAAAAAAAAAATAATCATCTCTATCGTGAAAAACAAATGGAATTTTTTTCATGTGAAATTTTCATTCCCCTCAAAGTGAAAAATGCTATCTTGAATATCCCGTGAATGTAAAAAGGGAAGAATTTTTGTAAAGCTTAAAAATTAATTGAAAATCGGATAAATTTAAGTTGAATAAAAAATCACAAACATTTTAGGTTATAAACGAAACTTATTTAATTTAAAGTTGTACTCATGGAGGTGCTTCTGTTGATTTAGCTATTTTTTCATTAAGTATACCACCGTGGTGCACCACCATGAAATTTACTGTCTACGAACCAAAGAGATTCATACTCTATGAAAAAATGTGTTGTAGGGAATTATTGTCCTAAAAATAAATAATTATAACTTTCAATATTTAATTCGAAGAAAAATATCGAAATTATTCCATGTAATAATTCAGTTGGCCTGCAAAAATAAAGTAAACAAAACCAAGGGAAAAGTGAAAAAATTCACGTGAAAAATATTCTGCCTTATTCATGTTAACGGGAACCAAAAAAGGGAAAATATTTCTGGGAAAAATTTTCGAGGGAAAAAATTTTTACTATAGGGGTGATAGAGTTTCTCTGGTTTGTATTCAATTCAGGTACTTATATTAGAAACGCAACATTTGGTAGTGAGTATGTGTATAAAAAGCTTAAGAATAAAAAATTCATATATAATTATTCAAGTAATAAAATTTCAGAAACGTTCAAGGGTTAAATGTAGAGTCGTTTAAACGAAATCTTATTTTTGTGCAGAAGTTACCAGAAAACACTATTTCGCATTCAGTTGAAGAGGGGTTTATTGTGTTATTGGTTGGTTGGTTGTTTTGTTGTTCGTTTTTTTATAAAGTACAAATTCTTGTCGAAGAACGTTAAAATTGTCGTCTTTTTGCTTTACATCTGCTAGAGCTTTTTTGATAACAAATTACAATTCTTCCTGCAAAGAATTGTTATAATTTTCTTAAAATTTTACAATTTTCTTACCTTTCATTGTTACAGAATGCTTAGTAATGTATAAAAGTCTTCAATGTAAAGTATTTGCTGTATTTTTAAACAATATAATCATGTTAAAGTAAAACTTAAAAACCGACGGTTTTTTTGTCGGTTTCGGTTTCGGTTTTTATGGGCTAAAAACCGCGGTTTCGGTTAAAACCGAACGGCAATCCCTAATTTGGACATCCCTTATGTATAAAACTTATCAAAATATATAAGGTGCAATTAGACGTGACATGGCCATAATACCATAGCCATAACCAAACCAAAATTCAATTGGTTTCTATGCTAATGGCTATGGCGTTATCGCGAGTCACCTATAATCAAATACAGTGTTGCCCATTTGTTTGGTTCGAACGGCTGATTGCTATGGCTATGGTTATGTCACGTCTGATTGCACCTACATATAAACATACATATGTATGTACATGTATTTTTTCTTCATTCAAAATAGTTTTCAGACGTAAAAAACGCCAAACAAATCCGTATCACCCAAGAAAGATTTATGAAAAAAATTAATAAGTTTATTTTTAAAACTTTCAAACACATGTTCCACATGCCAATCTTACGTTTCATTTATTTAAACAATCAAAATAACGAAATTTATTGAATGAATATCTTATTAAAATTAAACTAAGTAAATGTAAAACTAAATGGAATATCGTAAGAATGTATTTATGCAAGATACATACATATGTATGTATATGTACATAAAAATAAATTATTTTGCCTAAATTCAAAAGCATGAATGAGCTGCTTGCTGCTGCTTGCTGCTGCTGGTGGTGTACGCCAGGGATCGATCCATTGAAACCGTACATATGTACATATGAATTATTTGTATTTGAAAAGCAAAAGAAATAAAATTTTGTTGTTTGTATTTATTACATAAACAATAAAATTAAATTTATACACGAAATTTGCGTTTGTAAGAAAATCGTTTTATTGTATAACGAAATAATAAAAAAAACTTTTGTAGATTCACAAAAGCATCAACAAATATAAATTGTTGATTAGAAAGAACCTCAATAGCAATAGATTTTCGTTTTGGGTTGAATTATTAAAATTTTTATGTCAGGCAAAATGGAAATAACAGATTGTCATAAAAAAATAATAATAATTTTTGGTTAACGAAAAAAATTTTAACGAAGACAAATTTAATGTGTAACGAAATGGATATTTTGATTTACGTCTGAAAGGAAAAATATCAAAAATTTTATTGTTAAATTTTTTCATAGAAAAACCTTTGAATGAAAAATAGTACAGTAGAGTTCAAAGCATTGAACACAGAACTGTAATTAAATACAATGTATCGTCACCTTAAATACAATCGGACGTAACTACACTTTTATATTTTTTACAGGAGAAGCAAAAAACGTTTCAAAATCAATAATAAGAAAGTGTTCTTGAAAATTTTTTTCGAAATTTACTTGTAGTATGGATACTTATATGTTTTAAAACATTTATTTCCCTTTTATATATATTTAAGATTTTATCTTAGTTCCTTGCAATAAAAAATAGATGCTTTCGAATTTCTTTAATAAAGTCGTCATTTTTTATCGTAAAGTCTAAATATTTGCGTGAACATGTAGTTTGATAAAATGAGCCATAATCAATCAAAAACTCGATTACGAATTTTTGTGTAGTTACGTCCGTTTGCATCTAAGGTGACGGTATGTATATCGCTCATTTACTTGAACAATGTCATAACTCCAAAATGCTACTTTTACAGAAAACGAGTTTAAATTTTAAAATTCACACACAAGTTAATAGGGAAAAGAAAATCGTACACCAAAGGTGAAAAGGAGCCTTATTGATTTCGCGACGATGTCCAATTGTACGACACAGGCATTTTTTTATGCAGCCACGCACTTCATCAGCACGCACTTCATGAGCATTTCCCCACGCTAAAAAGTCTAGTTTAATTTTTCTTCTCTTTAGAAAATCACATTAATTAATAAAAACAGTTCATTCAATAAAAATTTAAAATACTGAACAGGTTTTGAAAATATAGTTCTTTCATACAAACTGTGATTGTTCTTGCATGCTTACTTTACAATAAATAAAGCTACCATATTAATTTTTTTTATACCTTCAGCTTTTTTCAAGAAAAAAATCATCAAATCGCATCAAATCATCTCTTCTGGCAATGTACAACTCACATTTTATATATTTGCAAAATTGTCTCTCTGCCTCTTATATATTTTTTTTATGTATTCTCAATATTTGAACGGGGTTGATTGCTAATTGCTTGTTCTTGCTTCTCTTGTTATTAGTATTTATCAAAACTACTAATAAATACTTTTAAAGCAGAAGAGCTGAAATGTGTTAAACCGTGATCACAGTCACTGTTTAATTTCACTGCTGCTCTTCTTATTAGGTTTTCGCAAAATAACAGAACTGCTACAAAAAAAAATATTGCTAAACTGTGATCACAGTCACAGTTTAAAAGAACAGCGATTTAGAAATCACGTTCACAAGGAGCAACATTATTAAAAAGTCACGCTATCGCTCATCACTAATCTGTATATACAGACAATTATTTATTATTTAAATTTAACACTAAAATTTAAAAAACCAAAATTAAAAGGTATTCTATCAGTTTATGTTAATTTTGCTGTAGTTTGGAGACCGTAAGAGGCGAACTTTTGAATTTTTCAAAAACACAAAAATTAAAAAAATTAAAAATAAAAAATCGCCAAAACAAAAAAAAATCGCCGAAAACCGAAAAAATCCCCAACACGAAATAAAAAAATAAAACAAAATCACTAAAAATAAAACGCCAAAACGGAAAAAAGTACCAAAACTAAAAAAAGCGCCAAAACCAAAAATCGCTAAAATTGTAAAAAAAAGATTACCGGGTCTTAAAATTGTTTTAAAAAAATTTCGATTATAAAGGCCAAGGTTCGTATAGTATTACGTATGTAGTGTCCGTACGGAGCCCTTCGTGTGCGAGTCAAAATCGCACTATACTGAATTTATTTATTTTAACGAATATTTTAATTTTTGGTGCTCAATATAACGAATGGTTGAAGATAATAATAATTTTTTTATGTATTAAAATAAAATACACAATTAACGCCTTTAATTAAAAAAATCTAATAGATTAAGAATTTAGTTTAAAAAAATAACAGAATCAATTTGATTTTCTATTAATACTATAATAATAGAAAATCGACACTATCTCTGAAATGGCGAATATCCCGATGAAGAGGGAAAGCTATATGAACGATACTTAAAATAATGAAAAAGATTAAATCCGGTAAATGAAGTAGGATTAAAAGCCAAAAAGGTTCTAGAACTACAAAGTGGATTTAATGGAAGTGCTGAATGGTTAAAGGCAGATTTAAGAAACGGTACGAATACGACTTCTTGAAGATTCTGGTGAAAAATGTTCATCAAGTGATGAAGAAGTGGAGTCATTTGAAAGAAAGCTGCGAAAATTTGTACTAGAAGAGGACGAAGATCCTTGCAGACAAAACATTTGTTCATGCTGGAGAGACAACTGCTAGAGGGAGGAATATATCAAAAGAGAATAACTGCTCTTTTCAGCGCTAAGGGCATCTGGTAAAAAGAACTGACTCCTCTTCTACTTGGAAAGGCTCAAAACACGGCTCACTACGCAATAAAATTTTAAACAAAGTATTTTTATTAAAATAAACTCAAATTAATTTAATTATGCATACAAAAAAACTTCGGTATACAAAGAATTTTCACTACAATGAATATAACATTATATCATTCGTTATAACGAGGTTTGACTGTTTGTCAATATGATGATGATGTCTGAAACGTTCGACCTTGTGTTTTTTGTTATGTATGTATATAACTATATAAATAAATGCATCACGCAAAAATACACAAATATATAGAATGTTGACAATTATATACTATGTCCTCCTAAATATCCCTCCAGCACATTTGCTTTGGCTTGGAATAGTAAATTTGCTAAACACATGCAATCCTTATGCAGAAATACGTGTAACTTAAACATTAAAGGTAGAATTAGTAAAATCGTATCGTGATGTTGCGTGTCAGCTGACAAAAACCGTACGATATACAATGCATGTTACTAGTTATAAAATATGTGGTGGTAGCACTGCTGACGTAGGAATCTGCAGAAAACAGATTTTTCTGTAGTGAATGTCAAAAACGCCGTATTTAATACCAGACAAAAAAAAATGTGCTATGCAAACTGTTACATTTTCTATAACTTGTGCACAAAGTTGAACGATACGGCAAGCTGTAAAGTAGAATGATACGATTTTACTAATTCTACCTTAAGGGAAAAACTTTCAACTCTTAACGCAGGCACGCGTTAAACATAAATCTTAACTAATAATATCACATTAGTAATCTAAGGATTTACTAGACGTACAATGTTGCCAGCTTAGAATATTTCCCATAAAATCCAGCATTCGAAAACACATTAGATTGGTGACTTTTTTTGTTGTTAGCAACTCTAACATTCAATGCAAATAGGCTTCTAGTTGAATTATAAAAACTTCTTTAAATAAACAACAAACTGGCATCATTGGCTCTTAAGATGATGTTGGGTGGTTTTTATGAGAAATGAACATATATAATTTTAAAATCGTATAATAAAAATACTTGCGTTAAAGAAAATATTATAAATTCTAAGTGTGTGTGCAAAAGAAAATAATAGAAACATTATTATTAATATTAAGTACATACATACATATGTATGTACATCCAGTGAAGGAAGGAAATTGAATAATATTAAAGATTCTTATCTCGACACACACATTCCTCGTAACATTTGTAAACTCATAAATTCATTTAACGACATTCGACTATTTCTAGACTTTTAATAGAGGAAATTTTTTTTATTATTTATTTTTATACTGCTGTTACTTACATTAAGGGAATTTTGTCTTGAACCACAAATAGACTAACATTTAATTTGAAAGAAATTTGTTATAAACAGTCATACCGGGTTTTTTGACACCCAATTTTTCTCATCTCTCTTCAAAGAATGAATTTGGAGCATTACTTTGTGAGTTTTTAATTTAGGAATTTTTAAATTTTGTATTTGAATATTTTTAAGAAAAAAAAAATAAACAAATATTTTCTTTCTTTTTTCGGGAGTTCGTCAGATAACGGTACGTTTCTGTTTTTCGTAGTATACATCGCCAATTCTATACAAATAAACTACCCAGTTCTCATTAATCGAAGTAAAGTTTTTATAAAGCTTTTAATGATTTTCAATCATTTCTACCACTGCTGGTTTGTTCTAAAAATAATAACTAATATCCGAAGATGGATATTAACTAATAGCTCGATTTTCGTTGCCAGTTGCCAAATTATTTATTTTCATCAGATTGTACTCTAAAAATATATGCACGAACATTGACTTTTCCTAAGATGAGAAAAAAAAACGGTAACATCCTAAGAAATGTCAATATAATAGTTTAAAAAAACGCATGTAAGCTCGAACTTTTAGAATTTCTGAGCCCGCGTCAATACGTTCCCAAAAAAAAAATTGCTTATCCCTCAGAAAACTGGCAATTACTATTTTCGGCTGGGTTGGAGCCTTTACTGCATTAATCAAATTTTTATAGCCTAACACGCCAACAGAGCTCAGTTAAAGCACATGGTTTGAGTCAAAGGTTATATATTTTAAAATTAGATTTCACACATTAATAGTGCGTTAGCAAAATCTAGTACTAACGTAGGGTTGTTATCCGTCCTCTTTTTCCCGGACGCTGTTCTCTTTTTGGGATCTCTGTCCTCGGAAAAAATTAGCGTCCGGAAACGTCCTACTTTTTAAGGAAATTTTTTCGCTTTTGAATTGGTTGACAAATTGTATTTATTAAAAGCTAAACTAAAAAGGGAGTAATGAATGTAAAAAGCGGGAAGAAGACTTGTAAATCTTAGAAATTAATTCAAAATCTGAAATTGTAAGAAATATTTCTGTATTTGGTGCCTGAAATTAAATGTTTCTATGTTTTTAAATATTTTATATGCCGTGGAAAATGACTTAATATACAATCACCATAAAATGTACTGCATGTAAACCAAAGAGGTTCATATTCAATGCAAAAGGTGTTGGTGGGAATTATTGTTATTAATCGTGGAAATTATTTACTGCTCTTATACTACAATAAATTATTTATAACTTTTAATATATAATTGAAAGTATAATATTGAAATAACGCGATGTATTAAGTCAGTCCGCCTGCAAACGTACCCGGCAATTATGAATAAAATTTGTCCCTTTTCCAATTTGTATTTTTTGTTTCCCTATTTTTGCTATTGCTTGAAATTGTGCCCCGGGAACATTAAGTGAACGAAACCAAGCGAAAAGTGAAAAAATCCCCATGAAAAATATTATTCACGATAAGTGGATTTAAAAAAGCGAACACCTTTCAAGGAAAAAGTTGTTCAGGATTGCAATTTGGGGAAAAGGGAAAATTTTTCGAGGGAAATCTGTTCACGATAGAGGTGAATATTATTGGAAAAAATCAATTTCGTTTAATTTTTAAGTCCTACTTTTTTAAGCAAATGTCCGGGTTTTTTTCCTTCTACTGTTCTCTTTTTATAAATTAAGTGATAACAACCCTAACTAACGAGACTTTGGGCGAAGTTCAGTATTCAGTACTCCGACACTAAATTTCTTCTTTACATTCGAAGCACAAAATTTATGTACTACTCACTATCAAACTTAAATTTAGCCTGATTTTCAATTCATTTTTAGGGTCTGTCCCACGATCTCGACAACGTGCGTTTGCATCTGAGCAAAATCTAGTACTAACGAGACTTTGGGCGAAGTTCACTATTCAGTACTCCGAAAGACAAAATTATTTATTACTTACTATCAAACTTAAATTTGTCTGATTTTCAATTAATTCCCCACGATGTTACACTGGAAACAACAACAAAAATTCAAATTTGTTTTTGTTTTGAATGTAAGTGTGCGACAAGTCGGACGCTGGCGACATCGTGGGACAGGCCGTTTAGCTCTACAAATCGTCTTCCCGTTTTTTACATTCACTACGAATTGATAGCGGCAACAAATTTTCCCATGAAATTCTCGATAGCGAGTTTCCCTTCATAGGGTACACAAATTTCAAATTTTATTCACAATAGGGGTGTATATCTACTTTTATAAAATCAACAAAATTAGTTTAGAATTTATGTTTGGATGCTCAAAAATAAATATAATAATAAGAACAATAAAATAATAATACTAATTTTTCACTTAAAATACAGCATCGAGAACAAAATTCTGTTCGATAGAAAATTCGTTGCTTAAGGAAATTTTCGATGGTGCTGCCAACTCATAATAGTAGTTTGACATTCGATAGCCAACGAAGGAAGATCTAAGATCGAATGCAACTCACAATAGGGGTCTATATAAAAATTACTTTATTTTTATTTCAAAGTGCAATATCATCTGGAGTTCAAATTATTTTTACATTTGGGATATTTCAAATTGACATTAAGACTGCTCTATTAATAAAGTTCTATAGAAAAGTAAAATCGTCGGCAGCAATAGAAATGGGTACACATAGGTACTTAAAAATTGCTTAATCACCACCCTCGTATTTTATAATTAGTATAAAAACTACTACTATATAACTACTGTATATAATATTTATACACACATACATAAATATGTATGTATGTGTATCAACATAATGACTGTCATTAAAACATAAGCACGCTTATACTTTAATATCATTAGAAATAAATAAACAGGGATAAACTGCAACAAAAAGAAGAAAAAAATCCACTCACACAAACACAAAACAAACGAAAGTAAAAGCATTACATGGTTCCCTAAACTGAAATTCAATGTTATTTCTCCAATAACTCATCACACACACACCCTTGCCACCACACCACCTTTTATGGACAAAATATAAAAAAATTAAAAATAGAAAATAGAAAATATAAATTTATTTATTGCTGTATTTTTAACAAACCAGCAGCAGCAGCAGTCCAAACGGATATAGTTTTAAAGACAATTCCATTCAGATGGGGAAAAAAAGAACAACAAAAATAGTTGACAACATCCCATGTCTAATGACATAAACAACTGTTTCTGTTGTTTTTCTTTTCCATTTTGCAGCAAAGTAAGATGCAATAATAACTCTATAGCAATAGCAGAAGTTTTAAAGCGGAACTTCAACATGAAAAAGGAAAAGCAAATAATGTAAGAGAATTGAAAACAACCGATAAAGTCATTAAATTTGTTGCATCCGTAGTTGCAGTTTTTTTTTTCTTTTAAATTATTAACATCAACCTTTAAAAAAATTCTATTCTTCCTTTTATTACATATGTACATATTTATTGGTTTTTGTTTTTTGAAAAATTACTTCTTTGCCTTTTTGCTTTCATAACTGAACTGTACGTACGCTTTTGTTCTGATTATTGTCACCTTGCATTTTGAGATGCGATATTATTTGAGAGTTTATTTTTAGTTTCTTTTATGATGATGTTTTTCCTTACCAAGCATTTTTAAATGAAATTCGAAGACATTTTGTTGTTTATTTCCGTCATCAATTGACATTTAATGCAGTTTGCTCTCAGTCAATATTAATGTTTATTTTTTCACATTGTTGACAAAGAGAATCATTTCAGAAATATCTATTTATTCACATATCCTACGCACAGTGGTGTTTGTTGAAAACAAAGTGGTCAAAAGTGAGGAACTTCTAAAATACTAAAAATTAATTTAATTAAAAGGAGACAAATCTTTAGCACCATATCTTGTGAAGTCTGTAGCTAAGCCAGAGATGGAACTACATAAAATGCAAATTAGCTACGTCCGACCGATAGTTTTTTTACAGTCGCATATTTCGGTAAAAAAATTTCAAAAATTAGAAATGCTTTTACATTTATAAAGTATAGACCTTTCAGTTTTATTATTAAACACAAAACAAAACTTTTTGTGCCAAAAAAAATTTTTTTTTTGGTTGACCTTTTTTTGGAATTACCCATATGTATGCCCCTTTAATTATTAAAGCGGTCTAAGTCACATATTCCTTTGGTCGAGATACTTCGTAGATTCCATTTGAACAAAAGAAAAAATATTATTTTGTTACGCAACATTTTAATTAAAATTTGCACTAGTCTGGATTTATATAAATTAATTTAATATTTATTGAAGTTTTTTAAGGATATATTTAATATTTCGATGCAAAAACGCAGTCATATGCATTTTAAAATTTATAAAACACTTTCATAATTAAGGGCAAATATGTATGTATTAGTGATGCACGAATATTTGTATTGCCGAATATTCGGCCATTTTCAATTCGAATACGAAACATTCGTATTCGTCAAATTCAGGCGAATACGGATACGAATATTTTTCCAAAAAAATTAAATAAATGCATAAATCCTAAACTAAATTTAAATAAATGGGTAAAAATATTAGTTTGTACGAATCCATTAAATTTTTTATAGAAATTTGTGGTTTGTATCATTTTCAAATATATTTACTGACGATCATTAAAATTGCGTGTAGTTTTTATTAACTTTAAAGTACGCCAACAGGAGTATGAAGTTCTTTTTCATAACAATTTTTGAATATTTCATATTGCAGGTGTAAATAGAGCCCTAATTTAATGTCTATAAATTTTAAATGAAATATTCGTATTCGTATTCGCGAATATCGTTTTAAATATTTGTATTCGTATTCGCGAATATCAAAAATTGACATTCGTTACATCACTAGTATGTATGTATATAAACAGGAAATTTAATTAAAAAAACCTTGAACTGAAAAATTCCCAATAAAAAACAAATTATTAACTTGGCAGCACCCGGTCAAAAATACTAGTGTGGCAACACTCTATTCTTGTGAAAGCAATGTATAGCTGTTGTTCTTCCCACTTATTTTCAATCGTATACTTTGTTTCAGCTACGATATTAGTTGAGCTTTTAATTTGTTTAAAATAAAATTTAACATGAAAAGCCTTATACATAAAAAATATGTTGTATTTAAAAGAGTTTTATAAAACAGTCCTTCATACAAAATTTGGTTTAGAAACGCTTTAAAAAAATTATTTTTTACGAAAAAGCAGAATATTTTTACGTGTTTAAAAAAGAAATGTTGGGTAAAGGTGTTCCCTGATGATGTGCATTAGCAACAGTGAAATGCGCGTAAGATCCAGCTAACCCCTCAATAATCAATTTAAATGTATTTTTAAAACACAATACTGAACAAGTAATATATCAGTTTTGGGACAAAATGCGATATAAATATTAACTGCCTTATTCATAAAAAATATTTCAGGTTTATTAAGCGCTTATTTGACATATTTCTATAGGAAATTTGTCAAATAAACCTGTAATAAACCTAAAATATTTTTTATGAAATAGACCGTAAACCTTTTGAAAAGTTTTAAGACAGTACACAAAAATTGGTCTCTGCTTCATTGAACAGTTTTCGTACCACTTCTTGTATCACAAAAAAAAAAAAATAAAAAAAATAAGCGTTTGAAAAGTTAATTTTCAAAAGTGACCTTTACAATTTTTATTTTCAAAAAGCCAGCAGTGCATCTAAATATCACTCTTAAAAACATACCTTTTTAATAAAAAAAAGCCTTTAGAAAGTTTAGAAACTTTTTAAAAAAAATTTAAAATTTTTTTTACAAATATATATATAGTACACTTACCAAAAGACAAGTACCAATTTAAAAAACAAAAGTACTTTTTCCAGAAAACTACCATTTCAAAAAAAGTTCCCTTTAAAAAGTGGCTTCTAGCAACCGATATATTTTCCTAAGAAGTACCCCTCTAAAAAGCATCTAAAAGATCCTTTGGCTGAGTTTACATCTGGCATTTCTAGTGTTGTCATTTTGTGGTGTCATTTTCAAATGTGTGCACTGCCGTTCAATATCAAGTTTTTCAATATCACACAATTTCGTTGTGTAATTGTGACAGGAAAGTGTTCCATCCCTAATTAATGGCAATACGGCAATATTGTCCACATCAGGAACTAATTTTGATATAATGATATTTAGCGTCGTTTGTTTTAGCAATTGTGAGACTTGGTTTTTCGTATTGTTTGTTAATTAATATTTATATAAGTGGATAATCGAAAACTTATTCAATTGGCTAGTCAACACGGTGACATTTTGTTTTTGTGTCTGCAATGCTGCCAACTTGTTCTCACAACCGTCTACATCCGATAACTCATGTTTTAGACTCGGCAGTTTTTCTTGAAGCAAGTCTGAATTTATGGGAGAGAGAGGAGAGAGGAAAGATGAGGGGTACTGACTTGCTTGTACAGAAAAGTTACTTCAATTCTCTTTTGTTATTTCATTCGCGGCATTAAAACAATGGGAAAATTTAACAAGAAACCGTCTGAGTGTAAACAAACGAGCAGTTTCAAAAGAGAATTGAAGATAATTGCTTCAAGAAAAACTGCCAAGTCTAAAACATGACTAAGTAAACAGTTTGTGAGGTAATGCCACACAACGAAAAATATCGGAAATAACAAACGTTGCCACCACTACACATTTTTATTCTTGCTTGCGATGTCACTATATGCCAATAGTGTGTACTAGTGTCCTGCACAAGACTATTTATAAGAACTTTCAAGACATAAGAGATTTTTTCAAATGCTTTACTACAGTGAAATATTCTAAAAGAATCGCTAAACAAAATTGTTGGCAAGACAAACAACCGAGAATATTTCACTGTAGTAAAGCATTTAAAAAAATCTCTCATGTCTTGAAAGGTCTTATAAATAGTCTTGTGCAGGACGCTAGTGTGTACTAATCGCTTTATGATTTTTAATTGATTTGTTTATATAATAGAACATTTGAATTTATGCCGGTTTCTTTAGCTTAAAATTAATGTATGTTTGTATATGTACATTGTACACACAAAGTTGTACACAAAGTTGCGGAAAATGTCATGTTGTTAAACAAAATTTTTTTGTCATTTCATGTAGTTTTTTCTGACTCGCTTAATATTTACGTTGATTTTTTATTTCATATTTATTTTTCAATTTATTCATGAAATCGCTAGGGTACGTTTTCAAATTATTATGTCGTAACACGCAATATTGCATTTTCATTAATAATTTCAGGTTGTTTTTTATAAATAATGTGTAACGTTTTTTAATTGCCTTATTTATATTAAATATATAAATATATGTACATCATTTGAAAATGTTTATAAAGACATGATAAAGAATAAAGTTTTGAAGTTTATTATGACAGTAATTATTATAACAGAAAAAATTTATATTAAGTTGAATGGCAAAAACATACCTGTATGTACCCTGCAGAAAATTTGGTGACAATTTATCTAAACGCACTCGTCATATGACTTGATAAAATGCGATTGTTATAAAAAGTACGGAGAAGTGTGTGGTGAAAAAAGACATATCGTGAAAATGATTAAATATTCAGCATTTTCGTGATGTATCGTCTTGATATTTAGCCAATTTAATTCGGACTCGGTCTAGTATTGTAGTAAATGGCACTGAACATGTTCGATGTGGTTGAATACATGGAACTATCAAATAGTGTAAATACGAGTATGTATAGTGATAATTGCTGCCTGCAATGTGACTCTGGAACCAGTCCCGTAACTATACTTATTTTTATTAACCTAAGCTTAACTGGTATTTATACTTTTGAAATATGAGTGAGTAGTGTGCAAGCCTGTCATACACGAGGTTGTCGGTTCGAATCTCAAAATTTTCAGATTAAAAATAAAATCTCATTGCATTTGTATGAATATAAAATTTATAAGTGTTCATTGTTACAGTTAAATGTCGGAATGATATTTAAGGCCGTGATACACTATCATACAAAGTCGTGCGATCTACGAAAATATACAACCCTGGTGTGATGAATTGTTATTGTCTTTTGAAAATTATCATAAACTCCATCATACCAGCGTTGTACTTTTTCGTAGATCGCACGACTTTGTATGATAGTGTATCGCGGCCTTTATATACATAAAGGGTGTCCCAACAAGAACGCAAGATTTAAATTTTAAATAAAACACAGATATTTACAAAAAAAAAAAAATCGTGAAACTTTATTATATCGTAAAGTAGACAAAATGAGGTTATGTGTGGAACAACAAATCGGGCAGATGGCCGCCGCGGCTTTGCTGGCTTGAGTCGTCGTCAGCTTATTCGCGTAAACCATCGACTTCAAAAAACCACAAAGAAAAAAGTCTAATGGTGTTAAATCGCACGATCTAGGCGGCCAATTCTGGTCTCCAAAACGCCAAACAACACGACCGGGAAATGACTGATGTAGCAATTGAATTGTTTCTCTGGCTGTATGACATGTGGCGCCGTCTTGTTGAAACCACATGCCCTCCACATTCATTTCTTCAATTCTAGGCACGAAAAAACTGGTTATCATTTCACGATACCGAACACCATTGACTGTTTGCGCTTGACCTGCGTTTGAGCGACATCATCACGTACAGCTGCGACATTTTCGGTCGATCGAACTGGTCGAAGGCGCGTTGTTGTCTTTACATCACTAACAGACCCAGTTTGGGCAAATTTATCCATTAATGTCTTTACAGTTGACTCTTTTGGAGCATTATTGTGACCCCAAATTGATCGCAAATTTGCGAACTGTAGCCGCAAAACTTTCACCATTTTGGTAAAACAATTTCACAATGAGAATGCGTTGTTCATTCGTGTAGCGCTTCATTTTTACTAACCTCGTACCTTCTACTAGCAAACAATAACAATTGTTCAAATGTCAAACAATGACACTTCGAATGGCGCCAAATTTAAATCTTGCGTTCTTGTTGGGACACCCTTTACATATAATTTATATTATTCTACACCAAATATCCGCTATGGAATAGTTCAGTAAAAAGTCACAAGATGCATACAAAGTATCAATTAACCCCATCCTAGGCCATCCCCATGTAAAAGTGACTGGTCCGTTTCATAGGAAGTGTTAGAACTCGGACTGGTCCCTATCACTTGGGGACCGGTCACGTGACTAGTATTGTGTCATTTTGATTTAATACAGGGATGTGTGAGAAGATCTGCTTGCTTCAGACTTTATTAAAGGCCTGCTTGATCATCGTTTCAGTATACACCAGCGTTTCAAATTTCTAGCGCTTTGCTTTTGTCAGAAAAGCTTTTGGCGTTTTAATATCCAAAACAAAGACTATAGAAATTATAACAAGAACCAATCAAAAACATTGGCATTTTCACAAAAAAGTTCGCTTCTTTGTCGCGTGCAACAACAAGCAATTATGCTTGTATTTCAGAAGAATTTGACTAGATTTTTCTTAAAATTTTACTTAATATAGAGATGCTGACGATCTACACAAATATACAAAGAAGTAAGAAAAAGTTTCGTTTTCTTTGAAAAACCAAACATATGTACATATATGTTTTGTATATAGTTACCATTCATTTTTAAGTTGTTGAAAAAATCGCAAAATATGTATATGACACTTACCTAAAAAGAAAAGAAAAAAGAAATTATATTAAAATATATTCGACAAATTATTTTAATTAAAGCTGGGCTAATATTTAAGCTAATCAAGGTAATCATAGAATTTTTTTTAACAAATTTTTACTTATTAATATACGAGTACTAAAATAATAATACTGCCCATTATCAAAACTCCTAGTTTTTTTAATGGCTTGTTGCACTATAATGAGTGGTGATTATTTATCTCATTACTTTGTTAGATATAATGAATGGTTGGTAATGAATCAATTTAGTTTTTATTTGCATATTGCACTTGTTATTGTAAAGGATGTCAACTCAAAATTTATAAATTGTCAGTGAAGGCAAAAAACAGTTTTTTTTTTACCCCAGTCTAAGGTGGCTTTTCCACACGCAAAGTTTGCTTTGCAAAGTCCTGAGTTCATAGGAGTGGAGATATAAGATAATGGGAGATATTTTTCTTTCTCTCTCACAAATTCAAGACTTTGCAAAGTAAGCTTTGCGTGTGAAAAACAGTGTTACCAGAATTTCTAAGAATAAAATCTGTAAAATTTAACAATTTTTTCTGCATTTTATTTTTAAAATCTTCAGAGCAATTTTTAAAACAACTTCTTAAAATTTTATTCAAAAAATTTACAAAATTATCCATAATAATACATTAATAAATATTTTTTCATTAACGCATATTCTGCTTGAGAAACTCATCAGTAGACTTCAACCAAAAAAATGTTTGAAATAAGTGTTAGGGTTTTTAAATTAAAACACAAAATATTTTTTTTACAAAATATTAAAAATTAAGTTTAATTTAATTGAAGTTTCAAAACAAGAATGAATAAATATAAATGAAAATTTTATGACATGAATGAAAATAATTCAATGCCAACATGATTATAAATAATTATTATTGATGAAGTTGATTTATTTGCAAGTGTCTCCAACATCTCTTCCTTTTAAAATTAATCGGATATTCCAAATCTGTTACGGGGCTTGCGATTTCGCTGTGGTCTTAAATGCATGACGGGAGGTTCAGCCATAGGAGTGCTGAATGCAAACGAAGTGCTTGATTGATTATCAGGAGTGCATGGTGGAGTATTTGGTACAATTCTTCGTTCAGGATTTAACGTAGCTAAATTATTTTCTGCTTGTTGTTGCTGATGCGATTGATTTATAATACTGGGTTTAATTCCAAATAACTCCAACAAAAGTTGTATTGAGTCTGACTGACATACATTGTTATTATCGTATCGTCTTTTAAGTTGGTTAGCATGAGACCTAATCAATTTTGTTTTATTATAAAAAATGTAAACATTATAGTTAATGTTTCCAACTTTTTCGACTACAGAACCTGGAATCCACACCATTTTATTATTTGTATGTACTTGAGCGTAAATAAGATCTTTCGGTTCAAAACTTCTGTCCTTGGCTGCATGTTTAAAATTGAATTGAGTTTCCATTTTAATATCACGTTGTAATGGTAAAATTGAATGTTGAGGCTTTAGTAAGTCTAATGTTGTCTTAATTTTACGTAAAAGAAATAATTCTGCAGGAGACTTAAAATTGTCTCTTGGAGTTGAGCGATACGTTTGAAGGAATACTTGGAGTATTTCGTGACTATTTCCCTCATCCTTAATTTTTTGTAAAGCTTGTTTAAGCGTTCTTACAAATCTTTCTGCTTGACCATTTGATTGTGGATGGTAAGGTGCAGTCTTAATATGATTGATTCCACGCAGTTTGACAAATTGTTTAAACTGCTCACTGACAAATTGCGTACCATTGTCTGAGACTATTGTATCACAGTGTCCATATCTTGAAAACATTTCTGAAAGTTTAGATATAACTGTTGAAAACGTGATGTTTGAGACTTGATATATTTCAGGCCACTTTGAGTAGGCGTCTATTATTACGAAATAATATTGCGAATTGCATGGTCCTGCTATCTCAATATGCAAACGCTCCAAGGGTTTTCATGCCAACGGCCATGACTGTAATGTATGTTTTGTGGGTGCTGTTGCTGCAACTGCACATTTATGACAGCTTCTTACATAAAATGCAATGTCATCATCTATTCCTGGCCAGTAAACGTGACTCCTTGCCAATGCTTTCATACGTTCTTTTCCAGGATGGCCACGGTGCAACTGTTTTGTTATCATGTTTCTTAGATAATTTGGTATAACGATTCTGTCATTATACATTAAACAACCTTTAACTTCACATAAACTTTCCCGTCTGGAATAAAATTGTGTAAGTTCTGCATTCCGATTTGATTCCCAGCCATGTTTGAGTGAATGAATGACTGATTGTAATAGCGAACATTTCTGTGTTGCTTGTTTTACCATGCTGAAAGTAACAGGTAGTTCATTAAAATGATCCATTAGTGTTGCGGAACAGTTTTCTTCAAAAGTTTTACAGGCAATTACTATTTCTTCATCTGGTTTTAACTTATTGTCGATAAGTCTTGAAAGCATATCAACACAACCAAATTCTTTAGTACTTATGTACTGAATTTTGAAATTGTACAGCATTAAAGTGAGTGCCCATCTTTGAAGTCTGTTTGCTGCGTATACGGGAATATCTTTTTTATTGCCAAAAATTGATAAAAGCGGTTTATGGTCTGTGCACAAAATGAACTCTCGCCCATATATATACTTGTGAAATTTTTTTACGGCGTGCGTATACTAGACCTAATGTCTCCTTCTCAATTTGAGAGTAATTTCTTTCTGCAGGAGTGAGAGTACGAGACGCATGTTCAATTACTTTCTCGGATTTGTCAGGAAAAATATGACAAATAAAAGCTTCAATGCCTTTTCCAGAAGCATCTGCTGCTACTTTTATTGGTAAATCTGGGTTGTAGTGAGTTAAAAGAAGATCAGAATTTAAAATATCTTTAAAAGTTTCGAAAGACTGCTGACATTCTTTTGACCACTCATACTTGGTGTCATCTTGAAGAAGTCTATCGAGAGGCGTTCTTAAATTGGTCATATTTTTAACATATTTTCCGTAATAATTTATAGATCCTAAAAACGATCTAAGCTCAGATATATTTGATGGAGGTGGTAGATTTAAAATTGTTTGTATTTTGGTTTTATCAGGACGTAAACCCGATGAAGACATAACGTTTCCAAGGTATTTTACCTCCTTCACAAAAAATTTGCATTTTTCCAGCTTAATATGAAAACTGTACTCACGGAGTCTTTGAAGAACTTTTTTTACGTCATCTATACCAATTAACATAGTGTCTATTAATTGTTGAAATGCGCCTGGAGCACTCTTAACACCTGGAGCTAGACGATTGAATGTATACAAGCCTTTGTGAGTATTGATGGTAAGAAGTTTTGCTGATTCTGGTGAAACTTCAGTTTGCAAATAAGCATCTGACAAGTCAATATACGTAAATAAGCAGCTTTTTCCAACTTTCGCATACAAATCTTCAGGTCGATGTAATGGGTACATATGTGGTTCCAGACAATTGTTAAGACCTGATGAATAGTCTCCACAAATACGAATTGTACCAATAGGTTTTTTTACGGCAACAATGGGTGCTGCCCACTCTGAGTAATCAACTGGTGTGATTATACCTAATGATTCTAATCGTTGCAACTCCTCTTCTATCAAAGGAAGCATAGCATAAGCAACTGGTCTCTTTGCACGAAAAACTGGTTTTGAATTAGACTTTAGATGAAGTTGCACTTGAGTTTTTGTACATTTGGATGGAAAACTTTGGAAAATGTCTGAATACTCGGTTTTAATGTTATTTAACATAGAACCATCGAATTTGTTTTGTTTGATTTGGGAACAAACACTATTCAACAGTTTATCCCACAAGTGAAAAACTTCAATCCAATCTGAACCAAAAATTGAGAGAGTATCAATGTTTACAACTAGTAAATTGCAAAGTTTTACATCACCTTGTAGCCGAACTTGACATGAAAATTCGGCAATAATCTTGATTTTGTCCTTAGAGGCGCTTATGACAAAACGATTTGTTAGTTTTCTGCCAGGTTTACACATCTGATGCTGTATCGATTTGCATTTTGACATCGAAACTTGTTTCTGAGGAAGAATTCTGTATGTTGACTGTAACAAATTTACTTCTTGCTGCATACGAAATCCGGTTGATTTGAACAACATTGGATTTTGCTTTTGAGTGTTTTGGATTCTTGTTTTTCCACTTCTTTCCCTGGTTGAATTTTTCTGTTGATTTTGGGTGTTTGCAGTAACCTTCTTTATGTCCTATATTTTAACATTGTGTACACATATGTTTTGCGTAGTTGCAATATTTGGAATAGAGCACTGCACCACAGTTCCAACAGGGTGTTTTCGGCTTTGACTTACCATTTTGAACGGCATATTGCTTTGTGTTAGACTGTATAGCATTTAAAGATGAACTCGGTTTAACTTCTACTATAGCTGTGTCATGTTTTAAGTTAATTAACCGCTGAGAGCTAGAAATTAGTTTGTTGATGTTTTGGTTGGAAGCATCTTCTAGAGCTGACAAGCATCTCATGCGAATTTCTGAATCTGTATGAGACTGTAAACCACAAACAAACACTAAGCATTTAAATTGATCAGAGCTCAATTCAGATAATTTAAAGTTTTCACAAATTTTCTTGACACGAGCTCCATAAGAAATTAAATCTTCTTGTGACATTTTAGAAGTTTGAAGACAATTGTATCGAATACTAAACATAGAGGCTTGTATTCCATACATATCCTTCAGGATTTTAACTGAATCCTCGAACGATATATCCCTTGGATTTCTTGGAAGAATATATGCTGAATACTGTCCATAGGCTCTTGTATTGAGTTTTCTCATAAGGAGTCTCACACGAAAAGCATCGTCCAAATCTTTCCCTTCTACGAGAAAAATATCCTCGTCGCCAATTTGTTAGGGTTTTTAAATTAAAATACAAAATATTTTTTTTTTTACAAAATATTAAAAATTAAGTTTAATTTAATTGAAGTTTCAAAACAAAAATGAATATATAAAAATGAAAATTTTATGTTTGAAATTTATTTGCTGGTGGTTCAGCGTTGTCTATATATTTCATTGTTGCTGTAACAAATCATCAGTAGACTTCAACCACACATTTTGAATAGTCACAAACCTCTTATCTTATGCACAGACTTTCAAGAACTATTTGAGAATTCACAAATAATAATATTTTTGAAAATCACAAAAGAAAAATAAGCGTAGTAGGCTTAGAAACTAATAAAAATACCCAGCAAATAATTTATATTCGATATGAATCTATTTTATTATTATTATTTGTGAATTCTCAATTAGTTCTTGAAAGTCTGTGCATAAGATAAGAGGTTTGTGACTATTCAAAATGTGTGGTTGAAGTCTACTGATGATTTGTTACAGCAACAATGAAATATATAGACAACGCTGAACCACCAGCAAATAAATTTCAAGTTAAAATAGACTTCTGACAATATGTCGAATAATAAATTTCTTAAATGTTAAATTTAGATTTTATTTTTCATTTTGCCTTATAATTACTTTTATTGTTATCCAATGGATTTCTAATTGTATAAAGGTGTAGAAAAATAAAATAGATTCAAATCGAATATAAATTATTTGCTGGGTTTTTTGTGTTAGTTTCTAAGCCTACTACGCTTATTTTTCTTTTGTGATTTTCAAAAATATTATTATTTGTGAATTCTCAAATAGTTCTTGTAAGTCTGTGCATAAGATAAGAGGTTTGTGACTATTCAAAATGTGTGGTTGAAGTCTACTGATGATTTGTTACAGCAACAATGAAATATATAGACAACGCTGAACCACCAGCAAATAAATTTCAAGTTAAAATAGACTTCTGACAATATGTCGAATAATAAATTTCTTAAATGTTAAATTTAGATTTTATTTTTCATTTTGCCTTATAATTACTTTTATTGTTATCCAATGGATTTCTAATTGTATAAAGGTGTAGAAAAATAAAATAGATTCAAATCGAATATAAATTATTTGCTGGGTTTTTTGTGTTAGTTTCTAAGCCTACTACGCTTATTTTTCTTTTGTGATTTTCAAAAATATTATTATTTGTGAATTCTCAAATAGTTCTTGAAAGTCTGTGCATAAGATAAGAGGTTTGTGACTATTCAAAATGTGTGGTTGAAGTCTACTGATGATTTGTTACAGCAACAATGAAATATATAGACAACGCTGAACCACCAGCAAATAAATTTCAAATTAAAATAGACTTCTGACAATATGTCGAATAATAAATTTCTTAAATGTTAAATTTAGATTTTATTTTTCATTTTGCCTTATAATTACTTTTATTGTTATCCAATGGATTTCTAATTGTATAAAGGTGTAGAAAAATAAAATAGATTCAAATCGAATATAAATTATTTGCTGGGTTTTTTGTGTTAGTTTCTAAGCCTACTACGCTTATTTTTCTTTTGTGATTTTCAAAAATATTATTATTTGTGAATTCTCAAATAGTTCTTGAAAGTCTGTGCATAAGATAAGAGGTTTGTGACTATTCAAAATGTGTGGTTGAAGTCTACTGATGATTTGTTACAGCAACAATGAAATATATAGACAACGCTGAACCACCAGCAAATAAATTTCAAATTAAAATAGACTTCTGACAATATGTCGAATAATAAATTTCTTAAATGAAAATTTTATGACATGAATGAAAATAATTCAATGCAACATGATTATAAATAATTATTATTGATGAAGTTGATTTATTTGCAAGTGTCTCCAACAATAAGGTAAAAAACTTCATATGTGGATAGAACGACAATCAATATGTTAAGAATTATGTGCACAGACATTATTTATTTATTTTTCACAGAAATTATTTTGGATTACAAAACGTTTAACGAACAAAATTTCAATACAAAATTTTTTTTTGTATAGTTGATAAAAGTTTAACTAAAAATTTAATTGAGTCAATGAAAATTTCGTTTAAAAATTGAATCAATTGAAAAAATTAATTGGCAGAATCAAAATTTTAATGAATTTTTTGTAAAGATGTTTGAATAAATGTTAAAAAATATATCGTTCACGTTAACTGACGTTAAGGTTAACTATCAGAAAGTTTATCGTAAAGTTGTTTCTGCATGTTCTGTAAATCATGCGTTTGCTTGCGATTTTCTATATTGATTTAGGTCAGCTGTTTATTGAAATCGTCAGTGTATAAGTAAGCAATGCAAAGGCAAAATTAACAAAACAAAAAGACATTTCATAAATTTTAATTTTATAATAAAGATTTTGCGAAACTATTACAATTTTTGATTAAAATCCAAAGAAAATTTTTAATTTAATTTTATTTACATATTAACCATTTTAGTGTTTCGTTAAATTTGGGTTTAGGCTGACTTCATTAGTTCAGAGTGTCAGAACATGCCCGTATATGTATGTATGTATATATTAGCTAAAGTTCAACTAATTCAACCTGCCTAATTAAAAATGCTAACAATAACCGATAAAAAAAATTAACAAAATTACAGCAGAAATGCACTCACTTCGCTTTTCATCAAGACACTTGAAATTGTAGCCTTTTTGATAAGAAAATAAAAACATTTGAAAAAGGACGCAAACAATACTAAGGTAAATATTTCTTTAAAAAAATTCTAAGAAAACCTTGCCGTGTTTTTTTTTTCAAGGCATAATGACAATTTGGTGACAACAAAAATTTGAGACTCTTGAAATTTAATCTAGGAGTTAATGAAATTTGTTATTAAGGCAAAAAAAAAAAATAATTACTCTTACATCCAATGGGGGAAGTTATACGAGTGTATGAAACTATATTTTCACACAATCAGCCGTATAAAACAACAGACAAACTGACATGTCACAATGTACTCCATACTATAACATGTGAGTACTTGAAGGCATTTGTTAGGCTATAAGGATTTCTTTAAGACATTTCTGTAGCGCTAAAGACACATGTAATTGAAAGTGAGTACATACATATGTATGAATGTATGTATGTATGTATGTATGTATATGTAAATTTTTTTTAAGTTTGCTTTAGTAAGGCTTCATACATGTTATTAAAGTACGAGTACATATCCCTTAATTGTAAATAACAGAGTGAGGCATAATAGTTGCTACAACAAGAAAGAATAAAGAACACGTAAAATGATCAATAATCCTTTTAATTTGTATACTCCATTATTTGCAGTTCTGTCATAAATATTGTTATCCTTACAATAACAATTTACAGAAGATATTGTAAACGAAGTTTACATTCTGATCTAAGACCCAAATGACAGGCATAAAGACACACAAACGGACTGATTCGCAGTCTTACAAGAAATTATTCCTGTCTGCATTTTACACTCACTTGTTTATTAAAATTTTACTTTATCAGTGTGCAGTTGTGTGTGCGTGTGTATTTAGTATTACAGGCGAAGACAGGAAGCCATAAAATTTTTTGAAAAGAAAAAAAAACTGAGTAAAAATTTAAACTCAAGGATGCTCTCACTCATTCAACAGTACTTTTGGTATCTCATTCACACACTTACACATAAACACACATAAAACCTTAGTGACATGTTCAATTTTACTACATACAATGCCAGGATAATATTTTTAAATGCTGATATATTTGTTTAAGAACTTCCTATCGCTTCTCTGGCTTTTCCTTACATTTCGATAAACATGAAATTTTCGTCCCTCCACTGAGTTTTGTTACAACTTCCTTTTTAAGCTGATTTTATATGCCATCTTTCCTTTGTACCTGCCACACATAATAAATTCTCAAAAAACCCACAAAACTGTGAGAACGTTTGGGAATTTTGTTTTTGTAAAAGGGAATAAACATGTTCTGTTTTTATTGACTTGCAGGCAGCGTTGCCATACACCACTTTCTAGAAATCTTTTAAACAGGCAGGGATCATCTTTATAACTGTGCATTTATGTTAAATGTATAAAACCATTTTCTGAGCAGCCAAGCATGAAATTAAAATTTTCCTGATTTGTATTATCTACGAGTATAATAAAGAAAGTAAGGTATTAATAATAATAACGGGATCAACACTATAAAAAACTCCTTAGTATAGGAAATACTATAGACTTCAGTAATCGGCACTGAAAATTTAAATTTTATCACGAATTTTTGGCAGTTGAAAACCCATATTTATTAGTATATTAGTATAATTTGGCTATAGCTACGACTGTGGTTATGTAGTCGAATTGTAGTTAAAATAAGCATTTTCATATACACACATACATATGTATGTATATTTTATTTTGCATTGGTTGTAGTCGGTAGCCCGCTGTATGTCAGAACGCCCTATCTAACAAAATATTTAAATTCGACTTTTTTATAAGTCATTTGAAGTAAACAAAAGTAAAATAACAAAATTTATTTAGTTTATCTTTAATTCTTCATTGCGCTTTTCGCTTATTTTGCCATTTTGTATGCAGTACCTGGATTCAGTAACTTTTATTACGATAATCGTATCGTTATAATAAATATAACGAAAATTTATCGACTTTGCTATTCAGTTACCATAAAATCAAATTTGTTGAGTTTTTCTTTATTATTCTTTGTGCTTTTCGCTTATTTTCACATTTTCTGTACAGAGCTACCACATAATATTGAATTAAATGGTGAATAAGATAAAGCGGGAGACTATTGTAAAAAATAAGTTACAGAATCACATTATCGTTATCGGAAGCGAATAAATATGTCGATAAATATTACGATTTTCGGTTCGCAAAAAGTTACTGAATCCAGGTACAGGAATGCCACATGAAATACATACATATGTATGTACAATTCAATGGCGAGTACAACACTGATTTAGAGTATCGTAAAAGAGAAATTACAGAATTACATTATCGTTACGTTACGGTTATCGAATCGGTTATTTTATTACGAGTATAATATTTTCTATAAAATTATGAAAATGTTAGTAAGGGCGTCTTGTGTTTTAGATAAGATATGTATGCATATGTATATTGTTTATTGATCATACAGAACGATAAAGATGATGAGCATTAAAAAAAAAGAAGATAGGTGTGTAAGACACACGGTTAGAGCTATGCTGCTTAGCTACCCTGCAGAAAGTGCGAATAGTGAAATTGTGGTGATTTACTAGTGACGTTGTCAGTAGCACTACTGACCAGGTGTACCCAAGCCAATGTAATCATCTATTGACATTTAACATTAGCTTGTCATTGAAAATCCACCACTAGACAGTAGCACTACTGACTAAGTAGTTATTTTGGGAGCACATGGAGACATTGGCACCAAAGATTCACTAGTAAATTTTAAGGGCTCTAGTCTACAATATCGATATATCCTGTCTCGTTGTCAATAGTAAAGTTATAGTGATTTTCTAGTGACATTGTCAATAGTGCTACTGACTAAGTGTACCACCTCCAGGGGAGTATATTTTATAGACTACGGGTGTGGCGATCCCGGGGCCCCAGCTAGGGTAATGTAGCTTTTTCCGCTGACGGACCTTTGGCTCATTACCCGTAAAACTTATGTGTTACTACCCAATCTCTGAACATAAACAGAGCAAAGGATGTGCACATATTTATAAAGGAAAACAAATATTGTACGCCCGTTGTTGTCAGTTAGGTGCAGCGTCACCTAGAACTGCCCCTGAGTTCAAAAGACGATAGAGGTGAAGCCCTTGTGGTGGAACTTCGAGGTCTAACCAGAGGCTACTTCTGGTACTACGGGTGCCGGTTGCCCGACAGCAGGGCTGCTTAGAGATAAATGCATTGCGGTTGTCAAAAATTCTGGTCCGAAATGGCTTTTGTCCTGGATACGACCCCAGGACACTTTGACTTTTTAGTGTCGGGTCTTAGTAGGCACAGAAATTTTGGTGGCGAGCTTGCGTTCTTCTCGCGTGAGTGGTCCTCGCTGCTCTGAAGTTTTGAGTGCATGTAGCGGTCGTTAGTTTCCTTTGCTGAAATGCCGAGTTCGTCCTACCCCTCGGGGTTAAAAGGACGATTTTGGTAGGTGTGGAGTAGGCACTGGTTATTGGCGACACAGGCATGCGTTCATTATGGATGAGTGGTTAGCTGTGCCGGCAATGGTTGAGGAATTTTCTTGGGGACCTCGCTAAGGTGTATACACAACACCTTAGCGTGGAAGCCGGAGAATTATCGTGGTGGTTGTAGTTGCTACCAAAATAGCTGGGAGAATAGTCTTGGCTAAATCAATACAAGTGGTTGCTCTGACGCGGTCAGCCAGACACTATTCTAGGTGCTGTTGCCATTCAACAGAGCTGCTATGGGCACGGACATAGCAGTAGAGTTTAGATAGCTCAAAGTACCTCAGCAAGGTACTTGAATATAGAACAGGTATAACTATATTCAAAGATTGCAACCTATGTGCCTTATGGAGTGGGCCATAGGTTCATTCTAAAAGGGTGCATGAGGGCGTTGGTCTGGCGTCTAACCCACACCCGGTGCTTTGGCACACGTGAGATAAGGCCGTAACGGCAGGTACTCACGTAAAGCAATTGCACATCTGACTAGGTGTACCCAAGCCAATGCAAATGCCTATTGACACATAACACAGTGTTGTCATTCAACAAATCTAACAGTACACTTTAGCACTATTGAGAAGGTAGTTCTTTTACGACCATATGGAGATATTTTAACCAAAGATTCACTCGTAGATTTTAGTGACCCTCGTTTGCATATATTTTTTTAATATTATTGCACAACATAACAAAAAAGAAAAACAAACTATTGACGCGTTCATTGACAATATCACCAGAACTACAATGGAACTGTTGTCTGTAACGTATCTCTACTCACGCATAAAAGGAAAGTTGTCGACATTTTAACTAGTGCATTTGTCGCTGTAGAAAGAGTATTGACATAGAGACATATGGTTCTAGGCTGACTAGAGGGTATATAAAACAAATTGCATGTGCTAAATAACAAGGCAATTAAATTATATTATATGATGATGTCTCAAATTCGCCGCAATTATTTCAAAACGTTTTCATTTATTTCCCATTTTTTTATTTTCTAGATGCGAACGATTAAATGAATATATTGTTTGTGCTCATGTGCAAAAACAATACAAAACAAATGGAGCAATGGTTTTCATTGTTTTTATTTTGTTTTTGTTTCACTCATTTCGTTTATTTTCGTACTGTGCTTTTAAGTACAAAGAAATCAAAACAAAAATAAATTTATAACCGTAATAGTGTCGATTATTTTTGTTACGAAAATCACGTCCTAGCTCCTGGTTCGTGGCACAAAGAGCATAGCTCTACAATTTTATTTTTTATTATTTCAAAGCATCGAGCGCAATTTTTTTTTTAATTGATGCTCATGTTTACAATGTTTCGCAACTTTGTATTTGTGCACGATATATGTATGTATGTGAATAGAGCATCATAAATGGATACAAGCTTTGTATCAATAAATGCAAGTATTGTAACACCTCTGCTCTTGTTAGGCAAACGGGATAACGTTGTAACTTGTAATGGTCCGTCACACAAACAATTTGTTCGCACGCAAATATCTCAGGTCATTAACTATGGCTGGTTGTGATTTTCCAGCCAAATACAAAGGGGCTACACTGTTGTTTCGTTAAACTTTAGTTTGACATTTGTTTAAAAAAACTAGCTGGCCGTGAAGTGTTTATCACTTCGAGCGCTGAACCATGCATTATAATGTGCGGGCAGTTAGCTTGACATCTGCAATTAATAGAGTAACACAATAACAATATCATACCTCAGTTTGGGAATGTTAACAATTGGCATTTCAATAAGCTAAATTCCCGCATTTGAAGACAAGTTTCTGGGAAATCGTTCGAAATGTCGATCCAAGTAAACTTGGCCGAACTTCATTTTTGACACAAACCGATGATTACATGAATTTCATCACTAGTGAATGAACTAGTGATTGAGTTCGACCCAAATCTAGGTTCAAATATAGTAGAATTCTCTACATCAAAGCTCGTTGTGACACCCATATGCCCAACGTCATAATTTCATTTTTTTTTAATTATGTGTAGCATTTTTAGTAAAAGTTGTAAATCTTAAAAAAAAATATAAATTATTTGTACCATTTTTGGAATTTTTTTAAGTATGTATGTATATTATTTTAAATCTTCAAAAACCAATATTTTTATTTCTTTGTAAATTATCTGTATCATTTCTATTTCAAGTTGTAAATATAAAAAACAATAGTTTTTTCAGCAATTTATTAAATTTGCAATAAGTTTACTCTTTAGTTGCTTAAAATTAATATGAGTTTCTGGCAACATTGGCGTGTGTGTGCATTTGTTTTTGTTGTTAATATTAAATTTTTTCACATTGTTCTTTGTCACTTCATAAATTTTCCCCCTTTTTGGTGGGTGTACAACGAGCATGCAAGTATGAGTGTGAGTGTGTGTGTGCGTGTTTTAGCATGTGTCATGTGTTTGAGAATGTACCAATTTTTGGTTAAAGTGCAAGGTAAACAAAAAACACATGTTCATGTTTTTAATTTTGTTGTTATTTTTTTAGTGGTAAACAGCAGGGAAAATTTTGTTAAGAATAATAAGAAATAAAAACAAACAAAAAAAAGAACAATTGCACCAACATGGTTGTATTATGGGAATTTGGGAATTGTTTTAATTTTAATTTAAGTTTCAGTTTTAAAAACATGTTTAAAATAATTGAGAAGAGAATTGTTTTGCAAAAGAGTTAACTACAAAATTAAAATGCCGCAAAGGAAGATACATGCAGATTTTTTAATTTTTTTTTTAATAAATTTAAATTGAAACCAACAATAAAAGCCATGTACTTTCTTTTTAGTTTGACTTAAAATTTTTAAAGATGTATTTTCCTTAGATTTTGTTTGATTCTACATCTTTAGCTCAAGAAAACATTAGTTAAATATGTAATAAGAAACTATATAATATTTACTTAAATTATTTCCCGAAAATTTCACGCTTGAATTCTTAAACTCTGTCTTAGCAAAAAGCAGGAAACTTAAAACAAATATCTTCTTGCTGATTCATAATACAGAATTCATTATTTAAATTTACATTTTTAGACACCTTAAAAAGTCTTGACAGTATTTTTGCTTCTCGCAATTTTTTTCTTCATCTATTTTTGAGTAGCTTTCAAGTTTAACAAAAAAAAAAAAAAAAAAAAAAAAAAAAAAAAAAAAAAACTTCTTTTCATGGCAGTTGTTGTTGTATGTACTCGTATTCAATGTAAAATATAAAAAACACTGTCTGCATAGAGTAAATGTATAAGAAAGTCCCTTTTTTTGTCACAAGAATTTTCAAGTGCAATCCAACAACAATGAAGACAAAATGAAGCAAGTGTCAGCTTTTGTCATTAGAAATGCAACACTGCATAATGTCACTTAAGGTTATACAAAAATGCACGTATAATGAAAGTAGACATAAACTTCTGTAATTTATACAGTTTAAAGGTGTTTTATAACTTTGTTGCTTTATTCTTTTATTCTATCTATTTTACTATTATTCTTTATCTTAACTATTTTATTTTTTTTTCTATTACAAAATTTTAAATGCAAATAATTGCTGAATGCTTTCTGAGGTAATTTGTTTTAATACAAGGGTTAAGATTACTAGAAGGTTTAAGTTGTTTATAAAATTAAGTTATTTAAAGAACATTACATTTGTAATAGAAATGACCAATCATAGGGCAAGTTAAAATATTTTATATTGAGCAAAGTATTAGAACATTTCGATTTATATTATATTATATATATCGTAGGCAGTAGTTTGCCATTAAGACCCAGGGGTCTAATCGTCGCTTTCAATAACGAGCTGAATCGATCACGTTTTTTCCGCTTGAGATTATGGCATTCGATAGCTAACCATACTCATATTATTACATTGTTCGATGGCGAATGCGATAATCTCAAACTGAAAAACGCGATCAAATTAGTTCGTTATCGAAAGCGACGATTAGACTCCTGATTTTAAGTTTTATTATTTTCTTTACTTGGTTTGATGAATTTATAATAAATTATTTTAATAAAGAAACAATGTGTTTCTCATTCTATTGAAGTTGAAGGAATTTTGGTTTTCAATTTTATGAATTCTGTGGTAAGGCCTATTTAAATAATATCATTTAATTTTTTGAATTTAGTAATTGAAAACAAAATTGAGTTTTTTTTTTTTTTTTGTGTATTTCCATATATATGTATCTTGACAGTTAGCTAAACTTCCACAGCTTTTGTGTGTGTATACAATAAATGAGTAACTGAATATAATAAGAAAGAATGAATGAGAAGTTTTTTATTTCACTGACCACAACATTAGCACGGTGGTTTTTTCTCTTTTGCTGCAAACGAAAATTAGCTCGAAAGCCTCAACACAACTGTTGTATTGTGCTTGTAGCAAATGCTTAAGGCAGTAACATTAATTGCTGCTGCTTTTCTGTTTTCTTTAGATTTTTTTTTTATGAAAAAAATGTTTGCCTTCTAGGTTTTAAGTACATTAACACTTTATTTTTCTGCATATTTTTCCCGGCCTGTTTTTTACCACAAAAACTTCATCTTTTGCGGTTTTTCTACAACTTCCTTCCCCTCGCTGAACCCTCACCAACAATTTCCATAGACTTTGTTCAAATTCAAATGGTTGGTGTCTTGTCTAATTAACTTTAAACATTTGTTTGGTTGTGTGTTTAACAAACAAAATAAAATGTTAAATAAATACAGAAGTCTTGAAGGTATTTAGTATAAATGCAAAAGAAAATTAAATTAAAAGAAAAAACAAGAAAACTAAGAAACACCAGAGTGTTGTTGGCAGCAAAATCAGCAGCTGTGATTTCATTTTTTATTAAGTGTTGAATTTCTTTAAGTAAAAATTTACTAAGTATTTTAATGTAATTTGATCATTATTTAAATGAAGTATTTTTTGTTTGTTTTTCCTTTATTTCCTAACATTGTGTGTTTTTTTTTATAATAATTTATTGCGGTTTTAATAAAATTGCAAATGATGAATTATGGGGTGGTTGGATGGAGGTGTCGAATAAAATCGAAAATGAAAACTTTCTTTTTAAATTTATTTTGCGCAAAAAATTAAATAAAACCTTAAGATTTATATTTATGTTTATGGTCACCCAAAACAAAAGTTCACCGACATTTTAAGTAGAATATTTTTCACTTGGATATTTCTTTTGCATGTTTTGTTTTGTGAAACGTTCTTAAAGAGAAGCATTATTATCCATTGACTTTTGATCTCTAAAAAATATTTCTGGGGGGTAGAGAGTCCAAAAATAAAGCAAGAATGCGAGAAGCTATGCAATTGCAAATAAGTGTAAATTTTTGCTTTGCAAAATCTAATATGCGATATTGTCACGTGCGACATAGGAAAAACAGCATTTTCTATTAGTGCGCCGAAAATACAAAAAAAACCATCATAGATTAATTTCAAACAGAGATATTTGGTACAATTAAAATAAAAAAACTTATAAAACTTATAAAAGTTTCTGATCGTCGGTCACGTGCGACATCGTAAGTGTAATAAAGAAAATTTTATGTTACGAATTGGGAGCCAACAAATAGTGGTTTTTTCTACTAATTTTTTTTTTGATTATAACAAAGTAGTCCCTATAATTTTGTCCTGTAAACGACTAATGATTTTAAATTTATTTCATTTTTATTAGACAGTAGAAGAAAATGTCTTTAAATTTTATGATTATTTTTTTTAATGTGCTAGAGCAACGGTTCACAAATTTGTTTTTATTTTGATATCTTTTTTAAGTTTTATTTAAATTTTTAAATTCATAGGCATACATACAGGTGCGAAATCTTTAATTCCAAAAAAAAAACTAAAGATTAGTGGGAAATTTTACTCCACACTGTTTAATATTAGGTACCCCAGACTATGCACTGACTGTTACTGTTATCACTATCAAAAACAGCTGATATTGTTTTTTTTTTTTTTTTGTAATTTTGCTTAGTTTGATAGAAAAGAGACAAATGTCAAAAAAAAAAGACAAATGTCAAAAAATAGACAAATGTCAAGAGATACAATATTTTGAAGACTTTTAAAAATTTGGCTTTGCATATTTAAATAAAAACGATAAGCTTTTAAACAAACGTTCATTTATTTATTATTACATATTCTACAAAGTAAATTTGCAGAAAATGGTTGCATAAAAATGAAAGTGACATAAACATAGCCATAGAAAACAGCCGTTCGAACCAAACTAATGGGCAACACTGTATTCGATTATAGGTGACTCGCCATAGAAACCAATTGAATTTTGGTTCGGTTATGGCTATGTCATTATGGCCATGTCACCTCTAATTGCATCTTAAACAAGTGATCTAACCTAACTTAATCTTGGAAAGGTTTTGAGACCAAGAGCAGTTTTCCAGATATAAGAAAACTTTATTTATCGAAATGTTTGTTGAACGAAAAAAAAAATTAATAAGCCAATGAGATTGTTGTAAGTTTACAGAAAAGAAATGTTGCACATAAAAAGTTTACAACCAATTAAAATATTTATTGGCAACAATATTTTGAGTATAAACGCATTACATACAATATAAAGTGAAAGGCTTTTTTATGTTCTCTATTATTTTGGCGAAAAAATAAAAACAAATGTCCCACAGAAAAAAACCTTGTTTCACTGTTAATCTTCTCGCTTTTTGTTTGTTTGTTTGTTTCTTTATCAAAATCGTTTGTTACTTTGTGTCACTTAAATTAAATAGTTGCAACTAGGGATTGCCGTTCGGTTTTAACCGAAACCGAAACCGCGGTTTTAGCCCATAAAAACCGAAACCGAAACCGACAAAAATACCGTCGGTTTTTAAGTTTTACTTTAACATGAAAAATAATACTTTACATTGAAGACTTTTATACATTACTAAGCATTCTGTAACAATGAAAGGTAAGAAAATTGTAAAATTTTAAGAAAATTATAACAATTCTTTGCAGGAAGAATTGTAATTTGTTATCAAAAAAGCTCTAGCAGATGTAAAGCAAAAAGACGATAATTTTAACGTTCTTCGACAAGAATTTGTACTTTATAAAAAAACGAACAACAAAACAACCAACCAACCAATAACACAATAAACCCCTCTTCAACTGAATGCGAAATAGTGTTTTCTGGTAACTTCTGCACAAAAATAAGATTTCGTTTAAACGACTCTACATTTAACCCTTGAACGTTTCTGAAATTTTATTACTTGAATAATTATATATAAATTTTTTATTCTTAAGCTTTTTATACACATACTCACTACTAAATGTTGCGTTTCTAATATAAGTACCTGCATTGAATACAAACCAGAGAAACTCTATCACCCCTATAGTAAAAATTTTTTCCCTCGAAAATTTTTCCCAGAAATATTTTCCCTTTTTTGGTTCCCGTTAACATGAATAAGGCAGAATATTTTTCACGTGAATTTTTTCACTTTTCCCTTGGTTTTGTTTACTTTATTTTTTCAGGCCAACTGAATTATTATATCGAATAATTTCGATATTTTTCTTCGAATTAAATATTGAAAGTTATAATTATTTATTTTTAGGACAATAATTCCCTACAACACATTTTTTCATAGAGTATGAATCTCTTTGGTTCATAGACAGTAAATTTCATGGTGGTGCACCACGGTGGTATACTTAATGAAAAAATAGCTAAATCAACAGAAGCACCTCCATGAGTACAACTTTAAAGTAAATAAGTTTCGTTTATAACCTAAAATGTTTGTGATTTTTTTATTCAACTTAAATTTATCCGATTTTCAATTAATTTTTAAGCTTTACAAAAATTCTTCCCTTTTTTACATTCACGGGATATTCAAGATAGCATTTTTCTCTTTGAGGGGAATGAAAATTTCACACGAAGAAAAATTCCATTTGTTTTTCACGATAGAGATGATTATTTTTAAATCATCATTTATCTTTCCAGCATACATACATATTTATATACATGCATATTTTTAAAACCGAAACCGACCGGTTTTAGTAGCTTAAAACCGGAAACCGCGGTTTTCTAATTTTCACGGTTTTTGGCAAACCCTAGTTGCAAACAAGCAACATTGTTTGTCTACTGTACGTGTCTGTCTATCTATCCTTCCGTATCCAAATCCTCAAAGTAACTGGCTATAAGTCCGTCTGGCTAACACGAAATTTTATTTTTAAAACTTGGGTTATATTTTCTTCTTGGCTCTTTTACGTTTTACTAAAACAATACATTTCAACTATTTTATTTAAGTTTTTACATGTTTTTTAGTTTCGATTTTAAATGTTTTGTCTTCATATATATATATATATATATATATATATATATATATATATATATATTTGTATGTATTTTTTATTTCACTTTACTATTTTATTTAAAATGTATGTTAAAGTGAAGGAGATCTAAAAAAAAGTCAAAGATCAATGTGACAACATTTAAGAGGAAACTAAACGTCGACATTGTGGGTTCATGGCTAATGCAATCGTTTCTTGTTTTTTTTTTACTTTTTGTTTTCTTCTTGCAATTTAGTCTGAACAAATGCTGGTGTGTGTGGTATAAAAGCTACGTTACTTTATTTAAACTTGGCCATACTTTCTAAAATGCATAAGTAACTTATGGTTGAATTGAAAAATATGTAGCAATAAACGAACCAGACAAAGTGTTGCAGTAACTTAAGGATTTGTTTATTTCAATTTGATAAGAGACAAGTAAATTTCCATCAACGACATTATTTTGTATTTTTGCTAAATGTTTTACAAATTAATAGTTGACAATTTCCCTAAAGCATCCCGATATTAAGGAAATTTATTTGAAAAACAAAATATTTTCCGATAAAAATTCAGCTGCATGTAATTATTTCAAAATGCAGATTAAGGAAATACATACAGTCTATTCTTTATTTAAAGAAAATGTCGCTGTTAAGTGTTAAATACGAGAAATTAAGTCTAATTTAACAACAAAAAACAACTTCCAAAGAACTCAATATGATTAAAATAATGTGGCCCAATGACATTATTTCCCACCAGAGGATATACACTTACCGAAACGTTATTTTTGTACATTAATTATAATTATTTTTTTTGTACATTATGTTATAATTAATATAATACGTATGTACGTGCGATAATTAGCAATACAATAAAAAGACTCCAGTGTATAATTCCTATCAATTCAAAACGCTTTATGCATCCAACACAGGTATTAAGAGCTTTTAAATACGCAATGTTCAATTATTCATTGCTGTACTACCACGACGTTCACTTTGATGTTCTTTATGCAGGGTATACATAAAGTGACCAGATGGTTTTTGCAAAAAGAAGAAGAAAATATACCGCCCAACAGCAGGATTTCAAAATAAATATCTTTTAGAAAGCGGGATGTGCAATATACACACACAGTTTTGTATTTACTTAGGAAACACAGTTTGCAACACAAAAGAAACGCTTTTAAATAAACAAAAGTATTTAAAAAAAATTAATTATCTATATAAACAAAAATCAAATATCGTTCGTTGGTAATCAATAGCATCCATTAAGAGCGGCTGCATCGATTTCGCTATTTTTTAATGTGGCACCTCCCATATATTTTTTTTATTTTGAAATATCTTTCAGCAAGAAACGTGAAATTTTGCGTGGAGAACGATTTTTATAATGTGCATTGTATTACAAAAAAAAAATTTCGAATTAGACATGTTGGGTGTGAACCCTGCCATAAACAACAAATATTTACTGTGAGATATCTTGAAAAACTAATATGGTGAGAACCTTGAAATGTCTCTGGAAACAATTTCAGAATTTAACAAGTAGGCGTGGTGCCTCACATATACTGCAAATTTTTTTGTCTTCAAGAATAATACCAGCGTATAGACTTGGGTCGAACTCGTTCACTAGTTCATTTTTGCCACAAACCAATGATCAAACCCATGTAATTTAAATGAGTTTGATCATTGGTTTGTGGCAAAAATGAACTAGTGAACGAGTTCGACCCAAGTCTAATTTGCTTACAGAGTATTACTGATAGTCTAGAACAGCTACGTTACAGCTACAGCTCTTGAATTTGTTCTTGTTTAGACTTGGGTCGAACTCGTTCACTAGTTCATTTTTGGCACAAACCAATGATCAAACCCATGTAATTTAAATGGGTTTGATCAGTGGTTTGTGGCAAAAATGAACTAGTGAACGAGTTCATATTTGCCACAAACCCATGGTGAAACCCATGTAATTTAAATGGGTTTGATCATTGGTTTGTGGCAAAAATGAACTAGTGAACGAGTTCGACCCAAGTCTAACTCTCAACAGCAAATCAAATTCGCCACTTTTCTGTCAAACTGGACATACTTTAAATCCAGGCTGCCCAGAGAAGCGCCAGAGTGCCGAACATCAATCGGTTTTTTATACAAATTAATACACATACGCTTATACATTTCTCTCTTTTTTCTTTCTGTGGGCAGTTCTGCTTTAAATGATCGATATTAACTTTTTGTATGAAAAAAAATAAGAGATAGTCTTTCGCAAATTTTTGAAACAATATCAAATGAAAAAAAAGTACAATTGTACCTACTTCATCATCCCTGGTTGTGGATGTCGTGATCGTGAAAGCACAAAAAGATCTTTATAAAAGTTTGCACATTGTGCATATGATTTGGGCGTAGCTGGTCTAGAAGGAACAAGAGGATATTACTTCATCATATCTTGGAAGCCAAAACAGTCAAAATTTTGAAATTTTTTCGTAAGCAGTAACGCTAATAACTAAAATAGTATTATGAAAAGGAATCAATAATGGAGCAAAAAGTGTGCCACGTCCCAAGTAAATTAAATATTAGTTTTTTAATATCTTGGTATCTGCTACAAACAAAAACTTGAAATTCCGCTGATTCTGCCGATGATAGAAAATAAAAGGGATTGGAGAAGTGAGCATGGCTCCTCAGAAATATATCTTGAAAACTAATGCAATGAGAATTTTGAAACTCTTCGTGGCTATTGTATAACAAAAAATAGTGAAAATTCTAATAACAAAAATGTCTTCATTTCAAACCGTTTATGGGGTGTAGCGAGGCACACTGGGTTTTCGCTAGTTAAGCAATAACTACACTGAAAACAAATATTTGGAATGAGTTTTTCAAAACTCTAAAAAGCGGGATAGAAATTCTAGGCGGGATCGGCCTGTGAAAAGCGCTATAATCCAGCCTAAAGCGGGATGTCTGGTCAGGTTAGGTATACACGTGACTTAATTTCGTACTTAGCGTATTATGAGTTGTAGTACGGTTTTAAGATACACGTTACTACAAATCGTACTAATTCATTTGAATGAAAAATTGTTAATGTGATGGATTTTTTAATAATAAGTGAACTGAAAAGAAAAGGGGCATGTTGTCGAGGATTGTTAAAATAATGTTTTATTTTCTTTTTTAAATAAAATATCCGCTACATAAAGCTAATTTTAAAATTGATTTGCAGAAAAACTCCGTTTTCTAAATCACCTGCTGCGACATGAGAATGTGTGTTGAACAAACCAGTTTGGACGCAATGTTTTACTTTAAAGAAATCATATCAAAGGGTTATATGTACTTTTATTGCAAAATAGACATATCTCAAAAAATTCGTTTTTCAGCTAATAATGCAGAAAAAACCGTGATATCATTTATTTTATTTGGTGAGTCTCTATTTAGAAATGGCTGATTTTTTTTATTACTTTTTCTGCCCCACTGTGCAAAGTTCACAAAGTGTGTGGCTTGCATAATAGTTGTTGTTATGAAAGTTGTGTTGAATGTTTGTTGTATACGACTGTTTTTATGGAAAACATTTGTATTCGGTCATATTCTGACATATCGTTAGCTAAACTGCAAAAAGGCGTAACCAACAAAAAATTCAAAATAGAGTTTTTGATTGATTATTATAAATGCTATTAAAATACATATCTCGACAAACTTTTACACTTGTGCGATCAAAAATTATGCTTTTATTAAAAACCAAACAAGGAGACTTAACTACAAGTTTGTTCAGTTAGTTACGTCTTTTTGTATTTTAGCTAACGATATGTATGTATATTTTCGTAACAATTAAGTTTTTATAGCAAATATCATTTATGTTTTTTTTATACTACATACATACTAATTAATGCATTATTCTCTTAAAAAATATTTTAAAAATCCTCCTTTTACAATACTCTACGGAAGAATTCAAAAAACTTTCATAAACATTATTAAATTTTACATTTACAAAAATAAACTATTTTAATCTGCCTCCATTGCATAATACAAGTACTGAAACCGAAATTTGACATCAGAACGATTTTGGTTTTATGTGCAGGAATTTATGAAACAAATATAACAATAACAAGGACACATTACGGCCATTCATTAAAAAGGTAACTACCATAAGAATAGCATGCATAACAGCACTATTTTTTCTTTTCACCAGACCAAAGAGTTGTTATGACATTATGAGGCAACAAATTCGGAACCCTCTGCAATGCAAAAACAGTTTGCCAACAGTTGGTGTTGGTGCAGTGTTGTGCATGCGTGTTGATGTGTGTGTCGTCTACTGAACAATAAAGTGTTGCATGTTTAACGTTTAACAATAACAACAACCAACAACTGCCACCACATCTGAATGCGGAAGTTTTGAAATGAACTCTATTGCCGCAAAAAAACTTGAAATACAAAATTTTTTCATAAAAAATATTAATATAAAAAAGTAGTAAATATTAATATACAATGGGCAGGCACCTGCCATGACCGCCAGACTATTTATGAATTTCTCTGCATAAGAAAAAAAACAATATGAACAATATGAAAACTTTGATGATGTTGATGCTTAAACGTCATGTTGCATGACCAAATACAATGTAAATTACAACAGTTGGTATGTAACTGACTGCCTGACAGAATGGCTGACTGACTGACTGACTGACTGACTGACTGACTGACCACTCGTTCAGGCGTAGGAAAGAATGGAGCCAATCAAGCATTTGCCTAATATGCTGCTTGTTAGACAACAGTGGCATTATACGAGCATATACATACGTGTATGTAAGTCAAAAGAAATCACAGAAATATTATTCTTCTCTCAGTGATGACAATATCAAAACAACTATGGTTATGGTATGAAAAAAAGTTAACGGTTGTTTTGTCCCGATGACAGCTGATGAGTAAATTACTGTGATCTCTTGTTTTCCATATTTTGTAGAGAACGTTTTCTACAACTGAAACTGAAGTCGTTTGTTAGGAAATTTGGCATTGAAATTTGTTTTTTGTTTGTTTAACGAAATGCAAATTACTGCGGTACATACATACATACATATATATAAGCAATGCAACAAAGCAACTTGTGTACATTTAAGGATGTTCAATTTATAAAAATTATTAAAGCTTAATAAAGGGTGTATGTAAAACAGATTTCCATAAAAGCAGTTATATTTTTTTATATAAATAAGGCTGTTACAATTTTTGCAGCATATTTTAAAATTGCAACTTTTACTTTGCAATAATTTTTTCCAGCTTGATTCCCATTACGATGTCAATAAAAGCCCCCAAAATGTGCACCAGTTGGCAACGCTGTCGAGGTATAAACAGCTGACAATATCGGCGCTATGTAATAAGTCCCAAATAACCTGCAATAAAACTAAGGAGTTTTTAATCGGGATTTTTTTAATTTTTTTGGGATTTATTTTATCTTGAATTTAGTTGGGCTTTATTAATTTTTTTTTTTGCTTTATTTCATCTTTAATTTGGTTGGTTATTATTGGTTATCAGTATTGAAAAACTGCCAGCAAAACAGCAACAGCACTAAAAAATCAGCTTTTGCTGTGCTGCGAAAACTTTATTTATTTTTTTAAACTTTTATTGCTGTGCTGTGCTGTGCTGCACACATGTCTGCAGTTAAGTCACAGCACAGCTACATTGCGCGTTGTAGATGACTGTTCTGTTGCTTTAACTTCGAAATTTCAAACAGTTCAGTCAAAGTACAGTTTCAAAAGTTCGTGGTCCATTTTGTGTTATAACTGCCGAAGTTATGAATTATTGTTTGTTTGTTGTTGTTGTTGTAATTAATTGTTGAAGAAGTTTAGCCTAGCTAAAACAAAGCGAGAGAAAAACCAACCGTCAAATTTTGTTTGCTGTTGCTGTTGCTTTGAAAAATCAGTTAAATTTTATTTTCGTTTAACATCACAGTCGACAGTCGTTCGTTCGTTTTTTTTTTTTTTTTGTTTTGTGCTTTCGTTTTGCTCTCGGCTTTGAAACTTTTGGCAGTCACAGCACAAAGCAAATGAAATAAAAAAATTGAAGCACTTTCAAACGCTGGCTAAAATATCGTGATAGTTGTCGGACTACGAAATTTTACCTCTAAATATATTATTATGTAATGAAGATGTGTTTTTAATTATTTCATTTTGGTTTTAAACGGCGAAATAAATCTGTGCATTTATGCAAATATTGATTTGGTATTATCATTTTTTTATATTCACAACTTTTTCACTGTATTGCAGCATCTTTCTGAGGGTATGTATTATTATCTGTGTGACTGTATGTACATAATTATTCTATTAAAGAAATTTGTTTACTTCGCTTGTGCTTCTTCCGCCCAATCCTGTCACCATTTCCTTTTGCTTTTATGACCATTATCGTATCTACTTCATAAATTCTCCATTACATAATTGTGAACTTGGAAAACATTTCAAGTTTATTAAGCAACAAAATTATAATATTTTGTTAGGAAACATGTTCATTGCTTTTGTTTTTTTTTATTATTACAAGAAACGAAAATTTTGTAATAAATTTCAATCAGTTCCCATGGCAAAGAGAAGCTGATGAAAATTTTCTCTCCATTTTCACAATTATTAATGATTAATGTCGACCATAAGTAAAGTCATAAAAAAAGAAGGGGAAATGATTTTCATTAGCCGAGAATAAATATTAAAAAAAAAAGAACAACGGCATTTTTTGTTGTTGAATTAAAAAAAAAAAAAGGGATTTTTTTTATTGTCTTAATGAATATCAATCGATATGCATCAGCATTTCTGTTCAAAGTCTTAATAAAAAAAACAACATCTGTTTGTTTCTAAAAATTTTAGAAAAGTTGTGTTTAGAGGAGGCCAGCATAATTTCGCAGCCACTTATTCCATTCGTTCATTCATTCATTCATTGCTCCATTCACTAACACTCGCTGTATGTGTCAAATTTAATAATTTCTTTCATTTGTCATCATTTCATTGAACATGGAAAAGAAAGATCACCAGACGTAGAGAAAGAAACAAATAAGAAGAACAAGGGCAACATACATATTAATAATTCTTATCAATAAATATTAAATTGAGGTTTAATAGCAAATACAAATATATTAACAAAACTGTAAAATACGCTATACTTTCTATTTAATAGCAAAAAAATATATATGTATGTCTATAAATCCTGCTACAAGCCCTTTTATTTATTACAGTGCCCCAACCAAAGTCAAAGCACTATTTAAAAAATTCCGACTGACGTCTCCTTGTTGGTTGGTTTTTTAATTGTCATTGTCATTGTTTGCATTTGTTATTCATTATCATTTTGTTCTTTTATTACGAAACTTTAGGCTTCCGATTATAATAAATTTTATATTAAGAGTATTTATAGATGTTTTTATCATGCTTTCTTCTGCCATCAAAAATTTATTAAGTTTTCTATGATTAATTATAGTTTTTAAAGGTTTAATAAAAATGTTTGTTTTATGTTTTTATTCATGTTTTTTATAATAAAGATGCCACTAAACACTAGGCTTGACAGACAAGGGGATTTTGAGAAATTTCAAAGGTCCAGAAACACATACAGTGCCGGACTATATTTTTGGCACAGTAAGCAATTTTAAATAAAACAACAGATTTCTAAAGAAAACAAATAGTATAAATTTTTATTTTCTAATATTTTGTTAATATACTTGTACTTTATTTTATAAGTACTGAAAAATAAAAATCAGTTCAATATATTTTTAGAAAAATGTTAATTCTTATAAGATGAAAAAAAAATAAATTCAGTATTTAGTAGCGTATCCTCTTTGCTTAATTACTTCACCAAATCTCCTTGGCATTGAATCCACCAATTTTTTGTTACATCGGAACTGATTTTTTTCCATTCTTGTCTTGAGAGATTCTCTTTTAGCTGGGTTTTATTAGAAATGTTGTGCTTTCTTATGCGTTTTTCCTATTCCTTTGTGGTGGGTGCGGCAAAGTAACTATAGTATTGTATAGTCGTTCGGCTACGGTCCTTTCTTTCTTTTTTGGGCACCTCTTTAAAAATTTATCACAATTCTACTCTTTACAACTCACACAATCTATTTTTAGTTACTAAAATGGCGTCATTTAAAACATAACGGAACTTTTCAGATGTTCACAAGTTTAATTGATACCATATCGAACGAATCTTAAAACTATTGCCACCATTTTTTATGTTTTGCCAATAATATTGTCCCACATAAATAGGAATTAAAAATTTTACTTAATTGATTTTCTTGAAATGTTGAATTATTTTATATTTTTCTGTGCCTATATAGTTAACTACATTAACGTTAACAAGTACATGTATTCTATAATTATACATTAAACATATTTTTTGCGTGAATAGTTTCCGGAATTCTTATTACTAAAGATGTGCAAATGTCGTGATTTTATCGTGTCACGCGTGAATGATAAAAATTGAGCTAAATTACTCGTGCGTGAGCTATTTTTAAGAATCACACACGAATTCTTACGCTCTCACGAAATAATATTCCTACATGGGTGCATAAGTTGTACACCATGCGTGAATATTTTATTCGTGAGCGTGCGTGATCGTGGAGATTTTCAAGATCCTTCGTGAGTGAAAGTGGATGAGTGCGTGCGTGTCGTGAGTCAAAAACTCTCACGTGCACAACTTTACTTTTTATCACACTTATTTTCCTTAACAAATCACTGTGCACTGTTACAACAATAAACTTTTGCTATAAACTGCGTATTAAAAATCTTCACATTTGTTTAAAACAAAATTAAATTTAGAACTATTCAAAACCATTTTTTATTATATCTTTCATCTTGCGTTACTTGGAAGCAAAAGAATGCAGTAGTGAATTTATTTTCTTTAAACTTGAAACTGTGTCATAAAAGTTATTGACACTATTGAAGAAAAAAAAATAAACAAACAAAAATCGTCTCTTTTTAGAAAAACATAACAACAGCTAAAGAGCAAAGACCCAGAGAAAGCCAAACAAACAGCTGATAAAAGTATTTGAAATTCAATTTAACAACAATTTCATGGAAAATGTTAATGTCAAAAGGAATTATGTATGTAAGAAAAATATACAAATGCCGCTCCACAACAATGAAAACGTTGGAAAAGTGATAAATACCAATATAGGAAATGTGTGTATGGTTAAAGTGTTAAATAAATATAAAAGAAATTAAGAGAAAAATAAAATAGAAAAAAAGCCGTCAAATTTGCTTATCAACAATGACAATGACAATTTCAATACATAATCATACATGTTGAATATATTTTTGATTTTAAGTTAAAAATTACTTAAAAGATTAAAAACATAAGAAGTTTAAAATTGGTTATTTGTTTTTAAATAAATTAAAACTTAATGATAAGCATAATGGAATATTAAATAAATATGTAAATATTGGTTATGTGGGAAAAATACATAAATAAATTAATCAGAAAGAGAATACAAGAAATGCATATCGTTAGCTTAATATAGAAAATACTTTTTGAAATCAACAACAATATTTTATTATCACTTTTTTGTAAAAACATTATAACAAATCCTTGAATTTTACACTTGAAAATTCTAAGGCTTTTTTTTTAGAAATGCATTTAACTTTATGACAATCGAAATAAAAATATAAAAATTATAATGAAATATAATTTTATTTATTTTTAATCATTTTTTTTTTTAATTATAAAAAAAAACTAAAAATAATTGTGTTTGTGTATGAGTGGGAGAAAATTAAAAATAAAGTTAAATCCATAAAAAAGGTAATAAAACGTAAAAAATCATAAAATCATAAAAGACAAATGAAGAAAAAGAGAACTATATAAAATAAATATAAAAGAAAACTTCTAAGTATTTCTTAGTAGGTATAATAAATTAATTTAAGAAAAAGAAAGAACATTTTTTAAACAAAATTTCTTTTTTTTAAGTTTAAAATTTTTTTTTCTTTTTGAAAAGTATAAATTATAATTTTTATGTGGATAGTTTTGACAAAATTACTTTAAATTACATGCAACTTATAGACCTTTAAAGAAAGCCCGAAAATAAATAATTGAACAGTGTATTCCACAAGATTTGACTTCTTCTCATTTAAGCCGCAGGCACCCAGTGGGAAAAGGTTATGAATATTAAAGGAATGGGTAATGCACAGCATGTATGATTTTATTACTGTTAATACAAAACATGTCCTAGGAAAGCAATTAATTATTTTAATAATGTGTAATTACAGTGTTTGATCAAATTACCCTGTCGTTTCTAAGTGAATGCATTGCCTTGCTTTGGAAAGTAATATATTAATACTTTTCCAGCTGGGTAATATTCAGGGCTATCATGAATAAAATTCCGCGTGAAATTTCTCCCTTTTCCAATTACAATATTTTGTTTTCTCTATTACTTGCTATTAGTTGGACTTGTTTCCAGGGAAAAATTTCACGCTGAATTTTATTTATGATAGCCCTGATTATCAATATTTTTGTTTGCAGTTGTTCACTCATACTGCTCTTGACATTCGCTAAATGCAAATTAATTGTGAGCTTTTTTTTCAAGTTGCCGTCAAGAAAGATTATTTTTAAATATGCACTTACATTTGTATGTATGTACACATGTATGTGTATTTTTTTTCATCGTTTTGTTGGGCAGAATATTTGTAAAATACCCCTTTTACGCACACAAAGTTTACTTTGCAAAGTCTTAATTCAGCTGTGTGAAAGACAGAGGGAGGAATACTATCTCTTTTTGTCTTTCTCCCCACCGAATTAAGACTTTCCAAAGTAAACTTTCCGTGTCTAAAAGGGGTAAAACGAAACACAAAAATTTATTTAGCAGAAATATGTATTCATATATCTATAATTGATCAGCTGTTTAAAATTAAAAAAAAAAAAAAAATATTACAACAACTTATTGGTGAATTTCGAAAACAGTGATTGGATTATATTACATTTAATTATTATATTATTATAATTATTTATTGATTAATTTAATATAATTTTAATATTAATAATAATAAATATTGAACGTGTTTAACAAATGTGGCTTGATAACAGTATTACCATATTGTTTTGGTAACGTCTGGCAAGTCCGATTTATTTTATCATACAGTCAGTGCTGCCAAATGACCATAAACACATTTCTTAATGTAATGCCATTTTGTTTTGATTTGACGAAACTTTATTACCAAATTAGTATTCATTAGCAAACTTTGTATATGTAGCGAAGGAAAGCTTTTTTTGATAAAAATAAAAATTACTGTATACGAGGGCGGATAAATAAGTCCGTGACTTTTTGAATGAAACACAGTTTTTTGTTTGGTCAATAATTTTATCGTTGAAGCTAAATGTCTTTCCATCGACCTATTTCTTTAGGTTTGGAAATAGGAACTAGTCACGAGTGGCTAAATCTGGAGAATATGGCGGATGGGGTACCAATTCGTAGCCCAATTCACAGAAATTTAACATTGAGACTGCACACGTGTTGCCTCGCGCCTCGTCTTGATGAAAAAGAACTTTTTTCTTGGCCATATGGGGCCATATTAAGTCGGTCTAATAAGTTGGCATAATATTCGCCGTTTATTCTTTTTCCCTTTTGAAGGTAATCGATGTGGATTATACTGCGTGCATCCCAAAAAACTGCTGCCATCACCTTATTAGCCGACAAACTCACCTCCAGTAATGGATCCATGTTTCATCTACACCCAGCAAAAAAAAACATGACAAATCATGTGTTGAATCATTGGTTCATGCATGAAACATGTATGATTTTTACATTAGCTTGTCATTGGAGATCATGTGTTTGGGCGAGAATTTAAATACTTTGATATCAATTCAAATTAATGAATTTAAACCCATGCAAGTTCCCTGATTCGAAGATGTTTTTTCACGTAAATACAAAACAAACAAATAAATAAAAATTTTTGTCGCAGGATACGAATCGAGCTTTTCTCACTCTCAAGGCACACTCTCTACCAGTGAGCTACTGTACTCAAGTTATTTGTTGGAGATAAAACTTGTTTTATGAAAATATATTACCCCGTAATATCGCATTTAATGAGTTCAAAAACTATAGCATTACTTACGACTTGCGATGATATTCAGAATGCATTCGAAAAAACAAATGCTCAGGAATGCATGAAACATTACTTCATTTTGAACGCGTTAATTTATTTTTTGTTGAGCAGTTACAAAACGCTGAAAAAACTCATTCGGATTGCGGTTAAACAACACCAAACAATCCTTTGAAGTTGTCACACGTTTACGTTTATGGTCAATTGAGAGCAAACGCGGCAGCCATCTTGCAGACAACTTTCTTAAACCCAGATGATCATTTAAAATCGAAACCACACTTCCATATGATATGCCTATGACATCAGCAACCTCACGCACTTTTATTCTTCGATCGGCGAACACCATATCGTGGATTTTTTAACATTTTCGGGTGTACTGACCTCAATTGGCCGTCCAGAATGTTCAGCGTCTACTTGTGCGACCACAACGAAAGCCAGTAAACCACTTTTTTACCATTGAAATCGATGGTGAAGAGTCCCCATAGTATTTACCGAGCTTTCCTTGGTTTGATTGACGGTTTTTTTTTTCGCAAAAAATAATGTTTAATGGGCACACAAAATTCAATTTTTTTAAATTTTCTTCTCAAAAGGCGAGGACAACGGATTGTTTAAATTTAGACAGGAGTCAACTGGCAGTTTCCTCTTGACAGGAGCAGTATTGCCATTTCAATCAAGAGGCGGGAAATTCAAAAGGACACTGAGTTAACGATCCACCCTCGTATAAAAGGCAATGCACACTAATTTGAGGTTCACCAGATACTTATTGAATTTATGCTACGCGGAGATGATGTGAATTGGTTGACAGCTTCTCCCTATTTTCCCTGTTACAACTTTACTTTTAAGGTTTATTTATATCGCAGAATTTATCTTATATGTAAGTACCGGCCTTTTTCAGTATGGTCGTTTCCATCTCTCGCTCAAACGTATCACAGCAAATTGTTTTAAAATTCAGCTCATTTTATCATCAACTAACTCATCTTTACCGAAAAACCCTTTACTTTACCCAAATTAATGATAGATGCAAAATGTAAATGTTTGCTTCTTTAATTTCATTTCCGTTAAAAAAAAATATTCTTTTCGAGGCCCTAAATTATTAAAATCAACACCCAACATTCAAGTCTCTTCACATTCCGCCCTATTTTATATATTTTTTATTTTTATGCAAAAGCGAAAAAAGAAAAGAATTAAATCTCTATTCATGACATGTTTTATGAATTTTCAACATGAGAAAAAAAAGCGAAGTAAGAAGAACCACTTGAGTTTGCTGGCGTACACATACATTGTTCTAAATACAATACGGACATAATTGACAAATATTGAAAAAAGAAAAATGAATATTTCATCTATAATAAAATGTGAGAGCACATTAAATGCATTCACCTTTTTTCATTTTCGTTCTTTTATAAAATTAGAAAAAGAATGTGGCAGAGCTTAACATTAACATTTTATATTCAATATTCATGCAACATTTGTTCAAAATGTAATCGGGATACAAAAGAATTCATATATGTAGTATGTTTGTATTATAAATTTAACGCAGCAACCACTCAATCAAGGATCAAGTGACATTTTCGGTCAAACAACATTCAAGCACTTTGGGCTGTTGTTTTGCCGGAAGTTTTTTCTTTTGGGAAGTAAAGATTTTTCTAATCGGTAATAACAAGCTATTGTTTAATTAAAGAGTTTGTAAGCTAAATTTTTCACTAGTAAAGCTTTTATTAAAGTAAAAATAAATACCAAACAGTTTTTGATAGCCAGAAAGCAATAATTTCCCGTTGCAAATAATGGCTGTTATTTTACAGTTGCGATGGGTGACATACATACATAGTTTCCAGCAACGTTAAATTCGACTAAAGTGTTTTCGTTATCCATAATCAGTCCAGAAATTATCCTTGGAGTTATTAAAATTTATTTCTACTATGTATTTACATATGTATATAGCGCCATATGCTCCTTACAGGAACGACGATTTTTAAGTATATATAACTTTCCACCCAATTATGAATAAAATTCCGCGAGAAATATCTCCCTTTTGCAATTAGAATTTTTTGTTTTCCCTATTACTTGCTATTAGTTGGAATTGTTCCCAGGGAAAAATTTCCTGCGGAATTTTATTCATAATTGGGTGGTTTAAGTTGGCAATACTGATTGATGTGTGCGGCTCCATTTTAACAGTTGTTAGTTGTTTTGAGTTTGCACTTGGATTCAGTAACTTTTTGCGAAATGAAAATCGCAATATTTATCGATATATTTATTCGTTTGCAGTAACGATAATGTCATTCTATAATTTATTTTGTACAGATGTACACTGTATTTAACTCATCATTTGATTGTACATCATGTGGCATGTCTTCATACAAAATGTCAAAATAAGCGAAAAGCACAAAGATGAATTAAAGATAAATTAAATGAAGTTGAGCTTTTGATTTTACTTTTTTTATTTCAACCGACAGCGATTATCGTTAAAATATTTTGCTGAATAGCAAAGTCAATAATTTTTTTTTTTATATTTATTAAAGCGATGCAATTATCGTAATAAAAGTTAGTGAATCCATGTACTGATCAGAGACTTGAATGCGGCTTTTTTGTCGATAGATATTCGAATATCCTTATTGTATATCCTGTAATAGTGATACACGAATATTCGTATTCGTATTCGAATTGCCGAATATTCGGCAATTTTTAAATATTCGTATTCGCATTCGTATTCATCAAATTCAGGCGAATACGAATATTTTTCAAAAAAAAATTAAATAAATAAATGCTTTATGCATTTATTCCTAAACGAAATTTAAATAATTCGATAAACATATTAGTTTGTACGAATCCATTAAATTTTTTATAGAAATTTGTGCTTTGTATCATTTTCAAATATTATTGATTAAAATTTTGTGTAGTGTTTATTAACTTTAAAGTACGCCAAAAGGAGTATGAAGTTCTTTTTCATAATCATTTTTTAATATTTCATATTGCAGGCGTTAATAAAACCCTAATTTGATATCTATAAATTTCACATTAAATATTCGTATTTGTTTCAAATATTCGTATTCGCGAATATCAAAAATTGACATTCGTTACATCACTATTCTGTAATATCTTAATCGCCTATTAATCGACCTTTTTATTGCTCATTGTCTAGCTTGAAACTAATATTTTGCCCGAAATGGAAAATAAAAACTCCTCCATCCAAACCCTTGCCCGATTTCGATCCGTCTGTGAAAAACATCAAACATGCCCCAACGATTTCTTGTCATCGATGCAGGGGCATGCCAGATACGTTAACATCAAATTTTCTATCGGGCAACGGATTGGAAAATCTCCTAATGAATTTAAAATTTTGGTTTAATTATTTTCTTACAAAAATATTTTTTTTTTCTTTTATCCAAAACGTGTGTGCTACTTTTTTTTAATGTACACAGAAAGAAAATTTCTATACTCATTCTTTCTCACGGGGGTCAACAACTTCAAACACTTGTAAAACGTCCATCTAAAATACAAAATTAACACACGGATTTTTATAAATCTGAACTTTTTTATCACACCCATTAACTACTGTGAAGAAACGAAGACGGAATGTTACCTTACCGTCCGTCTTCTTTTAGTTTCTTACCATCTTTATGACTTTCCGTATTCTTGTTAATTGCACTTTACGCATTCGCTTGTTAAATTTAAATTTTTCAATTAACTCTTTTCAGAGAAAGCATATAAATTACAATATTTCTTTAAAAAAAGACCGTAACTATGTCAATATACATACATACATATATACATAAAATGTTTAAAAATCACGTAAATTCCATGTATATATTATATGCTACAAATGTATGTTTAGTATTAACATGCCATAACTTTAACCTTTTTATGGTGAGCGTAACATAATATTCCACATAAACAACTACAGCAATGACATTCCATCAGCAAAGAAACCAAAACAGTTACAGTTAAATGTAAACATTAACATGACCATTTATTTACATATTTACCAAAACTAAAACTGTTAACATACATTTGAAAACTTTTTAAGCAAACATTTTACAACTAATAATTTTTTGGCTGCTTGGGGTTTCCATTGGAGAAAAAATACCGTGAAAAAAATATGGAAATGATTTTTAAGAGATCTAGTCCTACTTGAGTACATCATATTGTCGATTTTAGAAATTCGATTACACCCTAAAAATTTAAGTGTATTGATAAAATACACTTTTTGGAAATTTGTAGAGAAAAATATTATTATTTTTTAAAACTGAAGTGAAAACCTAAACATGTAGAAGCTAGTGAGCTTTCTTAAGTACATTTACACAATTTGAAATCGACAAAAATTTTCCAATTTTTTTTTTAAGTTTATTGTAAATACTATAAACATATGTACATATTTCTTTTTATGGTTCCGTACACCAAAGGTAAAAAAAAAAACATATTGTAAAGCGGTGTTGCCAGAAGTAGGGGAAAATCCCCATGTGTTTCTGACACTAAAGAAAATCGGACAGATATTTTATTTTGCCCAAAATTTTAGAATTTTTAACCAAATTTCATTCTTTTAATTTCAAATTATTTTTTGTTCAAAATTATTATTCGTACCAATTCTCCAAATGGAGTCGATTTGAAATCTTACGAATTTAGACAACTAAGTCGAAACATATTCTCATATCGCACTTAATCAACAAAATTTTAAAATTTTCAGTAGAGACGAAAAACTGTTTGTGATTACAATTGAAGATAATTTTAAAATCCGAATACACAATCGTGAGCAAATTTAATTTGAAAATATATTTACATTGTATTTATTGTAAAACCTTGCAATTATTCGGAAAGAATCCTTTATGTTTTGAAAAAAGTCATATGTCAAACAAAAATTTAGCAATTTTATCATAAAAACAACCAAATGTCGAATTAAAATCATAGTATAAAACAATATTTATCAACGAAATAGTAATCGGAGTACGTTAAAATTTTTACAGTGGATAGTAATTGATGTTTTTATTTGATTTCTTGCAAAAAGTGAAATTTTAAAAATTTAGAGTTATTGTTGATTAAGTGAAAATCGTACGATTTCAAATCGACTCGATTTACAGAACAAGGCCAATTTTGTTACTACCGAATTTCGTTGCAAGATCTTTTTTATAGTTTCATATAAGATTCACTTTAAAAAATCGCCCTACTACACCTTGAATTAAAAAACTTTGCATTTTCATGGCAGAACGGTTGAAGGTGTTTTAAATTTCATGCCATAACCGCCAAAAAAGCTTAAGCGACATAATTTTCGAACTTAATTTTTTGACCAAACTCGATCTTTTGCGATAATAAATAATAGATTTTCGTCAAAAAAAAACGAGGTCCAAAAATGTGTCGATTAAGCTTTATTGGCGGTTATGGCTCGACATACAATGAAGAGATGGAGTTGCATTATTTCACCTCTCAGTGTATTTCATATACATATGTATTTATGGTTCTAAAAATGATAATGATGACAATGAAAATGATGGGAAGCAATAAAAAAGAACTTCACAGTATTTTAATTCGTATACGTGGATTGATATTAACATTTTCATGTCTGGCATGTACAAAGAAAAAAAAAGCAGCACGTACATTTTCGTAATAAATGATAATTAAATTGAACTTTATGAACTTTAACATGTTTTTACTTTGTTTTAATTTTTTTATTATTATTTTTTTTTTATTTTAAATTATTACACAATTAAACTGAAAAATACGTTTGTTTTTAAATATTTAAATGGTTGATTTAATAAACCTATTTTTAATATTCATTAAATGATCGTCTATCATTTGCAAGCCAAGCTCTTTGAATTCATTCATTCATTCGTTCATTAATAGTCAGTCATACTTGTACTCAAGCACCCAATTACCCAAGTCTGTAAGTATACATATATACTTGATCAAATTAGTAAGTGTAGAGACAGACCGGACGGACTGTCAGTCAGTCGGTCATTCAAACATAGAATGCAAAGTTTGTTACTAATTAACTGACTGATTCGTATATGATTAGCCTAAATAAACTTTAAAGTACTCGTATTAAATATACACACACACACACACTCGCACACATGCATACACACATAAATAATTTATGTAAATAATTTTATTAGTTTACAATATTGTTATTTGTTTGTAATGCGAGTACGCATATTATGATTGTCCATATTTGCTTGCAATTATTAATGTTATGCATTTGCATATGTTTGAGCTTTATTTGATTTTGTACAGATTGTAATAAAGCCGCATTTATTATTGATAATAGTTTTATTAATAGCATATTTAGCAAAATATTTATGCACAAATTGCTTATGTGGTTTTCGAAATTGTAATCATTAATTTAATATAAAGGGTGTCCCAACAAGAACGCAAGATTTAAATTTTAAATAAAACACAGATATTTAAAAAAAAATCGTGAAACTTTATCATATCGTAAAGTAGACAGAATGAGGTTATGTGTGGAACAACATATCGGGCAGACGGCCGCCGCGGCTTAGCTGGCACGCATGCGATCTTTTAATGAAATTTTCAATGGCCGTTTTGCATAAATGCTGCGGTATTTCATTAATGCAGCGTCCAATTTCCTCTTTTAAGGCTTGAGTCGTCGTCGGCTTATTCGCGTATTATTCAAAAAACCCCAAAGAATAAAGTCTATTGGTGTTAAATCGCACGATCTAGGCGGCGGCCAATTCTGGTCTCCAAAACGCGAAATAACACGACCGGGAAATGACTGATGTAGCAATTGAATTGTTTCTCTGGCTGTATGACATGTGGCGCCGTCTTGTTGAAACCACATGCCCTCCACATTCATTTCTTCAATTCTAGGCACGAAAAAACTGGTTATCATTTCACGATACCGAACATCATTGACTGTTTGCGCTTGACCTGCGTTTGAGCGACATCATCACGTACAGCTGCGACATTTTCGGTCGATCGACCTGGTCGAAGGCGCGTTGTTGTTTTGACATCACTAACAGACCCAGTTTCGGCAAATTTATCCATTAATCTCTTTACAGTTGACTCTTTTGGAGCATTATTGTGACCCCAAATTGATCGCAAATTTGCGAACTGTAGCCGCAAAACTTTCACCATTTTGGTAAAACAATTTCACAATGAGAATGCGTTGTTCATTCGTGTAGCGCTCCATTTTTACTAACCTCGTACCTTCCACTAGCAAATAATAAGAATTGTTCAAATGTCAAACAATGACACTTCGAATGGCGCCAAATTTAAATCTTGCGTTCTTGTTGGAACACCCTTTACATATATGTTTTTGGTTATTGAGACTCTGCATCTTTTTAGAAATATTGAGAGTTCAAGGAAAAACGTGATAGTAATTTAAAAAAATATACACGTACACCTAACTCCTTTTTTACACGATACATAGTTGAATTCTTTATGAATTTTTCATTTATATTAAAAAAAAACTTGCAAAAATAATCACATGCATTGCTAATTAAATAAAATTGTTGTATTTAAAACAAAAGCTAAATACTTCTATAAGTTTTTTGCTTTCTAACAAGATGCTTGTTAACATTTCAAATAAGATTTGCTTTAACTCTGTACATACAAATGTTTGAATTAAATGCATTCAATATACGCACACTTTTTTTTAATTGCACAAAACAATATTTTCGGTTAATATGTAATATGTATTTTTCTTCTGCTTCATTAAACTCTATTTCCGTAATTGTCTCATTAATATATCATGAATTGAAATGCGGTTTGTGGGTTTGTTTCCGATATTTTATATGTATGTATATGGCTCATTAAAATTACAAAAAGGAAGAAGAAAGAAAAAAAAAACAGAAAATTTAAGGTTAAAGTAAATTTAGAACTTAACAAAACTATAAACAAAATCTGTTAAAACATGAAAATAAAGCAAATGTCATAAGACGCCATAAGTAATAATGATTTAAGGCGCAAACAGAACAAAAAATAAAACAAAAACAATGACCTATTTTTGCCTGTAAATTCAGTGAAGAAGGAGAACAAGCAGCACAACTGATGTCATGAGTTACACCGGAAAAAAATTATGAAGAAATTAACTAAAGGAAACTGGAAAAAATAAAACACATCATCTGCCAGTACTTGTAAAATTATATGATCACATCCGTAGTTTCTTTGTTTTATAGTATTAATGTATCACTTTTTATTTTTTATTTGTTTTAATAAAATTGTTAAGGGCTTCAATTTGAGATTATACTTATAAAATGAAACTGAGTTAGCAAGCAAGATAATGACTTAACACATTTTGTGCTCGCACTCAACTTTGCAAGATGTCTCGTGTCTAAATAAATGAATGAAGATTCGTGCAATTTTGAAACCATATTAGATGACATGACAGATAAACAAACATCCATACTTTTTTCGAGTATTTTTCCCCTTTCTTGATGAAGATGTTCACATCAAAAGTTGCACTGTTGCCGAAAAGCAAAATTTCAAAGTGCGTACTAGTGGCAACGTTTGTCATTCCCGATATTTTTCGTTGTGTGGCATTGCTTTCCATATAAAAATCATAATGGGAAAGGCGTTGCAAATATTTTGAAAATGACACCACAAAATGACAACACAAGAAATGCCAGATGTGTACTCGGTATTATAATTGTGTGTGTGTTTTCTTGTTTGATTTTAAAGGTACGATATTTTGCATTTATACATATTTCACATTTACGTCAAACATCGAATACCGCCAATGTGAACGGCATTGCACACATTTTGATAATGACACCATAAAATGATAACAAAATATATATCAAATGTGTACTCACCATAAGTAAGTGCGAGATTATCAGAGTATATTCTTCAAATGTGGTGAAACTTTTAATGGCATTGCCAGACCAAACAAAATGGGTAAGAAGTACTTATACAGCGCAGTGATACCTGCATATATTTTTTCTTTGAAATGATAAATACAAGTGTTTGAAAATGAATAATACCTATAAAAATTAATTAATTTAAAGGAAAAATTCAAAACATTATTTTATTAAGTTATTGTGAAGTAGTAATTTTCAGCTTATATTTAAAGTTAAGGAATAATTTTGTTATTCTCAAGAGGCCGCCTATGGCTAAAATGTATTATAATATTTTTTTTAATGGATCTTATGTATTTCTTTTTCGTTAATAGGGCTCAAGGTCATGTGATTAACGAAAAAGAAACATATAAAAATTTCTAAGGTCGAAGAAAAATTATCAACATATTAATGAAAGGTGTGATATTATTATTAATTTAATTACAAAATTAATAAGCGTAGTTTTTACACTTTGTTCCGGTATTTGAAAAAACATTTTTCAAAATCCAAAATCATATATCGTACTTGACATTAGACTTTAAAGTTTAAAGCCAATTGAACCAAGAAATTTTGCCCAGTTGCAAGAGTTGACGTGAATACCTTTAATATTTGTTAGCTGATATTCAGCTTTAAAAGCCATTTATTCATTTTTTTTCAGTTTTTTTCTAGCAACAAAACATGCAACCAATTTGTAAAAAGAAGCCTCTAAGTTTTTAACAAAGTCTTTTTCCAGCTTATTATTAATTGTATTCATCAGATGAATAAAAATCAAATAGTTATTATTAATTACGTTAAAATATAACGTGCTTAGTTTAAATTCGAATTTAGGGCTAAACAAAAATAAGAAGCACGAAAACAAAGAAGAAGCAAAAATACATGCAAAAAGTACTGTGACAGTAAGTCCCTATTTAAACTATGCAAGTGTTATTGCTAAGCTGATTAGTTTATTAGGAGAGAGAGACGGGGGGAAAAGAAACGTTGCTGTTCTCCTCGTCTCTCTCTCCCTGAAACTAATCAGCTTAGCAATAAGACTTGCACAGTGTGATTTGGGACTAATGCCAATATTATTTATAAATATGCTAACAAAGGAGTACAAGCGCCGCAATTTTTTTGGTATTCATGCTTATTATGAACAGCAACGTGTGGTTGATAAGAGAAATTTTTACAACAAAGTTAATAAATCGGTATTACGAAATGTTTGCGGTTGAAAAGAGGTATCAACCATAATTTATCAACCATCAACTACAAAATCACTATTGTGAAAAGCTATCAAAGGAAATTTATTCTCTTTTTTTTTCAACTACAAAATATTGGGAGAAAAATATTCAATCGAACTTATTTTGAAAATAAAATTTGTCTACTAATTTTTATTTTTGTCATTTGATAGCTGTTATATTTTTTTCCTTCAAATGCATATTCACAATAGCGAATACCTACTTAATTATTCACAACTTTATCAACTGGTTTTGGTAATACCTATTTCAACCATAATTGATACATTTTTTCACTTTTCAACCAGTTGATGGTTGCTGTTCATAATAAACCTGATTGTATTGACATGATGTCGATGATGATAAATATTTCAAAATCAATTAAAAATTGTATTGAAAATTTTTTGAGGAAATAATTAATCAGGTAATATTCAAACAACGGATTTAATTGAAAAAGTAATGATAATTTTTTTTCTCTATATACATATATGGCTCCATGGTATCGCAGCTGCAAGTGGAAAAGGCCAATTCAGATAAAGTGATGTATATTTACATGTAACGAAAATAGTTAGAAAATTCGTGTTTGTTTAACATGAAAGTTTTAAAAACTAATCAAGGCCAAGCAAAGCCTGCATTTACAAAAAAAAAACAAAATTATTTTCTTTGCTCTTCTACGATAAAGATTTTTTGTATGGATATAAAAACTAAAAGCAAAATTTAAAAAATCATTATTCTAGTTTTCATATTTCATGTTTAAACAAATGAACTTAACTTTAATCTAACAATTCCCAAAAAAGCACAAATTATTAACTTGACAGCACTTGTTAACACTCTATTCTCGCGAAAGAAATGTATAGCTGTTGCTGTCGTTTATTTTCAGTTACATAGTACCTCTAACAACTAAAACAAAATCGGCCAATGTAGTAAAAGTAAAGCAAAATGATAAAAAACATATTAGCCCAATTCACAATCTTTTGCAAATGGTCTTGCATCGTTGCATGTGCAAAATGGTATAGTATATTGATACTCACCACTAAGAATTGTTAAGATTATGAATTAGGCTATTGATTATAATTATTGAGTTTTTATTTCAACTATGATATTAAATTAAAGTTCTACATAATCAGCCTTTTGTGTAAAAAAAAAAGTTCAGTAATAATAGCGAGCTGCCAGCTAGAATGTGAATTTATTTTTGGCAACTCTGAATTTTAAAGATCACACATTATACAGGGTGGGCCAAAAGAAACCAAGGGGTGTAAAAGTTTAATAACTTTTTTGTTTATTAAATTTTTTTTATTTTTTCTTTCAGATTATATAATATACAAAATGGAAATTTTTTTACACTAAGTATGAAAAATGATGTCCCTTAAATGACCACCGTTTTCAGCTTCGCACTGATGGGCTCTTTTTAGAGCATTTTCCATAACATCTTTCAAAACTTGTGGCTGTAGCGTTCGAATTTCTGCAACAATGTTAGCCTTGAGTTCAAGGATTGTCTCTGGCTTGTTCACATACACTCGCTCCTTCAAAAAACCCCAAAGAAAATAGTCGGGTGCTGTCAAATCTGGCGATCGCGCTGGCCAAATAATTTCCGAATTTCGAGAAATTATTCGCTCTCCAAAAATTTGACTTAAAAGTGCCATTGTGTCTCGGGCAGTATGGACAGTGGCTCCGTCCTGCTGAAACCACATACAAGGTCTGTTTTCAAGAGCAGGACGTAAAATATTTTCTATCATAAACCGATACCGCTCTCCCTTTAGGGTTACAGCACTTCCATCTTCATTCTCGAAGAAGTAGGGCCCAATGACATTTTCAGATGTGATCCCACACCATACTGTACACCTGATGGGGTGCAATTGGCGTTGATGAATGGCTCTTGGATTTTGAGAACCCCAGAACCTACAGTTCTGCTTATTAACAAAGCCATTCAAATGAAAATGAGCTTCATCACTCATAATCAAATTTTCAATAAAGTTGATTTCATTTCTGGCCAACTCTTGATATTTAACTGCAAAATTTAGACGTTGCCGATGATCTGCGGGTTTTAATTCTTGGACCAATTGCACCTTATATGGCTATAACTGTAAGTTTTTTTTTTAAAATGTGCCGTAGTGACGTACGAGACATTTCTAGCTGAGCAGAACGCCTTCTGCCAGATGTTTTTGGTGCTTCGTTAACACTTTGCTGTACTCGTTCAATATTTTCCGCAGTGCGACTTAAACGTGGTCTACCGGTTCGAGGCAAATCTCTTACGCTGCCATGTTGGTGATGACGATTAACTAAGCAACGAATCATCGCTTCAGAGGGCGAAATTCTGACGTTAAAATGTCGACGATATGCTCCTTGCGTTAAAATAATTGATCCCTGGTTTAAATAATAAAATTCTATTGTTCTGGTTCTCTGTTCAGTTGTGAACCTCTCCATTATAAATTTTCCAAGTGTTGTCTATATAATCTGAAAGAAAAAATAAAAAAAATTAATAAACAAAAAAGTTATTAAACTTTTACACCCCTTGGTTTCTTTTGGCCCACCCTGTACATAATTATGAAATATATAAAATGTAGGCATGATTTTGACAAATAAGCTTACATATCGTTACCTTAGTATAGAAATCGAGATTTTTTAATTTTTCGATACATTAGATGTTATTCTATCGAAGTATACAAAAAGCTCGAATACAAAAAAATAATGAGTTAGGACCTTTCTATATTAAGGTAGCGATATGCACGATTGAGTGTATTTACCTTCATATAAGCACACATTAAAAAATCTATAAATGCGAATTTAAACTTTGAAATAAAATTTTGTTCAGCACAAAAGTAGCGAATCTCAGTTGCCCCAGGATAGTTTTGAAAAAAAAAAATATAATTTGTACAAAATTTTAACTATAATTTTTAGAAAAAAATTTTAAGAAAAACGCCAAATTGTCAACACTTTTAATTACTGATATTAAACAAGCGAAATAAAGCAGATGAGCAAGCAGCCCTCTGGATTCATAGACCGTTTGACAGCTAAAGCAAGCAACAACAAACAAAGCGAAATATTACAGCATACAGTTCAACCAAGCGTACCTCTACAAGCCAAAGGCCAAATGCGCTAAATTTATAATTAACTAAAAATATTTTAAAATAAACTGTAAAATAATTTAAACTAAATTGTATGTATGTAAATAAATGTAAGTATTTTTTATTCCCAATTCCTTGATGTAAAACCAAATTGTAAAAAGTCTAGCCAAGTTATTTTTTATACTATTTTTTTTGCCAAAATCAATAGTTTAGTTTAGTTTCTGCAGATAAATCTTTATATACATTGATACACATTTTCTATGCAATAATATGCAGCCATTTTAAGAGCCAAGCCAAAAAAAAATATGTGTAAAAGTAAAGAAAATATTTTTTTATTACTCGTATTATTCATCAGCACCCTAACAAATCGTGATGTTATAAATTTTTTGTTTTGTTTTTTTCCCAATTTTATTTTACAATTACTGTTTTAATTTCTTGGCATGTCCAGTGTGTAAAGTATATTCAGTTTGAAATATGTTTAAATTTCTCATGTTCCATTTTTCCTTTTACGGTTTTTAATTAAAACCATGATTTGATAAAGTGTTAAGGGAAAATCAAATATTGTTAATTAAAATAAATGTTAATGTCGTAATGTAATTTTTGTGTAATTAAAAAACGTGAGCATACAAAAAAAACTACAAAATTAGTTTTATTGCAGTTAAAGTGTTATGGAGCATTTCTTAATGACTTTCATAAATATTTAAAGGCTTTAAAATACAATTCTTATGATTCCAATTAGACGTGACATAACCATAACTATACAAAACAGCTGTTCGAACCAAACTTAGGGGCAACACTGTATATGATTATAGGAGACTCGCCATAACGCGAGTTGAATGTTGGTTTGGTTATGGCTATAACATTATTGCTATGGCACGTCTAATTTAAGCTTTATGCTTGAAAAGTGGCAACGTTCGAACCTCTCCACATTTGCAGATTTTAACTATTTTTACACGTTCTGCAGTTGTTCAACGATTCATATTCGCAAATGGTAAACCTTTTACTAAATAAATGACACTTTAGATGACAGATATTTAACAGCTGACAGCCTTGCCAGATCGGAGTTTTGAAACCACTAAATGGATAACCATGTATGAAATTGATTACTGAGGGATTAGCCAGTTTCATTCCACTCACTCATTTGATTCCCGCAGCTTCCTAAACATAATGAATTAATTTTTTATTCGAGTATCTTTCCCGGATGATTACTCCAAAAATCATGACTTTTTTGATGAGGTAATTAACCGGGGTTTGCTGTAACAACTAGGGTTTTTATCCCAGGAAATCCCGAACCGAATTTCCCGGGATTTCTGCTTATTTTTTTGTTTCCCTATTCCCGGGATTTTTCGTCGGGAATCCCGAAAATTAAGAAATACAAAAAATTGCAACCGTATGCTGCTACACAAAATATACAACTATGCCCATATGATGAATTGCAAAAAGTACTGGATAAAACTATTGTATTAAGAAAAAAATAGTCAAAGAAATAAATATTTGTTTAGCTGTTTATTTGTTTTAAGAAAAAAATAGGATAAAACCGTTCACTTATATTGGATAAAATAAATTATTTGAAGTCGTAAGTACTCTGTGTATCAGTTATGATTGTTTGCCGTTAATTTTTATTATTGTCATAGGAATATGGAGCGGCGATCATTCGTATGGAAAAAAGCACCAAAATCTAACACTAAATGCGTTTTATGCCCAAGAATGCTCGCTTATAAAGGTTTCTCAACCAGGGGTTTGCTTAAGCATCTTTCCAATCGTTTGAATAAAATTTTAATTAACAGGTTAAGAATATTTAACTATAGAATAATATTTTATTTGAAAATAAATCAATGTGTCCATGTACAACTTATGTATGTGCTAAGCAAATTTTTAATTTAGTTTTATTTAATAATATTTTCCCGTATACCCGGGACATCCCGGGAGTGACTAAAAAAATACCGATTCCCGGGAGCTAGAAAAAGTCGGGAAATTAAAAACCCTAGTAACAACATTTACCATTTTTGTGTTTATTCCTTTTCCATTTAAAAATAAAATTGACGTTGAAGTGCTACATTTAAAAGTCAATATTTTTAAAGTCTTAAAACCACATTTTCAATAACTATTTACCGCCCCTTTATGTATTGCTCTCAATGTCATTATAAATGTCATTCATTTTGTTATCCCTATTATCGCATTTTCTCTATCGAAAATTTAATGATCTGACATTAGAAACATTTTAATTACAATTTAATTCACCACTTTTGTTTTATTTCTTTCTTTTTCGAGGTTTTCAAAAGGCTGAAAACCTATAAAATTTAAAAATTTCAAGTGGTCCCTGTAATGAGTTTTATTTGAAAAGTTATTTATTTACCTGAGTGTTTATATCTGTTGCAATACACAGATGCATTTAAAATATACGAGTACTTATATAAGTAGATATTTCTAACAGCTGTTTTCTTTTTGCAAAGAATTTTACGCACTAATTCATTAATAAGGGTTGTTTGTTATTACGAGTATTGTGCACCTTTTGTATTTATTTTTTTGTTAATTTTTATTTCTCTTTTCCAAGTCTCTGGAATTTCAGGTTTGATACTTTTAAAAACAAATAGATTATTAAGCAAAGTATATGTAACAAATAGTGTTGCCCAAATGACGCTTTTCCCGCTTTATTCCAAGCTTTGTTAGGCGACAAATCTCTGGACATACGGTTGTCTTGCAATATGGTCAGTAAAATGTACTAAAGAAATCTTACAACCATGTGAACTGGTAAGTTTTGTCTGGCAACGTTGCCTGAAAAAGTATTGTCAGTCCATTGTTAGACTACACAAGCTGATAATAAATTTACAAACATCTGACAATCCTGTGATTGACATAGCCAGATTATTGTCAAATTGTTATTGTTATTATCAGATGTGTGAGGTTTATGCATTTGACAATGGCATCCATAATAATTTATATATTCAGGATGTGCTGTTCAGACTATGTCGTTAGACCGACACTATTCTTATCTGGGTATCTATATACACTAACTTCGTCAAGAATCAGTGGGCGGATGAACTAGTGTTAGATATTCCATGGACGTCTCTAATGCGGTGTCACTCGCAATGCCGTTTCGCACAATTAAAATTACTATTCTCAAATACTATCTTTAGAAAGCAGGGTGGAATATGCTGAGAATGTGTAGGGTGGCACAGAAAATGTGGCCATACTTCTGCGATAAATGCTCAGAGCAATTAGTAAGAAAAAAAATAGGCCATTATGCGATCGACAGACACGATAGTGGGCTACGTCTTCCCTATAATAAATTTTGTCCCAATTGTCAAGAATAAGACAAATAGACAGTTTCTCTACGAGTTCTCGGCATTGCACACTGCGCCATACACATTTCTAGCAAAACCAGAGTTGTCAACTTACGGGATATTCACCCCAAATTTGGGTTTTTTTTCGCGATTGAGAATAAAAATTTCGTGTTGGGGATCTGGGGATTGTTTTATAACTGATGGCAACAAGAATGATTTTTGAGCTAGGAAATGTGCGTCTGGCAAGTCTAGAAATATGTGTTATTATTCATAGTGAATGGTTTCTATTAAAGAAGAAGTATCAAAGCGGATTAACCAATAATGAACACTATCAAAACAAAGAGCCATAACCGCTAAAATAACTTAAGCGACACATTTTTTAACTTCGCTTTTTTGACGAAATCGACTTTTTACAATCGCAGATAATCAATTTTGGTCAAAAATTTAAGTTCGAAAATTATGTCGTAAGCTATTTTGGCGGTTATGGCGCGACAAAAATACGTAACAAAATGCAATATGCCTTGTTGGAAGCACTTCTTAGAACAAACACTCACTTTAAAAATTATTCAATTTGTTGTGTCAAATTTAAACCTTCTGCTGATATGCTAAATCTTTTTAATACAAATAAATACAATACACAATTTCTGAGGCTGATGAATCAGAAGATTTCGATTCTGAAGTTTTTGAAATGGTATACTTTGGTTAAATTGTTTTTTATACTTGTGTATATTAAACTATGTATGTGTAATTTTTTCTTAACAAGTTTTATATCTACAAATTAAATATAGCCATCGATACGAGTATAAATGAATTTTATTGAATAAATATGTTATTTTTGTCATTATTTTTAAAATAAAATTAAAAAAATAAATTTTTGCAAAAAAAAACTCAATTTGGGGATTTTCGGGGATGACAAATCGAAAATTGGGGATAAGCTCTAGAAAAAAAATGGCAACACTGAGCAAAATACATATTAGACAACAATTGGAGGTATCATAGAATAGTATAGAAAACCTCAAGTGATACATCAAGGCAATGGAGTGGATCTAGTCGGTCTTACCACTGGTTGGGACTCGGACGAATAGAGTGTTATCTAATTAAACCAGCAGGCAATAGCGTTACCATATATATATTTTTTTTTTTTTTTTAACTTCAAATCAACCAAAAAAAAAACTTTTTTCGTGATTTTAGTCAAATTATATTAATAATTGTATAAAATTAATATTTTTTCAAGTGAACTAACAAACATAACGAACATAACTTCAAAGATATGAAGAAGAATAAGAATAAGAAGAAGAAGAAGAAGGAGAAGAAAGAAAATATGTAAGTATTTTAGTCAAAAGGAACGTCAACTTATATACTAAAAGTGCCAAATACCATATCTTTAAAATGTGTGTGAAGATAAATTCATCGAGTTAAATTCATTTTACAAAAATATTGCATCCGATATTTTTTTTGGTACGAATTTTGTACTGAAATTAAGGGGTTTCTTCATAAAAACGTTCACTATAGCCAAACCCTTCTTCCTCAGCGAATCAAAGCTAGTGGAACATGAAGACAACAAATCATACTAAAAAACTGCATTCACAGTATATCTGAATTGTATTTGTGAAATTTTTTAGAAAACTTTTAAAAATATGACTTAGTAAAACACTCTTATTTTTCGAGTTCTATGAGGGAAATGACCACTGTGGCCAAACCCTTCTTCCTCAGCGAATCAAACCTAGTGGAAAATGTTTAAAAGTTTTCTAAAAAATTTGACAAATACAATTCAGATATACTGTAAATGCAGTTTTTTAGTATGCTTTGTTGTCTTTATTTTCCACTAGGTTTGATTCGCTGAGGAAGAAGGGTTTGGCTATAGTGAACGTTTTTATGAAGAAACCCATTAATTTCAGTACAAAACTCGTTCCAAAAAAAATATCGCATGCGATATTTTTGAAAAATGAGTTTAACTCGATGAATTTATCTTCACACACATTCTTTAAAAATCTTATTTTTAGCTAAGAAATCTTTAAGCTCTTTTTTTAACATCTCGAAAAACATAAAAAATAAGATAAATCTGCACATATGGTAACGCTTTATAACTTTCAGTATAAATTTTCTAAACCGTAACAAATCCCTACCTACCCCCCCCCCTCCCCGTGGAGTGTTACGTTATATGTGAAAAGTCCCTTAAGCCCACTAACCAACTAAATAAAGCGCGTTTTCGAGCATTTTCAAATGGTATTTTGTGAATGGCGCAATTGTTTTGACAACACTGAAACAAACCTCATACTTGAACATGTTTAACATGATGTTACTTTACAAATGTTCACTCTCATACTCGCAGTTTAATTTTACACTTAAGCATGTGCTAAGGGAGGAAGGAGTGCATTCTGTTAACTCCCTAATCGTTTAACATGTAAACGTCAAGAGTTTGAATTAGAGAAAACAGTTTGAAATTACTGCAGGGGATCAAGGAATTTTATTTAATTGGCAATGTTCTTTAAAAGAAATTTAATATATATAAAAAAGTTAAAATAAAAAATAAAATATTTAAAAAATTGCAATAATAATAATTAGTTGATTAAAAAAACAGTTGGGGTTTTCCACAGTAAATGTATTGAAATTACATTTTTTGTGAGTACTTTCGTAGGTCCAAAATTAAGCCATCTTCTTCATAAAAAATGTAATTTCAATACTTTTTTTGATCGTTTTTGACAGTTAAAAAGTAGCGGTCGTTACTGCAAGGGATCATTTACTGTGGAAACACCCAGTTTCAATTTGTTGATTTTTTTGTGACATGCTAACCTAAACAAAACCAAAGAAATTTCCAAATTTGCCTTAACTTATTTAATGCTTCTTTTTTTTTTTTTTGATCTGGCATCATTTAATTCAAAGTTGCCTAATCTTGCCCTTTTTCCTGGCAACTGTTTATATAATTAAGAAATTTAAAAATCATTAATCTTACAAGACATTTTTAACTTACGCCTATTTTATTAAAAAGAAATTATTTAAAACCCCAAATATCTACAACTTTCTGAAATCAGAAAAAAAGGTCTACTCAACAACAGACATACAATGTATAACTAAATAAAATTGTTTGACGCCAAAAACTGTTTAAAATACCTGTATACGTGCTGCCTGCCATGGGGCATCATAGAGTTGTAACCCATTTAACAAGTTTAAAATAAATAAGAAAAATATGTAAATTTTAGTTTGTTTATTTTATTTTTATTTTTTTTTTTTTTTTTGCTTGAGTAATATTGTTTATATAGTGCATACGTTAAGTTTAGAGGAAAACTATTTCTATTAGTTTAGGTTTGAAAGCATGAAAGTAAAAAAATAAAAATAACACATGCCAAATATGTATGCAAGTTAGAATAAATTGAAATAGTTCATGTAGATAGTAAGTATGTAAAAGTTTGGTGCAACAGGAATAAATAAAAAGGGGATGATGAACAAAATGTTTACAATTTTATTTCTTCTAAGTCAGTAATTTTATTTATGATACAATAGAATACTTGTATTGCCTATATTCTATTCTATATTTCTTGTATAGCATATAATATTAAAGAGCTTTAACGATATATTAAACATTTGCAGAGACCTTAACTCATTTAAAAATCATAATATGCATTGTAGGTGTAATAAATAAATTGAATTGAAAAAAGTTTATTCGAATACAAGTTAAAGAGAGGAATTATTTCAGTGGTTAAATAAATTTTATATTTCATAAGATTATTCGAATAAAAAGATTTATTTCACTTTTTGAAAAATTTTTTGAAAAATTTTATTAGATTTTTTGAAAAAATTTAAGCGATTATTCGAATTGAAACATTAAACTTTTTATGTATTCCAAGAATTTTATTCGATTTTTAAAAATTTTTATTCGAATAAGTGAATAAAATGGATACAAAAAACTAATACGCATTGACTTAATTTTTAGCCTTTTACCAAAAATGGTAAAGGGTATACATATATATATATATATATATATATATATATATATATATATATATATATATATATATATATATATATGTGTGTGTTTTTCATTCCGTGTGTAATTTCCAATATATGAATATGCGACCCATAAAACAGATAGATACATATATCCTGGGTCCTTATGAATAGGGAAGACGAATGAGGGATGCCCGTCTGTCTGTGCGTGAAATCGGTTTTCCGAAGCTCCCAGAAAAGCTAAAAACTTTGGTCTTGCACTGGTGTGTCAGAAATGGTATTAAATAGATTGGTATTGACAATCAGCAAAATCGGTCAGACAGTTTCAGAGCTGGAAAGCTTAAAACTTCATTTTTCCATATAGAGGTAACTAACTAAAACTATTTTTTTTTAAATAAACTTGTTTTATATTTCAATACGAACTAAACTGGTAATACAAATATAAAAAAACTAAAAAAGACGTTTACAGGATTGGAAAACTTAATTTTTTTTTATATAAAAGTAGCATACTAAAACTAGTTTTTCCTTTTGCTTTCTAAATTAAACATAGATTATGTTCTTAAAAGGAATATATTGGTGTAAAAAATCAGAAAAATCTAAAAGGATGATTCCAGGGTTGGGTAACTTACACTTTTTGTGATATGTAAAAGTAACTAGGTCTAATTATTTTTTTTTTCTTTATAAATTAAATATATTTTATGTTTTTGAGAGAAAAGTTTGGAATAGAAAATTTTAAAAATAAATACCACAGCTCCAGAGCCAGGAAATTTTAACTTTTTTTTTTGATATTAAAGTAACAAAATAAAACTAATTTTTTCCTTATTTCCTGTTTTCTTTGTTCACTTAACATATTTTATATATTTTTTAAAGAACTAGATTGTTATTGGTAAACAGAAGAATCTAAAAGGATGATTCCAGGGTTGGAAAGTTAATTTTTTTTGTATATAAAAGTAACTAGGTCAAATTAATTTTTTCTTTTTTTCTTAATCGGGCTTAAGTTCAGTAATTTCAATTCTTTCCAATTTATAACAAAATACTCGTACTCGTAGTTCATAAGCGAATGATAATGAACTATTTCTAATGCTTTCAATTCAAATTTTATGCAAAGCTTCAGATTTATTTCTACCCAATTTTTATAGGGTGATTTTTTAAGAACTTTCGTATTTGATTTAAAAAAACACATAAAATTTAGAGAAATGTATAAAATATTTCTTTGAGTCGGTAGAAAGATCTACATAATTCAATGTATAAAGATGATTGCATGTAAATTTTGACAGTGGATATGTCCGAATACGCTAGATCCAATTTTGGTATAATTTCTCCATCACGAATAAATTCTTCAATATTGTCTTAAAGTGTGTCAACTGTTGCGGACTTGGCCCTTTAGACATGAGCTTTAACATAGCCGCACAAAAAAAAGTTTAAAGTCGTTAAATCGTAGATCTAGGTGGCCAATTGACCGGCCCCAAACGTGAAATAAACTGTTTACCGAACTCGCCTCTCAATTGGGCCATTGTTTCGCATGATGTGTGGCATGTGGCAACGTCTTGTTGAAACCACATGTCAACAAAGTTTAGCTCTTCCATTTGGGGCAAAAAAAAAGTAACAGGATCGGTCATCACGGTCATCCACAATACTGACGGATACAGCTGCGATATTTTGCTCTGTCCGGTTTAATATTCAGTAATGTAATTTAGTCACAAGATTCCGAATAGCCGCCTCAGAAGGTGGCCTAAACTGACCATAAAATGGAAGAAGTGCACGATACACTTTTTTAACCTATAACGAATTTCGATAATAAAATTTAATGATTTGATTGATGATTCATGGTTAAATTATAACCAAACTGAACATGTTTAAGAGCAACATGATACACGAAAACAACTGAGTTGTCAAACACAGTGTTGCCAAAAAGAAAGTTGCTATAAAATCACCCTTTATACCAGCTACACAGAAAAAAATTTTACTAATTAATAATCAGGTAATATCAATTTAAAATTATATAATCTCAATTAAAAAAATAATAATAATAAATATCAGTAGAATTTTAATCAATAAAATTTTTTATTGAATATATTAATAGGTAAAATTTTTTCCAGTGTAGATATATTCATATTGGATTTAAAATATGTAATTGCAAGGGCTACACCCTGTTGTTGTATATTGAGTTTAGTTTAAAAGTGCAGGCATATTAAATGACTTTAACTATTCAGTTAGAAGTGAGATACGAGTACCAAAACAGCGTAGCAAAGTACTCGTATTTATAAAAATTTTTCTTTTTATACTCGTAGTTATTTGGTTGGTTGGATGGTTTGGTTGAATGACTTGTTTTTTTTTATTGTTATCAAATGGTTGTTTTAAATTTTCAAAGCTTTTTTATTTTTTGGGTGGATGATGGATGATAAACAACACAAAAGCGCCAACAACACAAGAACAGCAACCGTAGTTACCAGCAAGTGGGTATGAGGAAAAAAAAATGTTATGGATGAGTGACAAAACAAAACTTAATTATTTAAAATGTTAATGATGATGATTATGATGTTTTAGATGATTATGACAGTGTATGGTTTAAGGAAAATAACAGACAAACCTAAATTTAACCAAATTTTTAAACCGAAATGTTATATGGGTTTAACAAAATGATGTGTTTGTATAAGCGATTTTTTATAGATTAGAATTTTAAAAAAAGGGAGAAAAAAATAGAAATCAAATGGTTGCAACATTTATGGAATTTTAGAAGCATAGAAAATGTTTATGCACCTGTAGAATGAGAATTGTTTGCTTAAAAGCTTACGATTTTATTGTTTATTTTCAACAGCAGCCTATTGACCTGTTTCCAGTTGGTATTTGTTTTAATACCAGACATGAGAGTAAGTCATAAAGTTAATGGAGAAATATATTTAAAAACAAAAGAAATAGTATAGTGAATATTATCACAGTTTTAAAATAGTGATATACAACATATGTATTTGTTTTTCTTAAAAATAAAGAGTTGATTAAAAAGAGTAATTTCATTTGAGTGAGAAGATTTTGAAATTTTGCTAAAAACGTCAATTAATGTTAAATTTATGCTAGAAATCTGGAAGTTTGGGAATTGTGCCCAGGTTTACTTAATGATAGCCATTACTTCATTATGTGAATCAGGGATGATAAATGAGAAAACCAATTTCGTACCAATTAGCTTTTAAAAATTTACTTTTTCGAACCCAATAGTACTAAAATCGGTATTTTTTGTATTTTTAACTTTTTTTATTATATTTTTGGAACATGTCGCTCATTTACTTAAATAACGTCATAACTCAAAAAAACTATTTTGTCAGATCACAAATTTCAAGTTTTCAATTTACACACGTCTTAATGAAAAATGAAAATTTTGTGTTTGTTTCAAAAAAAAAAAAAAATACTATATGAGGATTAATCGGCATCATTAACTGAAATTTTATTAAAATTAGAGACAGTGGAAGAGGCAGTAAATACATAAATACATATCGTTGATCTCAAGTAAAAAGGCGCTAACGCAAATAATTGCTATTTTACAGGAGAAGGTAAAAACACAATAGAAACTGTAATATTCTTTCTGTAATATTTTTGTACAACTGATTGTAAATACGTTACTTTCAAACTGTTTTAAGCATATTGGAATCACTGAAAAACTCTCAATAAGTCCTTTGTTTGTATTAGACTTTCATGTCTTCGTTTTGATTATGAAAATTCTCTTTCCATATTCGCTGATGAGTGAAAAATTGACAATATTCTCCTGATAACTTTTGAATGCTCATTAGCTCATCCAATTAATTTTTTAAAGCTTGAAACTCGTTATTTATAGTATTATAATTTCCATTTTTTTTTAGAAGTATTTTTTTAATAAGAGATACATACTATACTACTAACATATTCAGTAGTGAATTTTGTTAGCCATGTTAAAATTTTGTTATGAAAAGTAACTTTATTTAGTTTCGCAAAAGTCTCTATAACATTTCTTTTAAAATCCGGTTGTTTAATAGTTCTTTTAAAATCCGTAACTATACAACTTTTAATTTTATTTCTAGATATATAAAGTTTTTAATTTCAAAGTAAATTTTAATCGTTTACATACATATGTATGTAGCATACCTAGCTTTATTTAATTTCATGACTGAAACGATTGATATGATAATAATATAGCAAGTTGTTTATTTCTAACAAATTTTATATTAATATAATAGATAAAATAAATGAAGAGGGCGCTATCACATTGAAAACGAAACACCGGTGAAGTTAGATGTAGTTCTTTATAATAAACCAATCAAGTGTAATGCACATCTAAAAAGGTATTCGCTCTCAACAACAAAACAAATTCGCCACTTTTCTCTCAAATTGATTATACAGGGTGGGCCAAAAGAAACCAAGGGGTGTAAAAGTTTAATAACTTTTTTGTTTATTAACTTTTTTTTTATTTTTTCTTTCAGATTATATAATATACAAAATGGAAATTTTTTTACACTAAGTATGAAAAATTATGTCTCTTAAATGACCACCGTTTTCAGCTTCGCACTGATGGGCTCTTTTTAGAGCATTTTCCATAACATCTTTCAAAACTTGTGGCTGTAGCGTTCGAATTTCTGCAACAATGTTTGCCTTGAGTTCAAGGATTGTCTCTGGCTTGTTCACATACACTCGTTCCTTCAAAAAACCCCAAAGAAAATAGTCGGGTGCTGTCAAATCTGGCGATCGCGCTGGCCAAATAATTTCAGAATTTCGAGAAATTATTCGCTCTCCAAAAATTTGACTTAAAAGTGCCATTGTGTCTCTCGCAGTATGGGCAGTGGCTCCGTACTGCTGAAACCACATACCAGGTCTGTTTTCAAGAGCAGGACGTAAAAAATTGTCTATCATAAACCGATACCGCTCTCCATTTACGGTTACAGCACTTCCATCTTCATTCTCGAAGAAGTAGGGCCCAATGACATTTTCAGATGTGATCCCACACCATACTGTACACCTGATGGGGTGCAATTGGCGTTGATGAATGGCTCTTGGATTTTGAGAACCACAGGACCTACAGTTCTGCTTATTAACAAAGCCATTCAAATGAAAATGAGCTTCATCACTCATAATCAAACTTTCATCTCTGGTTTAAATAATAAAATTCTATTGTTCTGGTTCTCTGTTCAGTTGTGAACCTCTCCATTATAAATTCTCCAAGTGTTGTCTATATAATCTGAAAGAAAAAATAAAAAAAAAATAATAAACAAAAAAGTTATTAAACTTTTACACCCCTTGGTTTCTTTTGGCCCACCCTGTACTTTAAATTATCGCCATGAATTATTTTTGTGAAAATAAAACAAGGGATAGTCTCTCGCAAATTTTTCAAATAGTACCAAATGAGTCACGGGGGTACCAACGTACTTTAAGGGTTTGAATAGTACCAAAAAAATTACAATTGTACCAACTTTATCATCCCTGATGTGAATTAAAACGACTACTAACATTCAATTTCTAGGTCTGACCAGGGCTGAAACAATTTCTTTCACTCGCAACTATTCAACACCACGGGTATCTGGTAGACATCTGAACAAGACACTCAGGGACGAAGTCGCAATGGCCCTTATCAGTTCGTCCACTTGAATTTTGGCCAAACTAATGAGTACAGTGGAATCCGCTTTAGCGCAACACGCTTTACTGAAACAAATCGGATTATTGAAAGCGATACAAATCCCCGCACTGATTTCAAACGCAGATAGTCTTATGGTGCATGTTTTGTCCGTTAAAAAATTAAATGGCAAAATGTATTTGTCCTTTTCGCTCTTACGTACTTTATTGTATTTTTCTATTATATTGTCAATGCAAGTGGCTAGACATTTACTGATTTTAAGCACTACGCTTAACTGTAACAAATTTCAGTAATCCGAACTACGTATTAACTGAAAAAAATTGGGTTTTGGTTATTTCCAGTAAAGCGGAGTCGACTGTAATATGTTATTCAAGTTGTTGCTACTTGGACTAGTGCTACTGACTAGTTCCCGGCTCAGCCGTGTCTATGAGCCAGTGTTTCTCAATATGACGAAATATGCAAAAATATGCCGAAATATTAAAAAATATGCAATAACATATTGAAGCCGTTTAAAGGTAAATGACAGCAAAATGATCGTTAGAAATTTTTTTAATTAAAGGCCATGTTTGATATAGTATCTAAATTTGAATAATTTATGAATTAATTAATTCAATTATTTTCTTAAACAAAGATAAAAATTTTGTTTTATTAACTATTCAAATAATTTGTATATAATGTATATTTAAAACAACGTGATTTGTTCAATCATTTTACAGATATCAAAATGAATTAGAATTCTCAGCTGCATTTAGTAAATCTCAATTATTTTATTTAAATTTTTATACAAAGAGAGATTTGAAATCTGCAAGTTTTTCGAAAAATTTGTTTTACAGCAATTATGCGTATTTAATTTTTTATTAATTTGAATCAATAAATCAATTACTCCGTTTGTTGAAGTAAATCACAATTTCAATTTGAAAATTATGTCTACATTAAAATTTTGCTTATCCACTTAATTGATTTCTAGCGTGAGTCTCCATCAAGCTGTTTAATTTGTTCTACACCATTTTTAATTAGTTTTAATACATTTTTGCATTATTAATGAGTTGTTTAATTCAATCATTAGGTCAATTGATTTTTTTCAATTATACATATTTTTAATTTTATTTCATATTTAAATTTATATTTTTTAAAATAAGTTTTTTAAATTTGCACAAACATATTGAAGATGTTTAAAGTTAAAATGCGTTGTTTCGTGGCACATAAAAAAGAAGTACAACTAGGATGAACGACGGACAGCGACTATTCGTCGCCAAAAATAAAACATATTTATGGATGTATTTGAAAATACATACAATCATAGTTCACAAAATTGGGGCAATCAAAACAAAAAAAATTTCTAAGCCTTCCGATTTAGATTGGAATGCCCCATATATACTCATTCAAAATGTCTTGAAGCGTCATTAAATCAAGCTTAAATTCTGTAATTAAAACGAGTATCTTTAAAAATATATTTAGCATATATATTTCTTTAAATTCAAAATTATTTTATACTTCTCTTGAAAATAACACCTTTTTATGATCAACTCATTTGGTGTCATTTTTGTACTCGTATTAGATGGAGTGTGTAACTAAAACTTTAAATATGCTTTTTTCCATTTTTAGTTTATATTTTACTGTTTCGCCTTGTGGGCTTTTGAAATGGAGCCAACAACGATTTTAAACAAATTTAGTAACCCACGCACTTGTAGAGTTTTCATTTCATGAAGCGTTTTTACTTCTTTACGAGTAGAAAAAAAAGCAATTGAACTGAATTTTTTTTGTTGTTGTATTTTTTACTTCATACTTGTTTTTGGTAAAGTGGTTGGTGTTGTTTTACCACAAGATTTCCTTTTATTTCAAATGAAAAAAATAAAAATAAAACGAATATATAAATATGTAAAATGGAAGTGTTAAGGCGAGTGAGAGAAACTTTTAAAGTTTCACGACTTTTTTTTCAAGTTACCTGAGATTTTCTTTTGTGTCCATTTATTTAAAGATTTATTTTCGAATTTTATTAGCTTTATTTTCCCAATTAGTTGCAAGAGTTCTTGAATAAAAAAAAACGCGCCTACGTTTTTAAATAGTTTTCTTTAAACTCGCGCTCAAGTATGAGTATTTGTAAAATCAAGTGAAAGCTGTCAAACTTGAAGTTGTCAATAAATTTAACATTTTGAGTGCTGTATATTATGTAGCATTAGAAAAGGGAGAGGCTTTCAAATATTTTTTGTTCAAATGGTCTGCAGTAATTAACATTATTTGTAGCAAATAAGTGTGTACATATAAATATATACATTAGGGTGGGCGTTATTTTTTTTTATTTCTTCTACTCTCACCCCCCAAATCGGTTCAGTTTTATGTAAAAAAAAAATACAAAAAAAATTTAATTCCGATAAGTTGTGTTTTAGGGGGTGCGTCCGGCCCTCAAAGTTGGCCCTCAAGCCCATATATTCAATGAATTTTTTTTTTTGGTTTTTTTTTGTTTAGTTTTATTTTCTCTATATATATATTAGTCTCCTGCACAAGATATCTTATAAGAACTTTTAAGACATGACGGATTTTTCAAATGCTTTACTATAGCGAAATCTTATAAAACAAACTTTAACAACATTGTTTTCAAGAATTTTTTTTGAGTATTGTAGGTATAGGAGTAAAGAAGAAAACACTTCGTGACGGAAGAATTTGTAATACTAGCTTCTTTCTACGCATAAGCGCGTGTACAAACGTCATGCATGTATGTGTGTATGATCTTTTATTTTTCTGCGCACATGCAAAGGCACACACATGCATTAACATTAGTTGTATGCGGTTAATCACATAATAGCTTACCATCTACATATTACACACTAGAGTTGAGCGATATTTAGAAACCTGTTACTTTTTCACAGCGATTGAAAAATCACAAATCACAACTGTGACTTAATTAATCAAGTAACAGGTTTTGAAAATACAGTTCTTTCATACAAACTGTGATTGTTCTTGCATGCTTACCTTACAATAAATAAAGGTACCACATTAATTTTTTTTATACCTTCAGCTTTTGTCAAGAAAAAAATCGCCAAATCAAATCATCTTTTCTGGCAACTATGTACAACTCACATTTTTATATCTGCAATTTTATTGTCTCCTGCCTCTTATATATATATTTTTTATTTATTCTCTATATTTAAACGGGGTTGATTGCTAATTGCTTGTTCTTGCTGCTCTTCTTATTAGTATTTATCAAAACACTAATACTAATAAATACTTTTAAGGCAGAAGAGCTGAAATGTGTTAAACCGTGATCACAGTCACTGTTTAATTTCACTGCTGCTCTTCTTATTAGATTTTCTCAAAATAACAGAACTGCTACAAACAAAATACTGTTAAACTGTGATCACAGTCACAGTTTAAAAGAACAGCGATTTAGAAATCACGTTCACAAGGAGCAACATTATTAAAAAATCACGCTATCGCTCATCACTATTACACACACACTCAAACGTACAATATGAAAAATAACAAGCATACACTAATCAACAGTACTTCTTTTGAGTGTTTGTTACAAGCAAGCTGTCTTGCGACATCGCTTCCCAGTGGTTTACGGGGCTAGTGCAGCGCGTGTATATTCTCTAGTTCTTAAAGAACTACCACTAGTGCATCACAATCTACTTCGCATGCTTTTAGCTGTTGAATTTAACATGGGGATGTCCTACGAAGGTGGTAATTTACCCCCCTTTGCATAACCACTACCTAGCAACGTAGATACTAGGGTGATCGACTCGGTTTTTCAACCGGTTTTAAAATCCGGTTTTTTCAAAATACGGTTGTCGGTTTTTTCAAAATGTTGTTTTTTCGAATGTCGAATAGTCCGGTTTTTTTTAAATTTAAAAACCGGCTGAGTCGAATACTTTTCGATTTGTATATTTTGCATGTTTTTTTGATTTTGTATATTTTTAGTGTAAAAGCTCTAAGCTTTTTTAGAGCATGGCAACATTTACTGAAACATGAAATTTAAGAGAAATTATTTTATGAGGTAATAGCAGAGGCGAATTTAATTGGCCTTCATATTTTATATAGAGGTAGATCACCTTGTCCATACATTCATATGTATGTATATACCATTAAGGAATAAACTCCACATCCAACTATAATTTTTGGGGTTTGAGGAAACTTGGGAAGAAATTCAAAAAATTAAATATGCCAATATTTAGGTTGCTAATATATACATATGTTTATACAAAAAATAAACAATTAAAAAATAATTATAATAGCAACAACATAATAGACCATATTTGGATGCCATTTGTTGACGGCTTGGTATCGGAAATCACAGAATTTTCAAACAAGTTGACGACATCAAACATTTTGCACGTATTTTTTCATGTATTTTATGCCTGTATGCAGACTTTTCTCCTATGTGTTTTTAATATTTTTCCTACTGTAGGTGTTATAATTATTTTTTTATTTTCTGTATAAACATATTTATTAGCAACCTAAATATTGGCATATCTAATTTTTTGGATTTCTTCCCAAGTTTCCACAAACCCAAAAAAATTATGGTTGTAATTATGTAGAGTTTATTCCTCAACTTTATATTATATATAAATATTTATGTACTATACATAAGTATATGAAGTTAATTTTAATGTTTTACCTTTAATTTCTGTATTGTAACGTTCATGTATTTACAAGAACTGTTAACCTTTTTTTTATAAAGCAATTTAAAATCAAAACTTTTGTATAATAATTTTCTTACTTAAAAAAACCGGTTGACTGGTTTTTCCTGAATTGTAAAAACCGAAACCGGGTTTTTCACAATTTCAAATATTCGAACTATTCGAAAACCGGTTTCTGGAAAAAGTCGAATAATCGATCACCCTAATACCGACATAGACATATAAACCGCACTATCCCCAATTCAACTGACATTGTGTATTAAATTCATCAAAAGCAGATCAGAAAAGTGTTGATCATTTATAACGGGATCTGTTTATCATAAACATACATATGTATATGTTTTCCACTCGTCGTTGAAAAAAATTCGTTTTCTGCATTACTTGGAGCTATAGAATTAGCTAGCGAAACGGGGGTATCTATTTTTACATTAAATCATTAGACGTTGTTGTCTAGAGAGAGATGTAGATGTGATTGAAATGCCACATGGGTAGCCCCTAGTGCAAATTGAGGAAAAGCGTTAACTACTTCGCATGTCATTGGTGGCAATGGTTCCTTTTCATACCACTGGGTTGTTACAACTGATATACACATACACCAATACATCCATCCATTATAGTACGACATCATTTATTATTGGTTTAGTATAATACATGCGACGTGAATACATTTAAAAAGCATGACGTTTTTACATTTCAAGACGGTTTACTCAGCTCTCTAATATATAAATATGTATGAAATAATTTAATATTATACATGCTTAAAATAAAAAATTTCCATATAAATATAATTTTGTTATATAAAATTTTTGGTATTTTGTTGGTTACTTTTCTCATTATTTTCTAAAATATTAATTTTAGCAAAAAACTTTCTTTGAGACTAATATTGCTCACTTGAAGAGCTAAAATATTGCCATATGTCATTCTTGTAAAATGATTTTTTAAAAAGATAGTCATATGCAAAAAATTACATTGAAAAATGGGCTTGAAGGCCAACTTTGAGGGTCGGACGCACCCCCTAAAACGCAACTTATCGGTATGAAATTTTTTTGTATTTTTTTTTTTTTTTACATAAAACTGAACCGATTTGGGGGGTGACAGTAGAAGAAATCAAAAGAAAAAGTCTCCATACAATTAACGGCCACTCTAATATACATACATGTATGTTCAAATTACGTACACTTAGAAAAATTAATGAGTAGAAATTATGTACATTTATATTCTAGATATTAAATGGGAGGAGAAATATTATAGCATCTTTGAATATAAATAAAAAAGGACTTAGATACAGCGATGCCAATTTAGCGCGTTTCGCGCGTTTTAACTATACCAAGCGCGCTTTTTTTCGTCTTAGTTCGTTTAATAAAAACGCGCATCATTTTAGTTCAATACTTTTTTACTACGAGTATTTTTTTCAATTTAACAATTTTCTAGTATCCAAGACTATGATACATTTTTTTAAATTGATTAATCATTTAGCTGTCGCAAATAAAATTCCCTCGACTGAGGTTAGAATTAAAAATGCATTTTATTACTGTAAATGACATATATTCTGAAATTTCAGAACTAAAAATATGTACTAGTATAATGTCGCAAAAATGTCTATTCCAGCTGAAGTACAAAAAGCATTTCAACCGCAAAACTATTCGACATGTTATATGTTGTTACAAAGTTTGACAAATAAAATTAAAATAAAAACTAAAGATTTCGATTATTTAGATTCTGGTTCTGTATTGAATAATTTTATTTATTTAGGATATAATTTCAAAGAAGCAATATTGCAAGATCTGAAAAAGAGTTACTAAAATTATAATAACGCGCTATAAAATAGCGCGTTTTCAGAAGAGTAATATCACGTTTGGGTTATAAATAGTTGGCATCACCGCTTAGATACATATGTAAGAGTATTATATAGGGTCAATTAAGGCGATTTTTAATTGCAAATGTACTTATTTAGTGGGTATACCTTTACGTGACTTCTAGTTTTTAAAAGTGACAGAAATAAATGTGGAAACTTACCTGAAACGAGAAAATAAAATATATGTATTAATTTATATGTTGAGCAAATATTTCACTTAGATGCTAGATATGTATACAAAAAGATATTATGACATTTATAGTTTTTCATTTATAGCTACTACGACAGAAATCTTATACATTAGAATATAATGAATTTCAAATTGCTCGTAACATAACCTCAATTTGTATGATATACAATGTTGCCAATTTAGCATATTTTGTTCTTGATTCAGCACATTATGTATCGTTAGAACTTAAAACTATAGAATGTCGGTGAAAAAGTTATCATTTCTTAAATGAAATTAACAAGTTAATGTCCTCTTTCCCAACTGCAAAAGAAAACTTTCGACTTACAATTTATATTGAAAACAAAAACAAATTTTCATATTTTATTATTGTTTTCAATATAAATTGTAATTCGAAAGTTTTCTTTGGCAATTGGGAATTAGGTCATAATTATACAAGTGTTCCATTAAGACGTTTTATTTTTAATAGTACGAAATTTTAACAGTTATCATGACTCAATCTGTAACTAATTGGCATATGACAACTAAAAGCTACACCATCAATAATAAATTCAGTGAAGTTCGGCTTTGAACCGCGCACAAAGGGTTTCGTACGGACATTAGATATGTAATTCAATACGAACTTTAGCCTATATAAAATATAGTTATATCATTTTTTTTTCGTTTTTTTTGGGATTTTTTCGGTTTTGAGAGTTTTTTCTTTAGTTGACGATTTTTTATTTTAAAGTTTTGGCTCTTTTTTTAGTTTTCGCACTTCTTTCTCGGCGATTTTTTTTTCGGTTTTTGGCGTATTTTCGTTTTGGCGATTTTTTTTCATTTTGGCGATTTTTTTCATTAGGCGATTTTCTTTCATATAGGCGATTTTTTAGTTTTAGCGCCTTTTTCGCGCTTTGGCGATTTTTTTCAGTTTGGCGTTTTTTATTCATTTTGGTGATTTTTTTAATTTTGGCGATTTTTTTAATTTTGGCGATTTTTTCGGATTGGGCGACTTATTTTTGTGTTAGAATTTTTTTTTTTTAAATTTGGCGATTTTTTTCATCGATATTTTTATATGAAAAGTATGTTACGTTACATTACATCTCTATAACCATTTTCATTACTTTTCACAGTCGGCTAACTGAGACTTTACAGTCGGCTAACTGAGCCTTAATTTGTTGCACGAAATCAGCTGAGCTGCCAAAAACAGTGTTGTTAAGAAGAATATTGCTAAAAAATCACTCTTTATTTGCATTAAAAAATCTGTATACCATGAACCCGAAATTTTCACAAAACACACACCAAACGCACTGAACGCAACACGGCAACGCTGATGATTAAGGTAAAGCATGTTGTTCGGTTCTGCTAGAATTTTTCTATAATAATTGCAAAATATCTTTTGTAATTTGTTTCTTAAAAATCTTCACATATTCTTTGACTTCCTTAATGAAGTTATGAGTATTGATTTTTGTTTATGTATATTTATGAAATATTTTTCATGGGAATTGATATAAAGTTCAAATTGTGTCATGTTAACGAAATCAGATTGTATATCATATGTAAGATTATAGAATTGGCAAATTGAAATTATGCAAACTAAGCTTCAAAATATAAGAAATATAAGTGCTAAAATAGTGTTAAGTAAAAGTCTTTCAAAAATTATTTATAATAAAGATGAGTAGTAGTTCAGTGGAAATATTTTGCGATGAAGAGAATTTAGGAAATGTAGCAGTTACCGCCTTTCCAATGAGAAAATGTGATTGCTTGAAATAATTTTGAATTAAGAATTTCTTTTTTAGCTTTAAAACCTTCCTAAATAAAAAGTAATTGATTTAATTTATTTTTGATTTTTTAATTTTATCACTTTTTTGTTTACAACTAAAAATTTGAGGTTGCCAATATGGCCACTGGTATTACAGCTGTTGGTTGCCAGTTGCCATCCATAATAGCATTTAACCAACTGGTAACGCAACTAAAATTCGGTTGCCATCCATAATCGGGCCAATAACTCCAAAGAGTCCAAAATATGTTGTGAGGAATGTATGGGTGTTAAAATTACAATTTAGCATTAATAAAGTTTAATATATCGTTACCTTAACATGGAAAGGGCCTAACTCATTATTTTTTTGAAGTCGAGTTTTTTGTGTATTTCGATAGAAGAACATCTAATGTATCGAAAAATGTAAAAAAAAACGATTTCAATAAAATAATGAGTTAGGAACTTTCTATATTGAGGTAACGATATGTTAAACCATTCATGACACAAAAATCCTTGTCATAACATTTTTTTATACGCAAAGGAATTCGCCCTAATCTGTCTGATTTTAAAGTTGTATACATATGTACATACACACATATTAGAGGGCTGCATAAACAGTCTTGAAATATACATATATTCGTTTTGTTTTTAAATGTATTGTCGTAGCATTTAATATACTAAACCAATAATAAATTATGTCGTTTAATAAGCGAAACACTATGGATGTATTGATGTTCGTGTATATGAGTGTTTACAAGCGATGTCGCGAAGACTTCTTGTTCGTAGCAAACACTCAAAGGAAGTAGTGTTTTTGCGTGCATGCTTGTTATTTTGCATATTGTACGCTTGAATGTGTGTGTGTAAGGAGTAGAAGGTAAGCTATTATATATTTAAGGGAGTTTTTTTTAAAGCAAGCGCACACAACTAATGTCAATGTCGTTTGTATAAGCGCCCAGGCGTAGGGAGAAGCAAGCATCACAAATTCTTTCGTCACGAAGTATTTTCTTCTTTACTCCTATACGTGCAATAACTGAAACAAATTTCATGCAAACAGTGTTGTTCAGCTTTTGTTTTAGAAGATTTCGCTGTAGTAAAGCATTTGAAAAATCCCTCAGGTCTTAAAAGTTCTTGTAAGTGGTTTTGTGCAGGGGTCTAAAAATATGTACTATGTACTCGTGTATATGTATGCATGTATAAAATTTTTTCAATTTTCCCAATGTCAGCCACTCTTAAAGCATTAAACAAGTGTGTTTGTTTTGCATTTTTCCTTCTCTCTAAAGTGTGAAATCTCACTAAAAATAGCAACTTAAAAAGCCATCAGAAACTGTTTATAAAACAATTTAAAAGCATAAACCACAAATTGGAGCCTCCAGCATTAAAGAAACAAAATAAAATGATTTTCAATTTAATCTAAAAATAAGTAAAAAAAAAAATAATAAAAACTAAAAAAAAATTCTTCTCAATTTCACTTTTATGTTGCTCGAAAAACAACCAGTTTTATCAGTTTTTATTTCTTGTACATTTTTGTTTTTCTGAATAAACTTTAATTTTTATTTACTTTTTTTTTGCATTTAAGTTAAATGCCAACGTTAAATTTTTCTGTTTCCATGTGACTGCAGGCTTAACTAAACGGAAAAGATTAAAGGATGGAACGGATGGATGCCTGAGCAGCACAAATATACCTAGACCTTTAACAGACAAAAACACAGCACACAGGTTGAGAATATTTTTACTGTTTCCTTTTTGCCAGCAAATTCAACATAAAAAAATCAATGAATATGAAGTCATTACAGTGAAGCCACGCTAAAAATTTTGTTTGAAAGCAGAAAATTCTTAAAATAACTTGAAATTGTTGACTGCAATGCCACTGTTGATATTTTACTTTCATTTGCAACATTGCAATGCATTGTTTTTAAGTTTTTTTTTCGCAATGTCTGCAAAAAAAAACAACATTTTATTGGATACAAAAAAATATACTAAATGATGTCAGTTAAAAATTATATGGTTGGTCATTTATGTCATTTACTCTTTCTTGTACTTTTAGATTTCTTTTTTTAAACTTAAATTTTTAAAGTTACAATGCAATCCATCAGACAACAGCATAAGAAATAAAAGAGATTGAGTAGAAGAAAAAATAAACAGAATTAAGAAATGTAACACAATTTTCGTTCACATGATCATATTATAAAAGAAATATAAAAAAAAGCTTATGTACATACTGAAAACAATTTTATAAGATAATTTGTTAAGAAGAAATGTTTACTTTTGTTCCATATATATTTTTTTCTCACACAAATGGCTATTGATGTTGTTTATGTTAAAGTATCATGAACATGATGTTAATTGGATGGATGACTGTTAAAGAAGAAAAACAAAAAAGAAGGATGCGGACAGAGACCATCCACGTTTAAGGTAGATTAAAAGAAAGGAATGCCCTTGTTTTATTTTCTTCACAAGAATGTGTGAAAAATTTGTAAAAAATAAAAAATAAAAAAAATAAATAAATAACGAAACAAGAAACTTCACAATTTGTAAAGTGAAAGAGTGCAAATTGCATTTAAATGGGGAATTTTACAAATTTCCTGTGGGAAATGTGCATTTATGTAAGTGTTGGTATGGGGATTTTTAAATACCGTTAATTTGATGCTTTAAGTATAGAGTAAAGCCTATAATACACGGCATGTAAGAAGCCACATTCGTATGTGGCGATGACGTCACGGGAATTTTCAACATATTGCTTGAACGTTTTGAAAATTACTAATAGTGGCTACAGCCGTTAAATTTTTATAGTATTTTTGTTCCAAAATACAAATGTGTCACATGTAGCCGAATCAAACACATTTTCTGGGACAGCACATCTGTAACCATTTTAAAATCTACATGTACATTTGTTGCTAGTACACGGCATGTAGCAAATGTAACTTCGTGATGACGTCAAAATTACGTCAAAGCCACATGCGCATGTAGTTTTTTACATGCCGTGTACTATATATAGGCTTAAGAATTTTTCTCAAATTTGAATCAAGTTATTTTTTTTAGCACAAACATCACTCATTTTTAAAAAAATGAACGGCATGTAGGAAATGTAGCTTCGTGGTGACGTCAAAATTACGTCAAAGCCACATGCGCATGTGGTTTTTTACATGCCGTGTACTATAGGCTTAAGAGTTTTTCTCAAATTTGAATCAAAAGTTATTTTTTTAGCACAAACATCACTCATTTTTATAAACATGAACGCTGAGAGTGATTTCGTAAAATAATTTACTTATGTTACTATGAAATGCAACATTGTCTCTGGGATATGTATGACAAGCCCAAAGTATATGATGCGGAATGTTAAAACAAAACCGTACGAAAAGCTATCAAATATCCACTTCGCCTAAGACGTTTTTGTAATAGATTAAATACCACGGCCACATTTTTTCTTTAATCTAGGACCAAAATGCCGTAGTCGATTAAAAATAAATTCAGTGAAGTGCGACTTTGACCCGCGCATGAAGGGTTCCGTACGGACACTAGGTATGTAATTCAATACGAACTTTAGCCTATATAATAAATAGTTTTGGCTTTTTTTCGTTTTTGGTTTTTTTCGGATTTGTGAGTTTTTTAGTTTTGGCATTTTTTTGGTTTTTGGCGCTTTTTTAGTTTTGGCGTTTTTTTCATTTTGGCGATTTTTCTTTCATTTTGGCGATTTTTTCATTTTGGCGATTTTTTAGTTTTGGCGCTTTTTTCGCGTTTTGGCGATTTTTTTTCTATTTTTGGCATTTTTTCAAATTGGCCATTTTTTTCATTTTGGAGATTTTTTTCATTTTGGCGATTTACTTTTCATTTAGGCGATTTTTTTCATTCAGGCTTTGGCCCCTCTTTCGCTTTTTGGCGAGTTTTTTCGGTTTTGGTGATTTTTTTCCATTATGGCGATTTTTTTCATTTTAGCAATTTTTTTTTTCATTTAGACTATTTTTTAGATTAGGCGTTTTTGCGATTTTTTTCGGTTTTTAGCGTTTATTTTTCATTTTGGCGATTTCTTTAGTTTTGGCGCCTTTTTTCGCGATTTGGCGATATTTTTCGGTTTTGGGCGTTTTTTTTTTCATTTTGGCGATTTTTTCATTTTGTCGATATTTTCGGTTTTGCCAATTTATTTTAGTGTTGGAAATTTTTTTTAATTTGGTGCTTTTTTCGTTTTAGCGATTTTTTTTTGTTTTTAGCAATTTTTTTTTTTTTTTGGTTTGGCGGTTTTATAATTTTCGGATTTTTTAGTTTTACCATTTTGAAAATAAGAGGCAACTTACGGTTTCCAAGATATAGCAAGTTGTCAATTACATAGTCAAAATTGCATTAACTGATGGACCGCCCTTTAATTTAAATTTTTTTCAGTGTGGTAGTCATACAAAAATTTGTAATTCCTTTATAATTTTAGAAAATACTCACAATTGTTTCAAAAAAAAAATAAGAAATTTTAGAACTATTTTGTATCCAAAAATGTTCAACCATATAAAAAAAGGAGACGAGTTGCAAAAATGGGAAAGCTTTTAAACTATTCCCTTAAAGGAAAATATAATTTTAGGACGCCAAGGAGGAAAATTTTCTTACCATTGGTTCTAATTTGGTGACTTCTTGGGAAAAGAATTTTAGAGTAAAAACCTGTTTTGATATGCCAATTCATTATAAAAAGGTGGAAATGGAGCTGGACGGAGAGCTTCAATTCTTTTTTTATAATGGATTCAGGCGCAGTTTTATTTTTTAAGAATCTGAAGGTTTACTCTATAGTTCAAATAAAAAGAAAATGTTCTCGAGTTGAAACCTTAATAATCGTCTGAATCCGAATAAATTTCTCGTTTTCTCGTGTTTTAAACCATACATACTAAATTAATTTCAGGTATGATATTTTAAGCTTTAAAAAATAAAAAGCTACAAAAAAGTCCGAAACAAAATTCGCTATTAGTGGATTTAATCTTTCTAAATCGAGCGTTTTTAAATTGACTCGATTTACAGAACCGGCAGGAGTGTACAAGTCTTAAGTATTATCTTTCCTTACTGGAAAGAACTTATGTTTTTTTACAGCATTATCTACAATTTCTCAATTGAAAAGATTCCAATAATTAATATATTAAAATAAACACATAATTCTTAAGAAAAATTAAGTTTTTTTCTTGGACTACAAATTCTTTAGCATCAGTGATTTAAAAAAAAAAATTTTATTTTTTTCAACCACAGTTTTTCTTATTATTGACGTTTTAAAGCAACATTTTAAATATTGAAAACTTGTTTCCCCATCGGCTTTTGTTCATAAAACTACACTTAGTTTATGCTTTCTGCGTACATATATTTGAAAATTTTATGTTTATCTTTCCATTCAATTTATTTTAAATTTAACATTTTATACGAAAACATTACAAACTCATTTTATTATTGCTGCCGTCAAAGCTTTTTACCTGTGAAATTTATACCTAACACAAATAACAAATTGTATAAATAAATTGTGGATATAGACATACATACATAGGTAAGTCTATATATTTCTATACATATGTATATGTAAATATTTAGAAATGTACATATATATATATATATATATATGTATATACTCGTATGCACATATTTTTCAGATTTATTTCTTTTTGTATTTTTTTTTTCTAACGCCTACAAATATCCTGCCTGTAGTAACAATCATTGCATACATTTTTTAAACTACACACACGCAGTCATTAAAATTACATTGCAACAGAAATATACTGACATACTCTTTCTTAGTTGCATGCTTAAGTACTGGAGACGAAATTGCGAGTAACTTTTCACTCACGGATTTGCACACTTCTAGTAGTGGATTCACACACGTCAATCTTAGGCCCAATAATCGACTTCTCAATTAACTGTCATTTAGCTAATAGCTACTTAATTTTAACTTGCACTTAATTGCAGTTTCATTTTTTCAGTCGTAAAATTAAATGATCACTTAAATACTATGAAAGTGTGGTAGCACTGTGAAATTTTGATAGTTCTAAAAGAAAACAGATGTTTAATGTAAATAAGAAAGTTAGGTTATCAACATGTAGAAAATTAAAAGTGATTAAAAACAAATTTTATGAAACCAAAAGAGCATCAGAACGCATTTTTCTATTTATTTAATTTATTCCATGATATGATACTATGCATTGTATATGTTATATATTTATGAAAATTAAACGAAATTCTTTTTAATACGACCACATGATGTTCATGTGCATGTTTTCAATAAACACACACAAGCACAATACCATTTGGTATGCTCGTAAGACTTAAGTGTGATTTAAATAGACAAGGTTGGGCATTTAAATGGCTCTCAACTTTATAAAGGGTGTTTTTTATTGAGGTATAGAACTTTAAGTTGGCATCACTTTTTTAACTGGCGGCCATTTTGTCAGCTGTCAAGTGATTAATATTTAGTTTGGTTTGCCATTTCATCATGAACAGGTTGACAAAAGAACAACGCTTGCAAATCGTGCAAATTTATTTCGAAAATAATGGTTCAGTTCGCGAAGTTTACCGCAAGCTCCGTCCATTTTATGGTCGACATAATCGTCCATCAGAGCAATTAATTCGGCTAACCATAGATCGTTTTCGCACTACGTTTACTCTATGTGATAATACGCATCCGCAGAGACGTCGAACAGTGCGCACCGAAGAAACAATTGCCGCTGTAGAGCAAAGTGTTGAAGAGGACCCGAATGAATCGATTCGCCACCGTGCACAGCAATTGGAGCCGACTAACCGACTATTTTGTTCCCGAATTGGATGGCATGAATGTGGGTGAGTTGTGGTTCCAACAAGACGGCGCTACATGCCACACAGCGCACGTCACAATCGATTTATTGAAGGAAACATTCGATGAGCGCATAATTTCGCGGAATGGACCTGTCAATTGGCCACCAAGATCGTGTGATTTGACACCATTGGATTATTTTCTTTGGGGATATGTGAAGTCGCTCGTCTACGCCAACAAACCAGAAACGTTAGGGGACTTGGAAGCCAACATTCGTGGCGTTATTGCCAACATACGGCCCCATATGCTCGAAAAAGTGGTTGAAAATTGGACCTGTAGAATTGGCTTTATTCGAGCCAGCCGCGGCGGCCACATGCCCGAAATCATATTTAAACATTAATGGCATAAAATTATCCTTCCAATAAAGCCAAATTGATGGACATTAAAACGATTTTCTTGTGTTTTATTTCAATTCGAAGTTCTATACCTCTAAAAAAAACACCCTATACTAAATAAAAATGAATTCGGTACTTAAGAGACACTTAGGGCCAATTTCACCAACTTATTTAAATATCAATTAATATTTAAAAATAATTTTTCCATACAAAAATTAATCAAAATCGACATTTAAATATGAATTGATATTTAAATAGAGTTGGTGAAATTGGCCCTTAAAGATAAATGACACATAATTGAGAAATCAATTATTGGGCCTTAGTTGAGCAACTTTTTAGTTCATGGGAGAGAGAGGAAAATATGAAGGCTCTCCTCTTCATTATATTCTCCTCCCTCTCTCTTCCGTAAACTCAAAAGTTGTTCAACTAAAATTGTCGTGTGTGAATCCAGTCTAAGAAAAAATAAAATTGTGCATGCAGGCTCAGTTGAGAGTAGAGTAGCGTCCAGCAGCACTTGCAGTGTTGCCAGAACTTTAATGGAGAGAATGTACAAAATTTAACAATTTTTCACAACAAAAAAAAACTGAAAATTTTGCATTTTTTGGTTATTATACTGCGCCGATGATTCTGCTATACAATGTCAACGAAGGAGGACGCTCTGATGTTGCATTAACATTTGTTTCCTCTGACCAGGGACTATGCGTTCATCACCTCTGAACTTGCCTACAACGATCTTTGGAATCGGGTATTACACAAACAAATTTCTATGACCGTAATTGGAGGATATTAATGGGACTACGTTTATTTTCAACAAGGCGACGCTACGTGTCGCACATGTGAGGATACATACCATCACTCCTTTGCGCGAAAAGTTTTTTGATCATGTGATTTATCAATTTAATACCTTTGGAATTTTTTGGATCTACAATTGATTCAAAGATGAAATTCGTGAAGTTATCGAGAACATACATACAATGTACGAATTGGTGATGGAAAATTTCATGAGAAGAATATTCAATATATATATATATATATATATATATATATATATATATATATAAAAAATTTTTCTCGAGAAAACATTCCTCCAATCATAAATTCCTTGGGAACTAAAAAGAGTAATACGTGGCATCACTGCAATACGAATTTCGTTGTTTGCTTGTTTGTTGACATTTTGTTTTTTTTTTTCAGTTAGAGAGTAAACAATATTATTACAATTCACCAACTTGAAAAAGAATGTTGAAAAAAGTTTATAAATGATTTATTTGGGCATTATTTAAGTTTTTCCAAATACAAGAACTATAAAATAAAGTTTATGTATATAAATTTAGTTTTAATGGAGTATTAACTATGTTTTTATGTAAACTCCCTTCTGTTTTGCCAGGGAAAGATTTTTTAGTGAAAAAAAAACAATTTCAACTGCGTTCATAATACCTACTTTTTCCCCGGGGAGTTTTTTTATTCCCGTATTTGGTAAAAAGAGGGAAAAAACAAATTCATAATAGGAGAAAAGGAAAAAGTGAGAAAACTAGTGCGGAATTTTTGTTTATGATTGGGCTGATTAATTTTGGGTATTTTGTGATATTTGGCCGATCCATTTTATCAATATTTTCGGCTGAAAATGCTCTTCTAGGTGGAAAATAATGCAATTAACACAAAAAAGTAAGATCGTATAGAATTTGCTTTACAGTTACCGGTAATTCCAAAAAAAAAATCACAAGATCCCAAATAATGGGATTTTTCATTATTTTTGCTATATTCTTAGTTTTCGCCGGGCGTAGATAATATTTTTGTAGATATAATAAAAACATATCTTGTCTTAAAGTGGTTACAGCATTTATAATAAAAAAATTTAAAAAAAAACCGACTGCGACCAACTTTAAACCGTCAAATATCCTAAAAGGTCATTCAAAATGAAAAATCTTAAGAGAAACCTAAGGATGATTTTAAAATACCTGTCGAATGATGCCCGTTTTGATATAGTTCACAGACTTCTTATTTTTTCGTATTTACAAAATGACGTCTGTTGGCAGTCATATTGAATTTTGACAACTGACATATCGAAAAATCGACGTTTTTCAAAATTTTAATTTAAATTGCGTATAAATATACAAAAAAAAATTGTGACCAGTCTAGTGAGCAGTGTCCATCTCTAAGGCCTGGCAACAAACATACATTTCATTTCATTTGAGGAGTATAATAATATTTACATTTCGAATGAAACATCACTATCAGTGATGGCAGCCAAAGGTGTTAAAACCAAACAAACAAATGGATTTCATTATACAAAGTATAGTTCGTTCGTATATGCACTGACATCTACAAATATACATATGTACGTATTCTATTCCTCGACTTTAAGTCTGCCTTCATCAATGTTCGCGCTATCTAACTCCTGTCTATTTTACAGAATGAATGCGTTCTTTTTTGCCATACATGTATAAGATTTCTGTGATTTATTTTTAATGCATGAAATAGAGAGATGTGGGAAATGAAATGTACCTATACACACACAGACGGGCAGGGTATTAGAGTAATTCAGCTAAAGCAGTCTTCTCTTTGCAGGCTTCAAACAGTCAAACAACCAACCAAGCCTTCTTTCTAACCACTACCAATTTCAAACATTCCTGTTAAGTATTTCACATTATTTTTTTATCTTCAAATTATTTATTTTTTTTTTTTTTGTAGGCAAAGAAAAAACACATTTTAATGTTTTAATGTCTACTGCTTTTGTAAGAGAATGTTTGTGTTCGTGGATGCTCTATAATAGAGCGTTAGTTGTTGCATTTAGAATTATAAGAAAACGTACTCGTACTACGATGAAGAAACAACCTTCAAGTTGAATGCATTTCTTTTCTGTTTGATTCCTGTTTTTGTTATTGCTTTAGCTGTTTTATTGAAAATTTAATTTAAATTCCATTAAATATGATCATAATGTATACAATTATATTTGATAGGCACTGGTATATATATATATATATATATATATATATATATATTTCTCTGCAATAGCAGGAATTTAAAAGAATGATTTCATGTCTCAGGTATATTAAGTGGTTTAAGCTGTTTAAAGACAACATTAAGCATATCCCAGCCGAGATAGAAACTTCAATGCTTTGAGAGGTGATCTTCAGTTCAAGAGCATATTCAAACACTGAAAGTACTACATTATTAAATGGCCACTCGGACTATTATACATGTGTAAAGGCTTTCATTACACTTTACGAGAAAGAAATCTAAGGACATTTGTTTCGACTGCCAAAAAAATCTAACGTAAAGCGACATTTTGTGTTCACGCCATAAAGCAAACAGCTGTTGAGTATTAACATGCTTACATTAATCATTGACTTCCGGCGACAGAGCAGTTTAATGCAAGCTTTGGTCGTGCCGCCTTTTGAAAAGTGACGGCGGTTAAAGGAGTTAATGTAAATAAAATATACAAAAAGAAAATACGATTATTTCGTTAATTTTTAGACATGACTTACACAAAAAATATTTCAATAGCCTATTCAATATTTATAGCCGGTTTAAGACAAAGATATATAGCATAAGCGACGGCACGGCATCGGCGTCGAGACAGACGACTTGTTAGTTTGTTTATTAGTTGATTTTGTAATAATGCAACTCTGATCATATGAAAAGTCACAATGTCGCACTTGCACGTCTTATTTGAATTTTTGACATGTATTAATACAAAGTATAATAGTCTGAGTGGCCCTTATTGTACTTATTGGTACAGTCGGGCCTCGATTATCCGTGATAGTCGGGACCAGAGCATTACGGATAACCGATTTTCACGGTTAATCAAATAACAAATATATTTAGATCTAACCACCCGCACTTCTCAAATTTGAAAATTAAACCAATTACTTGTAAATGCTTCTGGCTCATCGTATACAAACAACGGTATTCCCTGTTTTCATGTTCATTATATTGTATGCATGAATTTGAAGTTAATAAAAAAAAATCTGCCATCACGGAAAATAGAGGTAATCACGGTTAATCGAAGCAAACAATTTGAAAACATTGTAAACAAAAAACAATATACTGATCTTTGGCCATCACGGTTAATCGGGATTACCGGTTAACCAGATCACGGATAATCGAGGCCCGACTGTATTACTTCCTATAGAGGACTTTGTGGTGAGAACGGCGACTAGAAGTCTGCTTAGACTCGTAAAAGTAGGTTTGGTGAGGACATGAATAACAAGTCACACATCAATCTTAAATGAGATAAGTTTTAGTGATAAGGGACCTGTAACCCCTGGGTACAAGAACTACAAAGTCGTTGAAATTGATTTTAGTAGAACATCCACACTGTATAGGGACTATTGGGTCAAATACAATAAGATAAGTGAGGGCAGTGAGATCTTTACAGACGGGTCAAAAATGGGGGAAGGCACAGAGGCTGTTGTCTTTATCTGGGAAAAGAACATTCGTAGTTCTTTCAGACTGCCGAATGAATGCAGCGTTTTCCAAGCTGAGATCTTGGCGATGCCCAAGGCCACGGAACTTGTGGCCAGGAATGTAGCTGTAGATGGTGAGAAGGTAACCTTCTACGCTATAGTTTTGAAGGGACACAATGTCAAATCGAAACTTGTTATGAAACAATGAGCTGGAAAGAATAGGGTTGGCGTTAGATGAGGAAATGTGTGACAGATCGGTGAAATTACCGATAGGTCATTACTATAGGCAACTCATTAATAGGGTAGAGAGCAGGACCAACATTTCATGGCGAAGTAGGTAGGATTGTAGAGTCTCGAGAGCTATATGACCAAAACTTGACTCTGGAAGATCTAAACTGCTACTGGATATGAATAGGAAGGCGATTCGAATAGTGATAGTGACTGGTCAGAGCAAGAACCCGCATTCTGTAACCCAGATTTCTGTAAGATCCACGGGGATGAAGACGAACCAGAAACCATTGAACATATTATCTGTCACTGTCTGAAGCTGCAACGTCATAGGCTTAGACAGCTGAGCAGACGTTTCCATAACAGCCTTACTGATATCGGGAAGTGTAATCTGGAGGATATCAGTGGCTTAATGACGGGCACTTCTGGGGGTAAATATTACTTTTAATGGGCAATAGAAGGGAATCACAATGGACCCAACTGGGTCCCCGAGTGGAGGTGCGTTTAGCAACACCCTTCCAAACCTAACCTACCCTATTGCTATTAAGAATTTTATAATCGCTTTGCTCCACAATAAGTTGCACAATATTAAGAAAATATATAAATATACCGAGCAATTTTTCTTAAAATATATCGTGATATAACCGCCAAAAAAGCTTAAGCGATATAATTTTCAAGCTTAATTTTTTAACGAAAATCCATTATTTACGATCGTAGACAATCGATTTTCGACAAAAATCGATGTTAAAATATATCTCGCTTAAGCTTTTTCAACGGTTATAGCTCTATATGTATGCCTAAAAACTAAACAAACTTAGACACACGTTGTGCCGTAACCGCCAAAAACGCTTAAGCGGAGTATATTTTGAACTTCGTTTTTTTTTGCGAATTTTAACGTATGACGGATTCTATGTGCCTGGACCTACACTTCAACTTACTATGTCGTCATCATATTTTACACCTACATAGGTACATACCTATGTATTTTTATAAAAGAGTTATTTTGTTTGTTGTTACTTTTATACAATTTAAACGTGATGCTGGGCATTAAAAAAGAGTAGTTAGAAGAAAAAAAATTATATTTTATGAAATTCCTTCAATCTTTTTATTTATTTTATTTGAATTTCAATCATTTGTTTACCTTGTCAATGTGCGTCTCTGTGTGTGTGCCTGTGTGTGTGTGTGTGTGTGCGTGTCACACCACGCTGTTACCCATATTTTTAATAAATTTTTATATTATTATGTAAATATCGAGATTAAATAGAAAGTCAGTCAGTCAGTCCGTCAGTCTTTTTATTCCATATTATACCAACTTTTCTTTCAAAATACTTTTACGCCATTGAGTTCTGAATACAAGTATTACTTGTATGTGACATTTTTTCTTCGGTTTTCCTACTAGTACTTTTTTTAACTTTATTTTACCTAAGAGGCCATTTAAATGTTATAAAGTGGCATTTAAGAAGATAGAAGATCTTAATTCGTGTGTCTGTGTTGCTGTCTTTATGAGGATGATTTAATAATGCTGGTTAGAGAAAAGAGCATCAGGTAAAAATAAAATAAACACGGTGAAGGTACGGTCACATTTGGCAAATATTTGGCCAAAAAGGCGTAACCACTGCATACTTTTGCATTAAAACAAGTGTTTATTCAGTTAAACAGTTTCCCATAATATTGGATTCTATGATATTGTCTACTATAGGTATCTGTACGTACCTATACATATACATATGTATGTATACATATATGAAACTATTTAACTTAATAAGCACGTGTCTAAATCAAAAGGTTTCTAATTCGTACTTAGTGGTTACGCTTTTGCAGTTAAATGTTTGCCAAGTGTGACGGTACCTTTTTTAGGAATTCTAACTTAAGAAGTAAAAAATCGTATAGTATAGTTAGACTGGGCAAAGCATTTTATATGCAATAAGCGTATAAAATGCAGACGAAAAATATCGTAAATGACAAACGTATCGGTATAACACTAGTTAACACTGAAATTAATTAATGTTATTACTATGTAAAATCTGTAAATAAAAAATCCTCCAACCGAAATAATCGTCAAAAAACCGAAAAAACGCCAAAACGGAAAAAATCGCCAAAATTAAAAAGATCGCTGAAACTGAAATAAATCGCCAAAAACCGAAAAATCCCACCAAAAATTAAAAACGCCAAAACAAACAAAAAACGCTAAATACAGAAAAAATCCCAAAAACGAAAAACCGGCAAAACTAAGAAAATGCTCCTAAAACAAACAAAAAAATCGCCAAAAACCGAAAAAAAGTACCCGGTAATACTTCAAACTTTTTTTTTTAATTTCTACATCAGTACCTGGATTCAGTAGCTTTTTGCGAACCGAAATCCTAATATTTATCGACATATTTATTCGCTTCCGATAACGATAATGTGATTCTGTAATTTTTTTTACGACAGTCTCCCGCTTTATCTTATTCACCATTTAATTCAATATTATATGGTATCTCTGTATAGAAAATGTGAAAATAAGCGAAAAGCACAAATAATAATAAAGAAAAACTCAACAAATTTGATATTGTGACTTAATTTTTTTTCTCCAACCGACAGCGAATATCGTTAAAATATGTAACTGAATAACAAAGTTGATAAATTTTCGTTATATTTATTATGACGATACGATTATCGTAATAAAAGTTACTGAATCCAGGTACAGGTAAGATATTTGATTTTATAGGATGCTTCCGTATTGTTATTGGTTATTTATGTGCACGATTAATAAAGAACAAACTACAAGTTAAACAACTATTATAAATTTGAGGTTTTACTACAAAAATCTCTATATAAATTCCCAGCAAAAAATTTCAAAAAATGTTTTGGAATTAAGCATTTTTGGTGGAAGCACTTCCCTACTGGATTACCAACTTAATGATTTTAACAAGGCGTGAGACTAAAATAATCGATTCTTGAGAAGTACTTACATTGTTTTATTTGTCAAAATTTCACGTAATCTATTTCGTCTAAAAAATCATTCTCTTCATTTAGCAACTTGCACGTCATTTTTTGTAATTTTAGGTAATGTGATTTGTAAGCGAGTAATCAGAATAGTAGGTCATTATATGGCAAATAGTTCTAATGGTAATTTGTAATTTTTTGCAATGCTTCAAAACAATTAACGTATTCAATTTAAACTGAAAATTTTCCGCCGTATTCTAAAAAAATTCCTTTTGTATTTCCCTAATTGTTTCTAGAATGCGGCTGCTTGTATTTATTATGGAGATGTCATTATCATATACATAAAATAATTAGATAAATAAGAACCACTCCTTACTTTGTAAGCCATGAAAATTATTTTGTACCCATTATGTGGTATTATTGATTCCGCATGGAAACGAAAATTCGACGGAAAGAAGTATCGATAGATATGCAAATTGCAATTATCCCTTCCTGCGGTATGCGCTGCGGTGAAAATGATTCAACGTCCCTGTTTTTATTAATTCTGACGTGGTGTAGTGTTGGCTGTGGTTAAAAAAGCATTTTAAAAGATATACATACATACATACGCATACATATATATATATATATATATATATATATATATGTACATATATTCATATGCATGTATGAACAGATGTGCAATAACTTTCCGTGAGCACCTGCCATTACGGCCTTATCTCACGGGTGCCAAAGCACCGGCTGCAGGTAAGACGCCAGACCATCGCCCCCATGCACCCTTTTAGATCGAACCTAAGTGCCAATCTTCAAGGCACATAGGTTGCAATCTTTGATATAGTTATCCCTGTACTATATTCAATTACCTTGCTGAGGTAATTTGAGCTATCTAAACTCTGCTGCTTTGTCCGTGCCCATAGCAGCTTCTGTTGAATGGCAACAGCACCTAGAATAGTGTCTGGCTGACCGCGTCAGACCAACCACTAGCATTGATTTCACACTGGGAAGCCAAGACTATTCTCCCAGCGATTTTGGTAGCAACCACAGCCACCACGATAATTCTCCGGCTTCCACGCTAAGGTGTTGTGTATACACCCATAGCGAGGTCCCCAAGAGAATTCCTCAACCATTGCCGGCACAGCGCAATCACTCATCCGAGATGAACCCATGCCTGTGGCGCCAAAAATCCAGTGCCTACTTGACACATACCAAAATTATCCCATAAACCCCGTGGCGTAGGACGAACTCGGGATTTTAGCAAAGGATCCTGACGACCGCTACATACACTCAAAACTTCAAAGCAGCTCGGCTGTCGGGCAACCGGCACCCGTGGCACCAGAAATAGCCTCTGGTCAGACCTCGAAGTTCCACCACAAGGGCTTCACCTCTATCGTCTTTTGAACTCAGGGGCAGTTCTAGGTGACGCTGCACCTAACTGACATCAACAGGACCTTTCTTCCTTTTATAAATATGTGCACATCCTTTGCTCTGTTGCCAGAGATCGGGTAGTAACACATAAGTTCTATGGGTAATGTACCAAAGGTACGTCAGTGGAAAAAGCCACATCACCACAGCTGAGGCCTCGGGGTTGCCACACCCATAGGTAAAAATAGACTCCCTTGGGGGGATGCATGTATGAACATATGTCAGTGTTTTTGAAACGTAAAAACAACAAAATGTAGAAAGAAGAGTTACAGATTAATCATAGAGAGTAAGTTGGAATAAAGCAATTTTAATATAAGTTAAATTGAATTAATAATTGCTTTTTTATATTCTAATAAAAATAAAAAAACAAATTAAATTAAAATAAGCTCTAATTGTGTTAATTTATATACATATTTCTTTACAATTTTGTTCCTTCCGTACGCTTTCCGTCATAAAATTTGAGCGTAAGCAAAATAGAGAAAAATGCCACAACAACGGAATGAAGAATTGCAAATTTTGCTTCCGCACAAAAAATGCTTTCCTCAATCGCGCAACGGAATGAATAATTAGACCCAAAATATCGCAAAATTTTTTGCATATGATACCTCTTGAATAATTTATTTTAAATTAAAAAAAATTAAAAGCTTTTGATCCTTTGAAATTGCATTTACAAAGAATAAAATTTACATGCAAGAAATAGCAATGCCTTCGGGATATTAACTCATTTCTTACACCGCACGGTAATTCTTTTGTCCTAGTTTACACTATGTAAGTCTTGTTTGTTAGGAGAGACAGACGAGGGGCAGAGAAACGTTTCTGTTCCCGTCGTCTCTCTCTCTCTCTCTCCCCAAACAAACTAATCAGCTTAGCAATAAGACTTGCATAGTGTAAGTTACGACTTTTACAATGAAATTCTGTCTGAGATGCAGTTAAGTATTGTTTCTTTTGCCTGTATTGCTGATGTTTATGATATGAAGTTGCTTTTTTAATAAATCAGTTGAAAAAAAACGTAACTCTTTGAAACTTGGCTAAATTATTATTCCCATTATTATATTTAATAAATCTGCAATACTTAGTTGCCAAAATAGTATTTATATTTCAATGTAATAAAATATTTTAATTCTTATGTAAAATATGTAGTCAAAATGTTAATTATGTGCTTTTGCTTTTCAGCTGACGCTACATTCTTAATTTATCTATTCCACCACAAAATTTCGTCTCAAATATAATGCATTTTTTATTTTAATTACAAAAATCTATTAAGCGCCCATTTTTTGAAGTATACGACTAGTTTTTATCTCTCACTATACATAAAATTTCTCGTTATATCAGCTTGTAAACGCCTAATTGTCTGCAATCTTTAAAAATAAAAACCCCAAAAGTGACACTAAATAAACCCTTACAAGTACCTCAAAGGCGCCCAAACTTAACGACTCAAAACGACGTCGAAGCCCAAACATATGTACATATATAAAAAAAATCCCACGTGGTGCCCACTAAATTGAAAACAAAACTCATTATTAAAGGACTGAAAAAAAAATACTTCCAATTCATATAAACAAATAAATAAAAAGAGCTCTAAGTAACCATTAATATTGAGAAACAACAAGAAACAAACAAAAAAAAACAAAAACTCGTTATACTAGTCATGCTGGAGTTTAAGAAAGATGAACATTAAGATTCGAAAATACATAAAATATTTTTAAACACATAATGAAAGAATCAAAAACGATGCCGGCTTAACAAAAAAACTCTTTTAAACAAATTGTAGCCTATTACGAAATTTTTATTATTATTATTTTTTTTGCCAAGAAATATGTATGTTGGTCACTAAAATTAAAAAGAAGCTATTGATTGGGACCAGTGCTGCCAGAAAAATTTTGACTCTGGTCCCCAATTTAAAACATCATGTCCCCAAAAAATCCCCATTTCAACAGAAAAATCCTAACTTTTGTCCCAAAATTATATCATTCATAAAAAACGATTATTAAGTCCTATGCGCAGAGATGCGAAATAAGATTTTCACAAAGTTACAAGAAAAATTGCACTTTTTTCAGTACGATTGACCAAATTCTTTATTATTATTTTTTTAATGTTTTTATTAACTTAAAACGTACATAAAATTCAATTGGACATGCATATATTTACATATGTATGTGTGTAAAAACTTAACAATTAATAAAAAGGCACTTTCAAGTTTATTTATTACAATATTATTAATTAATACTATCAATTAATATTAATGTTTAATTTTAAAAGGTACATAAAAGAGTATTAGTTTTTGAGATCAGAATATAAAACTAAAATTTAGGATTTATTTTTCCATAAATTTTTTTTGATTCGATTGGAGTCAGTCGAAGCAAAAACATAATCACCCCTATCGTGAACAGTTTCTCCCTCGAAATATTTTCCCTTTTCCCCAAATTGCAATCGTGAATAATTTTTCCCCTGAAATGTGTTCCCTTTCTTGATTCCCCTTATCGTGAATGATATTTTTCACATGGATTTTTTCACTTTTCCCTTCGTTTTGTTCCCTTTATTTTTGCGGGAGAACTAAATTAAGACACTGCGTAATTTCAATACTATACTTGCAATTATATATTCAAACTTATAAATAATCATCAATTGTCCATAATCAATTAGGGCAAGATCAATAAATAATGTCGACGATTAATAACAAGAATACTTTGAAACACACTTTTTCATTGAACATGAATCTCTTTGGTTTACATGCCGTTAATTTTATGGCTGTGGTATACTAAAAAAAATTTTGCACGAGGCCTAAAACAATTAAAAACATAACTTTACACTATATAACATTCCATTTGAAACCCAAAATATGTGTATTTCTTATTATGAAACTTAATTTGTTTGATTTTCAATTAATTTTGAAGCTTCACAAGTCTTCATTCCGTTTTTTTTTTACATTCACTACGCATTGATAGCGGGAACAAACGTTCCCATGAAATTCACGATTGCAAATTTCCCTTCATGGGGAATGAAAATTTCATACAGTTGTAGGAGCCCCAATTTTGGTTACAACGATACAATAAAACGAAATTAAATTTTTTGACATACAGCCTATTGCATTCACCATGACGATATAGTATGATTGCCACACTACTCTAAGAGATTTTTAAAAATTGAAATGTTACCTGTACTAAAATATTATGTCAACATACACGATTAATTATTTTCCTGATACATGCAAATTGTTAGAGCTCAAAATGAAAAGTCCCCAAATCCCTCCCCACGAAATTCTATCCCTAAATTAGAGGCGAAATCCCCATTTTGGGGACAAATCCCCTAATCTGGTGGCACTGATTGGGACAAAAAAAGCACATTGAATTATTAAATACATATTTCTTAGAGATTTATTATCGTCTGAAAATTCTAAGAAAAAAATAATAGTCAACAAAATAGTAAAGTGGTTATATATATACCTGGCAAATAATTCGTTAAACAACTCATTTAAATAATATTTGTGGCAAATGATATTTTGTAATTTTAATTATTTTAGACCTAAGCCGCAATTCTAGTATGGAAATTTGTAAAAAAAATACAATAAGGTAAATTTAAATAAATTCACATGAATATATATAGAACAACATAACAAACATCCCCAGCAATATATAAGACATTACCACCAGAATTACTTGCCATATAATTAATTGTTAAAATCATTAAGTTGGTAATCCAGAAGCTTCCACCAAAAAAGCTTGATTCCAAGCCCGATTACCTTTTTTGACATTTTTTGCCGGGGATTATTATTATTAACTATAAAAGTACAGGAGTTACAGTTTGCATGTTTTTAAGAGGTAATCTCCGGAGCGGCCGCACAGTGGGGCCAAAGGCACTCATTTTACGGCTTAAGTAAAATGAAAAATAATTGTGGTGGGCAACTATTGTTTTGAACGCAACTGTAAAACACACAAACCAACACACGTACAAAATATTTCAAGGTAAAACTTTAAGAACATCAATGGTTGAACAAAAAACTGAAGCTTTTTAGATTTTTATTTTTTTTCTGGTAGGTAACTTTTTATTTTGACAAAAAGTCGAGAAACATAATACCCGCACATGCTCATACATACGTACAGCACTTTAACAGCTAAAAAAAAACTACAAAATCCAGTCAATAGTTAAAGGCGCCTTTTGATTTAACTTGGTTTTTCATTTTTTTTATCATTATTATTATGTTGTATGTGTGCCTTTATGTTTTTTTTTTAACATACTAAAAACGAATCCATACATGAATGATATGAAACATACACTGCCAACCGACAAGATCGGACTTAATTGCAGTCGAAACTGACAGACGAACTGAACTGAATATCGCTAGACGGACGGACAGACTGTAAGAATGTAAAAATCGTTGTTGCAGGTATGTACTACGAACAAAACAAAAACTCTTTCAACATAAAAACTTAATAGCCAGAATAAAAATATCAGCTCTATGTTGTGTCAGTAAATATTTATGTAGTATGTGGTTTTGATTGTTTTAAGTACTTGTTATTTTGGGCAAAAAAAAATTTATATTTATTATATTATTACTTCATGAGATACTCGTACATACATATGAGTATGTATATACACTTACAGAAAATTTTGTAAATTTTATAAATTTAAATTTTATTATATAAAAAGGTCACAGTCAAGATGTAGTATTGAAGATTTTAATATAAATTTTATTTTATAACAATTCAAAATCCATGATGATTTTTCGATGAATGTAAATAATTTTTTGGAGTGTAGCCGTATATAGAAATTATATTGTACTACTAATATATGTATACTTCTTCTTTGCTTTTGTTTCCATATAATTTCTATAGGGTTATCCATTTTTCGGTTCCAAAAGTAAAGTTAAGTAAAATATCTATAAAGCTATCGTTTCGATAAAACTATCATTTCACTATAATGCACTATAGGAAATTTTCCCCCTTTTTTTTGGCCGAAATTAATTACAGCCAAACGGGTGGACTGATTTGAAAGATTTTTTGGATTTGACTTTTGGTGAACACTTAAGTTCTTCATACACTCAGAAAAAAAGATAAGTAAATTTAACTAAAAAATTAACAAATAATTAGTTCTAAGAAGGCGTTGCGGGTCATAGGTTCCCGCATTTAAGATTTTTTTAGATCTTTGATAGATAATCTGGTTTTCTAAACTGCTTTTTTTCTAAAAATTTTTTCGAGTGTACACTAACCTTTCGAATATAACATTAGAAATTAATTTTACCAATTTAATGAAGTAACAAACAAAGCCAAGTTTAAAATGATTTTATTCAATAATTTGATTTTCCAAGCCGTCAACTAAATGTAATATACATACATGGATTCAAAATGCCACCACTCTTCATTTCTTCATCTTCATCCACTCGTCGTTTTGTTCTCTCATATTTTTGAAAAAAAGGTATTTGCGGTCGTCTTGGTTTAGATTTAATGAAGGCACACTGCGTTTCACGTTTTCTGATCGAGGTACTGTCTTTAAGCCAAACAGCATAATGTTTTTCAAAAACTTTCAAATTTCTCGAACTATTACGCCATTTTATATTCATATTTGAACAAAATAATCGTGAATGGTCTTTAAAATACTGTTTAAAGTTTTCGGAACAATCACTCTCAGAAATGTATGACAAGAAATGGGCCTAAATAGCTGCTCTTTTGTCAGTTTCGTCGTGTTTCTCTATCCATATATTGAATAATTCTGAATTTGGCACGCACTTAAAAAAGTTTATTTTTTTAAACTCGCAAAAAAATCGCAGATGAAATATATCAAATTTGAAAGATAATTGATTGTTCTAGATGTGTTATCATTTTTTTGTAATTAGAATATATTCAAAATTCCATTAGTTAATTTTAAGCTCACTTTAATTTTTCCAATTTATTCGATTTTATAGATGAGTTTACCAAGATTTTGCTATGGAATGTAAAAGTACTTACTTTCATCATTACTTTCCATTTTGTAATTTTTCAAAAACATGAATTTTTGTTACAAAAAGTTTTATTAGAAGAAGTCACAAAATTCACTGCACTTCAACAACTGTTTAAGTAACAAAAATTAATGTTTTTTTTTTGAAAAATTTAAAAAGCTATTTATATTTTGTTATATATTTTATTATATTATAGCAAAAAAAATTAACTTTGCAAAAATTCAAATTTTTACTTTTGGCCAAAAAAAAAATGGGTGAAATTTCCTATAGTGTAATGCTATGACCTTGCCATTACATACGAAATAAAACGTCATTTAAATGATGAACTCTAGATTGAATTTTATAATAGAATAGAATAATCGAGTTTTCAACCACTTTTTCACTCACATTTCGGGCGTTATCTCGGCGATGACTTGAAGAATGTTGGTTTTCAAATTCTGTTGCATTTTTCTTTATTTTTTTTTTTTTTTTTTTATAAAAAGATGCAACACTAAAGCAATGAACAACTACTTCTATTACAAGGTGTTACCTTTTTTTTAAAGGATAGTGATAGAGAAGACAGGGGATTATCCTCGTAGACACCGCCGTTGGCGTAGCCACACAAAAAAATGTCTAACATTCAAATTCTTTGTATGTATATTACATGTAAATTCGAAAGCATTTTCTTTCATTTCGAATTATAGAGTCGACCCCCAGTTCTATTTAAATATCAATTTATATTTAAAAATTGTTTTTCAATAATAAAAAAATAAATAAACAAAATATGTATATGAAAAATACTCTTAAATATGAAGTAATATTTAAATCGAATTGATAAAATTGGCTCTTCTTTACAATATTGTGATTAACGATTTAAAAATATATTAACATAAATAAATGCACACTGCAAAATCGTTTCTAATTATAAGGCCACCACTGTTTGGCAATCTAATAAAGTGCTAATGTTGTTCATAATAAATTAAATGGAAAATAATGATAATAAAAAATAATGTTTAACAGTCGGTAACGTTATGTGAAAGAAGGCAACTGAGCATTTACAAATCTTTGCTGTGGCATTTGTGTGTCGAATTTCAAATTCAAATTGTAACGTCTTTAAACATGTTTCATTAACCCTCCAAATGGATCATTAATAGTGGCATCAGCATATGCATGAACTTTACTACGAGTGTTTCTAGCTTTTTAAAAAACTATAACTCTCTTCAAAACCAACAATAAAAACCGCAAGTAAAGACAAATAATAATAACAGCATATGTGCAAACGTGTTTCAAAACAAACAAAAAAAAAAACATCACACAACAGCAACCCTTTCTTAAAAGTACATAATTCAATATAAAAACATGCACATAGTGCAATTTTTTTAAATAAATAAGTTTCATTAAAAAAAAAAACAAAATTCCCATACAACAACAAAAAGGAAGCAATTATTAAAGAAAATAATGAAAATGGAAGGAAGTAGGAAACGCAAACAAAATAAAGGACATTTGGATTGAAGCAAGGGTGTTGTTGTTTAACAGTAGTGATTCTCGTTTTAGCTCTCTATCTCTGTCTCTCTCTCTCTGCGTCTTCTGGTATTATCTGCTTTTCAAGGAGATATTATCAAGTAGCTGATAACAATTACCGAAAAAATTAAACATAAAGGAATACATACACGCACTCCCGATCGGATGATTAGTGCTGATACATTTTTAATTTCCCAGCTAAAAAAAATTATATATGGTCCATATATTTTTAATATATGAATGTATATAACTATATATGAATATGTATGAATTCATGTATGGAAATGTATGGGATTATACATGGCAAAACTATTATATATGAACTAATATATGGACTAATATATGAAATGTATTATAATATATGAGCTCATATATAGAAATTTAATTACAAATCCCTTCATATGTGGATCCATATATAGAAATAAGATTTAATATATGGAGCGATATAAGAATGTATACATACATGATATCTCACATAAGATCGTTTTTGCAATCAAAAAAGCTCGGTATTTTATCACTGCTGAATTGGAAATCCATTAGAAAATACATACGATATGCAAAGTTTATATGCGTGCCCTCAACGTTTAAAAAATAAAAAATTTTGTTAAAAAAAACCATTCTTGTATGATTTTATACATTGTGACCCCATTTAATATCACAAATAATCAAAAGGATAATGCAGTCATTAATTTTATCTTAAATAAAAGAATTCCCTAGATAAGAAACAAAGTTCATATTACTGAAAAAATTGTATTGAAAACTATTGTTAGACGGATTATTTTTTCTTTTATAATTAATTGCATTAGTTTTTAATCTGATTTCTTAAATTAGATCTTATGTACGAATATGAGTTTTGTGTTTTTGAAATAATTGATTCACCTTTTAACTTAAAATGAGGAATGAAATGACTTTTAGTTCGTTTTGAATTATTTGTCCAAACAAATGTTTCATTAAATACAACCTCCCTGTTCAAAAACTAAAAAAAAAGTAATTTTAGTAATTTAATTTATTGCACAGCAGTGCGCTTTTGTGAATCAAGAGAGTATGGCCGGGAAGTTAAACAGTTTCATACATAAATAATAGAAAATTTTATAGAATCCAACATTATTGGAAAGTGTTTAAATCAATAAATATATGTCTTAATCAGTTTTTCATTAGTAATTAGTTGGTTACGCTTTTTTGGGCAAATGACACACAAGAAATGCCAGATGTAAACTCAGCCTATGAATATGAACTTTGCATACTGTAGAGGAAATATTTACTCATAAATGTATGAAAATGTATGAATATATATAATCATATATGTCCATATACCCTCATTTTTCGGATCCAAACCATATATGGGATATCATATATGCTCCATACATTTTTTTTTTAGCTGGGTTTTTATATTTTTCGAAAATGGTGCTTAAAATCCTTATGAATTAATAGTTATTTCATATTACTGTTGTTATTTTTTCAATCTTAAGAAAATCCCCTTTCCGATGGTGGTAAAATTTTAGCTGTTGAAACTTAAGTGGTTCTATTCATTTAATCCGGAGTGTACATGCAAATTAATTATGATGAAAATAGAACATTTGTTTGAATATGCTGCAGGAATGCAAAATAGGGAAGGAATGGAAAACTGTATATTTATATGCACTTACATATGTAAATATTTACAAACACATATTCAAAAATACATACATACATACATTTATAAATATGTATTTACTTATAAAATAGAACATTCCAAACTATGAAAAGTTTTTTTAAGATTTATATAAAACAGCTGGCAAATTTTTAAACACCCAATAATTTTTTTCTATAGCCATAATTTAGAAAATAAAAAATTATTTAGAAATACATTGTACATACATATGTACATACATACATACATACATACACAGTATCCCATTACGAATGTTTAAATTTCATATTACTTGCATTTGAATACAGTTGACTCTTGATAATTTCAAACTCGTTAATTTATATCTCTCGATAATTTGAACTGTTTCCTAAGTCCTTTGAAAATCATTCTATAAGTTGAAACAAAAATCTCGGTAATTTAAAATTTTTTGAATGCCATCTTGAATGCTTTAATTTTTTTGGCCAGTATTCGCCAGCATGATCGTTGCCTTGAACGTTTTTTTAAGACGTTTGTGTTTTTAATTAAAATGACTTCACAAAATTCTGGTTAATATGAACTACCGATTATTTGATATTTTCCGCTAATCACTTGAATTTCAAATTATCGGGGGTCGACTGTATAAACAACCATAGACATTTTTTAAGTCCAAACAATTTATTTTAATCATTGAAGTTGGCTAAAAGTCAAACAAATCAAAAGAAAGAATGCACCTTATTAATTTGTTATTTTAGCCGGTAAATGCGTGTGGATGCTGAAGCTTGCAGATACAAGAATGTATTTATTTTTCTCATTCCAGCCCAATAGCAACCCATTCCATAGATTGTAAATGTCTACATAAAAACATACATACATACACACTTACATACTTATTTACATATGTATAGGCATATGTAAAGGGTGTTTTTTTTTAGAGGTATAGAACTTCGAATTGAAATAAAACACAAGAAAATCGTTTTAATGTCCATCAATTTGGCTTTATTGGAAGGATAATTTTATGCCATTAATGATTTCGGGCATTTGGCCGCCGCGGCTGGCTCGAATAAAGCCAATTCTACAGGTCCAATTTTCAACCACTTTTTCGAGCATATGGGGCCGTATGTTGGCAATAACGCCACGAATGTTGGCTTCCAAGTCCTCTAACGTTTCTGGTTTGTTGGCGTAGACGAGCGACTTCACATATCCCCAAAGAAAATAATCCAATGGTGTCAAATCACACGATCTTGGTGGCCAATTGACAGGTCCATTCCGCGAAATTATGCGCTCATCGAATGTTTCCTTCAATAAATCGATTGTGACGTGCGCTGTGTGGCATGTAGCGCCGTCTTGTTGGAACCACAACTCATCCACATTCATGCCATCCAATTCGGGAACAAAATAGTCGGTTATCATGGCTCTATACCGGTCTCCATTAACGGTAACTGACTCTCCAGCATTATTTCGGAAGAAGTATGGTCCAATGACTTCACCAGCCCATAGAGCACAACAAACAGTCAGTTTTTGTGGATGTAATGGCGTCTCAAGGGTCTCATGTGGATTCTCTTCACTCCAAATGCGGCAATTTTGCTTGTTGACGTAGCCATTCAACCAAAAATGAGCCTCATCACTGAACAAAATTTTGCGATGAAAATCAGCATCGAGATCAATGTCATTTTCGGCCCATACACCAAAATCACGACGCATTGCATGGTCTCGCGGCTTTAATTCTTGCACAAGCTGGATCTTGTAAGGTCGCAAGCCAAGATCTTTGCGCAAAATCTTCCATAAAGTTGATGGACAAAGCTCCAATTGCTGTGCACGGTGGCGAATCGATTCATTCGGGTCCTCTTCAACACTTTGCTCTACAGCGGCAATTGTTTCTTCGGTGCGCACTGTTCGACGTCTCTGCGGATGCGTATTATCACATAGAGTAAACGTAGTGCGAAAACGATCCATGGTTAACCAAATTAATTGCTCTGATGGACAATTATGTCGACCATAAAATGGACGGAGCTTGCGGTAAACTTCGCGAACTGAACCATTATTTTCGAAATAAATTTGCACGATTTGCAAGCGTTGTTCTTTTGTCAACCTGTTCATGATGAAATGGCAAACCAAACTAAATATTAATCACTTGACAGCTGACAAAATGGCCGCCAGTTAATAAAGTAATGTCAACTTAAAGTTCTATACCTCAATAAAAAACACCCTTTATTATGTTATTCCCACAATCGAAACATTATTCTGTTTCTTCTTAAAAATCCATCGAAAAATGGACATTCTATGTTTATGTTGGCTTTGGTGGGTTTTTTGTTTGCTGTTGTTGTTGTTCTTAACTTTGTGGCATGTTGTTTTCCTACATGTTCTAGCCTAGTGTATATAAAATACACAACAGCACATCGACAACAAAAATTAAATAAAGAAAAAAGTTCAATGACTCTCCCTTTCTCGATCTGTACTACCACTACTACGACAAAAAATTTAATGCATGTGTATGTGTGTATGCATGTATGTATGTATATATGTACATATGTATATGTGCATTTATTTTAGTGCAATCAAAAGGGCCTTGTCTTTCTTAACTACATATTAACAATCGATACCAATAATCAATACAATGAAGCAAAATAAAACCACTCAATTTATTTATTTGTTCTCTTCAACTTAAGAAATATGTATGTATGTAGGTACTCTTGCAAGTTGCAACAATAACATAACACATACAATCGCAATCGTGATTACAAAAATAATAACATCAGAAGAGGAAAAAAATCATGCAAGATGTGAAAATAAGAACTGCACAACATCCTACCAACGTTCTAAACAATTGATCGTTAAGCTTTTTTTGTTTGCTTTTAGAAACAGTATGAGCGAAATGGTGTAAGTACAATGTCGAATAAGAAAATTTTTCTACAAATTGAAAAATGTGACAGCTGAAGCGACAGCGAACCACAATAGAATTATTGCACAATTTGAACACATTTTTACCCGACTGCGGCACGCAAAGCAGGGTATTGTGGTTCCTTTGCGGCACTATATAAAACTATACCAAAATGGGTATCATTCGACAGGTATTTTAAAATCATCTTTAGGTTTCTTTTATGATTTTTCATTTCAAATGACCACTTAGGATATTTAACGTTTCAAAGTATGTCGCAGTCGGGTTTTTTATCTTTTTTGTATAAATACTTGTTTCTGTTTGAAAGGTGACTTGATCGAAGAAAATCGGTACAGCCGTTTAGAAGATATCGCATCTTTTCTAGATACTATATTCGTCTTTAAAATTTTTAATTTTTATTGTTTATTTATAATAATGGGGGTATTAGTCCAGCCAATCACTTGTGATGTTACCTTATTTCTATTGGTAGTTCGCGCGAACCTGGAGCATATCTGAGTTCACCATAGTCGAGTGGAACATCGAGGTCTGGCCAAGGGCACCGGTGGCCCCCAACAGCTGATGTGCTGTAGGAGTTTAATGGCTGTTGATATGTCCGCATCATGCATTAACCACAAGCCAACAACGGACTTCGTTTAACCCACGCAGTTCAACACATGCAGTTCACCATGGAAGGGGTAGGTGTTGGGAGGTGTTTGAAGTTGGCATTGATTCAACCTAAAATATGATTAGTGAGGCTGTGTCAGGTGTTTGTGAGGTCCTCGCTTGGAGTACAACATGCGAATGTTACCAATCACATTTGCTGCGCGTTATTGTGAAGAAACTTTTGTACTGGCTATGGTTGTCAGCAAAATCTCTGGAAGAAGAGTCTTGGATGTCTAATGTCAAATCAATGCTAGTGGTTTGTTTGACGAGGTCTACTCAACAGAAGCTGTTCCTAATCTAGGGGAAGCAGCGAGATCAAATAGCTTCAGCACTTCAGCAAGATGCTTGCTCATAATATGGGCGGTGTTAGCACCACCGTGAAATCGGGCCGTAACGTCAGATGATCACGTAAATCGTAAGACACTTCTGTTCCTCAAGGGTGTGAGAGTTCCGCAGACCTTAGTCTGGGTAATCAAGCTTTTTGGGAATTACCGCATGTGTTACTACCCAATCTCTGGAGTGAGAGAGGAACGGGTGTGGACATATATATTTATTAAAAGTCTCGTACAGGTGCAGTTTAAACTGGAACTGGCCTGAGTTCAAAAGACGATAGAAGGGAAGCCTTTCAGGGTGGAACCTCGAGTTCTAATCTGTGGGTTAATACTGGAAATACGGGCGCCGATGACCTAATAACTCATCAGTTTTACGGTTTTAATGGGCGTTGATGTATCCGCAACATCCATCGACCGAAGGCCGAATGTAGATTTAGTTTTAAGCCTACGGGGTTTAATAGACGATGCTTACTATTTGAAATTAATGTTGGAATTTGTTTTTTGGTGTGTATCGTTCCAATTCCACTTGAGTACTGACGCTGTATCCGGTGCTTGGTAAGGTCTTCTCTGGGATAAGCAACCATTATTTTGGATGAGCAACCACAGTCACTGCGTGTTATCACGGCTACTGCTGTGGTTACTACCAAAATCGCTGGAAGAATGGTCTTGGATGTCTATTGTCAGATCAATGCTAGTGAGGTTTGGTCTAATGAGGTCAGCCAGATACCATTCTTAATGATGTTGCTATTCAACAGATGCTACTTCGGATAGTAGAGGATGGTTCAGTATAGGGAGATGTATTTTGGTTATTTCCCGTCCTAGGTATTTCTCTCATAAGCACCTTAAGCAGTCCGACATTAGATAGCTCGAAACAGCACACCATAATGGCTTGCTCATAGTCAGAGATACTGATGTTCAAAGATTGCAACATATGTGTTCCTTGCAATACACATATTGCTTTCTTGGTGTACATAGGGGTGGTAAAGAACGCTTACGTTTAACGCTGTTAGGACCACCGTGAGGATAGGCCGTTGATCTTAGACATACCATTTTACCAATAACATAAAAATTTCGTTTTTCATCAGAAGAAAAGAAAATGTACTAAATGTGTTTATATGATTTTGATAATGTTCACGTTTATATGATTTGATAAAATTCACTTCGTCCTTAGGTAGATGAACGTTCTACTTTGCAAAACTATGTCTGGATTTATCTGCTTCAAAATAAAGGAAATATGACATTCTTCAGATCAACTATTTCTTGAGGCAATCTATAGAAGAGTAGTTTAGCAAGCTGTAAAAAATAAGAAAGAATTCGGTCCCATTTTGTGCCTGGTTAAGGCTGTGATACACCATCCTATACAATTGTGTGATTTCTGAGAAAATACAACTCTGGTATGATGGAGTCTATGCAGATTTTCAAAAGACAATAACAAATCAGCAGATCAGGGTTGTATTTTTTCGTAAGTCATGCGATTGTGTAGGATGGTGTGTCATGACGTCCAAAAGCTAATCACTTTGCAATATCTTCAGTTTGCTATAATTATATGTGTGTAATTCGAATACCATCCCCAATTTTATGGAACCGCACTGTTCGCTTATTTAGAAATTCTGCTTCTTTCAAGAATTTGTAAAGATTTATATTTGTTTTTGTGTTCTTACACGTCTGCTAGTAGCAGCACAACAAGAAGTATGTACATAATTATATTTTGCCATAACAATAATAATAATAATAATGATGACGAAGACGTTTGTTAAGTAGACAAACATTTTCCGTGGCATAAAAATACAAATAAACCTATTGATAGATCATCATAATCATCATCCAAAAAATGAAGAATGTTGTTAGTGCAACAGCTGCTGCAAAAAAGATATGGTTATGTAATTATAAAATTATTAGAAATCATTTGTTGGAACACATACATTTATTCATTTTGCTTTAAGAAAAATACTAAACGGTGAGGTGAAGTTATTTGCTCAATTTTTGTTGAACATACATACATAAGGATGGATTGCTTCCCAGCAAAAAATTTCAAAAAAGGTAATCGAGTTTGGAATTAAGCATTTTTGGTGGAAGCTGTTCCTTACTGGATTACCAACTTAATGATTTTAACAAGGCGTGAGACTAAAATAATCGATTCTTGAGAAGTACTTACCTTTTTTATTTGAAAACTTGTTCACGTAATCTATTTAATCTAAAAAAATCATTCTCTTCATTTAGCAACTTGTACATAATTTTTTTACATTTTAGGTAATGAGATTTTACAAATCTAATGAATGAATGAAATTTTGTAATCAGAAAAGTATGTCATTATATGGCAAGTAATTCTGATGGTAATGTGTAATTTTTTGCTGGGTTTTATAACATAATAATTTCTACAAGAATTACTAGAATTATACAAAGGAATGTTTGTAATGTATGTATGTATGCACATATTAACAAGTTGAAGAGAAACATGTGTTATTGATAAAATTCACTGGTATTTAGAGGAAAACTAGATATGTACATATTTATTGTATTGACGGATGCTCTATTTCAAGCTAGGTATGTACATAAAGTTGTTGATGTAGAATGCATATACAAACATACATATCTGTCATAAGGAATGTCACTTTTCTACTTACATATGGGTATTTCCATAAACCAACCTTTGAAACTTTTTTTTTATTACATCTTAAAGAAAATGAAAACGATAAATTTCCACTTTTAACAAATTGTAATCAATTATTATCTCTTTTATAGCGACTTAATTTTCAATTAAACGTGCCATAACCATAACCATACAAAACATCAGTTCGAACTAAACTTATGGGCAGCACTGTATTTGCCATAACCATAACCATAGCCATAACATTATAATTGAATTTTGGTTTTTCGCCATAACCATAAACAGCTGTTTACTGGTTAGACACATTTGTTGTTGCACTTTTGAAATGAATAAACAAATGAAAACATAAACAGCTGTTTATGGCTATGGCAGCACTAACAAGTCAAGCAATTATGTTTATGGTTATCGCTATGGCAATATGATATGGCATGTCTGATTGAACCTTTAATTCAGATATTCTTACGGTGACCATATTTTTCAATAACAAATAAAGGACATTTAGAAATGTAATAAATATTAAATCAATTAGGCAAAACAATATTTTACGGTTAATAACATCGGCTCCATGGTACATAAAAAACTCAAATTTACATCGTGATTTAAATATGCCAGAAGTGACTGAAGAAATTACAAAATACGCAGGCAAATATCTAACAAAACTCACATCCTAATCCGCTTGCTCGTAATATTTTGAAGTTTAGGATAATACATCCGCTTAAAAAAGCGGGATAAAGGGGCTCTAATACTCCACACTCCAAAAGAAACTGTTTGAAAATACTTTTATTTAATGACTGAATGTGTAGCCACTGTTGCTAGAATTGACGATTTCTCTGCATTTTGACGATTTTCACCTCTCAAAATATACTAGTGACGATTTTAGGACCAGAAATGACGATTTTTCTAAATTTAACATATATGGAAACTTTTTTTAGTATTGCATTTTTAGAGTTGGTTTTTTGTTATCTTATGATTTTTTTGTGTTCAAAATGTTAAATTCTGATATTTATACATAAAATGTTTCTATAACAAAAATGCTAATTATTTTTTTTTATAAATTATCTGTTTTAAAAATAAATATATATGTACGTATGTGAATTCTGATTTCATTTTAAGTTTTTTTAATTTTTATTTTTAATTTTAATGGTTTTCATGTTTAGGTAATATACATATATTTAATGTATATGTGTATATTTGTTGAAAGCATAGTTAATAAGTTTGAACCATAGTAATAGTTTTTGTAATAAAACAATTAAAATACAAAAAAATTTAACATTTTTGATTTGACGTTTTTTTTGACGATTTTCTAAAATGACTTGACGATTTTGACGATTTTTTGCACAGAAATCTGTAGTTTTTGACGATTTCACCCCTAGAAGTTCTGGCAACAGTGTGTGTAGCTACACAAAGTTGAAGCGAAATATCGATAAAAAAAAATAAATAAAATTGTAAATTAATTACAAAAGTCCTAAAGCTTAAATAAAATTTATATACAAGATATAAAATACCGTTATGCCTGTTTTTATGTTACATAATTGCGTCATTTGCACAGTATAAAAAATTTTTTTCCACTCCTCAACATCTAGGATTTTTTGAGTTGTGACTCTATGATTTAGTGTGTGATATTAACTTTTTTCAGTGTTGCCAGGTAATTCCAATTTTGAATGATTATAATTTCTTTTGTATTGATGTTGACATTTTCGGGTTTTGATAAAATAAAACTTATAATTTTAAAGTTTAAAGAAAAAAAAATTAGTAATCAAAATAAAAGGACAATAAAGGACACTTTTTTTGAAAAAAAATTTAAAGGACATCATATTAAAAAAAGAATGATCACCGGAGATATTCTGCAGGTGTGCAAATGTTAAGTACGATGACATGGAAATGCCCATATGTTCATATATGTGTGTAAATGTCGTGCTCAGGTCGTCTGATCGCTTTAAAATAATAAGTTTATTTTCAGCAACAAGAATGTGACAAATCATTCAATAACAGATGTTGAAAACATTTCGTCCATGCATGAACATAAAGTACTATACTTTATTTAATATGAATTGCAAAAGTGGCATTGCAAATAACAAACAAATACATATGTACATACATATGTATGGTTGATTATAGATTGCAAGAGCACACATCAGTTCGATTTAGGGTTTCTAATTTCCCGGACTCTTCCAATTCACGGGAATCGAGAAAAAAATTATCTATTCCCGGGAATTCAAAAACATATGAATTTAATTAAATGGCCTCAATAATAAATATAATTTTATGAAAAAAACACACAACATTTAAATTAAAAATAAAACAACTTCATTCGCTCATTTCAAGAACAACAATATTTCAAAAAATAAAACGAAAACAAATAAATTCATATGCAAATCTAGATACTATTTCCTATAGAGTATTTAGGTGGAAAATATTTCGTAACGCTTAAAGTTGTTGGAGTCACCTCGGGAACCTCTATTACATCTGTTTCCATGCTTATATTATGCATAGTTACAAGATTGTATTTTTGAGTAATAAAACAACGAACAGCAATGTAAAACAAGCAAATTCCGAAAACGTAAACATTAAATTCCCTAAAATTGCCGTTAAAAATTTCCCAGCATTAGTGAAAAAATAATTCCCGGGAATTCCCCGGATTTTTTTAACGCGTAGAAACTCCAGTTCGATTGCTAATCGGCGATCAAAAAATCTCGGTTTCAAGAAGGCAATGAAAAATTAAATGACTGTCGGTAAACGAAATTTCTTGACTGGCAGAAACCATCAATTATATTTTGAAAATGACAAATGATTTTTAGGGTTCCATACAACAAAGGTGGAAAGGTATTGTATCATTTAATGTAAATTTGACAACTTGGTGTATCTTGGAACCCGTAAGAGGCAAACTCTTGAAATTTCCAAAAACGCTAAAACTGATAAATTCCAAAATTATGAAAATGAAAATATCACTAAAAATAAAATAAGTCGCTAAAATGCTAAAAATTCACCAAACGTAAAAAAGTTCGGCCAAAAAAACAAGACAAATCGCCGGAAACCGAAAAAATCGTTCAAACTAAAAAAACAACAAAAAAACCCCAAAATCCGAAAAAAATCGCCAGAACTAAAAATCGCTAAAACTAAAAATATGTATTGTAAAAAAAATATCGCCTAAAATCGAAAAAATTTCCAGAACTAAAAAGAACCAAAACTAAAAAATTACCAAAAACCGAAAAAATCCCAAACAAGTTAAAAATCCCCACAAAATGTAAGAAAAACCACTAAAACTAGAAAAATCGCCAAAAACCGAAATAAGAAGTTTCCGGTTACTTAATTTTTTTTTAAATGTCTGCAACAGGTAAGATATTCGATTACATAGGCTAAAGTTTGTATAGTATTATATATGTATGTAGTGTTCGTACGGAACCCTTCAAGTGGGAGTAACAGTCGCACTTTACTGAATTTATTTTTACACATTTAGTTTTAGCAAAGGTAATAACAAACTTTGGAAACACTTAGGAGACATGACTTACATGGAACTTTCAAGAAATCGATTGTAATATTGGATTCTCAAGCTTTTTTTTAGATTAAACCTTCCGCTTTCGATGCGCTTTGAATTTTATTTCAGCACATTTTTCATCTTTTTTAACCCACCCTGCCAAAAAAAACGGGTGTTATAAGTTAGTAGTGTGTGTCTGTGTATCCAGGCCAAAGGGCTGGATGTATTCGGGGGTTTTTAAAATGTTTAATTTCTGTTTTATTTATTCAATTACATAAAATTTATAATTTTTTAATTGAGATTTTTGCGAAGAAATTTTTTAAATTTAAAAAAAAAATGCGTATATAAGCAAAAAAGTATTGCAATGTCAAGTCAATGACTTTTGGATTGTTCAACATTCTTAAAATTATTTTTAAATGAAGCAAAAAAGCAAACGTACATGTGCACACATCCCTTCTTAAAAGCGCTTGAACAAGAGATAAAACATTTTCTTAACTTTTAAATAATTTTTCATGAACTTTTGACAATAAATTAATCATGAATTCCTTAAGAAAAATTTTTTTTGTTGTTCAGGCATACATACAAACATACATAAATGCATATGCATATGTTTTGAAAATTTCAACTTTTTGCTGTGCTCTACAGTGTAGGGTCTACACATAAAAGAAAAATTTTGTCACAAAATAACAAAGATGAATACCGCTCACGTGACAAATACGAATAATACAGAAAAGTGCGTATATATGTACATATGTAGATATGAACAAAATTTTGTTCGCCTTTATATTTTATGGTTCAGAATAAATTTAAGTTTTGAAAGTGTAATGAATTGGCGATCACCAGGTAAACCAGAGATATGCTCTAAAAAAGGGTTTTATGCGCCTTCAATATGCCCTAAAAACTTGAAAATATGCACTATAAAATCAAAAATATGCTCTTAAAAATGACATAAATTGGTTAATGAAATAAAACAAAAACAAACAAAAACAAACAAACACAACTCGCAAAGCGATTAGCTTGTCTGCGAAACACATCCAGGGTCTATGGTGGGAATCGAACCCACGACCTCTGGACTGAGAGGCTAGCACCGCTATCACTCAGCCACAGAGACGCAACAATTTTTAATTCAACATTTGCACATATTTAAAATAAGACAAAAATAAAATAAACAAAAATATAAAGAAAACAATAAAAAATTAAATAATAATAATTTGGGTTGAAAGAAAATTGCAATACAATTTTTGACTAAACCAAATAGTACAAATTATTATTTTTTGCTTTGAAACGGCAGTAAAAATTTAACTTCAACTTTAAAAGAGACTACGGTATCAGAATTAAAACTTCGGAGCTATATTTTTGGCTTATAATTGTTATTGCAATAAACAACAAATGTTGCTTTTACGTATACAAATACCAAAACCAAATTTTTATTGAAACTAACTTCCATAATAACTGCGTAATGAATAAGAAAAATTTACACCTACATTACATGTTCGATTGGAAGTGAGATTTAAACGGCAAAAAACATAAGAATTTCGACCAACAGATAGATATAATATGCTTGTAAGCATATTATAATAAAAAATTATATAAAGTATCAAAATATGCCCTAAAAGCGTCAAATATGCTCTTAAAATTAAAAAAAATGCTACTAAATGCGTGTAAGAATGAAATATGCAAAAACATACTTTAAAGGGTAAAATATGCAAAAACAAGCACTAACAAATCGATGCCAAAATTCATAAAAAGTTCTGAAACGGATAAATATCTTATAAATAAATAAAATACATGCAATTGCATGTGTTTGCCGTTTCCCTTGCGATCACTTATTGTAATATTATATATAATATTCAAATAAACATTTTTGCTTGATATTAAATTATTTTTAATGTAGGCACAAACCATCTTGTTTAACAGAGCTCTGTTAACAAAAAAACAGACCTCTGTTAAATAATAAAAAATTAGTTTTTTCTCACAGAGAAAAATGGACAAGAAAGTTAAAGCCGAGTTTCTTCTCTATGCCTCCAATGACACGGGAAGTCATTATATGGACTTTGGCTATTTTTTTTAGTATTTGTAGGACATGAGGAGAAAAACTATATTTGAGGAGACTCCCGGACATCTCTAGATTGACGTCTAATAGTCGAAAGTCCTAAGATTATGTAGAAATTGCAACAAAATTTCCAAAAAGAAACATTTCAAGTTGAAAAAGAACTTTGGTAATTTTAAATGTTATGAGATTCGACTATTCAACATTAATCTACAGACGTCCAAAGACCTTTTAAGCTTAAGTTATTTATTTGAATTTGTGTTCTAAGTTCTACAAAAATAGGATATTATTACTTTCGACTATTAGTCTAGAAATGTCCAGAAGACTCTTCCAATATACTTTTTCCCCTATCTCGTAAAAATTCAAAAAAAAATATATCCAAAATCTTTCCGTGTCATTGGAATTATTAAATGTTACATATAAAGGGTGTTTTTTATTGAGGTATAGAACTTTAAGTTGGCATCACTTTTTTAACTGGCGGCCATTTTGTCAGCTGTCAAGTGATTAATATTTAGTTTGGTTTGCCATTTTATCATGAACAGGTTGACAAAAGAACAACGCTTGCAAATCGTGCAAATTTATTTCGAAAATAATGGTTCAGTTCGCGAAGTTTACCGCAAGCTCCGTCCATTTTATGGTCGACATAATCGTCCATCAGAGCAATTAATTCGGTTAACCATGGATCGTTTTCGCACTATGTTTACTCTATGTGATAATACGCATACGCAGAGACGTCGAACAGTGCGCACCGAAGAAACAATTGCCGCTGTAGAGCAAAGTGTTGAAGAGGACCCGAATGAATCGATTCGCCACCGTGCACAGCAATTGGAGCCGACTAACCGACTATTTTGTTCCCGAATTGGATGGCATGAATGTGGATGAGTTGTGGTTCCAACAAGACGGCGCTACATGCCACACAGCGCACGTCACAATCGATTTATTGAAGGAAACATTCGATGAGCGCATAATTTCGCGGAACGGACCTGTCAATTGGCCACCAAGATCGTGTGATTTGACACCATTGGATTATTTTCTTTGGGGATATGTGAAGTCGCTCGTCTACGCCAACAAACCAGAAACGTTAGGGGACTTGGAAGCCAACATTCGTGGCGTTATTGCCAACATACGGCCCCATATGCTCGAAAAAGTGGTTGAAAATTGGACCTGTAGAATTGGCTTTATTCGAGCCAGCCGCGGCGGCCACATGCCCAAAATCATATTTAAACATTAATGGCATAAAATTATTCTTCCAATAAAGCCAAATTGATGGACATTAAAACGATTTTCTTGTGTTTTATTTCAATTCGAAGTTTTATACCTCTAAAAAAAAACACCCGATATATAAGAAAGCATAGAGAAAGAACTCGACATCGATCTTCTCTTCCATTTTGTTTAATAAATCGGGGTACCAAGTCCATTCTGTTTTTTGTTAACAGAGCCCTGTTAAGCACGACGGTTTGTGTCTAATGTTACACATTTTAAAATTTACTGCCTTTACGTACATTGTAGTTTTACCTCTTCAGATTCCGTTCCTTTTCAATCAATATTTTAATGATATGTATATATGACGAAGAAAATTTTTTTTTAATGAATTAAACAAAATCGAATAGTAAAATTTAAATAGAAGTTAAAGAAAATAACTTTTTCGTAAATATTTTACATGCGTGATTAATAGATTGGAAACGACCGTTTATCTACGTCTACTCATACACGATCTTGTGTACTCACCATACCATCTCTGGTACAAAACTTATAACTTTACCTTTAAAACATATCAAATGTTGTTTTCGTCTTTATTCGTCCCTTTTAGTTTAATTTTCTTTTGCTCATGTGTTCTATTATTGTCTTTTCTTAAATCTTCGAGATAAATAAAACTTGATAATTTAGTTGAATGTGAGTGCGTGTGCCATAAAAATATTTCAAAATGCCGAAAATACAGACAAAGCAGCAAACAAACAACTTGCTCGAAAATTGTTATTACGAGTACAAGTCTGTGTTGCCAACGGAATTTTTTTTTCAAAAATTTTTACGACTTGTATTGTATTACATTGGGGCAGCACAAAACTAGTCACGTTACGTGCATTTAGTCAGATATTGCGACTTCTCGCCAAACGTGGCGATTTTGCAACTTGTTTGGTGTCTAAATTTTTGATTTGGCAACATGGCGATTTTTCTGGCGATAAATAAATTTGTTGGCGATTTTTGTAGCTATTGTTTTTTTAACAAAATTGAACTTAAAAATTTGTGTTATTCAGGAAAATTAGTTTCTCGAAGGAGTAGTTTCAAAAATAAATCCTACCAAAACTCATCTGCAAGATATTAAAACAATTTGATTATGATGATTTTTCTTATATTAATTATAGTAATGAATGCGTTTTGAATTTCGATTAGAAAATTTGCAAGAAATAATTTTTGGCGATTTTATTTCTGCTTTTGACGATGTTCTGCTAAATTTTTATAAGATTGTTTTATAAAAATTTATAAAGGGTAATTTTTTTAGCAAGTTTCTTTTTGACAATACTGTTTTTGACAGCTCAGCTGTCACATAATGGGTTACTAGTAGAGTTTTTCTTTTCCCGGACTTTTTCATTTCCCGAGAAAGCGGGAAGGACGTTTTGGTTTCCCGGGAATTCCCGCCCAATGCAAACTAGTCAGGGCTATCATGAATAAAATTCCGCGTGAAATTTTTCCCGGGGAACAATTCCAACTAATAGTAAGTAATAGGGAAAACAAAAAATTCTAATTGGAAAAGGGAGAAATTTCACGCGGAATTTTGTTCATGATAGCCCTGAATACAAAATATTTTTTAATTTAATCTATTTCAACAAAAAACAAATTATAATTCATGATATCGATTAAATAATAACGTATTATAAACATTCAGCCTTATTTATAAAAATTTAAAAGGCTTTTTAAGAAAAATTTTGTATGAAAATTGATTTTAAAAAACCTTTATAAAGACTTTTTAAGTTTTATAAATAAGGCTGATTATATTTAAAGTACATTATTACTGCGGCAATAATAACCACCTGATAATTTTTTATTTTATTAAATACATTTTTATTATCTTGAAGTAATGCAACCTAATTTAAGAAATATGAGCTTCTGACATAGTAGGAAAACAGATAAACATTTCTATGAAGTAAAAGCAAAAAGATATGAAAAATTATCACAATATGTTTTATTCGAATGAAATGAGTATTTGAATATCCAGCTTTTTTCGATTCGTTCCCTAAAACATTTTTGAATATTTCGATTTATTTTAATATTTTTTATGGATTTTGCTACGTATTTCGAATCAGTTGGATAATTTGGTGATGTTTTCCATCACATGACAGAAATAATAAATTTAAGATAAGAGCTAGCACTTCTAGCTTCATTTTCAGATGTAACGTGGATCAATATGTGTTATTTTAATAAAAACATTTGATGTACAAAACACACATTTTGGAAATATCAACTTAGAGTAGTCTTAACAAACGTGGGTACCTACTTTAGAATTTTAATATAATAATTTTTTTAGAATACAACTTTACTTAACATTGCTTGGCAAAGCTTTGTTAAGTTTTTTTGTATACGACCCTAACGGTCATTTTCACAACTTACCTTTAGCTAAAGGTAGAATTTTGTCTGCCCGATAAATATTTTTGCATTATTACAACTTAAATTTTTTATTGGTATTATTATCAATAATAATGATATTTAATGGATAAACAAATAATAAATGAAGGTATTATAATGCAAAACCATTTATCGGGCAGAAAAAATTCTGTCTTTAACTAAAAGCAAGTTGTGAAAATTGCCCTAAGACTTTAGTACAGAATAAGCATTAATAGAATTGTTATTTTTACCAAAGAGAATCTGTAATTATTTTGTAAGTTTTCTTTTATTTCCTTGCGCATTTCTGTTTTTACTTTTACTAATTGTTGTATAATTAAATTTTGAAAGTCGCGTTCCGTTTTTGGCAAATAAAGGCCTCTAAGTCTTAGAGTACATGTGTACCAGATGTAAACTCGGCCTTAGTTGTTATATAGTTTTAGCTATTTTGCTACATACAAACTAAAATTTCCATAACAAAATTATAAAAAAAATCCCGGGAATTCTAGCACAAATTTCCCGGGATTTGTTTCCCGTAAAATGTACGGGATCTCGGGAAATTTTTCCCGGGAAATCCCGTAGGAAAAACACTAGTTACTAGCTAACACTTGATATGAAAAGACAAAGTATTGTTGATATTGTTGTTGAGTTGAGTCAATCGGCATAATTCTTAGATCCATCTTTGACTACTTAGGATGGTCAGTGTTCGTGCTCGTGTGATTAGTAGTGAACTATTTTATTCTTATATAAGTAATTTTATTAACCACTTTTGCTTAAAAATGTTCTTTTTAGCATTTATATATACTTCTTACATTTTGAAGGTTTTTTTACATTAATTTCAGTTGCCAATCTGTCAAAATCATATTTTCTATAACCTTTTGGCACGTGGGAAACGTTCCATACGTATATTTAATTTATGGCAGCATTAGCCGATTCGTATCGTGAGTTCACGGATCAGCTGACAAAATCTGCAACACAAATAGAACATGTTGCTGTTTATTTAATGTGTATCGTAACGTATGTTAGGTAGAAATCTACAGAAAATAGATTTTTACGTCAACTTCTTACACACATACACAAACAAGTATAAAGCTAAGAGAAATAGAATAACAGCTGACACGTTCCCCGGCAGCCTTACGTTTTTACTAACTAACATCAAGATTTAAACGATACGGCAACTTCAAAAGTAAAACTTCACGAATCGAGTAAAGGCCAGTTAGCCGACTGTAATATCGATCAGCTGTTTCCTACAGTTGCAGTTACATTCTATTACAGTCGGCTAACTGAGCCATTAATTTCAGTTGCGTTGGCAGTTGGCATGGCAAGTGAAGTTTGATTGCCATCCATAATCGAGCCATACAATTTTTCAATCTGATTTTTATTTATTAATTGTGATCTGTAAAGAGTTATATATGTAAATATACATACATATGTATGTATGTAGTTAGTTTAAATCAAAATTGGTTACTTTGTTTATTTATTCATGTTTATAAAAAATGTTATAACTATGTACATATGTATGGTTATCTTAAAAAATAACGATATGCACTATAAACAAAAAATAACAACTTCCAAAAAAATAGATTTTTTTTTCTCTGGTAGGTATATTTAAAAAAAACTATAGTTACATGTTTTTTGTGTAAGGTGTCGTTACGTAATTACGTACATACACATATGGATGTATACACGGTTGGGTGCTTATAAAAAAATAATATAATTATGAATGTGTATATACATACACATAAAAATAATAAAATAATAATTAAGCCGCCATTCACACATAAACATTGTTATTAAAATTTTACTCAGTAAAACAGCAATGAAATGTATAAAAAGGGTTTTAAAAATTAACTTTGAAGGTAAAAAAGTAGGAGGAATAATTTAAGAGAAAAATTAAATTAGAAAATAATAATATGTGCATACATATCGTTACCTTCACATATAAACGCTAAAAGATCTAGATCTTTTTTAATACTAGAATTAGAATCAACTTTTTGTTGGCCCAAAAAAAAAAACGTTGGAAATCTTCAATGCAATATTTATTTACAATAACATTTATTCCTCAAAATCATTTTTTTTTAATTTTAAGTACCAAATTAAGGATGTTTTTAATTTTTAGTTTTCTTCTCTTCAACAAAACAAAATTTCTTATTTTCTAAACCGATGATTTACCAGTTTTACGGTTAGGTTTATTATTTTTCACATTTCCCTAAATTTAACTAATATATAATAACAATAAAGCTGTGTAGTTTGTGAAACAGCTGCTGCTTAACTTTTTTTATATTTTTGCCATAAAACAAAAAGGTGCAAACATACAAATTATAGGGTAGGGAAAAATTACTTTCAAGAAAACACCGAATTCATAATGTAAAAGGAAAATACATATGTATGGAGATAAATTCTATCACTAAAAGAACTCAAAAAAGATACAATCAAGATCATTTATGAAAAGAAGTTAAGAATCGCTAAGCAACACTGTTGGCAAAACATTTTTTTCGGTTGTTTGTCTTGCCAACAGTGTTGTTTAGCGATTATTTTAGAATATTTCGCTGTAGTAAAGCATTTGAAAAAATCTCTCGTGTCTTGAAAGGTCTTATAAATAGTATTGTGCAGGACACTAATATACACATCAATCTAAGTGTATCTAAGACTAAACGAATAAAATTAATAAGAGATAATAATAAGACATATGTAAACATGTATATGAATACAGCGTATTTCACGAGAATCTGATATACAAATTTCATTAGACAAAAATTACAAAGTTATATTTTGAAATTGTGTTTGAAAAGTTAGCAAAAAATAAACTAAATTAAATACATTTAAATTAAATTGGCCTTCATTTGTTTCTATATTTATGATTTGAATAGGCTAAAGTTCGTATCGCTTTTTAAGCCAAATTACATGTGATAATTATTAATGAACAAATAACACCAAAGTTAGTTGTAAATATTCTGACAACACATAGTTGAACGGAACAGCTAGCCGTTTTCGAAGGCCACTAAACCTTCATCATCAGCGTTCTTCTGTGTTTGGTTCACTGTGTGTGGTGTCAGTTGATGTAGATTTGTGATTTATATAAGAAACTTTTTTGCAAATGGAATATGTGAATTGTTTTGATTCATCGTATTTCAATTTGCTGAAAGACGTTTTGTAATGAAAGCTTACTTTACCATCTCTAAATTTACAACAGTCTTACCATTGTCGTTTGTTCTTTACTAATTATACACATGTTAGTTAATTTGCTTATTTTTGTTCTACTTAGGACAAACTTTTTTGGTTTGTTACTATTAAATGAATTAATTTTTGTTTTCAACATAAGTAATCGATCGAAATATGTAATATAATAAACTTAAATTAAATTACATAAATACAATTTAATAAAATAAATGTGCATTCAATTAAACAATATAAAATAAAACCAAGTAATATAAAAATAAAATAAAAATAAATTAAATTAAATGAAATGAAATGAAATGAAATGAAATAAAATAAAATAAAATAAAATAAAATAAAATAAAATAAAATAAAATAAAATAAAATAAAATAAAATAAAATAAAATCAAATCAAATAAAATAAAATAAAATAAAATAAAATAAAATAAAATAAAATAAAATAAAATAAAATAAAATAAAATAAAATAAAATAAAATAAAATAAAATAAAATAAAATAAAACAAACTAAAACAAATTAAAATAAAATAATATTAAATTAGATTAAATTAAATTAAATTAAATTAAATTAAATTAAATTAAATAAAAATAAATTAAATTAAATTAAATTAAATTAAATAAAACAAAATAAAATAACATAAAACAAAATAAAATAAAATTAAATTAAATTAAATAAAATATAATAAAATAAAACTAAAAGGAAGTATTATACAAAAAATATAAAATAAAATGAAATAAAATAATATCAGAAATATATAATGAAGTAATAAATTAAAATACAATAAAATAGAATGAAATAAATAATAAAAAAATAATAAAAATAAAATAAAATATTTTTTTTTATAAAATAGGATCAAGAATTTTTTATCTTTATTTTATTTTTAAATTTTATTGGTTGAACTTTAGATCTCGGATTTTTAAGAAATAATTAATTTGTTTTATTTATATCCAGTAAGAATTTTAGCCGCTACAACAACAAACATATGGCACTTAAAAATTAAAAGGTGTTCCAAAATGAGCAACGAAAAATGGTAAAATCCTATGTTATATACATACATATGTACATACAATTATATATAGACACTTAAAGTTTTCAGTCAGTTATTTTTATACAGACTGCTCGTACAAGAATTAACAGTAAAATAAAAAAAAAATCTAAATTAAAGGGTATTTTATCACTGAATGTAATTTTGACAGCTTGCTATATATTGGAAACCGTAAGAAATTTTCAAAAACATTAAAACAAAAAAAAATCGCCAAAACGAAAAAGAGCGCCAAACTATTTAAGACTAAAATAAATCGCCAAAAACCGAAAAAATCGCCAAAGTGAAAAAAAATCAAAAAATCGCTAAAATGAAAAAAAGCGCCAAAACTAAAAAAATCGCTAAAACTAAAATAAATCGCCTGAGCCGAAAAAACGCCAAAATTAAAAAAACCGAAAACACGTCAATATTAAAAAAAACGCCGAAACCCGAAAAAACACCAAAAATTAAATAATTTCAAAACTATATACATATCTGTGGCAATAAGGAAACATACTTAGGTCATATTTACCTGTTTTGCAGGAGATCACTTTTAAGCATTCGAGCCAATTTTTAGAAATTTATTTCTTTTTATTTTCTTAAGCAAATATCGTTTTTCACACTGTAAATAATACATGTAAGTTGAAATATACTAAATTAACGGCCTGTCCAACGATGTCACCAGAAATCGTTCGATCGACAACTTGTATTACAAGCAAAAATTAAACATTAGACAATTAGTTGTTGTTTTTAATAGAAGTATTCGACCGAATGATTTCTGATGGCATCGTGGGACAGGCCGTTAATTTAGTATATTTCAACTTGCATGTATTATTTACAGTGTGAAGAACGATATTTGCTTAAGAAAATAAAAGTTAACAGGCAATTTTCCAATTTAACTATAAAAGAAATAAATTTCTGAAAATGGCATTAGAAGCCTAATAACTTCCTGAAAAATTACACAACTTAAGTGAAATTTTAACCAGGGTTACTTTCGAATATGCAGATTACGGAAGTACCATTAACTCAAAATCAGCTTATCTCGACTTAAGCACTTTTTTCTTTTCGCCACAGATATTATGCATGTACATATGTACATATGTATATAGACTTAAGTTCGTATAGTATTACATATCAAGTGTCCGTACGAAACCCTTCGTGTGCGAGTCAAAGTCTCACTTTACTGAATTTATTTATACAACATTCTCTTCTATAGCGCTCAAAAATAATTTTTTGAATTCCCGCCTTTTCAAATATTTTTTTCATAAAATGTTTGATTTAATATTCGTATAAATTAAAATAAATTATTTCCAAATATACAAAAAAAAGTATGTGGTGAGTGCAAGAGTGTGCTGTCAAATTGTCGAGTCAAACACGCAACAAATGTCAAACTAATAACCAACACTTTGCTTTGCACTGAGGCAAATCCTTTACTGCAGCACAAAAAATTACATACGAGTATACTCTTAAATATTTATCTATTTTTATACTAATGTGTATACATAGTACTGATAGATATTACATAGAAATAAAGAAAACATTTGAATTTAAAGAGTTTCTTTTTAATATTTGTTTACGTTCTGGTTATTTATGCAATCACCAGTTTTTTTGGAAAGAAAAATGTTTCTGCTGCCAATGGCCAGCAGTATCAGGGCTGTCAATGAACGCCAAAATAAATTGAGCATTTTAAAATACCATATAACTACAAATACACATAAATACATAAATATATTTTTTTCGAGCAGTCAAAATTCTTTTTTTTAAATAAATGCTTAAAAAGCACGTTTCGTCAATATGCAGCGAAGCCAAAACAAAATAAGAATACAACATCTACATCAGAGAACAGCAATGAGTAGTGAAAAAGTGAGTAGAGTTGAATCATGATTTATAATTTGTTGTAATTATGCGCACTCATACTTATTGTAATGTTGTATATGAATCATATTCACTCGAAAATTTGAAGTGCGCATCGAACTCATCCTTAGCAACATTTATGACGTTGTTGATTTCGACTTTCCTTAACTCAATGCCTATGGACGATGCAAAATATATATGAATCACAGTGTGAACTTCGCATACAAGCATTTAAGTTCTCATTATGAGGTTATGTGTTTCTCTGTTGTTTTTTTTTTGCAGGAATTGAAAAACAATCCTATTTATTACTATTGTATACTACTTGCAAACTGTTTAATGACTAAACTTTTAAATAAACAAACATGCATGAGTTGAGTAAGCTGAGTCAATGTGACTAGTATGTATAAGTATTTTCCTGAAATTAAAACGCACTAGAACGCGCTAACCCAGCAAAAAGTCAATGTGACTAGTATAAGTATTTTCCTGAAATTAAAAATCAAACTGAGGTGGTTTATGAGTGGGAGTGTGGTATGCAGCGATGCCAACTATTTATAACCCAAACGCGCTACTACCCTTCTCAAAACGCACTAGAACGCGCTAACCCAGCAAAAATGTTTGCCTACTAGAATGCAAAAAAAGTGTATGTACTCTCCAGTCGTGAGTACTTACAATTTGACTGAATAAGCCATTATTTTTGTATGAGAAGTTCAAAAAGTATGCGGTACCCTATACTTTTTGCCAACAAATATCCAAAAGTTAATAGATTACTGATTGCCTAAAAGTATTCAAAATATAATGGGTTATTTTATGCTCACAAAAATGCAAAATTTAATAAAATAGCCAAAAATTATAAAAAAATTGAATTTTGTAACATAATTATGAAATTTAAACCTTTTTTGGGATTGTTAAAAATAATAATTTTACAAAGCAAATATATGAATACGTATATTGAAGAATATGCGAAAATACTTAGATTTTGTAATAAATATTGTAGTAAACCAAAGTTATTTTAATGTTTTCGAAGCTGACTTTCACGATCAATAAATATTTTATAGATAGATTTCAGGAGTAACTAGGAAGTACTACAATAAGTACCTTCATGTAATGATATAAATAAGTTGTTATTTTATTCATTACAAGACAGTCATTATTATACACATAAAATAATTAAATAAATAAGTACCACTCATTACTTTGTAAGCCATTAAAATAGTACTACCCATTACCCATTAAATGGGAAGTTACAGCATTGTCAAATATTTATAGCAAAAACGCGCTATTTTCTACGCGCTATATTAAATTTCAATAAAAGTCGATGTATGTATTAGTACTCGTATCACAATTAATTTTTCAGATTTTGCAATATTGCTTCCTCGACATTATGTTTTAATAAACTAAAATCATTTAATACAGAATCAGAATCGCCTTCCGAATAATCGAAATCCTTAGTTTTTAATTTTTTTTTTGTAAAACTTTGTAACAACATATAAATTGTCGAATAGTTTTGCGATTCAAATGGTTTTTGTAATTCAGCTATAATAGATGCTTAATAAGTTATGTATATATTTTGGGTCATCTCGTACATAATTTTAGTTGTGAAATTTAAAAATATTTGTATATATAAGTATTAAAATGCGGTTTTAATTCTAACCACAGTCGAATTTTGTTTGCGACAGCTAAATCAGTAACTAATTTAAAAAACTTTATCAGAGTTTTGGATATTAGAAAATTTTTAAATTCGTACAAAAAAAGTTAAAAAAATATTGAACTGAAATGATATTATTGACTATTCAAAACGCGCTAATTTAGCGCATTTTTTATTAAACGCCCTAAGACGGAAAAAAGCGCGTTTGACATAGTGAAAACGCGCTAAATCTAGCGCGAAACGGGCTAAATTGGCATCACTGGTGGTAGTCGCATTCATATTTATTTTAACCTATACTTATAAATCAATGTCATCGTGAGTATACGTAAATCAGAGTAGTTGAGTTTAAATGATGTCTACTCACTTATATTTAAAATTTCATGAGTCAGTATGAACAGCGATAAAACGATTCATTGCCGATCACTAATCTAGATATCGTTACTTTAATATAGAAAGGCCCTAACTCATATTTTTTTTTAATCGAGATTTGTGATTTTTCGATACATTAGATGTTCTTCTCTATCGAAATGTACAAAAATTTCAAATTTCAAAAAAATAATGGGTTAGGGTCTTTCGATAGTAAGGTAACGATATGTATATATGTACGTTTAAATAAATATAAATATAAAAAGTAAAACCAGAATAATTTGCTTGGAAAACATTTGCACTTACATAAGTAAGACATCACTTGAAAAATATTCCCTCTCATTCTATTTTCTTTAATTTTGCACAGTAACAGCATTAGTTGTAATGTGGTAAACCAATAAACAAAAAATTTAAAACAATTGATATTTTCAATTCTACAATAACTTACAACAGTCGCTTAGTTTGCACAAGATATTCTTGTTGAGAAGCAGACACAAGCAGTCGATTTTTTTTTGTTTTTTTTGTTTTTTGTTCACTGGAATTTTAATTGCAATAAATTTAAATTATTGGAAAAAAATTATAAATAAAAAGAAAAAACGAACTCTTAAAAATAATAATGTACATTGCAAAATATGTTGACCTGCATTTAGCAACAATAATGAATGGTAATTTGAGAATATTTTTGTAAAGAATAGTTAGCTAGCGGAAATTATTAAGCAAAAACTAAAAATCAATTGGTAATTGTATGTATGACACTATTGAAGCGAGGAGTGAGAATTGCATCTGAACTAAAGATTATGATAATTATTTAATGACGCAGCAATTCTTCGTTACTTATTAGATTATTATAATTATAAAGTAAAGCAAAATCACGCACGAGCGTGCATAACGAAAGGTAAAGGTTTTATAATAAGATGGGGTCACATGCTGGTTGTGTTGGCAGGTTTCAGGTACAATAACAGAGAAATTGTTAGAAATTATTGTAGCATTGTTTACCAGCGCAAATTTTTGCTGTAAACGAACGCTAAATTGCATTTTTTTTAACAAAAAGTTTAAAAATTATATTAACAAATTTCTTTTAATTACCCAATAAGCCACATAATAATAAAATTGCAATACAACTTGAGAATAACTTACAAAAATAGTGAATAAAATATAATAATTTTTTATAAAAAGCAAATTCACAAACAATTTTTAACAATACATACTTGAGAAACTATTATTATACACACCTTTTTCTAAAATATGCCTATAAACGAAATATATTTGGAAAGGACATATGTTTTAACAATAGAAAAAGTATTAACAAACTTATTCATAATTTGGCCTACAGAACGATACGAACTTTAGCGTAATCAAATCATAAATACAGCACCAAATAAGAAGAGAGGTGTCTTAGGACACTCTGTTAGAACTATGCTGCTTAGATAGTAAGTCTCAGTTCACACTAGTCAAGTGTTATTGCTAAGCTTATCACTTTTTCTTCTTTGAACTTTCATCGGCGTTCGCACAATGCAATTTTTATTTTTTAGCTCATATTTTTTACGTATAGTTTTGTGTGCTTTTTTAACATTACGAATGAGAGAGCAAAACGTATTGACAGTACATGTATCTGAATACTAGTTTCTTTTCCCATCGTCCCTCTTGCACTCTCTCTCCTACAAACTAATCAGCTTAGCAATAAGACTTGCATAGTGTTAACTAGAACTAAAGGCCGGGACACTATGAATCCATCAGACCTTAAACTTCGCTTTTTTCAACTGACATTAACGCAACGACGGAAAAGGTTGGCATGAGTACTTTATTGACGGAAACATTTTAACAGCTTCAATAGGTCGATTCTCCATTTTATTTATTTATTAAATTCAACTTTTTGCATTTATTTCGTTTGTTTCTTTTGTTTAATTTTATTTTTGCTGCCACTAAACGCGAAACGCTAAATCAGACAATACCAAGAAAACCAACCAATATCTGTCAAACTACTCAACGTACGCAATAAGTTAAAAGTTGACCAAATTTTGTACTTTGCGTTGACGGACACGTACTGAATGTAACAGACCATAAGAAACCATTTATTTAGGGCCAGGCCCACGATATCGACAACGTTCGACTTGTCGCACACTTACATTCAAAACAAAAACAAATTTTAATATTTTGTTGTTGTTTCAAATGTAAGTGTGCGACAAGTCGAACGTTGTCGATATCGTGGGCCAGGCTGTTAAACTTAGCTGTCAGTTAAAAAAGGCGAAGTTTAACGCATGACGAATTCATTTTGCCCCGGCCTTAAATTAATGTATTGTTTGTGCTCATGTGCGAAAACAATACAAAAACAAGTTGAGCAATCGTTCTGATTGTTTTTGTTTCACTCAGTTTAAAGAACGAAACAAAACAAAATCAAACATTTGTTTTGTTTATTTTCGTACTCTGGTTCTAACTAAAAATAAATCAAAACAAAAATAAATGTATAACTGTAATAGTGTCAACTTTTTTTGTTACGAAAATTAAGTCCTAAGTTCTGTATCTGGCATAAAGAGCATAGCTCTAAAAGATTATAAAAATATTGACAAAAATAAGCTTTTCTATACAAAAATTAATACAGCATTATTTTTGTAAGCTTATGTTGCAATTCTTCCCAACCAAACCTCTTCCTATGTTGCAATTGCACGGATAAGCTTATAGTAATCATACAAATGTAATACTATTACGAGGGTTCTCTTCTCTTCTGATTTTTCCACAATTGTTTTAAGAACATTTTTCAATAAATTTTCAATAGCTATTTAACATTATGACTTATTTTGGTAAACTTATTATAATACTTTTCTCAAGGCATTTGGTATGTTGGGTATATTTGAAATAAAATCAATACAACCTGGATGTGTGGGAGACATTTTTGATAAAGGTTAATAAATCTGCTTTACCAATAATTCTAATTTCGCAACTGGTTGTACATTTTGTAAAAATGTATAAATAAACAAAAAAACAAAATAATTTTAGGTAATAAAAATTATATTTAAGTCTTAATAATCACTTAAGTATTTATGTATACACATACATAAATATGTATGTACATTATGTACAATATCGCTCATTCACTCAAAGAACCTCATAACTCAAAAAATGGAATTTTTCAGTTGATGATGCAGAATTAATCCTCATATTGTGTAATAATTTCATAAAAATATCTTGCTTACTCAGCTCTTGAGAGCAAAACAAAATTTTGTTTTTCCATTAAGGTGTGTGTAAATTGAAAACTTTAACTCGTTTTCTGGCAAAAAACCTCATAACTCAAGAAGACGAATTTAAAGTTTTCAATTTGAACACAATTTAATGGAATAAAAATTAATTTTTCTCTCAAGGGTTGAGTAAATAAGATATCGCACTTGATGAACCAGAGGGTATTAATAACTATGCATCTATTTTTTATTGCAAGGAACGTAACTAACATAAAAACTTAAATATATATAAAAAAAGCAATGTGAGTCCGATCACAGGGGAGATGTGTAAACATCTAGTAATGAAAAATTTTCTTAAGTTGGAAGTACTATGCTTTTAGTAATATTTTTTAATTAATCAATTAAAAGTATCAAAACTTTCAATATTGTAAATACATAGGAACTATTATTAGTAAATGGGCACACTGCTGTTTAATGAAATGTAATGCATGTAGTTATTTTACAGCAATGGTTTTCGAACTATACAGCGCTAGCACAATTATATGTTAGTGAAAATTAGTAGCTACTATTGCACACAAGATGGTGTTTATATGAAGCTGTTAAGTTTCTCTGTACTTCTTGTTGTCCATATGAATGACAATCTCAAAGACGATGAAGACATTTAGTTTGACAAGTTTAGGTTTTTGTTTTCCTTATTTTGCTTTGTTTTAGTAAATTTCTTATTAAAAGTGCAAAAAATCTTTTTAAAACTCATTAAAATTAAATGTTTTTGTATTCATTTTATTTATTTCTTTTTATTTGCCTATGATAACTTAATGTACGATAATTAGTAATAAATTCAGTAAAGTGCGACTTTGACCCGCGCACGAAGGGCTCCGTGCGGACACTTTAGCCTATATAACAAATAGTTTTGGCTTTTTTTCGTTTATTGCATTTTTTCGGTTTTTGGCGCTTTTTTTTATTATTTTTACTGAAATTTTAGTGGTACTGCAGTAAATGGTAAATGCCTTTACTTTTACTTTTTACTTTTTGTTGTTCATCGTTTAGTTGTTGATGTTCTTGTTGTTGTGTACGCATTGCAATTAAAATAAATTCAGTAAAGTGCGAATTTGACTCGCGCACGAAGGGTTCCGTCCATTCGGTTTTGAGCATTTTTTGTATGTGGCTTTTTTCCTTTTTAAGTTTTTCCAGTTTAAACGATTTTTTCAGCTTTATCGCTTTTTTCTCTTTTTGGCGGTTTTATTGTATTTTTGGGTTCTTTTAATTTTCGAAATTTTTTTCATTTTGGCGATTTTTTCCATTTTGGCGACTTTTTTCTGTTTTTGGGGTTTTTTTCGTTTTGGCGTTTATTTTTGTTTTTGGGGTTTTTTATTTAGGCGATTTTTTCCTTTTTGGCGATTTTTTTGTTTAAGGGTTTTTTTTTAATTTTTGCGATTTTTTTTTATTTTGGCGACTTTTTTTCATTTTGGCGATTATTTTTGTTTTTGGATTTTTTTCACTTTGGCGATTTTTTTCATTTTGACGATTTTTCCGGTTTTTCTTGATTTATTTTAATCCTAGAATTTTTTTTAATTTGGTGCAATTTTCGGTTTTGGCGATTTTTTTGGCGATTTTTTTTAGATTTGGCGATTTTATAATTTTTTGATTTTTTAGTTTTACCGTTTTTGAAAATTATAAGAGTTTTGCTCTTACGGTTTCCAAGATGCAGCAAGTTGTCAAAGTTACAAAGTCAAAATTGCATTAACTGATGGAACACTCTTTAATTTAAATTTTTTAAATTTACTGTTAATTGTTGTAGTCTGTATAAAAATACACTAACTTTACAAAATTCAAGTATATGTATATCACATGGGATTTTAACATTTTTCGTTGCTCGTTTTGGAACACCCTTTAATTTTTAACTCTCATATATTTGCTGTTGTAGCGGCCAAATGTCTACACACTGTGTCCGAATTTAAGGTCCGTAGCTCTTACAGTTCTCGAGGAAATACCCTGTAACAGAGGAACGGACAGCGTAGCGAAAACAATAGCATTTTCACCTTTGGTGTACGGAACCCTAATAAAGCAATTATTATTTTCACCTTTGGTGTACGGAACCCTAATAAAGCAAAAAATCTAACGACCCTAACAAACAAAAACCAGCAAATTCCTATGTATTTACAATATTTTAAATAAGTTTGTATTGCTTCTTTCAAACACTAATGCACTCATACATAGCTCACACCGATTTCACAACGCATCTCAGCAAAGAAATCTCAGTGAAAAAGATTTTTACCCCCTAGCGTATAGATGTTTACACATCAAAAGGAAATAAATGGTTAAAAACATATAAGTATCCATACTACAAGTAAATTTCGAAGACAAGTTTCAAGAACACTTTATTATTATTGATTTTGAAACGTTTTTTGTTTCTCCTGTAAAAATATAAGTGTAGTTACGTCCGTTTGCATTTAAGGTGACGATATGTAAGTATATGAAATTAAATTTTATGTTTTACCTTTAATGTTTGTATTGTTTTATAGTATTTACATATTTATTTAATAAAGCAATTTAAAATCAAAACTTTTGTATAATAATTTTCTTACTTTCTTTCCTGAAACCACATTTGATACCATTTTTGTGATAGTATAGTGACTACGTTTATATCATCAAAAATGTATTATATTGTACTTTAAAACTAGACTTGGGTCGAACTCGTTCACTAGTTCATTTTTGCCACAAACCACTGATCAAACCCATTTAAATTACATGGGTTTGATCATTGGTTTGTGGCAAAAATGAACTAGTGAACGAGTTCGACCCAAGTCTATTTAAAACAAAAATGGAAATAGAAATATATCGTGTGTTTTCATAAAAAATTTGTTATGTATTTTGATTTGAGTCTTTATTAGCGTTAAAAATAATCAAATTGTTAATTTAGCCACAAACAGTTTATCATCTCTACTGAAAATTTTAAAATTTTTAGTTAATACCCTCATGTTGATTAAGTGCGATATGTATCTGTTTGAAATGTTTATACAATATAAAGCACGATTCAAAAATTCCATTTTCTGAGTTATGACGTTCTTTAAGTAAATGAGCGATATGTACTCACAAGGCCGATCGAAATTATAAATTACACATACAAATCCAAAATCAACATTGTTATCTATCAATTAACATTACATATTTCTTTTTTTTCGTTTATGTATGTACATATCGCTCATTTACTCAAACAGCGTCATAAATCAACAAATGGAATTTTTGAGTTAATGATGCAGAATTAATTTTCGTATCGTTGTTCATATTGTGTAAAAATTTTAAAAAAACATCTTGTTTACTCAACTCTTGAAAGCAAAATAAAACTTTCTTTTCCCATTAAGATGTGTGTAAATTGAAAACTTTATAAAAGTTTTCTGACAAAATAGTTTTCTTTGTGAGTTATGACGTTGTTTGAGTAAAAGAGCGATATGTATGTATATACATACATACATAAATACATAAGTATGTGTTTGTAGAAAAGATAATGAATTACCACAGCAATTCACTACAATTGTTTTAAAAGTAAAAAAACACGAAAAATTAAATTTTTTATACTATATTAGTGTTAATTATATAGGCATGAGCAATTAGTAAATGTATGGTTAAAAAAGCTTTAAGAAATTAACAAATCGTTTTAACAACCACCTCCACCGCCACCACCTTTCAGCTAAGAAGCAACATCGTTTTGCAACAAAGTAGCATATTACGAGTACCAACGAAACGCAACAGATTTCAAATGTATTCCAAGTAACAGAAAATTTTGCAACAACTTTATAGCGTGAATATTTGTGTTACTTTTTATTGCCATTTTCAACACGTCATTGTCACCTCACATTAACTTGTTTTATTCGCTATTTAGCGTCTAAATCTAGAACACCCTCACAAACTCGGCTAGTAGTTACAATTGAAACCACAAACAACAATCTGTGAAACTACATAAATTTTGCTTATAGTGTAATAATACCAAGGGCATTGCCATTACAACAACATACTATGTACACACAAAATTTGTTGTATGATTATTATTATTTGTAAGTTGACAGTTCGTGTAAAGATTTTATGCTATTTTATATGGAGTTTGACGGATGGGGTAAATTCAGCTGACGATCAGCTGCGCTGATAAGACCACTTAGCATTAAAACACTTTGGATTTGCTTACAGTCTTAACTTGTTTATTAAGCAGAATTTTTGTCACGAGAGTGTCTACTCGTATTATGACATACCAAAGTTTGATACAAACTATTTAACTAATGAATATTAATCGAATATCGCCTATATTGTGATCGTATTTATTCCTTTCTAATATCTAAAATAAAATATGCACGTTACAGATTTTGTTACTTTAGTTGAATTGCAATTAAGTTGTTGACTTAACTTCAAACTTCAATTGAGTTCTTTTCGAAAAGGTCTTTGAATTTTAAACACGTCTTGCGGTATGTATACTCTTTTATGCCTCCATACTAAATATTTAAGTATTTTACTTTGTTTCTATTATTTACTCCTGGCAAACACAAAAATTATAAAGAAAGAAAAAAGACGTGTTACAAGAAAGAAAACATAAGGTTAACAATTAAATTTTTCTATTGAATTTATAGTTTTTCTAAAGAGAAGAGGAAGGTATAGACAGACATACAACCTGGTTGCAAGTATAAAATTAAAAAAAGTGTAGATACTCATACCTTATGTATTGAGATAAGAATTTGCCGAAATGCTTACGTGCTGATAACGTAATACAAATATTTACTTTTTAATTTTATTTGCAATTTTTTTTAAATTGTTTGATTCCTCCAGTCGCAAGTGCTTGGTAAGTAAATAAACACTTGCACCACACATTTCAGCTGGAAATAGCTGCATTATATTTTCTAAATTCTTTTTTTTATGGTCGTTAAATTGAGATAATGGAAAATTGCTATAACAGTCAGCGGGTCTTGTTGGCCGACGTATTAAATATTAAAACGTATTAAATTGTAAATCGTCGGTCAACATGATGTAATGTAAGTTTAAAATTTTTTAAACGCACTAATAATCCCAAATTTATATTTTACTTATTAAGTAAAATATTTTTTTTTTTATTATTAAAAATACATTGAAATTGATTATTGAGGGGTTTAGCTGGATCCTATGCGCATTTCACTGTTGCTAATGCAGATCATCAGGGAACCTTTACCCAAAGTTTCTTAGAACAACTAGAGTTATTATGTTATAAACTTTCATTTAAACAAATGAGAAGCTTAAAACAAATAACAAAGTTGAAACAAGAACTCAATAATCAACATGTTTTTTATTTTCTTTACCATTACTACATTGGCTGACTTTTTTTCAGCTTCAAATTGTAGTTGTAAAAGTATGTAAAAAGAAAATAAATGTAAATAACAACAACAGCTATTTAAGAATAGAGTGTTGCCACACAAGTATTTTTTGACCTGGTGCAGTCAATTTAATAATTAGTGATTTTTTATGGGAATTGTTAAAATTTAAGTTTAAAATTTTTTAAACGCACTAATAATCCCAAATTTATATTTTACTTATTAAGTAAAATATTTTTTTTTTTAATTAAAAATACATTGAAATTGATTATTGAGGGGTTTAGCTGGATCCTATGCGCATTTCACTGTTGCTAATGCAGATCATCAGGGAACCTTTACCCAAAGTTTCTTAGAACAACTAGAGTTATTATGTTATAAACTTTCACTTAAACAAATGAGAAGCTTAAAACAAATAACAAAGTTGAAACAAGAACTCAATAATCAACATGTTTTTTATTTTCTTTACCATTATTGTTTTACCATGTTGTTATTTACATTTATTTTCTTTTTACATACTTTTACAACTACAATTTGAAGCTGAAAAAAAGTCAGCCAATGTAGTCAGCCAATGACAGAAATTTTTTACAAGAAAATTGGATTAAATGTCATCGAAAAAATAATGCAAATCCTCGAAAGTCAATTGAAGTATTGTTCAATATACATATTACAAGAAAAATTTTAGAAAAGTATAAATACGCTAACCATGATAAGCGGGAATATTTTATTATTATCGCTGCGAAAAAAACAAGATTAATAAACAACTAATACATAATAGAGTACTCGTCAAGTATTCGATTTGGAAAATTACAATTATATGGACATATGTACATATCTATAAAATTAAATGTAGACAAAAAATCAAAAATATAAATTTCAACAGTAATCAAAATTTCACAGAACTAAGCAGAAAAGATAAGATATGAAATGGGGAAGGTAGATGTATGATGGAATAATGTGCGAAGATAAGGAAACTTCAACCCTGCCTTTTATAACAGATTCGGGGGTGAACTACATACATACATACATTTTTGTCTCCTCCATCAGACTTTGTTTTTACTTTTTAAATTTTCAACTTTTAAGTATTTATTGCTTTATCTAGAAAAATAACTAAAGAACACTTGAAGTACAAATTAATGTTTTTTTTTGATATCTCCATTAATATTCTTTAACATTTGTTTATTTGTTTCGGAATTTAGAAAATATTAGTTGATTAATAGATTTACTGCCTTATTCGTAAAAAATATATTTGCTTTATAAGGGGTTTATAAAACAAATTTGGTATTGAAAACTGTTTAATATAATAAGCCTCTTAAATGTTAAGCCTCAAAAATATTTTTATGCATAAGGGGTTTATTAATTAATTGTTACATTGTCTAACAAGGAATTCACATTAATCGATTGTTATTGGATTTATTTATGCAAAAGTTCGAGAACTTAAAAATGTTGGATACAATAAAAAATTAAAACATATTATTTTTCAATAATGTGATACTATTAAAAATTAATTTGTGTTCTAGTTTTAACATTTTATATTTTTTTCCATTTTAGTCACCAAAATCCTCGGAAGAAGTCAACAATCTTTTGACAAAACTTTTCAAAAAAAAAAAAAAAAATGTAATAAAGTTGTTTTATTAACATTAAAACATATTCCATCTTTTTAGCTCAAATAACTCTAATATATGTATGTATGTATGAACATTATTAAAATCATTAATCATGTAATTTAAATTGAAATTAAATAAAATTTTACTTCATAATATTCTCAACACTATTTATATTTATTAAACTTGAGAAAACTAACAAATGTTTCACAAATTTTAATGTGTATAATTTCTGTGCCAATAAGGAAAAACTGCTTAAGTCTAATTTAGCAGTTTTTCAGGAGAGCACTTTTAAACTTTAAGCGAATTTTGAAAACTATTCCTATATCTGCAAAATGTTACTTTCTTGCGGAACCGTATTAATTAAAGGGTCTTATACCTATATAAATTTATAATATATTGGATCGTAAGTCAAAAAAAAAAAAATCGTGCAATTATATACATATACAATAAATAATAGCTTAAGTGGACTTAAGCACTTTTTCTCACAAATTTAATATGAAACTTCTGTCTAAAAATCCCATTTAGAGGAACAAGTGCAATGTGTACGATTTTCGAATATTTAATCATAGGGACTTTTTAATGAGTATCTAAAACGGAATACCTCTTTTAAATTTTTTAACGAAGATCAATTAAAGCTACTATTACGGACGTATGTACCTATAAAAAGTTTTTCATTATTGGAAATATAATTTATGCTTTCAGGTACGATAAACTTGCCTTTAGGTTAAAGTAAAATTGAAATAATGAAAAACTTTTTATATGTTCTTTAAAGTCCTACCTTTAACTAAAGACAATTTGAAATAATGGTCCCTAAAGTATAATTTTTTTAATGATTTTGCATCTCATTTAAAAAAGCTGAAATGTGCCTTTAAGGTCTTTTGGATTTTAGCTGACGATATACATACTTATATATATATATATATATATATATATATATATATATATATATGTGTGTGTGTGTGTGTGTGTGTGTGTGTGTGTGTGTGTGTGTGTGTGTGTGTGTGTGTGTGTGTGTGTGTGTGTGTGTGTGTTATCCCTCTTAGATATGGAAAGTTCACTTTCCAAAGTCTTAATTAAGCTGGGGAAAGACAGGGAGAGATAGTGGGCCTTATTAGGAGAGTCGTATTACGACCTCGACTACAGCGATTATGTACTGGATTAAAGAACATTGCAACATTTTTTTATTAATCTAGTACAAATTCGTCGAAGTTGTAGTCGAAATACGGCACTCGTAATTAGACCCAGTATTCCTCCCTCTATCTTTTACACAGCTGAATTAAGACTTTGCAAAGTAATCTTTCCGTGTCCAAAAGGGGTATATGTTAATGGACATAAGTAAGTATAAACATACATACATTTGTACATATTTCAAGAATTTGTTGTACAAGACTTGAAATTCCCCTACATAAATACGTTCATATATCATATAAAAACATATGTATGTAAATACGTGTACATATGTTGGAACGTTTATTTGCATCATATAGAAATAATTTAAATGATTTAAAAAAGGTACTTACGAACTGTGACCATTTTTGGATCGTACGCACTAACACGCCTCTCAACTGCAACGATTTTCTTTTGCACCGATCGCGCCCTGTCACCCACTGTCTGCAATTCACGCTGTAAATCATCAAAAATATCACTTGCAATCAAAACCAATGAAGCCAACTGTCTTAAGGCATTACTTAAAGTAATATTACTGATTGAATCAAATTCGTAGCCGGCCACAATCTTGGTGGATGTTGGCGTTTGAGCTGCTTGCGGTGAACGCAAGTGCTGATGTGTAGAAGACGATGAACGCATACCAACACTGCTGCCACCTGCTAGTGGGCGCGAAGGATGCGTACGGGTTGGCGAGGGGACGGTTGATAAAAACTCAACATGTTGTTTAAGTTTTTTCATGGGCATTGTGGGTGCCGGTGAGACAGGCGTAATAACGCCATCATCTTCGTGATCGGTATTGTAGGAAAAGCTCGATGCGAACCCATTGGAATGGGGTACATTATCTGTAGTATCCTTAGAGCTTACATCTAAACCGTTTGTATTGTGTATAATGGCAGTTGTTATGGTAGTGGTCGAAGATGATGAGGTTGAAGTGGATGATGGTGATTTTAAATCTTCGCTGTCCTTGACATTGCTACTGTTGCTGTTTTGATTGCTATTTAATGTCCTTGACGAGGAGGTTTCATCGGATTGTTGTGGCTGTGATTGTTTATTTTTCTGCTGCCGGTCATTTAGAGAAGCATCTCTCAGCAGTTGATTGGATGCCGTTTTCTGCTGCTGTGGTTTGTTGTTAACACAATTATTGTTTTTGCATTTGCCGGGTATACATATGAACTTGGTGGATCTATTGCCTCCTTTTACCGAGCCACAAACTTGTGCAAGATTAACCGGTTGCACAACACGTTGGACAAACGGCATTTTACTATAAAATTAACTCGATTGCTTTTCTATTTAGTGTAATTTTAGCACTTACATACATGATAAAATTGATTTCATTTACTTTCTTTTAATTAAGTATAAATACACTTTTTTACACTGGCACTTCAATTTAACATCGAAAACTTTTACACTTTTCCGTTTGGCTCGAATCAAAAATATATCGCAGAAAATGCCTTAACTATTTAAGTTTTTCATAAATTATTTTTATAATAAAACCGGTAAAACTACTTTATTCATTTCGGTAACTATCGAACACATAAATCCTTCTCATTCTTCTGCGTATTTTTCATTTTAAGGCTCTTTTTATTTTCTACACCTTATTTATGCTGCTTCATTATTATATTTAATTCCATTACTGTTGTTGTTGTAGTTATCTTATGCACACCGACACTGACGTGATTTTTATTGTCGCTAACGTTGGTTTTGTTGTTGGTTGTTGTTATTGGTACGAAATTCCTTTACTTAATGATCTTGCTTTTGAAACCTTTTCCATTTTGTTGATAGCACTTACATATTTATTTTTACTTTTAAAATATACATAGGTATATTTACATACTTTAATCATTACACTAAAAACTAAATATTATTCATTAACGAAGCAATAATAGTTACAGATTAAAATAATTTCCCTTCGCCGTACTAAATACGTTGGCTTTTATTTAAATTGGTGTTTGTTAACAAATACAACAAGCACCTTTAGTACAACCTTTTAACACTGCCACATCCTATCCGCTACGCGCGTCGTTCTTGCACACCGGTTGTCGACTGAGTTTTTCTGGGGAAATTATAGCTCGAGTGAAAAAAATAATGCCAGACTTTAAGTTTAAAAACTATGTAAAAAACTCAAGCACATCATTGTGTTATCTTTAATAGATTTAATTGGAATTTCACTCACTTCTAATTTTGTTACAATTATATATAAAATTTTTATTCAATCATTATATTTACGTCTTTATATTAAATTGATTATTTCGAAGATTTAATAGTTGTTAAGTCTGGTAAACTTTTACTTCACCTTTAACATATATCAAAGCTGTAATTTCCGCAACAATTCTCAGCATGACAGTGTTACCATATGTGAAGATTTATCTTATTTTTGAAGTTTTTAGACATGTGAAAACGACAAAAAAAAAGATTTATCTAAAAATAAGATTTTTAAACATTTTACTTTTAGTACTTTTAATATAATGGGTGTTTTTTATTGAGGTATAGAACTTTAAGTTGGCATCACTTTTTTAACTGGCGGCCATTTTGTCAGCTGTCAAGTGATTAATATTTAGTTTGGTTTGCCATTTCATCATGAACAGGTTGACAAAAGAACAACGCTTGCAAATCGTGCAAATTTATTTCGAAAATAATGGTTCAGTTCGCGAAGTTTACCGCAAGCTCCGTCCATTTTATGGTCGACATAATCGTTCATCAGAGCAATTAATTCGGTTAACCATGGATCGTTTTCGCACTACGTTTACTCTATGTGATAATACGCATCCGCAGAGACGTCGAACAGTGCGCACCGAAGAAACAATTGCCGCTGTAGAGCAAAGTGTTGAAGAGGACCCGAATGAATCGATTCGCCACCGTGCACAGCAATTGGAGCTTTGTCCATCAACTTTATGGAAGATTTTGCGCAAAGATCTTGGCTTGCGACCTTACAAGATCCAGCTTGTGCAAGAATTAAAGCCGCGAGACCATGCAATGCGTCGTGATTTTGGTGTATGGGCCGAAAATGAGATTGATCTCGATGCTGATTTTCATCGCAAAATTTTGTTCAGTGATGAGGCTCATTTTTGGTTGAATGGCTACGTCAACAAGCAAAATTGCCGCATTTAGAGTGAAGAGAATCCACATAAGACCCTTGAGACGCCATTACATCCACAAAAACTGACTGTTTGGTGTGCTCTATGGGCTGGTGGAGTCATTGGGCCATACTTCTTCCGAAATAATGCTGGAGAGTCAGTTACCGTTAATGGAGACCGGTATAGAGCCATGATAACTGACTATTTTGTTCCCGAATTGGATGGCATGAATGTGGATGAGTTGTGGTTCCAACAAGACGGCGCTACATGCCACACAGCGCACGTCACAATCGATTTATTGAAGGAAACATTCGATGAGCGCATAATTTCGCGGAATGGACCTGTCAATTGGCCACCAAGATCGTGTGATTTGACACCATTGGATTATTTTCTTTGGGCATATGTGAAGTCGCTCGTCTACGCCAACAAACCAGAAACGTTAGGGGACTTGGAAGCCAACATTCGTGGCGTTATTGCCAACTTACGGCCCCATATGCTCGAAAAAGTGGTTGAAAATTGGACCTGTAGAATTGGCTTTATTCGAGCCAGCCGCGGCGGCCACATGCCCGAAATCATATTTAAACATTAATGGCATAAAATTATCCTTCCAATAAAGCCAAATTGATGGACATTAAAACGATTTTCTTGTGTTTTATTTCAATTCGAAGTTCTATACCTCTAAAAAAAACACCCGTTATTATGGGCGATTTTTTTGGCTAAACTACTTACAAATTTTCTGATTTGCTTCATAATGATCTTACACATATTCTATACAGTAAATATTTTGTGTTATTTGGCTTTACTTTTAATGTTTCACAAGAAACAAAATAAATTTTAACTCATTTTTATTCAATGAAATAACAAAAAAAGATTTTTTTTTTGCTCGACTTGAAGATTTTTAAAAAATAAATATGGCAACACTGGCATGACATGCGAAGACACATGCAAGGCAGTGTGCACACTTCTACCGATATTCGGTAGATTATACCGAATATTTTTGTGAATATAACAATCTACCAATTCTACCGAACAAGGCCTGAAATCTACCGAATACTGTTATTTAGTAATTTAAGTAGATATATGTGTAAATTGCATATTTTGCCACATAGCAGTGCGGCCGCAGAGCGGTCATTTAATGTCATGAAAATCATTAAAACAACAAAGAAATCGGTTAAAAACTGAATCTATAAGTAACCTAATATTTGCCAAAGAATTGTTGCCTTGGGGATGAAATATATATTCCTACCAATGATTTAATCATTTTTGTACCAAAGTTTAAATTCATAAATGGATCTTACATATAATATTTGTAGTTGCAAATGTTTGTCAAATAAAAGTTATTTTAGTAGCTTTATAAAATCTATATACAAAAACTGAATTCCATTTATTTATTTATATTATTTTATATATGCACAGCACATCTATGTATATAAAGGGTAAGGGAAAATAACTGGGGATGTCACTTTTTTTATTGGAAATTGTTTATGGCAGTTTAATTTCCAATCACATGTTTTAAATGCGCTTTTGGAACCTGTTTAGTTTAATACTCCTTGCACTTATTACCCTTTATATATCAGGACATATATTTTGTTATTTTTTATGTTTCTTTGAATTGTTATTTTTTATGTTTCTCTGAATAAAAAAAATTTTCTACCGAATTTCATTCAAATCTACCGACTTTTTTTGTCGATTCTACCGAATTAAAAAAAAAATTAAGTGTGCACACTGATGCAAGGTCTTTTCGGATAGTGTTGTTTTTTATTGCTATTTTTTTGTAGAGTTGCATAGACCTAATAAAAATATCTTGGACACATGAAACGGGATAACCTCATTAGGTCAACCGTTAATTTTAAAACTAAAATTTCCCACTAGTTAGTATGGATTTTGGCAAAACACATATGTAATCAATATTGTAAAAGAGAGATAGCTTTGGATTTTCTTTACCAAAGTATCCCAAAACATATTAATGAGGCACCTAAAATTCTACACCAGAGTGTAACAAAAACTACACGAACTTTGTGGTAGAAATTACAATGACACATCAATAACTAATAACGTCAAAGTAGTCACTATATGTTAATCATTTTATGCTGAAATAAGAGCACATCTTCATGCTTGTATCTTGGCATATATTCGACATTTGGTATAGTAGTAGGCATGATGATATGTATATTATTTCATTTAGTAGTAGGGTTAAATTATTTATGAGCCTTGGAAACCCATACAAATTCCATACATAAAAAGTGTTTTCTTGTGTATCGTAATAAGTTTGACCAAAATGACGAAAATTTCATAAGCAGGACCCTCTTGAATTTTTTTTACATATATTCAATTACTGCTCTATTCCAAAAGAAATTATTTGGGTTTGAAAATTTCCATAAAAATTTTGACTAAAGCACACTTGAAATACAAATAAATTTTTTTAGAATGCGGTAGCTAATGTTTACATCGAATAAAACTCGTTATATAATGCCGAACTATTCAATTCGGAACCCCTAAGATATTATTGTTTATTTTTATACGATATGGCTACCTCACCTTTGTACAATGTCAAAATAGCTGAATTGCTGAAAATGTGACGTTTTATTGACAGTGAACATTGAGTCAAATACATAGTGAATTTTGTTAAAAACGAGGAAATTGCTTGAATTTTCAAAGTAAAAAGTGTGAACAAACCACGTCAAATATGCCTAAATACTACTGTGATTATTGCGACACGTATTTAACGCACGACTCACCATCTGTGCGTAAAACTCACTGCACTGGCCGCAAACATCGTGACAATGTTAAGTTCTACTATCAAAAATGGATGGAAGAACAGGCGCAATGTTTAATTGATGCCACCACTGCTGCCTTCAAAGCAGGCAAAATCACCCAAAATCCATTTGCTGGAGGACCACCCAAGCCAGGTGGTGTGGCGATACCACCGCCAAACATGGGTGGGCCACCCAGACCTGGCATGATACCGCCAGGTATGCCAGGAGCCCCTGGCATGCCTCCTATGATGATGGGGCCGCATGGTGCTATACCTCCTCCTATGATGGGTATGCGTCCTCCTATGATGGGACCAATGGGCATGATGGGACCACCGCCACCCCTGGGTAATTTAGCAGGTGTACGTCCACCTATGAACGGACCGCCACCAATGATATCATGAGTCAAACACGCAGCAGGAAAAAATTGATTGTAATTTAAATAATCTTACATATAAATGTATTAATATAAGTTTGTGAATAAGTTTATTAATAAAATTTTCAATACAAATTGTATTATGAAAGATTTAATAGTGGCTTTTTGATGTGTGGTGAATTTCGTTGCTGTTTAGTAAACACTTCAGTATATTTCAAAATAGCTTACGGCTTAAATAACACAATATATATTTGAGAATTGCGAAAATGTTAACTTTGTAATAAAAAAAAAACTCGGGAAAAACATGTACATATCTATTACCTAATTTACATTAAGCATTTTTTTTTTATGAAATTAGTTGCATGAAAATTTTTTATTTGCTAATAGGAGGCCTGGAGGAGCAACTTATATCAAAAAAGTTGCCAAAAATACATCAGAGATCCATTCTTCATCCTATTTTATACAACATTCTCTTTTATAGCGCCGCAATTAGGAAATAGAAAAAGTTTCGTGCAGCCAAATTCATGAAATTTCATGAAAAAATGCTTAATGTAAATCAGGTATATGTGTATATTTCTAAAAGGATAGTAAAAACTTTCGTGGAAGAGTTTTCATTTTAATGTTTGGCTGGAGCTACATAGGTTCTGTTGAAACTTGGAACATACAAGTAGGAACTTGCGAAATGCAGGAAGTCATGCTATGGAAAATTCATATTGATAAATCTATGATTTTAAGTCGGTCGGTTTTGCATCTTGAGTTTTTAAATGAGTTGCACAAAATGCCTACAGCCTACAGCAGCCTTATTTATAAAACTTATTAAGGCTTTATAAAGCATTTTTAAAACAAATTTTCAGACAAAATTTTTCTTAAAAAGTTTATAAGGCCTTAATAATTTTTATAAATAAGGCTGCTAGTTATTTTAAATAGCTAAAAAAGATGTGTTAAAAAGGATAGAAATTATTTATACATTCATCTTTTTTCCGAAATATAAGCGAATAATTGTCTAAAGATTACCTTGGAGTAAAAGGGCCAGTCCGACGAGGTAGCGCATTTAAGGTTAAGTATTCAAGATACAAATTTGTATGTAAAATTCTTGCAATGTGAGTAACAATATGAGGATTAATTCTGCGTTTTTAACTCAAAACTTGAATTTTCGAGTTATGGCGCTGTTACGTATACGAGCGATCTCACGCTTACGATAAAATTGAAAAAAAGGCTCGATATCATGATACAATTATAATTTTACCATGGCTCGATATAGTATAAATGAAACAAATTATTTAAGAAGAAAACTGCAAAAATATATGTGACGTAAAGGTCACCACGTAATACAAATTCCCCTTATGTACATTGAGGTAGTTTAGACGAGAACAATTTTTAAGCCGCACAATTTTTGTTCTTTTCCAAATTACACGAGACTAATTCATCTGGCACAAAATGTATACGTATACACAGCTTTGTTTGTGTTAGTGTTTTTCGTATTCATTTAACACTTGCTGTTTTTTCATTTGTGTGTGTATTGGTTTTATGCTGCTAGTGCGGGGTTGTAGCTGGTTGAAAAGTTATGCCAACCGCAAAACCACTCTATTTGCCTCTCTCACCCAAAAACTGGCATGTTATGCCAGCACAATTATGCCCGTGTAAATCAGCGCATTGAAGAGATCTGTGCTTTCCAGGTTTAAGGAAATTTTTTAATTTATAGTGCTGCCACTTAAAATATTTTATAGTTTTTCCAAATGTATTAAATTAATTAATTTTCTACTGGTAATATCTTGAATGCTTATTTGTTACAATAAACATTTATTAATTAGAAAATGCATTTCGAATGCATATTAAATGCGTAGTAATAAATTTTATGAGCCTTGCGCATTTCTGTTCAAATCCCCATATTTTACCAGTTTACTTGGGGGCCACACTTTCAATTTTTGACTTTCAATTCCAGTCAATTTTCAACACACTCACACTTTTTTCACTAACACAATCAAACTTTTTAAATTGAAAACTAGATTGATTTCAAATTCACCTATCCATTTAAATGGCAATTTAATTTTCAATTTGAACGGCTGGTCACAGCACACATTGATTGAAGCTACAAATTTGAGTTGTTTCTCCATCGGTGGCATTTAAGAAATGAAATTGATTATCAATTTGTATCACAGCTATCAATTTTAAGGAATTTTGAGACACAATATGTGTAATGAAATTGAAAGCCATTTATTGAACGTGTGGCTGCAACGTTAGCATCAAGGCGAATTGATATTGTGAATTCGCCTTGGTTAGCATTGCTCAAAATGAGTTGCCATTTGTTTTTGTTGAGTTGATCTGGTCATTTATAAATTTACAAGTACATACTTGTGCACTCCACTTTTGTAAAAGCGTGTTTTGGCGCAAAAATTTTCCAAGAACTTGTAAGTGAATAAGACAAGAGGTAGCAAATCAATTTCAGGTCATCATGAAGTCGAGTAAATTGTTTGTTCTCAAAAGAGGAGGCCGTAAGGAGCAGGTACATTTTGATAAAATTACATCGCGCATACAAAAACTATGCTATGGGTTAAATATGGATTTTGTTGATCCGGTGGCCATAACACTAAAAGTTATCAATGGGTTGTATTGTGGTGTCACTACCCAAGAGCTGGATAATCTGGCCGCGGAGACAGCGGCTACCTTGACAACAAATCACGGCGATTATGCCATATTGGCGGCCCGTATTGCCGTGTCCAATCTGCATAAAGAAACGAAAAAGGTGTTCTCGGAGGTTATAAGTGATCTGCACCATTATATCAATAAAGAGACCGGAAAACCTTCGCCTATGATCTCAGACTACCACTATGAAGTTGTGAAAAAGAATGCTGAACGATTGAATTCATCCATTATATATGACCGCGACTTTGGTTATAATTACTTTGGATTTAAGACACTAGAAAGGTCTTATTTACTGAAAATGAATGGTAAGATTGTAGAAAGACCACAGCATATGTTGATGAGAGTTGCTATAGGTATACATGGAGATGACATCGATTCAGCCATAGAAACTTATAACTTGTTGTCTGAGCGTTATTTTACTCATGCTTCGCCCACTTTGTTTGCTGCTGCAACTAATAGACCACAATTGTCGTCATGTTTTCTGCTAACCATGGTGGCTGACTCTATTGAAGGTATATTTAAGTCAGTAGAGCAATGCGCCATGATTTCGAAGTCGGCCGGTGGTATAGGCATAAATGTGCATTGCATAAGAGCAAAGGGCACCTCAATCGATGGCACAAACGGAACTTCAAACGGCTTGGTACCGATGCTTAGGGTGTTTAATAATGTTGCTCGTTATGTAGACCAAGGTGGCGGTAAACGTCCTGGAGCTTTTGCCATTTATTTGGAGCCCTGGCATTCAGATATTTTTGAGTTTTTGGACTTGAAGAAAAATACCGGCAAGGAAGAGCATAGAGCTAGAGATCTTTTCTATGCCCTTTGGATACCCGACTTGTTTATGAAAAGAGTAGAAGAAAATGGTGACTGGTCTTTAATGTGTCCACATAAATGTCCTGGCCTTCAGGATGTGTGGGGAGAAGAATTCGAAGAATTGTATACTAAGTATGAAAGAGAAGCAAAAGCTAACCGCACCGTCAAGGCCCAAGACCTCTGGTTCGCAATAATTGAAGCCCAAGTGGAGACTGGAACACCGTATATGTTATATAAAGATGCTTGCAATCGTAAGAGTAACCAACAGAATATTGGCACTATTAAGTGCAGCAATCTGTGCACAGAAATTGTCGAATATTCAGCTCCTGATGAGATAGCAGTGTGCAATTTGGCCTCCATTGCTCTAAATATGTTTGTAACACCCGAAAAATCCTATGATTTTAATAAATTGAAAAATGTTGCAAAAGTTATCACCAAGAATCTTAACAAAATCATAGATATTAACTACTATCCATTGCCGGAGGCTAGGAAATCTAATATGCGGCATCGACCAATTGGCATAGGAGTGCAGGGATTTGCTGATACTCTTATTTTAATGCGTTTACCGTACGAGAGTGAACAGGCCTTTTTGTTAAATCAGCAAATTTTCGAAACTATTTATTACGGTGCTTTGGAGGCAAGTTGTGAATTGGCCGAAAAATTAGGCACCTATGAAACTTATCCTGGTAGCCCTGTAAGCAAGGGCATACTTCAGTACGATATGTGGAATAAAACACCCACCGACTTGTGGAACTGGTCAGAGTTAAAGGAGAAAATTAAGCAACATGGTGTACGAAACTCTTTGCTACTAGCTCCCATGCCGACAGCATCTACAGCTCAAATTCTTGGCAATAATGAATCTTTTGAGCCTTATACATCCAATATCTATACAAGACGAGTTCTATCTGGAGAATTCAATGTTGTCAATCATCATTTGCTCAAAGATTTAACTGAACTCGACTTATGGGATGATGAAATGAAGAATGAAATCATTTCTAATCGTGGCTCCATACAATCGATTGAAGAAATCCCCCAACTTATTCGAGATATGTATAAAACTGTTTGGGAAATCTCTGTTAAGAGTACCATTAAAATGGCAGCAGATCGTGGCGCTTTTATAGATCAAAGTCAATCCTTTAACATTCATGTGGCTGAACCTAACTATGGTAAACTGACTTCAATTCATTTCTATGCCTGGAAGTCGGGATTAAAGACTGGCATGTATTACTTGAGAACAAAACCAGCTGCCAATGCTATTCAATTTACTGTAAACAAGAGTCCCGTAGCTGTCCACAGCGAAAGCCCATTGAAATCTAATGGTAAACATGACGACAGTGTTCACAGCGCTTCACCTACGTCGTTACATAATGATGCAGAGCGAGAAAAAAGAATAGCTGAAATGGTATGTTCATTAGAAAATAAGGAAGCCTGCATTTCCTGTGGTTCTTAAGCTCAATAGTAGCAGTAAATAATGTAAATTATAATCATTCTATAATCAGTTTAAATACAATACTTGAAATGATGTGGTTTCAAGTTAAAATGTTCTATATTTTCTACTATTTTAATTTATATATGTATTTCTAATATTAAAACAATGTAATGCTAAAATAATAAGGTGTTAATTAAAATAAATAAAAGTTAAAGAATTCATACAAAAGGCACGTACATAAGTATGTACTAGTGATGTAACGAATGTCAATTTTTGATCTTCGCGAATACTAACACGAATATTTGAAACGATATTCGCGGATACGAATATTTAATGTGAAATTTATAGACATTAAATTAGGGTTCTATTTACGCCTGCAATATGAAATATTAAAAAATTGTCATGAAAAAGAACTTCATACTCCTGTTGGCGTAATTTAAAGTTAATAAAAACTACCAAAAATTTTAATGATCGTCAGTAAATGATATTTGAAAACGATACAAAGCAGAAAATAAGTAATACAAGCCTATAAGGCTTTTTTTTTAATGAAAATATAAAAATATTTTCTCTTCTCAAGAGGTGCGTGAACAAGCCATTGATATGAAATTAATTAACTCCATATTAATATAGAAAGGTCCTATCTAATTATTTTTTTTAAATCGAGATTTTTGTATATTCCGACAGAAGAACATCCAATGCATCGAAAAATGCAAAAAATCTCGATTTAAAAAAAATAATGTGTTAGGGCCTTCCTATATTAAGGTAACGATGTCTATGTTACAATAAAAGAAATTGGGTAAAATGTGTTTGTATAGCAATTCTTTTTCGAATTTCCCAAAGAAATTTTGATTATGATCAATATCAAGTCATATAAAAAGTATGCTTTTTCTAAGTAGAACAGGAATTTTGTAGTTTAATTCAATGCATTTCGGAAATAAGACCACTTTTAGATACGCAAGTTTACTTTACCAAAGTCTTATTTCAGCTGGGAGAAAGACAGAAAGAGATCGTACGAGTATTTCTATCTATCTCTTTCAAAGTAAGACTGCGTGTCTACAAGGGTTTACGAATATTTTACAAAATGCAATTTTTTATTACTAATTTCGAAAGAGTATGTAATGATGTAAATTAAAATCCTATTGAATTTTTAACTAATGAAAAACAGCACATGTCAAAAAAAAAACGAATATTTTCAGTATAGCCAAAAGAAGTTCTTTTTGAAACTTTTTTTTTTTTTAAAGTAGAAGTTGTGTTGTTTTACAAAAGAAATATGTAATTAAGTTCACAATTTTCAACATTTTCTTAGACCTTTTTAAAAAGGATTTAAAATATAACAATAAGGCATCATCATTTCGAAATGAGAAATATATCGTCACCTTAAATGCAAACGGACGTAACTACACTTTTATATTTTTTACAGGAGAAACAAAAAACTTTTCAACATCAATAACTTGTAGTATGGAAACTTGCATGTTTTTAACCATTTATTTCCTTTTTATATATATTTGAGCTTTTATGTTAGTTACGTTCCTTAAAATAAAAAATAGTTGCATTCGTAATTACGTCTGTTAGAATTTCTTTAATAAAGTCGTAATTTTTGATCGCAGAGGTCTAAATATTTGCGTGAACATGTAGTTTGATAAAATGAACTATAATCAATCAAAAACTCGATTTCGAATTTTTGTGTAGTTACGTCCGTTTGCATTTAAGGTGACGATATAAGTTGTTATTCATGAAATCCATAGAAATGTTCATCTTTCTTCAATAAAAACCCCATCAACCGCAAAATTTTTTACATGTATGTAAGTAAAAGTAAAAACCTCCAACCATGTGTCAATGTTTGAAAGTTTACAACAGATTAATTTTTATTAATAATTTTAATTATTCAACATGTCAACTACATATACATAGGTACACAGAACCAAAAAAGCATTCTAAAAATCAAAATTTTGGCTTATTCCAGTTGTCAACATCGACGTTAAAATACAATACCAAAAACTTTTAGCTTGTCTACTCGTTGTCGAAAACAACTGACTGCTATTGACAGGCTCATGCTATTTTCTGGACCTTAGGGCAGAGAAATAGACTGCCAATAGCACACAATTATTCTCGAGAGCGAGTAGACTAGCTGCAATTGACGTGACGTTGACAACTGGAATAAGGGTGAATGTTTCTTGTAATATTGAGTTTTATTTTCGATTTAATAATTTAAAAAATTAAGTCTTGTATTGAAATCAAATTTTATGGGCCTAACCATAGTTTAGAATGATCAAAATACCAAAATTTTTGATAACTTTTAAGATAAAGGCTATACATTTTTATCATAAGCGACAATTTACGTATGCGAAACATATTTGAATATTATAAAAAAAAATCTGGGGGCAAATTACGGCCTCCGATACGACTCGTATCTTAAAAATATTTCAATAGAGTTTATATGGAAATATTTTTAAATTAAGAGTCGTATCGAATGCCGTGATTTGCCCCCTGCTCCTGAAAACTTTAATTTTTGTCGCTTAAGCCTGGATCACACTATCGGCACAATGTACCGATTTTTGTCGGCTCAGTGAAATGTGAAGACATAAGTAATAAGCTAAATTTTTCTTCTTTTCTCAAATAACTGAAATATAAAGACATAAGTTATCAGTCGTAAAGCAGCTCTGGGCGAGTCAACATCACGCGTCGTTGGCAATTATTTCTTAAATGCAACCAGGCCACTGTCGTTTATTGGCTTTCGAGAGTTTTGCGTCTCACTCGCACTGGTTGACTGATCTGCCACGGATTACCGTTTAATCTTGCGGTTCTTTTGTGGAATTTCCTTAACAACCACGTTGCTACTTCCTATGTGAAGGCATAGGTCGTGTACAGTCAGTCACAAAAACATTTTTAAGAATACTGTTAACAACATCATGGAAATATGGTCTTAGTCACCTGTCCATTTTTGTGCAACCATATTCTGCAAATTTACTTTGCAGAATATGTACTCAATAAATAAAGACATAATTGAAACACACTGCATTGTTAAAGCCATATAGACTTATACCAGAATTGAGCAATAATGCAATTTGTATTTGTATCAATTTAAACCGTAGTCATAAAGGTCACATTGTTATTATAATTAAAAACACTTGTATTTGGCTTGAGCCAAAGAAGTAATAATGCATTTGTTGAAAAGAAAGTAGTTATTTAAAATCCAATTTATGTGGTTAAAAATAACTTCCATCATTTAGTTGGGACTACATACCGCTCATTTACTAAAACAACGTCATAATTAAAAAAAAAATTATTTACCAGACACCGAGTTTAAGTTTTCAATTTACACAAAAAAAATATTTTATGTAAATTTATTATTTCTTATAGTAATACTTAATATTAAACACATTAATAATTTATTTAAAAGTCACATTACAATTTCCATTTAGCACTTAAGCTTACAACAATTTTTGTCAACTTTGATAAAACGTGTTTTTCATTTGTTTAAATGCTTTCGTCGAAATATTTTTAAATTATTAAAAGCAAAAATAAATACATTCGTCATTAATTGCGTTCGCGTACTCAAAAGTTTTTAAAATTTTTTACTGAACTTTACTGCATTTTACTAAATTGCGTTCGTTTACTCAAAATACAGTAAATGAGAACACAAATTGAGAGAGTAAAGTGACAGTTCTTGACTGAGTGTTTTGCAAATTTTTACTGCAGAAATTTGTCGTAGTAAAGTTTAGTAAGACAAAAACATATGATTCAAAATGTAAACAAATGGAAAGTAAGCAAATGAAAAGTGTAAAAATTTGAAAAAAGATTAAATGAAAATCGTGAAAGTCGTTAACAAAATAATTAATTTATAAATCATAATAATAATAGCTGTTAATATACATATTTTGTAACATATCTTATTAAACCTTTTGTTTTGAAATTTGTTTTAAATACTCAGAGTTGTAAAACTGTAAAGTATCTGGGTACATAGTATCGCACTTGCTTTTGCGGTAATCAGTAACATTAATTAAGAAATAGTCATGTAATTTTTAGTAATTTCGCCAACAACAAAACAAAAATAAATTAATTACAAATAGTTCATGTACAAATTACAGAATTTATTCTTAGATTGTCCGTGTTATAAAAATATTGTATCGAGTACCAATAATATAAAGAGTTGCATAGTCAAAAGGTTATATATTTTTCAATACTATGTGGAGTTAGAGTCAGCTGTTTCTTTAATCTTACTAATTTTTACTATTTTTCCGTTCGCGTACTTTTTTTGGCTTCCGCTCTTTTAGAGAGTAAATTTTAAAATTTTCGCAGTAACTACTCATTTACTGCATTTTACTGCAAAAGTAAACGAACACACTTATTGCTAAAACAGAAAAGAAGAAGAATTTATTAGCGGAGTATAATAGTGTTTGCTGTAAATGCCTATTGCGGATTTGCAAATGCAAAATATAGTAGCTTTAGTTGGATTGCAAAGAACTACTACTTGCAAGTATGCAACAAACACTAAACTCTTTGCTATTGTATAAATTATGGCTAAAAAATATCTTAAACACAAACAAAGATGATAAAATTTTTCTAAAAGCAAAAATTGATTCTATTCCATATGTGGACGCTTAGTGGGCGATATTAAAACCGCCTGAGGCTGAGCATATGCAGGATTTATTATATGATTTTCATAACGTTTATATTCTGAGCCAATGTGTTCCAAATCTAAATCGGCATTTAAAACGATAACCTTGAAATATTTAAGTATAGGGTATAATAAGTAGAATGCAATATAGTTTTATAAATACATTTGATGAATAAAATTTTAACTTACATTTGTGTTATGGCCTCTATTTGTTACTAGCCACTCTTCATGTAATTTATGTAATTCCTCTAAATACTTTAAGGGCACACAGCTTTCCTCGGAACGTGCACGTTTGCGCATACGATCGTAGACCACTTCCGGAGAAGTGCGTAGGTAAACTAGTGTAAAATTATTTTACTTAATTTTTTATTGATACTGAAATGTCAACAAACCAACATTTACCTATTAAATCAGCTTGGACATGTATTGCTTGGTCAATGAAATTATACCACTCTTGTAGTATATGATACATTCCGGTATCTATAACATTGTTTCTATACATGTTCTCCACGAAGCAATATCTGAAATATGTAGAAAAGAAATTTAAATTACATTTGCCATTTATTATTCGTAGATGAATTTGCTTAAAAATGTGAGCATTTTCGGTTTAATTCTGTTGGACAAAATCAGAAGTAGATTTGAAGATAGAACTTAAAACATTAAATTAGCAAAATATTCGTTTTGTATCTACTTTACTGATAAAATGTGTTTATTCTGAAATTAACTTTGTAATCAGAAATCCGATCTTATCGTCTATGGGAAGTAGTCTTCCTTTTAATTAATTCATTACATTAATCACTTAGGTGATTAATCACAATTTCTAATTTCAATTCAATGTAGGTAATGGATGACAACTTTAAAAAACGAACTTCTGGGAACATATCTTTCAAAGGGTCATTATTGCAACTTGGCGTTAGTTCAAGGTATACCTATATACAGGTATATATCATAGATTTATGTGCTTTAGAAAAGTGGTTAATAACCACATCCTAAATGTAAAATATATTGGATTTACTTCACCAATAAAAAATCACACCTTATTTTAGAGTTTCTATAGCAAATAAAAAGTAAATCTTATTCACTCACGGGTTGGCAAAAACAAACCACTTCGCTCCAATGACACGCTAATGTAAAATTCACTACTTTTTGCTCGGAGTTCGAAGTGCTTCATATTAGTAGTTGTGGTGCTTTTTCTACTTTTTTTCACCAATTTTTTTTCTGGGTATATATAACCTGAGCGGTAAGTTAAAGGCAAGTTCATCCTAATTGGTAGGTTAAAGCAAAGTTGTAAAACTTAATACCTATATATTCTATACAATTCTACCTGTAGCTAACGCAAAGTTGCAATAATGAGCCTAATGCAAATAAATGATATCTTATCAAAATTACCTTGAGCTAAATATTGAACGCTCCATCAGCTTAACGGGCTTTTCTGTCTTTAATGTGTGGCTTTGTAGCATAGTTAATGTAACATAAGATTGGAATGGCATAGCCCAACGTTCTGGTTCTTTGTACATCAGCTCCTTAAAAATAGCAATTCAAAAAGTGTTAAAAATATGTAAAACCTTCTTCAGTTAAGCACACCTTTTACTTACCAATAAATTTACACCTCTTACATTACGCCATTTTTCTACAGGTTCAGTGATAAGGCAGATCTTGTCTTGAAATTGTTGGAAATGGTTAAGAAACGTGGTCTTGCCGCTGCCAATATTCCCCTCAATTAATACAGTAAAAGGTTGAGTATCAGCAGCATATTTTCGTAGTTGTTTATTACTATTATTATTACGAGACATAGCTGCAGCTCTAATAAGGCGTTCTTAAATAAACCACAAAATGATGTATGCTATTAGCAATCTACTATTGCTTAACTTTCACTTACTAAATTTGACTTTTATAAAACCAAAAATCTTGAAATGACACTTTTTATATCAACAAATTAATTTTTTGCTCCCACAAATTTAATTTCGTTCACCTAATTCTTTTTATTTATTTATAGTTTAGTGTGATTAAACTGTGATGTCATGTAGATACACTTATTAAAAAAGTAGAAACTTTGTTGGAATAATTCTGAAATAAGCGGGAAATGATTCCGATTAGGCGCCCAAAAATATTTGTTTACATTTTGTATATGTATGTATACTTGTATGTATATATTACGCTGTCGTCGCATACAAAAGGCTTAAGTATGGCAGCACTTTCTGCATAGTAAGCAACTGAAGTTGCCACAAAAATAAATTGGTGATTTTTTTCAATAACGTGGGCCAAAAATACCTTTTAAAGGTATGTTCGTTCAAAAGTACAAAATATTGTTTTTTTTTTTTTAATTAATGTAAGCGCATCAGAAATTTTGTCCTAGTTCATTTCGTTAAAATTCAGCACCCTTTTGTTTAGCATTGCCAACTAGCATTATAGTACAACGTTTTGCATTGATAGTACAAAATTTGGTATATCGAAGCAGATAACTTGATATGTGTATTTAGCTTGTAATGTTTTAAGATTCAGTTAGCCTACTGTAATGGAATCTAACTGCAACGGTAGGAAACTGCTGATTGATATTGTTATGTGAAAAGTAATGAAAATGGCGATAGAAATATAATGTAATGTAAACTACTTTTCACATAATTATAATTAAACTTGATCATTATCAAGAATCATACAAATAACGTGATGGTGCTAATCTTGAGTACATAAATAAATTTTGTTTACATATTTTGATAAAAAAAACATGAGCACAATTAATTCTGGTTTGAAGATCCTTTCGTATTATTTTTTGATGCTTAACTTTTTTGAGCAACTGTATTCTTGCAAATGGATGTGTGCTCCAAATTCTTTAATTCCATCACATTTCAGAATTATGGACATACATACTTCACATTAACAAACATTTTATGAAATTGCTTACCCACAAATTTTGCAAGCATTATGTACAGGTATGTGCTTTCATAGGATGCTTGTTTATTTATGTTTTTTATTTATTTTATTAATCATTTGTGTATTTCACAATGCAAACTACTCAGATATTGTGACAATAACTGGACAGATGTTTTCATTTTGGGGTGAACGGTATGGATACCGGCAGTGATGCCAGGTGATGACAAAATATCATTCGTGGATACTAATCAAGCTACATATCTTTTTTTATGTATTTACAATGATTCCGACAGAATTTTTTGTATTCTTATATTAGTCTGTTACTAATTCATTAACTTGGGGGCCACACGTTCAATTTTTGACTTTCAATTCCATTCAATTTGCAAAACACTCACACTTTTTTAACTAACACAATCAAACTTTTTAAATTGAAAACTAGATTGATTTCAAATTCACCTATTCATTTAAATGGCAATTTAGTTTTCAATTTGAACGGCTGGTCACAGCACACATTGATTGAAGCTACAAATTTGAGTTGTTTCTTCATCGGTGGCATTTAAGAAATGAAATTGATTATCAATTTGTATCACAGCTATCAATTTTAAGGAATTTTGACACACAATATGTGTAATGAAATTGAAAGCCATTTATTGAACGTGTGGCTGCAGAGTAACGCTCACCATTAGTTAGATATTTAAGCAAGATAGCTTTAGTTTCAATTCTGAAGCCATGATTTTCTATGATATTGAATTTTAGTTTGATTTTAAGTTGCAAAAATGGACATCATGGATTTAAGAACTATTAACGAAACACAAAATAAGTTCCGTTTTTGTACAATATATTAATAATTTGGTGGCTAGTGTGACATATTTTACATATGTATGTACATATTTTGTTCATACTCCAAGCAATTTATTAGAGATTTTCGAACTCTTTCGATAGCAAATAATAAAAAAAATCAAATTCGGGATTATTGTTAATTTTGAATTATATCAAAAGATAAAAATCAGTGAAATTTAAAAAAAGGTGCAAGTATTATGAATTGAGCAGTTAATTTTTTTTTCCTGTAAAATTAAAAAAAATATATGTGGCAAAAAGTGCTTAAGTTGAGATAAGACTACATTGACAAATTTAGCACGGCAACAACCTGTAGCCTGTTGCCATCAAAAAATAATCATTCTCATATAAACTTGTGTATTCTCCCTTTACATTTTGTAGTCGGTAGGTTGCTGTGGTGAATGTGTTTAATGCTTAGAGCCATTTTACACTATGCGTTTTTAAGCTGTCTTGTATTGACAATTTTCTTTTAAGCCTCTTACGAAAAGTCGGGCACGTTTACGTTAAGCCTTTCATCTTCATGCCTTTTTGGCATTTATATACACGCTTAACGCTGAGAACGAAAAATGCAAGGGGAAATGTCATAAATCCTCTCGAATTTTCATTTCGTGCCTTTTTTCTACCCCGCAAGCTTCTCACCCCCTCTCACTATTAAACTAAAAAAGCCTGCTGCACAGGTAAGCAGAAAAGACACGAGTAAATTACGTCTTATGGCTGACATTATATATGTAGTTCACTGTTAGTACGCCGCGCATCAGTTAATATACACCGTCTACCGCCGTTACATTCATCACATCTTTGTACTCTAGCTAACGAATAACAAACATAAGAGGATGAAAAGTAAAAACAGAGAATTGAAAAGTAAATAAAAAGCCGATAATTATTGATTTCTTTGAGGATGCCACACTAAAAGTTAAAATCATAAAAATAAATTTCTATAGAAAAGCAAGGAATTTTCAGGAATATTTATAGGGTACTTACTTTACTTGTGACAAAATAATTACTTGAACTAATAATAACCTATATAATACCATGTGGAATTAACCAAGCGCAATGCACTTTGTTTAAAACTAAATTTAGTTAAGTATGTTGACTAAATTGTAGAGAAGTTATAATATATATACAATTGTACAAAATAACCCATCTTTCTACGATGAGCTTTTTGTCAAAGAATCTATAATATACACACTCATACACAAACACGCTCACACACAAATATACATGCAAACACAAACATTTTAAGAGGTAGCTTCTCTGTCAACTGGGCCATTACACATAGCTTATTAATAGGTCTAGACAATGAATTTATAAAATTTAAATAAGTGATGTTTAAGCACATCCGTGTTTTTGGAAGCAAATTTCAGTTTATAGTAGAGTGAAAGAAAGAAGAGGAGGCAAAGACCTGCTTTTACAGAAAAGTTACTTCAATTATCTATTGTTATTTCGCTGCTTTAAAATAATAATACATGTATAAGCACACGGGTAGTTTTAAAAGCAAATTGAGGAGACTTGCTTCACGGAGTTCTTAAGGAAATTCCATTTATCATAAGAATTTTTTACAAAAATATTACGGAAGTGCATTTTGGTAAATTTCTTAAAGACATTTCCGTTTACAAGTACGGACTTCCAAAAGAAAAGTATACGATTAATAACATAAATTATTGTCTGTTGCGGGATGTTTTAACTACAAGTAGAAACTTTTTACAGCCAACTGAATCAAAAATTTATGTTCATACAATTGTTTGGTCACGAAATTTTCGACATTTCTTAGTTTACGCAAATTGTAATTAATTTTTAATGTTTCTGTGTGTTGTAAATTAAAAAATAAATGAATTTGTGTATATGCAAATACATGTAAATCTACACGATTATTTTTGCTTGTTTCTACACGCTTGTGAAGAAATTCAGCAAGAACTCCGTACCGGGTTTTAAGTGGGCATTTCTACTAAAATAAACAATCTGGCATCTTCTTAAATTATGTGTATGCCATTTTTCAAGGTGTATCTAATTACACCATTCCATTTTTCTCATTAAATTCTCTACAACAGAATTTATTGCTGATTGCAAAAACAAGTCATAAAGTAAAACTAGTGCATATTCAAATAGTTTGAAACGAAATCTTTTAAATTATAAAAAAGAGTGAAAAAGTCCTCATTTAATCAATTATTTGATTATATGTAATTACAATAAACAACTTAAAATATCAGGTAAATATAGAAGGAATTTATTCATAAACTACAGACAAAGAGGTGCAGAAATAAAAAAGGAAAATTCAATATTAACCCTTCTTAAAGAATTGAAAAAAGTGGGTTGAACGTACAACAAAACAAGGTAGAACCCTGGTGCAATCAATGGGGGCTTGTTTATAATAAAAAACAGAGTTTAGCAAATTATTGTTGTAATTTTCGTCTGTTACATTGTTTTAATTATGTTTAATTCATTGACAAGTAAAAAATGGTGGTGTGGGGCAGAGATCCCCCAATCAAAAGAAACTAAAGTAAATAGATATGCACCCATCCAGATACAAAGCTACAAATATTGACAAAGGAATGAATGAACATAAACGAAAATGTATTGTGTATGACGAATAAACGAAACCTGACAACCAACATATAATACAGTATGTAGGAATGTATGTATGTATTAACGAACATTGCGAATAGATACCATACTATTTAAGAATAAAAAAGGTGCAGAAATAGTAGGGGGAGGTGGGAGCCAAAGGAATCCTTTTTGTCTCGTTAACAAATTTTTACTGGTATAGAGAGAAAATAATTTTTAATTTAGGGACATACAACACATTGTAAAGCAACGACTGAACGGGAGTAGTCTTTTTGAAAAGAACTAAATTAGCAAGAAAAAAATTTATTATTGCAAATACATAAGTTTACATCATTTATAAAGTATTTATTTAATTTTTTTTGTTTATTTAAAAAGCTTTTATTGTTAAATACCTACTTAAAAGAATAAAAAGTGTTTTCAACAACGTATAAAGTCGGACTAAGCTTGAAGGAAAGGCGTTATTAACAAGATGACCAATTTAGAGAAACAACATGAGTTGGTGAAGTCAAGCCTGGTGCAATTTGTTAGTGCACATATACCGGGTGCAGATTTTAGTGTCGTTGATGAAATTGTTCTCTCCTATTTAATATCGATTTTGGAGGAGGCTTCACAAGATCCCTGTTTTGATGTGGAGGGGTTTGTTGAAATGATGAGTGCATATTTTGAGGATTTTTCATCGATTGACCAGGGAGTCATATGCGATTGGATATATAAATTGGCAAATGAATTGATTGAGCTGCAGAAGAACCAAGATAATCATCATCAAGCAGCTAATCTCTCATTAAAGTATGTATACGTTTGTTTTATTTTACATTTAAGTTGGTATTTTTTTTCGTTTCGTCTTTTTATGATTATCTTATTTAGTGGTGTGTATTATATACATACACATACATACATAAATAAATACACATGCATATGCATATTTAAATATTTATATTACCATTTTATATTTCTTTTAGTTCACTATCTTTGTCGGATATTATACCCGAATCAAAATTACGTGCTCGCAATTCCTCCTCATCTTCGGAAAAAGATGAATTTCCCTTAAATGAAAATGATCGCTGTACAACAAATATTGGCTATAATTTTGATTTAATTTATAGTCAAGAGGCTAAAATATTGCAAGAAATGTTTCCGGATTCACCATCCGTTGAGGTAAGTAAATGGTATATTCCATGTACATATGTGCATGTTATATTTTTAATTTAATTTTTTTTGTAAAATATGATTGTAGTAATATATTAAATTTTCTTTTGCTATATATACATACATATGTATATGTATAAAAGCACAAAAAAAAGTTTTGAAATCAAATAAGAAACAATTTCATTTTAAAAAGAAACGTTACCGAAATAGAACCAAGTTTAATTCATATTTAAAATAAAAGAGCACATTGTTGTTTTAAAGCTATTTTGTTATAAAAATAACAATGTTTTATATTAATATTAAAAGAAATATTTTATTTTTAAAAATTCAAAATTTTTAAAGCGAAAAACCAAAATTCTTGATTTAAGGATGCTGTTTTGGTTCAGTGTACTTATGTATATTATTACAACTATCAGAGTAAAAATTAAGATTTTTTTATCATTTATTTGCACATACATATTTATGGAGCTTGAACTTTATATTGATCTCAGCATAGAATACAAGCTTTGGCTTCATTTTCTCATTTCTATTTTTTATCATAAAATATTTTGCTATATTTTTATAAGCGTGCCCCACGCACTTTTAAAAATTCAGTTAAGAAAAATACTATGTGAAATATATAAAATTTTGATGGGCGTGGTTCTGCCCACTTTTATATATACAATGTTGCGTCATTGCAAGAGCCAGGGGGGTTATTATGTAATTCGATTCGAAACGGAAAGTGTTCAAATTTGTATGTTATTAACATTACATGTGAAAAGTTTTGTAGAAATCAGTTGCAGCATTACAAGTGCTCAAGGGGTGTATACATTTTAGAAAAAATCGGTTGAGCAGAATACGCTTAAACATAAAATATGATGGGTGTGGCCGCGTGCATTTTGATTTTTCCAAAGTTCCCTTTTTGCTTAATGCATCTAGCTAGACCTGCTCTATGGATACAGCGGAGGTGTCCCACAATATTGAGTGAGCCAGTCAGTCACAGTATGTCTAAAAAATGTCCAATTTTTACACCACCAAACTTCACATATTAGGTTAGTTCGATGTATAAAGTTACAACTGTGTAAAACCAGGGGGCAAATTACGGCATCCGATACGACTCGTAATTTAAAAATATTTCAACAGAGTTTATATGGAAATATTTTTAAATTACGAGTCGTATCGAATGCCGTGATTTGCCCCCAGATCGCAACTTTGGCAAATAAGCAAAAAGTCTTTATTTATAAAATACAGATTTCTTTTAAAAATTTAGTTGAGAATTAGACAAGAAATTGGACGATTACTTTATATGTCTATTGAAAATTAATTTTTTCTTTCTTAATTTTATCTAATAAACGTTAAATTATTTCCTAATTCCATTCTTTCAGATTAAATACTGTGTAGCTATAGCGAAAGGAGACATCGATAGTGCAACCCAAACCTTGTTGCATCGCCAAGAAACCGGTCAAAGTTTGTCTGAGAAGCCAAATAATGGTATAGGTGCTCGCAAGAATGTCGTTGTAAATGATACTGAACTGAAAAATCGTATTATAGCAAGGTAAAGATACCTGATTTACATTAAGCATTTTTTCATGAAATTTCATGAATTTTGTTGCACGCAACTTTTTCTATTTGCTATTTGCAGCGCTATAAAAGAGAATTTTATATAAAAAAGGGCGTATAATGAATCTCTGATGCATTTTTGACAACTTTTTTGATATAAGTTGCTCTTCCAGGCCTCCTTTTCACAAATAAAAAATTTTCATGCAACTAATCTCACGAACAAAATTGCTTAATGTAAATTAGGTATAAAGATATTTTTGAAAAAATTCAAATTTTAATAAAAATCTGTTTATATGAATTTCAAAGCTAATTATTGTAGAAAGCATTAATTTAATTTAAAATATTTAAATTTTTAAGAAGTATCATTAGCGGAATTCGTGGTTGGCTTTGTAGATCTTTTACATCTTGTAGCTTTGGAAAATTATTGTTGCTTTTTAAATTTACTAAGATTTAACAAAGCTACAATATGTAAAAGATCTACAAGCCGAACCGTGAATTCCGCCATTAAATTGCAAGACAGTCGAATTTCCCTATGACGAATGTTATTGTGAAAATTATATTATAGAGCTTACTAAAAACGCCGGCTTATGCTAAAATATTTGGAATTGATCCAGAATTTGCACAACTTTCGGATCATAATAATGTTTGGTTCCTATTGAGTTTTTTTTTAAATTATTTGCGAGATAAAAGAAAAAAAAATTACAAATATTTATCAGTATTTATTTTATTATTTAGCTGTAATGCATTTTTAATCAAGTAATAGTTTCTTAATCATGCTCAATTTCACTATTTTTCAATTCTAATGGAATGAATGAAATAATTATTAATTAATGTGATTTTCTAAAGACAAGAAAATCTAAACTAGAGTTAGCTGAGAGAAATGCTGGTATTTTTCTGCGCCACCAAGCACTTTAACAGGAGCCATGTTTATCTACTTGGTCAGATAGAGTTTTTTAACATCAAGTGTTTAACATGAATTTTTAATTAAATGGAATATGAGAAATGGTTATTTTTACATGCCGTGTAAGGTTATTTTTACATGCCGTCAAGGGCTTGAGTATAACTGTTCATTTCTGGTATTCCATTCCATTCCGTTCCATAAGAATTGAAAAATACTGAACTTGAAGAGCCCGATTAAGAATTTTTTTTTAAAATTTTTCTATTTTGAAATTAGAGTGCAATTAACTTATCCTTCTCCGCAGTGAAACGCCCTCAATTTTTTTTGTAATTACCGCGCTTCATCTTTGAAGTCATGCTCACAAAAAATTTGTTTCTTTTGATATCTGTGTGAGCATTTTACATTAGTAGTCGAATTGGTCTAGTTTAGTCCCGGTCCAGACTAGCAATTTTTGTTGCAACAATTCTTGAATATGTGGGAGAGTGTCGAAATAGAAACATATAAATTTTGTATTCCTCTCTCGGCCTTTTTCATTAAAGAATAAAAAGTTGCTGTGTGTTTCATATTCATTCATATCCTTATAGAGATTTTTTATATTTGATGAACTTTTTTTATTAAAGCAGTTTTTAGTTTTTTTTCTGAAAGTTTTGATCCGAACTATCGTATATTTGGCAAGTAGGAGTACGTTCTGTGTTGTGTAAAACTCCATCCTGATTATCATTTTGATTCGCATAGTAAATACAGAATTTAAAATTTCCTTAAAATTAAATTCATTATAATCAAAAATTTTGTGTACCTTAAAGACAAACTTTTAATGACAATTACGACACAATGCGTGAGAAATAATTATAATATTTGCCACCTGTAGCTGCCTTTAAGTCTAGACATCGGCTGGACCGATTTTCATTTAGTTTTTTCTGTTTGAAAGATGACTTGATCGAGAGGGTTCTTAGCTATGTTTGAAGAAAATCGGTCCAGCCGTTTAGAAGATATAACATATTTTCTGAAAAAAGTCGGGGGTTTTTAAAATTTTTAATTTTTGTTATTATATTAAATAAACATTTTAGTAAAATATTAATTTCTTTAGGTATTCGTATGTTGATAAAGATGCCAACAAAAAAGAATACAAGCCGATGGTGCCAAAAGTCGAACCCAAAAAGCTTGTGCGCTATAGAGATAATAAAATTGTCTCCCTAAAGGGCGAACGCTACACAGAAGTGAAACGCGACGAAGAAGCTGAGTTAAAAAAACCCAAAAAGCCAATTCAACCGTAACTAAAGTTGAAGAAAATCTACTTCAAATACTTTATTAAAAAGTTTAAGCTCAACAGTAATATTAATAACCAAAACATATATTATATGGATAACTTTTTGACAACAGCAGCAGAAGATGAAGAAAATAAAATTGTTGCAGCAGAACAACAACAACAACAAGAAAAGGAAGAATATGAAAGCAGTAGCGTTAAGATTTTAGAAGCTAATGAGAAGGTAATTGTACGTGAAGAAGCAGTAAATATAAAATATGAAATGATTAAATATCATTTAGATTTAAGTAACTTTAATAGTATTATTATGAAAAAGCAACTACAACAATTTTGTGTATGCTTCTCCACTACTTTTAACACACCCACTTATACAGCAACTTCTAATTCTAATACCATAACTACTACCAACTTAAATAATCTCCTAAATATTTATAAAGCACATTTAACATTAGAATCCTTATACACCACAGACAACAACAACACAACACGATTACTTGATAAGAACATTGCAAAAAGGTTTTATGCACTTTTGAAGAAAACATTTACATTTACAACAACAAGTGGCCATTTTGCAAATTATCAAATTTGCAACAGTGAAATAATAAGAATTTTTAAATATCTAAAGCTTCCATTTGCCACCACCGCCGTCGCCATCATTATTAACCCATCATCACTCTTATTAATATTGTTGACACCATTATTATTAGCAGCCAATGAAGAACCTTTACCAAAGTTTTTACAAATGTCATTTAAGATTAGACAAGTATTCAACACTGTTATCATGTCGTTGAGCACAGTTGTATTTTTATTAAAGTTTGTGATCATTATGATTAGTGTAATTGATTTTTTGTTGTTTATTTTTATTTTAAATTTATTTATTAAAAACCCAAGAAAGACTTTAAAAACGCATTCATTACCATTAACTATTCAATTTGAACGTTATGATTCCTTCAAACATTTCATTGAGATTTTACTTCAACGTTTTCCTTTGGATGCATTTTTCATATTTAATTGCCGTTGGAAATGCTTTAATTTTGCCATTTCGAATTTTTTATGAGTTAAATCCTCATTGATTATAATTAGTTGATTTTACAACTATCGCTTTGTTCTGTTTAATAGAAAATTATGACATATTGTCAGTGTGTGTTTAAAATTTGTGCAGATTTTCGAAAGTTTTCTTAAGACGACAAGACACAAGTTTTGTTTAACACTTGCAACACAATTGCGTTCTGTGTTTTACGAGTATTCCAAAAGACTGCTGCTAGAGATAACTTGAAAAAAGCGAAATATTAATAGTAAAATGACATATTTTTCTTGCCCACCATAGATAGCGATAAATGTCAAAGTGGAATTTCATTATAGAACAGATTAAACCAATAGTGTGAAAGCTTTAAGAATTGGTTCTTCAGTCAGCCAAACGTTTGTCAATTTTTAAGTGATTCTCAAGGGGAAAAACAAGTCACACCATCGGTTTTATTAAACTAAATACAATACCAAAAAGTTGGTGTTTGTCTTACCAGTTTTCAAAAATAACTGACTGTTATTGGACGACTCATACTATTTTCTGGACCTTAAGAAACAGAAATAGACTGCCAACAGCAAGTACATTTTCAAGAGCGAGTAGACAAGCCCCAATTTTTTTGGTATTGCGTTGACATGACTTCAATATTGACAACTGAAAGAACGGTGAATATAAAATATGTCACTTAGATCTATTTTGTACACGCAAAGTTTACTTTGAAAAGTTTTGAGTTGAGTAGAAGAGAAGGGAAAAAAGGGAGAGAGTGAGTGAGTACAGACTTTGATAAACTCCAACTCGCTAAGTTGCTTTATTCTTCGTTCATTTCTTTTGAATTGAAGCTCTTTTCTCTTCTCTCCTATAAAATCAAAAAATTTGCAAAGTAAACTTTGCGCGTGTGAAAGACAAACTTGTCTTTGTGTGTTTTAAAACATTTTTTAACAATTTGCTATAGAACTTCCACGAAGAAAACGGAATTGTGATGAAATATGAAGAATAAAATATATTTGCTCAATTCACAATCTATTTTCGGAGTCGTATGTACATAAGTCGTACATTAATTGTTGGTAATTTCAATAAAAACATTTGTTGAATTCACAACAATTTGTATCGTCTATATTGGAACTTTGTCTTGTTTTTGTTATTTAAAATGCAAAATACATTTGGGGGATTTAAACGGTAGTCTTAGGAGTCATAGTGTTTTAAAAATTTTTGTTAAAAAATAACAAAATCAAAAACAATTATATTAAAATAATTTAAAACATTATGACACTCTGACTCTTAGACTACCGTTTGTATCCCCCAAATAAGTATTTTCTATTTTAAATGCCAAAAGAAGAACAAGCTACATACATATGTACCAGCGTTGTCAACTCGGTGCTTTTCGCACCGTTTTTAGTGCTTTTTGAAATTTTCGACGCGACAAATTTTGAATTTAGTGCTCAGTGCTTTTTTAAATTCATATTCGGTGCTTTTTGTTTCGAGGCGGTGGCACTAAACGAAAAATTCATAGAATAAGTTACTTACATATTTTTTTTTTGTCGAGGAAGTCTTTCATTCAAAAACATAAGCTCTGAAGTTAAACTTTAACATTTTAAGCATAATTCATGTAAACAGTGTTTTGCCATACAACAAAGAAGACATAATACAAGTATTTACTCAAATATAGTCTAATAGCGATATTTTGTGTAGTAGAGACAATGGATGGAGAAAGATTGATTGACTTAATGCAATTATGAAAACTTGCATTCCCATCAAACTTCTGTTACTTCCAAATTGAAACGCAGAAGTCTATCGAATGAATCGATATGAATAATTTTTTTTATATATATAACTTGATTAAATTGGAAATAATTTTTTTAATTATTAACTTTGTTATTTATATAGTGTTTGCTGCACAACGCTTTTGACACTATTTTAATTTCGATCAAAATTTATTATCTTTGTCACATAGTTCATCTGATTCGAGAGATTCGTTTGTTAATTGGCGAAAAAAAATTTATTTTTTTTTATAATTACTTTAAAATGCTTCGTCAAATTGATTTAAGAATTCACTTATTCTTATAGAAATAAAATGTGTATCGGATGCCTCAAATTCGAAATTTTAGGAATAGAATGCAAGGTCAACCGATTCCTATATTTTTTATGTACCGTCGTTTGCGGCACAGTATATTCAAAATACATTATACATGTTTCCAGCAAACCAATAACCAATCGACCATGTGTAAAATTTTTTTTAATAAAACAATAAAATTTTAAATTTAGTGCTTTTTTACTTAAATTACGCGCTTTTTTCCTGGTTTCAATGCTTTTTGAAATTTAAAAGTTGACAACGCTGATATGTACATACAAATACTCTCAGAGAGCCTCTCTATAAATACAACTTTTTAAAAGCATGAATAAAAAAGTTTAAAAGTATTTTTCAGTTTCATACGAAAATTACAAAACAAGTTTATACAAAGATACAACTAGCTTGTGAATTGAATAATTGTTTATAAACAAATGTTTATATAGAAATTACCAACAACGTTTGTACGAACTACGACTCCGATGATAGCTTGTGAATTGAGATATTATAATAAAACAAACACACACTGGATTTTTAAAACAAAATAGAAGCTCAAATAGACTTATGAATCTGTAATAGATAATATCAAAAGAGAAAATAAATGTTTTTTTTTTAAATATTAACTATTTTTTAAGTTTTTTACTTTAGGTTATTTTTCTAAAACATATTTATGACTGTATTATATTTTTTAAATAAAGCTAAACATAGATTTTACTTGTAAACAAGTTAAACTAATTAAGTTATTTTTATTTTGTAAACAGACGATTTCAAATCGTTTTTAAAGTCAACCAAATTTGTTATGAAAAAAATGCCATCAAACTGATAAAAAAAAATCAATTATGCTATGATTGGAAATTTTCAGCAAACTTGCAACAATTGATTATCTAAAGTTCAAGTCAAGTTGTGCTAGAAAATTTATAAACAAACATACATACACATACATACATACATATGTACACCACTGCTGGCCAGAGAAGCGCCAGAGTGCCGAACATCAATCGGCTTTTTGTACAAATGAATGCAAATACGCTTATACATTTATCTCGGTTTTCTCTCTGTGGGCAGCATTGATGTACACAAACTCTAGTCCTAGTCTTAAAAGAAATATTTTCTAAATAGACAAGAAAAAGAAAACAGGTAAAATATTTTAAAAAGAAAAACTTTGGTGATGGTAAAGGTAAAAATTTAATGAACAAATAAAAAAAAAATGAGAAAATTTATGAAACTAATAATGGTGCTTCTAAATAGTTAAAAAAAAGAATATTCATACTTATGTAAACAAATTCTCAACAAACACAATTGAACATTTAATAGAAAGAAAACAAACTAAAAAAAGCTTCAGTGAAATTGAAAATTCCTATTGAAAAACACAAATAATCAAACATGAATTAAAGAAAAAATAATAAAGAAAAAGTGCATTAAACTTGCCACCACTAACGACATCGCCCATTTTATACTCAGATAAATGTCTATTTCTACTACAACAAAAACAACTATCACTTAACTACCTACCACAACACAAATTCACACTTTACACATTTATTTACATATAATTACATACATTTGTATATGTATATTTATTATTTACTTTTTTGTTAAAATTACGCCTAGGTTCTACATTCGTAAAATGAAATGAAAGTGAAATTTTCTCTTGGTTTGTGTTCTCAATTTCGTAAAAGTGATTTAAATAGTAAAATTTCATTTTCAGTTTGTTTCAAATGAAATTGAAGTGTTCTGTAATCCAATTTCACTAAAAAAAAAGTAATTGGAATTCGGCAGCAAACAACATTGTGAAAGTAAATACTTTTTAGTAAAAATGAAATATTTGTAACTATTTATTGCAAAAATACGAAAATGTAAGCACATAAATAATATTTTTATATAAATTCTTTTTAACCCCCGACTAAAAAGAGGGGTGTTATAAGTTTGTAGTCTGTGTCTGTGTGTCTGTGTGTCTTTGTATCTGTGTGTCTGTCCGTGTCCACGTACAGACCAAACGGATGAACCGATTTTGATTTAGTTTTTTTGTTTGAAAGGTGACTTGACTGAGAAGGTTCTTAGCCATGTTTTAAGAAAATCGGTCCAGCCGTCTAGAAGATATCGCATCTTCTCTAGATATATTCGGGGGTTTTTAAAATTTTTTAATTTTTGTTATTTTAAGAGGTGGCGTTGTTAAAATATGTGGAAAAAATCCACGATTAACTAAAGGGTTCTGTAAGTGATTTCTTCAATGCGTTTAGAAATTTTTAGCGAACTTGCGATTTTTCGCGTTTTTCCGAGTTTATTTTCCTTTTAACAGCTTTGGTGACTTCTAATGAATTTCAAGGCTTGTTTCCGATTTTGAAACCTCTCGCGAATTTTTATATTGTTCGCAATGAAGTTTTTGTAAGTGTTCTGCTTCCTATGAGTTTTCGCGAATTTTAAGCAATATAAGACTTTGCTATTATGCCACTGTTATTAAGATTTTGCGAATTTTCACGATTTTTTTTTTATCGAATTTTTAGCATTCATTAAAGTTTTAGCAATTTTTAATAAAAAGCATGGCTTGTTTAAAATTTTGAAAATTTTCGCAAAATTTCTGTTCTTTTTGCGGAAAATGTAATTTTTGCAACGTTTTTCGCTTTCTTTACTTATTTATATTTAAGGACTTAAAATTGAAATTATCATAATGTTTTATGCTTTCTCCCGAGTTAACCTTACATTTTCAGCGAGCTTAATCAATTTTAGTTTATTGTTTGTTTCCAATATATTGCGAATTTTCAACATTTTCGCAATGTGTGATTTATTTGATTTTTAATCAAGTTCAAGACTTGATATAGATTTTTGCATTTATTTTTATTGCAAGTTCATAATCATAATTTTTTTGATGTGAATATATATGCAAATATTGGATCGTCAAATTGTGCTTTAATAAGACGAATTTTCACAACGAATTCTTGAAGGCAAGTTCGTCGAACTATGCGAAGTTCGCCGTTCGTTTCAATTGTGTTTATGGCATAAAATATGTTTTTTCTATGTTGCTTGAAATATTTATTTGAAATAAACGGGGAATGAAATCGTCGTGCAAAAAAGTTTCGTAACTTTTCTAGAACACAGTGATATCGACTTTATGGAATTAAAAACGTTTTCATTTTCATATCGTAGTGGAATGTAGAACCTGGCCGTTAATTTTATTTTTTGACACATTGCATTAAGAATTTTAGGCATTACATACTTACATACGCATGAAGGTATGTATGTATGTATGTATGTATTTTATTTACTTATTTATTAGTGTTGCCAACCAATTATACTTTAAGAAATGAATGGATGTGATTGTTTGATTTAAATATACTACAGCTGATGATATGGAAATAGACCGCCATAGAACTTTTTATGTTGCATCAATTTCAGCAAAAAACAAAATCGATTACACTATGCAACAAATTTTTATCCTTTTGCCATAACCTCAAAAATTAGATGTTTTCTTAGCTAATTTATGGTCGCTGAACACGAATATGGATGGAATTTATTTATTTTTCTTAAGAAGCGTTTTCGATATATTCGCGAAAAATAGGATTTTTTGCAGTTTACAAAGTTATTTCCAAAAATCTTGGGGACTGTTTATTTAAATTGAGCAAATTTTACACCTTTAGATTTTGAAGTTGCTAGGCTTTTTTTAAATTCAGTATTTTAAGTTGCGCCCTTAAGCAAAAAAAAAAAAACTAAAATTTATTTAAACCTGTATCTTAAATAAAATTTTGAAGTCAACTTAATAAGCGTAAAAGTATTATCATCGGGCAAAAAGTTACGACATATTTACTGAATGTGTCCGAATTTGAATTTTTGGATGTTTTCACTAAAAATTTAAAATTTTTTGAAATCTAAAAAGCCGTAACTCTGAATTTTTATCCGATCAACACACTATAAATATGGGGTATTAAAAGAAAAACGAAGTAGATGCTCTTATATGTATGTTGGAATCGGCTATAATCACAGTTGAGAGAAAATATGTGAGCGTACGAATTGTTTGTGCTACAATTATGACTATACGCTGTCAATAAAATTAAGACTATTTATTTATATATATTTTTCTAAGTACTCATTGACATTCTGTGGTGTGTACTCTAAATTAAAAAAATAACTTTGAAAGGCAAAACTTATGCCGAAATACGTCAGTTATTTGAGTACTACAATAAAATGATATGTAATGCTATAGCCTAATTTTTTGATTAAGCGATTGATTTACCAAAGTAAAAAGGAGACCTTTGAGCCGGCCATAGAGTAAATAAAAATTCAATATATATATCACCCGTATTCTGAACTCTGACAAAATAAAAATTATACTAATTAACAATTTTTACATTGCTTAAAATATAAAAATTGTCATTTATAACTTTGTGATTTGTCACAAAGTTCAGAATAAGGGGGTATATCCCCCTTTTTATAACTTTGTGATTTGCTATAAAGCATGTCAGCGAACGTTTAAATTTTTCTTCCATCTCCAATAAGTAAATAAAAAAAACAACACATTTTCCATACAAATTGACACAAAAAAACAGCCGCAGAAACCGGTCGTGAGATAGAATCTATTTTATTTTGAGAGCGTTTTTTCTTATACTCTCACATATCAATGTTCATTCTCACAAAAATGTTACCATACTTTCAATAAATTTCATACATTTTGTAAACAAAACTACAAAGAAAAATAAGCACAAAAGAAAATAAAACAAAAATTAGAGAGCATTTGAAGTTACTGCCGTCGATGTTATTATGGGCTTGATTAATTTGTAGGCGATTTTCCTGAAGTTGCAGACTTTATTCTGTTTCTACATTTAACGGTTCAGTCAGACTTGCCGTACCATAATGTCATAACCATAAATATATTTGCTACACCTCTTAGTGCTGCGATAACCATAAACAGCTGTTCTCATTTGTTTATTCATTGCAAAGTGCAACAACAAATATACCTAACCAGCAAACAGCTGTTTATGGCTTATAGTTATGGCGAGTCATGAAACAAAGAATACAAGATAGCGCATTGCGCTGGTCCGTTAGTTTTGTATACAAACCAGCTGGTATTGCTGACGTCACTGTAGTCAAAAATATTGCATTGTGAAAAATTTATTTGTGCTGTGTGCTATTTAAAATAAAAATATTTCAGGGTTTAAAAGTTAAATTAACTAAAAAATATGCAAAGGGTTGTTAAAAATGAAGTGCGCTGATATATGTAAATTGCAATAAAATCAATGAATTTCTTTCTGCTGCCTCCCAGACTGCTGAAGAATGTATGTACATAGCATACAAAAGCCTTAGAAGGAACTTTCGCTATAATTAATGGAGAAAATTTACTTATAGCAAAAAATTTCTTAATAATTCATCTCCTTAAATCAGAAAAAAAAACTATAAACTTGTTATTTTTTTCACAGAATGTACTTCAAAGTTAAAAATGTGAATGGAGGAATAATTGAAAATCTCACGAACTGAAAAAGAACTTTTTGAATTAAAATCTATGTACATTAATACGTTAACAAGTGTATTCCATTTATTTATTTCATTCACGATATGCACTTATAATAAAAGTTGTGTTTGACTAAAATTTTTAGAACTAAAACATACACTTTCAGCACACTATTTTATACATTTAACACAAAATTAAAGTATAATAGGTAAAACATGGATTATAATTAAAATTTACTATATGCGTAAAAGGTTGAAAAATAAATAATAAATAATAACAAAAATTAAAAATTTTAAAAACCCCCGACTTTTTTCAGAAAAGATGTTATATCTTCTAAACGGCTGAACCGATTTTCTTCAAACACAGCTAAGAACCCTCTCGATCAAGTCATCTTTCAAACAGAAAAAAAAAACTAAATGAAAATCGGTCCAGCCGTTTGGCCTGTACGTGGACACGGACAGACACACAGATACACAGACACACACTACAAACTTATAACACCCCTTTTTTAGTCGGGGGTTAAAAAACATTTTTGTAGCAGCCACAAGAAAAAAATAACAAAATTACATCCAAATAAAAATGTAAATAAGATTTTCCTGTACCAAATACACATGTTTGTGTGATGGTGTTTATGCTAATCGACTACTGTGACGTAGATGCGCAGAATCGAAAATTTTTAACAACTTGAATGCGTTATCTTGTATTCTTTGTTTCATGATGGCGAGTCACCTATAATCAAATACAGTGTTGCCCATAACTTTGGTTCGAACAGCTGTTTTGTATGGTTATGGCACGTTTAATTGAACCTTAAATGCCTTTACACTAGCTGTATTCTTACCTAAGGTAAGCAATTCAGACGCGCTTATAACTCATATTTGTTCACTTTTTTTTTTAGATGAGAACTCAATTGGTTTAAAGTTAGTTAAATTTATTTTAAATATTTTTATCCAAATAATTTATTAACATAAAAAAAATTAATTGGAAAAAAGATATTCTTTGCTACAAACTAAACAATATTTTTCATAAATTATTAAGAAAAAAAAAGAACAACAATAACTTACAATGGAGTGCCGTTTGTGAATTTTTTTTATTAAAATTAAAGTTTAAAATTTTAAAGTATTTATACAATAATACTTTGAGGCAGCCATTTTAAAGTTTTGTTTAATATTTTAAGTTTTTTTTAATATATTAATTAAATTTTAATTAAAAGTCTGTAATTTAGATTTAATGTGGAAAACAGAAAAAATTCATTAAACATCAAAACAATATTAAGTTGGTAATTATATTTTTAATATTTTATATACATACATACATAGATATATAGTACATAAATACATATATGTATATCGATGGTCTCAAGTAGAAAGGCCCTAACTCGCATTTTTTACGAAATTGAGGTTTTCACTGATTTCAATATATTTCACCCAAATACACCTCGTCGTAAAAATTTATTGCAATAGTGTAAAAATTAACGTTTTTACAAGTAGTTGAACAAACCAGTTCTACATGCAGTTGTAGTGTGCATTATTATGTTTTCACCTTCTCCTGTAAAATTACAATTATTTGAGTTAGGGCCTTTCTACTTGAGACCAACGATATGTATGTACATATGTATATTTAAACCATTTTTATGAAACATTTATTTCACAAGACACTTTAACAAAATTTATTTCGATTTTAATTTGTGATATTAGTTTAACATTTTTAACACAATTAATTTTCTAGAAATATACCAAAAAAACATCATAAAAATTTTACTCGAATAGAAACAAAAAAGAAAACATAAAATAACTCAAAACCACATACAAATACCGTATAAACATCTTTCAAAAAATAATTAAAAATACTTTAAACCAATAAACAATTATCAATATCAAATATATTAAATGGATATTAAAGTAAATACATATTATTAAAAAAAACGTTAATAAAAAGTAAATTGTTTTATTTCATGTATACACATCCAAATAATATTGAAAAAGGCCGCTAGTTCCTTACTATTTGTTCAAACAAATTCAGTAAAGTGCGACTTTGATTCGCACATAAAGGGTTCCGTACGGACACTAGATATACATGCATATGTATGTATATGTATAAAGTTTTGGAATCTTTTTTCGTTTTTGGGATTTTTTTCGGTTTCTGGCAATTTTTTAGTCTTGGTGTTTTTTTAGTTTTGGCTTTTTTTAGTATTGGCGTTTTTTTCGGGTTTGGTGATTTACTTTAGTTTTAGCGATTTTTTATAGTTTGGCGATTTTTTCGTTTTTTTTGGCGATTTTATAATTTTATGACTTTTTTTAGTTCTAGTTTAGTTTTCAAAAATTTCAAGAGTTTGCCTTGTCAAGTTGTCAAAATTACATAATCAAAATGCATTAACTGATAGAATGCCGTTTAATTTTGATTTTTTTAATTATCTATATAATTGTATGCAGGATTTATACTTTTTTCGTAGCTCATTTTGGAACACCCTTTGATTTTTAACTGTCATATATTTGTTGTAGCGCCCAAAGTTCTACATATTCTGTCAAAATTTCAGGTCCGTAGCTTTTACGGTTCTCCAGAAAACAGCCTGTGACGGACAGCGTAGCGAAATCAATAGGGACATTTTCACTATTGGTGTTCGGAACCCTAAAAAGAACTCTGCTCTTTTGTAACAATCTTCAAGAGACATAAGTGGTAATGCTAGCAATTGTCAAATTTATGTCCCAACATCAGATGTTAACATGTGGTGTGCACTGCATGTGCTTGTTTTGTGTTTTGAGGGTGGCGTTGGCTGAAGTAGTTAGCACGTTGACTACAAAACCGATGGTACGGGGTTCAATCCCTGTATCCAACAGTCATTAAATAACAACACCACGTATTTTGAATTAATGTCCCTTTGTGTCAGTTGTAGCAAAATTCAAGTGATGAAGGCATAGTCACTGGTCACTGAACTATATCGACTTCAGCAAATACTAATCCTAATGTACTCGTAACATCAGAGCGTCCTCCTTCGTGGTGCAGCAGAATCAACGGCGAAGTAAAATAACCGATAAAATGGCTACTAACCACAAAAAATGTAATACGCCTCATTTAACACCAGAGGCGCTGCAACACTGCATTGTTAAAAACGTGCAAAAAGCAGAGTTGTAAAGGAATGAAGCTTTTCTCTGTCTCTTCCTTCACCGTCTGTCTTCTCTATCACTATCCCTTTCTTAAAGAAGGTAACACCTAGTAATAGTATTAGGCATTCATTGACTGAGTGTTACTTTTCTTTCAAAAAAAAAAAAAAAAAAAAAAATAATTTGTACACAGTTTCTATAAACTTGCAGTAACGCTTTATAAAGGGTTTTTAAAACAAATGCTCATATAAAATTTTTCTTATTAAGCCTTTATAAAGCCTTAATGATTTTTATAAATAAAGCTGAAATGTTTTAACAAAAAGCTAAGCAACAATGTTAAGACGACATAAGCTGTCAAATTTAGCTTTTTTTTTTTAGTAGGAAATGATGGTGGAAAACGGGAACTAATTTTATATTCTAGTGTGCTTTTTAAAAGTCAGTACATAGTTAGATTGATATTGGCTTAAAAATTATTCTCAAAATCGATCGGAATTCATCACACCTTGTCAAAACGATCATTTAGAAATCGTTATAATCACATAAGTACCTGACTGTATTGAAATTCTTAAAAACAACTTTGGTAGTTTTTTTTTATAGAAACAATGAATTTGTATTTTCCAACCCTGAGTTCCCCAGACGTTACATTGCAATTGTTGTTTAAAAGATATTGAATATCACCGTCATACACAATTTTTTGTTAACGTCGGCGATTTTTTTTTTGCTCTTACCTCTTGAGATATCTGGGTGCTCTTTTCTTAGTTTAACAAATACATATTCTCAATTTAATTGAGGCGGGTAGAAATACATTAATGAGGCCTTTCAGTTTTAAAGTGAGACAAGTCAATATTTGAAAAATAAAGATAATCACGAGTGTTGTCAGATTTATTTTCAGCCTCCTCGCCAAATGACTTGTCGAATATCGCCAAACATCGCCAATATAATAAAACATTAAATTATATAGGGTGTTTTTTTCAGAGGTATAGAACTTCGAATTGAAATAAAACACAAGAAAATCGTTTTAATGTCCATCAATTTGGCTTTATTGGAAGGATAATTTTATGCCATTAATGTTTAAATATGATTTCGGGCATGTGGCCGCCGCGGCTGGCTCGAATAAAGCCAATTCTACAGGTCCAATTTTCAACCACTTTTTCGAGCATATGGGGCCGTATGTTGGCAATAACGTCACGAATGTTGGCTTCCAAGTCCCCTAACGTTTCTGGTTTGTTGGCGTAGACGAGCGACTTCACATATCCCCAAAGAAAATAATCCAATGGTGTCAAATCACACGATCTTGGTGGCCAATTGACAGGTCCATTCCGCGAAATTATGCGCTCATCGAATGTTTCCTTCAATAAATCGATTGTGACGTGCGCTGTGTGGCATGTAGCGCCGTCTTGTTGGAACCACAACTCATCCACATTCATGCCATCCAATTCGGGAACAAAATACTCGGTTAGTCGGCTCCAATTGCTGTGCACGGTGGCGAATCGATTCATTCGGATCCTCTTCAACACTTTGCTCTACAGCGGCAATTGTTTCTTCGGTGCGCACTGTTCGACGTCTCTGCGGATGCGTATTATCACACAGAGTAAACGTAGTGCGAAAACGATCCATGGTTAACCGAATTAATTGCTCTGATAGACGATTATGTCGACCATAAAATGGACGGAGCTTGCGGTAAACTTCGCGAACTGAACCACTATTTTCGAAATAAATTTGCACGATTTGCAAGCGTTGTTCTTTTGTCAACCTGTTCATGATGAAATGGCAAACCAAACTAAATATTAATCACTTGACAGCTGACAAAATGGCCGCCAGTTAAAAAAGTGATGCCAACTTAAAGTTCTATACCTCAATAAAAAACACCCGTTAGCTACAAAAATATATTAGGCCCTTATTATGAGTTGCATTCGCGTTTGGATCTTCGCTGGCTATCGGACATCGAACGTTCAATTTATATTATGAACATCGAAAATTTCGTTGAGCAACGAATTTTCTATCGAACAGAATTTAGCTTTCGATGAAATACTTTTGTATAAACAATTATTATATACGATTATTTTTTATTTTTGGACAAAGTTGTTGCAAATTTTATAAATTACTTTGAGTGATATTCACATTCTTTTCCGAATGTTCGTCATAATACCAAATGAAAATTAGTTCGATCAGTACTTTGGACTAGAGTCGAAGATCGAAAGTTGTTCAGTATAAGTGTCTTATATTAATTCAATATGTAACGTCTATTGTAAAACACAAAAATTACACGGTCTAATTCATAAAAAAAATTTAAGGTTTTTTACAGGTTTGTTTGACAAATATCCCATAAAAATATTTCAAATAAGCGCTTAATAAACCTGAAATATTTTTTATTAATAAGGCAGATAGTATTTAAGAAAAATTAAAAAATAACTTATTCCAAAAGATCAACTTAAATAGGATAAATTGAAATTGAGCACCAAGATAAAAATTATTATTTAATTCTTGTGATATCAACTGAATTAACATTTAATTAAATGTGTATTTAAGTACACATATCATATCCTTGATATGATAAGTACCAGCAGCATCCTCGCATTCATACACTCTAAGTGAGAACTCGTATAGGATTTTTGGTGCTTCATTATCAAAGTGTTGGTTCTAACTTATAAAAGAAAGTTTTCCTCTCTGTGTTTCATAAATAGCAAATGAGATTTTGTGGTCCATATTCTTTGTTTAAACTTCTTGAATTTCAGAAAATTTTGTTTGATATAGAGAGTCACAACATTTGGAATTTTTTGCACGAAATATTTTATGTTGTAGAAAAAATTCCTTAAAAAATATTTCATATTCTTAACATTATTCTATTTTATTGAAATCGTAAAAAATATAGCCAAAAATATCACCAAGGAGTTCAAATATCGCCAAGTAAATCGCCAATCGTCATTTCAAAATTTTCATCGCCAAAAACAAATTTTTGTCGCCACGTTTGGCGAGATATCGCCATATCTGACAACACTGATAATCACCCTTATTCCAGTTGTTAACATCGACGTCACCTCATTACAATACCAACAAATTGAGGCTTGTCTAGCCGCTCTCGACAAATATTTTGTGCTATAGCATCAGCCTGTCAAAAGCTGTCAGTTGTTTTCGACAACGGGTAGACAAGCCCAAATTTACGGTACGATTTTGTCTTAACATCTCACACAACCTTGCATTTTATAAAAATATATGAATTGCTTAAAAAAATGAATTTCCGCATCCAAGTTGTGTAGTTTATGCTACAAAAATAACTTGCTGACTGTCACTGTCAAAATTTTTGTGGTTGACTGTTCACTGACGAAATTTCTGCTCACACTATCAGTCAAGCCAAAATTTGAGCATGTTCTATAGTTTGTACTTTAGTTAACTATTTTACATTGAGAAAAATTTAATTTATGTCAAAAATTCTCTAAATTTTTTACTTTTAATACAAATTTTACAAAGCAGGTATGTATGTATGCGTATATGTATGTATATTATATCGGATAAATATTTTTAAAATACAGCTTTAATTCTTAAATTACTACGTAATGTAATCTACTGTTTGGTACCTAAAGGTGGAAGTACATACCACGCGTTACGCGGCAACGCTTTTCTGGCTTTTTAAACGTTTAACGCTATACAAATGGAAAGTTACACAACACGCTTTTGAGGTTTTTTTAGTTGTAAAATTTAAAGCCTATGCCGGCTATTTTTTCGTCTTGCATTTACGTTTTATATTTCTTTAAATATTTAATGCATTTTTTATCCATTGTTTAATAAAAAAATTAATTTCTAATCATATTTGTGTATGTTAGCTTATGAATCTGGCAACACTAGCTGTAATTTTGTATACAACGCGTGAAAGTTGAAGAATTTTCAACTTTTTGCGAGGTACGCGCGTCGCAAACTTCACTGTGTAACTTACTTTATGAAAACACACCATTTCAACTTTTTTGACAGACGCGTGTATCGCATTAGCGCATTGATCGCGAGTTATGTACTTCCACCTTAAAAGGCTGAAGATTTAACTAAAAATTACATAAGCTATGACTTTAAATAATTGCATATCAATCAAACGAAGGGGATATTCATACAAATTATATTGAATAGTGTATACATATTAGTGACCTGCACAAGACAACAACCCAAAAAATGTCTTGCCAACAGTGTTGCTTAGCGATTCTTTTAGAATATTTCGCTGTAGTAAAGCATTTGAAAAAATCTCTCATGTCTTGAAAGGTCTTATCAATAGTCTTGTGCAGGACAATAATACATATGTATACCAATATGTAAAATAATAAGAAAACATTTGTATTAAGAATTTTGGAATGTAGTATCTATTGAGTACGAACTAGCACTACTAATTCATAAACAAATAAATGCCAATTTAAAAAATGATCGATTATATTCATCTAGGTCGTTATTTCCAATAGGGTTATTGAAGTAAGAAATATTGATACTCTCTCAAGAGCATTAAACTTACTCATTTTCTTACATAACACCAGTGTTGCCAGTGAAAATGATGATGGTAGATTGCTAAATCGACTCGAAAATTTCTGCTAAAATGTTTATAGATTTAAAATTGTAAAAATAAATTCTTTCGGCAGTTTTTTGAAAAACGAATGATTTTTTTCACGAAAGAAAATGAAAATGCTAAAATGGCAACAATGCATAGTAAGTGTAAGCACTAACACAATCAAGGAAATGCACACCAGGGATGGAAAGTTCAGTACATTTATGTTTTTTTTTACTACTTTTCAATTTAATACATTCTTTGATGATCAAGGATTTATGAAACTCATTTTTAAAAAATTAACTGAAATTAAAAATTTAATATCATTAGAGTATAAAAATCTCTCAGTATTTACATTGGGGATTGACTGATATCAAGAAGTAAATTTTTAAGTGACTTCCAATTAATAATCCCGAAATTAGGGTTTAATACTAAAGGCAATAAAGCATTTTTTTGGAAGGGAAGGAAGAATCACCAAGCATGAGCCCTCCAACTAACAACTAATCGATCAAACCTTAAAATTTTTTGACAATTACTTTGTGAAAAGTGCAGAGTAACATCTAATGCGAATGCCTGTATTTAATGTGCCTTGCTTAGAAATTTCTCAATAATAGTTGAAGCGTGTAAACCGAGATTCTGGTTCACTATTTTATTTGGATATTTGGGATAAGACATTAGAAGATTTATGGTGACGGGTGAGGGTGGCTCTAAGCACAGCTTCAAAATTTAATACGACTCATTCACGCCAGAGGCGCTGCAACACTGCATCATTAAAAACATGAAAAAACTTGTAAAAGGATGAAACTTTCCTCTATCTCTTCCCTCACCACCTGTCTTCTCTATCACTAACCCTTCCCCATCACCCTGTCTAACTATCTTCTCTTCAACTCACAGATAGCAAAAACGGAGCATTGTATTTGACTCAATTGAGCTGGACTCTATATTTCACCCTTCCTTACCAGCAGCCTGCTAACCTAACCTATGGCGACTTTTTAAATGTATGTTTCAATATATTACTTTGCAAAATTTGCAGCAAAATTATTTATTTTATATGTAGAATTTGCTGCTATCTGCTCAACAAAACAATTGTGATATGTTCGGGAGCAAAACAAAGTGCAGAAATTACGAAATATGGCCAAAATGATCAATAAAATGGAAAACTAAACTAACCATAAATCAACAGAGAGTTGTATAATCGGCCGTCAAGACAATGTTCGTCCGAAAGGTTTGTGCGTAAAATAAAAAAATAATGGTCACCGTTATGTAGTTCAATACTTTTATTTGAAAGGTCTCACTTCAAAGAATATTAAACCCGAGCTCGATTCTACTTAAGGGGAGTCTGCTTCTTCGTTTGCAATATAGTATAATATTAAATTATATAATATATAAAATATTGTGCCAGATTTTAAACGAGAGCGTACGGCCTGCCAAACACGACCACCGTAGTGGCCGACCAACCGAGGTGCCCACTTTAGAAACGGTTAAGTAAATTCACAAAATGGTATTGGATAATCGCCGGCTAAAGATGCTGGCTGAAATGATAGGCATTTCAATAAAAAAAGCTTTGAGTGAAAATTTGATTTTCAAATATAATGTTTGGACAAGCTTCACCACAATAAAGCCGATTCGTAACCATGGGTGAGACATGGCTGCACCACTTTCAACCTGAGATAAAGGGACTGTTAAAGCAGTGGATCGAAGTGGGAAAATCGTAACCCAGTCTTATCTGCAGGCAAAGTCGTAGTGTTTTTTTTGGGGAAGCGCGTGGGATAATTTTTATTGATTGATCAACGGCGAGTGTTATGCTAACTCATTGAAGAAAAAAGCCAAATTTGGTGATACAGAAAGTGTTGTTTCATCAAGACAATGAACCAGTTCACACATTCAATATTGCAATGGCTACAGTCAATGAATTAAATTTCGAATTTCATGTACCTTATTCGCCAGATTTAGCTATCTGAGATTTTTTTCTATTTCCAGTAAAGGATTTCCCAAGAATGAATTGGTATTTTAAGGAGCTAGATAGTTCTTATTATAAACACAGCATCGACGAATTTTTTTCAATTTGGTTGTGTTTTCTTTGTTAGGTTGGTAAGTTTTAGTACCGCCCTCGTATGTAATACATAGATATCCGCGCCAGCTCAGTATTGATAATAAATAGGAGACAAAATAATACGTACACTTAGAGAACAGTTTAAAATCAATAAAAACCACATTGAATTAATAAGAAACATCAACGAAAGTCTAGTCATGTTGAATTTTTTTCTTTTAATAATCCATTAAATCCATTTTCTATTACGAGTATATTGACACTTATTGAATTCATATGACGCGTTGTTATATTTAAGTTGCAGCTTTTCCCTGAGTATAACTTTAAAATTCTCTCTAATCTAGGATGACTTCTTAGATTTTGTGGACGAACGGAGTTAAAAGGCGTTCAGCGGTTGAGTGACACCAAAAAAAAAAAAAAAACGGGAGAATACCATCGTCTAAGTTATGGGCAACATAGCCCATATCTTAATGTGAAAGTGATTTTGTTTGTTTGCTACGCTTTCACGCCCAAGACGCTAGACTGATTTAAAAAATTCTATCACCATTGGAAAGCTATACCAGCGTCAAATATAGGATATTTTTTATCCGGTTCTGTACCGGGTTTTTATATTTGGTACAGATTTTTTTTCGAAAAACATATTTTTGGGCTGGTTAGGGTAATTTTCATTTCGATTTTGATTGTTTAACCATTTTTAAACCAATTTTTATCTATTTTTTTAAACAGTTTAGCGCGAGCGGTGCCGCGGGTAGAAATTAGTATTATATAATAGTTCCCGTAGTTCCTAAAATGAGCATAGGGCCATAACATTCTGATTTGTCCGATTCAAGTGATTTTTTATCTCATTTCAACTTTTGTCTTGGTTGGCCGCTTCAATTTCGGTTTGGCGGCGCCAGTTGTATGATGCTCTTTCTTTTCCACGGTTTCTTTGTGGATTCCATTCCATAGCTTGAGTCAACGGATTTTCATAGGGTGTGCCTTAGCCAGCGCCATTTTCTTTTCCGAATCCCGACATGTACGGAGATTAAAGATGTTTGGAACCATAGTCTTTCATTGGATACCGTAGCTGGTCAGAATATTATTAAAATTCTATGTAAGCAGCGATTTATGAAAACCTGTAGCGATTTAACATCCTTCTGATCTGCATTCCATGATTCACATCCATATAAGTGATTTTATGCAGGAGTAACATAATAGATATGTTTAGTTAGGTTCTTTCCGAGATATGTGCAATAAAAGATTAATAATGTTAAATGAATGTGTACCAGCTTTTATTCGGTCGCCTGTTATACTCGCTAAGCATTGATAAGACGAAAAACCGCGATTCCGGTTTAAAATTCACTTATTGTGTAAAATTCTAAAGCTTTTTTCTCGCTTATGCATACTATTTTCATAAACCACATCCATCACCGCAAGATGGATTTCGTGAATCAAACATAACTACAGTTCTGTTGAGTTTTCTAATCCAAACTTAATATTCACTGCTTCTCTATTTTGCAGTACAAACCATAGTATTGGAATCCAATGAACTGTCGAACTCAATTAATTTTTGGAATTACATGTTCCAAAAATTCTACTGAGACTCAGACTATTATATTTGCCATTTGAATTGTGAAAATTGACATTTATATATCGCCTATTTATTATCATCCATTGTTAAGCTGTAGTTTTGAGCATTCGATTTTTCATAACTCAGAGGTTGTGCTATAATTTGTTTTTTGCTTTCAAAGCAATTTTGTTATTATAATACTAATTGAAAACCCATCAACCTATTCCGTACTTTGATACAATAATTTCTAATGAAACAGTTTTTATACTATTATGCATCCCTTAATATTTGTCCACGTTTTATATGAGCTTTGAGAAATTTTCTCATGAGCTTTGCCTTCTTAAGCGCCAATATTATGTATCGCTCTCAAATCATTATTAATGATTGATAAAATAAAAGAAAATGGTGTTTAAAATGACAAGAAGGTTTCGAATATTCAATCTAAGAACAAACCGCTCTTTCGATTTCTTTTCGATTTAAAACCGAACTACAAACTCCGCTCAGAAGACTTCCGAGATAGCAGAACGTGGATACATCTTCAAGATGCTATGTTAATATTAAAATGTATTAAATTTGGCTGCAGTTTTACCAAGTAGGTACATACAGTTTTTATAAAATACTTTTTATGCCTGTAGTGAACACAATTTGCTAACTCCAATAGTTAATTGTACACAATTTCCCATTCCTGATTTCATGTGCTAGTGTGCGTGTCAAGTCTGAGGCAACAGATAAGATTTGCTGAAAGCTGAATGATTTCAAATAAAAACAGACGAGTTCTTTCCACCGTCGAGGTAGGTTCTACATACGAAAGGTAGACGCAAAGGAAGAAATTTAGATATATTAAGACGTCGGTTAAAAACTTAATACAACTTAACGGAATAAATTATTTGGATTGTGGCAACGTAAGTAAAACAAAATTTCAGGTTTATTCTGATCTGAAACAAATTGTGTAAGAGTTAGAAAGAAAGAGAAGTAATACAACAAGTGTTTTCTTTTTATTAATGAATTTAATAATAATTTGGCCACATTCAGTTTTTCTTATCGACTGTGTTTGTTTGAATTCAGGCAATTAAATAATGCTTTAATTAAACAATTATACGTACATACATACATATGTATGATTGTTCATACATACATAAGCGAAAAAGACAAAATCAAGATGACTGCCACTGTGAAAAATAAACATAAATTCAAAAAAATTTGTACATTTTGCGATTAAAAAAAGAATATATTTAATACGAACATTAAAAAAAAACATTGTGTTCTAAAAGTTAGACAAAATAAAAACACGCCAAACAAAACTGCTACAACAACAGCAAGAATTTACTAAATAAATAATAAAAAAATCAATAAAGTGTGCCAAGAAACTAGAACTGAAAATAATACAAAAGGTTGTTTAAAATAAATACATATGTACATACATACAATGTACATACATATGTATGTATGTATGTATGTAAATATATATTTTTTTAACTTTAAGCATTATAAATAAAAAATAAATCTGTTTTTAAATAAACAAAAGTAAAAATTTTAAGGTACCCACAACTAACTAAATTTAGTAGGTAATTTAAAATCAATAATTATAGCTTTACAATTTTATTTTAATGTACTCAGGTATGTAAGTTTTTGTTTTTTTAATTGAGTGATTTGTTTATTAGCTGATTTTGATTAAAAAAAAACAGTTTTTTACATGTGCTGAATAAATATATCAAAATATCTGTGTACATACTTGCTGCATACATATACATATGTAGATATGTACATACATATGTATGTAAATAGGTACATATGTATGTAGGTGCCTACAATCATTATTATATTTCATTATTATCCAAAGTGATATCAGCAATTTGCAAATACCGCCAGTGTGGATTTCTTTTCGAACATTTGTTTACAGAAGTGATAAAAATATCTAGCAGTGTGTGAGTTTTTTTTAATATTGTTGTTTTATTAATACAACATTAACTCATCTAACCACTTCCCCTTTCGCTTTTAACACATCTCATTAACTTCACAACCAGAATCGTTTTTGTTTACTCTAAACTTTAGTGATGCCAATTTAGTTAGATCTTTTCGCGCTATATTGGGTCTGTCTTTGATTGCTTCCTATCACTTCAAACTATGTTTAAGGGGCCTTTATTATCATCAACTTTTTATCTTCGACTGTAGTCGAAACTGCTGATCGAACGAAATTTCACAGTGAATGAAATTCAAAATTCTTTGTCGAATGTGCGTCATAATATTCGACAAAGAATTTTGAATTTCATTCACTGTAATTTTAAAAATTTGCAATAACTTGAAGATTCTGTGCTCAAAAATCATACAGAGTAATGAAAATTAAAATATAAATACATATGTACATATGTATGTACTTGGTACTGCAGATTAAATTAAGCATTTTCCTCCAAAAGTGAAAAATTTCGTATGAATTTTTTAACAGCCTTATACCAACATAAAATCGACAATTTGTGTTTGCGTGCCTAAAAATAAATAAATTCAGTAAAGTGCGACTTTGAATCGCACACGAAGGGTTCCGTAAGGATACTACATATGTACTGTTATCTTAATATAAAAATGCCCTAACTCATTATTTTTTTTTTGACATCGAGTTTTTTGTATATTTCGATAGAAGAGCATCTAATGCATCGAAAAATGCAATAATCTCGAATTTTCAAAAATTAATGAGTTAGGGCCTTTCTATAATAAGGTAACGATATGTAATACTTATCGAAATAGGACCTACATTTTTTTGTAAAACCAAACAACACGTTCTGACTCAAAATTAAGCTGGTTTTGTTGTTGCTTTTTAGTGTAGTTAAGAGAAATATTTATTGAAATAAATAAATTATTTATTCAATTTAAAGCAAACTTTAAACATCTAAATTTTTGGTTTGGCGTGTTTTCGTTTTTCTGGGTTTTTATGCTTTTTTACAATATATATTTTTAGTTTTAGCGTTTTTTTAGTTTTGGCGCTTTTTTAATTTTAGCGATTTTTTCGGGGTTTGACGATTTTTTTAGTTGTTCGGCGACATTTTTCGTTTTGGTGATTTTTTTTTTTAATTTTAGCGATTTATTTTATTTTTGATGATATTTTTCATTTTGGCGATTTTTTGTATCGACATTTTTTTTAATTTTGGGAGTTTTTAGTTTTACGGTTTTTGAAAATCTTAGGAGTTTGCCGGTTTCCAAGATACAGCAAGTTGTCAAAATTACATAGTCAAAATTACATTATCTGATAGAATACCCTTTAATTTTATTATTTTTTTAATTTCAGACTTATTTGGTGTAATTGCATTAAAATACACCAGCTTTAAACATATCAAGTATCTGTTTATTACATTAAGATTTAAAAATTTTACGTTGCTCGCTTTAGAATACCCTTTAATTTTTAACTGTCATGTACTTGTTGTTGTAGTGGCCAAGTTTTACATATTTTGTGAAAATTTCAGGTACGTTGCTCTTACGGTTCTCTGCCTGTGACAGACAGACATACGGACGAACATTGTAGCGAAAACAATAGGGTTCCTTTTCACCTTTGGTGTACGGAGCCCTACAACAATCCCTTAACACTAAGACTTTTAATAATTTTTCACATTAAAATACTGCATCGAAAGCAAAATTCAACGAAATTTGCGATGGTCATTACATGAATTTGACATTCGATACTTAATGTTCGATAGCCAGCGAAGATAGAAAATGGCATCAACAATAATAATAGTAGGTTTTTCAAATAACAACAAATAATATTATTCAGCATGTGATGCCTTTTTTGCAGCAACAAAATGCATCTAGACATATTTAGCTAACAACAAACAAAATTTTTAAATTCGTATTCATTTTGACTAGGGTTAAATAAACATAAAATGTTAAAACAATCTCAATTTTTTTATTTTTGAAGTTTTTTTTATCTACCAATACCTAAAAAACGAAAATATCCTATATCATAAGCTGCTTTGTCGATGCGCTTTTCCTTTAAAACATTGGCAACACTATCTTGTCCCCACTCTGCGTTTCTGTATTCAATGATATGACAACAAAAAATGCATTAAAACCCAAAACCACAACAACAAAAAGCTCCAACTGTGTTTATTTTTGTTTGTACTGTTTTTTTTGTTGGGTGTGTGTATTTGCGAGTTTTTATTTTGGGGTTCGAGTATTGCTTTTTAATTTCGGCTCCTCTAACACGCACAGCAACTACAGTGGGTACGTATTAGAGAGCTGCGTAAACAGTCTTGAAATGTAAAAACGTCATGATTTTTAAATATATTCACGTCGCATGTATTATACTAAACCAATAATATATGCTGTCGTACTATAAGCGAGGCACGATGGATGTATTGGTGTATGTGTATATCAGTTGTAACAAGCGATGTCAGCTTGCTTGTAACAAACACTCAAAAGAAGTACTGTTGATTAGTGTATGCTTGTTATTTTTCATATTGTACGTTTGAGTGTGTGTGTAATATGTATATGCCCTGTCGGAAATTACGTTAGCTTTAAACTAGCTTTAAGCTAACTATTTCGCAACTAGTACTGACTGACACTTGGATTACTTTTCAATGTAATCAACTGACTAGTAGTCAATAGTCTCACTCTGCATTACTTTTCAACTAAGTTAAAGTTGATTTTTTTTAAACCACCTGGTAGTCAGTAAATTAAAAAATTTTTTCTGGGGCTCGAACATGTAACATCACACGTTGTGTACTCAACGCGCTACCACTCGGCTAAGCTGCCATCTAAAATAACAACAGCAAAATGTTAATATAAAACTGAAATGAGTTTTAAAGTAGCTGAGAATAAATTTGTTGGCTCTCATCAAATTCGATTACATACTCAACTTAAGAATCAATTTTGGATTTTTTCTGGATGACTTTGCAGTTAGCTTTTAGTCGGTCTAAGAAAAGTTAACTATAAGTTAACTATTTTTGTAGTCAACCACACATTCTCCGAGAGGGTGGTAAGCTATTATGTGGTTAACCGCATACAACTAATGTTAATGCATGTGTGTGCCTTTGCATGTGCGCAGAAAAATAAAAGATCATACACACATACATGCATGACGTTTGTACACGCGCTTATGCGTAGAAAGAAGCAAGTATCACAAATTCTTCCGTCACGAAGTGTTTTCTTCTTCACTCCTATACCTACAATACTCAAAAAAATTTCTTGCAAACAGCGTTGTTAACGTTTGTTTTATAAGATTTCGCTGTAGTTAAGCATTTGAAAAATCCCTCGTCTTGAAAGTTCTTATAAGATGTCTTGTGCAGGAGACTAGTGCGTATGTATGTATGTATGTATGTATGTGAGGTTTTTGTTTTTTATCAAAAGTCAGTGGGGTTTTTTGCGAGAGAGGTGATCATGTGATGCATGAAAATGAATTAATATGTATGTATGCACGTATGTATGTGTGCACTACAATGCATGTGCATTTGTATGTATGTATGTATTTATGAAGATCGTTCTTGAAATTAAGAAGATTTAATTAAAAAAAGCCCAAACTGGTTTTATAAATACATAGTATGTATGCATGTACCTACTCAATAAATATTAATAGAAAATATACCTGAGGATATTAAAAGTATGTAATTACTTATTTAAAATACCTAAATACATATGCATGTATGTACGGAAATTTTCAAGTTTTTAACCTTTAAAGCGGGTTTAAATTAATCACGAGAATCTTTACATAGAATTTTAATTTTGAGTTAAACACGCACACACACATTCATTTGTTTACGTATATATATGTACATAGTTTTGAACACAAATAAATTAACAATCTTTTTCAGCGATGCCAATACATTTCTCACACAAAAAGCGCCAACCAGTACTTCAAAAACCGTTAGAAACGCAAAATTTCGAGCATTTTTCATATAGGTGGTATACAATTGCTAAAAAATTCTTTGATCTTCATAATGCATCGATTTCACTGGTATATTCGAAAAGTCAATATATCATCGATTGAAAATTTTGATGATTACGTACTTCATTCAATACAAAATAAGCCAGTTTTATAATTGTTGAAGTCAGGCCTGGAAATCGCGTGGTTACAAATCAATTGAGGTTTTAAGATTACAAATTGGCATTTCCACAGAAAAGTCTACCTAAACTAAAACTAAAAAAATCGCAAAAAACCGAAATAAAGTTTACCGTGTCTTTAATTTTTTGTAAATTTCTTCATCAGGTGAGATATTCGAGTACATATTTATGTATGTATGTATGTATGTATATATGTATAGGCTAAAGTTCGAGCAACGAAAAATGTTAAATTCCTAATGTAATATACAGACAATTATACCTAGATAGACATTTGCTGTATCTTGGAAACCGTAAGAGGCAAACTCTAAAACTAAAAAGATTCCAAAATTAAAGAAAACCCAAAACAAAAAATCGCCAAAATGAAAAAACCGGTTGAATAGAAAATGCCACCAAAAATAAAATAAATCCGTAAAATGCAAAAAATCACTAAAAGTAAAAGGGTCGACAAAAAACTAAAAAAATATCCCAAAGCCAAAAAAATCGCCAGAACAAAAAAAAGAAGCGCCAAAACTAAAAAATTCGCTAAGACTAAAATTTGGTACTGTAACAAAGCAAAAAAAAAAAAAAAAAAAAAAAAAAACGACAGACCAACAAAAAAAATCGCCAAAACGGAAAAAGCACCAAACCTAAAAAAAATCGTTAAAACTCAAATTTTGTATTGTAACAAAACAAAAAACAAACGCCAAAAAACCGAAAAAATAGCCTGAAAGCCAAAAAAGGCATCAATAGTAAAAAATATCGCCAAAAACAAACAAGCACTTTACGGAACGGCCCTTTTAACTGTTTTAGGAAAATCTACACTTTAATGGAACAATGAAAAAATTAAAGGCAGGCAAGATAGGTAAAATTTCGATTAAAAGCAAAATAAGTTTTTTTTCGCGTACTTCTCCATAGCGTGGCAAAGCAAATAGCACAAGTCAAATGCCATTTTTCCATCAATCAGAGTTGGAGATGATCAAATAATCAGCCGTCAAACTACAAAATCAAAACTTTTTTGAATTTCATCAATCATTGTCGATTTACGCGTTACGTGGAGCCGAAAAAAACACGACTGCACGCACATAACTATATGATTGATGAGTTTATTTGATAATGTCCGGTTGATAAAAGCTACCAAACAAAAATCCCTAAATCCGAGATTTTTTAATAGCGCGAAATAAAAAATTGAGCTGATGCTTTTAAAAAGAGCTAAATCTATCACAAAAAGCGCTGAGTTGGTTGGCATTACTGATCTTTTTTTTTTTTTAAAAAAGCTCTCATACCTGATATTTTTAGTTCTGTGCTCTCTTCAATCTTACTCGTGTTAAAAATTAGTTAACAACTTTTGCTGCTTTTAACAAAAATTATTGTATGTATAAAACCCATCATTTAAAGAGAAAAATATATGTAAACACATACATACGTAAGCTTTACTTGCTGCTTATCGGAAAAAGCTTAATTTATTGAAAACTCAGAAAACAGGTGTGTGTGTAAGTATGTATGTACATGCTTTTTTCGAATAAACCTTTTATATTCTAATTGTTTGATAACTAAAATTTAGTTATTAAATACATACATAAAAGCATGTATTATACCTACCCTGCAGAAAGTGCGAATAGTGAAAATGTACTGAGTCGCTTTTGACTTTGTCACCAGTACTACTCTACAATTATTCCCCATACAATACTTTGTGCTATAGACATTTAGCATGTGCTTGTCATTGAAAATCTACTAGTAATACTAAAACAATTGACTAGGTAGTGAATTCATAGTTCTTATGGGGACATGGAGACATACCAACCAGACATTTACTGGTACATTTCTATACCTTATGTACATACAAATTTATGTATATTGACAAGTTGTTGCAAAATCCACCAGAAATACACCACATCTGTTTTCTCTATTTCTTTTATACTGACGAATAGAAGAGAAATTGTAGACAATGTAACTACTACTAGAATTTTAGTGTTGACATAGAGACACTTGGCCCCAGTCTGACTGCAGGGTAGTATGTACACACATACTTATTTACTTACATACATACTCGTACATACTTAACTGCAAGTTTGCATGACCTAAGAATTCATTTGAAAATTTGTTATATGAGAATGCATAATCATGTGACTGACTTAAGTAAAATTTATTTTTCGATGTGTTACTTTACGAATCATATTTTATACTCGCGTTAAAAAGTGCATCACTGAAGAATTTGACACAATTATTTTTATTAATACTAGATTTTTCTAGATTGTTGTTTAATTGATTTTTTTAATTGAAGCTTGATCTGAGTCATTGAATTTATTATCATTATGGTGTTAATTTTCCTTCATTTTGATATGTTTTTTTTATTTTTTTTTTTTTTTTTTTTTTGAAGTAGAAGTGATAAGCGATGAGTTGTTGACAAATTGTTATTCTAAGTGCACTTAAAATATTTTTATTCACTATTTTAAGCCACATACATACCTACTTGGAGAAAACCCATATGTACAATGTAGGGATTGGTAAATATCTTCAAGAATCGATTTTCGATTTTTCGATCAACTTTTTTAATTTCGATTTTTGAAATCGATTAATCGTACGTGAAAATCGATTTTTAAATCGATTTTAAAATCGTTTAACACAAATCGGCTAGTTTATAAACAAAATAATATTTATTTATTAAAATTCAAATAACAAACAAAAAACAAATTTGACATATTTATGTACATTAAAAACACACACAAAGTTAATTTAGCGAAACACTTTAAACTCAGTAAGGTACATACATATGTATGTATATGCATATTAGATATTAAAGCTGAATTTTTAAATTAAAATTATACGTAACTTGCTTTAGTTTAGCAATTTTTTATATTACCTACCATTTACACATGAAACTAATTGCAAGAAAGTAGCAATACAATCACATTTTTTCACTACCACACACACATTGTTTTTAATTTCCAGTCAGTTTTCAACGATTTTTTCAAGAAAGTAAATTTTTGATGTTTTCAGAAAGTAAAATGTAAAAAAGGTTAACAGTGTTACCCCCTTTAAAGATTTGTACAAATATACAGGATTGTGGTAAATATATATTATAAATTATCCTTATTTTGTATAAATATTTAAAGAATTATAATATCTTACGTTCAAATGTACAGGAAGAATACAATTCATGCCTTTTGAAAACAATAATATTATTAAAATATTAACAGTAATACTTATTCCCAATTTATTGCTTTATGAATTTGTGTAGGTGACATTCTTGGTAACTCTAATTAAGAAGTGAACAAAACAATTTTTTCAACTTTATTTTTACAATGAACTTTCACTTTCCTATGAAAGTTAACAAGAAATGTTCATGAAAGTTATTTATTACATTAAAATTTTTATTCATAATACGTATACAGAAATTTCAAGAAAGTACTTTCATGTGTAAATGTAGCGTAAAATAAAATAAATTTCAGAAATTACTTCTAAGAATTATTAGTTTAAATGTTTTAAACTAATCACCTTTACTTGTTCTTCTTAACATCAACGTCAGGCAATGTCAAAATGGTGCACTTAAGTACTATTTGTTCTCAGTAATTGTTTATTTTTAACCGACTCTTGCTATTTTCTAGCCCTTAGAGAAAGTAAGTGTCCTTTTTTCGATATTGTCTTGGCATTGATGTCGAGAAAAAGTTACCGAATAAAGATTAATAATATTAGTTATCAAACCGATCTTCTTCACTCAGTAATACTTAAAAAATTGCCAAAATTTTGATATTAATAACAAATCGATTTTTATAGCCCAATAATCGATTTCAGTATAAAATCGCAGACGTAAGATCGATTATAAAAAACCGGCTTTTTTTTAACATAAAATCGGTTTTCGATTGGAATCGAAATCGATTTACCAATCCCTAGTACAATGTACATATATACAAACATATGTACATATGTAGCTACATGCATATGTATGTATGTATGTAAGTATGTAAGCTCTTATGGCAACCTAAATAAATACATACATATGTACTAGAGAGCTGCGTAAACAGTCTTGATATGTAAAAACGTCATGATTTTTAAATGTATTCACGTCGCATGTATTATACTAAACCAATAATAAATGCTGTCGTACTATAAGCGAAGCACGATGGATGTATTGGTGTATGTGTATATCAGTGTTAACAAGCGATGTCGCAAGACAGCCTGTTTGTAACAAACACTCAAAAGAAGTACTGTTGATTTGTGTATGCTTGTTATTTTTCATATTGTACGTTTGAGTGTGTGTGTAATATGTAGATGGTAAGCTATTATGTGGTTAACCGCATACAACTAATGTTAATGCATATGTGTGCCTTTGCATGTGCGCAGAAAAATAAAAGATCATACACACATACATGCATGACGTTTGTACATGCGCTTATGCGTAGAAAGAAGCAAGTATCACAAATTCTTCCGTCACGAAGTGTTTTCTTCTTTACTCTTATACCTACAATACTCAAACAAATTTCTTGCAAACAATGTTGTTAACGTTTGTTTTATAAGATTTCGCTGTAGTAAAGCATTTGAAAAATCCCTCATGTCTTGAAAGTTCTTATAAGATGTCTTGTGCAGGAGACTAATATGTACATACATACTTACATGCATACATACCCACGCATAGGTTCCTAAAATAACCATGTACATATGGGCAAATCCTGCATGATGAACGCTAAATTCCTAATCACTTTCGGATTAAAATATTTTGGTCTTTCAAAAGAGAACCTTCAACTTATACATAGCGTTTAGTGGTACATATTTAACTGCAGATTAGCATGACATAAAATATACTTTTTAAACAGGTAGACATTTCTGTCGAAATAATTGATCACTACGTTTCGTGATGCAGGCTACAAAAAAAAGTGGAAGTAACTTTGAAAGTTGAAGTGAATTTTGCCTAATGAAGGACACAAAACCTAATTCCTAAGATAAAGACGGAATATAAGAAAATTCTAAAATATCTTATTTCAGCCAAAGAATTTTCTCGTTTTTTTGGGTAGAACAAAATTTTCATTATTTTTTTATTTAGAATTTTATTTTTTTACTGGCTTAAAAGCAGGACACGAACTTGATTTAGAATTGTTGTTGAATTGAACAAAATTTTTTCATTCCATCCACAGTACATATAACAAAAAACTTATTTTCCGTGACGCACGCTACAACGCACAGTAGGTAATTTGACCCGAAATCTTGGACAAAAATAATTTTTTGCACTGACAAAACACAATGTTCTTGTTAATGAAGTTATATTAAGAATATATCGATGGCTTAGTATAAAAAAGGCGTAACTCGAATTTTCGATATTTTACAGGAGAAGAAACAAACTAAAGAATAGATTTTTTAAATTAAATAAATCTTTTATTTTTAATTGTACTTACTTCGTTATCGAACGTTAAAGACGCGATTTCGAAAAAAATTGAGATACGCCCTTTTTATATTAAGCCATCGATATGTATGTATGTATGTATATGAAATTTGCATGAAAACAATGATTTGTGAAAATGGGCAGTTTTTTACTCGATTTGGATTGCATGGATAATGGGCGTGTCTATTTTGATGCTACGATAGGAAACATTTTATGCAAAAAATCGATTTGGATTGCATTGCATGTGCGCGTGGCCGATTTTGATTAAATTCAATTTTTTATTTAATTTTGTCTTTATAATGCTCGATGCCAACTTTCAATGATCTAGGACAATTTCTCATAGTTTTTGCACACAAATGTATGAAGCCAACCCACTGTGCGATGTCAGAGTTAAAATGTTTGCAAAATAAATAAAAAAAATTTTTAATTAAAATTTAAGCCTATCAAAAGTTTGAACTTTTTAAAAATGATAAGAACTTTCAATGTTCTTATCATCGTCGTGTTACTAACCAAATTAAGGTACATTCAAAGGTTCGGCCTTTTTTTCAAGTAAAACGTTCAGAAAGTAGTATTTAGCACACCAACGATAAAAACCCAATATAACAGTTTACTTATCTATTGCCATATTTTTTATAAAGAGAAGTAATGCTCCAGGCAATTAATGCCTACTGTTATTACGAGTACTAAGTGTTACCTTCTTTAGGAAAGGGATAGTGATAGAGAAGACAGGTGATAAAGGAAGAGATAGAGGAAAGCTTCATTCTTTTACAACAACTCTGGTTTTTTGCACGTTTTTTTAATAATACAGTGTTGCAGCGCCTCTGTTGTCAATGAGACGTATTAAATTTTCAAAGCCACTTTTTAGTAGCCATTTTATTAATTAGTTTACTTCGTCGATGATTCTCCTACCGAAGAAAGATGGCGCTCTGATGTTAGATACATTAGGATTATTATCCGCTGAAGTCGGTATAGTTCAGTGACCATTGTATATGCCTTCATCACTTGAACTTTCCTACACCAACTATACTAGATTATTCCGACAAACGTTGTCTTACTCTCAATGATTTTTTTTACTACAAATTACCCCACAGAGTGGTCAGTTAGTTGTTTGGGCAAAAACAAACCAGAAACCTCTGTTGAAAATTCTTCATAGCTCTTATAGTCCCAGAGATTATGAGTTACTAAAAAACACATACAACCATTATATATATGTATATATCGTTAGCTAAAATTCATGATGATTGATTATCCTGAATGCCATTAAACTACATGTCTATCAAACATTTAGCATTTTAGCTAACGATATGTAGGTTATCGCATATATTTAAGAATAGTATTAAATAATTAGGAATTATGTCATTGTAGACAAATTTTTTAGTGCTTTGTAGAATTTGTATTAATATATAAATTTAATTGAACTAGAAGGAATTTTAATCAGGAATAATTTCTTGATCGGGCTTAAGTTCAGTATTTTCAATTCTTATGGAATGAAATAATTTCATTTGCGGTTTTTTTTAAAGAAATATTCTTATTACATGTATTCTTATTTTTATCAAGTAATTTTTTTTTCTAAAGTAAGAAAAATTAAATGAAACTGGGGGAAATGCCGGCATTTATGTATGATTTGTAGCAGAATTCTCCTTCTTTTTCTATAAAATTCATTCCGTCACTGTTTTATTTTTAAACGGCACTTTGACTATGTCATCAAATATCTACAAAAATATTCAAACTGAGTTTTTTTTTCATTCCAATTAATTGAAAAATTATTATTTTTTCAACTTATCAGACATTTTTATAGAGTATTTAATGAACTATGACTCACTTCCTTTCCCACTTCTCCCCTTCTAATAAGTGCTAAGAGTAGAAATTGGTGAAAAGAAAGCAAAAAAAAACAAATTAAAAAAAAAACACAAAAAATGTGCAAACCAGGCATGGAAATATAAAACCTACATTTTTGATGTGGAAGGCACAATTCTAGACAGAAGAAAGTGTTCTACAGTTGCAAGTATAAGCGTGGCACATATGTATGTATGTTACTACAATATTTTAAGCATTTTAATTTGTCATCCTCATGTTATACGAAAAAAAAATAATACAACATAAAGTCCCGGTTCACACGTTTCAACTTTTGTTGCTTAGCTCGTAATTCAGCTGTAAGAAAAAAAGAGATATTTATACATCCGTCTCCGTCTTTCTTACAGCTGAGTTACGAGTTGGGCAACAAAAGTTGAAACGTGTGAACCGGGACAAATAAAATTTCTTTAAGGGCAAAACAGTAGCGACTCATATTAAAAAAAATTCTCTCTTATGGGCATAAAATTATACGCACAATTATTTGGGCCTCTTTTAATCAATTGAAATTTTACACATCTGGCAACACGCTGCTTTCGCTACAATTTAGAACAGTGCTGGTCAACGAGAGAAATGAATTCGTCTATGTGTATTCATTAGTATTCGAAACGGATTGAAGTTCGGCACTCTTTCGCTACTTTGGCCAGCTATGACCTAGAATATTTCCTTCCAATAGGACGTTTAATTTTTATATGTAAAAAACCGAATCAATTATCGGACGTTTATTTAGTTGTAAATAGGGGGTATGAAATTAATAATGGACAACAATATCAGCCGCCACGGCTATGCTTGCTGGACCATATTCTTTTCATGAAAATTTTCATCACAAATTCGAACATTTGCAATTTCACGTATTCATCAGCCGTTCAATATCTAACCAAATTTTTAAAACATTTCAATACAGTATAAACAGGAATATTTGAAAATTTCAATCAATATCCAACACCGTCAATATCTTGATGAACAAACAATCATGAAAATTGCAAACGAAATAAAAAATTTATATTTATAAGTCTTATGTATAATGCAAAACTAGCATGAAGGTAGCATAACTTGTTCTTAACGAGTTTTGCCATACAATTTTACATTGAAGTTATGCTGGGACTTAATAGTGAGTTAAAACTACATTATGCGCCGATTTTTAATAATTAATTAATAATTAAATAAAAATATCATAACTTCAAAAAAAAAAAAAAAAAATTGTTTTGCAGAAAACGAGTTTGAGGTTATAAATTTCCCAACAACTTAATGGAAGATGAAAATTGTATGCTTCTCTTAAGAGTTGAGTAAACAAGATATTTGTATGAAATTCTTAAACAATATTAAGAAACAATAACAATAAACAATATTAAGAACGATTCATTCTGCATTATTTACTAAAAAATCACGTTTTTTGAGTTATGACTTTATTGCAGCAAAGGCTCGATATGTACTATGTACATATATAATATTATGTACAATGTATATTAATAATCGGGCATATTCACGTTTGAGTTTCGTTTTAAAACGGCACATAATTTTGTATTTTGAATGAGTACCGTGTTACCTAAGCACGGTATTATCATTTCAATGCAAAATTATCGTCTTTATGTTCCGTTTTAAAACGGATATTTTGCATTGAAGTGGTAGCACGGTTCTAGGATACTAATCTACTTTATCAATGTAAAATTTTATAGCCTTATTTACAAAACAGATTTTCATACAAACTTTTTCTTATTAAGCCTTTAAAATCTTTCATAACTTTTATAAATAATGCCTTTAATTTTTATCTGTCGTTTTGAAACGACACCTAAACGAAAATAGACTTGTATTGTTTCCAGATTCAATATTTATCCAAATGCATAAGTACACATCGCTCATTTACTCAAGGAACGTTATAACTCAAAAGTTGCAGAAATAATTTTCATATCGTTCTTCATGTTGTATAAAAATTTCATACAAATATCTTGTTTACTCAACTCTTGAGCGAAAAATTAAAATTTCCTTTTCCAAACTTAAAACTCGTTTTCTGGCAAACTGGTTATTTTTTTGAGTTATAACGTTGTTTGAGTAAATGAGCGATATGTTTTTGAAAAAAAGTTGGACAAAAATGGCACAAATGTGTCTTTTTAAAAAAAGTATGGCAAATTAATAAATTGGTGGCGATGGCTGAAGTGGTTGTATCCGACACACATTTTTCTGATGTGCATTAGTGTCCATTTGTATCAGTTGTTTTATGCAAGTTTAAGTGAATAACTAAAGAAGGTGTTTGCTTCGGTTCGCAGCAATCAAATAAGTAGTATATCATAAAATAAAAAAATTGGGGCGTGTCTCCGCCCACCTATACCCTCTATGCCCCGCTATACCCACTCAGACAAAAAAAGAATTTTTCCAATCGGCCTAAAATGTACCGATTTATGAAGTAACAATAGATATAAAAAAATACAGACGAATTATAACTTCCTCCTTTTATTAAGTCCGTTAAAAAAACTTGAAATTACTTAAACATTCAACAGTTTTTATTGGCAAACAAAAATTACAGGAAGTATGCGGCATCAGGGTTATTTTTTTTTATAAAAATTTATGTATATAAGTGTGTATGTATTATGTACATATCGTTACCTTAATATAGAAAGGCCCTAACTCATTTTTTTTCAAATCGAGATTTTTGAATTTTTCAATACATTTGATGTTCTTCTATTAAAATATGCAAAAAACCCGATTTCAAAAAAATTGTGAGTTAGGACCTTTTTATATTAAGGTAACAATACGTACATATGTAAGTACATATTTATATATTTTTTCTTTTTATTTATATTTCCTTAATTTTTATTGTTACTACTTGACTTTACAAACCAAGTGACAAAATACATACATACATACGTAAGTTTAATTTTTCAAGCTGTTGAATTTCAATAATTTTGTTTATGCTTGCTCGCAAAAAAAGGAGAAAACAAAATGTCAACAAAAAAAGAGGAGAAAATGTTGAAGTTGACAAGAGAGACGGGGGGAAAAGAAACGTTGCTGTTCCCCTCGTCTCTCTCTCCATGAAACTAATCAGCTTAGCAATAAGACTTGCACAGTGTGATTTGGGACTAATTAAAGTTCGATTAAGAGAAATAAATTAATGGATTTTATTTATTTCAATTTCCCTAGTTTTTTATGTTTTGTTTCTTTTCTAATAAATGTTTAAATAGCTTTTTTTACTAAATCATTTATAGTTGCCTAAAAAAATATATATTTAAAAATTTTTAAAAGCTTTTTATTTTTGTAAAATTCTTGCGTTAATTTTATTTATGAAATGTAAAATAAATCATGTTATCAAATAAATCTTTGTTGTCAAAAAAAAGACCACCGTTTACATAATTTTTCCTTCGACTTCCTCCCCCCCCAACATGTACAAATTGTTAGAGCAGGCCGACCGTACCTGAAGGTCAATCACTAACGCACGTAATTACGTACTTTTTGTACATTGACAAATATTTATGTTTCCAATAAAAGTTTAATTTATTTAATTTTTCAAATTAAATATTCTCTCGTTAACATGTGATTTTCATTAAAAAAAAAATAATGTTTGCATTGAAATTATTAACCAGCAAAAATATGAGTACAACGTTGCTGAAGGTTGACAACAATTTAATATTTATTTTTAATATAACACAAAAATTGTTATCGAAAGGTGTAAATTATATTTAGATGAATGTACATTTTTTATGTTTATCAATTTTAATTTGTTTAGAATACAAATAACTTCGTATGCACATACGACGGGTAAGTCCGTGACTTTTTTCGTGACTTTTTTTTTAGTAAAATACTGTTTTTTGGATAAAAAATCATTTGATTTTTCAGATTAGAATCCTTTGAGTTCTATAAACTTTGTCAAAGGTTTCTAAAACTTTTTATCACCTTCCCAAAAATTATATCCGCTGAGCCATTTCTTTTCGTTTGGAAACGGGAAAAAATCACAAGACAGGGTATCGAAACTATCGTTGGGGAAAGTGTATGGAGCTAAAAAAAAAGATTATTTTGAGAAAGAAAGAAACTGTTTCAGAAATTTGTTGTGTTTTCTTTGTTAGGTGCACTAATTTTGCAATCGCCCTCGTATGTATGTATATATATGTATATGTATGTATGGATGTATGCATGTATCTATGTATGTATGAATGTACGTACGTATGTATGAATGTACGTACGTATGTATGTATGTACTATTTGAATTTTTTTAGCACTTCAGCTCTAATTAGCAATAACAAACAGGTTGGCAAAATTAGCAAAAAAAAAAAAAAAAAAAACATTAAAATTTTAGCTTTTTTAGGTGTATTATTTTCATTTTGTTTACGATTATTTTCATACCTACAATTTTTTTGACTAAAAAAACCTTACTTAAAAAACATTTGCTATCAAGGAAATTTTTTTAAATGGTTTATAGGACAGACAAATAGACACATGATCATCTTTACTGCCTCACATCAGCTGACTTCAACAATAATTTACTTGGATTTTTTTTCACAAAGTTTGCTCATTCTTAGCTTTAAAACACATTCTACTTACGCAATTTCAGTTGATTATACATATTTACTTTACTGCTGTTTTATTTTTTCTCTTTCTTTGTATGTATTTATTAAATCAACAATACAATTGATAAGTTAATTAAACAATGATATGAACGAACAGTCAAGTAGATAAAAGGGAAATTTTAGAGAAAAAAAAAAATGGTTTAGTTCTATAGGCGATAAGTTGTGTTATAAATACATAATTTAATTAATTAAGACATTGAATCATAATTGTATCTTTGTTCTTTTCATTAAACGTGGCATTAAAAATAAAATTGAGTAAGTAATCAAAAAATTTGTAATTTTGTTTGTTGCAAGGAGATCTCATGATAAACAAAAATAATTTGAAATAGTGCAAAACAAGAACAAGAATGCTTTATTCACCTTCTTCCATACAACATGAAACATCAATCAAAACAAAACCAGCTGTTCACTGCATGTCAAGGATAAGTTAGCTGACTGTAATGGAATGTAACTGTAACGATAGGAAATAGCTGATCGATATTGTTATGTCAAAAGTAATGAAAATGGAATATAGAGATAAAACCGGAATGTAAGAATCTGTACATTACTTTTCAAATAACAATATCGATCAGCTGTTTGATACCGTTGCAGTTACATTCCATTACAGTCGGCTAACTGAGCCTTCAGTGTTGCAAATATAAAATTATGTACATATGTATGTACATATTGCATATTAAGTATCAAGAATAGTTGAACATAAAATGTAATATGAAAGTTAAAAACTAATATTTATTTTTATGACAATGTTTCTTATGTTCTTTTCGCGGATTCCCTACAAAGCTGCGATGGGTCTCTATGTGGAGACTTTTGATTTATTCATGTGTATTTGTGTATTTTAAAAATACACTTGCCTAGTGTATAAGTATTTCATTTAATACTTTAATGCTTTTCTAACTCATTAAGATAAGATAACGTATTTGTGTTAAAAAACTAATTGTTAGACAGGGTTAATATCATAATTTATGATATACATATTTTATTGCAAATCACATGCTTTTATTCAGTGAAGTACTGTACAAATATCAAATTAAATTCATTATTCACATAAAATATTTTTATTTGTGTATGCGATTCATTTAAAGGAAATCAAGTTTAGTTAGTGACAAGGTTTATTGAAATTATTGGAATAATAAAATAAAAACTCGTTTAATTTTTTTAAATAATTATTTCATTCAAATTTCAACCGTTAAGATTTTAACTTCGGTCAGCTTCGATCGAATACTTATATTGAAAACAACAACAAATTTTCTAATGTTATTGTTGTTTGCAATACATGTTGTCGATCGAACGTTTGCTGGTGACATCGTTGGTTAGGCCTTAAATCTGGCAACCTCACAATACCGTAAATTCAAATTGTTTTTAATAAAAGTTTTAAATTTTATAGGCTTTTTACACTGACGCACATCTAACATCTACCATCAATTTGCGAAAATGTTAACATCTTCCCATAAGAAATACACAGTACTAAAAACCAACATCTTTCTACATCTTTAAAAGATGTTCCTATCTCATTTTGTTTCATCTAACATCTTTCGTTAATTTTAGTGCCATCACTAGCAAAATTACATTGTTCTCTCAAAAACAACGTTGCCACTTTCTGTGTAATAGTGCAAAATCTGTACTAAAGGGTGTTTTTTATTGAGGTATAGAACTTTAAGTTGGCATCACTTTTTTAACTGGCGGCCATTTTGTCAGCTGTCAAGTGATTAATATTTAGTTTGGTTTGCCATTTCATCATGAACAGGTTGACAAAAGAACAACGCTTGCAAATCGTGCAAATTTATTTCGAAAATAATGGTTCAGTTCGCGAAGTTTACCGCAAGCTCCGTTCATTTTATGGTCGACATAATCGTCCATCAGAGCAATTAATTCGGTTAACCATGGATCGTTTTCGCACTACGTTTACTCTATGTGATAATACGCATCCGCAGAGACGTCGAACAGTGCGCACCGAAGAAACAATTGCCGCTGTAGAGCAAAGTGTTGAAGAGGACCCGAATGAATCGATTCGCCACCGTGCACAGCAATTGGAGCTTTGTCCATCAAATTTCGTTCCCGAATTGGATGGCATGAATGTGGATGAGTTGTGGTTCCAACAAGACGGCGCTACATGCCACACAGCGCACGTCACAATCGATTTATTGAAGGAAACATTCGATGAGCGCATAATTTCGCGGAATGGACCTGTCAATTGGCCACCAAGATCGTGTGATTTGACACCATTGGATTATTTTCTTTGGGGATATGTGAAGTCGCTCGTCTACGCCAACAAACCAGAAACGTTAGGGGACTTGGAAGCCAACATTCGTGGCGTTATTGCCAACATACGGCCCCATATGCTCGAAAAAGTGGTTGAAAATTGGACCTGTAGAATTGGCTTTATTCGAGCCAGCCGCGGCGGCCACATGCCCGAAATCATATTTAAACATTAATGGCATAAAATTATCCTTCCAATAAAGCCAAATTGATGGACATTAAAACGATTTTCTTGTATTTTATTTCAATTCGAAGTTCTATACCTCTGAAAAAAACACCCTTTATTTAAATTTCGTCGCAGTATTTTTGCACCATAAATTTTTTGTGTAATTTTGCACTATTTGACTTTAATGGCATTCATATTTATATATTATAAAGCGATAACAGTATGAGTTGACTTAAGACAAAATCAAGTTATACTTATGTGCAACATATGTCAATCAACATGTCTCTAACAAAGTTTATTATAAAGATATGTACAAACCAATATTGTGTAAGTCTTAATAAAATTCCAATAAAATGTTTAAAAAGGCCCAAATTATACTAAAAAGAATTAGAAGATTTGCTAAGAAATCTTGGATCCTATTATAAACGTAATGCAAACATTTTGTTGCATTGAAAGTGCTCTGGAACAATATAAAGTATTGAGATTATTGAATATTGCAAGTTTTTGAAGATCATTCAAAAATAACTGAATCTATTCTTTCTGCTTTAGATAAAACATTTACAAAATATTATTTGCAGTTTCCTTCATATTCTCTTGGTAGCTCCCTACTTTTATACAAATTAAAAGCTAAAGTAATCACAGTTGTGCAAATTTTTTTTCTAATTACAAAAGGCTTATTTTTGTACTAAAACTAAAAATAGTTTACCAATAAAAACGAGCAACTTGTTAGCAAAAGTGGAATTTATATTAATTTAACTGCTTAAAATATTGTTCCGAGGCACAACAGAAATTAAAAAAAATCAACTTTCATGATGACCTTTATAATTTTTATTGATGTAGTATAATCAGAATTTGCACACTCATTGAAATAAAAATAGATTTCCATTTGTTAAGCTTGGTTATCAAAAATTAGACAATGAGTGGCGTGAATATGCACTTTTAGACCATAAGGATAAATTCGATGTTTTGAAATTTATTGGTCTCAAATTTCTCAAAGTAAAAACTGTGCTGGCGATATTTTCTTTCCAAATTTAAAAATTGTGATATTACCATTCTTAAACGCTTCTGTTGAAAGAGTTTTTTTTTTTAAGTAAACTGATCTTAATTAAAACTGATACCCCAAGAATGAGTTATCAGCTAATACAGTAGCGTCAATTTTAAAATTGTGGTGCAAATTTTTAGCTTAAAATTATGAAAAGATATTGAAAAAAATAGTTTAGTGTAAATATATACATATGCTTAAAGAACCAAAGAATGTATAAGTATCGCTCAGTACTTCTAGTTAAATGAGGTTGAAAAGGTTAATAACCCTCTTCTCAAACGCCTGGTTCAAAGAATATTTTATTAAATTTAGACAAAATGTTAAGAGGAAAGTAGTAAATTATTCTTCGTTGAAGTAAGTATTTACGAATTAGTGAATTTTCTTTATATTTTAAATTTTAGGTTTTTTATATATTAAAAAATTAGCTCGTATTAAATTTCAATGTACCAAAAAAACTAATAAGAAAATAAAAATTTTTTCTTAGATTTTTTTTTGCACTATTTCATTCGGTTTTGCATTATTTTAGACTGCGGCTTTGTAATTTCTTTTTTCAGTAGTTTCAACGCTGGTCAAAAACTAAGAAAAAACGACATACGTATATACGTAGTACATATACATATGTACCTTTTAAAAATCTTCATCTTATTCTTGCAAATCTTTTATAATTTTCATGTACTGCACTTTAGTTGGGTTTGTTCTTGCAAATCAACAACTACTCCAATTATTAATTTTACATCAAAATCTATTTTTTATAATTTCCTTAACAAAACCTATGCAGAACGTGTTGTCTTTTTGACAAGTGAGATGATGGTAGATGTTGTCAATGTAAACGCATGTTTCACATTTTTTACATCTTCCATGCGTTTCACTGAAATGTGTGTCAATGTAAAAAGCCTATTATGTATGTATGTATATGTGTGTAATTTGCAGCGATGCCAACTCATGCATTTTGCGTTTACGGTGTTTAAGGTTGCCAGATTTAAACTTCAGTCGTTGACCGAAGTTAAAACCATAACGGTTGAAATTTGAATGAAATAATTCTTTAAAAAATATCAGACGAGTTTTATTACCGTTCATTTATATATCGTCGGCTTAGAGTTTAAACCTGCTAAATTTACTTTTTGTAACATACGACATTTTAATATCGTTCGAAAGAGAAAGAAACGCCGCATCGTCGTCTGGCTAAAATATTTATTTAAACTTAAAACTCTACATGTCGATAGAATTTAATGTACATATTAGGCTAATTTCTTAAGCTATGTATAGAAAATCTTAACAGTATTTTGTCTCTCCTATAAAATTTGGTTGAAGAGAGTTAGCAAGTTTACACTCTAAGCCGACGATATATGTATGTATGTACATATGTATACACAAGGTATATATTTTACCAAAATTGGTACCATATTTATATGCGACCCCATATAAAGACCTAGAATAATGGACCTTATAAATAGGGTCCGTATGTCCCTATGTCTGTGCATCTAGTTGATTTGCCGAAGCCTAGAAGGAAATATACAGATTTCGGCCTTGTCAGAATTTGTCCTTAATATATTGGCATTGAAAATCAGAAAAATCAAATAGACTGGAAAATTAAAATTTTTATTTGGTATATTAAACTAACTCAAACCTTTTTCTTCTCTTTATTAATTAAACATATTTTATATTTTACTAACAATTTCCCGCGACTTCGCTCGCATGCAGAAAGAAACCACTTGCAAAACAGGAGGGAGTTTACATAAAAATATAGTTAATATTCCATTAAAACAAAATGTACATAAATAAAATTGTATTTTCTAGTTCTTGTATTTCGAAAAACGCAAATAATGCCCAAATATGTATATATATATATGTATATATATATATATATATATATATATATATATATATATATATATTTGTAAACTTATTTTTATATATGCACTACATATTTTACTTGTTGAATTTCAATAATTTTGTTTATGCTTGCACACAGAAAAAAAGGGAAAAAATAAAATGTCAACAAAAAACTGGCTTCGTAATGCCACTTGTTAATTTTTTTTGTTCCCAAGGAATTTGTGATTGGAGGATTTTTTCTCGAGAAAATTATTTTCGGCGAGAAATAAATTTCGAGAGAATATTCATAACTGGGTTTATTGTTTTTTAATTTCATCTAGAAATTGTATTAGATTTGCCTCAGATAAGAAAGTGAAAATTATGGTAATTAAATTTAAAAATATTAGTTTACTTGAAAATTTTTCAAGGCCTTACCCTTTTCTTCTTAAGAGCTTCAAACTATGTCTGATGGTTTGTGAAAATAATTTTTCTAAAAAAGGTATTTACTCCCCTGCTGATATTTAATCTTTTTTTCACACGTAAAACTGTAAGTTTTTTTCTGAATAAAAATACAGTGCAACACAAGGCCAATGGAAACGTATGTATTTTAGTTACATTATTTTCATTTTTTTTATTATGAAATAAAACAAAAATATTAAAATTTGAAAAAAAAAACACTTAAGACAGACTGCAACAAATTTTACAAGACAAATAATTTTTGATTTGAATATTTTTCTTAAAATAAAATGAAGCAAAAAAAAAAAAAAAAAATAACACATACAGAAAGGTCGGTCATGAACACTTTGCTTTTATGAGCGTCAAACTAAAATAGACGACTATTTGTTGTACACATTATTCAAGTGCTAGACTAACAGACAGCCCAAACACAGACAGTTTTTTTTTTGTTTTGTTAGAAAAATTCATTTCAATCACACAAAAATAACCGTAAAATCATAAAGAATTTGTTTTCGTTTGTTGTTATTTTATATATATTCATTGTTACAAACATATGTACATGTATGTATGTATGTACATTTGTATGTATATTTTCTTCTGGCTAGAATGTGCTGTCGAATGGCCAACAAATAAAATTGTAAAGACAAAGACCCATAGTATGTTTGGCTAAATACAAACATACTCGTACATATGTATGTATTATGTATGTATGTACAGTATCGGAAAAAATTAATTTTGAACAAATTACATGTAAATAATTACAGAGATGTAACCAGAATGTAAAGGCTCAGTTAAGGCTCAGTTAGCCGACTGTAATGTAATGTAACTGTAACGTAGAAAACAGCTGATTGATATTTTTATATGAAAAATAGGTTACGTTACATTACATCTCTATAACCATTTTCATTACTTTTCACATAACAAAATCGATCAGCTGTTTCTTACTGTTGCAGTTACTTTACATTACATTACAGTCGGCTAAAGCTCACTTAGCCGACTGTAATGTAATGTAACTGTTACGTAAAAAACAGCTGATTGATATTTTTATATGAAAAGTAGGTTACGTTACATTACATCGATATAACCATTTTCATTACTTTTCACATAACAAAATCGATCAGCTGTTTCTTACTGTTGCAGTTACATTACATTACAGTCGGCTAACTGAGCCTTAAGAATTTGTACATTACTTTTCACATAACAATATCGATCAGCTGTTTCCTACCGCTGCAGTTACATTCCGTTACAGTCGGCTAACTGAGCCTTTAGACTAATTTCTACATTAGTTGGCAACAATGAGCATATACAGTGCTGCCAATATAATCATACATTATGTGAAATGAATTATAGCTTAAAATTATTGGATATTATTTAACAGAAAAACTCAAAACTCTCAAAACTCATATAAAAGTATTAATTGATTAATTTTTATACTTTTACGTAATACAAGTAACAGCCTTAACATCCTTATTTATATTATTATTAAGGCTTTATAAACGGTTTTTAAAACAAATTTTCATACAAAATTTTTCTTATTAAGCCTTTACAAAGTCTTAGTAATTTTTATAGATAATTTTATTTAAATAAATGTGAAAAAGCGTCCGGCTTTAATATGTCAAAAAATCGAATGCACATCCCAGCAAAAAATATTCGACACTTAGAAGCACTAAAAGCTGTTAGAAGCAATACGTTGCATCTCTAGAAGCACTAACGTAAGCGAGACCATTAAAATATGTTCTACGATCGTACACGAACAATACACAATTACATATGCATGTACGTAGTACGCGTCCACGTTTGTTGGACGATTTATTGCGAACAAAAATAAGCATTATAAGAGTGCAACTGCAAGTGATTCCATTTCGTTGTCTCTTAGAAAAATGCTTCCAGCAAGCAAAAATTTTTGGTGGGATGTTTATTATTAGAATGATTACTTTGACGAAAGCAAAGCAACAAGGCGACGGGTTGTTGTCCATGATGAAGTCCAATTAAACTAATTTCTATTCTTTTTTGGCGACAATGAGCAAATATAGTGCTGCCAATGTAAAAGAAAATGTGGAATTAATGATAGCTGGCGAAATTAAAATAAAGAAATTAATTAATTAATTTTTAAACTTTTATGTGATATAACTACATTTTAAATGAGTAATTTTACTTTTATAAATGTAAAAGATTTGAATGTGGCACCACTGAAATATGTATTTACACTAGAATATCATCTGCTCATGATGCTGCTGCGGTATGCAAAATAACTAAGCAGCTGGCTACAAGGCGACAAATGCAGCTGGCGGTTTTTGAAGTCTAGTGTTCGCGTAGCCTGCTGTGGTCAATTTGTTTAAAGCTTGAACAAAGTTGCAACAAATGTTACAACAAAGAGAAAAAAGTACCGTTACATATTATGTACGTGAAATGAAATTTGTATTTAAGGTTTGTTAACAAAATTATTAAAATATTTTTTCTGGTTTATTTGGTATAAAAACAAAATTGTAAAGTAAGGCTGAGTTTACATTTGGCATTTCGTGTGTGTCATTTGCCCAAAAAAGCGTAACCAACTAATTACTAATGAAAATCTGTTTGATTCAGACATACATACATATATTTATTGTTTTAAACAGTTTCAAATCATGTTGGATTCTATAAAATTGTCTATTAGTTATGTATGGAACTATTTAACTTAATAAATACATGTCTGAATCAAACAGTTTTCATTAGTAATTAGTGGTTACGCTTTTTTACGCTTGTGTGGCACATGGCACACAGATTTAAATCCGGCCTAAGAGAATAACTAAAATTGTTAGGAATTTTAAAGACAAAAGGATTTAAGATATCAGGAACACTGCAAGGAATCCATTCTGGAGAAAGATGGTAAAAAGTACTAGTGCAAAAGAAGGTGGTGTTGGACTGTTTTTTTTTTTTTTTTTTTTGAGGCGAAGCTTGGGACTCTTACACAAAATCGACGACATCATGGACAGAAATATTTACAAAGATATATTACAGAACTTTCTATTTTACAAAATGTCGTTATCTTAGATATTTCAACATGACAACGTCCCAAAATATAGCGCAAACGTTGTAAAAAGTTGGCAGGCGCAGCAATAGGTTGCTGTCATCGACCGTCTCGCACAGTTCCCCAACCTTAATCTTATACAAAATCTATAGGAAATAGTTAAGCAAACAATTAACATGGATGGAGAAGGCTAAATGAATCACAGAAAGACTCTTTAGTGCCATCAAGGATGTTTGGAGGGCATTTCGAATTACAATTACAAGTTACTAGTAGTCTTATTGAGTCAATGCCAAAAATATACTGTGAGGCAGAGCTGTAAATGAATCATTAATTTTCTAATTAATTCGAAAATCATTCATGCACTGAACTAGCCAATTTGTAATTAATTCTTAATTCCAATTCAAATGAATTTCTCAAATGAATTGCAATTCAAATGAATTTGTAGAATGAATTGTAATTCGTTTCTAACTCAAATGAATTTGTCAAAGTGAATTGCAATTCATTTCCAATTCATTTGGATTGGATAGATTTTGAAATAATTCAAATGAATTAGAAAAAATAATTAGCAATTCATTACCAACTCATTTGAATTGAATTGATTCATTGTTCTAATTCATTTGAATGAATTGAAAATCAAGTCAATTCAAATGAATTGGAAATGAATTGCAACTTACTTTAAAAAAATCGTTTGAATTGGAAACGAATTGAAATTCATTTCTGTCCAATTCGTTTGAATTGATTCAAATTTCATTAAATTCTTTTTTGTTATGAAAGGAATTAATTAAAAATTTAGCTAATTCGCAACGAATTAAAATTAAAAAAGAATGATTCATTTACAGCTCAGCTCTTCTGTTAGGTAATTAGGGTATACATAAATATTAAAGTCGAAAGTTTGTTCAAATTTATCGCGAAAATTTTTAATTTTGAAATAAGTTTTTTTTTTTGTTACAAGAACTAAATTTTAATTAAGCGTTTCTTAAGCAAAATAAAGTTTAAGAAATATGTAAGGATTAAAATATTGGTTTTTGTTCAGTTAGTTTTGTGCGACACGGTATTATGCTGTTACAGTCATGGGTAGAATTATAGCTTACAACTAGGTAGACTAAACAACCACCCTGATAAGTCGTATAAAATTTTCTGCTACAGTTATGGGTAGAATTATAGCTTGCAACTATGTAGGCCACCATATAATATTTTCACCTACGAGATGAAATTGTCGCTGAGCTAGTTAGATGAGGGAATGTGTGACATAATCTGTTAAATTACCAATGGGTTATTACTATAGGGAACCCAATAATTAGGTGTTGAACAAGGTCAAACGTTCTTTGAAAGGTGACTTGATCGAGAAGGTTATTAGCTATGTTTTAATAAAATCGGTCCAGCCGCTGAGAAGATATCACATATTTTCTAGAAATATTCGGGGGTTTTTTAAATTTTTAATTTTTGTTATAATATACACACAGTCAATTTTATTGTACAATTGTATTAATTATTGTATTGTATAATATTTTTCAATAAAGTGAAACAATACAATTTATGGGCACCTTTATACATTTGGGATGAAAGACTTTTATAAATCATTATAAACATGTTGGCGCTCTTATAACAGTGATGCCAACTCTTTGAAAATTACGGTATTTACTTTTACGTGTACGTGTTTGCGCGTTTATGTGTTACCCATTATACGCCGGCTTATTTCTTTAGTACAGGGTGGGCCAAACGAAACCAAGGGGTGTAAAAGTTTAATAACTTTTTTGTTTATTAATTTTTTTTTATTTTTTCTTTCAGATTATATAGACAACACTTGGAGAATTTATAATGAATGAAAATAATAAATGAAAATCGGAAAATAAGAAATGAATAAATGAAATCAACTTTATTGAAAATTTGATTAGAGTGATGAAGCTCATTTTCATTTGAATGGCTTTGTTAATAAGCAGAACTGTAGGTTCTGGGGTTCTCAAAATCCAAGAGCCATTCATCAACGCCAATTGCACCCCATCAGGTGTACAGTATGGTGTGGGATCACATCTGAAAATGTCATTGGGCCCTACTTCTTCGAGAATGAAGATGGAAGTGCTGTAACCGTAAATGGAGAGCGGTATCGGTTTATGATAGAAAATTTTTTACGTCCTGCTCTTGAAAACAGACCTGGTATGTGGTTTCAGCAGGACGGAGCCACTGCCCATACTGCCCGAGACACAATGGCACTTTTAAGTCAAACTTTTGGAGAGCGAATAATTTTTCGAAATTCGGAAATTATTTGGCCAGCGCGATCGCCAGATTTGACAGAACCCGACTATTTTCTTTGGGGTTTTTTGAAGGAGCGAGTGTATGTGAACAAGCCAGAGACAATCCTTGAACTCAAGGCAAACATTGTTGCAGAAATTCGAATGCTACAGCCACAAGTTTTGAAAGATGTTATGGAAAATGCTCTAAAAAGAGCCCATCAGTGCGAAGCTGAAAACGGTGGTCATTTAAGAGACATCATTTTTCATACTTAGTGTAAAAAAATTTCCATTTTGTATATTATATAATCTGAAAGAAAAAATAAAAAAAGTTATTAAACTCTTACACCCCTTGGTTTCTTTTGGCCCACCCTGTATAAAAAATATATATAATTAATTTTGCCCAAAATATCAGTTAAAACTAATGCATTTTTTCTTCTTCCTTTATTTGCATTTGCAGGTATAATATCGGCTCTTCATTATGGGGGATATGTTCCGGAGTGAGGAAATGGCTCTATGCCAAATGTTTATACAACCTGAAGCCGCTTACACATCGGTTTCTGAATTAGGTGAAACTGGTTGTGTACAATTCCGTGATGTAAGTTAAGAATTTTTTGAATTTCTTTAAATAAAAACAAAAATGAATAATATTTTCGTTCTCTTTGTGCGTTTACAGTTAAACAGCGGCGTAAATGCATTCCAACGTAAATTTGTCACTGAGGTACGTCGTTGCGATGAATTGGAACGTAAAATTCGTTACATTGAAGCTGAAATAAGAAAAGATGGCATCACTTTGCAAGAAATTTTGGATGACATCCCCAAAGCACCTAATCCCAGAGAAATCATTGACTTGGAAGCCCATTTGGAAAAGACGGAAAACGAAATTTTGGAATTAGCCCAAAACGAAGTGAATTTGAAATCGAATTATTTGGAATTGACAGAATTGCGCAAGGTGCTGGAGAACACTCAGGGTTTCTTTTCCGACCAAGAAGTGCTCAATTTGGATTCGAGCAATCGTGGCGGTGTGATCGTAGACGATGCTGCTGCCACTCAGAATCGCGGGCGTTTGGGTTTTGTGGCCGGTGTCATCAATCGCGAGCGTGTCTTTGCTTTTGAACGTATGCTGTGGCGTATTTCGCGTGGTAATGTTTTCCTTAAACGTTCCGATTTGTACGAGCCATTGAATGATCCCAGCACCGGTCATCCCATCTATAAAACAGTGTTTGTGGCATTCTTCCAGGGCGAACAGCTGAAAAATCGCATTAAGAAAGTGTGTACAGGCTTTCATGCCTCCATGTACCCCTGCCCTAGTTCGCACGCAGAACGTGAAGAAATGGTCAAGGGAGTACGCACACGTTTGGAAGATTTGAAATTGGTTTTGAGTCAAACCGAGGACCATCGCAGCCGTGTTTTGGCCACTGTCTCAAAAAATTTACCCTCCTGGTCTATCATGGTTAAGAAAATGAAGGCCATCTATCACACTTTAAACTTGTTCAATATGGATGTCACAAAAAAATGTTTGATTGGTGAATGTTGGGTGCCCACCAAGGATTTGCCAGTTGTACAGAAGGCCTTGTCCGATGGCTCAGCTGCTGTGGGCAGTACCATACCATCGTTCTTGAACGTCATCGACACCAATGAACAGCCACCAACTTTCAATCGTACGAACAAATTTACTCGCGGTTTCCAGAACTTAATCGATGCCTACGGTATTGCTTCGTACCGTGAGTGCAATCCTGCTTTGTACACTTGCATTACATTCCCCTTCCTGTTCGCTGTCATGTTTGGTGATTTGGGTCACGGTTTCATTTTAACGCTATTCGCCGGTTGGATGTGCTTGTACGAAAGAACTTTAAGTCGCACAAAGGGCGGAGAAATTTGGAACATTTTCTTTGGCGGTCGTTATATTATTTTGCTTATGGGTATTTTCTCCTGCTACACTGGCTTCATATACAATGATGTCTTCTCCAAATCGATGAACATCTTTGGCTCCACCTGGAAAGTTAGGTACAATACCACCACAGTCCTGAACAATCCTTCGCTACAAATGAATCCAGAATATCATGTGCAAGGTGTGTATCCCATCGGTATGGATCCTATCTGGCAGATGGCTGACAATAAGATTATTTTCCTCAATACATACAAAATGAAATTGTCCATCATTACCGGAGTCACTCACATGATATTTGGTGTTTGTATGTCGGTCGTCAACTTTGTACACTTCAAGCGTGTGTCGAGCATTTTCTTGGAGTTCTTACCACAAATTCTTTTCTTGGTTTTATTGTTCGGCTACATGGTGTTCATGATGTTCTTCAAATGGATACAATACACTGCCATAACCAATTTCCAACCTCATACACCCGGTTGTGCTCCATCTGTGCTAATTATGTTTATCAATATGATGTTGTTCAAAAATACACCGCCCTTGGATGGCTGCAACGAGTACATGTTCGAGGCACAAAGTAGCATTGAAAGAGTTTTTGTATTCATTGCCTTAATTTGCATTCCCTGGATGTTGTTAGGTAAACCACTATACATTAAGTTTACCCGTAAAAATAAGAATCATGTAAGTTAGTTAGTTTCGGTGTGTAATTGGAAACTTGAAATTATCTAGATTATTTGTATTAATTTTTCTAGTTAAAACACAATGGCGAATTGACTGGTAATATCGAGCTAAATGAGGGAGAAACTCAATTGCCTACGGCCTCGGAAGGTCATGAAGGTGGTGCTCATGGCCATGACGATGAGCCCATGAGCGAAATTTATATTCACCAGGCCATACACACCATTGAATATGTGCTCAGTACAATTTCGCATACAGCTTCGTATTTGCGTTTGTGGGCCCTGTCGTTGGCTCATGCACGTAAGTTGGCGCATAAGTACGATTTAAAACACTCTGAAAATTTCATTATCTTTGTTTATTCGTCTCTTCACAGAATTGTCTGAAGTATTGTGGAATATGGTATTGTCTCTGGGTCTGAAACAAAAAGGCTATGTCGGTGTTATATTTGTGTTCTTAATCTTTGGTGCCTGGTGCCTGTTCACCTTGGCCATCTTGGTGATGATGGAAGGCTTGTCTGCTTTCTTGCACACCTTACGTTTGCATTGGTAAGTAATTGCATAGATGCTTAAATTTTTTATTATTATTATTTATTATTATTTGTGCTTTCTTTTCTCTTTTACAGGGTTGAATTTATGAGCAAATTTTACGAAGGTTTAGGTTACGCCTTCCAGCCCTTCAGCTTCAAAATCATTCTAGATGGCGAAGAAGAGGAATAAGTTTAAGTTTTATAATATTATCTTGTATTACATTACTTTTAGCTTTGTTCCAAAATTCCAGTATTGGTGGTACTCTTCCCACCGCATAAGTTCATTTTCTATTTCGTTTGTTACTTTAAAAAGCGTATAAGTACGTTCCATTTTTTTTGTCTCGTTAAAATTTTTCTTTCCATTTTTTCTTTTTTGGTTTGTTAGACATTGTAATTTTGTTTATGTTAATTGATATTATTAATTAGGATTATAATTAAAATGAAAGCAATAAATAAATTTATACATTTCAAAGATTTTATTTGAATAAAATCATCCCAAGAAGAGAAACCACAGCAAAAAAGTTAGAAAATGTTTTTATTTTTTAACATTTTGTAAGATATTATTAAATTTAAGAAATAATGGAAAAATTTAAATTCCACGCGAACAAATCAAGTTCCACCTACTTCAGGGGTTCCCACTAAATTTCTGTTTACGGTCCCAATTAATATTTTACATATTAAGTAAAATATTTTTTTATTTAAAATACATTGAAATTGATTATTGAGGGGTTTTAGCTGGATCCTATGCGCATTTCACTGTTGCTAGTACAGATCATCAGGAAACCTTTACCCAAAGTTTCTTAGAACAACTAGAGTTGTTATGTTATAAACTTTCATTTAAACAAATGAGAAGCTTAAAACAAATAACAAAGTTGAAACAAGAACTCAATAATCAACATATTTTTTATTTTCTTATTTTACCATTGCTACATTGGCTGACTTTTTTTCAGCTTCAAATTGTAGTTGCAAGGGTATGTAAAAAGAAAATAAATAGCGGAAATCACCCTTTGTTGAACATCTGCAATTTTAGCAAACATATCATGATTTTTCGCTACAAAGCGTGAGTGTCTTTTTCCAGTTCTCAGAAAATTAATTATAACAGCTGATTGTAGAATAAATATTAAAAGAACTTTTTTTGGTTTTTGTAAATTGAGAACAAAAGCTTAGACAAAAAAAAAATTCAAATATTTCACTATTAAGGATTTGCTTTAAAGTTTTGACAATGCCTAAACCAACAGAAAAAAATAAAATCATGAATTTTTTGATTGAAAATGCTGTTGATGAAATTGAATGCGTGGAGATTTTAGAACACGAAGGTAAGTTAAACATAAAGGATCTTCCTCCAAAGGCTAATATTTTTATGCATAGATTCATGTAAGTATGAATTAGTGGATAATATATTAGATGATGTTAATGAAGACATAATCTCGGTTGTACCAGAGTTGTGTAAAGTATCTTTACCGCTGCTAAGCCGCAGCCAGTATTTCAACGCCGCCGGTAATATTTTCACATGTTCACATGTTTCACGGTTTTTGTATAAATTTTATAAAACTTCATAAAATTATTTCTAAAATAGTAAAAATTCAATTCACATAGAATTTTTACTATTTCAGAAATAATTTTTGAACAGCTTTAGCAAAAATTTAATTTCAGTACAGGCATTCTTTGTGGCGGCTCTGCAGTCGTAAAATTTTTTAAACGCAGGGGTTTACTTGTTTTAGCATTGACAACATTTGCAATTTTCAATATGCAATGGTTTTTGGTTATGCATATTTATTCAAGTGATGCAAATCTCAGTTGCATGTACTTTGTTGTTGTGGTCTTGCAGAATATAGCACGTATGCTACATTTGCAATATCTGCAGGACTTGCAAGGGCAGTATGCAACGAAGAGTGATTTCCGCTAATGTAAATAACAACAGCAGCTATTGAAGAGTAGAGTGTTGCCACATAATTATGTATCTTTTTGACCGGGTGCAGTCAAGTTAATAATTAGTGTTTTTTATGGGAATTGTTACAATTTAAGTTTAAAAATTTTAAATGCACTAATAATCCCAAATTAATATTTTACTTATTAAGTAAAATATTTTTTTATTAAAAATACATTGAAATTGATTATTGAGGGGTTTTGCTGGATATATTTGCAGTTTTTTAAAAAATTTAAATATTTCTGCAGTTTCTAAACGCACCGACTGATTGTTGTGAAATTTCATACAGCATTTGAAGAGGTGTCACAGAGCTTAAGTCTGAAATTTGTACTATATAATTTTAAAGGGGGGGGGGGGGGGCGAAGCCTCAAAGCCCCTAAGTGGGCAACCTTTGGTTAATGAAAAATTAAAACCGATGCCAAGCTGATGTTTTTCATCTGATAACAAAAAGTTTTTAGCAAGTGGATTTTTTTCTATCCAAGACATAAAAAAATCTGGCAAATTTATGGGTTTTCGCTTACAGAAATATTAAAAAAAAATTTAATGGAGAAGTCAAATCTTGTGCGATTTAGAATAGGAAATTTATTATGAATTAAGAACAATATTTTTAGCATTTAGAAAAAAAAATGATATCGAAAGCAAAATTAAGTCAAAAGTTATATGGAATTCAAATTAAATATTAAAAAAAAAGAAGATTTCCATTTTTTGCTGAAAAAAGTGGATTAATTATTTCGCTATTATAAATTTTTTTTTGCAAAACTACCAACCCCATATTCTTGATTATTCAACAGTTAGTACTATCAAAAATATTACAAAGAAATTTTTTTTTTCAAAATTTCCGTTATTGAAGGATTCAGATCGTTTCGAAGCAGCCCTATTTTTGTTATAAATATCAAATTTAAGGCCTTTTCTTTTGCCAAATTTAAAAACTGGAATCAAAAAATTTTTCAAAATACATATGTTTTTTAAAAAACCCAAAAAGATACAGCAAAAAAATATGTGAAAGATCAGCGAAAAATATTGAAAAACCCGATTTTTTTGATTTTGCGATTTTTTTTTAGGGAATTTCCGGCGAAATCAAAACCAAATTCTATTTGTTTTTACTTTCTGTGCATTAACTGGATAATTTTCCACCTAATAGAGCATTTTTAGCTGAAATCAATATTTTCGGCCATTTTTAAGCATCCAACATAGAACGGCCCTAACTCATCATTTATAACCCCCGACTAAAAAAAGGGGTGTTATAAGTTTGTAGTGTGTGTCTGTGTATCTGTGTGTCTGTCCGTGTCCACGTGCAGGCCAAGCGGCTGGATCGATTTTCATTTAGTTTTTTCTGTTTGAAAGATGACTTCACCGAGAGGGTTCTTAGCTATGTTTGAAGAAAATCGGTCCAGCCGTTTAGAAGATATAACATCTTTTCTGAAAAAAGTCGAGGGGTTTTAAAATTTTTAATTTTTGTTATTTTGAAATTGACTTTCTTGTATATTTCGACACTAGAAAATCTAATGTATCGAAAAATGCAAACATCTCGATTTAAAAAAAAAATGAGTTAGGACCTTTCTATATTAATGTAACAATATACGCACTAACTATCTCCAGGAAACTTTGGGTATACAATCACCTTTTTATTAGAAACTAGTTCAAAAAAATAATGCATTTTTGCATAAAAAAAGGTGAAAAACTGAATAAAAAAAATTTATAAAACCGATTTCCATACGAAAAATGTTTTCTAATTTATTTATTAAAGAATTCACAAAATTTTATTAGAAGACTTTTCCTCAAATGTAAAATCTATATATCAATCACTTTCATTTCATTTCCTCAGCAGCTTTTTAAACTAATTAATAGGGAGATTTTGTAAAAAAAAACATTCGTTTCCAAACGTTTCAAATTTGTATGAAAAATAACGAAAATTCGTTTAAAAAAAATATTTTTTCCATAAAAATTTCAAAACAAAAAAATTATTTGTAATTACAAAATCTACCCTAAAAACATTATTTAACTACTCGTAGTTTCTTAAAAAGTTTTTCTGAGCACATTTAAAAAACTATTAAGCAGCATAGAAAATTTTATGATTTTAATAAATTTTTTTTACACCATTTTCTGGCAAACTAATTTTTCAAACAACTTTACAATTTCAAAAAAAACTTTCTTTGTCACTGGTTTCAACTTAACTAAATTGTAAATTTAAAATTGCCCAAGAGCCTTCATTAAAAAAAAGCATCGCTCATTTGCTCAAAGAACGTCATAACTAATTAATTATCATATCGTTCTTCATATTGTGTTCAAATCTTTATACAAATATCTTGTTTACTAAACTCTTGAGAGAAAAAATAAAATTTTCTTTTTCCATTAACTGGTGTGTAAATTGAAAACTTTAAACTTATTTTCTGGAAAACTAGTTTTTTTGAGTTACGACTTTGTGTTAGTACTCGTATATGAACGATAAGTACTTTAAACAAAATTATAAAATATATATAGTAGATAACATATATTAGAATAAAATAGTTCTTAACCAAAGAAATCAATTAATTCTTCATTAACCTCTTTAAAAATTGAAAAAATGCAATTTGATTGATTTGTGAAAGATTTATGAATGAATTATTTTTCAATTAACAATCAATTATGATTACAATAAACAAACTTACACTTACTTTCCTTATACATAAATATAAAAATAATTAATTTAGGCAAAGTAACGGTAAAGATAAAACAATTATTCAATGATAACGAAGAATTAAAAAAAAAAACAAAAAATTTTATAATTTTTACTTGATGGATACGTGCAATGTGATTGAAAAATCAGTTGACTTGTTAAAGTCCAATGGCAAAGTTAAGTGATTCTGAGTGAATAAAACTAAATAAAAATTTGTGGGTATTTAAGGTTAATTAAAACGAAAATTTCATGTTTTAATTTTTTTTTTAATTACGAATTTTTACTTCTACTTCAGTCAGGCTTCATCATGGGGGACATGTTTCGTAGTGAGAAAATGTCCTTGTGTCAAATTTTTCTACAACCGGAAGCGGCCTATGACTCAGTGACTCAGCTGGGAGAAAGTGGTTGTGCACAGTTTCGTGATGTAAGTGAACCCAAATGAAAATTTCGAGGTTTACGAAATACTTTAAAATTTGCAATAATTCCTCTTTTTGGTTCGATTATATATTATCGTACATAAACGATTTTCGTCAAAAAATTGAGTTAGAAAATTATGTCGCTTAAGCTTTTTTGGCGGTTATGGCACGATATACAAACAATTATAAATATATAGACACTAGTGATGTAAAGAATGTTAAATTTTTATATTCGCGAATACGAATACGAATACAGTCAAATCCCGATAATTCGTACCCCGATAAATCGTAATTCCCGATAATTCGTAACAAACTGTCGGTCCCTTGAGAAAATCTCGTTAATTCGTAAAATTTCCATACATTTTGGTCCCCTCGCTAATTCGTAATTTTTTTTCATATAAAATCTTCTTTACCTCTTATAAATCGTAATTGTTTGCTAACTACCACTTATAATTAATTCGTAATAAAAGCAATAGAAACATGAAAACATGCTTTTGCTTGTGTGTGTGTTTATTTTCTTAAGATCAGTTTGTTAAAGGTACCAACAGACGACATGTTTTTCACATTGTATGTGCCAGAATTTACATATGTAAACGAAAACATGTCGTGTGTTACCTTTAAAACATTGCTTGTGTAAAAAACATGACAAAAAACATAAGACATTATTTGAAATATTTTCTTATGTTAAACATACAGCTCCAAATGTCTATGTCATGCGAACAAATTCGTCGGCGGTTGATTATGTGCACTATCATTAGCCGTCTGAATGAAGTATTTTGCAAGACAAATTAATTATATATTTTTTTTTAATTTAACGTTGTCGTTTTATTAAAAAAAGTCCAAAAATGTATAGATTTTTAGATACAACCTCAACGTCTTGTTTATAAAAGAAAAAATTAAAAAAGCAAATTTGCGTCGCCAGTACTACAGCGACGGAACCAAAAATATTTCGACGGCTGCAAGCCATTTATAAAACAAACTACGTGGATATTTATGTACTGAAAAAGAAGATGTGATACTACATGTACGTTTGTGACCAAAAATTATAAACCTTATGTAAATTAACCAATATTGACAAGCATAAAGAAAAACATACGAGTCGAAAACTTAAAAAACACATGCAAAAAACATGTCGTCTGTTGGTACCTTAATGAATAATAATCAAAACTGATAAAGCGCACGCATAAAACTCAGTCAGTGTTGCAAAAACAACAAATTTTTATTTTGTATTTTATTTTTAACAATTTTGTTGTTTTTTTTATCGTTTTAGTAAATAAATTAAAAACCCCGTTAATTCGTATTTATTTTATTTTAACCCCGTTAAATCGAAACCCCGTTAAATCAAAAACCCCTATAATTCGTAAGAAATGGCCGGTCCCTTGCGATTACGAATTATAGGGATTTGACTGTATTTGAAACGATATTCGAGAATACGAATTCGAATATTATATGTAAAATTTATAGATATAAAATTGGGGTTCTATTTACGCCTGTAAAATGTAATATGAAAAAATTGTTATGAAAAAGAACTTCATATTCCTGTTGGCGTACTTTAAAGTTAATAAAAACTGCCCAATATTTTAATTAAAATACATAATTTCTTTTAAATTATTTATTGCAAACTAATATTTTTAGCCATTTATTAAAATTTCATTTAGGATTTATGCATTTATTTATTTATTTTTTTTTTTTTTTTGGAAAAATATTCGTATTCGCCGAATTCAGACGAATTCGAATGCGAATACGAATGTCTGAAAATGGCCGAATATTCGGCAATTCGAATACGAATATTCGTGCATCACTAATAGACACTTGAAATTAAAAAAAAAAATCAAAATTAAAGGGTATTCTATCAGTTAATGTAATTTTGACCACTCGCTGTATCTTGGAAATCGTAAGATGAAAACTCTTGATATGTTCAGAAACCAAAAAAAAACGCCAAAAACTAAAAAAATCGCCAAAACTAAAAACGTTGCGTAAACTAAAAACAACCAAAACTAAAAAAAAAACGCAAAGCCTAAAAAATCGCTAAAACTAAATATATGTTTTGTAAAAACAAAAAAAGAAAATCGTCAAAAAATTAAAAAAACGCCAAAAATAAAATAAAAAAGAACTGAAAAAATCGCCAAAACTAAAAAAGTTGCTAAAACTAAAAACAACCAAAACGAAAAAAAACTCCAAATTTAAAAAATCGGTAAAACTAAATATATGTTTTGTAAAAATAAAATCGTCAAAAAATTAAAAAAACGCCAAAACTAAAAAACAACTGAAAAATCGCCAAAGCGAAAAAAGAGTCAAACCTAAAAAATCGCTACCACTAATGTTTTGTTAAAAACAAAAAAAAAATCGCTAAAAACTGAAAAAATCGCCTAACTAAAAAAGTTACTAAAACTAAAATACAATCAAAAAAATCGCCAAAAAGGAAAAAAGCGTCAAATCTAAAAAATCGCTAAAAATAAAAATGTTTTGTAAAAAAAAACAAAAAAAAAAAAAAAAGAAAATCACAAAAAAACTGAAAAATTCGCATAAACTAAAAAAGTTTCTAAAACTAAAAAACAATCGAAAAAAATCGCCAAAAAGGAAAAAAGCGTTAAATTCAAAAAATCGCTAAAACTAAAAATATGTTTTGTAAAACAAAAAAAAAAAAAAAAAAAAAAAAAAAATCGCCAAAAACTGAAAAAATCGCCTGAGCTTCTAAAACTAAAGAATAACAAAAAACGCCAAACCTAAAAGATCCCTTAAACTAAAAATATGTTTTGTAAAAAACAAAAAAAAAAATCTTTTTTTTTAGTTAATTTTAATTATTATTCGAACTCCATTTGTTCTATATTTGTGATTTGAACGGGCTAAAGTTCGTATCGCTTTTTAAGCCAAATTACATGTGATAATTATTAATGAACAAATAACACCAAAGTCTGTTGTAAATATTCTGACTAACAACACATAGTTGAACGGAACAGCCAGCCGTTTTCGAAGGCCACTAAACCTTCATCATCAGCGTTCTTTTTGTGTTTGGTCCACTGTGTGTGGTGTCAGTTGATGTAGATTTCTGCTTTATATACTTAGCATTTTATTGCAAATGGAATATGTGAATTGTTTTGATTCATCGTATTTCAATTTGCTGAAAGCTTTTTTGTATTGTAAGCTCAATTTTACCATCACTATATTTACAACAGTCTTACCATTGTCGTTTTGTTCTTTTTACTAATTATACACATGTTACTTAATTTGCTTATTTTTTGTTCTACTTAAGACAAACTTTTTTGGTTTGTTACTATTAAGTATATTTTTATTTAATTTTTGCCACAGGCCCATGGCTATTAATTTTTAGTTAATTTTAATTATTATTCGAACTCCATTTGTTTCTATATTTGTGATTTGAACGGGCTAAAGTTAAAAAAACGGGCTAAAAAAAAAAAAAAAATAAAATAAAAAAAATCGCCAAAACGAACAAAAAACGCCAAAAACTAAAAAAGGCAATTGCAAAATATAGTCAAAAGCCGAAAAAATCGCCAAAAAGAAACGAACGCCAAAACTATAAAATTAGTATAGTATTACTTATGACGAAGTGTCCGTACGGAACCCTTCCTGTGCGAGTCAAAGTTGCACTTTATTGAATTGATTTATATTCATCTTTAGTCCGGCTTGTGTATTTAAGGATCTCTGGTTTAATTATTATTTCCTTGAAAAAAGTGAAAAAATAATATGTATGTTCTTTTCGAACTGTTCGTATTTAGCAGTGCATTCATATAGAAAGAATCTATTTTCAAATTGTTTTATAAATAACACAAAAATTCGAAGATAGTTTTGAATAATAAAGTTCTTCTTATCCTTGCTTTTCTTTTACGTTTGTTTTCGATAGAGGAAAACGCAGCAGGAATCTCAATGCATCTCAATAAATTTTTTTCTGAATCAAACTACAAAACACTTTATATTTCTTCTTAATTTTCTCAATTTGATACCGTTAACCACGTTACCACATTTGCTCATTCATTCAAATAGTCTTGGAACCATACAAGGCGAATTCACATCAGGCGATCTCAATTCACCAGCTGACGATCAGCTACTAATTTCTCTGCTGTCAAATCAAAGCAAAACGGTCGGAAATATTCTGACAGCAGGAAATTTTACACTAACAAAGGGTGTGTTCGTAAATGCATCACTAGTCTGCAGCATACGTGCAAACTTTTATTTAAAATGCAATACAAGTTCGCTGATAATCTGTTTTAGTAGTAATCATGTTTGTATACCATATTTGACATTTATTTGTGCATTACCTACTTCAGTGAACCAGTTTAAAACATTTAAATTTCTATTTGCAGCGCAATAATGCATTTACGAACAGACCCAAATAGGCAAGGCGAATATGCAGAGTTGCAAGTCGAGACTAACTGGTATCAATTCGCCTTTAAACCATAGTAAAAACCTTTGTTTTCGCTAATATTTTTTAACTTTCAATTAGCGTCCGATTACAAGAACAAAGAACTTCTCCCAACAATAAAGACCTTCCTTCTCTAACAGACTAATAAAGAGCTCTTTAAACGAGATCCACAATTTTAATTTGTTTAAAATTCTTAATTAATCATATATAATTTTCTTAAAACTTCTGGATTTCCATACATATTCCAACAAATTTTCATTTAACTCTCTTCCTCCTCTTCCAGCTGAACGAAGGCACTACAGCGTATCTGCGGAAATACGTTTCCGAAGTGCGTCGCTGTGATGAATTGGAACGTAAAATACGTTTCATTGAGAGTGAAGTTAAAAAAGATGGACTTCATATGCCCGAGTTGGAATCTACACCGCCAGCACCTAGACCCAGAGAAATGATTGACTTGGAAGCTCACATGGAAAAGTGTGAAAAGGAAATAACCGAATTGGCCCAGAACGATGTAAATCTGAAATCAAATTTACTCGAGTTGACCGAAATGCTGAAAGTTTTGGAGCAAACTCAAGTCTTCTTTGCCGAACAAGAAGTAGTCAATATGGAACTGAATAAACAAAACGATCATCATCATCATCAGCATAGTCATCATGAGGGTGGAGGGCATTTGGGTTTTGTGGCCGGTGTAGTGGGTCGCGAGAGAGAGTTTGCTTTTGAGCGCATGCTGTGGCGTGTGACGCGAGGTAACGCTTATGTAAAAAGATCAGCTTTAGAAGAACCTTTAAAGGATCCCAAAACCGACAACAATATGTATAAAACAGTGTTTGTCATTTTCTTTCAAGGAGAGCAGCTGAGAAGTAGGATTAAGAAAATATGTACAGGCTTTCATGCCTCCACGTATCATTGTCCCGACGAGCATAAGGAACGTGAAGAAATTATTAAAGGTTTGCGCGTGAGAATCGATGATTTAAAAGTGGTCTTAAGACAAACTGAACACCAAAGGGCTTGCGTTTTAGTAGGCGTTTCCAAGCAATTGGCAGCTTGGGATATTATGGTCAAGAAAATGAAATCCGTGTATCATATTTTGAATATGTTAAGTCAGGATGTCACCAGTAATTGTTTGATAGGAGAATGCTGGGTACCCACTCGGGATTTGAGCAAAGTTCAGGCCTGTTTGACAGCGGGTGCTGCTGCGGTAGGCAGTACGGTGCCTTCTTTTCTTAATGTTGTAGAGACTAGTGAGCGTGCGCCCACTTTTAATCGCACCAATAAATTTACTAGAGGTTTCCAAAATCTTATCGATGCTTATGGTGTGGCTACATATCGTGAAGCCAATCCAGCTCTTTACACCTGCATCACATTTCCCTTTCTGTTCGCCGTAATGTTTGGTGACATGGGCCATGGTTTTATTTTATTTCTTTTTGGTGCCTGGATGGTTTTATGTGAAAAGTCTTTGGGTCGCAAGAGAGGAGGAGAAATTTGGAATATTTTCTTTGGAGGACGCTACATCATTTTGCTCATGGGTATTTTTGCTGTATATACCGGTTTCACCTACAACGATATCTTTTCGAAATCCTTTAATGTATTTGGCTCTACTTGGCGCATACGCTACAACACTACGACCGTTCTAACGAATGTTCAGGGTCTCACACTAAATCCTACATATGCTACAAGTGGCACTTATGCTTGGGGCATGGATCCGATTTGGCAGCTGGCCACTAATAAGATCATCTTTTTGAACACCTACAAAATGAAACTCTCCATCATTTTCGGCGTATTGCACATGATATTTGGAGTTTGCATGTCGGTGGAGAATTTTGTTTTCTTCAAGCGTTATGCCAGTATTTTCTTAGAGTTCTTGCCGCAAGTTATTTTTTTGCTTTTGCTATTCGGTTACATGGTCTTCATGATGTTCTATAAATGGGTAAAATATTCGGCGACTACGGCTTATGAAGCGGATACGCCCGGCTGTGCACCATCTGTGCTCATTATGTTTATTAACATGATGTTGTTCAAAAGTACTCCCCCCTTAAAGGGCTGTGATGAGTTTATGTTTTCCCACCAGTCGAAGATCGAATTGATTTTTGTTGTGTTGGCGGTAATTTGTATTCCCTGGATGTTGATTGGTAAGCCGCTTTATATAAAATACACCAGGAAACACAAGCCAATGGTAAGTTAAACGGATTTTTTTATCATCGGTCATACTAATCATTATTTTTTCTTTCGAAGCATCCGGATGACTTTAGTTCCACCGACACCTTGGAAATGGTGCAAGCTGATACAGCTGTTGTACTAGAGATAATTGAAACTTCTAGCAAAGACACGCACGACGAAGAGCCCATGAGCGAGATTTGGATCCATCAAGCCATACACACTATTGAATATGTGCTTAGTACAATTTCCCATACAGCTTCGTATTTACGCTTGTGGGCCTTGTCTTTGGCTCATGCTCGTAAGCTGCCTGCCTTCAAAAGAAATTCATTTATATTCTTTATGTAATTTAAATTTTAGAATTATCTGAGGTTCTTTGGACCATGGTGTTATCTTTGGGGCTTAAAATTAATGGCTATACTGGCTCCATTTGTGTTTTCCTTATTTTCGCCATTTGGGTCTTCTTTACCATGGCCATCATGGTCATGATGGAAGGTCTATCAGCCTTTTTGCACACCCTGCGTTTGCATTGGTGAGTATGCACTTTTTTTAATAAATCTAATTTAATAAAAAAAATTTTTTATTTAGGGTCGAGTTCATGAGCAAATTTTATGAAGGAGGCGGCTATGCTTTCCAGCCTTTCAGTTTCAAAGCCATTTTAGAGGCGGAAGAAGATGATTAAGTTTTTAAGAAAATTATATTCGAAAAAAATATATATATGTATCTGTCTTTTAAATTTAACTTGATTTTTTTTAATAAAGAGAAGTAGCACTACTACTAGCTGTTACCTTCTTTAGGAAAGAGATAGTGATAGAGATGACAGTTGGAGAAGGAATAGATAGGGAAAGCTTCATTCTTTTATAACTTTGCTTTTTTGCACGTTTTTTTTAATAATGCAGTATTGCAGCGCCTCTGGTGTCAATGAGGCGTATTAAATTTTCAAATTTGTGTTTAGTAGCCATTTTATTGGCTATTTTACTACACCGATGATTCTGCTACAAAATACCGAAGAAGAAGGGCGCTCTGATATTATATTAGGATTAGTATCCGCTGAAGCAGTAGTACTTCAGTGACCAGTGTTTATGCCTTTCTACAACAACTGATGCAAAAGTTTTCAACTTCGGTGTATTTTAAAAAAAAATGGAAGAATACTGTTTTATATCGGATTAGTTAGCAGATGCTGGCCCGAAGTATTCTCTGAAGTTTTTAACCTTTCAGTTTTACTTCAGCCACATTTCGTGCATTTCTAAATGTACATATCAAAATTTTAGAGAGTAGCGGTACCAAAAATTTAAGATTACAATCAGTCGTTGTCAGTGCCTTTAAATCTAAAGCGGCCCATACACTACAACAGCATGCACGCACAATCAAGCGATTGCCAGCAAGCTGGTACAATATTCATTTCTTACAAAATTTCGGGAAGGGTGGTTATGAATAGTGACACATATTTTCTTGCAATTATTATTGGTATGTTGTTAAAATTAGCAGCTATGTATAACTAAAGTTCTAAAATTCTGTTTACCATTGAAACAAATTATATTTCAACAAATTATATTACTTAAATGCATGTTTGCTCCATGACAACTTTGCTCAACTGAGCTAATTTCACCATATACCACACCAGCGAGCTGGTACCATCAGCAAAATATCAAACTCTACTTGACATCGCTACAGCAAACCGTACAATCACACAAAACACCCATACACGACCAAACCGCTGGCACAAACACTTGATTGCGCATGCATGCTGTTGTAGTGTATGGGCCGCTTAAGGCAGTGAAGTCCAGTTTTTTTTTGAAATACATCAAATCCGTGACTCTGCCTAGACAACATTTGAAGATTTGTTGGAGTCATATGAATACATCCAAGGGTTCTTAAAAAACATAATTTCTATGATGACCACGGCAATTAAGGAAGGGCTTATACAATTGACATAGTTCGAGACTTTTTGACTAAAGCACAGGTTCTTGAACAACTAAATAACAAACATTATTATTATTGGACATGTCATAATCCTGTTACAAGTGAAATTTATTTGCTGTTGGTTAAGTATTGTCTATACTAGGGATGCCGAGCCCGAAAATCCCATGATGTAAAGATATAGTAACCATGGCAATACAATATTGATCTTCTAGAAATTGAAATTAATTTGCTGTTGTTTAAGCATTGTGCATAAGCAGTTCATTGTTACTTTAACAAATCGTCAGCAGACTTCAACCACACATTGGAACAGACTTCGCAAAGCTTTTATCTTATGCACAGACTTTCAAAAAACATTTGGGAATTCACATTTGAAAATCACAAAAGAAAAACAAGCGTAGTAGTAGGCTATACAAAACCCAGCAAAAAATTTTATTCAATATAAATCTATTTTATGTTTCTAAACTTTTATACAATTAGAAACCCATCGGATAACAATAAAAGTATTTATAACGATTTGTTAAAGAAACCCTTTGTTGCATATCTACAATTTTAGCAAACATAACATGATTTTTTACTACAAAGCGTGAGTGTCTTTTCCAGTTCTCAGAAAATTAACTATAACAGCTGATTGTAGAATAAATATTAAAAGAACTTTTTTTGGTTTTTGTAAATTGAGAAAAAAAGCTTAGATAAAAAAAATTCAAATATTTCACTATTAAGGATTTGCTTTAAAGTTTTGACAATGCCTACTAAACCAACAGAAAAAAATAAAATCATAAATTTTTTGATTGAAAATGCTGTTGATGAAATTGAATGCGTGGAGATTTTAGAACACGAAGGTAAGTTAAACATAAAGGATCTTCCTCCAAAGGCTAATATTTTTATGCATAGATTCATGAATTAGTGGATAATATATTAGATGATGTTAATGAAGACATAATCTCGGTTGTACCAGAGTATCTTCACCGCTGCTAAGCCGCAGCCAGTATTTCAACGCCAACGCCACCGGTAATATTTTCACATGAAGCAAGCGTCCGGTTTTTGTATAAAATTTATAAAACTTCATAAAAGCTTTATGTGAATTGAATTTTTACTATTTTAGAAATAATTTTTGAACAGCTTTAGCAAAAATTTAATTTCAGCACAGGCATTCCTTGTGGCGGCTCTGCAGTCGTAAAATTTTTTAAACGCAGGGGTTTACTTGTTTTAGCATTGAGAACATTTGCAATTTTCAATATGCAATGGTTTTTGGTTATGCATATTTATTCAAGTGATGCAAATCTCAGTTGCATGTACTTTGTTGTTGTGGTCTTGCAGAATATAGCACGTATGCTACATTTGCAATATCTGCAGGACTTGCAAGGGCAGTATGCAACGAAGAGTGATTTCCGCTAATGAAATGCTTATAGACATTGCTTAATAAATTTAATATTTGTTAGCGCAACGTAGTCTCCTTTGAGCAGTATATATAATGTGTATACACTTTGTATAACGCTTCTCTTATTTGTTTATTTCTTCCAAAAACGAAGATTTGTCGAGGTCACCAAAATAGGCATTTATTGTTGAGATTATTTCATTGCTGTGGCAAAATCTCCCTCCGCGGAGCCATTTTTTCAAGTTTTGTAAGCAACAAAAAGCCCAATTTATGAGTTTTTGAACACAGAAAAAAAGTATCAATGTAAAATCAACATGCAAAAACTTTATTGCAAATCATATTAAATTTTACAAGATATAACATATTGTTTAAGTGTTTTGTTGGCTATTTGCTTTGTTCCTACGCTGTCGGAAATGCCATTAACTTTAAACTAACTTTAAGTTAACTATTTCGCAACTAGTACTAACTGACACTTGGATTACTTTTCAATGAAATCAGCTGACTATTTTAACATTGCAATGTCCTAGGCGGTAGTCAATTGGCTCACTCTGCATTACTTTTAGCTAACTTAAAGTTGATTTTTTTTTTTAAATCAGCTAGTAGTCAGTAAACTAAAAAAATTACTGGGTTTGAAACATGTATCATCACACTTTGTGTACTCAACTTTAGTCAGTTTAAGAAAAGTTAACTATAAGTTAACTATAAGTCAACTATTTTTGTAGTCAATCACACATTCTCCGACAGCGTAGCTACAATCCACTCTTGTGCTCAGTTGTGTGACTTCTTGTTGTTTAATTTGTCTTGGTCGCAGGTTCGAATCCTGCAACTTTTATTTCAAATAAATTTTATCTTAAATGATCAGTTATATCATTTGAATTCAAATTTAATTTATGTTAGTATTTATTTGGTGTGTGTCTAAAGAATATTTAAGGTTGTGGATTCAGACGAGTTGGAGTTAAAATCTTGGATAGGCCGGATAGGCCAGCTATACATAAAAACATTCTTGTGATGCCGGTGCCAATACAGTTACATAATTTAAATAATTATTACCATAAAATGACTACATAAAATTAAATTAATTTTGTTTCAGCGTGAACTAACTTTGATTCAACATGGTTTATCGTGTTAGTTTAATATCAAATTTACTTTGTTCTAGCCTGAAATAACTTTGATTCAACAGGATTTTTCATTTTAATTTAACAGTACTGAAATGTTAAATCAACATGAAATAAAGTTATTTATTTTCTTTAAAGATTACTAAAATTCATGTTAAATTAACAAGAAACACATATGAAGCAAAATAATTGCCGAAAAATGTTAAATTAAGCTTATTTTCGAAGATTTTAAATATGAAGTTTTTCTGTGTGTGCCATTGAAACAGCACATGTCGTCGCTGTTTTAACTAACCGACCTAACTGACATTTTTTTGAAGAATGAGTTAAGTCCTCTACTAGACTTTATAAGTCATAATCAGGGAAACCGCAAATATGCAATTGCATGTTTTTTCTTGTGTGACGTATTAATGCGCGGACAAGATATTTATCCGTTTCAGACATTTTTATGAATTTTGGCATCGATTTGTTAGTGCATATTTTTGCATATTTTACCATTTAAAGCATTTTTTTGCATATATGTCTTAAACGCATATTTTTAGCACATTTCCTAATTTTTAGAGCATAGTTTACGCTTTTAGGGCATATTTTGGTACTTTATTTAATTTTTTAATATGCTTACAAGCTTATCTATTGCTAAAAATTTTTATTTTTAGTTTTCGCCATTTAAATCTCATATCCAATCTTCCATGTAGTATATGGATGTTAGTTTAAATAAAAATTTGGGTTTGCTAGTTGTGACGGACTCTGCCCCGATTACATCAGTAAACGTTGAAGGAACATTGTCAATGTATAAAAATTTACTTAAATGTAACAGGCAACGATTTTTATTCGAAAATCTACGTCAATATTTTATTGCTTATTGCAATGAAAGTTTTAATTCTAATATCGTGATCTCTTTTGAAATTGAAGTTAAATTGTTGCAAGAGTGTAAAAAAAATGAATTTGTATTATTTGCTTTAGTCAAAATTTATATGGCAATTTTGTTTTAACGTGCACTTCAATCCTAAATTATTTTTTAAATATGGCAGTTATTATTATTATTATTATTTTTTTTTAATGCATGTATTTATTTATTGTATCTTCAAATATGAACTAACAATAAGTATTCAAATCTTAATCTAAAATATAATTATTAGGCCCGACCACTGTCGGACATAAGCTTGGGGATAGTTATAAATAATACATAAGTAGTGATAATCAAAAAGGAAAAAAAAGCATTTTCAAGTAGTCCCATCTGGAGTGTTGAGTATAAGAGCCCTTGCGTCCCTCTTTTTTAGGCGGATGTGTCCAGTAAAGTTCAAAATATTACGAGCAAGCGGATTAGGATGTGATTCGAGTTTTGTTAAATATTTTTTTGTTAACTTTATTTCTGTCTTATTTAATATGCAAATGTTGTCGAATTTTTAAATGAAAAATGCATTTTCGTTGACAAATAAACCAATTTATTTTATTTTTAAGAGCATATTTTTGAGTTTTTAGTGCATATTTTCAAGTTTTTAGTGCATATCGAATGCGCATAAAACACCTTTTTTAGAGCATATTTCTGGTTTCCCTGGTCATAATGCACATTGTCTACAATTTTCACCACTGTAAGCATTACTTTTGTGCCTATATAAGTAAAAAGATTTCTGACGCAGCCATAAGAATGAATGTATAAAACAACCATAAAAGCTGCTCTCCTATTAAATTTTTAAAATGTTATTTAGGCCAGTTAGTTAAAACAGCGACGATGTGTACATCCTTGAATTGTCGAAAAGAACTTTTCTTCTTTGCGAAATGCATTCAAAGCCTCATTAAATCGGCTTAATGTTCGGCATTGATTGTTGTATGCTTTTGTAGGTAGTCAATGTAAATTATACCGCGTACATCCCAATAAAGTCGCCATGACTTTTTTAACAGATGCCTATTGAGAGGAGCAGTGTTGCCCTTTTAGAGATGGAAAATTCAAAAAGTTACGAACTTATTGATCGATAAAAAGCTTAAAGTTTGTTTCGAAATTTCATATTTTTTTGAAAGCTTAGTGATTTTTTTTTATAAATAACTTTCATAGAATTTTTTCTTATAAAAAATAAAAAAATGTACATTTTCATATATTTATATACTAAGATGTTTTCGTGTAATTATGTACTTCAAAATTCCAATTAAATGGAATATTCAAAAATGTCAACATAAAAAATTATTCTTTCATTCGAAACCAAGTCAGTACCTTTATTACGATAATCGTATCGCTATAATAAATATAACGAAATTTTATCGACTTTGCTATTCAGTAAGATATTTTAACAATATTCGCTGTCGGTTGGATAATAATATAATTAGATCACAAGATCAAATTTATTGAATTTTTCTTTATTATTCTTTGTGGTTTTCGCTTATTTTCACATTTTCTATACAGAGATACTACATAATATGGAATTAAATGGCGAACAAGATAAAGCGGGAGACTATCGAAAAAAATAAATTACGAAATCACATTATCGTTACGGCAAGCGAGTTAATATGTCGATAAATATTACGATTTTCGGTTCGCAAAAACTTACTGAATCCAGGTACGGGGGATGATATAAATTCCTTTCTTTTTACAGGATAATTTTCAGGTAACACAAAGGAATCAAATAGCAACAATTTATGAAATGGCAACCAAACCTCAATCGAACAAGCTATTAAGTAATTTACATTTTATCGCCAATATGCCGTATACAGACTGCGCATCTTGCAATCTTTTCTACACCAACAAGTGCAATTTCATTCAACTCGAATGTCACTTTTCTGCCCAAAACGTTTTATCAACAAATTCTTTAAAAAAAATTTAATAAAAAAAAACTTAAATTCTCTAAATAAAATAACCCCCAACAAGTCTTCAGAATTTTTATTTTTTTTTTTCATTTAAAATTATAAATAACATGCTTTAAAACACGTTTTTAAATTTTATTTTCTGCAAAGAAAACAAATTTGCACGTCAGCTTCAATGAACTCAAGCTATTTTACAGATTTATGCTGAATAAGAGAAAGTCTATTATTACCAAGACGCGAAAACAAATTCTATATAAAGCTAAAGTCTATATTAAATATGATTAAACTAGAAGAGTTTTATTAAATGTAACAAACCAACAAGAGAAACAACGAAGTATAAAAAAGTTTTAAACTTAAAAAAAACGAAATTGTACTTTAAACGATTAAGTGCTTGTTTAAATAACTAAGTAACGTGTGTTTGTTAAAAGGCCATTAAAATGTCCTCGTGGTTGCGATTAATATTTTCATATGGAGTGATGTTATTATTAGCCCATGTAACAGGCGCTGATGTAATGGTGCAATTAAATATAAATCAGCCCATTTATGATGTTAGTGAGAAATTTGTTAGTTTTACCATGAAGCCAGATGATTTGTTTAAGGCTTTAGATAGTTCCAATAGGTATAGTTCAATTCGACTATTTTAATGTTGATAAAACTCAGGACCACCTTGTAAATCTCGTATATTAATTTTTTAGGAAAATTATAACACGCATGGCTTCCATGTTGAGCCACTCGCATATTAAGTTTGTGGGTGATTATAATTTTGCTGCTAAAACCGAAGGCATACGCTTAAGGAATCCCACAAAAATTGTTTGGAAAGGTTTTAACAAATGGACCAAGTAAGTAAAACATATTTCAAATTTGTGTATTTTAATTTTTAATGAGGGAAAACAAGAGATCTTGTCATGTAAAACTGTCTTATAATCAAAACTGATTTTTTCACAAATTTTGAAAAAAGTTCTAAAAATTGTTTAAACAGAATTGGAAAGTTTGTTGGCGAACGTTAAGCTATGTACAGACGATTGTCAGATCTTACAATATTGTCAGATCTGGCAATGTGCTGACAATGTACTGGCAATCGAAAATTGCCAGCACAATATTTCTTGTCAGTTCACACGGTTGTCAGAAAATCTTACAATTTATTGCCAGACGGTTCTATGACAATAAATTCATCTGACAAAATCGTCAGTAGAAAAATTGTCAGTTCACACGGTTGTCATATGCACAAATTGGCACAAATTGTTAGATCTGTTGTTATGCGTTGCCAGACTTAAACCATTTGTTCGAAATTGTTAAATATTTATCGTTTGTGTTTGTGTTTAATGTAAAAAGTGAAAGTATAAATTATTATGGACCATAAAGAAGCAATTGCAATGATTTTGTCTGCATATATTTTATTATAAATTTTTTATTTAAAATTAAGCGTGTGCAGTGTTGCCCATAGAAAGAATTATCTTACAATGACGCCATTGTCAGATGCATGAACTTCGCACATCTGACAATATTAAAATGTCTGACAAATATCTGGCAATAATTTTACAATGTGTTCACACGATTGTAAGATACCTGACAATTTGTTGTCAGTTGCTAGTCTTGCAATGGACTGACAATGCTTTATCTAGCAACGGCGTCTGGCAAAAATTGCCAGTTCACACGGTTGTAAGAAATTTTTAGCACATTTTACTGGCAATATTGTAAGATCTGACAACCGTCTGTACATAGCTTTAGATAGTGTAGTTCTACAAATTATGTATTGCCCCTTAAGGCCATGACTCATTATCCTACACAATTGCACGATCTACGAAAAAATACAACTCTGATCTGATGAATTGTTATTGTCTTTTGAAAATTTTCAAAAACTTTTGCCTCTGAAAAATCGAAATCATAAATTTTTACCTAATTTTTATAAAGCTTTAAGTTTACTTCGTTAAAAATTAATTGCTAAGATTTAATGTTTTTGTTCAATTTAAAAGGCAACTTCGAATTTTCGAACACAGAAACATGTTAAATTTTATCTACGATTACTTAAATGATTTTATACAATTACTTTAAAATTGATTTACTGTCCAAATGCAATATTCGAAATTAAGTCCGAAATTTCGAACATGAAAAATAGTTCTTGTTTTTGATAGCCAAGACATATTTTAAGAGAAGAAATACTTTACCTATTTTTATAAAGCTTAAGGTTTATTTCTCAAACGTTAATTGCTATAATTTTAAGGTTTTTTCTTTTAATTTAAAAGATAACTTCGAATTTTCGAACACAGAAACATGTTAAATTTTATCTACGAATACTTAAATGATTTTATATAACTTCTTTAAAACTGATATAGTATCTAAATGGAATATTCGAAATCAAGTCCGAAATTTCGAACATGAAAAATAGTCTTTGTTTTTGATAGCCAAGACATATTTTAAGAGAAGAAATATTTTAGCTATTTTTATAAAGCTTAAAGATTAATTCGCAAAAGTTAATTGCTATAATTTTAGGGTTTTTTTTTTCAATTTAAAAACCAACTTCGAATTTTCGAACAAAAAATTATGTTAAATTCTTATAAGAATACTTAAATATATTAATTTTTTAAAATTGATATACCAACTAAATTTAATATTCGAATACCCAAAACATATTTTAAAAGAAAAAATTTCTATATTTCGAAAATTTTATAGTAAAATATATGTAGATTACATAAATTAAAATTTTTAAAATCGGTATTAAACACAAAGGCCTATTTGATACTTTTTACATATATAATTACTTCGAGATTGATATAAAAGTAAAATGGACTATCCGAAATTAAGTTCGACATTTCGAACATCACATAACATATTTCATAAGTTTTTTATTTCGAAAATTCTGCCTTTATATTTGCACAATTCAATTTAATATTAATAAATTTTTTAAAATTTTCATATCGACCTCAAGTTTTCGAACATAAACAATTTTTCAATTTCGGTATTAAGAACAAAGACTTTTTGGTATAAAAAATAATCTGGACTATACGAAATTAAATTTGTAATTTCGAAAATAGCTAATTAAATTTTTTTGCACAAAATCATATTTTATTAAGAGGAAATTATAATTTCGAATATTCTGTCTTAATATTTGGACAATTGAATTCAATGTTATTAAATGTTGTCTTAGTAATTGGACAATCTAATTTAATACTATCCAACTTTTTTCGAAATTTCGAATATAAAAATTTTTTTCAATTTCGGTATTAAGAAAAATAAAAGCAATTTTTGAACAATCGAATTTAATACAATTATGTTCCTTATATGTACATATTTTAAAATCGATTTAGAATTTTCGAATATAAAAAAATGTCCAATTCTAATATTAAAAACAAAGACATTTTGGTATAATTATTTCGAGATTGATGCCGATAAAAATTTATTTATTTCAAAAATTCTGCCTTAATATTTGGACAATCTAATTTTGTTTTGTTTAATTTCAAGACCGACTGCGAATTTTCGAACATAAGAAAATTTCAAATTTTGATATTAAAAACAAAGACATTTTGATATAATTATTTCGAGATTGATATAATAGTTAAATGGAGTATTCGAAATTAAATTCGAAATTTCGAACATAACTAAATCAATTTTTGCAACATCACATTTTGTTAAGAGAAAATTTATACAGAAAAATATAATTTATAATTATTTTAAAATTATGTCTTAATATTTGATCAATTGAATTTTCGAGCACAATAAAATGAAAAAACAAGGAATTTATTATTTAATTATTTCTATTCGAAATTAAGTTCGAAATTTCGAACATAACTAACTAAATTTTTATTCGCCACACCATTTTGTTGTTTTTCAAAATTAATTAAAAACTGAAGTTATTCTGTATGATTTACAGACTAGAAAATCCTTGATCGAAACTGAATACATACTTAAATTTTAAATGAGAATTTTGGCAACATGACTGCATATTGTTTTTCACACAATGAGCAAATGCGAATAAGAATTTCGAGAGATATCAGCACTAGCGACCAGCGATGCCAACTTGGTGCTTTTGGCACTATTTTTAGTGCTTTTTGAAGACTCAAAACGCCAAATTTTGAGCGTTAGTGCCAAACTGAGAAATAGCACTAAGTAGTGCTTTTAAGAAATTTGTTTATTTCTTAAAATTACTTTAATATAAACTTGATGTTTTTTATTTTTTCAGTGTAAAGCATAGCTTTTTCGTCTGATATATTTCATTAAGGATACTGATATCATTGCCGAAATAGATAATAGCTTAGAAAATATTAAACAGCAAGCTCGTTTTTCACGTTAGTGCTTTTTACGCTTTTTGGACCTCAAAATTACGCTTTTTGTGCTTTTTCCAAATTTTGATGTGCTTTTAGAGCCAAAAAAGTTGGCTCTGCTAGCGACCGTCTGTTTTTAAATTTACTCTCTGTCTCTCTCTCTCTTTTTTTTCATTTTCTTTTATAGAGCCGTCAATTGGTCTATGATTATACCAGTGCCTTATAGGCCCGACACTTGGGATCCTATGGAGACTTTGAAAATTTTAAACACTTCTCAAATGGTGGGTATTGATGAGGCTATTTGGCAACTGGGCACTGGTAAGTTTTATTAGACTTAAAATTAAAGTACAATATTTTTTAAATTTTTTTGTTTGAATTTCAGATTTTGGCTTCTCTCGCGCTGCGGACTATGTAAGCGAATTGAAAACTTTTAATGTAATGGTGGATTCATTTAAGCAAACTCCCATGAATTGGCAAACAATGGGTGCCGATATTTCGTCTGGCAGCAGCCCCGAAGAAACGAGGCGTTATGTAGACATGTCAAGAGATCTGAATATAGCCTATGGTTGGATAGAGTAAGTCCATGGTTCAGTACAGCCAAATACATTTTTTAAACACAATTTATTTTAATTTTTTCTTTAAGATCCAATGACTTGTTTTCGAGCAATAACATAGACTCCCAGTTTGATAGGCAAGATCCAGCTCTTAGAGTTCTTTTCAAATCGAATGTTCCCGTATGGCTGTCACTTCCCAAAAAGAAGCCACTGTTAATGCATATCGAGGATGATGAGCTTACTGATGGATTTAGATGGGCCCAAACTATGGCAGAAGCAGCCAACATGGGATTCGATGCTATATTCAAGCCACTAACTTTGGATGATATGGAGAGGCCAACATATAGTTTCTATGCAACAGTTTTATTTAAGAAAATTATGGGTTCTAGAGTCTATCCCGCCCGACCAATGGCTCTCTTTGGGCGCAGCAACAAGTTGTACACACATTGCGCCAATATGGTGTCTGGTGGTGTGGCTTTTATGGTGGTCAACAAACAAGAGCAACCATTGCAAATAGCTATTAGATCCATGAACAAATTGCAGGATACCGAAGTGTGGCAATATACTCTAACCATGCAAGATGATCGTGTTATGTTAAATAATGAGAGAGTCTTTATAAATTCCACTTTAATGCCGGAGGTTAGAAGGAAGCATACCATGTCTATGTTGCAATTAAGGACACCGGGCTCATCGGTGAGCTTTTGGGTGTTGCCTAATGCCGACTTGGAACACTGTCACTTCACCGAAGTCGATATACCAACAATGCCAGCTAATCATAACACACAAAAGACTAAACGTTACTCTTCCAGCGATCGTTTGTTGAAGGAATTAATCAAAGAATCGACCAAACCTTCTCATACTCCGTCCTTTACTTTGAACGGTCTAATCAGTAGACATCGCAGATCGGTGGATACGGAAGATCGGCTTAAACGTTTTGTGCTGGAGGGAGCTAAAGATGAGGTGAAGCCTTTGGCTAATTTTCCCGGCAGCCTGGTTAAAGAAATGAAGACACCTTTTAAAAGAGACATTTACTCACCGGAACGCAGAATGGCGGCCATGCAATGGCTGAGCAATATTTTCAAAGAACCTTTAAGCCTGGAATTACCCTTATTAAAGAGAAATGCTCGCCAGTCGGCTGCACAAAAGGGTCCCTTCTTTATGACACGTGATGGCAAAAAGACTACTTTCACTAAGAAAATTACGGAAATCAAAAAACCCGAAAAGAAAACCAACAAATTCGTTTCAGATGATCAGGAATTTGATGAGGAGAAATTTTTCAAAAATGTAGGCACCCAGCCCGAACCAGATTATGTGCGCATACCCGAGGGAGATGTGTTTTTGAGCAATATCGATTCGGTGAACGGTGATGAGCAAGATGAAGACTTGGCGATTGAAACCAATAAGTTCAACCCAGACAGAAGCCAAACTAAGGAAATCGTTAGTGAAGTGAAACCTTTGCGTTTATTGCCTACAGAATTTTTCGAAGCACAGCCACCTAAACACGTCCAACAACCCTTAAACCCTAATGCAAACTTTGGTTCAGGCCTTAACAATATGTTATTCTCAGACTTCTTCGGCAATAATTATGCAAGAGGTAAAAACTTTAATCTAAAACAAGGCAGCCATAATGAAGATGGTGTTGTGACGCACAAGGTCTTGGGCCACACAGCAACTCCACAACATAACGCTCAAAGTATGGGAAGGACTAATGCAAATTTATTAAATGATGGCGCCGAAACTCTCTTAGAAAATTCTAAATCTTTCACTAATGTCTTTGCAAATTCCAATCAAGCAAATAATGGTGCTGAAAATGCAGCTGCTAATAATGCAAAATTGGATGAAGTACCTTGGTGGGATTTATCGTCCAAACGTTTGAGACGTTCTTTGGATAGCCCTGGGCGCACTAATTTCATAAATAAAGATGATGATGCCATAACAGCGGCCAATGAATTGTCGCCAGTACGCTTGCGTCACTTCGAGCATAAAGTAGAGGAGGTAGTACGCAGCACCAACAACAACAACAACAACAACAACAACAATAACATTAAGGATGACGAAGACTACGATGAAATTTCTATAGGTAAAAAAATTGTCAAGACTTTTAAGGACCAGTTTACAAAATTGGTGGGCCTATTTTCACATCATGCCAATGAATTTTACAATACTTTAAACAAACAATTAGACAATGTTCTGGAACAAACAACTACGACTGATCCTAATCAGGTAGCGTAAAAGCTTTATTAGCCAGACCATTCTCATGTGAGAGTATTTATTTTGTATTTATTTAAAAAAATAATAAAATGTACATATTTTAATTAAAAATTAATTTTTTCAAATAATATTAAATTAGAACTGCTCGTATTACATAAAACATGTGTATTTTTATTCATGGTTTTCATTTTTGTGAAATTTTTGACAAAGCAAAAAATTTATCCATTCAAAAACAAGCCTGTAAGTACCATTTAGCTTTCAAAGAGAGCAGATAATGCCCTGATTCTGTTCAACTATTGTATCGTCTTATCCATGGACAGCAAAAACAGTTGCAGTTATGATTCTTTAAGGCAATTATTATTTATTGTCTATGCTAAGAGGTTTGTGTATATGCTTTATGCTGTTTTCGTTCATATATTTTTCAAACTATCGTATAATACTTTCATTAAATTTTTGTATTTTAAAAACATGGTAATAGGGCATTTACATTATCTCGAAATCTAGTACTTACGAGATTTCGAGCTTTGTACTAGATTTCCCATACAAAACAATATATAGTCTTTGAGTAGATTTGTAGAAAATCTACACAAAATTTAATATTTTTATTTTATCTTTACTACCGTGACAACATATTTATTTAAAAGATAATTGAATTAGCTACGGCTTGGTTAAAAAGCTGTGTGACTTAGCTACATTGCAGTTATTTGGTTGTAGTTTTGGAAATTTTTCAGTCTTGATAAATGTCAAAAAACCTTGGTTTAAACTGTATAGATTTTAATAAAGATTTAAATTAAAATCTACTAGATTTTGTGCAAGTGTAAGTGCCGTATAATGTAATTTTTATTTTTCATTATCAAAGACAACAACCATTTTTGAGATATATGATTTATAGGCCATTTACACCAGCACAAAATTTAGCCGATTTTAATTAAAATCTTTATGAAAATTTATACCGTTTAGACCAACTTTTTTTTACTTTTATCAAGATTTTTTATCCAAAACAAAACCCATTAACCAAAAAAATAACTGCAATGTAGCTAAGTCACACACCTTTTTAAGCAGACCGTTTTTTATTATATTCTCACAAATCTACTGACAAAATAGATTTTGTTTTGTATGGGAAATCTAGTAAGAAGCAGCAAGATTTAACTATAAATCTCGTAAGTACTAGATTTCGAGGTAACGTAAATGCCCTGTTACATAATTGTTTTAACATCAATTGCCTACTATTAAATAATTTTGTAATAAATAAAAAAATACTCTTGACCTTAAAATCGAAATAATTTATAATTTATCTTATTTAAATAATGTTTTGAAGCTTATTTATTAAATAAGCTCATGATCTTGTTTCAATTCATATTAATTCCTGCCTGCATATAATTTTATTCTCACGCATTTACCCATTGGGCAAAGGTCTAACTAATACTCGTCAGACGTGTCTAAATAATATTTATAACAACATCTTAATACATATTTCAATAATAATAAACAAATGTTAGCTAGCAATGCCTTTTTTTTTACCAACAATTAGGCAGCTTAAAGTTATTGTTACTGTTGCCGTGTTTTAGGTCTAGCTATTTGTCATATTGAATGGCACTTTTAAATGTATGCAAAAACAGTGGCATACAATAACGTCCAATGGCAATATTGGCCAGTTAAAAAGTGCATAGAATAATATACAAAATTGTTCTTACAAACTGTAACGAAAGGCGCATTTTAAGGAAAAAAAAAAATTGTGAAAAAGGAAAAAAAGTGCAAATTTATGGAAAAACTTAAAAAAAAATATATAGGAGTTTAAGAACAGATAAACTTTGTAATTTGGCAACGCTGGTCATCGTATTATGAAGATAATTTCAAAGTGAATTAGTTTTCATTAAGCCGACTTCATTGCTAGGTCAAGGAATTTTTTATAGTTGGCACCCTTGATCAAACAAGAGAACAACAGTACATTAGGAGAGATTTCAAATCGATTCCTCTCATTACAAAAGTGTTGTAAGCACTATTGCCAGATTTGCAGATTTCTCTGCATTTTGCGAATTTTTGATTGCAAAAGCTATGAAATGAGATTTTCTGAAAGGCTTGTGTAACATCAATATTTCGTGTTTTTTTTTTTACTCCGTAAATGGAATAACGCACACATAAGAAACACTAACAAATGAGTAGGTTTTGACGTTTGATTTTGTAGTAACCATACCACCAACAAAACAATATTAAAAAGAAGCTAAAAAATCTGTGAAAATATATAAACATACATATCGCACACTAAATCATAAACAGTCAAAACTCAAAATTATGAAAATGGCTTCGTTTTTCATGGACTGCAAAAATTTCTTTTAGGATTGTGTGACTGTCTTACACAAACAGGATATAAGCCGCACGACAAATTCGCGGCGTGTTATATAGACGCTATTATATTATAGTTATAGACTAGTGGATAGCGTTATGGTCTATTAGTGTGTACGTTGTGAATTCGATTCCTACCAAAACGAAATCTGCAATACTGTTAAGGTGGAAGTACATACCACGCGTTACGCGGCAACGCTTTTTTGGCTTGTTAAACGTTTAACGCTATACAAATGGAAAGTTATACAACAACACGCTTTTGAGTTTTTTTTTTGTTGTAAAATTTAAAGCCTTTGCCGGCTATTTTTTGTCTTGCATTTTCGTTTTATTTTTCTTTAAATATTTAATGCATTTTTTATCCATTGTTTAATATAAAAATTAATTTCTTATCATTTTTGTGTATGTTAGCTTAATAATCTGGTAACACTAGCTGTCATTTTGTATACAACGCATGAAAGTTGAAGAATGTTCAACTTTTTGCGAGGTACGCGCGTCGCGAACTTCTCTATGTAACTTGCATTATGAAAACACACTATTTCAACTTTTTTGACAGCCGCATGTATTGCATTAGCGCATTGAACGCGAGTTATGTACTTCCACCTTTATGTTTGGTAAAACAAAATAAAACTTTGCACTTGGCAACGCTGAAATATACAGGCAAAACAAACGACTTAAGTAACGAACTTGCTCATCACGCACAGTAAGAAGAAGACTACTAAATGATCAACTTTGCCTTGATGATCATTGAAAAAGCTATTTAAATTTATTGTATCTCTCCTCAATAAAAGTAAAAATTGTCATAATACTTCAAACAAATGAAATTAACAAAATATTTAAATAATATATGTGTACAAAATAAATAAAAAGAGAAATCATAAGAAATATATTTACTCACTTTGAGACTTGATGAAACTGCACTCACTACTTACTCCCCACACCTTTTTTGTTTGTTTGTTTTGCTCTGTGTTTTAAACCAGCAATCTCAGCATATTGATCGTAAACAACATCAACAACAACAACAACCTGTTGTTTTTTATGGAAAAAAACATTAACAGTGCAATAACGAAGAGACGTGGCTTTTTATTGTTTTATTTATAGTTGTTCAAGATACACACTCATATACTTGTAGAGACGCGCTTTAATTCCCAACAATATTTTGACCAGTCTTATAGAATACGTTCAAGGCGAAGGTTGTGAAAAATTGTTGAAGTCTAAGTGACCTTTGGAAAAAGAAAACACAAGAGTTGAGTGATATTTAATTTTTTTTTTCTTTTTTATAGTTAAGAAATTTTTTAGCCAAGGTAAGTGATAATATTTTATTTATATGAAGTAAAAAAAATTATAAAATAAATAATAATTTTTTCTTAGTTTTTTTTTGGAAAACCGATTGTTTTTCATTAAGCTGAACATTTTAAGAGTTCTTTAATTTTAATTTTTTTTTTCAATGACGTGGAAGTTTAACACGTAAAATTAATTTTCACATTTTCTCTCTCCCTTTTATTGTAATTTTTCCTTTTTTTTTTTGTGTTATGTACTTTGATCATGTTGATTATGTTGCGTTTGAGTTGCTTCTTTTTGTTTGTGCACTAAGCGAAAAAAAACGTGCTAAAATTAAGATTTTTTTAACACCACCTTCTTGATTTTAAAAATTCATTGTATAAATTAACAGCCTTATTTATAAAACTTAAAAAGGCTTTATAAAGGCTTTTTGAGAAAAATTTTGTACGAAAATTTGTGTTAAAAAACCTTTATAAAGACTTTTTAAGTTTTATAAATCAGGCTGTAAGAATTTATGCTTAATCTTGAGAACGTCAATCTTACTGACAAAATTTAAAGATTTAAATATTAAGATTTCTGCAATCTAAATTCAAGAATTTTGTTCTTAAATTTATATCGTCATATTTCTCTACGTGTAATTTTGTTGTTTTTATGTATCGCCCTGCTTTGACATTGAACTCCAATAAACTCTTTGATGTTGATATACACAACCGCATTGAAATATTTTGTCACTTATGCATACAAAAATAGTTTGCCGACATAAATAAAATTAAAGCACCAAAAGAGAAAAATAAAATAAATTTTTTTTGGTGAAAGTATTTGAATGAACTTTTTGCTTTTTCATGAAAATGTACTCAGCTTTGTTTGTAATTATAGTTGTGCTATATACATATGTACGTACATAACTACATACATAGTATGTATAATAATTTACTAAAATGTTTATTAAATTTAAAAGCAATATAATTATGTAAATTAACTCAAAACTTTTTTGAGTTTTTTAATATTTTAAAATTTGACATATTTATTTTATCATATAAATTTAAGTAAGAGTTTTTAGATATATTCACTTGATACATTGGTAAAAGTAACTAGATCAGACAAGGGCGTTTCATGGCACAATTGTGCTGAGAACATTCACACGCATTCTTACCCTCGATGAAACAGCGGCGAATGCACACGAGGCGGATGCTTATATATTTTCCTCAAATATATTTATCCAGCAAACAAACATGTTTCATTTCAAATTAATGATGATGATATGCGAAAAATATTTTATTATAAATAATGCATTCGGTAACATATCGAGCCATAACCGCCAAAAAAAACTTAACCCACACATTTTTGGGCCTCATTTTTTCGTTATTTACCCATGCAAGAAATATATTTTGGCGAAAAACTTTTGTTCGATAATTATGTTGCTTAAGATTTTTTCGGCGGTTATGGGACGATACAATGCTTCTTTTGTTATCAAAACTTAAAGAAAAATATTTAATAAGCCTTTAAAAGAAATTATGATGATTTTCATAGCGATATTCGTAAGTTTAATGGTAAGGAAAGGGAAAACATTTTGATTAAAAATAAATAAATTTATTTGGAAAAAAAAATTAAAGAATGGTTGCTATCAGTTTGAAAATTTTTTTCAGTTGACTGTTAACTTATAGTATGTTTCCACCGGCATGATTTAGACAAATCATGATGATTTGTGCAAATCATGTTAATTTATACATGATTTACCATACATTTTGCATATGGATAAATCACCTCAAAGTAGTTGATTTATTATAAATAATGTCATTTTATATATGCAACCCTGAGTTAATTTTAAAATAACAAACTCCATCCCTGGGTCATCCATCAATAGTGACTGACAATTTCGAAAAAAATGACATTAAGGAATATTTAATCAATCTTAAATGTCAACTACGTGTGAATAAAATTCACATTACAGCTGCTGCCCCACCTTATAAGGCACGTGCATAAATTGAATACAAAAATTCGAATAACAAATCACTCACAAGCCCGTTGGAAACACTTTGAAGTGATTTACTTAAACCTACTTGATTTAAAGTCGGTGGAAACATACCATTAGGAACTTTATAGCGTAGACAGAGGACAGCGTTAATTTACATTAGCTGTTTTAATTCAAATTAACTTGTGAATTATCAGATTTGAAGTAATACTAGAGATGGGCGCGTGTAGTGTTTTTTCCGTGACACGAACATGCATGACTCAACACGAAGTGTTTGTGAAAAAAAATCTGATTTCGTGCGTGTTCGGTTCGTTTAGTGTTGAGCAAAATTGTCAAGAAAAACACGAAACGATTTCAGATTTAAAATATGTATGAAATAATTTCCAGTAGAGAAAAAAGTTTAATATTTTGTATCGTCAAACACAGAACACCAGCATATTTGTTGATATTGTATAGGTCTCTGAAGCTTAAAGTTCTGTACGTAAACCGATGGTATCAGCTGTGGTGGCAGATAATATGTATCAGCTGGCATTGCCAACTCGGTGCCATATTTTGAAAAGCGACTCTTGAAAAAAATCAATTGAATTTTCTGATTTTCAATATCATACCAATAATATTTCGTGAGTGTTGTGCAGTATCGTGTTGACGATATTTTTCGCATGCGTGTTTCGTACATGTTGAGCGTCTTGGTATTCGTGTTCGCTTGTTGTTCGACAAGCGCCCATCTCTAATTATTACTGAATTTAGTTATTTCCATACGGTAACACCGTCAACAATCAATCAAAAAAAAAAATAAAAATAAAATAAAATAAAAGTTCTGATTAAAATTGTTTTCTATTGCAAAATTAATAAGGATTAAGAGTCAGTAAAGATAAGTTATTTTGATTGTTTTTAGAAAAAGAAATATTAAAATCGAAAGACATTTATTCCATTTTAAGATTTCCAAGCGAAGTGTGTGGTACGAAAGGGATGCACTGATTCTTCTAGCTGCTTACTAAATGCCAATACTGTCGTCTGTCAGGGTAAATTTTTAATTCACATTAGTGAGCTTTTAATGCAAATTAACGTTGTCGTCTGTCTACGCTATTATTTACAATTAATATTTTAACTGAATAAACGTCTATTTTCAAGCTATTAAAAAAAGTTCCACCTGCCACTTAGATAGGTATGTATAAATAAATAATGCAGTATTATATTTCAAACGCTTGGCTTTGTGTTTGCTGGGTAGCTGGCAACCTCAATACAATCACACTGTACCAATACAATCACAAGGACCACCACTGAATTAAAAGCCAAAAAATTACATGTCGAAATGTTTATTTGTATTCCCTCCCCACGACCTCACCCATTTAATTATGCCGGCTTGTTTATTTGAAACTAAAAATTTTGCAAAATATGCTAAAAAATTTCAAATAAAAAACATTTACATACGTCCCTTTTCAAAATGTATGATTAAGAGTTAACGTGAACTTTAACTACAATTTCTTCTTGCCGTTAAACTTCCTATTATCTTTCAATTGTAGACTGTGAACAGGGCTGCTAGAATGTTAAAAGTTAAGCAAATTAAAATAAATTTATTGAAATGCTTATGGGCGGGGAAATTTTTTTTTGTAATTTTCTGGGACTAAAATTAAAAAAGTGCTAATTTTGTCTTGACACCGTAGGCCTTTAACTATTTTTTTTGGCAGTGATTTATCGCTTAGTAAAATTACAGATCTGGAAACCTGTTTTAAACTAAAATAGTAATTCCAATAGATGTGTAAGTATAATTTATTATCTCCTCTAAATTCATACATCTTTTGAGCTAAAATTGGTCAAGAGAAAAGTAAATTTTACTTGTTGACAAAACAAAAAAAAAAAAAAAAAAAAAAAAAAACAATAATAATAAACTAACAGCCTGTTTTTCGAAAATGAATAAATGTATACGTTCTTTAAAATAACGAATGAAACCAACCATGTTTTCGTTTTTAAAACATTTATTTATTTTCATGTGAGTGACAACAAAAGAGCTTTCAGTTTTTCACACTCATAAAATTTTTTATGTAAAATTAATTAAAAATCAGTCTACGTATTTTCCATTTGACTTTAACGAAAATGTTATTTAATTTTTAATATTAAAATGTGAACTGACTTAAAACAATGGAAAACTATATTTTCCTTTTATTTTTTTACCATAAATTACAAAAAAAATTATTTAAACGAAAAAATCTAAATGGCTTTTTCTATAAGCGGATTGATTTAACTTTCACAAGAACGAATCTCGACTTCCGTACAAAGCAAAGATGTTTCCCCTTCCTTCTATAATTTTTCTGTGAAAGAATCAACACCAAATTCAGTATAAACAAGTAACTTTTGCTTTATTTTCTACAAGTTAACTATCAAACAAATCACAAAAAGTTTAAGTATTGAGACAAAATAGATTAAAGGTTATAGGAAAAAAACTTAGTTCTCATAAACAACGGAAAATACGAAATGCAATGAAAATCTGGGTGCAAATCGTTACATACGTGATCGTATCGGCAATCGTACGAAAACAAATTAAGTAATACGTCAATCGTATAAACTGAATGGGATTTCAATACGTTCACGGATGTGACGATTTGCCCCCTGTTTTAGTGGGTAAATGGATTTCCAATTGAATGCTAAAATCAATTAAAAATTAAATTGCTTGCCCCCTTATTCATAAAATTCTAAAATTAATTTGAAATGAATTTTATTTAAAATTTTTCACAGAAATTTTTTTAATAGATATTATTTTTTGTATTCCTTCACTGTAATAATTTTGTGAGTGTGAATTTTTGATTATACATAAAAAGCTCTTTTTATGACAAAACTAACAGCCTGTTTTTAGAAAACATAAGCGCTTTCGTTTTTATGTTTCGTTTATAAACGATAACTTTTAAGATTTGATTTTTATAAAACATATCCTAAAGCTTTCGTTTTGACATAAAAAGAGCTTTTTAGGTATAACTAAAAACTTACACTCAAAAAATTATCACAGTGAAGGAATACAAAAAAATAATATCTATTAAAAAAAATTTCTATGAAAAATTTTAAATAAAATTAATTTCAAATTAATTTTAAATTTTATCAATAAGGGGTAAGCAATTTAATTTTCAATTGATTTTAGCATTCAATTGGAAATCCATTTACCCATTAAAACAGATTTTCATTGCATTTCGTATTTTCCGTTGTTTATGAGAACTAAGTTTTTTTTCCTATAACCTTTAATCTATTTTGACTCAATACTTAAACTTTTTGTGATTTGTTTGATAGTTAACTTGTAGAAAATAAAGCAAAAGTTACTTGTTTATACTGAATTTGGTGTTGATTCTTTCACAGAAAAATTATAGAAGCAAGGGGAAACATCTTTGATTTGTACGGAAATCAAGATTCGTTATTGTGAAAGTTAAATCAATCCGCTTGTAGAAAAAGCCATTTAGATTCTTTCGTTTATTATTTTTTTTTTGTAATTTATAGTAAAAAATAAAAGGATAAATAGTTTTTCACTGTTTTAAGTCAGGTCACATTCTAACATTAAAAATTAAATAAAATTTTCGTCAAATGAAAAATATGTAGACTGATTTTTAATTAATTTTACATAAAAAATTTTATGAGTGTGAAAACTGAAAGCTCTTTTGTTGTCACTCACATGAAAATAAATAAATGTCTTAAAAACGAAAACATGGTTGGTTTCATTCGTTATTTTAAAGAACGTATACACTTATTCATTTTCGAAAAACAGGCTGTAAATCTTTAGAATATGTTTTATAAAAATCAAATTTTAAACGTTATCGTTTATAAACGAAACATAAAAACGAAAGAGCTTATGCTTTCTAAAAACAGACTGTAAAATTAATAAGGGTTTTCATGAGAATGTTCAAAAGTCTCGCAAACTGTGCAATTGTGCATTTTTACACTCTCGTAAATAAAATGTCAAAAATTGTATGGAAATTTATTTACACAAACCTGTTTACTTTGCCCAACAATTTTCACTCGTAAACTTAAGCTGTGCAATTGTGCATTTATTAAACTACAACTTTTTGGTTTTTTTGCTTCCTTGAGGCATTTTAGATATACACACACACTTTTTATTTTTATAGAAATATATAAATATGTATTTAATTTAAAAACTGCTTGAAATTAAATTTTTTATTTTTATTATATTAATTTTTTTGACATTTCATTCATTTCTTTGCGCAAAAGTTGAAAAGGGGCTTCATGAAACAAGTCTCGCAAATTTGCCCAATTGCACAAATGGGAATTTTAAGAGTTCTCATGAAAACCCTTAATGTAATGTTTTGAAGCTTAACTGCTGTACTCATAAAAAATAATTTTAAGTTTTATAAAACAAATTTTTTTGTATGTATGTATGTATGTATGTACATTTATTTGTTTGTTAACCCAGTATACCACACAACAATCAAAATTCAATACAAATTGAGAATAAGCTTATAAAAATAATAAATTTTTACAAGTAAAAATTAATAGTAATATTTACAAATGTATTTACCAAAGGTAAATCAATAATTGTACACAACAATCATTTCTCACATTCCGTTTCATTAGAATTTACTTTAAATAGCTGATGTTAATAACAATCTCTACCCAAGTAGATAGACTAGGGTGCTGATGAAGTGCGTGGCTGTACAGAAAAATATCGGTATTTCCCCCAGCTAAAAAGTCTAGTTTAATTTTTCTTCTCTTCTTTAGAAACTCGCATTAATTAATAAAAATATTTCATTCAATAAGAATTGAAATTACTGAACTTAATAAGCCCGAATAAGAAATTATTTCTGGTTAAAAATTCACTACAGTTCAACTAAATCTAAGATTGAAAACCCTTTTCCACATATTTGTAATACTTTCTCAAGCTGGAGGTTTGAAGCTTATTATAATATTTTTCTCAAGCCATTTGGTATACTGGGAAACGATTTATAAACTAAATTAATTATTTTACTACTGGTTTTGTTTATTATTATACATAAATAATTTTTGGTAAATATTTTTATCTAAATTTATGTTGTAGCATGCACAACTATTTCATTAAAAGAAATCTCAAAAAATGGAGTCATTACGTTTTGTTATGCACCTTCTCAATTAATTTTAGTCATCAATAGAATAAAAATCGCTTAAACCTGAAAATCCAATAAAAAATATATACATATAATTAAATAAAAAGGTTGTGTTATAAACAAAAATGAAACAACGTTAAGATTGTTATAAAAATGCAAACAAATTTGCATAATTTACAAATATGTGTTATGTAATAATATAACAGAGCGCTGCATGAATATACTCATTTGTTAGGCTGCATAGAAAGAAAACAATATTCACTGGAAATGTTTAAAACTGCACGAGAGTTCAAGAGAGTTAAAAAAGTAAAACAAAAAAAAAACCTAAATTTAACAAAACGAAACTATAAACTTAATTTTAAAAATTGTCCACTATTACAACTGTTGGATACTGTAAATAATAAAATTTTTGTATTCTGGCAACATTGCTGTGAATAACGGCTGCTTTTGATTGTTAAATGGCAACGACTTGCTCATGATGTAATTATACAGGGGACTGCGTAATAGTGTACTGCACAAGACTATTTATAAGACCTTTCAAGACATGAGAGATTTTTTCAAATGCTTTACTACAGCGAAATATTCTAAAAAAATCGCTAAACAACACTGTTGGCAAGACAAACAACCCAAAAAAATGTCTTGCCAACAGTGTTGCTTAGCGATTCTTTTAGAATATTTCGCTGTAGTAAAGCATTTGAAAAAATCTCTCATGTCTTGAAAGGTCTTATAAATAGTCTTGTGCAAAACAACAAAAATACGGCAACCATAGCTGTGTAAAGAACCGAAGAATGTCAAAAGCACAAAAATAATTGTACTAAAACCAAAATAAAACGAAGTTTTTGACAATCGTTAGCTACAAAGCACATAGAGCAAAAATTATCAGCTGAAGTAGCGCTGCCACCTAGTTATATACACAATGGTCTTTCTTTATTTATTTGCTCAATGCGCTGATTTATGCATTAAACACATTCACCAGAGCAGGCTACACGTACACACGACTTCAAATGCCGCAAGCAGCATTTGTCGTCTCGTAGCCGGCTACTTAATTATTTTGGAGACGACAGCAGCACCATCTGCAGCTGATATTCAAGTACAAACACATAGATCAGTATTGCCACTTTTATATATTTTGCATTTATAAAATTTAATTACTCTTTTAACATGTACTTATTTAAAAGTAGAAAAACGAATCAATTTATTCTTTACATAAATTTTTGGATATTATTTCTGTTAAATAATATGAAAATCATTCATTCAACATTTTGTATTGCACTGGCAATACTGAATTTTCTCATTGTAGCCAAAGAAATAGAAATTTGTTTAATTGGACTACAACGACAAAATCAGCACAGACAACAACCTGCCGCCATGTTGCCTTGCTGTCTTCAAAAGAATCATTCTCATATAAACATGTGTATTCTATCCTTGACATTTGGTAGTCGGTAGCTTGCTGTGGTGAATGTGTTTAATGAATTACACGGGCATAATTTTGTGGTTGGAATAACTTTTCAACCAGCTACAACCCCGCATTAGCAGCGTAAAACCAATTCAACCACAACTTAAAAAACAGCAAATGTTAAATGAATACGAAAAACACTAACACACACAAAGCTGTGTATACGATTATTTAGTCTCGTGTAATTTGGAAAAGAACAAAAATTGTGCAGCTTAAAGATTGTTATCGTGTAAACTACCTTTATTGCAAACATACTGCCCTATTGTGAATAAAAATTCCTTGTGAGTTTTTCCCTATCCCTTGTTCCCCTATTTTAAATTAATTATTTAAAATTTTATTCTTGGCATCATAACAATTTTTTTGGTTTACTTTTAACAATCATCTAGGGCTTAATTCATAAAAAATATTTTGGTTTTATAAAAGTTTTATTAATCAAATTTCCATAAAAAATTTTTTTATAAACCTCTTATAAAACAGAAATATTTTTTATGAATAAGACATAAAAATTAAATAAAACTTTAATTTTCTTGTTTTAGTAAGCTTGGTTGGCCCTTTATTTCTTTTAAAGATTCTTTTTATGACCTTTTTTTTTTTGGAAAATCCCCGATTTGCGACCTATTTTGAAAATTTTCAACGGTAACACTGTTCACGCGTATTCGAATCATTTGCAGCGAGCGAGTATTACACGAAGTTAAATGCACCCTTAATCCCCTAATACCCTGATACTTATTCCAAAACAAATGTATTAAAAAGTTGTGTTTGTGGTAATCTATTTGTTACTAAATAATTATGAGTATTTTATAGGATGGGTCTAATACTGGGTTGGTTGACATCCGATTTTTTGGTACGAGATATTTGCATAATCGCTTTATTATCAGCTGTTGTGGCCACACTTCTCAGTTTGCGCTTTTATTTGCGCATAACAGCGGGTAGATGTTTTACGGAGGTAATTTTATTTTAAAGTTTTTTTTTTGTTTATAAGAAAAGTATATATCAATCATGCCATAATCGCCAAAAAAGCTTAAGCGATACAATTTTCGATTTTGATTTTTTCACTAAAATCGATTATTTGCTTTCGATTTTCGACAAAAAAATGAGGTCCAAAAAATTTGTCGTTCAAAGTTTTTTTTTTGCAGTTTTTCACTTTTAGATCTTTTTAAGCAATTTATATTTTTTTTCGGTTTTTATAAATTGAATTCAAAAGTCTATCTACCCTTAGTTAGCTGTTTTTCTGATGCCTCTGCATTTGAATTGTTATAAGATCGAGCTATTTGTGATTTACAAAAATAAAATACACTGTAATTAAAGAAACAGTTTAATTTTTTACACTCGTAATAGATTTGTGCGGAAATATTTTAGCTGAACTTGCTTTTAAACGGTTTGGAAAATTATGTACTTTCTAGATATTTGTTATTTATTTTCTTTTCGTTGTTAGTATTATTAGTGAATATGTTTGTATTTAAGTATGTACACCTATAACACGAATTGCACCATACATACATAAACTAGAAATCGAAAATATATTCCAGTTCTTTAGCCCCTAATAGATATGGGAGCAAATTACGACATTCGACCGAAATGTTGAAACAAACACAGTTAAAATTGTATAAAGGGTTATTCGATATCGAATGCAGTAACTTGATTCTTTCACATTTTTTGAGTATGAGATTATTGCATTCGCTTTCGAACAATATAATGAATTTGATCGATATCGATATCGAACGCCATAATTTCAAACTGAAGAAACGTAATCGAATGAGCAAAACATGTTTGCTTTCATTTTGCGCAGGCAGAGAAAATTTGATTTTTATTTTCATCAGTACTTTACATATTTCCGTCTGGGCTATCTTATGCGCCTTATGGGAAGTTTAGTAATTCCATAAACCTTCTGCATAAAATAAAAACTTGGAAAAATTCTCCGCAATAAAGCGTTTTGTTTCTTAACATGTCTCTATGAAAATCGATCAATGAAGTCCAGCGTGTTTCTAGCTTTTTTATTCACCCCATTCCCTCCCCCCACCACCCCTCCACATAAAAAAAAAACAATATCATTTCAAGTATGAATCTGTTCAAAAGCTCTGGGTAATATTCGCCGCTGATCGGTTTACTCTTTCCAAGCTGTGGACATAACCTTGTTGGCTGACAGACATACACTGGTGTATTGTGATGGATACATGTTTCGTCCACAGTTACAAAACGGACCAAATATCAAATGTCTAAGAGTAGGAATAGGAGAATGCAAGTGCTACAAATGGTGAAGTGGAGAATATATCCTTAATTCCTTTGTTACCTTCTTTTTTACAACTCTGCTATTGTAATATTTATAACATCGTTGCAGCGCCTCTGGTGTTAAGTAGGCACAATATTTTGTTAAAGTTGGTATAGCCATATTTTTTAGCTAGGATGCTGTGATATGCTACACTGTATATGCTAAGATCTTTATAGTTGATAGACTGAGTCTGGCCGGGGATTAAGCTCGGTCTTGCGAAGATCATAATTTGCTTTGTAATTAACGCATTAACAACTTTAGCTTCGAGAGAATATCTTTTTCATATTCAAATATTCATTCCTGTACTCGTTCGGTACAGCCATTTCACACAATTCCATTCTCCGATCGTCGAACATCATTTCATGGATTTTTTCGACTTCTTGTGGCGTAATGAGCTCTTTTGAACGACCTGAACGTTTGACGTAATTTTTGCTTGCACGACTAGAATGAAACTCAGTAAACAACTTTTGAACAACCATTGAAATTAATGATGCAACGTCTCTATTATGTTTCATCAGCTAGCGAAATTAATTTTTTCTATATTTTGTTGGATTTTTTTTTTAAGAGAAGAAACCCTCAGGCAATTAATACCTACTACTATTGCTAGGTGTTACCTTCTTTCGGAAAGGGATAGTGATAGAAGACAGGTGGTGAAGGAAGAGATAGAAGAAAGCTTCATTCTTTTACAACTCTGCTTTTTTGCACGCTTTTTTTTTTGTAACAATGCAGTGTTGCAGCACCTTCTGGTGTCAAATGAGGCGTATTAAATTTTGAAGCTGTTTTTAGTAGCCATTTTATTGGTTATTTTACTTCGCCGATGATTCTGCTACACAATACCGACGAAGGAATGCGCTCTGATGTTATATTAAGATTAGCATCTGCTGAAGTCGGTATACTTCAGTGACCAGTGACTATGCCTTCATCAATTGAACTTTCCTACAACAACTGATACAAAGGGACACTAATACACATCAGAAAAATGCGTGATGTTGTTATTAAATGACTGTCCGATACAGGGATTGAACCCAGGATCTTCGGTTTTGTAGTCAACGTGCTAACTACTTCAGCCAACGCCACCCTCGTGGAATTTGTTTTCTCTGAGTGTTCAAAAATTACCTACAATCGTTTCAGTGATCGCGGAATTGATTAAAAAAATTGTTTTCTTGTAAATTGACGTATTTACTTCTCCATGTGGACGGAAATAAAAACAAAAATATATTTTTTTATAGAGATTAAAAGATATAAGAAGTGAGTGTATATAGAGGGACAGGTGTATCCCTGAAATAATATATGTGTACCAATTTACTTGGGTTAAATGAACTGATTCATAAATTTATTTATAATGGAAATATATAAAATGTTATAATAATTTATACTTTTTTAGTAAGGTTTAGCTATTTGAAAAAATTTGAAAATGATAATGAACATGACGTACTATGTTAATTTGTGAACAATTTTCTGTGTGCGGCAGTTTGGCCGGGTTTCCATCTGTGTGCCATGTGCCACACAAGCAAAAAAAAAAAGCGTAACCACTAATTACTAATGAAAAACTTTTAGATTAAGACATGTATTTATGAAATTAAATAGTTTCATACATAACTAATACACACTTTTATAACATCCAGCATGATTGCAAACTGTTTAAATCAATAAATATATGTCTGGCTCAAACAGTTTTTCATTAGTAATTAGTTGGTTACGCTTTTTTGGGAAAATGACACACAAGAAATGCCCAATGTAAACTCGGCATTTCGTATAAAAACCTACTACGAATGTTATTGTAGAACATTTCAAACCTCTAACTAATCTTCGTATAGGTCTTTTTTGTTCCTTGCCAAAAATGGGTCATGTAAGCATCCTGAAACTGGGACGCAATGGGTTAATGTGTTCCGCAAAAGCATTCGCCATAAAATTTCGCTATTTGTACCAGATGCCGGTTCATCATATGATGGCGCAAATTCGGTTTTTTTTGGGGTGGGGGGGGGGGGGGGAGAGGACTTTTAATTTACAGAAACATAAACTGGAAACATTTATTATTTTATTGGAGCTATAGTAGGTTACTTAAAACTTGACATATGTAGCTATTCTGTATTAATGGTTGGCTTATTTAGATTAAAGAACATTTCAACACTTTTTCTTTAATCTATGATCAAATTTTCTTAGTCGAAGTCTAAATATGAAAACCACAATAAGGGACATTAGCTTATAATTAGATGGTTAGATGGTTGTAAGTAATTTCTTTATTAAATCATTGTATCATGGATCCCTATTTTATATTTCCAGGTAACGTCTAGGTAATTTTGAGCAAACATAGATTTTTAAACAAAAATATATTTTGAGGATGGTTATTTTTATATACAGGGTGGGCCAAAAGAAACCAAGGGGTGTAAAAGTTTAATAACTTTTTTGTTTATTAATTTTTTTTGTTTTTTCTTTCAGATTATATAGACAACACTTGGAGAATTTATAATGGAGAGATTCACAACTGAACAGAGAACCAGAACAATAGAATTTTATTATTTAAACCAGAGATCAATTATTTTAACGCAAAGAGCATATCGTCGACATTTTAACGTCAGAATTTCGCCCTCTGAAGCGATGATTCGTTGCTTAGTTAATCGTCATCACCAACATGGCAGCGTAAGAGATTTGCCTCGAACCGGTAGACCACGTTTAAGTCGCACTGCGGAAAATATTGAACGAGTACAGCAAAGTGTTAACGAAGCACCAGAAACATCTGGCAGAAGGCGTTCTGCTCAGCTAGAAATGTCTCGTACGTCACTACGGCGCATTTAAAAAAAAGATTTACAGTTATACCCATATAAGGTGCAATTGGTCCAAGAATTAAAACCCGCAGATCATCGGCAACGTCTAAATTTTGCAGTTAAATTTCAAGAGTTGGCCAGAAATGAAATCAACTTTATTGAAAATTTGATTATGAGTGATGAAGCTCATTTTCATTTGAATGGCTTTGTTAATAAGCAGAACTGTAGGTTCTGGGGTTCTCAAAATCCAAGAGCCATTCATCAACGCCAATTGCACCCCATCAGGTGTACAGTATGGTGTGGGATCACATCTGAAAATGTCATTGGGCCCTACTTCTTCGAGAATGAAGATGGAAGTGCTGTAACCGTAAATGGAGAGCGGTATCGGTTTATGATAGAAAATTTTTTACGTCCTGCTCTTGAAAACAGACCTGGTATGTGGTTTCAGCAGGACGGAGCCACTGCCCATACTGCCCGAGACACAATGGCACTTTTAGTAAAATTTTTGGAGAGCGAATAATTTCTCGAAATTCGGAAATTATTTGGCCAGCGCGATCGCCAGATTTGACAGCACCCGACTATTTTCTTTGGGGTTTTTTGAAGGAGCGAGTGTATGTGAACAAGCCAGAGACAATCCTTGAACTCAAGGCAAACATTGTTGCAGAAATTCGAACGCTACAGCCACAAGTTTTGAAAGATGTTATGGAAAATGCTCTAAAAAGAGCCCATCAGTGCGAAGCTGAAAACGGTGGTCATTTAAGAGACATCATTTTTCATACTTAGTGTAAAAAAATTTCCATTTTGTATATTATATAGTCTGAAAGAAAAAATAAAAAAAAAGTTAATAAACAAAAAGTTATTAAACTTTTACACCCCTTGGTTTCTTTTGGCCCACCCTGTATATACACCAAAAATGCAATCTGATAATAAATACTTGCATTTTGGCCAAAATAAAATATCTGTTCGATATTCCCTACACTCTTTCATTAGTCACAAAATTTCCTACAAAAATGCAGTGATTTCCCCCTACTTCTGGCAGCACTGAGTTCGAGTATCGTTTTAAAACGGTAGATAAGTAGCACAATATTATTTACATTGAAAATGTACCGTGTTACCCTAATACCGTGTTACCATTTATATGTATGTAATTATATAAAACTAACGTTTTTATGTGTCCTTTAAAAACGATAGTCAAACGAGAATTGAGCCGATTATTTTTATTTTTATTTTCTCTTGCTAGAATATTAGTTTTATTTCCGAAAATTTAAACTTTACTGTTTAGAAAGAACAAAACAATTGCTAATACACTGGCATTGTTCTTAATTTCTGACTAAATAATAGTATAATAATTTAAAATCTTGCAAAAGACTTAAAGCTTTAGGACAGCCTTACCCAACAATTTATTTGCCTTTTTGTCTTTATTCAAATCAAAAACATAAATTCTTTGACTTCATTTAATACCGTTATTTTGTTTAAATTTTGCAGACAATAATGGAGGGAAAAACTGTTATAATCACTGGTGCCAACAGTGGCATTGGCAAAGAAACTGCCCATGATTTGGCCAAACGTGGTGCTCGTATTATAATGGCTTGCCGCAATTTGGAGACTGCCCATGCTGTTAAAGGTTTGAAATTACTTAAATTCGAATTCCCTAAAATCGAAAATCATAATCTTATACTTTATTTCTTTACAGACGAAATTATCAAGGATACTGGCAATGAGAAATTAATTGTCAAGAAATTAGATTTGGGCAGTTTTACGTCAGTGCGTGAATTTGCTGCTGATATTGTTAAGAACGAAAAGAGAATCGATGTTCTTATACACAATGCCGGTATGGCTTTGGCTTTCCGCGGCCAGACCAGTGAAGACGGCGTCGAACTGACTATGGCGACAAATCATTATGGCCCCTTCTTATTGACCCATTTATTAATTGATGTCTTAAAGAAGAGCACACCATGCCGTATTGTTATTGTAGCCTCTGAATTATATCGTTTAGCTTCGGTCAATCTCAACAAATTGAATCCTATCGGTACCTTCCCGGCTGCTTATTTGTATTATGTGTCTAAATTTGCCAACATTTATTTTGCTCGTGAGCTGGCCAAACGTTTGGAAGGTTCCGGTATCACTGTTAACTTTTTACATCCCGGCATGATTGATTCTGGTATTTGGCGCAATGTACCATTCCCGCTGAATTTGCCCATGATGGCCATAACCAAGGGTTTCTTTAAGACCACTAAGGCTGGTGCCCAAACTACAATCTATTTGGCCACATCCGATGAGGTGGCTAATGTTCATGGCAAATATTTTATGGACTGTAAGGAGGCTACTTTAAATGCTGCTGCTATGGATGAGGAAAAGGGCAAGAAAATATGGGAAGAATCTGTTAAAATAGTTAAACTGACTCCTCAGGATCCAAAAATTTAAATAAAATTTTTTAGTAATCGATTCTTTTTTTTGTGTAATATTTTCTATAAGTAGTTTTGTTTTAGTTTTATATGTGGTATCTATAGATTTTAAGACATTTATATATAATAAGTTTTATTTGTTTATTTTTTAATAAATAATATCTAATAATTTAATAAGATAAAAATCGCTAACTAAAATAATGCATCAATTGAAATGTTGCCACTTGTGACTTGGGGCCATATGGCAACAACTCGCAAATTATTTCAAGTCAGTCAGTCAGACAATTGAGGAGCTGACTAAAAAAAACTAGACATGTCCTCAGTAAATGATTCTTTTTTTAATTTTTTTGCGGGCTACAACTACATATTCTTTTTTACGAATTTGCCAGAGGCAACTCATACGAGGAATGAAAAATCTTTTTTTCATTTTCCAGTCCCTTTAAAAGTGGCTTCCAAAAACATTTTACATTCACAAGATTTTTTTTCTCGCCTTTAAAAATTCTATCAGCGTTGCCAGTAGATTTTTAGCAAAATACTTATGTATACTAAAAAAAACGCGTTTCCCTACGAAAATCTTTACGAATTTTACTCATTTTAATTTAAACAAAAACTGGAAATAATTACATATTATTTTATTGGAGCTACATAATAAAGGTTACATAAATAAGGTTACTTAAAACTTAGCAACTTCAAAAAAAGGAGGATGTTATCAATTCGTCTTTTTTTTTTGACGTTGTTACTTCATAACCCGGTACATTTTAGACTGATTCAAAGCTATCATGAATAAAATTCCGCGTGAAATTTCTACCTTTTCCAATTAAATTTTTTTGTTTTTCCTATTACTTGCTATTAGTTGGAATTGTTCCCAGGGAAAAATTACACGAGAAATTTCATTGATTGCCCTGATTGTAAAAATTCTTTCTTTTTTTGTCTGAGAGGGTATAGCTTCCAATTGGTCCCATTGAAAAAAAGTTAGCAGGGACACGCACACAAATTTTTTATTTCATTTGATTGCTGCGAAACAAACACTTTTGGTTCTTGTAATTACACAATTTTCAAGTTGAAAAAATGGGCGGAGCTACACCCATTAAAATTCAATATTTTATTTTAAGCGGAGTCACGCCCAGTAAAATTTAAATTTATATTTCACACATTTCTTTTTAGCAAACTGATTTTAAAAATGTTGTTTTTTTTAAGGAGTTTACTTCCAGTTTGATCCCACAGCTTTGTTTTCGAAAATATTTTATCAGATCTTGGCAGAATTATTTTTTTTAATACGAGTATTAAAGGTCCCCTATGCACAATGAAATACTAGCATGAAGTTAGCATAAGTGGCGTCTACCGGCCGCCATATTGAGTTTCTACTACTGTTATATCTTTAGCGACACTCCAGGGATTAAGACAAATCGATTGATGTAAGAATCGTCGTCGCGTTCGGTTTATATAGTGCCGCAAGCAACATACATACATACACATGTATATGTATATACATACATAGGAGTCGCGCAGTCGGGTAGAAATATAAATGTGTGTTAAGAAAAAAATAATATAACAAAAATTTTTAAAAACCCCCGAGGAGAAAATTATGATAACTTTGAAACGGGTGGACCGATCTCCTTTAAGTATAGGGTAGATATTAGATCAAGTCACTTTTCAAACGAAAAAAAAGAAAGCTAATGCCCTAATTCTGTTCGATGATTGTATAGTCTTGTCTATGGATGGAAAAATAATACTCGTTTTGATTCTTTAATTGTGTTTTCACACTGACATGGTTTACATTAATTGTTGTTGTTAAAACCAACTTAAAACCATTTTTGAATAGGTTTTAAGTTGGTTTTATGAAATGCAACCTTGTTTTCGCTGTGCTAAATTCAGTTCTGCCAAGTTAAAATGACCGGAAGTAGCTGATAATGTTTATGGCAGTGAATAACAATAGATGTCGCTTGAAAGATTTTCAACTTAAAAATGGATGGATGCAGCAGCAACAATAATGAAAAAATTATAGAAAAAAGATTTTTTTGGAAGGAAAACAACGAAAATATTTTCATTGTCTTCTGGGAAGTGAAAATAGACGACATGACTGACATCGATCCATCGAGCGCACTGTGAAATATCTGAGTTTTTCATACAAACAAAAGCAGTTGTTGTACAGTTTGTTAAATAAGTGTTATACAAAGCAGAAAAAATACACGAGCAAAGTTATTAGACAGTCTGTGAGTTAAAAGCTGAATTTAACAAACTTGCAGTGTGAATGCAAAATCAGCTGTTTATGGTTTTAACGTTAAAACCAGGTTTTAAGTTTGGATGTGAAAAAACTATAAAACAATTATTATTTTTTGTCTCTACTAGAAGGTTCGTGTATTTGCTTTATGATTTTTTTCCAAACATTATTTCCAACACATGTTTTTTAATATATTTTTCAAAGTATTGTATAATACTTTAATTTAATTTTTATGTTCTAAAAACATGGCATTAATATTTTTATTTTTCATTATCAAAGACAACAACTATTTTTGAAGAAAATAATTTAGAGAATTCAAACACAAGAACTGAAAAGTATTTTCAAACGAAAACGTCCTAAATCTAATTACTGAATTAGGGCATAAATTAAAATCGGTCTAGCTGTTTGGGAGATACGGCGACATATAACTAACAAAACACATGTAGAAAATATGTGATATATTCTAAACGATTAGACCGATTTTTTTTTCAAACATACTCGTAGCTAAGAACACTATCGATGAAGTCATCTTTCAAACAGAAAAAAAAAAACAAAACCCAAATCGATCCAACCGTTTGGTTTGTACGCCGTGCAAATACACAGATTTGCAGACTACACGCACTACAAACTTATAAATGTGCCCTTAATATATATTATTAGATTGCATTTGAACACATCAAAAAATATTTTTAAACTATGCAATTTTTTAATTTAGAGCTTTTCTAGTCTCGGTTAATATGAAAATTTATAATATTTATTAAATATTTATTGAAGTTTTTTTAAGATTCATTTAATATTTTGAGGCGAAAATGCACATGACTTAGATCACTTTTCATAATTAAGGGCACAAATGTGTGTGAAGTTAAATTGTAAAATTTATAACCTTTGAAACAAACCTTGTGCTTTAACAGAGCTCTAAAAAATTTTTTGGGAAAATGTTTATATTGTAGTGCAAATTTTAAGTTTTTAGAATAACTCCTGAATACTCGAACTTCCAGAAATTCTGATTATGCACATTTTTAGAATACAATGTGATCCGTAATAGGTTATCATTTTTGTCCGCCCGCATCGACCCCTTCCTAAAAAAATTTGATCACATCTTGGAAAATGTTAATATAGTAGGGCAAATTTAAGGTTTTTCGAAAAAATCCTGAAAACTCGAACTTCCAGAAATTCTGAGTACCGCATCGGCTCCTTTCCAAAAAAAAAAAAAAAAAAAAAAACAAAAGTGTGTGTCCCTCAGAAAGTGCCAAGTTGATAACTTGACAATATTTGATTCAAGCTCATGCTTTTCAGAAGAACATGAATGGGCAATAATAAAGGAGCACTTTGTCTATAAATTTGCATTATTTTTTTTTCGTCCCGGTTGCCTCATTTAATGGAAAAGTCCTTTGGAAAGGCATTAGTCGACTTTGTACAGCTTAACAGAGCTCTGCTAACGCGCTAACAGAGTTCTGTTAAAGCACAAGATTTGTGTCAAGGGTTATAAATTTAACGGCCTGTCCGACGATGTCACCAGAAATCGTTCGATCGACAACTTATATTGCAAACAACAATAACATTAGAAAATTAGTGGTTATTTTCAATATACATACGTAAGTATTCGATCTAACGATTTCTGATGACATCGTGGGACAGGCCGTTAAAATTTAGCTTCACACACATAACTTATAAAACCCCTTCTTTTGGTCAGGTGTTAAAAATCACCGAGAACAGAAAATATGATTTTTTTTTATTAGCCTGCTGGCTGCTCTATACCGTTCGCCAAGAAATACCAATAAAATCAGTAATACTATGTTTAGACGACGAGTTGAATCACATGCTTCGCTCTCTGAATCTTGTTTTTGAATCTTGCCGTTTATACGACGCCTTCGTGCTTCATGTGCAGCGTGCCAATTTAGTGCTTTTCGCACTAGATTTAGTGCTTTTTAATTCATAACAGTCCGGAATTTTTCATCTAGGTGTTTTTTTTAAATACACGAAATTGGTGCTTTTTCGCCTTTGACTTTAGTGCTTTTAGTGCGTTTAACAAATCCACTAAATATAAATTTGTGATAGTATGGCAGCTTTACACAAAACAACAAATAAACATTTTCCACTTAAAATTAAACTAAATCTGAAATAAAAATATTTTTAATTTCCATTCCATTCACTTATTACAGCTATGGCTAAAATAAATTGAAAAACTTATAAAATTGTTTTATATTTCTCTATTATAACGGAAAACACTTCTTTGGCACTTTTTAAAAGGCCTGTTTGTATTTTGTATGGAACTTGGTAAAATTTTCTGGAATAACATAATATTTCTGTTGTTTTATTGAACATCGTATAAATTTAGGATAAATTTTATTTGGACTGTAAATAACTTTTGATCCAGCTAACTTATCAAAAAATTTTATATAACTTTTTTTATAGCGCTAATTTTCTACAAAAGTGTACCAAGAAGTTTACTATAGGACATTCCGTACGACAATCAGAATGAATAAAATCAATTTATACCATGTAAATCGTATGGAAAATTGAAAAGTGCTATGCGCACCATCTCACTATTAATATTATGAGCTGATATTTTAACACGCCTATTTTTTTTTAACCTAAACTAAAGTTTGAAACCTGGTTCTGAGAAAAACAAAGGAATTTTTTTGAGAACACCCTAATGTACATCCATACATAGTAAATAGTTTTTGTTAATTCATTGATACATACCTACATATTTATACGCACGTACATATACATAAATATATACAAATTCTTTCGATTTGTATGCTAAAACGCAGAATTCATTTTATTTCGATTCTAGTTACAATTACTGGAGTTACAGTAACAAATTGATGGACCCGATATCGACCAAAATTCTACATTTCCACATAAATTTTAATCAAGTGTTTTGACATTTCGTCTATACGGAATGATTTAATTTAGGCAGTTATATAAAAGAGTACAAATAAAATTTTAATTGAAATCTTTGTCCTGTAAATAAAATTACTTTGTTTCTGAAGTTTAGTTTTATGGATTATATAAGCTTACGAGTTCTACTTTATTTTTCCAAAATTATTATATCAAATATCCCATTACAATTGTTTAATTTGCTTTTGTCTTGAACTTAAATTATTTTCCTACTCATATTCTACTTATAACTGCATAAAATCGAAATATGGCTTTATTGCATTTAGTGCTTTTTTTTGAAGGCACAGTGCTTTTTGCTCTGAAAAAGTTGGCATCACTGTTCGTGCGGCATCTTTTTATTTATGTATATTCACACATTCATACATATCATACGCAGGCATATACATACCCAGTGGGAAAAGGTAATGAATAGTAAATTATAAGGTAATGCACATCATGTATAATTTTTTCATTTCTGAATTGATTACTGTTAACACAGAACATGTCCTAGGAAAGTAATGAATTATTTTAATTGTGTTTTATAAAATTTCCCTATCGTTTCTAAGGGATGCATTGTTTTGCTTTGGAAAATGATACTTTATGTAATTAATGCCTACTTTTCCAGCTGGGTACATACGTATCATATGCACGTATATATATACATACACATAAGCATACATACTTACATACATTCGACTAATTCAAAATTTTGTTTTTGAAGGCATCCCTACATTTTCTTCTTATTTTTCCTTTTTTTTTATTATTCATAACTTAATTAAATTTATTTATATTAAACATTTAAGAAATTTATTATTCGACATATTGTCAGAAGTTTATTTTAATTTGAAATTTATTTGCTGGTGGTTCAGCGTTGTCTATATATTTCATTGTTGCTGTAACAAATCATCAGTAGACTTCAACCACACATTTTGAATAGCCACAAACCTCTTATCTTATGCACAGACTTTCAAGTAGATTCATATTGAATCTACTTGATTCGCTCTCATAATTTTGTATGGCGAAGCAAGTTTGATTCGGTCATGATTGGGATGTGAAGCATGAATAGAGAGCGAAGCACGTATCGTGTAAACATACTATAAAGTGCGACTATGACTTATGGTGTTTTCTTTTCTAAAAGAAAAGTGTAACATATATGCTACATGTGATTTGGCAACATTTTTAAATGCTCACCTGATTTTTAAGAAGTGTTGCATATTTTACGTTTACAAAAGAACAATTTTCCAACAAGTTTCGGCATAAAACAATCACGAACTAGAAAATGATTTATTTTTTTCATAGACAATAACAAAAAACAGCTGTTAATATAATGCTACAATCATGCCCCTTTAATGAAAATGAGTGTTGAAAATGTAGCATTTTTCTTCTTTCATGGGAAAAGAACGCGTTCAATTTTTAAAATAATACATACTTTTCAGAAAAGAACACAAAGAAATGTAAAAGACAACATAAATGCAGCATATTGCTCAGAAAAGAAAACGCCATTAGAGCTGGCAAACTATCGATAGTCACGCCATTCGATATTTTCGATAGTTTGTTGAAAAACTATCGATACTATCGATAGTATCGAATTATTTAACACTATGTTCACACGCCAACACGAACAATCGTTTTGACTGTTGACATATGGATATGGTTAAAATAAATAAATTAAATAATTAATTTTATGTTTAATTTTATTCTAATTTTTCAATTTTAAACACATATCTTTTTTTTTTGTTTACAAAAATATACCTACTTATCGTCACCTTAAATACAAACCGACGTAACTACACAAAAATTCGAAATCGAGTTTTTGATTGATTATAGTTCATTTTATCAAACTACATCTTCACGCAAATATTTAGACCTCTGCGATGAAAAATTACGATTTTATTAAAGAAATTCAAACGGGCGTAATTGCGAATGCTTCTATTTTTTAGTGGAAGGAACGTAACTAACATAAAAGCTTAAAGATAGATAAAAAGGAAATAAATGTTTAAAAAGATATAAGCATCCCTACTACAAGTAAATTTCGAAGAACATTTTCAAGAATACTTTATTGTTATTGATTTTAAAACGCTTTTTTTTTGTTTCTCCTGTAAAAAATATAAAAGTGTAGTTACATACGTTTGCATTTAAGGTGACGATATGTACATACTCGTATGTATGTAATAATTTTGTTTTAATACCCAATTCAGATAAATTAACGATAATTTGTTATAAAAAAATTCAGTAAGATTCAGAATGGAACAAAATGGTTCGCTCACAAAATTTTGTATATTTCAATCAATATTCGAGCGCGAATCGTGAATGTGAGTGAGAGCGAACCTCGATATTTGTTGTCCGTGTGATCATGCTATTATGCTGAATGCTGAATTTAATTTTTCAATACATATCGCTCATTTATTCATTAATTGTGTTCGCGAACTCAAAAGTTTTTACAAATTTTTACTGAACTTTACTGCATTTTACTAAATTGCGTTCGTTTACCCAAAATACAGTAAATGAGAACACAAATTGAGAGTGTAAAGTGACAGTTCTTGACTGAGTGTTTTGCAAATTTTTACTGCAGAAATTTGTCGTAGTAAAGTTTAGTAAGATAAAAACATATGATTCAAAATGTAAACAAATGAAAAGTAAGCAAACGAAAATTGTAAAAATTTTAGAAAAAGTTGAATAAAAATAGTGAAAGTCATTAAAAAATAATTAATTTATAAAGTATAATAATAATAGCTGTTAACATATATATTTTGTAATCTATTTTATTAATTCTTTTGTTTTGCAAATTATTCTAATTACTCAGAGTTGTAAAACTGTAAAGTATCTGGTTACTAAGTGTTGCACTTGCTTTTAAGGTAATCAGTAACATTAACAAATAGTCATGTAATATTTAGTAATTTAGCCAACAACAAAACAAGGAAATCGAAAAGAAATTAATTACAAATTTATTCTTAGATTTTCCGTGTTATAAAAATAATGCATCGAGTACCAATAATTAAAAGAGTTTCATAGTCAAAAGGTTATATATTTTTCAACACTATGTGGAGTTAGAGTCAGCTGTTTCTTTAATCTTACTAATTTTTACTATTTTTCCGTTCGCGTACTTTTTGGGCTATCGCTCTTTTTGAGAGTAAATTTTAAAATTTTCTTAGTAACTACTCATTTACTGCATTTTACAGCAAAAGTAAACGAACACACTTATTATTATAACTCAAATAAAACTAGTTTTGAAAAAAATCTGTTAAGTTCTCACTTTATTAATATATTAATAAAGCTTTCTTTTATCAAGAGGTGAGCTTGCACGATATTGCGTGAATTTTTTTACACAAGATGAAATACATATGAATTGCTGGGGCATTCTGTATTATTAACTGAATAAATTAATTTTTGGAGTTATGACGTTATTATATTAATAGAGCGATATGTACTTATGTATTTTCAATAGAAGACAACTAATATGTTAAATTTGATCGAGTTTGTTGACAATTTGGTAATAAATTTTTTCAACGATAGTATCGCTATCGAGAAAAAACTATCGATAGTCAATAAATAAAAACAAAACCATCGATACTATCGATAGTACTATCGATAGTTTGCCAGCTCTACTATGACTCGCGCACGAAGGGTTCCGAACGGACACTAGATATGTAATTCAATACAAACTTCTATATAATATATAGATTTGGCATTTTTTTCGTTTTTGGGTTTTTTCGGTTTTGAGCATTTTTTTTTAATTTTGGCGTTTTTTGTGTTATTTCGGGTTTGGCGATTTTTTTTAAGTTTCGGCGCTTTTTTTAGTTTTGACACTTTTTTCTCTTTTTGGCGATATTTTTTCGGTTTTTGGCGTTTTTTCATTTTGGCGTTTTTTTTTCATTTTGGCGATTTTTTCGAATTTGGCGATTTATTTTAGTGTTAGATTTTTTTTTTTTAATTTTGGCGATTTTTTTCGTTTTTCGATTTTTTTAATTTTTGGAGATTTTTGTTCGGTTTGGCGATTTTGTAATTTGGGATTTTTTAGTTGTACCCTTTTTTAAAAATTTCAAGAGTTTACCTCTTACGGTTTAGTGTTTATTGTTGTAGTCTGTATAAAAATACACCAATTTTAAAAATTTCAAGTGTGAATATGTACATACAATCATATGTATATTACATGGGATTTTAAAAATTTTCGTTGTTCGTTTTGGAACACCCTTTAATTTTTAACTCTCATGTATTTGCTGTTGTAGCGGCCAAGGTTTTACATACTCTGTCTAAATTTCAGGTTCGTAGCTCTTATGGTTCCTGAGAAAATAACGTGTGACGGACAGACGGACAGCGTAGCGAAAACAATAGGGTTCCTTTTCACCTTTGGTGTACGGAACCCTAAAAATTGTACTTCCAGAAACATGGAAAAAAATCACATGTTTCATTCAAAACTTCATGGTCTTATTGACACGCCCTTAAGATGCATGATTGCCTATGTCAATTCACCATGATAATCTGCTAAAAGAAGAAAAATCCACTAAAAGAAGAAAATTTGAATAGCCAATACATACATAGCGTTACCTTAATATAGAAAGGCCCTAACTCATTACATTTTTGAAATCGAGATTTATATATTTTCCGATACATTAGATGTTTTTCTTTTGAAATATACAAAAAACTAGATTTCAAAAAAATAAAGAGTTAGGGTCTTTTTATAATTATTAATGTAACGATATATAAGTTTTGCTTCTTTGTCTGACTCAGTCGTTAGAACTTTTTCATTTTTGAAAAGTTTGACTTTGTCTGTGTAAAAAGCTCATTTGTTATCAAATATTAAGGGGAAAAACCTAGTCTCGAATTTCATATTTAAAATTAATTTAAATTCAATATAGAATGTCCTTAATTTTCCAGCACTCTAGTGTATTGTTTAGTGTGAATTATTTCTTCATATTTATGTACATAACTTATTTTTAAAGTATTGATTGTAAAATAAGAAATCAAGCGAAAAATAATTATTTATTACAAATTTAAATTTTTCTGAGAACCCAAGTTATCAAGAATTCACAAAGGATTTTAAGAAATTCGATATTTTTAATTAAAAATCAAGTACTTTTATATACATTCACAAGCATAAATATGATGACAACTATGTGCATGTAGTACCTAGTTATAAAATTAAATTAGTTGCGATATGTTTTCTCTTCATTACTAAAGTCAAAATATCCAAGCAACTGGTTTAGGCAGTACACAGAATTAAATGAAATTAACTCATAAAGGATATCAATGAATATCCTTCAATGAACACAAATACAGGCATACATACACAACACACATATACACATACATACGCACATGCACACACACACGTATTTAGCTTTGTTTATTAAAGCAAAAAGTTCCCACACTTCCAGGCGAATCAAAATTTAACTGGTAGCCGTCGAACACACAAGCAGTGACATCTATCTATACACTTTCATAATTATTACCTGTTGTTGTTTCCACTCTGCCTGCTATTACTCCTAAATATATTCATATTAAAACCGCAACGTATCAAAAGTAGATCTGCCAACAAAATGCACAAGACTTTGAGAGTTTAGACATTCCCAAAGGACAGCAGGATACCGACAAAATGAAAATTAAATGTTGAGAGAAGATTAGCTGATAATAAAATTGGCCGCAATAATACTGTTACATATACTTACATATGTACACAAATGTGTACTTTGAATTTTGATTATGTATGATAGACATGAATGAGCCCACTCACACACACACACACACACACACACACACACACACACACACACAAATATCATCTCAACACCCCTTTTTTACACTTTTGCAATATTATGAAGTAGTGAGCATTTAATTGCGGAGCTATAAGAGATGAGAAAATTATGGACAGAGTAAATAACAGAGTATTTTCTTCAGTACCAAACGTACTGAAACTGATTTCAATTTCAATATTTCATCTGCTGGCTTAAAATATTTCAATTAGGGGATTCAATTCGAGAGTTCTAATTTCTTGCAACCAACATATTCTGCATTCGTAATTTAAAAATATCAATATTCTGAGTGAAGTTTGCTTTAATATCAGATCTGCGCCACAGTCTGCTGATGCAGTCTTGAAATGTAAATACGTCTTGTTTTTTAAATGCATTCTCGTGGCTAAACTAAACCAATAATAAATGATGTCGTTTAATGAGTGAAGCACGATGGATTGGATATTAATGTATGTACGTGTATATGAGTGTTTACAAGCAATGTCGCGAAGACTTCTTGTTCGTAACAAACAATCAAAAGAAGTGCGTGATACTTGTTATTTTGCATATCGTACGTTTGAGTGTGTGTGTGTGTGTGTAAGATGTGAATGGCGTCGTCGACGTCACATCAAGACGACATTAAATATTGTCACTTGTATACTCTTTATCGGCAAAAATTTTATCTTATTGACAATCTCTTACTAATCTCCAAGGCTTTGTAAATAAATGGAGCATGTTAATAGTAGTCAATTGTTATAGGCAAAGAGTAGATAAGTGACATATTTTAGTGTCGTCTTGATGTGACGTCGACGACGCCATTCACAATAAGGGGTATTATGTTTTTTTTTTAAAGCAAGCGCACACAACTAATGTCAATGCACGTGTGCGTTTGTATAAAAGATCATATACACAACGTGTGTGCGTATGTACATGCATGACGTTTGCATACGCGCCCATGCGTATAAAGAAGCAAGCATCACAAATTCTTCCGTCACGAAGGATTTTCTTCTTTACTCCTATACCTGCAATAACAAAAATAAATTTCATGCAAACATTGTTGTTTAGCGTTTGTTTTAGAAGATTTCGCTGTAGTAAAGCATTTGAAAAATCATTCATGTCTTAAAAGTTCTTGTAAGTGGCCTTGTGCAATGGTCTAATGCCCGCAAAGCCAGAGCGCATTGGGCCAAGGGCCCAGTAAAGTGCGAATTTGACTCGCACACGAAGGGTTCCGTACGGAAACTGCATAAGCGATTCTATACGAACTTAAGCCTATATAATCGAATATCTTATCGGATGTAGAATTTTTTCAAAAATTTTAAGTACCCGGTATTTTTTTTCGATTTTTGCTATTTTTTTCATTGATTTTTCTTAATTTTGACGCTTTTTTCTTTTTTTAACGATTTTTTCGGCTTTTATATTTTCTTTAGCGATTTTTATAGTTTTTGCGCTTTTTATTTTTTCATAAAAGACCTTTTTTCATTTTGGTAGTGTTGTAAAAAGCGGCTACTTTTGAATACTCAGTACTACTTGATACTTTTTCAATTGGGTACTCGATACTACTCAATACTTTATATATGTATGTATATGGGAAGTTAAAAATTATTATTTATATTATTTTATTGATAATGCAATATGGAAAACCAAAGATTAAATACAAATATACTTAAATTAATTTATAACAAATGAAAATAAATAAGTTTGAAGATTAGTTTTTGTACATAAACATTTTTCAACGTACTCTTAACACTTCTAGTGCATTAATCTCTTAAATTATCTTCTAAATATTTTCAATAAACATTTTTTTTCTCACAATTGATATTATTACTTAGTCATTGTTGAAATGTAGAAATAAAATTTTACCGACATTGAAAGAATTTAAAATATTTTTCATGTTTGTGAGGACCTAACTTGCTGATTATATTGTATCACGTGCCTTCCTTCCACTATTTCAAATGGTCACTTTTTCTGTCCAATAGTATTTGTTGATGACTGAAGTCGTTTAATAATGCATTTTATAGTACTTTTTTTAGTGGCTGTTTGTTACAATAACTCCATGTGGTACAGATTCATATTTATTTGTATCAAGCTCACAGAGTTGTATAATTCTGATGTATTTTAAAGGAAGACTTTCGCTTGAATACTACAAAATGCAACCCTGAAAGTATTGAGTAGTTACTTTTGTGTATTGAGTACCAGGAAAAACTCCCGGTATTGAGTACTCAGTACTCAAATACTCCATACTTTTACAACACTACATTTTGGCGGCTTTTCATTTTGGCGAGTTTTTTTAAGTGATTTATTTTATTTTTGGTCATATTTTTCATTTAAGCGCTTTTTAATTTTCGCGAATTTTTTACTTTTAGTGATTTTTTTTTTGCATTTTAGCGATTTATTAAATTTTTGGTGATATTTTTTATTGAAGCGCTTTATTAATTATGGTGATTTTTCGTTTTGGCGTTTTTTACTTCTGGTGATTTTTTTAATTTTAGCGATTAATTTTATTTTTGGAGACTTTTCATTTTGGCGATTTTTTTAATTTTGAGATTTTAAGTTTTAGCGTTTTTTTAAATTTCATGCGATTGACTCTTCCGGTTTCAAAGATGCTGCATATTTGTTGCTAAAATTACATATTAAAAATTACACTAACTGATAGAATACCCTTTAATTTTAAAATACACTAACTTTGAAAATTGCAAGTGTCTTTATACGAGTATTGATTGTGTGTATATTACATTAAGGATTTCATATTTTTCGTTGCTCGCTTTAAAACACCCTTTAATTTTTAACTGTCCTTTATTTGTTGTTGCTGTAGCGGGCAAAGTTTTAAATATTCTGTGAAAATTTCAGGTCCGTAGCTTTTACGGTTCTGGAGAAAAAAAATGTGAAAAACAGACCAACGGACGGACATCATAGCGAAAACACCTTCGGTGTACGGAACCCTAAAAAGTACTTTAATTCGAATAAAATTACTAAAAATTACCCTTCCCTTCCGCTTAAATTCAATGTTTTAAAAATCTTTTGTTAATGGTTTATCACAAGTACTTCTCTGGTGGTATCTATTTATTTTGTGAACAGATTACAAGGTGAAGATAACAGTAGCATTGCAAGAAAAGGAGAATAAGAGAACGAACGAACAGTGCAGGCCAGTGATAATGGCACGTGCCTGCCATAAGCTTTTGCGCATCCGATAATGATCATCATCAAATAATGGTAATTTTGCCAATGCTGCTGCAGCTACAAATGCTTATAAATCTACAAGCATATAATTAATTTACTTTAAATGCCCTAAATGAAATTCAATATTTTCTCAAAAGATTAACAGTAAATTATTTGTCTAAAAATTATTAAGTTAGCCTTATACGAGTAGGATGTGAATTGCATAAAGATAGAGATAAAGCAATGGAACAAAAAATACAGTTTAATTTTAAACTTGAGTTGATTTTAAAAACTCTCACTATAAATTAGTCAGTTTAAGTTTTACTAATAATTTTTTTCCTTTTAATTTTAAAATATAATTAAAATTTGTGTGGTGTTGTTTTTTTTTTTTTGCATTACACATTTACACCCCAACCATATCTAAGTGACTACTACTACTCCTTTCTAGTTGTGTTATAAGTGTCACATTTCAATAACAACAACAACAACAACAACAACAACAACAACAACAACAACCAAAACAAAAGCTGCATATTTGGCGCGCTTCACTCAAGTGTACTTGAATTGGTTGGCTACAAATAAGAGAAGAAGAAGACAAAAAATATGCAATCAATTTTTAATATGAAAAATAATGAGACACATTTTTGAAGACTTTATAAAGTAATTCAATACTTTTTAATGAACACATTGAACCCTTGTTGTGTTGTTGCTGTTTTTTTTATTAGCCACTGTATTTATTAATATAGTTTTCGTTCTTTCTTTTTAAGTGACAATCAGTATTCAATAAAGAAAATATTTTTTTAAATAAAACTACACTAAACATTAATACATTTCCTTATTCAAATTTATTAGTGGTGGGCAAATTAAATTTATCGTAGACCAGCTGTCACCTACATATGTATAAGTACTCGAAGTTGGAGTGTCTGTCACTGGAATTGAAACTCGCTCGTACTATAACATATTGGTATTGTGTTGACAGTTGGAATCTTGTGACATTGATACTTTTCTTTAATACACAAATACAAGTTATTTTATTTTTATTTTTCTTAGTACCAGCCTGACATATTTCGGAAATGTCATAAGGTCTTTTAGGAAATAATAAGTAGGAGAGACAGTTTTTGAGAGACAGTTGGTTTAATAACTATATATTTTTTAGTTATTAAGAAAAGGAGGAATAGAGAAAGAAGTTAACAAAATAATATGTATAAAGAATAAGTAAAAAAAGGTACCAAAAATGGTAAAGGATATACATATATGTATATATACATAGGTTTGTCCCTGTGTAATTTCCATAATATTAACATGCGACCCATAAAGTATGTATGTTCTAGGTCCTTATGAATAGAGAAGACGAATGCCCGTCCATCCGTCCGTCCGTCTCGTGCACGTGAAATCGGTTATCCGAAGCTCCCGGAAAAGTTAGAGTTTTCGCTCTTAAGGCTTCATTAGTCTTTACTTTCTGTTGCTCTTCTGTGCCGTTCCTTTCTGTATAAAATACTTTTTCAATTACTTTGTCTGTGAAAAAAAATCAGCTGGCAACCTATAGAATTGATTACACTTGTACACAAAATATCACAAAACACTAATACATATACACTTTTGGCTGTCACTTAACGTTGAATTCTATTTTCTACAGATTTGTCCGCAACAGAACAGAACGAAAAAGTAAAAACTAACCACACATACAGATTTTCAACTCAACAGAAACAAAACAGCTGATTCAGAACAGAACAGCACGTACAAACTAATTCTGCCTTTAGACTGGTGTATTAGAAATGGTCCAAAATATATTGGCATTGAAAATTAGTAAAATCAAAAATAAGGTTCCAGAGCTGGAAAGCTTACAGCTCTTTTTTTTGGCTTATAAGAGTAACTAGCTAAAACTAATTTTTGTTTTTTTGTTTGTTAAATAAGCCTATTTTATATTTCAGCAAGAATAAAATAAGTATTAAAAGTCAAAAAAAAAAAATCAAAACAAATATTCCAGGGTCGGAAAATTCGATCTTTTTTTTTAGTATAAAAATAACATACTAAAATTAATTTTTTCTTTTTTCCTATAAATTTTCAAAAGAAACAGAATGGTATCAGAAATCAGATAAATCTAAAATAATGATTCCAGGGTTGGAAAATTTCACCTTTTTTGTGATATATAAGAGTACCAAGGGTAATTAATTTTTGTCTTTTGCCTTATATATTATATGCATATATTATTATTATGTTTTGGGAAGAATAGTTTGGCATAGAAAGTTAAAAAAAAACACCACAACTGCAGAGCTGGAATATTTTATTTTTTTTTTAAATTAAAGTAACCAAATAAAACAAATTTTTTCCTTATTTCCTTTATTTCTTTGTTCACTTGACATACTTTATATGTATTTTTAAGAACTAATTGGTATAAGGAATCAGAAAGATCTGAAAGGATGATTTCAGGGTTGGAAAATTTAATTTCAGGTCAAATTATTTTTTTCCTAAATTAAAAGAAAAAATATACTTAATAGTAACAAACCAAAAAAGTTTGTCTTAAGTAGAATAAAAATAAGCAAATTAACTAACATGTGCATAATAAGTAAAGAACAAACGACAATGACAAGACTGTTGTAAATTTAGAGATGGTAAAATTGGGCTTTCATTAAAAAAAGCTTTCAGCAAATTATAATACGAAAAATCAAAACAATTCACATATTCTATTTGCAATAAAAGCTGAGTATATACAGCAGAAATCTACATCAACTGACACCACACACAGTGGAACAAAACACAAAGAACGCTGATAATGAAGGTGTAGTGGCTTTCGAAAACAGCTAGTTGTTCCATTCTACTGCGTGCTTTTCAGAATATTTACAATTAATTTTTTGGTGTTATTTGTTCACTAATAATTATCACATGTAATTTTGGCTTACAAAACGATACAAACTTTAGATTGATCAAATCATAAATAAATAAATTTTTCCCTTTTCTTTACAAATGAAATATAAAGGCTTTATAAAGAAAAATTTTGTATGCAAAACAAAAAAAAAAACCCCTTTATGAAGCCTAAATAAGTTTTATAAATAAGGCTGTTTATGTTTTAGAAAGAAATAATTTGGTTTAAAAAATTAATAAACATAAAAAACATAGCTCCAGACGCGAAAACCCTAAATTTTTACTATTTTATAAAACTCATTAAACAAAACTAATTATTGCTTTGGTAATTAAATATAGTCTATATTTAGAAAGAATTAAATTACTATTAAAAACCTGAAAAATCAAAATAATGATTCCAGGGTTGGGAATTGAAAAAGTTTTTTTTTTGTAAAAAAAACTAAAAATATTTTTTTTTTCAGTTAAACTTATTTCATATTTTAGGAAGATCATAACTTTTTTAAATATGTTTAATATTTTAATTTAGTACTTATGTACTACATATACTACGTCTTTGAAGGGTACATAAGATTCGGCACAGCCGAATATAGCACTCTTACTTGCTTCTTCAGAATTTGTTCAAGTAGTTGAGGAACTATTTTTATTCCAGACAAGTTTTTATCAAGTTTTTTGTGGAACTAGGTTTTTTTAAGTTTAAAATTAAAATTAAAAAAACGCATTAATAATCCCAAATTAGTATTTTACTTATTACACAGAGAAAACAGTGCCTAATAAATACCTCATAAAATAGAACAAAATTAATAAGAAATCTCTATGGTTTTTTTTCAATAAGAAAATCTTATTAATTTCATAGAGAAAACCTTTTTAAAAAATCAAGAAGAAATCTTGTAGTTTTTATGAGGTTATCTTATTGATTTTTTTTAATAAGGTTTTCTTCTTGATTTTATGAGGCGACCTCATAAAATAAAAAAAAAATATGTATTTCTTTATTCTTTGTGCTTTGCTTATGTATTTTCATTTAAATTCTATACCATATACTTATGTATGTATGTAGTATATGTAGATGTTATTTATTTATACTATACATACTTACATAGATACATACATATTATATTGTATTCTTAATTAATTAACTCACCATACATACATATTATTACTTGAAAGGAGACAATTATTGAACCAGCAAACTTCTGACTGATAGACAAACACTCTAACCAATATGCTAACAAGCAGTCTAAATAACCATTGAAATAATTTTGCAAACATGCTTATACAAAAACGAAAAAAATCATGAAAAAAATTGTCTGTGTCTATTTATAGATACATATGAAATAACAAGACACCTCATAAAATCAAGAAGATTTCCTTATTAAAAAAATCAATAAGATGCTTTATACATAATCATATAGGAACCTAATAAAATCAAGAAGAAGACCTTTTTAAAAAAATCAATAAGGCAACCTAATAAAATCAATAAGAAATCCATATAGTTTACAATTTATAAGAAAACCTAATAGAATCAAGAAGTTTTTCTCTATGGATTGTTTTTTTGGTGCCAAAAATAACGGAAATTGAGTAAAAAAAGTTGGGAATAATAAGATTTCTTCTTGATTTTATGTGGTTTTCTTCTTGATAAAATTAATAAGATTTACCACATAAAAGCAATAAGGAATCTCTATGAAAAAATCTTCGCTTCTTTCTGCTGGGATACCCCTTAGCCTAAAAACGTTTCATAGAGAAAATCTTATTGATTCCATGAGGCAGTTTTTTCTCTGTGTAAGTAAAATATTTCTTAAATTAAAAATACATTGAAATTGATTATTGTGGGGTTTAGCTGGAACCTATGCGCATGTCACTGTTGCTAATGCAGGTCATCAGGGAACCTTTACCAAAGCTTCTTAGAACAACTAGAGTTATTATGTTATAAACTTTCATTTGAACAAATGATAAGCTCAACAACAAATAACAAAGTTGAAACAAGAACTCAATAATCAACATTTTTTTTATTTTCCTACTTTAGTCCCTATTTACACTATGCAAGTCTTATTGCTAAGCTGATTAGTTTATTAGGAGAGAGAGACGGGGGGAAAAGAAACGTTTCTGTTCCCCTCGTCTCTCTCTCCGTGAAACTAATCAGCTTAGCAATAAGACTTGCACAGTGTGATTTGGGATTTACCATTGCTACATTGGCTGACTTTTTTTCAGTTTCAAATTGTAGTCCTAAGAGTAGTTTTTTTTAAATTTTCTAATTAATTTTTCTGCAAAAAAAAGAACAAGGCTCTACCGAATAGTTCTGACAGCAGAAATTGTCTTGAAATTATTTATTTAATCATATTTATTTCCTTTAATCGTTTGCAGCTTGAAGCACCAATGAAAATAAACTTTTTTTAGAGCAAAAAAAAAAAAAGTTCTGCTCTACATTTTTTTTTAAATTTTATAAATTTCTTTTTTATTTTTCGACACTGATTTATTTATTCCCACACTGCTTTCTAAAATCATTAAAACACAACAACGTAAAAACAGCAAGAAAAAAATATGCACTTTTCATATCGATGATAGTTTTCGAAAAATGTAGTCAAGTGTAAAGGCATTCGATGATGAAGATCACACTGAAACAATATCACATTACACGGTGGGAATTCTTAACACTGACTGTCTCATGACTCTGTGTATGAACGCATCAAAATATTAACATTAACACAAGAATATCAGAAAGAATATCACTCTCAAAGCGTTAACAGCGCCAAAGTCACAATGAAACGAAGTGACAACAAAAAATAAAAAAATAAAATCAAAATGCAGAGGTGAGGCACAGTGGGATTTCGGTGCAAAAAATCCTTTCTTCGGCCACTCAATTTAAAAAATCGAATAACGCATTTATATAGAGAAATGTTTAAGCGTGAAATGTGCATTCATGTTTTTTTAGAAAATTTTAATTTTTTTTTTGGAAAAATTTAAATAAAGTCTATGCAAGGGTGCTAAGCAAGAAATTACTTATATTTTCATTCCATACAGTGTGTATAATTTTCCTGATAACAGCATTTTACTTTAATATAGGTACTGGGTTCAATCCCTGTATCCAACAGTCATTAAACAATAACACCCTTTGTATCAGTTATTGTAGAAAAGTTCAAGTGATGAAGGCATAGTCACTGGTCACTGAAATATACCGACTTCAGCAGATACTAATCCTAATCAGAGCGCCCTCCTTCGTTATGTAGCAGAATCATAGGCGAAGTAAAATTACCGATAAAATTGCTACTAACCACAGCTTCAAAAAAAAAAAATTTAATACGCCTCAATTAACACCAGAGGCACTGCAACACTGCATTATTAAGAACGTGCAAGAAAGCAGTCTTTTCTCTGTCTCTTCCTTGACCACCTGTCTTTTCTATCACTATGCCTTTCCTAAAGAAGGTAACACCTAGTAATATTAGTAGGCATTCATTGACAGAGCGTTACTTCTCTTAAAAAAATATATGTATATTACTGAAAAGTATTTCTTTATAAACTAAAAAAATTATGGGGATAGCCGAACTCCCTCCAAGCTTTTCTTTCAATGAAATAAAAGGTGGGAGGTTCTTCTTTCGATTAAAAAAAATTTAGCTTACCAGTTTCAGCAAGAAACTTTTATGACCAGCTTAGATATGAGCCATCTCACCAGGATTTGGGATGTGACCATGTAGTCAAATAAATGATAGATGAATGAAGCTTTCTGTCGAATAAAAAACAAAATATAAAAAAAATTTTATCTGAATTTTATATGAGTTTCATGGTCGGTGGGCGTGGTCTATTTCTTTTTATTCAAAAAAGTGTACATGCATGCAAATTTTATCAATTTTATCTACAGGCTCGTTGCAGTCGTGACGGGTCACTGGACTGTCGACAAACATGCTAGTAGGATAGGTTTGTGCTATAATGAGTGCTGACAAAGTTGTCGAGAAAAAAGTAAAGAAGAAACAATCTTCCACTTTCTTTGCGAATGACCAGCTTTGCATCTCTCGAGACACACGTTTTTATGCTGTCATGTAGTTACTGGACGATCTTTTGGATTTATCTGAGATTAGGTTGAGTGACCTGATCAGATATCTCAACGCGACAGATTGCATCTAGCAACTATCACCGTATCAGAATACTTAGATACGGTTCTACATAGGTTAGCACCGATGAGTGGAGTGGTCATTTCAAAAAGGAATCATCTGGATTCTACCTGAATGCCTGCGTGAAGTAGGCAGCCACGTAAACCAACCCACCAATGGCGCCATTTTGCAGATATGCAACAAAACATTCAATCCTCATAAAAACCATTAAGCACAAGCAATCGTTAATTTTATTTTAATCCTATAACTTTAGTACAATATCTAGTTTTAAACTGTAAAATTTGTTCTCAATAAAAATTGCATCTTGTTACGTCACAACAGATTTAAAGTAACCCCACGATTTTATTAAATCAATGTTACCGTAGTGCGATTTTTTAAAAACTTATTTTGCGAACGTTTTAATTTAATAGATTTTGTGATTGTCCAAGTCAATAATTGTTTTTATGTATTTTTAGAATATTATCAGCAACATTATTTTTAGTTTGGAACTTTTATTGCCAAGATATCTAACCTTATTTCTTCTTAATTCTTTACCCTTTTTCACTCCAATAAATAACGGGTGTTTTTTTTAGAGGTATAGAACTTTGAATTGAAATAAAACACAAGAAAATCGTTTTAATGTCCATCAATTTGGCTTTATTGGAAGGATAATTTTATGCCATTAATGTTTAAATATGATTTCGGCATGTGGCCGCCGCCGCTGGCTCGAATAAAGCCAATTCTAGAGGTCCAATTTTCAACCACTTTTTCGAGCATATGGGGCCGTATGTTGGCAATAACGCCACGAATGTTGGCTTCCAAGTCCCCTAACGTTTCTGGTTTGTTGGCGTAGACGAGCGGCTTCACATATCCCCAAAGAAAATAATCCAATGGTGTCAAATCACACGATCTTGGTGGCCAATTGACAGGTCCATTCCGCGAAATTATGCGCTCATCGAATGTTTCCTTCAATAAATCGATTGTGACGTGCGTTGTGTGGCATGTAGCGCCGTCTTGTTGGAACCACAACTCATCCACATTCATGCCATCCAATTCGGGAACAAAATAGTCGGTTATCATGGCTCTATACCGGTCTCCATTAACGGTAACTGACTCTCCAGCATTATTTCGGAAGAAGTATGGCCCAATGACTCCACCAGCCCATAGAGCACACCAAACAGTCAGTTTTTGTGGATGTAATGGCGTCTCAAGGGTCTCATGTGGATTCTCTTCACTCCAAATGCGGCAATTTTGCTTGTTGACGTAGCCATTCAACCAAAAATGAGCCTCATCACTGAACAAAATTTTGCGATGAAAATCAGCATCGAGATCAATCTCATTTTCGGCCCATACACCAAAATCACGACGCATTGCATGGTCTCGCGGCTTTAATTCTTGCACAAGCTGGATCTTGTAAGGTCGCAAGCCAAGATCTTTGCGCAAAATCTTCCATAAAGTTGATGGACAAAGCTCCAATTTCTGTGCACGGTGGCGAATCGATTCATTCGGGTCCTCTTCAACACTTTGCTCTACAGCGGGAATTGTTTCTTCGGTGCGCACTGTTCGACGTCTCTGCGGATGCGTATTATCATATAAACGTAAACGTAGTGCGAAAACGATCCATGGTTAACCGAATTAATTGCTCTGATGGACGATTATGTCGACCATAAAATGGACGGAGCTTGCGGTAAACTTCGCGAACTGAACCATTATTTTCGAAATAAATTTGCATGATTTGCAAGCGTTCTTCTTTTGTCAACCTGTTCATGATGAAATGGCAAACCAAACTAAATATTAATCACTTGACAGCTGACAAAATGGCCGCCAGTTAAAAAAGTGATGCCAACTTAAAGTTCTATACCTCAATAAAAAACACCCATTATATGTAATTAAAAACAAAAACTAGAATAAAATTTTTACTTGTGCTACGAGCTCCTAGAATCTGTAGAAAATATTATTTTCTGCATGTTGCGCCACAAAACGTTAAGACTTCTGCTTGATTACGATGAATTCAATTTCCAATTTCGTCAATATATTTAATTCTAAGGCTCAAATTCACAATCTTTAGCTAACTAATCAAGGTGGTTTAACACATGAAATTAATAAGAAAAATTGTTAGTTAAATCGGGCGTTCGCTAACTATAGACCATGAATTTGGACCTAAGTGTCCAACTCCTTATAGGTTTTGCATAAAAATGTATGAAGCCATTCCACTGCGCGACGTTGCACAGTGTTGAAATTAAATAGAAATAAAATTGCAGTTTCTAAACGGATCAACTTGATTTTACTGACACTTTACACAGCCACCATAGATGAGGTATAGTCGCAGGTAAATTTTGGATTTTGTATTCTTTAAGGGTGCAGGGCGACAGTGGGTCCAAATAAGGGACCTCGGTTAAATGAAGATTTGAAGGGATAAAAAATTTTTATTTCTGATTTGAATTTAAACATTTTAATTTATAGGTATGGTTTTTTTAGTTCTACGAAAAACATGGGTGGGCGCGCATATCGGGTTTCTCTTACAGTTTTGCAGACATTTAACTTTCTGGCTTTTCTGAAATAACGAATCCATAGTTTTCCCAATATTTTAAACTTCTTTCATTAAAAAAAAAATTATTTATGATCTGACTGTGCTAAAGTTCGTATAGCTTTGTAAGCCAAATTACATGTGATAATAATTAATGAACAAATAATACTAAAATTAATTGTAAATATTCTGACAAGCACTAGCAGAACGGAAAATGTGTGAAAAATCTGGTTCTCAAGAAAAAAGGTTGGCGACCACTGTAATAACAATTTTATACTCTGTGTTGATATACATACGTCTACTAAATTGTACTTTCATCATCCTGGAAGCATAAATACACAGAAATAATATAAATTGAACGCGAAATACATAATGCAGATAGGTTTTTAACAATAACGAATATTCAAAAATTTTAAAAACTCCCGATTTATTCAGAAAAGATGTTATATTTTCTTAAAGACTAGACCGATTTTCTTTAAAAATGGCTAAAAACACTCTGGATCAAGTCACCTTTCAAACATAAAAAAAACGTAATTTCGAATGGATTCAGCCGTTTGGTCTGTACGTGGACTTGCACAACACACAGACACACAGACACACACTACAAACTTACAACACCCATTTTTTTGGTCGGAGGTTAAAAAGTCTTCTACTAAAATGCTTAATAACTCAGTCAATTTCTAGAGAATTTTTTAAAACAAACCTGCGAATTACTCTTACTCAATTATGTTTTATAAATAAAGTTATAAACAGTCTGGTTCCAGTACAAAAATACTGCCTAAGAACGAGTCCAGAGTAGAAAAGTGTCGAAAAAACCGAAAAAATTATGTTTGGTGAAAAAATACAGACATATATCTAGGCGCACGGGAGTGCGCCAAGCCAAGTTCTGGCCAATGCACGTAGTGTGTATATTTACATTAAACCATTCGAGTTGTTTTTACCCCCCTCATAACTTTGTTCCATGCGACCGTAAAATTATGAAATTTAAATCATAATTAGAATAAATTCATGTAACCTCATATGCAAAGTTTTACAATGAAAGGTTCCGGAGATATGGAGGTGCAAAAAGCGCATATTTTAAGACATACTCACTGACTCACTGACTCACTCATCAATATTATGAAGCACTTCCGCTATAGCTAGAGATCTGAAATTTGGTGCACAAGTAGATCTTGGTGAGCAATGAACTAGAAAAATCTGAAAACCCGAACATTTTAACCGAGGGGGCGGGGCTACGCCCATAAAAATTAAAATGTGTGCTAGTGAGCTGAAATTTACTACAGAACTAGGTCTAGGTGGAAAATAAACTAAAAAAAATTTCAAATCTGAAAATTTTGGCTAAGAGGGCGGGGCTACGCCCATAAAGGCTAGAATTAAAAAAGCAAATCTAAGGCGCTTTATGGAAGCTATTTTATTGAAATTCGGCATACATATTGCGATAATGCAAGCCTAAAAATTTTTCATTAAAAAAGTGGGCGTTGACACTCCCATACAATTTCAACCTCATTTTCGTGTACTACGGCTCAGTATATTTAGATATACTATTTCTGTATGTATTATAATCAGTTTGCTCCGAAACTCGACACGAATAATAAACACTTGCCGAACAAAATCTTGAGTTTGGAAAAGTGGTCAGGGTTACGCCCATAAATATTAAAAATTTAAAGTTGCGCTAAGGAGCTGAAATTTGATACACGAGTAGGTCTAGGTGAGAAACCAACTAGAAAAAAATCTGAAAACCCGGAAATTTAAGTCAGAGGGGCGAGGCTACGCCCATAAAAGTTAAAAATTAAAAGTTGCGCTTATGAGCTGAAATTTGATACACAAGTAGGTCTAGGTGAGAGACCAACTAGAAAAATCTGAAAAACCAAAAAATTTTACTAGAATGGGCGGGGCCACTCTACTATTGTTTGAACTTGAAAACTTACAGCCTTATTTATAAAACTTATTAAGGCTTTTTAAGAAAAAAATTTTTATGAAAATTTGCCTTAAAACTCCTCTATAAAGCCTTAATAAGTTATATAAATAAGGCTGTTAATATACAGCTTTTAACTTAAGCCATTTTAGTGAAACCTTGCATATACATTACACGTATACAATACTTTGAACTATCACCTAAAAAAGTGTTCGTGATCACTGCCATAAAATTTTAGCCTTGTGTTTAATCTACTTCGGTCTAGCATATTTCAGAAGAAAATTAGCATGAATTATAAGCGCTGCTCTCAACAATATTGTGAGTTTAAAATAGTGGGACGGGTAATGCTCATAAAATTATAAGGTACAGTTCACGCTAGACAGCAGAAATTTTATACACAAGTAAGTGTAGATGAGTAAGCCAATGGGAAAATCTTAAAACCAAGAAGTTTTTTTATCCTCTAAAACTCCAATATTCACTAGAGAGCAGAAATTTGGTACACAAATTAATCTAGATCAGAGATAACTAGGAAAAATCTAAGAAACCAGAAGTTTCAATAAGGGTTGGGAAAAAGCACTGTAAACTCAAAATTAACTTAAATTTTATTGAAAATTTTCATACACATTGCACTTATCCAAAGTAAAAATTTCCTGTTTGGAAAAGTGGACGTGACTTCACCCATAAATCTTAGCTTTTTCTTTCATGTACTTCGGCTTAGCATTTTTTAGTCTATTACTCATGTATTTCCCATTAGATTTTTCATACTAGCAGACATAAAATTCGGCGGGGCCAGGCCCATAAAAATTTTACTTAATATTATACTATAGAGAGCTGACATTTTGTAGACAAATAGTCCTAATTGATTTAGTCAATCGGAAAATCCAAAAATTAAAGCACCAGCTACCCCATTTAAAACTTTGCATGCACATTGGGCATATCTATCCTTTTGTTTTATGTACTTCGGCTAAGCAGACTTTAATATTTAAATATATTGAGAAAATAGCCGGGATCACTCCCACTAAAATTGACGCTGTATTTTACATGTTTCTTTCCAGACGACTCTTAACAAATTGCGTACACACTGGCGACCCGTTGTAATAGCGCAATAATTCATTTTTAAGGTGTACAATCCAACATTCATCGTGCTCCAACCCATTATTTTATGTAACTATGCCATTTTTAACTGGCACAGTGATCATGAATAGAAATAAAACACACTAGAAATTTTAAGTTTAAAAAATGTTATCATAGAAAATTTTTGAAAAAGTAGTCAGATCCTCACAAAAACATAAATGTGAAAAAAGGCCAAGTTCCTATAAAAAAGTTCGGCCATTAAAAGTAGTGAGATATAAATTTTGACCAAGTTCTTGTTTCCTACAATACCTATCACTGAAATATGCTATGCATTATATAAATTTGTAGTCGTAAGGTTGTCATATAATTTCTAGATAATCTGCTAACTTGCCAATATTTTTAACTTTCTGTTAATTTTTTTATATCGGTAAAAATGTTGTCAAGTTAGCAGATTATCTAGAAATTATATGACAACCTTACGATTACAAATTTATATAATGCATATCATATTTCACACGCAAAGAAAAAATATGGTTGAGGCAACCATAATCAAACAGCAACATACTATGATTGAATTATGTGGTTGCAGTCAAATCATATTATTGTTAATAGAAGAGTAAACTTTAATTATATTATTATCTGAGTTAATAATAATATTATCTACAAGAACAATTGACTTTGTTGTACCTAATCTTATTATTGTTAATATGACAACACTATTGTAAGATGTGACTAAAATATAATTGAGACTCACCATACCATGATCTAATATTATATTAATATTGTTAAATATGACCACAGTATTATTTAATGTAATAATACTATTTTGTTTTTTAATTATATTTTTGTTGTAGCAACAGCTGTGCGTTAAATTCGAAATAAAAATAAATTAATATTATTGACATAAAATGTATATATAGAAATGTATATGTACTTACACGACATACAGACATGTCTGTATAAAGAGATACACAAATGTTTATATATTTTTATTGGCCAACCCTTTTGTTTATACTTTATTTATCTTTTAATTTATTTAACACCACCCGTGCACTACCGATAGTTTACAAACGAAATACTGAACTGACAGATATTTCTGAAAAAGATTTTTTTTAACTTAAAATAGTATGGTTTTAGATAACATTCTATTGTTATTTACATCATATTATTTTTAAATAATAATACAAATTATGTTGTAGTCATACATTTTTAACAAAACTATATGTTAAACTCTAACCATATCACACTTTTCTATGGATGTGATACTGTAATTATTAAATTCAAACATTACTCTGTTTATCGTAACGAAATAAATGTTTAAAATAACAATAACTAGTTTTCAACGACCACACATTTGTTTCAGAGAACATAATATTGTTTTCTCAACCATTCTACAACCATATCTTTTCTTTGCGTTCAGTGATAGGTATTGTAGCAAACAAGAACTTGGTCAACATTTATATCTCACTACTTTTAATGGCCGAACTTTTTTATAGGAACTTGGCCTTTTTTTCACATTTATGTTTTTGTGAGGATCTGAAATTTACTGCAACAAGATGTATATGGTTCGAAAGGTCTTAGGCCCCACAATTGACTTCTCAATTAAGTGTTATTTATCTTTAAGTGCCATTTTAGTACCGAATTAATTTTTTTTTAGTACAAAGTTGAGAGCCATTTAAATTCCCAACCTTCTGTATTTAAATCATACTTAAGTTTTACGAGCATACCATATGTTATTGTGCTTTTGTGTGTTTATTGAAAAAATGTACATGAACATCACGTGGTCGTATTAAAAAGAATTTCGTTTAATTTTCATAAATATATAACATATACAATACATAGTTTCATATCATGGAATAAATAAATAGTAAAATGCGTTCTGATGCTCTTTTGATTTCATAAAATATGCTTTTATGCAATTTTAATTTTCTACATGTTGATAACCTAACTTTCTTATCTACATTAAACATATTTTCTTTTAGAACTATCAACCTTTCACAGCGCTACCATACTTTCATAGTATTTAAGTGAGCATTTAATTTTACGACTGAAAAAATTAAACTGCATTTAAGTGCAACTTAAATTTAAGTGGCAATTAGCTAAATCACACTTAATATAGAAGTCAATTATTGGGCCTTAGTCTGTTCTTTTTAAATCCGTTAATAATTTTTAAAATCGGTAGATATTTAACTTAGTTATAGGTTGATAAGTGCCTCCGGGTACGAAAAACTGGGTTTTTATCCGTAAGTCAAGATTTTGGGAGTGTTTGGAAAATTTCAAATGCAGATTTTTGTTATACTCGACAATACCTACCAGAAGAATAGTAACACGCCGCAGGTATTTTTTTTTTTTTTTTTTTTTGTTACACTGTGTAAGAATTAAAATTAACAGCTTTTCTTTTCTTTCAGAGTACAAGCAAGTTAGTGAAACTCAAATATCTTTTAGAGTATAAAAGTGCATTTGTGATATCTATAAGTCCGTTTAAAAATTGCAGATTTATTTCCATTTCACTTTTCAATTCACCCACAGTGCGCTGTTACTGGATTTCAAGCGTACGTAGTTTAAACCCGTTTCAAATAAATTTCAGTCTATAGCACAATCAGGCTATACATTACACATGTATGCATGTAAATTGTACATACACCACAGTGTTGACAAAATTATAATCGAAAAAATTATAACAAGCAAATATTAAATTAAAACAAAAAAAATTTTGCTTCTGATTGTCAAAACGTATTAAGGTAAAATGTGAGTGAGAACTTTTACTCTACTTGCTTTTGATTTAAATTTACAACCTTTCTGAATATAATACGAAATTTTGTTATTGTTTTTTTTTTTAATGTAAATTATCGAAGAAATAGCAAACAGATAATGACAGGGAATGTATGTCCTCGCTTGTTGGATACAAAGATACGATTATTAACGTATCTTTTGAACAATAATTCCTTCTGCAAAATAAAAACCGACTTCAATGCAAAGATCTGATAGAAGAAGATAAGAAAAAGTACGTGGCCTCCGCCCAGCACGCCCATTAACATTAAATGCAAGATTGTGTGTTTTTCAGAGCGCAGGGTGCGTGTTAAGTCGGTAAAGCAGAACCACTTCAAATAATACATTAAATGTTTCTTTTTTTTAAATGTAGGATTGTGTCTATTTTAGAGCTTAAGGTGTGTGGTAAGTTTCCTAAAAATAAGTTAAGTAGAACCACGTAAAATAGAATAATAAATTTTAATGGGCGTAGCACAGCCCATTTTTTCAACTTTAAAATTGTGTAATTACAAGAACTAAAGGTGTATGCCAGGTTTCGCCGCAATCAAATAAGTAGAATATCATAAAATCAAATAAAAAAAAATGTGGGCCAATGGGACTAACTGGAAACAAAAAAAAAAAAGAATTTTTTACAATCGGTCTAAGATGTACCTAATTATGAAGTAACAATGTCAAAAAAAAAAACACAAACGAATTTATCCTTTTTTAAAGTCGGTTAAAAGGAATTTACATGGACTTTCTCTTCCTGACATTTCAATATGCCTTTAAATTTTAAGAAAAAATCAATTCATTCTATTTGACATAAAAGATTTTGCTTGATCCTCTCTATTCACTAGCCGTGAATACACATATGTACATTTAAATACATACAATAAATGACCACAAACAAAAAAAAAATTATTTTTCTTGCACCAAAAAAAAATATATTTATATTAACACTCACTTGTACTTGCACCACGACAATAAACAACCATTTTAACAAAAAACTGGCCTTTTCCAACAAAAATAGAAATGGATTTTTGTCGGCTTGAGAGGTATGAGTGAGTATTCATTCATTCGTTCCATGTTTTCTTGCTTTTTTCTAATATAATAAACAGACGCCAGCACAAAACATAAAAGCCAACATGGAAGCCCTAAGAATGCTTTCTAACGCCAAGAAAAAGTATTTCATTGATTTTTGAAACCAAAGAAATTTTTTATTTTGGAGAATGTTTTCTGTACGTCGCATTAAGTTGTTGTAAACATGATAAAAGAAAGGCGTAAAAGAAGAGAAAAGTTAAATGAAAATCCCAAACAAACTGGCGAGCATGTAAAATAAAGATTTACATATGTAAAGCCGATCATGTGAGCTGGGAGTTTAAGCTAAAGGATAAATATATATATGTATATACACACATGTATTAGAGAATGACAAAAGTATCGTTTTAATTACTCTTTGAGTATTGGTCGTCAAACAACTATGAATGGATACAGCTAAAAATAAAAAACACGCTCATATGCAAATACACACATTAATTTTAAACTATGTTTATACACATTTTTCAGATTAAGCAACACAAATAACTGTAACTAAAATGTATAGACTGTGTGAGCTACAATCATACCCATGATTATAAAAATACTCTAAGTATTAATCGGCTACACATGCGTATATACAAAGCTATTTTATTTATACACAAACACACATAAAGGAGGTTTCCAAACAGTCAGATACACACCCTAACATTTTCCATTCCATCTTATATACACAAATGTATGTCTACAGTGGCGAATGATGAAGAAATATCCTGAGTATCATGCGTATTTTTTCCGATTAAATATCCATAGCCTGAGTAAAAAAATACTCAGACTCTTAGTATGAGAGAGAGAGAGAGAAAGTCAATTCGTTTGACGCATTTTAATTTTTCGTATAAACGAAGCAGAGATGCCCCTTGTATGTTGGAATCGGTTATAGTCATAGTTGCTTGAGAGAAAATACATGAGCGTACGAATTGTTTGCTCTAAAATTATGATTAAACGCAATTACAACAAGTACGAGTGATATATTCGGCTGTGCCGAATCTTATATACCCTTCACCGGCGTACGTTATGAGTATTTGTACAAATACATAAGCACTTACATACATGTATCTATATTAGTTTTGTTAAAAAAATGGATCATGGATTTTTAGCTCTAGTGCAATTTATAGTGAGTGAACTACGGAATTTTTCTACAAAAGAATTTGGTTCTTTGATTGTATTTCCTTAAATAATCCTAGTATTGTACCTGCATACCAACTAAGCTAACTTATATCATATTTTCCGGTATTTAATAAATATTATAATAATTTCTTCGACCTTTTTTTTATTAATAATAATTTTATTTCCTGAAGAAGCCACACAACGTTGAAGCAAAATATCGGTATAAAATAAATAAAATTTTAAATTGATTACAAAAGACCTAAAGCTTAAATAAAATTTGGTATTTAATAAAACTTAATACTACAAAACTTTTAAGTGTTTCCAATCAAACATTTTACTACCGAAAAATGGCTTTTTTAAGAAGAAAGGGACAGTTGCAGGCAAAGGGAATATATTAGTGTTGTTAATTATTCGTCTTTTATATTTGTTCGAATGAAATTTCATGATTTTTTTCTTGTTCGAACTGACGAACAATTTTGAACTTTTGTTCGAATATTCGAACGAACGAAGAATAAAAGAATATATTCGAATAATCTTAAAAAAGTGTGCAAAAAACTACACATATATTTTAATTTTTTTTATTAACAAACGAAAAATAGTTCATTACACAAGAAAAACAAATAATTTCAATAACATAATTAGAAATATTAATAACAAAAATTAAAAATTTTAAAAACCTTTGACGCAGTTAACGCTGTAGCATAAGTTAAGAACTCCATGTTCTACTAATACTATTGAAGTAACAGAATTGCAAAAAAGAAAAGAGTAAATTAATATATAGAAAATTTATGAGAACTTCCAATCGACTAGACCGATTTTCTTCATGTATAAATTAGAAGATATACGATCATTTCACATTTAAAACGAAAACAAGGCAAATTAAAATCGGTCAATCCGGTTGAGAGCTACGGCGTCAAGGACACGCAGATCCAACAGAATATATCTAAAAAAGATTTGAACCTTCTGAGCGGCTTGGCCGATTTTCTTCAAACATAGCTAAGAACACTCTCGAACAAGTCACCTTTCAAACAGAAATAACTAATTCAGAATTAGTTCAGCCGTTTGGTGTCTACGTGGACTCGTAAATACAAACAGATACACAGACAAATATTACAAACTTACAAATTTTTTCGCTTTTTGTGACGTATTTTAAAAAGTTGGTATTTAATCTTTTTTTACGTTGTTCAATAATTCGGCTAATTAAGGCTTTTTAGAGAAAAACATTTTTTTTTCTAAACTCTTTATCAGGAATTGTAAGACACCTTCTAATTTCATTAAAGAAGCATTATTTTTTCCCAGCAAGAAAGCAAAAGATGAGGTTAGCGAACATACAAACAAGCTCGCACGAGTATTTAAAATTTGGAGTAATTTGATTACTTAATATCATATTGTTAACAAATTAAAAAGTTACGAAATGTAAAATACTTTTTAAACAAAGTTGTTAAGGAAATTGTTCGAATATTCGAATATTCGACAAAAATGATTCGAATAATTTTTTATTCTAAATTTTAAATTTTTGTTCGTTCGAACAAAAATGATAAAAAGTTGTTCGAATATTCGAACAATTTTTGTTCGAATGACAACACTAGAATATATTCAGAACATAATTTTATTTAAAAAAAATTAAATTTTCCAACCTTGGAATCTTTTTTTTTTACTTTAATACACATTTCTTTTGTTAAAAAATATATTAAATTAACAAAGAAAAAAAAAATTGTTTTATGTAGTTACTCATGTATACAAAAAAAAAATGGTTAAAAGTTTCCAGCTCTGCAGCTATTTTATATTTTTGAAATTTTTTGTGCCGAATTCTATAAGGTAAAATATATTTAATTTGTAAAGAAAAATAAAAAAATTAGTTTGACCTAGTTACGGTTATATAAAAAAAGTTTGAATTTTCCAACCCTGGAATCGAGCTTCTAGATTTTTGTGGTTTGTTATACCAATCTATTTATTTTAAAAATATAAAGTATGTTTAATTTATAGAGAAAATTAAGAAATTATTTTATTAGGATACTTTTATATAACAAAAAATTCAATTTTCCAACCCTGGAATACATTTTTATTTATTTTTTATTTTTAATACCAATTTAATTCTTACTAAAATATAAAATATGCTTATTTAACAAACAAACAAAAATTAGTTTTAGCTAGTTATTTTTACATGTTAAAATAAAGTTTAAATTTTGCAGCTCTAAAAGCGTCTTTTCCCTTTTGCTGATTTTCAATACCAATCTAATATATTTCGAACCATTTCTGATACACCAGTCCAAGAGCGAAGTCTCTAGCTTTTCTGGGAGCTTCGGAAAAGCGATTTCACATACAGACAGACGGACAGACGAGCATACACCAAGAGAAAAAATGACACCATACGTGCTCAAAATGACCACATTCGGTGTCAAAAGTGTATCAACAACGTTTGTGGTCAAGTTGTACACGCGTTGTCAATCTGACAACGAAATATTGACAACACAATCGTTTTCAAATCGAGCACAAATGTGGTCAAATTGACACCATACCGTTGTCAATATGACACCATGCCGTTGTCAATGTGACACCATGCTGTTGTCAATTTGACACCGTTCGTTGCCTATTTGGAAGTAAATTTCCGTTCCTTTCCCAATCTATTCACATAAAATATATACTAAAATCCATGGTTTCTTTTTTAAAACTTGTTTTATTAAATAATTCAAATTTAATTATATACAGACATACAACAATTTAAATTAACTTAACTCTAAAATAAATTTTTCCATTAATCATTGGATATATTGGTAGAGTTACAAATTCAATAACTAGTATTAAAAAAGTTTTGTCATGTTTTAGTGAACCTCAGTTTTTTTTTCCACGCAAAGAGCTTTTCTCTGAATTTCACACGTAGCCCTAATGGTGGAACTGCTTGCTTCAAATCTTCCTTTTTTAATATGGCAAGCTCCGAAATGTTGTGTTATGCTTAAAATTAAAAATATTCATAAATAATTATTTTTGTAAATAAAAGGTTTGATTTACTTACCTTTTAAATATTCAAGAACGGATTCCATATTTATGTTTTTAAGAATTCCTCAAGTTTATTATCTTCAGTGTCTTCAGCATCGGAGATGGGAGTGCACGTGTCACTGACCACCATGAACTCACCATTAACTTTTAAAAGCTCATGCAAATTATTTTCTCGCATATTATTATTAATTTCTTTACTAGTTTTCCAAAACATGCTTCCTTTCACCTTCGGTAACAAACAAATAATAAGAAAAACATAGCCGACAACAAAGGAGTAAGAATTGACAACAAAGCGTTGTCAATTTGCACACATTTGTTTACAAATTGACACCCGCGTTGTCAAAACTTAAAATTTGACAACAAAGCGTTGTCATTTTGAACACGTTCGTTTACAAGTTGACACCCGCGTTGTCAAAACCTAAAATTTGACAACAATGTGTTGTCAAATTGAACACGATCGGTAACTAGTTGAAAATGTGCGTTGTCAAATACCAATATTTGACAACATACTGTTGTCAATTTGTACACGTTCGTTAATGAATTCAAAACCAGTGTGGTTAAAAAAAATCGACAACGTAGGGTGCCAAATTGACCACGAACGTTGTTGGTTTTGCAACGTCATTTTTCCCTCAGTGTAGCTTATTCGTCTTCCCTATTTATAAGGACCCAGAATATACATATATACTTTATGGGTCGCATATGAATATTGTGGAAATTAAATACAGAATGACAAGCCTATTTATATACCCTTTACCATTTTTGGTGAAGGTATTTGTGCAAATACTCAATACGTACGTCGGTGAAGGGTATAAAAGATTCGGCAGAGCCGAATATAATAATAATACTCTTACCTGTTATGTATTTGATATGAACTAGTTAGGAAGATATTTCGTTACCGATATTATATTTTTAATATTTTTTTGATGATTTAAGATTAAAACTTCCCTTAAAATTCCTTTTTAATGGATCCGGCTACGAAGCTTCATAATGGCACACTGCTCTCTAGTGTCTACCGTTCAAGTTATCACTTAATAACTTAATGATTTTTTATATTTATATATTATGTATGTTCGGATATAGAAATAGAAATATATATTAAATATATATATAAATATATATATATATATATATATATATATATATATATATACATACATATATATATATTAATATATTAAATAGGTTTTTTTTGTGGATAAAATTTTTATTAATCAATTCTTTGATTCTTTGAACATTACCATATTAATTTGTAATTATCTTAGAACAATCGTTAACTATGGTTTATATCATCTCACTCCTTAGTTCGAAATCATATTACTTAATAGCACGTGTGATAAAATAAACAACATTTGTATCTTTTGATTTGAATAATGAAAAAATTACATATAAACACTAAATTTTGTTTGTTTGATTTGTATCAGAGGAAGAAGAATTTTCTGGTCGTTGATTCTGACAATCATTTTATAAAGTCAATGTTTTTTCTCTGAGTAGCCTGGCAACTTAAGCAATATACTCAAACATGAATGAAGACACACTTTGAAACCCTCAAAAGATGACAATCACTATAATTGATAGAACAACTAATTAAGTACCGGATAATGTGAGTTCATCCCCTATAACACAACGACAAAACAGCATATTGTTTGCCCATTTGTGTTTGCATAAAATCTTAAGGGCGCTTACAAATTACAAGAGGGTGCTGCTGTTTACTACTTACTGTTCGTTCATCATGGAGACGAGTGTGAAGGCAAAATTATTAGAAAAAAAAGTGATAAATGGAGGAATATTCTTTGAAGGGTGGTGTTATCTGTGGTTTTATTTACACGCAAATAAATTTGAAGCAAAATTTTTATTTATTAAATTTTAACTACAACGTTGTGATTGATTTTGTTACTTTGGAAATTACAATATTATTTGCACAGGTGAATTTGAAGGCTTTATTTTTATAGGTTTTGCTTTAGTTTTCGATGATTATTTTCTACCTGCTTGACTTCATTAACAGCTATAGTCCAGAGAAAAATTAGAAATTTTGCAAATATTTTAATTTACTTATTGAAAAAAAAAAACTTATTTGTTGTTGGTTATGCATGTCTAGATGCATTTCGTTGCTGCTCAAGCAACAAAACAACCATAACTCAAATAAATTCAGTAAAGTGCGACTTTGACTCACACAGGAAGGGTTCCGTACGTACACTATATACATACATAATGGGTGTTTTTTATTGAGGTATAGAACTTTAAGTTGGCATCACTTTTTTAACTGGCGGCCATTTTGTCAGCTGTCAAGTGATTAATATTTAGTTTGGTTTGCCATTTTATCATGAACAGGTTGACAAAGAACAACGCTTGCAAATCGTGCAAATTTATTTCGAAAATAATGGTTCAGTTCGTGAAGTTTACCGCAAGCTCCGTCCATTTTATGGTCGACATAATCGTCCATCAGAGCAATTAATTCGGTTAACCATGGATCGTTTTCGCACTACGTTTACTCTATGTGATAATACGCATCCGCAGAGACGTCGAACAGTGTGCACCGAAGAAACAATTGCCGATGTAGAGCAAAGTGTTGAAGAGGACCCGAATGAATCGATTCGTTAATGGAGACCGGTATAGAGCCATGATAACCGACTATTTTGTTCCCGAATTGGATGGCATGAATGCGGATGAGTTGTGGTTCCAACAAGACGGCGCTACATGCCACACAGCGCACGTCACAATCGATTTATTGAAGGAAACATTCGATGAGCGCATAATTTCGCGGAATGGACCTGTCAATTGGCCACCAAGATCGTGTGATTTGACACCATTGGATTATTTTCTTTGGGGATATGTGAAGTCGCTCGTCTACGCCAACAAACCAGAAACGTTAGGGGACTTGGAAGCCAACATTCGTGGCGTTATTGCCAACATACGGCCCCATATGCTCGAAAAAGTGGTTGAAAATTGGACCTGTAGAATTGGCTTTATTCGAGCCAGCCGCGGCGGCCACATGCCCGAAATCATATTTAAACATTAATGGCATAAAATTATCTTTATCCAATAAAGCCAAATTGATGGACATTAAAACGATTTTCTTGTGTTTTATTTCAATTCGAAGTTCTATACCTCTAAAAAAACACCCTTTACATATGTATATATTATTATACGAACTTTAACCTACATAAAGCCCCGTTCAGACTATTATACAAGTATTAATACTTTCATCACATTTTACGATACAGAAATCTAAATACATTCGTTGCGACTGTCAAAAAATCTAACGTAAAATCACATATTGTGTTCAGACCATCACACTTCAAATCAAATGTGTAATACAAGTAGAAAACAAAACAGCTGTTCAATGAAAATGTCTGTGCTATTCATTTACTAGCGGCGGCAAAACGCTTTCATGCAGGCGGGGACGTGCCGACACTTGAAAAAATTCAGCAGTTAAAAATATTCTATGTAAATAAAAGAAACAAATTTAAGAAAAGATATTACAAAAACGTTAAAAAATTACATCAACGAAATATACTTCCATACAATTCACTTATTCAAAATTTTGAGCCGATATACGTATGACAAAACATTACATCAATGACGACACGCTATCGGCGGCGAAACAGCCGACTTGGAAGTTTGGTTTGTGTGAAAATGCAACCCTGATCTAATGAAAAGTATTATCGTTTAGAAAATTTTCTAAAAACGAAAAAGTCTTATGGGATGTCAAAATTTTTATCGTATTGTTTGCCACTTTGAGGACATTTTGCGTTCAGACTATCGCACTTGCACGTATTATTTGAATTTTTGACAAGTATAAATACAAAGTATAATAGTCTGAACGCGGCTTAATCGAATACTATGGCGGTTTTTTGGCGAGTATATTAATTTTTTTTTAGTTTTGGCGGTTTTTTCGTTTCTTGATGATATTTTTAGTTATAGCGAATAATTTTTAGTTTAGGCGCTTGTTTTTTGGCGATTTTTTCAGTTTCAGCCTTGGCATTTTTTTCGGTTTTGTGTGATTTTGGCGCTTTTATTTGTTTTGAAATTTTTTTTCGTTTTTTGCGATATTTTTCCTATTGAGGTTGTTTTTGGTTTTTTTAAATCTTTTTAGTTCAGCGATTTTGTGTTTTGGCGATTTTGTGTTTTGCGAGTTTTTTTGTTTTCACGAGTTTTTTTTCGGTTTTGTGTTATTTGTTCTGCTGTTTTTTGGTTTTAGCGATTTTTTTTTAGTTTTGGCGATTTTTTCTAATTTTTTTAAGAGTTTTTTACTTTTGGTGATTTTTTTTTGCATTTTAGTGAATTATTTAATTTTTGGCTTTTTTTCGTTTTGGCATTTTTTTAATTTTGCTTTTTTTAGTTTTGGCGATTTTTTGTTTTGGCGCTTTTTTGTTTTGGTGATTTTTTTTCGGTTTTGAGTGATTTGTTCGGCTGTTTTTAGTTTTAGCGATTTTTTTAAGTTTAGGCGATTGATTTTTTCTCGATTTTTGGAGAGCTTTTTACTTTTGGTGATTTCTTTACATTTTAGTTATTTATTTTATTTTTGATAATATTTTTCGCTTAAACGCTTTTTTGACTATGGCACTCTTTCGTTTTGGCGTTTTGTTTTTTAATTTTGGATTTTTTAGTTTTAGCGTTTTAGAAAATTTCAAGAGTTTGCCTGTTACGGTTTCCGAGACACATCAAGTAGTCAAAATTACATTAACTTATAGATTACCCTTTAGTTTGATTTTTATAGTTACCATTTACCAAAAAATGGTAAAAGGGTATATATAGATTTTTTAAATCTAATTTTTAATTGGAGCGATCTGCATAAAAATACACTAACTTTGAACATTTCAAGTGTATCTATATAATTGCTTCTATATTACATTGGGATTTCCACATTTTTCGTTGCTCGCTTTGGAAAACCCTTTAATTTTAAAATTGTGAAGTATTTGCTGTTGTAGCGGTCAAAATTTTACATATTCTGTGAAAATTTCAGGTCCGAAGCTCTTACGGTTGCCTCGAAAACAGCCTGTGATAGATAGTGTTCCCTTTTCACCTTTGGTGTACAGAACCTTGAAAAAGTTTACAAAATTTCAATATATAAAAATTCTTCTAAATGCATGCATACATACATATACATGCATATACATGACCTACCCATTATGATGCCTGTGGAAAACACGATAGGTTTGAATAGAACATTCTGTATAACAATTCCCCAGCAGTTTTCCCTTATTCCTTATTCTCATATTTAAAAAAAAATTTTAAATATTATTATTATTATATTGAAAATTTAAAATATTTCCCACTTTTTGTTGCTCTCGCCATCTGTTTAGAATAGAAATATTTGGTTCTGGGAATTATTTTTAGAATTGGGCTGATGATTTGTGATTTGTTATTATTTCTTATTAATTGATAATTTCTTATCAAATTTCGTATTAAATTGTGTTAAAATAAAAAAATCAGAAATAAATCTAATCAGTTGGTGTTTAGCATCTTGCATTGAAATAACAATGAAATTCTATCTTCTATTCAGTTTAATTTATTGCTTTACAAACCTAACTAGGGCAGCAGTAATGCGAGGAACTTATAAAGATCCAAGTTAAACAAATATGCATAAATTTATTATAAATAAATATAAAAATAAAATAATAAACAAATATCAAATACCAAAAATAATTTAATTTTATTATTTAAATAGGATATCCGGGCAAATGCGTTGTACGCGGACTCGTTTTATCACCTGGTGATGTAGCCAAAAGTCCATTTTCATCTTGTGCTCGAATGTTTTGCGGTGAACAAGGTTTTATTGTTGTTCATACGTAAGTTAAACATGTATGATATTTAAAATCTAATACAATAGAGCTTTAATTTTCATTTATTTTAACCTAGATGTGGGTCTATACTGCCACCAGAGGGCTATAAGCTGGGAGAACCGATTGAACCAAACGCGCCTTATCCAAAATGTTGTGAAAAGCATTATATACCCAATGATAATATCAATGAAATATTACTAAATAATATTATCCTAAATGATTCAACAAAAACAAAATCATAGTCTCGATCATGTTACTTTTGGCACGAGGTGCGGACATGGTTACAAAGATGCACTCATATACATATATACTCTTCTATTTCGTTGTTATGAATAATAATGAAAATCGATTTTTGTCAATTTTGAATAATAACCAAAAATTTCGGGACTATTCTGCCTCAATTTCGATGTAACTTCTATATTTAAAAAAGTAACGACTTTGATTTTTTTAATTTATAAGAACAACCTAATCATATTAAGACTAGCTTTTTTAAAACCCAAGGAGCAAATTACGACATTCGACATCGATCAAAATTTCCATATAAACACATCTAAATAATTTTGATAATTAGTTCTATATCGAATGCAGAGCTAGTCAATATGCATACGAAAATAGTCAAGAGCTTTTACATAAAGGAAAAAAACGGGAAATTTAACGAGAGCCGGTACAAATTAAATTTAACTCCCTGTTTCCACAACGCACACGATCGACTTGAACAAAAAATTTTTATGAAAATCACTCATTATTTTAAGTGGTTTGCATACAAATTTTCTAGAAGAATCGCTTGTTTGTATTGTGGAAATTAGACATAAGATTCTATTTTGTATGATAAAAAATGAGTTACTTAAATAAATTTTGTGATTTCTTTCCGAAATATCCATGTTTATTATTGTATTTTTTCAATTTTGAAAATCGCTTAGAAAAGTTAATAGTTCGGAAATTGAGAAATTGAGAAATTTTGATTACCTTTTTCGAGGTTCTACTGTATTTTAAAAGCTACTACTACATATACAGGGCGATTTTTTAAGAGCTTTCGGACTTGATTAAAAAAAACATATACAATTTAGAGATATGTATGAAATCTTTATTTGAGTCGGTAGAACGATCTATATATGTGACAGCGCATAGAGAAAGGGACCTAAGGGTAAAAAAAAAATCAATTTTCACTTTTTTTTATGTGGACAACATCTGAGCATCGAGTGCGACCGATCCCATGCCCCAAAAGTGTTCCCTCCCAGAGATATGCGCGTTTTATTCAGTGATGGTACACCAAAGATACACGTATTTAAATCTTTAAAATGGCTCTTCTACTAAACAAAACAGGTTTTTACCCTTAGGTCCCTTTCTATTTTTCGCGTCACATATGTAATTCAATGTTTAAAAATGATTTAATCTAAATGTTCACCGCGGATACGTCTGAAATCCCAGTAAAAAAAATTGTAATTTGGAAGCACTAACAATTGAGTGAAGCAATACATTGCTTACTTGATGACAAAAGCTTCGAAAAATGCTTAAAAAAGCACTAACGTAAGGCGGGCTCTCTAATAAAGTAGAAAGTTATCACAAACAATTTTACAAACCAGTAACTTTTGCATCTGAGTATTACTTCTATGAAGAAATTTAGTAAAACAAAAAATGCATGGCTTTTTGGAAGCTGAATGTATTGCTTGTAGCTGGCTCATTTCGAACCAAAAAAAAAAAAAATGCCTTATTCATGTGCAACAGTAAGTGATTCTGTAACATTGTCTTCCTTACAAATACGCTTCTAGGGTCAAATTCTGGCACAGTCTCTCCATTATATCGGCCGGTCTTTCAGTGCATCAACGTGCTTGAACCTATAGACATGAGCTTTAATATAGCCCCACAAAAAATAATCTAAAGGCGTTAAATCGCACGATCTAGGCGCCAATTGACCGGCCCAAAACTAAAATAAACTGTTCCCCGAACTCGCCTCTCAATTGGGCCATTGATTCGCGTGATGTGTGGCATGTGGCACCGTCTTGCAGAAACCACATGTCAGACAATCCCAGTTTTTCCATCTTGGGGAAAAAAGTAACACAGACCCAATTGCTGCGAATGGCGCCGAATCGATAATCCACGGCAATACCACTGCAATATTTTCTTCTCTCCGCACTCAACGCGTGCGAGTTTAGTGACAAGATTCCGAATAGCTTTTTCAGAAGGTCGCCCAAACTGGTCATAAAATAGAAGTGCACGATGCACTTTCTCAACCGAGTAGGAATTTTTATAATAAAATTCAAAAATCTGGAAGCGTTGTGCATTTGTAAGTCGATTCATGGTTAAATTATAGACCAAACTGAACATGTTTAACAGTAACATGATACACTAAAACAGCTGAGTTGCCACACGCAAAGAAAAAATATGGTTGAGGTAAACATAATCAAACAGCAACATACTATGATTGAATTATATGGTTGCAGTCAAATCATATTATTGTAAACTTTAATAATATTATTATCTGAGTTAACAATAATATTATCTACAAAAACAATGAACTTTGTTACACCTAATCTTAGTATTGTAAATATGACAACACTATTGTTAGATGTGACTAAAATATAATTGAGACTCACCATCCCATGTTCTAATATTATATTAATATTGTTAAATACGACCACAGTATTATTTAATATAATAATACTATTTTGTTTTTTAATCATATATTTATTGTAGAAACAGCTGTGCGTTAAATTCGAAATAAAAATAAATTAATATTGTTGAAATAAATTGTATATATAGAAATGTATACTTACACGATATACAGACATGTCTGTATAAAGAGATACACAAATGTTTATATATTTTTATTGGTCTACCCTTTTGTTTATACTTTATTTTTTTATTCATTTGTTTAACATCACCCGTGCACTAGCGATAGCTTACAAACAAAATACTGAACTGACAGATGTTTCTGAAAAATATTTTTTTTTTTTTTTTAACTTAAAATAGTATGGTTTTGGATAACATTATATTGTTATTTACATCATATTATTTTTAAATAATAATACAAATTATGTTGTAGTCATACGTTTTTAACAAAACTATATTGTTAAACTCTAACCATATCACACTTTTCTATGGATGTGATAATGTAGTTATTAAATTCAAACATTACTCTGTATATCGTAACGAAATAAATGTTTAAAATAACAATAACTAGTTTTCGACGACCACACATTTGTTTCAGAGAACTTAATATTGTTTTCTCAACCATTCTACAACCATATATTTTCTTTGCGTGCAAAGACAGTGTTGCCAGTAAGAAAGTTGCTAAGCAATCACCCTTTTATATATAGTTTAAAATTTGGGGTATAAGCATCCTAGATATCAATGACGTTAAAAATTATTAGATCGGACTTGGAGTGGTGACAGAACATACAAAAAACTTCATTTTTATGCATGCAAAATTGTTTTTTCTAGTTTTAGAACCATCATGGAAATGAATGTATCTATCATCCTAGGGTATGCATGGCGCAATTTTTTACACACAGCAAAATTTCAACTTAAAATCTACGTAAACAAGATTTATTGAACTTTTTTGTGCAATGGTTTTGCTTCATATGTTTTGCATGTTAATTAAGAGTTTTTCTTTTCGCGGACTTTTTTCCGGGAATTCCCGCCCAATGCAAGACAATACAAAATATTTTTTTAATTTTATCTATTCCAACGAAAGACAAATTATAATTCATGAGATCGATTAAATAATAACGATTTATAACCCCATTAGTCTAAAAAGTAATACCATTCCAGTTCTTTGCATAATAGTAATTAATAAATACCAATATTATATGTAAATGCAAAGCGAAAAAACAAATTATATTATTAAAAAAATGTTACAAAATATTTCTTTGAAAATAAGACTTTAGTACAGAATAAACATTAACAGAATCGTTCTTTTTATCTGTATTTATTTTGTAATTTTTCTTTTATTTGCTTGCGCATTTCTGTTTTTACTTTTATGAATTGTTGTAGAATTAAATTTTGAACGTCGCGTTCCGCTTTTGGCAAATAAAGGCACATTAGAGCTGCAAAACTATCGATAGTACTATCGATAGTATCGATAGTTTTGTTGTAAATGCAATATCGATAGTTTTTTCCACTATCGATACTATCGGTAAAAAAAAACAAGTAATTAAAAGAATAAAAATAATCGAAGTCAGTAAACAGTAGCCGGCAGCTTTGAAGCAAATTATCCGTAGTTGATTTATGCTTTAGTACAGCGATGGAAAAGTTGGTACAATTGTATATTTTTAGCGCTATTTGAATGCCAAAAGTACCGTAGCACCGCAATGACCCATTTAGCACTACTGTAATCTCTTTATATTATATTACATGCCAAAAATGGCCTTAAAATATATTAACCCCCTTATGCAAAAAATAATGCGTGCTTGAAGTGTACATTAAAAAAAATTTCCATAGAAAAACCGGTTTTAACGTTCAATTATTTTTTTGCACAAGGGGGATAATCTTTAGCTCGAAGGTATTAGAAAATTAAGTAAATCAAACGATGTTTTCCGGTACTTAAAGAATTACCGGAGGAATGTTATTTATTCCAAATTCATCTGCAAATGTGGAAATTTTATTTTCCTACCAAGGAGAGAAGCCGACTATTTGCATCGACTGTGAACAATCGAATAAAAAAAGGTTATAAACGTAGTATATCGTAAATGTTACTTTTATATTCAGATCCCAGCAACTAATATTTTTTGTGCACCTTCTGGCGTTTTGTTAATTGATTTTTAGTTAATTAAAAAGTACAAGTATTAAAAAAATATAAATAAAGAATTAGGTACAATCGTACTGAAAAAATTAAAATTTTTTTTGAAAGTTAGTACAATTTGTAAATATGACATCGCATCCCTGCTTCTGTATACATAAGTACTTAAATACATATGTATGTATATGAATTTATTTATAAATCAAAGTGTTATTCGACAAATAGTAGTCACAAGTATCTTAATAAATTCAACATCGTCGACACAAAGATAAATTTTGGTGGTACTGATATCGCGACGGCCGCCAATCGTCTCTTACGATAAAACTTTAGAGTTAGTGTCTTAAAAGTTATCAACAATTTTCGCATTTTGATAATTCTAAACCATGGGTAGGCCCATAAAATTTTAAGTTCAATAAAAAAGCATATTTTCAATAATATGCCGCTTACGATAAAATCGAAAAAAAGGCTTTATATATTTTTATATACTAATGAAAATGTTGAGGACTCTGGATTTTTTTTCGAGTCAAATGTAGTTTATGTGGCAACTTTTATAAAACTATTCGATACTATCGATAGTATCGATAGTTTTACATAAAACTATCGAAACTATCGAGTGGAGCGACTATCGATAGTTTTGCAGCTCTAAGGCACATGTGTGCCAGATGTAAAATCGACCTTAGTTGTTGTATAGTTTTAGCTATTGTCAAAGTGCAATAACCTTATTGTTCCACCATCGCGTTCATAAAGTTAATAACGACACTCAACAAGGATGTGTACATACAAACTAAAGTTGCCATAATAAAATAAAAAAATAATGGGAATTCCCGCACAAATTTCCCGGGATTTCTTTCCCGGAAAAAGTGCGGGATTCCGGGAAAATTTTCCCGGGATCATGTTAATCTAACATGATTTATAGTAATTTTCAAAGAAAATTTTTCCTTTTGTAATAGCTTTGTTTCATGTTGATTTAACATTACCGTACTGTTAAATCAAAATAAAGAATCATGTTGAATTAAAGTTATTTCAAGTTGGAACAACATGCATTTTATTTAATGCAGTCATTGCATTTTATTAATTATTTAACTTTAACGTGTGTACTCACTCGTAAATTGAAACAGGCATCAGCAAATGTTTGTATGTATGGTTTCCCCGGCCAAAATTTGAATTCGGAACTCATAACGTGGTAGTTAGTTAACACGCTTACCGCTGCAGCCAAAACAAACCACCCTTAAATATTCTATAGATACACACCAAATATACAGTTTAAATCGTTATAAACTTTAATTCAACATGATTTAATATGATTCTAAATCAAAACTAACATACCCAGTCGGATTTTTATAAGCTAGCTCAAAATATGGGTGACTTTTTAATAACTCATTTACGACTAGCTTCTGAACTAATTCATAAATGATACAAATGTGAGTCAGTTGTTTTTTGCACAACTGTCTTCTTCCCGATAAGTATTGAACTAACTTTAAGCTAACTCAAAACTGATGCAGAGATTAGTGAGTTGTTTTTGTACAACTAACTTCTTCGATAAGTTTTGAGCTAACTTTTAGCTAACTCAAAGCTGATACAGTCAAAGTTCAGAGAGAAGATGCCAGCATAAAATTCATGTTTATAATAACTCTGTGCCGTTTATATTTTATATGGCGCGATGGCAAAGTGTTAAGTATGATGGCTGACAAACAAATTGATCACGGTTCGATACACGTTCTCGTTTCTAAAAAAATAATTTAAAATTGTTCAAACTTTAAGCTGACTAAAAAATGTTAATAAATAATGAGCTAAATCATAATTAACTAAATATGTATAACACTTTCTTTTTTATTTTTTTTTTATTTGGCATAAGCTAACTCATAATGAGCTAACTCATGGTTAGTTCAAAACTGATTCAAAACTGATGCACTCGTCCTGCGGCCACTCATTAACATGCAAAATGAGTGCTGATTTTAACTACCTCTGACTAATTTTTGGCTGATAATTCAATAACTCTGAGTTAACTCAAATTCCCACTGGGTATATACATACATATGTATGTATGTGGTATGTGTGTCTGTATGAATATACAAACAAATTTATACTAAATGAAAAGAACAAGAATACAATACAATATTAAATTTTGTGAGTGGCAGTCAGTCAGTCATAAGAATGTACAACTAACTACTTTTTTATTAAAAATATTTCATAATTTTTTAACCAATTCCACCGCAAATACAATATCGAATGACTACAACAAAAAAAAAAAAAAAAAAAAAACAAACAAATACCTACTATAACATTGCAATGGAGAGCAAGAAAAAAATAAAAACAAAGATTTACAATTTTTGTGGCTGATTACAATTGAATGAACATTGGCTGCTACGAGGAATAAATATTTAGTTATTTTTTTCCATCGATCACAAAATGAACGAAATAACAACAAACACCAACAAACAACATCAGCATGGTGGAGTGAAACTGCGGCAAATGGAAGTGGAAGTTTAAAAGACAAAGAGGCAAAAAAAAAAATGAAACTAAACAAACAACAGAAGCATGCAATAAAATTTCGAAAAACAAATAAAGCGACACATCTATCCAACCATCCATCCAACTATTCCACACATATTCAAGTTGCATAAAGCGGACGAAATGAAATGGTAGACGATATTCATTGGTTAACAAGAATTTAATTTTGTACGCGCACATACACATATGAATGCATGGATATGTATATGTATGTATGTATGTTGTATGTATGTATGTACTTATCGGCCTTAAGTAGTCAAGAGATTGTCACCATTTCTGTTTGAAAATGTGTCGTCTGTTGAAATAAGTAAATGTTGCCTTTTGTTTGAGTTACTTACTGGAGTAGCTGCAGTAGACTGGCAACAAATCTTTTGAGCTTTTGCACAAAGAATTGAGAATAATAATGGAAAAAATCTAGTGCATATTTAAACAACTACCAAATAAAGACAACATTGTTTCAATTTCTTATTAACCCTCCGAGGGGGTAGGGCGGGCATATAAGATCTTCAACAGCTCGTAAGTTTCTTCCGGTTTAACACCAAGACCTCACTCGCTCTTTGGCCCATTTCTAAGATTAGTTGAGAGTTTCTGCAACCCCAATTATAATCTGGTTCTAGTTACGTAACGGTGTCATGGACCATTTCGTGTTCCTACAACCATTTAAAGGTGCCCACACATTTGCAAAATTATTGTGCAATAATTGATATTGTAAAATAAAATTTCCTGTGTGTGTATATTATATTGGAATATGGCACAATATATGTTATAATAACGAAACTAGTGGACAGAATTGTAGTTGAAGGTGAGAAAGTAAGTGGCCAAAACTTTAATCAGGAAGCTCCAAATTGCTACTGGATATAAATAAAAAGGCGATGCGAGTCGTGATAGTCGCGTTGTTGGGTCACTGCTCGGTCAGACAAGCCCTATACCACGTTTACTATGCCCTACGCAAGTTTTTCCTTTCTAACTCTATTCTTTATGTCTTAGCTTCCCTACTTCGAAATAACAGCGCCTAAATATACAAAAGACCCTACATTTTCAAGTGAGTCATCAGACAGCGCAAATGATTGGATATTCTCTGTGTTGATCCGCATTGTTTGCGCCTTGAGGGAGTTTATTTTTAAGACCACCTTAACGGCCATCAGCTCAATCATGCGTAGATTTCCTGCATGTCAATGAAATTATGCGGAAGTAAACAAATGTCATCTGCGCAGTGCGGCTATGGAGGACACCAACGGATGCCACTATTTGGCTGAATTGTCTTGGCCATGATGTTGTTCACATTCAACCTTGTCTGACACCCTTTCTAATAGCTACTATATCACCGACCTGGTTTTCATGTAGCAGACGACAGTTGGCATCGGAGTATGGCATCGGAGTACAGAGTTTCTACAAGATGTGTTATCTTTTCAGGAACACACCTACATCTTAATGCCACCCAAACTGATTCGTGCGACAGGATATCAGTGGTCTTCTCAAAGTCCAGAAATGTAGAGTAGAGCGTTGAACGCCATTCAACTGATTGTTCTACTAACATTCTAAGACTGTTGGCGTGGTCAATGGACCACCTTGTGGTTGAAAAGATGACTGTAGCGATGCACTCAGTCTTGCGTTTACATACCATACTCAACAACGTTATACCTCTCCAATTTTCGCAGTTGGTAAGGTAACTTTTTTCCGGAGCTTATAAATGATACCTTCTTTGATATCTGTTGGTAGTTGACCATCGACCCAGAATGTGTGGATGAGTGGGAGTAGTATTTGTGCTCTGATATTTTTAGCAACTCCTTCGAAGGACGAATGGGAAGTGATGCGAATACAAATGTTACTTTTATATATAAAGCCAATCCTTTCCAACTGTCCACCTCACCCACTGTCCACCCGACACTTGGTGTCCTCTGCCACGCGAACGAGGCTCTGATGACCGATCGGAGGCGGTATAGCCTTAAACGCAGCGTATAGTAAATACCTGCAGCAACTCAGCACGCATGAATGCATAGTTGGCAGCCCCATTACCATTACCAGTCATTCGTAACAATCAGAAAAGGCCATATACTTTTGCAGGAGCAACTCCGGTGCTTTATTGTCTTTGCCGGGTGGCTTATTGCTTTTCAGAGTCCTAATAGCTTACTCTATTTCTTGAGATTCTGGATATTGGATGGAGATATCTGTTTTTTTTCAAAACGGTTCCTATCGCTACATAATGTTGCATCGGCTGCAGTTGGCATTGACAGCATATCTGCATAAAAATTTGTCCATATTTGCATCTGCTCTTCTTTAGATGAAGTAGTGCCACCGTCAGGCCCCTTGAGAGGCTTGATAATGGTTTTGTTTTTATTTACTAACCTTTTTGTCGCTTTGTAGAGATGTTTACTACGGTTTCCGCTGCGGCTTGTGCTTCAGCGACGATATCATTTATCCACTTTCGATTGTTTTGTCAGGCACTGCGTTTGATCATACGGTTTAGGGTGTTGTACTGCTTTTGTAGTTGTAGCGAGTTCTCGCATTGATGATTTCGGCTTTTCTCCATAATTATTACCCTTACGGCTGCTTGTCACAAACCCTAAAAGAGCTTTTGCAGGTCTTACAAAGATATCCCTTGATTGTGCACCAGTGGCATAATTGCGAGGGAGTGTGGGATGTAAGTGTATTTGATAGAGTCTCAATTAATACTGCTGCTGTGGTGGGGTTCATATTCAGTCTCTTTTCTAGTTTCGAGTCAGTTTTTGTTTAAATGGCAGCAATTTTTAAAAACGCAGTGTGGCGCCAAGTAGATTATAGTCGCGGCGTCTTTGGTTTCTCACGTCCAAAAGCGAAGTACACCACTTTTTTGCTGATGGTTATAAGGTTTATTTGATTTTCCCTTCGGTAATCTGGAGAGACCCATGCCGCCTTAAAAATATCTATATGTAAGAATACGATTAATTAGCCAGCTACTGCGTGACTGTTTAATGCGCCTATGTCTGTAAAGATGAAGCCGTTTTCGGTAATTCTATCAGTTCTGTCGTGGTTTCCCATTATGCCCTCGCGACCTGTATTGTCGGGCCCAATTTATGCATTAAAGCCCCCATTAAGACAATAATATCGCCCCTATGAGTAGCAGTGATTACTCTGTCAAGTTTGTCGTAGAACTCTTTCTTCACAGCTAGCTCGGATACTTCAGTCGGAGCATAGCACTATATGACCATCTTATTGCTGACACGCGTGCATAGTCTGATCGAGACTATACGATATGAGTGCGGTTCCAATGCGCTTCGTTGGATGTCAAGAAACTTACTCCATTAATTTTCGACTGGTTAGTATTTTTTTCTAGAATATTGAAAGTTGCGCCAGTTTGAGATCATTTTTCTAGATCCTGGCTACACGTTTCTGCCAAAAACCAAGCACATGGAGGTTGTATGTAGAGCATTCTCTGCACACTTGTGTTAGGCGGGGTGCTTCCAAAAGCGTACAAATGTTCCAAGTTCCTACTCGGCTGGTTAGCATCTTTTGCAGAATATAGAACGGATCACCCGTTTGATATAGTTTCTCTACATTCAGGCCACCTCGTCTCTGCCAAACCAAGCACACGAAGGTTGTACCTAGAGCATTCTCTGGTAGCCGGCCAGAGTGGCACAAGAGTACCGAATACACATACCCCAATACATTTCTCTCGGTGTTCAGCATAGTTTTAACAGCATACCACATTCCAAATCTAATCCATAATTTCACTCCAAAGGTCGGCGACGGTAATTCGGTTTGGTAATCGGTTCATTTTAAGATGACCTGTTGATTAGGCCAAAAACTCGCGTGTCGCCCTGATTATCATTTGCGCTCAGAATTTAGATGGGTGGGTATAAGGCGTCACCCTCGTTTCAGGGCCGCTGAGGTGTCCACTACTGCTCATTTGATTCGAAACTTCCACTATGCGCAAACCGTGGACGCGCAAACCGTGAATTTCGTTTACTTTTGAATATGTATATTATAAGAAAAATTACGGCATAATTACCGGCGTTATCGGCAGGGGATGGATTTCTATTTTTAATGAGAATTCGCAATATAAATACCGAATAAAATTCAATATAATCAATAAAAAATAAACAATTTGCATCCAAAAGGGATCTTTCTCCTTGCCGTTCCTCTAAGGATTAAACAACAAGGAAGCTTGTAATTCTTTTTTTTCTTTCTTCTCATTATTTTACTGACTGACTACAAAATTTACAGAAGTTTGAATGTGTTGGTTTTGTTGTTGTCGCCGACAAACAACAAGATCAGTAGTGATGAGTAGTTTATTGCTCACACCACCTAAGTTCAATAGTGTGGATGTCCGTCCGTCTGTCTGTCTGTCTATCTGACTTCTCAAACTTTTTCATTCATTCGTTCTTGTTAAAATTTTTTTCCATATTAATTTTCTCACTGATAGTATCTGATGTCGTCCAATAATGTGTGATATTGAATGACCAAAAAAAAATAAAAATAAATAAAGCACTATGGGACAAGGGGTAGTAAAATAATAAACAATGAAACAACTACAACAATATTTAAAACTGATTTTTTGTATGACACTTTCGATGTGAATAGATGGATGGATATTCATGCATGTATGTATGTAAGTAAATATGTATGTGTGTAAGTATGTGCGGTGACTATATGCGAAATTATAATGAAGAGGGGGAGCAGGAGGAGGGATTTGTGCCTGTTCAATAACGAGCTGGTTCAACCACTCACCAGCTTATCTGTGTGTGTGTGTGTGCAGTTGTGAGTGTGTGTGTGTGAGTGTGTTGTATTTTTAAGGGCGATATTCTTCTTTCTTATTGTTTTTATGTTACATATTTGTATTTGTAATTAATTACTAGTTGTTGTTATTACTTTTTTTTTGCATGTGTTTGTGTGTGTAAGTGTTTTAGTGCTTTTTTTTGTATTGTGGTTGTCGCTTATGGTTTTTTTTTCTTAGTTTGTGTAATTTTTTTTTGTAACGAAATCCATCCATCAATACAGTTTTTGAACGATAGTTTTTCTGAATTGATCTGATATTTAAAATTAGTTGCTGTCTTTAGTTCGTCGTTGCAAGTTGTTCCTCTAGATACAAAACATAAATTCAAGTCGTATCTTTAAATTTTAACGCGTAACGGTTTTTTAAATTTGAATTCAATAATAGCAAGAATTTAATTTAATAAAAAAAAAGTATAAGCACGAAAAGAAAAATTAAAGAAAAAAGTAAAAAAGTGTATAAAAAAATAAAAGTCAACTTAAAGCACAAAATATTCTAAAATAAATTACAACCAAGAAAAATAAATTAATATTATTAAGGATATAGATACAGCCAACTAATTATGGAATACAATTTATCTATAAGGTGCAGTGAAAAACAAAATTAAATATAATTAAAAATATAAAAAATCAGTACAAATTTATTTATAAGATTAAAACGCGTTCTTGGTAAATCTTTAATAAAAGAAAGGATAAGGGAGTGTGAAAAATTTTATCACTTCAAAAAAATAAATAAATAAAAATTGAACATTGAATTACAAAATTTTTGTTTAAGCGAAAAAAAAATATTGAATCATACCGACTTCCCTTTTTATACACGAAAAAATGCTAAAAACCTTTGAGTATACTCTTCATTCTAGAAATATGTCTCGTTAGGACTAATTCTTACAACAAGGATTTCGAAATGAAAAGGGCCACTTGGAAGCTTTCACAGATTTTTTTAGCAGAATTTAATTATTTACACATTTCATTAGCCCTAGTTTACACTATGTAAGTCTTATTGCTAAGCTGATTAGTTTGTTAGGAGAGAGAGAGAGACAGAGAGAGATAGAGAGACAAGAGAAAAGAAACTTTTCTGTTTCCCTCGCCTTTCTCTCCTAAAAAACTAATCAGCTTAGCAATAAGACTTGAATAGGGTAAATTAGGACTTACAGGCATAAGTTTTGCAACTGAGGCGTTGAAAACCAAAGGGTTAAAAATAATTAAGATTCAAAGTTGCTCTTGTTAAGTTTTTATTGATGGTAAAACTTGTGGCCTATATAGGGCAATTTAAGGACACACATTAAACTTAACAACTGAATGTCCAATATAATCGCAACAACAATTTGCACTAAAAAGAAGATAATTGGCCAATTTGTTTAGATTTAGCAGAAAAAAAGTTTGATTATTTAAAGTTCCAGCAACAATTTACATAAACTGTAAAATTGACAATTAAAATTGGTTAGACTAATCAACATGATTTATTTGCTTTGTAATACTTATTGCATATCACTAATCAGTCAACTTAAAAAATTTTGCTTTGGTATTATCTCAAAGTAACATAGATAACTGCTACCGACTCCCCCAAACGCCCCCCCCCCCCCTTCAGATTATTCTCCTCATGTTTGTCACAAATCGGAATAAAAAGGTTGTATAGCCAACTTATGCAGTATGAAACTATATTGCACTCATACGATGATACAATAGGTCGTCAGAAATGTATGGATCGGGTCCGGTTAGTAACAGATTAGATTCGATTGTAATACAATTTTAACTTCGCACAGAAAACTTTCTTTTCAAATTCACACCTTCAATTCAAAAAAAAAAAAAAATACAAATAATCAATTAAAAGTTAAATGGAGTCAATTAAACATTTGTTTAAAAATTTAATTTATTAAAATTTTGCTTAAAAGGAGATGAATTTTTTAAGCGACATTAAATTTGAGTACTAATGGTGTAGTGATGTTCCCCCACTACCTCTCCTACACAACTGTCAATCTCCCCTGAACATGGTGTACGTGGCTGACGAGGCTCTGACGACCGATCTTGGGCGGTATTACCCTCAAAAACGGTGGCGGATAAATCTCCACTATCAACTATCCTCCTGGAGACGTACTGGCAACCCCAGATCCAAGATCGGATGCAGAAGCCCTATCAGCTACCCATCTTAAATTAAGCAAAGATCAACGAAACCTCTAGTAAAAATAGAGGTCCTATGCTCCTTACAAGGAGCCAAAAAAAACCAAAAGAATTATGTAGTCTTCTGTTACCGAACAGCACCTTCGCTCTCTCTCTCTCTCTCTCTCTGCAGCCCCATACATGAGACTAAAAGTTAAGTGAACATATGAAATGAAGTCACGTTGTTTACGATTTCTTACATTTACATTATCAATAATTACAGTTGATATAGTATAATCAGTCACAAACTCTTCCAGAGATTTTTAAAAGATCATGATTAAGCGAATCATTGATATGATGGACCTACGGCCCCTGCATCAATAAATACGAGCGTCGAAAGTCACTGTCATTAACGGACTAATAGGAACATGAAATTGAAATTAGGATAAAATAAGATCTGCTTCCAAAAAGAACGACAAGACTGTTGTAAATTAATGATGTTAAAATTTCAGTCCACAACCTTTTTCCTTGATTGATTAAATTTCTTTATTGACTGAAAAAAATATATATTCACATTAATTAATAAAAATATTTCATTCAGTAAGAATTTAAACTACTGAACTTAAGCTCGATTAAAAAATTATTCCTAAAAAATAAATTTTCAATAAACGTGTATACAATTTATCAATAATGCAAAAAAAAATGCAAAAATCGTCATCACAGAAAATTTAAACAATTTTTTTATTGAATCAGCAAATTTTCGTATTCAAATATTAAAATCATTTTTTTATATTTTGAAGCTTTTCTTACATTATTTTCAATTGTCAATCTGCCGTAATTTAAGCAACTCGAGAGAAATTTGCCATCCATAATAGTAATTCTAATTTTGTTTGCGATGGCAGTTGATAAGGCAACAGAATTCCATTGCCCTCCATAATCGAGTCATTAAAAATTTTTTTTTAAATTTACTGACTACCAGTTGATTTAAAAAAAAAAATCAACTTTAAGTTATTTGAAAAGTAATGCAGAGTGAGACTATTGACTACCGCCTAGGACATCGCAATTTTAAAATAGTCAATTGATTACATTAAAAGTAATCCAAGTGTCAGTCAGTACTAGTTGCGAAATAGTTAGCTTAAAGTTAGTTTAAAGTTAACGTAATTTCCGACAGGGCTATTATGTGATTAACCGCATACAACTAATGTTAATGCATGTGTGTGCCTTTGCATGTGCGCAGAAAAATAAAAGATCATACACACATACATACATGCATGATGTTTGTACACGCGCTCATGCGTAGAAAGAAGCAAGTATCACAAATTCTTCCGTCACGAAGTGTTTTCTTCTTTTCTCTTATACCTAGAATACTCAAAAAAATTTCTTGCAAACAGTGTTATTAACGTTTGTTTTATAAGATTTCGCTATAGTAGAACATTTGAAAAATCCCTCATGTCGTGAAAGTTCTTATGAGATATCTTGTGCAGGACACTAATATACATATGTTTGCAAGAATACAACTTTGAATCATGCAGAATGCCAAGATCTAAGAGTCCTTTATGTAACTGATAAAACAATACACAGATATGTACACTAGAGGTGGCAAACTATCGATGACACTGTCGATACTATCGATAGTTAACTTTTTGTGACTATCGATGTTTTTATTCTTCATTCGATCAATACTTGAAAACAATCGATATTCAATATCTATAGCAAATGATACACCACTAAAAGCAAAAAATTTATATACATATATTTCTTTTCATAAACAAAAATAACTGGATGACTTAAAATCTCGTCAGCCTGGATTACACGATCGGCACAATGTACCAATTTTCGTCAGCTCAATGCAATAAAGTCATAAGTAATAAGCCAAAATGACATTATTACTTAATTATTTCTTGAATAAGTTTATATGGCGTTATTGTCAATGCAAAATGGTGTAGTAGTTAAATATGTAATTAAATTTCAATTAGTTGAAGAATAAGGCAAATTTACCTTGTTACTTATGAATTTATTTCAGTGAGCCGACAAAAATTGGTACATGTGCCAATCGTCTGGTCGCAGCTTTCCACTGGTCTGACTTATTTTTCATACAATTATTTTAGTTTTCTTATTTATTGAACTGAGAAATAAGGTTCTGTTTTGTTTATAACCGACTTCAAAAAAGGAAGAGGTAAAATCAATTCGTCTGTATTTGGTTTTAAGCATTGTAACTTCATAACTGGGTACTTTTTTAACCGATTGTAAAAATTCTTTTTTTTTTTTTGTCTGAGAAGGTATAGCGGGGATACACGCCCACAATTTTTTTAATTTGATTTTATGATATTCCACTTATTTAATTCAGCGAAACCTAGGAAATATCTTTGCTTCTTGTAACTACATAATTTTAAAGTTGAAAAAATGGGGAGGGCCACGCCCATTAAAATTATATTTCACGTGGTTCGTCTTAACCGATTTTTACGAAACTTGCCACACACACCGTGAGCTATTAAATAAACACAATCTTCCATTTAAAAAATGGACAGAGTCACGCCCATTGAAATTTTATATTTTATTTTAAGTTATTCTACTTTACCGATTTTTACAAAACTTAAAACTTATCCTGACCTCTAAAAAACACACAATCTTGCATTTAAAAAAATGGGCGGAGATACGCCCATTAAAATTTAATTTTATAGTACACATACTTCTTCGTAACCAACAGATTTTCAAAATTTTGTTTTTTGTTTGAAAGAGTTTACTGCCAGTTCTGTGTCATAAATTTTTTCCAAAATGGTCTATCAGATCTTTGCATTGAAGTCGGTTTTTTTTTGGCAGAATTATTAGTTTCAAAAAAATATTTTGTTTAGAATTTTCAGTGTAAATAAATACATTATACGAGAAGCGTACAACTTTGATACTATCACGATATAGTATCGTTGATACATCGATAGTTTTTCTAACTTTTGATAGGCTTGAAGCGATAAATCTACAGCATACATAAAAAGTGTTTCAATACTTAATGTTCTCAATACTTTTCATTTGATTTTAGTAACACACAAATAACAAATTATGAAACGTAGACAAAATCAATTTGTATATAAAAACCAAAAACAACAACAACAACAGCAGCAAAAAAAGCCTGATAAAGGAGTCATGTCATGGGATTGCTATATAAAAGTTCCAAACTCTTGAAAATAATTCTGGGTAAGTTGAGCAAGAAACAATTTCTATGCAGCGAAAATATGTACTTTTAAATATTTTAAGACTGAATTTATATTGTTGAAAAGTTTTCACGAAATTATTTGCATGAAACTTTTGTATTTATGCATACTTATGTATGTATGTATGTATGTAAAGGGTGTTTTTTTAATAGATGTATAAAACTTTAAGTTGGCAACACTTTTTCATTTGGCGGCCATTTTGTCAGCTGTCAAGTGATTTATGTTGAGTTTAGTTTAGCATTTCAACACGAATAGACTGGCTGACGCCTGAGCAACGCTTCAAATTTTGCAAATTTATTTTGAAAATCAGGGTTCTATTCCAAATGAATATCGCGCACTATGTCCATTTTACGGTTAACATAATCGTCAATCAGAGCAATTAATTGGATTAACTATGGAACGTTTTCGCACCATATTTACTCTAAAGGTGAAAGTACATAACGCGCGTTAGTGAACCTCATCTGTCAAAAAAATATGAAATAGTATTTTTTCATACAACAAGTTACATACGAAACTCTTTCACGCGTTTGCCGCAGAAAATTGGTTAACTCTCAACTTTTTAGCTCGTTGTATTGTTTTGACAGCTAATCAGCCCACAATAAACTAGGGATGTAACCGATACCGATTCCGATATATCGGCGATACTTCTGATTTGCCGATATATCGATATCGGCGATATTTTACTGTCTTACTTCTAATATATATATATACATATATACTTCTTAAATATTTTTAGAGCTGTTTTGAACAAACAATTCAATTTTCAACGCTTTTTTTTGCATAAAGCATTAAACACATTCATCACAGCAAGCTACCGACTACCAAATATCTAGGATAGAATACACATGTTTATATGAAAATAATTCTTTTGAAGACAGCAAGGCAACATGGCGGCAGGTTGTTGTCTATGCTGATTTTGTAGTTGTAGTCCAATTAAACTAATTTCTATTTCGTTGGGTACAATGAGAGAATTCAGTGTTGCCAGTATAATACAAAATGTTGAATGAATGATTTTGTACAATTATTTCATGTTATTTAACAGAAACAATATCCAAAAATTTATGTAAAGAATAAACTGATTAATTTTTGTACTTTTACGTGAAATAAGTACATTTTAAAAGAGTAATTAATTTTTATAAATGCAAAATATTTAAAAGTGGCAATACTGAACTATGTATTTGTACTTGAATATCAGCTGCAGATGGTGCTGCTGCCATCTCCAAAATAATTAAGTAGCCGGCTACGAGGCGACAAATGCTGCTAGCGGTATTTGAAGTCGTGTGTTCCTGTAGCCTGCTGTGGTGAATGTGTTTAATGCTTAACAATTAAGAGAAATAACGTATTAAAAGCTTTGCACCGTATTAATGAAATGTTCTCTCAATGCTAAATAATGTATGTATTTTGTTAAAAAAATAATTTGTTTTTTGTCAATTTCAAAATGAATTCAAATATAAATTTTAAATATTAATAATCTCTTACAGTGTAATTTTGTATAATAAAAGAATTACTCTACTTGAATTTTGTTAATTTTAGATTGAGTTCAATTTCAATATGCGTATCGCTATCGGAATCAGTATAGGCAATATTTCTTTTTGAGTATCGGTATCGGATCGGCGAAACGGCGTATCGCTACATCCCTACAATAAACAAAAGAAAATTTGAAAAAATTAAAGCCATGGAGTAAAAACTTATTGAATAGTTTGGATAAAACAGGATTTGAAAACATTCCAAGAGCATTTTTCAATGTTAAAATAAGTAAAAAAAAAGCTGATAGAAAATGCGTTTATAACGCGTGTTGTGTAACTTGCCATTTTTCGGGCGGTAAAGTTTTCAAACGCGCAACTTGTAGACGAACTGCTGACGCGTGTTATGTACTTCTACATTAAATGATAATACGCATCCACAGAGACGTCGTACAGTGCGTACAGAAGAAGTCATTGCTGCTGCAGAGCGTAGCGTAGAGAAATACCAAAATCAGTATATCCGCCCTAGGTAGACCACTATAGAGCCATGTTTACTGACGTCTTTATTCATCAATTGAACAACCATCATGTGCAGGAGCTATGGTTTCAACAAGAGGTCGCAACATGTCACACAGCTCGTACTACAATTGACCCGTGAATTGGCCTCCACGAATTGCGATTTAACGCCGTTAGACTATTTTCTGTGGGGATATGTGAAGTCGCTACTCTACGCCGATAACCCCGAAACGATTGCCCCTGGCAACTGGTCAATCAATGGCCACAAATGTTGGAAAAAGTCATCGAAAATTGGATCTCCAGATTAGACTACGTCTGAACCAACCATGACTATCAATGCCAGAAGTCAAATTTAAATTATAATGCCAGAAGATTTCATGTCAATTTAAAAATATTCATCTTTATTTTATTCCATTTAAAAGTTCTATGCCTCCATAAAAAACACCCTTTATATACATAAGCATTTATGTATGCATGTATGTATATCAGAATCCATTGGGAGGAAAACAAAACAGATAAAATAATTTGCCAAAAATGCACCATTTTATCTACATCAGACTCTTCTCTTGCGCTACTTTTATCACATTAAGTTTCGTGCAAAAAATTTGGTGAAATTTCATGAAACATTTCATAATGCAAATTCGGTAGAAATATACAACACGAATCTAAGCAAAACATAAATATGTAAATCAATAAAAAAAATTTGAAGTGAATAGCAATGCGAAATGTAAAGCATCCCTAAGATACTCAGCCATGTTTACAATGCGTGTGAATGTTGTGTGAATTTCCCCGTCAATAGAACACAACAAACCCGAGGAGATACACTCGCACACAAATACTATTGAGAATCAAATATGGATATGTGTGTTTTGTTTAGCGATTTCATAACGCAGTGGGCGGAGCTTCAACAGTAGAACAGTGGTGTCAAAGTATCAGCGTTGCCGCCTTTCAAAAAATTATTTTAAAAAATGATACGGTATTCAAATTTAATTATTTTTTTTTATACCAAAATATTAACAAATATTTTTTGGGCTACACATTTAAATTATTAAAAAAATTGTGAAGAGTAAGTATTAAAGCATTATAAAAATAGTTTTATATATGAAAGGCGTGAAGTGCAATTTTAGGAAACATTTTTTTTCTCACTTTAAAAAAATGTAATATGTCTGACGTAGATTTTCTATTGGTGAAAATATTTTCACAGTACAGTCGTCTCCGCTTTTTTGGAAATAACCAAAACCTAATTTTTTTTCAGTTATCCGATTTTTTCTCTAAAACGTAGTTCGGATTACTGAACTTTTTTCAGTTAATCGTACTGCTTAAAATCGAAAATATCTAGCCACTTGCATTGACAATATAATATAAAGATACAATAAAGTACGTAAGAGCGAAAAGGACAAATATATTTTGAAATTAAATATTTTAACGGACAAAACATGCACAATTTTTTCAGCATTAAGTTACACTAATAAATTAATAATTTTCTAATAAATAAATTTGTCATTGTTTATTTTTTCACTAAAGCGAAGTAAGTTTCATACAAAACGTAGTTGTTGGCTTGCTTTTGGTTTTCACTAATACATTTTCAGTATAGCGATGTTTCGCTAAAGCGAAGTGAATAAGACTAGCTGCGTTTAAAATCAGTGCAGGGATTTGTATCGCTTTCAGCAATCCAATTTTTTTCAGTAAAGCGTGTTGCGCTAAAGTGGATTCGAATGTACAACTCAAAAAAACTATTTGATAATAGACCCCTTCAAAAGACCACTTACAAGAACTTTTAAGATATGAGGGATTTTTCAAATGCTTTACTACAGCGAAATCTTCTAAACCAAACGATAAACAACACTAATGGCAAGACATTTGTTTCAGTTATTGCATGTAAAGGAGCCAGACTCCTGCACAAGACCACTTACAAGATTTTTTAAGACATGAGGGATTTTTCAAATGCTTTACTACAGCGAAATCTTCTAAAACAAACGCTAAACAACACTAATGGCAAGACATTTGTTTCATTTATTGCAGGTATAGCAGTAAAGAAGAAAATACTTCGTGACGGAAAAATTTGTGATGATTGCTTCTTCAAACGCATGGGCGCATATACAAACGTCATGTATGTATATACATACACACACACTTTGTGTGTATGATCTTGAAAAACAAGATATATGTATTTACATTTCAAGCCTGTTTACGTAGCCCTCTATTTGATACATAAATTATCAAATACATATATTCATATGTATATCCAAAAAAACAATGCGGATTTGGCAACAACATACACAACAACAACAACAATAAAACATCAGATTCTACAAAAAAAAAACGATTTGAAAATTCTTTGGTTTTAAAAAAACATCTCTTTGTTTCAATAACTTATTTCTTAATTAAATATCTAAAAACTTATTGTAATTGCAAAGGGTGTCCCAACAAGAACGCAAGATTTAAATTTTAAATAAAACACAGGTATTTAAAAAAAAAAATTCATGAAACTTTATTATATCGTAAAGTAGACAAAATGAGGTTATGTGTGGAATAACAAATCGGGCAGATGGCCGCAGCGGCTTTGCTGGCACACACGCGATCTTTTAATGAAATTTTCAATGGCCGTTTTGCATAACTGCTGCGGTATTTCATTAATGCAGCGTCCAATTTCCTCTTTTAAGGCTTGAGTCGTCGTCGGCTTATTCACGTAAACCATCGACTTCAAAAAACCCCAAAGAAAAAAGTCTAATGGTGTTAAATTGCACGATCTAGGCGGCCAATTCTGGTCTCCAAAACGTGAAATAACACGACCGGGAAATGACTGATGTAGCAATTGAATTGTTTCTCTGGCTGTATGACATGTGACACCGTCTTGATGAAACCACATGCCCTCCACATTCATTTCTTCAATTCTAGGCACGAAAAAACTGGTTATCATTTCACGTTACTGAACACCATTGACTGTTTGCGCTTGACCTGCGTTTGAGCGACATCATCACGTACATCTGCGACATTTTCGGTCGATCGACCTGGTCGAAGGCGCGTTGTTGTCTTTACATCACTAACAGACCCAGTTTCGTCAAATTTATCCATTAATCTCTTTACAGTTGACTCTTTTGGAGTATTATTGTGACCTCAAATTGATCGCAAATTTGCGAACTGTAGCCGCAAAACTTTCACCATTTTGGTAAAACAATTTCACAATGAGAATGCGTTGTTCATTCGTGTAGCGCTCCATTTTTACTAACCTCGTACCTCCTACTAGCAAACAATAACAATTGTTCAAACGTCAAACAATGACACTTCGAATGGCGCCAAATTTAAATCTTGCGTTCTTGTTGGGACACCCTTTACTTATCAATTATGGAAACATTTTTTCACAGGAAATTTAAAAAAAAATTGTTGAATACCGGCATTTTTGTTATTGAAACTGGTATTTTTAGTGTGTAGTTAAATGAAAATTTTACTTTTACTTAAGATCTTTTGTTTTTGTAAGAAACTTGCATAAAAAATACTGGAAATTAATTGGAAATTTTCTATAAAATATGCGAATGAAACATTAAACTTTCACAGTTAATAGTTTAACCTAAATTTATATAAAATATTTGTAAACTATTTGCAATCAGTGCGCAAAATCAAAAACATTTTTGATAAAAAAAAACTATGATATAAAAAATATTAAAATGTGCTACAGGTGCACGTGAGTATTTTATCTCCAAGTGGTTGCAAGTTATAATCTTAAGGGATGCTTTACATTTATACTTATATTTGATTTAAATTGTAATACGTTCCATTTATGTAAGTTACTTCTTTTCATTAACTACGCAGATTCCCTGGAAGATCAAGAGGGTGGAGCTATGTACATATCGTGCGATGTCTCAAATGGAGGTCCTGTGGAACCTGAAACGGGATACGTTCCCAATAATCCATTATTCGGTTTGGCGTTGGATAGTCCGCAGGTAAATTTCGGTTTAAGTGCAAGACAAATAATTCAAATCAAAAGCATTTGTAATAACATAATTAATATAAACGTGAAGCCGTCGCTTAAAAAATACATTTAAAACTAGAAAAAAAAGAATTTAAGGAATTTCTAACAAAAAAGAGTAAGAAATAATTTAAGCAAACTAAAATAAATATTTTAAAATAAAGTGTTGTGTGTGTGATGTAAAGGAAAAATTAAGCAGAATTTTTATGCCTACAATTTAATTAATTTTTTCAAGGTAAAAATTTTTATTAACTCAAACAATTACTAAACACAATTCGGAAGCAATTTCAAATAAATATTTACAGCGAAAAATAAATCAAAACTATGAATAAGAAACACATTTAACCGAAGGGTCGTATTCAAAAAAACTTAACAACGCTTTGAAAAGCAATGTTAAGTAAAGTTGTATTCAAAAAAAATTATTATATCATAATTCTAAAGTAAACGTTTGTTAAGGCTACTTTGAGTTGATATTTCCAAAATGTGTATTTTGTACCTCAAATATTTTTGTTAATAGATTGATTCATGTTACATCTGAAAATTAAGCTAGAAGTGCTAGCTCTTATCTTAAAGCTATTATTTCTGTCATGTGATGGAAAATATCACTAAATTAAAAAAAATATTAAAATAAATACAATTATACAAAAATGTTTTAGTGATGTACATTCAAACAAAACGAATCGAAAAAAGCTGGATATTCAAATACTCATTTCGTTCGAATAAAATAAATTGAGATAATTTTTTAATGTTCATCATATTTTTTTTACTTTTACTTCATAAAAATGTTTATCAGTTTTGCTTCCATGTCAGAAGCTTATATTTTATAACTTAGGTTGCTTAACTTCAAGATAATAAAAATGGCGCATATTCAGAAATCGTAACCAAAGTCGAAACTAATAAAACAGAAACTAAAATATAGTTCATAGATAGTTATAGCTCTTATTCACAATTCATAACTAGTGTAGCAACTGCTTTCAGCTGGTAAACGAAATGCAACCTTGCATATTTTTATGTGAGAGCATAAAATGTCGATAATATTTTGAACGATAAATTCTGTAATTAATTAAATTTCCTTTAAAATTTCCTTTAATTTAATTTCCTTTAAAAAAATTTTCAAAATCTATAAAAGTAATTTTATGGTTATAGTCTGTATATAAATCAATTAAAATATGGGCCTGTAAAAATAAATATATTCAATAGAATTTTGTTGACCAAAAACACATCTCTAATTTATTTTATTGCTTTATATGGATATTTTTTTGTACTAAATAGAAATAAATGCAAGAAATAAAGATAAAAAGGAAAGCTTATTATATAGAAAAACTTTAGAAAATAAAGAGTATTTGTTGTTTTGTGCATTTTAAAGAGCCACAAATTCATTTTACTTTTCAAATAAATTGTAAATGAAATCAGTCAGCTGTTCTTTGAATGTATTAGTTAGTTGGCATTTAGTTACAGCTTTACCCATAATTAAGTGTAAACTTTTACTGCTGAAAGTAATCAACTATGAATAACTTAAATAGGTACTTAAAAAAGTTAACACTTAGTGATAATTTCTGAATGTGCGCCAATGTATTTAATAAAATAAAAAATTAGTTGAATACTCGAATAAAATTGTATTCGATGTTGTACATCATAAGCTGTGAAATGGTTGTTGAACATGGTGGTGTTACCAGAATATATTATTAAATCACAAAATAATTAATGTTGTCTTTTGAATACAATTTCTCAACAAAGCAATGTTAGCATTAAAATGCTTGGTAACTACTATGAACTTTAAAGCTCAAGTAAAATATTTTTTTGAATAAGGCTGTAGGTTAGGTTAGGTAGGTTAGGTACGGGTGGCAGTCAGAAACCCGGACTCACTTAGACCTTTTTGTTCCATTGTGATACCACTCTCTGCTTATGCGGTGTCCCCACCGTCGAACCAACCAGAGCTCAATATAAAGCTACTAATACGTTGAAGTTCAACACTAGCAACGTCGGAAAGTTCCCTGAACTCAAGAGCGCCCATTGTGGTCAATCTCTTTCTTGCAAGTCCAGGACAGTGACAAAGAAAATGCACTATGCTTTCCTCTTCATCAATGTCCTGGCAGCTACGGCAGTAATCATTGTGTTCAACCCGTAGCCTTTGTGCATACCTACCTATGAGACAGTGTCCGGTTAGCACGGACACTAGTATCGATATTTGTTTCCTATTTTTCAAAATTAAGTAATCAGTACCTTCCTTATTTAGGTGAGTCCATAACTGCCTTGTGATCACGCAATCATTTCTTGTGAACCACCTTCTATTTGTTTCCTCTACTGTCTTGCGCCTAAGTCTGAGTTTGCAAGACGGTAGGGGTAAGCCCACACATTCCAAATCCGGTGGAACCTGTAAGGTTGTCCCAATTCTAGCAAGCTCATCAGCCCTGGAGTTCCCCTGAAAACCTCTATGCCCCGGGATCCAGATGATCCTAATATCAAACTGCTCTGCCATCTCGTTTAGAGATGATCGGCAGTCGAGGGCTGTTGTTGTTCTTAGAAGCGGGGATTCGAGGGTCATAATAGCTGCTCGACTATCAGTGTATATGTTAATCAAAGTCGTTGAAGTGACCTTCACTCTCAACCAATCCGCAACTTCTCTTATAGCCAGGATCTCTGCCTGAAAGACGCTGCAGTGACCCGGAAGTCGCTTTGCAATGCGAAGACCTAAAGCCCTCGAAAAGACTCCATAACCCACACCTTCGTGTGTTTTGGAGCCGTCCGTATAAAAATCAACACCTTTTCTTCTACCTGGATCCACATTTCTGTTGATGGTATCCAGGTTTTAATAAAGACGTTCGTGTAGTAGAGCAGGGGAAGTTTGGTCAATCCTCCATCCCCTAACTTCGACATCGAGTATTCTACAGTGGCCGGCTCCATTTCCATTCCACAGAGAGGTACATCGAAGACGGATTGCCGAGGACGTTGCCATCTCCTTCCCTACTAGGTCCAATGGTAGTAGATGAAGGAGCATTCCCAGTGCATCCGTAGGAGTAGTGCGAAGAGCACTGGTTATATACAAGGATGCAAGTCTTTGCACCTTGTTTAAGATATGTAGATACGTCTTTTTCTCCAGGGACGGCCACTATACAATGATGCCATACATGAGAATCGGACGTACTATATATATATATATATATATATATATATAATAAGGCTGTAAATATGTACGGAATTTTAATCACAGTGGGTAGCAAAAATTGCGAAAAGTTAAAGGCCTTATTCATAAAAAATATTTTTGATTTATAAAATGTTTGTTTTTTTTTTGTTGGAAAAAATTGTTTTTTTTTAAATTTTTTTTCGTTAAAAAAATGGCAATGTTCATCCATAATACATATCGTCGTCTTTCTTCTCAAACCACGTAAGCGCCATTTTTTCCAAATTGACTTTTTTGGTTTTTACGATAAAAAATAACATTTTCCAGCCGCGTGCATTCTCATCTTGACAACTTTGTATGAAAAAAGAAAAATTAAAGCCATTTCCAAAACCTCGTAAGCGCCATACAAAATGACATTTGCATGAAAAACGAATGACTTTCATACCTAAAGTTGGAAATAAAAAATAAACAAATTTTTCCCAAAAAGGTTCTACACCCTCCACAGGGTCGCAGACATGTTTTGTAAAAAAAAATTTTAAACACATATTTACAAAGATATTCCCCCTTATGCAAAAAAATATTTTACTTTAGCTTTAAAGTTCATAGTAGTTGATAAGCACTTTAAGTCTAACATAGCTTTATTAAAAAATCATATGCAAAAGACAACTTTAAATATTTTGTGATTTAATAATAAATACTGGTAACACCACCGTGTTCAACAACCATTTCACAGCTTATGATGTACAAAATTGAATACAATTTCATTCGGGTATTCAAATATTTTTTTTATTTTATTAAATAAATTTTTATTATCTTGAAGTAAAGCAACCTAATTTAAAAAATATGAGCTTCTGACTTAATAGGAAAACAGATAAACACAACCATAAAGTAAAAGTAAAAAAATGTGAAAAATTATCACAATTTGTTTTATTCGAATGAAACGAGTATTTGAATATCCAGCTTTTTTCGATTTGTTTTGATTGTATGTACATCACTAAAACATTTTTGTATAATTGTATTTATTTTAATATTTTTTTATGGATTTTGCTATGTATTTCGAAGCAGTTGGATAATTTGGTGATGCTTCCCATTACATGACAGAAATAATAAATTTAAGATAAGAGCTAGCACTTCTAGCTTCATTTTCAGATGTAACATGAATCAGTATGTGCTATATTAGTAAAAATATTTGAGGTACAAAATACTCATTTTGGAAATATCAACTTAAAGTAGTCTTAACAAACGTGGGTGCCTACTTTAGAATTTTTATACAATATTTTTTTTAGAATACAACTTTACTTAACATTGCTTGGCAAAGCTTTATTAAGGTTTTTTGCATAAGACCCATTAAGTTTTTTTTCGTTTTCTGAAAAATGAGTCCTTGGCGCTTACGTGGTTTAAGAAGAAAGGCGACGATATATATATATATATAAAAATTAATAAGTGGTAGAAAACTGGGAAAATTTTCCGATTTTTATTTCCTTTTAACCAGGTTTTCAATCTGAATTATGTTTTGAACAAGAGCTAACCTAAAAAAGGTTACCACCATGCGTATTCGAATTAGGTTTACCCACCAGGTCCCCCCTTTGTTACATTTTTGAACTAGTAAAAGGAATAAGTAATTATGAATGACTATAAGTTTACATCAACAGACACCACACGGAGGGGAAAACATATGAAAGCAGCATAGCATGTTGTTCCGTTCTGCTAACTAGTGTTTGTCTCATTGTTAAATATTCCTTGATTAATATGTGAACTAAAAAAATTAATTAATTATCTTTTCTTAAATAGCTGTTGTTGTTATTTACATTTATTTTCTTTTTACATACTATTACGACTACAATTTGAAGCTGAAAAAAGTCAGCCAGTGTAGCAATGGTAAAGTAAGAAAATAAAAAACATGTTGATTATTGAGTTCTTGTTTCAACTTTGTTATTTGTTGTTGAGCTTCTCATTTGTTTTTAAATGAAAGTTTATAACATAATAACTCTAGTTGTTGTAAGAAACTTCGGATAAAGGTTCCCTGCATTAGCAACAGTGAAATGCGAAACCCCTCAATAATCAATTTCAATGTATTTTTAATAAAAAAAAAATATTTTACTACCCAGCTAAAAAAATTATATATAGTCCATATTTTTAATATATGAATTTATATAACTATATATGAATATGTATGAATTCATGTATGGAAATATATGGGATTATACATGGCAAAACTATTATATATGAACTAATATATGGACTCATATATGAATCGTATTATAATAAACGAGCTCATATATGGAAATTTAATTATGAAGCTCTTCATATGTATGTGGATCCATATATAGAAATAAGATTTAATATATGGAGCCATATAAAAATTTATGCATACATGATATCTCACATAAGATCGTTTTTGCAATCAAAAAAGCTTGGATTTTATCACTGGTGAATTGGAAATCCATTAGAAAATATATACGGTATGCAAAGTTCATATGCGTACCCTCAACGTTTAAAAAAGAAAATCTTTTGTTACAAAAAAAAAAACCATTCTTGTATGATTTTATACATAGTGCATCAAATAATCAAAAGGATAATCCAGTCATTAATTTTATCGAAAATAACAGAATTCTCTAGATAAGAAACAAAGTTCATATTACTGCAAAAAATTATGAAAACTTGTTGCGACGGATTATTTTTTCTTTTAAAGGGTGTTTTTTATTGAGGTATACAACTTTAAGTTGGCATCACTTTTTTAACTGGCGGCCATTTTGTCAGCTGTCAAGTGATTAATATTTAGTTTGGTTTGCCATTTCATCATGAACAGGTTGACAAAAGAACAACGCTTGCAAATCGTGCAAATTTATTTCGAAAATAATGGTTCAGTTCGCGAAGTTTACCGCAAGCTCCGTCCATTTTATGGTCGACATAATCGTCCATCAGAGCAATTAATTCGGTTAACCATGGATCGTTTTCGCACTACGTTTACTCTATGTGATAATACGCATCCGCAGAGTCGTCGAACAGTGCGCACCGAAGAAACAATTGCCGATGTAGAGCAAAGTGTTGAAGAGGACCCGAATGAATCGATTCGCCACCGTGCACAGCAATTGGAGTTTTGTCCATCAACTTTATGGAAGACTTTGCGCAAAGATCTTGGCTTGCGACCTTACAAGATCCAGCTTGTGCAAGAATTAAAGCCGCGATACCATGCAATGCGTCGTGATTTTGGTGTATGGGCCGAAAATGAGATTGATCTCGATGCTGATTTTCATCGCAAAATTTTGTTCAGTGATGAGGCTCATTTTTGGTTGAATGGCTACGTCAACAAGCAAAATTGCCGCATTTGGAGTGAAGAGAATCCACATGAGACCCTTGAGACGCCATTACATCCACAAAAACTGACTGTTTGGTGTGCTCTATGCGCTGGTGGAGTCATTGGGCCATACTTCTTCCGAAATAATGCTGGAGAGTCAGTTACCGTTAATGGAGACCGGTATAGAGCCATGATAACCGACTATTTTGTTCCCGAATTGGATGGCATGAATGTGGATAAGTTGTGGTTCCAACAAGACGGCGCTACATGCCACACAACGCACGTCACAATCGATTTATTGAAGGAAACATTCGATGAGCGCATAATTTCGCGGAATGGACCTGTCAATTGGCCACCAAGATCGTGTGATTTGACACCATTGGATTATTTTCTTTGGGGATATGTGAAGTCGCTCGTCTACGCCAACAAACCAGAAACGTTAGGGGACTTGGAAGCCAACATTCGTGGCGTTATTGCCAACATACGGCCCCATATGCTCGAAAAAGTGGTTGAAAATTGGACCTGTAGAATTGGTTTTATTCAAGCCAGCCGCGGCGGCCACATGCCCGAAATCATATTTAAACATTAATGGCATAAAATTATCCTTCCAATAAAGCCAAATTGGTGGACATTTAAACGATTTTTTCGTGTTTTATTCCAATTCGAAGTTCTATACTTCTAAAAAAACACCAGTTATAATTAGTTGCATTCGTTTTTAATCTGATTTCTTAAATTAAATTTAATGTACGAATATGAGTTTTATGTTTTTTAAATAATTGATTCACATTTTGACTTAAAATGATGAATGAAATGACTTTTAGTTCGTTTTTCATTATTTGTCCAAAGAAATGTTTCATTAAATACAACCTCTCTGTTCAAAATCTAAAAAAAGTAATTTTAGTAATTTAATTTATTGCACAGCAGTGCGCTTTGTGAATCAAGAGAGTGTGAATTTGAACTTTGCATACTGTAGAGGGAATATTTACACACACATGTATGAAAATGTATGAATATATATAATTATATATGCCCATATACCCTCATTTTTCGGATCCGAACCATATATGGGATATCATATATACTCCATACATATTTTTTTAGCTGGGTATATAAGTAAAATAATAATTTGGTTTTATTAGTGCGTGAACAAATGTTAAACTTAAATTGTAAGAATTCCCATAAAAAAACACTAAAAGAAATTATCACTTGGCTTCTTTCGGAAATACGAATCTTAGTCTGAATTAATAATTTTAAAAATAAACTAAGGTTTTTCAACAGCAGAGCTCAGGATTTGATAAGATATAATAAAAATTTATCCTCATTTCAACATTTGTTTTTTTTTTATTCCCGGACCGTCGCTTTCATGAATTATTTTTAATTTATCTTTTTACATATTTTCGAATAATTTGCATGCTTTACATTCGGGACTAAAGTTAGTTTCCAACTTTCAGTTCTGTTGCTATTCAGACGGAAGGAAAAAACCAATATTGGTCGGCAATCAGAATTTCTTCGTTGCCACAAATTAGTAATTATCTACTAAAAATGACAACTTCTATTTGCCAGTTGCCGTCGGTAACACAGTAGATAACCATTATCGACCCTAATAGCGTAGACAGACGAAAGCGTTGATTTGCATTAAAATCTCACTAATGTAAATTAAAAATTTACCCTGACAGACGACAGTATTTGCATTAAGTAAACACAATCTGTACATCCCTTTCGTGCCACACACTTCGATAATTTTCCTTGGAAATATTAAAATGGAAAAAATGTGTCTCGATTTTAATATTTCTTTGTTCTTTTTTTAAAAACAATTAAAATAACTTATATTTTCTGACCGAATCGCATTTTAATTTTGAAAACCAAAATAATTTGCCAACATTTGATTGATTTTTGACGGTGTTACCATATTAGGACTGTGTTATCATATAGCTAAATTCAGTATTAATTCACTGTCATTTAGTGCATTTACGGATGAGGATAATTCACAACTTAATTTGCATTAAGACAGTTTATGCAAATTAACGCTGTCGTCTGTCTATGCTATAAAGCTTTTTTTTATAATTTATGAGTAGCATGTTTACGACTAGAGTGTGGACATCTTAACCTGAATATAACGTTTCACATTTGTTCATTAAATTCCCAATTTTGACGAATCGGGCCAATCCCCATTATTTAGAAATATAAATTGTTGTTATTCAAAGAACTTTAAATTTGAAAAAATAGACTTGGATTGAACACTTTCTGGCACTAAAGAAAGTAACACCTAGTTATTGTTTAAGTGTTACTTCTCTTAAAAAAAAGGATCATTGTATTGGACCCAATTGAGCTGGACTCTAAAATTCACCTTTCCTTACCAGCAGCCTGCTAACCTAACCTAACCTAACCTATCCTATTTAAGAGACCGGTTTCGAACCCAAGACCAATGCCACCTACCTGGGAGTTGAAGAGAAGATATGGAGAGAGAAAGGAAGAGGAGGATGAAAAGGTAGATGTAGAAAAGACAAATGTGCTAAGTTGTTATAGGAGAGAGTGGGTCGAGAATTGGATCGTGTGTGTATATACGCCATTAGGGTGAAGGATAATCTGCCGAGCAAATGCAGACAGAGATCTTCCAGAACGGGACAAAAGCAGAGGAGATGCAAGATACTTTATACCTTCTCTTCATCATTGCGTTTGCGTTTAGCATGGCTTCCGAAAGCGCAGTAGCCGGTCAGTATGACCACGAGATTCCTCAAGTGAAGCTCATGACGTTTTTCGTTCTGTGGGGGTTTAGACGGGGCCAGTAGGTTCTCACTATTGCGCAGGTGGGCTCATTGCGCCATCTGTTTTGAGCTGATTGAATAAAGGCAACATCGAGTGGGAGCCCACAGAGATTAAGGATATCGACTTCTCTGAGTAGGATTCCTTTTTTGCCATCCGCAACTATGTTGCCTGAAATAGTCTCGTGTCCACGCAGTTTAATATGATAACTCTTTCTTTAGCTCGTTTTTAAATTAAACGGTTTTGATCATAGGTTTGTGTCAGAAACGAGCTACTGAAAGATTTCGATCCAAGTCTAAAAAATAGCATAAAAAAATTTTATTTCATACAAGAATAGCGAAATATTTATATTTATTTTACACTAGTAGCTTTCTGCGACTTCGTTCGCATTGCGAAAAAAAACTAAAATTGTCCTATAAACTGTTTTGATATCACGTAAAAATTTTTACCTATTCTACCCCACAGCGAAACTCACAAACACACAAAACTTTCTCATTTATATTAGTGAAATTTCCCAATAGAGATAAATAAAACTTTATAGTATAAATTTTTTGATTTAATTGTCTTTAAATTACATATTTGAGATGTGTAGTTAAACTTTAGTCTCTGACTGTACATACATATTTCGTTTAGAAAAAATCGAGGAATCACCCAATTAAATTACAGACATAGATCATGGACAAAAAAATAACCCAGCGATGAAACTCAGAAGGCTTTCTTGGTGCTGACCTTATTAAAGGCCTGTTAAGGAATTTCATTGATTCAATTACTATTATTATCCAACTAACAATAAAGAATGCCTCATAAAAGGACTTGACTCTTTCGCATAAAAGATAAAATGCACATTCCACACTCCCTTGTATGAGAAGGCAGAAAAGAAGGAGTAACATGTTTTGTTTTTTACCAAAGCAAAAGCAAACTCCATTAATTTGAAGGCTTTCCAGAATCTCTGGCGAAAAAAGCAAGAATAGAAGGCCTATCCCGCAAAGACAACGCTTGTAAAAAAAAGATATGAGTATGGAATGGAGCGGGGAGGCCCTGTATATCCAAAATAAGGAGTACAGAGTCGTTCTAGAAGGCATTCTTACTGCTTACTTTTCCCGCTGGGAAGTCATTAAAATTTTAATAATTTTTTATACGTGAACTCGTATAGACACACACTACGAACTTATAACATATCTTCTTAACGGTTGGACCGATTTCCTTAAGACATAACCCTCTCGATCAAGTCACCTTTCAAACAGAAAAAAAAAAACGAATCAAAATCAGTCCAGCCGTTTGGTCTGTACGTGGACACGGATAGACACACAGATACACAGACACACACTACAAACTTATAACACCCCTTTTTTTGGTCCGGGGTTAAAAATAAAATTAGATATTGAAAACTTTATTTAAAATTATTATTATTATGCTATGTATATAAGTATGTATGTACAAATATCTAATTGTTATTTTTCTTAACTTCTATAAAATTTTTTTAGCAAGAGTGTGCTGCAGCAGCGTGCATTGGTTGTTTGTCGTGTCAGGGCAATACAGTATTGCCGCTATCATCATTGCCGAGCAACGATTTTGATTGTGGTTCCTGTTTCGATCCAATTGTTGTCGGCGATCTCGGCGGATCTGCACAAAATCATTCACAAGTTTTACACAACAACACTGGCAACAGTGGCAGTGGAGGAAGTACTTGTGCATCCAATTACTGGTCCACCGATGAAATGGCTTCAGCGTTTCCAGGCCTGCCACCATTAGACATTGACCCCCTACCCAGTCTCTTCCCCTTCTCACCGTGTGGTGCATCGTACAACTTCTCGGCAAATCCTCATCAAGCTTCACTCTCGTATACCGTACATCCACACCAAATGTTAGTATCACCCAGTAGTCACCAGCATCAGCATCAACACCAACACCAGCATCAGCACCAACATCAATTAGCAGCAGCAAACTCATCACCAACAACATCGACATCATTGTCATCCTCCTCCATAGTCGGAGGCCAGCAATCCTTATCGCACAACAATTCATTGAATAATGTTGCAACGCAGTCATGTTATTATGATCCGATAAATACAACGACATCGCTAACGGGAAATCTAGCAGGCAATTCATGCAGTTCTCAGCATATGAATGCTGCGTCAACAGGAGGGCCTCCTGCTGCAGCCGCAATGTATCCCAGTATGAGTGTTAATGTTAGTATGAACATGACAATGCATGGTTATGGGGCTGCTGATGCTACAATGCCCATGCAATGTTCACAAGTGAGCCTCTTTTTTTATTTTCTTATCATTTTGTGGATTTCGTTTAATTAATTAACACAACTTAATTCATTTACTACTATTCGATAATTTCAGATGCAATGGACTCCCACAAATTCCTCGTCCGCGGTAAATGTTCTTTACCCACCATTACTCAGTCCCTCACATTATCCAGCTGCTGCCACTTACTCCTTCACGGCCGATTTTCGTGCTCCCTCACTGCAATCAAATCAAAACAACTCAGCCCTACTTCCTTCAATTAATGAGGCCCTTAACGAGAAAGACGCTACACCACCGCCAGCAACCATCATGGATGCTGTAACACCTAAAAGTTTCTATACAAGCACACAAGTGGGTCAAAGCTACTCACCGCCCACTAAAAGTCCAACTTTATTCACACAAATGCGTGACACAAAGCCATTTAGTCAATTAACTGGACCTCCCTCGAATTCCGGCATTGCCAGCGGCTACGAAGACGAGGACAGCAATGAGGAGGGTTCGGATAACAAACCGAATCTTTGTCGCCTTTGTGGTAAAACATACGCCCGGCCCAGTACACTTAAAACACATTTGCGAACACACTCGGGTGAGCGGCCGTACCGCTGCCCGGACTGCAATAAAAGTTTCTCACAGGCCGCCAATTTGACAGCTCATGTACGCACACATACTGGTCAGAAACCGTTCCGTTGTCCCATTTGTGATAGGCGTTTCTCGCAGAGTTCCAGCGTCACTACGCACATGCGAACGCATTCGGGTGAGCGTCCATATCGTTGTTCAGCGTGCAAAAAATCATTTTCCGATAGCTCAACATTAACCAAACACTTGCGAATTCATAGCGGCGAGAAACCGTATCAATGCAAATTATGTTTATTGAGGTGAGTGGGTAAAAGTAAATGATTTTTCATGTGATATGCTCTTATATGTATATCTGCGGTAATATGGAAAAATAGCTCAAGTCGTCTTAAGCAACACAGAAAAAAGCATTCACTAATTAATGTTTTCAATTAAGAATTTAATTGGTTCAATTAAATTTTTAATTGTATTAATACATTTGAGTTGAAAAATTTAATTGATATTATCAAATTGTTTATAGGTGAAGATGTAATCAATTTTTTAATTGATATTACAAAGTCATTCAGTTTACTTTTTTGGGTGAAAGCAATGTTTTTCGAAAAGCATTATTCTACTTTCGTGTGATCCCTTTTTTCCATATGTTGCATTTTCAATGCTGCAAATTTCAACTGGAACATAATACAGTGAAACCTCTCATAACTCAGCGTCGTGGCATTTTTGTGTCTGATTATTAGAGATATCCGCTTATGAGTGTAGTACACATTCTCTTATTTTAATTTTGGATCTAAAAAACTTGCTCGGTTATTAGAGGGGTACGGTTATGGGAGGTGTCCGTTATGAGAGGTTTCACTGTACTGCATAATAAGCTAAATTTCCTTAAGTCTACGTAAGCTACTATTCCATATTGCCACAGATATGTATGGACATTTTTTTGTACGGAAACAAAATTTTAAATAATTTTTCCGCAAATGCGGTATCATCTCTACCGTGACGGTATTACCATCCAGGGATTTCACGAGACGGAAGATAATTGTGTCTCGCTCATACAGTCATCAAATCCTCTTTACTTTTTCTTACGCGTGGTATTATTTTAACGTAATTTCATATGTGAACGAAAATGCTTAAAAGAAAGTGTGTAATCGTTTGAAAACAAATTTTAATCACACTTTTAATACTAATAATCTTTTCAACATTGTGTTTCTTAATTCAACACAACAAACAAATTCCTCCATTTAATTTTGTACAAATGTTTACGTGCTCAAATGTATTTTTATTTTATACTTTGTGGTCTCATTCGCTGTGTGCTTTTTGTAAGTTAAAGTTAAAATTTTAGTCACTTTTATGATAATAATCATCTTTTACACATTTGGGGTATTCAAATGGTACTCATAAATTAAGACGTTATAAAATAAAATAAATATTTATAAATATTTTACTTATTTGTATTTTGGTCTTAGCGCCTCTGTACATTGCTTACCAGCGTTGTCAACTTTGAAATTTCAAAACGCACCAAAATGGAGAAAAAATCGCGCCATTTACAAAAAAAACATACCAAGATTTTTTAGTTTAAAATCTTTATTGAATTGATTTTTCATAAAAAGTATAATATTATTTTTTTGTATTAAAAATGTAACACTAAAACAGGTTTTTACAGTTCAGGGTTAAAAGGGTAAAACCTAAAAAACTAAACAAATTTGTTTGATATTTTTTTTTTATTTCATAAATTCTGTACAAAAATTTTTAAAGAGATCAACGATTAATAAATAGTAAGCATTTAAAACTAATAAAAGTTCAGTATATATCATTTTTAACCCCCGACTAAAAAAAGGGGTGTTATAAGTTTGTAGTGTGTGTCTGTGTGTCTGTCCGTGTCCACGTACAGGCCAAACGGCTGGACCGATTTTCATTTAGTTTTTTCTGTTTGAAAGATGACTTGATCGAGAGGGTTCTTAGCTATGTTTGAAGAAAATCGGTCCAGCCGTTTAGAAGATATAACATCTTTTCTGAAAAATGTAATGTACTAAATATCTCGACCAAAGAAATATATGACTTATGCAACTTTCATAATTAAGGGCACATAAATATGTTTACATTCACTTGTACAAGATGATACATTTTTGTACATTACTTTTATAAATTCTGTTTAAAACTTTTTAAAAAGAGATCAAAAATTAATTATTCCAAATTACTAAAGCTAATATTTTCAAAATATTGTTATAATCGGGCCATAAAACAGATTTCATTTCAAATTGTGATATTTTGTAAACATCATTACTATGTATTAATATGGTAATTAACACTATCAGGAAGTTGGTAAGTTTCACAACAAGAATTTTATGGTTTTAACCCATTGTTGTGTTAAATTTGCGTTGGTGCCATCAAAAATTAAAAAACGCATCGAAATTTTAAAAGAAGGACACCACGCACCAACTAAGGAATTTTTCGCACAAAAAATTTCAAAAAGCACCCAAAATGGTGCGAAACGTACCAAGTTGACAACGCTGTTGCTTACTCTCTCTCTCTCTCAATTCCTTTGCTAAACTCTCACACATTTCTATATGTAGTCAGCGTTGCCGTTGTGACACTAAAGTATCACTTTTGACCCTTTTTCGTGCTAATGACACTTTTTATGACCCTTTTTTTAATTTATCCCTTTGTATCATTTTAGCAAAATGTATGCCGTAGGGCAATCATATGCTCAAAAATTGGACGAAGCACAGTCAGCATATCAGTGCTGTTCGTCCATCATTTTACTGTTTTAGTCGATACAAAAGCCAATAAATGGTGAAAATATTGCAAAATATATGAAACTCAAATCACTGATTCCAAATGCAAATTATATCTGGGAGTATCACAATTAAAAAATATTTATTTTAACTTACTTTCATCTTTTTATAAATAAAATTTAAATGTGATTTTTCATTACTTGCAAATCGGCAAGACCGTCTACAGGCGGTTTTCACTATTCTTTACCTGGTGTTCGTTCCTAATGTTTTTTCACCTGTAAGTTAAAACTTACGGTTCATTTGGCTATATCCACCTTAAAAAAATATTGGCTTCATCCGATCATTTTTACGATCTGGCCAGTTAGAGGTCTAACATTGATTTATAATTAAAGTCTGTATGTATGTTAATTAATTTTATTTTAGTCTTATGTATTTAATTAATTGCTAAAATTCGTGTTTCTTTTTTTTAATTGTTATGTTTAAATGTTATTTTTTCTTCCAAAAAAAACTTGACCCTATTTTACTATAAAATACCCTTTTATTGACCCTTTTTTTTAAATACCCTTTTTATGACACTTTTTCAAAATTTTCAACGGCAACCCTGTATGTAGTTATGACAAACAATAAACATAGCTGATAAAGTATTATTACTTTATGACCTTTTTGTTTGAGCCACAACAATAAATTTTATATACTATGGCAAAATGTTAAGTTATTATGACACTTAGGACACTTAAAACACTGGTGTGAATACCCCAATTGCGTATTTTAGTTCAACACTACAAAATCTTTCATTTACTTTTATAAAAATGTTCAATTATTCATTTCACTAAGTATGCAATTTCTGTTGTTTGTTTTGATTATTGTACTAAAAATACTTAATAACAAACATACTATATTTGTCCCTTTTTAACAGTGATCAAATCAGCTGATTTTAGCTTTTTTTCATAAATCATTTACTTCAACTCTGGTATACTCTGTGATATGTTGCGCTTTGCGTTAGCAGCAGGGTACGTATTTTCAGTACAATCAAATAACATTTTTACATTTAAATGTACTGAAAATGCGTACCCAGCTGTTAACGCAACGCTTGCCTCTCTTATTTGGGTATGAGCAGCGTTGCCATAATATTTTTATGAAAAACTGAAAATTTAGAATAAAAAAAAACTGATTTTCATGTGAAAAAACTGCTCATAAAAAATTCTTTAGCATTTTGTATATTTTGGGGGAGGGGGTGTTAACCATACGTCTATAACTGATATATTTATATATCATTACTTGATAATGTTTGTCAAGTTTTTACGTTTTACCATCTCGAAAGCCTCATCAGCATCAGTTAAAAAAAATGGCTCTACAAATTTATAAAGTTTTTAATTAATTGAAATGGAAGTGTTTTAGTTGCACTATGGAGTATTTCGCATTAATTTACGCAGGGAAATTCTTTTTTTCCGAATCAACCTAAAGAAGTAAGTGGATCAAAAATTCAATATATAAGGTACCTAAAATGTTTGCTTTTGTTTTTTAAGATTTTGTTTTATTTGAAGTGCACAATGATTAATTTATTTAATACACTTGCTTAGCCAAAATAAAATGTTGTTCTTTTCTGTGAATCACTGAAATTTTTCTAAGAGAGTACTGAAAAAATGTGTATGGCTTAAAATTTTATGGGGTCTATTCTCTAATTTGGTATATATTTTGTCGTTTTTATCTCATTCTAAGGATTCGAATTATTTCAATGAAGAAACTTGTTTTTCTTTTTCAATAAGGCAAGGCTAATTAATATTAATAAGGGAAGTGCTACGTCCGTATGAACCCAACTTGCAAACAATAAGACCAAATTCCATAAAGAAAAACTCAACTTTCGTGTAAATTCTCTCTTGCTGTTTGAAAAAGTACTAATAAACCTTCACTATTATTATATAAGCAAAATTGGTAAAACTATGGCTTCAGATATCGGAACTAAAATAACAAACTTGAGATAAAGTAAAAAATTAAAAACTGCACAATTTATAGAAAAACTTATTTTTTAAGCAAAAAAACTGCAAAACTGTTCTATGGTTAAAAAAAATTGCTAAAATCAGTTAAAACTGCACATTTGGCAACGCTGGTAAAATTTTCGTCGTGACAAGAAAAATCAATTTAATTTTTGAATGTATGAATGTACATATTTATTTATTAAACTTTTTAGTAAAACTGTTTTTTTTGCGTGATATTTATTTAATATTTTTTATCACATGACAAGTCTAATTTGAGTTTAACTGAGCAATGTTGCTCAGTTAAACTAAGATTATTAACTAGATTATCTTTATTTGAAAAATAATATTTTAAGTTTAAACTACAGTTAACTGCTCTAAGAGCTAGTTTTTAACATAGAGATAAACTCTACTTGTCAGTTAACTGATTCATAGATAAATAAAATTAATGTTTCTGATGACGACGAAGATTTTAGTGATTATTAAACCTATAATAACTTGGATAGGACAGTTGTGAGAAAAATATGGGAGATAAGAACACTTCCAAATCATTTTTATGTGTGTAATGAATTGGAATTCATTCAAATATTTCGTTGGCTTTAAAATTTGATGTTCTTTTGTTGTTTATTTTTGGAGTGTCACTATTTTTTAGTCCATATTATTTATTTTTAGATTCTTAGAAATCTCAGAAAACATTTATTGAATTTTTTTTAAAAATAAATTTAAAGAATTGTCATATCGCTTTTTAGTGTTGCCGTATTTGCATAAAATATTTTCAACAATACCATATATCTAACTAAATTGACAACTGTCAATCCATCACTGAAAAACAGCATGAGCGGTTAAACGCCGTTTAAATTTGTTTATTGGTTATGTTAAACTAAGTAAAAAACTAGCCATAAATAGCATAAAATTGTTCAGCGAAAGTCGTCAGTTATTTGGTGTTGTATTAACGTGACGTGGACATATAATTATACCCCTTTTGCACACGGAAAGTTTACTTTGCAAGGTCTTAATTCAGCTGAGAGAAAGACAGAAAGAGAAAGTATTCTTACCTCTGTCTTTTACACAGCTAAATTAAAACTTTGCTAAGTAAACTTTCCTTGTGTAAAAGGGTTGTTACATAATAAAAGGCAATATTCCCCATACATACATACACATAAATTCTATGCAACAGTATATGAAATATGTACATACATACATATGTATTTAAAATGTTCTTTCTTATTTGCAGATTTTCTCAATCGGGCAATTTAAATCGACACATGCGTGTACATTCGGCCAGCAATAATGGCAGCAATCTGCTGACGTGACAAAAACAACGCAGTGGAGGTGGCTTTCAACATTATCATCCCCACAACCACACGCACACCCATGCCTATGCACACCACCATCATCATCATCATCATGCGGCGGCTGCAGCAGCCGCCGTAGCCGCTGTACATCCAACACATTCCTTCAATGCCAGTAATTATGGCGATTACGTTAATCATCATCATCATTCCCATTTGCACTCGCATCCACATCATGCACATTCCCATGGCATCGGCGATTATGCTACTACACCCGGTTCACAAAACTATTCAGGGTATTATTTTTGTGCAGCATTAAATAAGCCCAAATTGGAAAGATTTTATTAAGGGCAACAAAGTAAGAAAACAAAGAATTTAAAAAAAGTAGCTAAATGTAAAACAAATTCAACGAATACAAAAAAAAAAAAATATTGAATTTCTCATTTTTTATATAAAAGTAAACAAACTGATAAAAAAAAAATAAATTAATTAATTGTAAACAAATTTTTTTTAGCATTTATGCTCAAATTGAATTTAAAAAAAATGAAAAAATCTTAAAGTTAAACATAAATTGTACAATTTAGGACCCTTTTCACAATGTACAATTAAAAGCTAACAGGGGCTTTAATTGCAAAGTTCTGTAAGTTCTGTTCTCTTGGGGTCATTTTCACAATTTATCGTTAGCTAATGTAGGATTTTGTCGGATCGATAAATGGTTTCATTTATTAGTTTTTTATCTATTAAATATTATTATTATTATTGATAATAATAATAAAAAATTAAAGTTGTAATAATGCAAAGCTATGTATCGGGCAGACAAAATCCTACATTTAGCTAAAGGCAAGTTGTGAAAATGGCCCGTGAAAAGGGACGTTAATTATATTTGAAAAATTATATTTATGTGTAAATATGCTTCTGTAACAAGTAGTTTAGTAATTTATTTTTTTTCAATTTGTTTATTTGTTCTTTTTGTCGTTTTTTTGTTTAATGAATTCCCAGTACTTTAGCTTAAGATTTTATTTATTTTAAACGTTTTCATAATTTATTTATTAATTTAATTTTTAGTTTTAATGAAAAACAAAAACACGCATAATTAAAACAAAAAAACGGAATATGTAAAATAGAAGTTTTATGTTTCTTCTGCCTTATTTTACGTTCCGTCCAGAAGATTTAAATTATTTTTAATTGAGCCATTTTAGTTGTAAGTAAGGGTGCTTCAAATGTATTGCCGAAATTTCCTTCTATACATTCTTTTTAAATCATAAAAACTAACAACAAAACTAAATATTTACATACAATTATTAACAAATAATAAATAAACAATAATGAAATATGTACTAGAATTTTAAAACTCTAGTCAATCTTTAAATTTAAACGTTCTATATACATACACATGTATATATTTTTATTCAATTCAATATAATAATATATAATAAATATATAACAAATTTAACAAATATGAAAAAAAATGTGTATAAATAAAGAATTTTTATTTAAACGTTTTCAGTGTTTAAATATTCGAAAATGACGACTAGAAAGTGACAGTGAGAGTAATTCCGTGATTTTTATCGGGATATAAAATAGATTATAGAACCTTTTTCATGCGTTATACGTCAACTTTGTTAACTGAAATTGACGCAACGACGAACGAAGTTGACACAATGAATACTTTGTTGATGGAAACATTTGAGCAGCGTCAATAGGATTGTTGTCAATTATTCTATTAAACTCAAGTTTGTTTTTTTTTATTTCCTTTATTAATTTTAGTCTAGAGTTAGTTTAAAGTCTACTTTAAGTCGTGATTAAGTCGAGATTAAGTCGAGTTGAAGTTGAGATTGAAGTCGAGTTGAGGTCTACTTTAAGTCGTGATTAAGTCAAGATTAAGTCGAGATCAAAAGGATTTGTTATGGTTTAGGAAATTTATACTGAACATTTTGTAAAAAGCGTTATTAAATTGAGGGGGAGGGCGTGGAGGTATACAAGCTCCGAAAATAGCGCTACGTAATATGTGAATGGTTCCCAGATTAAAAATGTTTAACTGGAACACTGCAAAATTCATCTTTGCGTTGTTTTAAAAATATAGAAAAATAAAATTTAAAAAATATGGAAATAAGTTGACCTTGCAGGCCATCTCCCAAACTTCCCGGCCATTTTTATGTGCAAAAAAAGTTAATGTGTATCGAGAATCGATTTGCCATATATTACGGAATAATAAAATAAAAACTCTTTTTTCGAAAAATTTCGAAAACGATGGGCAAGTGAATAAAAAAAGTACTTGCTCTATACTTAAAAATTTGTTTAAACAATTCTGCAAAAAAACGGATTTCAATGCAGAGATTATGGGACCAAACAAACAAAAAAAATTTAAATCTATTGGTTAAGAAGTACGCGATATATAAAATTAACTTTTAATTGTCGTATCTCTGCCCATTTTTCAAACGCAAGATTGTGATAGTTTTTGACATAGAGATAAACTCTACTTGTCATTTAACTGTAGTTCAAACTCAAAATGTTGTTTTCCAATAAAGATTATCTAAGTTTAAGCGAGCAACATTGCTCAGTTAAACTCAAGTTAGAAATGTTGAAGTGATAAAAATATGATATAATTACGCAAAAAAAGAACAGTTTTACTAATAATTTTAATAAATAAATATGTGCATTCATACATAAATAAAGTGAATGTTTATTATGAGGAGCAAGATTTTAGTGATTATGAAACCGGAAAAACTTGGACATGGCAATTGTGAGAAAAATAAGACAGATTAAAGCACGTCCAAATCATTTTTAAGTATATAATGAATTGGAATTCTTGCAAAGATGATGATTTTAGAATTAATTGGAAAGAAAGTTTATTTCGTTGGATTTAAAATTTGATGATCTTTTTTGGTTTTATTTTCCAAAACTTCAGAAAACAGTTATAAAGTTCTTTTTAAAATAAATTTAAATAATTCTTTAAATTTAAAACTTTACAAAGTAAACTTTGCGTGTGGAAAAGGACATGCCAAAATCCTTTTAAAATAAATCAGCTTACAGTTTCTTATTTTAGATTTTTTCTTTGTATTACTTTTTATACAATTTAAGTTAGACCCCTCTTCCACACGCAAAGTTTACTTTGCAAAGTATTAATTCATTTGGGAGGAAGACAGAACTAGAAGCTATTTCTCCCCCTCTCTTTCACCCAGCTGAATTAAAACTTTCCGTGTGGAAAAGGGTTCTTAGTAGTCGGGTCGCAAATTATTTAGGAATATAACAACCATATCTCCACCAATTAAGGGTGTTCCCACAAAACCTTCACAAGAAACATCGTTTTAATAGATTACAGACTTAACGTGAAATAAGTATACTTTTTTTAATTCGAAACGAAAGAAAATACTTTAGAAGTTACATATATAAATTCGAAAACATTTTCTTTCATTTCGAATTATACAGTAGTATTTTATATGTAAATTTGTTTTTTTCCTCAATTTAAACTATGGAATAACTTATTATATTCGATATCGGTGATATTTTCAATTTCTTGCATTACAGCAACACATACATATCGATACCTTAATGTAGAATGGCCCAACTCATTATTTTTTTTCGAGATTTTTGAATTTTTCGATACATTAGATGTTCTTCTATAGAAATATACAAAAAACTCGATTCTAAAAAACTAATGACATTTCTATATTAAGGTAACGATATGAAAATATTAGTATCATTGGTAAAATCATAATAATTTCTCATTTCCTATATTTTTAAAAGACATTTTTAAATTTGTCAACTAAATTAACTACATACAGACATTTTTTAGAAACCTTACCTTCGTAACAACTGGACCGATTTGAAAATTTCGATTTCGTCGATAAGTAACTTGCTATTATGAGAATTTTGCTTGTTGATGTTATTTTTGGATTTGAATTACACTTTATAATACACCGCGCCTTTAATTTCGAACTAAAGTCTTGAGGCTATTTCATAAAAGTGGCAAATAAGTATCTTGAATTTCATCGTATTAGTTCTTGAGTCTTGAATTTTCAATTTTTCTGCATAAAAAGAAATAAATAAACTTTAATAAAACTCAACAGACCACTTAACACAAATATCAGAGATACAAACATAATAAGTTAGAAGAAAGCTGTAGTTTCATTAGAGATTTATACTCCAAACATTGCTTTTTAGATTATATTTTCAACAAAATAAAGGGCTTCACTGTCACTGCCACATATAATTTTTGAACTTTGAGAATCAAAAGTGTTTATTGCTTTACGCAGATCTGTTATCAAGGATGTAACACTTATACGGCTTTTAGCACGTTCGCCATTCAGCCAAGGGTTTGCATTGTCCGTATTGGAAGGCTCTATACCAGTGGCAATGCCTAAAGAAGTATGTTGCGACCACATCCATAACTCACCGCCTTCAGCAGTGGTAAATAATTTGGAGGGATCAGAGCGATGGAAACCGATTTCCGTTATTGGGCTTTTGTGAGCTGAAAGATATGAGGCTGGAAAGCCAGGATTTCGCAAATCCCAAACAGTAATAGAACCTTCTTCGGAGCCAGCCAAAACAATGTGCGTCTGTGTGGGATGCGAAGTTAAGCAGGAGACATAGTTGGAACGTTTGTCATCTTCACAGGATGTCATAAAGACACCCGTAGGAGTTGCTTCAGCTGATGATCGTATATCAAACATACGTATAACACCCATGCGATTTGCAACAAGCACTTCTTGAGGATTGACATAAATAACTGAGAGTAAGGACAGACTATCCGCCTCCAAGGAACGTCGCACGGCTAAATGAGCTTGAGTATCTAGAATATTTAAACGTCCATCTTCGCCCACTGTAGCCACATCGTTGCCATAAACCGAAATAGCTGTACAACAAGCGGCATCACCGCTGGCATCAAAACGATGTAAAAGTTCACTTTTGGCCTCCTCCTGCAAAGTATCTTCGTCGACAGCTTTTTTTATTTTAAGTAATGTTATGCGGCCTGTAATATATAAAAGTATACATGTACAAATATAAAAATGTGCATTGTACAACGAACATACTGAAAGATTCCCTTCAATAAAAAAAAGCATTTATAATTTTACTTACCATCACTACAACTAACTATGGCTGATTCATCTGTGACAAATTCAATACCAGTAACATCTCCATTCATTGCTAATTTATCATTGCATCTTGGAACATACTCATTGTAATCATCTGCATACTGATTTTTTTGTAGGCGCCAAATTCTTACAAAGTTTGGGGACATATCCCAGCAGCCGCTTAAGAATCGTTCACTTTCTTTTAGCTGCTCCGGCACCCAACGCACTTTGGAAATTTTCTCGGACACATAAAATGTATTAACTTTTGCATCACCCATTTTTATCTTATTATTCTTATTAATAATTTGAAAATATATTTCTTTATGTGTTGAAAACTTATTTCACTATGAATTTTTCTGTGTTTTAGGTTATAACTTGTTTTTAAAAAGCGGTATATATACCACAGCTGATTTGGAATAACCAACCATTTGAAAAATTAAATAAAGTTGCCAGCATAGCGCAACCTTAGTAACAATTGAACTTAGGCCGTTATATTTGAAAATGTGGCATTCATAAGTTACATAATATAATAATTGAACTAAAAGTTATTCACGTCTTTCATTTTGATAAATTTACTGAAAGAAGTTCTACTTTGGTTCAGCCGAATATAAAAAGAGCGACGCTCTTCGCGAGTTTTTATTAGGGTTTTGCTTGATGTCATTCCTACCAATTAAGACGTACGTACATATTTCTATATTTCTGTAATATATTAAACCCAATCTAAACTTATTTTCTTTAGTCCAAAACAAATATTCGGTTGTCAAAATCTATATAATATATAAAAACACTTATCTCGTTTTATGCATATCAAACTAAATGATCATTTGGTTCCAAAAAATTACGTTACTGAATAGTGAAAGTTAAGGAAATTTTAACAATTTGAGTTATTTCCTCGTCGGTGACATTTAAAAAATGAAATTGACTATCAGTTTTTGTCACAGCTATCAGTTTCAACGAATTTTGACACACAGTATATTTAATGAAATAGAAAGCGATTTATTGACCGTGTGGCTGTATCGTTATACATAAAATATAAATCGATGTGATACCTCAGTTTTATAGAATTAAGATTTGTAGTGTAAATACGGCTGCACGCAAGTGCTGGCAACACTGCATACACAACAATTGGCGCTTAAAATCTTCACATAAATTTAGCTTTTCATTGCAAAAAGATAATTTTTGTTATATTTTTTATTACTACAACCGTTAAAGTTATTGAATATAGCACAGAATATTAACAAAATAATGGCTGGTAAACGTACATTGGGAAATGAAATAAAGGATGCCGAATTAGGAAAGGTTTGTTAATAAAAATTTGCATTGTACTCAAGAGTGAATCAAAAATGGCCCACAATTATGTATACAGTCTATGGGAGGTAAAGAAAATACTGAAAACCCTGCTAAAAGACGCAGCACTAGATCTACTCGCAACACTCGATCCATGGAAGAAAAAAATCTAAGTATGACGCCTGTGGAGGAGCCTGAAAAGCGTTTACCTTTCGTTAAATATCACGGTGCCATAAGGTATTATACTGAAGGCAATGAAATTGCCGAGGCTGCGGATAGTTTAATGTGTGTGTGTGCTTAAATTAAATAATTAGAATTGTTAATATTTACATATATGAGTTAATTTTATGTTACAGACAATGGGTAGAAAAACAGCCCGGTGAAGAGCTAGTGCCCATTTCATTTGATATGGAATGGCCGTTTTCATTCAAAACTGGTCCTGGCAAATCGGCGGTTATTCAGGTTTGTGCAGATGAAAAGATTTGCTATGTGTTTCAATTGAGTAACCTAAAGAAACTGCCGGCTGCCCTGGTAGCCTTGCTGAAACACAAGCGCGTGCGCTTGCATGGGGTAAATGTGAAGAAGTAAGTACAAAATTCAACTAAAAATATTTAAATGAGAACAAAGCATCCTAGAGGTATTAAGCCATAGTTAGATACTATTGAAAGACTTCGTAGTATTTTTCCTTCCAACATCAATCAATTGAACTATTACGACCCTAGAAGTTCTATCTATTTTATTTATAACCAAATTTTTAATTAAAAGAATTGTTTAATCTTCATCTTATGGATAATCACCTCCTTGCAACAGCAGCTGGTGACAAATGTTGGACCTAGTGTGTCAAAAACGGGTTTGGACTTAAGAGTGAATTCTGGTACCTAAAAGGTACCAGAATAAGATGAAATTTAGATTTCTGATAAAAATTTATTTACCCCAAAAACGTACAAAATGAACTTGGGAAAATCGATAATGATAATGCGTTATGAAACTTTAAATGCGTTTTTCTCAACACTTCATTTTCACACACTAGGTCCATTTCCTCGGAGAAGGTCACATATGCCATTTATTTAAAATCAAACTAGTTCGTAAACTTAATTTAGAAATGCCGTAACTCATTTTTTCTTTTTTGTTTTTATATAACAAAATATACAAAAAACTCGATTAAAAAAAATGAGTTGGGACCTTTCTATATTAAGGTAACGGTATGTAGTATTTAAACCCGTTTTCCTGGCTTAGCGATTTTCGCAAACTAGGTCGTGATTTTCCCGAAGTTAACTCCGATGATCTTATTGTAAATGGTTTGGATTTGGGTACCTGGTGTAATGAAGTTTGTGAGACTGGTGGCCGTTGGAGCTTAGATCGTTTGGCCAATTATGTGGTAAGTACAAAAATAATTTGCTATTAATTTAATTTCTCCTAATAGCAATTCCGCCAAAATCAGGTGCAAAAATCTATAGATAAAAATAAAAAAGTGCGAATGAGTAAATGGCATGTTATACCTTTGGACAAAGATCAACTCATGTATGCTGCCATAGATGTTTATGTAAGAATTTTTCACCCGACTTTGTTTAATTCTTATGAAAACTAGCGAATAATTTTTATTCTCTTTGTTCTCTCAGATTGGTCAAACAATTTATCGTGAATTGGACAAACGAGCAAAAACTAAAGCGACTAACGAGGCAGCTTTTACAGAGAAGAATGGTGAGGCTGCTTTTAAGGCTGTTAAAGCTCTGGGTGAAAATTTCATTGAAGAAAAACCCACTGAAGTGGAAATTTAACCACATATTACTTTTCTTTTTGCCTATATTTAAGATTATGATTTCTGTATTTTTCAATTTTAAACTTGATTTCTATTTAAAGTACAAAAACCGAAAAAATAAACACACAAATTTATTTATAAAATTTTTAAAAAATAAAGTGTATGTATGTTTATTTATTAACACACTAAAAACTTCTTGTGACTCTAACAAATTAAATTTTTTTGTATGTATTTGTATGTATTGGGGCATTCAAAAAAAAAAAAAAAATAATAATAATAAAACATTATTCTAACACTTAAGTCCACCGTTTGAATCCCCCATTTCTATATTTTTTAATCTTCTATGTAATAAATGGACGCCTGCGTAAGGCAATGGCTTCAATTTTACGTTTCAAAACTTGATTATCTAAATCAATTTGGCGTTGTTTCTTTTTGCGATTCACTGCTGAGGTTGTAAGGCGTGCATTGCCCGGCAAAGGTATCTGGAAAAGCAGTAAAAAATATTATAAATCTCTTTTAAATCATATTCAGGTATGTAATGGAAAACAATCGTTTTCAAAATGATTTCAAAACAATCGTTTTGAAAAGGTGTGATGAATTCCGATAGATTTCGATTATAATTTTTGAGCTTATTTTAAACTACTGACTTCTAAAAAGCACGCTATAAGATAAAACATAAATCACATATTGGAGCTGTGAAAAGAAATTTATCAAAAGTGTCTGAAAAGACTATTAAAAACAAGTTTTAAAGTTATTGACAAAACGACTACAAGAAACATATCACACCCTTTATCGTTTTCAAATTGTTTTTGTGTCTAAATCGTTTTTCATCATGTACCTCATTAGTTATCTTTGAAATTACCTTTTCTAAAGACGATTGCGATGATTTAGTTTTAAGGGTGTATGTAGGTTTTTGTGATAGAATTTTGCGTAAAAGTATTTGATTGTGCCTTTCGATTTCCCGCATCCGTTCATTGGAAAAACTCATACTTTTGCGAGGATATGGTTTGGCTCTAAAAAGAGAGTACAAATTTGTTTTTAGATTTTTATAAAAAAAAAATGGGGTCTACTGTGTAATTCGAAAAAAAAAATCTTTCGAATTTGTTTGTTAATAACATGTACGGCCTGTTCCACGATGTCACCAGCAAACGTTCGATCGACAACTTGTATTGCAAACAACAACAAATTTTCTAATGTTATTGTTGTTTGCAATACAAGTTGTCGATCGAAAGTTTGCTGTTGACATCGTGAGAGAGGCAGGTAAATTCGAAATTATTTTCATTCGTTTCGAATTAAACCCAAGAAAACTATCTATCTTCCAATAAAGTTTGTAATTGTGCATGCAAATATTTATATATCGTCAGCTGAAATGCAAAAAGACGTAACTAAGAAAACAAACAAAAAAATTCAAAACTGCATTTTAAATTAATTATTAGGACTTACATCGAAACACATGCCCCCTTGTAAATTTTCTGACCTTTATCATTAAAAATTAGGGGAATTGAAAATGAAAATAAAGGAACTACTACTTGAATAATTTTGTTTATTCTTCGTTTTTTACCTTAATTTATCAATGGACTCCGTGCGATGAAACTGCTTTATGAAGTTGGCATGAAATACATAATCATCGGAATTGAAACTGGTGGGAGTTTTGCTGGTTATATGAGCATCATAATAAACATACTGATCATTGTCATACTTATTATTTTGAATCTCTTCCACTTCAATATTCCCATCTCTCTGATATTCTTCTTTATGCGGCATAATATCAGATTCGTTTGTCTCGCAAGCATTGCCGTCATTATTTGCCTGGTTTAGCGGCTTTTTAATATCTCCACTACCTTCTGCGGGTTCATGGCTACTTTCTAAAGCTTTTGGCTTCTTGCCTTCTTTACCTTCTAGGTTTTTCAAACCTGCACTTTTTAAGGCCTGCACAACAGCCAAGGCAATACTTTCAGGACTTATTGTGTTCAGCGCATCGACATTTTGTGTTTTAATTTCGTTCAATGATGCAGAAGTTTGATCAAACTCTGAGAGTTTGGATTCATTTTCATTCGAATTATCAATTTTCAGTTTCATTAAGGAACTTTGTATTACTTGTATTAGTTTTGATTGATCTATAGATTCCGCGGTCGGAGATGTGTTATTACCATCGGCTTTGAAGCTTTCATTGTCGCATTTCTTCTCTTTAGGAGGTTTGTCTTCATGACATACGAATGCTTGCTCTTCCTCAAATACATATTCATCTTCCTCCTCTGCCTCTGGCTCCTCATCACTATCACTTTCTGCGCCATCTTCTGGACTTTCGTCAGTGTTTTCCTGTTTCCCAGTTTCTTCCAGAGCTTCAGTCTGTGTGTTATTTGTATTTGTTTCCTTTGCTTTTGCCGAAATTTGCTGCAAATATTTTTCTTCCATGTCCTTTATTTTTAGAAGTTCCTCTTCTTCATCTTCATCTTCCTCTTCACTTATTTCTTCATCGGAACTTTCTTTCGTTTCTTCGCCACCTGCAGCAGTTAGATGTGTGGCAGACCTTGTTGACTTGTCGTTAAAAAACATTGATGGTGTATTTATTTGGACCAGAGTTTGTCCTATTATAACTTCATCTTCTTCTTCGGATGACGAATCAAATGGGACCGCATCAGTTTTGTTGCTGCTGCTGAAGTTATTTGTCTTGATGGGACCCTTCAAAAATATAAAATATTAATAATATTTAGCATTTTACATTGCAGCTTTCTTTCTGGTTGCGCATCAAGCCGCAGGAAAGTGCTAGTGAAAGATATTTTCTGAAACAAAACAAACGCTCCTCTCTTCTAATGAAGGTATCTCTGTTGCCTTTTTGAGATTTTAAGCTAAAACTAAAAGCAATTGAAAGGCAACTTAACCAGGGGGTCTACTCTGCAATTCGAAACGAAAGAAAATGCTTTCGAATTTGTATGTTGATAACACGCAAATTCGAAAGCATTTCTTTCGTTTCGAATTACAGAGTAGACCTCCAGCTTTCTATGAAAATCTTTTATTTTATTAACAAATTTATTTTAATGCTAAAAAATACTTTAAAAAAATTACACTATTTTAAGAACAAAAAAAAAAAAAAAAAAAAAAAAACTTGTGCACTAACTTTTCCTTCTGCAAGAAGCCTTATTTCATTAAAACCTAGTACTAAATGTGGCCACGTCTACCATCTAATACATTATCCTGATAGAATAAGGTGGGTTTTTGGAATCAATGGGATGTATATCTTTACCTTAATATAGAAAGGCCCTAACTCATTATTTTTTTGAAATTGAGATTGTAGCATTTTTCGATATATTAGATGTTCTTCTATCGAAATATACAAAAAACTCGATTTCAAAAAAATAACCAGTTAGGGCCTTTCTATATTAAGGCAACGATATGCTCCCATGTGACCTGGATAACATTGTTGAGTTAATTTTTGCCCCTTTATAAGACGTCAATACGTGTGAATTGGTGGTGGCGTAATAGTTCTACGAACTGGCCAAAAATCCTTCATCTGCACTCTCGGCAGGTGGAGTAACTGAATAATCCCCTTATCTACAGCTTGCACAATTTCTTGGTTTGTTTTGGTACTTTAATATTTTTTCGAAGGGGGGAATTCGCTCCCCTTATACTTTACTCTGTCATTTGTGAACCGATTAAAAAAAAAAATGTTTTCCTTTGAAAGGGTTTGACCACAGATGGCACCAACTTTTTTTTCGGAATTTGGAGGGGAAATTTTTCCCCTTATGCATAACTCCGTCATTTGTAAAACAATTTGCAAAATTCTTTTTATTTTTTTGTATGAACGATTTTAGCCGCAGTTGGGACTCATAGTTTCTTTATTCGTTGTTCCGAAAAGAAAACTAAGTTACCGAGAGTTTCAAATTAATAAGTTTCAAATTATCAAGAGTCTACTGTATCTGATTAAAAGTTCACTTCTAACAATCTATTATTTTTTTTTCTTTTCAGAAATTACTTACTGCATTAATTTTGACTGAAGGCAAATCTTCATCATCTTCATCCTCGTCATCGTCATCGTCGTCCTCATCATCATCATCATCGTTATCTTCACTATTTTCGGTTAACTCACTTTCAAATTCCGACATTTCCCGTACTTCAGCATCCGATTCATTTTCAAAAGATTCATTGGCATAACGCTCATCATCCGAATTCTCTGCGTCCATCATATTACAAGTAAGTTTTTTTTTTTTGTATTTTAGTTTCGAGACACAATGTCCAGCAAAAAAAAAATATGAGGTCAGCAGTCAGTTCATTGGATTTTGTAATTTTGTAATGTGTGTATGTAATATACATACATACATATATATTTTTCAATTGACATAAAAATTTCGTTAAAATTTTTTATTTTATTTTTCGATTAAAGGTGTTCAAAAACTTTAACACTTATCAGAGATTGCATATATGAAAATTCATAACGCGAAACCATGGCAACGCAGGTGTTACCAATAATTCAATAAAATAAATTAAAAAGCAATAAATAGGTATTTATTTCAATAAGATTTTCCCAATAATATAAATATGTACATAAATGGTGTTTGTATGTTTGTATTTACGCTTATAACTTTATTTTTCGCACATTTTGCACTTGTTTCTTCTACAAGCAGCTTGTTGCACATTTAAGCATTTTTCGAGAACTAAATCGGCTGATTTTCATTTACACCACCACGAACTTGGTTTCTATGAAGAGAGTTCTAATATTTTTACGTGAATATTTCACTCTCTGTTGTTGCTATCTCCTTAGTTACGGGTGCGAATATTAAGTTATTATTTTATTTCGTCATTTGGCTAGCAGTTGATTAAATTACTAGCCTTGCTTCTACCATACAAATAATTTTTTTATTGCTTTTACTCCAATCTTTGTCACGCCCACTTTTGCAAATGTTAATGGTCCCACCCACTATATCGCCACTTTCAGAGCTACAGCTGTGTTTCAAGTTTCGTAAGAATCGGTCAAGTAGAATCACGTGAAATATAATATTAAGTTTTAATGGGAATGGCTCAAGAGAGGTCCAACTGTTTGTCAAGTTTCGTGGGGATCAGATAAGTAGAAGCTCAAATGAAATGTGAAATGAAATTCAATACTAAAGTGTAATGGGCGGCCGCCGTGCGTGACTTGTTAAATATAAGATCGTGTTATTCCAAGAGCGTTCACTGTTTGCCAAGTTTCGTAGGAATCGCATTAGTAGAATTACATGTAACTTAATATTAATGGGCATGTCCCTGCCCACATTTTCAACTGCAAGATCGTGTCGTTTTCAGAGCTTAAGGCATGTGCTAAGTTTCGTAAGAATTGATTAAGTAGAAGCACGTGATATATATGATATTAATGGGCATGGCTCCGCCCATTTTTTAAATTTGAGACTGTGCCACTACAAAAGACCAAGGTGTGCGACCTGATAAGTAATAATTCTTTCTGCCAAAATAAAAACCAACTTCAATGCAAAAAGATCTGATAAAAGAAGATAGTATGTAAAATATAAAATTAAATTTTAATGGGCGTGCCTCCGTCCATTTTTAAAATGCAAGATTTGTCAGCTCAGGGTGCGTGTTAAGTCTTGTAAAAATCGGTAAACTAGAACAACTTAAAATAAAATATTAAATTTTAATGGGCGTGATTCCGCCCATTTTTTTAAATGAAAAATTGTGTCTATTTTAGAGGTTAAGGTATGTGGTAAGTTTCGTAAAAATCGGTAAAGTAGAAATATAATAATAAATTTTAAGGGGCGTAGCTACGCTCATTTCTTCAACTTTCAAATTGTGTAATTATAAGAACCAAAGGTGTTTTATAGGTTTCGCAGCTATCAAATAAATATAATATTATAAAATTATATTAAAAAATTGTGGGAGTGTCTCCGCCCACCTTTTTGTTACAATGAGACCAACGGGAAGCTATACCCTCTCAGACAAAAAATAGGAATTTTAACAATTGGTCTAAAATGTACCGAGTTATGAAGTAACACCACCAAAAAAAAAATAGAGACGAATTGTTAACCTCCTCCTTCTTTTTTTTTTGAAGTCGGTTAAAAATACATAAAATCAAAGAAAATAAATTTGGTGGGCGTGTTTCTACCCACATTTTGGTTAAAGAAATGGGATAAAACAGAGCCACAAACTTTTACACAAAGAAGAATTTTTTAAATCGGTCTTAGAATGGCGGAGTTATGAAGTTAAACAAATTTTGAGGTCGGCGGGTGGCATTAGCTGAAGTACTTAGCACGTTGAGTACGAAACCGAATTTCCTGGTTTCGAGCCCGGTCTCCGACAGCCATTAATGGCAACATCACGTATTTTTCTGATGTGCATTACAGCCCCTTTGTAACAGTTGTTCTAGGAAAGTTCAATATTAATTCTGATCTTAGTTGTAATATTAATCCTTAAGTAATATCGAGCACCCTTCTTCATCAGTATTGTATAGCTGAATCATCGGCGAAGTAAAATAACCTATAAAATGGCTACCAAACACAACTTCGAAAAATTTAATACGCCTCATTGACATTAGAGGCGCTGCAGCACTCACTGCCTTATTAAAAACGTGCAAAAATCAGAGTTGTAAAATAATGAAGCTTTCCCTTATCTCTTCCTTCACCACCTGTCTTCTCTGTCACTAACCCTTTCCTAAAGAAGATAACACCTAGTAATAGCAGTAGGCATAATTGCCTGACTGTTACTTCTATTAAAAAAAAGATAAATTTCAAATGCTGCGTCCATACTACGTGATTAATCTTAAGTTTATTTTGGTTGTTTTACTTAAAAATTAGTATTTTACTATTTAAACTATTTACACTACCAATTCAGTAACTATTTAGATTTGGTTATTTTCTACAAAGAAAACCAATTGTTTATCTAAATCGCAACAACAATTAGCACTAAAAATAAAATAATAAATCCATATTATTTTTATTAACCAACAGTTTTACATGCACTGCGCATGTTAACTTGACATTTAAAACTGGTTAGATTAACCTAAGATATTTTTTTCTGTGTTTGTTGTAAACAATTTTTTAAGAAACTGAATCATTGTTAAAAATGCAAACCTTTAAATTTTAAAGTGATGACGAACGATATTTATCTTTAGAGCCCCCAATGCCACACACATACTCAATTAGGATAATGTTCAAACAATTTTAAAAGAAAACGAAATTTATTATTTAGAGATGATGAAAAAAATTCGGGCTCAACCGGGATTTGAACCCGGGACCTCTCGCACCCAAAGCGAGAATCATACCCCTAGACCATTGAGCCTCTTGCGAGTTGTGTGCTTGCAATACAACTTATTTGTTTGGTTAATCAAAAGCTCACCATGATATTTGTTCAATACCCGAAATAAAGTAATTTTTCTTTTATCTATTTTTTGCAATGATAAATAAAACACACAAAAAATTTAATCAACTAGAAATCTTACAGTACCAAAAACATATTTATGTATGTATGTGTATGCATCTACTTATGTGGACTTATGCATATTTATTAGAGTGGCCGTATTTTTTTTTTTTTTTTGATTTCTTATGTTCTCTCCCCCCAAATCGGTTCAGTTTTATGTAAAAAAAAAAAAAAATACAAAAAAATTCCATAGCGATAAGTTGTGTTTTCGCATCCTCTCCTCAAAGTTGGCCTTCAAGCCCATTTTCAATGTAATTTTTTGCATATGACTATCTTTTAAACAAATAATTTTACAAGAATATGATATATGGCAATATTTTAGCTCTTCTAGTCAACAACATTAGTCTCACAGAAAGTTTTGTGCTAAAATTAATATTTATATGGAAATTATTTATATTAAGCATGCACAATAAGAAATTATATCTATTAAATTATTACATACATATATCCATGTACTAGTGATGCACGAATATTCGTATTCGTATTCGAATTGCCGAATATTCGGCCATTTTTAATGCGAATACGAAGCATTCGTATTCGTCAAATTCAGGCGAATACGAATACGAATATTTTTCCAAAAAATAAATAAATGCATAAATCCTAAACTAAATTTAAATAAATGTATAAAAATATTAGTTTGTACTAGTGATGCACGAATATTCGTATTCGTATTCGAATTGCCGAATATTCCGCCATTTTTAATGCGAATACGAAGCATTCGTATTCGTCAACTTCAGGAGAATACGAATATTTTTCCAAAAAATAAATAAATGCATAAATCCTAAACTAAATTTAAATAAATGTATAAAAATATTAGTTTGTACTAGTGATGCACGAATATTCGTATTCGTATTCGAATCGTCGAATATTCGGCCATTTTCAGGCGAATACGAATATTTTTCCAAAGAAATTAAATAAATAAATGCATAAATCCTAAAGGAAATTTAAATAAATGACTAAAAATTTTAGTTTGTACAAATACATTAATTTCTTATAAAAATTTGTGCTTTGTATCATTTTCAAATATTTTTTAATGACGATCATTAAAATTTTGGTAAAGTAAGCCAACAATTTTTCATAACAATTTCTTTATATTTCATATTGCATATAATATTCGTATTCGTATTCGCGAATATCGTTTCAAATATTCGTATTCGTATTCGCGAATATCAAAAATTGACATTCGGTACATCACTAGTTTGTACGAATCCATTAAATTTTTTATAGAAATTTTTGCTTTGTATCATTTTCAAATATTATTTACTGACGATCATTAAAATTTTGGGTAGTTTTTATTAACTTTAAAGTACGCCAACAGGAGTATGAAATCCTTTTTTATAACAATTTCTTAATATTTCATACTAGTATGTACCAGTGATGGGAATTGGAAATCTTGATTTCGTGCTTCGTATTCGCATTAAAAATGGCCGAATATTCGGCAATTCGAATACGAATACGAATATTCGTGCATCACTAATATGTATATCTAACTACTAACGATTTTTAAGTTTCTTAAAATTCTCTATATTACATTATTTTCTTATAATATAATTTTTATATTAAAAATGATTTTGTGGCGAAACAAATTGCACTTGGCAAATATTTGCCCAAATAAGCGTAACCACTAAATACTAATGAAAGAAAATCCTTTTGATTCAAACATGCTTTCATTAAGTTAAAAAGCTTCATAAATAACTAAATGAACCCAATATTATTGGAAACTTTGGGTAGTATGAATAAAAAAATATTTGCTTTTTACTTAAAAACTTGTTTTAATTTAATTTAAATTTTGTTTATATTCAACAATTTCCAGAATTTTGTGTTTTAAAATCTATTTGTTTGTGGTGTCAGTTGATGCAAATTTCAGCTTTCAGTGGAAATGGAATATGTGAATTGTTTTGATTCATCGTAATGAAAGCTCAAATTTATCATCTCTAATTTACAACTGTGTTGCCATTGTTTTTTGTTCCTTAGTAATTATTTGACTTAATAAGCACGTGTCTAAAACAGTAACCCTAGAAATTCCCTAGAAATAAATTACACATGTGGCTTGCTCATAATATTCGTAACTAAAACAGTTCTGCGTCACTAGAAAGGATGTACATTTTTTTTTTTGCTAATGACGTAAAGAACAACTTATTTATTTTCAATCTGTAAACTCATTCTTGACATACTGTAAATACTACGAGGAAGTGTTTGGCCTGTACGCAATTATTGTTTCTCTTTCTAAGTTTTATTTATATTTACATATGTACATATATACACATGTATGTACATCAATGCTGCCCACAGAGAGAAAACCGAGAGTAATGTATAAGCGTATGTGCATTCATTTGTATAAAAAGCCGATTGATGTTCGGCACTCTGGTGCTTCTCTGGGCAGCCTGGATGTACATACAAACATATTTATTTAGCCATAATAACATACTTATTAAAAGAAATATTCTCTACCCAAATCATGCAAACAAACAAACATGTGTTTTTGTTTATGATTTAACAGCTTTTACTATTAAAAAGCTTTTATGTAATTTTATCCATGAAAAAAATAAGCTTTTACTATCACTCTATCAGTCGAACAAATGAACTGCAGCCAACTTCAGTGGTAAATAAAACCCACAAAAACAAAAGAAAAATAAAGATTCATGTTAACAAAAAAACATGACACAACCAGTTCTTGCGCACAAACACTTCTAAGGAAAGCAACAGTGTTACAAAAACAACATGTGCTCATCAAAAGTGAGAGAGAGAGAGAGAGCTCGTGTGTAATATAAAAGACGAGAGAGTATGTAAAATAAGGAAATACCGTTACATTTACGACACGACTAAAAGCAAAAAGAAAATTTTATACAAACGACCAACCAGAAATTCAAACGGTTAAGAGACGTTGTAACGTGCGGGTGCTGGTATTTTTACGTTGTCGTTGGCATTAATAAACGAGACAACTTAAAGTTGTGTGAAAATAATGCACTAAAAAAATATTAAAGGAAGCAAATTATTTCATTTAAGGCGCGCGTAATTAATATTTAAACATGGGTGTATAATAATAAAAAAAAAAATAAATAAATAAATAAAAGTGGAAAAATTAAAAAGAGAGAAAAAAGTGAATTTATATTAAAAATAAAATAGAACGAAAGTTTTCTATTTAAAAATACAAGTGCGATAAAAAGCAAAAATATTTAATTGTGCAAAAGAAAAATAAATTTCGTTGAGGAAATTAAATATTGCGAAATTTTTAATTATAGTGTTAAAAAAGCTTAAATTTTCTTTTTTCATTGTGGTGTACATTTAAAATTTAAAAAATACACACCCTTTAAATTCTTTTGTATCTTTTTTTTTCATTGTGTTGCTGGTAAATGCATTTGTTTGTGACTGTGTCTATGTGTGTGCGTTTGCAAAATTTTATGAGGTCAAAGGTAAATATTTGTTATTTACTGACTTGCTACATATCGGAAAACGGCCTGCTTTTTTCTTTTTTTTAATTAATTGAAAATTAACAAAGGAGGATTAAAAAAAACATCTTGCCAAAAAAAATTTAACAATTTATGTGTGTAATTAATAATACCACAATTTGCCAACACCCTCTCCCCCTTAAAGGGGCCTTCTTTTTTGTGCTGGCATAAAAGGAATTTAATGGTCCATAATGTTAAACAGCTTGTCATAATGCTTTTGGAATACTTGCACTGTTGTTATGTTTTGCCAAAAAAATAATATGTGTATATTTTTTTTATAAATGAACACATGTTTAGCATGCATGACTTTTACATATTAAACAGCTGGCTGGTCTACCAAACATTAGCCTAGAAACGATTATCTGGAAATAAATTCAAAACTTGTTGGAAGAGGAAAAAAAAATAAATAAAAAAACTGGCTAAACATGTTGTCCATATTAAAGTACTTGCCGAAAAGGGGGAGGGCAAGAAAAGGAGCAGGAGACAAATGAGTACATATAACTATTAAATACATTCTCCATTTATCACTTACAGACATGGAGAAGGGCATGTAAAACAACCCGCATTGGCAAATAAAATTAATAAGATAGTTTGAAGCTTAGTACATCAATATCAGTCAATGTTATCAATATCATATTATTATCTATCGGCCGTGTATAATAAACAACAACAAAACGACATCGCTGACAATTTGCCACAATGATATGTGAGAATTTTTATGTCTACTAATAAAATCTCAGACCATTAAAAAATGGTGCCAATGACACATAAACTTGTAAATAAGCCGCCATTCTTGTTGCCATAAAAGTTAAAATAAAAGCAAGAAAGAAAGAAGAAAACGTTGAAAAAAGAAAGCATGTAATGTGAAATTCTTTAATCATGCCACAAAAGTAATTAATGTTTAAAACACATTTCTCAAAAGCTTAACTGTAAAATACATACATAGTTACATCCATCATATGCAAACATACAAACATGTATGTATGTTTGCAGGTGTGTATACACGCATATGTTAACTCCCCTATTAAAAATATAAACAGTTACCCACATATTGACACACACACACATACACACACAAATGTTAAACATTTACATATAAGGACAGTATCAATGTTAAAAGCTGTTGGAGCAGTAGAGCTGAGAGAGGAGAGGGTGTGAACATGTACCAGTGGCAGAGTAAAAAGGTATTATTTAATGCTAATAAAGCAGCGGGAAACTTGAGAGGGGAGAGGGAACTGTAACAGGATATGTAACGGTGAAACTACAACATAATTATAGCAATATTTATGTCTGTATGTACATACGTGTGTCAACGTAACCAACCATACACACGTAAGAAAATCATCAAAAATAACAAAGAACATAAAAACGAAAAATAAAACGCAGCAAACCATTCACAATAAAATCAAAAATTCAGTGAAAACTCTTTTATGTTTGTGACATTTCTTTAAGCCACAGTAAAAGACTGTTTTTCCCCAACTTTTTTTATAATGGAAATTAAAGGAAAATATATGCACACAAGCAAAACGCGACAGGATTAAGGTTTAATCATAATCCTCGCGCAAATAAAAAAAAACAAAACAAACATAATGTGTTCCCTTCTACACGAGCTCTTTAAAACTGTTAGGAACATCGAAACACTAAACGAAATTAAAATTTATCGTTGTTTTTGCATTGACGTGTGTGTGTTAAAGGGCGTGTCAAATTAGCGCGATTTTAAAACGAAAAAAAAATACACATAACGGTAGCAAAGTAACGACTAAAAAAAATAACGCGAGACGTACTAATAATAAAATACTATGTCTGTTGAATATCTACAAGCAAAAGCTACAACACACATACCAACAGATGTAACTAACAACAATAACAACAACAACAGCAGCACACTTAATTGTGAAAATCAAAGGGAAACGAAAAACCAGCAACGCAAGGTTGCGGAAAACTCTACAAACACAGCAGAAAACGAAAGAAAGCCAACCAGGGAAGCAAATATTTGACGTACAATAAAACCACAACAACAGCAACAGCAACAACAACAACTACAACAACAGCATCAATACTCTCAAACACATCAACAATATCATCAGCTGAATTCGCAACACCATCGATACCAACAGACCTCGAGAAATTTAATCACCAAGAATCTCACAAAAACATTTCCAACATTTCAAACGACAGCAGCAATAACTTCCCTGGTTTGTACACGTCATGTTGCTACATGTCCTCAGCATACTAAGCAACAACAACAACATTATCAAAAGCAGCACCATCATCTCTATCATTTCACACAGCAACAACAACAACAACAACAACAACGAATCTTATACCCCCATCCCTATACACATAAACAAGAACCAGAACCAGACCAAGAACCAGAACCAGAACCATTTTATGCCAATATGGTCTTAAGCACCGAATGGTCTCAGGTGGAAGTTATTGACTTAGTTAACGATGGCAACGGCTTGGGTTTCATTTTGGTTGGCGGTCGCAGTACCGGTGTGGTTATTAAGGCTTTAACGCCCGGCGGTGTAGCGGAACGTGATGGCCGCTTACAGTGCGGCGATCATGTGCTGCAAATTGGTGAGGTAAATTTACGTGGTTTTAGTTCCGAACAGGTGGCCACGGTTCTTCGTCAGACTGGAGCTCAGGTTCGTTTGATTGTAGCAAGGCCGGTGGAATCAACAGCCACCGATTTTCAACATCAATTAGCTAGTCATGCACCAATTATTCCAACTAAGCTCCTCTCCGACCCAGAAGAATTGACGCGGCATCTATTTCATCAAAATAACCCAACAGAGTCTGCAGTGGCTGCTATTTGCAGCAGTAGTGGTAGTGGTAGTGTTGTTGGTGGAGGAGGTAGTGGACTATCTGCAAATTACTCCCCTTTTGGCCATAAAGAGTCATCGAGTCATGATTCTTTACAGCATCCCCTAATGTTAAATCTGAATTTTCCTCCCACACCCGATACCGAATTAGCAGATTTGCCACTTCCTCCCATACCCAAAGAATTGACCACATCAGCGGCTACACAACGCAACTATCCAAAAGATTTGGATATAGTACCATTTTCCATAGTATCACCGCCTTTGCCTCAACCTCCCACAACGGCAGCCATAATGAAAACTAGTGTTAGTACACCCCATCAAATGGACCATATAGAGACTGTGATAGCTGGTATAACTACGACTCAAACTGCTGGCGCCTTATCGAACATTGACAATGACGATTGTTTTTCGATAAATTCATCCAATTACTTGGACTCTCCCGAAACCGAAACGTACGAAGTAAAGCTAAGAAAGAATGTCTATGGCCTGGGCATAACGGTGGCTGGCTACGTATGCGAAGAGGAAGATTTATCCGGCATATTTGTGAAGAGCATAATAGAGGGTAGCGCTGCCGAAATGAGTGGCCAGATACAAATAAATGATCGCATAGTGAAGGTGGATGGTAAGACTTTAAGCGGTGTAACGAATCATCAGGCGGTGGAAATATTGCGTAACACCGACATTGAAGTGCATCTAACGTTAGAACGCTTCCTAAGAGGACGCAAATTTGAGCACTTGCAAGTAGCCTTAACAGAATTGAAAATATCTGTGGATTCACAATCACAGGTTTCACTACCTCCCTCGCCTTCAATAGCCACATTATCGTGGCTGCCACCCAGATCGGATGGCGATTCCATAGCTACTGATGGTGGCGCTATTATAATGGATTTCGGTGACTTGCCTTCCAGGGAAACGCTAGATTCGCAAATGTCTCATGTGCTGGATAAAAGTGATCATAGTAGTTTACCGCCAGTAGAAACTACCAAGACGCCCCCAACTACACCCGAAGCCAAACCGGCTGCCTTGGCAAATGGCACAGCCTGTCATGCCCACGAAATTGTGGAAGTGGCTGCAAATAAAGACAAGCCCGTCAACGGTTCACTGGGTTCGAAAACACCCACCATAGACAATTTCACAGATTTGCTAGGCAAACAATATACCGAGCTAATACCAGTGGGACCACTAAAACTAAGTACTGACCTAATAGCGAATTCTGGTGCACCGGTCGAACAATCTTGTCCTAGCGTGGAAGCCTTAAAGGTCGCCTGGAAAAGTGAGTTTCCCGACAGTGAAATAATAGTAGCCGAAATAAATAAACTTTCAGGTCTAGGAATCAGCCTAGAAGGCACTGTAGATGTCGAGCGTGGCATTGAGAAGCGACCCCATCATTATATACGCTCGATACTGGAAGATGGACCAGTAGGACGCCAGGGCATCTTAAAACCCGGCGACGAGTTGTTGCAAGTCAATGAATACAAACTGCAGGGCTTGCGGCACACCGAAGTGGTGAAAATTCTCAAAGAACTGCCTTCACATGTCAAGCTGGTATGTGTTCGCGGTGCCAAGGCGCCATCTATTATAAATACTTCCCAAAATCCTGAGGCCTTTGAAACGAGAAGTCTTCTGCCCGGCGGTCATCAAAGTTTACAAAACTTGATGACCAAAGCCCAGTCGGAAAGTTCTTTGTATACCTCTAGCACTGCCACTCTGACGGATCAGCAACGTTCGAAGTCATTGGAAAATGTATCTGGCCTGGCTCTTTGGAGTTCTGATGTAACCATTGTCGAAATTGAAAAGACCGAACAGGGTTTTGGTTTCTCGATATTAGACTATCAAGATCCCTTAGATCCCGAGGGCAGTGTTATTGTAATACGAGGTCTAATAAGGGGAGGTTCGGCCGAGACCACCAACGAAATATTTCCCGGCGACCGTTTGGTTAGTGTTGGCGAACATTCACTGCAGGGACTCGATCTTGATGAGGCGGTAACTATACTAAAAGGCATGCCCTTGGGCCTTATCAAATTGGGCATCTGTCGGCCACTTTCAACATCAGATAGCAATATTGCATCGCCCATAGGAGAGGGAGACTCACCGAGCACATAGTTTTTAATGGATTTTTATTGTAAGTACCAGTCAATACTTTAATATCCCATAAATGTTAAGTTAACTTAAATATAATTTATGGCATAAATTTGTATGAAACTCTTACGAATACCTTTATTAAATATTTACTCTAACCACTGCCGCCACTATTATCACCTTCATCGTCAAGTTCCCTGCTTAAGTGTGTACATTTACTTACTACAAATATTTTTTTTATTACCCTGCAGTCAGACTGGGGCCAAGTGTCTCTATGTCAACACTAAAACTCTAGTAGTAGTTACATTGTCTACAATTTCTCTTTTATTCGTGAGTATAAAATAAAGAGAGAAAACAGATGTGGTGTATTTCTGGTGGATTTTGCAACAACTTGTCAATATACATAAATTTGCATGTACGTAAGGTATAGAAATGTACCAGTAAATTTCTGGTTGGTATGTCTCCATGTTCCCATAAGAACTATGAATTCACTATCTAGTCAATTGTTTTAGTGTTACTAGTAGATTTTCAATGACAAGCACATGCTAAATGTCTATAGCACAAAGTATTATATGGGGAATAATTGTAGAGTAGTACTGGTGGCAAAGTCAAAAGCGACTCAGTACATTTTCATCATCGACATTTCCTTCAGGGTACTTCTAGGGATTTACCTGTGTCTTGTAAAAACCAAATTCAATACTCATTGCCATGTGTAGGTACACTCGTCCCTCTGTTTATACAGTCACTGCAACAAACTCTTGGTACTCACGCACATATAAATTATTGTGATTTTCTGACGAAAAAAAAGAAATAAATTGTAAAAAGAAAACAAATAAAAAGCTTGTCACTGACAAATGTTGCAAATCAATAATTCTTAAATTTTTTTCTGCTACAATCCCTCCTACCGACTCACCCCAACCACCCAGTCACCACGTTTGGTTTTTAATGTTTATACTTATGTTTCCAGAGAGTTGTGTATACTATCACGGGGCAATAAAGATTTTAGATTTTGAATCATATCTGTGTGTGTGTGTGTGTGTGTGTTAAAGGAAGTTCGAAAGGGATTATTGCAAGTGACAAGTATGTATTATTGAAAAATTTTCTGTTGCTTTTCTCTTTCTCTCTCTCTCTCTCTCTCTATCTGTTGTTGCAATCTTCTTTTTGTGGCTCACAGGATTATGATTATTAAAATTACAACAAGTATTGTGTGTGTTTCCTAGATTATATTTATTTCAAAGTGGTTTCAATGAAAGCTTTAACTCATCAAGGAACATAAAAATAATGAAGTACATTTAGAATGTGTGTTTGGGTCATATTGGCGGGTAAATTAATTAAATATTTTCTATTAAAGAAAAGAAGCGTCTTGAAAAATATTTTTTGATTAACAGAAGTGCCTGCTAATTTGTAATTGCTTTCTTAAATTTGGTGCAAATGCGAACTCCTTAAATAAGGAAATTAATTTTATTATTACCAGTGGAGCAGATGAATACATCTTTTATTTCCACTGCTTAAGAAAGGAAGAGATATTTTTGCAACGAATACACAGCACGGAAGGTGGAGTTGTGGTATTGGATGGATAAGAATGAGTAGACAATATTAAACCAGGGTATTAGAAGTTTATGTTTCCGCAATTTAAAAACTTATTCGGACCCATACCCAGGACATGCCAAAATGACAATGCTACAATTCACCCTGGCAGAATTTTAAACCATTAAATTAGTGACCAAGATGTATAACTTACGAGGGCTACTACGAGTATTTATATTTCAGGGATAGCAAATAATAACAAAAATTTTCAAAGAAAAATGGCTTTATTGTTTTTCGAAATATTACCCTTGATGATCAATACACTTTTGCATTCGTTCAAACCATTTGTCATAGAAGTTTTTACATTCCTTTTGAGACAACTCTAAAACATGATTTTTGAACGGTTCAACTGCTTCTTCGGCGCTCGTAAATCGTTGACAACGCAATTTACCTTTGATATTCGGGAACAAAGAAAAAGTCATTGGGTCTCAAGTTGGGAATGTATGGAGGACGAGTCATAAATTCGATGGTTTATCTGCTCAAAAATTCACTTGTTTGACGAGATGTGTGAGAGCTCGAATTCTCATGATGAAGAACGATTCGTCTTTGGGGGTTAGTTTTACGAACTTCTCCGAAGATTACCGGCAAACAAGTGGTCGTGTTCCACTCAGAATTGATACTTCTACGTTGTTCAAGCATGATCCATTCGGCCGAAGAAACAGGTGATCATTTGCTTCGCTGTGCTTCTTTCACGAACAACTTTTTTTTTTGATATAGTTCGTCTTTGAATATCCACACGGTCGATTGCTGCTTTGTTTCCGGCTCATAGAAATACATATATCCATGATTCGTCTGCTGTCTAGTGTTGCAAAAGTATTGAGTATTTGAGTACTGAGTACTCAATACCGTGAGTTTTTCCCGGTACTCAATACACAAAAGTAACTACTCAATACTTTCAGGGTTGCATTTTGTAGTATTCAAGCGAAAGTCTTCCTTTAAAATACATCAGAATTATACAACTCTGTGAGCTTGATACAAAGAAATATGACTCTGAACCTCATGGAGTTAGTGTAACAAACAGCCACTAAAAAAAGTACTACAAAATGCATTATTAAACTACTTCAGTCATTAATAAATACTATTGGACAGAAAAAGTGACCCTTTAGAATAGTGATACAAGTCAGGTCCTCACAAACATGAAAAATATTTTAAATTCTTTCAATGTCGGTAAAATTTTATTTCTACATTTCAACAATGACTAAGTAATAACATCAATTGTGAGAAAAAAATGTTTATTAAAAATATTTAGAAGATAATTTAAGAAATTAATGCACTAGAAGTGTTAAAAGTACGTTGAAAAATGTTTATGTACAAAAACTAATCTTCAAACTTATTTATTTTCATTTGTTATAAATTAATTTAAATATACTTGTATTTAATCTTTGTTTTTCCATATTGCATTATCAATAAAATAATATAAATAATAATTTTTAACTTCCCATATACATACATGCATACATATATAAAGTATTGAGTAGTATCGAGTACCCAATTGAAAAAGTATCAAGTAGTACTGAGTATTCAAAAGTAGCCGCTTTTTACAACACTACTGCTGTCACGACTTTATACACGTACATATTTTGAACCACCATTTTTTAACTTTTTAATAATTTCCCGACACCACTTGACGCGAGCCTTTTTTTTTTGAGCGATTGATAAATTATGGGGTATCCAAGGAGAACAAATTTTTTTTCACAACTAAGTTTTCATGCAAAATCGAATATATTGAAATGGAACTAATCTGCAAAGATCTTGCATCGATGTTTTGTGGTACAACAACTGGTTTTGGACGACCTTCGCGGAATTCGTTGGCGACGGAACTACGATCACGATTGACTGTGGTTTTTGGTGGTGCTTTATCACCATAAAAAGAACTGAGTTCATCGACACAATCTTATTGAGATACTCCACGTCGAAAGTTGTGGAAAATAATCCAAGGAGAACCTTCTTTTGAAATTTCCATTTTTTTTGTCAAACTGATTTTCTGAACTCACTGTAAACAAAACAAATGGCACTTGTATGGTGTTGCCATATCTTGTCTATTGACGTTAGTGCTGTCAGTTCCCGAAATTTAAATAGTAGCTCTCATATAAATAGGATCTTAATATAGTGGAAATGTCTGCGGGCGGCTTGTGGTGCAAGAATAAACGACGGCTTAAAGCAATTTTATACAAAGGAGTCTTTAGTCCGCATTTTTTTTGAGCGTTGAGAGCTTTTGTGCATCCCATTTTTTATAAATTCAAAATAAAACTATTTAATTCTCATGACATTGTAATTATTTAAAGCAATAATAATAATAACAATTTTGGTCAAAAAATCAAGTTCGAAAATTATGTCGCATAAGCTTTTTTTCTGGCGGTTATGGCACGATTTGACGATTAGAATTGCAATAATATAATATAATATAAAAATTCCTTATTCAAATGATACATAAAAAGTTCTTAATTTATAATAGATAAAAACAAAAAAAAAAAAAAAACTTAGCAAATTGGCTACACGATAAATCAAAACTATTCACATATTCCTTTTGCATTCAAAGCTGAGTACATAAAGCAGAATTCTACATCAACTGACACCACACACAGTGCATCAAACACAAAGAACGCTGATGATGAAGGTCTAATAGCCTTCGAAAACAGCTAGTTTTTCCATTCTACTAAGAATATTTATAATTAACGTTGGTGTTATTTCTTCATTAATAATTATCACATGTAATGTGGCTTGCAAAGCGATACGAACTTTAACCTAATCAAATCATAAAAAAATAATTTTTTTTTAAATAAAAAACAAAAAATTCTTTCACAATTTTCCTCAAATTAATGGCAAGAACATGTAAACATCCCATATCTGGTTTACAAGATATATTTATATTTATGTGATTCGCAGTGTATGTTTAAAAAAATTTATATATTTTCAAGAAAATACGCATTATTTTTTTTTTGAGTTCGTGATAATCGAGCACCACTGTAAATATCTGTATTTGAAACATATAAAGCAAAAATTATTGGACTACATGGTTAAAAGGACCATGGACCATTTCATTTTGCACATGCATTTATTTATTATTATTTATTTGACAACACTAAAATTTTTTGATGTTAAACTACAACTCCGGTAACCCTTATGCCAGTTGTTAATGAAAATTGCTAAAGTTAAGCGGTTCAAGCAGACGTGTCATACCATGTTGCCACAGCCATAATCAAATATGGACAATGTTGCCATACTTTCTACCGTTCACTTTTGTTAATGCTGGTTTCACATATCGCTCATTTATTAAAACAACGTCATAACTCAAAAAATGATGCAGAATTGATTTTCATAACGTTCTTCATTATTGTGTAAAAATTTTTCATAAAAATATATTGTTTTAAAAACTGTTGAGAAAAAAAATTAATGGCCTGTTTCTACATAACAAGTAAGCTCTCAGGCAAGCAAGCGGTACACAGGCGAGTACGTAACAAAATGAGTTTTTATAGTACACTTGTCTAGCTTACGTCGTATTTGGTATCACTTTTTGTATATTTAATTTCATTACTGCCATGGTGTACAATTTGGTATTTGAGTTAATTTTTTTCCATACTAGAAGCATTACTTAATGGCAGCCCTAGGAGAAAATCGAACAAAATAAAAAACAGCTGCTTTTAAATTACAATGCAATATTAGATCAGTTCGTTTATTTTTCAAGCAAAATCGTGTAACTGAATAAATCCTGAGTATTTTTACTATTAAGCATTAAAGAATGTTTGGATATATTAAAAAAGCTGCATCATAGATTCTTAATTAATAACATCGATAGCGACATATTTTTTTTTCATTTACGGTATGTTATGATTTTTTCACAATTATAAAAGCATTAAGATTTTGCTGAAACAAGTCAAAAAGCTTTCATGCTTCATGAATGGATTTAATCCATCATATACGATATGTACATACATAACTGAGCCTTAAGTATCTGTAGATTACTTTTCACATAACAATATCGATCAGCTGTTTCCTATCGTTGCAGTTAAATTCCATTACATTCGGCTAACTGAGCCTTTAGTCTAAGTAATCGTAATGTAAATCGCTAACTATTTAGTAAATGGTGCCTGCTAAGCAATCCGGCAGTTAATAAATTTTTTGCTAAAACTAAGAAAATAATCATACAATTGTGAAAATTGTTCACTGTCTTTAATTATAATCATACCATTAATGTATGAACATCAATCAAAAATGCTATTTGCTTTATTTAACATACACATCTGTGGTTTAATCAATTATAATGGAAATACTGTACACTTTAATTTGGAATACAATACATTTCTAATTAAAAGACTGCTCGTAATACGTGACTCACCCACGCTGCTCCAGAATAAAATAAATAAAAAGTTTCTAAACTCCTGTAAATTATACTTTCAGATGTGGCATAATATTCATGCAAAAAAAAAATTGTAAGACACACTCCACCCTATTTGTGACAAAATGTCTGTTTTATACAACTAAAGAAATGTTAAAAAATTTTGCAGCCAAAAAAAATTCTGTATGTATTACACAAATGACTCCACACTTTTAAATGTTGTAAATTTTGATTACAACTTCATTTCCATTTCCTACGTAGCCATAGTTTGTCAACATTTTTCTCGTCTTCTCTTTTATGAATTAAAATTTAAAATGATTTATTTTTATGTGCTACGGAAGTTTAACATCAAAATTGCTTGACACATTGTTCATGACATTTGGGCTGACAGTTGTTGTATGAACCAATAACCAGCTGATGACCCACTTTTTATTTGTAATCGTAGGAAATGTTTTAAATATTTATACATCCCTATAAATATCTATGTACATACATATTGACATACTTAATAAAATATTTTTATATATAACCTTTTTGATATTTATTATTAACATTTTAAAGCCTTTCCATGAATTATTTGAAAAAATATCTATGCGCATACATATAAAATGTTCCATAAATACTAACAAGGCAAAATATATAAATATGCATTTCCTTTCAGTGCACTAGAGGTTAAAAAAACCTCACATTAAAATATGAAATGATTTTACCGGGTCAGCGTGTCATTACATTTGATACTGTCATGTTTAAATATATTTAAACTCAGCAAAAACTGTCATTTTGTGTATGAACTTTATGACATTTTATGGCATGAAATTACCATTTATACAGTCTGCAGAAAAATATTTATTAAACAAAATTTCATCTACAGTCTGTAGATTTAAGGAATATGAAGTTGAATTTGAGTTAAAATTAAAAAAGAACAAACGATGATTATTTTAGAGTCGCACTGAAAATTCTACTTGGGATATTTGTAAAAGACCTGCCGGATTATTATAAAAGTCTAACGCCTGGTTTTAACATAATATTTAAGTACGCGGCGTTTAGATAATTTTTATTTAAATTTAAATTGTATTTAAATAAAATTAAATGTTTCTCAGTGATTAATTAAAGTTCTTATTAAATTACGTTGAAAGTATGGCAGCACCAAAAAATTTCCAAATATGGAAAGCCATCAAGGCGCATTTATTAGGTGGCAGCATTACGCCAGGTGACTAATGTCATTATACCAATCTAAATGTCAAATTTGGATTGTGTAGGTATAAGCCTAAAAGCATGCTTTTATTTGGGTATCCATAAACACCTATCGAATATTCAGTTTTGTATGGTGTTTGACATTTCCTATAAGAAACATGCAATCTGACGATGCTACGCTGTTTTGAAAAGTAAGATGGTAATTTATACCAACAAAGTACATTTGGTTATTGCTGTTGTAATATTTGTTGTAGAAATGTGGGTACCTGATTGATGTGCCTTGAAAGCCATGGTGTAATTATACAGGTGACTGCGTAAGGATTTGTTATACAAAAATACGGCAACCATAGCTGTGTAAAGAACCGAAGAATGTCAAAAGCACAAAAATAATTGTACTAAAACCAAAACAAAATCGAAGTTTTTGACATTCTTCAGCTACAAAGCACATAGAGCAAAAAATTATCAGCTGCAGTAGCGCTGCCACCTAATTAGATACACCTTGTGGAAAGCATTCCAAACAACAGCTGTTTCACATAAACAAAAAAATAAAAGTTAGGTTATCCACATGCAGAAAATTAAAATTGCATAAAAACACATTTTATGAAACAAAATGAGCATCAGAACGCATTTTTCTATTTATTTTTTTCATGATATCAAACTTTGTATTGTATATGTTATATATTTATGAAAATTAAACAAAATTCTTTTAACAATTGCTTAATTCACAAAACCTCATATATCTCTGTATCGATTGTATTATTATATTAAATACAAGAGTGTAACATTTGTTGTTTGAAATTTTCAAATAAAAATGAAATTTACTATTACACTTTTGTTTCATATGTTTTTAAAATGTTGTATTCAGAGAGAGAGAGAGAGAGGGGCTCTCTGAGAGAATTTGTATGTAGCTTGTTCTTCTTTTTTTAATTAAAAACACAAAATACATTAATACACTACACAGAGGGTGTTCACAATTAAAAAACAAAAAGTGTATTTGATAAACAAATACACGATAAAGGTTGTTGTGAATTAAGCAAGTATTTTCAATTCGTACATAAATGTCACTTTTTCGGATTTGTAAGTCATCAATAATGGATGACCCAGAGTTGCATTTGTAACAATAGCAGCAGCGCAGTGTTGCATTGACAAATTCGACTTAATTTGTAGCAAATTGAGTCATTTGAGATAATTTGCTCATATGAAAAATGTATGGTAAATCACTTCGCAAATTACTTAATTTGGGCAAATCAAATGTTTTGAACTAAATCACGTATATGGAAACGTACTATTAATTTATACATAATTTACCGTACATTTTGCATATGGCCAAAACACATCAAAGTAGTTGATTTATTTTAAATCATTTCGAAAATACTATTTTTCGAACTGGATTTATTTATGCAACCCTGCGTTGCTTTTAAAATTGCAAACTCCATCCCTGGTCATCCATCAATAGTGATTAATAATTTCGAAAAAAATTACCTCCAAGAATATTTAATCAATTTTAAAGACTCATTTATCCGACTGTGATGGAATGTAAATGTACACAGAAAAAACTAAATTTCATTTTCAGTAACCAAATTCGTTGAATCAGTAAATATTTTATTTGAATGCAGTCCTACAAAAAATTTTGTAAATTCTGATAAAAATTTTGTAAAAATTTAAATTAATCACAGTTCAGCTGAGAGAAAATGTTATTTGAGTGTGTTGGTGTTTATCTTGCTTGTTGATAGGAACAACGTGCTGTTGTGCGGTTGTTGTTGTTTACTTTGATTGGTCGTGTTGTATACATGTAAATGCCGAAAAGTAGCCGACAAACGCCGTGGCCTGTTTCTTCTCTACACAGTGTTTTGGTACAAATTAATTTAGTGGAACAGTACAGAATATTTATTGAAACTAAGTTTGATTTCAAACAAATATTTGTTTAAAAATTTTTTGGGAATAATTTTTCTTTGTAACAGTAGGAAACAGCTGATCGATATTGTTATGTGAAAAGTAATGAAAATGGTTATAGAGATATAATGCAACATAACCTACTTTTCATATAAAAATATCGATCAGCTGTTTTCTACTTTACAGTTACATTACATTACAGTCGGCTAACTGAGCTTTGAGCCTTAAATGTCAAGTACATACAGGGGTGTTTTACAACCTTTGACAGCTTGTGTCTTAAAATTGTTGCTCAGCAATGTGTTCAAATATGTGTTAAATTATTAATACTTGCAGTCCACACGTTAATATCTGGTATTAGGAAATAAATTTCACAAGACCAGGTGTTAATACGACCACATGACAAAAACATATGTGTGCTAGTAAAACTTAAAAACAATTTAAATACACAAGGTATTAGTTAAGTATTATTTAAATATGCACTTAAAAAGCGCAATTTCGCTTTTAAATAGAACTTAAAAATAATTACAATTCAATTTTACCAAGTCAAAAGTTGGCCGTAAAACTTGAACAGTGAAAGTTTCAACTGAATCGGAGAACTATAACAGCCAGTTCTTTAAAGATGACCGGCGTCATTGAACCCTTACTTCTCTAAAAACAATGAAAATTGCAATATTATGCTGGATACACATCTGGCACTTCTGGCTGTTGACATTATATTTTTTATATGGAAAGCAATGCCACTCAACTTAAATGATCAGCTTCAAAAATATGATCGTAGAGAGCCATAAAGAAAAAAATAAAATTTAAATATAAATTTTATAAAAAAAAATCAAGAAAAAAAAAAGAATATTAAAAAATCTAAAATTAGGAAAATGTTAGTTAGGACGTTTTACGTTTCAGGTATCATAATTTCCTTTTTATAATTTTCGGGATTTAAATTTCGCCGAAATGCCAAAACCGCGGGATCTTAAAACATCAGTTCCGATTGGCATCTCTATTGAGAACAGGCTAAAATACGTTTTTCAAACTGTAATAATAGTACGTTTCCATACACGTGTTTTGGAGCAGAAAACTTGTTTTGCTAAAAAACCAATGTTTTGCTAAATTTTTTCCCATACATTTTTCATATCAGCAAAACAACTCAAATAATTTGTTTTCTTCCAAAACATGACGAAATTTGTCAATGCAACACTGCGTTGTTGGCTGCAACTTCGAAAAAGAGCCGCAATGTTCTGATAAAAGATGGCACTAATACAGAATATTAAATTTTTTAATCAATTGCACAAACCACATCAGTTGTATTTCGAGAGCCTATATTCAAAACACGTCAGCTCAAATTTGCTCAAAATGAGTTTCCGATGGCAAATAGCTCCCCTTTGCAAAATGCATCTGTAGTATAAATTTCGAATCAAAAAAAATGATCTTTTCCTCGTTTTATATAAATTTTTCTTATTCTGCTATCTCAAAGTATAATTTTTTTTTTGGTGAAAATAAATAATAAATAATAAATGTAAATTTCCAATATTTTTAAAAAATTTTTACTTTATAATAATTCTACCTCATAAAGATTTTGATATCCTATGGCTAGTTTTTGAGATATGGTCACTTTTAGTATATTAGTACGGAAGGGTTCCGATAAAAAAATTGGTAATGCATGTATAACTTTTAAACTGTTAATCGAATAGAAACATTATGTATGGACCGATTGTAGTCAATGACATAAGCTTTCGAAATTGATAATTTGTAGTGACCTTGTTACACTAGAGAGTGAGTTAGAAGAGTGCTAAAGCTGACCACCTCGAGATTGAAGAGGCTTTCAGTCAGGCTTATGTTATTTTTTTTGAGGTATTTTAAGTTTTTTCTTGTTGCATTTTCAATTCTTATATCTAGTATTGAGTAAAAGATTTCACAAATTGATTAAAAAATAAATATATTCAATAAAAATCATATTTTTTTCCGACAAAATATGCTAACTCTAAGAAAATATTAGTTTTCTGATCGACTAAAATATGCTATCTCATAAAAATGCGCCAACCAGTGCAAAATAAAATATTTTTTGCAGATCTATAAACTAATAAGTATATTTAAACCATATTATGGAAGGCACATCATTTATTTTTACAATATTGAGCGAATTAACTAGTTTTTTCACTCTACTGAAAAGTTAGCTTTTTTGAGTTGACATGTTTTGAATATAGGCTCTCGATTTATATGTTGTTTATATGTAAATGAGTAAAAAATTTAATAATCTAAATAATAAGGTTTGCGGCCTTGATAATAAAATCAAATTCATTTCGAAAATTCGTATAACCAAAGCACACAAAAGCATAATGGAAACACTTCGAAGTGTTCTGAGAAAAACAACAAGTTTTGCTCATAGTGGAAACGTACTATAAGAGTCGAAATATGCCGACCACTATAAGGCTGATTAAGGGCCTAATTGTGTAAAACGCAACGCCAAGCGTTGTCAAATTTTATATGGAAAAAATTTAAATTACAAAAACAAAATACATACAAAATTTATCAACGCCAAGCGTTGCGTTTTACAAAATTAGGCCCTAAGTTTTCCAGCCTGTAAGCGTCTGTCTTTGACAGCTACTGAGAAAATTTTATTCATTTGAAAAAAAAATCCTGAATTAATCGCGTAAATTCTGTTGGAACGATAGCCCTTAGTTTTTTGAGTCTTAATAAAAAATCTTGCCCATATATGAAAATGTTGACCTAATTTTTGCCGACTACAATGGCGCTTAAAAAGAAATTTAATAATTCACATAAAGTGAAATTGTTCAGCAATTACACTTTTATTTTATCACATTTTTGAAAAAATGTAAATCGACAATTCTGCTTTATTTTAACATTTGTGCAGTTATCAGCATTAACAAATAGAAAATTTACTGCTAAAAAAAAACACAGTATCAAGTGTGTTTGTTAGACTCTGCACGAAATTATTTTAAATTGAATCCATTGAGAGTTTAATAGTCGTTTCGTTTTGCTGAAAACAAATTCTTAACCGCATAAATAACCCCTTCAAATTGATTGACGGACATGAAAAATGAAATTTAAAGAAAAAAAAAACATTAAGAAACCTTGAGTGCACATTATGCCCCATAGTGGTGTGTGTGTGTGTGTGTGTGTGTGTTAAACTTGAAAGTTCATTTCATAAATCAATCAAAGTGAACAATTTGCTAAACACATTTTTCTATACAAATGAAAAAAAAAGAAAAATTGAATAAATACATTTTCTAATTTTTATGTACGAGTTTTTATGAATGTAATAAAATATTTCAACGTTTTGTTTTGTAATCCATTTCCAGTTCCCTTAAAAAAATGAACAGGAACATACACACGCGCGCACACACGCACACACGCGCACACACATTACTCACACACACGTCTAGTATAAAATGGAAAAATCAAATATTGTAATAAATAGCCTTGACATCTGTAATATGATTTTGTAATAAATTACAACAGTAGCTTTGTGAGCAGAACTCAAATTATGGAGAGAGAAAAAACAATAATTTGATTGGTATAAAAATAAGACATTAAATTCATATTTAAAAAAAAAATCAAATACAATGTTTTACTGCAGCCTATTTTTATGTCGTCATAACAAATTATCTTGAATTTCCTTGCTAAGGGCTGACATGCATACATACATACATACATACATACGAGTAGTTATGTACGCTTTCGGAACATCGTCTGCAGACTCCCCGGGAAGATGTACATAGTACGACATACATTCAATAAAATGTTAATGTTGAAGTACAAATAAGAAGTGCGCCGCACAGTAGGACATTTCGCGGGATGGTGCCTAAAAGTATGCTTATGATTTTAGTTGAAATTTTTTATTTTTAACGCAGTTATTTCCTTTTATTTGACGGATGATGGCTGTTTAAATTTTGACTTAAGATGAATAACATATTATTTTTGTTTGAGAAGTACAAATCTACCTTCGAAAAAAGTGCAGTTTCAGGATTGAAAGAATACATACATATATAATAGGCTAAAATGCAAAAAGGCGTAGGTAACTAAAAAAAAAATTCAAAATCGAGTTTTTGAGTGATTATTAGGGCGACAATTTCAATGCAAATGCATATTTATTGTCGACACCTTAAAAGCTATTCTGAACAATTTTCTTTGCGTTTCATAAGATTTTCTGTAAAATGGCATGAATTTGTTTTTGCATATTTTGCATATTTTAACAAAAAATCTAAGTTCTGTGCATATTTTTGTAATAAGTGCATATTTATTTGCATATTTTCCAAGTTTTTCACAGCTATAACAATATCAAAAAAAAAATCCTCCATTTTCTCAAACTTGCACTGAATACTTTAATATCATTTCTGAAATAACCGCCATTTAATACAAGATACAACGTCCATACTATGTACATACATACATATGTACATATTTAAATGTTATTCATTATACCAACTGATGCGGCAATGCCGGTGAAAATTTATGTAGCCCCCTTTTTAAACACAAGAAAACGCATTTTAAAAAACGAACGATCGAACATTTTCGATGTACAAAAAATTTCTGCGCCCCGACAGGCACTTTACATATGAAAATTTAAAAAACTGTATTTTTTTTTTTTTTTTTTAAAGAGAAGTAACACTCAGGCAATTGATGCCTACTACTATTACTAGGTGTTACCTTACTTCGGAAAGGGAAAGTGATAGAAGACAGGTGGTGAAAGAAGAGATAGAAGAAAGCTTCATTCTTTTTACAACTCTGCTATTTGCACGCATTTTTTTGTAATAATGCAGCGTTGTAGCGCCTTCTGGTCTCAAATTAGGCGTATTAAATTTTGAAGCTGTGTTTAGTAGCCATTTTATTGGTTATTTTACTTCGCCAATGATTCTGCTACACAATACCGACGAAGGAGGGCGCTCTGATTTTACATTAGGATTAGCATCTGTTGAAGCCGGTATATGTAGTTCAGTGACCAGTGACTATGCCTTCATCACTTGAACTTTCCTACAACAACTGATACAAAGGGACACTAATGCACATCAGAAAAATGCGTGCTGTTGTTATTTAATGACTGTCGGATACAGGGATTGAACCCAGGATCTTCGGTTTTGTAGTCAACGTGCTAACTACTTCTGCCAACATCAACAAAAAAAATCTATGTTAATACTACTCGTTTAAATGTACAGATTCTATGAACTGATTTTATTTTTATATTTTAATTTTTTATTTGATTCTGTAGACTGGATTTTATTTTTTGTTATGTTTTAATAAATCTAGTAAAAAATTAATTGATTTTTGTTGCATATTTTTATTTGCGCATATTTTCATTATTTTGGTGCATATTTTGACTTCTATGGTGCATATTATATGCGCATATTTTTAATTTTATAGTGCATGAAATTTGTCGCCCTAGTGATTATTATGAATCCCATTAAACAACATGTCTTGACAAAAAAATTTACGCTTCTGCGATCAAAAATGATGCTTTTATTAATAAAAGGCAAGAGGACTTAAATACGAGTTTGTTAGGTTTTATTTTTAGTTTTTTGCTTCTCCTGTAAAATTATGTTTTTGTTAGTTATGTCTTTTTGCATTTTAGCTAACGATATATAAGTTTGTCATTCCGTGTGTAATTTCCAAAATGTGAATATGCGACCCATAAAGTACATATATGTATGTATATATTCTGCTTCTTTATGAATAGGGAAGACGAACAACAAACAAATTTTAAAATTTTGTTGTTTCCAATGCAACGGAGCGACAAGTCGAACGTTGGTGACATTGTGAGACAGGCCCTAATACACACATAATTATATAAATAAGTACAAGGTGGCGCAAAAATAACCTTCCGATGTTATTTGGCTGTAATTAAAAAAAAAAAATGAAAAACTTTGATTCTTCTTGTGGATTATTTTTATTTGGTCTTTTAATTTTTTTACATCAAGTCGAGAATATGATGTCATGTAAATGGCCGCCGCCACAGTTGATTGTCATTTGAGCCCTTTTTACGGCATTTTCCAGCACTTTGGCAAAAAATTCCGGCGATAGGTCCTCACATTGTCTTTAAGAGCTGCAAGAGTCTGAGGCTTGTTGACATAAACCCGCGACTTCAAAAAGCCCCACAAAAAGAAGTCTGCAGCGGTCAAATCAGGCGATCTTGCTGGCCAGTGCAAATCGCTAAAACGGGAGATTAGGAGCCCGGGAAATGCATCCTTCAGCATATCGGTTGTGGCACGTGCAGTGTGTGCCGTTGCAGCGTCCATTGTTTATTAACGTGTATTTCACATGTGTTTACTACACAAATGTCAAAACAGAACTGACATTAGGCGCCAATCGCAAAATTTATAGCATTTTCTGATAGGAGGATTTCTTTTGCGCCACCCTGTATATTAGCATATAAAAATAATTAGATAAATAAGTGTCAGTGGTACCAGTTCTTTTATAAAAAACAAGACAACACACTATATTAAAAAGATCTTACATTAAACCCTTCCTGTCTTTAAATTAAAAGAAAATAAAGTGTGTGGGAGATATTTTGTAGAGCTTTACCTGTAGTTTGGAACCACATATTTTTTTCCAAAATTGGAGGGGGAAATTGGATCACCAAATCAATATCTCATATCATTTGTAAAGCGATTTGAAAAATTCTCTTTTTGTTTGAAAGGGTTTGTCCGTAGTTTGGTCTCGTAATTTTTTTTTCTTAAGTCGTAGAGGGATTTTTTTTGTTTTTTTTTTTTTTTTTTTGATAAAGAGAAGTAGCACTATTACTAGTTGTTACCTTTTTATACCCTTTAAGAAAAAATGGTAAAAGGGTATATATAGGTTAGTCATTCCGTTTGCAATTTCTAGAATATTAATGAGCGAGTCATAAAGTATATATATTCTGGACCCTTATGCATAGGGAAGACGAATAAGTGATGTCCGTCTGTCTGTATGTGAAATCGGTTTTCCGAAGCTCCCAGAAAAGCTAGAGGCTTCGTTGCTGGACTGGTGTGTCAGAAATGGTCCAAAAAAGATTGGTATTGCAAATCAGCAAAATCGAGCAGACGGTTTCAGAGCTGGGAAACTTAAACTTCATTTTGCCATACAAAATAACTACCGAAAACTAGTTTTTAATAATTTTTTATTAAATAAACTTATTTTATACTTCAGTATGAATAAAATTGGTATTTCTAACTAAAAAAAATTAAAAAGGCGTTTCCAGAGTTGGAAAACCTTAACTTTTTTTGTTATGCAAAAGTAACTTACTAAAACAAATTTTTCCTTTTTTTCTATAAACTAAACATATGCAATGTTCTTAAAAGAAGGAGATTGATGTAAGAAAAACAAAAAGGATGATTCCAGGGTTGGAAAACCTACAATTTTTGTGAAAACTACCATAAAGCAATTTTTTTATATATTTTTATTAAATAAGCTTATTTTATTTTTTTTTTTGTTTTTGTTGATATATTTGGCCCATTAAAATCTTCTGTTAGTTTTAGTTTTCTTTAAGCTATCAGGCCTACCGTGTTTAATGTCAATAAAAATGCAATTTAGTACATGTTGTCCCGACGTTTCGCGAATTTTTTGTTCACTTTTTCAAGGGATGTCGTCTATTTAATAAAAATAAGAAAACAACAACAATATTGTGGACATTTTCATATATAAAAATATTTTTTATATAAAACAATGTAAAACTTACTGTATTTTTTTAAAATTACATGAATACTATAGCAATTAAACTTTGTTGAAAACAAGTGTATTGTGAAAAAATAAAAATAAAATAAAAATTATAAAATCTTTTTTCCCCTTTTGGTGTATCACAGGTTTTTGACAATTGCTAATTTGTAGTTTGCGCTCAAATTGTCCGTGTCTTCTTTGATGTTCATCGTTTTGTTTATTTTCTGTTGAATTCTTAGAATTTCTGTTATGTATCTCTTTCTGTCGTTGTTTACTTTGTCTAGTATTTTTATACCGTCAAAATCTGGTTTGTGTTTAGTAGCGGGTGTTTTTTTAGAGGTATAGAACTTCAAATTGAAATAAAACACAAGAAAATCGTTTTAATGTCCATCGATTTGGCTTTATTGGAAGGATAATTTTATGCCATTAATGTTTAAATATGATTTCGGGCATGTGGCCGCCGCGGCTGGCTCGAATAAAGCCAATTCTACAGGTCCAATTTTCAACCACTTTTTCGAGCATATGGGGCCATATGTTGGCAATAACGCCACGAATGTTGGCTTCCAAGTCCCCTAACGTTTCTGGTTTGTTGGCGTAGATGAGCGACTTCACATATCCCCAAAGAAAATAATCCAATGGTGTCAAATCACACGATCTTGGTGGCCAATTGACAGGTCCATTCCGCGAAATTATGCGCTCATCGAATGTTTCCTTCAATAAATCGATTGTGACGTGCGCTGTGTGGCATGTAGCGCTGTCTTGTTGGAACCACAACTCATCCACATTCATGCCATCCAATTCGGGAACAAAATAGTCGGTTATCATGGCTCTATACCGGTCTCCATTAACGGTAACTGACTCTCCAGCATTATTTCGGAAGAAGTATGGCCCAATGACTCCACCAGCCCGTAGAGCACACCAAACAGTCAGTTTTTGTGGATGTAATGGCGTCTCAAGGGTCTCATGTGGATTCTCTTCACTCAAAATGCGGCAATTTTGCTTGTTAACGTAGCCATTCAACCAAAAATGAGCCTCATCACTGAACAAAATTTTGCGATGAAAATCAGCATCGAGATCAATCTCATTTTCGGCTCATACACCAAAATCACGACGCATTGCATGGTCTCGCGGCTTTAATTCTTGTACAAGCTGGATCTTGTAAGGTCGCAAGCCAAGATCTTTGCGCAAAATCTTCAATAAAGTTGATGGACAAAGCTCCAATTGCTGTGCACGGTGGCGAATGGATTCATTCGGGTCCTCTTCAACACTTTGCTCTACAGCGGCAATTGTTTCTTCGGTGCGCACTGTTCGACGTCTCTTCGGATGCGTATTATCACATAGAGTAAACGTAGTGCGAAAACGATCCATGGTTAACCGAATTAATTGCTCTGATGGACGATTATGTCGACCATAAAATGGACGGAGCTTGCGGTAAACTTCGCGAACTGAACCATTATTTTCGAAATAAATTTGCACGATTTGCAAGCGTTGTTCTTTTGTCAACCTGTTCATGATAGAATGGCAAACCAAACTAAATATTAATCACTTGACAGCTGACAAAATGGCCGCCAGTTAAAAAAGTGATGCCAACTTAAAGTTCTATACCTCAATAAAAAACACCCATTATTTGTTATATGTTGTGACAAAGCAGTATTCTCTTTGTTTTTACTGATATCTGCTTTATGTTCCTTCACTCTTGTTTCTAAGCTCCTCTTTGTAGTTCCTATATACACAAGATCACAGCTGACGTTATCATTACCTTTACAAGGAATTTCATATACAACGTTGTTTTGTTGCAATTTTTCTACAGGTGTTTTTGTTTTTGTAAAAATTGTATTTAATGTTTTATTTGGTTTATATGCCAAACATATGTTATTGTTATCTATTATTGTTTTTATGTTTTTATTGTCGGTAAGGCCGGGTATATATTTTATACTGCAATACCTTTGGTGTTCTGTGCTAGGGTTGCTATTTTCGCGGTTTTGTGTAGGTGTGTAGGATGAGATGAGTGATTGTATTAATTTTGTGGGAAAACTGTTGTTTTTTAAAATGTTAAAATTTTTTTCTATGTTGTACGTGTGAAATTGACTGTCACTGATGTCTAGTACTCTACGAACAAAATTTTTGGCGGTGTTAATTATCTGCGTTTTTGGCTGTGTTGCGTTGAAATTTATTATTCTGCCCGATGATATATCCTTTGCATACCAATCAAACGTTATTTTCTCTACATTCCTGTATAATTTAGTATCGAGATATACAATTTCTTTGTTTTTTTCTACTTCGATGGTAAATTTTAATTTTGGATGATATCCATCAAACGTTTTTAGAATGTCGTCCTTGTCATCGATTTTTATGATAGCTAAAAAATCATCAACATATTTTGCTATGTATTTTATGTGAATATTTTTGTTTTTAAGTTCAGCTATTGCTACGTCCAGTAAGCTATCTAGCACAATGTCCGCGATTGTTGGAGAGAGAGGGTTACCCATCGGCATACCGAAGATTTGATTATATATTATGTCTTTGTACATAAAATAGTTGTTGTCATACAAACAAAATTTTAAAATATCCAGAAATTTGGAACGCGGAATCGTGGTGTTTGTTTTTATTTGGTCCCATTTGCTCATTATATTATTTATAGCAGTGTTTATTGGTATATTAGTGAAGAGGGAAACTACGTCCAGGGATATTAAAATATCTTTTTCATCTAACTTTATACTTTGTAGCTGATTTTTCAGTTCGAAAGAGTTTTTGATGTTGTATTTGTCTGATATTACGTTTTTTAGAATTCTTCCTATATATTTACTAAGTTGGTAACATGGGACTTGTACTGATGACACTATAGGTCTCAATGGCATTTGAGCTTTATGAATTTTCGGGAGTCCATAAATTCTCGGCGCAGTGCCGCCAGAACACATGAGTATTCGTTTTCTATAATCATCTATATATTGTTGTTTTTGTAGATCTGCAATTATTTTGTTATTTGTTTTAATTAGTTTTTGTGTGGGGTCTGTCCTGATGACTCTGTAAATGTTTTTGTCTCGTAAAAGTTCATCCATTTTGGAACTATATTCTTCTTTGTATATTGCAACTGTTTTGTTTCCCTTATCAGCTTGTGTAATAATTATATTGTTATGCCTTTTTAAGAACTTTTTAGTTTTTTCAAAAATTGCCAAAATGAAATTTTCCCTAGGGCTGTTTTTAACGTCTCTTTTGAAACATGTTACCATATTTGCCAAACGGGCCCTTCTTACTTCCTTTTCGCCGTTATTATTAATTTCAAGTTTCTGTATGCACTCCTCAATATCAGCTATAATTTCAAGTGGTGAAAAACTCTGTCGATTATTATTTTATACTTCACCATGAATTAAATTGGTATTTCAAATAAAAAAAAATTAAAAAATTTAAAAAGACGTTTCCATGGTTGGAAAACTTTAACTTTTTTTCTTATACAAAAGCAACTTACTAAAACAAATTTTTAATTCTTAATCAGAAATAATTTTTAGTCAGGCTTAAGTTCAGTAATTTCAATTCTTTTTATTGAATGAAATATTTATATATATATATATATTTTTTCATTTTCTTTATAAATTAAACATATCTTGTATTCTTAAAAGAAAAAGATTGGTGTAAGAAATCAGAAAAATCAAAAAGGATGATTCCAGGGTTGGGAAACTGAAACTTTTTGTGATATATAAAAGTGACTAAGTCTAATTAATGTTTATCTTTTCCTTTATAAATTATATATATTTTACGTTTTGGGAAGAATACTTTTGTGTAGAAAATTATAAAATTAAAAACGTCAGCTCCAGAGCTGGAAACTTTGAACTTTTTTCTGGATATTAAAGTAAATAAATAAAACATTTTTTTTCACTTAACACACTTTCTATATTTTTTTTAAGAACTAGTAGATTGGTATAAGGAATCAGAAAAATCTAAAATGATGATTTTAGGGTTTGAAAATTATCATTTTTTTTTGTACATAAAATAACTAGGTCAATTTTTTTTCTTTTTCTTTATACTTTATGTACGTGCTTATGTATGTATCTCTATACTACATAAAAGCACTTTGGTAAAGGGTATATAGGATTCGGCACAGCCGAATATAGCACTCTTACTTGTTTAGGAAAGGCATAGTGGTAGAGAAGACAGCTGGTGAAGGAAGAAACGAAGAGATAGAGAAAAGCTTCATTATTTTACAACTCTTCTTTTTTTCAGGTTTTTTTTTAATAATTCAGTGTTGCAGCGCCTCTGATGTTAAATGAGGTGTATTAAATTTGTTTGAAGCTGTCGTTATTAGCCATTTTGTCGGTTATTTTACTTCGCCGATGATTCTGCTACCCAACACCGACGAAGGAGGGCGCTCTGATGTTACACTAGGATTAGTATCTGCTGACGTCGGTATAGTTCAGTGACCAGTGACTATGCCCTCATCACTTGAACTTTCCTACAATAAGTAACACAAAGGGACTCTAATACACATCTCAAAAATGGGTGTTGTTGTTATTTAATTTCTGTTGGATATAGGGATCGAACCCAGTACCTTCGGTTTTGTACACTCAAAATATTTCATAGGTAAAATAAACGAAAAATGTGGTTTATTTTACGAAAATATTCGTTGTTTTTACGGTACGAAATCCTTCGTACATAGTACAAATGATATTTGTTTATTTTACGAAATACTTTCTGTCTGTAAATAACAAAATTTTGTATTTTTACAAATTTATTTTTGTAAATTTACGAAACACAGTGTTAATATTACAAAATAAATTCGTGAATTATGAAAAACAATTTTGTATTATATACGAAATTTTGTGTGAAACTGAAATCTTTAAAACATAAAAATCTGCAAAAAATTACATATTGGAATTGAATGTTGTAACAATAGGAAGAAGATAATTTAATGGGAATTGTTACAGCATCATACATCACATACACATACTCGTACATACATACATATATATTTTGCACTGAAACGCACGAATCAAACTGGGAACACAACTGGGAGGAACACCGAATTTTTCGTTGCGAACTTTCAATAAAACATATTTGTTTATATGAAAATTAACACCACACCGCTGTAGAACGAAATTCGTCGAGCGTGATGAATTCTGCGATAGATTTATTTCTATTTCTTACGCCGACGAACGACGAACGACGAAAAACAATTTTTTCTCTCTGTTTGCACAAACAATAACCAAATATTCAATTGTCAATTATAAGATCTGTTACGCATTCTTCGTTGCTGTGCCTGGAGGAGATTTACCGTTCGTCCCTGTTGTTCTCTCAGCATAAAAAATAATAATTATAATCATTTTCTATTTTAACTGAAATTTATTTCACAATTTTTTGTACAACATACATATGTATACAACGACAGGAAAATAAATTGGGAAAATATTACAAAATAAAACAAAACAACATTTTTTATTCTCATACTATTTCAAAAAAATTTTTCGTAAAATTCACGAAAATTGTATAGGTTCAAGCAAGAATGATAAAATAAAGATTACGCCATGGTACAATTATACTAGGTACATGCACGACTACAACAAAATTACAACACCAAAAAACACATTCATGTTGTTGGTATAAACAAACGTATAATTGTCAGAAACAGATGCCTTTTGTTTTTAAAAATAACAATTATAGGGTAACTAACGTACAATTGCAGACGCGGCATTCATGAATGATTATAGTCATTCAGTGTTGCCAATAGGTGTGTAATTACACAGAGTGTGCAATTACTCTCATATGTAGGCCATGTAATTATATTCATATATAATCTGTGTGTAATTCTACTTTATGTTTTATTTTTATTTATTTTTGTTTTCATATCAAATTACAAAAAACATTTGTAGTGTAATTTTCTTCAATATGTAATTGGAAACACATCCACGTGTAATTTCATTGGCAACACTGTAATCATTTTATGTACTCACATACACTAACATTTTTGTAGCTTGTAATCAAAGTTTGACAACTGTAGGTATTGTATACATTAACAGGCTGGGCTTGTGCATGTACCTGTTATAATTGTATCATGGATTACGCCTTGCGCATGATTTACCGTTTGATGACGTAGTAGTCCCCTCGCAAAGGTTACCAAGTCTGTATCACATGTGAAATTTATAATTTCTTGCAAAAAATTTATGTATTTTGTTGTAGTTGGCAGCCCTGTGATTAATTTACTCAGAGAGATCTCCAAGAAAAAAATTACATGTTGTTGTTTAAAGGATGCAAAACTAAGAAAAATAAAAACAAAATAAAAATAAAGAGATAAGAAAAAGAGCATATATGAAATGTGAGTTTGTGTGCGTGTAATAGTTCTTCAGTTGAATTTTACTAGCCAATGAGAACACAGGCTGAGTGACGTCAGAATTCCATCATGCGCAGAAATGTTTTTTTATTCTTGCGCGCTGTCGTAATCTTTATTTTATCATTCTTGGATTCAAGCATGATATAAATATAGAAGGTACTTCCATTCTCTCTTTGTTTTTAAAAATAAGTATTTTTGAAGTTTGTTTTTTGAGAGAAATAAATAAAAATGTTCCCATATAGTAAAAAAATTAAAGTCTTCCCCTAGAATTTTTTTTTTACAAAAATGTGTAATTCTCTTAACAAAAATTTGCGAATAATTAATTTAAAGTGATATACATAACTACACTTCTGTGAATTTTAAAAAGTGGTTACGTAATAACTTATCTCATATTTTTATGCTTTCTGCTTCATACAAATCTTTTAACTGTATTTTTATCTAAATTTGACGTTGAGAAACCAAATTTATTGATGTTCTTGATAAGTTGACAATGAATTTTCATTAAGTTTGTCAAATACTGATTGATATTGAATTTGTTTAAACTACATAATTCGTTTCTTGTTGATTGTAACATCTTTTTCTAAAATATTGAAAAAGTGTTTTGGCAAGTCTATTTCACAGATATTATAAGCTCTTAGCCACTTTTGACGAACACCAGGAAATAAAGGGAATTAAAAAAATCCTGCACTCATATTTTTTACTTATGCCCTAATTCAGTAAGAACATTTATGATGTTTTTTGAGTTCTCTTTGAATTCTCTAAATTATATTCTTCAAAAATGGTTGTTGTTTTTGATAATGAAAAATAAAAATATTATTACCAGGTTTTTAAAACATAAAAATTAAATTAAAGTATTATACAATAGTTTGAAAAATATATGAAAAAATATGTGTTGGATATAATGTTTAGAACAAAATCATAAAGCAAATACACGAACCTTCTAGTAGAGACAATAAATAGTAATTGTTTTAAAGAATCACAACTGCGTCTTTTTTCCGTCCATAGTTAAGACGGCACAATCCTCGAACAGAATTAGGGCATTAATTGTTTAATTTATACATTCTGTATTTTATAACAACAATTTTGAAATAATTTTTGTATAAAATTCTCAAACAAACAGGAAACAGAGGGGGAAATATTAAATTAATACGGTAGCACGATTTTAGTGGAAACTTCACAATCTTTATACTTGTCAGATGGTGAATGTCAAGAAAAAATGAGAGAATGGAAGTACCTTCTATATTTATATCATGTATTCAAGAATAATTTTGTACTGCAAAGAAAATGATAACAAAACAAAATTTGTTTATTTTACGAAATTTCTAATTTTATAAAATATTTTTTATTTTCTCTCAAATTCAATAAAATAAACGAAAAATGTGGTACTATATACAAATATAATTGTACGAAATAATTTTTGTAACTTAACGAAATTCGTAAAATTACGAAATCTGTTTTCCTGCATAAGCTACAAATATTTTCATAAAATGTAAAAAATTTTAGTTTATTGTACAAAAATTAAATTACGAAAAAATGTTTCGTATTTTTAAGCATGGATTATTTTGAGTGTAGTCAACGTGCTAACTACTTCAGCCAACGCCACCCTCAAGCGATTTTTAAAATAATTTTTTATTTGAAAGTTTTTGGTTTGCAGTTTGGTCTTACAATCGAAAATCCATGGAAACATTTTTCCCCACCCTCCTCCCCTCCCACACATAATTTTTCCATTTGTAAACCGCTTGTCAAAACTATTATTTTTTTCTTTGAAGAGGGTTGGCCTGCAGTAATTTTTAAAGAAATAAGGTCCAATGATGCCCCAGTGTGAGATCTGGATATAATGGAGTTTCTATGGTCTATTGTGGATTGATTTCACAGCAGCAATTTTTTATTAGCAAAAACCGTCATCGCTGAACAAAATTTTGCGATAAAACATCGTCTATAAGTACCGCCAATTAATGACTGATCTTCAAAATGAAGCTTAATAATTTGAAAGCTTTGTTCAAGTGTTAATGTATTTATGATGATTTGCCAGGGTATACTGATCATAAATGCCAAAAGGCAAGCGCAGTTTGACAGTTAGTTTGACAGTTAACCCTTAAAAGAAAGCCTTGTATGCAAAGAAAATATGAGTTCGAAAATGCTTGTACATCTGTATGTATGTATGTATGTATGTATATTACATTTAACAAGCACTTAGAGCATTTTCTTATACAAGCTAACAGCGTGTTTCATCCTGAAATAGTTGGCATCACTGTTGAGAATTGCTTTTGTTTCAAAAGGAAAAACGAAAATAATTTCAACAGCTTAAATATGTGAAAGTTATTTCATTTCAATAAAATATATATTTGCGTATATCATAAATCATTTCTAGTCCTGTATTTATGGTCACATATGAGTTACATGAAATGAAATCAACCATAAAAGTTGTTTGTACTAGATTTTTTTTTTTTGCCATAGAAACCTGTCAACAGCATTATTATTATTTTTTTTTAACAAGCAACAGAAACAAAATTCACATACGGCAACAAGATTAACAGCAGCAACAACTGAGCAACAAATAATAATAACAACAGGACGTCACAGGCCGTATTCGTTCGTATGTGAAGGAGGAAATAAAAAAAAGCAACAGCAAAGACAGCACCTGTACGCACTTTTAACTAAAATTATATCGTTCGTAAACCAACAGAACTAAATGGAAGAAAAGAGAAATTGTTTCGCACAGTAGGGTTATAATAACAAATGAGTGTTTAAATAAGGAATTAGAATAAAATTTTAGTGTAACAAGAAATAAAACGAAATAATTGGCATTTGGTTGAGTTTGGCTGCCCCCCCCCCCTTTAATGGTAATTTAAATAGTCTTATAGTTTTTTTCATCAGCCTGTGATTTATTGCGATTAAAAAATATGGACCTATGTATGTTGTTTTAAGAAGCTTCCAACTGGTTCGTGCACACTTGCCTATATCTTGGATTTTCTTTCTTACATTGTTAATTTCTCCAATACTTCGTTGCCAAGCAGATAAATATAGCGCGTGAAAAACTAATTAAATAGAACGTTCTATATTAATATGTGAATGTGACTGCTTTTTAAACATTTTTCAAAAAAAAAAAAAAAAAAAACTATTGAGGTGGTACAATTTTCAATGTTCGCTGATAAAGCCCATTAACCCCATTGTTAATAAGTCTATGACTTTTGAATTTTCCGTCTCTTAACTGCAAGAGCAGCAACACTGCTCCTGCCAACAGGCGAAAACAGACAGTTGACTCCTGTTCAAATTTGAGCAAGGTGGCGTTTTCTCAACTAGTTAGCACCAGCGTTGCCACGAACAAAAAAATTTTCTAACCACAATACAAAAAAAAGTAACCAAATGCAGAAAAAAGTAACCAAAATTTTTATGTATTTAAAATACTGTTTTATTTGTACTTCAGTTGAAAAATATACATACATATATTAATATATGAAATGGTATAATATAAATGGACCATTACATTTAAATTTGTACTTCACGTATGTATGTATGTGTGTATGTATGTATATATAGTTTATTAACTTAATGTAGTTAATAACACATATGATATTTTTTTGCTTGAATTATTGAATTTGCTAAATATTGTAAAATAGATTGCAAATAAAAGTGGAAGAAAAAAAACAAGTTTTAAAAGTATATCTTATTATAATTAACAATAAATTATTAGAAATTTGGAAAATTGGCTTGTTTTTATGGTTAAGCAATTGTCTATATGCATTTCGCTCCCGCTTGTGGAACTCGTCAGTAGACTTCAAAAATTTTTTGGGTTGAAGTCTACTGACGAGTTCCACAAGCAGGAACCAAATGCATATAGACAATTGCTTAACCATAAAAACAAGCCAATTTTTTAAATTAAATAATATATATATATATATATATATATATATATATATATTGTTGTTCCCGCTTGTAGAACTCGTCAGTAGACTTCAACCCAAAAAAATTTTTGAATTTAATTAACAAACTCCGTATGTTTGTAGTAAGACTTTTAATACTATATTGAGAATCAAAATATACAAATATAATAAGTTTAAAAACCTCAAACAAATATCTTTAGAAAACAAGCATCTTTATATATGTAATTTAATTACATTCGTTATCAAAACACAAGACTGTATAGATGAAGTATTAATCAGCAGCCGAACTGTGTGGCAATGACATTAAATTTTACATTAAATTAATTAAATCATAAAAACATTTTTCGTTTAATCCATTTGTATGATTTGAAACCGCGTCCCAAAATTCAACTATATCCATATCATCACTTACTTCCAATTTAGAAATTTTGCCAGCGGCGGGTGTTAGCCAACTCACAGATCGGTCGATTTCGTTCCCTGCTTGTTACGCTCTCAAATAAAAAAATTCGCTTTTAACTTTTTACATAGTGTTTGACATTTAAAGATTTTGCAACCATGAATGCATCTGATTTTTGAAACCAGGCTTGTTATGTTCAGGGACAGACATGTATTTTTTTAAAAGCTATGTTGATTATCCAGTGTTGTCTTTACAACGTAGTAAAAACGCTTAAATTGTGATCTTTTATCAAGATAATTAGTTATGTGCAAATTTAACATACCACATATGTACATATATGCATAAAAATTGTTATTTTTGTGTTGAAAAAAAGTAACCAAAATGGAAAAAAGTACACAAGTACACATTGGAAAAAAGTAACCAATTTTGGTTACAAGTAACCAAAACGGCAACGCTGGTTAGCACGTTTACTGCAAAACCGAAGATCCTGATTCGATACCAGTCTCCGACAGTCATTGAATAACATTGTGTAAGTTGTTGTAGGAAAGTTCAACTGATGAAGGCATAGACACTAGTCATTGAACTAAACCGGCTTCAGCGGGTACTCATCCTAATGTATCATCAGAGCGCCCTCATTCGTTGGTATTGTGTAGCAGAATCGTCGGTGAAGTAAAAAAACCAATAAAATGAAAATTTAATACACCTCATTGACACCAGAGGCGCTGCAACACTGCATTATTAAAAACATGCAAAAAGCAGAGTTGTAAAAGAATGAAAATTTTCTCTATCTCTTTCGTCACGACCTGTCTTCTCTATCACCACTATACCTTTCGTTAAAAAAGGTAACACCTAGCAATACCAGTAGGCATTCATTGCCTGAGTGTTAGTTCTCTTAAAAAAAAATATGTATAAAAAAATCCCATGTGTCACTCACACTTTGTTTTATTTAAATAAAAAAAAAGAAATTTCCTTTCTGGAAATCTGTTAAAAATTCTCCAACTTTAGTAAGCTTTCCAATTTGTTGTCTTCTTTTTACCCGACTGCGCAAAGCAAAGAAAGGTATTGTGTTTATCAGTCTAAAAGACCTTGAAATGTAAATACGTCTTGTTTTTTAAAATGTGTTGTTGTAGCATGTATAGGGTGTTTTTTTCAGGGGTATAGAACTTCGAATTGAAATAAAACACAAGAAAATCGTTTTAATGTCCATCAATTTGGCTTTATTGGAAGGATAATTTTATGCCATTAATGTTTAAATATGATTTCGGGCATGTGGCCGCCGCGGCTGGCTCGAATAAAGCTAATTCTACAGGTCCAATTTTCAACCACTTTTTCGAGCATATGGGGCCGTATGTTGGCAATAACGCCACGAATGTTGGCTTCCAAGTCCCCTAACGTTTCTGGTTTGTTGGCGTAGACGAGCGACTTCACATATCCCCAAAGAAAATATGTTTAAATATGATTTCGGGCATGTGGCCGCCGCGGCTGGCTCAAATAAAGTCAATTCTACAGGTCCAATTTTCAACCACTTTTTCGAGCATATGGGGCCGTATGTTGGCAATAACGCCACGAATGTTGGCTTCCAAGTCCCCTAACGTTTCTGGTTTGTTGGCGTAGACGAGCGACTTCACATATCCCCAAAGAAAATAATCCAATGGTGTCAAATCACACGATCTTGGTGGCCAATTGACAGGTCCATTCCGCGAAATTATGCGCTCATCGAATGTTTCCTTCAATAAATCGATTGTGACGTGCGTTGTGTGGCATGTAGCGCCGTCTTGTTGGAACCACAACTTATCCACATTCATGCCATCCAATTCGGGAACAAAATAGTCGGTTATCATGGCTCTATACCGGTCTCCATTAACGGTAACTGACTCTCCAGCATTATTTCGGAAGAAGTATGGCCCAATGACTCCACCAGCGCATAGAGCACACCAAACAGTCAGTTTTTGTGGATGTAATGGCGTCTCAAGGGTCTCATGTGGATTCTCTTCACTCCAAATGCGGCAATTTTGCTTGTTGACGTAGCCATTCAACCAAAAATGAGCCTCATCACTGAACAAAATTTTGCGATGAAAATCAGCATCGAGATCAATCTCATTTTCGGCCCATACACCAAAATCACGACGCATGCATGGTCTCGCGGCTTTAATTCTTGCACAAGCTGGATCTTGTAAGGTCGCAAGCCAAGATCTTTGCGCAAAATCTTCCATAAAGTTGATGGACAAAACTCCAATTGCTGTGAACGGTGGCGAATCGATTCATTCGGGTCCTCTTCAACACTTTGCTTTACAGCGGCAATTGTTTCTTCGGTGCGCACTGTTCGACGACTATGCGGATGCGTATTATCACATAGAGTAAACGTAGTGCGAAAACGATCCATGGTTAACCGAATTAATTGCTCTGATGGACGATTATGTCGACCATAAAATGGACGGAGCTTGCGGTAAACTTCGCGAACTGAACCATTATTTTCGAAATAAATTTGCACGATTTGCAAGCGTTGTTCTTTTGTCAACCTGTTCATGATGAAATGGCAAACCAAACTAAATATTAATCACTTGACAGCTGACAAAATGGCCGCCAGTTAAAAAAGTGATGCCGACTTAAAGTTCTATACCTCAATAAAAAACACCCTTTATAATGTCAAGGCATGTGTGCGTTTGTATGTGCATACATGACGTTTGTATACGCGCCCATGCGTATGAAGAAGCAAGCATCACAAATTCTTTCTTCACGAAGTATTTTCTTCTTTACTCCTATACCTGCAATAACTGAAACAAATTTCTTGCAAACAGTGTTGTTTAGCGTTTGTTTTAGAAGATTTCGCTGTAGTAAAGCATTTGAAAAATCCCTAGTGTCTTAATAGTTGTTGTAAGGGTCTTGTGCAGAACTTTAGTATGTACTCATGTGTATATATGTATGTATGTATGTGTGTTCCTTTGCGGCACTATATAAACCGAACGCGTAAACCGATTTTGATAATTTTTGCGTAAAGATATGTCAGTTGTCAAAACTCAATATGGCGGGCAATTTTGTAAATACGAAAAAATAAAAAGTCGGCAAACTATGTATATCAAAATGAGTATCATTCGACAGGTATTTTAAAATCATATTTAGGTTTCTCTTATGAATTTTTATTTGAATGACCATATAGGATATTTAATTTATTTATTTATTTTTTAATTTTTTTTGTATAAATACGTGTTCACAATTCAATAGCTAATTTTTTTTTCTTTTAGTTTTAGTGCCTCCTCATCAATTTTGGAATTAAGTAATTTTTGCAGATTTTCATTATTTCTTCGATACAAGTTATTATTTATTTATAGTCTAATAGCTTTAAGCTGCTTATAAATGATTTTAATTTCCAATATTTTCTCATTCTACCAGATAAGTAGATATTAAATAAAAATGGAAAATATTGACATCAACTAACAATAAAAAAGAAAAGAAGAAAAAAATAAAAGAAAAAAGAAAATGAAAAACGTATTAAGTACGAGTACAATATCAAAGGAAACAAAAGTTGGCAATTTCTATAAGAAACAATGTCAGATAGGCATTAAAAGCAAACTGCCAGACAAGCTGTTTGGTAACGTCGATTGGTGCAGGAAGGGGGGCGGGGGACAAATGTGTTAAATCTCACGATTTAATAGAATGTAATATCATTTATTTCACAATGTTTAGTCATTACAAAAATAAATGAAATTATAACAAAACAAAAACTAATATGTGAACAGTGGATATATATGTTTTCGTTAGGGGGACAGTTTTATAAGGATTTAGGGGTTAAATCCACTAGATTAAGTCAATTTTAACACTCACTGACTTGTAAAGACGCATTTAAAAGATGCTTGAATGCGTGAATCAATATTTGAGAGTTACTTTCAATGGAAAGCAAACACAGATAAATTACCAGTTTCAGTTCTATATAATCAGTACCACACGCTATATAACATCCAGTAGCAATTGTTAATTTAAACACATGTTCATCTGTCACACTATCCAGCAAGTTGTCCAATCTGTCAGTAACATATCAAAATATATTTGAAATAAAATATAATGCAAACAGATAAATGTTTGTTTGTTGCTAGACAGCAACTAAAAAGCCAAAAAAATAAACTTTCGCAAACATGTTGAACAAGCTTCTGGCTGACGCTTTTCTCCATGCCATTCAGAAACAAAAAGCTGGATGCATAATCGTTGAGCAATCGGTAGAACGGCACGGTTTTCGACACTCTCCAACACTTTGCTATCTAGATAGTTTTAGAAATCCAGAAATTGCCCTCTCCCCCGCCCCTTTCTTTTGCATCAGTTTTAAAAATATATATAGCCATTGTTTTTCTAGACGCAGGTGTCATTATTACATTATTACTTCCTAACTATATATATATATATTTTAGACCGATTGTAAAAATGCTTTTTTTCTTGTGAGAGGGTATAACTTCCAAATGGTCCCATTGTAGTGGTCGGGGACTCGTCAATACATTTTTTTAATTTGATTTTATGATATTCTACTAATTTGATTGCTGCAAAACCTAGCAAACACATTTGGTTTTTGTAATTACACAACTTTAAAGTTTACAAAGTGGGCGGGGCTACGCCCATTAAAATTTTTTATTATACTTTACGTAATCTTAGTTAACTAATTTTATAAAACTTACCACGCACCTTGTACTCTAAAATAGACTCAATCTTCCATTGAAAAATATGGGCGGGGTTACGGACATCAAAATTTATTTTTATATATCACGAACTTTTTAATCAAAAATTTTTTTTGTTTGAAAGAGTTTACTTCAAGTTTTTGGAAAACTTAACACACACCCTGAGCTCTGAAAAACACACAATCTTGCATTTAAAAAATAGGTGGGGGCACGCCCATTAAAATTTATTTTTATAATTCACGAAATTCTTAACCAACAGATTTCCAAAATTTTTTTTGTTTGAAGGATTTTCCCAGCAAAAAAGTTTGCCTACTAGAATGCAAAAAAGTGTATGTACTCTCCAGTCGTGAGTACATACAATTTGACTGAATAAGCCATTATTTTTGTATGAGAAGTTCAAAAAGTATGCGGTACCCTATACTTTTTGCCTACAAATATCCAAAAGTTAATAGATTACTGATTGCCTAAAAGTATTCAAAATATAATGAGTTATTTTATGCTCACAAAAATGCAAAATTTAATAAAATAGCCAAAAATTATAAACAAATAGAATTTTGTAACATAATTATAAAATTTGAACCTTTTTAGGGATTGTTAAAAATCATAATTTTACAAAGCAAATATATGAATACGTATATTGAAGAATATGCGAAAATACTGAGATTTTGTAATAAATATTGTAGTAAACCAAAGTTATTTTAATGTTTTCGAAGCTGACTTTCACGATCAATAAATATTTTTTAGATAGATTTCAGGATTAACTAGGAAGTACTACAATAAGTACCTTCATGTAATGATATAAATAAGTTGTTACAAGACATTCATTACAAGACAGTCATTATTATGCACATAAAATAATTAAATAAATAAGTACCACTCATTACTTTGTAAGCCATTAAAAGAGTACTACCCATTACAAAATCTTCAAATTTTTTGCTGGGTTGCTTTAAGTTTGGTCCGATGAACGTTTTTCGAAAATGTTCTATCCGATCTTTGCTTTGAAGTCGGTATTTTTTTCGCCTGAATTATTAATTATTAATAAGAACCGGAGAAACAGAAAATGCCACCTCCCCCTTCTGGTCCTACTTTTTCATCAAATTTCATCAAAATCGGTTCATCCTCTTTGGCCAGAAAAAATCTCAAAATTGAACTATAAATCCCCTACTCTGACAACACTGGTTGACGACTTCATGTGTCTGATTGTCTGGCTCCATTTCATACTTACATACATATGTACATATTTGTTTTTGTATACGTTTTTAATGTATTTTTGGTGTTGTAACCACATAACAGCAATAAAAACAAATTATACATTTCTAATGTTTTGCGAAAGCACAGAAACAAATAATATATTAAACCTTAAAGATGTGCCAGACATATTTTGATTTCAACTACAAAACAATCTCTGAGGATGAATAAGTTTTCAGCAACATATGTATGTATGAAAAAAAAGTCACCTGAATCATTTATACACACACATACAGTATGTCAAGAATGCGTTTACACTTTAGAAATAAATAATATGTTCTTTATGTGAATCGCAAAAAATCTTACACAGATTTTTTTTTAATAGTTTAATTATCTTAAAATACTTCACTTTTTCAATGTGTAAACACATTCTTGACATACTGTACTTATGCATACATATGTGTATTTGGATATGTATTATACGTATCCCAGCATACCAAATTGCAATCAGACTGCAATAGAATTTAAGAATAAGCTTATATAAACAGTAAATATTAAGTTTTTTTCAATGTCAGTTACATTAATATTGATAAAATTTGAATAAACAACACTTTTAAACAACGCTTGAGAAACAATTATCACACACAACCTTTTCTAAAGTGTACTTATAAACGACTATTGAATGACGCAATAAAATGATTGAAAAAAGTAATACATTCTTAAGTCATGTACCGTTATTTTTGTTTTTATGTACAAACTTGATGAAAATATTTTGCGTACACATTTAGTTTTAAATTTTAAAGTGAGTGAACGTAGAATTCAATATTAAAATAATAATAATCGGTAATTTTTTAATAAAATAATTAAAATGCCAAATATATATAAAAAAGTAATTGAACTTCTTTTAAATAATAAAAAACAAAGAATTAATGAATCAGTGGAAGATTTCAGTGCAAGCGTTCCTAGAAGCAGGTCAATAAAAGAAAATAATTGTTAATGTCCAAGTTCAAGATTTCAGTACTGGTGTTCAAAATAACAGTTCAGTTGAAGAAGAAATTTCTAAATACTCAATTACAAGTGAAAGTGATGAAACTTTAATTAATAATTTTATTAAAAACTACAATATCCAAGATGAGCTGGCTAAATGGAGTGTAAACCATTTAATTTCTAACTATACCCTAAATGAACTATTGATAATTTTAAAGAAAATTGAGCCATGCCTACCAAGAGACGGGAGATCGTTGAAAAAACACCTAGAGATGCCCCAATTGTTCAGCTAACAGATGGTGAATATGTGCACTGCAGATTAAAAGATTGTTTGACGGATTTCCTATCTTATTCATCATATGATAGTGACACTATTCAATTAAATGTCAATATAGATGGGCTTCCTATATTATACAGTGGTGAATGTCAATGGTACAAAAACAGTACACACTGTAGAAGTTTATTCTGGCAATAATAAACCCAAAGACGTCAATGCATTCTTAATGCCATTCATCGAGGAACTAAATGACGTTATTGAATCTAACTTCTTTCTTTTTTAATTGAAAAACTTATAAAGTTAGGTGTCGGTCATTTGTATGAATTAGGAGAACAACTATGCTGGAAAGGTACTGAGACTAAAAAAAGTGTGCGTAATCTAAGCACAACGGAAGCAATACGAAGTAAGTCAAACAAAATATGTAACTAAAACAAAATAATAATAATAATAAAACCTTAAATTTCATAGATGCAGCTATATCAGATTACAGAGGATCAATTTATTAAGGACACTCGACACTTCTTCCAGTTCGCGAAAAATCGTATTAAACTGCGCTTAAACTACAAAAATAATAAAAAATATAAAATTAAATTTATATATTACATTTTATATATTGCATAATAATTATTTATTTTATTACTAACTGAATTATTACACTTAATAAGATATGTATAAAAATACATTTAGTTATTGAAAGACTCATTCGTTATTCAAATAAACTGAAAAAAAAAATAATCAAAATTTGTTTAAACTGAATATTATATTTGAGAAGCTTATTCTACATTTAAGTAGAAAAGCTTATAAAAATATTGAGATAGTAAGTTTTTTAATACAAAATTTAGGTTATTCTACAATTACGTGAAAAAGCTTATAAAAATATTTAGATAGTAAGCTTTTCTTTACAGAAGTTAATAAAATATTTTTCAGTAACTTTATTCTACAATTGCAGAGATAAGCTTAAAATAACTGTACACATGTAATATTTTCACGAGGGTTCCGTTTTGGTTTTTCTACAATTGTTACGATAACCTTTTTCAATATATTCTACAATATTTTTCAAGCTTAAGGCTTGCAGTAATTAACCTTATTATAATATTTTTCTCAAGGTTTTTGGTATGCTGGGATAGTATATCTCATTTGGCTTTTGTATACGACATTATCTTAACGATTATTGCAATACAATATTCAATTTGAAAATGTGTGGTGGTCTATCACTTTTATTATTGGGTTTGCAAAAGAGATACATAATATAAAGAAATTAGTAGTATAATGCATTAATTGTGTGTACACAAAAGGTGAAAAGGAACTCTATTATTTTCGCTGCGATGTTCGTCAGTCTGTCTGTCACATTCTTTTTCTTGAGTACCGTAACAGATACCAACCTGAAATTTTCACAGAATATGTAAAAAACTTTGGCCTATAAAACAACAAATATATAACAGTTAAAACCTAGAGGGTGTTCTAAATCGAACAACGAAAAATGTTGAAACCCTAATGCGATATACATACAATTATGTAAATCACACTTAAAGTAACTCTGCAATTAAAAAAATAAACAAAATTAAAGGGTATTTCATCAGTTAATGTAATTTTGACAACTGGCTTGAATCAGCTGGAATCAGCTTGAATCAGTTGAAGGCCAATTTTTGACTTGGTACTCAAATTATAATTATTTTTAAGTTCTATTTAAACAAGAAATTGTGTTTTTCAGTGCAAATTTAAATAATACTTAAATGCCCGATCTTGTGTATTTAAATTCTATTTAAGTTTTATGAGCGTACCATATGTTTTTGTGCGTGTGTGTGTTTATTGAAAACATATGTAACCCAGCAAAAAATTTCAAAAAAGGTAATCGAGTTTGGAATTAAGCATTTTTGGTGGAAGCACTTCCCTACTGGATTACCAACTTAATGATTTTAACAAGGCGTGAGACTAAAATAATCGATTCTTGAGAAGTACTTACTTTTTTTATTTAGCAACTTGTACACGTAATCTATTTAATCTAAAAAAATCATTCTCTTCATTTAGCAATTTGAACATCACTTTTTTAAATTTCTGGTACAAAGAATTTCGTTTAATTTTAATAAATAAATAAGATATACAATACATGCGAGTAGTTTCATATCATGAAATAAATAAATAGAAAAACTAATTCTGCTGCTCGTTTGGTTTCATAAAATGTGTTTTATGAAATTTTAATTCTTTTTTTATGTGAAACAGCTGTTGCTTGAAATGCTTTCCATAATATTTGGACATTTTTTAGTGTTGCCATACTTTCAAGGTAATTTAATGAGAACTCTAATTAACCACTGAAAAAATTTAATCTCGTATTTAAATACAACTTAAATTTAAATAAAAACTAGCTAATTATGTACTTAAATATTAAATTAAAAATTAAGTGTAAGTGTTGAATTACTTTTACACACAGTTTTAATACAACATTTGTTTTAATTTCAATTTAGACCAGACAATAAAATACTTATGTACATATGTATATAGATCAACAAAATTAAAAATAAATGAATTTCAAAATATATATAGAACTTCAAAAGAACAAATACCGAATATATTAACTATAAATTTTCAAACCGATTTTAAACTTTCCTTAACAGACAAAAACACTTTTTTTTAATTTTCCATTTATACCTCCAGGGTATAGTAAAATGAAAAACGTGAAAAATATAATTAAAAAAAAAAATACTGAACCAGAATCACATACAATATTGATTTGTAATTGTGCAACTCTTAACTAAAAGTTGCTGATTCAGTGTAAATTCTCATTTTAATATCCTGTTGTGACAAGGACGATGGAAAAAAGAAATAAAAAACATTAAAATAAACCAGCTGCTGTAGATATTATGGGCGGGAAAAGGAAAGTCGCTAAAATTTATTTTAAAGATTTACGGCCAATTCCAGTTGTTGTGTATTCCGTGACAAAATAAATATGTTTGTATGTATACGAATACTTTCATAACTTTTTGTTATTTTATAAGGAAAATATGAATGAGCAAGGCAAAGAAAACAATTTTAAAGTATTGATTTTTAATGAACCATATTTACCTTCTTGAGTGTATGTAAATAGGAAACAGGACTACAAATTTAAATGCTAAATTTATTGTTGTTATTCTTATATTTCATTTCCCATTGAAAAGCTATGGAACATATTTTCAACAGCTGTGAGGGGCGAAGTTTGTTTTAAAGTTCCATTAAGTGTGTTTTAAATTTATAAAAAAATGAAGATGTTTATTTTTTCATTTCGATATACAAACATACATACATATCGTTCGTGACCTTAATACAGTAAGGACCTAACTCTTTATTTTTTTTAAATCGAGATTTTTTTTGTATATTTCGACAGGAGAAGTGCAAAAATCTCGATTTCCAAAAAAATAATGAGTTAGGTTCTTTCTATATTGAGGTAACGATATCTTTTATTTTTAGAGTGTGAGGCTAAAAATCTATTACTTATGTAAATATATGTATAGGGTTTAATTTATTACACAGAAGCAGAAACTTTTATTATAAGAAACATAATTTTATGTCGACATTTTAGATAAATACAGAGCTGGGAAACGCGATTCTTGCGTTATTAAAAAAAAATTTATTTTTATTAGTAATACCAAATTTTTTCATAATAAATAAGTTACATATCGTCTGCTGAAATGCAAAACCACGCAACTAACAAAAAATTAAAAATAATATTTTTACTTATTTACTTAAGTTCTAGAAAGTTTGGAAAAATATTAACGCATGAACCGAAAAAATCGTCAAACCACAAAAAAAAAATCTCCAAAACGAAAAAAAGCGTCAATTAAAAAAAAATACTAAAACTAAAATAAATTGCCAAAAACCGGAAAAATCGACAAAATGAAAAAAATCGTCAAAAAAGGAAAAAATCACCAAAATGAAAAAATCGCCAAAATAAAAAAAAACGACAAAAACTGAAAAAATCGCCAAAACGAGAAAAAAGTGCCAATACTAAAAAATAGCCAGAATGAAAAAAAAAACCAAAAAACGCCAAAACTAAAAAAACGCTCAAATCCGAAAAAACCCAAAAACGAAAAAAATATCAAATCCATATTTTATATAGGCTAAAGTTCGTATTGAATTACATATGTGACAGCGCATAGAGAAAGGGACCTAAGGGTAAAAAAAAATCAATTTTCACTTTTTTTTTTTTTTGATGTGGACAACATCTGAGCATCGAATGAGACCGATCCCATGCCCCAAAAGTGTTCCCTCCCAGAGATATGCGCGTTTTATTCAGTGATGGTACACCAAAGATACACGTATTTAAATCTTTAAAATGGCTCTCCTGAACAAAACAGGTTTTTACCCTTAGGTCCCTTTCTCTATGCGCTGTCACATATGTAGTGTCCGTACGCAACCCTTCGTGCGCGGGTCACAGTCACACTTCAGTGAATTTATTTTGGATTGTTACTATTTATATTAGTTTATTCTAAAAACCTTTGAAACTAAAACAATTATGTAACAATAACTCAATAACAACAAAAATCGACTTACGTTGTTGTTCTTGAAAACAACAGGATTATACAATTAATGACATATTTTGAAATATAAACTTCTTTCTCACACCCAGATCTTACATTCAGTAAATTTTTATTATACCACTAATGTAATTTATGTAGTTGCATAAACATTTTCTTTACAAATAAAAATTTTATTTTTCATTTGACGTTAATTTGTTGTGTGTGCACGATATTTGGCATTTTGATTGCTTTCCAGTACTAACAAAAAAAAAAAAAAAAAAAAAAGAAAAAAAATATGAATGAATAATTGGAAAATAAAATATTGAAAGATTTATCCTAATTAATTTCATAAAAATCAAATTTAATTACAATCAAAATAAATACAGAAGAAATAAAAATCTTGAAATTTATAAACATTCAACTGAAACTTTGTTAATTAAAGCCAAAAAAATAGCGAATATGAAAAGAAAAAAATATTTTGTTATAGCAAAGAAATAAAAAGCAAATTTGTTAAATTAAACAACAATAATAATAATGTAAACTAATGTTACTTAAACAAATATTTAAATCTTACACATTTTTGTCAAAAATTTTACTTGCAAAGAAAATTACATTTTCTCAATAAATTTTAGAGAATGATTGGATTGATTGGATTTAAATTGAAAATGTGTAAGTGTTTGTAGGAATACTTAAAATTTTTCTTGATTCATCTATTTGAAAGTCAATTATTAAATTGTAATGAATTATAATACGAGAAATATATATATATATATAATAAATTTCAAAAAGAAATGTGCCTCGAAATTCGGTTTAATTATTTTGTGTATTACTTCACAATTCTGCCGTCTGTCTGTTAATCCATTTTGATTTTTTTGTCTTTATAAAGAGTGTTTTTTATTGCGGTATAGAACTTTAAGTTGGCATCACTTTTTTAACTGGCGGCCATTTTGTCAGCTGTCAAGTGATTAATATTTAGTTTGGTTTGCCATTTCATCATGAACAGGTTGACAAAAGAACAACGCTTGCAAATTGTGCAAATTTATTTCGAAAATAATGGTTCAGTTCGCGAAGTTTACCGCAAGCTCCGTCCATTTTATGGTCGACATAATCGTCCATCAGAGCAATTAATTCGGTTAACCATGGATCGTTTTCGCACTACGTTTACTCTATGTGATGATACGCATCCGCAGAGACGTCGAACAGTGCGCACCGAAGAAACAATTGCCGCTGTAGAGCAAAGTGTTGAAGAGGACCCGAATGAATCGATTCGCCACCGTGCACAGCAATTGGAGCCGACTAACCGACTATTTTGTTCCCGAATTGGATGGCATGAATGTGGATGAGTTTTGGTTCCAACAAGACGGCGCTACATGCCACACAGCGCACGTCACAATCGATTTATTGAAGGAAACATTCGATGAGCGCATAATTTCGCGGAATGGACCTGTCAATTGGCCACCAAGATCGTGTGATTTGACACCATTGGATTATTTTCTTTGGGGATATGTGAAGTCGCTCGTCTACGCCAACAAACCAGAAACGTTAGGGGACTTGGAAGCCAACATTCGTGGCGTTATTGCCAACATACGGCCCCATATGCTCGAAAAAGTGGTTGAAAATTGGACCTGTAGAATTGGCTTTATTCGAGCCAGCCGCGGCGGCCACATGCCCGAAATCATATTTAAACATTAATGGCATAAAATTATCCATCCAATTAAGCCAAATTGATGGACATTAAAACGATTTTTTTGTGTTTTATTTCATCTCAAAGTTTTATACCTCTTAAAAAACCACCCTATATATGAGGGAGTGAAAACACGTCGAATGGCAAAGGTCGAAACTGGGCTTAACTGAATGTTTATTTTTAAATTTCTTAGTGCCTATTCTTGAAGTATTTTCAGATGAATTTTATTCTATTGTCCACACAATTATTGATTTGTTTTAATATATAAAACTGTGGAAGTTAGAACTAACGAATAGACTTGCCTAAAGATACTTTGGAAGTAATGAAAATGTTGTTCTCTTAGAATCATTTGCATATTTTTTCCTTTCTTTAATATTCTCTGCTGATTTTCTGTTTTTATTTTTTGCCTCAAGGCTTAATTTTGCTACAGTTTCTTTTTAAACAACAATATGTTTATGGAAAAACAAAGCCTAAGCAAAAAAAAAAAAAAAAAGGAAATATCTAAAATTGTATTTCAACTTGATTGCATTTTTAACTTAAAAACATCAATGTGCATGATACATGTGTGTGCGTGTGTTCATATATACGGTTGATTACATATGTATGTACATGTCTATACATACATATATGTATGTATGCAGCTGTAGTGTTAGTTGTAAAAGTATTGATGGCAGGCAGTTGGCCATAAAAATTTCTAAACAATCCCTAAAGTAAGGTTTTGTGAACATTAGGGTGGCTCACTAAATCGTAAATGGCAGCTGACATATGAACTGAATATTGAGAAAAATTTAAATGAAGAACTGATGAGAATTCATCATAATTATATTAAGTAATTAATTACAGATCGATTACAAAATTTTTGTACTTGCAATGGAAAGTTTTAGTTGAAATTGGAAATGAAAAAAAAATAAACTGCATATAAAAGTAATCGCAGTTGAAAAAAATTACAAATACAATTACAATTACAATTACTATTACGATTACAATTATAATTACAATTACAATTATAATTACAATTACAATTACAATTACAAATACAATTACAATTACAATTACAATTACAATTACAATTACAATTACAATTACAATTAAAATTACAATTACAGTTACAATTACAAATATAAATACAATTACAATACAATTACAATTACAGTTAAAATTATAATTACAATTACAATTAGAATTAGAATTACAATTACATTTACAATTAGAATTACAATTACAATTAGAATTACAATTACAACTACAATTACAATTACAATTACAATTACAATTAGAATTACAATTAGAATTAGAATTACAATTACAATTAGAATTACAATTACAAATACAATTACAATTACAATTACAATTACAATTACAATTACAATTACAATTACAATTACAATTACAATTACAATTACAATTACAATTAAAATTACAATTACAGTTACAATTACAAATATAAATACAATTACAATACAATTACAATTACAGTTAAAATTATAATTACAATTACAATTAGAATTAGAATTACAATTACATTTACAATTAAAATTACAATTACAGTTACAATTACAAACACAAATATAAATACAACTACAATTACAATACAATTACAATTACAGTTACAATTATAATTACAATTACAATTACAATTAGAATTAGAATTACAATTACAATTACAATTAGAATTACAATTACAATTAGAATTACAATTACAACTACAATTACAATTACAATTACAATTTCAATTAGAATTACAATTAGAATTAGAATTACAATTACAACTACAATTACAATTACAATTAGAATTACAATTACAAGTACAATTTCAATTACAATTACAAATACAATTACAATTACAATTAGAATTACAATTACAATTACAATTACAATTAAAATTAAAATTACAATTACAAGTACAGCTATAATTACAATTACATGTTATTTTAATTGCATAGAACTATTTCAATTAGCTGTAATTTATAATTAAAATATTTCCAATTGAAATTACAAGTAATCGTTTTTTGCTATCGGAATTACATGACATTACCTATATTGTAAAATCTGACAACAGTCTTTACAGAGCTTTAATTTTATCAAGCCAATTTTTTTTTTTTTTGAAAGGTAATCCGCAAAATAGTAAACCTTTAATTTTTAGCTGGACTGCGCAACTCAAAGAAGGGTATTGTGTATATCAGTCCATGTATGTATGTGTGTTCCTTTGTGGCACTATATAAACCGAACGCTTGGACCGATTTTGATGATTCTTCCGTCAATTGATTTGTCTTAATCCAGGGAGTCTAAAAAGATATGTCAGTTGTCAAAATTCAATATGGCGGCCAACAGACGCCATTTTGTAAATACGAAAAAAATAAAAAGCCGACAGGTATTTTAAAATCATGTTTAGGTTTCTCTTATGATTTTTGATTTCTAATAACCATTTAGGATGTTTAACGGTTAAAAGTTGGTCACAGTAGGGTTTTTTGATTTTTATTTTATAAATACTTGTTAAGCTAAATGTTATTGTTCAAATGTTTTGTTTGTTGCGCACCACAATATTAGCCACATTATTTTATGACCCCTTTAATAATCACTCTTATCTAATAATTTTATGATGATTTTCTTCAATAAACAATTTAATATATGTTTTTACATTGTGTCTAATTATGACTGGATATATCGGCAGGCATGATGACTGGCTATGCCAGCATGCCTTTGAGATAAACTTTTTTTGTTTTGTTTGAATATTTGATTTTTAAACAAACATCTGTTTGGTTCGCTTTCACGTTGGTTCAGTTCACATGGATTTTATTGCATTTTAATATGGAAAATATTAGAAAACTTGCATTTGTCAGCATTTGTTTGAATACGAATTTCTTTTTATTGCCATTTGTTGTTTTTTTTTCTCATCTACCAAACAATAAGCAAATAAATTTTGTGTTTAAATTACATGAGATGCTTTTTTGAATATATGATTTTTTTTTTGTTTGTTTTGTTTTACATGTCAGACCCACATCTAATGGATGTAAAAGACGGCTGATAGTCTTGCGATAGACGAAGCATGTGGGCAGTTTTGGCAGAGATGCAAATAGAGATACATATAAGTTTCAAGTGTAAAAAGTAAAACATCTGACAAGCTTTTGACGGCTGTTATTACCAGTTATACATATATTCGATATTTTCCTTTCATTGCTATACTTACAAGAAAAAAAGGAGAAGAAAAGAAGAGCAACGCAATATGGTGGTTTTTATTTAACGATTAGCTTTTGAAGTTGCAATATTGAATTAAGCACTCTTTGCAATGCACTTCTTTGCTCTAATATGATCAAAACTTCCTTCTGAAATTCGCTAAAAGGTTGTAAGGCCGGCCTTACATTCTGTGTGCCAAGTGCCAAAAAAAAAAAAAAAAATGTAACTACTAATTACTAATGAAAAACTGTTTGATTCATGCCCGTAATTTCTAAAAGGTATTTAGGAATAAAAACAAATTATTTAGGAAATTATTGTCATTTCTTTTATTATGATAATATGGTATGGTTCAATTATGTATGAAACAAAATATCGGCCAAATGGCCGCCGCGACCTCGGCGAAACACCTCTTTCCGATGGTCCAAATTTTCGATGAAGCTGAGGCATAATTGAGGTTCTATGCCGTTAATGTGCCGAATTATCTCATCCTTTAGCTCTTGAATTGTTGCTGACTTATCGACGTACACCTTTTCTTTCAAATTACCCCAAACAAAGAAGTCCAACGGTGTCAAATCACATGATCTTGGCGGCCAATAACATCGCCGCCACGTGAGATAGAACGGCCATTGAATTTGTCGCGCAAAAGAGCCATTGTTTCGTTGGCTGTGTGGCAAGTAGCACCGTCCTGTTGAAACCACATGACGTCCACATCCATATCTTCCAATTCGTGCCATGAAAAGTTCGTTATCGTCTCACGATAGCGAACTCCATTCACACTAACTGCCTGACCGGCATCATTTTGGAAAAAATACGGCCCGATGATGCCGCCAGTCCATAAACCACATCAAACAGTCACTCTCTGTGGGTGCATTTGTTTTTCGACAATCATGATTTTCTTCGAAAATTGATCATCGACTGTTGCCATTTCTTGCCATGCATTTTGACTTGAACGCCCATTTTCATAATAAGCCTGAATAACTTTAATGCGTTGTTCGATTGTGTATCTTTCCATGGTTCAAATTGAGTTGGTTTGAAATTGGGAAATGTCAAATGAAATGCAGAGAAAAAACTTGACGTTTAGGTGTGGTTCACATCCAACATCGGCCCTTAAAATTTAACCACCCTTTAGAAGTAGGCATTCATAGCCTGAGTGCTACTTCTCTTTCAAAAAAAGGCATCAGGAAAATGTGTTGTGCGCTTTGTCCAAAATCTGCAGCATAGCGAGAAGTTTCAGGAATAGCCTGCAAGGTCAACGGATTCTCGTATTTTTTTTTTTTAAATCAGCTAACAAATTACTGAGCTCTAAAATAAAAAATATCAAAAGATACAAATGAAATAAAAATATATTTCTTTTTCGAAGTTTATTAAAAAATTTACAATTTAATAAAAAAAAAAAATAAAAAATTACAAAATTTTTAACAACGGTCGATTGAATTAAATAATCGGCTCCATGAAAAATCGCCCAAAAATTTAAAAATGAAAAATCACTCAAAAAAAAAAATAAAAAAAAAATTAAAAATCGCCCAAAATTTAAAAAAAAAATTCAAAATTATTTAAAATTTGTATGAAAAAATTTTTGGGCGATTTTTTTTTATTATTTTTGGGTGATTTTTCATGGAAACATTTTTCATATGAAAAATCGCTCAAAATTTCAAAATGAAAAATAACCCAAAAAAATTAAAAATTGCCTAAAATTTTTGGGCGATTTTTAATGGGGCCAAAACAATCTAGTTACATTTAAGAAATTTATTTGGTGTATTTTAATTGAAAAATATTTGCTGGTGCTTGTGACTTTAAAATATGTGCTTGAAGTCTACTGATGATTTGGCAAAGCATCAATGAAATGCATATAGACATGCTTAACCACCAGCAAATAAATTTCAATTATAATCCGGTTACTTTTCTTGATAACAAATTCTCTCCATTTGGACCAAGAAATTTAATAACCAAATCAATTAAAATATTAATTAAATCAAACAATTTGCGTAAACACAAATTAAAATCCAAGTCAACGACGATAACAGACACACTTACATGAAAAACAATAAGTTTAAGTTTTTCTTTTCATTTATAAACTTTCTTTTATTTTCAATTCGTGTTTTGATTTCAACCTAATCAAATTTGTTATTCAATATGCGTTTCGGAAGGAATAAATATTATATTCTTCAGTGATTTCAAGGGTTTCAAAAAAAAAACCAAAATAAATTATTCATTCAATTCTTTGTTGTAATTTATTTACATAATTGCGTGTTTTCTTCTTTCTGTACAAGTCGTGTGATTTAAAAGATTTTATACTTGATTTCCTTTTTAAAGCATGTGAATCTTGTGTGTGTGGGTTCTGCTTGCCCTTTTAAAAAAATTTAAATATACTCACTTACATTTTTTTTCGCTTCATTTTTTTTTTTGCATTATCATTTCCATAATTGTTAATGTTGGCATATGTTTTGTTGTATGTTTACTTGTTACATACAAATACACAATTTTTGTTATTATAATAATTTATATTCTCGGACCTTAAAGGCTGATATGTACATACATACATATGTATATATGTATGCATGTATGTACGTACTTACAGACGCAGACAAAAATCTGAAATTTTTTCTTTCAAACTTTTTTACATTATCTTGTTGAGTTTGCCAACAAAGAAAAAAAATATATAATTCCATATAATAATTTTTTCTTCTACATAATCATAAGAAAATTGGCTTTTGCTCCTTTATTTACTGATGATAATTTGAATACACTTTTACAACTGATTTAATTTAACATGGTTTTGCTTTAAATTTGAAGCAGAAAACTTTTCACTGCAAATGAAATAATTTATGGTGCGAAAATAGCAATAATTTATGCCAGATTTAACAAGGCGTGTGACAACATCTGTAAAGAAACAAAATCATGTGTTAAATTGTAGAGAGACAGCAGCAAAAGCAACTCACTGGCGCGACTGTTGGTCTGTCTGCTTGCAAAAGTTGTCAATTTAAAGGAAAATGTAGAACTACGACGAACACAAGTGTAAAATGTACCGAAAGTATATATTTTTGAAATTGTATATTTAATAAAAAATAATCTTTATACAAAATGCCTTTTATAGAAAGTATTACAACATGTATAGAGGATCTTTTATAAAGAGAAACTATTAAAAAAGAATCTTTTATGAAAAGTAACTTTAATCAATTGTATCTATTATAAAAAGTACTTTTAGCAAAAAGTACCTTTTATAAAAATTATCTTCTATAAAAAGAGCCTTTTATAAAAACTACCTATTGTAAAAAGAACCTTTTGTAAAAACTACCATTTATAAAAAGTACCTTTTACAAAAAGTACCATTTATAAAAGGTTCCTTTTATTAAACGTGCCTTTAACAAAAAGTACCGTCTATAAAAAGTGCGTTTTAAAAAAAGTACCTTTTATAAAAAGTACGTTTTATAAAAAGAGCCTTTTATAAAGAGTACCTTTTATAAAAATATCTTTTTTAAAAAGTACCTTTCATAAAAAGTACCTTTTATAAAAATATCTTGTAGTAAAAGACCTTTTTTAAAAGTACATTTTATAAAAAGTACATGTTATAAAAAGTACCTTTTATAAAAAGTACATTTTATAAAAAGTACCTTTTATAAAAATACCTTTTTAAAAAAAGACCTTTTTTAAAACGTACCTTTTATAAAATGTACCTTTTATAAAAAATACCTTTTATAAAATGTACCTTTTATAAAAAGTACCTTTTATAAAATGTACCTTTTATAAAAAGTACCTTTTATATAAACTACATTTTATAAAAAGTACCTTTCATAAAAAGTACCTTTTATAAAAAGTACCTTTCATAAAAAGTATCTTTTATAAAAAGTATTTTTTATAAAAAGTACCTTTCATAAAAAGTATATTTTATAAAAAGTACCTTTTATAAAAAGTATCTTTTATAAAAAGTACCTTTCTAAAAAAGTATATTTTATAAAAAGTACCTTCTATAAAAAGTGCCTTTTATTAAAAGTTCTTTTTTAAAAAGTACCTTTTATAAAGAGTACATGTTATAAAAAGTACCTTTTATAAAAAATTGCCTTTCATAAAGAGTACCTTTTATAAAAAGTACCTTTCATAAAAAGTACCTTTCATAAAAAGTATATTTTATAAAAAGTACCTTTTATAAAAAGTACCTTTTATAAAAAGTACCTTTTATAAAAAGTATCTTTCATAATAAGTATCTTTTATAGAAAGTAGCATTCATAAAAAGTATATTTTACAAAAAGTTCCTTTCATCAAAAGTATAAAAAGTATAAAAAGTACCTTTTATTAAAAGTACCGTTTATATGAAGTGCGTTTTACAAAAGTACCTTTTATAAAAAGACCTTTTTAGAAGAAGTACCTTTTATAACAAATACGGTTTATAAAAGGTACCTTTTATAAAAATTACATTTTATAAAAAGTACCTTTTATTAAAAGTACCTTTTCTAAAAAATACCTTTATAAAAAGTACCTTTTATAAGAAGTACCTTGTAATGAAAAGTACCTTTTATAAAAAGTACCTTTAAGTAATTTTTTTTTAATAAAGTTTCTTTTATATTGGTTATCAGTTATTTGATGATAATCATAACTGACTCGTATGTATGTATGTTTGCAATAGAAAACTATGTGTTGTTTTCCGCCCCCAACAAAAAGTCCCTTATTTATTTAAAAACTTTTTGTTGGTTTTGTTCGGCTTATGGAAATTCTCTGTATTACATATTATTATTATTTTGTAATGTTATTTTTCAAATAATTTAACATACAATTTAGTATTTTATTTCGATATCCAAATGATTTTTCTTAATTGCTATGTTGTGGTTTTGTGGCTAAATTGCATAAAGCCCTTTAAAACAGAATTTGAATTTGATTAGATTTAATTAGGGCAGGACAGTAGCTGCAAAATAAATTTAATCAAAGAAATTAAAAACAGTTAAACTAATTCAATGAAATTTAACAAGTTGCATCATGACTTAACATGTTGAAATTATAAAACAATTTATTTTCACTTTAGGTGAGCTACCCTAATTTTATTTTATTGTGCCATATGAGAAAAATATACATGTGCATACATACATAAATAATTTATTTACATTAATTATGCAGAAGGATGGATGGATGTCTTTTGCTTTGTGTAAATCAGTAGTATATACAAATAACAATAACAATGATAAATTAGCATTTTAATTAAATCCTCTGTGGTTTTCTTTGAAATTGTCAAAATTAATACTAAAAACTAATGCTATAAATATTAAAGCGAATAAATAAAATATTGTTAAATATTGTTTCGTACGCCGCGTGCCCACACATCAAACATTGAAAATAAAATTTAGTCCAAGTAAAATGCATGCTAGTTAGAATTAATGGATTTTAACATTATTAAAAACTCATAAATTTTTAAATCAAATTAGATTTTTATGAAATTTACAACAATTGTATAAAAAGCCTTGATTGTCTTTTTCAGTGTGGCAAGTAACCTAGAAATTTTTTTCCTTATTTTACGAAGCAAACAACAAATCCAGATTAAGATTTTTGTGCTGTGGAATATGTAGACAAAGAAAAAGTATTTAAAATGTTTATTTAAGGGATTTATTTATTTTGTCTTTTCAGCGACGAAATATTCAATTCTCTTTCTTCCTTCCCTTGAAAACTAACTGGCTTAAATGTTTACATTAAATTGAAATTGATACTTTAAACTTTCTTTTTTCAACTTAAATAAAATTTCAAAAGCAATTAGAAACTTAAGGAGATTAAGTGACTCCAATTTTAACTGAAGTGTTTTATCAGTAATTGTTTGATATAATCCGATAACAGATTTTCTTTGATATTTCCAAAGAAAGATAGTCTAAGTATTCACTGCGACTTATAATGCGAGAAAGTTGTTGTTTTAATATTAAAACCTTTACAAAGGTATTCATAAACAAATGTCAAAATTAAAGCCTTCTTTAAACCGGTTTTTTCACACAAAGTTCGTGTAATAAACCAACATTAACTTGAACAATCGCTTGTGAATAACGGCGTTAGAAAATAGACACTTATAAAAGATTTGATTTTTTTATTGAAAACTTTTGTCGAACAATTTGCATATATATATATATGTATGTATTAATACTCATACCTTTTTTAAACTTATTTCTTTGAAAACGCTAATATCCAGCATATTACTTTTCTTTTTTTTTATTCACTTTCTTTTTTTTTTTTTTGTTTTTCCAAGTTAACATATGGGGAAGCTTAAATGCTTTGCAATGAGTTTGTATAAAACAATTTCGTGCAAAAATGTGTATATGGGTGGCTGCATAAAAGAAAGTTGTAAAAAAAATTCTAAATTTATTGTTTTTTTATTCAAGTCGGGTTTTTTTTCAATTTAAATGTGCACAAGCTTAAATGTTTGAAAAGTATTTCGCTGAAAATCAGTTAGTAAAAATATAACATATTGGTCACTCCATACACAAGATTAAGCGACATAATTTTCCAACTTAATTTTTTTACTAATATCGATTATTTGCGATTTTCGTAAAGAAAAACGAGGTCCCAAAAATGTGTCACTTAAGCTTTTTTGGTGGTTACAGCTCGATATTTATATGTATGTATACTAGAGATGGGCGCGTGTCGTGCTTTTTTTTGGTGACACGAATACGACTCAACACGAAGTGTTCGTGACAAAAAAACGGATTTCGTGCGTGTTCGGGTTGTTTCGTGTTGAGCAAAAATTACACGAAAAACACGAAACGATTTTAGATGTAAAATATGTATGAATGAATTTATAGTAGAGAAAAAATTTAATATTTTATATCGTCAAACACACAATATCAGAATATTTGCTGATATTGTATGGGCCTCTGAAGCTTAAAGTTCTGTACGTAAACCAATAGTATCAGCTGTGGTGGCAGATAGTTGCATATGGCAGTACAAACTTGGTGCCACATTTTGAAAAGTAGCTCTTGAAAAAATCAATTAAATTTTCTGATTTTCAATATCATACCAATAATATTTCGTGTGTGTTGTGCAGTATCGTGTAGATCAAATTTTTCGCGTGCCTGCTTCGTACGTGTTGACTGGTCGCAATTTTTTTTTCTTTAATTGATATATTTGCACTATGAGGTTTGCTGTCATAAATGCGGACATAATTTTTTAGCTCGATCCGACGTTGCCTTCTGGTGCCTAGTCGGGCCTAATGTACCCGATACACAGTGGGCGATTCTGTCAAAAAAATGAAAACAAATCTGCAGTTTCTAAACGGTTATGAAATTTCATACAGCATTTGAGGAGGTGTCACAGAGCTTAAGTCTGGAATTTGGGCGGAGCAACAAAGCCTAGGGTTAATGAAACATTAAAAAAAATTAAATTTTGACATTTTTATTAACCTTGGTCCACTGTTCTGCTAATGGAGAAGTCATATCTTGTTCAATTTAAAAAAGGAAACTTATTATGAATTAAGCACGAAATTTGTAACAAAATCACAATTAAGTATCAAAATCACAATTAAGTAAAAAGTTAAACGCAATTTAAATTAACATTTTGAAAAAGCCGATTTTTCGCTGTGTTTTTGCTAAAAAATTGGATTCATTATTTCGTTATTATAAAAGATGTTTACAAAAATACCAACCCCATATATTTACTTATTCAAAAGGTAATATTAAAAATATTTTTTTTTAATATAGATTTATTTTTGCTATATCAAATCTATGGACTTTTTTGTCAAATTCCAAAGCTGTAACCAAAAAAATTTACTATGCCACCTTCAAACAAGATATGTTTTTAAATATTACCAAAAATATTATCTGCGATCGAAGAATACAGCAAAAATACTGAAAAAATCCCATATTTGGATTTTTCCGATTTTTTTTTAGGAACTCAAAAAATTCTATACATCCTGCGACCAGTCAAATGTAGACTTAACTCTTTTTTTACACGGTCTTTTTTGCACGATTTTGAATAAACATGGTTCAAAAATTATGAACAAATAATTTTTTTCGCAAGAATTTTTTGAACTTGCACATTTTTTTTTTAATTTTTATAGAAGTTTATGCATTTCCAAAGCACTTTAAACATGTATAATGTGTAGTTTATCATACAATGTTAGAACTCGCCCTGATATGTACATACATACATACATATTATGCATGTATGTGCGTATACATTTAAAACTGTGGTCGGCAAATTAAGGGCGCCGCGCCTTTTCTTATACTCTTCTATTACGTATGTGTACACACGCATTACTGAGAACAACTTGTGTGTGTCGCATACTCTTAAGAATCAGCGTTGCCAAAGAAAAATTTTTTCCCAACAATCAGAAAATATGTATGATGAGAATATACTAAATTTTTTATTTTCAGAAAATTATTATGGCACACTAGAAAATTTTGTTCGTCAACGTACGTTGTCATGCATGAAAAAACGTGACATGCAAAGGCATTTTCAAGCATATATTTAAATTATTTTACGAAAATTTTCTACAAAACTTCCTCTTTACTTATTTTTACACTGGCGTAGCAACAAGAGAAGATGTATTTCTTCATAAACAAAACTTGAGTGTTTCTTCTGACCATAATAAAATCAAGTTTGTTTTTGGTGATATAAAATTTCAAGTTAGGGAAATGAAATGAAAATTTAACTGGCAACACCGACTCGTGGTAAGAGTATAACGCACACAATTGTAAAATGTAATGGTATGGGTTGCCGACACGGATTTAAAATTTTCCATATGTTGCATGTATTTTCTTACTTATATTTACTAGATATTTTTTTGCCCAACTTCCTTAGGAACGTATCCAACGTGCAAAAAAAGACAGTTGGGTGTACATACTAGAGCTGAGCACAAGATGATTGCTTGCTTAATCTTCATGATGTACATCAGTGATGGGAAAGTTGGTACGATCGTACTTTTTTTGATACTATTTGACATGAAAAAGTACCGTAGTACTCCCGCAACACGTTTGATACTCTCACGGCCAGCTTAGAAATATAGTCGGAAGATGCGCGTATGCATATATTTTTGCGAAGAATTAAATTTCTTTTTCGACAACTGGCACGAAAATTTATTAGTAAAGACATTTTAGAAAAGTGTACCCAACCAATCACAATTAAATATAAATGAAAATTATATTTGATTCAGTGATATTTTCTGTGGCACAGAAGTTGATCTCTATGTAAACAGAAATCATGTTGAAACAACTGTTTTAGTTTAAAGAAAATTTTAAAAAGTTTATATTACATTCTGTCAAGTTCTTAGAGCAAAAGTGGACTTTGACAGTTTAGTTTAGTAAGTATCCCTCTGAAAATGTTTTATTTGGTAATTATACTACTTTTAATTAAAGTGTTTCCCAGCGAAAAGCAACATTTTCAAAATATTAACAACCAATATAGAGCATACTATGGAAGAACTGAAGCCATTAACAACAGAAAATGTATGTATGCAGTTTCTGGACTTCCGTGGCTATAACTAAAAACGCATTGGGCGAATACATGTTTCCTGGTAAATCCAGAGTAGTTTACGGAATTTTGTCCATACCTCACTCCTCTGTAAATATCGAAAGGATTTTCTCTTACCACAATATCATGAAAACAAAACAAAGGAATAGAATTTATGTTCCAACAGTATAGTCTTATCCAGGCCAAAGATTTATTGAAGTCTAACAACTGTTTTTGTTTTAACTTTAATCAGGGCTATCATGAATAAAATTCCGCGTGAATTTTTTCCCGGGGAACAATTCCAATTAATAGCAAGTAATAGGGAAAACAAAAAATTCTAATTGGAAAAGGAAGAAATTTCACGCGGAATTTTATTCATGATAGCCCTGAATATATGTACCCACCCAGACAGAAAAAGATAATCAGCACGATGTTGTTACGATGGTCTGCGGGTACAACTAACAGCAGCATAACATCTGTTTACCAATATTTTAAGGAACTCATAACATTAAAATGGTAACGCCGAATGACCGTCCTCCAACTCTTGTTTTTAATGTTAAATACAAATTTATAAGGTCGTCACAATGGAAATTTTCAAACTTAAGTCAGCTTTTTGTATTTACGGTGTTGTAGTGGTATAGGATTACTAAGAACACGGTAGTTGAAAACACAAACTAATATTTTTGTGTTTGTATTAGTACTGTGGTGGTACAAAATTTTTAGAAGAGCCGTAATTTTGTATTTACAGTGTTGTGAAGGCACATACTTTTTGTGCAAAATCACAATTTCTGTCTGGTTATGTACATATGTATATGCTTTTTGTTCATTTTCTTATTTATTTGTAATAAATTTTATATAATTCTTTGTTAATAAAATTTAAACAAAAAAATAGTTTTTGGTACTCTCGGGATCAAAAAAGTACTCCAAAAAATTTTTTTTGGTACCGAAATGCAAATCTCATTTCCCATCACTGATGTACATTATTGAATTGTGCGCCCTTTTTAGTACTCGTGCTCTTGATTTTATGAGTACTAAAACTGTTATTAAATTTTATCAAAAGCATGCAACAGCATTTGTTTATCTGCACAAGCGAGGGCATTAGCTATTGTATAGTCGAAGCATATTTCACTAGTGAACACAATTGTAAAATGAGCACACAAGTGTAAAAATATCTGTATGTATAAAGGAAAAAAGAAACAACGTAGATTATTTGAGCGTTTTAGTTTGCATTCGATATTTTTCTAAGTTGTATAATTTATTAATTTAATACCCGTATTCTAACCTCTGTGATAATGACAAAATTATAACAAAACTGAGGTGAATGACTATTTGTATATTTTTGGTATTCTGAAAAATACTGTCATGAATAAAATATAACAAATTTGTCACCTAATGAGAAGCACATAACAAAATAAAAATTTATTAATTTTCCTTATAATTTACTTTTTAGTTGTGAGAATTAAAGAGAAAAAAGCGTGATTATTGAAAAATTGTTAACATCTTATGCCAATAAAAATAATTGCTTTGTGCACTTTTTTTTTGCAAAAGTAAAGGAAACATTTTTTTCGCTTTTTCCAAAATAACATCCAGGGACTCCTGGTTTTTTGCCAACAATATTTGTAGTTGTAGCTATGGTCAAATGGACAACTTTTGCGAATATATTTATACAATTTGAACGTGTCTAGGCACTCTAATAGCTCATAGAGATCACTTTTCAAATTAAAAATTTAATATTTCTGAATATTCCGACGGTAAATTTGTTCCTTAATTTTTGCAAAAAAAAAAAAAGTGCAAGAAATAATTTTTTTGGAATAAGATGCTTACAAGATTTGTTTGGTAGAGGGTTTTATTACCCTCATACCATTACAATTTTTCTTCCACAGATTTCACAATCAATCCTTTTTTTGGAGAAACTACGAACCTATACTGTCCTGTCCGTGTGTTTTTCAAAATGTATTGTTAGTACATTTCTACGTGTGCGACCATCGTTTGCTAATTACTTATATAAATGCAAGATACTCCGGCTAAAGAAATAAAAAGAATATATTTCTTTACATTCATAATGCATTTTTTTACTATTTTTTAAATAAATAAATATAGTTGTCAATTTGAAATAAATCTCACCATAGTATGTTGAACGCTTTTTGAGCTTTTTAAGCTTTTCCTTGTCATATGAGCAACAGAATACCATGACAATTTTATTTAAAATTATATAACAAGAAATTTGACAAAATTGTATGACAAAAAATTTGTCACAATTTATTAGAATACGGGTATAAGACTAAAAAATAAAATAAATAAATAATAAAATAAAAAATAATATATTTCACAATGGATATAATTGTAAAAAGTTTTATTATCACTTAATATTTTATGAAATTTTGAGTTTCTGAGATGAAGTATGGTGCACTACAAAGTGTACAATAAAAATATTGCACACTTGACACAACTGTCTATTCAACTGTTGTACAATGGTTTTGTGTATTGTTTGTTTCATTATTCTCTATTTTTGTTTTACACTCAATTACTATCACCACTGCAAACAATATTCGCTCTTGAAAAAAATACAATATTGTGCACTAGTTCAGGGCTTGTGCTCACGTCTAGTTAATACAAACCAAGAAACATAATTTATTGTTCAGCAGTGTCCTTTTTTTTCTATTAGCAATTTTCCTAGTCTTCCCCCAATTTTGCGCAACAATTTTATTTTTCCATCTTTTGTATGGAAACCTCCATGCAAATTTAGTATATGACACTAACTTAACTTAACTTATCTCACTTCGCAATTTGATCTTTAAAAAAACGTATAAAAAAACGATTTTTTTTGAAAACACCTAATTCGAGGTTTCCTCTTTTTTTATCCGTTCATTTTCAAATGCATTAAGTTTAATCTTTTGGCACTAGTGCAAGAGTGTAAGTATTTAAATACTTGAGCACATGATTTAACTTGAGTTTCTTCCGTTTCCCTTTGGAATTACTTTTTTTTTTGGTATGCTTCTTCTACCCACCACTCATGTATGCAAATCCTAAATAATGGCACTTTAGTTCGTTAACGTTAATTCCCTTTTTAAGATCAAAAGCCTTCATTTCTTTTTTTTTAGGAGAGACATACACACACTTGTTAGATAGTTAAAAAGGATAATGACAATGATAAGATAAAAAAAATATACTCAAAAATTTAAAAAGAAAACAAACTTTGCAAATGAGAAATTTGCATTTCGGCAAATTATAAAGGAGAGCATACAACAAAAGTACGAGTAAATATATAGACAGGCAGACAGCACTGGATTAACTATACATACTTATACATATGCATGCAAGTAAATGAATAATGGAAATAGAAAAGTGTAGTTAATACGAAGCAGGTCTTTAATTTGTATGCTCGTAACAAGTAAATATGTGTAAATTTATAAAAAGTGATTAGATTGATTGTGAAACAAAATTTTTCTTAACGGGAAGTGCTCGAACTGAAAAAAAAAAATCTTTGAATTAATTTATGATATTGAATATTTTATTATTGTCATAAAATTGTATTTTGAAATCAAGTCCTTCACACAGAAAAATTTCACATGAAAATCTATGAAAACAATATTATAATTTAAAAATTTTCAGTAATAATTTTGCTTCATATGTGTTTCATGTTGATTCAACATGATTTACAGTTATATTCAAAGAAAATTTTTCCTAAGTTTAAAATTTTTTAAACGCACTAATAATCCCAAATTAATATTTTACTTATTAAGTAAAATATTTTTTTTATTAAAAATACATTGAAATTGATTATTGAGGGGCTTAGCTGGATCCTATGCGCATTTCACTGTTGCTAATGCAGATCATCAGGGAACCTTTACCCAAAGCTTCTTAGAACAACTAGAGTTATTATATTATAAACTTTCATTTAAACAAATGAGAAGCTCATAACAAATAACAAAATTGAAACAAGAACTCAATAATCAACATGTTTTTTATTTTCTTACTTTACTATTGCTACATTGGCTGACTTTTTTTCAGCTTCAAATTGTAGTCGTAAGAGTATGTAAAAGAAAATAAATGTAAATAACAACAACAGCTATTTAACAATAGAGTGTTGCCACACAAGTATTTTTCTGACCGGGTGCAGTCAATAACTTTATTTCATGTTGATTTAACGTTGGGGTACTATTAAATAATAAAAAAACAATCATGTAGAATCAAAGTTATTTCAAGTTGAAACAACGTAAATTTGATGCCAGGATAACACGAAAAACCACATTGAATCAAAGTTATTTCAAGTTAAAATAACATGAATTAAATTTAATGTAGTCATTTACTTCCGTGATTGTTTGTATAGTATAGTGCATGACTTGGGGCAAAACTGGGAGACAGGAATGTTTTCTTGTTGGTCTTTTATCACGTAGTGGCGTCCGTACATGGTTACATTTCTTCGTGTTGCACTGTGTTATCAACAATTTTGGGTAGGCCCATAACATTTTAATTTTATAATAAAAAAAAACTCTATAACATGTCGCTTACGATCAAATCGCACATAAGCCTCGATATGTTAATAAAATAAATATCTTGTGTTTCGGGATACATATTTACATTTGGTTTCAATGTTCGTTTTGTTATGCACTGTATATGAAGACTAAAGAGCTTTCCCTCGGAATTTTTGCGTTGAAGTCTACTGACGAGTTTTTTTAAGCAGAAAGCTTAAAAAAGAATGTGGAAGTTGCTTAACCAACAATTAAAAAAAATTTAGTTAGTAAAGCGATATTCAGACTTTTATACTTTGTAATACGTGCGTGTGCCATAGTGTAAAAGCAAAATGTCATGACGAACGGCAAACAATACGATAAAAATTTGACACACACCTTATAAGACTTGAAACTTTTCTAAACGATAAGACTTTTCATCTGTAGTGCGATTCATTAACTTTTAACGATCCGACAAACGTAATTTTTTTCTATACATTTTGTCGCCTGCAATAACGACAGGATGCAGCTGATATTTTCTGTTGATTTTTGTCGATAAAATTAACAGCACATAAATTATAGTCGCTTAAATAACGACACAGCTGGCATTAAACTACAGCGAATATCGTTAAAAATGTTACTGATAAATTTTCGTTAAAATAATTTTAACGATGCGATTATCGTTAAAATAAGTTAGTAAATCGCACTACTGATCAGTGTTGCATATTTGCAAAATCGAGTTATAAATAAATTTACAAGTCGCGCTGTTTCGACGCCAATGTCGCGTCGTTGCTTATAGCATTTTTCCTCGCCTTAAATCGGTTCTAAACTTTGAATATGTTTATCGTATTAAAATATAAATCGTGTAAGTCATGTCTAAAAGTTAAATTTTATTTTTATTTTATTTTTCGATTACTGTAACCGCCGAATATTTTCAAAGGCCGGCACGTTCGTAGCCTGCATGAAACTGCACTGCCGCCGATTAATGTAAACATGTTAATTCGGAACAGCTGTTTGGTTTCTACTAGTGTTTTTAATTTTATTTAAAGTGTGATGGTGTGTAAATTTTGTGTCATTCTACGTTGGATTTTTTGACAGTCGCAAAATTCATTGTCATTAGATTTCTTTCTCGTAAAATGTGACTTCTATAATAGCCTGAGTAAATTTTTTTTTTACTAGATTACATTGCATCCACACTTTCAATAAATTTCTTTAAATTTTATCACGCATATCGTGTGTCAAAATTCCTTGAAATTGATAGCTGTGACACAAATTGATAATCAATTTAATTTTTTTAAATGCCACCGACGAAGAAACAACTAAAATTTCCAGCTTCAATCAATGTGTGCTGTGACCAGCTGTTCAAATTGACAATTAAATTTCCATATAAATGGATAGATGAATTTGAAAGCAATCTAGTTTTCAATTTGAAAAGTTTGATTATGTTAAATTGAATGGAATTGAAAGTCAAAAATTGAACGTGTGGCCTCCAAGTAAGGCCTTACTGCACGCTTTCTGATACTAGTCGTTCACCTCAATATAGATATACATACATATGTACATATGTATGTGCTTGCTCTTGAAGTCTTGTAGTCAGTCAGTCACATAAGCTCATGTGTACACGTACCTAGTATGCAAAATGCTAAAGACATTACGTGCAAAAATATACACTGAGCAGCAAATGTTGAACAAATTTTTTTGTTTCATATTAAAAAATATAAATAAAAACTTTGCATGGACGTTTATTAATTAAAATCAATGTATCAATATAGAATATTGTATTTATGAAGTTAATTTTGTCGTAAATAGAATTAAACAATTTCATTAGTTCAATGAAACGGTTTCATGAATTAAATGTAATTGTTTCATTGATTCAATGAAGCTTTTACGTAAGCTTTTACATACCATAAATGAAATTTATTCATTAATATAAAGAAAAATTTTCATTTAATGTTTATTTCTTCATTGAATTTATGTAATTGCATCATTCATTCAATAATTATATTTCATTAAAATAATCAAGAGATTATTATAGATATAATGAAACAGAAGCAGGAGCAGCGATGCGCAGCGATAACGTTCTTTTGTTCAACCTTTAAACTAAAATTAAAATCTCTGCCTAATTAATAAATTTTATCCACTAAAACTGTGAAAATCTATTTAATTTTTGCACTTCCAGTATTAATATTAAAAACAAAAACGCTTCCACAAATAATTTTAGTAACAAATTTGAACAAAACATTTCAATAAATATCTGAACTTAATGGTTTGTTTCATATGGTGCGATTTATACTGTTTCAAAAGTACTTAAGGCCGTGATACACTATCATACAAAGTCGTGCGATCTACGAAAATATACAACCCTGGTGTGATGAATTGTTATTGTCTTTTGAAAATTTTCATAAACTCCATCATACCAGCATTGTAATTTTTCGTAGATCGCACGACTTTGTATCGGGTGTTTTTTTAAAAGGTAAAGAGCCTTGAATTGAAATAAAACACAAGAAAATCGTTTTAATGTCCATCAATTTGGCTTTATTGGAAGGATAATTTTATGCCATTATTGTTTAAATATGATTTTGGGCATGTGGCCGCCGCGGCTGGCTCGAATAAAGCCAATTCTACAGGTCCAATTTTCAACCACTTTTTCGAACATATGGGGCCGTATGTTGGCAATAACGCCACGAATGTTGGCTTCCAAGTCCCCTAACGTTTCTGGTTTGTTGGCGTAGACGAGAGACTTCACATATCCCCAAAGAAAATAATCCAATGGTGTCAAATCACACGATCTTGGTGGCCAATTGACAGGTCCATTCCGCGAAATTATGCGCTCATCGAATGTTTCCTTCAATAAATCGATTGTGACGTGCGCTGTGTGGCATGTAGCGCCGTCTTGTTGGAACCACAACTCATCCACATTCATGCCATCCAATTCGGGAACAAAATAGTCGGTTAGTCGGCTCCAATTGCTGTGCACGGTGGCGAATCGATTCATTCGGGTCCTCTTCAACACTTTGCTCTACAGCGGCAATTGTTTCTTCGGTGCGCACTGTTCGATGTCTCTGCGGATGCGTATTATCACATAGAGTAAACGTAGTGCGAAAACGATCCATGGTTAACCGAATTAATTGCTCTGATGGACGATTATGTCGACCATAAAATGGACGGAGCTTGCGGTAAACTTCGCGAACTGAACCATTATTTTCGAAATAAATTTGCACGATTTGCAAGCGTTGTTCTTTTGTCAACCTGTTCATGATAAAATGGCAAACCAAACTAAATATTAATCACTTAACAGCTGACAAAATGGCCGCCAGTTAAAAAAGTGATGCCAACTTAAAGTTCTATACCTCAATAAAAAACACCCTTTATGATAGTGTATCACGGCCTTTAAATAGGATTTCATTACGCAAAGCTTTAAGCTTTTTTCTGCTTATTATTTTATTATTCTTTTAACAATGTTCAATTTTACTTCTTTGAAATTTTTTCCAGTGATGTAGAAGGTAACGAGTACTTTCAGTTTTCAAGCTACTTGAACTTTATTTTTAAATTAATACGTGAAATAATCGCATTTGGCCGCTATCTGAGCCGTAGAAAAGGTGGACGGGCAAGGCCACTCCTGTTAAAATTCTAATTAAAACTTCAAGTACTTCTACGGAATAGATTGTGAATCACATGTAATCATTCACGACTTTTTTGCCCCTCACTGTACAAAAACTACATGACATAATTTTACAATAGGCCGCTTCATACACACATTACCTCATCAGTAAAACTTGTAAGAGCTTTTCGAAGAGAAAATAATAGAAACCAGAAGCGGAAATGCAATCTATTTAGTTTATAAAGAAAACTACCTACAAAGGAATACTCGTATCACGTAGTGTTCCCATAATGTATTTACAGTTAATGCTTGCTTGCAAGCATATTATCACACATACAGCTTACTTACTCATACACACACACACACACACACACACATTCACACACACATTCACACACACCCACATGCACACATTTATGTTTGCATGAATACACATACAAAATAGGTCTTACCTGATTATGTACTTCTATTATGGCAGTGAATAAAGTGTTTTATGCACTAGAATTTACTTACTTCTCGTAACAAAAAAAAAAAAAAAAAAAAAGCAAGATGCTGAACAAAATGGTGAAAATATTATTTTAAGGGGTGTGAATGAAACCTTAATACTCGTACTGCCAACATTATATTCATACATTTTCCTTGCGTAAATATGAAATTTATATAATTTTTTGTCAGCACGTCATGTTGTTGACTGACTGAAAGCTGTTTATCGATGGTTTTTGTACGTTTTGTTGGTTTAATAATCGACTGATAAAAGAAAATATATATTTAAGTCTTTTAAATTTTTTCTTTTTCATTGTGAGTTTTTAATCAACTTTGCAGTTTGAGTTTAGGGAAATATAATTAAGGGATGTGAAAACTCGTTTGAATATTCTTTTCGATAAGTACTTAAATTATAAGAATTGAAAAGACTAAACTTGAGCCCGATTAAGAAATTATTTCTAGTTGAAAATCTTAAGCTTAAAATGTATTACAGAACAACAGTAGATTTTCAGTTGTGTATTTAGAAGGTGATAAAAAGAATTTTTAAGGTTCCACTTGCTAACAGATCTATCGTAGGTTTACTTTGCACAAACAACGATTTGTAAACTTGGAAGCAATGATCATTTAAAATTTCTGGGACTGTTTCTTGTATTCAATATGTCGAAGAGCTTTTGTAGAAACATTCTAGTAAGAAAATGTGACCCTCCAATAGTGGGTAGACTTTAGATTATTTTGAAAATGGTTTTTGTTTTGACACCCTGCTAAAACTTAATCTGAAGTACAGTACTTTAAGAAGCTCATAACTCCCAAAAACCTGAAACGATTTTACCTTTTTGAAAAGCTAAGAAGATGATAAACAAATTACAAATATACATATCGTCAGCCCATTATTGGTTTGGTGTATATGCCAAAAAATAGGAATGGAGAAAAACGACAAAGAAGGTTTACATGAAGTTTTCTCAAGGTATACCCGATAGAATTTTTTTATATTTTCGCCATTGTTTCCGACACATGCTTAGAAGAAATATGTAAATTTTTGTGAACTTCCATGAATAGAGTTAAAAGTTAATATTTCTTTATTGAAAGAGAAAAATAATGTTTTGTGCCACATACGCCACTTTTCATAATCTATTTTTAAAAAGTAGCTTTTTGTGCTGCATATCTATACAACTTTACTGCTGAGAAACTTGTTGTTGAGAAGAAAATTTATGCTTCAAATTTTTTCTTCTTGCAGTCCATAGAAATAAGTCGATCGGTTTAACGCTGGCCTCAAAATTAAACAAAACCCCTTACCAGACATTGTAATTTCCGCGATGTTAGCAATTGTTTTGCAATTGATCTAATTTTCAGCGGTTTTTTATTCGTTGCAGTGTAAGTAATTTTTACAATGCATTTAGGAATTTTTCGCGTCTCTGAGATTTTTTCGCGTTCTTTTCAACTTAATTTTTTTTAACAGTTTTGACAATTTCTAATTAATTTTACGTCTTGTTTCCGATTTACAATTTCTCGCGAATTTTTGCAATGTTCTTAACAGTTAATTTTGAACAATATTAGATCTTGCTCTTGCATATGCTGCTGCGAGCAAGTTTTCCCGAATTTTCGCAATTTTCACGTTTTTATGGAATTTTTAGCATTCGTTAAGTTTTAGCGATTTGTATTAAAAATTATGGCTGGTTTAAAATTTTGCAATTTTTCGCGAATTTCTGTTTTTATTTTTGCGAAAGATGTAATTTTTCGAAAGTTTTTGGGTTTCCTTATTTATTTTTATTTAAGGACTTAAAATTTGAAAAAAATTTGCAAGCTTATTTTGAATTTTCATAATGTTAATAACTCAATTTTTGTTTTGAGCTTGTTTTCAACATTGCAAATTTTTAAGATTTTTTTTTTTTTTGATTTATTCCAAATTTCTGCCTTTTTAGAGTCTAAGAGACTTTTATTTATTTCAAGACTTGGTATCGATTTTTGCATTAATTTTTATTTCAAGTACACAATCCATTTTTTTCCATACTATGCAACTAATTTTTGCCGCAGTTAATATTTGCATAGCTTGGTATCCATACACTACAAATATATCCATAGCAAGGCAGAGATTTGGAGTAGATCGAATTCTTGAAGGCAAGTTCATCGAACTATGCGAAGTTCGTCGGTCGTCCCAATTATTTTTATAACATTACGGAAATGAAGCAAAACAAGAGTTAAATTTATTTTGTACGTTTTGGTATGAATAATTTGACGCAACAGCCAAACAGTGGCGTTTACAGCCAAACAATACTTATTAAACCTAAAAATAGTTAAAATGGAGCAAAATGAATGATAAATATCTCAGAAACCATAATTAATTTCTCGAAACACTTTTTGGGTTCAGAAAGTGTATATTCGAAATATACAGGGTGGGCCAAAAGAAACCAAGGGGTGTAAAAGTTTAATAACTTTTTTGTTTATTAACTTTTTTTTATTTTTTCTTTCAGATTATATAATATACAAAATGGAAATTTTTTTACACTAAGTATGAAAAATGATGTCTCTTAAATGACCACCGTTTTCAGCTTCGCACTGATGGGCTCTTTTTAGAGCATTTTCCATAACATCTTTCAAAACTTGTGGCTGTAGCGTTCGAATTTCTGCAACAATGTTTGCCTTGAGTTCAAGGATTGTCTCTGGCTTGTTCACATACACTCGCTCCTTCAAAAAACCCCAAAGAAAATAGTCGGGTGCTGTCAAATCTGGCGATCGCGCTGGCCAAATAATTTCCGAATTTCGAGAAATTATTCGCTCTCCAAAAATTTGACTTAAAAGTGCCATTGTGTCTCGGGCAGTATGGGCAGTGGCTCCGTCCTGCTGAAGCCTAGGTCTACTAGGTCTGTTTTCAAGAGCAGGACGTAAAAAATTTTCTATTATAAACCGATACCGCTCTCCATTTACGGTTACAGCACTTCCATCTTCATTCTCGAAGAAGTAGGGCCCAATGACATTTTCAGATGTGATCCCACACCATACTGTACACACCTGATGGGGTGCAATTGGCGTTGATGAATGGCTCTTGGATTTTGAGAACCCCAGAACCTACAGTTCTGCTTATTAACAAAGCCATTCAAATGAAAATGAGCTTCATCACTCATAAAATAATTGATCTCTGGTTTAAATAATAAAATTCTATTGTTCTGGTTCTCTGTTCAGTTGTGAACCTCTCCATTATAAATTCTCCAAGTGTTGTCTATATAATCTGAAAGAAAAAATAAAAAAAAATTAATAAACAAAAAAGTTATTAAACTTTTACACCCCTTGGTTTCTTTTGGCCCACCCTGTATATACTCCATACCTAACTCATTTCTTTTAAAAATGGTCGGTAGGTCAAACCAATAATGGGCTGACGATATGTATTTGTATTACATGTATTTATTATAATAAAGAAAAGCGTAAGTGACATAATTTTCGAACTTAATTTTTTTTTTGCCAAAATCGGTCATCTGTGGTAGTAAATAATGGATTTTCGTAAAAAAACAAAGTCCAAGAAATGTGTCGATATAGCTTTTTTTTGGCGGTAATGACTCGATGTGTGTATATCTTATGTGGTCTCAAAGATACATACATACATATGTACATATTTCCATTTCAATTAAAAAATTTTCATATCTGAACTTGACTTAATTTAGTTTTTTCACTAGTATCTTTAAATAATTTTAAAGAAGGACCTGTCCCACAATGAAGACAACATTCGACTTGTCGCAAATTTACATTCGAAACAAAAATAAATTTTAACATTATTTTGTTTGTTTCGAATGTAAATTTGCGACAAGTCCAAACAATTAAACTGATTTGAGTTGAGAACGGCAATAGGGACGAGCGTATGTTTTTCAGTCATAAAGATTTTTGTAAGAAGTAAATATTTTTTCTTAAACATTGCAAAAGAATAGGCTCCAAAAAAGACTTAAAGGAATTTTGTATTAATATATATTTGCACCGTACATTTTTTCTTTAAATTCGCAGTGTGAAACCTCTAGTATCGGACACCTCTTATAACCGGACAACCCTAAAAAAAACGTTCAAGTTTTGTAGATTGAAAATTAAAATAAAATAATATGTAGCCCTCTCACAAGCGGACACCTCTAATAACCGGACAAAAATACCACGACGTTTGAGTGTCCGGTTATGAGAGGTTTCACTGTACATTATTCCTCACCAATATTACTCATACGTACTCATATCAAATAAATTCAATAAAGTGTTACTTTGACTCGCACACGAATTGTTCCGCACGGACACTTTACACATATGTACATATATATGTATGTAATATTATACGAACGTTAGTCTACATAATCGAATATCTTACTTGATGTAGACATATTTTAAAAACTTTTTTGTTTTTGCGGTTTTTTAGATTTAGGGTTTTTTTTTCGTTTTGCTGATTTTTTGGGCTTTGGCGATTTTTTTCATTTTGGCGATTTTTTTAGTTTGTTTGCCCACCCTAAATATTTGGTGATTTTTTTGCCTCATATTTTTGGCGTTTTTATTTATTTTGGCGCTTTTTTTATATTTGTTTTTGATGACATGATGATTTTTTTTTGCCTTTTGGCGACTTATTTTATTTTTGGTGATATTTTTCATTTAAGTGCTTTTTCAGTTTTAAGACTTATTTCTTTTAGTGTTTTTGAAAATTTCAAGAGCGTAGTGCCTCTTACAGTTTCCAAGATACAGCAAGTTGTCAAAATTGCATTAACTGATAGAGTACCCTTTAATTTGGATTTTTTAAATTTCACTTCGTTGCTCGCGAGTACAAAAGAAATTAATAATGGCCGCATTGTAAAATACTTGTATAAAAAAATGTATGCACACAAGCTTTAAAAAATTACAATGATATTTTTTTTTTGGTTGTTGTTTTTGTTCTTGCTGTTGTCGCCGTCGCCATCGCTTTATCATGTTTATTCCAACCAACACAAACAAACTCGTGCCTTTGATGCTCGTAAAGTAACTGTAAGTTATAGTGTGTAAACATTTTTATGTATTTGTTTATTTACAAGAGAACTAGAGAAAGAGCAAAGCAAAAGCGCACTTGCATTTGTGTGAGTGTGAAATCGGTGTGTTTTTCTAAACTCAAGAATGTATTTTCCTTATAAAATGTTGTTAAACATGTTTATTTTACCCAGCAGGAACTAGAAGGAGTAGGGATGCCTTCTAGAAGGCCTCTGTATGCCTTCTTTTGGATGTAGAAGGCCTGCTCGCTGCATTCCATACTCATGTCTTTTTTGCACGCGTTGTCATTGAGGAGCAGTCCTTCTGTTCTTGCTTCCTTCGCCAGAGATTCTGGAAGGCCTTCAAACTAATAGATTTTGTTTTTGTTTTGGTAAAAAAATAAAACAAAACATGTTACTCCTTCTCTTCTCCCTTCTCAAAGAAGCGAGTGTGGAATGTGTATCGTATATTTTATGCGAAAGAGTCCTTTAATAAGGCCTGCACCAAGAAAGTCTTCTGAGTTTTACCGCTGGGTACTTTTGGCATTTGTTGCAGTGCTGTAATGTGTATATATGTATGTATGTATGTGTGTGTGTGTGTGTGTGTCTGTGTTCAGTTAATTTTTTAAGTACGTATACGTGTGTATTTAGGTTATTAAACAAAAATGTAAGGTATAATTTTAGGCACGTTGAGGTTTTTGCTTATTTAAATTTATATTAAATATTTTATTATACATACATTCTTTGGAAAAAATATTTTTCTTTTGCCAAAAAATAATTTCATCAATATGTATAAAAAATAATACACTAATTCGAGTAATAAATAAATTGAAATAACACACAACCATAATTAGTTAAATGAATTTAATTTTGAGTTAAATTTAAAACACGTCAATTTGCAGAACATGCACTCACATTTTTTTAATGTTATTTTTTATTACATAATTTTTAAGTTGCATAATAAGAATGAATAACAACTTATATACATTTATGTATACATAAATACGCACATAAATAAATATGGAAATGTATAAATCCTACTTTCAGCTAACTTTATGTTGTAATAATCTCTCTTAAAATGATAAGTTTGTTTTACTCGATAGATGAACAAATGAATGATTTGTATACCGATGTAAAATTTAAAGTGAAAATTTGCTGCTTAAACTCCTTAGAAAATTAAAACTTTGTAATCTTACAAAGTATTACATACAACTAAAGAGGAATGTGCATGCATTTAAAAACACTTAAAGCTTAGACTTATATTAAGTGTATGCACAATTGTATCGGTACAGAGTGACAAATATTACACACAACAAGATTTGAGATTTTGTAATATTTATTGAAAATAAAAATATTAAAAAAATATTATTTTGTTTTATAAAGGGGTTTGTATGAAAACCTGTTTTATAAACCTCTTATAAATCAAAAGTATGGAATGTGAATAAGGGCTTTAATAAATGAATGAATAAATTTTTTTAAAGGTTGACAAATATAACTTACAACGAGATTAAAATGCTTTGAGATTTTGAAATTATTTTGAAATAAAATTTCCTGTGAAGGAAAGAAAGTAAGTGCCTTTAAAAAAAAGTATTTTTTTAAAGTACTTTTATAAAGAGTACCTTTTTATAAAAAAAAACTTTTTGTGAAAAGTACCTCTTATAAAAAGTACTTTTTATAATAAGTTCCTTTTATAAAAAGTACCTTTTATAAAAAGTACCTTTTATAAAAATTACCTTTTATAAAAAGTACCTGTTATAAAAAGTACAATATATAAAAATATCTTTTTTAAAAATTGCCTTTTATAAAGCGTATTTTCCATAAAAAGTACTTTCTATCAAAAGTACCTTCTATAAAAAGTACTTTCTGTTCAAAGTAGCTTTTATAAAAACTACTTTTTATACAAAGTACCTTTTATAAAAACTACTTTTTATACAAAGTACCTTTTATAAAAACTACATTTTATACAAAGTACCTTTTATATTTAAAAACTACATTTTATACAAAGTACCTTTTATAAAAAGTACGTTTTATAAAAAGTACCTTTTATAAAAAGTACTTTCTGTTAAAATTACCTTTTATAAAAAGGACCTTCTTTTCAAAGTACCTTTTATTAAAAGTACCTTTTATAAAAAGTACCTTTTATTAAAAGTACCTTTTATAAAAAGTACCTTTTATAAAAAGTACTTTTTTATAAAAGGCACTTTTTATAAAATGGACCTCTTTAACGAATCAATTGAATTTGCTACTGTCGCCCTTGTTTATGGAGTGTAACTAAGAGCTGATTAGCTTTCGGATTTGATTGGTTTAGTAGCTTAAAATTTATTTGAAAAAGAAAACTATTTAACTTCGAAAATTCTCAAAACCTTTTGAAGCGATCGGTTTATTATATCGAGCCATATCCACTTAAAAATTTAAGCGTCACATATTTTGGACTACTTTTTTTTGACGAAAATCGATTATTTATGATTGTAAATAATCGATTTTAGTAAAAAATAGAGTTTGAAAATTATGTCGCTTAAGCTTTTTGGTGGTTATGACACTATATTACTAAATCTAAATGCAGTCGATGTCTTTCGATTCTAAAGTTTATAATGCTGTAAATTTGGTTACATATATACATAAAGAGTGACCTCAAATTTAATATTCGAAAATCAGGGCGAAATCATTGACTCCCTATTAAAGGGTGTCCCAACAAGAACGCAAGATTTAAATTTTAAATAAAACACAGATATTTAAAAAAAAATCGTGAAACTTTATTATATCGTAAAGTAGACAAAATGAGGTTATGTGTGGAACAACAAATCGGGCAGATGGCCGCCGCGGCTTTGCTGGCACACACGCGATCTTTTGATGAAATTTTCAATGGCCGTTTTGCATAAATGCTGCGGTATTTCATTAATGCAGCGTCCAATTTCCTCTTTTAAGGCTTGAGTCGTCGTCGGCTTAAAAAAACCCCAAAGAAAAAAGTCTAATTGTGTTAAATCGCACGATCTAGGCGGACAAATCTGGTCTCCAAAACGCGAAATAACACGACCGGGAAATGACTGATGTAGCAATTGAATTGTTTCTCTGGCTGTATGACATGTGGCGCCGTCTTGTTGAAACCACATGCCCTCCACATACATTTCTTCAATTCTAGGCACGAAAAAACTGGTTATCATTTCACGATACCGAACACCATTGACTGTTTGCGCTTGACCTGCGTTTGAGCGACATCATCACGTACAGCTGCGACATTTTCGGCCGATCGACCTGGTCGAAGGCGCGTTGTTGTCTTTACATAACTAACAGACCCAGTTTCGGCAAATTTATCCATTAATCTCTTTACAGTTGACTCTTTTGGAGCATTATTGTGACCCCAAATTCATCGCAAATTTGCAAACGGTAGCCGCAAAACTTTCACCATTTTGGTAAAACAATTTCACAATGAGAACGCGTTGTTCATTCGTGTAGCGCTCCATTTTTACTAACCTCGTACCTTCTACTATCAAACAATAACAATTGTTCAAATGTCAAACAATGACACTTCGAATGGCGCCAAATTTAAATCTTGCGTTCTTGTTGGGACACCCTTTATTAATAGAGAAGATTTGTTTTTTTAAGAACGCCTTTAAAAAGTTGCTTATAAAACTTTGCTTAAAATCGTCATTTTAAGATATGTGTGTTTGTGCCATGAATGATGCATCTAAAATATACACATACATATGTATGTAATTTTGTGGCGAACAATTTTTCAAATTAGTCTTTTAGCAGAAAGAATCGCTAGGGAAGTAGTATTTGAAAACAGTAAATAAATACATATATTATACTCTAATTTGCTTGTCACCCTGTTGCTTTTAATTTGTTTTTCTTTTCATTTTCTATTCATCTCTAACATTTAAGACAATTCAAGGCTGTTTTTGCAAATGACGGCTTCATTCGACTGTTCGACATTTAACGAAAATCCTTAGAGACATTTCATATTTATTGTCTCTCTGTTTGTTAAAAGAAAGATCTTTTGATTGATGCATTCAAGTGCACACACGAACGGCAATGAATGCCTTCAAATGTTTGTTGTTTTCTCATCAAATAAACTGTTACACTTTTAAGAAAATAATTTCAGTTATCTACACCCTGCAATTCTGAAATATGTTGTCTAAACTAAAACAAATATGAGTATCATATGTGATTAAACATTTAACACTAATTCTAGTGTTTCAGAATTTATAATTTTTTAAAGATGTAAAATTTTTGTATGAAAAAATTATTAATTAACCAAAAATTGAATTACAGCCAGAAAAAAAGCCTGCACATCCGAACTGCTGATTTTCCTAGTGCTGTTTTTTCCAACATTTTGAAATTATTTATTGCCATTTTTGAAATTTTCTATTTTAACATTTAGAAACCATTAAAGTGTGTCGTCTGTCACTCAGTATTTTTTGAGTTTATTGTTTTTGGCATTTGCGTTTAATTTCTTTCCTTTATGCCGCCTTAATTGTTTAAAAAGAACAGTTAGTGAGGTGTAAGGTGAGGTGTGTGTGTGTGTGTGTTTGCTAACGTTTTTGTTTATTCGGTATGAAATTTCATAAGTACGTCTTATATATGCTTTAGTGCTGGGTTTTCTCATCTCTTTGTCTTTTATAAGGCTGTTGTTTATACGTGTTTGGAATTTTTTGTTTGTGTATTGAAATTCTAATGTTTGGTTATCAATCTTAAAGACAGGGATTGAAGTTAGCAAAATAATTACAACACATACTAGTACATACAGTACTGTAACGTCGTTTTCTGCCGGGTATACCCAGCCTGAGATGCCCAGGTCGTTACAAGAAATAACACGTTTTTTTATCCTTAATTATTAGTATTCTTTATTTAATAGTTAATAGTTTTAGTTCTTTTCTTAAATACAGTTTGCTCGATTAAAGTTAATTTTATATCATCTGTTTCGCTTCTGGTTTCTGAGCTCCGGAGTTGTTATGACTTGGCTTCCTGCGAGTTATCTTCTATGCTTCCGTGTTCAATCTTAACCTTACTCCTGGGATCTCATATGATGACTTATGTTTCAGCACCCTTGAATTGTACCAGCTACCGTCCTACTACTTCCCGTTTTAGTGGAGACGTTGTATTGGTTTAGTTGTGAGAACAATCGTTGCAATACTATCGAGATTTCCCTTTATTGCTTGGCGACAATGTTTATAACTATTTGCTTATCGAGGCGTTACTTTATTGTTTCGCAACTGGGTAATCGCTAACAATCTTTATTAAAATCCACTTATCTAGGTTCTACGGCATTGTTTCGCGACTAGGCAACCACTAACAATGTCTATTAATATTTACTTATCTAGGGTCTACTGTATTGTTTCGCGACTAGGCAATCGCTAAAAATGTTTATTTACATATACTTATCTAGGTTCTACTGTATTGTTTCGCGACTAGGCAATCGCTAACAATGTTTATTAATATCTACTTATCCAGGTTCTATTGTATTGTTTCGCAACTAGGCAATCGCTAACAATGTTTATTAATATTTACTTATCTAGGTTCTACTGTATTGTTTCGCGACTAGGCAATCGCTAACAATGTTTATTAATATCTACTTACCCAGGTTCTACTGTATTGTTTCGCGACTAGGCAATCGCTAACAATGTTTATTAATATCTACTTATCCAGGTTCTACTGTATTGTTTCGCGACTAGGCAATCGCTAACAATGTTTATTAATATCTACTTATCCAGGTTCTACTTTATTGTTTCGCGACTAGGCAATCGCTAACAATGTTTATTAATATCTACTTATCCAGGTTCTACTGTATTGTTTCGCGACTAGGCAATCGCTAACAATGTTTGTTAATATTTAATTATCCAGGTTCTACTGTATTGTTTCGCGACTAGGCAATCGCTAACAATGTTTATTAATATTTACTTATCCAGGTTCTACTGTATTGTTTCGCGACTAGGCAATCGCTAACAATGTTTATTACTAACTGCTTGCTGACCCTGATTAATCCTGATCCACTAATGAATACCATGCGACTGACTTAATGTTAGCAAAATCTTCGGCCTTTTATACTCTTTTTTTCCTTATGTTATTGTTGTAATATTTACAAAGATTTCTGTATGCTTACGTTTTGTTGTTGCTATTGTCCCTAACTTATTTTAATGTACATGTTTGTATGTATACTTTTATTAGTGACCGTTAATCCCTTTGCTTGTAAATTATTTTGTTGAATGTTTTTGTTGTTGCATGTTTTTTTTTCTTTTGTTTATTTCTTTAGTATATTTCGTTGGACTTGAAAGTCATACGGGTGTACACATGTTTTTTGTTAGTGTCTCTTAATACATTTGTTTTATGAATTATTTTGTTGATTATATTTGTTATTTTATGTTTTACTTCTTTACAGGGTGTGACATCAGTTTGTGTGCAAACGATTCGTCACAGTACATATGTATGTGTAGAAAGCATGTGATCTTTAATACATGCATACGTCGTTACATACATACATATATACCGTGATGTTAATTGAAAATTTTTTATGAACGTACATATTGTATTTTTGTAATAAAATACAGCATGGGATTTGTTATTCTAAGAAATCTTTGGGCAAAAGTTCCCTGATGATCTGCATTAGCAACAGTGAAATGCTCATAGGGTACAGCTAAACTCCTCCATAATCAATTTAAATGTATTTTTAATAAAAAATAAAAAATAAAAAATATTTTACTAATCAAGTAAAATAATAACACTGTGGAACAGTTTTTTGACCAAATGTATCTGATACCCAATCCTAATGGAAAATGGTTCGCTGAATCCGAATATGAAGACAAAATCGTCGAAAGTAGAACAGTTTTTGAGATATAGCCAAATTACCGTTTTTGGGTTTTTAAAAAAGATGATGTGGCTTAAATGCAAATATCTTAAAAAATATTCGTCGTTTTACTCACCTTTTTTTTTCATTAAAATATAGTAAAATTACTAAAATAAACAGACATCGAATGTCAAGATTAGTCAAGAAATGTTGGAGATACAATGCACAAAATTTCAAACTTCATTAAAAATTTTATGATTTTTCGCAATTTTGCTGTTTTCAAGTTATCTTTTTTTAACCAAACAATTAAAAATTTTAAGATTTTTTTCAATAGGACATTAACTAATTTTAATACAAACATTTTGCGCTATCCAAGATCCAGATTGGTGCAAAATCGACAAAGCTACAGAAGATTTAGTGAATTAACACACTTTTCGGTTTGGGTTAAATTAAAAACCCAAAGGAAATAAATACGCAACAAGTTGAGCTTAAAAGGAGTTTTGTTGCACAAAGGTAATAAAAAGCCGTAATGTTAAAGAATCATATGAGTCCATGTCTAAATTACTGGGTCTGATAAAGTACGAACAGCATTAATGGAAAATCTGTGCGGATCTAAAAGTTGTTGCCATGGTGACTGGCTTGCAACAAGGCTACACAAACTATTGCTGTTTTTTATGCAAATGGGACAGCCTTGAGCGTCACGAACACTATATTCGAAAAGATTGGACGAATATAATTAATTGTACGCTTGGCCAAGATAATGTCAAACACAAAGCTCTGGTAAAAATGGAAAACATTATTTTGCCGCCGCTACATATTAAACTTGGCTTAATCAAAAATTTCGTCAAAGCTTTGCTAAAAAGAGGAAACCGTGAAGCATTTGAATACCTGAAAACCGTTTTTCCCAACGTATCAGATGTCAAAATTAATGAAGGTGTACTACTACTTTTACTAAGCTACTTAAAGATTCCAAATTTGATTCGATTTTGTCCGAAGATGAATTAAATGCATGGAATTCATTTGGTTTAGTTGTATCAGGCTTTCTAGGAAATTTCAGGAGCCCAAATTATAAAGATATAATTCAAGATTTGTTTTGTTAAAAAATTATGAGAAAATTGGTAAAGTTTTTAACACGATTTTGTTTTTATTTATGTTAACATTCATTTTTATGTCTTTCTTCAAAAAGGAGTTAATATGATTTCAAAAATACACCTTTTGCATTCACATTAAAATTTCTTCCCAAATAACTTTGGCTATAAAAGCGACGAGCATGGTGAGCGTTTTCACCAACAAATAGAAGAAATGGAACGTCGGTATCAAGGGGCGTATGATGAGGCGATGTCGGGCGACTATTGTTGGTTCCTTGTGCCAGAGGTAGAAAATAATTACAATAGACAAAGCAACTCAACAGTTTTAAGCCATTTTTAATTTAATTGTTGCCTATATAAATATTTCTATATTGACTTGTTTTTTTTTTTTTTTGATGTGTAAACATCTATACGCTAGGGGTAAAAATCTTTTGACTTTGATTTCTTTGCTGAGATTTCTTTGCTTAGATTTCTTTGCTTAGATTTCTTTGCTGAGATGCACACAGCATTGTCAAATCGTTGTGAGCTATGTATGAGTGTATTAGTGTTTGAAAGAAGCAATACCAAGCAGAGAAACAAGTCGGCCGGCTCGAAGCCGACGGTGCGCCGCCGCCGGTTATTTTTCTGTATATTTCCGTACAGCAAAGGTGAAAATGAACCGTAAGAGTTACGGACTTGAAATTTGGACACAATCACCCTTATTCTATTTGGTGTCGGCAACATCGTCGTCAATTTCGAAACAACATCAATATAACACAACATCAATGCTAACTTTGTATTCCCTAACAGTGTTATGACAACGTTGCCTGTTTATCGATAAATACAATACACATATCCAATATTTGAGTCAGCTGATTCATTTTGTGTACTATTTTTGGTAAAAGTGTTTTTTAATAATTAAAAGCTTTGTAAATAAATTAAAATAATTTGTTTTGCTTTCCTTTTGGGACGATGAAAATAAAAAAATTTAATAGTGAATATAAGATTTCTCAGACAAAAGTAATGCATCTGCCAGTTACCCAAGGAGAAGTAAGTGGTGAATTCTGTCATGTTTTTGGAAAATAATGAGTAATGTTCATCCTTGTAATATTTTAAAGTTATTTTCGGCTGAACAAAACATCATTTAGGCATGTATTGGATACAATAGAGCCTAATTTTTTAAACAAAAGGGATCAGATCAACATTTATTGGAGATTGGAGCTTTCTCCCAAGTGTACTTTCCCAACACATTATTTACCTTACATTTTGCCATCCATCAATAGTTCTAATTGGTGGACCGAGGGACTTTAGTGCAAACGCAACACTTTCCCACTGTACCTTGAAATAATTAGGAACACTACCCCTACGGAATGCTCTAGCAAAAGGACTTTTTTCAACCCTTCCACAAGCTTTTCAAATTGGTTGGGGTTGGTAATTTTAATTTCGTCCATATTATATTTTTCACTTTTTTTAAGAAATTTTTTCAAATAAATATGTACATTTTTATATCTACTGTGGTATTTCTTATAGTTCACTTTTTTACCATTGAAATTATTTTTCAAATTCGTTGAGGCATGCACACAACAGAACATGACATCAAAAACACTGACGACAAAATAAACGGCATCATCAACATCAATTTTTCTTACAGAATACCAAACATATGTTTACAGTCATCGATAAATGGCAATACTATCTACGGGAATACCGATTTGCCAAAAAACATTACAAACGACGCCGTGTTATGTTGCCAACGCCAAATGGAATAAGGGTGAATGTGTAGACATTTGGCCACTACAACAACAAATACATGAGAGTTAAAAACTAAAGGGTGTTCCAACGAAAAATGTTAAAATTCCATGTAATATACATACAATTGTATGTACATATGTATATACACTTGAAATTTTAAAAGTTAGTGTATTTTTATACAGACTACAACAATTAACAGTAAATTTAAAAAATTTAAATCAATGGGTGTTCCATCAGTTAATGCAATTTTGACTTTGTAATTTTGACAACTTGCTGTATCTTGGAAACCGTAAGAGCAAAACTCTTGAAATTTTCAAAAACGGTAAAACTAAAAAATCAAAAAAGTATAAAATCGCCTAATATAAAAAAATCGCCAAAAACAAAAAAAAAATCGCCAAAACGAAAAAAGCACCGAATTAAAAAAAATATCTAGGACTAAAATAAATCGCGAAAAACCGGAAAAATCGCCAAAATGAAAAAAATCCTTAAACAAAAAAATCGCCAATATGAAAAAATCGCCTAAATAAAAAAACCCCAAAAACAGAAAAAAATCGCCAAAATGAAAAAACCCCAAAAAACAAAAAAATCGCCAAAATGAAAAAATCGCTAAAATGAAAAAAATTGCGAAAGTTAAAAAAACCCAAAAAGAGAAAAAAAAACGCCAAAACGAGAAAAAAGCGATAAAACTGAAAAAAAATCGTTTAAACTGAAAAAACTTAAAAAAGGAAGAAAGCTAAATAAAAAAAAAATTTACCAAAACCGAATGTGCGCGAGTAAAAGTCGCACTTTACTGAATTTATTTTAATTGCAATGCGTACACAACAACAAGAACAGCAACAACTAAACGATGAACAACAGGAATTAAAAATTAAAAAGTAAAAGTAAAGGCATTTACCATAGATGAGCACTGCAGTACCACTAAAGTTTCAGTAAAAACAATAAAAAATGTTTAACAAGTAAATTTTTACTGATTACTAAAAATTTTTTCTACAATTTTTATAAATTGCCTAAATGATTTGTTATATGATGAGGTGCATTGAATTTTCAGTAATCAGTAATGCCCGTATTCATAATGAAATTCTACCAAGTGGCTAAATGTTTTTCATACAAAAGTTTCAAAATTTGAATGAAAAAACTTTGCCACTTGCTACAATTTTATTATGATTACGGCCCTACGATTTTACTGGTAATGCAAATTAAATTTCATTAGCTTTTGAATGGAGTACATATACATGCACTGCAGTGTGCCCATTTACTAACCAAATAAGTTTAATAAAACAAACAAAAACCAACAAATTCATATGTATTTACAATATTGAAAGTTTTGATGCTTTTAATTAATTAATTTAAAAAAAGATACTAAAAGCATAAGTACTTCCAACTTGAAAAAAAATTTTCATTACTAGATGTTTACACATCACAGAGGGATCGGACTCACATTGCTTTTTTTATTTTTTTTTTTTGATTTGATAAAAGTGGGATAATTCAATTAATCTTCTGTAACTTTATCGTTTTTGCACTGATCTGTATTTTATTGAGTACATAATGTTTCTATTAAAATAATCTAACGTGATAAGTGACAAAACTTAGCAAAACTTAGTTATTTAGTGTAAAAAAACCAAAATAGCAAAAAATCATTAAATTTTTTTGTGAAATTTGAACTTTGTTCCACTGTAGTTCAGTCATTTCTTGATCAATTTTTACAAGCAACCCATGGTTGTTTTATAAATTTTATTTTCTTTTAAGTGGAAAAAATAAATAAAAAAATTATTTAATACTTACCAAGATTCTTTAATTATAGTGATATCATCTTTTTTAAAAACCCAAATAACGGTAATTTTGCAATGTCTCGAAATCTGTTCTACTTTTGATCATTCTGAATTCAGATTCGGATTTGATGAAAAATTCTACATTAAGATCATGTGTCAAATTTATTTGGTCACGACTTTGTTGAAATTTTGTTCCACAGTGTAATTTGGGATTAAAGATTTTTATTTTCATTCATACTTATTGTGGTTTCCCAGTCTTTATCCCACACACATTCACACACTTTAAGTCCACCAGTTTTTAAAGATATTTTGTTAATTATTTTCGTTTGTTTAGTTAACAGTCTTTCGTTTTTTGTTTTGCCTTTCTTTGGTTAATATTGTCAAGCATGATTTCGAATATTATTGACCACTAAATAAACAATTAAATTAATGGACTTTTGTGTAATAGTAATAATGACTAGGCTTTTGATTCTTAGTATTTATTTTTGTTGTAATGTTTTCTCTTGCTCATTTAAACACAAGCACACGCACATTATAAATTGTGTTCATTATTGTCGCTGGGATTTGAGAGGATTGTTTGTGAGGATTGTTAGTAAAATTACAATTTAATTGTATATTTTACTAAGAATAAATTGATGGCACAGCGCAGATTTTTTTATTATTGCTAAGAAGCAATGGAAGTTAAATACAAATAATGGTAATGCTTTTTTATGAATAAATTTTTTATAAAAAAAAGAAAATAAATAAAGTACTGATTGCTAACATTGCAATTAGTTTCTGACAGTAGATGTTAATATTTTCTATGATATAATAATATTGATTCCACTGCAGTCGAGGCTGAAGAAACAAAATTGTTCAGTTATAAATATGTATGAAGTACGAAATTTTTATTTATGGGTACAAAACTTAAAAAGGTTATAACCAGGGAAACCAGAAATACTTAAAACTTGAAAATATGCACTAAAAACTCAAAAAATATGCTCTTAAAAATAAAATAAATTGGTTTATTTGTCAACGAAAATACATTTTTCATTTAAAAATTCGACAGCATTTGCATATCAAATAAGCCAGAAATAAAATAAACAAAAAAAAAAGGAAACAATAAAATAATTAACAAAGAATAACTGCCGTATTAAAAACAATAATTTAGAACTGAAGTGCACGTTAAAACAAAATTGCCATATGAATTTTGACTTAAGCAAATAATACAAATGTTTTTTTTTTATACTCTCGTAAAAATTTAACTTCAATTTCAAAAGAGATAAATATATCAGAATTAAAACTTTGGAACTGTATTTTGAATAAATAAATAAGCCAAGATTTTTTTAAATTTCATTGCTATAAACAACAAAATATTGACCTGGATTTTCAAACAACAATCGTTGCCTGCCACATCTAAGTAAATTTTTATACATTGACAATGTTTCTTTAACGTCTACTGATGTAATCGGGGCAGAATCCGTCACAACTAGCAAACCCAAATTTTTATTTAAACTAACGTCCATATGCTACATGGAAGATTGGAAATGAGATTTATATGGCGAAAACTAAAAATAAAAATTTTGACCAACAGAGCAGCTTGTAAGCATATTAAAAAAAATTCCATAAAGTTTCAAAATATGCCCTAAAAGCGTAAATTATGCTTTAAAAGTTAGAAAATATGCTAAAAAATATGATATATGCGAAAACGTGCTTTAAAGGGTAAAATATGCAAAAATATGCACTAACAAATCGATGCCAAAATTCATAAAAAGTTCTGAAACGGAAAAATAAATTGTCCTCGCATTAATACGTCACACAAGAAAAAATATGCAATTGCATATTTGCAGTTTCCCTGGTTATAACTTTGGAACGGTAAGAGCAAATTCAATATTGTTTTTTCTTTAAATCACTCAAGACTCAGGCCTTAATTCATAAAAATATTTTGGTTTTATAAAAGGTTTATTAATCAAATTTCCATAGAAAATTTATTTTATTAACCTCTTGTAAAACAGAAATATTTTTTATGAATAAGGCAGTCAGAATTTATCCACTTTTTAAACTGAATCATTACTTTTTTTAACTTCAATAGAAATTTTAAAATTAACAAGGCACTATTTTTAAAATTTATACTAAATTTACAAAAAAAATCATAAAGGGTACCCAAATGGGAGAAAAAAATAACCGAAACTTATAATACCTGCATAGAGCAATAAAGTTTGAATAGTTTTATTTAAAAAAATTTACTTAGTAACAAAAACAAATCGTGCTAATGGGCCGCGTAACGAACGAAATTAAAAAAGTCGATAAAACCCGATTTTTGGGTTAAACCTCTTCCTTAAAATCTGAAAAAAATCACAAAAATACTACACCCTATAAGCTTTCAAAAAATGCTGGGGCAAAAGAATTTTTTATTTTTTTTTTTGGAAACACTAATGAGCATATCGCACACTAAATCAGAAACATTCAAAACTGAAAATTATCGAAATGAACCAGTTCAATGAACAAATCTCTAATGAGCGCAAAAATTTCTTTAGGCAACACAGTCTTCACGGCAACACAGTCTTCTCATCTGTTTTTATGATAAAGGGTGTCCCAACAAGAACGAAAGATTTAAATTTTAAATAAAACAGATATTTAAAAAAAAAATCGTGAAACTTTATTATATCGTAAAGTAGACAAAATGAGGTTATGTGTGGAACAACAAATCGGGCAGATGGCCGCCGCTTTTTTAATGAAATTTTCAATGGCCGTTTTGCATAAATGCTGCGGTATTTCATTAATGCAGCGTCCAATTTTCTCTTTTAAGGCTTGAGTCGTCGTCGGCTTATTCGCGTAAACCATCGACTTCAAAAAACCCCAAAGAAAAAAGTCTAATGGTGTTAAATCGCACGATCTAGGCGGCCAATTCTGGTCTCCAAAACGCGAAATAACACGACCGGGAAATGACTGATGTAGCAATTGAATTGTTTCTCTGGCTGTATGACATGTGGCGCCGTCTTGTTGAAACCACATGCCCTCCACATACATTTCTTCAATTCTAGGCACGAAAAAACTGGTTATCATTTCACGATACCGAACATCATTGACTGTTTGCGCTTGACCTGCATTTGAGCGACATCATCACGTACAGATGCGACATTTTCTTTCGGTCGACCTGGTCGAAAGCGCGTTGTTGTCTTTACATCACTAACAGAGCCAGTTTCGGCAAATTTATCCATTAATCTCTTTACAGTTGACTCTTTTGGAGCATTATTGTGACCCCAAATTGATCGCAAATTTGCGAACTGTAGCCGCAAAACTTTCACCATTTTGGTAAAACAATTTCACAATGAGAATGCGTTGTTCATTCGTGTAGCGCTCCATTTTTACTAACCTCGTACCTTCTACTATCAAACAATAAAAATTGTTCAAATGTCAAACAATGACACTTCGAATGGCGCCAAATTTAAATCCTGCGTTCTTGTTGGGACACCCTTTACATACTTGCGTCAATTGTACAGTGTCTTTATGTTGTGACTGTATGATTTAAGGCCTGTCCCACGATGTCACCAGCAAACGTTCGATCGACAACTTGTACTGCAAACAACAATAGCATTAGAAAATTTGTTATTGTTTTCAATATAAGTATTCGATCGAACGTTTTCTAGTGACATCGTGGGACCGGCCATTAGGGTCGGAATTCGGAATAGATTGCCTCAACGACATACATACATATGTATATGTACACAGAGAAAACAGATTCGTTGAGACAACCGAATTTGTTGCCAATTGAATTTTGGCGGTTGCAGCAACTATCATAGAATTCTGGTATAACGAGTGCAATTTTCTTGTAGTACAACTATATTTTTAATTATTACCACTAACCCAATAGTTGCAACAGCAGATAAAATTGGTTAACAGAGAAAACAAATTGGTTGAGAATCCCGAACTAGTTGCCAATCGAATTAATATAATTCTGGTATAACGACTGCAATTTTCTTGTGGTACAACTATATTTTTAATTTAATTTAATTTCTTCATTTCAGAGACATGCGCCGAGCGATTTTGTCGGCGGCGGCTGGCTCATAAAAAATCATCGGCGGCGGCTGAAAATCGGCTGTCAGCCGGCTGAAACAACTTCATGATACAATTATATGAAGGTAGAGAAATTCAAATATAATAGGAAACAATATTATAGAAATAAGATAATAAATAGGAAAGAAGTGAAAATTCCATAGCTTCAAATACTAAAATGAGTGAACTAAATATAGGTTTGTTCATTTACTAAAATTTTTTACGAATTTGTAACAATTGTTACTGGAAAGTGTTCATTAACTCAAAAAGTTTACATGGAGATACAAAAAAGTCCAAATACAAATTACCATGATATAAATATAGAAGGTACTTTCATTCTCTCTATTTTTAAAAATAAGTATTTTTGATGTTTGTTTTTGAGAGAAATAAAGAAAAATGTTCCCATATAGTAAAATATTTAAGTCTTCCCCTAGAAATTTTTTTACAAAAATGTGTAATTTTCTTAACAAAAATTTGGGAATAAATAAAGTTATATACATAACTACATATCTGTGAAGTTTAAAAAGTGATTATGTAATAACTTATCTCATATTTTTAAGTTTTCTGCTTAATACAAATCTTTTAACTATGTATATTTTCATCTAAATTTGACGCTGACAACGCATTTTCATTAAGTTTAACAAATAGTAATTGATATTGCATTCTGTTTAATTTACATAATATGTTTCTTGTTGATTGTAACATCCCTTTCTAAAAAAATTGGTGTAATAATCGGTGAGATCATTTACCAAGTCTATTTCACAGATCTTATAGGCTCTTAGCCACTGTTGGCGAACACCAGGAAATGCAGGGAATTTAAAAAATGCTGCACTCTTATTTTTTTGCTTATGCCCTAATCAAGTACGAAGATGTATGACGTTTTTTTTTTTTTAAATAATTCTCTTGTTTTTTAATTGTCTAAATTATTTTCTTCAAAATGGTTGTTGTCTTTGATAATGAAAAATTAAAATATTATTACCATGTTTTTAAAACATAAAAATAAAATGAAATTATTATACAAAAGTTTGAAAAATAAAGAAAAAAAATATGTGTTGGATATAATGTTTGGAACAAAATCATAAAGCAAATACACGAACCTTCTAGCATAGACATAATAATTGTTTTAAAGATTCTACTTCTTTTTTTCGTCCATAGACAAGACGATACAATCGTCGAACAGAATTTGGGCATTAATTGTGTAATTTATACATTCTGTATTTTATAAAAACAATTTTGAAATAATTTTTGAATAAAATTTTCAAACAAACAGGAAACAGAGGGGGAAATATTAAATTAATACGGTAGCACGATTTTACCGGAAACTTCACAATACTTATACTTGTAAGATGGTGAATGTCAAGAAAAAATGAGAGAATGGAAGTACCTTCTATATTTATATCATGGAAATTACTACTAGTAAAATTTTTATCCAGCCACCTGTTGTGTGTTTTGTTGTCAAATTAATTATTTCAAAAATATCTGAAAAAGGAAATCTGAAAAATGTGCATTTCTTTGTTAAAAAACATGTATGCGTATGTAAAAAGAATGCATGTTTCCTTAATTTATTCTTTTTCTTCTATTAATTTAATATTAATGGCAAATAATTTTGTTTGTTTCTAATACATGATCAGAGATGAAAATTGGCATTTTTGTATTTGTAAATAAATAAAATTAAAAAATTATGAAAAATTCGCAAAAACAGTAAGAATACATGAAACAGTGTAAAGATTTTCATATAAAATGTCAATTTCTAAAAAAAAATTGCAATTTGAAATATCAAACAAAATACATCAGAAAAAGTACAATTGTATCATGATTCCATCCATGGTTCTGATATGAAGAAAATTTTGTTGCAAGTTTTTACAAGTAAGTCCTTTTTCAAACATAGCTAAGAACCCTCTCGATCAAGTCATCTTTCAAACAGAATAAACTAAATGAAAATCGGTCCAGCCGTTTGGCCTGTACGTGGACACAGACAGACACACAGATACACAGTCACATAGACACACAGACACACACTACAAATTTATAACACCTCTTTTTTTAGTCGGGGGTTAATTAATATTAAAAATTGCTATTACACCACAAATTTTCCTGAAAAATTAATAATTTTGTTTACTATTTGTTATATCTTGTATTTTTCATACAAATGAAGAAAGAAAATAAAATAAAACTTCAAATATATTTAAAATAAGAATTGCGAATTTCAAAACAAAAGAGAATTGCCGACCACATGACCAATCTTCTCACCTATCTCACTTATAAACTCAAGAATTGCTACAACGGAAATTGCAAGGACAGGGACTTTTTCATATTTGGGAGAGTAATATTGTAAGTTTCTGATTTACTCTCTCGTTGCTAGTTTCTGCTGGGAAACTAAATGAACAGACCTTATGTTTTAAAAATGTTCTTTCAATTTCATTCAATTTAAAAACTCAATTTCAATAATATGAGCTAGGGTTTTTCTATATTAAGTCAACGATACGTATTTAGTGAAAAATTTACAAATTGAATAAATACAAATCTATAATTATATGCAAGATACACAGAAAACTGTTATAAATAAATAAATAAATATTAAAAAATAATATCAATCGGCGGCTAATTTCCAGCCGCTAATTAGCCGAAAAAAAATCGGCGGCGGCGTCTGGTCAAAAGCATTCGGTGGCTCGGCTAAGCCGGCTCTCAGCCTATCGGCGCAGGGCTCTGCTTCATTTACGTTAACTTCATGCCAGTTTTTCGTTATACATAATGCTGATAGTATTTTGTTTTTTACTTATTTAAAAAAAATATTTAACAATAATAGACAATTGTTAATACGAACCGATTAATCGGTTGGGAATATCATTCAAACCTTAATATTTAATTTTAATTTGCTGCTATAAACTATGATGGTTACATCTTTAAGTCTTTATTTGAACGTAAATGTAGACACACAATTTTTTTGCTTGACAATACCGAAAATTGGTACTAAAATCCAATTCCTAATATTTTATTCGGTTGTGCTAATCAACCAATTAATTAGTCATGACAAACGCATATGCTCGGTTGATGCAATCAATTTAAGTATTGTCACAATCATATCTTTGTTACAATTATGCCCTTATGGCAATGAACATGGATTGGTTTTTGGATTAACAGAAAATTGATAGCGTGAACTGAAATATGGTTAATGCAAATTATATTTTATTGGACTAACCGTTTTCCAACCAATCTTTTTTCTGGGTGTATAAAAAGCGGATATTTCTAGGGAACAAATTTTATCAAGAATTAAATGTCTCTATTGTAATAATTATTTTTTGCATTCGTTAGTTGTGCGTTATGGGTTGGCTAAAATATAAATAAAAAAATTTTTTTTTAAATTTATTTTTTATTATTTATTTGATTTACATATTTTTTTTTATTATTATTATTATTATTATTATTATTTTTGTTTTTGTTTATTTCAGAGAGACTACATACTTTACTTGTACTACCGAATATGTTTGATTTTTAAATGAATGGCTGGGACTAAAATATTAACACAAATAAAAGTAAGTTTCTTTTATCTAAGTCACTACATAATTGATGTGTATATGTGTGTACGTATGCGTATACTTAATATATATTTTTAATTATTTCTCATATGCCACGTGCTATTTATTAATCGTCCATGGAAACTTTCTGCCTTGCGTATGTGTAATATTTATTTATTGTTAAATATTGCAAACGTATACGCAACATAAATAATTTAGATCACATTTTGATAAAAGAAATAGTTATAATACACGAGTATTAATTAAGGTTACAAAACTAATTTAAAAAGTTTTGCCTTTAGTAATAAAATCTGAGAAAAGTAACACGTAATTTGGTACAGTGGGCCAAAAATTACATTTTTAAAGGCATCAGGCATAATGTAGGTTACTTTGCCCAAACTTATGACTTTTTTTTTTAGTCAAACCTATTAAATTGAGTTTTTGAAAATATTTTTTTTGCCAACCTAATAATTTTTTTTTTGTTCTACGCTATTAAGTTGCGATATTTTGTATGAGTTAGGGAGTTTCTATATTAAGGTAACGATATGTATGTATATCCCACTATGGGGTCGAAATTTGACTTCGGAGCGATCTTAGTAAATATTAGTACGTGTATTAGCAACTGTGCTGTTCGAAAAACATTTTAACCACAATTTTCATATGCAAATTTCAAAATATCCGATTTACTCTTAATTTTTCTAAACGCTAAACAAGATATTTATTCAAATTGTTTATTTGTTGCATTTGTATATTTTAATTTAAATTCTCAACTATTACTCAGGGTACGGTTTTAATCTAATTTGGTTTTTATTGAAGAGCAAGCAAAAAAAAAACTAAACTGTATACAAACAACAACTTTTCAAATATTTAGCCATCGTTGCACTGAAACTCAATTTATTTTTTATTAATTTGCAAACATACGAGTATGTTTAACTCCGAAACAAATATTTAACTAAATATAAAAGTTAAAAAAGTAACAAAAAAAATATAATAGCTTATTTATTCATTGCAGGTTAAAACAAAAAATCACTACAATTTAATTTCGTTCAGCTTAAACTATTTTCATTATCTAGATTTTCTTTACATTGTATGCATTTCTGTATGTGTAATAAATATTTTAGTTTTCTTTGTTTATCAATTTACAAAATATTGTTTTACATTTTTATTTTGATGTTTTTAGTTGAAAGCGCAAATTGTAACTTGTTTTGTCTTATTTTACATTATTTGCATTTGCATACTTTTAGGGGTTTCAAGTATTTGGCAAATAATTGCATATAGTTCAGGGTTTATAATAAAAATTTAACAACATTTTAAATGAAAAATGCAAACACAAAATTAGAACGTTAAACTTACAGATGAAAAAGTTATTTGTTTAAGGTTATTTTGTGAAAATGTTTGTTTATAATATTTAATTGGATTTCCACCACAATTGGGTCAAGCAATGGCAGCATAAATAAAAATATATTGTAGTACAGTTGTAGTATTGCATTTTTAGAAATGTCAATAGTGTGAAATTTTATAAAATTATCGTAACATAGAGACTAATAGTGTGCTAAATAAAGCTGAGATGATAACTTTTCAATGTTCGGTTATAAAGGTATCTGCATGTTAATTGCTTCTGACATAGGGCGGATTTACATCTGTGTGCCATGTGCCAAAGAAAGCGTAACCACTAATTACTAATGAAAAACTGTTTTAATTCAAGCATGTATTTATTGATTCAAACAGTTTCCAACCATGTTGGATGTTATAAAATTATCTAATAGTTATGTATGAATCTATTTAACTTAATAAATACGTGTCTGAATCAAACAGTTTTTCATAAGCAATTAGTGGTTACGCTTTTTTGGGCACATGGCACACATAAAATGTTAGATCTAAACTGAGCCATGCCCCTCTCTTTCTGTATATATTTCACATAACTGTTGCGTAAATCACGATCGATCTTGATTGATTGATTGATTGATAAGAGTTCAGCCATTTTTACCCGACTGCGCGACGCAAAGAAGGATATTTATTGTATTTATCAGCCTATTTACTATATATTTATGTATGTATGTGTGTGTTTTCCTTTGCGGCACTTTATAAGCCGAACGCTTGGGCCACTTATGATGATTATTACGTCAATCGATTTGTCTTAATCCCTGAAAATCATATTTAACGATTTTTCATTTCGAAGGAACATTTAGCATATTCAACGGTCGAGTTTTTTTAAATTTTAAATTTTTTACATGTTAAATTTTGTTTTAAATTCGAAAATAGCGAGTTAATATATGGGTTGTTTTGTTAAAGCTTCATGAGAACTATCAATGCCGGTAACTATGGTTTGACAGCTGAGAGTATCAAATTGTGTTGATGTATTGAGCATGTCAAACTGTTCAGTAAGGTTTGAGAAGCAGTGATGGTATTTTGGTGCGTCTCGTGTATTTTTTGGTGCTGTTCTTAAACGCGAAATTTTGGCTAATACCCTTTTTTAAAAAGCGTGTATTTACAGTGCTTTTTACAATTTCTTACAGTGCTTTTGGTGCTTTTTTGTTAAATAAAAATATTTTTAATTTATGAAAATAAATTACTTTTAATCATTTGTTAAAGCATACACAAATATTTAATCATACTAGAACAATTGAAATCATTAGGTTATTAATAGCAGTCAGTTGTTTTAGACAACGGGTAGCCAAACACCAATTTGTTGATATCGTATTGACGTGCTGTCAATGTTGACAACTGGAATAAGGGTGAATATTACATAAACAAAAACTTTTAAGTTAGGAGTACTTAAGAAAAAAGTGATGCTTTCAATGCATTTTTTATGTGTAAATAATTTTTCAGTAACATACATATCTTAATCTAAGCCTTAGCTTCACCTACTATTGTATGTATGTATGTATGTGTGTAAGAATCTATATTACTTGACACCTAGTTTTTTTATTATTTGTTTTTACATACTTATTTTTTATTAAATTAATCATAATTAAATCAAGTTAAGGGCACCTTCCAAAAATTAAAAACAGTATACTATCCTATAGAAAATTAAAAAATAAGAAGAAAAAATTAAATAAAAAATTGGCGGCGAGGCTTAGTTTCCGAGTTATGGGCCTCTGAAATTCTAATACAATATTGTGATTATACGGTGTTTTCCAACGAGTATGACCAATATTGATATCATCTTAAAGCTTTTGAGAATACCTTTCATGAAATGGTAAAAATAGACTATTTGTCGGCCTTCCTGCATGGCCGACGCTATTAAGCAGGAAAACTTTGCAAGGCAGAAAATCTTTACTAGGCTGCGCCGTCTCGGGAAACACCATAGTGGAGAAAATTTTTAAGCCCGACCGAAGGCCGGCAATGCAGAAAAGCTTTATTAGGAAAGAAAACTTTGCAAGGCAAAAAATCTTTACTATGCTGCGTCGTCTGGGGAAACACCATAATTATACATATATTAAATTACAATTTTAATTACAATTTCAGAGGCCCATAACTCCGAAATTAAACCTCGCCGCAAGTCTTTTTGTTGAATTTTTCTTCTTATTTTTAAAATTTCTATAAAATACGGTAGTTTTTTTAAATTTTTGGGATACGAATATTGGTCATATTTGTATAGGATAAGATACTGTTTTTAAATTTCTGGGAGATGCCCCTAAACTTGATTTGTTCCATTCGAAATTATACATTCAGCTTTTACACTCTAAACTCTCCTCTTTAAATGGCTTAGCGCCATTATTACAACTTAAAGATAGTTAAAGGTAGGATTTTATCGGACGTATAAAAAGCTTTCCATTATTGAAAAGCGGATTTTACTTGTCAGGTAGGATAAACTTGCCTGTAATTTATCGCTCACTTCAGGTTAAAGTAAAATTTTGCAAATGATAAAGTTTTTATACGTCCGATAAAATCCTACTTTAACTAACTTTAAGTTGTAATAATGGCCCTTAATGTATCAAAATTAAAAAAAAATATTTTCGTGCTTTTTTACCCGCTTTTTCGTAATTTTCTGTGTTTTTTACCCTTTTTGCAACAGCTTAATGTGCTTTTGCACTTCGTAGAGATACCAACACTGTTGAGAAGTCATCATGAATCGATTAACGGCAGATCAACGTTTTCAAATTGTGGAAATTACTTTAAAAAAATAAATCTGTGGTTTTCATTAATAACAGCGTATGTCGAAAAAAAATCAAATTTTTTCAGTAGATCCAAAAAGACTTATTTTTGAAGCTTATTTAAAAAAAGTTAGAATTTGTGTTTCGTCCATGTTTTTAAAAAAATTCTGAGAACTTTCTAAAAAGCATTTAAAATATGTATAACAATTTGATATCATAAACTAAAAATGAGAAATATATGTATAACATACATACGTTGTTATTAATGAAAACCACAGAAATCTCTTCCTGAAGTTCATAGAGCGCACTTCGTTCATTTTATGGTCTAGGGAGCAGGCGCTTCGTGCAGTTATTCATCGTTTTCGCACTAATTTTACTCTTCTCGGTTCAAAACCATCAAAAAGACAAAGAAAAGTGAGTACCGCAGATAATATTGCTGCTTTTTCGAAATGAACAATGAGCCATACTGTTTCCAAAAACTAATCAGCTAAACATCAACGACTTATCGTCTTATCCAGACGAGTGGAAAGAGAGAAGGCATAAGTACATGTTTGGCCTTTATACTTACTCGGCTATATGAGCTCGTCTCTCAATAGAACTAGAGACAAGAAAAATTTCTTAATCTAACTTCAGGTATCATAATCTACTTCACACAATTCCCTTCAACAACCCACATACATCGGGGCCATATTAAGTCATTGTAGTAGGCACCCACGTAAACCAACCTATACAAATTATAAAAGTACTTGTAAGAGTCTGAACACAATGCAACGATTATTTATTGCGGTGCGGTTTTTCATACGATTTTGAAGTAAAAAACCGCAGGGCGGAACGGAATAAAATTAAAATCTATTTTATTTTCATTGCGGACTTTCTTATTCTCTCAATTTTTGACACTCTTTCTCTTTCTAATGTTGCCATAGTTTGTGAATAATTGGCGGTGTTCGCAACATTATTGTAAACAAAAAACATGATTTTGAAATTCAAAATTTTTTTTTTCATTAAATATAAAAGTTTAAAAGTATATCAAAAATATCTGCGAATGTATAAAATGTTAGTTATTTTTTGTTTTTTGCTACTGTCATTACAAAATATTTAACACAAAGAGTAAATTTTTTATAAAAATGTATGAACAAAAAAATTAATAAAAATTTAAACAAACAATGACAAGTATTGCCCGCGCCGGCTTCCGTTGTATTATATTTATTTTTCTCTAACACAACGAGAAATCGCACCACACCGCAAACATTGTGTTTAGACCAGTAACCCGCAAGCCATAGCACAATTGTGCAGATGAAAATCACATAATTACATGCTTATGCTCTTTCATTTAGTCGTCACTGAGCAAGCGACGAATTAAGTTGTGCACGCATGTACGAATTTTTTCCTGGTTTTTGGTTTAGTTTTTTTGAGCACACGGAACGAAATTAAAGTTGAAATTTAATAAATTTCTACAGACAAAAAATTGATAATATAATTATGGAAGCTAAGAAATATTTCGTGATGAAAAATGCTTTTCGCAATATGTAATGCATTTTATGTTATGAAACATTAAAAAATAATAGGGAAAATGGTTTAAAAAGGCATTTTAATAGTATCCACAGAGCTGTGAATAAATTTAATTTTGAATTTATACTCTAAATTGTTGAATGGTTATTAAATTTTTAGTTTTTACTTAAGTTTTTATTAAATTGCTTATTTAGAAAAAAAAAAATACAAACAACTAATAACCACATCATGTATTTTATATTACAAAACTTTTCTTCAAGTGCAAGTTTATTTTACTCTCATTTTTCTCACCAATACAGACACATTTTATTTTGCGGGACACTGGTTTAGACTCTAAATTAAGTTATTATATAAAAAATGCACAAATACACTATAAGATAAACCTTTTTTTAACGGCAGGTGGATGTGAGTCATATCGTCTATTTTCTCCTCCCAGAGGTCCATGAAAATATTTTCGTTGTTTTACGAGCAAACGTTTATTTTTTCTCAGGAAGTTTTTGTTTGTTATTATGGCTGCATACATTTTTAAATTGAAAATGTTTCAACTGGTATCTATTCGTATTCTTTGACATATACTACGTTTATATGTATACGCACGGTTTATTTGCAAATAAAACTCAAAATTGTTGCCATATTATTGTTTTTATTGCGACTTACTAATTTTTATTTGCAAATAAAATGCTTGAGGTTGCCGCATTAACAAACGTTTGATAATAATAACAACAATAAATGGATTAATATTGCATTAATAGAAGATTAAAATAACATTAATAGAAGCAAATAATGACAATTAAAACAAATAATTATTTGATATTTTTTACATTTACACTATTTTTTTTGTCAGCATAAGTAAGTTTTATATAGAAGTGCTACCAAGTTTGTGTACTTTTGCTATGCCATATAAACAGTGAGTTAATTTATTTGCAAATATTTTTATTTGGAAATAGTTGCGTGTAAACGTCCCTACAAGAACACTACCAGTCAATTGACTGCTCATTTGATCGAAAGTCATGCAGGATATTTTCATCAATGCGTAGAACAAAGTTTCTATCACATTGTTAAAGGCAAAATGAAAAAGGTGATGGAAACTTTTGTGTACGTGTGATGTTGCATCTCTCTCTAACCAATGAATATAACATATAGTTGAACTGCTCACTCCAGTGCTTTTTTACTAATCAATAATAGCATAAATATTACTCAAGTTTGACTGTTCATAATTGAATAATATATCCCCCACAATTGAGAAATCACACTTGATTGATATACTGACAGCAAATATACTTTTTATTTTATTTGCTTTTTTATTATAAAAAAAAAACTTTACAATACACATGTAAATAACATATTTAAAGCAAAAAACACAAATTAACAAAAACACCAAATAACTTAAGCGGTATCTAGCCCTCTTCACACCTTTCCTTCACCAATGCAACTTGCTCGTTACAAATATCTAAAATTTTGAAAATAAATATACATATTAAATTAAACTTTGTGAATTTCTTTTATTCACTATTTCACTTATCTTTTTTAACACTTTTATAATCATTTCCCAGACAAAATGAATTGTATTAACGCCTTCTTCAACCCCAACGCATCTTGATCTTTCCAAATATCTAAAAATTTAAAAAGAAACAAATACATACATACATATGTATGTATGTATATTTTTAATTAAACTTAATAAAATTTCTTTTTTTTCGTTATTGTTTTTATCTTACTTTCTCACAAACACCATAATTTTTTTTACCACTTTTATATATTTTAATTTTACAAACAGAACGAACTATAAATTATTTTCAGTAAAATTCAATATTTTAAAAATTCTGACATATGTACATTAGACGTTTCACTCTAGCATATATGTTAGAGTAGAGCAACTATATTCGCTGTTGAATTTAATGTAAAATTGTTGCAAGTGTGTTAGTAAAAAAATGTTGTTTGTGTTAGTTTCAGTCATTCATTTCTTGTAGGGGTAGTAATAAACATTATCAGCTGCTTCCAGTCATTTTAACTTGGCAGCACTGAATTTGGCATAGCGAAAACAAGGTTGCATTTCATTAAGTTGATATTAACAAAATCATTTTGCATGGTAAAATCAGTTTTTAACTAACCTTTTGTAAACTAGTGTGTTAACCCGTTAAGTATAATCGACAAGATATAAAAAAGGCAACAACATTTTATTGACATTAAATGCAGTAGGCCTGGTAGCTTAAAGGAAAATTATATTTAACAAAAGAACGATTTTAATGGACCAAATATAATAACAAAACATTCGTTTTAATTTTATGATTAATTGTTATTTAAATAAATTATGTACGACACTGTTGTTAAGAATATATTTGTACTTTTAACTGAATACACAAGTATTTAATTTAATGGCCAGTAAAATGATAAATGACTTGATATTGAATTTTCTATAAGAAGATATATGTAAGATGCCAATTTGTTATGCTTTTCATTATAATGATTGATTTTATGTTGGAAATATAACTTGTAAGCATTACACATGTCCAATTAACTAGAAATGCGAAATGTCAAAGGAAAGCATGATTGACAGCTACTTTGGTGTTATTTATGTTATTTATTTTGTTATTTGTTAAATTTTTTTCTATATAAAGCTTAAACGCAGAGAACAAAAACATTTGCAATTAACCTGATTTATCCAAGCGTGTATTCAGTTAATATTTCCTTTTTGTATTTAACGAAAAAAAGTATAATTTTTAATGTTACTAAAGGATTTAATTATTTTTTCTTTTCTTTTATTATTAAATGCAAATACGTGCAAAGGTGGCTGAGTAGAGTTTTCAAATGTTATTTTCTAAGAAGCAAATACTGTAATTAACTAAGTGTTGGTGTTTGTGTGTGTGTGTACGAGTAGTTGTGGCTTAATTTCTGCACTGTTGATTGAGGCTTACTTATTTGTAATGGAGTGTGCGTAGTAAATATGTATAAAAAGCACAATGGGACATATTGCAAAATACTTTTATAATATATAAAATTGTATAAAAATTTGAACATATACAGAGAGAAACAAATAGAGAATGTATAATTACCCCTTTCAATTTTGAATTCGAAGTTTTTTTTTTATATAATAAAGAACATCTGAATATATTTTGCTTAACACTGCAGCCACACGTTCAATAAATGACTTTCAATTTCATTACACATACTGTGTGTCAAAATTCCTTGAAATTGATAGCTTTGACACAAATTGATAATCAATTTAATTTTTTTAACTGCCACCGACGAAGAAACAGCTCAAATTTGTGGCTTCAATCAATGTGTGCTGTGAGCAGCTGTTCAGATTGTCAATTAAATTGTCATATTAATGGATAGGTGAATTTGCAAGTAATCAAGTTTCCAATTTAAAAAGTTTGATTATGTTAGTGACAAAAGTGTGAGTGTATTGCAAATTGAATGGGATTGAAATTCAAAAATTGAACGTGTGGTTCCAAAGTAATCTAGGACCAAAATGTTGTAGTTAAAGTTGTAATACACCAATCACGATGGACTCCAATATTTTCTTTAATGAGTTTCTATTTTTTATACCAACACATTTAAAACTTAAAAATTCTATTACACCATAACTTTTACAATTGGTTCCACAGTGCTCTGCTTGAGTTATGTAGTGAAAACAAGTTTCCAAATACGAGTATACATATTTACCAGGGATGCCAATACTAGAGCTCACAGAGTTTTTCGAAATCCCAAGAGATTCCATGATCCCGAGGTGTATCGTGGTGCTTTCCTTCCCCAACCCCATTTCTTTTCGGTTGGCCAGAAGATTATCAAACCTTTTATAAAAGTTCTAAGCTTTCTAAATCACTTCAGAGATTTGCGCAATTAGGTGTTACTGTCTTCCCAGTGATGATAGATCCCATTGGCTACCTAAGACAGTTCCTACTTCCTCCCGCAATGTTTATGACTTTTTCCAGCTTTTGACCGTTTCTGTCGCAACCGTCAGAAATGGGAGTTCCAGGAAACGTTCTATTGCCACAGTAGGCCAACTCCTTACAGGCTTTGTTAGAGTAGACCCCTGCAGAAGACCACTTACAAGAACTTTTAAGACATGAGGGATTTTTCAAATGCTTTACTAAAGCGACATCTACTAAAACAAACGCTAAACAACACTGTTTGCAAGAAATTTGTTTCAGTTATTGCAGGTATAGGAGTAAAGAAGAAAATACTTCGTGATGAAAGAATTTTTGATGCATGGGCGCGTATACAATGTCATGCATCTACATACACACGCACGTTGTGTGTATGATCGTTTATGTTTCTACGCACATGCAAACGCAGACATGCGTACACATTAATGGTGTGCGCTTGCTTTAAAAAAACACCCTCAAATACATAATAGCTTACGATCTACATCTTACACACACACACACACACACACACACACTCAAACGTATAACATGCAAAATAATAAGATACACGCATCAACACTACTTCTTTTTATTGTTTGTTACGAATAAGAAGTCTTCATGATATCGCATGTAAAAAGTCATATACATGAACATTAATACATCCATCGTGCTTCGCTTATTAAACGACAGCATCTATTATTGTTGTTTACGCAGCCCTCTAATACAGAGACATGGTACGCTCTGTAATTTTTAGAACTAATTCCTAGTGGTAGCCAGCCTAACCCTGTCCTTCCAAGCAACTGCACTATAAGTGATGATAGATCTATTATGTTGTAAATCGATCTCAGGAGCTGTCATTAGAACCGTGTTATTTTTTCTAACTTGAACAGTTTTATGACCAGACAAAAATTGAGTGTTATGAATTTGTAGCGCAAATAATTCACAGAAACCCTGTTTGTGTGATAGATTTCAGCAGTATTTTATTTATTCATTTATGATTATATTTTAATTTTTTTAAGCACTGGTTTTGTACTTCATGTGGCCCACTGTGACGTCACACATTCTCAGAACTAAAATAAAATTCATCGTTTAACAGTGTAGCGTTGAATGATTGTAATTTCCCACGTTTTGTACTTAATAAATGTCAAAAGATGACAGCTCAATATTTGATGTTTCACTATTAGACATTCAATTTGCTTAATAAACTCAAACTTGCTCAATCTATTTAATTTTAATAACTTATATTTATTATGCCCCTGGTATATGAAGTTTTTTTCCAACCATATTTCTATTTTGTTAGTTATTCATAAGTTATTCATAACATTTCATTTTTTAAACTTGCCTTAAAGTAAATGCAATTTAATTTTATTATCAACTATTCCACCAAACATTTTCACTATGGCCATTCAAATGTTTCAGTGGTAATAAAAAATGTCATTAGTTGTGCTCATTTCAAGGCAAACCTCGCATAAATGGCTAAAAGTTCAATGTTTGGTGGAAGTTATACGTGCGTTTTGGGTTTTATTTTTTGAAAGTAATGGGTGTTTTTTTTTAACTTCAAGAGAACTTAAAATTATAATAAAACGAGAAAGAAATATGTTTGGAATGAAATTTTTTTATTATAATCCGGTAGATAATTTGTTGACATTTATTTTTTAAATATGATTTCGGGCATATGTAAGCTGTAACTACGAGTTGGATGGTCAATTAGATCAGTCAAATTTTTAACTACTTTTAACAATAAATCTGGCCGTATGGCGTCAATGGTGGATTGAATATTAGCTTCAAATCTTTCGAGAACTGCTGGTTTGCCGTTTGTAGCTCAAAGACGTTAAATTGCACGGGCGAGAGGGACAGTGCTCAAGATCACTTCTGGAATTAAAGTGCTCACCAAATTGCTTTCGCAAAAAAATGAATGTTAAGGGCGCTGTATGGTAAATTGTGCCGTCTTCATAGAACCAAATGTCGTTAATGTTTAGCTGATTACTTTTTGGAAACTTCTGTCGGCGTGGCTTGATAACAGATTTATTTTTCTTAAAAAAATATTTCCACAACTTGGAAGCGTTGTTTTCGCGTTAAACAATTCACAATGACATTCCAAACCTTACTGAACATTCCAAACATGATCAACACTACAACAAAGTTTGAAACTCACAGCTGTCAAACCTGAGTTACCGATATCGATTGTTCTCATGCAGCGAAAAAAAACTCCCGTTATATACTTGAGTGGTTTTAATTTACTGTTATAAGTAGAATTATAAATGTTTTCGAGTTTTTTTTATTACAAACTTTTTATAACTTCCTGCCCGTTATTTTAATATTTTTTTCCGGTCATTTGTTGGTAGAACTTTTATTATTAAAGTTAATTTCTTTCTTTTAATGTGGAAACTACATGTTTTTTTCTCACAATTTTGTATTGAAAATCGATGAGAAATATAAGTATAGAGGTTTTTTTTGCATTACACTCATTAAAGTTTTTATTATTAGAAAATTATTTGTAAAGTAGGTCAATGGCAGTTGTTTTTTATTTATAAACTTTTGTGTATTTCCTTTTCTCCTTTTGTGTAGGTAGCTGTGTTCATAAGCAAGAATGACTTAAGTTGAAAAACCTAAGTTCGAGAAAAATAAGTTTAAATATACATACGTATATATATGTATGTAAATGTTTATCGCAAACTGGACTTAAGAAAATCAGATTGTTAATTAAAAGAAAAAGATTACTGGATTTGTAAATATTATAAAAATAATGTTTTATGCTATATTTTGACGCCTTTATTACACGACTTAAGCCGATAAGATGTTATTAATATCTTTCTACCAAACGTTGTTAGAAATATGACAACTTTTCACATCCATATAAGTTTTGTTAGTAGAATATTGTAGCACACATAGTTTTATTTTAACTCAATTTGGGCGGTTATCGCTTATGAGTAATATTTAGATATACATAATGGGTGTTTTTTATTGAGGTATAGAACTTTAAGTTGGCATCACTTTTTTAACTGGCGGCCATTTTGTCAGCTGTCAAGTGTTTAATATTTAGTTTGGTTTGCCACTTCATCATGAACAGGTTGCCAAAAGAACAACGCTTGCAAATCGTGCAAATTTATTTCGAAAATAATGGTTCAGTTCGCGAAGTTTACCGCAAGCTCCGTCCATTTTATGGTCGACATAATCGTCCATCAGAGCAATTAATTCGGTTAACCATGGATCGTTTTCGCACTACGTTTACTCTATGTGATAATACGCATCCGCAGAGACGTCGAACAGTGCGCACCGAAGAAACAATTGCCGCTGTAGAGCAAAGTGTTGAAGAGGACCCGAATGAATCGATTCGCCACCGTGCACAGCAATTGGAGCTTTGTCCATCAACTTTATGGAAGATTTTGCGCAAAGATCTTGGCTTGCGACCTTACAAGATCCAGCTTGTGCAAGAATTAAAGCCGCGAGACCATGCAATGCGTCGTGATTTTGGTGTATGGGCCGAAAATGAGATTGATCTCGATGCTGATTTTCATCGCAAAATTTTGTTCAGTGATGAGGCTCATTTTTGGTTGAATGGCTACGTCAACAAGCAAAATTGCCGCATTTGGAGTGAAGAGAATCCACATGAGACCCTTGAGACGCCATTACATCCACAAAAACTGACTGTTTGGTGTGCTCTATGGGGTGGAGTCATTGGGCCATACTTCTTCCGAAATAATGCTGGAGAGTCAGTTACCGTTAATGGAGACCGGTATAGAGCCATGATAACCGACTATTTTGTTCCCGAATTGGATGGCATGAATGTGGATGAGTTGTGGTTCCAACAAGACGGCGCTACATGCCACACAGCGCACGTCACAATCGATTTATTGAAGGAAACATTCGATGAGCGCATAATTTTGCGGAATGGACCTGTCAATTGGCCACCAAGATCGTGTGATTTGACACCATTGGATTATTTTCTTTGGGGATATGTGAAGTCGCTCGTCTACTCCAACAAACCAGAAACGTTAGGGGACTTGGAAGCCAACATTCGTGGCGTTATTGCCAACATACGGCCCCATATGCTCGAAAAAGTGGTTGAAAATTGGACCTGTAGAGTTGGCTTTATTCGAGCCAGCCGCGGCGGCCACATGCCCGAAATTATATTTAAACATTAATGGCATAAAATTATCCTTCCAATAAAGCCAAATTGATGGACATTAAAACGATTTTCTTGTGTTTTATTTCAATTCGAAGTTCTATACCTCTAAAAAAACACCCGTTACATATGTATGTGCCCTTAATTATGAAAGTGGTCTAAGTCATATTAATAATATAATATATAATAAATTTAAATTAATCGAGACTAGCACAACTGTAAATTAAAATGTTGCATAATATAAAAATATTGTTTGATTTGCTAAAGGTGAGCACAAAACATTTTCTTGCTTTATTCTCTTGATGATTTTATCAAAATCATGCAACAGAATTTGTTTATTATCCAAGGAAGGGCATTATTTATTGTAGCATCGAAATCAATACCAATTGACAATAGTCCCAAATGAAATAACAAGTGTGAAAATATATGTAAATAAAGGAGAAACTTTGAGCGTGTTAGTTCGCATGTTAATAATAATAATTTATTCATTTAACACTTAAAAAATATATATGTATGAAAAAATACAATACTGTGCACTTTTTAATGTCTTGTGCACACCTCTAATATCTGTACTTACTGGCTTTTGAACTTTACTCATTTTGTTTTTTTACCAGTAATGATGAATGAAAAAACCTTTAAAACACGAAATTGATACACGTTCGGGAAAAAATTATTCAAGTCTGAAAAAAAGCTATAGAAACATTTGCATAGAGAGTATGAATTGTTACTTTCATTAATTAACTTTTTTCTTGATTATTTAGTCATTGCAGTGACATTATTTGAAATATTGTGTGGTGTGGAGTGGGGCATAAACTGGAATGATATACAGGGCAAATGCGGTTAATACGTATCTGAAGAGGAATTAGCGAAGAGTAGCAGTTATGTGTGTATATTGATTGTGTTAATTAGCTGCACACTATCCTGTTTAATCAGGGGAATGAAAACCTTAAAATTTTAGTGACTTAAATTTCTTTTTTATTTCACATATGTATGTATATTGGTGAAGAAAGCAGCTGCAAAAAATATCAGTGTAAATCAATGATGTCAGTTTCATGGCACAATTGTGCAAACTAAAATCACACACATTCTTATTTTCTTTCATTTAGTCGTCAATGAAACAGCGACGATAACACATGGGCAGCGGGTGTATTAAATTCTTTATAGATACAGTGAAATAAAAAATGTGGTATGCGAAAAATATTCTATGATCATTAATGCTTTTTGCGGCATTCAATGTATTTTATGTTACAAAACTTTTAAGGAAAGAAATTATTATATATTAAAAAGTCATTTTGGTTTTTTTTGGAGCAGCTTTACTAAACTTCATTTAATATCAAAACTTAAAGGACCAATAAGTTGGAAACTATTGGTCGCAGCCAATTTTTTTGTTTAATTTTTTCTTCTTTTTTTTCAAGTTTCTATCAGATAAGCTATTTAAAAATTTATTTTTGGAATTTTTTCACAGTTTTCTATGAAAAGTTTAAAGCGCCGTAACTCGGAAAATATGCGTCGCCACAACCTTTTATTTAATTTTCATTCCTTATTTTTTAATTTTCTATCTAATAGACTCCTTATTATATATTTTGAGCTGCTTCACAGAACTGCATTTGTTGCAAATATTACTTTTTTTCGATGTACTTCAGAGACGAATGAGACAGCTTTTCTCACACATACAACTATAGTTTTATTTTTGACACCACTGGTGTAAATATAACAACGTGATAAAAAGATGTTATCAATTGAAATTTTTTAATGATGTTTATACTCGTAACTAAATTATTAGTAGAATAACAATGAAAGAGCTATGACAGCAGCTTTAACCTCTTGTAGTTTTATGTCTGTGGTTTTCATTAAAAACAGAGTATGTCAAAAAATCAAAGTTTTTCAGTAGATCCAAAAAATTCTTTTTCAAGCTTATTTAAAAAAAGTTTAGTTGTTTTATCATCATATCTTACAACTTTCTAAAAAGCATATAATATATAACAATTTGGTTTCATAAACTCGAAATGAGAAATATATAACATACAATGTTATTAATAAAAACTACAGATATTATAGATCACAATGTTGCATTCCATACATTATGCCAAATTCCGGGCGCGATGCACTTTAATTTACACTTTTATGACGTATGTGTACATACGCATTGCAGATAAATAAGTAACATTAACATAACATTCAATCTGTGCTGCTATAACCATAAACAGCTGTTTATGTTTTAATTTGTTTATTCATTTCAAAAGTGCAACAACAAATTATGGGTGGAAAACTATCGATGGCACTATCGATACTATCGATAGTTAATTTTTTTGTGACTATCGATATTTTAATTCTGCCATCAATTAATATTTGAAAACAATCGATATTTTTTAGACACTATCGATAGTAAATGATACACTACTAAAACCAAAAAACTTAAATATGTTGCTTTTCATAAAAAAATAACTGAATGACGGAAAAATTTCTTCCGCTGATCGCACTTATTTTTCATACAATTATTTTTGTTTTGCTAATTTTGTTTTGTTTTGAATTTTTAGTGTAAATAAATATGTTCCTTATAGGAGAACCGTGCAACTTCGATACTATCACGATAGTATCGTCGATATATCGATAGTTTTTCTAACTTTCGATAGTCTTGAATCGATATATCGATAAAGTTTTTAAAAATATCGAAATCTTTCGATAGTGAGACAATCGATAGTTTTTCACCTCTACAACAAATGTGCTAACTAGCAAACAGCTAGTAGATAAGATTCAATTGCATTTTAGGATTTTGGTTATAGCCGTTTATGTAGTGAAAGACATTTTATATGTTTACTATTTAAGGTCTTCTTAAGGCTCACTTAATCGACAGATTTCTTACATTCCCGTTACAGCTCTTTAACCAGTTTAATTACTTTTCGCATAATAATATCGATCAGCTGTTTCCTACAGTTTCAGTTACATTCCATTAAAGTTGTCTAACTGACCCTTTAAGGCTGCTACGGATATCTTACGAAAATTCAAGTTTCCATAAGAACTGTGTGCAAAAAAAAACGAAAATTCAGGCTGGTAGATTTTTTAAAGAAATTCCCTATGTTCTGGTACGGACTTCAAAACAAACAGATTTTTTGACATTTATGATATATTACAGGGATGTTATAACTAACTATAACTGGAGACTTTTTGATGCCAACTGAAGCACAAATTAATGTTTATGTTTAATGTTTAAATTTTAATTAATTTTATTTATGCTTAATTCACAACAATCTCTATCGTGTATTTGTGTATCAAATACACTTTTGGTTTTTTAATTGTGAACACCCTCTGTGTTGTGTATTAATGTATTTCGTATTTTAAATGAAAAAATAAGAACAAGCTACACACAAATTCTCTCAGAGAGCCTCTCTTTGAATACAACATTTTAAAAACATATGAAATAAAAGTGTAATAGTGTATTTCATTTTTGTATGAAAATTTCGTACAACAAATGTTACACTCTTGTATTTAATATGATAATACAATCGATACAGAGATACAAGGGGTTTTGTGAATTAAGTAATTGTCTTTATGTGTTGTAAACTAAACATTTTTTGTGTTTGCAAATATAATTATCGACACGATTTTTTTCCTTATTGAAAAAGATGTAAATTTACATATGTGAACTTCCGTAAGAACTCCCTATTAATCTCAAGACAAAAATTAAAAGTTAATTTTTTAAGAAAAAATTTTTTTTTTGGTTCAGCACGTCTAGATGCATTTCGTTGTAGCTCAAGTAATACATCAGTTGACTTCAACCACAATAATAAGAAAACTCAAATATAAATAAGTTTTTTAAATTTAAAGTTTTTCAATATCTAAAATACCGAAGTATATTTATTTGACATAATGTCTTTATTTAATTTAAAAAATTGGATTGTTTTTATGGTTAAGCACAGTTGAATAAAGGTGCTTGTTTTGTAAAGATTTTTGTTTGCGGTTTTCAAACTTATTATGTTTGTATATTGTGATTCTCAATATAGTATTAAGAGTCTTACTATAAACATACGGAGTTTGTTAACTAAATTCAAAAATTTTTTGGATTGAAGTCTACTGACGAGTTCCACAAGCGGGATCGAAATGTATATGGCCAAGGCCGCGGAAAAGGGGAATTCAATGGAAATTTTTTTTTTTTATTATCTAGAGCTTTTGTGATTGTCATTTGTTTATGTATGACACTGCTCTTGAAGGATACAATTAATTAATTATTTACCTACTCTTTTCTTTTTATTTTTATTTCGGTTTCTATTTTTATTTTCATTTCATTTTTTCTTTACAACTTTATGAGAAAATAAGTTCACTTAATATTGTTTGTGAAAGAATTTACGTACCTACTGAATAGTATAATCAAATATGAAGTGATGTTTTTTTTTTGGATCCAATAAAAAATAAACAATTTATTTTATTTTTAAGTAAATTTTAGTGTTTTATTTATTCACATTGGTTGTTTTTGCATGGCTGCTAAGTAAGAGAACTTTATGTGTTGTTCCAGTTTTTTTTTTGTGACGTTCCAGTCTCGCATTTTTGCATCCAAAACAACTATAAATGTAATTTTTTATATATTTTTTGTGCTTAGAGTATTCTTTGATCTTTCACCTACGATATATTAGAGGGAAACGTGTCCAGGATTTTGAAAACATTACGAATTTTTGCAGAATGTTGTACAAGCTCTTAGACCACTTCTCTTTTAGTGTGACGTTCCAGTTAGTTTCAAATGGCTGTAGCTTTTAAGCCGCAAGAAATAGAAGCACATTTTTTTGCGCCAAAGTTACAGCCTGAGAATATATTTTGAGTGAACATAAGTTATCAATAGTTTTTTACTTTGTTCATCAAATACACGTCGAAAATTGCACAAACTGGTGACGTTCCAGCCCACGGCCTTGGCCATATAGACAATTGCTTAACCATAAAAACAAGCCAATTTTTGAAATTTTTCAATATCTTTTAAAACACGATTTTTGGTGTTTGTAGCCGAACGGTATATAAAAGCAAAAGGGGGGTGGGCAGGGGTAAAAAAAATCGCATTTTCTGTCCTCCGTGTTGTTTCTAATTTTTCTTTACACATATTTGAATTTTCGGTATGTTGCTGTGTGTGACAACAGCTTTTTTTAATATAAAACAGTGCTGCCAGAAGTAGGGGGAAATCACTACATGTAGTTTTTTTGTCAGTATAAATTCCATACAAATTGCATTTTTTTTTTGTATTAAAATAAAGATTTATTTTTATTTTTTTAGTAGTTTTTGTTACAATAGTTTTTTAATTTTTAAATCAAACTTCACGTGAAGAGAAACATAACGAAATCCTTTAATCGATATTTTCCAAGTTCGTTTAGCAAAAAAAATGTATTGTCTGTAACAAAAAAAAAACTGCTATAGGATGCAACAATGCTGCCAATTAAGGGGATGAATGTGCAAAGTGCAAAAATCAATGAATGCGGGAAACAAAAATGAACTCATTCATCGACACAAATAAAAACTATCCACAATACGCATAAACAATAGTCATTGAAACAAAAGAGCATATCAAAAGAATAAACAATTGTTTAAATTAAAAAAAAAAACAAGAGAAAAGTACAAAAATATTGAAACAATGTGAGTGCAAAAAACGATGGATTGAATTGGTTATCAACTAAAGGTTTACAATAACTAATAGCAGCCACATTTATTCAAGTTTTCTTAACTGTTAAAATTGAATTATTTTTGTTATAAGAAAATTGCAAACAAATCTCTGAAAAATTCTCATAAAAATTTTATGTATTAATTTCTCAAAATATACGGAAAATTGAACTAATGTGGATCGCAAAATTTAAGAAAAAACTCCAAAGCAATTACACTGTATAACGAAATCAAACTTTTTCCAGGTTGACAAGGTTCTAAAGAGTAATTCTTTAAGGTAGGTCAAAAAATATCAGTCATGTCAGAACACAATTCCAATTGAAAGTGGTTTCAATTTCAATATGAGCATTTCCACAGACACCAAAAACTTTAAAAGTTCTTGAAAATATTTGTTATATCATATTTTTTTTTATTTAATTAATATTAAAACATTTTACATTTATACATAATCCATTTCGAGATATTCTAATACAAAATCACAAATGCGCAACTTTTTTCATTTGGATATTTCTTTTGCTCGTTTTGTGTTGATAAAGCACGCTCTCTAAAATTTTTAAAGTCAAATAAGAATGCATAACAAACTATGGATTGCAAATAAATGTAATTTTTTTTTTTCAAAATCGCATATTTATCTGTCACGTGCGAACAAAATTCGTTACCAGTGCGTCGAAAGCTCATAGGATATTCAAAACAAGTAGAGATATTTAATACAATTGAAATAAAGAAAATTCTTGCCGAAAAATATAAATATATATTTTTGATCATGGTCACATCTGACATCGTAGGTGTAAAATTAAAAAAAATATACATACTTTTAAATTATTTAATTTTATGTGAACCTAAACGGCGATAAATAGAGAGCTCATACAGTGGATAGAAAAATTCAAAGAAAATGGAATATAATTACAAAATCATAAATTAAAAAACAAGGAAAGAATGCAAAATGTTAAAAAAAGTTAAAAAAAGGTAGAAAAATTTGGCTGAAAGAAAAAATGGAATTTGAAAAAGAGAGAAAAGGAATACGTAAGACACAATCTCATAATATATAATTTTATATTTATAATTTCGTAAAAAACAACAGAAAAATGTAAATATCAAAGTGAAAAGAAGTCACGTGTGACATGTAAATTGATTAAAGTTGAATTAATATATATATATATATATATATATATATTTATTTATTTATATAAATTATGTTTGTGTCAAATCAAAACCATTTTAAAGAGATATCGGTGCACAATATTCTAAAATTAGTCACACTAAAATATTGCTTCAAGTTTCGTTGAAATCAGCGAATTCTTTTCCGCAAAACCAACTTCTGTATTTGTCACATGCGAATGCCTTGGATTTTTTTCAATTATCTGGAAAACGAAAAATTTCTCATAATCAGAATTATCATCAATTATAGGACTATCAAATAAAAATCCGTTTTCACCTTAAATGTGTACGACAGTCACGTTAGACGTGATGGAAATGCCCATATGTATGTATTTTTATAGTTACTAGATATACCAAATGGACGACACACTCTTCCGTATTCTAGAATCAAAATATAAATAATTTAAGATTCAAAGAAAATGTATCTAAACGTCATAAAAAATTCATTAAAACACAGCCACACACAAACTTACATACATATGCAAGCATAATTAAATAATACATGAAATTAAAAAAACCTAAACAAAATCCCTTCAACCAAGCTAATTCACTTTATTCAATTGTCTTCCTTTAAGTATTATGGCTTTCATACAACAAATAAGATAGAAAAAAATTGTTAGATCAAGAGAAATACTACATACCCACACACATACACACACTCATGTTTTGTTTCTTTTTTTACTCGTAAGCTAATAAATGCGTGTATAATATGTGTGCATGTAGTAGTAGCAACTTTAAACGCTTATAGCTCCCAAAATAATGAACCGATTTTAATAAAATATATATTCTGCACATCTGTACGAAAAATCCCTTAAAACCATATAAATCTTTTTAAAATCGGTGCAGTGGTATCGGCGTAAAAGGGATTACAAAAAACATGTTCGCCTATTAATTATATAGATAGATAGATAGATAAATGTTCCGTTCATTTTGAAAGTGAGACAAGTCAATATTTGCAAATTGCTTGCTTGCAAAAATCATAAAAATTTTAATTTATAAATTCTATTCGTATTATTTTTTTTTCTCTTAAATTTACTTACCTCACTTGCAAAATGAAGGGCCTTATATGTAATAGTAAATGAAAAAAATAAATAAATCCGGTCTTACACACTTTTTCCCTTGTTATTTTAAAAATTCTTTATTTGAAATGACTTGAACAAAAATCAAATCCATATACACAAACACAAAATCACGTGCAGCATCTCTAAATTGAATACAGTTCATACGAGTATGATGGTCAGTGTTGCCATCTTTTTTTCTCATTAAAAATCTTTTTTTTTTAGTGATTTTACTCAAAATATATTAATATGCATTGATTTTACTGAATTCAAATTCAGAAAAAGTTTATTTTGTTTCAAATGAACTAACAAACGTAAAGGTAAATAACACAAAATATTTACTGAATAGAATATGTACTATAAGATAAATATATGTATGCACATAATTTATACTTTAGTTGAAGGAAAGAAGAAAATGTTAGTATTTTAGTCAAAGTAACCTTAAATAACACTAAAAGAAGCAAATACCATATTCTTAAAAATCTTATTTTTAACAAAGAAATCTTTTAGTCTTTTTAACATCCCGAAAAACTTTGAAAATAAGATAAATCTTCACATATGGTAACGCTGATGATGGTTCATATCAATGTCCCTCAGGGTATTTGCAGAATCAACACATATTTATTTGGTCTTGTGCTGATACCAGTTACTGCAACATGATATTACGTTTGAGGTGAAAGTGACCAAAGCATATGTCGCCATAAAATATTCGTTAGTTTTTGTAAAACTTAAATGTATTCTACGTGCATATGAACCCTGCAGTTCTGGTAGACAGCTTTCGCAATAACTGATGTATAAAAGCTATACTGCTACAGAAAAGTATACACATTACAACATATTTTTCATCGCGATTTTCCTGGTAATTAATCTGTGGTTGCTTCCCATCTGAACCCAAATGGATATAAACATGTCAAAGAAGAGGAAATATGTATTTTGAAGATTGTTTAAAACTTTGCTTTACATATTTAAATAAATTCAGTAAAGTGAGACATTGACTTAACACACGAACAGTTCCGTACAAGGATTGTTTTTTTTGCCATTTTTTAGATTTTTAACGATTTTTTTTTTTAATTTTGGCGTTTTGATTAGTATTGATGATTTTTGGCGTATTTTTCGTTTTGGTGATTCATTTTTCGTTTTATTTTTAGTTTTTGATCACCTTGTATCTTTTTGGTGATTTTGTTTTTGTATTTTAGCGATTTATTTTATTTTTGGTGATATTTTTCATTTAAGCGCTTTTTCGTTTCAGCTTTAAATTGTGGAATTTATTTTTTTTTAGTTTTTTTTCCATTTTAGTGATTTATTTTATTTTTGACGATATTTTTAATTTAAGCGCTTTTTTCATTTTGGCGCTTTTTCGTTTCAGAATTTTTTTAATTTTGAGATTTTTTTAATTTAAGCGTTTTCAAGAGCTTGCAAACCCGAACATCGCAAAAGGACTCTGTTTAAAAGTGGATGGTGAAAAAAAAAATGGCAGGAGTATACCACGGAGTTAAATAATTTAGGTCCACCTAAATGAAATTTTCTACTAATTTTTAAATGAATTCCGAAAATTCACTGCATATTATTTTTATCATTTGTTATTTTTCAGCTGTTTTATTTTTTTCCTTCAAGTGCATATTCTCAATTGCCAATACCAATTAATCATTCACAACTTTATCAACTGGTTTTCGCAATAACTATTTCAATCTTAAGGCCGTGATACACTATCATACAAAGTCGTGCGATCTACGAAAATATATAACCCTTGTGTGATGAATTGTTATTGTCTTTTGAAAATTTTCATAAACTCCATCATACCACCATTGTACTTCTTCGTAGATCGCACGACTTTATATCATAGTGTATCACGGCCTTTAGTTGACAAATTTTTGCATTTTTCAACCACTTAATGGTATCTTTAATAAATAATTATTTCTGCAAAAAAAACCCGACTTCAATGCATAGATCTGATAGAAGAAGATAAGAAGAATTACGTGAAATATTAAATTAATTTTTAATGGGCGTGCCTCCGCCCGTTTTTTAAATATCAGATTGTGTGTTTTCAGAGCTCAGGCTGCATGTTAAGTCTTGTAAAAATCGGTAAAGTAGAACCACTTGAAATAAAATATTAAATTTTAATGGGCGTGACTCCGCCCATTTTTTTAAAAGGAGGATTGTGTATATTTTAGAGCTCAATGCGTGTGGTAAGTTTTGCAAAAATCGGTTAAGTAGAACCGCGTAAAATATTATAATAAATTTTAATGGGCATAACCCCGCCCATTTCTTAAACTTTCAAATTGTTAATAATTACAAGAACCGAAGGTGTTTTATAAGGTTCGCAGCAATAAATAAGTAGAATATCATAAAATTATATAAAAAAAACTGTGGGCGTGTACCCGCCCACAAAGCTATACGCTCTCAGACAGCAACAAAAATTTAATATCGGTCCAAAATGTACTGAGTTATGAAGATACAAAAAGAAGACGAATTGTTAACCTCTTCCTTTTTTTGAAGTTGGTTAAAAACTAAAACGTTTTCAAGGCTTTTTCTATGTACATATACATATATTTAAGTCGAATGTTTTTTTTTCATATATAGATATATCCTTCCATCTCATTTTGTTTTTTTTTTGCTCTTAACTAATAATTAAAAAAATTTTTTTTTAATAAAAATCACTAAAAGAAAAGTAAGCACAAGTAGAAAAACAAATAGTCCTTGACATTAATATCATAACTTACAACACTTTCACGGCGCAATGATTTCATCATAATGTCCGATGACATCAGCCAACAGACAATCGCATTAGTAACACCAGCAAAAATAATAAAATAGATAGTCAAGGGAAGTGGACAACACAACCTTAAAAAAAGGAAGAGGAAAATAAAATAGCGACAAAACAACAATTTAGAACGAATTATGTTGTTTAAAGTGGCATTTCATAGTCGTACTCGTAGTAGAGATGGGCGCGTGTCGAATTTTTCCAACACGACATACACGAACACGAATACCATGATATTCAACACGTGCGCAACACGCATGCCAAAAATTGTCCCAACACGAAACTGCACAACACGCACGAAATCAAATACAATAACAAAAATCGTTTTTAATTATTGTTTTTTATGGGAATTGTTACAATTTAAGTTTAAAATTTTTTCAAACGCACTCATAATCCCAAATTAATATTTTACTTTTTAAGTAAAATATTTTTTTTTATTAAAAATACATCGAAATTGATTATTGAGGGGTTTAGCTGGGTCCTATACAAAACTTTAATCTCAAAAGTGCTCTTTATCAATATTATTATTATTTTTTTTCAAAGCAAATAGTGTTTTTTCACTGGCTCATATGTAATGTTATGTGCCAACCACATAATCAAAATCATGTTTTAACATTAATCTATTCAAAGATATTTTTCTGTTTTATTTCAATTTAAATTCCTTGCAAAAAAATAAATGCCAATAACTTTATTCAGTCATAAATTTTACAAACACAGTATGAGAATATGGTTTATTTATGTACGGCAATTTTTTTATTTATTTATTTATTGTTATTATTATTTTTTTGCTTATTTCGGTAAATAACGATGCAATTTTTTTTCTTGCTCGCTTTTATTGTTATTATTATTATTAAATACCTTTAATGACAATTTAAACCGAAAATTGTGCAGATTGAGAGATAAAAACTGTGTCCTCACAAAAACCAGAAATAAAAAAAAAGAAAATAATACATAATAACAACTCTTCAATGTTCTTTTTTTTTATAAATGTTAACTATAATCTACGATTATAATCGATATTGACCGCTAAAGTATAAATATTGAAGCTGCTGCAGCGATGTTGGCAAATAATAATGACAATATATATATATATATATATATATATGGATATGAATACCATGAATACAGACTGCCATTGTTAAAGAAAGATAATAAAGGTTTAATATTTAATGTTGCAGGGTGTCCCCAGTCAGTATGTTTTGGTTAGTTTGTTTCTTTATAAATAAAATATGCAAAGAAATAAATTTTTTTGTAAAAAAAAGAGCAAATAGTTTAATAGGAAAAACTTAAAATTAGTAAGTTTTGGAAAATTTTGAAACATTTTTTGATCAATAAAAAATATATTTTTATATTATTTTCATTAAATTTACTTTACACATTAAGCTAAGTCTAGACGATATGTTGAATCAGCAAATATATGCTTACATTAAAATATGCTTTAAAATAACAACAAATCCTGCTGTCAGCATATACATATGTTAGGCGTCTACACAGTATGCTGAAACTACCAAATTTTTTAAAGTCAACATATGTCAGAAAATGATAATACAACATATGAGTTGCCATAAAATTTTTGTGTCTACATGATATGTTGAATTTTGTATTCTGATATATATGTTGAGTCATGTGAGCATTTGCTTAGATATAAAATAAATTTTACAATTACAATAAATTTACGTATGTATATCAATTATCACTTTCAGTGCAAAAAATTTATATTTTTGGTTAATAAAAATTAGTGCAATTATGCATGTATATAAATAAAAAGAAATTCGCGGAATGACGGAAATTGGCGAAAAGCTACAACAGCAGGCTGACAAAGTCCAATAATGTTTTAAACTCTTCAAAATTATTAAAACTGCTAAAACCCATGCAAAAAGCCGCTTTTATTGTGAACTGCAAAAAATCGCGAAAATTGGCAAAATTTTAAACAACCCATAATATGGATTAAAAATCGCTAAAACTGTAAAAAAAAAAATCGGCAAAAATCGCGAAAATTACGTAAATTTGCAAAAATTTATTAACAGCGGGATGATGACAAATTCTGTTATTTTTTAAAAATTGCCAAAGCTTTTAGGAGGCTGAAAGCATGCGAAGTTTGCAAAAATTCGTGAGAAGTTGCAAAATTGGAAAGAAACTAGAATAAGAGTAATAGTCTTCTTCAGAATCGCCTAAAATAATTTTTTAAGAAATTGTAATTTCCCTTATTTTTTATTCACCACAATTCACATTTCTGCAGTATATTTTTCGCATAATGCAATGTTTTTTTTTTCTTTTATTAAACTATTTTCGTTATTTTAATGTTTACGTTATTTTTATTTTAAAAATGGCAAATCAGGCAGCACTGCTCATACATGAGCAGAGTAAAAATATCAATTCTATATGCTATCAAATTTGCCGTATGCTGAAAAGCTTACATAGGCTTTTCAACAAATAATATATCTGATAGCATACATAGGAAATTTGTTACAAAGTAAAAATATGGTGTCTACACGATATGCTAAAATATTGAACATATGTTTGTTGACAACCTTAACAAATGCCCTTCATATGTAGCTAAGCATACGTATATTGAAAAAATTTTGTGTCTACACGATATGTTGGCACTAGTAACAAATTTTTCATCATAAATATGCTGATTCAACATATCGTCAGACTTAGCTTTAGAGTCTGAACACAATGTAACGAGAATTCATTGCGGTGCGGTTTTTCATACGATTCTGAAGTAAAAACCCGCAGTGCGGAACGGCATAAATATAAAATGTATTTTATTTTCATTGCGGACTTTCTTGTTCTCTAAATTTTTGACTCTCTTTCTCTTTCTGATGTTGCCATAGTTTTTTAATTATTGGCGGTGTTCATAACAAAAAACATGATTTTGAAGTTCAAAAATGTTCGTCATAAAATATAAAAGTTTAAAAAATATATCAAATATATCTGCGAATGTATAAAGTTTTAATAATTTTTTTGTTTTTAGTTACAGCCATTGCAAAATATTTAACACAAAGAGTACATTTTTTATAAAAATATATGCACAAAAAAAATTAATAAAAATTTAAACAAAAAATGGCAAGTATTGCCGTCGCTGTCTTCCGTTGTATTATGTTTACTTTTCTCTCCCACAACGAGAAATCCCACCGCACCGCAAACATTGTGTTTGGACTCTTACGCGGTATTTATTACAATATTTATTTTTGGTCAAAAAAGACATGTCACTTTCATAAATATATGTATTATGATAATTTACATTTACTTTGGCAAGACGCAATGATATAATTATGCAATAAAAAACCGCCTTTTCGTATGTAATTATTTATAACTCTACCATTTAGGGCCATTATTACAACTTACAAATAGTTAATTTTAGGATGTTATCTGACAGGTAAATATATTTTGATTATTACAAGTAAACATTAATGTAAAAGTGACTGATAAGCTAACAGCAGGTTTATCGTCATGGTAACTTTCAAAGTGAACTTTAAGCATTTTAACAGTCAAAATAGCCGGTATCTACACCAGTGTTGCCACAATAAAATCATTTTTATTATTTATTTTATCCGACAGTTGTAATAATGAAAAAAATTAATGGTCACTTTATCGTTCACGTGAGCTAATGTTAAGGTTAACTATCAAGAACTTTATCTTTAGGTTGTAATAATGGCCCTTAGTGGTAAAAATTGATATTAGCACACTCATACGGAATCGGAAACTCTGCACTAAAGGTCTGCAGAAAATAAATCGAAAGTCGTTTCAGGGGAGTGTCCTTATCATGATTGCTTTTTAATAATAGAATTTATTGATAAAAATAGTTTATTTTCTTCAAAATTGTACTAAAAACTCATCCTGTGTACTTACAAAACTTACTTTAAATTTTTTAATTAATTGGTTTTGTTTTGGGTAAAAAATCTTGATAAAAGTAAAATATATTCAGTCAAGTGCGACTTTGATATGTAATACTATACGGACTTTAGCCTATATAATGTACAGTTTTGCCATTTTTTTCGTTTTTGAGATTTTTGTTCGATTTTGAGCGTTATTTTAATATGGCGTTTTTTCTGGTTTGGCGATTTATTTTAGTTTTGGCGCTTTTTTTCTCGTTTTGGCAATTTTTTCTGTTTTAGCGTTTTTTTCATTTTGGCGTTTTTTTCGATTGGATAATTTTTTTTTCATTCTGGTGATTTTTTTTTAATTTTTGGTGATTTGCGGTTTTGGCGATTTATTTTAGTTTTATTGAATTCATTTTTTAATTGGTGCTTTTTTTCGTTTGGGCGATATTTTTCGGTTTGGCGATTTTATAATTTTGAGATTTTTTAGTTTTACCGTTTTTTGAAAATTTCAAGCATTTGCCTCTTACGGTTTCCAAGATACATTAACTGATAGAACAACCTTTATTAATTTTGATTTTTTTTAAGTTTTAGTGTTAATTGTTGTAGTCTGTATAAAAATACACTAACTTTCACATGTCTATACACATCTAATTGTATTATATTACATGGGATTTTAAAATTTTTCGTTGCTCGTTTTGAAACACCCTTTAATTTAAAACTCTCATGTATTTTTTGTTGTAGCGTTCTATATACTCTGTCCAAATTTCAGGTCCGTAGCTCTTACGGTTCTCGATAAAATAGCCTGTGACGGACGGACAAACGAACAGCGTAGCGAAAACAATAGGGTTCCTTTTCACCTTTAGTGTACGAAACCCTAAAAAAAAAGAGAGGTGTCTTAGGACACCCGGTTATAGCTATGCTACTTAGCTGTATAAAGCAAACTTAATGTGTTAAATAACAATGCAATAAATTTATATTATATGATGATGCCAAAATTCGCCGCAAATATTTCAAAACGTTTCCATTTATTTGCGATTATTTTCTTTTCTAGCGGCGTACGATTAAATTAATGTATTGTTTGTGGCCGGCGGCGGCTGTTAGCCGGCTTACAGCTGATCGGCTGTTTTCTCTGGCTTGTGCTCATGTGCAAAAATAATTAAAAAAAAAATTAAGCAATCCTTCTCATTGTTTTTGTTGCACTCACTTCAAAGAACGAAACAAAAAATCCCGTCCTAGGTGCTGTGTCGTGACATAAATAGCATAGCTATAAAAGCTGGGTGTAAATGGTGTAGATTTCCCCAAAGATTTTGATTAAAATTTGCTAGATTTTATGCTCCCATCGAAAATGAAATATATGAGTAAATGTTGTTTTGTTTAGGTGATGCCTTACAAATGAAGGTTTTGTGTAGCCTTTTACTTTATACTCACGCAAGGATCCTCTCTCATTTTTATTTTCCACAAAGATATTTGGTATATTATTATTCAATTAACACAGTATTCTTTGTTTACCAACATAACTATTTTGTGTAAAATAAAGATTTGAAACCACAATTATGTCGAACTCGATCGATTGCCTGCCCACTGGGCTTCTGCTATTGTCGAGACACAGGAATAAGCCGCGTCCTAGCTTAGCGTTGTTGTTACTAATTACGAACACACGAAAAATTAAAAGGATCGAAATACTACGATTATGAATGCACAAAAAAATGGAAAGGGTCGTACACTCGGTGAATTACTTGACTAGTTAAAATATAACATTCATTTAACTACTTTGTATTAAGAAACGGAGTCGTGGCTTGCTTTCCGATTGGTTTCGCGACTTGAAGCTTTATACAGTTTTGCTCTGTAACTAAATGAGAATTTTAAGGTACATTTACTAAAATCAATGTACTATGTGAACGAAACAATTATGTTGTGCCCTACATCAATTCCTAATTTTATTCATGGTGCATGTAATACAATACAGTATAACACATGAGAATTTTATTAATTAATTAAAGTTAAATATAGTTTTTCGAGTGCTTATGCTAAACTATCGTACTGTTGTGTAAAACTTTGCAAACATATTAATTTATATGAGTAATAAGTAGTGTTGTCATTCGAACAACTTTTTATCATTTTTGTTCGAACGAACAAAAATTTCCAATTTAGAATAAGAAATTATTCGCATCATTTTTGTCGAATATTCGAATATTCGAACAATTTCCTTAACAACTTTGTTTAAAAAGTATTTTACATTTCATAACTTTTTAATTTGTTAACAATATGATATTAAGTAATCAAATTACTCCAAATTTTAAATACTCGTGCGAGCTTGTTTGTATGTTCGCTAACCTCATCTTTTGCTTTCTTGCTGGGAAAAGATAATGCTTCTTTAATGAAATTAGAAGGTGTCTTACAATTCCTGATAAAGAGTTTAGAAAAAAAAAAATAACTGTTTTTCTATAAAAAGCCTTAAGAATCGAATTATTGAACAACGTAAAAAAAGATTAAATACCAACTTTTTAAAATACGTCACAAAAAGCGAAAAAATTTATAAGTTTGTAATATGTGTCCGTGTATCTGTTTGTATTTACGAGTCCACGTAGACACCAAACGGCTGGACTAATTCTGAATTAGTTATTTCTGTTTGAAAGGTGACTTGTTCGAGAGTGTTCTTAGCTATGTTTGAAGAAAATCGGGCAAGCCGCTCAGAAGGTATCAAATCTTTTTTAGATATATTCTGTTGGATGTGCGTGTCCTTGACGCCGTAGCTCCCAAACGGATTGACAGATTTTAATTTGCTTTGTTTTCGTTTTAAAGGTGACATGATCGTATATCTTCTAATTTATACATGAAGAAAATCGGTCTAGTCGATTGGAAGTTCTCATAAATTTTCTATATATTAATTTACTCTTTTCTTTTTTGCGATTCTGTTACTTCAATAGTATTAGTAGAACATGGAGTTCTTAACTTATGCTACAGCGTTAACTGCGTCAAAGGTTTTTAAAATTTTTTAATTTTTGTTATTAATATTTCTAAATTTGTTATTGAAATTATTTGTTTTTCTTGTGTAATGAAGTATTTTTCGTTTGTTATTAAAAAAATTCAACTATAAGTGTAGTTTTTTGCACACTTTTTTAAGATTATTCGAATATATTCTTTTATTCTTTGTTCGTTCGAATATTCGAACAAAAGTTCAAAATTATTCGTCAGTTCGAAGAAGAAAAAAATCATGAAATTTCATTCGAACAAATATAAAAGACGAATAATTAACAACACTAGTAATAAGCATGGGTAGTGTTACGCCCCTAAAAAAATAATAATGCTTTGCAAGTTCTTCCACTGAAGCGGGTCTAATAAATCCTGCCAACATATGTGTGGCAATAAGGAAAAAGTGCTTAAGTCATATTTTACTGTTTTGAAGGAGATTACTTTTAAGCTTTCAAGTCGATTTTCAGAAATTAGTTTATTTTACGGTTATATTGGAAAATTCTCTAGTAAGCTTAATTTTTTTTTAGTAAACATCGTTCTACACACTATAATTAATACATATATGTTGAAGTATACTAAATTATAACCTAAATTAAGCTATTATTCCAAATGAGATAGGAAGTCTAAAAAAGATAAGTCCCAAGTCATAGTGCTATAACTTCCTGAAAAATCACACAAATTAACTGAGATTTTGACCAGGTATACTTTCGAATATGCAGATTACGCAGGTACCATTAAGTCAAAATTTGCTTGTCTCGACTTAAGCACTTTTTCCTTTTTGCCACAGATATTAGTTTTCTTAGATGATATAATTTATTAAATTGTAGAAAGAATTACATTTTTATCCCGTCAATTTCAAGCAATTTTTATGTTTCTGTGGCTGCTTACAAAAACGCGGTCTCATGCCACTTTAATATAAAATATTTCTAACAATTAATTAAAAAAAAAAACACAAATGAATATAAATCACTAAAAAAATAGAATTAAAGTTATTCAAAGCAATCGAAACTAGCAGTATGTGTAGCAGTGGAAAGATAAAGTTAATACTCCTCATATAAGGATAACTTTTAGTAAATTATATGGGGCAAAGGCAATATACATACATATACTCGTAACTCCATCTCCTCCTCGTCTTATAATGACCTTTCTACGTGCTTCAAGCAACAGCTACATTGTAATAAACTTAAGTTAAAATTGCACATAAATATTAACGCATAACGCATCCATTAGGGAAGAATGTATGGAAGAGGAATAGAATGAAGAGGAAGAAATAGAAAATAAGATATATGTATGTACACATTATATACTCAAGCATAAATTTTGTTGTACATGTCTTATCGCTGGCTCATACTGCTGCTTAGTTTTATATTTTTACTGCTAAATAGATTTATTCATCTCATCATCATATCCTGCCTTAATCAAACTTGGCAAGAGGGGAGGGGGTGAGAGCGAGAAAGAGTGAGAGAGAGAGAGAGACTGAGATACACACATATATACAGAGTGTTAGAGGAAGACGGCGGCAGGAAGTAGAGCTCTGTTGAATGTAGTCTATAAAAATTGTAAATAGCTGTTGTCCTGTGGATTTTATCTTCTCATTGCTTGATAATCCTGGCAATAAAAAGGGTTTATTTAATGTTTAATATTTAATGCTTTTTCTCATGACCCAGTGACATGTATTTGCCGAACAGCAAATGTCTCTTTATTATAACCTTTTGTAACTTTTCTTTTTATTAAAATCGATTACAGTTTAATAATCTTTTGTTGTCATGGTTGTTTTTTTTTTTTTTTATTAACGTCTCCTGGTGATAAGTTCTTTTCTTTTTCAAATTGAAAAATTCAATATTCAAACGGCAAAAATTTTCGATATATGTAAACTTTCATATCCAGTTTTACACAAGTAATAATTTTTGCTTATCACATTTAATTTATTTAAATTGTTTTTTCAAATTTAATTTGTGGAAGCCTTAAGAAGGAATATCAATCGGGAAAATTTAATATATGCGGTTTCTATAAATTACCTACCAGTATTGCTCTAAACACATAGACCACAGCAGGTTGCAAGGCTACATGGCTACACGACTACAAGTGCCGCTGGCAACAAATGTTGCCTTGTAGCCAGCTACTTAATTATTTTGAAAACGGTAGCATTACCATTAGAGCTGTGCCAAATCGTTCTTTTCAGTGACCGGTCATTTTCGTTCAATTAGCATAAAATTGACCCGTTCGTTCAGTCGTTCACTTTTGAACGACAGTATGAAACAATGCTATTTTGTAAGAATAATAAAACCTGTTGTATATACTAGTATTTAAATAATGCGAATAAATGAATTGAAGAATTTATTAAAAAAATTGAATTATATATTTAAAAAATTATTTTTAAATTCATTTTATAAATAATTTCTTGTTTTTTCGACTAAAATATTGTACATTTTATTTTGGCTTAATATTTAATTTAATATTAAGATTAAGAAAGGTACTTTTGTTTGGTTTTACAATTTTTTTACCGCAGGTAATTAATAAAAGCATTGTAACTCTTTTATCGTTATTTATATATCAAAAGCGCATCAATGTTTGAATGTTACTTCTCAAAGTTTAAGTTAAAATTTTGTCCTCAAAAATATTTTACCGGAAACAAAAAAAAAATATCTCAAACACTACAAATTCAGTTTAGATTGAGGTAATGAAATATATGTATAAACATATATACAGTTAAGGTCTATCATATTTACTTTGTAAAAACACTTTATAAAAAACACTAGTAAAAATACTTCTTGTGAAAAGACTGTTAAATCAAATTATAAAAAGAATGATGGCAGTGCCACAGCGATGTTAAATAGAATTTAGTATACACGTACCTAAACCTTTAAAAACACAAAAACTCAACTCAAACAAAAAGACATAACATAAATAGCAAACATGAACAAAAGTAAATTTGGCATAAAAGACTTGAAACACAAACTGAATGATCGAAAACATTGAGCGGTACAATACTGATCCAAAAGTGTTCAGTAAAATCACCGGATCAGTTCGTTCAATTAATTGATACGTTCAATTTAACCTGTTCGTTCATGAGCTACACAGCTCTAATTACCATAACAACCTAATATTGAAGTATATATATAAAAGCTACTATTTATATTTCGGGAATAATAACAAACATTTCTAAATGAAAATAACTTTATTGTTTTTCGAAATATTCCCCTTGATGATCAATACACTTTTGCATTCGTTCAAACCATTTGTCATAGCAATATTTCCATTCCTCTTGAGACAACTCCAAAACAATGGTTTTTGAACGCTTCAACTGCTTCTTCGGCGCTCGTAAATCATTGACCACGCTTCGGTAACAAGAAGAAGTCAGGACTGTACGGAGAATGACCCAGCAAAAAATTTCAAAAAAGGTAATCGGGTTTGGAATTAAACATATTTGGTGGAATCACTTCCCTACTGGATTACAAACTTAATGATTTTAACAAGGCGTGAGACTAAAATAATCGATTCTTGAAAAGTACTTACAATTTTTTTATATGTCAACATATTCACGTAATCTATTAAGGGCCTGTCCCACGATGTCACCAACGTTCGACTTTTCGCACACTTACAATCAAAACAAAAACAAATTTTAAAATTTTGTTGCTGTTTCCAATGCAAATGTGCAATAAGTCGAACGCTGTCGATATCGTGGGACAGGCACTAAATCTAAAATAATCATTCTCCTTATTTATCAACTTGTACAGCGTTTTTCTAAGTTTTATGTAATGTGATTTGTAATCGAGTAATAAAATTTGGTAACCAGAAAAGTAAGTCATTATATGGCAAGTAGTTCTGATGGTAATGTGTACTTTTTTGCTGGGGAGTCATCAATTCGATGTTTTGACTGTTCAAAAATTCACTTGTTTAACGAGATGTGTGAGAGTTTGTATTGTCATGACGAAAAATGATTCATCTTCGGGGGTTAGTTTTACGATTTTCTCCGAAGACTTTCGACAAATAAATGGTCGTGTACCACTCAGAATTGTCAGCTCTATTTTGTTCAAGCGGTAAAGTGACAAAAACATGACCCATTTGGCCGAAGAAACATGCGACCATTACAAACACAAACACAATTCGCAAAGCGATTAGCTTGTCTGCGAAAAACACCCAGGGTCTATGGTGGGAATCGAACCCACGACCTCTGGACTGAGAGGCTAGCATCGCTACCACTCAGCCACAGGGGCACCCTTCGCTGTGCTACTTCCCCGCACAACTTTTATTGGATTTAGCTCGTCTTGGAATACCCACACGTTCGATTGCTGTTTTGTTTCCGGCTCATAAGTATATATCCATGATTCGTCACTTGTCACGATTTTATACACGTCTTTTGAAGCACCAATGTTGAACTTTTTAATTATATTCTAACACCACTTGACGAGAGGCTTTTTTTTTTTTTTGAGTGATTTCTAAATTGCGGGGTATCCAACGAGAACAATTTATTTTTATTTTTTACAACTAAGTGTTCATGTAAAATCGAATGTATTGAAATGGAACTAATGTGCAAGAATGTCACTGCATCGATGTTTTGTGGCACAACAACCGATTTTGACGACATCCACGGAATTCGTCGACGACAGAACTGCGACAACGATTGAATTCTGAACTGACTGTAAACAAAATAAATGGAACTTGTGCATCAGAAAGCTGTGGTGTTGCCAGATTTTAGCTATTGACATTAGTGTTGCCAGTTCCCGAAATATAAATAGAAGCCATCGTATATATTTCAGTGGTGCCGCTTTCAAATATTTCACATTTATGAAAAGAAAATAGTTTATTTAAAAATATAAAAACAAATAATTATTTATAAGTTTAATTCTGTATATTTTTTTTGCGAATTTAACTATTTACATTTAGCAATTTTTCGCTAACTTGCGGTTTTTCCTCGCGGTTTTCCAAACTTTCTATACTTATAATGGCTTTTGCGATTTCCAATAAATTTTAGGGCTTACTTCCGATTTTGCAACTACTCGCGAATTTTTACAAATAATATTAGGCTTTTTAATTATCTCGCTATTAGTTTATGAGAACTTTCGCTGTTTTCGCAATTCTTATCAAATTTGTATAGCTATGCTGTTTATTGCGCTATACAGGAGTTAGGGCGTGGTTTTCGTAACAAAAATAATTGACACTATTAAGCCTGGATCACACAATCGGCACAATGTACTGATTTTCGTCGGCTCGCTTTAATAAAGTCATAAGTAATAAACTAAATTTGCCTTATTTCTCAACTAATTGAAATATAAGGACACAATTGCACCACACTGCATTGTTAATACAGCCATATAGACTTATTACAGAACTAATTGAGCAATAATGCCATTTTGGCTGATTACTTATGACTTTATTGCAGTGGTCCGACGAAAATCAGTACATTTTGCCGATTGTGTGATCCAGGCTTTACAGTTATACATTTATTTTTGTTTTGATTTCTTTGTACTTAAAACCAGAGTACGAAAATAAACTTAACAAATTATTTGATTTTGTTTTGTTTCGTTCTTTGAAGTAAGTGAAACAAAAACAAAACTAGAACGATGAGAAGGATTGCTTAATTGGTTTTTGTATTGTTTTTGCACATGAGCACAAACCAGATAACACAGCCGAACAGCTGTAAGCCGGCTAACAGCTGCCGCCGGCCACAAAAAAAAACATGAATTTAATCGCTAGAAAAGAAAATAATGGGAAATAAATGTTGAAATAGTTGCGGCAAATTTGACATAATTATATACTATAATTTTATTGCATTGTTATTTAACACATTAAATTTGTTTTATATAGCTAAGCAGCATAGCTATAAGCGGGTGTCCTAAGACACCTCTCTTTTTTCTCATTCCTTACAATTTTAGCTATTTTTAATAAATATTGTGGCTTGTTTAAAATTTTGCAATTTTTCGCGTATTATCATTTTTTTCGCTTCATAAAAATATAATTAGTTTTGTAGTTAACACTAAAACATTCATTCTTTTTAAAACATAGCATTCTTTTTTATTTTTCTAAACACACTTTGCATATTTTGCTAAATTCTCAACACTTTTTGGTTTGTAGGCATCAAAATAAGCATTCTCATACAAACATGTGTTTTCTACCTTGGATATTTTGTAGTCGGTAGCTTGCTGTAGTGAATGTGTTTAGAGCATGTGACTTAAAAAAATTTTTTTAAATAGTTACAAAGGTTATCTGTTTTAAATTATGGAGTCCTAGTGAATTGGGATTTATTTTATTCATAATGCAGTAAGTTCCAATTTTGTATGGAAGAATCATTGAGAGTTATTTCAGTTTTTCTTGGGAGTTATTTCACGATATCGCAAACAACATGTCGTGTATGACCAACTTTAAACGTTTGATTGCTACAGCCACTTGAAGTTGGCAACAGTTCGCGCTTTGTACCCTGCATTTCAGTTCCAAGAACCCGTTTGGATGAAGGGTGACGTAGCTGCGACAATGCTAACGTTCTCTTTTGGAGTAAACTCTTAAATTCACGCGCGTTTATATGAAGACTTTAATGTCGCAATAGTCAGAGCACTTTTTTATATTAATTTGGTCAATCCATTTTATTCGTTCATTTGTAACAGTGTTGCCATAAAGGAAATAATTTTTAGTTTAGGAAATGTAGAATTAATATGTCGATATATAGGGTGTTTTTTATTGAGGTATAGAACTTTAAGTTGGCATCACTTTTTTAACTGGCGTCCATTTTGTCAGCTGTCAAGTGATTAATATTTAGTTTGGTTTGCCATTTCATCATGAACAGGTTGACAAAAGAACAACGCTTGCAAATCGTGCAAATTTATTTCGAAAATAATGGTTCAGTTCGCGAAGTTTACCGCAAGCTCCGTCCATTTTATGGTCGACATAATCGTCCATCAGAGCAATTAATTCGGTTAACCATGGATCGTTTTCGCACTACGTTTACTCTATGTGGTAATACGCATCCGCAGAGACGTCGAACAGTGCGCACCGAAGAAACAATTGCCGCTGTAGAGCAAAGTGTTGAAGAGGACCCGAATGAATCGATTCGCCACCGTGCACAGCAATTGGAGCCGACTAACCGACTATTTTGTTCCCGAATTGGATGGCATGAATGTGGATGAGTTGTGGTTCCAACAAGACGGCGCTACATGCCACACAGCGCACGTCACAATCGATTTATTGAAGGAAACATTCGATGAGCGCATAATTTCGCGGAATAGACCTGTCAATTGGCCACCAAGATCGTGTGATTTGACACCATTGGATTATTTTCTTTGGGGATATGTGAAGTCGCTCGTCTACGCCAACAAACCAGAAACGTTAGGGGACTTGGAAGCCAACATTCGTGGCGTTATTGCCAACATACGGCCCCATATGCTCGAAAAAGTGGTTGAAAATTGGACCTGTAGAATTGGCTTTATTCGAGCCAGCCGCGGCGGCCACATGCCCAAAATTATATTTAAGCATTAATGGCATAAAATTATCCTTCCAATAAAGCCAAATTGATGGACATTAAAACGATTTTCTTGTGTTTTATTACAATTCGAAGTTCTATACCCCTCAAAAAACACCCTATACATATATACATTTTTTTTTAATTTACCGCCAAAATATTTACAAAATTTATTTTCTCTCCCTACTTTATTTATTTATAATTTTTATATAAGAACCAGTGAGGCCAGAAGTCATTCACCAATAATGGCTAAATGTAGACAAAAAACTGGCTAAAAACTATCTAAAAATGGCTAAGCGCTATCGAATGCAAAAATCATGAACTTTAAGCAAAAACAAGAAGGTATTTCATGTATTATTTTCTTAAAGCTAATCGGAAACTTTTGAAAGTAAATAAAAACAATAAATTAAAGTAATAAACCAAATTATACATATATTCAGTTAATAAAGAAACAAGAAAAATACTGCAAATTTAGTGCAAACTTGCAATACTTGCAGTACGCCCTCTATTCATTTGTACATTCAGCTATTCAGTCTTTAAATTTTTGGGTTACTAATCCATTGCTTGAGAAATTTTAATTGATACTTTTTGTTAATTTTCTGTTTTTTAACCCTCGACTAAAAAAAGTGGTGTTATAAGTTTGTAGTGTGCGTCTGTGTATCTGTGTGTCTGTACAAGTACACGCACAGACCAAACGGCTGGACCGATTTTGATTTAGTTTTTTCTGTTTGAAAGGTGATTTGATAGAGAAGGTTCTTAGCTATGTTTTAATAGCCGCTTAGAAGATATCACATATTTTCTAGAAGTATCCGGCGGTTTTTAAAATTTTTAATTTCTATTATATTATTAAATTTTCACTTAAACTTTAATTAATATTTTATTTTCACTCGTGTAAAAAAAATTACCCTTGTTTGATTGATGTCATAAACCACCAACTAGACCCAACAACTTATAACAACATTGCAAAGATGATAAGAACAGAGTAGCAAATCTTATTGTTACTAATTTAGCCATCTTTTTCATATAAGCTCTCTTATGGCCATTTTCACAACTTGCCTTTAGCTAAAGTCAGGATTTTGTTTGTCCGATAAATGACTTGGCATTATAAAAATTTTATTTATTATTTTTTTATCCATTAAATATTATTATTATTGATAATTATAACGATTAAAAATTGAAGTTTTAACTATGCAAAAATATTTATCGGGCAGAAAAAAATCCTACCTTTAACTAAAGGCCCTTACACAGAAAAAAATAATTTGTAAATACAATTAATTTTTTGTTATATTAATTAAATACAACGATTTTTGTAAATACAATTAACGAAATTGTAAGTTGAAGAAAAATCTTAAAAATATTTTCAATTAAATATATCAACAAATAATTTGTTGAAATTGATTTTTTTTCAACATTTATTTTTGTTAAATTTCAAAGTTATTTCAATTAAAGTCATTGTTATATTAACAATGTGAATTGTTGAATTTCTGTATTATAATTGTTATATTAACAAGCTTTTTATACGCAATCACAATCCTCGAAATGATTTTTTGCTTGTCTGCGAAAAACACTAAACGTCTTTGGGCGGAGTTGAACCGGCAACATCAACACTAATAAACTGACTCACTTACCTCTCAGCTAGAGAGCAACACTTTAGTAAATACGCAAATGATGAATACACACAAAATATGATTTCTTGTTTCTTCTACATGTGCTCATTCCATTATGATATAATTTAACAAATAATTTTGTTGAGTAATTTAATTGACTACAAAAATTTAAATTTGTTATATAAACAATGATGATTGTTAATTTTAAAATTAAATGTTAACAATTTGTTTTGTTGGTTGCATTTCGATGATATTTTTTCTGTGTAAAAAAATAGCTAGATTAAAATAAAAATGGCTAAAAAAAATAGCTAATAGCTAAATTCAATTTTCTTCCGACTAAATAGGATGAAAAATAGCTAAATTTAGCCAAAAAATTGATAAATTGGTATGAATGTTAAAAATTTCACGAATGTTATAAAAAAAATTGGTCTAACTGGCAATACTGCTTGTACATAAAATAGCAAAAATACGAGAGAAAGAAATATCGTGCCGTAACCGCCAAAAAAAAAAAAACCTTAAGCGATATAATATTCGAACTTCATTTTTTTTTACCCAAATCAATTATTTTCGATCGTAAATAATCCATTTTCGTTAAAAAAAAACGAAGTCCAAAAAATGTGTCGCTTAATTTTTTTTAAGCGATTATGGCTCCGATATGCAAGAGAGAAGAGTTAAAATTCTCGCTTCAGTTCACATAACTTGCGACTTTTGCTACTCCTTTCTTTTGCCTCTCTTCACTTACCTCCTAAAAGTACGAGTCGCAGGCGACTTGTCACAGCTGTGTCACCCTTCATGTAAACGTGCTCTAAGAGCATATTTGCAGTATTTTAAAGCATCGCTAGACTAGTTTTAAATAAATCACTTATAGAAAAATAGGAAAATCACATTATTTTATGACAAATAAAAAATCTAAGATTTTAAAGTTTCTCTGGAAATTGATTGAAATTGTTTTTTTTTTATATTTATCTGTATCATGTACATAATTTTGTTAAATAATTTCTAGTTATTACCTTATTTCACTGCCACGTTTTTATTAAATGTTTGTAAAATTTCTATTAGCAAATATCTTTAAATCTATTTAGCTGCAGGATGTTTTAGCCAAATTCAAAATTTACATTTATAGTCAGTTTGCAAGTAAATTTGGTGCTTAAGTGAAAAATGTGTTAATATTGTGTAAAAGATTAATGCTTTTTTCATGTCGCGTCCTGCCGCAGGCAACACAACAGATGAAAAAACTTTTGTTATTGGTTTTTGGAACACTGCAGTCAGTGTTGGCTTAAGCTGGCTTTGAGCATTTTCAATATACGAGTACATATGCCTGGTAAAGGGATTTGTATATTGTTTGTTTGTTTTTTCTTTATTATTTTGGCAAAGATGGATAATACTATTGTCTCCTGGGCTCAACAGAAAAACAATAATATTAAAGGAAGTTGTGCATGAGAGTTAAAACCGGAACTAGTAAATGGCACAGGATATTAAAATGGAATACATGTTTAATAATGTTAAAAAGAGCATAAATAAGCAGTAGGAAAACATTTACATGTGTAATGAAAGAGTTTTCCTTTAACCAAAATAATAATTTAATATTATAATGAAGTGTGATAAAAAAAATTAAACTTTCCAATCATGAAGAAGGAAAACTTTGCTTCAAATCTTATGGGATTCATGAAAATTAGACGACGGTCGAGGGGCTTATTTTTATAACTAAACTTATTTCAACACAGCAAAAACTCATTTTTCAATTTAAATACAAAATTCTCTGAATCAAATATTGATTTGTTAAACTCAAATTTGTAAATTCAAATGCAGAAATTTGTAATAATTTTTTTTCTGATTTCTGATTTTTCCAATCCAAATTTTTTACCGATATTAAAAAGAAAATTATATTTCAACAGAAACCTTTTCTAAACAAGCTTGTTGATTCATGATTTATTTTTTTCTAAAACAATATAAACTGGATAAGTTTAAGCTTCACACATTTATAAAAATTTCTTACGTTCTAAAACTTTTCGAGGATTAAAAACAAGATTATCTGAATTAGAATTTTTCACTCTTTCATTCTTTTTTTTTTTGCATAAAATAAAATTGGAATAAACAACTTCCTGGAGCAGTAACATATGTTTTATTAAACTAAATTTTATTTCAAACAAACGTATGTTTGAAATATTTTTGAAAAGCTTTCGACCGGGCGCTGAAAAATTAAGCAAGCTGTACAAAAAGTTGGTTTTTACAGCGTGCTGCAGTGGCTCAAAATAAAAATAGAAACAAACAAGTTAAGCCGAGATCACACTATCGGCGCAATGTACCGATTTTCGTCGGCTTACTGAAATAAAGTCGTAAGTAAAGCAATAAAATGGCTTTATTTTTCAATTAATTGAAATACAATTACTTGAGTGCGCTTCACTTCAGTGTTTATAAGGCCATATAGCCTTATTTAAGAATTAATTGAGAACTAAATCCGTTTTAGTTTATTAGTTATGACTTGATTAAAGTGAGCCGACGAAAATTGGTACATTGCGCCGATAGTGTGATCTCGGCTTAAGAGTGCTATATGCGGCTGTGTCGAATTTAATATACCCTTCACCGATGTACGTATATGTAAAAAGAAAAAATTTATAATTTTTTGCACCAGTGCAATTTTTAGTAAGTGACCTCTTAGTATTTATCGATTTTAGAATTTGATTCAAATATTTTATTTTCGATATTAGCAATAGTTGAATATTTTATTCTACACTCTGTATTTAAGAAATATTTTCTTATTATTCACCCTTATTCCAGTTGACGATATCGACGTCAGTTTTGGGGGTGCATAAGGTACCCGTCGTCGAAAACAACTGACTTCTGGCGGGGTATTGCTATTTTCTAGAAATTAGGGAACGGAAATAGATTGTCAGTACACAGAAAAAAAAGAATTGTAAATACAACTAATTTATTTGTGAATACAAATAAAATATTATTCAAAAAGGCATCTATAGGGTGGGCCAAAAGAAACCAAGGGGTGTAAAAGTTTAATAACTTTTTTGTTTATTAACTTTTTTTTATTTTTTCTTTCAGATTATATAATATACAAAATGGAAATTTTTTTACACTAAGTATGAAAAATGATGTCTCTTAAATGACCACCGTTTTCAGCTTCGCACTGATGGGCTCTTTTTAGAGCATTTTCCATAACATCTTTCAAAACTTGTGGCTGTAGCGTTCGAATTTCTGCAACAATGTTTGCCTTGAGTTCAAGGATTGTCTCTGGCTTGTTCACATACACTCGCTCCTTCAAAAAACCCCAAAGAAAATAGTTGGGTGCTGTCAAATCTGGCGATCGCGCTGGCCAAATAATTTCCGAATTTCGAGAAATTATTCGCTCTCCAAAAATTTGACTTAAAAGTGCCATTGTGTCTCGGGCAGTATGGGCAGTGGCTCCGTCCTGCTGAAACCACATACCAGGTCTGTTTTCAAGAGCAGGACGTAAAAAATTTTCTATCATAAACCGATACCGCTCTCCATTTACGGTTACAGCACTTCCATCTTCATTCTCGAAGAAGTAGGGCCCAATGACATTTTCAGATGTGATCCCACACCATACTGTACACCTGATGGGGTGCAATTGGCGTTGATGAATGGCTCTTGGATTTTGAGAACCCCAGAACCTACAGTTCTGCTTATTAACAAAGCCATTCAAATGAAAATGAGCTTCATCACTCATAATCAAATTTTCATCTCTGGTTTAAATAATAAAATTCTATTGTTCTAGTTCTCTGTTCAGTTGTGAACCTCTCCATTATAAATTCTCCAAGTGTTGTCTATATAATCTGAAAGAAAAAATAAAAAAAAATTAATAAACAAAAAAGTTATTAAACTTTTACACCCCTTGGTTTCTTTTGGCCCACCCTGTACAACGATTTTTGTAAATACAAACACACATTTGTAACATGAGAAAACAAAATCAACTCAATTATTTCCAAGTAAAATTATTGTGTTATTCACAATTGAGTTGTTAACAAAAAACAAAATTTTTTAATGAATTTGTTGTTTTTCAAATTCTAATGTGTTGTTTTTCGTTGTTTGTTTAATTTTTTTTTTACAAATTTAAAGACGTTTGGGATGAGTCGAACCGGCAACCTCTTGCCTAATAGACTAACGTACTTACCACTCTAGAGCTGGCAAACTATCGATAGTCACGCCATTCGATTTTTTTGATAGTTTGTTGGAAAACTATCGATACTATCGATAGTATAGAATTATTTTACACTATGTTCACACGGCAACACAAACAGTCGTTTTGACTGTTGATATATGGATATGGTTAAAAAAAATTAGGTAAAAATTATAACTGCCTTATTCAAAAAAAGTAATTTTGGCTTAGAATTGGTTTACACAACAAATTTTGAATGAAAATTTGTTTGTTAAATGTTTTTTAAACTTAAATTATTTTTTTCTGAATAAGTCCTCAAATAATTAATTTTATGTTTAATTTTATTCTAATTTTTAAATTTTAAACACACATCTTTTTTTTTTTTTTTTGTTTACAAAAACATACCACATATCGCCACCTTAAATGCAAACAGACGTAACTACACAAAAATTCGAAATCGAGTTTTTGATTGATTATAGTTCATTTTATCAAACTACATGTTCACGCAAATATTTAGAGCTCTGCGATGAAAAATGACGATTTTATTAAAGAAATTCAAACGGACTTAATTACGAATGCATCTAAGCATAAAAGCTTAAATATACTTAAAAAGGAAATATTTGTTTAAAAATATAAGCATCCATACTAACTACAAGTAAATTTCGAAGAAAATTTTCCAGAATACTTTATTATTACTGATTTTGTATCGTTTTTTTGTTTCTCCTGTAAAATATATAAAAGTGTAGTTACATACGTTTGCATTTAAGGTGAAGATATGTACATACTCGTATGTATGTAATAATTTTGTTTTAATACCCACAGCTAAAAAAATTATATATGGTCCATATATTTTTAATATATGAATGTATATAACTATATATGAATATGTATGAATTCATGTATGGAAATGTATGGGATTATACATGCGAAAGGTATGAGATATGAATTGATATATGGACTAATATATGAAATGTATTATAATATATGAGCTCATATATGCGGATCCATATATAGAAATAAGATGTAATATATGGCGCCATATAAAAATGTATGCATACATGATATCTTACATAAGATCGCATTTGCAATCAAAAAAGCTTGAATCTTTTCAATTGCATCTTTTTCTCTCTTTTTTATCACTGGTGAATTGGAAGTCTATGCAAAGTTTGTATGCGTAGAGCCTCAAGGTTTAAAAAATAAAAACTCGTGTAATAAGAAAAATCATTCTTATAGGATTTTATATATTGTGTGCCTATTTAATAAATCAAATAATCAAAAAGACAATTCAGTCATTAAATTATTATTAATTTGATAAAAAGTAACGGAATCCTCAGATATATTAAGAAACAAAGTTCATATAAATGGATTATTGTTTCTTTTATAATTGCACTAGTTTTTAATCTGGGGTCAAATCGTTACATCCGTGAACGTACAACTCGTCACGTAAAAACACAATTTTCGGAGTATGACATACGTGAACGTATTAAAATCCCATTCACTTTATACGATTGACGTATCATTTAATTTGTTTTCATACGATTGCCGATACGATCACGGATGTAACGATTTGAAGCCTGATTTTTTAAATTATATGTTATTTACGAATGTGTGTTTTGTGTTTTTTAATAATCGACTCATATTTTCTCTTAAAATGTCGAATGAAATGTCTTTTAGTTTGTTTTGAATTATTTTTTTTTTCGAACAAATGTTTCATTAAACACAACCTTTCTCCACGAAATCTTACAAAAAATAACTTTAATAATTTAATTTATTGCACAGCAGTGCGCTTTTTTAATTAATATGAACTTTGCATACTATATAGGGAATACACATTCATGTATGAAAATGTATGAATATATATTATCATATATGTCCATATACCCTCATTTTTCGGATCCGAACCATATATGGGATATCATATATGCTCCATACATATTTTTTTAGCTGGGTAGCCAATTCAGATAAATTAGCGATAATTTTTTCTCAAAAAATTCAGTAAGATTCAGAATGGAACAAATTGGTTCGCTCACCAATCAATATTCTAGCGCGAATCGTGAATGTGAGTGAGAGCGAACCTCGATATTTTATGTTTTTTTTTTATTTCATGTAAGTATTATTTAATTATGGTTACATATGTATGTAAGTATGTGTATAGCTGTGTTTTAATGAATTTTTTATGACGTTTAGATACATTTTCTTTGAATCTTAATAAAATTATTTACATTTTGATTCTAGAAACGGACGATTGTGTCGTCCGTTTGGTATATCTATTATTAATAATGCTTCCTTCTAATTATCAAGAGGTGAGCTTGCACGCCATTGCGTGAATTATTTTACGCAAGATGCAATATGAATTCTGGGGCATTCTGTATTATTAACTGAATAAATTAATTTTTTGAGTTATGATGTTATTATATTAATAGAGCGATATATACTTATGTATTTTCAATAGAAGACAACTAATATGTTAAATTTTATCGAGTTTGTTGACAATTTGGTAATAAATTTTTTCAACGATAGTATCGCTATCGAGAAAAAACTATCGATAGTCTAATAAAAACAAAACCATCGATACTATCGATAGTTTGCCAGCTGTATACCACTCAGCTAAAGAGCAAATCGTTATTAGGTACGCAAATAATGAAACACGCAAAACATGATTTCTTAAGGAGGAAGTACATAACTCGCGTTCAATGCGCTAATGCGATACACGCGTCTGTCAAAAAAGTTGAAATGGTGTGTTTTCATAAGGTAAGTTACACAGTGAAGTTTGCGACGCGCGTACCTCGCAAAAAGTTGAAAATTCTTCAACTTTCACGCGTTGTATACAAAATTACAGCTAGTGTTGCCAGATTCATAAGCTAACATACACAAATATGATTAGAAATTAATTTTTTTATTAAACAATGGATAAAAAATGCATTAAATATTTAAAGAAATATAAAACGTAAATGCAAGACGAAAAAATAGCCGGCATAGGCTTTAAATTTTACAACTAAAAAAAACCTCAAAAGCGTGTTGTGTAACTTTCCATTTGTATAGCGTTAAACGTTTAAAAAGCCAGAAAAGCGTTGTCGCGTAACGCGTGGCATGTACTTCCACCTTTATGTTTCTTTTGCATGGCGCATTTCGTTTATATAATCTAAAAATAACTTTGTTGATTAAAAAAAAAAAAAACAAGCCACTACGTTTTTCGGCTTCTTGTCGGAATTTACACGTATACAATACCAACAATAAAAATAAACAACAACATCAGCACATGACCACGTTGAGTCAATCAACAAGCAAGATAAACACCAACACAAACAAAGTAATTTAAATGATATTTTAAAATACGCAGTATTGATAAATACAATATTTAAGTTAATGCCAAATATTATTAAAATTAAAAATTTTGTTCAACAACATGGTTTTGTTGAACATAAATCTTGTATATTTTTTTCTGTGTAGCACAAAAAATTGTTCTCCAGAGCGAGTAAACAATCCCCAATTTTTTGGTATTGTGTTAAAGTGACGCCGATATCGACAACTATAATAAGGGCGTTTATTTATTCTAGTCAACATCGACGTCACGTCAATACAATACCAAAAAATTAGGGCTTTTTGAATCGCTCTCGAGATGTAAAGTAAACTAACTTGCAATAAATTTTCCTGTATTTAACAATCTTTGATGTTTGCAAAACTGTTTAGTGTCTTAATTAAAACATCGCATTGTAAATGGTATATATCGCGGTATTATGTAAACCGTTTATTCCAACAGAATTTTTTTGAATTTTTTCAGCAGCAAGGAAAAGTTGCAGGGAAATGAAATGGAATATTTCCTTTAATTTATTTTATAGTTATTGCAAAATACGCAGGCAAATATTTAACAAAACTCTAATCACATCCTAATCCGCTGGCTCGTAATATTTTGAACTTTACTGGACACATCCGCTTAAAAAAGAGGGACACACGGGCTCTTATACTCAACACTCCAGATGGGACTACTTGAAAATACTTCCCCCCCCCCCTTTTTTTTATTATCATTACTAACGTATTATTTATAACTACCACTAAGTTTATGTCCGACACTGGTCGGGCCTAATAATTTTTTTTATAGATTTAAGATTTGAATACTTATTGTTAGTTCATATATGAAGATACAATAAATAAATACAGGGTGGGCTAAAAGAAACCAAGGGGTAAAAAAGTTTAATAACTTTTTTGTTTATTAATTTTTTTTTATTTTTTCTTTCAGATTATATAGACAACACTTGGAGAATTTATAATGGAGAGGTTCACAACTGAACAGAGAACTAGAACAATAGAATTTTATTACTTAAACCAGAGATGAAAATTTGATTATGAGTGATGAATCTCATTTTCATTTGAATGGATTTGTTAATAAGCAGAACTGTAGGTTCTGGGGTTCTCAAATCCAAGAGCCATTCATCAACGCCAATTGCACCCCATTAGGTGCACAGTATGGTGTGGGATCACATCTGAAAATGTCATTGGGCCCTACTTCTTCGAGAATGAAGATGGAAGTGCTGTAACCGTAAATGGAGAGCGGTATCGGTTTATGATAGAAAATTTTTTACGTCCTGCTCTTGAAAACAGACCTGGTATGTGGTTTCAGCAGGACGGAGCCACTGCCCATACTGCCCGAGACACAATGGCACTTTTAAGTCAAATTTTTGGAGAGCGAATAATTTCTCGAAATTCGGAAATTATTTGGCCAGCGCGATCGCCAGATTTGACAGCACCAGACTATTTTCTTTGGGGTTTTTTGAAGGAGCGAGTGTATGTGAACAAGCCAGAGACAATCCTTGAACTCAAGGCAAACATTGTTGCAGAAATTCGAACGCTACAGCCACAAGTTTTGAAAGATGTTATGGAAAATGCTCTAAAAAGAGCCCATCAGTGCGAAGTTGAAAACGGTGGTCATTTAAGAGACATCATTTTTCATACTTAGTGTAAAAAAATTTCCATTTTGTATATTATATAATCTGAAAGAAAAAATAAAAAAAGTTAATAAACAAAAAAGTTATTAAACTTTTACACCCCTTGGTTTCTTTTGGCCCACCCTGTACATGCATTACAAAAAAAAAAAAAAATTATAGTTATGACTAATCTTTAGCGATAAATTTAATTTTTATCTCCATTTACTAAAAATTAATAAGAACTCGTTACAAGCTGTCAAGGAGAGACCATCGGTTTGAAACATAACTGTGCTGAGAGCATAATAGGCAACATGGCACAAACCTTCGTTTATATTTCAATTAGATATCCATAAAAAATTTAACATATACAGTAATTTTGACTTACCTGCACAATCAACTTTGCACGACTTTTTGTGCAGATAAGTCAAAAATGCTGTTATCTTAAATGCACTTACCTGCCTAAATGTGCAGGTATACAATTTTTGACTTCAGTTTAATACACATACATGGTTGCATATTTATGCAGCCACATTATTTTAATGTGTGCAGCTAAATTAAATTTTTTATATGAGAATAGTTTAAAACTGCCAAAAAATATGTTAAATGCGCAGGATACAAAGTGCAATTAAAAAAGGATTTTGAACAATAATGACAGAAAAAATATATTTTGTGCAGTTAAGTAAATGTGCAGCTAACATTGATTTTTTGTATGAAAATATTTTAAAATTACTAAAATTTTAGGGCACTTATCTTAAATGTGCATGTATAGAAAGTGCACTTAAAAAACGAATTTGTATGGAATTTTAAAGAATAGTGACAGAAATTTATAATTTTAGGCAGTTAAGTCCAAAGTGCACTTAAATAAACGGCAGCTAAATCAAAACTACTGTATTTCTAAAAAAATCTTGAAAAATTATCTTCCTAAAACATGATATATTTTTTGCCCAATTTTTTTTTTTTTTTTTTTTAATTTTTCACCCTGGAACAATAATTTTGATTTTTCTGTTTTTAAATACTAATTTATTTCTTTCTAAAGCTTAGAAAATAATTAATTACCAAAGAAATAATTAGTTTTGTTTGTATGCCAGAAAAAAGTTTAAGTGTTCCAGGCCTGGAGCCTATGTCTTTTATTTTTCTAATTTTTATGCCAAACTACTTCTTTTTAAAACATAAAGTATAAATATATACTTTGTAAAAAAAAAAGTTGACATAGTTACTTTTATATGCATTAAAATTAAATTTTGCAACCCTGGAATCATCCTTTTAGATTTTCCTGATTCTGTTCAATATATTTCTTTTAAAAATATATAAGATGTGTTAAGTATGCAAAGAAAAAAAATTCAGTAAAGTGCGACTCTGACTCGCGCACGAAGGGTTCCGTACGAACACTAGATATGTAATTTAATACAAACTTCATCCTATATAATATATAGTTTTGGCATTTTTTCGTTTTTGGGATATTTTCGGTTTTTTTGTTTTGGCGGTTTTTGCGTTTTTTCGGTTTCGGCGATTTTTTTAAGTTTTGGCTCTTTTTTTAGTTTTAACACTTTATTTTCTTGTTTTGGCGATTTTTTTCCGTTTTTGGCGTTTTTTCATTTTGGCGATTTTTTTTTTTATTTTTGGCGATTTTTTTCATTTGTGCGATTTTTTTTTATTTAATTTTTTTTTTAGTTTTGGCGACATTTTCGCGTTTTGGTGATTTTTTTCGATTTTTGGCGTTTTTTTTTTCATTTTGGCGTTTTTTTATTTTGGGGATTTTTTCGAATTTGGCGATTTAATTTAGTGTTAGAAATTTTTTTTTTAATTTTGGCGATTTTTTTCGTTTTGGCGATTTTTTTTTGGTTTGGCGATTTTATAATTTTTGGTTTTTTTAGTTTTACCGTTTTTGAAAATTTCAAGTGTTTGCCTCTTACGGTTTCCAAGATATAGCAAATTGTCAAAACTACATAGTTAAAATTGCATTAACTGATGGACCACCCTTTAATTTAAATGTTTTTAAATTTTAGTGTTAATTGTTGTAGTCTGTATAAAAATACACTAATTTTACAAATTTCAAGTTTCAATATACAATTGTATGTACTCGTATATTACATGGGATTTTAACATTTTTCGTTGCTCGTTTTGGAACACCCTTTAATTTTTAATTCTCATGTATTCGTTGTTGTAGCGGCCAAGGTTCTACATACTGTGTACAAATTTCAGGTCCGTAGCTCTTACGGTTCCTGAGAAAATACCGTGTGACGGACAGACGGACAGCGTAGCGAAAACAATAGAGTTCCTTTTCACCTTTGGTGTACGGAACCCTAAAAAAGGAAATAAGGAAACAAATTAGATTTATAGTTAATTTTAATTATTATTCGAACTCCATTTGTTTCTATATTTGTGATTTGAACGGGCTAAAGTTCGTATCGCTTTTTAAGCCAAATTACATGTGATAATTGTAAAATTGTGCAAAAAGAACAAAACGACAATGGTAAGACTGTTGTAAATATAGTGATGGTAAAATTGAGCTTACAATACAAAAAAGCTTTCAGCAAATTGAAATACGATGAATCAAAACAATTCACATATTCCATTTGCAATAAAATGCTAAGTATATAAAGCAGAAATCTACATCAACTGACACCACACACAGTGGACCAAACACAAAAGAACGCTGATGATGAAGGTTTAGTGGCCTTCGAAAACGGCTGGCTGTTCCGTTCAACTATGTGTTGTTAGTCAGAATATTTACAACAGACTTTGGTGTTATTTGTTCATTAATAATTATCACATGTAATTTGGCTTAAAAAGCGATACGAACTTTAGCCCGTTCAAATCACAAATATACAAATTAGATTTATTTAGTTTCTTTAATATCAAAAAAAAAAAAAAAATCAAAGTTTCCAGCTCTGGAGCTGTGGTTTTCATTTTTCTAATTTTCTGCACCAAACTTTTCTTTCAAAAGCATAAAATATATTCAATTTATAAAGAAAAGATTATCAAACAGAATTGTGGCATAAACACATTTTACATAAAAAATTGACACAAAAAATTAGCCCCAGAAAGCAGTCGAGAGATAGAATCTATTTTAGTTTGACAGCATTTTTTCTTATTCTCTCCCATTTAAATAAATATTCTCTCAGCAATGCTACCATACTTTCAATAAATTTCATACATTTTGTATTCAAAACAACAAAGAAAAATAATCACAAAAGAAAATAAAACAAAAAATGAGAGAGCATTTGAAGTTACTGCCGTAGATTTTATTATGGACTTTGTTAATTTGACAGCGATTTTTCCTGAAGTTACGGACTTATTTTGTTTGATCATAAAGAAAAAAATAATTTGACCTATTTACTTTTATATAACACAAAAAGTGCAAGTTTCCCCACCCTGGAATCATGATTTTAGATTTTCTAATTTCTAATACCAATATATTTTTTAAGAATATAAGATATGTTTAATTTATAGAGGAAAAGGAAAAATTAGTTTTATTAGATTACTTTTATTTAACAAAAAAAAAAATTAAAGTTTTCCAATCCTGGAACCAATCTTATTCATACTGAAATATAATATATATATATATATATATATATATATATATATATATATTAAGTTTTCCAGCTCTAAAACCGTCTGCTCGATTTTGCTAATTTTCAATACCAATATATTTCGGATCATTTCTGTTACACCAGTCTCTAGCTTTTCTGGGAGCTTCGGAAAAACGATTTCACGTACAGGCAGACGGACAGACGCACAACGCTTTATCGTCTTCCCTATGAATAAGGATCCCGAATATATATAATTTATGCGTCGCTTATTGATTGATATTGTGGAAATTACACACGGAATGACAAACCTATATACACCTTTTACCATTTTTGGTGAAGGATATAAAAATCGAAAGTGCTTCCATTGGAAGAAAACGGAAATATTTTGGATTTTTTACAAACTAGCAAAAAAGTACCGAACGTCTACCTGTCATAGTTTCCCCTTTGTACACACCTTTCGATTTCGAATTTCCAAGAATCCCTAAGTGGATCTATACATTGGAAGAGGAACCTACACACAAATTTTAAGGACTCTAGCTATAGTCGTTATAACGTTACTCTGTCATGTATACATACATATACATATATACATAGATAAAAATCCTTAATGCATTAATGTGTTTCACCACAGCAAGCTACCGACTACCAAATGTCAAAGATAGAATGCACATGTTTATATGAGAATGATTCTTTTGAAGACAGCAAGGCAACAGGGCGACATGTTGTTGTCTATGCTAATTTTGTCGTTGTAGTCCAATTAAACTAATTTCTATTTCTTTGGCTACAATCAAGGTGTATCTAACTAGGTGGCAGCGCTACTTCAGCTGAGAATTTTTTGCTCTATGTGCTTTGTAGCTGAAGAATGTCAAAAACTTCGATTTTGTTTTGGTTTTAGTATAATAATTTTTGTGCTTTTGACATTCTTCGCTCCTTTATAAAGCTATGGTTGCCGTATTTTTGTATAACAAATCCTTACGCAGTCACCTGTATAATTACACCATGGCTACAATGAGAAAATTCAGTGTTGCCAGTATAATGCAAAATGTTGAATGAATGATTTTGTGCAATTATTTCAAATTATTTAACAGAAACAATATCCAAAAATTGATGTAAAGAATAAATTGATTCGTTTTTGTATTTTTACGTGAAATAAGTACATGCTAAAAGAGTAATTAAATTTTATAAATGCAAAATATGTGAAAGTGGCAATACTGAATTATGTATTTGTACTTGAATATCAGCTGCAGATGATGCTGCTGCCGTCTCCAAAATAATTAAGTAGCCAGCTACTAGGTGACAAATGCTCTAGCGGCATTTGAAGTCGTGTGTTCGTGTAGCCTGCTGTGGTGAATCTGTTTAATGCATAAAACTAAATACAATATCAATAGTATTTTGCTCTTAAATTTGCACATTCATAAACATCAACAATCTGACAAATGTCAATAAAAAAAGAAATTAATCAAAATCTTGTTAATTTGAACTCTCGATTGTTTGAACTCTTTCTCTCGTCCCCTGCATATAAAATTATCGAGAGTCTACTGTACTTCAATTGAACGTACGTACGTACTTGTCTTACATACTCGTGTGTTATTGTTCAATTTCTAACAAAAATAAAAATATGTAGCAATAAATTAAAATAAGAAATATGTATTTATTGCTGAAAACCAAATCTGTTAAAGGTAAAGTTTAACGTAAAAACACATACACACATACAGACATACATTTGGTATTTAATGTTATTTCATAATTCTAATTATAGAAAATTCTATTCTTTAATTTAAATAATAAATAAATAAAGACCACATAAACAATGACGTCTGCGTCTCTTTCCTCCCTTTAATTAAAACAATTAAAAGCATCGTTGTATTATTAAATTAATAATAAACAGTGAAGAGTGAATTTTGAAAAGGACAACAGGCAAAGGTTTATTAAACAAAAGGGCTTAAATAATTAATAAAAGTAGATGGGAAAATCTAATAAAGATACTGAGAACAGGAAAGTTAAAGAAGTAAGCTTAATAAACATGCTCAACAACTTCGACAACTATTAATTAGAAAATATTTTAGGATTTCATTAAATTAGTTAAATTTTCTTAGGAACACACACAAATAAGAACCGGCAACGGTGGGTGTCATAATAATGTTGTTTTTTTTTCCTTTTTGCTCACTGACATCAAATGTGGCCGGCGCATAGTCAAGGTTTCTAGTTTGGTTTCGTTTGATGATTATTTGTCTTTTATGGTCAGTTGCAGGAAGTAGCACTCATTTTGTGCAGTATTTATATATGTAGATGTTGAAGCTCGCATTCAACCCACAAATAAGTTCACAAAAGTTGGTTGCTAAAGGAAACATTCATTTCACTGCATGTTGTGGGTAAATACCGAATTCATGAGGAATCTTACATAAAGAAAGACGAAAATTAATGAAAAGCTTTTGTATTTACGATTGATCTAGCAAGTAATTGTATTCAAAAGTCAAATGTAATTGAAATATTTTTTTTGTAAACAGAAAGTATGACTTCAAGGGAGGGAAATTGTGATACACCGATAAAATTAATTTTCCAATTCAAACACACAATAATTATCTGCATCAAATATTAATTTATTCAATTTAGGTCCTACAAAGAAGTTTTTTAAATCAAATGCAAAATATTTGTAATAATTTCCTTGGAAAATTTTCTAATTTTTTCAATAAATGGTTTTATTCCATAAAATTTTTCACTGATGAGGACAAATTTCACCAATTTATTTAAATATTAATTCATATTTTGAAGTAATTTTTCCATACAAAAATTAATGAAAATCGACATTTAAATATGAGTTTATATTTAAATAGAGTTGGAGAAATTGACCCTAAACATGTTTAATTTAATTAAAAGATCTTTATTTAAAGTTTGTTTAGAACATTTTTATTTCACCAACTTGAACAACGAAACACAAAAAGTATGGTAAAGTTTTATTTTGTTTAAAAATATCGGTTAGAAAAGTATCGTTTAAAAAAATCTTTAAAATAGCCTGAGAGCGGGTTCTTTCTTATTTTAAAAATAAATAAATATATTATTTGTATATTAATCCTGACTGTTTTTTTTTATTTGGGAAACTTAAACCTCGTAAAATTTGCTATATAAAATAAATTCAATAAAGGGCGACTCTGACTCACGCACGAAGGGTTCCGTACGAACACTAGATATGTAATTTAATACTAACTTCATCCTATATAATATATAGTTTTGGCTTTTTTTTTTTCGTTTTTGGGGTTTTTTCTTTTTTTTTTTTGTTTTGGCGTTTTTTGCGTTTTTTCAGTTTTGGCGATTTTTTTAAGTTTTGGCTCATTTTTTAGTTGACACTTTATTTTCTCGTTTCATCGATTTTTTTTCGGTTTTTGGCATTTGTTCATTTTGGCGATTTTTTTTATTTTTGGCGTTTTTTTAATTTTGGCGATTTTTTTCGTTTTGGCGATTTTTTTTTAATTTTCAGCGATTTTTTTTTTAGTTTTACTGTTTTTGAAAATTTCAAGTGTTTGCCTCTTACGGTTTCCAAGATATAGCAAGTTGTCAAAATTACATAGTCAAAATTGCATTAACTGATGGAGCACCCTTTAATTTCAATTTTTTTAAATTTTAGTGTTAATTGTTGTAGTCTGTATAAAAATACACTAATTTTACAAATTTCAAGTTCCGATATACATATGTTCATACAATTGTATGTATATTACATGGGATTTTAAGATTTTTCGTTGCTCGTTTTGAAACACCTTTTAATTTTTAATTCTCATATATTTGTTGTTGTAGCGGCCAAGGTTTTACATACTCTGTCCAAATTTCAGGTCCGTAGCTCTTACCGTTCCTGAGAAAATACCGTGTGACGGACAGACGGACAGCGTAGCGAAAACAATAGGGTTCCTTTTCACCTTTGGTGTACGGAACCCTAAAAATGGCAACAGTAAATGGGTGACATATTAAATCAATAATCAGCTGGCTTTGCACATTGACCCACGTGTAAATAGAAAAAGGTTTTTCTACTTATTAGGAGGGGTGCTAGGCCAGATAAACTTTTAAACTTCGAAAGGTTGCCTGCCTACCAGCAGCAGGAAAATAAAATGTCACTTGATATATTTAAAGTAATAAATTATTTTCCCATAAATGTTGAAGTGCGCCACATATGTATAATAACAACTCACGGTATGTTTGTCAAACACATGCATTGCACTGAAATTTCTAAATATCAATACGTTGACCAGCGGCCTTACCTGACCTTTCTTAAAAAAAATTAGGTATGGAGTACATATATTTTGATTACCCTCTTTCTGAATCAAACGTGTTTCACGAAATTTATTATGGTTTCTAGGATATTAAGCATTTATTATGCTCCATATAAACTATTTTTAGATCTAATAAGTATTATTTTGCTGTACACGCTGCTTGGCGATTGCGTCAAATTCATACAACAAGGTACAAAGTAAAGTTAATATGAAACACTAAAATAAAATAAAATAAATCTTAATTATGCATGTTTGAGTATAGCATAACTCATTTAATTTCATTCCTTACATTAAATACACTTCAATTACTTGTTTTTCTTGTGTAAGCAAATCGATAGCTATAAAGATTACTGCACCGCCTTCTTAGTCGGCGTTAAACGATCGACTTATTTCTCTGAACAGCATGAAAAATAAATGTGAAGCATTTATTTTTGTCTCAACAACAAATTTCTCAATACTCAGGAGTAAAGTATGCATATGGAGTACAAAAAACTATTGTTTGAAAATAAATTATGCATGTGGCCTAAAACGTATTTTTCATTAACAATAAAGTAATGTTAACTTTTAACTTCTACTCATGAAAGTTCACAAAAATTAAAATTTGTCTTCAAAACATGTACCGGAAGCAGTGGTGCAAATACAAAATAAATCCATCGGGTATATTTTGAGAAAACTTCATGTAAACCTTCTATGTCGTTTTTCTCCACTCTAACTTTTTGGCGTATGCGCTAAAGCAATTCTAAGGCGATATTATGTCGCTTGAATTTGAGCCTCCGCCGACGATTTTCTCAAGAACCGCCGATAAAATCACTCGGTACAGGTCTCTGTACATAAACAACTTTTGACATATGAGCCAACAATTTTATGTATTCGCCTTGAATTAGGCAATAAAAAGTAGATCAGCTGTATTTTCAACTTGACCTTATTAATCGGGCTTGGCCATAACCATAGAAACCAATTAAATTGACCAAAGTACAAAAAAAAATATGGCATTTTTTGTTGCCGTGGGAGGATCGTATGTGAAAAGCAACTGATTGAAGATACTAAAGGCTCAGTTAGCCGACTGTAATGTAATGTAACTGTAACATAGAAAACAGCTGATCGACATTTTTATATGAAAATTAGGTTACGTTACATTGCATCTCTATAACCATTTTCATTACTTTTCACATAACAAAATCGATCAGTTGTTTCTTGCTGTTGCAATTACTTTACATTACAGTCGGCTAACTGAGCCTTAAAGCAGAAACCTACGTCATGATGGCCCACAGCTACTGAGCTTAGCCGCCGATAATTTTAGTCAGCTGCGGCGCCGTGAAAAAAAGTTTTGCTTTTTTCGCCTGACAAACTTATGATTTTTTTAAAATTATTTTTTATCTTGAATTTGATTTTCATGTTTTTTGTTGATACACTTTTGAAATGAATAAAGCTTAAATTAGACGTGCCATAGCCATAATACCATAGCCATAACCAAACCAAAATTTAATTGGTTTCTATGGCAATGGATATGGCGTTATGGCGAGTCACCTATAGTCAAATACGGTGTTGCCCATAAGTTTGGTTCGAACTGCTGTTTTGTGTGGTTATGGCTATGTCACGTCTAATTTAAACTTAAACAAATTAAAACATAAACAGCTGTTTATGGTTATGGCAGCAGTAATAGGTGAAGCAAATATATTTTTGACTGTGGCAATGATTATGTCTATGACACTATGGTATGGCACGTCTGATAGAAGCTTTAAATATGAACTTAACTTGAATATGTTTCTTTTAAACGTGATACTTACATATTCCAAGATATTGTTTTAGAGTAAGTGCAACTTTAAAGTTTCTTAATAAAGTTATTTAACGAAGTAATTTTTCAAAAATTATCTTCATAAAAGGAACACAAAAATACGTTTAAATATTGTAAGTACTCGCCTTGTTAACTGACTTTCACATTTCAAACACTTTTCTTTCTATTATCTTGTCACAAACAATTTCGCAAATTCTTTAAGCAACGTAACTGCAGGCACACTTCAAATGTTGAATGCAAGGCGCCCCATTTTCAAATATGTGGAATAAAAAACTTCCTTGTATGTAGTTGTATATAAACCAGGAACAACGACAAGGATACTAGTTTATTTTTTCTAACTATAGAAAGTATTATAGAAGCAAAGGGCTACGTCAGGTCATAACATTTTTTTTTTGTTTTTCAATATTTATTCGGTTTAATGTCCTGACTGTCCTTAGTGGCAAAGAAAGAATGAAAGAAAAAAGGAGCACAGAAAACATATCCAACATGTAGTCTTTTAATGAAGAAGATTACATCCTGTTAAAATGAGAACAATGAAATGAATAGAAAATGAATATGAGTAATAATAAAATCGACAAGATTTGTGGCAGTTTCCGGTGTGAAACACAAACAAAAGCACCCACAACTTTCTGTAACAGAGCATCCTTCATCCATCCATCCATTCATCCATCTATCCATGTCGTCTGCAAGTATTTGGAAACCAAATAGTCCTTCAATGGAATCTAATGAATTCTCATGTGTAACTTTGAAAGAAAGAAAAAAGAAAAAAAAAAGATTGAATTAATAACATTAGAAAGAAGTATGGTAGTATAAAAGTAAAATGAAATGAAAGTTTTAGCAACATTATTAAACTTTTTGTTTCTGCTTTTTGTAGTCGGTTGTAAAACATTTTAGATACTCGTACTTTGTGTGTAGTTGCTTTTTATGCTGTTTCTGGAGCCAATCAGAAACTCTCCTCTTACAAGTCCACACACTTTAGATATGCATGTACTCGTATGTATGTATGTATATGTGAAAGTGTAGCAGCGTACAATTTTTTTTTACCGATAAGTTTCAAATTTTTCAAATTGTATTAGAGAGAAACATGTATTTATCACTTTTTTGTTCGTTGAGTTGGAAAAGTTTTGTTTTTATATTTATAATAAAACAAGTTTTGAATATGAAACAGATGCATTTTCTTAACAAGTGTTGAAAAAACTTTTTAAATATCAAAATAGGTGAGGAAGTCAAACTAATCGGTCACAAGAGTAACGTAATCGGTGAAGTTTGTGATACTTGTGCATAAGAAAAGTTTGTGTAACTAACTATTTGAATTTAAGTATTTTTTTTGTTTGCCCTAAAATTGGCTAAATGGGGCACTAATGTATGTATGTATGTATATGTACATTAGAGTGGCCGTTAATTGTGTGGAGACTTTTTTCTTGATTTCTTCTACTCTCACCCCCCCCCCCCCCAAATCAGTTCAGTTTTGTGTAAAAAAAAACAAAAAAATTTCATACCGATAAGTTGCGTTTTAGGGGGTACGTCCCTCAAAGTTGGCATTCAAGCCCATTTTTCAATGTAATTTTTTGCATATGACTATCTTTTAAAAAAATCATTTTACAAGAATATGACATATGGCAATATTTTAGCTCTTCAAGTCAGCAAGATTAGTCTCAAAGAAAGTTATTCGCTAAAATTAATATTTTAGAAAATAATGAGGAAAATAACCATCAAAATACCAAAAATTTTAAGTGTAACAGAATTATATTTATATGGAAATTTTTTTATTTTAAGCATGTATTTATTACAATAAGAGCTTATATATATTAAATTATTTCATACATATACATATAGTCCAAATAAAGCTAAAAAAAATTGAATATATTGACTTGAGGGCCAACTTTGAGGGCCGGACAACTTATCGATATTAAACTTTTTTTACATAAAACTTAATTGATTTGGGGGATGAGAGTGGAAGAAATCAAGACAAAAAATAACGGCCACCCTAATGTACATATCTGCACACGTATAACACGCATAACAGATGTACTTGTGTACATTAGAGGCCTGCGTAAACAGTCTTGAAATTAAAATACGTCTTGTTTTTTAAATGTATTCTCGTGTATATGAGTGTTTGTAAAGAAGTAGTGTCTTCAGATGTAGATGATAAGCTATTACCATCTTTAAGGGATGTTTTTTTTACAAAACAACTCTCAAAGCGATTAGCTTGTCTGTGAAAAACACCCAGGGTCTATGGTGGGAATCGAACCCACGACTTTTGGACTGAGAAGCTAGCATCGCTACCACTCAGTCACACAAATGTGAATGCATGTGTGCGTTTGTATGAGTGCAGAAAAATAAAAGACCATACTCACAACGTACATGCACGCCGTTTGTATACCCGCCCATGCGTAGGAAGAAGAAAGCATCACAAATTCTTTCCTCAAGAAGTATTCTCTTCTTTACTTCTATACCTGCAATAACTGAAAAAAATGCCTTGCAAACAGTGTTGTTTAGGGTTTATTTTAAAATACTTCGCTGTAGTAAAACATTTGAAAAATCCCTCATGTCTTGAAAGTTCTTTTAAATGGCCTTTTGCAGGGGTCTAGCGTACATATATTGTAGATTACAGATGTTTACCATATCGGGGCTCTAGCTGGGATAATTTGACTCTTTCCATTGACGTACCTTTGACTTTTTTTCTCATAGAACTTATGTGTTACTACCCAATCTCTGAAATAACAGAGCAACGGATGTGCACATATTTATGAAAGGAAACAGGTCAGCGTCACCTGAAACTGCCCTTTTAAAATATGATATAAGTAAAGCCTTTCGGAGCGGAACTTCTAGGTCTGACCAGAAGCATGTTTCTGGTACCAAGCTGCTCTAAGCTTGGCTGTTGGGCCAAGAACTTGATGTGTGTAGCGGTCATCATAATCATTTATCAAAAATGTCGATTTCGTCCCACACCACGGTGTTAAAGGGATGATGTTGAGCTGTGCGGACTAGGTACTGGATCGTTGTGGGCTCAGTCATACGTCTGGCTCTGATGAGTGATTAAGATGTGCCGGTTAATGGTGAGAAATTCTCTTGGATACCTCACTGTGGCTGTAAGCAATTACACTCGTGACGTGTGATCACGGAGTACTTGTATAAATTGAATACGAAAATTCGAACAACAAATCACTTACGAGCTCGGTGGAAACACTTCGACGTGATTTACTTAAAGCTACTTGATTTAAAGTAGGTGGAAGCATACTATTAAGTATTGATTGCTGCATCTAGCTAATTTTGTTTTTGCACTTTTTTTATTAAATCTAACTAAAATTAAATTGCTATTATTTGGTATTTGCTAAACATAAAGTATTTATGGCACATACATATTAGTGTCCTGCACAAGACTATTTATAAGACCTTTCAAGACATAAGAGATTTTTTCAAATGCTTTACTACAGCGAAATATTCTAAAAGAATCGCTAAACAACACTGTTGGCAAGACAAACAACCGAAAAAAATGTCTTGCCAACAGTGTTGTTTAGCGATTCTTTTAGAATATTTCGCTGTAGTAAAGCATTTGAAAAATTGCACAGTGTTGCTTTTAGAATATTTCGCTGTAGAAATCATTTGAAAAAAATCTCTCATGTCTTGAAAGGTCTTATAAATAGTCTTGTGCAGGACACTAATACATATGTATGTATGAGTTTTTTCATTAATGTCAATTTAAGTGCAGGATAATATAATATTTATTTTTCATGTGAATCAGTTTAGTGCTCCTTTGTGATTTTGTGCTTGTGAAACATTTTAGTTGCCTGACGATTCAATTTCAATTCGAAAACTGATAAATTTGAATTTGGGTTGGCTGGTTGGTACGTTGGCTGCTTGTTTGGCACAAAGTCAAGCAAAGTGTAAATGGAAGAAAATAATTGTAAGCAAAACATTTTCTCCCCAATGATACTAAATTGCACATACTCACACAAACGAGCTCACATTCGTTCTTGTATACTAACGCGGCGGCAATGGGTTGGTGGCAAAAAAAAAAAAAAAACGGAAAATTCATACTCTCATGCACCTCATTGCCATTAAACGGGTTAAATAACGGTTCTTTGTTTATACAGGCACACATACATACGCGCCCACACAAAAGTGTGTATACATCACACAAATGTGTTTGCATGTATGTGTGTGTGCATGTATCCTGTTATGTGTGTTTGTTTATCTGCACATCATAGGCAGCTGTAAGCTGTCGCTTATACAGTGCAGTTCGATTATAACGAACAGTTTTTTTATTAATATTGCATACAAATTAATACACCAAAAGGCAAATCCCGTTGTAGCGAATTTTATAAATAAAACGCTAACAACGAATACAACAAATAGCAAGTTATTGCTATTCTAAATAGCTTTATTTGTGGTTTATTTAACTTTACTTTTAAAACAGAAAAATTAATGAGCCTACTTATATCAAGACTCAAATGTTGCATAACATAAAAATATTCGCCTACGTTCTACATTCGTAAAATGAAATTAAAGTGAAATTTTCTCTTGGTTTGTGCTCTCAATTTCGTAAAAGTAATTCAAAAGGTAAAATTTTATTTTCAGTTTCTTTCAAATGAAACTGAAGTGTTCTGCAATTCGATTTCACTACAAAAAAAAGTAATTTGAATTCAGCAGCAAACAACATTGTGAAAGAAAATACTTTTTAGTAAAAATTAAATTTGTGTAACTATTAATTGCAAAAATTCCAAAATGTAAGCAAATAAATGATATTTTTATATAAATTAATTTTTTTAACGATTTTATTTGTGTTGCGTTAAGAACATAAACCCGTAATAAGAGGAGGCGTTTCTAAAATATATGGAAAAAAATCCGCTATTAGCTAAAAGGTTCTGTAAGTGATTTCGTCAATGCTTTTAGAAATTTTTAGCAAACTTGCGATTTTTCGCGTTTTTCCCAGTTTTTGCGGCTGCTATTAAGTTTTTGCGAATTTTAGCAATTTTTTTTTACCGAATTTTTAGCATTCCTTAGAGTTTTAGCGATTTATATTAAACGTTGTGACTTGTTGAGCATTTTTAACAAATATCTGTTATTTTTTCGAATGATGTAATTTTTGCAAAGTTTTCGGTTTTCTTTATTTATTTTGATTCAGGGTCTTAAAATTTAAATTTTTGCAAGCTTTGGCGAATTTTAATAATGTTTTGCGCTTTCTGCCGAGTTAATGACTTACCTTACAGATTTAGCAAGTCTAACCAATTTTAGTTTAGGACTTGTTTCCAATATTGCCAATTTTCAATATTTTCGGGATTTGTGATTTATTCAACTTTTAAGTTCAAGACTTGATATAGATTTTTGCATTTATTTTTATTGCAAATAAATTATCATAATTTTTTTTGCTGTGAATATAACGGGTGTTTTTTAGAGGTATAGAACTTCGAATTGAAATAAAACACAAGAAAATCGTTTTAATGTCCATCAATTTGGCTTTATTGGAAGGATAATTTTATGCCATTAATGTTTAAATATGATTTCGGGCATGTGGCCGCCGCGGCTGGCTCGAATAAAGCCAATTCTACAGGTCCAATTTTCAACCACTTTTTCGAGCATATGGGGCCGTATGTTGGCAATAACGCCACGAATGTTGGCTTCCAAGTCCCCTAACGTTTCTGGTTTGTTGGCGTAGACGAGCAACTTCACATATCCCCAAAGAAAATAATCCAATGGTGTCAAATCACGCGATCTTGGTGGCCAATTGACAGGTCCATTCCGCGAAATTATGCGCTCATCGAATGTTTCCTTCAATAAATCGATTGTGACGTGCGCTGTGTGGCATGTAGCACCGTCTTGTTGGAACCACAACTCATCCACATTAATGCCATCCAATTCGGGAACAAAATAGTCGGTTATCATGGCTCTATACCAGTCTCCATTAACGGTAACTGACTCCCCAACATTATTTCGGAAGAAGTATGGCCCAATGACTCCACCAGCCCATAGAGCACACCAAACAGTCAGTTTTTGTGGATGTAATGGCGTCTCAAGGGTCTCATGTGGATTCTCTTCACTCCAAATGCGGCAATTTTGCTTGTTGACGTAGCCATTCAACCAAAAATGAGCCTCATCACTGAACAAAATTTTGCGATGAAAATCAGCATCGAGATCAATCTCATTTTCGGCCCATACACCAAAATCACGACGCATTGCATGGTCTCGCGGCTTTAATTCTTGCACAAGCTGGATCTTGTAAGGTCGCAAGCCAAGATCTTTGCGCAAAATCTTCCATAAAGTTGATGGACAAAGCTCCAATTGCTGTGCACGGTGGCGAATCGATTCATTCGGGTCCTCTTCAACACCTTGCTCTACAGCGGCAATTGTTTCTTCGGTGCGCACTGTTCGACGTCTCTGCGGATGCGTATTATCACATAGAGTAAACGTAGTGCGAATTAACCGAATTAATTGCTCTGATGGACGATTATGTCGACCATAAAATGGACGGAGCTTGCGGTAAACTTCGCGAACTGAACCATTATTTTCGAAATAAATTTGCACGATTTGCAAGCGTTGTTCTTTTGTCAACCTATTCATGATGAAATGGCAAACCAAACTAAATATTAATCACTTGACAGCTGACAAAATGGCCGCCAGTTAAAAAAGTGATGCCAACTTAAAGTTCTATACCTCAATAAAAAACACCCATTATATGCAAGCGATTTTTGCCAAAGTGAATATTTGCATAATTTGGTATCCATGTGATACAAAAACATCCATATCCAAGAGACGAATTTACGCATGTTGTAAAGAACTTGCCTATAATGCACAAAATTGCCGGCACCCTAAAAGCTGGTTATAACGGAACTGCACTGTATACATTTGTTGCTGTTATTGTATCATCACAGAATGCCAATAATAGCCTAAACAAATTGTTATTAATTCCTTTAATATATATCCTTAATTTTTTGTTTTTTTAATGCTTTTCTTCTTAATTTTATTTATTTTATCTCTCCATCACATCAAAAACAATTTAATACAGTCAAGTCGCGATAACGTGAACATCCCAAAACATGAACTACTTAGAAACGTGAACACTTTTTTCTACGTGAACAAAATATGCATACTGTTGTTTTAAATATTTTGCATGTAGTATGTACTTCATTTTCAAATTCGGGGAATAACAAGAATATTTTAGATTTATGTGTTAAGCTGGGTTCACACGATTGGCACAATGTACCAATTTTCGTTGGCTCACTGCGATAGAGTCATAAGTAATAAGCCAAAATGACATTATTACTTAATTAATTCTTGAATAAGTCTATATGGCTCTATTAACAATGCAGTGTGGTCCAGTTGTGTAATTATATTTATATTATTTATTTATATATTTATTTATTTATATTTTTATATTTAGTTGAGAAATAACAATAAAAATGAGATGGTTGTTAATAAATTTATGCCACTGCTTGCAATTTCGATTCATTCATATGATTCACTAAAGCAATGAATCGGTATGATTGTTTTGAAAATTTCTTAAAACCCCTTCTGACAAATATACTTTTATGTAATATTATAAAATCAAATACATAGCTAGCACATTTTATTTTATAAATTATATTAATACGAGAAAAGCTATTAATTAATACGCAATATTTTATTAACTTAAGAACTCATCTAGTAAACGTGCTTTTATGAGTCATTTGATTAATATACAAAACAATCAAACAACAGTAAGAATTTTTTATTTATTTTTACTAACAGCACTCAAAAAAAAGGGAGTGAGTTAAGGACAGTCAGTCAGTTGTTGGAGAGGTAACTCTGCAAGCAATATCATTAGTACATATTGATGTTAAAGAACAAAGCAAAATCATTGTAAAAATGAGTAGAGAGCGAAAGTGAATCAACTCATACAGTTCTCTGGTATGTATGTATGTATTAGTTTGTTGTGTACAAGTGTAATCACCCTTACGGAAATTACGTTAACCTTAAACTAACTTTAAGCTAACTATTTCGCAACTAGTACTGACTGACATTTGAATTAATTTTCAATGTAATCAACAGACTATTTTAACATTGCGATGTCCTAGGCTGTAGTCAATTGTCTCACTCTGCATTACTTTCAGCTAACTTAAAGTTGATTTTTTTTAAATCACCTGGCAGTCAGTAAATTAAAATAAATTTTCTGGGGTTTGAATATGTATCATCACACTTTATGTACTCAGCGCGCTACCACTCAGCTAAGGTACCATCTAAAATAACATTAGTAAAATGTTAATATAAAACTGTAATGAGTTTCAAAGTAGCTGTTAGCTCTCATCAAATTTGATTACGTACTCAACTTAAGAAATTATTTTGGGGTTGTTCTGGATGACATTGCAGTTAGGTTTCAGTCAGTCTAAGAAAAGTTAACTATAAGTTAACTATTCTCCGACAGCGCAATTATATAGGTTGTCAGCTGATTCCTTTCACAAAGAAAGTAATTGCAAAATATTTTATACAGAAAAGAACGACACAGAACGGCAACGAAAAGGAAAAAACTAGTGGGACATTTAAAAATGTTGATTTTTTTAATTGCTGTTTCACATTTACTTGCTCAACACCCTTGGTAAAAATTAGTACACTTTATTGCGAGTTCACTGTATAACGAATCATGTGCCTTGTTATCAAATATTAAACAATGTGTAGATGTGAGTACAATTAAATTTTACTAATAACATTTAAAACATGCTTATAAATCATAAAGACAGATTTCGTTCGATGTCAGGAAATTCTTAATATTTTTTTTAATTTTAATTTTAAAGCTGATTAATGACAATATAATTGCACTGTGTGTCACAATATAAAAAAGTTAAGCATACTTTTTAATATTTCTGGCCTAGCTTGTGGGACTACCTGAGTAGATCCTTTTATGACTTTGAAAAATATCACAGTACAACATTTTTGAAGTCATTGATTCGGGACTCAATTCTGACAATTTCACGTGAAAGTAGTCCCAAAATGAAGAACTTGTGCATCATTCGTTTTGTCTTCTTACCTGCTAAAATATTTTTAATATCGATTTGAAGTTAGTAACTATCGTATAGGGGAATTTTTCACGTTTTAGGCTTTTTTGTTTGACATAACTCGAGAACCACCTAGTCCGATTTAGCTGAAACAAATTTAGAAAAATTAAGAATTACAATTCCTCTAATCTGTTCTTATACCGTTTTCCTATGTGTGCAACACTTTCGAAGTTAAAAATTAATGTATGAAGGGAAAAAGTATTTTTTGCCTAAAAATTAAATTTTTTTTTTTTTAAATTCATAAAAAATCAAAAATGCAAAAAAGTGTCAAATCTAATTACTTTCGCATAAAGCCACGTAACCTGTGAGTAAAGTGAGAAATTTTTTGAGATAATCGATGAATAAATTTATTCCAATAATGTTATGAATGAATATACACAAAACTTAAAATAAAAATTCCAATTTGTATTGCAGCTATTCTTACACAGAAAATATGGAATTTATGGAATCTATGCATAAAAACAAAATTTAAAACATTTTCAATTCTAATTATAATTATTGTCAATATAAATTCTTGTGGTTCTGATGATCTGATTTTCTTCGTAGGTTGTTGATATTCGTGGTCTGAGTTTGCGTCGTCATCGATTTGTGTTAGCGGTTGTCCTGTATTATTTTCAATATCGGGTGTCCAATCCGCATCATTCACGTTGGTCGGATTGGTGAAAATGGTTTCGGCTTGCAGGGACACAGTATCCAGACTCGGAGGTTTAGGTGCATCGACATCAGCAGGGCAGTTAACTGGAATTGTGCCAGTAAATGCAGCAGTCTATACTTTTGTTTTCAATTGTTGTCTGTTTAATCCAGGACGAAAATTTATGCATGCGTAGCACCTGGATTCATCATGTCCAGTTGTGTCTTCCACCCAAATTACTGGCTTCATAAAAGACAATGTTACACCTCCTCCATGTATCCAATTTACAAGGGTATTATAACAACTTTTGCACACTGTGTTCGGCATAAAATTTGAACCACTTAAATCTGCTTCATCAAAATAATCACAATACGCTTTTTTGAGTTTCTCAGTACACAAATTTTGTCGATAGTTTTTGTTTTTTTTTTAGGACGATTTGACCACAAACGTAACAAAAATTATCCAATTTTGGGCACTTGTTATTTTCCATATTTATATATTTTATGTTTTCTTGTTATTCACTTTTAAAAAACTGGAGAAAAATCACTTTTACTGTTCGCTTTCGTCGGCACTGGCTGAATGACAAAAATCGATCAACTATAAATACTACGTATTTTTCAATATTTTACTGGCAGGTACTTATAAATGGGCGCATGTTTTAAGGGTACCTGGCTATATACCTGATTCACCACTTGTACGTTTCAAATTGTGTAAAACTTTCCAAATAATGAATGAGGGTGCAATTTCTGTAAAAAAATCATACAGGTAGTCACCGGAATACCCCAAATACAAATAATTAAAACAGTCCACTATCCTTTTTTCCATTTAATTGTTCACGCACATTTATTAGCGTTTATTGCTTCGCAGTGATAAAAATCAAATAACCTTTTGCTTATTCCTTTTTTTTAATTAGATTCGACACTTTTTTGCATTTTTGATTTTTTGTGAATTTAAAAAAAAAAACAAAATTTTAAGCAAAAAATACTTTTTTCCCTTCATACATTCATTTTTAACTTCGAAAGTGTTGCACACATAGGAAAACGGTATAAGAACAGATTAGAGGAATTGTAATTCTTAATTTTTCTAAATTTGTATCAGCTAAATCGGACTAGTGGTTCTCGAGTTATGTCAAACAAAAGAGCCTAAAACGTGAAAAATTCCCCTATACGATAGTTACTAACTTCAAATCGATATTAAAAATATTTTAGCAGGTAAGAAGACAAAACGAATGATGCACAAGTTCTTCATTTTGGGCCTAATTTCACGTGAAATTGTCAGAATTGAGTCCCAAAATCATATGTTGTACTGTGTATGATATCGAGAAACGATCACTTTTTCTTACTTTGTGCACAAAAATATTTTTAGGTAATTTTGGCACAGATTTTAAAGTTTATTGTGGTATTGAGTATTCGAGAAGTTAGACCTAGTAGAAACATAAAAAAAATATATATATACCATAGACAAAATCGAAATTTCATATATTTATTTAACGCGTTTCGAAATTCAAATTCTTCAAATTCAAATTTAAAAAAGTTTTTTTTTTGTTGCTGGTTAAGCACGTCTAGATACATTTCGTTGCTGCTTAAGTAACTCATCAATAGACTTCAATTTTATTAAAAAAAACTCAATACATGGCCAAATTAAAAATTTGAATGTCCTGCCCTGTTTGGCAACTAGGCACTTTCTTCCATTCTATATCGACACAACTCTTTCTTTTATACAGGGTGGGCCAAAAGAAACCAAGGGGTGTAAAAGTTTAATAACTTTTTTGTTTATTAATTTTTTTTTATTTTTTCTTTCAGATTATATAGACAACACTTGGAGAATTTATAATGGAGAGGTTCACAACTGAACAGAGAACCAGAGCAATAGAATTTTATTATTTAAATCAGAGATCAATTATTTTAAGCTCATTTTCATTTGAATGGCTTTGTTAATAAGCAGAACTGTAGGTTCTGGGGTTCTCAAAATCCAAGAGCCATTCATCAACGCCAATTGCACCCCATCAGGTGTACAGTATGGTGTGGGATCACATCTGAAAATGTCAGTGGGCCCTACTTCTTCGAGAATGAAGATGGAAGTGCTGTAACCGTAAATGGAGAGCGGTATCGGTTTATGATAGAAAATTTTTTACGTCCTGCTCTTGAAAACAGACCTGGTATGTGGTTTCAGCAGGACGGAGCCACTGCCCATACTGCCCGAGACACAGTGGCACTTTTAAGTCAAATTTTTGGAGAGCGAATAATTTCTCGAAATTCGGAAATTATTTGGCCAGCGCGATCGCCAGATTTGACAGCACCCGACTATTTTCTTTGGGGTTTTTTGAAGAAGCGAGTGTATGTGAACAAGCCAGAGACAATCCTTGAACTCAAGGCAAACATTGTTGCAGAAATTCGAACGATACAGCCACAAGTTTTGAAAAATGCTCTAAAAAGAGCCCATCAGTGCGAAGCTGAAAACGGTGGTCATTTAAGAGACATCATTTTTCATACTTAGTGTAAAAAAATTTCCATTTTGTATATTATATAATCTGAAAGAAAAAATAAAAAAAGTTAATAAACAAAAAAGTTGTTAAACTTTTACACCCCTTGGTTTCTTTTGGCCAACCCTGTATTTAATATTTAAATTTTGCAAGCTTTCTGCTTATACAATTCTTCAAAAAGTATTTAATGGATAAAACATTTGTTATTCGAAAACAAAAAAAAAACAAAAAAATTTTTATTATAAATTATGATGATAAAATATTATCTCTTAAAAATTTTCAATGGCTAAAGCCGTTGAAAGGACCATGAAACCAATCTGAAATAAAAATTAGAAAGCAACAACACAACTAATAGTATATTATAAAAATAAAAGCATAAAGAATAAAAATATTCATGACTTTATTAAGTACAATAAAAACATAATAAAACTCCTAAAAAGGATGCGAATATGGTTTTTTATGTTCAATTCGTTTTAAATGCTCATAAAAAAGTATTTGAAGATTAAAAAGTAAAGTGGATTTTCCCTTAGAGGAATTAACATTATTTATTGCAGGGATGGAACACATAAATATCTATGTATATTTTTGTACGTTTTCAAAACTTTTTCAAATGTTATGCTTTGCAGCAAATGGTTTGCATGAGCTGCTAAGCTATCTTGAAATATTCAGTAGGATAAATTTTTTATAGATTTATATATACTGCAATTGTTTTAAAATTTTATTACGTTTTTGCCTTTTAAAAACGGTTCGAATATTTACAATTAAATAAAACATCAGCAGAGTAATCAACACTGCTATAAAGAACTTTTAAACATACAATGTTAATATATTTTTTGATGGAACACCACGATGTTAACTTTGCTATTTACACAAACAAGACTGCCCGATTAGCTGATGCATCTTTTTATGCTTAACAAAAATCTTTCAAAAAATTGGTGGCAACAATCGGAAAATCACCGCACTTTCAGTAGCTTTCTATCATTCATGCCTTTAGCGGGTATTTCAATTCGTTCTGTGGGCTGGTCTGTATGTACGCTGACAACAGAGCCTGTAGAAGCATTATAAAGGGTGATTTTTTTAGCAACTTTCTTTTTGGCATCACTATTTTTGGCAACTCAGCTGTTTTCATGTATCATGTTACTGTTAAACATGTTCAGTTTGGTCTAAATTTAACCATGAATCGACTTACAAATTAACAATGCCTGCAGAATATTAAATTTTATTATCAAAATTCATGCTCGGTTAAGAAAGTGCATCCGTACACTTCTCCCATTTTATAGTAAATTTGGGTGACCTTCTGAGGCGGCTATTTAGAATCTTGTGATTAAATTTCGCACCAAAATTACATTATTGAACATTAAACTACCAACACGCATACGTACAGTGCGGACAGAGGAAAATATCGCATCTGTATCCGCCAGTGTTGTAAATGACCGTGAATTATCGATTCGGCACCATTCGCAGCAATTAGGCCTCTGTTGTTCCCCCTCCCCTCACCGCTCTCCCATAAAATTTCACAGCTGGACTTCTTGGACATATGGTTTCAGCAAGACGGTGCCACATGCTACACAACACTCCGAAACAATGTCCCAACTGAGAGGCGGGTAAGGTGAACTGTTTATTTTACATTTGAAGCCGGTTAATTGGCCGCCTATATCGTAGGATTTAACGGCTTTAGACTATTTTTTCTGGGACTATGTTAAGGCTCATGTCTATAGGGACAAGCCTGCAACACTTGACACACTTGAAGACAATATTGGATAATTTATTTGTGAGATACCGCCGATATGTTGGCGAGAGTATGCCAAAAATGAATAAGCGTATGAACCATTTCAGGCGTACCCGCACTTAACATATACATGAAATCATCTTTAAACATTGAATTATATAGATAGTTCTAACGACTCAAAAAAAGATTTCAAACATTTCTCCAAATTTTATGCGTTTTTTTTATAAATCAAATCCTAAAGCTCTTAAAAAATCACCGTTTAGTTCTTGTTGGTATTTGTGCCTAGAGTCTGCATTGGCTTATGTGTTTGTGTGTTTGTATACTCGTATTTCTTAATTAGCAGAAAGTGTAACATTTTAGATGTTTTTATATTTTAAACGTTCATTTGATCATCGTCTTGTATGTTTATGGGCTTTTGTACTATGTTATTTACATAATAATATCTCGATCATTTTTATTATTATTATTTTTTGTTGCAATTATCCGGTTTAATCAATTATGCGACACTGTTAATTGATTCACTAGCACAATTGCATACTTTTTAATATAAGCAGATAAATCAATTTAAAATTATAAGCAGATAAATCAATTAAGCGAAAACTACTGCATTATTATTGGTTAATCTGAAGCATAGAAATTTTGGTGAAGTTCTTAGAATGAGAATCACACTGCAAGATCCAATAACGGATACCTCCGTAGGCGGATATCTCTAATGAGTACACGATTTTTTAAGTCTCTAGTATATGACAGTTTTTAAATTGATCAGACAAGAACACTCTCCTGTATGCTATTTTTCTATAATATTTTTTTTTACATTTTTAATATTGAAATATTCTAAAAACCGGTTTTAAAACTGTTTAAATAGTCAAACCCGAAACAAAAATTACCCTAACCAGCCCAAAATTTAGTTTTTCGGAGAAAATCCGAACTAAATATAAAAAACCGGTTTCGAACCGGATAACAAAGTTTCATTGTTTGCCGCTGGTAATATAGCTTTCTATTGGTGAAAGAATTTTCAAAATCGGTTTAGCGGTTTGAAAATCCGTATCAAATATAAAGAATTCGATTCCGAACCGGATAAAAAATAGCCTGTATTTGACGCTGGCAATGTAGCTTTCTATTGGTGAAAGAATTTTGAAAATCGGTTTAATGGTTTGTGCGTGAAAGCGTAGCAAACAAACAAACAAATTCACTTTCACATTTATAATATTAGTAAGGATTAGTAAGCATAAGGATATGTCCTACTAAACAAATAAAAATTAAACCAAGCGAAAAAATTCGAATAAATATTGTTCAATATTTGTTCGGGAATCTAAAAAAGTTCGAATGTTTGCTAAAGTGAGTGACGATAGCCTAGTGAATATGTGCTAGTCTATTAGCTTGGACTTACTCTGTTCGAATCTGATTTGATTGCTGCGTATGTTAAAGAATTAAAAAAAATATATAATAAATTAAACTAAATCAATTAGAAAAACGATAGTAATCTTAAAAAAAATACTTTTCTGCTGCCTTTTTGGCGATATAGAAATTAGTTCGATATGGGCTCACTTTTGATATTGCTAGCGAATCTTTGGCGGCATTAAATATTTTTTTAAACAAAACTGAGCGACAGGTAAACTTTTTTCTATGAATTTTTAATGTGCTGTTCTCGATAGTTTTACACGATAAATGTTCGAGATATATTCAAAATCGATATCATTATCAAAAGTCTGGGACGATTGGGACGTAACACTATTCCCAAATACCAAATCAAACAAAACGTTCATATGCACATACATACATATTTATATAAGTATGTATTAGTCTCCTGCATAAGACATCTTATAAGAACCTTCAAGACATGAGGGATTTTTCAAATGTTCTACTACAGCGAAATCTTATAAAACAAACGTTAACAACACTATTTGCAAGAAATTTGTTTGAGTATTCTAGGTATAAGAGTAAAGAAGAAAACACTTCGTGACGGAAGAATTTGTGATACTTGCTTCTTTCTACGCATGAGCGCGTCTACAAACGTCATGCATGTATGTGTGTATGATTTTTTATTTTTCTGCGCACATGCAAAGGCACACACATGCATTAACATTAGTTGTATGCGGTTAATCACATAATAGCTTACCAGCTACATCAATGGTCACCAAGAATAGAAAATTCTTAAAAGCAGCACAGAACTAATACATGTTTAGTGCTGTTCCACTGGAAAAAAATCGCTCTTGTAAATGTTTAATTGGGTATATGAAAAATATTTTTATGGGTTAATTTTATATGAATGAACGTTTATATGTAGTGGCGCCTAAGACTTTTTTTTCAATTTCTGGATACATACTCGACACTCAGCATCTACAAAAATATTTAAGCCAAATAAAAACTTATTTTTTAACTCTATATTCCACATATTTTGTCTATTTTGTATAGCAATAAAAAGTACTGTAATAAAAAGATATAAATTATATAATTTATTTACATAAATAATATAGAAAAAAGAAATTAAATAATTTTGGTGGTATTTGTATATTCTCGGTGTATTTTTTTCATAAAAAATGCGACAGAAATCTGCTCTTTTTGTGTGTTTTATGCTCTTGCTTTAGATTTTTGTTAGTAATTGTGATGTGTACGTATGCAAAGCAGAATGCTAGCAGAGCCCTCAGGGCAATGGGATGGTGGACTATGATCTACATACATATTACACACACACTCAAACGTACAATATGAAAAATAACAAGCATACACTAATCAACAGTACTTCTTTTGAGTGTTTGTTACAAACAAGCTGTCTTGCGACATCGCTTGTTACAACTGATATACACATACACGAATACATCCATCGTGCTTCGCTTATAGTACGACAGCATTTATTATTGGTTTAGTATAATACATGCGACGTGAATACATTTAAAAATCATGACGTTTTTACATTTCAAGACTGTTTACGCAGCTCTCTAGTATGTATCTGTATTTACGTATTAATTTTTGTTGGTTTTAACCCTTTATGACGTCATCTTGCAGATATGCAACAAAGCATTCCATCCTCATAAAAAGCATTAAATACAGACAATTGTTAATTTTATTTTAATGCTCATTTCTAATTTCAAAATGTAAAATTCGTTCTTAATAAAAATTTTACCTGCTACATCACAACAGGGGGCACACCGCGGCACTCGTTATCGAACGAAATTACGAAATATATCTATAGAGTTTATATGGAAATATTTCTTTCGATTTGAAGCGGCCCTATCATCAAATCAATGTTACCGTAGTGCAATTTTTTAAAAACTTATTTTGCCCGCGTTGTAATTCAATAAATTTTGTGAATGTTCAAGTCAATTATTGTCTATATTGTTAGAATTATTATCAGCAAATTTATTTTTGGAACTTGTATTGCCAAGATATCTGACCTTCTTTCCCTGTAACAAAATTTTTACTTGTGCTACGAGCTCTTAGAATCTGTAGAAAAAATTATTCTCTCGATGTTGTGTCATAAAGGGTTAAGTCTTAGCTTTAATTTGGTATCCGGCTATTTAATACAAAATACAAAAAGAAGTCTAATATAGAAAAAAAAATATTTTTATAAATTCTATTAGTTTGTTTATTTTTGTTCTGCACGAGCATGAGTTTGTCTTCATGACAAACATTTCACCACCTGCTTTAACTTGGACCAAAAAGAACTGACAATGATTTTCTGCCGCCATAGAAACCAAAATAAATAGACAATAAAATCTGCTCACTGTGGGCATATAAAAGTAAGGAAGAGCCAGCAGCTTAAAGTAATGAATTCAATGACTTTAAACTTTCGTTTTATTTTTTACAGGCCGTTGGTTTCATCAGTATTTGAACTGAGAGGGTATGACTTTAATAATGCACAATAATTAATCCTACCATATCCTATTTCGTTCAGAAATTTCATCCAAATGACTTGCTCACTCAACACTTGCGAAAAGAACATTTTTTAATATATTTTTTTGAGTTGTATATAAATTAAATTTTTTCCCCTTTTTCCTCTAAAACTAGGTTTTGTCATTTATGACTATGTATGTTGCTATACAGAAGCGACATACATAAGAACTTCTACTGGGTCGATTATGAATAGCAACTGAACATCAATTGCGTTACCAGTTGGACAAAAAACTGTTACCCACAACAGCTGGCATATGTATACATATCGTCGGGTGGTTATTGGTTTGCCGCACAGTATATTTAAAATATATTATTACTGCGGCAAACCAATAACCACCCGACGCTATATCATTTGCTGAGCTATTTGTTAAGCGCTTAAAATTAATTTTTATTTACATGAAAGTCCAAGCCTTTTTGCGAACCGAAACTCGTAATATTTGTCGACATATTTATTCGTTTGTGGTAACGATAATGTAATTCTGTAATTTCTTTTTTACGATAGTCTCCAACATTTTCTTAATCGCCATTTAATTCAATATTATATGATATCTCTGCATAGAAAAAGTAAAAATAAGCGAAAAGCATAAAGAATGAAAAGGAAAAACTAAATGAATTTGAGCTTGTGATTTTATTTTATTTTCCTCCAACCGACAGCGAATATCGTTAAAATATGTTACTGAATAGCAAAGTCGATATAAATATTATCGTTATATTTCTTATAGCGATACGATTATCGTAATAAAAGTTACTGAATCCAGGTGCTGATCATTTCCAATATATAATTAGTGCTTCATGACAATCAAACAATATTGGCTGCCAGCAGTCATGTCATTTTTTATTGATATTTTTTGTCTTCTGTTTGCTAAGTGGCAACCGAACTGAAATATGCTTCCCATCCATAATAGACCCACTAATGTCTTCATTCCTTTGTACCCGTTCACAGAAAAATGCAGGAGGCTGTTTTTACATTTTGGAATCTAATGGCAGAAACAACAAATTAGAACTTTTGTGAATTAATGCTGAATTTTTTCCTTGGCATTTCTCTGTGTTGTTTTCAGTTCGTTACAGTTTCGCTTTCATTGTCGTTTTGGCTTTTTTTTTTTTTTTTTTTTTTTTTTTTGTTTGTTTAAGATTCTTTTTTCGTTTTGGTTTTCTGATGGTTGTCGTCTGGTTGTTGGTTTTTTTCTCATCCCAGGTTGCCATTTTTGAATTAAAGTGAATTCTTTGACATAAACCAATTGGAATTTTCAATGATACTTACAAACATACAATGATGCATACAAAAGAGTTTGCCTTTTATTTAAAGAACATATTCATTTTGAATTGTTTAAGCATATACATAAGTACATATTTTTGGTATTGCAGCAAAATATGGTTTTCTAAAATGTATGAGTTTATAAATATTTACGATTAATATAATTCAGTTAAAGTAATAAATTATTTTAATTATATTTTTATTGAGTTCTTTTTGGTTTATTTTCTTATGTTTGTTAAGAGCTCGAGGTCAATTGTTAACAAACTGTTAACGAATTATTGAAAATAAATAATAAAGTATTAATAAATAATTCTTAAAAAAAACCGACTTCAATGCAAATATCTGATAGAAGATAAGAAGAAGTACGTGAAATATAAAATTAAATTTTAATTAAATTTTTTAAATGCAAGTTTGTGTGATTTTGTGAGCTCAGGGTCCCTCCGCCCATTTTTTAAATGCAATATTGTGTGTTTTTCAGAGCTCAGGGTGCGCTTTAACTCTAGTAAAAATCGGTAAAGTAGAACCATTTAAAATAAAATATTCAATTTTAATGGGCGTGACTCAGCCCATTTGTTTAAATGAAAGGTGGTGTCTATTAAGTTTCGTAAAAATTGGTTAAGTAGAATCACCTGAAATATAATAATAAATTTTAATAGGAGTAGCCCCATCTCATTTTCTCAGCTTTAAAATTATGTAATTACAAAAACCAAAGGTGCTTGCTAGGTTTTGGAGCAATCAAATAAGTAGAATATCATAAAATCAAATTACAAAATTATGGGCGTGTTCAATCTATTTTATTTTTCTGCACCTTTATACAATTAGAAATCCATTGGATAACAATAAAAGTAATTATAAGGCAAAATGAAAAATAAAATCTAAATTTAACATTTAAGAAATCTATTATTTTAATTTGAAATTTATTTGTTGACTTCTGACAATATGTCGAATAATAAATTTCTTAAATGTTAAATTTAGATTTTATTTTTCATTTTGCCTTATAATTACTTTTATTGTTATCCAATGGATTTCTAATTGTAAAGGGTGTTTTTTATTGAGGTATAGAACTTTAAGTTGGCATCACTTTTTTAACTGGCGGCCATTTTGTCAGCTGTCAAGTGATTAATATTTAGTTTGGTTTGCCATTTCATCATGAACAGGTTGACAAAAGAACAACGCTTGCAAATCGTGCAAATTTATTTCGAAAATAATGGTTCAGTTCGCGAAGTTTACCGCAAGCTCCGTCCATTTTATGGTCGACATAATCGTCCATCAGAGCAATTAATTCGGTTAACCATGGATCGTTTTCGCACTACGTTTACTCTATGTGATAATACGCATCCGCAGAGACGTCGAACAGTGCGCACCGAAGAAACAATTGCCGCTGTAGAGCAAAGTGTTGAAGAGGACCCGAATGAATCGATTCGCCACCGTGCACAGCAATTGGAGCCGACTAACCGACTATTTTGTTCCCGAATTGGATGGCATGAATGTGGATGAGTTGTGGTTCCAACAAGACGGCGCTACATGCCACACAGCGCACGTCACAATCGATTTATTGAAGGAAACATTCGATGAGCGCATAATTTCGCGGAATGGACCTGTCAATTGGCCACCAAGATCGTGTGATTTGACACCATTGGATTATTTTCTTTGGGGATATGTGAAGTCGCTCGTCTACGCCAACAAACCAGAAACGTTAGGGGACTTGGAAGCCAACATTCGTGGCGTTATTGCCAACATACGGCCCCATATGCTCGAAAGAGTGGTTGAAAATTGGACCTGTAGAATTGGCTTTATTCGAGCCAGCCGCGGCGGCCACATGCCCGAAATCATATTTAAATATTAATGGCATAAAATTATCCTTCCAATAAAGCCAAATTGATGGACATTAAAACGATTTTCTTGTGTTTTATTTCAATTCAAAGTTCTATACCTCTTAAAAAAACACCCTATATAAAGGTGTAGAAAAATAAAATAGATTGAAATCGAATATAAATTATTTGCTGGGTTTTTTGTATTAGTTTCAAAGCCTACTACGCTTATTTTTCTTTTGTGATTTTCAAAAATATTATTATTTGTGAATTCTCAAATAGTTCTTGAAAGTCTGTGCATAAGATAAGAGATTTGTGACTATTCAAAATGTGTGGTTGAAGTCTACTGATGATTTGTTACAGCAACAATGAAATATATAGACAACGCTGAACCACCAGCAAATAAATTAAATTAAAACAATGAGTAGTTTTATATTCGTTAATTCGGCTTTTTTTTAATTTCTAATTTTGACACGAGCATTGAAGGCTTTGTCATGAAGCTTACCAGTTGGATTCAGTCCGCGTCCTCGCTTGTTTAAATAGTAATTCTAAAAGAAAATGTATTAAATAAATAACTAAAAAAGCTAGCGGCAAAATTAATAGTATTAAACTATTAAATCAATGGGATTAACATTGGTTTTTGTGTAAACTATTAAAATAATTATATATCTTATAGAAAATATAATGTGAAATGTCCCATTTAAAATTAATAGGGACACCACATTAATTTGATACTGCGTTTTCGCTGATTTTTAATATGGTGATCACATTACTTTAATAGTTTTTCATATTGATATATATATAATAGTTTCAAAATAATTGTTTTAATAGTACAAGGCTATTAAATTCCTATTGTTTTAATGTGATTTGGACCAAATTTTGTCCCTGTTAAATTAATAGGGACCCTTTTGGCGAATTAATAGGATGCTTTTTTTTTGAGTGTTGAAGAGAATTCTTTAAAAGTATTAAAATTCTCAAAATATAGATGCAAAATATATGATTGGTTAATATTAATTAAAAATTTAATTAAATTGTTTTTACCAAAAATTACAAAATTTAATTCAGCTAAGATAATTGAAAATAATTCAATAAGAGGCACTAAGCTTTTGGATACATAAAAATGATAGAAAAAAGTTTTGAAACTAGAACCCGATACTTAAATGTTTAAAAATTTTCACGTTCAAGAGCGTATAAATATCTTTTTGGAGTCTCCATAAGTTACACGAGAAAAACTGTTCATATATTTTGGTTTCCTTGCTGTGTAACTTTTTTTTTTTTTTGTTTAATAATATCGCTACTTTATTGCAAAATAGTCATATCTCAAAAATAATTCGTCATATCGTATTTTATCTTGTGTAAAAAGTTCATACAAATTCTTAAAAGCAGTAAAATTCTTTCATGCATCTTTGTGCAAAATTTCAAATTCATTTTCTGCAAAATTAACTTTTTTTTTTGAATTATCACTGTCTTGCAATTACGGAGCGATATGTTTGTATTCTGTAACATTTTTATAATTTTAGTGAACATTAAATTAATGATGGTATAAAGGACCAAAAAAATAATATTATAAAGGATATTAAAAGTTTTTATATCCAACCGAGACCAACATGCATGAGCTGAACAACTTTTTTCTTTATTTAAAACAAAAATACACACATATATACATTGTATATTTTAAAATTATTTAATGGTTGTTTTTAAAGTTTTTGTTTTATTCAGTAACTGAATTATTTGTTTGCCTTAAATTGTCTTTTACACCATCGTTTATTGTCGTCACATTGTCATTGAGTGGCAATGAACAGCATTAAACACACTTTTAATGAATGCACGTACTTACGCTTATTTGTAAGTGAAAAAAATAGGAATTTTTATTTGAATACTTTTACTCATTATTCGTGTTTGTTTGGTTATTATTTTCTCTCACCTCCTTTCTTCTTTTTCATTCATTTAAATATCACTTGAAATGTAACAAAGGAAAAGATTTTTCCTTTCAATTGTATTTCGCTTAATATTACATATTTTTTATTTTTTAATTTTTGGCTGTAATTAAATTAACGAATGAAATACAAAAGTAATGGAATTTGAATTTAAATTAATGAATGAAATACAAAATTAATGAAATTTGAATTTAAAGGAAAGAAACATCTGATCATGTGACTGAGAGCTTCAATAGTTAGCTGTTGGTTGTTGGACTTGTTTGGTATAAATATTTATTGATCAAATATACTTATTTAAATAACTTTGCTGCTGATTTCACATCAAAGAGTAGTTTTATATTTATGTAAGTATTATGCTGAAATTATATTTATTTGCTAAAGCATTAGTGGCAGTGACTTCAAAAGAAAATTAACTAGTAATAAAGAGAAAAGGGAAAGAAAATATCTTTTTTTGAGAAATAATCCTGAAAGAGCAAAATGTAAATATATCTGATATAATAATCTGATTTCTGTACTTAATATAGAATATAATTTAAAAAGCTTAGAGTTCTACAACTTAAGTACATATATGTATATTTAGAATTTAATATGCATTCTGTTTTGCATTAACATTATGTATTTGCCTTTCATTTATACTTTTTTATCTTTGCTTTTCTTTTCAGTTTCGTTTTCATTTTATGTTGATTTTTTCTTTTTCTTTTTGTAAGTATGTACGCAATATATTTTTTTTAGCCAGCAGTAGAGATGATTTTAAAAGTGTTTGTTTTTATCCTTAAGGCAACAATAAGCATGACCCATTTATTTGCCAGCAAAATACAAAAAGAAAACTCAACCATACCAACGGAATGTGGCACGGAAGATGCTTGCCGTTGCTTGATGCAGCAAAAACCCACATTCATGCTCATACATACTCGTACATAAGTACATAAATCCATCCGCAATTTGTATTAATTCAGACTATTCTTTTATTGTCGTCGCTGGCAGCTGCCTCTGGTCTACATTGAAAAGGAAGCTGACACCATTGTATTGGGCAGATTTAAGTGTTTTTCTACTTTTGTGCTTTAGGTCTGAGAAGAGGCTGAATAAGAATTCAGCTTCCTGGCCGTGCTAAGGCAAACAGAAGACAAAAAAATTTATACCTACACAAATAAGCCAAAGAATAATAATAAAAGTATTAGAATTATAAAAATGTATTTTATAGAAATTAGTATGTAGTACGACTACAAAAAATTAAAAATTATGCTTTCAAAAGAATGAATATAAAATGCTAATATAAAAAAAAACTTAACGGAAATAAAGCGGCTTTAGTTATCGCATTAAGTATTAAATACGAATTAAATAGATAGCTAATGATTTTATATATATTATTTTATTAACAATAAGGTTATTAATATATTACTAAAAAATAGAGAGTTGTTACATTACCATAAATAAGCATTAAATATAAAAAAATTAAATATAAAATAGTAGTATGAATTTAAAAAATCTTATATAAAAAAAGATTATAATGCAATGATTAAAAAAATATTTATGTATTTAATAACTAGATTAAATAAATACTAACTTTATTTTAAATCCTACATATTAAAAGTCAACATTTATTTATTTATTGTTGATTTATTGACTTGCCTTAAACTATTATTATTTTCAAAAATAATAAGGGTTTTCATGAGATCTCTTAAAATTCCCATTTGTGCAATTGGGCAAATTTGCGAGACTTGTTTCATGAAGCCCTTTTTCAACTTTTTCGCAAACAGTAAAATAAATTTGGATGAAGTGTCAAAAAAATTAATATAATAATAATAGAAAAATTAAATTTCTATCAGTTTTTAAATTAAATACATATGTATTTATGTATATATATCTATAAAAGTAAAAACTGTGTGTATGTATTTAAAAATGCCCCAAGGAAGCAGATTGCACAGCTTAAGTTTACGAGTGAAAATTGTTGGGCAAAGTAAACAGGTTTGTGTAAATAAATTTCCATAAAATGTTTGATACATTATTTACGAGAGTGTAAAAATGCACAATTGCACAGTTTACGAGACTTTTGAACATTCTCATGAAAACCCTTAATAGTTTATTTAAATATAATAATAGCCTATGTGAGAAATAATAAAAAACACAAAACAAACCAATTCGGTAATAAAACATAAACACAATAAATAAAATAATTAATATCTTCTACATTAATTATTTTGCATATAAAAGCTGTTTGTTTTTTTTTATAAAGGGTGTTTTTTATTGAGGTATAGAAATTTAAGTTGGCATCACTTTTTTAACTGGCGGCCATTTTGTCAGCTGTCAAGTGATTAATATTTAGTTTGGTTTGCCATTTTATCAATAAAAGGTTGACAAAAGAACAACGCTTGCAAATCGTGCAAATTTATTTCGAAAATAATGGTTCAGTTCACGAAGTTTACCGCAAGCTCCGTCCATTTTATGGTCGACATAATCGTCCATCAGAGCAATTAATTCGGTTAACCATGGATCGTTTTCGCACTACGTTTACTCTATGTGATAATACGCATCCGCAGAGACGTCGAACAGTGCGCACCGAAGAAACAATTGCCGCTGTAGAGCAAAGTGTTGAAGAGGACCCGAATGAATCGATTCGCCACCGTGCACAGCAATTGGAGCCGACTAACCGACTATTTTGTTCCCGAATTGGATGGCATGAATGTGGATGAGTTGTGGTTCCAACAAGACGGCGCTACATGCCACACAGCGCACGTCACAATCGATTTATTGAAGGAAACATTCGATGAGCGCATAATTTCGCGGAATGGACCTGTCAATTGGCCACCAAGATCGTGTGATTTAACACCATTGGATTATTTTCTTTGGGGATATGTGAAGTCGCTCGTCTACGCCAACAAACCAGAAACGTTAGGGGACTTGGAAGCCAACATTCGTGGCGTTATTGCCAACATACGGCCCCATATGCTCGAAAAAGTGGTTGAAAATTGGACCTGTAGAATTGGCTTTATTCGAGCCAGCCGCGGCGGCCACATGCCCGAAATCATATTTAAACATTAATGGCATAAAATTATCCTTCCAATAAAGCCAAATTGATGGACATTAAAACGATTTTCTTGTGTTTTATTTCAATTCGAAGTTCTATACCTCTGAAAAAAACACCCTATATAATAATTTCATGCATACAAATATTCATTCATAAATTAATACGATCATACATGCTGCTTGCTCTACTTGCTTCTTCTGCTGCATAATAAAAACACTCACTCACTCACCCAACAACCAACAAATCACACGAAAAAATTTTAAAAGTAAAAAAATTTTCGTTTAATACCAGGCGCACAGAATCTCAGAAAAATAGCAGGTAACTTGCAATTTTTTTGGCGAAAAAAATCACAGCAGACTTTGAGGCGCTAAATAGTATTTGAGTCAGCATGTTAACAAAAGACGGCACAGGCTTACGCAGGTAAACGTGATTTTTGGCGCCTGAAACCATGCAATTCTTTTTGAGAAACATGAGACTGTTAACTAACATTGACGCCAGGGCTGTCAGATATGGCGATTTCACGCCAAACGTGGCGATTTTTCAACATGTTTGGCGTGCAAATTTTTGGTTTGGCGACATGGCGATTTTTCTGGCGATAAATAAATTTGTTGGCTATTTTACTGGCGATAAATAAATTTGTTGGCGATTGTTATAGCTAATTTTTAACAAAATTGAACTTCACAATTTTTCTAATTCAGGAAAATTAGTTTGTTGAAGGGATAGTTTCAAAAATAAATCCTACCAAAACTCGTCTGCAAGAACTTAAAACAATTTGATTTTCATGATTTTTCTTATATTAATTAAAGTTATTAATGCATTGTGTATTTGGTTGAGAAAACTTTACAAGAAATAGCTTTTGGCGATTTTATTTCTAATTTTGGGGATTTTGTGATAAATTTTGATACGACCATTTTATAAAAATTTATATTAAAAAAGTTTTATATAAAAACAAATTTATTATCAAATATTTTCAAAGAAAAACTACATAAAACTGATTTTTGGCGACTTTTTGCGATTTTTAAAATCAATTTGGCGAAATAGGTCAGAAAAAATCTGACAACCCTGATTGACGCAGCTAAGCAATTTCGGAAATGTAGCCAACTGCAAAAATACAAGCGTTACCAATTTTAATTAAAATAAACCTTTTTATTAATACAAATTTTGTTAAGAAGTTTAAAATGTTTGAGTTTTAATTTTTGTCATTTTTATGACGACTTTTAGCATTTTTTATCGTTTTTTTTTAGTTTGAAAGATTTTTAACCCCCGACTAAAAAAGGGGTGTTATAAGTTTGTAGTGTGTATCTGTCCGTGTCCACGTACAGGCCAAACGGCTGGACCGATTTTATCTGTTTGAAAGATGACTTGATCGAGAGGGTTCTTAGCTATGTTTGAAGAAAATCGGTCCAGCCATTTAGAATATATATCATCTTTTCTGAAAAAAGTCGGGGGTTTTTAAAATTTTTAATTTTTTTATATACATATAGAAGATAGATACATTAGTGATAATCAAAAAAGGGGGAAAAAAGTATTTTCAAGTAGTCCCATTTGGAGTGTTAGGTATATAAGAGCCCGTGTGTCCGTCTTTTTTAGGCGGATGTGTCCAGTAAAGTTCAAAATATTACGAGCAAGCGGATTAGGATGTGATTCGAGTTTTGTTAAATATTTGCCTGCGTATTTTGCAATTTCTTCAGTCACTAGTGGCATATTTAAATCAGGATGTATAATAGAATTTTGGATGTACCATGGAGCTAGGGTGTCCAGATCTAATTTTTTCGACGGCGTGACAAGTTTGAAAAAAAAACACTTAAACCTAAAGTTTATTAGCCGTTTATTTATTTAAATTTGTTATTTATATTTAATATATTTATTTTTTATTTATTAAATATTTTTAATTTTTTTCTTAGGTAACTTAAACTAATTTATATTTCTTTATTACCACGGAAACCGCATATATGCAATTGCATGTTTTTTTGTGTGACTTATTAATCCGTTTCAGAACTGTTTATGATTTTTGAGTGCACATTTTACCCTTTAAAGCATGTTTTAGCATATTTCATGCTCATTTTTTATTTTAGCATATTTCGAATTCTTAGAGCATGCTTGAGGCGTTTAGAGTATATTTTGATAATGTATTGATTTTTTTTTATTTTAATATAGTTCGTCAAATATGTATGTTGGTAAAGATTTTTATTTTTAATTTTCGCCGTCTAGACACAGAATACACAGAAGTGAAGAAAGTGACAGGTCAAAAAAGCTCCAATCAGGTTTTTGTTAAAATTCGTGGAAAAAAGAGAAAAGCATAGTGTATTTGATACTGTAGTGTATTACTACTTACCAATTAACACAGCTAATAAAAATTTATTGCACTAGAAAGACGTAGCAAAACAAAAACGACGACAAAATTTGAGGGAAAACGAGACAAACAGAAAAATACCCGTATCTTACGTCTCGTGACACTTTTGTATGTTTTGTGGTCTAGATCTCATTTCCAATGTGCTATGCATGTGGTGTATAGTGTATACATTTGGCTTATTTATTACGCCATACTATAAATATACATAAGTTTTTAATAAACAAAGTTGCTTTGAATAAAAACAATCAAACGCTCTACAATTATCCCACTTCTGACGATTAAGTAAAAATACTGGACGTCAACAAGGCGAATTTATATTAGGTGGTCGCTAGAAAAGGCAAATTCACACAAGGTATACTCAGCTCAATTCGCTTTGAAAAATGTATACTTTAACGGCACTTTTCACAATAAATTAAAAGCTAACAGGGACTTTAACGGCAAGTTTTGTATGAAGAACTGTTAGTTAAAGTTCACGTTAACTCTTAATCATACATTGTGAAAACGGACGTAAATGTAAAAAAAAATTTACTGAAAAATGTGTGTTAAGCTCCTACGTATATTCAAATTACAAGTGGCGAAAACAGTCACCTGATCCCTTATAACCACCTAGTATGGATTCGCCTTGGTCGCAACCGATCAGGTGAATACTTTCTCCGCTTGTAATTTGAATATATCTTTTCAGATTGAAGTGAAACTTTTTTTATTTGTTATTTTAAAAGCAAATGTTATTGAAGTGATGAATTAAATATATGTATTTATATTCTTAGATTTAATTGAACTGTAGTGAATTTTAATCAGAAATAATTTCTTAATCGGGCTCAAGTTCAGTAATTTCAATTCTTATTGAATGAAATATTTTTATTAATTAATGTGAGTTTCTATGGAAGAGAAAAAAATTAAACTAGACTTTATTAACTGAGGGAAATACCGATATTTTTCTGTGCAGCCACGCACTTCATCAGCACCCATGTCTATCTATCAATTTCAATTATTTGTAAGAGCATATTTTTTGAGTCTTCAGGGCATATTTAAAAAATTTGAGTGCATTTTGAATGAGCATAAAGCACTTCTTTGAGAGCATATTTCTGGTTTCCCTGTCTATTAAGGTCCAACTATAATATGAATAAGCTAGCTTAAGCAACTGTGCGGTTACATATAAAACGCATGTGGCAAACTATAATGTACTTAACAAACTTTTCGTCAAGTTTCGCCAAATGTCATTTGCTTAAGTAAAGTGCCAAACTGAACGCACATTCCGTGAGGAAACAACTGGGGGCAAATTACTGCACTCGTTATCGAACGAAATTGCGAAATATTTCAATAGAGTTTATATGGAAATGTTTCGTAATTTGGTTCGATAACGAGTGCCGTAATTTGCCCCCTGGTTGTGCATCTTTTAAACTCAAACAAGCAGCAGCAGAAAATATTCATTGATTTTAAAATTTAAATACTTTTTTATTGTTTCTTATTTTAAACTCGGAAAGTAAAGCAAAACTTTTATTTTCATTGTTTGTTTTACAATACACATATACACACACATACACATGTATTTACTTATGGATATTCACTGTTGTACTTTTTAGTAGGCAAAACAAATAAAACAAGTAATAAGGTGATGGATATATTTATATGTGAATTTCTAATAGATTAGGACATTCTTTCAAGTTAAGGTAGAGGTCCATAGCTCGCTTTTTGCGCGTAATGCTTTACACGCGTTTCATTCTCTTATTTCATTCTATACTTTGTGCGCGTTGAGTTACATGCACTGCTTTTCATGCGCCATTTTATTTTTGTTTTGATCAGCTGTGTGAGTTTGCTTATAAATGCTTATAAAGAAAAAATGGAGAGTGAAATCGAGTTTTTAAAATTTGTGGAGTTAGTCGAGTTTGTATATTTAATTTATTAAATATTCTTCCATTTTATTGTTTAAAAATATGTAATGCACACAAAGTAAATAATACAGATTTAGCGGAGATGACACTGAGTACGTAAAAGTAATCGATAACTACTATGCAAAATTTGTTACTGAGAAAACTGTGGTGAAAAGTTAATTAAAATACATCGCATTAATGAAAATATTCAGATATTTTATTAAACAAGTTTTTTTTTACTAAGAAATTTTTTTATTGAAAAAAAAGAAAAAAATTATCCATGGCAAAATAATATTTATCGATAACGTAAGAAATAAAGTATTATTTAACATCTTTAGCTTTCAAGAACAGCTGACTTTCTTTCATGGTGCTTGTAACGCGTACAAAAGTAGAAAGTAGACCTACTTTTTGCTTTGAACGCGCCTACTCGTCCTCCGCTTTTTGCTATGTAACTTGTCACATACTATTACATTGATTCTACTTTTTTGACACTTGCATAGAAAGCGTAACGCGCTTTAGTTTGATTGAATTGCATTCATTTAGGAGTTCTGAGAAGAAACAAAAATTACTACAAAATTATTGACAATACCTAGATGTGCAGGTGTGGCTAAAGAATACTTAAGTGCATGTAAGTATATACATTATGGCCACCTAAAAGTTACATCTGAATTGTTGAAGCATTTGACAGACTTAAGGCTCAGTTAGCCGACTGTAATGTAAAGTAACTGCAACAGTAAGAAACAGCTGATCGATTTTGTTATGTGAAAAGTAATGAAAATGGTTATAGAGATGTAATGTAACGTAATCTAATTTTCATATAAAAATGTCGATCAGCTGTTTTCTACGTTACAGTTACATTACATTACAGTCGGCTAACTCAGCCTTTATCGTTCAATTCTGACATCAGCTTAAGCCAGCTTATTCATATTATAGTTGGGCCTTTACTGTTTCACAAATTAAATCTATGTTCATTAAAACATTAAAATATTTCGTTGTTTTTGTCCGCCGCTCAGCTCACTTGGCTAATGATTTCTGTGTGACACAATGAATATATATTTAGTAGGCTTCAAATATTTTTGGTTGCTACATTAATAATAAAAGCGCTGAAGGCCTCTTTTCGATAGGTAATGGCATCCTCCTAAAAAAGGAATAATAAAGCAAAAAAATAATAAGTATTAGAAAAGTAATGTAGATCGGTGCAGTTGTTATAAAGCCATAGGCAATAAAGCCGTACGGCCTTATTTCTCATTCCATTTCATTGTAAGGAATGAAATAAAGCCATTATGGTGTTATTGCTCATTTAAATTTTTTTTGTTTTATATAATTCAAATTTATTTGATTTCTTTTATTTACAAAAAATATAAGAAAAAAATAAAGTTTAGTTCACAAATGGAATGTTTATAAATTTTAAATAATTAACAATATATAAATGTACCATTCTTGATAATAGCACGACATAGCAACAGACAAAAATGCTTTCAATATATTGAAGAACGGCGGTTAAAATGCAATATAGAGCGCATTGCCGCGTATGTCGCGGGACCGCCACGCCTGCCGTGATCACCCGCCGGACGCATTCTTTTGGGAATTTGTAACCGTAAAAATTCGCAACTGCCGCGGTCGCCCACCGGACGCGCCCTTCTCCCTTTAACCTACTCTACCATAATTCTTCAACACTTGACAATGGCAACGTACTCTTTTAGCGATTTGTAACCGTAAAAATTCGCACCTGCCGCGTATGTCGCGGGGACGCGCCCTCCCCCTTTCCACTTCATCTACCATATTTTTTCAACACTTGACAATGGGAACTCATTCTTTTGGCAATTTTTAACAGTTTTTTTTTTAATGCATGTTTTTTTTTTTATTTATTGTATCTTCAAATATGAACTAACAATAAGTATTCAAATCTTAAGTCTATAAAAAAAATTATTAGGCCCGACCAATGTCGGACATAAGCTTAGTGATAGTTATTAATAATACATAAGTAGTGATAAGCAACAAAAGGAAAAAAGTGTTTTCAAGCAGCTTCATCATCTAGAGTGTTGAATATTAGAGCCCGTGTATCTCTCTTTTTTAAGCGGATGTGCCCAGTAAAGTTCAAAATATTACGAGCAAGCGGATTAGGATGTGACTCGAGTTTTGTTAGATATTTGCCTGCGTATTTTACAATTTCTTCAGTCACTAGTGGCATATTCAAATCGCGATGTATATTTGAATTTTTGATGTACCATGGAGCCGATGTTATCATGCGTAAAATTTTATTTTGCCTTCGTTGAATTTTCTCTACATTTGAAGCTGAAGCAGTGCCCCATAGTTGAATTCCGTAACACCATATTGGCTTTAAAAGCGACTTGTATATTAAAAGTTTGCAGTCTAGGCTAAGTGTTGAATTTCTACCAATCAGCCAATGTACCTGAGTTAATTTAAGTTTCATTTGAGTTAACTTAGAGTCAATGTGATGTTTCCATGTAAGTCGTCGATCAAGGTGTATACCAAGATATTTCACATGTGAATGTTGAGGAACAACTTGATTGTTAATCCGAATGGGGGAGCAAGTATCTCTTCTTAGGGTGAACGTTATATGGACACACTTTTGTTCATTGACTTTAATTCTCCATAAGTTTAACCAAAGCTCCATCTGGCTAATGTGTTCCTGGAGTTTGCGGGATGCCTCATCAGGGTTTTCGTGCATACTAAGGCAGGCTGTATCGTCGGCAAATGTGGAAGTATGGATACTACTGCTCACAGGCATATCGCAAGTATAAATCAAGTATAAAACTGGTAACAATTACAATGTTATGGCGTTATTTCCACTTTGGGTATTAAACGATTATGGTGATATTGCACTTGGGTGTAGGCAATAAGGCCATATGGTTTAATTTATCATTCCATTGAGAAATAAGGCCATATTGCCTATGGCTACCACAATGCTTCCTCTTACTTTGCAAAGAAACAAGAACAAGCATAAGAGCTTTCAAAGCTGTTTACTAGCGGTCTCCACTAGCTATGAACTTAGTATGGACATCATGTCGGACATCGCAAATGGCTAATGAAGACCGCTCATGTCCATGTTTCGTCCATGCTCTGACATGGATGCCCGAACATATGTCTGAGCAAAAATGTTCGCCATGAGATTCGCCATCCGCAACCATTTGCAATAGAAAAAAAAGAGGCAGAAAAAAAATTGGTATATATTCCATCTCTATTTCACTAACGCAAAATACTTTGATATGCCTGAACATGGATATCGCACGTATTCACCACAACAAAGAAGTTGATGCATTTTTCACAGTTACTCTGCCGGCGTCATGTTCATGTCATGTCCAAGTCGATGGCTAGTTGAGACATAGAGTTACCTGAATTACAATTATCAGAGTACGTGTGCTTGGACGTAGTTGTTGTGCTCTCGTCGGTGTGAAAGCAGAAAAAGCTCTTTATAAAAGATTGCACATTGTGCATGTGTATTGGAAGAAGCTGATGTTGATAGTAAACGTTTTAAAAGTGCACAAAAATATAACATACTTCGTTCACATCCAGAAAGGAACTGCAACTGTCCTGTGCTTATAACAAAAATGGAAAAAGTACCAAAAGTACTGATTTTTCCCCTTTTTATCACCTTAAAAGTACCATATACATATTTTAATCTGAACCATATGCTATGCGTCTACCAATTTTCGTTCAAAGCCGTTTTTGCTTTAAAGTGGAACAAACATTCAAACTCAACAGACATACCAACTTACAAATATTAGCCATTGATGGGTTAATTCATGTCAAAAATCTTAAAACTTTTTTCTCCAGAATCTTTTTTATTCTGTTGCCAATTGGAATCTTTCAAATTGTTAAGAACAATACTGTCCCATAATGGATTAAATCGTGTGGTTTTCACAACAAAAAGTATCAACTGTCTCAATGCAACATATAACCAGAATGTCAACAAAACTCTATTAAAAGCCTTCCAGTAGTTCTTACGTCATAAGGTAACAAACATCCAAATCGTTGCCTTAACATAGAAGGGCTCTAACTCATTAGTTTGTTTTTTTTTAATCGAGTTTTTGGCATATTTCTATAGAAGAACATCTAATGTGTCGAAGAGTGCATAAATCTCAATTTAAAAAAAAATATAATGATTTAGGCAACGAAATATAAAAATTTTCATATGTAAAATATTATTAGTAGGAATAGGATTATTTAAAAGTTTTTTTGTTGTTGCATTCTTCTAGGTAAAACGTTAAAACTATAAAATATTTGTAGAGCTTATTAAACTCACTTGAGTGTAGTAAAGTAAAAATATTCCCCAGGAGTAAAGGATATTAAAACTCCTCCTTTCAGTTTTGGGTGTAAAAAAAATATTCAAAACTTTTACAACATGAATTAATAAACCTATCAGTTACAAAAAATATGTATTTAAAAAATAAATATTTTTTTTCATTACAGATATCATCACCGTATCACAAATGTAGACGAAATAAGGACACAACTTTAAGGACTTTAAAACTACTTAAGGATTCATATATTCACCATAACAAGCGATCAAATTTTATGAAGCAATACAAATTAATGACTTGTACGCTTTAGCGATTTCAAGCAAATTTGCTTCAGTTTCGATGATCAAACTTCATTAAATTTTTTTTTAAAGGAATTGTGGCGAATAAGCTTGATTTCGTTAAGGTACAATCCATATGTAAATTCTACATAGAAAATTTAATTTAAAATCTGTATTGTATAATAAGTTATTATCACACAAAAATATAGCAACCTATGCAACATATCTTTACTTTAATATAGAAAGGCCCTAACTCATTTTTTTTTCTGGAAACGAGACTTGCATTTTTCGATACATTAGGTGTTCTTCTAGGGAAATATAGAGTGACACAATTTTAAATCATAATAAAACAAGGAAATATATTTTTAATATCAATGAAACAGGCTTTATTGGAAAGAAAATTTTAGTTTGAATATGATTTCTGTCCTGTGGCCGCCACCAGCTGGCGAGTAGAAAGCGCAGTCTGGAGCATCAATTTTCAACAACTTTTCGCAGCATTTGCGGCCATATTTTGCCGAATGTTGATTTGCAGGTGTTCGATTGTTTGTGGTTTATCGACGTAGATAAGTGACTTAACTCCAAAAAAAAAAAATAATCCAATGGGTTTAAGTCACACGATCTTGGTGGCCAATTAATTGGGCCATTACGTGTAATTTTTTTTTTTTTTCATCAAAAGTTTCTTTGAGTAAATCAATTGTAGAGCCCGCTGTGTTTCATGTGGCTCCATCCTGTTGGAACCACATATCAGCAAGATTAATGCCATGTAATTGAGGTACGAAAAAATTTTGAATCATGTTTCTATACCGTTCACCATTGACAGTAAAATTCTGACAATCATCATTTTTGCAGAGATATGGGGCCAATGACTCCGCCAGCCCATAAAGCGCACCAAACAAAAATTTTCTGTGCATGTAATAGCGTTTCGACAAAGTGCGACAATTCTATTTATTTACGTACCCATTCAATCAGAAATCTATGTACTTTATTTTATTTTATTCTTTTTATATACATACATATTTTTTTTTTTTAACAAACACAACTCGCAAAGCGATTAGCTTGTCTGCGAAAAACACCCAGGGTCTATGGTGGGAATCGAACCCACGACCTCTGGACTGAGAGGCTAGCATCGCTACCACTCAGCCACAGGGGTACAGGGCATTATCGGAAAATTAAATGTAAGCAAATAACAATTATTAATTATTATTGATTAAAAATTTCAACAATTTGCATGCGCTGCTCTGGCGTAGGTCAATTCATAATGAAATTTCAAAGCAAACTTAACAAAAGGCAACTATCAGCTGTTAAATGGTTGCTCAAATAAAGCAGTGATGCCAACTCACACTCTAAAAAACAAGAAACTCGATTTCAAAAAATAATGAGTTAGAACCTTTTTATATTAAGGTAGCGATATGTATGACAAATCCTAGACAATATCAACTAAGCCAGTGATGTCAACTATTTTCAACAAAAAAAAAAAAAAAAAAAAAAAATTATAAAAAAAATTAAAGCAATCATTCAGCAAACAATCGGACCTATTCTCATTTGAGTATCGTTTTAAGGCTAGTATTCACTACCCTGCAATCGTACGAATTTTGAAAAAATACAACCCTGTTCTAATTTGTGAAATCGATAAAATTAAATTACTTTTTCGGCAGTGCCCACATTGCGATAATGCACAGGCCCAACCAAATCTGCAACTCTTCCAGTTTCTTAAAATTTCCTTATAATATTGCCTATTCTTTGCACAGTAGGTCGATTATGATGACCATGGTTAGCCAGTATTGCTCGAAAAAGTGTACATCACTTTTGAACCACCACTTTTGAAAAAAAAATTTAACTATATTGACGCATTCATCAGTTGTTAAAGGATCCATATTTTTAAAAGGGAAACCATGCACTAAATAAATTACACTTCATATGTCATATCATATCTAACAGCTGACAGCATTGCCAGAACGGCGGTTTTCAAAGCACTGAATGGATAAACCTGTATTATCTAAATGTCAAACGCAATACAGAATACCGAACATGAATTACGAGGGTGGATCATTAACTCAGTGTCTTTTTGAACTATCCGCCTCTTGATTGAAATGGCAATACTGCTCTTGTCAAGAGGCAGTTGACTGCTGTCTAAATTTGAACAAAAGGTGTCATTTAGTTTGTGTTTGGCAGCCGTTGATAACAGACTACGTCGCCTTTTGAGAACATTATTTTTTGCGAAAAAAAACCGTCACTGAAACCAAGGAAAAGCTCGATAAATACTATGGGAAATCTGTACCATCGATTTCAATGGTAAGAAAGTGGTTTTCTGACTTTCGTTGTGTTCGCACAAGTACAAATGACGCTTAACGTTCTGGACGGCCAATTGAGGTCAGTACACCAGAAAATGCTGAAAAAATCCACGATATGGTGTTGGTCGATCGAAGAGTAAAAGCGCATGAGATTGTTGATTCCTTGGGCATTTCATATGGCAGTGTGGTTTTGATTTTAAATTATTAGCTGGGTTTAAGAAAGTTGTCTGCAAGATTGGTGCCGTTAACGTGTGACAACTTCAAAGGATTATTGGGAGTTGTTTAGTAGCAATCCGAATGAGTTTTTGTAGCGTTTTGTAACTGTGGATGAAACATGGATCCATTACTGTACTCCGGAGACCAAGCAGCACTCTAATCCTGCCCCGAACAAGGCCAAGGCGAGTTCGACGGCCAATAAGGGAAAAACAATAAACGGCGAATATTATGCCAACTTATTAGACCGATTTAATGAGGATTTGAAATGAAAACGACCCCATATGGCTAAGAAAAAAGTTCTTTTTCATCAAGATAATGCACGAGTGCACACGTCTGCAGTCTCAATGGCAATGAATTGGGATAAGAATTGCTACCCCATCCACCATATTCTCCGGATTTAGCCCCTAGTGACTACTTCCTATTTCCAAATCTAAAGAAATGGCTCGGTGGAAAGAGATTTCGCTCCAGCGATGAAATTATTGACCAATTTTAAGGACCTCGAAAAATCCTATTTTTTGGAAGGGATACAAAAACTGGAGAAACGTTGGATTAAGAAGAGATTATGTTGAAAAATTAATTTTCGTTTTGCAAAAAAAACTGCGTTTCATTAAAAAATTCACGGCCTAATTGATCTGCCCTCGTAACACAGAGTTTGACGTGTGATTTTTTTTTTCGAAAAAATTGTTCACAAAAATTAATTTACAATTAAATAAATAAATTGATGTAATATAATAATAAATAGTGACATTCTTTATCGCATGCTAAACATAATACAAAATCAAAATTGGTTCTATCAGGGGACAAATTACGGCTTTCGATATTGAAAAAATTTTCATACAATTTTAATTGAATTTTCGATAGCGAATACCGTAAGTTGGCCCCTGGATAATTCTACAGTTGCTGCAAAAAAGAATCACAAACTTGTTTATGTAAAATAAAATTTCAGGACTTCACATTAAAATCAACCATTAGCCTTGAGGTTTGTAGGTGCCATGTCCACCAAAGATTTTAAGTAATTGTTCAGAACAGTCAAAAATCACAATCAATCTTTCGTAGATTTTTGGGTGCATCAAACGGTAGTCTTAAGTGTTATAATAATAATAATGTTTTAAAGAAAGAAAAAACCAAAAGCAAATACAATCATATTAAAATAATTTAAAACATTATGACACTTAAAACCAGCACTTGAGTTTCCCCCAAAATAATTATTTTAGTTGACATCACTGTTATTTAAATCACACACTCTAAAGCAATAATAGTTTTATAAAATGAAATTTTCATTTACTAAATTTATTTACTTTTGTGTAAATATGTATTTACTTGTGTTTTATATTTGAATAAAATATTTATAAGAAAACAAAAAAACATAGCACATATTGTAATAAAACTAAAAAAAGAGAAGAAAATAAATTAAAAAACTTACTCTTAATAATTAATAATAGAAAAAAAAACTTAATGAAATTCTAAAGCAAAATTTATTCTAAATAAAATAAAATAAATTCTATATTATTTATTATACTCAAATGAAATGAATAATATATCACACTCTATAACATATTTATAAAAAGGTATAGAAATAAAAAAAAAGCAAACATTTTTTTAAATCCTGGAAATAATAAATTTAATATTTAGATAAAGTAAAAAACTAGCACAATTTGCATAATATTAGCAAAATTTATTTTAAAAAAATAGGTAAATATTTAAATTATATACAAAATATGAGTAACAACTATAAATAAAAACACACATACACATATTAAAAAAGCTTTTTATCAACTAATTACTGAACATATTGAATATACATTATTAAAAATATTTATAAAACAAATTCCTAAAATCACTGTCTAAGCGTATGGACAAACTCCATAAGAAATAAGACAAAAAAGTTTTGAAAAACTAAACAGCAATCTTTTGTTTGTAGAATTTGACAGTTGGCGTGCACCAACAAACTAAACAGCTGATTTTCATGATGACATTTTATGATCACTATAATAGAAGGAATTTATAGAATGCTGCAAAAAAATCATAACGTATTTGTTATTTTATATTAAATTTCCAATTTGCATTAAATTTATCACTTTTTCTTAGAACTTTCATCGGCGTTCACACAATGCAAGTCTTATTTTTCAGCTCAAATCTTTTATAGATAGTTTTGTGAATGCATGTGTGCTTTTTTAACATTACGAATGAGAAAAAAAAAACATATTAGCCCAATTCACAATCTTGTGCAAATGCAGAATAGTAGAATAGTAGAATATGTAAAATGGTTTAGTATATTGATACTAACCACTTACCAATTCTTGGTGGTGAGTTTCAATATAATATACCTTTTTGCACATGCTACGATGCAAGACCATTTGCACAAGATTGTGAAGTGGGCTATTGGCAGTACATTGAGGGGGTGAGTACTCGTTTCATTTACCCTCGTCTCTCTCTCTCTCTCCTATAAACTAATCAGCTTAGAAATAAGACTTACATTGTGTAAACTAGGACTTAGGAAAATTCCAGTTCTTTTTATTTTTTCTAACAAAACGCATCAGCTGATCGTTTTTGTCTATACAGAGGCAACCAATAGAAATACTGACATATGTGCCCTTAATTATGAAAGTGATCCAAGCCACATGCATTTTTGCTCCAAAATATTAAATTAATCTTGAAAGAAATTCAATAAATATTCAATAAATGTTAAATAAACTAATGTCAATCGAAACTAGAACAACTTTAAATTAAAATGTTGTATAATTTAAAAATATATTTGTTCAAATGTAATTTGCTAAATATCTCGACCAAAGGAATATATGACTTAGACCACTATCATAATCAAGGGCATATATACATATCAAATGTTTTTAAAACGTTACTTACCCATTTTTGTATAAATACGTAATTATTTTATATAGCTGTGGCAATAAGGAAAAAGTGATTAAAGGCTCAGTTAGCCAATCGTAGTGAAATGTAACTGCAACGCTAGGAAACAGCTGATCGATATTGTTATGTGAAAAGTAATGAGCCTTTCAGACATTTATTTCTTTTAAACTTATATTGGAAAATTCGGTGTTCACTTTTATCTTTCTAAAGAAAACATCCTTCTACACACTATAAATAATACATTAAATTTGAAATAAACTAAAGTATAAAACTAAATTAAGCTATTATTCAATATGGGAGTATAAGAGCCAATTTCACCAACTTATTTAAATATCAATTCATATTTAAAAGTAATTTTTCCATACAAAAAGTAATGAAAATCAACATTTAAATATGAATTGATATTTAAATAGAGTTGATGAAATTGGCCCCAAGTGTAAGAAATATAAGCAAAAAATCATTGCGCTATAACTTCCTGAAAAATCGCGCAAAATAATTGTGATTTTGAATAGGGGGGTACTTTTGAATGTGAAAGTAACAGGGGTGCCATTAACTTAAAATCAGCTTATCAGCAGTTTTGGTTTTTTGCAACAGATATGTATGTACTAGGTAAACATATGTATCATGATGAAATATGAGCCGGCCAACATTGACCGGCACTTTTTATAAATTTTTCAAAGACATTTCTATAAAAAATTTCAAACACCTGACGTCTTCCATATAAATTGTAAGATGTAAATAATACAAATTTGCAACTACATAAATCGTCCAGTTTGAGCCGAGGCTAGCCGCATGCATTGGCGGCGGCTCTTGAGACGGCTGTGAGCCGATCGCCTTGTTTCTCTGGTCCTGAGTCTAAGCCTTATCAGTCTTTGGGCATTCTACTGCGCATATTCGGCATTTGGCCAGAATATGCGCAGGCATCGGTTCATAAACGTTTGGAGTTAATTTATGTTTGTGAGTGTCAGTACCCAAGTTGTTGGATCTTGAAATAGTTGGAGTCGAATTATGGTTTTTCTGTTGATGTTATTATATCTCCATATTACTCGTATGTATAGTGACTGGAAAGCATATATTGTTTTCTTTTTGCGGCATTGTATAACATATTCAGTGCCCCCATCCTTGTGATTGTACTCCCAAGATAACTCAAGGTTTATATTTCTTCGATGCTGATGACATTTATGGTGAGCGGGATGGTTGAGTTTGTCTTCTTCTTTATAATAATTTTGTGCCCGACTTTATTTACATTTGTAGAGAGAGCTAGAGAGAGAGAGAGAGAGAGAGAGAGAGAGATCTGATGTACCTTTTCCTTCATCTCCATGAAGCGGAGAGCCACCAACCAATATGGATCTGACTTAAGGTGGATTCACCCATGTTTTCCGAACAAACTTTTTGTTCGATCAAATATTGTTTTACTGAGACTTTTCTGCAGCACTATTTACTCATTGAGAACAAATTTTTCGGAAATTCAAAGCTACACATTTTTACATATTTTAAAGTATTTGCAATATTATTTCTTATTTTTATTAAGTACTAGCTGACCCGCCAGACGCTATACTGCCTCAGTTGATAAATAAAAGACCTAAGCTTTTGTATAAAATAATCTTAAAGCAAACAAACCTATATATACCCTTTTATGATTTTTGTGGTAAAGGGTATAACAAAACGAATGCGTATTTAATAAAAAAAGCATTTTTTTTAATGAATCATGATCTTTTATTATTATTTTCGAAGCATCATGTTGCTTACTTACAAAACAGAGTTTTCCTGAAATACTGGCTATTTATAAGGTTTAAATTTGATATTGACAGACACACACTATTATGATACAATTAAAAGCTTTCTCATAAACTATATTTTTTGTTTTGTTTTGTGGTTCGCAAATAAACAAAGAAGACGGATTTCAGACGCGCGAACACGCGACGTATAATTGTCCATGCGCGAAATAGGGAAACACCAAGTTAATTCCGCAAACTTCTAACGATTGTCCTTGCGATTTATTTATGAGCATTGCAAAGGCCAGACGTACTGGAAATTGTAAGCATTTAAAATCGAATGGTAAATCCGTTGGAATCATTGATATCCGCGGGATCAAGACATCCTCTCCTTTGTATTTTCCTTTTATGATTGTTGCCTCAATGTCTTGTTCCATTGCACAGTCGAGGTTGATTAATGTTACGCAGCATGACGACAACTGATCCAACTTTTAACTGCAAATTGTGAGGTTGTAAATCAGTCAGTTTCAGTGAATTTAAAAACTTCGTGGGATAGTTGACTACGTCATTCTGGTTCATAACGGTGTCGACTGATTTGAAGGAAACCAACTGTCCTGGAAGAAAATTCTGAATAGTCGCATTGACATCCTCGACATCTTTATTTTTCGCCGCCAATATTGCTCGTTCACCCAGCCAATTATGGTTATTTAACTTTTGCGCTATATCTGGGAAAACACGCTAAATAAGCTCCTCTTTTGAGTCTGTGATGTGACAGAAATATGTTGGCAATGTGATGAATCCGGTTCGAGGCGTCCGCTGCAACTGTGTTATTTCCAATGTCTAACAACTGCTTCGCAAACATATTTCCAGTTTCATCTTGTTGCAAAAATAGTCGCATGTTAGTTGTTAATTGGAGTATCTTTACATACTGCCCCAAATTCGATGTATTTAGGTATGCATTTAGTTCATCAGCAACAGTTGATTGGGGAATAACTGGAAGAGTCTGACGAAAATCACAAATATCAAAAAAATAAGAGCACATTACTTGGAATGTCACTATCACAAAGGATCACCAATAGAGATGCAAAACTATCGATAGTCGCTCCACTCGATAGTTTCGATAGTTTTATGTAAAACTATCGATACTATCGAATAGTTTTGTAAAAGTTGCCACATAAACTACATTTGACTCGAAAAAAAATCCTGAGTCCTCAACATTTTCATTAGTACATATATAAAAATATATAGAGCCTTTTTTTCGATTTTATCGTAAGCGGCATATTATCGAAAATATACTTTTTTATTGAACTTAAAATTTTATGGGCCTACCCATGGTTTAGAATTATCAAAATGCGAAAATTGTTGGTAATTTTTAATTTAACAATTGGCGGCCGTCGCGATATCAGTACCACCAAAATTTATCTTTGTGCCGACGATGTTGAATTTATTAAGATACTTGTGACTACTATTTGTCGAATAACACTTGGATTTATAAATAAATTCATATACATGCATGTGTATTTAAGTACTTATGTATACAGAAGCAGGGATGCGATGTCATATTTACAAATTGTACTAACTTTCAAAAAAAATTTTAATTTTTCAGTACGATTGTACCTAATTCTTTATTTATATTTTTTTAATACTTGTAAAGTACAAGTATTAAAAAAATTAACTAAAAATCAATTAACAAAACGCCTTTTTTATTCGATTGTTCACAGTCGATGCAAATAGTCGGCTTCTCTCTTGGTACGAAAATAAAATTTCCACATTTGCAGATGAATTTCGAATAAATAACATTCCTCCAGCAATTCTTTAAGTACCGGAAAAAATCGTTTGATTTCCTTAATTTTCTAATACTTTCGAGCTAAAGACTAACCCCCTTGTGCAAAAAAATAAGTGAACGTTAAAACCGGTTTTTCTATGGAAATTTTTTTTAATGTACACTTCAAGCACGCATTATTTTTTGCATAAGGGGGTTAATATATTTTAATGCTATTTTTGTCATGTAATATAATATTCAAATAGCGCTAAAATTATACAATTGTACCAACTTTTCCATCGCTGTACAAAAGCTTAAATCAACTACGGATAATTTGCTTCAAAGCTGCCGGCTACTGTTTACTGACTTCGATTATTTTTACTCTTTTAATTACTTGTTTTTTTGCCGATAGTATCGATAGTGGAAAAAACTATCAATATTTCATTTACAACAGAACTATCGATAGTACTATCGATAGTTTTGCAGCTCTAATCACCAAGGTAAAGAAAGTTCTCTCGCACTCATAGATATTGTAACACAATATCGCAATACTTTTTTCCGTGTTCTGTAGTGCGACAGAATGGATTGACATATTAGTTGGTTGCCAAATCTAATGTCAACTATTATGTTTGCGTTCAAAAATTTAATTTGTAACAAAACTTAATATATATCAATCTATATAAAACAAAATAATTTGATAGATTAACAACTGAAGTTAGCTAAAATTAAGTTTGAATAGCAATAAAGTTCAAATTGACTCTACACAGAGAAAACAGATTCGTTGTGACAACCGAATTTGTTGCCAATTGAATTTTGGCGGTTGCAGCAACTATCATATATAGAATTCTGCTATAGCGACTGAAATTTTTTTGTGGTACCACTTTATTTTAATTATAGCCCTAAACCCAATAGTTGCAGCAACAGAAAAAATTGGTTGACAGTATGGAATTTGAAATAAATGTTATTCTTGCTACCGAAAATTTGGTTAATATAATTAAAACAATATCATACCTGTAAAAGAAAAATTTGCCTTCCTTGCTGAAATAAAAATAAACAATAAACGCAAATAAAAATAAACAATTTAAGGTATTTATTATTTGACATATTGTCATAAGTTTATTTTAATTGAAATTTATTTCCTAATAGTGAAGCATGTCTATATACATTTCTTCAACCACACATTCTGAAAAGCCACAGACCTGTTATCTTATGCACAGACTTTCAAAAACCATTTGAGAATTCAAACATCATAATATCTTTGAAAGTCACAAAAGTTAATTTTTTAATTTGCTGCTATAAACTATGATAGTAAACTCAACCTCTAGTTAGTTGCAGCAACTGATTGAAAGTTTTTGTTTTAATTTTAATATAGAACGACAATTTTTTAGTTGCTAATACCAAAAGTTGGTAGTAAGATTCAATTCGTAATATTTTATTCGGTTGGGTTAACCAATCAGTTAATTAGTCATGACAAAAGCATATCATCGGTTGATGCAATCAATTAAATTATTGTCACAATCATATCTTTGTTACAATTATGCCCTTATGGCAATGAACATGGATTGTTGTTTGGATTAACAGAAAATTGATATCGTGAACTGAAATATAGTTAATGCAAATGATATTTTATTGGACTAACCGTTTTCCAACCAATCTTTTTTCTGGGTGTACATTTTATTTCAAAAACGTTTATATAAGAAAAAGAAAAGGTCTGTTTTTAGGGTTTTCCCGGCAATTATTCGAATTTTTCTCACCTTTTAAACCTTTCCTAGACCATCACAAACATTTCAAGACCAACATAAGATAAATGCGTTCAGCCGTTCTCGAGTTTTAGTCAGACTAACGAACAGCAATTGATTTTTATATATGTATATAGATTTTTCAAAACAAATATCACAAAATGACTATGAAAATTGTTTATACCATGGAGCAACTCAATGCAGCTTTGTGTTAAAAAATTTAACCGATTGGCAGCTCAGTTCAAGTTTGTCCGGACCAGCGTGACCGTTCGACCGACTAAAGTGGCAAATTGCCACTTTTTCAACTGCCTTTCCCCTTTTTCGACTGCTTTGCCACTTTTTGTCTTTTTTTTTTTGGGTGAGTTATATGAAAATACATTAAAAATAAAAAGTTTAGTGTAGTTTTCTCATTTTTTTTTTGATTTTGCCCCCTTTTTTGATAAATCCCCTATTTGGTGCCACTTTTTGAAAAATGTCATCGGTCACCCTGGTCCGGACAAAATATAAAATTAAACCATAAGTGAACATCATGTAGCAAATTTTTGCAAATCGAATTCACACGTATTCTTATTCTCTTTCATTTAGTCTTATCTGAGATAAATTTTTGCTTATCTTTTTACTCATTTTTCTCAAACGCACTGCGAGAAATTTACTGTGTATGCTGTTTATGTTAAAAAATTCTTTTGCTTACGTGAAAATTAAAAATTATTTTCTCTTACAAATTGGTTTTAGTAGTTTTAAACTCAGAATTTAGGTGAATAATAATGTTTATTTATTACTTTTTGTTGAAACGGTTTTCTAGAAAAAAATTCTTTCATAAAAAAATCATATAAGAATTACTTTTATTAATTGTTTCTGCCTGTGTGCTTATCTTTTTCGCTCACTTACACAGTCTTAAATTTATCTTGGTCACCCATGAATTAAACCAATTCAAGCTGAGAGTTAAAAATTTAAAAAATATCTTCTCTCTCTCTCTCAAAAAACTACATACAAGTAAATTTTTTTTTAAATTGACTCCAGTGCAGCGTTGTCAACTTGGTGCGTTTCGCACCATTTTGGGTGCTTTTTGAAATATTTTGTGCAAAAAAATTCCTTAGTTGGTGCGTGGTGCGCTTTTTTAAAAATTTTGGTGCGTTTTTTTTTTAATTTTTAGTGGCAGCAACGCAAATTTAACACAACAATGGGTTAAACTGCAAAATTTTTGTTGTGAAACTTACCAACTTCTTGGTAGTGTTAATTACCATATTAATAGTAATAAAGTTTACAAAATATCACAATTTGAAATGAAATCTGTTGTATGATAACAATAATGATGAAAATATTAGCTTTTTTAGATTTAGTTGAACTGCAGTGAATTTTAATCAGAAATAATTTCTTATTCGGGCTGAAGTCTAGTGATGATTTGTAAAAAGCAACAATGAAATGCATATAGACAAATAAATATACTTATGACAATATGTCGAATAATGAATTTCTTAAATTTTTTTGGTTAAGTTTTTTTTATTTATGTGCATTATTGTAAAATGCTGTTTGTTTTTATTGTTATATTTTTAACCCCCATCCAAAAAAAGGGGTGTTACAAGTTTGTAATGTGTATCTGTGTGTCTGTACGAATCCACGCACAGGTCAAACGGCTGGACCGATTTTGATTTAGTTTTTTCTGTTTGAAAGGTGACTTGATCGATAAGGTTGTTTTCTAGAAATATTCGGGGGTTTTTAAAATTTTTAATTTTTGTTATTAATATGGATATATCAAGCTTCTGATAAAAAAAAAATAAAAATATTTGAATAGAATGATAAATAATGAATTTTTATTAGTTTTGAATCCTTTCTATTAATCGTTGATTTCTTTAAAAAGTTTTGTAGAGAATTTATGAAATAAAAAAAATATTATCTATGTAGTACAAATGAATTTATTGTAAAAAATTTGCCAAATCTTTTTAGGTTTTATTTTTTTTAACCCTGAACTGTAAAAGCCTGTTTTAGTGTTAAATTTTTAACACAAAAAATTAACTTTTTATGCAAAATTAATTTAATAAACATTTAAAACTAAAAAAAGAAATTCTAAGTTTGGTGCGTTTTTTTTTTGCAAATGGCGCGTTTTTTCTCCATTTTGGTGCGTTTTGAAATTTCAAAGTTGACAACGCTGCTCCAGTGTGCGGCGCCTAACGTATCAAAATATTGAGTTAGAAAATGAAAGCAACTAATGGCGCTTTCTTTTCTAGGAAAAAATGTTACATCTATTGCACTTTTCAATGAAAATGTGCAATAAAAAAAGAGTTTTACTTTAAAAGAGCGTTAAATTTAATTTTTCTTCTTAAAATATAAAAACTTTTAAACTTTTTCCAGGAAATAAAACGTCATAGATTTAATCAAATACGACATATTTGCCTTGTTGATATCATAATTATAATACGATAGTGTGTCATTGAATATTTTTTAAAAAGAAAACTATATTAAAAGGTTTATTATACTTATACATTAACTAAAAGAAAAAGAAAAAAATAATAAAAATATTGTATAGATAAAATAAAAAAATTTCAGTAAGTTTAACGCATTAAATATATTAAAGAAAATATTTATTTAAAATCTAATTGACGACCAAGCAACTTTACTATTTCTACTAAAAATATTCATTCAAACACAAACAATTTCAATCTCACACACACACACACACACACATACACACAACTTGCATTGAATAAACTGCATCCATCTTTAGATAAATCAGCTAAAAAGTAGATAATTTTTTTTAAATAAATTTTGATTATGAGTTTAATAAAAATTTCACATTAATACCATTTAATACAATTGTAAATTTTTATTAGCAGCAACTTCTTTTATAAAAACATCCTTTTTGTCCTTTTACATTAGCAAAAAAAAAAAAAAAAAAGGTTACATTAGTTTAAAATCATCTTTAAAATATAAGAAATATTTAACTGAGTCATATCAAGATATTAAGTTTTTAATAGTTCTATATCAATATTTTTAATTTGATTTTTTTTTTATATTTACCATGAGTTCGATATTGATAAGAAATAAGTGAAAAGGTATTTATTTAATAAAAAAGAAAACAATTTAACAAAATACTCTAGTTTAAAAATTCAAATTAATATAAAAAACAAGCTTGTTAGTGATATTAATTTTTAAAATTATATATAAAACCAAATTGCTAAAAAGTAAAAATGATTTAAATAAATAAAGAAAAGCAAAGAAAGAATAGAATGATTAATAAAATTGAAGTGAAATTAAAAAAACAACTTGGATTTGTTTTAATTGTTTTTTTTATAGTTCCAGGATATAAATACTTCAGCTAAAATAAAGATAATACCAATATTATTGTTTCCCAAACTGAAATTGCCTCAGGTCTCAACTCAACTCAATTTGGTCGTCTGATAAACAACTTGGCTTTCACGTTGGCATTGCCATTCACAATTTAAATAACGCTGGAATTTGTAGTTGTCTTGTGCCATAACATTTTGAAGTAAAAATTTGTTGGGAATAACAATACTCAAACATTTTTTTTGGTTGTGTGAGAGTTGAATTGATTCTCAAAAGACCAAACTGAGTTGTCTTGAGAACGATAATAGAAACGAAATTGCTATTTCATTCCAATATCTAAACTCATTTGCCACACTGTGCTGCGAAGCTTTTGTTTTGACACAGATATGAACTCGTATTTTTGAGCACCTTACAGCTGTAGTGTTTCTACTATTTGTATTTTCGAATCTGCTGTACATCAGTGATCTGCATGATTACGATTCAAACGGCATAATTTTGCATTTTCTAAAATGAATATTGAGCTAGCACTTAACATTAACAAAATGAATGATGCTATTGCATGATTCATATCAATGAGACTGTTGTTAATAAATGCCTGTCATTGCTTGCAATTCAGATTCATTCATATGAATCACTAAAGCAATGAATCAGTATAATTGTTTTGAATACTTCTTAAACCACTTCTGACAAATATAGTTTTATGTAATATTATAAAATAAAATAGCTAGGCCCATTCTTTTTTATAAATTATTTTAATATGAGAAATAGATTTATTAATTTTATTTATTTTATTTCTGAATACATTCTGTTAAATTTTCTAAAAACACTTTGTAATAGTTTCTTAACACTATTTATTTATGTGTGAAAATATTTACTCAATGTTTTATAAACTGAAGACTTCAACTAGTCAACGTGCTTTTGTGAGTTATTTGATTACTATACAAAACAATCAAACAACAGCACGAATTTTTTATTTATGTTTACTGACAACACTTAAAAAAAGAGAGTGAGTTAAAGACAGTCAGTTGTTAGAGAGGCAACACTGCCACAGAATACACAGAAGTGAAGAAAGTGACAGGTAAAAAAAGCTCCAATCAGGTTTTTGTTAAAATTCGTGGAAAAAAAAAGAAAAACATAGTGTATTTGATATTGTAGTGTATTACTACTTACCAATTAACACAGCTAATAAAAATTTATTGCACTAGAAAGACGTAGCAAAACAAAAACGACGACAAAATTTGAGGGAAAACGAGACAAACAGAAAAATACCCGTATCTTCCGTCTCGTGACACTTCTGTATGTTTTGTGACACTGCAAGCAATATCATTAGTGCATATTGATGTTAAAAAACAAAACAAAAGCATTGTAAAAGTGAGTGGAGAGCGAAAGTGAATCAACTCATACAGTTCACTGCTGCACATAACGTGGGCGAGTAAAGAATTTACGAAAAGGCTTTGATTCAACTTGCAGAATCTGGAATATAGAAAATTCTGCAAAAATATCGCAGCAGCGGGATTGCATAAAACTCTCTCTCACTCTCAAGTTAGCCAAAATAGAAAACTGATAGTACATATCGTGCCATAACCGCCAAAATAGCTTAAGCGACATAATTTTCGAACTTCAATGTTTTCTGGAGTTAATTTTAAAAGTTCTTTGTAATACAGTGGCTCCTCCTGTATCTCTCCTGTTTCATACAGATCAGCTCTCGAATTTTCAAAAGTCATCTCTAATCCTCAGAGGATTAAATAAGCTATTGCATCTTTTCAGCCTTGTAAGGCTCCTAACGGAGATGGTATCTTTTCAGTGCTCTTGCTAAGATGCATTGATACATTGCTTGTGCCCTCTCTGCCCTATTTAGAGTCAGTTTTATCTTCGAACATATTCTCCTCCTTAAATAATATAGACCGTTTTGTTTAGCAAAACTATGGAGAGACTAATTGATCTGCATCATTAACTCAATATTTTTGCATACCGTCCCTTGCATCGGTCGAGCATGCTCTGCATCATCTTGTTACAAAGATTGAGATGGCTCATGGATCGGGGGATATTGCGTTGTGTGCTTTTTAATCCCAAACCAAAAGAGAGCTGCTATAAGATTGTAGTATGTGTCTGTGGATCTATGTGTCTGTACAAGTCAGCGTATAGACCAAACGGCTAGACCGATTTTGATTTAGTTTCTGTTTGAAAGTTGACTTGATCGATAGTATATCTAGCCATGTTTGGAGAAAAATCAGTCCAGCCGTTTAGAAGATATCACATCATCTATAGATATATCGGGGGTTTTTGAAATTTTTAATTTTTGTTATTTAGACATCAATGGCGAATTTGATAATAAACAAACTAAAATTTAATAGATTGCTCTCTTAGACAAAAGGACTTGATCGCGCGTCTGTGAGATAGTTTATGTCTATGCTTGAGAGCAGGGACATAAGTATTTCTATGGGTAATGATATTTTTCCTGTTAAGGCAGTCAAAGGGTGTGCCCAAGGCAGGTATTACCATCACTCCTTTGATCAGTAGTGCCTGATGAACTTGTTTTCATTCTTAGTGAACAGGAACATGAAGTTATATGGTACGTCAATGACCTGGTTGTGATGGCAACTGGAAAATTCGGTAACGTTCTCACAGACGTCGAGAAAGATGGTTTGTGCACTGTAATGTTATGGTGTGGGAGACATGGTCTGGCGGTCAACTCGAACAATACTATTCTGGTACTTTTTTCTCTTAGAAGAAAACTTGAGGGGACATTATGGATGAATGGGTGGAATATTCCTTATTCGACCTTGGGGCTTACCATTGATAGAAAGCTGACTTCCAAGTCATGTTGAATGCATAACACAGAAAACCGCTAGGGCGATCTGGGCGGTGAAAAGTTGGGATGGGTGCAGCTGGAGCATGAGTCCAAAAATGAATATGTAGATTTATACAATGAACGGTAGGCCAATCATTAAGTGTGACAAAAGACTCGCCAGGTTGCAAGGTTCAGAGATTGGTGTGTCTTCTTGCAACAGGTGCAATGAGATCATGTCCAACGTTAGCCATCGAGGCTTTGATAGGACTACCACCCATACAAATCTTTATAAGATGCTGTGCGGCAATATCTGCTTATAGGATGGGTCTCGTGAGCTCTGCTCGTTGTGTCAGTAATAGGAACGAATGATACGAATCTCTAGTGACAAGATAAATTGAGAACTGAAGTTTGACAGGAAATTCAATATCACAATTTCACCAAGGGCGTTGTAGTGGAAGTTAAAATTGGCAAACGGAAAGATCCAAAGCGGAAGATGGAGTAGGTGCTGGAGTTGGTTGGCCCGCTGTAAAAATCTCTGTGTCCATGAGCGAATAGCCAACATAATTTCAGGCAGAAATAAATCCAACCACCAAATGTTTTGACATTAATTTAAATAGGAACGTTAAAAGTGCGCATATAGCTATTTCCAGGCTTGTTTTAGCGTGCTTTGACTCATTGCCAAAGCTATCCATATGGTAACTGAATATCTGGCCACAGCGGTCATCCGGGGAACGAGGAAGAAGGGGCTCTGCTGCTCCGTTTATGGGCCAAGAGCCGTTTTGTGGCGTAAGTTGGTCGACTGTAATCTCTCTGAGCAAAGGAGATGATACTTCGACCGCTAAGGAAATGTTCCTGAATTCTTATGGTTCAAGTAAGGCCAAAGAATTAATTGCAGCCATGTTCATATAGTGGCATCCTGAACCTCAACAGGAATGATTTAGGGCTTGTTACTGGTTTTCGTTCTAGTCACTTTGGACTGAACTACGAGTATCCGCTGTGAAAAAGTAAGCAAGTTCGTTCATCCTTGTGTCGTTTATGCTTAGAAGATGACAAGACAACGGCACACATTCTTTACGAGTGTATCGTGTTGTGTAACAGAAGAAGTTGTATTTCTCATTCTGAGTTTCTGTGTTCAGATGATATTAGCCGAGCTTCTCCAATCTATTTGCAGACTTTCAAAAGGAGAATCATACAGAGCTTGATTTAATTTAGAAATCTATGGCACAAAAGATCCATGAGGTGTCGCAGTACCGGTTTTTATACCAGATCCTTTTCCTATTCTATTCTATAAGCTTAAAAGGTGTCTTGCTGCTCGTATAAATTGAATATAACATTAAAATGTAAGTAAAATTTTAACTTTCAAAATGACACAGAAATACCCCGAGACCCTACAACTTAATTTTGAACCCTCGAACACAGTGGTATACTCGGGTTTTAAAGATTTGGTCAAAATCAAGAGATATTAAATTTTTAATTTCGTATTGTCTCTTTACACTACTTTAATTTACAAAGTTATTGTAAGGCAATCACTTGAATTCACAAAATGTTTTGTTGCAATATTTTCCATTTATTTATGTTAAATTTAAAGCAAAATCCAGCAAAATTTTCCTTAATTATTATGCATTATGCCACCATCATTTAATTAAACGACTTTAAGTACTAAAACATCACATTTAAATTAATTTCGTTAATCAACTTGAGCAATTAACTGACCAGCATTTATATTTACATATTTGCATTTATTTAATTATTGGCTTCTGTTTTTGCTATTGCGCTGTGCATCATCGCATCAGCATTTATGTAGATATTAAAAATGTACAGTGATGCATAAAAATCATTTAATAACTTCATAGTTTTAATGAAAGTGGATGTGGAAGAAAAACAAACATGCAGGTTATTGTGATATAAAAGTAAATAGTAAAAAGCGAATGGGTGCATTAACATCTAAATATTTATTTATGTGGGCAAATTTATAAATGAAATAAAGTTATATTTCAATGAAAGCACTAAAATGAGCTGTGTGGATGGAGTTATAGTCACTATAAACTTATCCAATAAAATATTTTTTTATTTATTATAAACTGCATATTTTTTTTATATCCAAACGAAGTTAAGGATACAAAAATAATGACACCATTTCTTGCATAAACTTTTTAAGATAAATTTAATTTAAAATTTCTATATTATAGATCCTTTTAATGAGTGAAACAAAATTGAGGATTATGCCCTTGCTGTCTTCAATTAAAGTTTTGCTGTTAATAAATGAAATCGTTTTCCATTTCTTAAAAGGAACGTTTTTAAAAACTACTTTAACTAATATGATCGTAATTATCCCATCCAGAGAATGACAAAAGTATGTTTTCAAGTACTCTATGAGTATGGGCCGTCAAACAACTATGAATGCGTACAGCTAAAGAGAAAAAACACAACCATATACAAACACACATATTAAATTTAAGCCGAATGCGTTAAACTATAAACATCCAACAACTATGTTTTCATACATTTTTAAATTACGCAGCACAAACATCTAAATATAATTAAAATTTATAGACTGTGTCAGCTAAAATCAGATGCATGAGTATAAAAATACTTTAACTATTAACCGGCTAAACATGCGTGTATACAGGGCTATTTTATTTAAACAAAAACACATAAAGCATGTTTTAGAACAGTCACACAATCACCCACACATTTTTCTATTCCATTTTATATACACAATTCATGACGAATAATGTATAAATATCCCGAGTATCAGCATATTTTTTTTTGTTAGGTTAAATATCCTAGCCTGAGTATAAACATACTCTAACTGTAAGTATGAGAGAGAGTCAATACAATTGATACGCACATGCTTTCTTATTTATAGCCGTAGTGTATTTTAATTTTTTGTATAAGCGAAGTAGAGATACTCTTGTGTGATGGAATCGGCTACAGTCATAGTTGCTTGAAATAAAATATGTGAGCGTAAAAATTGTTTGTGCTACAATTAGGATTATACGCAGTTACTAAAATTAAAACTAGTATATTTTATTTGAGTACTCATTGTCATTCTCTGATCTTTCTCTCTCTCTCTCTGTAAAAAGGAGTTAAACTAGTAGTGCCCGACCGAAGTCACTCACTTCCTTGATTTGATACCTAAATTGAACGTTACTAATTAAATTCTCCTTAAGAAACAACTTTGATACTTTTGAGGTTATTTAATTTATTAAACACACAGTAACCAAACCTACTCTACGTATTATAGCTATGCTATTTATTGCGCGATACAGGAATTGGGACGTGATTTTCGCAACAAAAATAATCGACACTATTACAGTTATAAATTTATATTTGTTTTGATTTCTTTGTACTTAAAAGCAGAGTACGAAAATAAACGAAACCAATTGCTTGATTTTATTTTGTTTCATTCTCTAAATTGAATGTAAGGCGGATAGCAGCTATCACCGGCCACAAACAATATATTAATTTAATCGTACATATCTAGAAAAGAAAATAATGGGAAATTAATGGAAACGTTTTGAAGTATTTGCAGAGAATTGGACATCATCATATAATATAATTTTATTTCATTGTTATTTCACATATTACATTTTTTTATATTACTAAGCAGCATAGCTATAACTAGCTGTCCTAACACACTTCTCTTCATTTTTTTTGTCGTATTTTTATGAAAGAGAACAGGAACGACCCACAACGAGAAAAGGTTTAAAATCTTCCGCAAAATTTTATCTCGTCAAATTTAATATGCAAGTGCTGAAAGAAGCGGCTACATGGTTTCACATGGCTCTGTAGAATACCGTGGATGGAGAGGAAAATATGTTGGGGTTGGGGAACTTCAACCCCCTTTAATGTTAATAAATATTAAAAATTTCAGTATACGCATCTCGTTTGTGGTCAATCATTAGAACTTAGTTATTTTGATTAAATTTCGATTTTACGGCGGCACAGTGTAAGCAGCAATTTTCTGAAGACAGCAGCAAAATCCTGCTATCTCCACATTCAAATCTAAAGTGCTAAATAAATAGCCACAAGTAATAATTATGTTCATTGAAAATTATAATTTACTTTGAAGAGAATTCTAACTACTCGTACTACAAGTACATACACATTTACTCGTATCAGTTCATTAAAATTTTTTATATTCTACTAAATAAAACTATTAACACTCCACGTTATCTATTGATAGTTTGCCAGCGGCTCTCAACTTTAGATACGAATATTGCAGCATACATATATATGAGCATCTGTTTGATGCATGTATGCATGTGTGTGTGTGTGTGTATGTGTGTGGATACAATTTCATTTTAATAAATCATTGCAATCGTCATCATCAAGAGCATGATACCAATTTATGATGCATTAAATCAGATATTCACAACCATTTAAATAAATAATTTAAATGAATGGTTTTATATAAGTACATAAATTAAACTTCCGGCTGTCTTTGATTGAAATTGTCAGCCAACCGCATGGCGATTGAAAGGGCAGCAGCAGCAGTACTCGTAAATTACGATCACATACATGATGGAGATGATGGTAAACATTATATTGATATGCTTTTATTTTTATTTTTGTACGTTAAAATATTTGTAGTAAAATAAAATGCCACAAGTTTCCAATTCTTATATAATCAAAACGCTTTGGTTAATCAATTTTGATACTAAGAGCTTTTAAGCACACAATGTTAAATTATTCACTGCTGAAATACCACGATGTTAACTTTGGTGTTCTTTAAAGAATACTGTCCGCTTAGATGTTGCATCTCTCATTTTATACGAATGTTAGCAACATCCAAAAGAAGCGGTTGAACATTCACGCCAGTTACAAGTCGTTCTGTTTGTGTGTATGTACGCTGACAATATAGCATTTATAAGCATTGTTGTTATTGTTGTCTGGCGTCTGGCATCTGCTTTCGCTTACGTGTTTGCTTGTTTGTACATTTCTTAATTTGCAGAAAGTATAACATAATAGTTGTTGTTATCCTTTAAATGTTTCCTTCAACATCGTGGTCTCAATGAGGTATTTAGGGTGCATGACACATTCACATTATATTGATATTTTCACAAAAGTTGTACAGCTTTACCGAAGCTACAACTTTGCCAAATATTGTTAGCTTAATAAAATTAGGAGACCCTGTAAGTTATTCTGAAGAACTGAAAAAAAAAATTTCGCTTGATTAAAAAAACAAAAATTTGCAGGCCGAAATATTTTTTTTTTGCATAAGATGGCAGTAATGATTTGATCGGTACACGCAAAGAAAAAATATGATTGAGGTAACCATAATCAAACAGCAACATACTATGATTGAATTATATGGTTGCAGTCAAATTATATTATTGTTAATAAAAAAAAAAAGCTTTAACAATATTATTATCTGAGTTAATTATAATATTATCTGAGTTAATTGTATTATAATCTTAGCATTGTAAATATGACAACACTATTGTTAGATGTGACTAAAATATAATTGAGACTCACCATACCATGTTCTTATATTATATTAATATTGTTAAATACGACCACAGTATTATTTAATATAATAATACTATTTTATTTTTTAATCATATATTTATTGCAGAAACAGCTGTGCGTCAAAATCTAAATAAAAATAATTTAATATTGTTGAAATAAAATGTATACATAGAAATGTATACTTACACGACATACTGACATGTCTGTATAAAGAGATAAACAAATGTTTATATATTTTTACTGGTCTACCCTTTTGTTCATTCTTTATTTATTTAACACCATCCGTGCAATACCGATAGCTTACAAACGAAATACTGAACTGACAGATGTTTCTGAAAAAGATTTTTTTAAAAACTTAACATAGTATGGTTTTGGATAACATTACATTGTTATTTACATCATATTATTTTTAAATAATAATACAAATTATGTTGTAGTCATAAATTTTTAACAAAACTATATTGTTAAACTCTAACCATATCACACTTTTATATAGATGTGATAATGTAATTATTAAATTCAAACATTACTCTGTTTATCGTAACGAAATAACTGTTTAAAATAACAAAAACTAGTTTTCAACGACCACACATTTGTTTCAGAGAACATAATATTGTTTTCTCAACCATTCTACAACCATAACTTTTCTTTGCGTGTAGACTCTGAGCTACATTATTGCAATGCCATATATATGTAGTTTAGAGCTATCACTGAGATAGATGTTGATCAGTGATTTTCGAAAACTTTGGAGTTTCATAAAAAAAAATTGTTCACCAAAATCGCCAGTCATTCATTTGTTGCATAGCGTTATTATTGTTGACAAAGGTTTTCATGGACGACATTTGTATTAAGTACGTTCACGGTATATATACACAACAATATTTTGAAATAAAAGCTGAATATATTTAATTTTTTTTTCTGAAATGGCTTATTATTATAACTTAAGAGTCTGAAGGCCAGGGACATAACAGTTATAAGAGAAATGACAAAAAGGTTATATTTAGCCATTAAAATTGATGAATTCAAATAATGGTTATAATCAACGATTATCGTAAGATATATTTCATTTTGGTTATTGTAACCAATTAAAGTGAGAAATATATTTTTTTGGTTACAAATGACTATTATAGCAACCAAAAATATTTTTTGGTTACCAATAACAATTATTTAAAGAATTAAAATTTTTTGGTTATTGCTACCTAAAAACCGGTATTTTAGAAAATTATTGAACGACTTCTATCTGTATCCGATGTGTACAACAAAATTTTTTCGAGCCCTTTGAAAATTTTAGGGCTTTAGGATTTATTTGCAAAGTATTCAGTAAGTTTTGCGAATCCTGTAATTTTAAATATAACTTATTGCTCTTGTGCATAACTTTAATTTTTTAATTTTTTTCGCAATTTTTTGCACATGAGATTATTTTTGATTTTGATTTTATCTACGGATAGTTTTTACAGATATTCACATTTTTGCAAGCTCTCTGGATTTACATATGTATGTATATGTTGTAAGCCTATTCTCGAGTTATGGCCTTTTTCGCGGTCTATGTAATCAGTTTTTGGAGATATTTTCCATTATTTTAATCCCTTGCGAATTATATTTTTTGCAACAAATAATTTTTTGAGTAGAAATTTGCTAAAGAAAAACGCCATGTATTTGAACATAATTGGACATTTTGTCGAAAAGAAAAGTAAAAAGCAAAATAACTAGTTTAAATACCTCAATTATTATATTTATGATATTGATAAATATTTATTATAAAACTGCCCGTTTTCCCAGCTTTGCAAAGATATTTAAATTTATTGTCCTGCATACCCCTTACAAATGCTTCTTTTACATCTTAAATATCGTATTTTAGGCAGCAATGATCAAAAAAACTTAAATTCTTTTGGATAATAGTTATTGGTAACCAAAAAAATTTTTTGGTTGCTATAATTGTTATTCGTAACCAAAAAAAATATTTCTCACTTAAATTGGTTACAATAACCAAAATAAAATATCTCTCACGATAATGGTTAAAAATAACCCAAACCAAATAAAACACATTTTTCAGTAACTTTTTCATTTCAAATAAAAAAACAACAATTATTTTCGGTCCCTGGTCTGAACACAATGTAACGATAATTCATTGCGGTGCGGTTTTTCATACGATTTTCAAGTAAAAACCCGCACATCGGAACGGCATAAATTTAATATCCATTTTATTTTCATTGCAGACTTTCTTATTCTCTCAATTTTTTACTCTCTTTCTCTTTCTGATGTTGCCATAGTTTTTGAATAATTGGCTGTGTTCACAAGAAAAAACATGATTTTGAAGTTCAAAAATGTTTGTCATAATATATACAAAAAGCTTAAAAAAATTTATCAAATATATCTGAGAATGTATAAAATTTTAATCATTATTTGGTTTTAGTTACTGCCATTACAAAATATTTAACAGAAAGAGTAATTTTTTTATAAAAATGTATGCACAAAAAAATTAATAAAAATTTAAACAAACAATGACAAGTATTGCCGTCGCCGTCTTCCGTTGTATTATGTTTATTTTTCTCTCCAGCAACGAGAAATCGCACCGCACTGCACCGCAAACATTGTGTTTAGACTCTAAATTATATACACGTACATTTAGTTTCTTATTATAGTCGCTAATGAAAACTAGCTGCCTTGGCGCCTGAAAATTTTCGCAATTAAGAGTACTTAACGAATTCCACCTATTTCGAGCGCCGTTTAGACCGAAATACAGAACTACTGGCCATGGTACTTCTTTCCACTTAAAGCAATATCATTAAGGTGTCAGCAATCAAATGTTTTTCTTTCTTTTTCACTTCCTGCAAATCCGCAATCATTATATCTAAATAATGCGTTAGTAAGTTGATAAAACTCAAGGCTTTGAATTTCAAAAAAGGAATCATCTTGAATGCCTGCAGTCGCGTAAATAAAGGTTGTGAAAAATGATTTGAGTTTGTTCGTGAGTCAATTAATTGAAAGAACTAGACTTAGGCCGGATTTCCATCTGTGTGTCATGTGCCACACAAGCGTAAAAAAAGCGTAACCACTAATTACTAATGAAAAACTTTTAGATTCAAACATGTATTTATTAAGTTAAGTAGTTTCATACATAGCTAATAGATAATTTTATAGAATCCAGCATTATTGCAAACTGTTTAAATCAATAAATACATGTCTGAATCAAACAGTTTTTCATTAGTAATTAGTTGGTTACGCTTTTTTGGGCAAATGACACACAAGAAATGCCAGATGTAAACTCAGCCTTATAGTGTTTTCACACTGACATGGTTTTAATAAAAGTTGGTTTTAACGTTAAAACCAATTGTTAAAACCTGGTTTTACCATACAAATTGTTTTTGTTAAAACCAAATTAAAAACATTTTTGAATTGGTTTTAAGTTGGTTTTATGAAATGCAACCTTGTTTTCGCTGTGATAAATTCAGTGCTGCCAAGTTGAAATGACCGACAGCAGCTGATAATGTTATGCCAGTGAATAACAATAGATGGCGCTTGAAAAATTTTCAATTTACAAATGGATGCAGCAGCAAAAATAATCAAAAAATTATGGGAAAAAAAGAGTTTTTTGGAAGGAAAACAACGAAAATATTTTAAATTGAACTGTGGAAAGTGAAAATAGACAATATGACTGACATTCATCTGCCTATAAAAAAGGTTTATCTTATAATGTACTTGCGCATTTTTATATTATTAACAATATATCCAAGAACTTCTTCATTCTGTATAAGAAGTTCCATAATTTAAAAAAAAATTTATTTACAAAATATAAAATAATTTCCATTTTAGAGCGCATTGTGAAATATCTCAGTTTTTCTTACAAACAGTTGAACAGTATGTCCAACAAGTGTTATTAAAAAGCAGAAAAAATGCAACAACAAATACACGCATTTCGGCAGGAGATTTATTTTATTTTGAGCAAAGTTATTAGACAGCCTGTGAGGTAAAATCTGAATTTAACAAACTTGCAGTGTGAAAGCAAACCAGCTGTTTATGGTTTAAACGTTAAAACCAGGTTTTAACTTTCAGTGTGAAAACACTATTACTTTGTAAATTGCTTAGTTAAGAAAATTCTTTTCGCTCTATGTTTATACCAATAATCATAAGCAATTGTTAAAGTTAAATCATTCATTAAACCAGTTTTGATGTATATGTAAGTACAAAAATAGTACATTAAACTAATATTAACTTTAATATTCTTTTATTAATGCCGCCGTTAGTGTTTAATTATGGAGTCTTCAACAGTTAATTTGTGACTCTTTTGAGTAAAGCCTAAAATTATTGTTTCATTTCAGAGATTTGCAGACATTAAACAAACTTTACTGAAACATTTGGATAAGAATTTGCATTTCCTTTTCGAAAAGGAAATAAAAAATACTTAAAACAACTGAAAAAATCTAAATTTTCCTTTCCCTTTGCTTGAACACACAAATCATAAATCTTGAATATTAAGTACCTGAATAAATAATTCTGCCTTAATCTCCTTTTGAAAAGAAAATTATTCCATTCTTTCAATTTACTACTCAGTATCTTTTATTTAATAAGCTTTACAAGAAAAAAAAGAACCAGCAATTGAATTTAAAATAGTTATTTTCTCTTCTTTTCTTTTTTGTTTTTGTTGTAAAAATGGAACAAATTTTATAAAAGAACAACATAAAGATTTGCATATTCATCAGCTGCAAAATATGTTCACATATAGACATACACACATACACAAAAACTATTACATAGTAGAGTACACTCACTGCAATAGTTTTGTAGTACTCGTAGCAAGAGAAGAAGATCTAGAAAAAAATATATTAAATAAATTACCAGTGCAGTAGTATTTGAAAAGTGTGTAGTTGGCTTTTGAATAATTGGAAAAAAGAACAAATTACTTATGAATCAATCATGTACTTCATTGAAACCAAAATTGAGATGTTCGTTTACGACATGAATTCATCATCACAGCATTTTGTAATGTAGACAAAAAAATTTCCATCTTAATTTAACTGAACCATTCTTAATTATAATTAAATTAAAAAATTGTATCATTTCAATTATTTCAAGAAGTTCTTCAATTACTGCAAGAAATTATATATGTATTTATGTTTTTATTGAATATATTTATGTTTTTATTGAATGCGAAGCCATCAAGAAGTAATTTTTTTACATTTTGTTAATTTTTATAGTGAAACATAAAAAAACATTTTTGATTTATAACAAGTTTATTAAACGGTTTTTCATAAAAAATTTGTTTTATAAACTCTTAATAAAACAAAATTATTTTCTATGAACAAAAGCTGGATATTATTTTGAACAATGTTAAGATATGATTTTAGGTTCAACTCTTATACAGCCAGAGAAAAATAGTTTAAAATCAATAAAAACCATATTGAATTAATAAGAAACATTAACGAAAGTCGAGTCATGTTGAAATTTCTTATTTCGATATGGAAAAATTTTAACTTACAGTATTAATTTATTACTTTTATTTATTTTTAAGTATCTCAATATACATTTTATATTATATTGAAAATTATTGAATTAATGTGACGAATTCTTATTTTTAAGTTGCAGCTTTTCCCTGTGTGTACATACACAAACAAACAATTAAACAGGTTAATCCAGCCAATATCAGTTTGTCCATTTTATAGTTCATGTGAATTCTAATGCATTAAAAGAAAAGTGCTTAAGTACTTATTTTTAATGAAATTATTTTTTTTTTTTTTTGACATAAAATGTTAATAAGATTTGTGTGGTAGACTCTCAGCTATATTATTGCCATATTTTATAGTAGAGATGTGCACGTGAGTGTTTTCTGACTCACGACACGCACGCTCACGCAGAAAAATATTTTACTCACGCACTTTCACGCACAAATTATTTTGAACATTTTCACGATTAAATTAAAATAAAGCAAAGTTAATTTAATATCGTTTTAAATATTCGTATTCGCGGATATCATCTTAAATATTCGAATTCGAATTCTCGTATATCAAAAATTGACATTCCGCACATGTAAATATGTAATTATGTATACATACATAATATAAATGAGAAGGTAAGATCAGTTAAATAAATGATAATCAAATATATGAGAAAAGCATATTAAATGAGAAAACGTACAAATTACTAAAATGTTTCTGTTACGTAACATTTTCAAAGACTCCCCCACCCCACCCCCCCCTTTACAAACCATAATAAAACTCGAACCCCACCCCTACCCCCTACAGCGTTACGTAATATATGGACGGCCCCTAAAGCAAAAAACATTTTCTGCGGTACAATGCGTCAGTAGTATTGTTGACAAAGGCACTGTTGAATCAGTAGCATTTCTCAATTGATACTTCCTACAGGGTATCTAAGAAACATACATACATACTTACAAAGGTGTATGTAACCATCAAACAAAATGCTCCGAATTCGCAAAGAAATATTACCGAAATCGTAACAATTTTTGTATGAAATGGTTGTCGTGTCAACGATATGTCGGTACGAATTCGTTACAATAAGTCGGTACGAATTCGTAACGACATGTAGGTACGATTTCTTTTTGCTTTTATAGCAGAGTACCGCTTCACCGTTATGTTGCTGCTATTGTCGAAATAATTTGCACATACTCACTCACGCTTTTTTAATATTTGTTACAATCCTTTTTTATCAGCATATAATTATTTATTTAAAAATAAAATTTTCACAGACTTTTACTTATGTACTCAAAAATCAAACTTTTAGGGCGACTTTTTGAGTTCAAGATTAGAGATTAAATTAACCTTAATCTTCATTTGTGATTTTCGGGTAGTCGATTGTATGGATTTACTTGCTAGTTTAAGCGGGCAATCATGGTGGTTTAACCATGCATTAATATTGACAACATATACTTGTGAAATATATAACTTTTTGTAAAAATTATATGATAAAATAATTTAAAAACACATAAATAAATATATATGTTTTATATTATTTATCGATTTCCCTTAACACGGGCAATATTTTACTTGTGAATAATAAAACATGGCAGTTTCTTCTTCTTCCCACAAAAAATCAAAGTGTGTTGATAACATGTATTACTTTTACACAGAAAATGTTGCCACTATTTTGTTCCTCAGTATAGTAATGCTACACATAATAAGAAGTTTAAACTACCACTCAAAAATATCAAACTAAATTATTTTGAGATTAAGTTAATTTTCGGATTAGCTAATTAGAGAAATAAACTAATCTTGATCTCGAACCCAAAAAGTCGCCCTTAATGTTTAAAAAAATTGTTCAGAGAAACTACCGAAATGTTCTAACGAATTCGGTACGACAAGTCTGACTTCAGAAAAAGTGGAAACATTTTGTTTTGGGGATATTCATTATGTTTGTAAGCTCATACTACCATACATATTACTATACATATATGCATTTATTATTATAAAATAATTTATTTCAAATGATTGAATACAGTTACATATGCACCTATGCAGGAATGTTATCTCGTGAGAGCGTGAGAATTCGTGCGTGATTATTAATAAAAGCTCACGCACGATTACGCACAAGTAAATTTTTTCAGTCACGCTCACGCACTCACGCGTGATTAGTTATAATATTTGATCACGAATCATGTGAATCACGCGTGACTCACGCGTGACACGAAAAAATCACGACATTTGCACATCTCTATTTTATAGCGCTATCACCAAGCCTGAATTAGCTGTCCAGGTTCGAACTCAAAAGTCCACTTCCTTTGAAATAAAAGATTAATTTTCTTGGGTGTTAGAAAAATATACAAAGCTTTCTTTATTTAACGAAACTTATGCTACTAGGATATCTTAGAACTACAGGGTTTATTGTCAGTGAATTACAGGCGGTGAAAGCTTTAATTAATACCAACTTATTATCTGAGGTATTCGACGGTCATTGAGGCTGTTTAGTAAATGAAAAGAATTCGGTGGCTCTCGTAATAAAATATGTTCAGGTTATATCCGGTGGGCTGTGAGGCCAGTTTAATGCGGGTGAGAGGAATTCGATGGCTATCGTAATAGGAATTCAAGATGAATACGGGGGATCTTGAATATAAGCGATTTTTCAAGATGAATTCGGTGGATCTTGAAAAATAAAGCGGCGAAAGAAACTCAAGATGAATTCGGAGGATCTTGAAATAAAATAAACTAAAATAAATTCAAGATAAATACGATAGATCTTGAATACTAACTACAATTTATTAGAAAGCTCAAAATGAATGCGGTAGATCTTGAAGCTTTCTGTTCTGTTTATGTTGATATCCGTTCTTGTAATATACAGGTAGTGCCCCTGCTTACTGTACTGAGACGTCCAGCTCGTCCTTTAGGAGCATGTAGATCCAGTTTAGGGAATCAGTTTGTAGTGTAGTGATTTTCCAAATCTTTGGAGACCCATAAAAAAACTGGTCACAAAATTTACCAAACTGAGTACAGAGTTTTAATATACTTTGGTAGTACTATCGAATTAATACTTTCAGGACGGTGTGGATTTTTCACTGTTGCACAGTTTAATCAAATTGAACATAAGCATATTATTCATGTAGAAAATTTAAACGGGCTATACATAGTATCTTTTTTGTATATATATCATATATTTTTCTTATAAAAAAGTTAAATGGGTTATACATAGTACACATTTCATACAGAAATTAAATTGGCTATACCTAGCACATTTTTAATATAGAAAAAATAAATGGGCTATACATCGTATAGTTTTCATACAGAAAAAGTAAATGGGCAGTATTGCGATATCTCAAAATGCCGTATTGTGTACTCAGCATAAGTTGAAACAGTCTACTCTAAATATTGTATATTTATTCAACAACAATAAACTACCAGACAATGTACACCTCTAATAACCGGAAAAAAACACTGCGATAGTAGGTGTTCGGTTATGAGAGGTTTCACTGTATATATAAAATTTAAAATTTTATTAAATTACAACAAATTTTACCTCAAAGCAAATTTTAGAGTTCTTAACTAAAAGTAAAACTTTTATATAGTCCTCACAGTGCATTTCAATGTCGGCGATTATGGACTCACATTTTTCCTGTGGAAAAAATAAACAGATTATTGGGTCAAAGCTAAAATCATTTTGCTGATAATGTAGTAACCTTTTGAAAAAAGCTAATTTATTTTTTCTTTCCCAATTCGGAAATCATTCTTCTTTCTTTGAAGTTGTAAACCTTAAAATTAAATTTATTGCAATTGCTAAGCCAAAAACAAATAAATTTTTCAAAATTAAAATTAAATTTTATAGAACTCCCATACCGTATGCAAGTAAATAAAGCAATACTCGTATAATTACATTTGCTGGAGATGCTTTCATCCCATCTCACTCATATTGATTTGTTTTTTTTAAGTAATGAATATTAAGTTTCAACACAATGTGAGGAGGGTGGCTGACTTTAATAGAAAATGAAGAGTGATGAGGGAGCTCCCTGTCTTGGAGAAATTATAATATAGAATAATATTCTTTAGAAATAAAAAACTAAGATGCTCTTTTTACAATTCCGTAATTAAGCAAACCTCTGATAGTTATCAAAGTATTGTTATTTTTTTACTACACTTATATGTCTATGAACACGTTTTAAAATTTCAGCCGCTTCTTTTTTAGTAAATTTTTTAAATGACATCAAAAAAGGGCTCGACATTTCCTGTTTGATGGAGTATATTTTAGTTTATTTTTCTGTGCGCCCATCTGCAATGACAATTCACTCATATTAAAGCCCCGTTCAGACTATTATACAAGTATTAATACTTTCACCACATTTTACGATACAGAAATCTAAATACATTCGTTGCGACTGTCAAAAAATCTAACGTAAAATCACATATTGCGTTCAGACCATCACACTTCAAATAAAATGTGTGATACAAGCAGAAAACAAAACAGCTGTTCAGTGTTCTGTGCCGCGGCGGGAAAGCGGTTTCATGCAGGCGGGGACGTGCCGGCACTTGAAAAAATTCAGCAGTTAAAAATATTCTATGTAAATAACAGAAAAAAATTAAGAAAAGATATTACAAAAACGTTAAAAAATTACGTCAATGAAATATACTTCCATACGATTCACTTATTCAAAATTTTGAGCCGATATACATATGACAAAACATATTACATCAATGACGACACGCTATCGGCGGCGAAACAGCCGACTTGCAAATTTGGTTTGTGTGAAAATGCAACCCTGATCTAATGAAAAGTATTATCGTTTAGAAAATTTTCTAAAAACGAAAAAGTCTTATGGGATATCAAAATTTGTATCGTATTATTTGCCACTTTGATGACATTTTGAGTTCAGACTATCACACTTGCACGTATTATTTGAATTTTTGACAAGTATAAATACAAAGTATAATAGTCTGAACGCGGCTTAAGTGCGTAAGAAGAATCACTCAAATATTTATCTTGCTTTTGCTCGTGTTACTAATGTTAGTGTTGTTATTCTGTAAATTTAAGTTGGCTTTTTTATAAACAAATAGATCAGATCACAAATTACAATAACGCAGAACACCCTCACGAGTAGCCATCATCAACAGGAAAGGAATTAAATTAAACAATGTTGTCGTTGAGTATGAAAGCTGCGAGTACAAATTATGGCTTTTTGTGACATAATAATAGTGTGTACTAGTGGCAATGTTTGTCATTTCCTATATTTTTTGATGTATGGCATTGCTTTCCATATAAAGAAACACAATGTGAACGGCGTTGCACACACACACACATTTTGAAAATGACAACACAAGAGATGTGTACTTAGTATAATAATGTAAATATATTAGGTGGGATAAAAAGCTATTTAAGTTTAAAAATATTTTATATTTATAAGTAATATAATATGATATAAGTAAGTAAAATGATAATATGTGCCATGATAAATGTTAAACTTAAATTGTAAAGTTCCAAAAAAAGCACTAAAAAAATAGCTTTTTAGTTTAATGATTACGTGCTGACTTCCAAAACGTTTCAACACAAAGTTTGTATACATTTCCGATTTAGTGTTCATATTGTTACCTCTTTCTCTCTTTAAAAACGCTTTTCCGCGGACCCGAAGATTTGCAAGTGAATACAAGAGCCGAGTGTAGTAATTAGGGTTAAGAATGATACAAGTTTTATTTACAAATACACTTATACTAAATTACTCAAGAGCTTATATAAACTAATACAGCTTAAACTACTGAATTACACACAAATATTCACAACTGGTTACCACTACGCCTTCCTCGCTGTAGTTTATGCACGTGTCTTAGCTGGCTGCACAAGTATTCACGTGACACCTCTTTGTCTGCTGCTCGTCACTTACGGGACTCACTCTGCCGTCAATCACAGTTGATATATCAATACCTCTCTGTCTGCAGCTCGTCACACACGGCACTCACTCTGCCGACACTCACAGTTGATACACCAATAAAGACACACTGGCTTTACTTACACCCTTACACTCGTCTATTCGCTGCGCTGTTCCCTTTACTCCAGTCGACACGATAGACTCCACAATAATCTCAATTCCACGACAGACTGTGCTGTCACTATAGACTGTACTATAGTTTCTCCTTTACTCCAACTCACGTGTAAAGCACAGACTGCTCTTAACTATCAACTCACCACTGTATCGCAGACTATTATTAATTCACAACTTAATTATCAACTGACTTTTTCACTCGCAACTTGTTCGCAACACAACTATAACTGACTCGCAACTAACTCACTCATTGCATGCGTCACCTCTTTTTATATTTCACACAAATTCCACTAGAAGTTTCAAGCAATGTCTAGACGATCATTATCATCTTATATGCTGCCTAATTAAGTTCATGTGGTAACTATGTACATACATGTGTATATGCATACGTGTGTACATCATTAGCTTAAAGGTACCAATACACTACATGTTTTTGCTTGTGTTTTTTCAAGTTTACAATTCACATGTTTTTTTTTGTGTATGGTCAAACATGAATAATTTACATACGGATTTTAATTTTTGGTCACCAACTTGTATGTACAATTACACGTGACATCGGCCATGATTGTTTACAACAGCTTTTATTATAACATTAAAGCCGCTGGAAATATCTTTGGTAGCGTTGGTGAAGTGCCGGCGTCACAAATATTTATTTAAGTTTTTTTCTTTTTAATCTGCAAAATATGGAGCTTGTATCAACACTTGTTATATACTTTATATCATTGTTATTAAAATTTTAAAATGAGATAAAAAATAATTATTTTATCACTAATGCAAATACTTTAAACGGACGGCTAATGATATCGGAGACATTCAACCGTCGATAAATGTTTTCAAATGGCATAGACATTTGAAAACACATGTGTGAACATAAGAAAATAGAACATGCTCTAATTGAAAATTTGTCTTATGTTTTTGCTTGTGTATTTTTACACAAGCAACGTTTTTGAGGTCACCAACTACATGTTTTTACCGAATTATCTAAAATTTGACAGGTGCAATGTAAAACACATGTAGTGTATAGGCACCTTAAGCAATACACGGTGGTTGTTTATCTTTTGCTTTTCGTTTGAATTAGCATGTATGTATGTGTGTAAAAATGTGAATATTCTTAATAAGCAGACGCTTTTTGTTGTTGCTTTTGCTTGTTTACGTTTAATCAAGCTTATACATATATGCTGGCTGCGCATGCTTATTTAGTTGTTTGCTGCTATTCTAGATTATTCGTTACATTGACCCTGTAGGAATATTTTCGCTTAACACTTACATAAACCCTGTTGGAATATTTTTGTGTAACGCTGCCTTAAAACTGTCGACGGCTATTTTCGTAACAATATGGTGTATATATACAATGTTGTGAAACACTATAAGCATGCGCATCAACTTTGAAATTGATGCGCTGATTGCTCGTTTGTAGTGTTCTTAATGCTCGTCGACGGCGTTTTGAAAAGTTGTGAATTGTCCACATTTTTTACTGCGACGTTATGACACAATGTCTGAGTACTTCGCTCGAAGACAAACCGATTAAAGGTATGGAATCCATCTATAAATAGAACACCACATCCATCCAAAACAAAAATACACTTTTAATTGCTTCCGGAAAACTCTTACTTAAACGAAACAATGAAATAAATAAAATCAGTACAGTTCAACGATTTACATATGTAGAGAAAAACAATCAAGAAAAAAATCGTTAAAATAAAAAAACTTCTAAATAGAAAAATTTGCAAAAACAAAAAAAATATATTTATGCAGGGAAATCGCTGTAACGAAAAAAATGCAATAAAGAACAAAATCGCCAAAATGAAAAAATCATAAAAATATAAAAAAAATTGCCAAAAGAAAAACAAAATAAAAACAACATTTATGCGGGGAAGCTGCTGTAAAAAAAATCATCCAGAAAAAGTCGTCAAGATGAAAATATCGTCAAAAAAAAAAACAATCGCTGTAACTGAAAAAATTATCAAGAAAAAAATCGTCTAAATAGACAAAATTGCAATTGAAATATATATTTCAAATATTTCTCATTTACAAAAATAAAATAGTTTATTCAAAAATATAAAAACAAATCAGTATATTTCTTTATATTTTTTGCGAATTTTACTATTGACAGGTTTAGTAATTAATATGTTCAATACATTAAGCATTGTTTTTTTTTTGCTAACTTACAATTTTTTCGCGTTTTTTTCCAAACTTTTTATATTTTTAGTGGCTTTCGTGGTTTCTGATCAGTTTTAGGGCTTGCGTCCGATTTCGAAACTTCTCGCAAATTTTTGCAAATTTCGCATTTGGCAGTTTTGCCTATTTTAAACAATATTAGACTTTGTTATCATCCCGCTGTTAGTAAGTTTTTGCGAATATTCACAATTTTCGCGATTTTTACCGAATTTTTTGCATTATGTATGTTGTTAGCGATCCTTAATCAATATTATGACTTTATTAAATTTTGCAACTTTTCGCGAATTATCGTGGATTTCGCTTTATAAAACTATAATTATTTTTGTAGTTAACATTAAAATTTTGTTACTTTCTTTTTTATTTTGCAATAAAAAAATTTTCTAACCACAAATTTCTATTTATTTTGCTATGTTGTCAACACAGTTTTTGTTTTGCTGCCCTCAAAAATAGAAATTAGTTTAATTCGACTACGACGATAAAATCAGCATAGACAGCAACCTGCCGTTCTGTTGCCTTGCTGTCTTCAAAAGAATCATTCTCATATAAACATATGTATGTATTCCATCCTTGACACTTTGTAGTCGGTAGCTTGCTGCGGTGAATGGGTTTAAATCTGCGGTCGGCAAATTAAGGGCGCCGCGCATTTTCTTATACTCTTCTATTCAGTGTGCACACTTCTACCGATATTCGGTAGATTCTACCGAATATGTCTGTGAATTTAACAATCTACCAATTCTACCGAACAAGGCCTGAAATCTACCGAATATTGTTATTTAGAAATTTAAGTCGATATATGTGTAAATTGCCTATTTTGCCACATAGCAGTGCGGCCACAGAGCGGTCATTTTCTGGCATGAAAATCATTAAAACAGAACAAAGAAATCGGTTAAGAACTGAAACTATAAGTAACCTAATATATGCCAAAGAATTGTGCCTTGGGGATGAAATATTTATTCCTACCAATGATTTAATAATTTTTGCACCAAAGTTTAAATTCACAAATGGATCTTACATATAATATTTGTAGTTACAAATGTTTGTCAAATAAAAGTTATTTTAGTAGCTTTATAAAACCTATGTACAAAAACTGAATTCCTGTTATTTATGTATATTATTTTATATATGCATAGCATATCTGTATAAAGGGTGAGCGCAAATAACTGGGGATGACACTTTTTTTTATTGGAAATGCTTCATTGTTTATGGCAGTTTAATTTCCAATCGCATGTGAAGTTTTAAATACGCTTTTGGAACCTGTTTAGTTTGATACTCCTTGCACTTACCCTTTCTTTGAATTGTTATTTTTTATGTTTCTCTGAATAAAAAAAATTTTCTACCGAATTTCATTCAAATCTACCGATGATGTTTTTTGTTGATTCTACCGAATTTAAAAAAAAATTAAGTGTGCACACTGCTTCTATTACGTATGTGTACACACGCATTACTGAGAACAACTTGTGTGTATCACATACTCTTAAGAATCAGCGTTGCCAGAGAACAATTTTTTCCCAACAATAATAAAATATGTGTGATGAGAATTTACTACATTTTTTTATTTTCAAAAAATTATTATGGCAAGCCAGAAAATTTGGTTTGTCAACGTATATTGTCATGCATGTAAAAACGTGACACGCAAAGCCATTTTCAAGCATATATTTAAAATATTCTAAGAAAATTTTCTACAAAACTATCTCTTTACTCATCTTTACATTGGCGTAGCAACAAGAGAAGATGTATATCTTCATAAACAAAACTTGAGTGTTTATTCTGATCATAATAAAATTAAGTTTGGTGATTTAAAATTTCAAGTTAGGGAAATGAGACGAAAATTTAACTGGCAAAACCGACTCGTGCTAAGAGTAAAACGCACACAATTGTAAAATATAATGGTATGGGTTGCCGACAACGGGTTTAAAGCATTAAGCAAAAAGAACAAAAAAAAACAAAATTTATGCGGAAAAAGCAATTATCAAGAAAAAAACGTTAAATGAAAAAAATTGTTCAAATAGAAAAACTTGCCAGAACAAAAATAAGCTAACACGGCGAGAATTGCTTAAAATAAAATTAAAATCTGAAGCACACTATTTTTTTATTAATGCTTTTTTGGCTTAAAAGCATAATTCAAACCCTGATTTTGTACACAAAAACCATATTGAATTAATGAGAAACATTAACGAGTCTAGTCATGTTGAAATTTCTTATTTCAATATGGAAAAATATTAATTTACAGTATTAATTTATTTATTTTTAAGTATATCAATATACATTTTCTAATATATTGAAAATTATTGAATTAATATGACGAGTTCTTAATTTTAAGTTGCAGCTTTTCCCTCAGTGTATATATACATAAGTATGTATTTACAAATAAATCGCCATTCGTTAGATTCACTAAAACGGCTTGACCTATTCGAATACTAAGTTTGTTCTTTTGTTCTCTTTATTAAAGAGGATTGAGTCAGAAAGAACATTAATAGAGAAAATCGTAAAGCAATGTTAAAAATTAACATAAAATAATTATAGTCATTCGGTATCGAAAATAACGGTACATTTCGCAATTATTACGGAGTGCTTGGTAGTTGTTTATTTTGTTCTGTCCTCTGTCTAAAGTAAACATATGCTATATATTTTTAAAGTAGGAACTTAGGCAGGGGCAATATCTGCCCTTTGAAACTATACAACTAATTTTGATGAAATTCAAAACAGAGAGACAAAATTGAATTCCGTGTGGGCAACGCCGCCGAGTATAGTTAGCTGCCTTAAAAATTCTCCTTTAACATGTCTTTCAAAATCAAACCAAAACGGCAACTTTTTTCCTTGTGTATAACACATTATTATTTTGCATACCAAGCAATTTGAGAAACAGCTTTTGCTACAACCTCATACAAAAATTAATATAAATCTGCATTTTTTTAACAGAGCTAAACATGAAAAAACTCAAATTGAATTTTTAGACAGAAAAAAAAATAATAGAACAGAATCAACTCTAGTCAAGTCACACAAACCCAACCACACAAGTTTAGCTAAGCTTAAACATGAATAAATTAAATTTCAAAAAATTTATAACGAAAAAATAAAAAATAAAGATTGGAAGAGAATTGTACTAAACAAGTGCGTTTTTTTTAAGTTAGTAGCAGCTTTATTTGTAAAAATTAGAAAACTTAATTTAGTTTGTTTTCCGCTACTTTCCTCACTTTGAGTGATGGGAAGGGAGAATGAATTTTGATTTTTATTGAAAAAGAAAATATATTGTCATTGTTATCACGGTAATTGGCGGGTGAGGGTAAAGCATTTATGCGGACACTAGGAAAAAGATTGCTTTTTTTGGAAAAACAAAAAGAAAAGAAATACTCGTGTATTAAAAAAAATGTGGCCTTGTGCTTAAAAGATAAAACCGCAGAAATATAAAATATAAACGAACAAATAAAAAGTTCTAGAAAAAAGCAAAACCAGAAATAAAAGGTACAACAAATAAGTATAATAAATGTTATAAGTGTCTGTCCTTAGAGATTTAGAGATTGATACACCAAGAAAAAATGTTTTAAAGTTTTTTGTGTGTACAAAAAATAAGAACACGCATACACACAAACTCAAAATAAATATAAAATTTCATGATAAAGAGACAGACCACAGTGAAAGTAAAGTTAAATTGGCAGAAGACTAAAAGAAATAGCAAATAAAATGGAAAATATCATTTCACTTTTTGAAAACGCAGATCCTTTTAAGACCTGGTGGCCTACAATTGCGGCCATTGCTATTGGAATTATAATAACAATACGGTAAGTAGATTATGAAAAAAAGTTGCACACATTTCCGTTTTAAACTGAAATTTTATTTACAAACATATTACTTTTGCAAAACACTACAAATAATTATTAAATTATCAAGTTTATAACAAAAAGATAGATTGTAATAAAAATAAATTCAGTAACGCGCGATTTTGACTCGCACACGAAGGATTCCGTACGGACACTAAGGGACATTATTACAACTTAAAGTTAGTTAAAAATACTATTTTATCGGACATATAAAAACCTTTCTATTATTGCAAATTGGATTTAACTTACCAGATAGGTCAAACTTGCTTGTTATTGATCGCTCACTTTAGATTAAAGTAAAATTCTCCAAATGATAAAGTTTTTATACGTCCGATAAAATCCTGTTTTTAACTAACTTTGAGTTGTAATAAATAATATTGGCCCTAAGTAAAACATATCTACAGACAAAGTCAAAAATAAAATTATTTTCGAGTTTTTTTCGTTTAGCCATTTTTGGGGTTTTGGTGATTGTTTTTTAGTTTTAGCGATTTTTTTTAGTTTTGGCGTTTTCTTTTGTTTTGTTGATTTTTTTAGTTTTTGCGATTTTTTGGGTTGTTTTTTAGTTTTAGCGATTTTTTAGTTTAGCGATTTATTTTCGTTTTTTGTAAATTTTTTAACTTTTTATCGACACTACATATTGGCATTTCAACTTTTTGTAGCGTGCGACACCAAACAAATATGATTGTCTTTTCAAAGAAAACGAAACATTTTTTCTACTTCGTTATATATGTATTTTCGTAGGCCCTTAACAGCTTTACATTTGGTAAAATTTTAAGATAAATCGAGTCACATTGTTCTGAAATACAAGCTTAATTGCTTGCTGTCGCACGCGACCAAAAAGGACTTTCTCGTGGAAATGTCCATATGTAATACTATACTAACTTTAGTCTATATAATCGAATATATTAACCGACGTAGAAATTTTTTCAAGAAATTTTTTGTCTTGGCATTTTTTAAGTTTTAGCGATTCTTCAATTTTTTTTTTTTGGTTTTTTTAGTCTTAGCGATTTTTTTCGTTTTTAGCTTTTTTTGTTTTTGTATTTTTTTCGATTTTTGGCGATTTTATTCGGTTGTTTCTTAGTTGAAGCGATTTTTTTAGTTCTTGCGATTTTTTTTGTTTTGGCAATTTTTTTTTTTGGTTTTTTTTTTTTTTTTTTTTTTTTTTAATGCATGTATTAATTTATTGTATCTTCATATATGAACTAACAATAAGTATTCAAATCTTAAATCTATAAAAAAAATTATTAGGCCCGACCAGTGTCGGACATAAACTTAGTGATAGTTATAAATAATACATTAGTAGTGATAATCAAAAAAAAAAGGGGGGAAAGTATTTTCAAGTAGTCCCATCTGGAGTGTTAGGTATAAGAGCCCGTGTGTCCCTCTTTTTTAAGCGGACGTGTCCAGTAAAGTTCAAAATATTACGAGCAAGCGGATTAGGATGTGATTCGAGTTTTGTTAAATATTTGCCTGCGTAGTTTTCAATTTCTTCAGTCACTAGTGGCATATTTAAATCTCGATGTATAATAGAATTTTGGATGTACCATGGAGCCGATGTTATTAACCGTAAAATTTTGTTTTGTCTTCGTTGGATTCTCTCGACATTGGAAGCTGAAGCAGTGCCCCATAACTGAATTCCGTAGCGCCATATTGGCTTCAAAAGCGACTTGTATAATAAAAGTTTGCAGTCTAGGCTGAGTGTTGAGTTTCTGCCAATCAACCAATATATTTGAGTTAACTTAAGTTTCATCTGAGTTAACTTAGAGTCAATATGATGTTTCCATGTAAGTCTTCGATCAAGGTGTATACCAAGGTATTTCACTTGGGAATGTTGAGGAATATTTTGATTGTTGATTCGAATGGGGGAGCAAGTATCTCTTCTTAGGGTGAACGTTATATGGACACACTTTTGTTCATTGACTTTAATTCTCCATAAGTTCAGCCATATTTCCAGCTGGGTGATATGTTCCTGGAGATTGCGGGATGCCTCATAAGGGTTTTCGTGCACACTCATACAGGCTGTATCATCGGCAAAAGTAGAAATATGGATATTATTGCTCACAGGCATATCACAAGTATATATTAAATACAAGACAGGACCCAGAATACTACCTTGGGGCACACCAGAAGATATAGTTTCGGGCACACTCGTGAACTCTCCTTCCACAACAGTGAACTTCCTATCAATAATATAACTTTCCAAAAGCTTTTGAATGTTTATTGGCAGATATGTCTTCAATTTTAAAACTAGGCCTTCGTGCCATACTTTATCAAACGCCTGAGAAACATCAATAAAGAGAGCAGAACAATACTTCTTTTCTTCAAATGTTCTTCTTACAACTTGGACCAATCTATGCGTTTGTTCAATCGTGCTGTGCTGACTTCTAAAGCCAAATTGATGGTCTGGAATGCACCCATTATCAGTTAAAATTTTGGACAATTTAGTCATGAGCAGCTTTTCGAAAAGCTTTGAGATTGTAGATAGTAAGCTTATAGGCCTATATGACTCAGTCTTGGTAAGATCTTTGCCCGCCTTTGGAATCATTTTGATCTTGGCCAGTTTCCAGTTATGTGGAAAATACTGCATTCTTAAAATAGCATTAAAAGTAAATAGCAGGATTCTTATTGCAATATGAGGCAAGTTCATGAGCATTTTGTTACTAATTCCATCAATACCTGGAGCTTTCTTCGGGTTGAGTTCAGCAATTACTTTTTGTACTTCACGCATCTTAAACCTTAAGGGACGAGGGGGTAGAGAAACTACACACGGTAAATCAGCAGCACCCGTACATGAATTGGGAGTGAATACAGATTTTAAATGCTCAGAAAATAAGTTACCTTTCTCACTATCACTTCTTGCCCAGCCTCCGGTCGCAGTACGCAATGGTGATTTAATATCAACGGGTCGTTTAAGATTTCTAGTAGCGCGCCATAAAGAGTAATTAGATGCGGACGTTACATCAAGACCTTCTAAATACTTTTCCAGTAGTGCAGTTTTTTCCGACGATAGCAGCTCTTTGAGTCGTTTAGTACATTCTTTAAGTCTGATTTTATTTAGGGGTGATCTGTGTTGTTGCCATTCTCTTCTAGCTCTCCTTTTTTCACATACAAGACGTTCAATTTCCGTAGAATAAATTCTGTTAAAGCCGGTCTGCGGATAGGAGGTAGTGGCGTGTTCAGCAGCCTGTTTAATATTTTCGTTAAGATTGGCAATGTTAAATTCAATATCATCGCATGATCTAAGCTGAATGTTTTCTACGCAGTGACTACTAAGATATTTTTTGAATGCCAGCCAGTTGATTCCATTAATCATCTTCACATATGAGTTAGTTAAATCACTCCTTAGTGGGTTGAAAATTGTAACTATTGTTGGAGAGTGATCGGAGGACAGATCTAGAGAGGCCTCTACATGAATTAAGTCCCTATGAATATTTTTAGTGACGGCAAAATCTATAACATCTGGAATTTTTCTTACGTCAGTAGGCCAGTAAGTAGGCTCCCCACTCGAAATGACATCTAAGCCCATTTTTGAAATTGTATTGAACAAGGCTCGACCTCTAGGTGTAACAAGACGCGATCCCCAGTACGTATGTTTTGCATTGTAGTCACCAGCTGCCACGAAACAAGATCCAAGCGATTTGTAGAACTTCTCGTACTGATCTTCGGTAACTGAAAATCTGGGAGGTGAGTAAATTGATGATATCACGAAATTCGCACAAAAATTTTCTACGAAAATATTCGTTGCTTGCAAATATTCTTCACTAACGTTGTCAAGGACATAGTGCTTGAGTCTTGACTTAATCAGAATTGCTGATCCACCACATGCTCTCTCTCTCGGGTCCTTTGTATCATATAAAGTGTAACCATTTATTTTAAATAAGCTTCTTGAGGTCAAATGGGTCTCAGAAACTAACATTATATCAATATTTTTTTCCATGAGGAAGTGCTCAAGTTCATTTTTATGTTGGCGAATGCCGTTTGCGTTCCAGAAACATATTTTTAACGTGTTCATGGTTTATTAACTAATGCTTGAAGCAGTGTATTCTGCATTCGCAGCATTTCTTGCATCATGCTTGTCATATTTGTAGTAAAGTTGTTTATAGTTAGCACCAGATTCTCAATAGTAGCTTCAAGGCGACTAAAGTTAAAGCTTGAGTTTGAATTCGTTGAATTATTTGGCGGTGGAACATTTTGCGTGGGAATTGAACTAGTCTTAGCAGCATCAGCATACGATACACGTGAAGTAACTGGTTGGCTGATTTGAGCAAAAGTGTCGGAGTTCGCGTTTACTTGTAGAGCTGGAGTTAACTTGGGTTTTTGACCCATAGCCTGTTTAACGAAAGAAAATACAGGGCACCCTCTATAGTTAGCTGTGTGATTACCTCCACAATTACTACATTTTTTTTCTGCTTGATCTTTTGGCTTAGTGCAGCTAGCAGTACCATGCAATTCACCGCAGATAACACACACTGTAGGTAACTTGCAGTAAGTTTTCGTATGGCCATATTCTTGGCAATTATGGCACTGTACGGGACCTGAACGCTTACGTGGCTCTTCAACTGTGATTTTTCGATGTAAGAGATACTTTACGTTATAAACTGGATGGGCTTCATTTTTTTTCAATTGTATGTCGTTCGGCTCCAGTTCAACCCGAAATAGGGGTTGGGGGACCTTTTCTCTATTAAATATGTTGGTAACATTTTTTACCTTGAATCCCTGGTCGACAAGTGCACATTTTACTTCTTCGGGTTCAACATATGAATCTATGCCCTTTAATACTATCTGTAGGCCTTTAGCACTCTTAAGTTGGTATGTGTAAAAATTTGTTTTATTTTTTTCGAATTCAGTAACAATTTTTCGGAAATCTTTTTCATTATATATTTGGATTTTAGTTTCATCAATATTACCTCGTTTAATTGGAATGATGTGAAAAGTATTTTCACCAATGGTCGACAGTAGTTTTTTTATAAGTGCGTTAGAATTTTTTTCTCTCAGATAAATAGGTGGTGGCTTAAAAGACTTTTGCGATGATGTAGAGGGCTTGTCGTCGGTGTTTTGCAATAATGAAAAACGATTTTGACGATTGGTAGATGATGCGCTGTTATCCCTAGACATCTTTGGAGCAGATGAAATTTTTGAAGAATTTGGGCTTCGCCCACGCTTTACCACTGTTATATATCTGTCCATTCCCACTTGTACCTTGGGTTTTGAGCTACTGTTATCTGTAGTGATAACTTGGTTTAGTGATGAAGGCGAGCCCGATGCGGATGATATCGCAGACTTAAATGAAGAAGTACTAGGCAATGGTAATGTTAACGATTCACTAGTTGGCATTGGACAAAGCGAAGTTGATCGCTGACGAAAAATTGGCTTTGCCGTTAAAAAAAGATTTTCATCAGATTTATTATTTATATTTTTTTCATTAAGAGTTTCAGAACTCACAGTAAAATAAGCATTTCTGCCGTTAGAACTCACTTCAAAATTTTTTTCCTTTGAGGTACTCATACAGAGTATTATTCCTCAAGGGAACTTTGTTTGTGTTTACGGTTTTTTTTTTGTTTTTGCTATTTCTTGCTATGTAAAAAATATTAGCAAAGCCAATAAGCTTATTTATCAAGGTGAATATGTATTACGAATATTTTTTGTATGATTTTTGATTTTGTTGTTTTTTATATTTGTTTCGTATGTATGTATGTAAAAAAAAATCCGCTTTAATGTCTCTTCACTATGAAGGTTCAACGAGAACTTTTTTGGTTTTTGGCAATTTTTTTTTTATTTTTTTTGACCTCTTTACTTATGGTGATTTTTTTTTGCATTTGAGCGATTTATTTAATTTTTTGTGATATTTTTCATTTAAGCGCTTTTTTTATTTTGACGAATTTTTTCGTTCTAGCGATTTTTTATTTTTTAACTTTTTATTTTTAGCGTTTTTTTAAATTTCAAGAGTTTGTCTCTTACGGTTTCCAAGCTACAGCCAGTTGTAAAAATAGATAGTCAAAATAACATTAACTCATAGAATGCCCTTTAATTTTGATTTTTTAAATTTCAGTGTTAATTAGCGTAGTCTGCTTAAAAATACACTAACTTTGAAAATTCAAGTGTAATTTACACACCGGGCTGTATATTACACAACGATTTCAACACGTTTTCTTGCTTGCTTTAGAACATCTTTAAATTTTTTACTGTGACATATTTGCTGTTAAAGCGACCAACGTTAAATATATTCATTTGAAATTTATTTGCTGGTGGTTCAGCGTTGTCTATATATTTCATTGTTGCTGTAACAAATCATCAGTAGACTCCAACCACACATTTTGAATAGTCACAATAAGCCTACTACGCTTCTTATTTTTCTTTTGTGATTTTCAAAAATATTATTATTTGTGAATTCTCAAATAGTTCTTGAAAGTCTGTGCATAAGATAAGAGGTTTGTGACTATTCAAAATGTGTGGTTGAAGTCTACTGATGATTTGTTACAGCAACAATGAAATATATAGGCAACGCTGAACCACCAGCAAATAAATTTCAAATTAAAATAAACTTCTGACAATATGTCGAATAATAAATTTCTTAAATGTTAAATATATTCTGTGAAAATTTCAGGTGCGTAACTCTAAGGGTTCTATAGAAAACAGTCTGTGATGGAAAGACGGACATCGCAGCGAAAGCAACACAGCACAGCGATGCCAACTTGGTGCCAGGGTGACCGATGAAATTTTTCAAAAAGTGGCACCAAAAAGGGATTTATCAAAAAAAAGGGGCAAAGTTAAAAAAACGAGAAAACTACACTAAACTTTTTATTTTTAATGTATTTTTAAATAATTCACTCTAAAAAAAATGGAAACAAAAAGTGGCAAAAGCACTCGAAAAAGTGCAAAGGCAGTCTAAAAAGTGGCAATTTGCCACTTTAGTCGGTCAAACGGTCACGCTGCTTGGTGCTTTTGGCACTATTTTTAGTGCTTTTTGAAGACTAAAAACGCCAACTTTTGAGCGTTAGTGCCAAACTAACAAAAAGCACTAAGTAGTGCTTTTAAGAATTTTGTGTATTTTTAAAATTACTTTCATAAAAAACTTGTTTTATTTATTTTTTCTGTGTAAATCATACCTTTTTCGTCTGATATATTTCATTAAATATGTTGATAATATTGCCGAAATAGAGAATAGCTTAGAAAACATTGTTAAATTGCACTCGTTTTTCACGTTAGTGCTTTTTACGCTTTTTAGATCTCAAAATTACGCTTTTTAGTGCTTTTTTTTAAATTCTGATGTGCTTTTAGAGCCAAAAAAGTTGGCATCACTGACACAGCAACGTTAGTGCTTCTCTGAATGCAATGCATTGCTTCTAACAGCTTTTAGCGCTTCTCACCTTTGGCGTAGAGGACCCTAAGAATAACACACACTTCCATTTTAAATTGGGAAAAGTTTTTGCTATTTTATTTACCCATATAATATATATAAATATTTAATTTTCAAGTTTATGGCAAAAAGTAAATATATATAAAAAATAAACAATAGATCATTTTTAAACCTCAGAATGTAATAAAAATTCCTTCTTTACGCACGCAACAGTGAAAAAAAATACTTTTGCTAATTCACTCACATTTTAATGAATATAATTTTATAAATCGATAATGTATTTAAACAATATATTTAATTAACTCATAATAAAATAACAAAAAGAGAAAAAAACTATATACATATATAAATTAATTTAATTTACCACAATTCGATGATTTTATAAAACCTGAGTGTGTGTGTGTGTGTGCGTCTGTGTCAATATTATGTTAAATGCAATTATAAAAATAAATGCAAGAGCATGTTATTTTTGCCCATTTCTACACACACACACACACACGCGCGCAAAATTTAATTTATAAAAAGCAACATTTATTGTAAAATAAACAAAACGACAAATGACAGATTTCCACTGGATGGCAGAGGAGAGCATGAAGCATTTTAAATGACACAGGACATGCTTGTAATGCACGCATAATGCCGATTTAACACTCTGCTCCATAAGGCAAAACCACAGCATCAATGACGGACTCTGTATGCGTAGCAGCAGAGAAATAACAAGGGACCCAAAAGCTTAATGGAGGACGCACTGTGTTGGCAACATGCAGTTGCATAAATAAACAAATGCTACAACATAACTAACCAAAAATACACACTTAAAGCCATACAAACACACACACACACACACACGCAGGCATACATACACTTACAAAAGGCTCACTGGCCCAATAAACCATACAATTACAAGCTAAAAACAACAATTGCAACAACAAGCTGATATTTAAATTTAATATGTATGTATGTATGTACGGGAAACAAGTAGCAAGTACATACATATCTATATATACAGTGGTGAACAAAATAATAGGCGTTTTTATTTTCTTCACTTTCTTCTAAAATGCCGGGGCGATCAGATTTATTTTAAATTTATTTTTAATCTGTAATTAAAATACTAATTTTTAAACAAAAAATTTTGCTTTTTGACATATTTGTTTACGTAAAAAAAATTAATTCACTTATTTGCTGCTCAAAATAAATATCATAAATAAAATGTTATATATATTTTAAATATCATAAAAAATATTATTGTACTTTTTGAGCTAGGGCGATGAAATAAATTAGCTTATTTGATTTTTAAAATTTTTCATGGTATGTAATATTAGTAATCGGAATGGCCACCATTATTATCTAAAACAGCTCGAATGTTTTTGGGCATTGATTCAATAAGTTTTTGACATTTTTTAATAGGAATTCCTTCCCAACTGCTCTTCACAGCCTCCAAAAATTGTTTTTTTTTTAGTAAAAACTTTCCCCTCTAAACTTCTCTTCAGCTCCATCCACAAGTTCTCAATGGGGTTGAGATCAGGGGATTGAGAAGGTCATACCAAGGAGGACACTTTACATTCACTCAACCAAGATTTAACTAATTTTGACGAATGCTTAGGATCATTGTCCTGCTGGAAGCGCCGATTCGGTGGCATATGGTTTTGTGCATATGGCAGCATCACGTCATTCAAAATATCACAGTATATTTCTTTATTCATTGTTTGAGTGATCTGGTGTAAAGGGACAACACCATACCATGAGAAAGCGCCCCAAACCGTGATATTACCTCCCCCATGTTTGACAGTTTTTGTTGTGTAGCGGTCATCCAGCTCTTTACCTTTTGGTCTTCTGACATGACGTCGACTGTCCGAGCCAAAAGAATTTATTTTGGTTTCATTGCTCCACAAGATTTTGGAAGATTTTTAGCAAACTGCGTTCGGGCTTTCTTGTTCTTAGAACTTAATAAAGGAACCTTTCGGGCGACTCTTCCTGGCAAATTATGTTCTAATAATCTTCGCCGAACTGACGGTGCACTAATTTCATTAATTATTTCAGCAGCTATTGATTTTGACGACATATAAATGGGTTCTTTTTGGCCAATAATTCTATTCGAGAATCAGTAGTTGATGAGGTTTTTCGTGGTCTTCCGCTCGTTTCTTTTTTATGTATCCACTTTAGAGCATTTCTGATGCAATGTTCAGATCTTCCAAGGGCTCTTGTGATGAAATCTACAGTTTTAACTTCACTTCTTAGATTTTTAGCAACTCGGCGCTCTTCCATAGTGCAATGTTTTTTTCAAATGCAATTGCTTTTTGAATTAGTATTGGTTTGGTTACTTTAATCTTTGTTATCCAGAATACTAAATAAAATATTTGGAATTTATTCTTAAATTTTAACAAGTTATTCCAAAAACGTCTATTATTTCGAACAGTTACAATTGCAATGAATTTTGATTTTGAACATCTGCACTTAAAACATTAATCACAAATTCCACACAAACGCAACAACTGAAGGCGACAGTGCCACCAGATTAGGGGATTTGTCCCCAAAATGGGGATTTCGCTTCTAATTTGGGGACAGAATTTCGTGGGGAGGGTTTTGGGGACTTTTCATGTAGAGCTCTAACATAACTTTTTCTTATAAGAGTATTTTATCTGAATACAATATTTACGTTTTACGGGGTTTCTTTTATTTGTACAGATTATTTTAAAATAGTATTATTACAGTAATTATATTTTTATAAAGCGAAAAAAAAATAGAAATTCGCGAAAAGTTACAAAATTTACAAAAAAAAAGCCATAATATTGATTAAGAATCGCTAAAACTGTAAGGTCTGCCAAAAATGTACGAAAATTCGCAAAAATTTACTAACAGCGGGATGATAATAAAGTCCAATATTATTAAAAAAATAAAAGCAAAAAAGTTTGCGAAAATTCGCGAGAAGTTGATTAAAAATCGCCAAAGCCATTAAAAATAAAAAATTTTGGTAAAAACGCAAAAAAAATATACTAAATGTATTAAAGAAATTACTAAGCTAATTAATGTAAATAATAAATGTAAATAGTAAAATTCGCAAAAAATATAAAAGAAAATTATTTCTTTTTATACTTTTGAATAAACACTTTTATTTTTATATATGCGAAATATTTGAAAGCGGCACCACTGAAATGTATATTTATACTTCAATATCAGGATCGTATGGTGTTACTGGCGTTTTTAAAATAATTAAGTAGCTGGCTACCAGGCATCACTTTTTGCCAGTGGCACTTGTAGTCGTGTAGCCTGCTGTGGTCTATGTGATTAATGTATAAGTTCTAATGACTTAACTTATACTTTGTTAAAAAATTAAAATAATTCCATCAAAATGGTTAAATGTGTTTGCCATTCACTGAACTTTTGCAGCTCACAAGTGGAAAAATCAATTTCCACTTCTGTAGAATTTTTTGTTATTTCTCGCACTCTCCGTTGCGAACGCTTAAGTACAATTAAATACAGTCAAATCCCGATAATTCGTACCCCGATAAATCGTAATTCCCGATAATTCGTAATAAAGTGTCGGTCCCTTGAAAAAATTTCGTTAATTCGTAAAATTTAGACGTTTTGGTCCCCTCGCAAATAATTCGTAATTTTTTTTTTCAAATAAAATCTTCTTTACCTCTTATAAATCGTAATTATTTGCTGACTACCACTTATAATTCATAATAACTAGAAACAACAGAAACATGGAAAAAATGATTTATTGTTTACGGCTATTTTTTTTTGCGTGGGTTTTTGCTTTTGCTTGTGTGTGCTTATTTTCTTAAGACCAGTTTTTTAATGAATAAAGAAAAATGTCAAAGCTCACGCATAAAACTCTGCCGGTGCTACAAAAATAAAAAATTTTTGTTTTGTATTTTATTTTTAGCAACAGTTTTTTATGTTTTTTTTTATCGTTTTAGTAAATAAATTGAAAAAACCCGTTAACTCGCATTTATTTTATTTTAACCCCTTTAATTAGTAAGAAATGGCCAGTCCCTTGCGATTACGAATTATCGGGATTTGACTGTATTCGATTTAACCAATTTAGGTGTGGACTCAAATAAATTTGACAAACTTGTACTATTATCAAACACTAGATGGTTATCATAAGAAAAGCTGTGCAAAGAGTTTTGAAGCAATGGATTGAGTTATAGCATCATTTTAAAATGATGTCAAACAACAATATTGACAAAATATTTTTGGGTACAAAAGTTAGGATTTTTCTTTTGAAATGGGGATTTTTGGGGACATGATGATTTAAATTGGGGACAAGAGGCAGCACTGGAAGGAGAAGACATTGACAAATCTAACGGTAACATTTTAATTTATGAGAAAAAATCTTTATTGCTACAAATTAAGACAATATATTTTCTCTTAATTACCGCCTATTATATTGATCATCACTGCAGATGCTTAAATAGCTTCATACGTACTTGGAGTACATGGATACATTGAATAAATTTATTTTATGCACTCGTGTGTGCGTGTGTGTGTGTATGATCATTTAACCCTTGTGTCCACAGTTAAAAATTTAAACTTGAAATTATGTCATAGCTACGGTGAAAGTAATCAATTTCAAACTTTCAGTCTAGTTTGATTTCAAATTCACACAACTAGTAACAAATTTCGCTCTATAGATTCGTCGTATGAAGTACAATAACGAAAATAAATAATTTTTATACAAAATTTATCCTAAAAAGCCTTTACAAAGCCTTAATAAGTTTTATGAATAAGATTGTATTTTTTTAATTACATAAAATAACACAATTTTATTTACTAAAACACTTACTTTATTTATAAAACTTATTAAGGATTTATAAATAAGGCTGTTAAAAACTAAAAGCAAACGTTGTCACACGCCAACGTCAACTTACTTTACTTTGATATCGTAGAAATCAACATAAATTTAAAATAGAGGAGAATTTCAATTGGGTTATTTTTTGTTTTTTTATGTGTGTTACATCATAGATGTCATTTGTAAGCCAATTTAGAAAAAAAAAGTTTTGAGAGTTTATAGCTTTGATTAAGGTGACTAGGCCCTTTTTCTCTTTACAATTTTCTTTTCTTATCCCTTTGCTACGAATCTTAGTACACACCTTGGATTCGTAAAATGATATAATGACATAATGACACAGAAAAAAGATGGTTGGGGCCACTTTCATTTAATTTATATTACAGGGTGGCCCAAATAAGACCAGCTGATGTGAAACACAAATAACTTTTTGATTTTTTAACATAATTTATTTTTTCTTTTTGCAGATTATAACTGAGCTCTTGGAAATTTAAAATGAATACGTACAGTCCACAATAACGCATTAAAATTATCGATTTTTATTATTCTTCTCAACGATCCATTGTTCTGACGCAGCGAAATTATCGACGTTTTTTTAACGTAAGATCAGCGCCCACATCTTCCATGATTACAAGTTTAGTTCGCTTCGAAAATCCAAGGGCAATACATCTGCATCAGTCACACCCAATCAGATGCACTCTTTGGTGCGTCTTGTTATGGCCGCAAAAATCATCGGCCCATATTTCTTTTAGAATGAGGATGAAACGCAAGAAACAGTCTCCGGGGCTTCTTAAAGAACAATGATCGACAACTTTTTGAGGACAATGGTGGAGCAACATCCTAATTTGTGGTTTCAACAAAATGGAGCCACAGCGCATACTGCTAGACAAACTATGGACATGCTGCGTGAAATTTTTGGTGAACGCTTAATTTCAAGAAATTCAGATTTCCCTTGGCCTCCTCGTTCACCAGATTTAACTGCGCCCGATTTTTTTATGGGGATATTTAAAAGACAGACACCTGAACAGCTCAAGCAGAATATTCGAGACGAAATACGGCGCCTGCAACTAGAAACATTACGCCGTGTAATGCAAAATGCGCTAAAAAGAGCCAATGTCTGTATCGAGCAAAATGGTGGTCATTTGTCTGATGTCATATTTCCATAAAATGTATTTAACATATAAAAATAAATCATTTAAAAAACGTTATTACAAGTGTTACACGTGTTTAACATCACTAGGTCTCATTTGGGCCACCCTGTATATGTACTATTTTCTACTCAACCGATTCCAATGAAACTTGATTTTACCAGAAAAATGCTGTTTGCAGAAGTGGACGGGACAGCGTTCCTTAAAATGAAATAATGGCACTTCAAAGCTAAAAATTAAACTTAAAAAAAATTAACCAAATTCTAAATATTTAAATTAAATATTCTTATATATCGGCAGCTTGGAGTGTGAACTTGCCAACTCCACTTTTTATAATCTATTACCAAAACGCAAAGATTTCTAAAGCTAAGTGTAGACGATATGTTGAATGAGCAAATGTATGCTTATGTTCATATGCTTTAAAATAACAACAAATACTGCTGTCAGCATATATATCTGTTAGCCGTCTACACAGTATGCTGAAAGTACCACATTTTTTAAAGTAAACATATGTCAGCAAATGATAATACAACATATGAGTAGCATAAAATTTTTGTGTCTACATGATATGTTGAATTTCGTATTCTAATATATATGTTGAGTCATGTGAGCATTTGCTTAGATATAAAATAAATTTTGACAATTCTTTTTCTTTTCTCAATTATCGCTTTCAGTGCAAAAAATTATATTTTTGGTTAATAAAAATTAGTGCAGTTATACATGTATATAAATAAAAAGAAATTCGCGAAATGACGGAAATTGGCAAAAAGCTACAACAGCAAGATGACAAAGTCTAATAATGTTTTAAACTCTTCAAAATTGTTAAAACTTCTAAAAAAAACACGCGAAAGGCCGCCTTCATTGCAAAAAATTTGCAAAATTTTAAGCAAGTCATAATATGGATTGAAAACCGCCAAAACTGTAAGGAATGCCAAAAATTCGGCTAAAATCGCGAAAATTACATAAATTCGCAAAAAGTTACTAACAGCGGGATGATGACAAATTCCAATATTTCTTAAAAATCGGCAACATTTTTAAGAGGCTGAAAGCATCCAAAAATTCGCTTTTATCTTGAACTACAAAAAGTCGCGAGAAGTTGCAAAATTTTAAACAAACCAGAATGTTGATTAAAAATCGCCAAAAACTGTAAGGAATACAAAAAATTCAATAAAAGTCACAAAAATGGCGAAAATTCGCAAAAAGTTACTAACAGCGGGATGTTGACGAATTTCAATATTTCTTAAAAATCAGCAAAACTTTTAGGAGCCTGAAAACATGCAAAAAGTCGATTTTATTGCGAAGTTTGCTGGAATAAGATCGATTGTCTTCTTCAGAATCGCCAAAAAATTTTTTTTTATGAAATTTTAATTTCCCTTATTTTTTATTCACCTGAATTTACCATGAACATTTCTGCATTATATTTTTCGCGTAATGTAGAATTTTTGTGTTTTTTTTTGTTTTTATTCTACTATTTTTGTTATTTTAATATTTACGTTATTTTTATTTTAAAAATGGCAAATTAGGAAACAGTGTTCATACCTGAGCAGAGTTAAAATATCAATTCTATATGCTATCAAATTTGCCGTATATTGAAAAGCTTACATAGGCTTTTCAACAAATAACATATCTGACAGCATACATAGGAAATTTGTTAAAAAGGAAAAATATGGTGGCTACACGATATGCTAAAATCTTGGAAATACGTTTGTTGACAACGTTAACAAATGCCTTTCATATGTCGTTAAGCATACGTATGTTGAAAAAATTTAGTGTCTACACAATATGTTGGCACTGGTAGCAAATTTTTTATCATAAATATGCTGATTCAACATATCGTCTAGACTTAGCTTAAGGTCAACGTCTTACACAAAAATTGTGAGAATTAAGTTTGCATTATTAACTTAAGAATTAAATTTTTTTACATATTAAATTATTGTGGTAAAAGAGCAATATATCTAGTATAAAGAAAAGTGTACCCAAATTATCCGCCTGCTGCCACAAGGGTTAATACGGGTGTGTTCGCAAAAGTATAACCATTAGATAGAAATTGATGGTTTCATGTATTGAAACGCTGTGAATGAAGTTTTCGAGTTTTTTTTTTGTTATTATTTTTATTATAGCTTTCAAAATGAAAAAGAGGTCGTAAAGACCACAATTGCCGCATGGTCATGTCATTTACTAATGCGTAAACAAATTAACAATTTTACGCTTCTTTTGTGTTCAACCCAGCAGTTTGCCACAGTTAAACTAAAAATGCAAACAAAACATAAATTACATGCAATCGACAAAGGAAACATCTACATACAACAAAAACAGCAATAATAACAACAACAATAACAGACTTTTGTTTATTGAACGCATTGATTTATGGCGAGATTGTTGTTAAAGTTTAGTGAAACAGTGCAAAACACTTTAAAGATGACAAATGGTGGCAAAAGGAAAAGAAAAACTGGCAACCAGCATCAAATTTCATATTGAGGGGAAAATGCAACAGAAAGTTAAAGCTCTATAAAGGCGATTGTCTGATGTAATAATTATGTTATGTAAAATATGGTAACAATTTCTTACAATATTATGAATTGACAATTTTTATGTGACAATGTTGCCGAAAAAAAAGCAATTATGAACCCATTGATATGGATCAGTCCAAGACATGGAACACGGATCAGGCGATCCAAGATAAGGATCAGTGATCGGCAATGAATCGTTTTACCGCTGTTCAGTAGACATCACTTAAACTCAACTACTCTGATTTACACATACTCACGATGACATTGACTTATAAGTATACGTTGAAATATATATGAATGCGACGTTGACTATGATAGTCATACCACACTCACACTCATAAATGACCTCAGCCTGATATCTAATTTCAGCAAAATATTTATACTACATCGATTCAGCTCACTCAACTCATGCATGTATGTTTATTTAAAAGTTTAGTCATTATACAGTTTGCAAGTAGTATACGGTAGTACACATATAAAAATTTCAACTTAAAATCTACGTTTAACAAGGTTAATCTAATCTCTTTCGGCAATGATTTTGCTTCATATGTGTTTCATGTTAATCTAACATGATTTACAGTAATTTCCAAAGAAAATTAGTCCTTTTGAAATAACTTTATTAAACGTAGATTTAATATTTACGTACTGTTAAAATCAAAATGATGAATCATGTTGAATCAAAGTTATTTCAAGTTGGAACAACGTATATTTAATTTAATATATAGTTGATGTGTTTTAATAATTATTTAACTTACGTGTGGTTGACATAGACATCAGAAAAATTTTTGTTTGTATATAAATTGGCTTCCACGGACAAGATTTGAACTCGGAACTCATCGCGTGGTAGTCAACAAGCTTACACTTGCAGCCACAACAACTTTAAATATTCTTTACATACACACTAACAGCCTTATTTATAAAACTTATTAAGGCTTTATAAAAGCTTTTTAAGAAATTTTTTTTTTGGAAATTTGTTCTAAAAAGCCTTAACAAGTTTTATAAATAAGGCTGTAAATATGTACCATCATGGATAAAATTTTAATTCAATATTATTTCATTGATCATTTAGTTAAACAAAATACAAAATACTTTGAATTGAAAAGATTTAGTTAAAATAAAAATACTTTGACTTGACTCCAGGATGCGAACCTGCGATCCTCTGACTACAAGACTAGTACACTGCCTACTAGCCAGCAGGAGTTTGTCGGCTGCTTACAAACATAAAAAACCAACAACAATACAAAAGCAACTCATACAACTAAGCAACGATGCCAACTTGGTCCTTTTGGCACTATTTTTAGTGCTTTTTGAGGACTCAAAACGCCAAATTTTGAGCGTTAGTGCCAAACTAAGAAAAAGCACTAAGTACTGCTTTTGCTATTGCTACATTGGCTGACTTTTTTTCAGCTTCAAATTGTAGTCGTAAGAGTATGTAAAAGAAAATAAATGTAAATAACAACAGCTATTTAACAATAGAGAGTTGCCACAAAAGTATTTTTTATTTTTTATTTTCTTTTACATACTCTTACGACTACAATTTGAAGCTGAAAAAAAGTCAGCCAATGTAGCAATAGTAAAGTAAGAAAATAAAAAACATGTTGATTATTGAGTTCTTGTTTCAACTTTGTTATTTGTTATTGAGCTTCTCATTTGTTTAAATGAAAGTTTATAATATAATAACTCTAGTTGTTCTAAGAAGCTTTGGGTAAAGGTTCCCTGATGATCTGTATTAGCAACAGTGAAATGCGCATAGGATCCAGCTAAACCCCTCAATAATCAATTTCAATGTATTTTTAATAAAAAAAATATTTTACTTAATAAGTAAAATATTAATTTGGGATTATTAGTGCGTTTAAAAATTTTAAACTTAAATTTTAACAATTTCCATAAAAAATACTTAAATATTGTATTTATCAATACTCCGTATTTTAAAATATCATTTAAAATAATTACTTTGGTTGTGTTGGTGTTTATCTTGCTTGTTGATTGACTCAACGTGGACATGTGCTGATGTTGTTGTTTATTTTGATTGTTGGTGTTGTATACGTGTAAATTCCGACAAGAAGACGATTTTTTTTAATCAACAAAGTTATTTTTAGATTATATTAACGAAATGCGCCATGCAGAAGAAACATAAGTTATCATGTTTTGCGTGTATTCATTATTTGAGTATCTAAAAACGATTTGCTCTTTAGCTGAGTGGTAAGTACGTTAGTTTATTAGTCAAGAGGTTGCCGGTTCGACTCATCCCAAACGTCTTTAAATTAAAATCTAATAATAAAACCAATTTGTTAAAACAAAATAAACAAACAACGAAAAACAACACATTAGAATTTGAAAAACAAATTCATTAAAAATTTTTGTTTTCTGTTAACAACTAAATTGTGAATAACACAATAATTTTAATTGGAAATAATTGAGTTGATGTTGTTTTCTTATGTTACAAATGTGTGTTTGTATTTACAAAAATCGTTGTAGGTGCCTTTTTAAATAACATTTTATTTGTATTCACAAATAAATTAGTTGTATTTACAATTCTTTTTTTTCTGTGTACCTTTTTCGTCTGATATAGTTCATTCAAGATGTTGATAATATTGCCGAAATAGAGAATATCTTAGAAAACAATATTAAACTTCACTCGTTTTTCACGTTATTGCTTTTTAAGCTTTTTAGATTTCAAAATTACGGTTTTTAGTGTTTTTTTAAAATTCTAATGTGCTTTTAAAGACAAAAAATTTGAATCAAACTTTTGGCATGGTGATTTTACATTGGTATTTTTTTCTGTGTGTAGTAAAAAGGGTTGTTTTTCAATTCTTGCAAAAAAAGCAACAGAGAAATACATAACCTCATAATAAAAACTTTAATGTTCGTATGCGAAGTTCGCATTGTGAATCATACTTATTTTGCATCGTCCATAGGCATTGAGTTTATGAGTCGAAATCAACAACGTCATAAATGTTGCCAAGTATGAGTTCGCTGCGCACTTCAAACTTTCGAGTAAATATGATTCATAGACAACATTGCACTAAGTATGAACGCGCATAAGTACAAGGAATTATAACTCATCATTCAACTATACTCACTTTTTCACTACTCATTGCTGTTCTCTGATAAGGATCATGCGAATCAAGATAACAATCACTCGAATCAAGACAAGGATCACGTGATCCTAAATCAGATGATTCAAAATATGGATCACAAGATCCAAAACATGGATCACAAGATCCAAAATATGAATCACAAGATCCAAAATTTTATTGTTATTTTCAATAGAAGTTTTCGATCGAACGTTTTCTGTGAACAAAGGTTGAGTTCTGAACTAATTGTGCTAATTCAATTAAAAATAATTTACTAAGGTAAACATTGTTTTAAACAGATAAGTAAAATAAAAAAACATAAGCAAGCTACTCATATTGCTTGGAAATATTTGAACAGTATTTTTTTCCTGTCTAATACGTGCAAATAGAACAAAGGAATAATTTAGAAAATCTTAGAAAAGCAATTAGGAAATCAACATACTTGTCAAAGATCAGTATATCGAGCAATAACCGCGAAAAAAGCTTAAGCGAAACATATTTTGCACTTCGTTTTTACTCGTATTATAAATGGACTATAAACGAACACAAATAATTGATTTTAGTCTTAAAAAAAATAAGTTCGAAAATTATGTCGCCTTATTTCTAGCCTTAATTCTAAAATTTAGCTACTGAAAAAATATTTAAAGTGCACTTAAGGCTTTTTGGACTTAAGGTGGCGATATACATATATATTTTTTGCTTCCCTTACCAGCCTAGTGCAAATGCTTTATAAAATTTTTCCAAAAACCTTAATTTTTTCTAGCACCATAATGAGCGGTCAACGCTGTCCAAACGACAATCAAATTAAAAATCAAATTGTTATTATAACGGGTGGTAATTCAGGCGTTGGCTATGAAATAGCAAAAGCTCTGGCCAGTCGTGGTGGTCGCATTATATTGGCCTGTCGCAATATGCAAGCTGGCGAAAAAGCTGCCAATGTTATTAAACGCGAACTTGGCTGTCGCTCTGTTGTTACTAAGCCACCGCCGCAACCACAATCATACGAAGGCGCTATAAATGCGACATCATTTGTTCAATCAACTGCCAGCTTGAATGACAATTTCTTTGTGGAAGTACGTTACTTGGATTTGCGTTCCTTTGACAATGTCCATCGCTTTGCACGCAACATTATGAGGGAATTTGAGCGAATCGATATACTAATCAACAATGCCGGCATAATTTTCGAGCCAACAAATATAACGACAACGGATGGCTTTGAACAGCACTTGCAAGTAAATTACATGTCACACTTCCTGCTCACTCAACTACTGAGGGGTCATTTGCAAAAGTCATCAAATGGCCGCATTATAAATGTATCGGCTCATGCTCATGCTGCAGCAAAAATGGATTTTGATGATCCATTAAATGTGGGCACATGGGCGGTGAAATTTCATGCACGCGATGCTTTCGCACACTCAAAATTGGCTGTGATTTTGGCAACACGTTGGTGGGCAAGAGAATTGAAAGGTGAGTTGTTTTTTAAGGTAAAATTAAATTTATTTAATTTTCTTTACTCTCATTTTGGGTGTAAATGAAACTTTTATTAAAAAGTAAATTAACTATTAACAAAACTCAGTGTTGCAGTAGAATAAATTGTTTACAAGTACAATTTAAACAACTTTATAAATTTATAGAATTTTCTTTTCTCATTTTCCTTTTTGTTTTCTTTTCCGAAAATTTTTTTTTTCATGCAGAAACTTCAATCACCGTAAATTGTTGTACACCTGGTTTAGTACGTGGCACTTCACATTTGAGAAAGTAAGTTTTATGCTTTTGCCTTTTTTTTTTTTTTTTTGTTATTTTACTGTTCTTATTGTTCTTGTTGCTGTTGCATTTGATTCATTTGCATACGACTACAATTTAATTTTTTTCTTCATACAAATTTTATTCATTCATTCGGCGTGAATTTAAAATACAAAATGTATTTTCTTACACACACACACATACACACACAAACATACATATACACGCGCAGCACGAACACACTTAAAAGTCAGTTGTGCTAAACTCGTTGCACCATTCAACGTTGCCAAATGATTTGTTTACTTAAGACTGTGTTGTATTAAGGAGGTGCCAGTTTCCAGGATTTGAGAACTAAATGACTGGACTTGATAAAGACTTACATTATTGGGTATACTCTGTAATTCGAAACAAAATAATATGCTTTCAAGTTTGCTTGTTATTAAAATACAAATTCGAAAGATTTTCTTCAATTTCGAATAACAGAGGGGGTCCCCCAGCATTCATAAACTTTTGTTAAAGTTAAAGCATAATTTAAGCCGGATTTTTCTTACAAAATTCGTTTGTTGACAATCGTTCTGAATGCAGGAATAACTGAATTCCATCAAAATGACTGATAGAATCTACTAATGACTTACAGTCTGGAAAAGTTTACACCTCCATCATATAAATTGTCCCCTCGAAATTTTTCCTTTTCCATGATATTACAACAATAAATAATGTTGACGGGGAAAAATTCCCTTTTCAACGTGAAAAATTTTCCCTTCGAAATATTCTTACTTTTTCTAAAATTTGCAATCGCCAATAATTTTTCCATAGAAATGTTTCTCCTTTTTAGGGTTCCGTCTCAAGTTGTTTTCTCGGAAACAGCATATGTAAGCCTTTAGCCGCTACAACAAAAAATGTATGACAGTTAAATTCTAAAGGGTGTCCCAAGGCGAGCAACGAAACATATTGAAATCCTAATGTAATATACAGACAATTGAAATTTTCGAATTTAGTATATTTTTATGCAGATTACACCAATTAGCACTAGCATTAAAAAAATCTAGATTAAAGGGTATTCTATCAGTTAATGTAATTTTGAAAACTTGCTGTATCCTGGAAACCGTATAAAGCAAACTCTTGAAATATTCAAGAACGCTATAACTAAAAAATCTCAAAATTAAAAAAATCGCCAAAACGAAAAATCGCCAAAAACCGAAAAAAATCACCAAAAATGAAAAAAAACGCCGAAACTAAAAAAAACTCGCTAAAACTGAAGTAAAGCGATAAAAAGGGTGAAAAAGCAGCCAAAATGAATAAACGCCTTAGAAATCGAAAAACCTCAAAAACGAATTGAGAGCCAAAAACTAAGAAAAAGCACCAAAACTAAAAAAATCGCCATAAACCGAAAAAAGTTTACGGGTACTTACCGTTAAAAAAAATGTCTACTTCAGGTAATATTTTCGGTTAAAAACAATAAAGTTCGTTTAGTATTACATAATAGTGTCCTGTACAAGAGTATTTATAAGACTTTTCACGACATGAGAGATTTTTTCCAATGCTTTACTACAGCGAAATATTCTAAAAGAATTGCTAAGCAACACTGTTAGCAAGACAAACCACCGAAAAAAATTATTTGCCAACAGTGTTGCTTAGCGATTCTTTTATAATATTTCGCTGTAGTAAAGCATTTGAAAAAATCTCTCGTCTTGAAAGGTCTTATAAATAGTCTTGTGCAGGACACTATTACATAAAGAACCACATACACGTTTCAATTCAATTGTGAATTGAGTCGTTCAATTGAATTGATTCTTGGCCACACACTTCATAAACTGAATTGAAAGATTTGCATTCAACTGTCACATTTATAAAAAATCTTTTGATTTTTCTTCAACCAACTCAACTACTGCCAAACTAATCAATTGACAAAACCATACACGCTTTGATTTGAACAACAATCGACTCAATTGAAAATTTAATTGAATCGTGTATGGGGTACTTAACATGTGTCTGTACGGAACCCTTCGTATGCGAGTCAAAGTTGCACTTTACTGAATTTATTTGATTAATCTTATCAAGTAATATTTTTACAGGGATTTTTCACTTTTGCCTTGGGTACTTTCACCTATTTTTTGCAGTGCAAAGTTAATTAACAAATCACGTAATTTCAATATTTTCCTTTCAGTTAAATAGTCAAGGTTATTTATTTGAAGGGCGAGATCTAAGAAATCCGCAATTGCACTAAGCTTACCATCCATTTTTGGTCTAGGTTAGGTTAGGTTAGGTTAGCAGGCTGCTGATAAGGAAGGGGAAATTTAGAGTCCAGCTCACTTGGGTCCAATACAATGATCCGTTTGTGATACATGTGTGTTGAAGATAAGTTAGTGAGAAAGGATGATAGGGAAAGCATAGTGATAGTGAAGTATGAAGATGAAGGAAGAGAGAGAGGAAAGCTTCATTCTTTTATAACTCTGCTTTTTTGCACGTTTTTTTTAATAATGCAGTGTGAAGCGCCTTCTGGTGCCAAATGGGGCGATTTAAATTTTGAAGCTGTGTTTAATAGCCATGGGTTATTTTACTTCGCCGATGATTCTGCTACACAACGAAGGAGGGCGCTCTGAAGTTACATTAGGATTAGCATCTGCTGGGGCCGGTGTAGTTTTAGTGACCCAGTGCCTTATGCCTGCATCACTTGAACTTTTCCCACAACAACTGATACAAAGGACGCTAATGCATATCAGAAAAATGCGGGGTGTTGTTATTTCAATGACTGTCGGACACCGGGCTCGAACCCAGGACCTTAGGTTTTGTAGTCAACGTGCTGACTACTTCAGCCAACGCCACCCCCAACGACACCCCCATTCATTTTTGGTCTAAAGAGTTTTGATTTTTGAGCAGCATGAGAGAATGAAATTCTGTTCAAAGCACATTCACCAGATAGTAGATATAACAGAATTCCATTAAAGAATAGTATAAGTCCATTAACCGGTCATTTGATCGGTAGTAATGCAGGATATAATCATCATTGCATAGAACAAAGTTTCTATCACATTTTTAAGGGAAATATGAAAAATGTGATGGAAACTTTTATATATGTACGAGTGATGTTGCATTTCTCTCAGAGTAGTGAACTTCGTCGACTATGTTTGACTGATTATAGTTGATTAATATATTATACTAATTGTTCTTTTATTATTATCAAAATTATTAAAACGAAGATATAAATCAGCAAAAACTGAATAACATAGGCGGTATCTAGCTCTTTTCATAGCTTTTCACCTTGAACGCATCTTGCTTTTTACAAATATCTGTAATTTTGAAAAGAAATATATCTGCACTTTATTACGAAAGTGATCTAAGGCTACGGTCACACTTGTCAAACATTTGCCCAAAAAATCGTAACCACTAAATTCTAATGAAAAATCTTTCAATTCAGACAAAAGTTTGTCTAGTTAAAGAGTAGACAACAGTGTTGGATTTAATGACGTTGTCTATTAGTTGCGTTCAAAACTGTTTAATTTGTTAAACAAGTGTCTGGATCAAAACTTTTTTCATTAATGTTTGTTGGTTACGCTTTTTTGGGAAAATATTTGACGAGTGTGACTGTACTTTAAGTCACATACATTTTTGCTTCAAAATTTTAAATAAATCTTAAAAAAACTTCAATAAATATTTATGGCCTTATTTATAAAACATAAAAAGGCTTTATAAAGGCTTTTTAAGAAAAATTTTGTGTGTAAATTTGTTTTAAAAAAGCATCTTTATAAAGACTTTTTAAGTTTTATAAATAAGGCTGTTAATAAATATTAAATAAATTTATATTAACCGTGACTAGAGTTTTCCGAAAACTTCAAAAATTGCTTATGAAAAAGAAATTAAAAAAAATCTTAATTGTAACAATTCCCAAAGATAAAACTCCATATATTACTTTTACTGCACCCAGTCAAAAATACATGTGTGCAATGTATATCCAGTGTAGCAATAGTAAAGTAATAAAATGAAAACCATGTTGATTATTGAGTTCTTGTTTCAACTTTGATGTTAGTTGTTTAAACACAAGTTTAACATAATATTTCTAGTTTTTCCAAGAAATTTTTGGGTAAAGGTTCCCTGATGATTTGCATTAGCAAAAGTGAAATGCGCATATGATCCAGTTCATCCCTCAATAATTAATTTCAATTTATTTTTAATAAATAAAAATATTTTATTGAATAACGATAATAATAATTTGGGATTATTAGTGCGTTAACAAATGTTAAATTTATATCTAACAATTCACAAAAAACAATACCAGTTAAAATGATTTGTTTTATCCACAAACATGTATTTCATTTATAAAGCCACGGACTTATTGACCCACCCTCGTATCAACGATTCTCTAGTTTTTAATTAAATTTAACTTATTTAGGAATCACTGGAATTGTAAACTCAATTTTTCACTTTTCCTCATGTTATTTATTATAACATAAAAAATCTTCTCTTCACCTTGCTTGAAAACAACTGGTCCATGAAATATAATAAATATATATAAAAAAATATCATATCCACTTTAAAAGCCACATTCTGCTGTTCATGAACTTTATTAACAAAAAACTATTAACAGTGTCAGCCCTAAGCATATGAGTAACAAACAACAAGTTAATAATTCATCTGTTACTTATACGCAGCCACACCAAAATATGGTATCATTAATATGTATGTATTTATCTAAGGGTTATTCGCATCCCAGTGCACACACACACACACACACACACAGATTTACACTCAAGCGAATAGGACAGCTGTGTGTTTGTGCTTTGTTTAGAACTGTAAACTTTTATAATTTAACATATTCCCTCAATTATATTATAGTGTATGTACATACATACATGAATGTATGAATGTATGAATGTATGTATTTGTGTGGAAAAGAACAATAAATAACTTGTAGAAATGTTTGTGTGTGCTTTTTCATGTTTAAATGTATGTTTTTCTAACACTCACAAAACTTTTGCTGTAATAAAAATTATTGAAACAATGAAAACTTAAAATACTCAAGGGCGAATTGTTTCTCAGCCAACAAAGAAAAGACAGTGAGAGTGGGAAATCTTCCTCTAACTCATTTACGGATGAGTACGACTAGAAGAATAGAATTTAATATGAAATCTATTTTTATGTACATGTGTATGTATTCATATACATAATTTAAAGCTTGTTGATATAAAGTGATTAAGGGTCTTATGCAAAAAAACTTAAGTAAAGTTGTATTCTAAAAAAATTATTATATCAAAATTCTAAAGTAGGCACCCACGTTTGTTAACACTACTTTAAGTTGATATTTCCAAAATGTGTATTTTGTACCTCAAATAATTTTGTTAATATAGCACATATTCAGGTATGTGATGAAAAACGATTAAGACACAAAAGCAATTTGAAAACGATAAAAGGTGTGATGAGTTTTCTATAGTCGTTTTGTCAATAATTTTAAATTTTGTTTTTAATGGTTTTTCCAAAACATTTTCATAAATTTCTTTTCACAGCTCTATTATATGGTCTATATTTTATCTTCAAGTGTGCTTTTTCGAAGTCAAATGTTTGAGATTGGCTCAAAAATGATACTCAAAATCGATCGGAATTCATCACACCTTTTCAGAACGATTGTTTTGAAATCGTTTTGAAAACGATCGTTTTCCATCACATACCTGATTGATTCATGTTATATCTGAAAATGAAGCTGGAAGTGCCTGCTCTTATCTTAAATTTATTATTTCAGTCATGTAATGGAAAACATCACCAAATTATCCAACTGATTCGAAATACATAGCAAAATCCATAAAAAAATAATAAAATAAATACAATTATACAAAAATGTTTTAGTGATGTACATACAATCAAAACGAATCGAAAAAAGCTGGATATTCAAATACTCATTTCACTCGAATAAAACAAATTGTGGCAATTTTTCATATTTTTTTACTTTTACTTCATAGAAATGTTTATCTGTTTTCCTACCATGTCAGAAGCTCATATTTTTTAAATTGGGTTGCTTTACTTCAAGATAATAAAAATTTATTTAATAAAATAAAAAATTATTTGAATACCCGAATGAAATTGTATTCTATATTGTACATCATAAGCTGTGAAGTGGTTGTTGAACATGGTGGTGTTACCAGTATTTATTATTAAATCACAAAATAATTGAAGTTGTCTTTTGCATATGATGTCTTAGCAAAGTTATGTTAGCCTTAAAGTGCTTGGCAACTAATATGAACTTTAAAGCTAAAGTAAAATATTTTTTTGCATAAGGGGGTAAATGCTTACTAAACAATTAAAATTGCAACGTTTTCTAATGGGGATAAGGGTCAACAGCTGCTTATAAATGTACATGTACAACCATAAGTAGAAATGTGGCCTTGGAGACGTCTGTGATATTTTGCATTTTTTAATGATGTCGAACGTGATCGTTATATGTAGTTAAAGTTGAAAATTTTAAATTATACGCGTTTTTTGTTGGAGAATTGTTACAATTAACTTTAACATTAACAACTATTATTTCAAGTATTCACTAAAATATTTTTTATTAAAAATATTTTATTTATTTATTTATTTGCTAGTGGTTCAGCGCTGTCTATATATTTCATTGTTGCTGTAACAAATTATCAGTAGACTTCAACCACACATTTTGAATAGTCACAAACCTCTTATCTTATGCACAGACTTTCAAGAACTATTTGAGAATTCACAAATAATAATATTTTTGCAAATCACAAAAGAAAAATAAGTGTAGTAGGCTTAGAAATAATATGTCTAATGATGGGTTTCTTAAATGTTAAATGTTAAATTTAGATTTTATTTTTATTTTTGCGTTATAATTACTTTTATTGTTATCCGATGGATTTCTAATTGTATAAAGGTGTAGAAAAATAAAATATATTCATATCGAATATAAATTAGTTGCTGGGTTTTTGTATTAGTTTCTAAGCCTACTACGCTTATATTTCTTTTGTGATTTTCAAAAATACTACTATTTGTGAATTCTCAAATAGTTCTTGAAAGTCTGTGCATAAGATAAGAGGTTTGTGACTATTCAAAATGTGTGGTTGAAGTCTACTGATGATTTGTTACAGCAACAATGAAATATATAGACAACGCTGAACGCTGAATATGTCGAATAATAAATTTCTTAAATGTTATTTATTTATTTTTATTTATTTATAGTACATATTTTACAAAGTAAATTTGCAGAATATGGTTGCACAAAAATGGACGGGTGACTAAGACCATATGTCCATGTATTTAACAGTATTCTTAAAAATGTTTTTGTGACTGACTGTACACGACCTATGCCTTCAGATAGGAAGTAGCAACGTGGTTGTTAAGGATTTTCCACAAAAGAACCGCAAGATTATACGGTAGTCCGTGGCAGATCAGTCAACCAGTGCGAGTGAGACGCAAAACTCTAGAAGGCCAATAAACAACAGTGACCTGGTTGCATTTAAGAAATAATTACCAACGACGCGTGATGTTGACTCGCCCAAAGCTGCTTTACGACTGATAAAAAAAAAATATTTTGAAATTGATTATTGAGGGATAAGCTGGATATGTAAAACATTTTAATGTTGATAGTGCAGATCATCAGTGAACCTTTTTAGAATAACTAGAGATATTATGTTTAACTCTATTTAATCAAATAAGAATATCAACTCACATCATAGTTTAAAGAAGAGCTCAATAATAAACATGTTCTTTATTTTCTTACTTTACAACTAAAACGTTGGCTGACTTTGTTTCAGCTCGAATTGCAGTTGTAAGAAGTTTACGTACTTGAAGAAATTAAAAATAAAAACCAACCAACCAAAAAAAATAAAAAATAAAAACTAACCTTTCTTTTTCTGCTTTCTTCAGAATAGAGTGTTGCCGCACAAGTATTTTTTACCGAGTGCACTCAAGTAAATAATTGGTGTTTTTTTGGGAATTGTTAAGCTATGTACAGACGATTGTCAGATCTTACAATATTGTCAGATCTGACAATGTGCTGACAATGTACTGGCAATCGAAAATTGCCAGCACAATATTTCTTGTCAGTTCACACGGTTGTCAGAAAATCCTACAATTTATTGCCAGACGGTTGTATGACAATAAATTCATCTGACAAAATCGTCAGTAGAAAAATTGTCAGTTCACACGGTTGTCATATGCACAAATTGTTAGATCTGTTGTTATGCGTTGACAGACTTAACCATTTGTTGGAAATTGTTAAATATTTATCGTTTGTGTTTATGTTTAATGTAAAAAAGTGAAAGTATAAATTATTATGGACCATAAAGAAGCAATTGCAATGATTTTGTCTGCATATATTTTATTACAAATTTTTTATTCAAAATCAAGCGTGTGCAGTGTTGCCCATAGAAAGAATTATCTTACAATGACGCCATTGTCAGATGCATGAACTTCGCACATCTGACAATATTAAAATGTCTGACAAATATCTGGCAATAATTTTACAATGTGTTCACACGATTGTAAGATGTCTGAAAATTTTTTGTCAGTTGCTAGTCTTGCAATGGACTGACAATGCTTTTTCTAGCAACGGCGTCTGGCAAAAATTGCCAGTTCACACGGTTGTAAGAAATTTTTAGCACATTTTACTGGCAATATTGTAAGATCTGACAACCGTCTGTACATAGCTTTAGAAAACTTATTTTTATTTTGGAAACAAGCGTAATTTATAGCTCTAAATTATCACTCATTTACTTTAAAAACGTCATAGCTAGATTTTTTTTAAAACTAGAAATTTTTACACCATTTGAACACCAATAATGAGGATTAATTCTGTATTATTAACTCAAAAATCGTATTTGCCAATTGCTAAATTTGATGACAAAGTGAGACGAACACAACATACAGCTGTAATTGATTACAAAGTTTTACATGAAAAAAGAACTCCCAAGTGGGAAACCTCGAGCAAAAAGTGTGTCTTATAGAAGCGCGTTTTGAGTCAAATATCTCTCTTACCGTTTTAAGTTTTGGGTTAGGTTGAAAAAGGAAGGCAACCAATGCAACATTATGAGACAACACTTGTGTACGTTTAAAGTAAGTTGCGCGCTCTACTTTAAGGAAAACGAAAATCTCTTAAATATTTCCTCCATATCCTGAGGTAGTTTCAAGCTTTGCTTTGGCAAAAGTTTACTTATTTTCAAATCTCAGCTCATGTTTTATCCAATGTCTGTTGCTGTGTCATATCGGATCCTGCTTTTCCTTGTTTCTATTGCAATTGTTTGTAATTTAAAAACATTTCAAGCTCTTGTTTAATTTTTATGGTTAATAAATTAAATTTATTCTTTATAAATTTGCTTTCTTTGTATTTTTGTCACGCTGTACACATGGGAAAGATTTTAGATGGAAAATAATGTTTTTTGTTTTCTTGATTCAAAAAATCGTTCAAGAGGGAAAAATTGTCTAATAAAATGTTTATGAATAATTTGCTGGTATTTTTTTTAGGAGAGAAATATTTTTTTATTGTTATTAAATAAACTCAAATTAGCATAGAAATCTAAAAAATAAAATAATAATAAAATAAAATCTTGAATCGTTGAAAAATTAAGTTTACTAAAGTTAATAAAGGAACTTATTTAATAAGAAAAATATAATTTCGGTAGATTTTATTTTTGAGAATGTAAAATCACTAAAGCTTATAATAATTTATAAGAGAAATATTACTTTTTAACCCCCGACTAAAAAAAGTGGGTGAATTAAGTTTGTAGTGTGTGTCTGTCCACGTACAGGCCAAACGGTTGGACCGATTTTGATAAGGTGACTTGATCGAGAGGGTTTTAGCTATGCTTTAACAGTCAAGCCGTTTAGAAGATATCACATCTTTTCTACATATATTTGGAGGTTTTTAAAATGTTTAATTTTTGTTATTAAGCAAATGGCTGACCTCTCAATATTTTAGCGAACTGGCTTGCTTATCGCATAATTTTATTTATCAAAGGACTTTTGGAAATGCATTTTTATTCGGATGTTTCTATTGGAACATTACCTGCTCCTTCCATTGGAAGCGTTTTCCGCGCTAGAGTTACTTTAATATGAAAAACAGAAACAAAGTCTCTGAAATTGTATTTCAGTTTCTCTTTTTTTTTTGCGAAAAATTTAATTTGCGTAAAAATAGCACCGATTTGTTGGTTCTCATTTTTGCATATTTTGCTTAAAATGCATATTTTTACATAATTTGATTATAAGTGCATATTTTTGTGAGCCATCCTAATGCGAATGAGTTTATGTGCTAACAACAAAAACATGCATCACATTCGTGTATTTTATGCACACATACTCCGTGTCTGAAAGACACTTATAAAATTAACATTACAATGTTCTTGGTTTCATCACATTGACCTTTTTTTTAAAGGGCGAAAACAATTTTACATAACTGGCAATTGTTTTATTGCACTGAAAGGAAAACCTTCATTCAGACAATGAAATTCTTCATTGTATTAATGAAATGTTTCATTAAAAGTCAGCTAATGAAGCCCTTCATTGGATCAATGAAAAATGATTCATTGTATTTATGAAGTTAATTTTGGCGGCTATATCATAAATAGAATGAAACTATTTCATTAGTTCAATGAAACTTTTTCATGAATATAATGCAGTTGTTTCATTGATTTAATGAAGTTTTTACATACTATAAACGAAGTTTATTCAGTAATATAAAGAAAATTTCATAAATTTAATGAAACATAAGCAGTATATAATGAAAATTTTCTTTTAAAAACATGAAATCCCTTCCAAATCATCTACTTAATAAAAGATGTATAGATTTTTTTATTTTATTTAATATATAGAAATACATATGTACTTAATGTCTGTACATATGTATGTATTTATTAACGTAAAACATTTAAAATTTAAGGAACTCATCAGTAGAGTTCAACCCAAATAATGTTTTAAGTAAGCCGAAAAACTTACATGTTTATAGTAAAACTCTTAATATGTTGTTGAGAATCACAACACACAAACATAAGTTTAAAATAATTAAACAAAAATCTTAACAAAACAAGCATCTTTATAAGATGTTTGGCACAACCTTTTTGTGTTTGTATAGAGGTGAGCAAAGTGAATGAAAAAAAGGGAAATAGAGAGATATCTGCTATACAATGAAGAATATTAGATTATAAAAATGAAATTATTTCATTGCATTTATGACGACTATACTGCTTTGAAATTAAAAGGGATTAGAAAAGTAAGAAATAGAAATTATTTTTCAACAAAATAACTTTTGATTTACTTATGTTTGACAAACTGTATACAGTAAGAAGACAAAATTTGTGGAACTTACTTATATTTGCCCCAAATTCAACAAAAAGAAATTTCATTTAAACAATGTAACGATTTTCATTAATACAATGAACTGTGAAGAACACATGAAGAGCAGAGATTGAAAGATTTCATGCATACAATGACATTGTCCTTTGTATTAATGAAATGTTTCATTAATATAATGCAGAACATTTAATGAAACCGTTTCATTCTCTGAATGAATGATTTTCCTTTCAGTGTGTAAGTGTAAAAAGTTCTGCTTGCAGAGTCCTGCATATTTGTTAAGCAACCAGCGTAAGACATCTGAAGCTTGAAAATAAAATAAATTCTTTTTAATAAAACAAAAATTCGAATAGTAATAATGTAAACATAAATTATATACATACATATAAAAATATTAGATAAATTAAGTCTGAAATTTGGACTATATAACTTTAACAAGGGTAGAGCGACAAAGCCCCAAAACAAACAACCTAGGGTTAATGAAAAATTAAAACCGATGCCACCAAGCTGCTGTTTTTGATATCATAAAAAAGATTTTTTGGGTTTTTTCCATCCAAGAGCTAAAAAAAAACTGTTACATTTATGGAGTTTTGCTTCCAGTTTAGGAAATATTCGAGAAAAAATTTAAATTTTGATTTTTTTCAACAAACCTTGGTCCACTGTTCTGCTAATGGAGAAGTCAAATCTTATTCGTTTTACAAATAAAAACTTATTATGAATTAAGAACAAAATTTTGTAACATTAAAAAAAATTGTTATCAAAAGCACTATTATTCAAAATTTATACGCAATTAAAATTAAAATTTTGAAAAAAACAAATTTTTTGCCTTTTATTTCAGAGAAAAGTGGGTTAGTTATTTCGCTATTATAAAAAAATTTTGCAAAAACACCAACCCCATATTTTTTTTTATTCAAAAGGTAATACTATAAGTAATATTATATATTTTATATATTTGGTACCAGAACCAGATCATTTCGAAATAGAGCTATTTTTGTTACTCGTATAAATATCAAATTTGAGGACCATTTTCTCAAATTCCAAAACTGTAACCAACAAAATTTGTTATGCCATTTTAAGGCAAGATATATTTTTAAATATTTCCAAAAATATTATCTGTGCCCGGCGAAAAATAAGAAGAATACAGCAAAAATACTGAAAAAAAATCCAATTTGAGATTTCACGATTTTATTTGGGAATTTGCCGGGAACTCAGAAGCAAATTCTATTTTTTCTTACTTTCTTTGTATTAAATGCATCATTTTTCATTTTCAGCCGTTTAGAAACTGCACAATAATTTCAATTTTTTAACAAAATCCCTCACTATGTATCGGGGACCTTAGGCCCCACTAGGCACCAGAAGGCACCAACGGATCGAGCTAAGAAATTAAGACCGAATACCTCATATTTTTTATAGCGCATATATTAAGAATTAGTACAGTGACAAAGCAACAATTCAAAACTTCCGAGCACAACTTTAGGGAAAGAGACAAACAAAAAAGCTCATATAAATGTTCCTGGTGTAATAAAAAAAAAAATATATTTTCCCTGCTTATGATTCGATTAGGCTAAGGAACAAATTGCACTAAAGAAAAATTAAAAATTATTATGACATACACTTGCAGAATGGAACAACATGGTGTTTTCGAAAACCACCACACACATTCATCCTCAGCGTTATGGTGTTTGTTCCACTGTCGGTGGTGTCAAATGATGCAAACTTCAGCTCTACACATATATATTTTAATTCAAATAGAATATGCAAATTATTTTGATTCATCTTGCTCCAAATTATTGAAAGCTTTTTTTGTAATAAAAGCTCTTTTTCGTAAAAAAAACTACTAGTATATGGAAATATGGGAAAACATGCGAGTATTTCATGAAAATGTTTTTTCAATGTGACCGTACCTTTAGTTGAATTTAATTGATGTGTATTTATTAGTAATTAATAACTTGTATTACAGCCAATAATATTTGAAAAACATTTCAATGATTTTTGGTATAAAGAACGAGCACGTACATACACAAACGCATACACCCAACAAAACATTATTTTAACAGGTTGTAAAAAAATTTAACAAGTGTCTTAATTTGTAAATTTTTTGTACATTTTTCCCATTTTTCTTTTTTTTGTATTTTTGTTTTCAAATTATTCTTGCAATAAATCTTATGTTGCATGTACGTACGAAGGAAAATAAATTTTAACTTTGTTGGTAATTAAATTTTGGGAAAAATTCTTGCTAAACACATGTCGCAATATAAATGGATGTTTGCCAAAAAAATTTTCAAGCCCAGCATTGAACGGTGGGACAAAACTAATAAAAAGAAAGAACAAAAATTCTTGTTCTAAATTTATTTTACAATTAAGGGCCTGTTCATCTAAATGCGAACGATAGATTCGATCGAAAATTTATATTAGAAACAAAAACAAAAAACTGAAATTTGTTTAAAATTTAAAAATGATTAAGGAACTAATAATCCCAAATTATTATTTTATTTATTCAGTTAAATATTTTCTTTTTATTAAACATATATTAAAATGGATTATTGAGGGGTTTAGCTGGAACCTATGCGCATGCCACTGTTGCTAATGCAGATCATCAACGAAAATTTACCCTAAAATTTCTTAGTACAACTATAGATATTATGTTAAACTTTCATGCAAAGTTGAAACAAAAAGTATGCAATAAAACAACAACAACAACACCAATTCATTTCTTTCACAAGAATAGAGTGTTGCCACACAATTATTTTTGAACGGGTGCAGTCAAGTGAATAATTCGTGGTTTTTTGGGAATTGTTAATTGAAGTCATGTAGTCGTATATCCTGCTGTGTTCAATGTGTTTAATGCACAACAAAGTGTCGCCAAAACTTTTAATTAATTAAATTTTTATATTGCAGTATTTATGCTCATTATATTTTTACCTTTTGCCATTCATCTAATAGTTTTATAGCAGCATCCTTTGTCGAATGAATGCCCAGCTCTTTTGTTCTCAATTTGAGGTTTTAAGAAAACATTTTGATCTTATTTTAGCAAAAAAGTTTCTAAGTTTGTAGATACAATGTTCTTATTTTAACAATAATCTTTCTTTATTTAACTGTTTTCATTTCTTATTCGTAAAAGGATAATTTCGGTTTCGAAAAAAAGTCGTTTGATTAATTTTCAAAAATTTCATTTTCGAACTGAGCACACGTCTGATTTTGATTTTATCTAACTCGACTTAAGACCATGACTCACTATCCTATACAATCGCACGACATACGAAAAAATACTGATATGATCAATTACTACATAATAAATAAAAAAAAATCAACTAAAAAAATGTACCTAAGAACTCAATAAAAAACTTTCTAAAACATATGAACTTCCTAGTAATGATTCTTATCACTGTTAAGGTATCTCTTATGTAGCCGAAAATTTTCCAAACAAATGAAATTAACAAATTTTCGGGAATTTTTTCACTTTGCGGCTACATAAGCGATACCTTAACAGTGATAAGAATTATTCCTAGGAAGTTCATATGTTTTAGAAAGTTGTTTATTGAGATCTTAGGTACATTTTTGTAGTTGATTGTTTCCTTGAATTTTGAACGGTTTGCTACCTATGGACCTGAACAGGAGAAAAAAGGTAAAAAAAATCGATTTTTTTAGTTTTTTGCGATTTTGATTTTGAAGAAGAAGTTGTTTTGATTTGATATGTTCACAATTTATGTTCTTTATGACAAGAGCTACAACTTTGCCTCAGAAAGTAAATCAAAATTCCGATCAGTTTGCAAGATATGAGCCTGAGAAAATGCAAAAATTACACTGAGGTCCCAAATCTTTAGGGGCCCATACAAAAAGTACATGACTTGGGGCAAAACTGGGAAACACGGGTATTTTTTTTTTGTCTTTTATCAAGTAGTGGTGTCCGTATATAGTTATATTTTCATGACTTAAAAAATTACACACAGTGTTATTATTGGCTTTTGAAAATTTTCATAAACTCCATCATACCAGAGTTGTATTTTCTCAAAAGTGGCACGATTGTGTAGAATAGTGAATTCTAGCATTTGCTAGCACTAACTAAAAAAAAAATATAAGAACATTTCTTTGAATTTAATTTTGAAATGAATCTTAATGTTTATTTTTATTATTTCTCTACTACTGTGCCAGGCTTTCGTTTTCGAAAATATTTAAAAGCAGTAAATATTTCTAACATTCGCTAAGTCTTAAAAATTTATCCAATCACGAAGTTTAAATTACATTTTCCCTATTCACATAAAAAAAATAAAAGGAAAATGAAAAGAGAAAGAAAACCTTAATGACTTTGACAATATAAATTGCACATTCCCAAACTTCTGCAAATATTGTGCTTTTGCGAAGTATGTCTTTAATTGACCAAAGCACTGCAAGTCTATTGCAGTCTTTTGTATTAGAAGTAGGCCTGCTGCTAGCGTGTGGTTTTTGGTGTGCAGCAATATTTAAAGCAAACATTTACATTTACATACATTTGATAATATGTAGTTACTACACCTGGAGAAAAAAATGCTTAAAACCAATAAAAACTATATTGAATTAATAATATGCCATTTACAGCAGCACAAAATCTAGCAGATTTTAATTAAAATCTTTATGAAAATCTATACCGTTTAGACCAACTTTTTTTTGACATTTATCAAGATTTTTTATGCAAAACAAAACCCATTAACTAAAAAATATCCAAAACTACAACCAAACAACTACAATATAGCTAAGTCACACACCTTTTTAAGCAGACCGTAGCTAATTCACTCATCTTTTTTATAAATACGTTGTACTGGGTAGTAAGAAATAAATAAAAATATTAGATTTCCTACAAATCTACTGACAGAATAGATTTTGTTTTGTATGGGAAATCTAATAAAAAGCAGCAAGATTTTGCTCGAAATCTCGTAAGTACTAAATTTCGAGGTAATGTAAATGCCCTATAAGAAGCATTAACGAAAGTCTAGTCATGTTAAAATTGCTTATTTCAATATGGAAAAATATTAATTTACAGTATTAACTTTTTAATTTTATTTATGTTTGAGTATCTCAATGTACATTTTCTATTATATTGAAAATTAATGAATTGATGTGTTGCATTCTTATTTTTAAGTTGCACCTTTTCCCTGAGTGTAAGCATGGATATATACATATAGACTTTCTCTTTAGGTAAGTTGTCAGATTGCAAAAACGAATGCTTAGAGTGGCTACTGAGCCTACAATCTTCTTTAGAGGAACATAAATATAATACGAGTATAATTAGTGATTGCGTAAGTGTAAATGCAATAATGCGTTCTAGTACAAAAACAAAAACTTTTGCAACTTAGTTTCTTCACTTTTTTAAAATTAAAGCTGTTTAGTCTGCACATTTTTTTTAGTATAAAAGTCATTTAAATACTAAAAATATTCATCTCCAAAAATAAAAGTAGTTGAAAACAAAATACATGAGTTAAAATTCGAATGAAAATGTTTGAATACGAGTAGTTCGATGATGATGACGAAGATGAAGTTTCCTTCAAATACACATCATGCAAATGCCTTGATTACCACTTGAAAAACTTTTTTTTTTAATTTTTAGTTTATTTATTTTCTGTACGAGGCAAGATGAATGAAACCTTTTTCCTTTTTATTAATATTAATTTTTTTCAGTTTCTTTGCAGAATACTCACTCGTGCTGTATTTATTTTATACTTAAGATTTATTTCAGTTTTATTTTTTCATGATATAGGGATGTTAACAATATTTAGTTTTATCTCTTTTTTTTAACAAGCATCCGCAACCGTTCTATTTATAAGCTTTTGTTTATTTTTAATTATTTTTTTGTTAGTTGCTTTATTTTTAAAAGGCTGTTATTTTTAGTTTCATTTGTAGTTTCTTCTTTTTTTTTTTGAGGTTTAATAAAGCTCAGGGTCACAGATGGAGAGCAATACACGTGTTATTAAATTTAATAGATTTTCTTAAATTGTGAAAAACTTTAATAGAAAAGTGCATTTAAAAAGCATATTATTATTTTAACATAAAATGTCTTGTACCGCCGTATCGTATTGGAATCATTTTGCACGTGCGTGTTTCGTAGGAGGTAAAATTTATTATCAATATAACCTTTAAATAACGTGTATTACATCTCGCATTTTATAATTTGTGCAATAATAAATTTTTCTAGTAAATATGTTTTTATCACAGTCGAAAATTATTAAATAGCATTTTCCATCCCTGTCATGTAATCTGTTGAATACTGGTGCCATTTTAGCCTTCCACAGATTCACTTACCTGGCAGCTCTTATGCTTGAAGTGTGTTAAAATAAAATACTCCTGTATATACTCATGTGTACACAAATAAATACTCAGAGTATTTTTATACTTATATGTATGGTTGTAGCTGATAAAGTGTATCAATTTTACTTAATTTGTAATTTTTGCTGCATAATTTAAGAAAATATATGTATATGGACATAGTTCTTGGTTGTTTGTGTTATATTATATTCATATTGTTTTACTTTGTTATACTTTGTATTTATTTAATCTAGTTTGATTTGTAATTTTCATTCTAAAAATTACTTTTTGAAATTAAGTTAGTTGAAGAAAATATTTGAACCGAGGCATATCTTTGTTTTTTAATATAATTGTTTTATGAATTCCTAAAGAAAGCTGATTAAATAATAGGTTATGGGCCTTCCTTCAGAAAAATCAAGGGGAATTCAACAATTCGCCGGTGGAAATTTCGGGTTGAAAAACATTTGGCTGCTGCGGGTTGTTTAGAAGCTGTATCTATGATAGCGCCTACAACTGATAAAGAGCGAAAATAATTTTCAAAAATGGATGCAAAGGCACAGGATTTAATCACATCATTTATACATGATGATTATTTGAGTTATATCCATGAAAAACAAACCGCAAAAGAGATGTGGGATGCGCTAATAAGCTGTTTTGAGCGGAAGTCAAATCAAACGCAAACTTTAATAAGAAAAGAGCTGGCGTGTTTGAAACTTCGTGATGGTGTAGATATGAATAGCCACATTTTGAAGTTCTAGTCCTTAGTCCGTGACTTAAAGGCTGCTGGGGCAAAACCAGAAAATGCAGATTTGGTCTCTCAACTTTTTCTTACACTTCCTGAATCATATGATGCAGTTCTTACAGCAGTAGAAAGTTTGCCGAATGAGGAAATTAATATAGATAGCGTTAAAATACGACTCATAGCGGAAGAATCTAAGAAAAAACACAGGTTGGTTCAAGAAAAAGAAGAAAACTTAACAGCTTTTGCTTCTAAAAAGAAAAACATCAGGTTTAATGGGAAGTGCCATAATTGCGGTCGTTATGGGCATATGAAAAAGGATTGCAAAAGAAAAACTAGCTACGTAGCTGCAAAAGAAGGTGTAAGTTTTATTGCTAACAGTAAACAGAACGAAGAGAATTATCATCATAGGGATGAGGTGCTTTTTACTCTTGACTCTGGAGCATCAGACCATTTTGTGAAAGATAAGTATATGTTTGATTCTTTAAAAGAATTAAGTGCACCACGTATTATTAAAATCGCTAATGGAGAAATGGTTGTCGCAAAACATATTGGTGAGGTGCATGCATTAAGTAATACAGGTTTTGAACTAAATCTGAAAAATATTCTCTACAGTCCAGATTTCCACGACAATCGTATGTCTGTTAACAAAATAGTAAATGCACAGATAAAAGTAAACTTCAATGAAAACAACGCAGAGTTAGTTAAAAATCGTTTAAAAGTTGCAACAGCGAAACAGGTCGGAAACTTATTTGAAATGAAAGTAAAAATTCAACGGTCAATGTGTAATTTGACAAAATCTGAAAATGGCGAATTATGGCATAAGCGGTTAGGTCATATTGGAAATCAATCTCTAAATAAACTAGTTAAAAACAATATGGTTATTGGCATACCTCCTGTTGAGTTTAAGGACTTTTGCGAAGTTTGCACTCAAAGTAAGCAACCTAGAAGCCCATTTTCTGGTACAAGAACCAGAGCAAACAGGATTATTGAACATATTCATTCAGATGTTTGCGGACCAATTTCTCCAATGGCATATAATGGCTCTAATTATATTGTATCTTTTATAGATGACTACAGTCATTTTGCATGTGTATATTTATTAAAAACAAAATCCCAAGTACTTGAAAAGTTCAAGGAATATGAGACGCTAGTTTCAGCAAAATTTGGAGCTAAAATATCAATTTTAACGACAAATAATGGAGGTGAATACAGATCTGATAGAATGGTTGCATTTTGCAAAAGTAAGGCTATATAAAAGGTTGAAACGATACCATATAGACCTCAACAAAATGGTGTATCCGAAAGATTTAATAGCACTCTGATTGAAAAAGTTCGTGCCATAATGATTGAAGCTAATGTACTGAAGTATCTATGGGGTGAAGCCGTTTATGCAGCCACGTAGTCCAACAAAATCTTTGAAATATAACAGTACACCAGCAGAATTGTGGTTTAACATCAAACCTGATCTTAGCAAATTAAGGATATTTGGATGTCTTGTATATGCTTGGGAGCCACAACAAAAACGACAAAAACTTGAAGCTAAAAATAAACCTTATGTCATGATTGGTTATAGTCGCAGTGGATACAGATTATGGGACGAAGATAAACGCAAAGTGATATTAGCAAGAGATTGCAAATTTAATGATTTTATGTATGCTTTCACAAAACCTGACAAAAAAGAAAACCCAATATTAGTTTTAGAAAGAAACGATCAAGAGGGGGAAGAGGAACATAATATCGTTTCTGTCGACGATGAGTGTATCATTCAAAGAGATGTTGGTAATTATTCTCCAATGACTGAATCAAGTGCAGGTTCCTTGGTGATGAATAAAAATTAAGGTACGAATGAAGAGCATATTTCAATACACAGTGATGAAGCAGGTGGAGAAATTGTCGAACCAAATGTCAGAAGAAGTGAACGTATTAAGCAAAAGCAGTCGAAATTTAATGATTTCTATCAAACGTTGTTTGAAGCTACTAGTAATGTTCCTGTTCCGAATACGTATGCTGATATAAACAGTAATCCTGAATGCGAAAAATGGTTATCAGCTATAAATCAAGAACTGGAATCGATGAACAAAAACAAGGTATGGTCTATTGTACCAAAACCTCTGGATAAGAAGATAATAAAATCAAAATGGGTGTTTGCTGTTAAAACTGATGAGCTTGGAAATCCCGTACGATATAAAGCAAGACTCGTTGCCAAGGGGTTTCTTCAAAAATTCGGAACTGATTATGAAGAAACCTATTCACCAGTAGCAAAATTAACAACACTGAGAACAGTTTTGGCGGTTGGCGTTGCAAAAGGTTTCAACTTTTACCACTCGATGTCAAGACAGCATTCCTTTACGGAGAATTAAAAGAAGATATTTATTTAGAGATTCCTGATGGGTTAAGAACAAAATCTGGTATGGTCTTAAAACTTTTTAAGTCATTGTATGGTTTAAAGCAACGTCCCAGGTGTTGGAACAAAAAATTCAATTCATTCTTATTAAACTTAGGCTTCAGGAGATCCTACCATGACTACTGCCTCTACATTCGAAGTAACAACAAAGGGACGATATATCTGTTATTGTACGTGGATGATATTTTACTTGCCGGGCATAGCAAAGATGAAATTAGTTTCTTAAAACAGACCTTACTATCTACATTTGAGATGTCCCATTGCGGATTATTAAAATATTACCTTGGCATTAGATTAGAATATGACCAGCAGAATGGTAAAATGTTTTTGAGTCAAGAAGCGTCTATTGAGAAAATACTAAACAAATTCGGGATGCTCGACTGCAATACAATAGAAACCCCAATGGAAAAAAATTAAATATTCCATCTAGCTCAGAAGATTGGTCCAATCTACCGTATAGAGAGTTGTTGGGAAGTCTCATGTATTTAATGTTATGCGTACGTCCAGATATTTGTTTCTCAATTCGATACATGGGAAGACATCAAGAGAGTTATAACGAAGTTCATTTCACAGCATTAAAAAGAATTTTAAGATACCTAAAAGGAACAAGGAATTTTAAGCTGCAATTTGAAAAAAAAATATTACCAAAGATGTTTTGTGTGGATTTGTTGACTCTGATTGGGCTTCCGATTTAAAGGACCGAAAATCGACCAGTGGCTATATTTTTTATATATATGGTTGCCCTGTTGCATGGTGTAGTAAGAAACAAACCACTGTTGCCACATCTTCAACCGAAGCTGAGTACGTCGCTTTAAGTCTTGCTACATCGGAGGGTATTTGGCTTAAAGGTATATTGGAAGACATGGGTGTTGTTAATAAAGATTATTCCATAAAAATTTCAAGACAACATGGGATGCATTGCTATGACTAGGAATGAACAGTCCAAAAGAACAAAGCATATTGATATCAAGCATCATTTTTTGAGAGATCACATAATGAGAGGAAATTTAAAACTAGAACAAGTATCAACAAAGAATCAAGTTGCTGACATCTTTACTAAAGCATTGGATAAGAAGAGTTTTATTTCAATTAGAAATTTATTAAAATTGTATAATTGAGAGGAGTGAGAGAGTGTTTATTATATTCATATTGTTTTACTTTGTTATACTTTGTATTTATTTAATCTAGTTTGATTTGTAATTTTCATTCTAAAAATTACTTTTTGAAATTAAGTTAGTTGAAGAAAATATTTGAACCGAGGCAGACCAAATACATATCTTTGTTTTTTTAATATAATTGTTTTTTGAATTCCTAAAGAAAGCTGATTAAATAATAGTTTGTAGTTAAACGTACTCAGTTGTATAGAGAAGGCATCGCTAAAGAAACTCAAATTATATTACTACTTGTCATTTTTACGTAACTGTAGTAACGCTGAGTACACATTTGACATTAATTTTGTTGTCAATTTTAGCAGTCATTTTCAAAATGAGTGCAATATGTTCATATTATGATTTATTTTATAACCCAATGGCACACAACGTAAAATATCTGAAATGACAAACGTTGCCAGTATACACACTAATGCGATTGATGTCACGAAATGCCTTATTGTGTACTCGACATAATTCCCACATGGGGTGTTTTGAGAATTCCCGAAGTTAAACTACAATATAATCGCATGAAATGGCATTTGAATAAAAGTGTTAATAACTTACCCAATTAGTTGAGTGAAAGGCAACTCTCCAACCAACAGCTGTAAATGGTGTCAGGTTTTTCAATTATTGATAGAAAATATCTACATACTTATGTGCTAGAAAAAAAAAAGATATATACAAAATATAATTAAAATTATAATTCAACATCATTAATAAGTTTCAGCTTTGAATAAATATTTTGAAATGCATGGTATGTGCGAATAGAAATTTTGCTTTCTTTGTCTATTTTGTATTTGCTGCCAAGTTTACAAGAGTATACTCCCAAAGCATACATTTTATCTTATTGAAACATATCGACAGCTGAAGTATGAAACCAAGCAACGAAGTAAAATTTTGTAATATTGAAAAAAAAAATTTATACGTCCGAAAAAATCCTACTTTTAAATCACTTTAAAACACTGAGTTGTAATATTGGCCCTTAAAGTCTTAAATAACCATAAGAAGCTTAAATTTGAACCTTCAAGTGTGCTTTAGTCAAAGTTTTTAAGGAAATTTTGTTTTAACGTTAGCTTCACACTCAAATTATTTTTTTTAAATAGATCAGTATCCGTATTTCTTATACGAAAATCAAAAATTTCTTTATTTAGAATGTTTTGCATTTGCACTAACGCTATATTTAATTTATTTGCGCTTAGAGATATGTAAACATACATAGATATGTACATATGTAATTATTATGCATTAATACAAAATCAATAAAACTCACACGCATACATACATACATCCATACATTCATTATTATTTTCGTACGTGATCATGTCTTTTTAATCAAACGAATATATTAATTATAATTTTATTTTAGTATCTTATGAGATGATGTTTCTAAACATACAATGTAATAGTTGCTAGTAGAGATGGGCGCGTGTCGTGTTTTTTTTTCGTGACACGAACACGCACGATTCAACACACAGTGTTCGTGTCAGAAAATCTGATTTCGTGCGTGTTCGTTTCGTATCGTGTTCAGCAACATTGACAGGAAAAACACAAAACGATTTTACGTGCAAAATATATATGCATGAATTTCCAGGGAAAAATTTAATGACTATTTTGTATGGTCAAACACGCAAGCACCAGCCATGGTATGCTTCGTATATAGTATCAGCTGTTGACAGTGCCAACTTGGCACCACTGTTTAAAAATTTACGCTTCAAAAAAGTAATTAATTTTTGGTAGCAAAATGAGAAATAAAATTCAAGAAGCTATTCGTAGAAATGATGAAAAATATCAATTGGTAACGAACGAAGAAGCCAGAAGCGATGTTTGGAGGAAATTTTCTGGCGTTGATTGCAGTGGCAAACATATAAATTACGTATGAAACAATAAAATAAAACAAAAACGATTTTTTTTTAATTTTTTAAATGCACTAATAATCCCAAATTAATATTTTAATTATTAAGTAAAATATTTTTTTAATTATAAATACATTGAAATTGATTATTGAGGGGTTTAGCTGGGTCCTATGCGCATTTCACTGATGCTAATGCGCATAGGATCCACTTAATAATTTGGGATTATTCCCAAAAAATTTTCATAAAAAACACTAATTAAAAACGATTTTTTGTTATTGTATTTCATTTGGTGCGTGTTTTGCGGTTTCGTGTTGGGAAAATTTTTGGCGTACGTGTTTCGTACGTACTAAATATCATGGTATTCGTGTTCGTGCGTGTCGTGTTGGAAAAATTCGACACGCGCCCATCTCTAGTTTCTGGCACAACAAATTTTGATGGTGACTGTAAATGCTGCACCCAAACATGCATACTTTCAGTGGAAAATACATACGTATGATTGATGCATAATTATTTGAATTTGTGGGGGAAATATTGCTCATACGCCTGATGGATTTTTTAATTGCACGTGAGACAGAGAAAAGTAGTTGAGAGCCTATTTATTTTTCACAAAATGTAATTAGAATTTTTAGATATTTGCACCATTAACTCCAATACAGCAACTACCAAAATATTATAAAATATGTAATTAACATATTTGAGCATTTAATTGTTAAAAACAAAAAGCTGTGCAATAGCAATTGAATGGGATTCGGCACTGTTCACAATTCAAAAAAAAAAACCTTACTGAGAAGCAGTAATGCCAATTCAGCAATTTTCTGGCTAAATTTAGCTATTTTTCATTCCATGTAGCAGGAAGAAAAGTGAATTTAGCTATTAGCTATTTTTTAACCATTTATATTTTGATCTAGCTATTTTTAGTTATATCTTGAAGGTTTGTATTTATTTGATCTTTCAGTATGATTTAATTATTTTTTAATTGAACTTAAGATCTGTTATTTTTTATAAAAATTTTCGATTAAAAAAGAAATAAATATTTTTAGCTATTTGCAGACATGAAATTTCTTTGTGATTTTTCATAAAAAATTTAAATTTACAACAAAGAAACACTTATTTACAACCAAAAAAATACAACAGAGTAATATATTATTGATTTTGCATTAGTATCAATAAATTCCGGTTCAAACTTGCAACTTTTGTTACCGCAACACATACACAAAACGACCCAGTAAAAAAAGACACTCCAAAGAAGTCATGAAAATGTAGAGTTTGCAGTCTGGAAGTAGTTCAAGTTTCGATCCGATCTAATGATTTTTACATAGTGTTGTCATTGCAAGAAGTTCTCTTTGTGTTCTATGGTAATATTTTCATCTAAGAAAAACTTTAAAAAGTTACATATTTTAACAATTTGTTTCTTTTTATACGAATTTAAGCGCGAAACAGTGTTTTCATGTAAATTTTAGCAAATAACTTCTAAATTTTAGGCCAAAATTAGTTCATAAATTTCTTTCAAAAAATCGATTTTTTGAACATTTTGGTGAGTATTTACTAAAACTATGGAAAAACTACAAGGTTTTGTGTGATTAAAATAAACTTTTACTTGGTTTTCTGCTAACTATCGGCAAATTAAAAATATCGATTTTTTGGAAGCAATGAAAATGTGGTTCCTTCAGAATGACTTCCATTTTTTTTTACTGGGGATATGTGTATTTCTACCTCAAGACTCTACTTATTTTTTTTAAATCTAAATTTAGCCATTATTGGTGAAGGAATTCTGGTATCACTTCTGAGTGAAAATCAAAAAATTAATTAATTAATTTATGCACGATCGAAAGAGGTATTTGTGAGACAATCAGAGCACAATGGCACCAAAAAGCTTATTTTTATTATTATAATAATGGGTGATTTTTTAATTACGGTCCAATGATATCGCCACCCGATACAGCTGCAATACTCATATTATCCTCTTTATATATGGATTTGTACCTTAATGTCCGATAAAGAGCAACTGTTGCGAAATTTGCTCACAACAGCTTGAGTAGCTTGTTCTGTGGGTCACTTATGATGATCATAAATAAACGTAATTTACTAAACACACTTCTCATAAAACACGAATGTTTTAGGGTAAAATTTAATGATTTCTTCATGACAAAATATCCTAATATCACTGAAAAATTTTGGCATTGCCACATTTCACGAATCTTTTCTTTTACACTGTAAAAATTTACACTGAAAACAAAAAAGCAAATAATCAATTTTTATTTGCATCAATTGTGTTTGCTTAACCGAGTATCTTAAGTAATAAAATATTAGTGTTCCCTACTTACTGTTTCTACAAAACAGACGTTGGACTTGAATATGAAATTTTTATTAAAAGCTCTTATTAACCGACTTCAAAAAAATGAGGAGGTAATCAATTCGTCTGTTTTTTTTTTTTTTTTTTTTTTTTTTTTTTTTTTTTGATATTGTTACTTCATGGTTCGGTACATTTTAGATTGATTATAAAACTTCTTGTTTTGTATAAAAAAGTAGGCGAGAACATGCCCACAACTTTTTTATTTGATTTTATGATATTATACTTATTTGATAGCAAAAAAAAAAAAAAAAACTTGCAAACACCTTTGGTTCTTGTAATTATTACACACTTTTAAAATTATTATTATACATCAAGTGGTTCTGTTTAACCGATTAAAAACAAGAGTGGAGTCACGCCCATTTACTGATTTTTACAAATCTTAATGCACACAATAAATAATAATTAACAGCCTCAATTATAGAAATTATTAAAGCTTTATTATGAAGGCTTAATAATAAAAATTTTTTTTTATCAAAATTTGTCTTTAATACTCCTTTGTAAAGCCTTAATAACTTTTATAAATAAGACTGTAAATAAATACTAAAACAAATAAATAAGAAAATTAACAGATACATATTTGCATGATTAATAAAGAACATATATAAATTGCAAGACTGCTGTAATTTAGTGACAGCAAATTTGAGCTTTAATTGCAAAAAGTTTTAAATAAATTGTAATAGGATGAATTAAAACAATTCACGTATTCTATTTGCACGGAATATTTTTTATGCAAAGCTAAAGTTTGCATTAACCGATATCACACACAATGGACCAAAGACGCAAAGGCTGATAATATAGTTGGAAAATATCTACCATGTTGTTACGTTTTTCCTGCTAGTGTTTGTCAGAATAATAACAATTGTTATTCATAAAATACGAAACTTAGGCACTAATTCAGTGAGAAGATTTTTAACGTTTTTGTTTTAAAATAGTTTTGAGTTCTTGTGTTTGAATTCTCTAAATTATTTTCTTGAAAATGAAATCAAAATAAATAAAAATAAAAATATTATTGCCATATTTTTAAAACATAAAAATTAAATTAAACTATTATACAATAGTTTGAAAAATGAATGAAAAAATATATGTTTGAAATAATTTTTGTAACAAAATCATAAACCAAATACACGAAACTTCTAGTAGAGACAATAAATAATAATTGTTTTAAAGAATCACAACTGCGGCTTTTTTTCGTCCATAGACAAGATGATACATACTACGTTTATACACAGGGCTTATTTGCAAATAAAACTGTAAATTGTTGCCATATTATTGTTTTTATTGCGACTTACTAATTCAGAAAACTATTCACGTTTAACGTACTATTTGCAAATAAAATGCTTGAGGTTGCCACGCTTACAAATGTTTGATAACAAAAAACAATAAATGGATTAATATTGCATAAAAAACATTAACAGAAGCAAATAATGACAATTAAAACAAATAATTATTTGATATTTTGCACATTTACACTATTATTTTTGTCCAAAAAAGTAAATTTTCTATAGAAGTGCTACCAAGTTTGTGTACTTTTGCTATTCCGTATAAACAGTGAGTTAATTTATTTGCGAATATTTTTAATTGCAAATAGTGCGTGTATAAACGTAGTAACAACCGTCCAACAGAATTAGGGCATAAGTTGAAATAAATATAAACTAACGATAGGGCCTAATAAGCTTCTATGAAAAGTAAATAAAATTTAGAAATAGACCAAAGCCGAAATCCCACTTTCAGTACGGTACAAATTTTCGTCAGCTCACTGCAATAAAGTCCTAAGTAATATGATAAAATTACCTCATTTCTCAATTAATTCCAAAATAAGTCTATATGGTTTTATTACCAATGCAGTGTGGAGCAATCATGTCCTTTTACTTCAATTAGTTGAAAAGTTAGGCAAATTTAGCTTATAACTTATAACTTTATTTCAGTGAGTTTTAAGCTTAAGATTATTGCCAATGATTTTTAAATTAAGTTAAAAAATGTCTAGCTCTTCTGTTTAAGTAAACGAACGTTAATTTTGTTTAACTAACAAAAAATAAAATCGGTTGGCATTAGTACTAAAAATACTCTAGCGACAATTTAGGATGACGTTATTTTTTTATGTGAGCACAAAGCCACCTTATGAGTGGCAGATGTGCAATTTCTTTACGTGAGTACAGGCTCAATCAGACGTGACATAACCATAGCCATAGAAAGCAGCCGTTCGAACCAAACTAATGGGCAACACTGTATTCGATTATACGTGACTCGCCATAAATGTACCTATGGCACATAGGTTGCAATCGTTGAATATAGTTATCCCTGTTCTATATTCAAGTACCTTATTGAGGTACTTTGAGCTATCTAAACTCTGCTGCTATGTCCGTGCCCATAGCAGCTCTGTTGAATGGCAACAGCACCTAGAATAGTGTCTGGCTGACCGCGTCAGACCAACCACTAGCATTGATTTCACACTGGGAAGCCAAGACTATTCTCCCAGCGATTTTGGTAGCAACCACAACCACCACGATAATTCTCCGGCTTCCACGCTATGGTATTGTGTATACACCTTAGCGAGGTCCCCAAGAAAATTCCTCAACCATTGTCGGCACAGCTAACCACTCATCCATAATGAACGCATGCCTGTGTCGCCAAATAACCAGTGCCTACTCCACACATACCAAAATCATCCCTTTAACCCCGTGGGGTAGGACGAACTCGGCATTTTAGCAAAGGAAACTGACGACCGCTACATGCACTCAAAACTTCAGAGCAGCGAGGACCACTTACGCGAGAAGAATGCAAGCTCGCCGCCAAGATCCTGTGCCTACTACAATCGATCATGCTTGATAAACGCCCCTTGAACCCAGGAGGTAGGACGCACAACTATTTTAGCACAGAATCTTGACAACCGCAATGCATTTATATCTAAGCAGCCCAGCTGTCGGGCAACCGGCACCCGTGGTACCAGAAGTAGCCTCTGGTTAGACCTCGAAGTTCCACCACAAGGGCTTCACCTCTATTGTCTTTTGAACTCAGGGGCAGTTCTAGGTGACGCTGCACCTAACTGACAACAACGGGCGTACAATATTTGTTTTCCTTTTACAAATATGTGCACATCCTTTGCTCTGTTTATATTCAGAAATCGGGTAGTAACACATAAGTTTTACGGATAATGAGCCAAAGGTCCGTCAGTGTAAAAAGCTACATTACCCTAGCTGGGGCCCCGTGATTGCCACACCAGTAGTCTATAAATAGACTCTCCTGGGGGACCTTATGAGTGGCATATGGGTGTGAAAGATTTGTTCACCTTTTTATATAATTATCATTAGTCCTTTAAGTTTTGTTGTAAAACAAAATAAACTATTAAGCCAACAAACGTGCCCACATTTATTGCCTAGTGACTCACTATTAATTATTAAAAAAAAAAAAGGTTGTATTCATTGAATCCCTTTAACTTATCAATCACAATAAATCACTGACGAAAATTAAATGGAAAATTCGAATAATGAACAGCAAGTCATTGCCTCTCATTAATAAATATTTGTTGATTTTCTCAGTGTTATTTGTTTAATTAAATAATGCACACACAACAAAAAAGTCGATAAATACTTGAGTACGAGGGGTGTTTTGTATGGTTTGTGTTATGGAAAAATTGCTACAGTAAATATCGAGCCATAGCCGCTAAAATATCTTAAGCGACACATTTTTTTGACTTCGTTTTTTTGACGAAAATGGACTATTTACGATCGCAAATAATCGATTTTGGTCAAAAATTGAATTTCGAAAATTATGTCGCTTAAGCTATTTTGGCGGTTATGGCGCGATATGAAGTGGATTTTTTTCTGTTGACACAACAAACCAATTATCACTAAAAATTTAAGTTTGAATTCCTAAAATGTCCTTGGATTTAGGGGCGGTTCGATAAGTACGTTAAAAAAATTGATTTTCTGTGTATATGTGTTTTTTTTTGTAAAAAAAATTAAATAAATAACAACTCTCGTATGCAACACAATATTGGAGTTATCAGTTTTGTACATGATTTAAAAAGCTGGTGAGAATTTTTTTGGAAAAAATAATAACTTAATTGTACACATTTACATAAATTGATTTAATAACGCTGTATATCGTGTAATTGTCATGAAGTTTACTAGAAATGTGTTAAACTCTTAACCAAGTACGAGATGAAGCAGCGATAATAACTTTTAGTTCAGTGTTTAGGCTTTCTTTACCAATCCACAATTCTGTTCAATGCTAGCATGAGCAATCGTACGATTCTTGAGAAAATATCAGCCTGTTGTGATGGATTTTATGAAAATTTTACATAAAAAAAACTTCTTTGACAATTCATTAGATCTGGGTTGCATTTTTTCCAAAGTCGTATAACTGTGTATCCCTGATCCTACGTCTATACCTAAAATATTTTTATCATAACAAAAGTCAAACTCTCTATTAAAAAATGATTTTTTTATGTTAGCCTGTTTTTCTATGTGGAATTTGACATTTGACATGATAAAAATATATCAGGTGTAGATGGAGGGTTAAGATTCGCAAATTAGAGGTTATGATAAAGAAATAAAACTTTTTCCAAATTTATTGATACTAGTGTGAAAGAAAAATATGGATTTTAATAATAACAGAGATCGGCTCCTTTTTTACTATGCTATAAACAGTTACATGCATTTACTTTTTTTTTCAAGGCAGTACTTTTTAAAGGATTATGGTATGTAAATAGAGCCTGTTTACGTTAAGGGTGACATACCTGCGACACGTCGCTGCGACTTGTGTATCTTTGAGCGAAGTGAAGAGAAGCTTGCGAACTAGTAAGGCTGGATTCACCCATTGTTTCGGAACAAAATGTTTATCCGAGAAAAATTTTTTGATATATATGATTTGAATAGGCTAAAGTTCGTATCGCGTTTTAAGCCAAATTACATGTGATAATTATGAATGAACAAATAACACCAAAGTTAGTTGTAAATATTCTGACAACACATAGTTGAACGGAACAGCTAGCCGTTTTCGAAGGCCACTAAACCTTCATCATCAGCGTTCTTTTGTGTTTGGTCCACTGTGTCTGGTGTCAGTTGATGTAGATTTCTACTTTATATACGAAACTTTTTTGCAAATGGAATATGTGAATTGTTTTGATTCATCGTATTTCAATTTGCTGAAAGATGTTTTGTAATGAAAGCTCACCTTACCATCTCTAAATTTGCAACAGTCTTACCATTGTCGTTTTGTTCTTTACTAATTATACACATGTTGGCTAATTTGCTTATTTTTGTTCTACTTAAGACAAACTTTTTTGGTTTGTTACCATTAAGTATATTTTATTTCATTTTTTGCCACAAGACAATTGCTATTAATTTAGTACATTTAATTATTATTTTTCGAACTTCATTTGTTTCTATATTTATGATTTAAACAGGCTAAAGTTTGATATATAGTGTGACGTTTCTCTTTTTGAGAGAGAGAGAGAGAGAGAGAGAAGAAGAGAAATAATTTTGTTCGGATTTAATTTAAATTTTTGTCCAGAAAAATCTGAACTGTGCTGCCAGCTATTTAAATTTTTCAGCGAAAGTTGAACTGAGCTGCCACATTATATACATACGTATAATAAAAGCACAGAGTATAATTGCAGTAAAAAAATTACATTTACACAATTTTAATTTTAATTCCTTTTTTAATTTCTAATTTGTTTATGTGTGCAACAGCAAGAAAATAGCAAATTATAATCATGAGCCATTGAGCTGCCACCGTACACTATGCAATTCTTATTCCTTAGCTGATTAGTTTGTTAGGTGATAGAGACGAGGGGAACAGAAACGTTCCTTTTCCCTCGTCTCTCGCACTCTCCTAACAAACTAATGAGCTAAGCAATAAGACTTGCATAGTGTAAACTAAGACTAACGGTAGCTTTGATTTTCCAGTTTTCGTGTTGCAAAATACTCTAAGTGAAAAAATTGTTCGTACATAATGAGCAGGGAAACCGCAAATATGCAATTGCATGTTTTTTCTTCTGTGACGTATTAATACGACGAGAAGATATTTATCCGTTTCAGAACTATTTATTAATTTTGGCATTGATTTGTTAGTGCATATTTTTGCATATTTTACCCTCTAAAGCATGTTTTCGCTTGATTTGATAGTGCATATTTTTGCATATTTTACCCTCTAAAGCATGTTTTCGCATATATCAGTCTTACACGCATATTTTTAGCATATTTTCTAACTTTTAAAGCATAATTTATGATTTTAGGGCATATTTTGATACTTTATGGAATTTTTCTTAATATGCTTACAAGCTGATCTGTTGGTCAAAATTTTTATTTTTAGTTTTCGCTATTTAAATCTCATTTCCAATCTTCCATGTAGTATGTGGACGTTAGTTTAAATAAAAATTTGGGTTTGCTATTCGTGACGGACTCTGCACCGATTACATCAGTAGACGTTAAAGGAACATTGTCAATGTATAGAAATTTACTTAGATGTGACAGGCAACGATTTTTATTTGAAAATCTAGGTCAATATTTTGTTCTTTATTGCAATGAAATTTAAAAAAAATCTTGGCTTATTTATTCAAAATACAGTTCCAAAGCTTTAATTCTGATATCGTGATGTCTTTTGAAATTGAAGTTAAGCTTTTAGGAGAGTATAAAAAAAATTGTATTATTTGCTTTAGTCAAAATTTATATGGCAATTTTGTTTTAGCGTGCACTTCAGTCCCAAATTATTGTTTTTAATACGGCAGTTATTCTTTGTTATTTATTTTATTGTTTCCTTTTTTTTTTTATTATATTTCTGACTTATTTTATATGCAAATGATGCCGAATTTTTAAATGAAAAGTGTATTTTCGTTGACAAATAAACCAATTTATTTTATTTTTAAGAGCATATTTTTTTGATTTTTAGTGCATATTGAATGCGCATAAAATACTTTTTTTAGAGCATATTTCTGATTTCCCTGGTAATGAGAAATCTGGTGAAAAATGTTAACTCTTCTCTTTTAAGTAGAACAAAAATAAGCAAATTAACTAACATGTGTATAATTAGTAAAGAACAAACGACAATGGTAAGACTGTTGTAAATATAGAGATGGTAAAATTGAGCTTTTATTACAAAAAAAGCTTTCAGCAAATTGAAATAAGATGAATCAAAACAACTCACACATTCCATTTGCAATAATGCTTAGTATATAAAGCAGAAATATACATCTAATGACACCACACACAGTGGACCAAACACAAAAGAACGCTGATGATGAAGGTTTAGTGGCCTTCGAAAACGGCTGGCTGTTCCGTTCAACTATGTGTTGTCAGAATATTTACAACTAACTTTGGTGTTATTTGTTCATTAATAATTATCACATGTAATTTGGCTTAAAAAGCGATACGAACTTTAGCCTGTTCAGATTATAAATATAGAAACAAATGAAATTCGAAAAATAATAATTAAATTAATTTTCTCTTTTACATTTTTCTTTTTCGCGTATTTTTGCAGTGTGACGACATTAGCTTATTTTGGGCTAAATCTAGCTCCTTTCTTCTGGATTTAGCTTTAAAATTTTAATTTAGCTCTTAGCTTATTTTTTAGCTTTTTTAAAAACTGATTAAGCTTTTTTAGCATTTTTTTCTAAATTGCGTATTCTCTAAAAATATATTAAAGACATAAAATTGTTATAAAAATTATTATTTTTTAACATTTAACATTTATAAACTTTTTTTATATTGCAAAATGCATTGTATGACAATCTTATAGCAAAAATGGAAAATGTAAAAATAGAGGACAATGACAGAATAGTTAGAGTTACAAGGGCAGAAGTTAAATTCATATTAATGGCCAAAAGACTTACGTTTTTTGAGTGTACAAGTCTGTGAGTTCAGCTGAACGTGCATTCAGAGGCATGAATTTACTTAAAATGAAAATTAGACATAGATTTACTTTAGATAGCATTAATTCACTTTTAAAAAGAGCTTTCGTATTTTTAAAAAATCTCTAAACTTATTTTGTCAAGTTTTTGTTTTGTTTTTCTTTAAATCTAAAATACATATAATAATTACTAAATAAATCCATTAAAGAATCAGGTATTTAAAATTTTTAATTTCATAAAAAAACATTTTTTTGTATGTATATGTATGTATATATTTAGCGTTGTTTTAGCAATTAGAAACTATTAAAAAGTGATCAAAGAAGTAGAAAAAAGTTTAGCTTTATTTTCTGGCTTAAAATATAACTTTTAGCTTATTTAAGCTTTTTTTCAAACGTGATTTAGCTTAATGTTATTCTATGTACAAGCAGTGTTGCCAGTTGGATATATTTTTTTTGGTATTGAGAAATTAGTGATTAGTTAATTTATAACATGCACGAAATAAAAAGTTATAGCACAAAAATTAAAAGAAATAAAGTAAGATGAGAAAAAAATTATTGAATTTTTGTGGTAATTTACAAAATTTAAGACATATTAAATCTACATTTCTCAAACTAACAATTAGTTACCGTATGGCAACACTGCTACGAACGAACGAATAAATAAAAAGCATTGATCAAATAAATATCAAAAAGTCCCCTGACTGTTAGTTGTCGCAGCTACGTCACCCTTCATCTAAACGTGCCCATGTTGGGAGTTCATATGCAGAAACTTGGTTTGCAACCATAAAAAAATATGTATGTATTTGTAAATACATATGTATGCTTCCTGGCCAGTATTGCCAATAACCCTACTAGCATTTGGAAGATTGTTTTATCAAAAATCACCTAACTAAGTCTTCCTCGAGTACTTTTGACGATTAAAAACTGATTAAACACTTGCGCGCTTGAAAAAAGACTCGAAAATGATTCGTGCTTCTGCTTAAAAAGTTATTTATTGAAAATACAATAAGAAAACATACAGCAATCGAAAATATATCATACAGGTGTTTGAAATATATCTGTTTTGAAGTTTGAATTATATATATTATATTAAAATCTCTAAAAGTATACATATAAAAATAAATACAATTTTTTATATAATTTTTCGGCCTTTTTTTCTATATGTTAAATTAAACTATTTTCTTGAGCTTTTGGTCAGTTTATATTTTGAGTTTATTATTTCAATACTTCGTTAACCTTCGGTTAACTTCTTCAAAATATATATTTTTTGGTTTTTATGATAACTAACTTTTTTCTTTTTCCTTTTTTTTTTTAAGTAATGTCAGCCAAACAATCGATTACAAATATGACTGAAAAAAGAGTCAAAAAAGACTTGCCAACGATCAGAAATATGACTAAAAAATGACTCATAAATGATTCGCGAACGATTTGAAATACAGCTAAAAAATGACTCGAAAAAGACTCGCAAATTATTAAAATATATGAGCCATAAATGAGTCGAAATTGATCAGAAAAGCGGGTAATAAAAGACTCCTCAAGAAGAGTCGCGGGTAGGGTACCATTTTCTCCCGAGAAAACAATCATTTATGGTTAGAAAATGAGCTCTAATATGCCTATTTTAATCACGCAGAGGAATCGTAAATACCTTGAATATGATAAATTTTTTCATAAAATGCTTGCAGGGAACAAGAAAAAATACATACAATGTCTCTGGAAAAAGTATTCAAATGAGAAAAAATTTTACCAAAATTAATATGCAGGGCGAACTACTAAAATTTATTATGCTTCATGCCCAGCAAAGAGAAATTTAGAAATAAGAATAGACGAACGCAAAGCACATATAAATAAAATATTTTTTTCGACATTAGTGGCAAGATATGACTCTATGTCGACTCCCAATTATTACCATTTATAATAAAAGCAAACTTTAAAAAAATCACCTTTTATTTTCATGCGTCTGAGGGTGTTCATATGCACGTTGCCGTGTGCTGCTTCCTAATGTTTTTACCTTCGGGGAGAAAAAAGATGTGCATGTGTGCATATATGTATGCTCACATTAATAATATATTATATAACAAAATAAAAACAAAAGGAAACAAAAATAACGAAAATATCAAACCTGCGAGGAATAAAAGTGTTGACATGCGTCATTACAATTTGCAGGAGACAATGAAAAACAGGCAGTTGAATGTCAAACCACTAACGGTATAAAGCAGCAGCAAGATTGAAATAAAAACCACACAAAATGTTTAAACAAACAAAACACGTTAAATTTAATCGTGTACATATGTATGTATGTATGTATGTATGTATGTATAAACATATGTATGTATGTAAGAATGCTTAAAGATATGTATGTATGTCTGTATGTGTGGAATAAAATTATTTATGAGAAAACGAGCAACCGCATACATACATTTACCCAGAAGTCTTTAAAATTTCAAATGTCAAAATCGCATCTATATAATCGTATCTATATAAAATTCTCGTATACATATAAAACTCTCGTGCCACGGAGTTTGTAACTGAATTCCTCCGAAACGGCTTGACCGATTTTTATAAAACCTTGCATATGTATTCGGTAGGCCTGAGAATAGGTCGCAATTTATTTTAATACACCTAGGTGGGCTGTATGATGCCCATACGAATGAAATATATTTATCTTTAAAGGTAACGGAGTAGGGAGTATTCAAATTTTGTACGGACTCTTTTGAGAGCGAGGTGAAAAGTAATTTAAAATATTTGTGGAATAGGGGCACCCCCCCCCCCACCCCCCTTATAAAGTAATTATTATAATATTGTATCTTGAAAACTATAATAGCAAGAGCTTGCAAATTCGGTATGAATTAATTTGAAAACAATAAAATATGTACAAAATATAACAGCCTTATTTATAAAAATTAAAAAGGCTTTATAAAAGCTTTTTAAGAAATATTTTGTATGAAAATTTTTTTTAAAACCTTTTATAAAGACTTTTTAAGTTTTAAGAGGTGTCTTAGGACACCCGGCTATAGCTTTGCGGCTTAGTTATATAAAACAAAATTGCATGTGTAAAATAACAATGCAATAAAATTGTAGTATATGATGATGTCAAATTATCTGCAAATATTTCAAAATGTTTCCATTTATTTCCCGTTACTTTCTTTTCTAGCGGCGTACGATTAAATTAATGTATAGTTTGTGGCCGGTGGCGGCTTTTAACCGGCTTATAGCTGATCGGCTGTGTTCTCTGGTTTGTGCTCATGAGCAAAAACAAAACAAAAACAAACTGAGGGTCGTTCTCATTGTTTTTGTTTTGTTTTTCTTTCACTCACTTCAAAGAACGAATCAAAAAAAAAATCAAACAATTTGTTTCGTTTATTTTCATACTCTACTTTTAAGTACAAAGAAATCAAAACAAAAATAAATTTATAACTGTAGTAGTGTCGATTATTTTAATTAGGAAAATCACGTCCTATCTCCTGTATAGCCCAATAAATAGCAAAACTATAATAGATATTTTGTAGTTTGCTATTTTTATATTCCATTCATCGTTATCTGCCTCTATCACTCATATAACACATCCTCACAAAACAACGTTCGCCGAGTCAGCTAGTTAATTAATAAAAAAAAAAAAATTCTACAAAAATTTTAATGCCGAACTTCTGTGAGACCGATTAAGAAGCTATTCCAGGTTAAAATTCATTATTGTTCAATGAAATTTAGATATGTATCAAATAGATAATTATAAAGCATTCAACTATTGCTAATATCGAAAATAAAATCTCTGAATCAAATTCTTTAGTCGAAAAATACCCTTGGGTACCTATAAATTGTAATTGAGCTAACACTAAGTGAACCACTTAAAAAACATATATGCATATACTTATATATGTGTGTATGTATATACTCTATATGTATGTTTTGGTAAAGAGTATATAAGATTTGCCAAAGCCAAATATATCGCTCCTACTTTCTGTTTCTAGCCTTTTGATACGTATTATATATATTCTAAAATAAAACTATGTATGTATATTTGGCTATTCTTTAACGATAACTAAATTTTATGTATTGAACGTTATGCCAAATCTGCGTTGTCGTTGCAAAAGTTAATGCTTCTTTCTTGCATACTTTAGCATAATTCATTGTGAGTATGATGAGAATAAACAATTTTAATTTAAAAAAATCTAAAGTAAATTAAAAATTTTATTGAATCAATTAAATGTTTAATTAAATTAAATTTTTAAATAAAAGTTTTATTGACTGTGTGAATTTTTAGAAAGATTTTTTAATATATTCAAGTAAAAGCTTTCCTATGCTATAGCATTTAATTTAAAAGCTTTTGATTACAACTATTTAGAAAGCAACTCCTTGAACTGCTGGGTATACAAGCACCCACAACTTTTAATACAATTACATGTTTTTAAACATTAATTTTTACTCAAATTATATGATTTCTATACACGATTATGTGTTCCATTTAAATGCAAATGAATATATTAAAAAAAACAATAACATAAGATTCCAGGTTTCCTGTTTTATTTTTAAATAATAAATGAAGCAATTAGAAATAACAGAAACATTTTCAAATTAACAAGTAGAGAAAGAGAAATTAATAATTTACCTTAAGATATTATTGTTCTTGTGGCCAAATTGGGAAGACAGACACATGAGCGTATAAAAACATTAGAGCGTGGCACAAGCCCTAAAAAAAGGCTTACAAGCACTCTCATTAATTTCAAAATGTGTGTGTATATTGCTCCCTTATTTTAAAACAAAACTTTCAAAAGAGATGTGTTTTGCTTTACGATAAGAATACTGCAGTACAGAACAAAAGTGCAATAGAACAATGTTGAGGTAAAACCAAGCCTTTCAAAACAAAAATGAAATAGAACATCAAAATTCACAAAGAACATTCAAAACATGTTTGAATGTTTTGATAGCAAAGATAATTTTCCATATAAAAGTAACATTGCGCTTCGTTAGGAATATGAAAGCTGAAAAGAGTTTTTGTACATTTATATATAATAATTTGTTAATTTTTATTTTCAAAATATGCATACATATATATTTACCTATACATATGTACAGGGTGGGCCAAAAGAAACCAAGGGGTGTAAAAGTTCAATAACTTTTTTGTTTATTAATTTTTTTTTTATTTTTTCTTTCAGATTATATAGACAACACTTGGAGAATTTATAATGGAGAGGTTCACAACTGAACAGAGAACCAGAACAATAGAATTTTATTATTTAAACCAGAGATCAATTATTTTAACGCAAAGAGCATATCGTCGACATTTTAGCGTCAGAATTTCGCCCTCTGAAGCGATAATTCGTTGCTTAGTTAATCGTCATCACCAACATGGCAGCGTAAGAGATTTGCCTCGAACCGGTAGACCACGTTTAAGTCACACTGCGGAAAATATTGAACGAGTACAGCAAAGTGTTAACGAAGCACCAGAAACATCTGGCAGAAGGCGTTCTGCTCAGCTAGAAATGTCTCGTACGTCACTACGGCGCATTTTAAAAAAAGATTTACAGTTATACCCATATAAGGTGCAATTGGTCCAAGAATTAAAACCCGCAGATCATCGGCAACGTCTAAATTTTGCAGTTAAATTTCAAGAGTTGGCCAGAAATGAAATCAACTTTATTGAAAATTTGATTATGAGTGATGAAGCTCATTTTCATTTGAATGGCTTTGTTAATAAGCAGAACTGTAGGTTCTGGGGTTCTCAAAATCCAAGAGCCATTCATCAACGCCAATTGCACCCCATCAGGTGTACAGTATGGTGTGGGATCACATCTGAAAATGTCATTGGGCCCTACTTCTTCGAGAATGAAGATGGAAGTGCTGTAACCGTAAATGGAGAGCGGTATCGGTTTATGATAGAAAATTTTTTACGTCCTGCTCTTGAAAACAGACCTGGTATGTGGTTTCAGCAGGACGGAGCCACTGCCCATACTGCCCGAGACACAATGGCACTTTTAAGTCAAATTTTTGGAGAGCGAATAATTTCTCGAAATTCGGAAATTATTTGGCCAGCGCGATCGCCAGATTTGACAGCACCCGACTATTTTCTTTGGGGTTTTTTGAAGGAGCGAGTGTATGCGAACAAGCCAGAGACAATCCTTGAACTCAAGGCAAACATTGTTGCAGAAATTCGAACGCTACAGCCACAAGTTTTGAAAGATGTTATGGAAAATGCTCTAAAAAGAGCCCATCAGTGCGAAGCTGAAAACGGTGGTCATTTAAGAGACATCATTTTTCATACTTAGTGTAAAAAAATTTCCATTTTGTATATTATATAATCTGAAAGAAAAAGTAAAAAAAAGTTAATAAACAAAAAAGTTATTAAACTTTTACACCCCTTGGTTTCTTTTGGTCCACCCTGTACATACATTGCTGGCATGCTTGTGCTCGTGCTGTAGTGCACTCGATGTTTCTGCTATGATTTACTGTTGTTTTGTTTCATTCTCGCTTTTCGTTTTGATGTTTTACTTGTTTTGAGAACACAAGCACTAACAAAACTGCGGAGAAAAACTATTCGAATGATGCTTGATTGATGATGTCATGTTTTGTTAATTTTGTTTTGCTATTTATGTTTGCAGTAAAATAGACTGCTTGGCAGTAGTGTGAAATAGAATATAAAACTTTTAGAACGATTTAAGCAGCCCTTTAAAAAACATATTGTACATACAAACATATTTACACACATGCACACAAATATACATTATGTATATGTACGTCTACACAGAAATAATTTGTTCTCCAATTAACACTTTTAATTAAAAAAAATACACACTTAATAAATTAAAAACTTAATTGAGTGTATTAATCTTTTGTTTAAACATGTAATTGATTAAAAGCTTAGTTAAAAATATAAATGAATCAATTAAACTTTTGCTTAAAGCTATAATTAATTTAATAAAAATTTCAATTGAAATAATTAAATTTTTAATGGATTCTTTTTTTCAATTATATATCTTCAAAGGAGACATATTTTTCTTCTATTTGATTCTGTGTTGAAAAATTTCAAAACGTATAGGCGAAAATATCCTTAAAAATAATTAAACTCAAGTTTAGTCAGTCTTGATAGCTTTATATTATTTTCCTTCCTTAAAATAAAAAGAAAAATATGTGTTTACAAGCTTTCGTATTCTAAACATTTCGTACATAAATTTAAATAAGCCAATCGTAAATAGAAAACAAGAAATATATAAGCATGTTTATAAAATATGTTAAACAGTAATTTGTACGCGTACAAGTTCTAAAAGCTCATAAGCTTATAGAACATATTTTAAATTTATTTTGATTTTCATGTAAGTTCATACAAATTAATAATGTAGGAACTTTGATCTTTTGTTATACATATTAATTAATATGTTTGTATTAATAATAATATATAATAATAATAATGGTCAAACAGTAGAGCTCGGCTATAATGAACACCGTTTAGAACATTGTTGTGCTTTCTCATGATAAAAGTTCGCGACAAAAAATTCATCGTTCGACCCAGTTGTGTTCCTAGCACAAGTATGTACCCCTCTCCATTATATCCTCCCTCTCCATAAACCTAAAGACTTGATGAGTCAAACCTGACGTGTGTGAACCTAGACTTCTAAATGAAATTGAACTTAAGGAATATTTTTCCAATTCTCTGCTTTCTTTCGTTTTTTTTTTCTTCTTTAAAATAAAACTTTCTTTCCCCTTTACTCATCTTTTTGGTGTGCAAAGATATTGTACAGAGTTTAAATCAATAAAATATTCAAATATAGTCTGGCATTTATTAAATGGCCCTCAACACTGTGTTTGTTATATTTATCTGTCTATGCACACGTGTCTGCAATCGCGCCAATGTTTGTCTAACTTTGTTGACTTTTTATTTTATTTTTTGTTGGTATAAAGAAAAAGGATTTTGATATGAAAGCCTTTTATGCCAAAGATACACACATAGAAAACAAAAACAGACAAACTCAAGAACATGCAAACATGATATTAAAGAGAAAAGGAAAATATGAAAAGTTTCACACATAAATAAAAATGGCAGAAGGTACGTGAACTTTATTCTAATCAAGACATAAATACATACATACATACAAAAAAACCAACTAAAAAGATAAATATTAAGGAAAACATTTACTGAAGGAATGAATAACTTTATTGAAATGAACAGCAGTACAAAGCCAAGAGCACAATGTCAACGTTGAGATTTTTAACGCCGTTAAAAATAAGTTGTTTTTTTTTTTGCTTGAATTACTTTTAAAACAGTCTTACGCTGGTATTCATAACCGATTATGAAAGTTAATGTTAGTTAAACGCCGGAATTTCGTATGAGAAGCCCGGTTTAAAAAACGCTTTTAAATTTTTATACAGAGCTACTAAAAATATAAATAAACAAATAAAAAAAATATTTTATAGTTGAGAGATTTATAGTGGAAGATTGCAAATTATTTTGCAGCGCAGAATGTGGAACACCTCTTTTTCTCCACTCAAAGAGTAACGTAATTGAAATAAACTTACAAATTTGTGGTTTTTTGCAGTAAAGGGTCGATGAACTTCATTTAAAAAAAAAGCAATGATAAGAGTATACGTCTTGAAGGTGGGGGGAATAAGTTTGTCTGGCTGTGTATATTACGGAATTGTGGATCAAAATATTTTCCAGATGAATGATTTATCCATCAAGCAGATATTCCACAAAAAAAAATCAATGAATTGGCTTAGCTTTCATTGGTTAAAGAATATGAGGGTGGCTTTTTGCCGAATTAATGAGCACGTTGACTACAAAATCGTAGATCCTTGGTTCGAACCCGATCTCCCATAGTCATTAAATAACAACACCACGTATTTGTCTGTTGTTCATAAGTGTCCCTTTGCATCAGTTATTGTAGGAAAGTTGAAGTGGTGAAGGCAAGTCTCTGGTCACTAAACTACACCGACCCCAGCACATACTAATCCTAATGTAACATAAGATCCCCTCCTCCTTCGAAGGTATTGCGTAGCAGAGTCATCGGCGAAGTAAAATAACCAACAAAATTGCTACTAAGCATTGCCTAGAAAATTTAACACGCCTCATTAACACCAGAGGCGCTGCAACACTGCAGTATTCAAAAAAAAAACGTGCAAAAGAGAAAAAAGTTGTAAAAGAATGAAGCTTTCCTCTATCTCTTCCTTCACTACCTATTTCCTCTATTAATAACCCTTTCCCTAACACCTAGTAATAGTAGTAAATATTCATTGCTTGAATGCTATTTCTCTTTAAAAAAGAATAGAAACAGCGATATCCAAATTATAACCGATAGTCAACCGGCAATCAAGGCCTTCATGAGTGTATGTCAGAGAAACAAGCCGATCGGCTCACAGCCGGCTGTAGAGCCGCCGCCGACTTTTAATGCAACTTCAAGCCGCCGCCGATGCATGCGGCCTGCCTGGGCTTAAAATTGCAGCCGGCTAATTGTTTTTTGAAGTTGCAAATTTTTACGACATCTTACAAATTATATGGAAGACATCAGGTGTTTGAAATTTTTTTATAGAAATGTTTTTAAAAAACTTATAAATAGCGGCTGTGAATGTCAGACGGCTCAAGCCGGCTTATGAGCCGTTGCCGACTATTTTTTCATAAGCCGCCGCCACCGACTTTTTAAAACGGCTTGTTTCTCTGGTGTATGTATACATCCAATTTAGCCCACAGATCACTAAACACGATGGCGGGTCATTCAGGCATCACCCTCATATGGGTACTCGGACATAAATCTACTTCAATTAATGTCATAGCGGATGAGCTGGGTAAACCCGCTTCGGATATCGATATTGACAATATCTGCGGTATCTCACTCTCATCCTACAGGAGACTAGTTGATGCTGCTCTTATACCAAATCGATATATAGCGACAACTATCTGTTCTTGCCTCGACACTATAGTTACGCAACTTGTAAGCTTCCCAACTTTGCACTTGTAAAACCTTATGGCCACGGTCCTGCTTCGGATATCAATACTTACAATATCTGTGGTCTACCACACTCATAATACCGGAGTCGAATTGATGCTCGTCTAATGCCGACTGCTCAAAGCAGGTGGTATAATCAGCCAACCTGATATATAGCGATAACTCTCTGGCCTCGCTTTGACGCTAAAACTTTTAAAATTACCAACGGTGCTTTGCACTTTCGTTACTCTCGTCCTATGTATGGGGCTGTTGTAATGACGAAGAAGAAGAAGAAGAAAATATTATGAACCTTTTGTCCCACTGTGGAGGATAACCGGCTACGTCTTCTGGTCAAAAGATGATTCAGTAGCCTATTCGAGACAACAGAAAGTGAACTCAGAAAAGGAACTCAGAAATACAAATTCCTATGTAAGGAGCAACGTGTGGTTTTCTCACTGATTTTTAACTTATAATACGAGTATATATGATTTTGGTCGATAGAAAGATCCTCCGCAAGACTTATGATCCACTACGTGTTGATAATGAACTCCGAATTAGAATGAATCACAAGCTGGACGCATTAATATATAACGACTCCGTTGGCTTAGACATACTTGGCGAGTGGAAAATGGTAATCCGGCCCGTAAAGCATACAGGGAAGAACCGATCCCTGGGCAACGTAGAATGTTGTTCTTTATTTTCAGTTTCTAAATAGCCGACAAACCGCTGCTGGATGGAAACTTGTGTGTTACTAGTCTTGTAGTTGGAGGATCGCAGGTTCAAATACTGATGAAAAGTAAAAGCATTTTGTATTTTTTTAACTAAAACTTTTCAAATAAATTATAATTATAAATGAAATAATTTTGAATTAAAATTTTATTCATGATGGTATATATTTAGTGTGTATTCAAAGAATATTTAAAGTTATTGTGGCTGCAATTATTGACTACCACGCAATGAGTTCCAAGTTTATCTCTATGCTGGGCAAGACAAATTTATATACAAACAAACATTTTTCTGATGCCTGTGTCAAACACACATAAGTTAAATAATTAATAAAATATAATTAATACATTAAATTAAATTAATGTTGTTACAACTTGAATTAACTTTGAATCAACATTGTTCTTCGTGTTATTTCAATATCAAATTTACGTTGTTCCAACTTGAAATAACTTTGATTCAACATGATTCTTAATTTTGATAGTACGGAAATGTTAAATCAATATGAAATAAAGTTATTCTTTGAAAATTACTCTAAATCATGTTAGATTAACATGACACACATATGAAGCAAAATCATTGCCGAAAACGGTTAGATTAGCCTTGTTCACGTAGATTTTATGTTGAAATTTTTCTGTGTGCAGCTGACTCGCCATAATGCCATACCCATACCATAACCATAGAAAACAATTGAATTTCGATATATGTAACTATAAACAGCTGTAACCATAAACAGCTGTTTGCTGGTTAGATATATTTGTTGTTGCACTTTAAAAATTAATAGACATAGAAACAGCTGTTTATGTCTATGGCAGCACTAATAGGTGAAGCAAATATATCTAAAGTTATGGCTATGGCATTCTGTAATGACACGACTGATTGAACATCTAGTCAGATTAGGTTTTAGATATGGCTTGTCGCAAAGTATACTGATATGATATGAAACACAACATAACAATACTATGCTGGAACACTATATCAGAATAATGGCGTTATTTTTCTGGATTCAATAATTTGCTAGCCTTGTTGTGACTGCATACTTATTTATTTAAGAAAGCAGCTTATACATAATTAAGTCCAATCAGTACAGTAAGTTCCGTTTAATTGATTTTTCATAGTTTTTATACGATTAACAAAGTAAATCATGCGATACTATTTTAATTAATTCACTGATGCATTATTTCCATAACACGTACTTACATACATATATATAATTAAACCTTTCCTATTAAAGTGAACTACAAGTATTATAATTTTTTATATAGTGAAAAGTTGCATATCTTATGTACGCTTCGCCTATTTTATTCAAACACCAACTGTATCCAAAGGAACATACATACATACAAAAACAACCATTGTCTTCTTAAAACCTTTTAATCCTTTAAATATGTATGAAAGAAATAAGTTGATGCGAAGTTTTTTTGAAGCATTTAAATCGAGTAACATCCATTCCGTAAAAGCAAACAAAAAAAGTTTTATTTAAACATTTTCCCCAAAACTCATTTACAATTAGTAATAAAAAAAAATATGGAGAAAAAGATACAAAAAAACTAAATAAAAACTTTACTTTTTGCAGCCACACAAAAAAAGGGTCAAATATTGTCCATTAACACCCATAAAACCTCAGCAAATACAAAGCAACACCTACACCACACACACACACATATATATATACACACTAACACAAAAGTTTACCACTTGTGAACTAACGAACACACACTAAACATTTCCACGGTTGACTAAGCAGCTTCATTAAATTCTATTAATTATTAATTCGCCTAATTCGGGTGGGTTAAAAAGTCGTTGAACTAGAAAGTATGCAAACTTTGCCCTTTTACCCACTTTTCCTCCTTTTTCCCTTTTTTGTTCGTAGTTTGTGTTATTAGTTTTTTTTTTGGCTCTTCTTTATTGTTGGAAATTTGAAACGATTAGTGAGTATCCCGCAGTATAAGAATATTGTTAAACTTAAATATTTTCAAAAACATGATGGATACGAAAGCTAAAAATTTAAGTAATTAGATATTAAGTGGAAGTAGGGAAGGAATAGTTCGGAAAAGAAAATGAAATAATACTCGTATTATAAAATAGATTTTAGTAAACGATTTCTTATTGTGAAGCAGCAAAATAATGAGACAGATAATGTATGGAAATATAAAGTAATAATAAGTATTTAACAGGTACCAGTCATCACCCTACTCATCCCATCAATTGAGAACATTGGTCAGATTATTTTCAGATAGGTTTAGTTTACATATCATACCGTCTTCTCGAATAGACAAGAATAGTTCAGCCTGAAATACAAGCTGTAAAGAAAGCAGGTTGTAGGGTTGTAGGGCAGATTCCTGGGGGGAAAAAATTGACGTTTCCCTTTCCACCCTCCAATAAAAATCTTTACTTTCAATTATATTTTTCAAAATAATTTTTGAATATTTTGCTTGAAGATAATTTTATTTTCACTGAATTTAGCAGTTCATAAATCAAATTTAAAAAAATTTCAATTTTAAAAACACCTCAAGTTTTATTAATATTGACGTATTTTCTATGTCTTTTAGTCTCCGGGCAAACAGTGAAACAAATGTCTTCTTCTATTTGCGTAATTACACATTATTCTTCGGTTTACATTATGCTTCACTACCACAAACTGGTCGTCAATGTCTGGGCAACCGACATAATAACACTCATCTCATCCTCACTTGCTAAAATGAAAAATTGGCCGTCGGCATCGGTCAGTATATCTTCTGTACATTTACACTGCAGCCCCTTTTTGCGTTGATACCATTTGCGCAGTTTTTTTATTGTGTCGTTTACCAAAAGTGAAAAGAAACCAACCCTTATTGTTTTCGCTACGATGTCCGTCTGTCTGTCTGTCTGTCTGTCACAGACTATTTTATCGAGAACCCTAAAGCGGCCCATTCATTATACAATATTATTGCATATGTTGTTGTACATATTATGGCGTTTTGACTTATACTATACAATAAATGGCACAATATTTTGAAAAAAATATTGCCCAATTTTCCTCACAGTGAAAAGTAAACATGAAACATGTTGCCACCACATTTCACATTTGTCTTTATTGTACAATAAAAATCAAAAGTCTTTTGATATTTGCGAATATATTGAGCAGTCTTCGAATATGACACACACATTGGCGATATTATCGTACAATATGAAAGATTGCACAATTATATTGCCGCTTTAGAGCTACGGACCTGACATTTTCATAGAATATGTAAAATTGTGGCAGTCAAAAATTATGACAGTCAAAAATTGTAGGGTATTTTCAAACGAGCAACGAAACATGTTGAAATCGTAGTGTAATATACAAACATTTATCATAGACACTTGAAATTTTGAAATCTAAATTATTTTTATGCAGAATACACCAAGTAACACTGAAATATAAGAAACCTATTTAAAGGGTATTCTGTCAGTTAATGCAATTTTTACTATTTTAATTTGACAACTTCAAATGTATCTTGAAATCCGGCAGAGGCAAACTCTTGAAAATTTTAAAAACACTGAACTTTAAACCCAAAATTTAAAAATGACGAAACGAAAAATCTCCTATATAAAAAAGCGCTTAAATGAAAAATATCACCAAAAATAAAATATATCGGTAAGATGCGAAACAATTACTAAAAGTAAAAACGTCGGCAAAAAACTAAAAAAATCGCCAAAAATCGAAAAAACAAAAAATCGCTTAAACAAAAAAATCGCTTAAACAAAAAAAGTGCAAAAAAATAAAAAATCGCTAAAACTAAAATCAAACGAAAAAAATCGCATAAATTAAAAAAGCGCCAAGACTAAAAAAATCGCGTAACTTAAAAAAAACGAAAAAATTAAAAAAAACGAAAAAATCTTCTAAGTTTAAAACAAAATTGTACAAGTGAGAAAATTCGCCAAAACTAAAAAAAATCGGTTAAACTAAAAACAACCGAAAAAAATCGCATAAACGAAAAAAGCGCCAAAACTTGAAAATCGCTAAGACCAACAACACCCGCAAAATGAAGCGAAAAAGTGCAAAACTAAATAAAATCAGTAAAATGAAAAAAAAACTAAAACAAATTTTTTTTAAATATATACATTTTGTAATTGTACATTTGCATGTTTTAATATTCATCACATACGTAAAGTTACAATCATATCGTGACATAACCACCAAAAAAAAAAGCTTAAGCGACATAATTTTCGAATTTATTTTTTTTTACCAAAATTGATTATTTGCAATTGTAAATAATCGATTTTCGTAAAAAAAAACTAGATGCAAAAAATGTGAACTTTACCCCCCGTCTAGACTGGCAATAAAATCATTAACATATATTTCAGCAAATGTCAAATTATTGACAGTTTTTCGTTGACAATTATTGCGAACGTGAAACGTCAAACTCGGTGTAAATTTATGTTCGACTTTTCTGTATTGCGTTTGGCATTTCGATAATATTATTGAAATTTATAAAATATACATATGTATGTATATTAAAAAAGGAAAATGATCTCTTAAAAACGTGTGTAGTGAAATAATTTGTATTATTATAAGTTTTTAAAAATAAAAAATTGGTTGATTAACCAGATATTTACAAGTGAATTATATTTTTATTCTGCACCTTCCCTGTTGACTTTTTCCATATTGTGGCTACGATTTCCCATAGCCTTAACATAAGTAAAGCAATAAGCAATATTGTTCCGCTATTCTGCCGGCGTTATTGCTATATTGCCAACATATTTATTGCCAGTCTAGACGGGGGGTTAAGCTTTTTTTTGGCGGTTATGGCTTGGTATGGGAAGAATTATCCTGCTCGGCAAATTTAAAATTAAGAAACAAGAATTTAATTATCTTCTTATAAAAATCTGGCTGTTTGTAAAAATCTTTGCATGGCTTCGGCTTGCATTGCCTTTCCCCGCAAGTCGGGGCTTAGGTGTATTTTGAAACTTCTTTTTTTAGGTTGGACTATAAGCGTGTTTTTTTCATTTTATTTTTTTAATTTCGTTTTCATATCCTCAGCATTTCGCTATGGGCATGCATACAAATGTAAACGGAAACTTAAAGAATTTTGTTTACACCCACATTATGATAACGAATATAAGATACAGTGGGGAAGTGCATTTAAAAACCTTTTTAACAACAACCAAATAAAACTTTTAATATTCTATAAGAGAAAAATATGTATCTAGCATAACTTTATGATTTATTTATGGGATTTTTTTTTATTATTATTTAAACAAAGTCCTAAAAATCATGCTATTGATGAGTGAATGTTTGCTCTCTATACTAGCGAGCAGTAAGATAGCAATTTTGTGCGGTATCTTCGCACACCACATGTCCACTATCCATATGTGTAAATATTTGCGTTATCTTAGCCCAAATATTCGCTTACATTGATCAATTAGCCATTTTGTATGTAAAGGGTGTCCCAACAAGAACGCAAGATTTAAATTTGGCGCCATTCGAAGTGTCATTGTTTGACATTTGAACAATTGTTATTGTTTGCTAGTAGAAGGTAAGAGGTTAGTAAAAATGGAGCGCTACACGAATGAACAACGCATTCTCATTGTGAAATTGTTTTACCAAAATGGTGAAAGTTTTGCGGCTACACGCAAAGAAAAGATATGGTTGTATAATGGTTGAGAAAACAATATTATATTCTCTGAAACAAATGTTTGGTCGTCGAAAACTAGTTATTGTTATTTTAAACATTTATTTCGTTACGATAATCAGAGTAATGCTTGAATTTAATAATTACATTATCACATACATATAAAAGTGTGATATGGTTAGAGTTTAACAATATAGTTTTGTTAAAAATTTATGACTACAACATAATTTGTATTATTATTTAAAAATAATATGATGTAAATAACAATATAATGTTTTCCAAAACCATACTATGTTAAGTTAAAAAAAAAATCTTTTTCAGAAACATCTGTCAGTTCAGTATTTCGTTTGTAAGCTATCGCAAGTGCACGGGTGGTTTAAATAAATGAATAAATAAATAAAGTATAAACAAAAGGGTAGATCAATAAAAATATATAAACATTTGTGTACCTTTTTATACATACATGGCTGTATGTCGTGTAAGTATACATTTCTATATATACAATTTATTTCAACAATATTAATTTATTTTTATTTCGAATTTAACGCACAGCTGTTTCTACAATAAATATATGATTAAAAAACAAAATAGTATTATAATATTAAATAATACTGTGGTCGTATTTAACAATATTAATATAATATTAGAACATGGGATGGTGAGTCTCAATTATATTTTAGTCACATCTAACAATAGTGTTGTCATATTTACAATACTAAGGTTATAATATAATTAACTCAGATAATATTATAATTAACTCAGATAATAATATTGTTAAAGTTTTTTTTTCTATTAACAATAGTATGATTTGACTGCAACCATATAATTCAATCATAGTATGTTGCTGTTTGATTATGGTTACCTCAACCATATTTTTCTTTGCGTGTACAGTTCGCAAATTTGCGATCAATTTGGGGTCACAATAATACTCCAAAAGAGTCAACTGTAAAGACATTAATGGATAAATTTGCCGAAACTGGGTCTGTTAGTGATGTAAAGACAACAACGCGCCTTCGACCAGGCCGATCGACCGAAAATGTCGCAGCTGTACGTGATGATGTCGCTCAAACGCAGGTCAAGCGCAAACAGTCAATGGTGTTCGGTATCGTGAAATGGTAACCAGTTTTTTCGTGCCTAGAATTGAAGAAATGAATGTGGAGGGCATGTGGTTTCAACAAGACGGCGCCACATGTCATACAGTTAGAGAAACAATTCAATTGCTACATCAGTCATTTCCCGGTCGTGTTATTTCGCGTTTTGGAGACCAGAATTGGCCGCCTAGATCGTGCGATTTAACACCATTAGACTTTTTTCTTTGTGGTTTTTTGAAGTCGATGGTTTACGCGAATAAGCCGACGACGACTCAAGCCTTAAAAGAGGAAATTGGACGCTGCATTAATGAAATACTGCAGCATTTATGCAAAACGGCCATTGAAAATTTCATTAAAAGATCGCGTGTGTGCCAGCAAAGCCGCGGCGGCCATCTGCCCGATTTGTTGTTCCACACATAACCTCATTTTGTCTACTTTACGATATAATAAAGTTTCACGATTTTTTTTTTTAATATCTGTGTTTTATTTAAAATTTAACCCCCTGTTTGTGTAAAACGTTTGAGTTAAAAATCTTGGCGTTTTTGTAATAGACTAAAGGAAACTTGTTCAACTTTTCTTTAATCTATTACAGAAACGCTAAGATTTCTAACTCAAATGTCTTACACAAACAGAGGGTAAATCTTGCGTTCTTGTTGGGACACCCTTTATATACAAAAATATGTACGTGCCTCAGTTACGAGGATATACATTCAAGTCCAGTTTGAACACAACCAACAAATGCTGCTGCCAAACACAAACATCCACGTACAATGCACACACACACACGCACACACACACACACGCACACACACACATATATATACACACATGAGCAGCGCTCTTACAAAATATGATAGAGATAACTTTAAATGTGTTTTAAATTTCATTCGATGTATTTATTTTTCATGAAAATCTCAACAAGGAAAAAAAATTACCTTATAAAATGGTCTTTTTTTTTTTGTTTGTTTATTTATTTTTTCGTGTTGGAATTAATGAATTTAAATTAAAAGCAACAACAGAATAACAAGATGACGGTAGTTAAAATAAATTAAATGAAATATGTATTAAAAAATATTTAATATTTTTGCTGAATAAGGAAACACCACGCAGAAATACTTTTACTCTACTTAAGATTTAAACAAAAACAGAATTTAATGCGGTTGTTCAGAAAATCGTTGCAATTTCCTAATTTAGAAATTTTAAACATTAGCAATTACAACTCTTAGAAGATACATAAGCAATAATAAAAACTGAAGCATAAGCACATAAACTTTTTGGAAGAGTTTGAAGAGATTACACTACGAAAATAAGTTTTTATTGACGAATTTTCGGGAATGACTTTTCTCTATATGTGTTTCATGTTAATTAAACATGATTAACAGTAGTCGTAAAAGAAAATTTTTGTTTTTGAAATAACTTTATTTTATATTGTTTTAAGCCCCTTGTGTTAAATCAATATGAAGAATCATGTTGAATAAAAATTATTTCAAGTTGAAGCAACGTATATTTGATACTGAAATAACACGAAGATACTGTTAAATTAAATCTAAGTTATTTCAAGTTGAAACAACTCTTTGTAATTAAATTAAATTTAATGAAGATCATAATACTTTTTATCTTACGAGCTTTTGCGGTATTGACACAGGTATATATGAAGAATCATGTTAAATCAAAATTATTTCAAGTTGAAACAACGTTAATTTGATAGTGAAAAAACACGAAGATCCTGTTAAATTGAATTTAAGTTATTTCAAGTTTAAGCAACTCTTTTGTAATTAAATTAAATTTAACAAAAATCATAATACTTTTTTATCTTAAGAGCTTTTGAGGTATCAGGAAAATGTTTCTGTGTTGTATGTATAGTTGGCTTCCCCGGCCAAGACCAGCGTGTTCACCACTACAGCTACTATAAACTTAAATATGCACCATCAGGAATACAATTTTAATTAGGCATGACTTAATTGATCATTTAACAAAAAATTGCTTTTGATAATTAAAAATGTTTGTATTTGTATTTTTCAAAGTGTTTGTTTTTGGCGAAAAGTATGTGTGTGAAAAATTTCCCCAAGTCACCACTTTTTTCGACTATTTTGGTGACATTGTCAACGGAGCGTCTACATATTAATATTGTTTTTGATACAAAGAAAACGCACAGATATACACAATTATGCTGCTTCTTAATGTTTTATTGGTTTGTTGAATATAAAAGTGGCTTCAAGCAAAATTTAAGTGTTTATAAAAATTAGTTTAAGAAATATATTGAACAATAATTAAAAAATACATACACAAAAAGAAATTACAAAATAAAAAATAAAATAACAATCCATATTGTATGAAAATAGAAACTTAAAAAATTTGAAGTGAAAGTGACAATTATGGAAATTTTTTGTGACATTAGAAAGAAGAAGATTTTGTGCCATTAGTTAAGGATTTGTCACACTTTCAGATCTATACGTAAGTGTTTGAACTTACTAATGCAGATAAACATAAAATTTTTATTTTACACATATAAGTATGTATGTATGTATATGAATTTAATGGAAATGAGAAACAATTATTTAATTCCTGCAGATGGTGACAGCGTCTATAATGAATTAGTACAGTTTTACTACGGACATTTCCTACAGTGTGGTGATATCATCAATAGTAAGTCGGTACAATCTTACTATTGACATTTTCGCCATATGGTCCCACAAGAACTACTTAGTCAGTATTGACGCAGTCTACTGGTAGATTTCGTAGGACAAGCCTATGTTAAATGTCAATAGTAGATAGCATTAGCTGGGGTATAATTTGTCCGTAGTACTGTTGACATCGTCAATAGATAATCAGTATTATTTTACTATTGACATTTCCTACAGGGTTATTACTTTACGCAAATGCCAATTTTCTAACATGTTGCTTACAAACAAGCAAAGAATGCTGGTATAATATACTTATGGCCCAAAACCACATATATTGCAGTTACTCTCGCAAAATGATTAATTTCTAACGAAATTACTGCGCTTAATTTGAAGAAAATGCCCAAAAGAATATAGACGAAATGACAAACAAACAAATAAACATAACTGCTCATGAAAATGACAATTATAAAGGTTAAAACTCCTTTTTCCTTCTTTTTTTGATGAGGGGTATTGGGGTGATTTTCAAGATTTATGACCAAAAATTAAATGATAAAAATATGAATGAGAAACTACAAAGCAGTTTATATGAAAAGGAAAGACTTGTTTAATTCATATGAAAAAAAGAAGCAACTAATAATAAACTGTCAGTTAGGAGAATTTTAAGTTGCGTATTTACTCAGACTTAATTTCCGGTGCTTATTTAGTTTATTTTCTTTCATAATGGAAAAAAAAAAACAAAATTTAGCTGTTAGGGTAATGTTAGGAGGTGGCAGGGAAACAAATTATACCGACACTTTGATACCAGTAATATATGTATAAACATTAACATCGGTATTCAGATAACCACCGAATATTAAATTTAAATTTTGCTTCCAACAAACTCACTATTATTTATTTACTAGTAACATTATTATACGCGGGCAGCTCCATAAAAGAGTCCACTAGTTGTCACGTTACGTCACCAAGCAATTATATATACATTTATGGGTTATCGTCGTTCCTACAAAGAGCAGAGGGCCTTCAAATTATTTGAGGTTTCATTAATCAATTATTTTCAGATAAGCAGGTAATTGGCCTACTGTACCCTATTCTAATGATGGGGCTGCCATCTAAGCCAACATATTGGCTAAGTAAGTAGCATATTTATATAGCGAACCGCTTACTAAATATAAGAACAGACGTGCACTTGCAGCCAGTCCAACTGAGAGAACAGACGCTGCAAGCGCCTCGCACGACTCGCCGATGCTTGACGGTTGTCAAGAAAATCGCCCAGGGGCCACCACGTGGATGCTCGCGAGTCGACTTGAAGTACAATTAATAAGGATCACCTTGGGTACATCAAATCGTACCGAACCCTGACTCCCATCACCAAGCAATTAAGCTTGTATTTTAGAGCCATGCTGTTTTGTTAAGAACAATTTACGTTTTATATATTTTGCAGGTTAAAATAAAAATAAAGCCTTTTATTTGAGAGCTATGCTGTGCGATTTTTCCTATCTTTTACAAAATGTAAAACTACTTACGTTCTATATCAACATGCAAAAAGTTATAGAAAACATAACGTGCCAAGGGGTGGACTTTTCTGTGGAAATGCACATATACAAATATGTAAAACGTATGCTTTACATTTAAGAACGTATACGTTCACATTCAGGGCAATCATGAACAAAATTCCGCGAGAAATTTCTGCCTTTTCCAATTAGAATATTTTTGTTTTCCCTATTACTGGCTATTGTTTGAAATTATTCCTCGGGAAACTGTTGCTCGCGGAATTTTATTCATGATTGCCCCCATTAAAACTTAATAAAAATAACAAAAAAATCTTTAATCAGAACTAATTTTAAATAACATCTTTTTTTTCTTTCTTTTTGCCATCATAAATTTTAGCAAGCAAGTTCAACTTAATAAAGACTTAAAATGGCCACTTACTGGTTTAAAGCCAACACAATTTTTCATATAACAAAAAAAAATTAAAACAAAAAAAAAATAAGCAGAAAACAAAAACCCCAAAAATTTGTCCCATAAACCTAAATTTTTTTCAAACCAAATTTATTTAAGAGGTTTGCCCACAAATACACAGACACATCCTGGTGTTGCACGAACTTGTTTGGATGAATGCCATTTAAAATCAACAATAAACACAAAATTATACAAACAGTTGATAATACACACACACACACATACTTACATACAGACACCGGACACATCCGCTTTCGTAAATGCAAAATCTCTTACACATACACAAATGATGGATGGGAATGAAATGGCAATTTTTAAGAACCAAAAAAAAAAAACAAAGCTCTAATTACGTCGTACACTTTTTAATTGAGAATTTATTTCAATATGTTCCGTTGGTACTTAAAAACTGACAAAATGTAGTAACCCGCCGTCAGCCTCTTCAAAAGCACTAATAAAAAAACAAGCATCCTTTTCTTAACAATTCCATTCATTATCTATTACTGTTGGAGTACTCCAAAATAAATTCTTTTATGAAATAAAAATCTGGTGTTGAATTGTTGTGCATTTTGTAAGAGCGCTCAACAACAACGAAAGAAGTGCAACCTCTACATTTTACAACAATGACAATGACATCAAGCTTGAATGAACAATGAATTTTACTCTATCTTTCCACCAAATGGTGTGGGTGCATGCAATGTCAAATAAATTTTACTTGAAAATAAACAGCAAGAACAACAAAAATATAAGGAAAACGAAGCAGGGGAAAAAGTGACAACAAAAACTTAATGAATTTAATTATCCCTGCATGATGTTTGCTTTTTTGTTTGTTTGTAAAAAAAATAAATAAATGGCAGTCACACCAACTTTTCCCCGCCATGTGTTATGCATGTTAACGTCTCTTTCTCAATGTATGATTAAGAGTTAACGTGAACTTTAACTGCAAATTATTCATACAAAACTTGCCGTTAAAGTCTCTGTTAGCTTTTAATTGCTACATTGTGAAAAGGGCTGTAAGAGACACACGCACATCAATCACAATCACGCCTCTGAGTATAGCCAATATAAAATATTTATAATAATAATAGTTTGTACTGAGATTCATAGTACTTTTAGAGTGGGAATACGAGACCAGGTCAATCACAAATATACTTTTAGATCGGATGAAATTGTTACGCTATCTAAACTAAAATATATATATATATATATATATATATATATATATATATATATATATATATATATATACATTGTAAACAAAATAGAGAAGTTAACATTTGAGCCCTTTTCTCAATTTATAATTACTAACGGTTTTTAGGGTTCAGCAACCCTGCTGTTTTAGCTACGATGTCCGTCCGTCTGTCTGTCTGCCACAGCCTGTAAAACCTATGAACCTGAAATTTTCACAGAATATGTAAAATTTTAGCAGCTACAACAACAAGTTTCGAATTAAATTAAATTTTTTAACGAAGGTTTAATTTTTTTTTTTTTTATACATGTATTTATTTATTGTATCTTCATATGTGAACTAACAATAAGTATTCAAATCTTAAATCTATAAAAAAAAATTATTAGGCCCGACCAGAGTCGGACATAAACTTAGTGATAGTTATAAATAATACATAAGTAGTGATAATCAAAAGGAAAAATAAATATATTTTCAAGCAGTCCCATTTGGAGTGTTAAGTATAAGAGCCCTTGTGTCCCTCTTTTTAAGGCGGATGTGTCCAGTAAAGTTCAAAATATTACGAGCCAGCGGATTAGGATGTGACTCGAGTTTTGTTAAATATTTGCCTGCGTATTTTGCAATTTCTTCAGTCACTATTGGCATATTTAAATCACGATGTATATTTGAATTTTTTATGTACCATGGAGCCGATGTTATTAACCGTAATATTTTGGTTTCAAAATCGACTTGTATATTAAAAGTTTACAATCTAGACTGAGTGTTGAATTTCTACCAATCAGCCAATGTATCTGAGTTATTTTAAGTTTCATTTGTGCTAGCTTTGAGTCAATATGGTGTTTCCATGTAATCCGATGATCAAGGTGTATACCAAGGTATTTCACATGTGAATGTTGAGGAACAACTTGACTGTTCATTCTAATAGGGGGACAAGTATCTTTTCGTAGGGTAAATTACGATAATGTTCGAAGTTTCAAATCGATCCACTGTGCACTATTAATAACTCCAACAAAACTTTTGCAATTCCCTGCAAGTCCAGATGAAGTTTAAGTTCTTTGTGTATATTTTCACGTAATGCGTATGTATGTATGTGTATGAATATGTATGTTTGTGTTTGTGTTTGAGTTTATGTGTGTGTGTTTGTCTTTGTGCACAATACTTTTAGCAGTATTCATTCATTTCAATAATTTTACCCTGACCTCAATACAAGATGAGTTCACGATGATGTTGACTTCCATTATAGCGCAATCTATTTATGATTTATATTGTGTGTTAAAAATAAAACGAGAAAATATTTGTAGCATCAATACGAATTACTGAATAATGAACGAACGTTTAAGTCTTTGAACTGGACGGAAATATGTTTAAAACTTTCGAAAAAAAAAGTTTCACTGCTTCCATGAACGAATTACTTCGTGGTTTGTTACAGCCTTGAATTGCATTCCTTAGGGAATACATGTTTCTTGATTTGAAAGAAATTGAAAATGATTTGATGTTTCTTATAGCAAAATCAAAATCTTGGTAAAAAAATACAAATAAATTCCAACACAGTCAACAAGATCCATACCCTCAATGATCTGGAAATAAAGCGAAGGCGGATGATGGAATGATTAAAACTCGTGAAAAATTTTTGGTTTGAAGATCAGAAGAGATATTCCATTTTTATATATACCCTTTGCCAGAAATGATTACTCATATACTATAACATATATTCGGGGTCCTGATAATAGTGTAATCGGATAAGCGATGTCCATGTGTTCATCTGTATGTACGTGAAATCCATTTTCGTAAATCCCCAAAGACAGACTTTGTCCTGAGTAGCGTAGTACAGAAAATCAGCAAAATTAAAATTATGGTTCCAGGGCTGGAAAATATGAAGTATTTTTGGTATATAAAACTAGGCAAATTAAACTAATCCTTGTTTTTTAATAGTTAAACATATTTTATATTTTTAAAAGAAATAGATTGGTATTGAAAATCCGAAGAATTAAAAGAATGGTTGCAGAGTTGCAAAATTTTAAAATTTTAAAACTTTTTGCTTATATATTAAAAATATTAGAAAGAAAATTAATTAATTAAAAAAATCGAATATTAGCAAAATCAAAAGGACGGTTACAGGGCTGGAAAATTCAAACTGTTTTGATATATAAACGCTATAAATAATATATAATACATAATTTGGTTTGATTTATCTTTAATAATTAAACATGTTTTATATTTTTGAAAGATCTTTCCTCAAAAGTTATTATATATTCGTATAAGGAATATTCATAACTGTAGAAAAAATTAAGGGCCATGTTCCGTTTCACTTTCCTGAAATTGTTTTTTTTCTGCTAAGCAAAATCTAAAGATTCTGTGGAAATAAAATGTTTATCTAATACCGCAATATAAGTGAATATGCAATACGGCCAGTGGGATGTTGGAATTGAGGCATTAAACAATTTAATAATATTAAATTTTATTAATTACCGAATAGTATCAGTTATCTTATTTCTGTTATATGTGCAATATTAAAATTATTTTAAGAGTATCCAATAGTAACACATGCTTTTAACATCATATGCTGTTAACAAAATTAAAATCGTATCAACTTTTCCATCTCTGGCATAGCTTATTGTAAAAAAATTAATTAAATTTAAACAGATTTTGCATTCAACAGTTTTTTTGCTCAAAATTTGTTTTTATAATGAAAAAGAAAAAGATAGGTTAATAACAGGAATATACCAGAGATGGGATTGAGAATTTTAAAATTGTACTAGAAACTTTAAAAATTTTACTTTTTTACCTAAATTCTACTAAAAGTTTCTTTCAGTTGCAATTGTTTTTATTTATTTTTATTAAGGTCAAAAGATATATAATTCAGGGCTATCATGAATAAAATTCCGCGTGAAATTTTTCCCTGGGAACAATTCCAATTAATAGCAAGTAATAGGGAAAACAAAAAATTCTAATTGGAAAAGGGAGAAATTTCACGCGGAATTTTATTCATGATAGCCCTGATTGGGTATGTATGCTGTGTGTTCCACGTGAAATTAACAGCCAAACCCAAAATATCGAACGTTGTCGTTCGCAATCATTTTTAACGACAAACAGCTGATTTGGGACCCACTAAACTTGTTCAGCACGACAAGTCGATCGACAATGCATGCGAACGATGACGTAACCATTTCCATACAAATTTGGTAACCACTATGAAAATACAAACGACAACAAATGTCAAAATCAGTCACTTGGTTTGTGCTTGTCGACAAAAAGTAAAAAGTACACATAAATACCAAATTTTTAAACAAATTTACATTTATGAAAATCAAAAATAAAAATGTTATTTTTTTGCGTTTATTTTATTTATTTAACTCACAAACATGCATTTTTGTCACATAATTCCTTTTGAATTACATACACACATACATATATATGTATGTATGAATGTGTATACGTGCAATTTATCTAACCAATTCTAAACACTCAATTAGGCACATTACTCTTTCCACTACAATAGATTGCTTGTCCCATTGGTGCTACTCCCGTCCATTCTTTATTACAATACGCTTGCATTATTTTAGGAGTATCTACACATTTCAACTTATATATTTATTTATACATATTTCACATACAAAATTTTGAAAATAACTTTTTAATTTTTTTGTATTGTCTTATGTTTATCATTGTTGTTATTTTTATTATTTATTTGTAGAAACTTTAAGTAGCATAGAGTTGCATTTTTTATGGAATACTTTTCACATTTCAGCGCTTTTTATTTGTAAAGTAGCGTTTTATTTGTGAAATTTTTGATGTGGCAATATGCTAATTTGACAATGAGTAAATGCATTACGTTAACAACGTAAAGCCTGACGACAAGTCGATAGTTAGTGGGTCGCTCAAACGAACTATAATGAGTGACTTGTCGTCAGTCGATCGAGTTGTCGATCGACATCGTTGGTTAAGCTGTAAAACGTGCGGAATTGCCATAGAGTTGTTGTTGGTAATATGTTTTTATAAGAACAATGCTATGGAAATTCTGAACGATTAATTTTCACGTGGTATATACAGAACCTACCCGTAAGTCTTATTTGTATATATGTATAACAAAAAGTAAAAAAAAAACAATTTACTTTGGTAGTTAAACGGTACATAAAACATTTATTAAGATAAAGAAAATACGTACTGGTTTTCAATTTGATTTGGGAATCAAGATTATAATTATGATAATCGTCATAATTATGATAATCGTACAAAATAATAGCATGTGCTCTAGCATCAAAATTTAGAAGAAAAATATTTTGGAAATAGACGAGTTCAGATTTTTTTTATTTTCTCGTTGCATTTTACTTTCACAATGCTGTTTTAAAGAGGGAAAAACATGATTTTCATTGTTCAAAAGTAAAAATTGACATATACAATCGTTTGAAAATAAATGTAGAGTAAAATTAATAAATCTGGGGAGATTCCTTAAATGTACTAAATTAACCATTGGTGTACTATTGTACTTTTCGAGTTAAGGTAGAATTAGTAAAATCGTATCATTCTACTTTACAGATTACCGTATCGTTCAACTTTGTGCACAAGTTATAGAAAATGTAACAGTTTGCACAGCACTTTTTTTTGTCTGGCATTAAATACGGCGTTTTTGACATTCGCTACAGAAAAATCTGTTTTCTGCCGATTCCTACCAAGGCGCATTTATTAGGTGGCAGCACTACACCAGGTGACTAATGACATTAAACCAATCTAAATGTCAAATATGGATTGTGTAGGTATAAGCCTAAAAGCATGCTTTTGTTTGGGTATCCATAAACACCTATCGAATATTCAGTTTTGTATGGTGTTTGACATTTCCTATAATAAAAATGCAATCTGACGATGCTACCCTGTTTTGAAAAGTAAGAAGGTAATTTATACCAACAAAGCACATGTGGTTGTTGCTGTTGTAATATTTGTTGTAGAATCGTGGGTACCTGATTGATGTGCCTTGATTCCTACGTTAGCAGTGCTACCACCACATATTTTATAACTAGTAACATGCATTGTATATTTTACGGTTTTTGTCAGCTGACACGCAACATCACGATACGAATTCTACCTTTAGAATGGTACTAAAAGATCTACAATTGTACCAATATTTCCAACCCTTGTATATACACATTATTTTCTCTCTCTCTGTCTCTCTCTCTCTCTCTTTCTTACACAAAATCAAATTCTGAGCATTAGAGAAAGACATGCATGCAGGGGTGCCAGATGAAATGATCGAAAAATCGTCAAAATCCCGATAAACTATAAAATAATCGTCATTTTTTACTCGAAAAATCGTCAAGAAAATCGGACAAATCAAAATGATTTTCTTAACGTGTATACTAGGCCGGGTCGATTAGTATGGAAAGAAAAAATTAAAAAAATCGTATAGTAAAAAGAAAATTTACATATTACTACCTTAATATAGAAATGCCCTAACTCATTACTTTTTTGAAATCGTGATTTTTACGTTTTTCGATACATTAGATTTCTTTTATCGAAAAATACAAAAAACTTGATTTCTAAAAAAGAATTATAAGAAAATTTTGCAAGGAAACCATGGGTGTAAAATCAAACCCTATACCGTGCATCTCGACATGAAATTTTTTTCCTCTTCATGAGCTTCTTGTTTGGCTACTGCCTGCCTTACTTGAAGACATTGACCTTAAAGATGAAAATGGGGAACCAAATATTATGTATAAGTCTAAGGTAGCTCGCGAAAAAATTAAAAGCAAGAAGTACGCCAAGTCATGTCCAAATCTTGGTGTCAGTAGTCTTGATGCCCAAAATTTTTTATAGGAACTTGGCCTTTTTCACATTTATTTTTTTTTTTAGAATATCAATTAGAGATATCAATATAAAATAAAGAGTGGGCAAAATTACACTAAAATCTTTTAGAAGATAAGTAATACATGAATTGAAATAGTCGCTTTTTTATAAAAGAACTGCAGTATTTGGAGTTCTAAAAAATCGTAAATTTTAAGGGAAAAATCGTCAAATCGTCGTTTTGCTATTTTCGACACCAAAAATCGTCAAAATGACGATAAATCGTCAAATCTGGCAGCCGTGCATGCATACTACTGGACCGATAAACTTTCTTTTGCGACAATATTGAAATTTCGATTAATATGGATCAGTGTTGAAAATGAGTTGTTTGCAAAACAATTTTTTCCGACCTAACATTACATATCACTAGACGATGCCCTGGGGTGTATAAAAGGGAAGGGCGAGAAATGCTTTTTTTCATGTCATTTTCCAATTCAAAAAAAAAAAATTAATTGTATGAATTAGAATTTTTCGCTCTATACAAACTGCTTACTGGAGCAGTAAAAAATATTTACTGAAATTAATTTTTATTTTTTTTTATTGATGCTTCTTTGTGAAAGCATCAATAACTGAAAATAGAAAAGCACTGAATCACAAACCAAAGTTGAGAATTTTTTTATTACTTTACCTCAATTAAATACCAACTATTCTTATTTGGCCAATGCGAAACGAAATCAGATGGCAGTGTATTAAATAAACTGTTATGTGTATATGTAACGAAGTCTGACTGTCAAAACGTTTAGTTGGTCGTCTAGCAGCTGACTATATTTAGCAATAAGACACGCCGCATTTCCTTATTTAACCTCAAAATTTCATTCCATTTCCTTTTATACATTTATACCAAATTCTACATTGCTGCTGATGTGAATATTTAAACATTAAACAATTTTCTTTCTCTCTTGTCTTATTTTTGCACACACACTCACACATATACATACAAATAACACGGCTTGTGGCTGGCTGGTTGTTATTCGATGACTTTTGCTACATCCTTCCGTTATTCAACAAATAAATTACCAACTACTCGTGCAACAACAACAACAACAACAATAGTTCACCACTTATGTCGGCCGTTTGTGTTAAATTGATGACTTATCCATGGATGTGGCTGTTCATGAAAAATCCCTACGAGGGTGCACAATGCGCCATACGTTTGGCAACGGATCCACAATTGAAACATGTAACCGGCGAATATTTCAAGTAAGTTTTTTTCCCGCCTTCTTTTCATTTTTAATTTACTATTTATATTCATCTCATTCAAACTGTTCTCTGCTTGTTTGGGTGAAAATTTTAGCTTTAGCATTTGTTGTAAATGAACAAAGTGCCTTTTAAATAACTTTCAAATATCTACAAACTTTAAATCAAATATTTACATAAGTGTATTTTAAACTTAACCTAAATTGAAATGTAGTATTTGGCAAAAGTAAAAGGTTTTCCGCAAAACTCATATTTCATAATTCCAGCTTTCATTCATTGTCTTGTTTTATTTTATTTTTTTGTTTTGGATTTCGCTTATGCTTCTAATGTTTCTCATTCCGCTAAAACAAAAATTTTTCATTTTTCCTTCAAGTGATTGCGAATTTGCTGCCACTTCTGAATTGGGCCAGGATAAGGAATTGGCCAAGAAACTATACCTGCAGACCATGCAAACATTAAAAAAAGTCACCAAATTGGAAATATCCAAAGAATATTTGGAGGAAGAGCAGGAAGAGGAATACACCAGCTGCAACCAAGACGATGAGGTGGAGGCATTACAAGCGACAGCTTCCATTAAAAACAAATTACAATAGAATAATTTAGTTGGGGTACTGAGAACGAGAAGGAGTTATTGCTTAATCATTTAAGTTGATTTAATATGGAGCTTCCTTAATATACAATACAATTTTTACAAACAACTTAATGGTTTTTATAAAGAGTTTTTTATTGTAATCATTCTACTCAACTAATAAATTATTCAAAGAAACTTTAATTCCTCTTTCGTGTTTGTTTAATTGAAAAAAGACACACTCACAATCAATGCTGCATTTACATATAGGCCCATGAGACCTGGGCCTAGGTCGGGATTGTTTTTTTGGGGGCGGCAAAATTTTAAGAACCCCAAAAATTAACATTTTAAATAGTTTGAATTGATAATTTTTGTGAATTACTTTTGCGTTTAAGAACTTCTGATTTATGTCATTACTTTTGCTTCTGCTTCTGAAAATGTAAACAGTCGCAGTCAAAGCGAACGCATAAAACGAAAAGTTATACACAACGAAGAGTTTCAGCATATGATATCTTCAAACAGTAGTCGGTTTGACTGACTGCTACTTTAAAACAAATTCAGATGTTAAATTTTCGTTTTTTACTAGCCTTTAATTTTTTTTTTTTTGCAAAAAGTGTTAGTGAAACTCGATAGAAGAAAAGTGTGCCTTAATTATATGATTTTCGGAAAAAAAAATTTTTAGCGTAAAAAATTTTGATACATGAAATACTGAAATATATTTATTTGACATAATGTCTTTATTTAATTTTAAAAAATTGGCTTGTTTTTATAGTTAAGCAATTGTCTATATGCATTTCGTTTCCGCTTGTGGAACTCGTTTTGTAAATATTTGTTTTGTAAAGATTTTTGTTTGCGGTTTTCAAACTTATTATGTTTGTATATTGTGATTCTCAATATAGTATTAACAGTCTTACTATAAACATACGGAGTTTGTTAACTGAATTCAAAAATTTTTTGTGTTGAAGTCTACTGACGAGTTCCACAAGCGGGAACGAAATGCATATAGACAATTGCTTAACCATAAAAACAAGCCAATTTTTTGTAAAAAATTTTGAAAATCGAACAATTTCGAGTTAAAAAGTGGTTTGTATGACCTATTAGGGTGCCTAAGATAGGTTAGGTTAGGTTTGCACACTGCTGGTGAAGAAATAGAAAATCTAGAGGTCTAGCTGACTTATGTCTAATACGATGATCCCTTTGTGCTACCTGTAACTTTAAAGTAGCAGAATAAGGGGGGGGGGGGATAAGGAATAAAGGGAGGATATAGATGGAAAGTTTCTTTAAAATAATAGAGAATAAAATAGAAGAGAAGTGGGCCAGGAGATTATTCAGCACATAAATATGCTAGAGAGGAGGATTAACGAGCATTTAAGCTACTGCTCCTAATGTATAGACTTAGGTTTCTGAGTCCTATTTCCGATAACTTGGACAGGCTATTGAAGGATATTCTGCCAAGGAAGAGTAGAAGCAGAGAAGATGCGAAATGCTTTGCTCCTTTTTTTCAACATTGCAACTGTGGCAGTAATCATTATATGGGAGACCCATACGTTTAGCGTGGGTTCAAAGAGTGCAGTGGCCGGTAAGTGTGACCAAGAGATTCCTCAGGTGCTTCCTGGTGAAGCTGTTGATATTTAGGCGCGGCCAAAGGGTTCTCGATTTAACGCAGGTAGGCTCATTGCGCCATCTGTCCTGAGCTGAATTAAGAAAGGCAGTATCGAAGCTTATCCAGCAGGACGAGAGAGGAAGCCTACAAAGATTGTCAATATCGACTACTCCTAGTAGGGCTCCTCTCTTTCCCAGGTCATCCGCAACTAGATTGCCTGAATTAGTCCCGTGTCGACGCGCCCAAAATAGTGTGATGGATATGTGCTGCGCAAGCTTATCCAGGACTGTGCGACATTCTTGCACAAGGAATGATGTGGAGTACACACCTGTGAGGGACTTGATCGCAGGTTGGCTGTCCGTTATTATCTGAATTATTCTATTATGTATAACGTAACAACTCATACAGTGTGTTGCTTTTTTAATGGCGGATATCTCTACTTGTAGTGTGTTACATTTTTCCGGGATTCTGAGGGACATGTGATTTACGAATTCTGGAATGTAGAGTGCCTAGACACGTTCAGATTATATTGTCAAATATTGTTAGCAAAAAATTAGGATTCCCTGTTAGTTATTCTAAAACAAATTAAAAAAATTACTTTTGCAAAAAAATAAGTGCATTAAGAAATAATTTTTTCGGCGTAATATCTTAATGAGATTTATTTAGTGGACTCTTAGCTACATTATTTCCATATATAGTAAAGCACTATCACTAATCCTGAATTAGCTGGTGGCCAAAAAATGATAACACCATTTTTTGAGGGCGCACTGTTTTTCGGAATATTTGGAGATTCATAAAAATTAATTGATCACCAAAATCGTGTATAGGGCTTTACTTCCCTTTGGTATTACTATCAAATCTATACTGTCAGGACCATGACAATTTTTTACTGCTGCACAGTGTAATTTAAATATTTATAAATTACATATTTACAGCCTTATTTATAAAACTTAAAAAGTCTTCATAAAGGTTTTTTAACACAAATTTTCATACAAAATTTTTCTTAAAAAGCCTTTATAAAGCCTTTTTAAGTTTTATAAATAAGGCTGTTAATTTTTAAAGTCTTTTCTTCATAGAGCACAAAGGGCGGCAGATATCACGGGGCTTAGGGCGACATCAAACATAAATCCGCCACTGGTCACAATTACTTAAAGAATTGTAACACTTGAAGCAAACACTGAAAAAATTATTATCAATATTTTTTTGTTTCAATTTTGACCTATTATATATATATGTATATTATATATATATATATATATATATATATATATATATATAGATATATATGTATATATATATAGATAGACTTCATAAAAGTCTTCGTGTGAATTAGGTGATACAAATTTGAAACGAATTTTTTACAAAATCTGCCAATTAATTATACTTATATATATATATATATATAGATATATATGTATATATATATAGATATATATATACATATATATCTATATATATATATATATATAAGTATAATTAATTGGCAGATTTTGTAAAAAATTCGTTTCAAATTTGTATCACCTAATTCACACGAAGACTTTTATGAAGTCTATTTTTCGACGTCACTTTTTGTTTGTTTGTGAACGGGGTAGAGAAAAAGAGGGGTAGAAAAAATGACTCGATTTCTGTTTTCCATGGTTTTTTTCATATTTCTCTTTACATTGCTCTTGTTGTTATTGTTGTTACGTTTCAATGTTACTCTTCTATCTTATTGTTATTTTTTATTGTTACTCTTCTAGCTTATTGGCTATATGAGTGGAGAGAAGTAAAATTAGACGTCCTAAAAAAAACATCGTATGAATGCAAGGAATTTTTGGTAGCAACTTCAAAAGAAAATTAAGAAAAATAGACGTCATAAATTTCACCGTGTGAATTAGCACTATGAAAAGTAACGAAAATTCTTTTCAAACAAATATTTTTTCCATACAAATTTCAAAACGAAAAATAGTTTGTATTTACAATATCTGCCCTTAAGTCATCGATATTCTCAATAATTTTCTTAATAATTAAATATATGTATATATCCCTACAAGAAATGACCCTGTAGTAAATAAAATAATCAGTTGACAAAAAACACTAATTATTTTGCAAGTGACTACAAATTGATTTAAGTCTCATGCAGATTTCAACCAAATATATTGAATAAAAGTACACGTAAGAAGTAAATAAAAGCAAAATAAGTAAATGAAAAGGAAATAAAAAAACAACAGAAGCATGTCATGAAATCAAATGTCAAATGTTGGAAAAAAACTAATATTTTTCAATACTTAATATGTATAATCCCAGTCAGCATTTTATGAAATTAATGATCATATTCGAGTCTTTTTCGACTCCTCCGCACGATTAAAATAAGCATTTATGCGCTCGTTTTCGAGTCGAAAATGACTGTTCATTCGGGAGAAAATGGTACCATAGTCGCGAGTCTTCTAAAAGTGTCTTTTATTAATCGCATTTCTGATCAATTTCGATGCACTTTCGAGACAGTTTGTGAGTATTTACATTCAGTTTTTTTTTTTTGTTGTTTTAAATTTTTTTATTTTTATATTTTCTTGATTTTACTACACGAGCTTGCTGTTTGTTTTTGTTTTTAAAACAAATCACTTTCTAAGTGTTTCTGGGATTCATTTTCGAATCATATTTTAAGCGCAGAACTGATTAATCAGTTTTTGATCATTTAAGGCAGTCGAAAGAGACTCAGTTTGGTGAAACAATCTTCCACATGCTGACTGGGATATTTTCTATGAGCGGTTCGTATGTATGGATGTATGTATGTACATACGTATTTTTTATTTTTAACCCCCGACTAAAAAAAGGGGTGTTATAAGTTTGTAGTGTGTGTCTGTGTATCTGTGTTTGAAAGATAACTTGATCGAGAGGGTTCTTAGCTATGTTTGAAGAAAATCGGTCCAGCCGTTTAGAAGATATAACATCTTTTCTGAAAAAAGTCGGGGGTTTTTAAAATTTTTAATTTTTGTTATTAGTGAATATAACTAATAAAAATAAATATTTATACATGTATATGTATGTACATTGTACATATATTTACATAGATATGTATATATGAATATACACATACATATATCTATAATATATGTATATCATATAAATATACATACATATGTATGTATGTATATCTTTTTTGCTATAATATTAATTAACTACTAATTGGTTGGAAAATAAGTAGTTAGTAGCCAATTAAAAAGTCATGCAGAGATGGCCAATTGACTACCGCCTATGACATGCCTATGTTAAAATAGTGAGTCGGTTACAAGGAAAAAAGTCACTGAATCAACCAGATGTGGTTATTAAAAAACCAGTTTGAAGTTACTTACAAATGGGTTTGAGTTCCTATAGGGGAATGACTGAAACTACCACATTTTTTTACTAATACATTTGCAACAATTTTATATTTAATTCAACAGCGATTGTAGCTAGAATAGAATATCTAACGTATAATATACATATGTATGTATGTCAAAAATTTTAAAATATTAAATTTTACTGAAAATAATTTATAGTTCGTTCGGTTTGTAAAATTTAATGTATTAGTGGTAAAAAAAACTATGGTGCTTGTGAAAATGTAAGATAAAAACAAAAGAAATTTTATAAAGTTTAATTAAAAATATACATATGTATGTATGTATGTATTCGTTTCTTTTTAAATTTTTAGATATTTGGAAAGAGCAAAATGCGTTGGGGTTGAAGAAGGCGGTATCAAAATAGTTTTTACTAATTACTTTCTTTGTTTTGTTTTCAAACATTTATTGTATTTTTCTATACTTTTGATAATAAAAAAAATATTAAATTAATCTAAAAGTTATATTTATTATTAGTATATCACTTTTACATCAGTTTACATCAGTACTGATTTGTCAGTTCGGACGATTTTTACATCAGTACTGATTAGTCAGCTCTGACGATGTTTACATCAGTATTGAATCACACGTACACGAATGTTTACATCAGTTTTTTCATATTGTCCTTAAAAAAATGATAGAAACTTCTGATGTTTATACCCATCACAAATGGCCATCAGATGATGCATCAAATGACCGTCATTTTTCTTGTAGGGTATGTATATAATTTTGTTTATTTTTCAATCAACTTTTTCAAAGATTTTTAAATAATTTTTAAATATACTATAGCATTTTGCACATGCTACGATGCAAGACCATTTGCACAAGTTTGTAAACTGGGTTATTGTTTTTGTATGTGCGAGTATTTGCAACTAAATAGTAATAAGTCACCAATGCACAATTCTTATCAAATAAGAACACATTATTTACGCAACAGTGATATTAAGAGAATTTAAACCAGTGTACCGCAAAATAAAATATGTTTGTATTGGTGGGAAAAATGAGAGTAAAATAAACTTGCACTTGAAGAAAACTTTTGTTATATAAAATACATGATGTGGTTATTAGTTGTTTGACATTTTTTGTTTTTAAATAAGCAATTTAATAAAAACTTAAGTAAAAAGTAAAAATTTAATAACCATTCAACAATTTAGTGTATAAATTCAAAATTAAATTTATTCACAGATCTGTGGATACTATTAAAATGCCTTTTTAATCTATTTTCCCTATTGTTTTTTAATGTTTCATAACATAAAATGCATTGCATATTGCCAAAAGCATTTTTAATCACGAAATATTTCCCAGCTTCCATAATTATATTATCAATTTTTTGTCTGTAGAAATTTATTAAATTTGAACTTTAATTTCGTTCCGTGTGCTCAAAAAAACTAAACAAAAAACCAGGAAAAAATTAATACATGCGTGCACAACTTAATTCGTCGCTTGCTCAGTGACGACTAAATTAAAGAGCATAAGCATGTGTGTGATTTTCATCCGCACAATTGTGCTATATCCAGCGTGACCGTTTGACCGACTAAAGTGGCAAATTGCCACTTTTTCGACTGCCTTTCCCCTTTTTCAACTGCCTTGCAACGTTTTGTCGCCACTTTTTTTAGGTTGAGTTATATGAAAATACATTAAAAATATAAAGTTTAGTGTAGTTTTCTCGTTTTTTCGTTAATTTTGCCCCCTTTTTTTGATAAATCCCCTATTTGGTGCCACTTTTTGAAAGATGTCATCGGTAACCCTGGCTATATCTTGCGGGTTACTGATTTAAACACACAATAGGTGTGCTTCTCTAAGGCTCAGTTAGCCGACTGTAATGTAATGTAACTGTAACGTAGAAAACAGCCGATCGACATTTTTATATGAAAATTAGGTTAGGTTACATTACATCTCTATAACCATTTTCATTACTTTTCACATAACAAAATCGATCAGCTGTTTCTTACTGTTGCAGTTACTTTACATTACAGTCTCGAAAGTTGGGTAAATGAGAGAGATTTTGTGAGAGTAATGTTCTTCTTCTTCTTGCACGAAACAACACAAGAGTGTGCTCTCAGCTTATGCATCGCCCTTTTTATACGTAACAAAAGGGTTCCAGAATAATGTTAGCAACATCTTGAAAATCACAGTACATTTAACAGCCTCTCAGTTAGCGTTAGACTTGGATCGAATTCATTTAATCGGTAATTGTAGACACAAACCTATACAAAAAAAGTTATGACAGGTTTTTTTAACAAACATTTTTTGAAACTGATTTTAATTTTTATTACTGTCTTTATTTGCTTTATTTCGTATTCAATTTTTTTCCTGAAATCGGACCTACCACAGAATTTGTGCAACTAAATAGCGAAATTCGTAAATTGATATAAAATTAAATATAACACAAATTAAAAATTTTAAGGACCACCGAGGATGCTTTTCGCATCATTTAATACTAGAGAATCTTCTAAGCGCTATAGTCGCCGAATTGGCATTTTTGTAAGACTCTCGCACGATCCTAACTCCAGAAACGCTCCGTAACCACTGCATTCACAAGAGCTATGCTACCGAACTGCCATACGTCAAACGCCCTTAGATGTTTTTCGTTCTCGTAGTAAATTAAGCAATCATAAAACAGCCTGTATAAGTATGTACATATGTTATTCCTGTTACTAAACTTCTCACATTTATTTGGAGACTGCTCCGACCCGATGATTGAATAAATCAAATAAACAAGTACGAACGTACATGGTGCAAATAATTTTACGACTTGTTATTTCTTCAATTTCATAAACTACAAGTCATAAAAACTTTCAAACTTTCATACATCTATTCGGTTTGTTGGAATTTTTGCAACATGTGCAAAAAATGTTTTAATTCTTAAAGAAATTTTCTAAAAATAACTACGCTTATAAGACACTTTGGAAGCATGAACTGACCTAATACAAATATATATATGAAAGACATGACCGAACGTTACTATTGAGACGGTGTGTTTTGACTTTCTGGATATTGTTAGCACTTTTCTATAAAATCAGAGACAGTTTAGTCATTCAGAGAACAATAAAGTTAACATCGTGGTATTTCAGTAGTAAGATATTTAACAATGTGTGTTTCTAAAATCTGCCAACCATAAAAACAACCTTTTTAAAAATTAAAAACGTAACAATTGGTGTCAAAAGTGGGATTAATAAGGAATAAAAATATTAAAAAAATATAAAATGAAATTCTAAAAGCTCAAGGTGATGCCACTCTAAAAAGAGTTGAACAATCTAGACCTGTCAATAGGAGGTAATAAAGTGGAACTACAGAAAATATTATTGCAAGAATTCCAGCAGCCTAATATCGAGAACGAGAGCTATGAAGTGGAAATTGAGGTGTGCTTTCGTGCGACTACAAGCACTATGGACATGAGCGCAATGTTTGCCGCCATGATAGAAAAAATGGCAATTAAGTTTGAAGAAACTTTTAGAGCTAACATTAAGAAACTGTTGCAAGATGCTTAAGAATTATGTAGAGATAACAGTGAGAAAATTCTAGCGCAAATGACTGCTGCACCCGAAACAACTAAAGCCACAAATAAGAAACTTGAGGAAATTGCTTAGGACATAAAGACAAAAAAAGAGACGTCTAGAGCCACAAATGGGACACTCATGGGAACAGCTGAAGTCATAAGCAGACAAGTAGATGGTTTTGAAATCCAAGTCAATAAATTTGACGAAAAGATTTAGGACTATGAGCAGAGTGTGGAGGAATATTTTTTTTATTTAGAGAAAAATTGTACACTGGTTACTTTTTATTTAATTGCAAAAATTCGAACTGAGAAAAATAAAGTTTTCTAACGGCATCATACACTATGAAAATATTAAAAAAAAAAAGCACTTAAAAATTTTAGATGGCAACTTTGTTAATTAATATGAGTTATCGCACCAAAAAGTGATGTTGTGCCAGAATACTAGACATAGTCGCAGCAGGAATAAGAGAGATTGCCTAAAGATATATATGTATGTGATATATGTATATTTGATATTGACTTAGGCTTAAATTAGACGTGCCATAGCATGTTTCCATAGCCATAACCGAAATTCAATTCGTTTATACAGGGTGGCGCAGAATGAGCCAATTGTTTATAACTTTTTTAATTATTTTTCTTTCTTTGTTTTTTTTCAGCATTTTGTGAAGAAGACTTAAATTAATTGGTAAATTAGTTATGAATCATTGCACGATTGAACAACGTACAAAAATAATTTTATTTTATTTTCAAACAACAGTGTGCATATTAGAGCTGTGTAGCTCATGAACGAACGGGTTAAATTGAACGAATCACTTAATTGAACGAACTGATCCGGTGGTTTTACTGAACGCTTTTGGATCAGTAGTGTACCGCTCGATGTTTTCGTTCATTCAGTTTGTGTTTCAAGTCTTTTATGTCAAATTTGCTTTCGTTCATGTTTGCTATTTATGTTATGACTTTTTGTTTGAGTTGAGTTTTTGTGTTTTAAAAGGTTTAGGTACGTCTATACTAAATTCTACTTAGCATCGCTGTGGCACTGCCATCATTCTTTTTATAATTTGATTTAATAGTCTTTTCACAAGAACTATTTTTACTGGTGTTTTTTATAAAGTGTTTTTACAAAGTAAATATGTTAGACCTTAACTGTATATATGTTTATACATACATTTCATTGTTTCCGGTAAAATATTTTTGAGAATAAAAATTTAACTTAAACTTTGAGAAGTAACATTCAAACATTGATGCGCTTTTGATATATAAATAACGATAAAAGAGTTACAATGCTTTTATTAATTATCGGAAGAAAAAAAAATAGTAAAACCAAACAAAAGTACCTTTCTTAATCTTAATATTAAACTAAGTATTAAGCCAAAATAAAATGTACAATATTCTACATAGTCGAAAGAACAAGAAATTATTTATAAAATGAATTTAAATATAATTTTTTAAATAAATAAATCAGCTTTTTTTAATAAATTCTTCAATTAATTCATTCGCATTATTTAAATACTCGTATATACAACCGATTTTATTATTCTTACAAAATAGCATTGTTCATAAGTGAACGATTGAACGAACGGGTAAATTTTTTGCTAATTGAACAAAAATGACCGGTCACTGAAAAGAACGATTTGGCACAGCTCTAGTACATATCGTCGTCATTTTAATGTGCGCATTGCACCCACAGTTTTCTTTGGGGATATTTGATAGAAGAGTGTGCGTTAACAAACCAAGAATCATACTCCAACATTTGGAATGAAATCATGGCCATTATACCCGAAATTTGCGAAAAGTTATGGAAAATATGAGATGATACTCTCTATTAGACTTGGGTCGAACTCGTTCACTAATTCATTTTTGCCACAAACCACTGATCAAACCCATTTAAATTACATGGGTTTGATCATTGGTTTGTGGCAAAAATGAACTAGTGAACGAGCTCGACCCAAGTCTACTCTCTATCTCTCTCGCTAAAAAGAGCACTTATGTGCTAAGCAGAAAATGGACATCACTTACAGGCAGCGTTGCCGTTTTGGTTACTTGTAACCAAAATTGATTACTTTTTTTTTCCAATGTGTATTTGTGTACTTTTTTTACATTTTGGTTGCTTTTTTTCAACACAAAAATAAAAATTTTTATGCATATATGTACATATGTCGTATGTTAAATTTGCACATAACTAATTATCTTGATAAAAGATCACAATTTAAGCATTTTTAATACGTTGTAAGGACAACACTGGATAATCAACATAGCTTTTAAAAAAATACATGTGTGTCTCTGAACATAACAAGCCTGGTTTCAAAAATCAGATGCATTCATGGTTGCAAAATCTTTAAAAGTCAAACACTATGTAAAAAGTTAAAAAGCGATTTTTTTTATTTGAGAGCGTAACAAGCAGGGAACGAAGCCGACCGATCTGTGAGTCGGCTAACACCCGCCGCTGGCAAAATTTCTAAATTAGAAGTAAGTGATGATATGGACATAGTTGAATTTTGGGACGCGGTTTCAAAACATACAAATGGATTGAACGAAAAATGTTTTTATGATTTAATTAATTTACTGTAAAATTTAATGTCACTGCCACACAGTTCGGCTGCTGCTTAATACTTTATCTATACAGTCTTGTGTTTTGATAATGAATGTAATTAAATTACATATTCTTTGTTGTTACTAAAAATATTTTGGTTTGGAATTTCTAATAAATAAAATAGATGCACAGTTGAATAAAGATGCTTGTTTTGTAAAGATTTTTGTTTGAAGTTTTTAAACTTATTATGTTTGTATATTGTGATTCTCAATATAGTATTAAGAGTCTTACTATAAAGATACGGAGTTTGTTAGCTAAATTCAAAAATTTTTTTGGGTTGAAGTCTACTGACGAGTTCTACAAGCGGGAACAAAATGCATATAGACAATTGCTTAACCATAAAAACAAGCCAATTTTTGAAATTTCTAATAATTTACCTCAAGTATTTTTTTTACAAAATTGATTTTATTAATTGCTAATTATAATAAGATATACTTTTAAAACTTGTTTTTTCTTCCACTTTTATTTGCAATCTATTTTACAATATTTAGCAAATTCAATAATTCAAGCAAAAAAATATCACATGTGTTATTAACTACATTAAGTTAATAAACTATATATACATACATACATACATACATACATACATACGTGAAGTACAAATTTAAATGTAATGGTCCATTTATATTATACCATTTCATATATTAATATATGTATGTATATTTTTCAATCGAAGTACAAATAAAACAGTATTTTATAGTACGTTTCCATATACGTGATTTAGTTCAAAACATTTGATTTGCCCAAATTAAATAATTTGCGAAGTGATTTGCCATACATTTTTCATATGAGCAAATTATCTCAAATGACTTAATTTGCTACAAATTAAGTCGAATTTGTCAATGCAACACTGCTCTGCTGCTATTATTACAAATGCAACTCTGGGTCATCCATTATTGATGACTTACAAATCCGAAAAAGTGACATTTAAGTACGAATTAAAATGGCAGATTATATTTGCTTATAAAAAGGAAAAAGTAATTTAAAAAAGAAAGTTATTGTCAATGTCGTTTTCCATTCTTATGTATATGTTTTATTTATTTTGCTGTTCCAAATTATTATTAAACAAATTTGTGTGCTAATTTTAGGTTATAAAAATAAATAAACAATTCAAACGTCAAATTTATTTCGAAAATTCGAACATAGAAACACTTACAACACATAATGGAAACACTTCGACATGATTTTCTCAAATCAACTTAATTTGCTCATAATGGAAACGTACTATTAAATACATAAAAATTTTGGTTACTTTTTTCTGCATTTGGTTACTTTTTTTTTGTATTGTGGTTACAAAATTTTTTTGGTCGTGGCAACGCTGCTTACAGGATATCATTTTTCAAAGCTAATTGCAAAAAATTCCCCAATAATATACTGTATTTAAAAAAAATATAATAATTGCATAAACAAAAAAGTTATAAACCATTTAAACCATATAGCTCATTCTGCGCCACCCTGTATAAATATGACTATGGCGTTATGACAAGTCAACTATAATAAAATACAGTGTTGCCGATTAGTTAAGTTTCAACAGCTGTTTTGTATGGTTTTTGTTATGGCACGTCTAGTTTAAGCTTGAAATCAACTCGTCCAAATACACAAGCACTGATACCTGCATTTGCGATGAACAGCTTTGAAAGCATATAAATTTCTTCTTGTTTCTTTGCAAAGGAAGAGCAAGAATTATTTTCGCCGAGATCTGATTGGCTGTAGCGCTCCTGTCGTTATGACAACACAAAAGCTCTTTTGTAAAAGTTTGCACAATTTCCATGTGGCTTGAACGTAGCTGATTTAAATATAAGAAAAATATTTCAAGTCTGCCATAAACCAACTGCCAATTTAATTTTGAACTATCAAGCTTTTCTTTTGTATACACAAGAGTACCTGAAATTCGTTAAGAATGTTATTTGCTTCACATGAATAAATTGGCTGCATCATTGCAAATGATTTTATTGGAAAATAAGGTTATTTTTGTAAATATCATGCTTTCTCATGTTACAAACTGTTGATTGCCTTCATAATCTTTGCAGCTGCTGGTGATGAAGTTCTTGATATTGAATTCAAAATGCACACTGAATATTTAGTTTGGATATCATATGAAGCTTATATTTTTTTGTTTCCTAAAGCAATTTATTATTGTAATTTACATTTAAGAATTGCAAAATTCATTTTTATCTACTCATTTGATTTTGTGTAAATTCGGAGTGCTTTAAATTTATTCAGCCTGCCTGCAATCAATTACGTAAGTTGCTTTCGAAGTGATGGATTTAAATTGCAGAGCAATAGGAAAATTGCTGCTACAATCACTTTAATTGTTTGAAAAATCCATTAAGAAGGATGTTGCAAGGAAATTAATTGAAATAAAATGAAAACCAAAAAACTAAAAGTGACAGTTTAAGATTTAATAAAGATCAAAGCATTTTTTTGGGTCAATCGTATTTTAAAAAGAGTGAATTTTTACTTTTGACGGGTTTCGTGAAAAGTAATAATAAAAAGAAACAATGCCTCTGATTTTGTAAGGCTTTAAATTAAAAAGCCCTAAACATCTATGAAATAACTCTAGAATTCTATAAAAAGGGCTAAAATCAGGGATCGCAAATAACGATTATTTTCCAAATTTAAACTGAAAAAATCGCAGTAATAGAGAAGTGCTACGTGCACAAGGAATGTACTACGATACTCTATGTTACATGGACTACCTATAGATGCAATGATTGTTATATTTTTGTTTTTTATTTATTCCTCAGAAAATAACAGTTATTTCTTGATTTTTATTTATTCCTCACAAAATAAGAGTTATTTTGGGACTTTTATTAATTCCTCACAAAATAAGAGTTATTTTGTGACTTTTATTTATTCCTCACAAAATAAGAGTTATTTTGGGACTTTTATTTATTCCTTAAAAACATTTTAATTTTTAAAATGAATAAACTATAAAAAAAGTAAATTTAATTAAACATATAAGAGTTTTTTTTACAGACTCTGGCGATAAATTCAATTTTAAATCGGTCAATATTAATTTTAACGCAAAAATTACACTTTCTACATTTTAAAAATTAAGCAAAAAAATAAAAATCAAAAAGTAATTGTTATTTTGTGAGGAATAACTAAAAATCAAGAAATAATGATTAAAAATTGATTTTTTAAATAAAAATTATAACCGTTACGGTCCCTGGCTAAAATACAATTAAAAAAGTCTGCACAATGGTACAGCCCAGCAAAGGTGCTTATGATAATTTGGAAGAAGTTAAAATTGTAATTTTCTTATGAAACAATTGTAAATAATTAAATGTTTTAAGGCTTGCGAAGAAATTGAAACCCTCTTATTGCAGCAGTTTTGTAAAATTAATTTTTCCTTTTTAATTTTTTTTCTTTTTTATTTGTTTTGTATTCGTATTGAATGTTAAACCCTGAAGGAAATGTCGGTGCTGAAAATGTACTGAGTCGCTTTTGACTTTGTCACCAGTACTACTCTACAATTATTCCCCGTACAATACTTTGTGCTATAGACATTTAGCATGTGCTTGTCATTGAAAATCTACTAGTAACACTAAAACAATTGACTAGATAGTGAATTCATAGTTCTTATGGGAACATGAAGACATACCAACCAGACATTTACTGGTACATTTATATACCTTACGTACATGCAAATTTATGTATATTGACAAGTTGTTGCAAAATCCACCAGAAATATACCACATCTGTTTTCTCTCTCTCTCTCTCTCTTATACTGACGAATAGAAGAGAAATTGTAGACAATGTAACTACTACTAGAATTTTAGTGTTGACATAGAGACACTTGGCCCTAGCCTGACTGCAGGGAAGAAACACGTACAAATTTACAAACAAACACTCATACATGCATAATTATATGAATACATATATATATAAAAACATTTATTATGACATATTTTTTTAAAAGAAATATTAAAAAAAATAAATAAACGCTTATGCATCTGTACATGCATACTCATGTATGTTTTATATGCATACATATTATACCCCTGCAAAATACCACTTGCAAGAACTTTTAAGACATGAGGGATTTTTCAAACGCTTTAATACAGCGAAATCTTCTAAAATATTTGTTTTTTCTTCTAGACATTTGTTGCAGTTACTGCAGGTATAGGAGTAAAGAAGAAAATACTTCGTGACCAAACAATTTGTGATGCTTACTTCTTCACACGCATGGGCGCGTATACAAACTTCATGCATGTACATACACACACACGTTATGTGTATGTTTTTTTATTTTTCTGCGCAACTACAAACACTACCATGCATTGACATCAGTTGGGCGCGCTTGCTTTAAAAAAACCACCCTTTAGTCCCAATTTTCACGAGGCAATTTTACTTGCGCAAGTCATAAAATTTTTTATTAAACTTGCTGTATCGTTTAGATAGAGCAAGTTTACTTGACCATTTTATTTCTTTTTATTTGAAGCAAATTAACAATTGTTATTAATATTCTCACAAAACAAACACTTCGAGCCACAATGAATTTTACAGACGAAAAACCAGAACAGAAAACAAACACAAATGAAAAGGAATGTCAAATGTGATATAGAGCGAATGATAGCAAAAACAGAATTGCCATGTACAGGCAAGTCTGTACGGAATTCTGCTGGTTTTTACACTCCTCACTTCTTCCTCACTTCTTTGTTCCTCAAATTCAAGACTTGCGCAAGTAAAATTGCCTCGTGAAAATTGGGACTAAACACATAATAGCTTACCATCTACATCTTACACACACACTCAAACGTACAATATGCAACATAACAAGCATGCACGCATCAACACTACTTCTTTTGATTGTTTGTTACGAACAATAAGTCTTCGCGACATCGCTTGTTAACACTCATATACATGTGCATCAATACATTCATCGTGCTTCGCTTTTTAAACAACATCATTTATTATTGGTTTAGTTTAATACAAGCTACGACAATACATTTAAAAAACAATACGTATTTACATTGCAAAACTGTTTACTCAGGCCTCTAATCCATATGCATGTTTGTATGTTATTTAAGCATGTGTGCTGTATTTTCCACTTAAGATGGAAAGGAAATGCAACCCATAAAAAACATTTATTTGCTTTTTAACGACAACATTCTTTCATTTTTTTTCCAACCCGTTTCGCTGGTTACTTGCTGATCCTTCATGGACTTCTGTTAAAATTCATATACATACATACGTGCATGTTTTTAATGCATGTGCGAGTGTATTTGTGTGTGTATGTATGTGCATGTGTTTAGTCTTGTGCACGTACACATATGGAAATTTAATGCCAATATTAAATGGAGAGGGAATCTGGCAAAGGAAAAAGAAAGGCAAAAAATAGGTCGAGTAGAAATTGCATTTTTACCTTCAGCGCTCTGTTTCTTTTTCTACATGAATTTCTTTTTTAATTGTGTTTTCGCTTAAAATTAAAAAGAAAAAATAAATCCTATTTCGTCGCATAATTTTTTTGTTTTGTTACTAAAATATTTATACTGTGTTATTATAAGCCGATGCACTGCACTGCACAGTGGGATATAACACAGAAAAAATCGCTGTTGATTTTTTTTTTTTGTATATTTGATTAAAGTGAGATATATTTATTATCTAATTGAAGTAAAATGAATTTTAATCAAAAACAGTTTTTTAATTGAGTTCAAGTGCAGTATTTTCAATTCTTATAGAATGAATTACATTTTTTATCAATTGGCTGGGGGAAATGCCGACATTTTTCTGTACTTGTGCAGAGATTGGTTCTTAACATCAGCTATTTAAAATACATTTTTAATGAATATGGAACATGAGAAATGATTTTATTGTATGCAAAAATTTCCACGATGTAAACCGTGACCGTCGAGCATATGTATATAACGTGAAAACAGTCATAGTAAAACGTGTTTTCCTCTTTAAAAATAATCGTGGCCTATAGGTCTAAATTTTCATTTTAATTGATGCCCAATTTGATTTCGAACAATCTTTAATTTTCAACATAATTGCAAAAAAATAAAATAAAAAATAAGGCAGTCAAAACCAGAAGTTGTTTTTGCCACCAAATTTTAAATAGCTCATTTCAACAAAAGCTAAAGCAATATTTTAATGAAATTAATTTTAGAATGTTGTAAATGATATATATTATATTTTCCCAAAACTCATTTATATATATTTTTTTAATTCAATTCTAATCACAGTCGCACGTGACATATTTTTACATCATGATATTTATATTGTTTCTGTTGCCCTTTTTACGAAATTATAAATAAACAAGCTTGGTAAAAATGTTTTCCAATTAACAGAAGCTTTCAACATATTTATTTGAATATAATAACAACAAACTTGTGCCCTAATTCACTAAGAAGATTTAGGACGTTTTTGTTTGAAAATACTTTTGAGTTCTTGTGTTTGAATTCTCTAAATTATTTTCTTCAAAAATGGTTGTTGTATTTGATAATGAAAAATAAATATATTATTGCCATGTTTTTAAAACAAAAATTAAATTAAAGTATTATACAATAGTTTGAAAAATATATGAAAAAATATGTGTTGAAAATAATGTTTGGGGCAAAATCATAAAGCAAATACACGAACCTTCTAGCACAGACAATAAATAATAATTGTTTTAAAGAATCACAACTGCGGTTGTTTGTCGTCCATAGACCAGACGATACAATCGTCGAACAGAATTAGGGCATTAACAATATGAGTAATAAACTAGGGTTGTGCTGTAAAGGAACGAACTAGTTCAATTAAACTATTCCCATAATTGAACGATGTGAACTAGTTCAGTCTAGTTGTTCCTTTTTGTTCTTTTGGTCTTTCTTGTACTTTTAGTCTTTCTTGCTATTTTGGTCTTTCGTTCGTTTTTGTTCCTTCGTTCGTTTTTGGTCTTTATTTCGATTTGTTTATCTTATTCTCTGTTCTTGACACATGCAAATTAAAAATTCAATTAAAAGATTAAAGTTTCTGATTTGTATACTGTTAAAAAGAGACAAATGTAGTGTGCTTATTAAATTTTTAGCACAATAATCAAAACAAACAACAGAAAACGTATTCTTAGTAAAATATACAAGTGATTTTTACAAAATTAAAAGAAATAATTTGTAGTGTTGAATTAAAAAACTGATTGTGAAAAAGATTTTTAGAATTAAAAAAGTGATTAAAATTTTCTATATTTGTGATTTGAACGGGCTAAAGTTCGTATCGCTTTTTTAAGCCAAATTACATGTGATAATTATTAATGAATAATTAACACCAAAGTCTGTTGTAAATATTCTGACTAACAACACATAGTTGAACGGAACAGCCAGCCGTTGTGATTAAAATTTGTTTTAAAATGATTACAGATTTCATTTTAAAAATTTTCGTTCAAAATTATTAATTTTTACATTTTACTTACTAAAAGCACACAGCGAATGAGCACACAAAGTGCAAATGAAAATACTTATGAACAAGGACAATTTTTCACTTAATTAAAAGAAAGAATTTGTTGTGTTTAATATCAATCAGTATTAAAAAGTGATTAAAATTTGTTTTCAAATGATGACTGACTTCATTTTAAGCATTTTCAATCAAAAATATTAATTTTAACCATTTACTTACAAAAACTACGAAACGAATAAGGTCACTAAGCATGAAATAAAATTAGTTTAGAATAACAACACACGAAGAAAACATTGAAGAGGCTTCGATGACTGTGCAATCTCTGTTCTGCTGTTCACTGAACAACTGACCGAAAAGAACAACTGAACGAAAAGAACGAACTAGTTCTTTTTGTTGTTGGAAACAAAAAGGAACAACTATGCCCAACTCTATAATAAACTAAAACAAATTTATGTGAAAATAGTATCAGAAATGCCAAATAGTTTTTTTTTAGAAAAGCCAATTTTAGCAACTTGTACGTCGTTTTTTTAAATTTTAGGTAATGTGATTTGTAAGCGAGTAATGAAATTTGGCAATCAGAGAAGTAAGTCATTATATGTCAAGTAGTTCTGATGGTAATGTGTAAATTTTTGCTGGGATGTTTGTGGCTGTTCAAAATGTGTGGTTGATGAAATGCATATAGACATCCCAGCAAAAAATTACACATTACCATTAGAACTACTTGCCATATAATGACTTACTTTTCTGATTGCCAATTTTCATTACTCGCTTACAAATCACATTACCTAAAATTAAAAAAACGACGTACAAGTTGCTAAATGAGGAGAATGATTTTTTTAGATTAAATCGATTACGTGAACAAGTTGCCAAATAAAAAAAAGTAAGTACTTCTCAAGAATCGATTATTTTAGTCTCACGCCTTGTTAAAATCATTAAGTTGGTAATCCAGTAGGGAAGAGCTTCCACCAAAAATGCTTAATTCCAAACTCGATTACCTTTTTTTGAAATTTTTTGTTGGGATGCTTCACCACCAGGAAATAAATTTCAATTAAAATAAACTTATGACAATATGTCAAATAATAAATTTCTTAAATTGTTTATTTTTATTTGCGTTTATTGTTTATTTATATTTCAGCAAGGAAGGCCAATTTTTCTTTTACAGGTACCAATTATGATATTGTTTTAATTATATTAACCAAATTTTCGGTAGCAAGAATAAGATTTATTTAAAATTCCATACTGTCAACCAATTTTTTATGTTGCTGCAACTATTGGGTTGAGGATTATAATTAAAATGAAGTGGTACCACAAGAAAATTTCAGTCGCTATAGCAGAATTCTATGATAGTTGCTGCAACCGCCAAAATTCAATTGGCAACAAATTCGGTTGTCTCAACGAATCTGTTTTCTCTGTGTATGTATTTACCAAAGGTAAATCAATAATTGTACACAACAATCATTTCTCGCATTCCGTTTCATTAGAATTTACGTTAAATAGCTGATGTTAATAACAATCTCTTCCCAAGTAGATAGACTAGGGTGCTAATGAAGTGCGTTGCTGCACAGAAAAATATCGGTATTTACCCCAGCTTAAAAGTCTAATTCAATTTTTCTTCTCTTCTTTAGAAACTCACATTAATTAATAAAAATATTTCTTTCAATAAGAAATGAAATTACTGAACTTAAGCCCGAATAAGAAATTATTTCTGATTATTATTTGCTTGTTATAAGTGCCTTGCATAAATTTCATATAAATTAAGTAAAAATCTGTTATTTTGGCATTAGAAAAGTATTTGGCAAACTTTTTCTGGTTGGCGATTTTTTTTTAGTTTTGGCGCTTTTTCGATTTTTGGCAATATTTTCGTTTTGGCGATTTTTTGTTTAATTTTGGAACTTTTTTAGTTTTAGCGTTTTTGAACATAGTTTGCCTCTTACGATTTCTGAGACACAGCAAGTGGTCAAAATTACATCAACTGGCAAAATGCCCTTTAATTTTGATTTTGTTTTAAATTTCAATATTAATTGGTTTAGTCAGCACCAATCTGTCTATATTACATAGGAGTTCAACACATTTCTTTGCTCGCTTTAAAACACCCTATCATTTTTAGTTGTCATATATCTGTTGTTGGCTAATGTTTTAAATACATATTATACACTTCAGGTCCGTAGCTCTTACGTTTCCCGAGAATATCATAGATAAATGTTAAACATTAGAAATGTGTATTTCTCTTTTGATTTGAGTCTACAATAAAAATATTTTTAGCTTTTATTTAGTACAAGTAATTTTCTTTAAATGCAGCAGCTCACACTGTGCGATGCTTTTTTTAATTTTCATTTAATTTCTATGCCTTCATATAGCTTTTTCATTTTAGGTTTTACATTGGTTTACCTTACAGGAAAAAGCTTTTAGCTTACATCCGCTTTTTCGATGCCTGTATGTGTAAGTGTTTTGAAGCTTTTAAAATTTAATTATAACATTTCCTGACATTATGTAGATAACATGCATATGTATGTGTGTATGTGTAATCATAAGCGGTAATCACTCTTCGTTGCAAACTGCTGGCTCAAAGTTTGCAGATTTTGCACATCTAGGATATACATATGCTATATTCTGCCATGCCACACAACAAAAAATCACATGAAATTGAAACTTCTTATAAAAATTCCTATATGCAACACGAAAAACCATTGCAGACTGAAAAGTGCAAATGCTAAAACAGCTGTGTTGCTTTAAAGAACTAAACTTCGCCGCTGCAAAGTTACAAGGTCGAAGCACCGCTACTAAAACTGCCGCCTGACACTAAAATTATGTACATCTGAGAATGTTCAATGAAAATTACTAAAATCTTATCTTATTACTAAAATCTTATCTTAGCTAATTGATTAATTTAGCTAAATTTTAATAAAATGAGTGAAAAGTTGAATGCTCTTATCACGTGGACATTTTAGCGGCAGCCCAGTTTACCTTATCGAGCCATAATCGCCAAATAAATTTAAACGACACATTTTTTGGAACTGGATTTTCTGAAGAAAAAAAAATTCGAAAATTATATCGCTTAAGCTTTTTTGACGGTTATGGCACGCTATCTATATATGTCGACTTTATTTATTTATTGTGTACTTTAATATTTTGAAAATTCAACTGATGCAATAATTTTTTTGAATTGACAAAAACAAAACTCAACCTACGTTACTGCATTTATGCAACGACCCACTAAAAACTTAAATTACCAAGAAGTCGTGAAAATGTGAAATATGCTCCGTAAATGAAAATGTAAAATATCGTAGCTTTTCTTTAGAATGCCACAACAAAATACACATACACATAGTTTTAAACATTTTTTTAAATTAAAAATAGTTGTACTCGATTTTCGACTAATTCTTTCATTTGAATTAAAATGTAGTCCCTTAAAAATTAATTTCAATTGTTTTTTACTATAATTTTAAAACTATAACGATATTTATTTCACACCTTGAAAGAAAAGGGAGGTGGTATTTTTCACCATATGGTAAAGTTCGATTCGCTCGCTAACTTTTAGCACATAAGCAGTGTTGCCAGAATTTCTAAGGATAAAATCTGCCAAATGTAACAATTTTTTACGAAAAAATCTTCAAAATCTGCATTTCAGTTTTAAAATCTTCAAAAAATCTTCAAAGCTATTTTTAAAACAACTTTTTTTATATTTTATTAAAAAAATTTATATAAATATGGATCAAGGCGAATTCAGTATCAGATGAACTTATTACTACAACAATTTTACAGCACAAAAAACAACATGTAGTTTGCTATGCTACAAAACCAATCTGTCAGAAGATTTCTGAGTAAATTTTGACAGTTTGGTTCAAATTGCTCAATTTGGCATCAACATCTGATAATCAGACGGGCGGAAAAGGTAACCTGATACTGAATTCGCCTTGATATGGATGCAAATGTTTAACATAAATTTTTTTCGTTAACCTACATTCATAAAAGTTAAACTCCGTTTAAAGTGCATTTTATTTCATTGTTTTAGAAAAAATTTTCTTAAAATAAGTTTCAAGCTCATTTTATTTTTTTATGAATAAAACCTTTTATACATGCTTAAGAAACTCATCAGTAGACTTCAACCAAAAAATTTTTGAAATAAGATAAAAACTACATATGTTTATAGAACGACTATCAATATATTATTAAGAATTACGTGCACAAACCTAATACTAATATAAAAATTATTAATAAAAATTATTTATTATATTATATTGTATATGAATTATATATTTGGGGTATTCACACGGTAGTGTTAAAGTCATAACGTCATAATGTTCTAAACTTTTAAACTAGTTTATAATGCGACTGCTGTGAGCAACCCCTCATATTTTAGTGTGTTAGTTGAAACATAAACAATATGATACAAAACAAATGAGAAAAAATATTACAAAAATTAAATAATATTTGGTACGAATATGCAAAATTATGAGAAAATTATTTAACGGCTTCTATCTGTTTCCGATAATTATTTGCAAACTTTTGCAATATGTAAAACAAAATTTTTTCGAGCATTTGACCTTTTAAAATTTTAAGGCTTTGGAATTTATTTGCAAATTTTCTTAAGTTTTGCGATCAGGTAATTTTTGATAAAGCTTATTGCTCTTGTGTGTAATTTTAACAAAATAGGATTGAATCAAGCCACATCATTGTCTGATTGAATTATTTTTGTTGTTGCAGTTTTTGCCTTTTTTACACATTTGACGACTTTTATTTTATATCACACTTTGCTATCATTTTGGTATTAGCAAGTTTTTGCAAATTTTCATTTTCGCGATTTTTTCCGATTTTTTGGAATTTCTTATATCTTTAAGTATTTATGTGTTATTTTAGGGCTTGCCTTTTTACCATTTTACCGATTTGTAATACATCTATCTATTTGTGCGATTTTTCATAATTTTGCCAATTTTCTGCGATTTTTGGAATTTCTTAGATCTTTAGGTATTTCTAAGTAATTTTGGAGCTTGTTTACAAATTTTGCAATTTGTTGCAAAATTTGTGCAATAAAAGTGTTTGTTCCCAATTCTTTATTTTTTTTTAAACAGTTTTAAACTTTTTTTTATTAAGGATCAGACTTTAATATATTTTTGATGTCACCAAGTTTTTGCGAATTTTCGTAATTGGGGGTTTTTAAAAGTTTTCTGCATTCCTTACAATTTAAGCATTTTTTTAAATAAATTTTAAGTTTTTTTCAATTAAAAAATTATTCGCGAATTTTCGCAAATTTTTTGCACGTGAGATAATTTTTGATTCATAAAATCTACTGAGTTTGCTCGTTTAGAGTTTTGGAGGCTTTGGAAATGTTTAGAAGATATTCGCATTTATATGCTGTAAGTCTATACTCGAGTTATTACTTTTTTTTGCGGTCTATATAATTAGCTTTAGGATATTGTTTCCATTATTTTAATCCCTTGCGAATTTTTATATTTTTTGCAATATATAATGATTTGATTAGAAATTTGCTTAAGAAAAACGCCACGTATTTAAACGTAAATGGACATTTTGTCGAAAAAGAAAAGTAAAAAGCAAAATAATTAGTTATGACAGTAACAAATACATAGAGTGAAAAATTGTATTAATATAGTACTCCTTTTATATGAAAGAAAATAAAAATAGTTTTAAACTGGTTTAAAATGTTAGGACTTGAGGGCTTTATGACTTTATGACACTTAGGACGCCCTTGTGAATACCCCAATTATATATTAATTAATAAAATTATTTTGGGCTATAAAACGTTTAACAAACAAATATCCATGCAAAGTTTGTTTTTTAAGCCTTTTGTGAACCAAAACTATTTTTATGAATACGGCAGAATAAGCTTACAAGCTTCAAGTAAAAATCTTTACAAGCTAACGTCTTCGATTTTGAATCCATTATTATTTTTTCATTACCCTTTTACCATTAGCTGCCACATTGGTTGAAGTCTACTGATAAGATTGGCGGCTTTTCCAGACGCGAGTCTTGAGTTTGTTGAAAAAAAATATAGAATAAGATCTATTTTCTCTTCCCTCCTACAAACTCATGACTTTGCAAAGTAAGCTTTACGTGTGGAAAACCCTCTTTCTTTAGGAGAAACAAAATGCATATAACCAACAAACAAATAAAAATTCTTCATAGTTATGTGCAAATAATATAAAATGAATGAGAAAATAAATCAGATATGTAAAAAAAAGTCATTTAATTTGTTGCATAAATATCCAAAGGATTCGAATGTTGTTATATTCAAGTTTGCTTGACTAAAAAATCTTTCGGAATTTTCAAATCAATGTGATAAAAACATTACATTTTGAATAAACTTAGGGCCGCAAAATCGTAATCAGAATGAGCTCGTTTTATGTCAGATATTCGTTTCCAGAAACTTGCCAAATTTACTTCTTTTTCTTTAATAAAGTCTTCTAAGTTCGAAAATTGTAACTGTCTAAACTATGAGTCCTTCATACATAAAAGAAACAAAAAGTAGTAGCAGTATTAGGAAAAATGTAAAAAAATGCACTAAAATTGGAGTTGAAAAATCTGCATTTTTGGGCCAAAAATCTTCAAATCTGCATTTCGTCTTTTTGGAGGGCGAAAATCTGCATTTCTGGCAACCGTGCACATAAGCTGTTAACTTAACAGAGAGAGGTAGATATAATAATTTATGTATATAGTCGGTTGGTTATTGGTTTGCTGCAGACATAATATATTTTGAATATACTGTGCCGCAAACCAATAACCAACCGACGATATGACAGTTAAGTTTAAGATTCACATAAAAATTTCACAATCCTCATTAATAAAAATAAAATAAATCTAATGCTTTTGATTTGAAAATATTAAACAAAGTAAAATTAAATAAATATACATGCATACATAATACATACATATTTACGAGTATGTATGTAGGTACGTACATACATATGTACGCAACTGTGTGGCAAACAAATTTGAGTGTTAAACGTATGTACGATACGTAAGTACAAACGTTATGTGCCTAATTAATCTATCTTCATATTATATTTAAAAAAACCAAATTAACTTCTGTTGAAATCGATTTAAATTTTTAGTTAAAAGTGTTGCCAACAAGTAGGAATCTAAGCGAAAGCTTTCTTAGAATAAGCTTTGAAACTTTTAAGCTTTTAACTCTCTTTGAAATAACGAAGAGATTATTATTAAGATGGAAAATGTATAGAAAAGAAACACGCAAAAATACTCAATTTGACAGTTGGAAAAGACCAATAACTGCATCACTCACTCCAGGGATGGAAAATTTGGTATAATTGTATTTTTTTCAGCACTATTTCAAAGTCACAAGTATCAAATCATTGAAAATTGTTTTCTATTATATTACAAGCCGCAAATAACACAGAAAAATATTTATGAATTGAGTGCTGGCTGATGTAGAAATTATTAAGTATTAAAGAAACGACAACCTTTTGCTCGAAGGTATTAGAAATGAAAAATGAATCAAATGAACCAATGTTTTCCGGTATTTCAAGATTGCTAGAGGAATATTATCTTTTTCAGATTCCTTTGCAAGTGGGGAAAAAGTATTTTCATACCAAAATATAATAAAAACCTGCTTCGACTGTCTCGAATCAAATTAAAAGAAATGATGGAAAGTTAAAATAAATAGTTGTAACTTTTATATTAGGATCTCAACAACTAATAATCTTTTATGTACATTCTGAAAATAAACATTAATAAAAATCTATAATATTATAATAAATGAAGTTCAAAGTGCCTTTTCGTTAATTCTTAAGTTTTTACACAAATGCATACATATCGATGGTTTCAAGAAGAAAGCCCTTAACTCGTATTTTTTTTTTTAAGAAATTGAGTTTTCCAGCGATCTCAAGACAAATACACCTAGTCACAAAAATGTATTACAATAGTGTCAAAAATAACACTTTTACAAGCTGTGGTATAGTTGTATAGTTTCTATTATGTTCTTGCCTTCTCCTGTAAAGTCATAATTATTCGAGTAACAGCCTTTCTACTTGAGACCAACGATATATGCATGTACAAATTAATTTTACGAACGTTTTCAATTAATTTAAAAAATTAATTTAAAAATATACAAATTAAGAATTTGGCTCAATTGTACGGAAAAAAGTAAAATTTCTCCCAAAAGTTAGCACAATCCGTAAATCTGATTTTGCATCTCTGAGTCACTCACATTTCTATAATTGTTAGCACATTTCTTGCAGGGATGGAAAAATGTTATTTATAAATATTGCTTTCAAGTTAATGAAATTACTTAAATTGTTGATGGTGTAGTATTTACATATATTTATGAGTATAAGTGATTCAAGGAATGTCAATTTTGAGATATTGATGAATATGAATGCGAATTTCTAGGGCAATATTTGTGAAAACGAATATTAAACAAAAAATTTATATGTAGGTCTTCCATGTAAAGTATTTTATGGGAAAATTTTCTTACGTCAATACTCTTGTTCTTGTAGTAGACTTGTGTAAGACTCTTAATAGGTTTGTGTCTCAGACGAGCTTCTGATTGAGTCTAGGGTTGCCAGTCGTGCTGATTTTGCCAGTACATGTAATGATTTTTGTTTAAAGTACTGATTTATGCATAACTAGCAAATCAGTACGCAAATGTACTGATTTTTTCATGTATCTACTGTTTTTGTACCGTTTTCATATATTAATTATGATCAATGTATAAGAAAGCCTGTCATAGTGTCTATTTATTTTCTTTGAATCACCAGTGATCTTTACTTTACGTTCGCTTTAAGGCGAATTTATTTTCAAAGTGGTATCCATATAAAGCTCAAGCAAATTCTGCCAAAACTTTCAGAGATCATATAAATTTTAGTTTAAGTTAATGTTAATGTTAATTTTATTGAGATTTTTTTAATTTAAATTTGCAAGAAAGATTTGCTATAAGTGATTTCTGATACATGCAAATAATGAATTTAAAGTATCTTTTTCGAAAATTTTTTTGATAATATTATTTTTATTAATTACATATGCCTTGGTACAAAGTATACATTGAATTCATGTTCTGTTTTAAGAATGGTTAAAGCTAGGAATGTAACGAATGTTCGCATTTGCAAATTTTTCGCTCATTTTTGCTATTTGCATTTGCTAAAATGTATGCGAATATTTAAGACAAAAAAATGTTGTACTTCTTTTACGAAAAAAGTTTGCCATTAACAAACGTCAAAAACACGAAAATTATTTTAAGCCAGCATGAAAAAGATAAATATAGGGTACGTTCGTAGATTCAGCAAATTTATGCAGAAGTTCTGCGAATTTTTTTTGCGTATGCGTGATCAACTGTTGCACATGCTTTGCGACTGCTCAATATCTGTGCATAGTTGGCATTTTTGAATGAACTGCAAACAATTTTTAAGTCGGCAAGTAATTTTATTTAAGAAAGTTGTCATCTCGTCAATGTGAAAGCACAAAAAACTCCTTATAAAAGTTTGCACATTGTGCACATGGCTTGGACGTAGCTGACTTATAAGTAAGGCATTCTTCAAAGCTTTATCAGAAAGCTTTTCTATAAAAAAGTTCTCATAAGCATCAAAATTAAACTAAAGTCCAGCGGTGCTTGGAAATATACCTATTTCATTTTTTGAAAAAGAAAAGGAATTGTATTTTCGGCAGCAGTATTATCTACTTAAGACTAGTCTATTAAAACTTAAAAAAAAGTTTTGAGCACCATTCATTACTTCGTACAAACAAATTTGAATTGCAAACAATATTAACTAGTAGAGATGTGCACGTGAGTGTTTTCTGACTCACGACACGCACGCTCACGCAGAAAAATATTTTACTCACGCACTTTCACGCACGAATGATTTTGAACATTTTCACGATCACGCACGCTCACGAATAAAATATTTTTAATCACGCACGAGTGGCTTACAACTTATCACGACCACGCACGCTCACGAAAAAGTATATGTATAATATAATTTTCATGTTTTTTGGGATGAAAAATAGGTTCTTACATAATATGTATATTATAAATGTGTACATAAATACCTATGTATATATGTATGCTCGTGTTATTGTAAAATTTACAATGTAAATTCAAATAAAGCAAAGTTAATTTAATATCGTTTTAAATATTCGTATTCGCGGATATCATTTTAACTATTCTAATTCGAATTCTCGTATATCCAAAAATTGACATTCTGCACATGTATGTATGTATACATACATAATATAAATGTGAAGGTGAGACGTATGATCAATTAAATAAATGATAACCAAATAAATGAGAAAAGCATATTAAATGAGAAAACATACAAATTACAAAAATTTTTTTGTTACGTAACATTTTCAAAGACTCCCCCGACCATAACAAATCATAACAAAACTCGAACGCCACCCCTCCCCCTACAGCGTTACGTAAAATATGGACGGCCCCTAAAGCAAAAAACATTTTCTGCGGTACAATTCATCAGTAGTATTGTTGACAAAGGCACGTTTGAATCAGTAGTATTTCTTAATTTATACTTCCTAAAGGGTATCTAAGAAACATACATACATACTTACAAAGGTTTATGTATACAAAACAAAATGCTCCGAATTCGTAAAGAATTCGTAACGATTGGTCGACAAAATCTTCCGATTTCGTCACCGAAATATTACCGAAATCGTAACAATTGTTGTATGAAATGGCTACACGACTTCGTAACAATATGTCGGTACGAATTCGTTACGATAAGTCGGTACAAATTCCTAACGACAAGTAGGTACGATTTTTTTGCTTTTATAGCAGAGTACCGCTTCACTGTTATGTTGCTGCTATTGTCGAAATAATTTGCACATACTCACGTTTTTTGATATTTGTTACAATCCTTTTTTTTTATCAACATATACATATTTATTAAAAAAAAATTTCACAAACTTTTACTTATGTACTCAAAAATCAAAGTTTTAATGTTTAAAAAAATTGTTCAGAGAAATTACCGGAATGTCTTAACGAATTCGGTACGACAAGTCTGACTTCAGAAAAAGTGGAAACATTTTGTTTGGGAGTATTCATTATGTTTGTAAGCTTATACTACCATTCATATTACTATACATACATATATGCATTTATTATTATAAAATAATTTATTTCAAATGATTGAATACATTTACATATGTACCTATGCAGGAATGTTATCTCGTGAGAGCGTGAGAATTAGTGCGTGATTATTAAAAAAAAGCTCACGCACGATCACGCACGAGTAAATTTTTTTCAATCACGCTCACGCACTCATGCATGATTAGTTATAATATTTGATTACGAATCACGTGAATCACGCGTGACTCACGCGTGACACGATAAAATCACGACATTTGCACATCTCTGTTAACTAGTCATTGTTGTAGTAAATTCCACGCGAAACAAGTGTCAGTCTTTAATTTCATATACAAACATATGTATGTATCTTTCTGTTTTATGAATTCATGTTTTTAATAAATTAATACATATTTGCTCAATGCAAGACTCAGTTTAAATAAAATGGTATATGTAGTACGTCCATGTATGTAATACAACTTCATGTTCTTATATAAATTTATTTTCATGTGATTTTTAACGTATTGTAATATTTGCATTTGCTTTCGCAAAAATTAAAATGTAGTATTCACATTCGCATGCGCTAAACTGGTATTAGTTACATCCCTAGTTAAAGGCTTTTATATTGAAAAAATTAATGTACTGATTTTTTTTCAATAGTACTGATTTTTTTTCTCTCATGTACTGATTTCTACGATTTCAAAACTGGCAACCCTAATTGAGTCCCATGCAACTCTGGCTTGTACATTACAATTTGTAGAAATTTTCACAAAATTTATGAGCCATGAACCATTATTTTAAAAAGCATTAGAACACATATATATATATATATATATAATATATATATATAATATATATATATAATATATATATGTTTTTATTTTTTATTTTTTTGCTTTCAACCAATTAAGTAATTATTAAATTAAGGCAATATGAAACAGAAAATCACTTTTTAAATTGGCCAAATGTATTGAAAGAAAATTTTTAAATGTAAATATTTCATTTGTTGATCAACCAACCTCTGCTGGGGTTAAATTATACGGTGATAACTCAAAAGTAGGAGACCTCACGCAGTACTTCAAGCCAACGAGGTGGTTGTAGTGAAATAGATCACTGGATCTAGCATTGGATCCAGTCTAGGGATGCCAATCGGGATCGATTTTTGGAAATCCCGGGAATCGGGATTTTCGGGATCACGGGATTTTCGAGATTTGGGGATCTAAATATTTTTCGTAAAATAAATTGTTTTTTTTTTTTAAATAAATATTACTTTAATAACAATTTAATGCATTTGAAAAGGTTTTATGTTCATAATTTATCATTGCACAATTGTCTTTAAAGTGAACAATTTTCTAATAAGAGTATGAAATAAAAATCAAAAGAATTTTTCTCATCTATTTTTAAGTTGATTAATCACGTTTGATGTTAGAGAATTTATAGTGAAAACAATAACTAAATATGAAAACTAGTTTTTGTTTTCAATATAAATGTTTTTCTATTATCTAAACCAAAACGAATATACATATCGGTGGACTTTTAGCACTACCGCTTAAATTGACTTACGAAAATTTTTAGATTCAATTTCATACAAATAAGTTGCAAAAATTGTTGTGTTAAAAATATTATTTATTTATTTATTTAAAAATTTTACAAACATAATAAATTATGCAAATAAAAAGGGGGTCAGGTGCTAACAACAAAGGTTTTCGACCTATGTTAAAAATATATCTACTAACGTTTTTTTAATTGGAATTGATCAACAACAAGTATAACGGTTGTTACATGACTATGACAACGATAATAAGGCTGAACATGCCGAAAAATTAAAAGAAATGTATACACTATTCTAATCAAATTCGATTAATTACGTCTAAAGATCACATTTTTATAGGCACATACATTAAAGTTTGTCTGAGCACTTGAACAGTATTTTTCCTCTACTGAAAAATTTTAAATTCATAAGCTTTTTACTACAAATTCAACAGATACATACATATGTATGTATTCATACGTTCGCTAAGAGGAGTAAGGTTTATGAGTGTACTAGCCTTCAACTGTGCAACTCGAATACAACTATAATTGAGTCGAACTCATTCAGTCGGTCGTTTTTGACTAAAACTATTTATCAAATCCATGTAATTTAAATGGGTTTGATCTTAAGTTTGTATCAAAAACGACCTAAACGGCCTAAATAAGAAACAAAATAATTTTGAACTGCAATGTAAAAAACATACATACACTCTCGACCAGTTTTTTAGACAAAATACTCCGCATTATTCTGTAAATATTTCTCGCTTTTACGTCAACCCGACAACAAAAAGTTTTCACTTGCCTTGTATTGTATTCAACTCCAATTGTAAGGAGGTGTCAATAGTACTCAATTGTTACCGACAAGTAGATAAGAGTAAATGTTTTAGCGTTGAGGAGTCGACATACAGATAGTTATACACTGCAATTATGAATAAATTTCTGCAAGAAATTTCTCCCTTTTCCAACTAGATTTTTTGTTTTCCCTATTATTTGCTACTGTTTGAAATTATTCCCCGGGAAAAATTAATTAATTTCTCATAATATAGAATAAGACGGAATAAATTTGTCAAACTTATGAATTTTTCAAATGTTATTTCCCTTCCAAAGGTAATCAGGGCTATCATGAATAAAATTCCGCGTGAAATTTTTCACGGCGAATAATTGCAACTAATAGCAAGTAGTAGGGAGAAAGGGGAGAAACTTCACGCGGAATTTCATTCATGATAGCTCTGAATATGTTTCTTTTGCTTTCAAAATAATTCTAAAATGTACATATATTGTAGCACCTTTGATGAAAATAACTGTAAGGAAGTAGTTCATTTATTTTGCTCTTGTTGTTAATTTATAAGAAAAATGTCAATAAAAGTCATTAAATTGTTAAAACTTTACGTATAAAATTGTATGGGACTTTTAAATATTATAAAATATACCTTAAAATCAACGAAAATTTGAATTTATAAAGTTTTTATACAAAAATTGCTGAGAAATCCCGAAAATGAAATCCCGGGATTGAATGTTACAAGTCCCGGGATTCGGGATTTGCCAAATCCCGAAAATCTCGGAATTTACGGGTTCGGGATTTCCCGTTTGGCATCCCTAATCCAGTTCTTTTCCGTGGGCTAGGAATTTCACAATTCTAATAAGGTAAAATTAACAGGTAAAAAGTATTGCCCAAAGTTTTACACCATTAAAAAAAAAAAATTAAAATTTGTGATAATGGGAGACCTAAAATTGTTTTATTGTACTGTAGAAGGTTTACTTCAATATTTTTGGGAAGTTCGAAATGAATCTTAAAATTAATTAGTTTAAAATATTTTTGCCCATATTTCATCAATGACTTCCGACTCCATTGAAACAAAGTGTTATTATACCATACTATTTTCTCTCCCAATATTTCTTTACACCCAACAACTTGAAGTGAAACTCACTTAAAAAAAAATTATTTATAAATTATTTTTTATATCTTAACTGCCTTATTCATAAAAAAATATTTCAGATTTATTAAGCGCTTATTTAATATATTTTCTATGGGAAATTTGTCAAATAAACCTGTAATAAACTTAAAATATTTTTTATGAATTAGACAGTTAATTTACAGAACTTATATGTGTATTTATACATGTATACCAAAAATTTAATTTTTACAAAGTATTAGGCCTTCCCAAAGCTTTACACATACATAATTAGTATAGCACTAAGCTTTCCATCCATGGCTTTAAGAGCAATAAATGCCAAGAGAAAAGAGAAAACTTATTTTCACTGTTTCATAAAGTAAACAACGGTAGTTTTTCCCTTGAAATGCATATTTAACAGTTACAGACTTGAAAGCCTCTGAGCTTTAAATCAGTATTGCGGTAAATGGAGCGTTGAGCAAACATTTGTTTCAAAAAAACGGTGGAAAATCGACGCGTTCAGAAAAGAAAGGCCAATAAAAACCGCAATTTCTGGTCTTGAAATTTTAACACAATAACTTTCTTTACCAACAAAAAAAAAAAAAAAAGAATTAAGTGAAACTAAAACATAAGTACCTACCTACCTATACTAGGAAAATTTTATAGTAAATAAAAATATGTAGTGGGACAACAACAATAAAAGAAAACTCTAAAAAGACGGGGAAAAGTTATTGAAAAATGTACATACCAGTACATTACATTTGAATGAATGTGTGCACATATGCGTGTATGTGTTTGTATGCACGCATGGCAATGTGAGTTTTACTTCTGTAAAAAAGTTTTCTAATATGTACACATGTACTACATACCTACATACATACAAACATACATATATGTATGTATGAAATAATGTAAAAAATTGTTCTTCTTAATTAAAATTGAATTAAGATTTTTTTTATTAGGATTAGAATTTAAGCAGATAACGCGCAAAAAATTTTTGTTGCTAACGTTCAAGTTGTTAAACAAACAAAAAATAAATGAACACAAATAATAATCGAATTTAATATTTAGCAAGACAAAAGCAAATAAAGAATAGAAATAAAACCACGTGAAAAGTGATACAGATGATGACCAAACAACAAAAAAAAAAATCTGATGCGATTAAACTTGAAAAGCTGGAGAGAGAACTGTTTCATTACGAATGTTCACTCAATTGATTTTTTTTTCATTCAAACAAACTTTATTTACAATGTCATAAATTTGTAAAGATTTTTTAGGCAGTTGTTTGGTAACCAGAAACTAAAACATGGGATTTTATTTCAAAAGTTACAATGAAACTGTAATGATTTAAAATTTAAACTTTAAATGAATTTTAAACGATGGTTGCAACATTTCAAAGTCGATAATTAAATTAGTTTTCAGGTTTCACAAAAAAACCCCAGTTGATACCAAAAAAAAAAAAAAAATACTGGCAAAGTTTATTGAGAGTAACAGTAATGATCCCCCGGATCATATGTTCCCGGCACAGTGGAAATTCAATGCTTTTACCGTTCACCAATGGACGTATGGTAAAGTGGTCGTTATTTTGTTTTTTTGTTTGAAGAAAAAATATACAAAAAAATTTCATAGCGATAAGTTACTATAATATCTTATTATATCTATTAAATTATTTCAAACATATACTTACACTGAAAAGAAAACTAAAAACAAAAAACAAATGGGCTTGGGAGCCAACTTTGAGGGGCAGACACACCCCCAAAAACACAACTTGTCGCTATGCAATTTTTTTGTATTTTTTTTATACATAAAACTGAACCGATTTGGGGGGAGCGAATATAAGAAATCAAAAAATAAGTAAATTTATCCATACAACTAACCCCCATTCTTATGTACATACTAGTGATGTAACGAATGTCAGTTTTTGACATTCGCGAATACGAGTGCGAATACGAATATTTGAAACGATATTCGCGAATACGAATACGAATATTTCATGTGAAATTTATAGACATTAAATTCGGGCTCTGCTTACGCCTGCAATGTGAAATATTAAAAAATTGTTATGAAAAAGAACTTCATACTCCTGTTGGCGTACTTTAAAGTTAATAAAAAGTACCCAAAATTTTAATGATCGTCAGTAAATAATATTTGAAAATGATACAAAGCACAAATTTCTATAAAAAAAAAAATTAATGTATTTGTACAAACTAAAATTTTTATCCATTTATTTAAATTTAGTTTAGGATTTATCCATTTATTTATTTAATTTTTTTTTTTGGAAAAATATTCGTGTTCGTATTCGCCTGAATTTGACGAATACGAATGCTTCGTATTCGCATGAAAAATGGCCGAATATTCGGCAATTCGAATACGAATACGAATATTCGTGCATCACTACTACATACATAAGTACTAGAGGTGAGCACGAAACATTTGCTTATTTAATCTTCATGATGTGGGTACATTATTGACTTGTTCTCTTTTTTATTGCTCTTGCTTTTATTTCAACACTAAAATTCTTATTCCTTTTTAACAAAAGCATGCAACTGCATTTGTTTTGCAGCCATGCAAGGACATTATTTATTTTAGTGTCAAAGAAAACTTTACTATTTCATACCAATTGACAATAGTGTCCAATGATAAAAAATACTGTTTATAGTGTGACAATATTACACATATGAAAGAAAAAGCAAATAACGTAGATTATTTGAGCGATTTAGTTCGCATGTGATGCTCCTCTAACCTTTATAATTTATTAATTTTACACTTTAAAAAGTCGTATTGTCACCAGGAATAATTATATTATCACGATAATTTTTTCTTGATTTTATGGTTAAGCAATTGTCTATATGCATTTCATTTCCGGTTATGGAAGTCGTCAGTAGACTTCAATCCAAAAACTTTTTTAATTTTTTTTAAACAAAATTCGTTGTTTATAGTAAGACTCTTAATACGTTATTGAGAATAACAATATACAGATATAATAAATTTTAAAAATCTTTACAAAATAATACCATTTTTAGACACGCAAAGTTTACTTTGCAAAGTCTTAATTCAGCTGTGTGAAAGACAGAGGCATGAATACTCTCTTTCTGTCTTTCTCCCAGCTGAATTAAGACTTTGCAAAGTAAACTTTCCGTCTGTAAAAACCTCATTATTCGGCTTTGGAAAATAAAATAGAATGCTTAACCATAAAAACAAGCAAAATTTTTCAAATTAAATAAAGACCTTTTTATGTCAAATAAATATACGAGTATTAAAATAATTATTTTATTTTTCTTTTTTGCTTTTTAATACTTTTATTGTTGCCCATTGATATAACAACAATGGCCGCAGCCACTTGGCTGATATTATATCTTGCACCTAACAGAAACAATTTTAAAGCTACAAACGAAGATTTCCATTACTCAAAATCAGTTTATTTTATTTAGTAAAAAAAATTGTTACCAACCCTGTATTTGTATGCAGAAATCGAATATCACTTAAGCCCCGTTCAGACTATTATACAGGTATTAATACTTTCATCACATTTTACGATACAGAAATCTAAATACATTCGTTGCGACTGTCAAAAAATCTAACGTAAAATCACATATTGTGTTCAGACTATCACACTTCAAATCAAATGTGTAATACAAGTAGAAAACAAAACAGCTGTTCAATGAAAATGTCTGTGCTATTCATTTACTAGCGGCGGCAAAGCGGTTTCATGCAGTCGGGGACGTGCCGACACTTGAAAAAGTTCAGCAGTTAAAAATATTCTATGTAAATAACAGAAAAAAATTTAAGAAAAGATATTACTAAAACGTTAAAAAATTACGTCAACGAAATATACTTCCATACGATTCACTTATTCAAAATGTTGTGCCGATATACATATGACAAAACATTACATCAATGACGACACGCTATCGGCGGCGAAACAGCCGACTTGGAAGTTTGGTTTGTGTGAAAATGCAACCCTGATCTAATGAAAAGTATTATCGTTTAGAAACTTTTCTAAAAACGAAAAAGTCTTATGGGATGTCAAAATTTGTATCGTATTATTTGCCACTTTGATGACATTTTGAGGTCAGACTATCACACTTGCACGTATTATTTGAATTTTTGACAAGTATAAATACAAAGTATAATAGTCTGAACGGGGCTTTAATTGGCACTAAAGCTCGAACAGCTGATTTATATGGTTATTAATCTTGCACGTTTAATTGAATTTTAACAAACAAAGTTCATTTCATTTCTTATTTTAAAACCCGATTTGTTAATATAACATTATTGATATATTCCGAAAAGTTTCAATAACTGTCATGACACTTTCCACAGATTATGATTATTCCGTTCATATTGTTAAGGCTCAGTTAGCTGACTGTAATGTAATGTAACTGCAACGTAGGAAACGGCTGATCAATATTTTTATATGAAAAGTATGTTACGTTACATTACATCTCTATAACCATTTTCAGCTCATCTGTTTCCTACTGCTGCAGTTACATTACATACATTACAGTGGGCTAACTGTGCCTTTATTCTGCCACGTCAAAAAATTCCGCAAGTGTTATAGGACCTAATGTCTCTAAGATACTACCCCCAGGGGAGTCTATTTTTGACTACGAGTGTGGCAATCCCGGGGCCCCAGCTAGAGTAATGTGGCTTTTTCCACTGACGGACCTTTGGCTCATTACTCGTAAAACTTATGTGTTACTACCCGATCTCTGGAAACAGAGCAAAGGATGTGCACATATTTATAAAAGGAAAACAAATATTGTACGCCCGTTGTTGTCAGTTAGGTGCAGCGTCACCTAGAACTGCGCCTGAGTTCAAAAGACGATAGAGATGAAGCCCTTGTGGTGGAACTTCGAGGTCTCACCAGAGGCTACTTCTGGTGCCACGGGTGCCGGTTGCCCGACAGCTGAGCTGCTTAGAGATAAATGCATTGCGGTTGTCAAAATTTCTGTGCTAAAATGGTTTTTCGTCCTGGATATGACCCCAGGGCACTCTCACATTTGTGTCGGATCGTAGTAGGCACAGGATCTTGGCGGTGAGCCTCTCGCGTAAGTGGTCCTCGCTGCTCTGAAGTTTTGAGTGCATGTAGCGGTCGTCAGTTTCCTTTGCTAAAATGCCGAGTTCGTCCTACCCCACGGGGTTAAAGGGATGATTTTGGTATGTGTGGAGTAGGCACTGGTTATTTGGCGACACAGGCATGCGTTCATTATGGATGAGTGGTTAGCTGTGCCGACAATGGTTGAGGAATTTTCTTGGGGACCTCGCTAAGGTGTATACACAACACCATAGCGTGGAAGCCGGAGAATTATCGTGGTGGCTGTAGTTGCTACCAAAATCGCTGGTAGAATAGTATTGGCTTCCCAGTGTGAAATCAATGCTAGTGGTTGGTCTGACGCGGTCAGCCAGACACTATTCTAGGTGCTATTGCCATTCAACAGAGCTGCTATGGGCACGGACATAGCAGCAGAGTTTAGATAGCTCAAAGTACCTCAGCAAGGTACTTGAATATAGAACAGGGATAACTATATTCATAGATTGCAACCTACGTGCCTTATGGAGTGGGCCATAGGTTCATTCTAAAAGGGTGCATGGGGGCGTTGGTCTGGCGTCTAACTCACACCCGGTGCTTTAGCACACGTGAGATTAGGCCGTAATGGCAGGTACTCACGTAAAGCTATTGCACATCTGTCTCTAAGATAATATTCCGGACTACAGACGACTTGTGTTTTTTTCCGTAGTGTTTCTTCTTTGCTTATCCCTGACTGTTAGCTGCCAAATAATATTTTGTTGAGTGCAAAAAGGCCTGGTTTTGAAATATCTTAAAAGTTTTTCTAACATGAATTTTTCAACTCGTTTATTTATTTATTCACTTATTTATTTGTTTTATTTATTTACATCTTAATTAACTTTTAAATGCGGCTGCAATGAAAATTCAAAATTGCTGAATAAAAACGGCAGGTAAATTGCTTTAAAAATACCGTACACACACAAAAAAGAACAACAACAACAACAACAACCAGTCAAGTGTAAACAAATTAAGCGTAAGTAAATAAACAACAACAAGAGCAAACTGGAAAATATGTAAAAAAGCACTTTAAATATAATCTGGTAAATTGGTATCAAACAAAAGCATAGAAAAATCACAATAACAAAAAGGAATGATAAAACAACAACATCAATGAAAAATTAATACACTAGATATACTACATATATACATATACACATACATATGTATGCATGTATATGTGTGTATGTAAGAATGTAGCAACAATTGTTTTATTTCATCGAACACTTATGAAAACCTTTGAAGTCTATTCATTCATATTAAGTACACCCACATGTGTATACAGTGTTGGACAAGAATATAGCAGCCACACTTTGGGCGTCATGGTTAATATACTTAAATATATTTAAAAAATAAAGGAACATAGGTTACATATATTAATTGCTTATGATTTTTTTTTTTTTTTTTGATAATTTAAAACTATAGGCCGTATATAAAAAAAATTAATATGTTTTTCAAGTGAGCTTTAGTTAACATTGGTGTGGAATTTTTGTTTTAACATACAGTTCCAAGACCAAATAATATTTCTTTTTCTAGTACAACAATGAAAAAGTAATTAAACCAACTTTTCATTAAAAGCAATTTTTAATGTCAATGGAAAAATTAATTGAATTTGCACTTTTAAGCAAATAAATATTATCAATGGAACTTTAACATATCGCACACTAAATTATAAACAGCCACAATTCAAAAAATTCTAGATGTAGAGGAGTGGCGAAAAACTGTTTATACCGTACAAATGACGCAAGTATACAACATAAAAATAAGTACATATAACGGTATTTTATATTGTTCGGGAAGATTGTGTTGCAAAAGAAATTTTCCAAGTCATTCGAAATTCGTTCAGTGAACTTTTTCATGAAAAAAACAAAACCATTTTGATAATTATGAGTTTTGATTGTTTATGATTTAGTGTGCGGTATGAAAAAATATTAATTTGAAATAAAGAAAATATTTCTAAGTTTTTTGTTGATTTAAGAAAATAAATCTCAAAAAACAAAAAGTTCCAATAAAGCGAAAAATATTTGCTTAAGGTTGAATATTTGTATCGCACGTTTTCTCAAAATTAATATTTATATTTGTGTTTAAAAACACATTAATATTTATTAGGGATGTAACGAATGTTCGCATTCGCTTTCGCATTCGCAAATTATTGGCTTACTTTTGCTATTTGCATTCGCTAAAATGTATGCGAATATTTGAAGCGAATACTAAAGGCAAAAAAGTTTGTATCAAAATGAGACCAAGATCCAGCGGTGTTTGGAAATATTTTCCGTTTTTTGAAATAGAAAAGGCAGTGCTTGATTTGCTCGAAAATATTTTCTATTTAAGACTAGTCTGTTCAAACTTTTGAAAAATGTTGAGCACAATTCATTACTTCGTACAAAAAGTTTAAAATGCAAACACTATTAACTAGTCATTGTTTGTTGTAAATTCCATGCGAAACAAGTGTCACTAATATTATTCCGCATGAAAATACTACTTCTGCAACATTTTTTATGAGCAATTCATTCCAAATATTTTTAATATGAATTGGGAAGCATTTCACATTAAATGTTGAACAGAGTACCAGGCTTTAGGGCCAAAGCACGAATGGGTTGATTGCCTAACATTTTGTAAACTTATTTTTTATTATTATTTATACTAATTTTAATAAAGGGCCTAATTTCATATATCTTTTTTTGTATTTTTAATAAATTAATAAATATTTGCTCAATGCAAGGCTCAATTTAAATATAATGCTATATATAGTACATATGCATATGTACATAATACAACTACATTCTCTTATACAAATTTATTTCTAAGTGATTTTTGAACGTATTGTAACATTCGCATTTGCTTTCGCATTCGCATTCGCTTTCGCAAAAATTAAAATGTGTTATTCACTTTCGCATTCGCTAAACTGGTATTCGTTACCTCCCTAATATTTATTATTAAGGGGAATAGCGCCCTGAACATCACTGTAACTGACACAACAGATAATACAGTAGTATGCCGCATTAACTAACGATTCATTAGCGGCCTGTCCCACGATGTCACTAGAAATCGTTCGTTCGAATACTTATATTGAAAACAATAACAAATTTTCTAATGTTATTGTTGTTTGCAATACAAGTTGTCGATAGAACGTTTCCTGGTGATATCGTGGGAAAGACCTTAAATCCCTTTTACATTACTTGCAAAAACAGTAAAAGCAAATAAATATATTCTTAGTTCACGTTCAATAAACAAAAACTTTATAAATCAATCGAATAGTGATGTCATGCTTATAAAAAGATATATAAAAATTCAACAGCAAAATATAATAGATTCAGTTAAGTGCAACTTTGACTCACGCACGAATTGTTCCGTACGGACACTAGATATGTAATAGTATACGAACTTTAGTTTTGGCATTAAAAAAAATCATAAACTCCATCAACCTAAGCCTACTGTGTGTGGTGTCAGTCAGTTGATGCAAATTTCAGCTTTATGTACTCAGTTATCAGTGCAAATGGAATATGGGAATTGTTTTGATTAATCGTATTACAATTTGCTGAAATAATTTTTTTGTAATTAAAGGTCAAATTTTCAACAGTCTTGCCATTGTTGTCTGTTCTTTACTAAGCCAATGCGAACAGATTTGCATACAATATAAAGCTAAGACACTGCTATCCTACCGATTAAACGTCCGATGTTATTGCACGATTGTAATTTTGCCGAATTTCGTCGAAGACTGAAGTTTAAGACCATAGCAAAGTTTAAATAAAATCCTAGCAGGGAAAGTATAATATTGCAATGTACATACGTACTTATGTAGTGAAGAACAACGGGTGTGGTTATTATTATGTATATATGTACATACTGGACCCCTGCAAAAGACCACTTACAAGAACTTTTAAGACATGAGGGATTTTTCAAATGCTTTACGAAACGAATCTTCTGAAACGAACGCTAAACAACACTCTTGGCAAGACATTTATTTCAGTTATTACAAGTATAGGAGTAAAGAAGAAAATACTTCGTGATGCTTGCTTCTTCATACGCATGGGCGAGTATACATACGCACACACGTTGTGTGTATGATCTTTTTTTATGCGCACATACAAACGTACACATGCATTGACATTAGTTGTGTGCGCTTGCTTTGAAAAAAAACGACAACACACGCACACACTCACACGTACAATATGAAAAATAACAAGCATACACGCATCAACACTACTTCTTTTGATTGTTTGTTATGCACAAGAAGTCTTCGCGAAATCTCTTTTAAATACTCATACACAAGAACAACAATACTTCTATCGTGCTTCGCTTATTAAACGACAGCATTTATTATTGGTTTAGTATAATACATGCCATGAGAATACATTTAAAAAACAAAACGTATTTACATATCAGACTGCCCTCTAGTCAGTCTAGAACCATATGTCTCTATGCCAACACTATTTTTTCTCTAGCGACAATTGCACTAGTTGAAATGTTGACAACTTTCCTTTTATGCGCGAGGGGAGATACATTAGAGACAAGAGTTCAAATGTATTTCTGGTGCCATTGTCAATGAACGCGTCAATAGTTGAATTTTCTTTTGTATTATGCTGTGCAATAATTAAAAAAAAATACATATGTATGTATGTGTTTAAATTTGTTACCCAAAATCTTTACAAAATTGTTGACCAGGGTCACTAAAATGTACTAGTAAATCTTAGTTTCAAATGGCTCCATGTGGTCGTAAGAGAATAGTGCTAAAGTCTATTGGTAGATTTTGAATGAAAACCCTATGTTGTGTGTCAATAGGCGACTACATTGGGTGGTGTATACTTAGTCAGTATTATTATTGACAATGTCACTAGTAAATCACTACAATTTTGATATTGACATCGAGCGAGGAAATATCGATATTGTAGACTAGAGCCCCTTAAATTTACTAGTGACTCTTTGGTGCCAATGTCTCCATATGGTCCCAAAAGAGTTACTTAATCAGTAGTGCTACAGTCTAGTCGTGGATTTTCAATGGCAAGCTAATGTTAAATGTCAATAGATAATTACATTGGCTGGGGTACACCTTGTCAGTAGTGCTACTGACAATGTCACTAGTAAATCACTACAATTTCACTATTCGCATTTCCTGCAGGGTTTTTACACAGGCCACTAGTACATAAATAAATATCGAAAACCAACAACAATTACTGTATCGAAGATACACAGAAAAGTTTTTTTTAATGTAAAAGCATTTTGCAAATTAATGCGCATTTACATAAATCCATCGTCAAAGATACAAAAAGACGATGACATTGACACTTGCGATGGAATGGATGGATAGTGTTGGTAATAAAAGGGGGAAAAAATTCAAGCAAATATCTTCACACTAACATTAACTTACATACATACATATGTATGTATGTATTTCTGTAGTTGTATGCATGTGACACGTTGCAAGATTAATAGAATTTTATAAAGAAAACTTTCTACCACAAAAACAATAACAAAAACATTGAAGGACTACAAAACGTTGCAAGAAGAAAAATATATGCATATAAAGGTATCAGCTTAGAGGTCATGTTTAAAACGAAACGAGCAAATGGTTTTATTGACATGTCCTTCATCGTCATGTGCTTCTTTAACAACTTTATTGGACGTGCGTGTGCGTGCTTGTGTACTTTTGTGTGCAAATAAGAATCGCTTTAGTCAGTTTTTTTGGGATAAATTTTATTTTTATGTTCAAATAGATATAAAGTGTATTTAAATGAGATGTATCTATAATATTTTTAAGATAGTGGAGAAAAGTATTTACATACACATGCACATATTATTACCTAATTTACATTAAGCATTTTTTTCATGAAATTAGTTGCATGAAAACTTTTTATTTTTCAATAGGAGGCCTCGAGGAGCAACTTATATCAAAAAAGTTGTAAAAAATGCATCAGATATTCAATCTACGCCCTTTTTTACATAAAATTCTCTTTTATAGCGATGCAATTATCAAATAGAAAAAGTTGCGTGCAACAAAATTCATGAAATTTCATGAAAAAACGCTTAATGTAAATCAGGTATATGTATTTGTAAAGGGATATTTATGACAGTGAGTGTTGCGTGACAGACACATGTGTATATAGAACTTTAAATTGTAAAAAATAACACAAAAAATTAGATTTTAATTTTAATTTGAGATTTATTTGCTGGTGGTTCAGCGTTGTCTATATATTTCATCATCAGTAGACTTCAACCACACATTTTGAATAGTCACAAACCTCTTATCTTATGAACAGACTTTCAAGAACTATTTGAGAATTCACAAATAATAATATTTTTTGAAAATCACAAAAGAAAAATATTATTATTTGTGAATTCTCAAATAGTTCTTGAAAGTCTGTTCATAAGATAAGAGGTTTGTGACTATTCAAAATGTGTGGTTGAAGTCTACTGAAGATTTGTTACAGCAGCAATGAAATATATAGACAACGCTGAACCACCAGCAAATAAATCTCAAATTAAAATAAACTTCTGACAATACGTCGAATAATAAATTTCTTAAATATTAGATTTTAATCCAAAAACAAACAAACAAAATCGAAGGATTTGAAAATGATTTCGGGTATATTTTAGGACTATTTTGCAGACAGAGCTACATACACATGTATGTACATATGTATGTATGTATGTATGTATGTATGTATTTATGTATGTATGTATGTATCTATTTATGTATGTATGTATGTATGTATGTATGTATGTATGTATGTGTGTATTTATGTATATATGTATGTACATATGTACTTATGTGGTGAATAAAACCAAATTTTTTCATCAATTTCTATTATTTATTTTTATAAAGTTTACATTGCAAAGGTCTTGAGTTTATTGGAGAGAAGAGAAATTCGAGTAGAATGGGTACATATTTTAATGTGCCAGTACATTTCTTAATTTGCATTGTTCTTTATTCTTTTCTTTTGCCCCCTTCATTATGCACAGTTACTTTGTAGAATATTGAAAATCTCTTAAAGTAAAGTGAAAGAGATTTTACAAGACTTTGCCGAAGTAAAAATTTTGCGTGTGCTAAAGAGCTCTAAGCCACAAATAATAGAAATTAATGAACAAAATTTTGTTTAATTCATTACATAGTTCTGCTTGCAAATTAATCATGTTTAATTTGATTAATTAATAATTAATTATTAAAAAGGCCATGACAAAGCAATTGTATGAACATTAGTTTTTTTATTTTTGTTTCAGTTTACATAAAAAAAAAAATAAATAGTTGTTGCTTGAAAAACTATTAAGCTTGCATTTCAGTTTGGTTGTTAAATTATTGTCAGATATTTGCCAGACTTTTTATTATATTTGTCAGATGTGCAAAGTTAGTGCATCTATTAAATGCCATCATTGTCAGAGGTAAGGTTAGGTTACTCTGGACCTCTCATATACCAGGATTGATCCTTTACAACAATGACTCCCACAGATTTAACAAACCTTAGCAGTTAAAGACTCCGAAAAATGTGATCACGACGACATTTATATCTTGTGCGGTTTCGAGCCGACCAGTGGCACAGCAGATATTCTACACTCTCAATTACCACGGATTCTTTACATTTCCTGCAGATACCGTCAAGTATTTGTCCTATTTGAAAGGCATACGAGGCCATCCAGCAGTCTTTCGTTAATACTCCCCACTAGAAGTCTACAGTTGCTTTTAGTAAGTAATATAAGGTATTTAGTCGATTTGGGATCATAGGAGCTCCACATGATTTTAGAAGTTTTGCAAATTTTCGTCGCAAGCCAACCTTTATCCACTTCTTCCTTCATCTTATAGTCTATGATACCTTTCATGTGTTGAATTTATTTCCGAACATATACCATTTCCTGTACAGGTAATTGAATTCCCCTTTTGGCTAGTGTATTTTTCATTTTGTTTCCCTCGATTCCCATGTGTCTACGGACAGAAACTACATGTACTTGTCTACCAGCACGCAATATATTTAGGGCACTCCTACACATGAGCACAACCGAAGAGTAGTTTTGGTCTGCTGAAATGATGAATGAATTGCTGATTGACTGCCTATATACATATCCACATTCATTATTTGAGGAGTGAAAGCTCATTTTGCAGCATAAATTTCCGCCTGGAAGATACTGCGGTACTCAGGAAGTTCATGAGACTCCTCTCTCCATTTTTGAACCAACAGTGAAAAAGTTGAAACAATAACCACTATAGTTAGGTTAGGTTAGTAGGCTGCTGGTAAGGAAGGGTGAAATTTAGAGTCCAGCTCACTTGGGCCCAACACAATGATACCTTTTGAGCTACCTGTGAGTTAAAGATAAGATAGTGAGAGAGGGTGATAGGGAAAGGTGAAGGAAGAGATAAAGGAAAGCTTCATTCTTTTACAAATCTGCTTTTTGCACGATTTTAATAATGCAGTGTTGCAGCGCCTCTGCTCTCAATGAATCTTATTAAACTATGGAAGCCTTGTTTATTAGCCATTTTTATTGGTTATTTTACTTCGCTGATGATTTTGCTACACAATACCGACGAAGGAGGGCACTGTAATCTTACATTAGGATTGGCATCTGCTAAGCCCGGTGTAGTAGTGATCAGTACCTTATGCCTGCATCTCTAGAACTTTTCTTACAACAGCTGATACAAAGGACACTAATGCACATCAGAAAAATGTGTGGTGTTGTTAATTTAATGACTGTCGGAGACCAGGATCGAACCCAGGACCTTCGGTTTTGCAGTCAACGTGCTAACTACTTCAGCCAATGCCACCCCCAACCGCTAAAGTTAAGATCTTTAGGATAGCCTTTTTCCCTTATAGTGAGCTTTGGTTTAGCGAGAAAATTCATTACTGGAATGATATAGTACAAGCTACACTACATGTTTTCCTCACTTACTATAATACAGTGTATCATAGTTTAATTTCATTGCAACACAGTTCATTGTAATAATTAACAGAACGCTTACTTTATAATATTTAAAGGACACACTTTTATTTTTATTAATGAATTATGTTAAATTGTTTATCTAATTTTTCGACCTTTTTTATATGTTCAATGAAACTATTTTTTAAGCTTTAGGTCAGTAAGGGCCATTATTACAACTTAAAGATTGTTAAAAGTAGGATTTTATCGGACGTACATATAAGAACTTTATCATTTGCAAAATTTTACTTTAATCTAAAGTGAGCGATAAATTACAGGCAAATTTATCCTACCTAGTAAATTAAATCCAATTTGCGACAATGGAAAGCTTTTTATACGTCCGATAAAATCCTACTTTTATCTATCTTTAAATTGTAATAATGGCCCTAAATGTTATATATTTTTAGTTTTTTATCGATATTTGTTAACCTTTGGTTAACTTCTTCTTTTATTTTTTGGTAATTAGTTTGTCTTTTTTTTTCTTTTTAATCAGAAAAAAAATTTTTATTTTAAAATAAGAATAATCCTGAAGAAGTTAAACAAAGGTTAACGAAATATCGATAAAAAACTAAAAATATATAACATTTACTGAACTAAAGCTTAAAAAATAGTTTCAATAAATTATGTTGTTATAGTAAAATTAAAGACATAAAGAAACACATAAATTGAGGAATGTAAAATAGTATATAAGCAGTCATAATGTTAAATAAAATAAGACTTTAATTTGTGAACATAAACTGGCAACAGCTTGCCTTGTTTCCTATTAAATTCTCAAAACTTTTAGCACCTCTTTTTAGCGCCTAATGATAAGCTCGACTCCCTAAAAGCTGTATAAAATAACCAAGGGACTATAGGGCCACACATTGACTACTACACGTTAGGGCTAACCTTTGAATCCTGCACCTTCACGCATTACATGGCGATCTTTCCTTTGTAACATTACATGGTGATCCTTCCTTTGTAACATTACATGGCGATCCTTCCTTTGTAACATTACATGGCGATCCTTCCTTTGTAACATTACATGGCGATCCTTCCCGTCAAACATTACATGGCGATCCTTCCTTTGTAACATTACATGGCGATCCTTCCTTTGTAACATTACATGGCGATCCTTCCTTTGTAACATTACATGGCGATCCTTCCTTTGTAACATTACATGGCGATCCTTCCCGTCAAACATTACATGGCGATCCTTCCTTTGTAACATTACATGGCGATCCTTCCTTTGTAACATTACATGGCGATCCTTCCTTTGTAACATTACATGGCGATCCTTCCCGTCAAACATTACATGGCGATCCTTCCTTTGTAACAACCAGCAATTTACCGTGACCAAATTATTCGTACAACATCTGTCCTGTTGCCCTGGGTCGGATAATGGATTTGTACGCCGCATTCACTGCAGTTGGTTTTATTGGTTTAAGGTCCAATATTTTTTTTTATAAGAGAAGTGAACATATCCTACGCATGTAGGAACCCGAAATACCTCATTAAGACCACTTTGTGCCTTGTTATTTTTTATTTTTTTTATTTTTTTTTTTTTTTTGTAAAGTGTAATGTCGAAAACGAAACAAAAACAAATGAGCAACAAAGTAACACAAATCACATCTGTTGAATTTAATTAGAGAAAACAATAACAATAGACAGCTGCATTCAAAAACCAAAACAATTTAATTGATATTTTGCACACAAAAATATACCAGGCAGAGGCACAATACCAGGCAGAGGCACACAGTGGGAAATATAAGAGGAGAGTACAGGCTTCATTATCTTGAATTTTTATTACATATTTAAAAGTTTTATAGTCTACGATTATCTAATTTTTTTCATATCTTACAATGTACTGTACATAAACATTGTCACACACACACACACAAATATACTCATTAACATTTAATAAATTCCCCCAAACATTTTTTTTGGAGGTTTGAAGTAGAATGTAGCGATAAAAGTTTTAACTTTGATGAGAGGTGAAACAGCAGTAAGGAAATTTCAACTTTTTATCGCAGCTAATGTGGCAATAACCATTATTTATTTATTATACAGTATTAGAGAGGCCTACGGGTAATAACTTTTTGTAGGTTATTGAGTTCAGGATTTTAAGTGAAACAAAACTTGGTTTTAGTATGAAAGCTACACTCGTATCATAATATTCGAGTAGCATAAAATTTTTTCCGATGTCCTATTTCATACTAGATTCATATATACATTAGGGATATATGTAACTATTTAACAATTTTTATCAAAATTGGCATAGCACAGTCCGATAGGGCATAAAAAACTATAAGGGAACGTATATTTATTTTTTCGCTAAGGTCAAAAAAGTTCACACACCAACCGCGATGGAGTTTTTTTTTCTTTTTGGTTAAGAAAAATTAATACTATGTTTATACAAAACAAAAAATAAATAAATAAAAAACACTGTATAAAATTATGAATATTGAATATTGCATTAAGAAGCCCTCGAAATAATTTTAGATTATGTAAAATAATATTATTGTTAATTCAAGTCTGTGCTTTAAGTGTTTAGAAAAACCAATTCGTGCGTGAACTTTTTTGAGAAAAATTACAAAAGATTATGATTTTCTTGGTTATGGTACTATGCCAAAAAAAATTAGTTATACCCCTAATATACATACCATATGTGCTGAAGAAAGACACAGTGGCATAGAAAATACAGTATTTCCCCCTACAGTTTAAGTCCCGGCCTTACTTTGTTGCCGAGAGGGGAATTGGGAATCGACTGAGGCTTACATTTTATGTACTTAAAATTGATTTCGTTCTTTCATTCGTTACTTCAAGCCTGAAGCTACGAGGCTGGTTACTTATAACAAAAAAAAAATTCACAAAAAAAGTTTCTTTGTGTCAAGGCATTTTTAACTTTAAAGAATATAATCAGAAATTGCTGCAAGAAAACTTACATCATCGAAACTGGAAGTGATTTAACTTTTGTAGTCTAACAACAGTGAAACTCTTTATATACCTGGTCAGATGATTAGAAGCACTTTTTATGTGTGTGTTTTTCTACCTTGTTTGATATCTGCCTAAATTCCCCATTATAAAAATATAAAAAACAATGGCAAGACTGTTGTAAATTTAGAGATGGTGAAACTGAGCTTTCATTACAAAAAAGCTTTCAGCAAATTGTAATACAATGAATCAAAACAATTCACATATTCCATTTACACTAAAAACTGAGTATATAAGGCAGGAATCTAAATCAACTGACACCCCACGCAGTGGACCAAACACAAAGAACGCGATGAAATTGCAGTGGCCTTCGAAAACAGCTAGTTGTTCCGTTCTACTACAGTTTTTCGGAATATTTACAATTACCTTTTGTGTTGTTTGTTCATTAATAATTATCACATGTAATTTGGCTTACAAAGCGATACGAACTTTAGCCTAATCAAATCATATATAATAATACATAAATATATTAAAAACATAAAAAGTCCAATATAATTTGTAATAAGTGCCAAACTATACTAAAAACTACATTCCCATAATATCTTAGGTACATTCGTTAACATGTGTAGTAATCTTTATTTTACGATAAAATTATTATAATCAGAAATAATTTCTTAATCAGGCTTAAGTTCAGTAATTTCAATTCTTATTGAATGAAATATTTTTATTAATTAATGTGAGTTTCTAAAGAAGAGAAGAAAAAGTAAACTAGACTTTATTAGCTGGGGAAAATACCTCATATATAATTATTATAATTTGCCAATTTTGATTTTTCGAAAAAAAAAAAATCATACCTTAAAAGTGGTTCTACTCAAAACTATTTTTTTCCACTTACGCTACTTTATGTAGCGGGTGGCCACAGATTTATTGTTAATTTTTTCTAAATGTCAACTACGTTGCTTCTTTTTATTATGGAGTTTGACAGTTGCACCTACATAGCTGGTCCGATATGCGCAACATGATGTTTGTTGCTGCTATTCTGCCTGACGAATATAAATATGAAATGAAACTCAAAGGAAAACAGTAAAAATATATAAAAAGCCAAGTTAATACCACTATAAAAGTATGCAGCGTATAATTTAACAAACACCATTATAAAATAAGTGCTCGTATTTCTATACACAAATGAAATTAAAAACAAGTATTTGTTCTGACAATCGGTTATGACGAATATTATACACGCTAAAGCAAGCTACGTTACATTTACTTGAAGGTTATACGAGCATGTTTATTTTTTTGACTTTCCAGTTTCAATACAGTCGCAGTCTTTTTTTTTTTTTGCTAAAAAAGTTTGCTGTTGATCAGTTCTGTTCTAAAAAACATTTGATTTCGAAGGTTTGCTAACAATATCAAAAGTGAGCCGAAGGACTAGAGTTGTGACAAAGTTCATTTTATTGAATCGTTCATATTGATCCGAACGATGAAATAAACTAGTTCATTCACTTCGTTCATAATTCATCGTTCTCTATTTACTCTGCAGAATGATTGAACGAAAGATCAGATTTGTTTTCTTTTTGTTATTCTGAACGATTCTGATTTTTCAGTTTCGAATCATCATAAGTAATCTTGTTGACTCATATGTGCTCTTTAGCGATACATTCTTTATTATCTTAATTCAAGCCGTCAACGTATGACAATCGAATTAAAACATAATTATGCTGGGAGCATAATAAGTACCATATCACAAAGCTTCGTAAGACTAATAAGCGCCCAAACTATTGAGTAAAAATCTTCCTAAAATATCTTTATTAAGTTACTTTTTTTCAAAAAAAAAAAAAAAATATAATTTTCCAGCTCTGGAACCATATCTTAGATTTTTTGTGATCGTTAATATACATTTCTCTCTAAAATTTAAAAAATGCTTCATAAACAAAGAAACAAATATAAGAAAATAGGGAAAACAAATTATATACCAAAAAAATTTGATTTTTCCAGCTCTGGAGCTGTGTTTTTAATTTTTCTTATTTTTATACCAAATAATCTCTCTCTAAAATATAAAAAAGTTTTAATTTATAAAGAAAAAGAAAAACTTAATTATACTTAGGTTCTTCCATATACCACAAAAAGTTCAAGTCTCCCAACCCTGGAATAATTCTTTCGAATTTTTCTGATTTCTTATAAAGGGTGTTTTTTATTGAGGTATAGATCTTTAAGTTGGCATCACTTTTTTAACTGGCGGGCATTTTGTCAGCTGTCAAGTGATTAATATTTAGTTTGGTTTGCCATTTCATCATGAACAGGTTGACAAAAGAACAACGTTTGCAAATGGTGCAAATTTATTTCGAAAATAATGGTTCAGTTCGCGAAGTTTACCGCAAGCTCCGTCCATTTTATGGTCGACATAATCGTCCATCAGAGCAATTAATTCGGTTAACCATGGATCGTTTTCGCACTACGTTTACTCTATGTGATAATACGCATCCGCAGAGACGTCGAACAGTGCGCACCGAAGAAACAATTGCCGCTGTAGAGCAAAGTGTTGAAGAGGACCCGAATGAATCGATTATCCACCGTGCACAGCAATTGGAGCCGACTAACCGACTATTTTGTTCCCGAATTGGATGGCATGAATGTGGATGAGTTGTGGTTCCAACAAGACGGCGCTACATGCCACACAGCGCACGTCACAATCGATTTATTGAAGGAAACATTCGATGAGCGCATAATTTCGCGGAATGGACCTGCCAATTGGCCACCAAGATCGTGTGATTTGACACCATTGGATTATTTTCTTTGGGGATATGTGAAGTCGCTCGTCTACGCCAACAAACCAGAAACGTTAGGGGACTTGGAAGCCAACATTCGTGGCGTTATTGCCAACATACGGCCCCATATGCTCGAAAAAGTGGTTGAAAATTGGACCTGTAGAATTGGCTTTATTCGAGCCAGCCGCGGCGGCCACATGCCCGAAATCATATTTAAACATTAATGGCATAAAATTATCCTTCCAATAAAGCCAAATTGATGGACATTAAAACGATTTTCTTGTGTTTTATTTCAATTCGAAGTTCTATACCTCTGAAAAAAACACCCTATACCAACCTATTTTTTTAGAAATATAAAAAGAAAACCTTAGTTTTAGTTAGTCACTTTTATATGCCGAAAAAAGTTAAAATTCTCCAACCCTGGAATCGTCTCTTTGATTTTTTTTTTTGGATTTTAATAGTAGTTTTATTTTGACTGAAATGTAAAAAAAAATTATTTAAAAAAAATTAGTACTTTTATACAGGGTGGGCCAAAAGAAACCAAGGGGTGTAAGAGTTTAATAACTTTTTTGTTTATTAACTTTTTTTATTTTTTCTTTCAGATTATATAATATACAAAATGGAAATTTTTTTACACTAAGTATGAAAAATGATGTCTCTTAAATGACCACCGTTTTCAGCTTGCACTGATGGGCTCTTTTTAGAGCATTTTCCATAACATCTTTCAAAACTTGTGGCTGTAGCGTTCGAATTTCTGCAACAATGTTTGCCTTGAGTTCAAGGATTGTCTCTGGCTTCTTCAAATACACTCGCTCCTTCAAAAAACCCCAAAGAAAATAGTCGGGTGCTGTCAAATCTGGCGATCGCGCTGGCCAAATAATTTCCGAATTTCGAGAAATTATTCGCTCTCCAAAAATTTGACTTAAAAGTGCCATTGTGTCTCGGGCAGTATGGGCAGTGGCTCCGTCCTGCCGAAACCACATACCAGGTCTGTTTTCAAGAGCAGGACGTAAAAAATTTTCTATCATAAACCGATACCGCTCTCCATTTACGGTTACAGCACTTCCATCTTCATTCTCGAAGAAGTAGGGCCCAATGACATTTTCAGATGTGATCCCACACCATACTGTACACATGATGGGGTGCAATTGGCGTTGATGAATGGCTCTTGGATTTTGAGAACCCCAGAACCTACAGTTCTGCTTATTAACAAAGCCATTCGAATGAAAGTGAGCTTCATCACTCATAATCAAATTTTCATCTCTAGTTTAAATAATAAAATTCTATTGTTCTGGTTCTCTGTTCAGTTGTGAACCTCTCCATTATAAATTCTCCAAGTGTTGTCTATATAATCTGAAAGAAAAAATAAAAAAAATTAATAAACAAAAAAGTTATTAAACTTTTACACCCCTTGGTTTCTTTTGGCCCACCCTGTATAACCAAAAAAAAGTTTAAATTTTCCAGCTCTGGAACAGTATTTTTAATTTTGCTGATTTTCAATACCAATCTATTTCGCACCATTTCTGACACTCCGCTCCATGAGCGATGTCGCTAGCTTTTCTGGGATCTTTGGAAAACTGATTTCAAGTACAAACAGACGGACGGACGGACAGACGAATGGCAAACCTACCCTGCAGAAAGTGCGAATAGTGAAATTGTAATAATTTTCTAGTCACTTTGTCAATAGTACTACTGACTAAGTGTACCCCGGCCAATGTAATCATCTATTGACATTTAACATTAGCTTGTCATTGAAAATCCACCACTAGACTTTAGCACTACTGACTAAGTAGTTCTTTTGCGACCTCATGGAGACATTGGCACCAAAGATTCACTAGTAAGTTTTTGGGGCTTTAGTCTACAATATAGATATTTCCTCGTTCGTTGTCAATAGTAAAATTATAGTGATTTTCTAGTGACATTGTCGATAGTGCTACTGACTAGGTGTACCCAAGCCAATGTAATCGCCTATTGACACATAATATAGGGTTGTCATTGAAAATCTACCAGTAGACTTTAGCACTATTGAGAAGGTAGTTCTTTTACGACCATATGGAGATATTTGAACCAAAGATTCACTAGTAGATTTTAGTGACACTCGTCTACATATACATATATATAATTATTGCACAGCATAATAAAAAAGAAAAAAAGCTATTGACGCGTTCATTGACAATATCACCAGAAATACACTAGAACTTTTGTCTCTAACGCATCTCTACTCGCGCATAAAAGGGAAGTTGTCGACATTTTAACTAGTGCAATTGTCGCTGGAGAAAGAGTATTGACATAGAGACATATGATTCTAGGCTGACTAGAGGGTATATACGAGTAATGCCATTTAACATTTTTGGTGAAGGGTATAAAAAAAATTATGATATTATTTGTGAACCTTGTAAACCGTTTCCTTATACATATGTATGTATGTATTTCTTTTTTAGTTTGGACACCGTCAGAGTGAATATTGCCAAAAGTGCAAACGACATCACAAATTTTTACAAACAGTGCGCACAACCATTTAACTTGTAGTGCAGGGTATAACAGATTCTAAACAGTATACTATGTATGTAAGTATGTAATATTTTGACGTTAAAATTCTCTTATATGACCATTATGTTGTTGTTATTAGGGCGAATGTGATAATGCGACTTCACTGGTACTGCTATTAACGCTGTTATTTGCCTCTACTACTTTTGCTTCTCCATTCTTTTTACATGTTAAGTTGCTTTTTTTCTCATATTTATACGGTTATACCACACTCCCCACCACACATATACCAACACACACATGCCATTTCGCACACACACACACGTACATATGTATGTACATATGTATATGCTTATAGTATTCGTGGAGAAGGTGGTCGGGGGGAGTTGTTTGTAACGGGCGTTCATTTAATGGTAAAACGAGTTTTCAAGTTAAGATTTTTTTATTATCTACTGTTGTTCTTGTTGTTTTTGTATTAGTATGTGCAAGTATTTTGTCCGATTTTGTTGTTGTAGTTCTTGTTGGGGCTTTTTTTCATATAATAAGAAATATTTTGCTACAACTGAATATGATGGTGTTGTTGTTTGTTTTGTTGTTACTGTTGTTGTAGTTATTGGTGATGTTAATAACCCAGGAAGCGAATAAGTAAGGAATTTAAAGAATGTTTATTCTTGATATATACGTAGCTGTCTTTGTATGTATAGATTTATCCTGTACATAATGCGTTATTGTGTATAAGCAAAGGGCTGGGAGTCAACACAGAGAAAATCGAGCAACACTAACAGAAAAATTACTATCTAAATTTAAGAACAAAATTCTTGAATTTAGATTGCAGAAACCTACAGATTTCAATCTTGCAATTTTGTCAGTAAGATTGACGTTCTCAAATTAATGCATAAATACTTACCCCCATATTCATAAAAAAGTAAAATGAATTTGAAATCCGTTTTAAGAAAATTTTTTATGAAAAATTTTCAATAAAACACATTAAAAGTTCTTTTAAATTTTATGAATATGGGGGTTAATTTTTAGAATGAATTCTTCAATTTGAGAACGTTTTTCTTAATTTTTAAGAACGCATTCTTTAAATAAATAACGTAATCTTAATTTTAAGATTACATTATTAATTTTAAAGAATCTGATCCTAACTTTGTACTGCCTAGGCCGATGGGAGGGGCAGAGCTAAGACTAAGGGAGCGAAATACCTGAATGTTTTCCTAAATAGCAAGCGTTCTTGGAAAAGAAACACGCAGGAAAGGCTAAATAAAGGGCTCAATGCCCACTAAACATGCAGAAACTCCACAGGGGTCTGCAACCGAAGGTAGTAAACTGGATTTATATATTGGATGTCACGGTATTTCCTATGGTTGTATGGTGTGGTGGGAGGCATTGAAGAACGAGAGTCACAGGAGATTGCTTGCTAGGGTTCAGATGTGCTCCACGCTGGGCATTAGAGATGCCTAGAGGAGCACATCTTAGGCTGCCTTGGACGTCATTCAGTTACCTGCTTCCTATAGAGGACTTTGTGGTGGGAACGGCGACTGAAAGTCTAGAGGATTTTGTAGCGAGAACGGCGACTAGAAGTTCCCTTAGACTCGTTAAAGCATGTTTGTTCAGTTTTAGTGATCAGGGATCCGTATCACCTAGGTTCAAGGACTATAAGGTCGTTGAAATTGATTTGAGTAGAACACACTCACTGGTAATTCCGGATAGGGACTATTGGGCCGATAAGCTATATGAGGGTAGTACGGTCTTTACAGATGAATCAAAAATGGTGTCTTTATCTTGGGAAAAAAGTGGTTTAGTGGGTTGAGGCATCTACTCTCGAAACAATTGAAAAAGTTCACGAAAAGGTATTGGCTGATCATATATCAAAGTACGAGAAATTGTGGAAACCATAAGCATCTCACATGGCCCAGTGGCTTCAATTTTGAATGATCACTTGGGTATTAGATAGCTTTCCGCAAGTGAAACAAAATTTTGCTTTAGTATGAAAGCTGCACTGTATGTACAGTGCTTTATTTTATAATATTCAAGTAGCATGAAATTTTTTCTGATATCCTATTTCATTATAGATTAATATATACATACATATGTGCTGGAGGAACGCACAGTGGCATAAAAAATACAGTATTTCCCCAGACAATTTAAGTCCCAGTCATACTTTGTTGGAGAGAGGGAAAAGAGGAATCGAAAGAGATACACACATTTATGTTCATAAAATTCCATTTCTTCTCTAATTCGTTATCTCGAGCTTGGCTCACAATCGACCACAAACGCAATCGTGCGACAATTTTGCAGAAGTGTTTGTCGTTTTTTAACCACAATATAGAAGAATTTTTTTCTCCCTTTCGTGGATGAAAGGAGGATTAGCCACAATACTTCAGCGGGTTCCTCGGGGTGAGTCGGCGATAAGAAAGCCTATGCGGGTTTGTTAGCCAATGAAGTGACATGGTAACCGATTTTTGGACTGTACGTGGTAAAATCCGTATTGAGTACCTTCAAACTGTTAAAACAGCCAATAGCGGGTATTATCGCAACTTATTGGGTCGGTTTAATGAAGATTTGAAAAAGAACGACCACATTTGGTCGAGAAAAAACTCTTTTCCATCAGGACGATGCAAAAGCCAGTTTCCATTACAAAAACTCATAAATTGAAAAATTCTACCCCATTCACTGGATCTAGCCTGTAGTAGATTAGGTTAGTTTAGCAGACTGCTGGTAAGGAAGGGTGAAATGTAGAGTCCAGCTCACTTGGGTCCAAGACAGTGATCCCTTTGTGCTACCTGTGAGCAGCGTTGCCAAATGTGCAGTTTTAACTGATTTTCGCAGTTTTTTTTAAGCATAAAGCAGTTTTGCAGTTTTTTGCTTAAAAAATAAGTTTTTCTATAAATTGTGCAGTTTTGCAAACAGCAAGAGAGATTTCACACGAAAGTTGTGTTTTTCTTTATGGAATTTGGTCTTATTGTTTGCAATCTGGGTTCATACGGACGTAGCACTTCCTTTATTAATATCAATTCGCCTTGCCTTATGAAAAAAGAAACACAAGTTTCTTCATTGAAATAATTCGATCCCTTATAGAATGAGATAAAACACGAAGAAATATTTACCAAATTAAAGGACAGAAACTAAACATTTTATTTTGGCAAAATAAATAAATCATTGCGCACATAAAATAAAACAAAATCTTAAAAAACAAAAGTGAACCTTTTAGTTACCTTATTTATTGAATTTTTGATCTATTTACTTCTTTAGATTGATTCGGAAAAAAAGAATTTCCCTGTGCAATTTAATGTGAAATATCCCATAGTGCAACTAAAACACTTCCATTTGAATTAATTAAAACCTTTATAAATTTGTCGAACCATATTTTCTTAACTGATGTCGATGAGGCTTTCGAGATGGTAAAACGTAACAACTTGACAAACATTATCAAGTCATGATATAAAAATATATATGGTATAGGCGTATGGTTAGCACCCCTTCCCCCAAAAAAAAAGAAAATACTAAAGAATTTTTATGAGCAGTGTTTTTACATGAAAATCTGTTTTCTTATTCTAAATTTTCAGTTTTCCAAAAAAATATTATGGCAACGCTGCCTGTGAGCTGAAGAGAAGACATTGAGAGAGGATATAGGGAAGGGATAGTGTTATAGAAGTCAGGAGGTGAAGGAGGAGATAAAAGAAAGTTTCATTCTTTTACAAATCTGCTTTTTTGCACGCCTTTTTAATAATGCAGTGTTGCAGCGCCTCTGGTGTCAAATGAGGCGTATTACATTTTAAAGCTGTGTTTAGTAGCCATTTTATAGGCATTTTACTTCGCCGATGGTTCTTCTACATAAAACAGAGGAAATAGGGCTCTCTGATATTGCATTACGATTAGCATCCACTGAAGTCGGTTTAGTTTAGTGACCAGTGTCTTATGCCTGCATCTCTAGAGCTTTTCCTACAACAATTGATACAAAAGACACTAATGCACATCAGAAAAATGTGAAGTGTCGTTATTTAATAACCTGTTAAAGGTTATATGTATATAATTTTAATTTATCAGTTTTATTTTTAGCTCGATACTTTATATTGACATGAAATTTCCAACAAAAATAAATGTTTGCTGGGAAAGCGGTTGAGCAGCAAGACATAACTTGAGTGCGCTTGTATGAGTGTATCTGTGTTTTTTCTTATTAAAGTGGTAGTATGACAGTAAAGTGTTTGTTGTTGTAGCAGTTGTAGTCATAGTTTGTCGCAGTTGAGATGTGCGGCTTTGAAATATTACCAAGTATACGTCATTTTAGTTAAACTTTAGATTTTGTGAAAGAAAGGTTTACGATTTTCTTCAAAACACCAACCAAGCATAACAAAATAAATAACAACAACAATAACAAAATATTCATGAATACATACTTATGTATGCACACAATGTAAAAGTGAATTTAAATTCGAAAAAAGCTTTTTTTTAAACAACCTATTACAAAAATTAAAAACAAATAAAATAAATTTGAAAAAAATAAAATTCCAAAAAACAAAATAATTAACATTTTAATAAAATCCGCAACAAAACTGGATTTGCAAAAATAAAAGGATTAATTAGCCAAGGTGTTCGTTATACTTTAACGTTGAAATAAAGTCTTAAACTTATATACATAGAAACAAAAAAAAAACTAATTAGGTGAGTTTGAGAAAAGAATAAAAAACTTGAAATGCAGCTGAAAAATATCTTTAGATTTTTTTATGAGGATGATGTTTGGGTATTTTATTTTAAACCCAAACGTAACAAGTTATTTCTTCTACTCTTTTTACTTGTTATATTTTCTTTCTTCTATTCCTTTTCTTTGGACTGTTCGCTCCAAGGAAAAATATCTCAAGATGATGATTGTTTTTGTTGCATTTTTATATGTTTGTCCTTTGAGCCAATTGTTTTAGTTCTTTGTCTGTAACCAGCAGTTGAAAAGTTTAAAGGTCGACAAAAACGTCAGTTCAAATTTTAATAAACTATCGATATTAGATTTTTCTGTAGACTTTTGGCACAAAGCTGAAGGAAAGTTTCTGGTCGTGGCAGAAATTATCTCGCCAGTGTAATTCTAAAAAGAACAACTGAATGTCGTCGACCTCTAGACGTACATAATTGCCGCTTTTCACGACGCCTAATGATAATTATGGAAAATTTTGTTAAAATAATTAAAATTTTGTAATATCAATTAAAGGCTCAGTTAGCCGACTGTAATGTAATGTAACTGTAATGTAGAAAACAGCTGATCGATATTTTTATATGAAAAGTAGGTTACGTTACATTACACCTCTATATAACCATTTTCATTACTTTTTACATAACAATATCAATCAGCTGTTTTCTACTGTTGCAGTTACTTTACATTACAGTCGGCTAACTAAGCCTTAATATACAGAAAACGTTCGATCTACAATTTGTATTGAAAAAATTAATAAAATAAGAATGTTTTTTTTTGCTTCCGATCAAACGTTTTCTAGCGAAGTTGTGGAGCAGGCCATTAATTTGCCCCACTAAACCGAAAATTAATAATATCATTTAAGCTTTTAACACTTGAATGGATTGAAGTAATTAAATAGTTAATTGAATCTTTATTGTTTTTTTTTTTTTTGACAATTGTTACAATTTAAGTTTCAAATTTTTGAACGCACTAATAATCCCAAATTATTTATTATCTTACTTATTCAGTAAAATATTTTTTCATTAAAACTACATTGAAATAGATTATTGAGGGATTTTATCTAATACGTTACACTAGTTACTTGCAAGTAATTACTTACATGTGTTAAAAGTTCTTATAGCTGAATCTAAATTATTTGTAAATTGTTAGTGCTTATTTTTGAAGTCCGTTCAATTTTTATTTTAAGTTTTACTTTGAAAAAATCCCTTATGTCTTAAAAGTTCACTACGTTACACTAGTTACTTGCAAGTATGTAATTACTTACATGTGTTATTGCGCAGGGTTAGCTGAATCTAAATTGTTTGTAAATTTTTATTGCTTATTTTTGAAGTTTTTTGTTTTAAGTTTTTTTTTCTGCGCAAAAGACGAAGAAATTCTCTACGAGTACTGATGTGCTAGTTTTGATGAGTAATTTTCAGCATTTGTTGCTATGATGTACTTTTATTAGAATTTTGTGGGAAAATAAAAATATCTTAATACGAGTATTTTGATGTCATACTGATTTTAATATTTTTGTTAAAAAAAACCCCATCCAGCATTTTTTCACGGCTGTACAAGCTTTGTTTGCTCTACTATTTGTTAATTCTATGTGGATTTGAAAATAAATTTACAGAATCTTCTATTTATTTTTATATTTTACTTGAATATTTGTTAAGCATCCAACCTAAATAAAGAACAGAAAATCGTGAAAATTCTCTTGTCACGTTTATATCTTTGTAGTAAGTACCCTGTCGGATTTTTATTAGCTAGCTCAATATATAGGTGACTTATTGCTAACTCATTTACAACTAGCTTCTGAACTAACTCATACATGATACAGATGTGAGTTAGTTGTTTTTTTTACTGTCTTCTTCCCGATAAGTATTGAACGAACTTTAAGCTAACTCAAAACTGATGCTGAGATTAGTGAGTTGTGTTTGTACAACTAACATCTCCTCGATAAGTTCTGAATTAACTTTAAGCTAACTCAAAGCTGATGCAGAGATGAGTCAAAGTTTATCGAGAATATGTCAAAGTAAGATTCATGTTTATGTTAACTCTGTGCCATCTTTATTTTATATGGCGCAATAGGAAAGTGTTAAGTATGATGGCTGACAAACAAAGTGATCACGGTTCGATACCAATTCTCGTCTCTAAGAAATGTTAAATTCTTTCAAATTTATGTTGACTAAAAATGTTAATCATTAGTAAGTTAAAAATAATGGTTAGCTAAAGAAAGACATTTTTTCTTCTTTTTTTATGAGCCACAAACTAAGTCATAATGAGCCAACCATTAGTTAGTCAGTTCGCAGCTAACTAATAGTGCACTTGCAGGTTATCAGCCAAAAACTCACTCGAAATAAGCTAACTTGAGGTTATTTGAAACTTATGTAGCGTAAGTGAGTACTGACTCGTTCTGAGGACATTACGTTGAAAAACTGAATAGCGTTTAACATGTAAAATGAGTTGGCTTTTCAGAAAGTTGTAACTCGTCTCTGATTAACCATTAGTTACTTTTAAGTAAGCTCAAATCCCGACAGGGTATGTGAGTATGTACGAGTACATACATATGTATGTATGTACTTGCCAATGTGGTTAGCTGGTGTGTTTTTATTCATTTTCCAACAACAAGCTTTCAACTAATAAACAACAGCAATGCAACAACATAAACAATAGTCCGAAAGTACTGTAAAGTCTACTGCAAGTACGGCTCCAAACATTCTTTTATTTATCATCATTTTATTAAAAGAAAAGGAGGGAAAAAATCAGTTACATACCTACTTATGTACATATATATGAATGTACATACAGACATACATACATACATATATATATACATATGTATCTACATATATTTGTTTCGCGTACCCATACAAAAATTCTAATAGACATACTTTCAGAAAAGCGTTAACAAAAAAAATATAAAGAAAACAGAAATATGTATGAAGTTTTTAGAAAGTTGTTTATATCAGGGCTGCAAGATAACTTATTACTTGTTCGTCATCCAATTAAAAAATGAAGTTTCTTTAAAATTGTTTCTAAAAATCTCCTATAGCTCACTTATTTGAACAACGTCATAAGTCAAAAATGCAAGGTGCGGGTCAATCAGCCACCCAATTACCCCAATTAATATTCCCTTGTAATTTATTTTTCATGGAAAATAATTTTATCGGGAAAATATTCCTATCTTAAATTCATTGGCAGCAAAAGACAGTAATAAATGCCATCTCCGCATTTCGAAGCCCATTGTTTTGCTATTTATTAAATATTATGTTATATGTATAAGTATGTGTATTAAAGTCATGCACAAGACCAATTATAAGAACTTTGAAGAAATGAGGGATTTTTCAAATGCTTTACTACAGCGGAACGAACGCTTAACGCACGGTTGGCAAGACATTTGTTTCAGTTATTGCGGTATAGGAGTAAAGAAGAAAATATGTCGTGACGGAAGAATTTGTGATGCTTTCTTTTTCATACGCATGGGCGCGTATACAAACGTCATGCATGTACATACATATATACATGCACACATCCAGACACACACATGAATTGACATTAGTCGTCTGCGCTTGCTTAGAAAAAACCTCCCTTAACACATAATAGATTACCATCTAGCATACACTAATCAACACTACTTCTTTTGATTGTTTGTTATGAACTATAAATCTTCGCGACATCATTTGTTAACACTCATATACACGAACACATATGCATCCATCTTGCTTCGCTTATTATATTACAGCATTTATTATTGGTTTAGTATAATACATGCCACGAGAATACACTTAAAAACAAGACGTATTTAAATTTTAAAACTGTTTACGCAAGTCTATAATGTATATATGGGCCTGTCCCACGATGTCGACAGCATTCGACTTGTCGCACATTTGCATTCAAAACAAAAACAAATTTTTAAATTTTGTTGTTGCTTCAAATGTAACTGTGCGACAAGTCGAACATTGTCGACATCGTGGGACAGCCCCCAGATTTTGTTTTAATGGAGTAATAGTTGTATTTTTAATGTAAACTCACATCTCTTTTGCAGTGGAAGGATTTTTTTGTGGAAAAAAAGTTCAACTGCGTTAATAATCAGACCAATTATGAATAAAAATTTAGCGGAAGTTTTTCCATTTTCTCATCCCTCATATTATAAATTAAAATCTGCCCGGGAAAAAAATCCCTGAGAAAAAAGTAGATACTATTCTAAATGTGATGGAGACGGAAAGTTTTTTAAATGGAACTAAGACAAGGTGTGTGCCCAGTTTTGTAAAAATCGAACAAGTAGAAGCACATAAAGTATTATATAAATTATTAATGGGCGTAGCTCCGCCCACTTTTTTTAATGCAACTTTGTGGCTTTTTAGGAGCTCAAAGTGTCTGCCGAGCTTCTCTAAAATTGTTTAAGTACACGCAAGTTAAATATAATATTAAAATTAAATGGGAAATTTTTGTTGTTGTCATTATCATTATTATTACAATTCCTAATTGCATACGTATTATTGTCATAATTTCAACTCTTTAATTGTATTTTGCTTTGTTTCAATACATATTTATTTACGTATATTTAAATATTATGTATGTAAGTATGTACATACATATGTATGTATGTATGTATGTACCATAAATATTCCTTTGTTGTTAAAAATTTCACACACCACGTAGGTTAAAAAAAGGAAAATAAACTAACATTCCTTTCAAAATCCCAAAAAAAAACTGCAAAACCCAAAAAATTCAATTCCGCAGCTGATACATTCATTCATTCAATACATACATATGTACATATATGTAAAGAGTTAACTTGTGAGATACTCGTACAACACCATATGCATTTATATTATAATTATAATGTGTTTATAAATTTTATAAACACATTTCAGTACCAACAAGCGGAAGATCAAGCGCTTGATATCTGATGGGTTTTACTCTATCATTTGATCTTAAACGTTATTCTTAACACTCTTTCTTGCCTTAGGGTCATTCACATTTTACGTAACGCTATTTTTGGAGTTTTAATCCCCTCCCCCCTATATAATGCTTTTAAAAAATTTTTCTAAACCGTAACAAATCGGTAATCTCATTCCACACCACCCTCTCGAGCATTAGGTAATATGTGAATAGCGAATAATGAAGGTTTGAGAATAATTGGTCTTTTTTTTATTCAAATTTATTTAAGCTGGGGTCAAGTCGTCACATCCGTGATCGTAGAACTCGTCACGTAAAAAAACATTTTCGGATTATGACATACATGAACGTACTGAAATCCCATTCAGCTTATACGATTGACGTATCACTTATTTTGTTTTCGTATGATTGCCAATACGATCACGTATGTAACGATTTGAAACATAGCTTCACATGATATCGCTCATTTATTTCAATAGTGGCATAACTCGAAAAATTAGTTTTTTGAGTTACGGCATTCCGTATTTTATCTTGTGTAAAAATTTCATATAAATAGCTTATACCATCACCTCCTCAGAGAAGAATATTTTTTCATGTCTTCATAAAGTTGTATGCACGGAAAGAAAAAATATGGTTGAGGTATCCATAATCAAACAGCAAAATACTATGATTGAATTATATGGTTGCAGTCAAATCATATTATTGTCAATAGAAAGGCAACTTTAAATAATATTATTATCTGAGTTAATAATATTATTATCCACAAAAACAATGAACTTTGTTACACTTAATCTTAGTATTGTAAATATGACAACACTATTGTTAGATGAGACTAAAATATAATTGAGACTAATATTATATTATTTATTATATTGTTTTTTAATCATTTATTTATTGGTAGATCTTGTGTTTAAAACAGCTGTGCGTTAAATTCGAAATAAAAATAAATTAATATTGTTGAAATAAAATGTATGTACAGTGCACTCGGAAAAACGTCAACACTAGTTTACGTCAACATCCCAAAACGTCAACCCTTAATTTTTTACATTGTCTACTCTAAATAAATCAAAACTTTGAATTAAGCAACAGTTAAAATACACCGTTTTGATCACACACACACACACATTTATTTTATGAAATTAGTTCAGAATTTGTGTATTCCACATATAAGTATGTAGAATAGAAAAGAAACTGCATCTCTATATTACCTGATTTACATTGAGCATTTTTTCATGAATTTTCATGAATTTTGTTGCACGCAACTTTTTCCATTTGATAATTGCAGCGCTATAAAAGAAAATTTTATATAAAAAAGGGCGTAGAATGAATCTCTGATGCTTTTTTGACAACTTTTTTGATATGAGTTGCTCCTCCAGGCCTCCTATTGACAAATAAAAAATTTTCATGCAACTAATTTCATGAAAAAAAAAATGCTTAATGTAAATTAGGTATATGTTGTCTTTTTATGTTCAGTTGCTTTTTTATTCTTTTTTGTATTTGTTTATGTTTCGTTTTAGTTTATAGTCAATAAAAACGTTTTAAGGCACATTATCAATATGTTTTTATTAAAAGTTTCTACATTCATAAACGTCAACAATTTGTTAAACGTCAACATTCGCGGTTTTAATTAGTTGACGTTTTCCCGAGCGCACTGTATATATAGAAATGTATACTTACATAGCGAACCATAACCACTAAAATAGCTTAAGCGACACATATTTTGGACTTCGTTTTTTTTACGAAAATCGACTATTTACGATCGCAAATAATCGTCAATCAATCAATTGTGGCCAAAAATTGAAGTTTGAAAACTATGTCGCTTGAGCTATTTTGGCGGTAATAGCACGATATGTATGTATACACGAAATACAGACACGTCTGTGTGAAGAGATATACCCTTTGCTTAAATTTTATTTATTTATTTAACACCACGCGTGCACTACCGGTAGCTTACAAACGAAATACTGAATTGACAGAAGATGTTTCTGAAAAAGATTTTTTTTTAACTTAATATAGTATGGTTTTGGATAACATTATAATAATATAACATTAACATTATATTATTATTTTTAAATAATAATACAAATTATGTCGTAGTCATAAATTTTTAACGAAACTATATTGTTAAACTCTAACCATATCATACTTTTTTATGGATGTAATAATGTAATTATTAAATTCAAACATTACTCTGTTTATCGCAACAAAATTATTGTTCAAAATAAGAATAACTAGTTTTCAACGACCACACATTTGTTTCAGAAAAAATAATATTGTTTTCTCAACCATTCTACAACCATTTCTTTATTTTGCATGCAGCGCAACAAATTATTTTTTTTTTATATAACACATTTTTAATTTGAAATTTATTTTCTGGTGGTTCAGTATTGTCCATATGCAAATCAATGTTGCTGCAACAAAACGTCAGTAGACTTCAACCACACATTTTTATTTAAAAAACAAAATTCAAAAATAATTATATTTAATATCAATTCGCACTGTTTAAGATCACATCAGAATGTTTACTGGGTATGTGTGTACAGTAGTTTTCGCTTATAGTCACATTTAAAATTGCACAGAAATTGTGGACTATATCGCTAATGTGACTATAAGCCTAATTTTTTTATATGCCACGCAGAGGTAAATATATAAAAGAATTTCCATCCAATCCAATTATGTCAATAACAAAACAATGTTGTATTTAAAAGGCACATTTGTGTGGCCTTTTATGCAACAATGTTTTGTTCTAAAGACATGTTCTTCTACTAAACAGTAGATGGAGGTTGAAATTTAGATTTACTTTTTGGTTTATAACCTAAATAAATAACTAAAAAAAAATTTGTTGAAAATTTTTGTGACTATAACGCGAACTGTTTGCATACAATTTGGATTTTGACTACTACAAAGTTGGTGCATATACATTTGTCAAATATGACTATATAGTAAATGGACTATATCGTCAAATTTTTGAATGAAATTAAGTTCAAAAGTCACAAAAAACATTAAATATGGACTATATCATTAATGTGACAATAAGCGGTAGTGACTATAAACGAAAACTACTGTAGCTCTTTGTGTATAGGACTATGACTAATAAAATCACGCTTTTGGATTTTATTTTATTTTTTATTACTTGTCTTATTATATGTTAAGCTAGATTATTTTTTTTTTATTTTGGATTTTTACCATAATTTCAAATCAACTCGAAATCAAAACAATGAAGCAATTGTATGTATAACTTTTCTATTATGTGCTGGTTTTTTCTGGGAAAAAATTGTTTTCATTTTATTGTACGTATTCTGTTCTATTCTATTATAATTTGTCCAGCGGGGAATTTCCATGTAAAAATACATGTGCAACCCACACAAATACTCGCAACATAGAGCGTGCTCCGGTAATAATACATACATACATACTTTTAATGACGACGATATGTAAATTTAGATTATGTCAATTCCGTTTATTAACAAATACAGACACATACACACTTACTTTTGTAGTAGACATTGTAAAAGCCAAGAAACTCTGATCTACATATTTTTCCAGTTTGCTTTTGTTTGCAAGTGGCATTTCCCTAAAGGCGCAAAAAATTTACACATTTTGTTGGTGTTTAAAAAAAATTAAAAAAAATAAAAAAAATTGGATCTGTCTGTCCATGCGTGGCACTGAAAAAGACTTTGGGAACACCGCAGATGTGTAGCTTACTAGCTTTTCTTTATCAACCATATCACTCGAATGGATCAAGCGATTCTTTTTTTTTTAAGATAAGTAACACATAAGGCAATGAATGCCTACTACTATTACTAGGTGTTACCTTCTTTAGGAAAGAGATAGTGATAGAGAAGGCAGGTGGATGAAGGAAGAGATAGAAGAAAGCTTCGTTCTTTTACAACTCTGCTTCTTTTGCACGTTTTTAATAATGCAGTGTTGCAGCGCCTCTGGTGGCAATTAGCCATTGTTATTTGTTATTTTATATCGCCGATGATTCTGCTACACAGTACCGACGAAGGAGGGCACTCTGATGTTACTTTAGGATTAGTATGCGCTGAAGTTTGTGTGACCAGTAACTATGCCTTCATCACTTGAACTTTCCCACAACAACTGATACAAAGGAACCCTAATACACATTAGAAATATGGATTGTGGTGTTACTTTTAATGACTGTCGAATACCGGCCTCGACCCCAGAACCTTTGGTTTTGTACTCAACGTGCTAACTACTTCAGCCAACGCCACCCACCCACCCACTTTCGTTGATTTTTTGCAAAAGCTCTAACTTAATTATTTTATTTTACATTTCGCAAGTCATAATTCATTTTAGCTTTTAAATAAATTTTCCTACGTTTTTGTCTCAAGCATTTGTTACATACAATATCGATTCCTGGTAACTGGGTTATTTACCCAACATGTCATAATTATTATTACTGCTGTTGTTAATGCCTGATTACTTTCCTATCTGCTTAAACAAAATGTCCTAACAACTTAATCAAATTAAATATTTATGCACATGTTTATATCCAAACACATAGAAACACAAATTTCTAATATTTCGTCTGCTTGTAAATAAATTATTAACAATTTATCATTTTTCAGTCATTGCAGAATAAACAAAGAACAAACATTGTTCAGTATTGACGTCGATGATATGAAATAACTTTGGGAAAACTTAGGGAAAGCCCCAGCAACACCCACCAACACAATTCAAATACAAAAAAAAAAAGAAAACACCAACAGCAACAGCAAACCGGCTAAATAAGTTATGAGAAAGAAATAAAGAAAGAGGAAAACTTTCACATAAAACCAATGACAACTAAAACAGATCAATAGAGCAAATTAAGCGCAAAAAAAAGAGAAAAGGAACCACAAAAAAAAAGAAAAGTGGAAATTTCTTTATTTTGCGTTTTTTCTGTGCCAGCTCTTGGGTGTAAACAGTTGTTGCACTGGCGGCTTACTTTCAACAGCAGAACAAAGCACACAGTCAAAATACTCAACAACAACAACAACACTATCAGCAACATCACCAATACTACCATCATCAACAGCAGCAACGTGCCGGCACTGGCGTCATTGGTACCAACAGCGCAGTGCCCAACATTATTATGGAGGGGCCAGAGGTGACATTTCTATTCCAATTTGGCAGCATCCGTGATGCAGTTTCAGTAGCTGCCAATGTTTTAACATTGAAAACACTCAAGGATTTGGCATGTGAATTTATCAATACAAAGGTAAGTGGTGAAAGAAGAGCAAACGATCAAATACATGACTGACGTGAGGACAACAGTCTACACGTATTTACTCTCTTAGTATGAACATGACAAACGAATATTATGAAGGCGGTCTTAGCATTAACTAAAAAGATATGGGTACCAAATGGATTTCTTTTACACTCTTTTTTCTGTTAGGTTATTTTAGGTTGTAAAGAGGAGCATTTACGCTCATGTCCGGCATTACACAGATAAGCCAGTATAGGCCTGTTGTGCGCTCTCCTATTAATGCTCAATATTAGAATTGCCAAACATTTTCCAAAAGGCCTCCCTCCGAGACCCTGGAATTCTATCTTCTATTTCAGCAACAATTAGTTACTTATAAAACGCTATTACTAATTTCCTTAAGTATCGTCGAATCTGTTATTTAACCGAAGCCTCCCTCACTGCTTCATGTAACGTTGACTTTAATCTTTCCAATTCGTCGGCAGGATCATTTCCCTCAGTATTGCAGTGGTCTGGAATCCAGCATAGTCTTACTTACCTATGCATGTTTATTAGGACACGGAGTGCCTTTTTGCTTTAGCCAACTATTAAGATGGTAACCTCTCCTGTTCCCTCAGTCAGATTCTTGGGCATCCATCTCATCACCTGTTTTTAAGACCATGTAAGAACCTTTGATGAAGACCGTGACACTCTTACAGAGAATATTTGATATAGCCTAATAGTCATTGGCAAATGCCATCAATGAAGGTGTGTTACAAAAGTCAATCTCGGTAACCTTAAAAGCCGTATACTCGGAGTTCGTGGAAACTCGTGCACCAAGACCATCTTCATTTCACCAATCCATAACACAGCTTTACAAATTTTTAATTTGGAAAAATACCAAGAACGCCACATGCCTAGATAAGTTAATTGGGACCTCCTGAACAGGAAAAACGCTATAATTTTTTTTTTCATTCAAACCCTTGTGGAGCCCAACTGAAAAGTCCGATCGAGGTAAATGGAAAATCGTTGGAAAGGTAATTGAATGCCTTTTCCGTCGATATGCTGCAAATTTCTATTTGACAAGAAATGGCTGAGTTATGGCACCTCAAAATTCAAAATTTGCCTATTTTTTACGTTTGTTTCAAAATTTTTAATTTTTATTTCGCTTTTTTTTTCTACGTTATAGTAAAGATCTGGAATGTTTTATTTTTTTACCAAATAGTTTATTTAATTACCAATGTTTTAAGCGTAATTTGAAAAAAAATGGATAAAAAAAATAAAGTTACACTATATTCGGCGTCCATCAGTTTTAACGTATTTCAAAAAAACGGAATTTGAATCTCTGTGTATGTATGTTGGTACCCTGATTGACGAAATACGACATTTTGCTCTCTCTCTCTCTCTCTCTCTCTCTCTCTGTCACAGTAAACACATGTCAGTTTGGCTTTGTACGTGCAAAAAATAAAATGTGTTCAATCGATCCCAACGAATTTTGTCATATTTGTGGTGTTCTTGTGAAAAAGAAATCACAACATTTGATGCGAAAAATGAATACGAAAAATTTATCTGAAGCGTATAAGAAGTATTTCGGCTTCCAACCTGCGTCTCTCGACAAACCGTGGACGCCGTGCCGTTATCATTTGAAAATTTATTCTTTTTAACTTTAACTTATCTAGGCATATGGCGTTCTTGGTATTTTTTGGCTGTAAACCAGTGTTAATTCAATTAATTCATTGTACTGAAAGAACGAACGAGAGTTCGTTAAAGCTCTCAATCTCCAACTTGGTGTAATCAACAAGAACAGCGGCAGGATAGTAGAGTTAAATCTGCCTATATTGGATGGTGTTCATGTGAGCGACGAATTGTGATTTTCATCCTCATTCCATTTGTTGACATCGGACATCGTCATTGAGGCTTGTCTGGGGGAACGGAAAAAGATTGTCAGTAGCAAAAAATTGTTCTCGAGAGCAAGTAAACAAGCCAAAATTTTTTGGTATTGTGTTAAGGTGACTTCCATGATACAATTATAACAGGTACATGCACAAGCCCAGCCTGTTAATGTATACAATGCAAATAGCTGTCAAACTTTGTTTACAAGCTGCGAAAATGTTAGTGTATGTGTGTAAATAAAATGATTACAGTGTTGCCAATGAATTTACACATCGCTGTGTCTCCAATTACACATCGAAGAAAATTACACTACACATCTTTTGTGTAGGTTAAAATTAAAACAAAAATAAATAAAAATAGAACCTAACACACAGATTATACAAGAATTAAATTACATGGCCTACACATGTGAGTACAAATTACACACTGTCTAACTACACACAGATTGGCAACACTGAATAACTATAATCATGCAGGAATGCCGCGTCTGCAATTGTACTTTAGTTACCCTGTAATTGTTATTTTTAAAAACATAAGGCATCTGTTTCTGACAGTTATTCGTTTGTTTATACCAACAAAATTAATGTGTTTTTTGGTGTTGTAATTTTGTTGTAGTCGTGCATGTACCTAGTATAATTGTACCATGGTGACTTCGATGTCGTCAACTGGATTAAGGGTGAATGATGATCGCAAGTCCGAATAATGTCCGAACGTAACTTCTTCTAATGTATAATCTAAAAGCTACTTCTGTCTCCATAACCCTCATAATTAATGGCCGATGTAACCCAAAGGTTCCCGTCAGGTATCACCAATGAGGATGTCTCTTACAAAAGTCAATATCAGTGACCTTAAAGACTGCGAACGCAGTATACTTGGAAACTCGTCTACCAAGATCATCCTAATTTAATCTATCTACATGTAAGCACCAATAAATATATGATAGTGAAAAAACTTCTCGGACATTTGTTAAAGCTCTTAATATCCAACTTGGTGTATTGAATCAGAATTACGGAAGGATATTGTCGTTTCTTCTGCCTAAATTGGATGGTATTCATGTGATTTCAACAAGACAGTTCAGTAAGATAAATAATAATGATCACAAGTCTGAATTGTGAGCGCAGATAACTTCTTCAAATGTATAACCTAGCAGCTACTTATATGTTCATAACCCTCATGGAGACTGTTAGATATAACCCAAAGGTTCCTGACAGGCATCACGAATCATCACGATCAGTGACCCTACAAGTTTGTGAAAGTAGCATACTTGGAGGTTAGTCCTCCAAGACAAGCGTCATCCAATTAATTAATAATATAGAAAGAATATCCGAGAGTTTGTGAATCATTGACTTGGGGTCATGAGCAAGAAGATCTTTCGGCATAAATTTGATGATATTCATGCTGGTTAGTGTTGGGCATGATTGCACCTTTTTATATTTTGTTCAGCTATTCATTGAGCCACAAAAAAAAGAAGAAAAAAGGAGTAGAGATGTGTTCTAGAAGGCCTCTCTACTGCTTTTGTTATATAAAAGGCCTGTTCGCTCCATTCCATACTGATATCTCTTTTACAGATATGCCTTCCACTATCACTTCTTACGCCAGAGATTATAAAAGGGTTTGAAATTAATGGATTTTGCTTTTGAAAAAACAAATTAAATAAACAATTTTACTCCTTCTCTTCTCGCTCTTCATAAAATGGAGTGTGGAATGTATGTCTTATATTTTATGCGAAAGAGTCGAGGACTTTTATAAGGAATTCTTATAAGAATAGTAAGTGAATCAAAAAAATCCTAAACAGGCCTTTACTTAGGCCTAAAGTAAGAAGGTCTTCTGAGTTTCCCCGCTGGGTTAAACTCAATTAAACTAGTTCCTCGATTAACACCACAACTCCCATGTGAATGATATGTGGTTTCTACAGGATGGTGCAAGATGTGAAATAACTAGAGATCAATCATACCTCAACTATTAGGGTTACACTTATCACTCATAAGCCAAACATCTTCATTGAAAGATTTCATTAGCAAGATATTAGCAGTCTTAGGTTAGGTTAGGTTAGCAGGCTGCGAAGAGATAGTGATAGAGAAGACAGGTGGTGAAGGCAGAGATAGAGGAAAGCTTCATTCTTTTTCAACTCTGCTTTTTACACGCTTTTTTAATAATGCAGTGTTGCAGCGCCTTCTGATGTCAAATGAGGTGTATTAAATTTTATAGCTATTTTTGTAGCCATTTTATTGGTTATTTTACTTCGCCGATGATTATGCTACACAACAAAGGAGTAGAGCTGCAAAACTATCGATAGTCGCTCCACTCGATATTTTCGATAGTTTTATGTACAACTATCGATACTATCGATAGTATCGAATAGTTTTATAAAAGTTGCCACATAAACTACATTTGACTCGAAAAAAAATCCAGAGTCCTCAACATTTTCATTAGTATATAAAAATATATCAGGCCTTTTTTTCGATTTTATCGTAAGCGGCATATTATCGAAAATATACTTTTTTATTGAACATAAAATTTTATGGGCCTATCCATGGTTTAGAATTATCAAAATGCGAAAATTGTTGATAACTTTTAAGACACTAACTGTAAAATTTTATCGCAAGAGACGATTGGCGGCCGTCGCGATATCAGTACCACCAAAATTTATCTTTGTGTCGACGATGTTGAATTTATTAAAATACTTGTGACTACCATTTGTCGAATAACACTTGGATTTATAAATAAATTCATATACGAGTACATACATATGTATTTAAGTACTTATGTATACAGAAGCAGGGATGCGATGTCATATTTACAAATTGTACTAACTTTCAAAAAAAATTTTAGTTTTTTCAGTACGATTGTACCTAATTCTTTATTTATATTTTTTTTAATACTTGTACTTTTTAATTAACTAAAAATCAATTAACAAAACGCCAGAAGGTGCACAAAGACTATTAGTTGCTGGGACCTGAATATAAAAGTAACATTTACGATATACTACGTTTATAACCTTTTTTTATTCGATTGTTCACAGTCGATGCAAATAGTCTCCTCTCCTTGGTACGAAAATAAAATTTCCACATTTCCATTTCCACATGAAGCACGCATTATTTTTTGCATAAGGGGGTTAATATATTTTAATGCTATTTTTGGCATGTAATATAATATAAAGAGATTCCAGTAGTGCTAAATGGGTACTTTTGGCATTCAAATAGCGGTAAAATTATACAATTGTACCAACTTTTCCATCGCTGTACAAAAGCTTAAATCAACTACGGATAATTTGCTTCAAAGCTGCCGGCTACTCTTTAATGACTTCGATTATTTTTACTCTTTTAATTACTTGTTTTTTTTGCCGATAGTATCGATAGTGGAAAAAACTATCGATATTTCATTTACAACAAAACTATCGATAGTACTATCGATCGTTTTGCAGCTCTACAAAGGAGGGCCCTCTAATTTTAAATTAGGATTAGTATCTGTTGAAGTCGGTATAGTTAATGACCTAGAATTTTTCCCACAATAACTGAAACAAAGGACACTAAGGAACATCAGAAAAATGCGTGGTGGTGTTGTTGTTTTTATTAACTGTCTGACACTGAAGGTCCTGGGTTCGAACCCAGGATCTTCAGTTTTGTAGTCAATGTGCTAACTATTTCAGCCAACGCGAACCTCCTAGCCCCAGTATTTGTAATTATTGGTCTTATGATAAATAAAAAGACTGGCCTTTCTTCGAAAAAAGTTTCTGTAATAGGGCATTTTCAAAAAGGAATCATCTAGATTCTACTTGAATGCCTACGTGTAGAATGCAGCCACGCAAACCCAGGGCATTTACACCTGCACAAAATCTAGCAGACTTCAATTGAAATCTTTATGAAAAGCTATACCGTTTACACCAAGTTTTTTTTTGACATTTATCAAGTTTTTTATCATTAACTGAAAATTTCCCAAAACTACAACCAAAAGACTAAAATGTAGCCAATTCACACACCTTTTTAAGCATACCATAGCTAATTCACTCATCTTTTGATTAAATAAATTAAAATATTAGATTTTGAGTAGATTTTCTACAAATCTACTGACAAATTAGATTTCGTTTTGTATGAAAAATCTAGTAAAACCAGCTAGATTTAGCACGAAATCTTATAAATACTAAATTTCGAGACAATTTAAATACCCTATAATGAACTTCTATACATTTAGGTAATTTTAAGACAGCCTACATAGAACTCGGTAGTCAATGATGATGTTGATGAGGATGATAAAACTGCTTGTAATGATTTTGAACATTTAAGTCATCAAAGTCTTAATAAATATTTGTATGTCGAGTGTGTTTACATGCTTTACATGCGATTATTTCGAAGAGCACAAAAAGTTAATTAGTTAAACAATCCTTTATATTTGATACTTTCTCTTCCGATTTTTCATTTATTTTTTGGCTGGTATTTACTCGTATGGTGTGGTGTTAGTTAGTTTTAGTTTGGAGATTTATTTAAGTTCGTTTACTGAACATTTAAGGAAATATGTATATGGGAAAAGCAAACAAAAAGTGTGTGAGTGAAATAAATGAATAAAATTTTCGAGTTTTCAAATACAAATTTGTGTGTCGAACAATTGAAGACTTGTGTATTTTTTTTTTAATTTTCCCTTTTAACAACTTCAAAATAATACTTTATTTTTATTTTTTGGCCTGACTTACAACTTGCATGTATTACAGGAGGACTTTCATTATTTGCATGCGTTGCATATTTTAATAATTATTCATAAAGACTGATCCTTAAAAAAATTTACTTGCTACGAAGTAAACGTGCTTGGAAAAACGTACGAGTACATATATATGCACATATTTTCTAAATTACTTTTTTATCACTGCTATTTAATCATGCACAACCAACCATCTGTTAGGACTCGTACAATTGTACATGTGTCCTGTTAATAATTTTTGTCCTTTAGCAGTGTTTTCATTTTTGTGCGGGAGGGGGGGGGGGGAGGAGAAAGCAAACTTATTGAAATGAAATGGGAGACTATAATTTCATGTCAAATGAAAATTTGTGTCATGCATTTTGTTTACTGTTCTTGTGGTCGGTCGGTCATATTAATGCTGCTGCTGCCGCTGCTGTTATCAGCATTTAATATTATTGGACAGTTGACTGGTTGCTTAGTTAATTGGTTGACGTTTAAACACATTTTTCAATGACATCCCGAGAGAATTGATGACACACAACAAACATTGCAAACAGACATTTCTCGAGAAAGGCGAGCGAGCATGCTAGATGTAACGTAAATAAAGTGTTAACGTTAACCAAAATTAAATACTCATACATACAAATAACTTACACACTGTGTGTGTACATCTGCATAGTGCAAAAAGCACCAGCAATGACTTCCTCACGTACATATTTCATAAGATTGAAATGAAAAGGGGTTTCCAACACGTACCATCAACCATCAGGTAGATGTTACCAACCCACGTGCATTAAATAAATTCACAATAAAGTTAGCACATACTAGTGTCCTGCACAAGATATCTTATAAGAACTTTCAAGACATGAGGGATTTTTCAAATGCTTTACTACAGCGAAATCTTATAAATCAAACGTTAGCAACACTGTTTGCAAGAAATTTGTTTCAGTATTGTAGGTATAAGAGTAAAGAAGAAAACACTTCGAGACGGAAGAATTTGTGATACTTGCTTCTTTCTACGCATGAGCGCATGTACAAACGTCATGCATGTATGTGTGCATGATATTTTATTTTTCTGCGCACATGCAAAGGCACACACATGCATTAACATCCCAGCGGGAACTAGAAGGAGTAGGGATGCCTTCTTTTGGATGTAGAAGGCCTGCTCGCTCCATTCCATACTCATGTTTTTTTTACACGCGTTGTCATTGCGGAGCAGTCCTTCTGTTCTTGCTTCCTTCACCAGAGATTCTGGAAGGCCTTCAAACTAATAGATTTTGTTTTTGCTTTGGTAAAAAAACAAAACAAAACATGTTACTCCTTCTCTTCTCCCTTCTCAAAGAAGCGAGTGTGGAATGTGTATCGTATATTTTATGCGAAAGAGTCCTTTAATAAGGCCTGCACCAAGAAAGTCTTCTGAGTTTTACCGCTGGGATTAGTTGTATGCGGTTAATCACATAATAGCTAACCATCTACATATTACACACACACTCAAACGTACAATATGAAAAATAACAAGCATACACTAATCAACAGTACTTCTTTTGAGTGTTTGTTACAAGCAAACTGTCTTGGCGACATCGCTTGTTGCCAGTCGTACTGATTTTGCCAGTACATGTACTAATTTTTGTTTAAAGTACTGATTTATGCATAACTAGCAAATCAGTACGCAAATGTCCTGATTTTCTCATGTATGCACTGTTTTTGTACTGTTTTTGTATATTAGATCAATGTGTGAGAAAGCCTGTCATAGTGTTTATTTATTTTCTTTGAATCACCAGTGATCTTTACTTTACGTTCGCCTTAAGGCGAATTTATTTTCAAAGTGGTATCCATATAATGCTCAAGCAAATTCTGCCAAAACTGTCAGAGATCATATAAAATTTAGTTTAAGTTAATGTTAATGTTAATTTTATTGAGATTTTTTTAATTTAAATTTGCAAGAAAGATTTGCTATTTGGTACAAAGTATACATTGAATTCATGTTTTGTTTTAAGAATGGTTAAAGCTAGGAATGTAACGAATGTTCGCATTTGCAAATTTTTCGCTTATTTTTGCAAAATGTATGCGAATATTTATGACAAAAAAATGTTGTACTTCTTTTACGAAAAAAGTTTGCCATTAACAAACGTCAAAAACACGAAAATTATTTTAAGCCAGCATGAAAAAGATAAATATAGTGTACGTTCGTAGATTCAGCAAATTTATGCAGAAGTTCTGCGAATTTTTTCTGCGTATGCGTGATCAACTGCTGCACATGCTTTGCAACACAAAGTATACTTTTTGCTTTGCAACTGTTCCATATCTGTGCATAATTGGCATTGTTGAACGAACTGCAAACAATTTTTAAGGGCTTTGGACACGATGAAAATGCTTGATGTCAAGTTCGCATACGTGTGCTTGTCGGCTTGATGTTACCATGCTTGATGCCCCACCAAGCATTAATTTTTATTTTGATTTTGTTCTGTTCGTTTTGTGAAAGTACAAAAAACTCTTTATAAAAGTTTGCACATTGTGCACATGGCTTGGACGTAGCTGACTTATAAGTAAGGTATTCTTCAAAGCTTTATCAGAAAGCTTTTCTATAAAAAAGTTCTCATAAGCATCAAAATTAAACTAAAGTCCAGCGGTGTTTGGAAATATACCTATTTCGTTTTTTGAAAAAGAAAAGGAATTGTATTTTCGACAGCAGTATTTTCTACTTAAGACTAGTCTATTAAAACTTTAAAAAAATGTTTTGAGCACCATTCATTACTTCGTACAAACAAATTTGAATCGCTAACAATATTAACTAGTCATTGTTGTAGTAAATTCCACGCGAAACAAGTGTCACTCATTAATTTCATATACAAACATATATATTTAACTTTCTGTTTTATGAATTCATGTTTTTAATAAATTAATACATATTTGCTCAATGCAAGACTCAGTTAAAATAAAATGCTATATGTAGTACGTCCATGTATGTAATACAACTTCATGTTCTTATATAAATTTATTTTCATGTGATTTTTTAACGTATTGTAATATTTGCATTCGCATGCGCTAAACTGGTATTAGTTATGTACATCCCTAGTTAAAGGCTTTTATATTGAAAAAATTTATGTACTGATTTTTTTTCAATTGTACTGATTTTTTTCTCTCATTTACTGATTTCTACGATTTCAAAACTGGCAACCCTAGTTAACACTGATATACACGTACACGTGCTTCGCTTATAGTACGACAGCATTTATTATTGGTTTAGTATAATACATGCGACGTGAATACATTTAAAAATCATGACGTATTTACATTTAAAGACTGTTTACGCAGGTCTCTAGTACATACATATTTATTTCTAAGAATTTGCGGAATGAAGCTGAAAACCGAGTAATATGGCTTAATAATTATAAAAGATAATTTTTGGTTAAGAGGTTTATGAAATGGGAAAACAAATGTTAATTAAATTGTAGCCGCAACTAATTGTTATTTACACATACATATGTATGTAACACTATCCAACACGAAAATAAAACAGAAGGTCTTAACTACTAAGTTTTTAAAGTTTATATCTAAACCCATTACATAGTATAAGTTATGGTATAAATATATAAGGAAGTACCTTCAATGTTTATATCATAGTATACGATATACCGTAGTATATTTATTTGATATAAAGTCTTTATTTAATTTTAAAAATTTTGTTTGTTTTTTTTTTTTTTTTTGGTCACGGAAGTCGTCAGAAAACCTTAACCCTAACCATTTTGAAATTAGCAATTTAAATTAAAATTTTTTAGCAATTTAAATTAAAGTTTTTTACAATAATAATAAACCCATTTTTTATTATTTCGCTACTATAAAAAATTATTGCAAAAATATTAACCCCATATTTTTTCTGATTCAAAAGGTAATACTATAGGAAATTTATTTATCATTTATTTATTTATAGTACATATTCTACAAAGTAAATTTGCAGAATATGGTTGCACAAAAATGGACGGGTGACTGAGACCATATGTCCATGATTTTATTTACAGTATTCTTAAAAATGTTTTTGTGACTGACTGTACACGACCTATGCCTTCACATAGGAAGTAGCAACGTGGTTGTTAGGGAAATTCCACAAAAGTACCGCATGATTATACGGTAGTCCGTGGCAGATCAGTCAACCAGTGCGAGTGACAGTGGCCTGGTTGCATTTAAGAAATAATTGCCAACGACGCGTGATGTTGACTCGCCCAAAGCTGCTTTACGACTGTACTATAGGAAATATTATAAGGAAATTTTTGTCTCAAAATCTTCATTGTTGAAGGAACCAGATCGTTTCGAAACAGACCTAGTTTTGTTATAAATATCAAATTGAAGGCATTTTTTTTTCTCAAATTCCAAAGCTGGAACCAAAAAATTCATCATTTCGCCTATGCTTACCAATATTTAGAAAAATATTATTTGCGAAAGAATTGCCGGGAGCTTAAAAGCAAATTCTATTTGTTCTTACTTTCTGTGTAGTAATTGCATAATTTTCCAAGCATTTTCAGCAGGAAATATTGATCCGCTTAGAAACTGCAGATTTATTTCCATTTTTTTAAACAAAATCTCCCACTGTGTAGCGGGAAGTTTAGGCCCCACTAGGCACCAGAAGGCACCATCGAATCAAGCTAAGAAATTTAGATTTATGACAGCAAACCTCTTGTTTTATATGGTGCATATATTAAGAATTAAAAAAAATCCCATACAAACTGCGACCAGTCTAATATATCGATGGCTTAATATAAGAACGGCGCAACTCGAATTTTCGATATTTTACAGGAGAAGGAAGAAACTGAATAAAAACTAAAGCATTTACATGCAAGAATAGTTTTTAAAATTAAATAAATCTTATATTTTTAATTTTTACGCTATCCGCTCTTGAAGGAGGATGTAATTATACATACATATTGTTACGTTTTTATTCTTTAAAAATGCTTTTCTGTAGACTCGAAAATTTACAAATAAGTAAAGGACCCCAGTGTACTAATTAGGTTTAAGCATGGCACTTTATTTACTAATTGGAATTATACTAATAAAATCGCACAAACTGTCTGCGCTGGTATTGAAGCAATACCCCCCCCCCCCCCCCCCACTGCTGTTCGACACTTACAAGACTCACTCTTCCGACGCTCACTGTTTGTACATCAATAATGACTCACTGACTTTACTTTTACACACTTATGTACGACAATCAACCACTTTTAACTGAGATTTGTTCTTCCGCAAAAAATGAACTGAACTTCTAGTAGGCAACTATTTTCAATAAAAAATAGAGGGCTGCATAAACAGTCTTGAAATTTAAATAAGTCTTGTTTTTTAAATGTATTGTCGTAGCATGTATTATACTAAACCAATAATAAATGATGTCGTTTAATAAGCGAAGCACCACGGATGTACTGATGTACGTGTATATGAGTGTTTTGTAGCTACCCTGCAGAAAGTGCGAATAGTGAAATTGTGGTGATTTGCTAGTGACGTTGTCAGTAGCACTACTGACCAGCTGTACCCCAGCCAATGGTATCATCTATTGACATTTAACATTAGCTTGTCATTGAAAATCAACCACTAGACTGTAGCACTACTGACTAAGTAGTTCTTTTGGGACCACATGGAGACATTGGCACCAAAGATTCACTAGTAAATTTTAGGGGCGCTAGTCTACAATATCGATATATCCCTCTCGTTGTCAATAGTAAACTTATAGTGATTTTCTAGTGACATTGTCAAGAATGCTACTGACTAGGTGTACCCCAGCCAATGCAAATGCCTATTGACAAATAACATAGGGTTGTCATTCATAATCTATCAGTAGACTTTAGCACTATTCAGAAGGTAGTTCTTTTTCGATTATATGGAGATATTTGAACCCAAGATTCACTCGTAGATTTTAGTGACCCTCGTCTACATATATTTATTTAATATTATTGCACAACATAATAAAAAAGAAAAACAAACTATTGACGCGTTCATTGACAATATCACCAGAAATACACTAGAACTGTCGTCTCTAACGTATCTCTACTCGCGCATAAAAGGAAAGTTGTCGACATTTTAACTAGTGCAATTGTCGCTGGAGAAAGAGTATTGACATAGAGACATATGGTTCTAAGTTGACTAGAGGGTGGTGTTGCTTACTTTATTTTGTTATTTCTGCACTCCAATGTATGTATGTATGTGTATCTTCTTATGTATCGTCATGTATATGTATGTAGTAGTATATGTATGTATGCAATGTCCGTACAGAAGCCTTCGTGTGCTAGTCAAAGTCGTAGTAAGTAAGTCAGTAAGTAAGTCAGTAAAGACTGACTTTATTTATTTTTCACTTAACTAATTTTTAAAAATTCATAAAATATTTGAAATTTATTTCAACAACTTCAAATATCAATTTTCATATTTTTAATTATAATTAAAAAAGATATTTTCTATATGAGCAACGCTACACCCAACAACTCGAGACAAATGAAATTTCCCTATACATTTTCGGCTAAAATTGCTCAATTTCCATTTCGCCATTATGTCAAGAATCAATGGATTTGGAAATATTATTTGCTGGCCTGCATCTGTTGTATACCAATATTTTATAAAATAAGTAAATTGGCAAATTCAAAGGAAAATGTTGAGAGATGGAACAAGATAAAGAAACAACAACAGCATCAGGAGGAGAAAATAAAATGAAAAGTTTATTATATATACATACATACATATGTACATACATACAGGATTATGAAAATTAAAAAAAAAACTTATAATTTATAGACAAATAAAGATCCTCTGTAAAAAGATTATTTTATAGTTTTATACCAAAGTAATTATATGTATGATAAAAAAAATATGGGAATATTGCAAATTGAGGCTAATCACGTCTAGAAACTCGTATATTTCGTTACTGTGGCTCTAGTCTGTATTTCGAAACGGAAAGAAATCCTTTTGAATTGTATTTTATGGCTCGATTATGGATGGCAACCGAACTTTGGTTGCGTTGCTAGTTGCCGAAACGATATTACGAATGGCAACTGGCAACTAACAGCTGGTAATTTCAGTTGCCATATTGGCAACCACAAATTTGTAGTCGCTGCATAGTTTAAAAGCAAATAAATTGAAAAATTAAACAGTAATTGCAATATTATTTTTATTTTTGAATTTCTTCTATGGATATATAAAGACAACAACATTTACTCGCAGTAGAGGCAGTAATTCTAAAGAGTAGTCTAATAGATTCAACTTTTGTACTTCCTTCTCTTCACCAATAATAAAATTAACTAATAATTTTTATGATCAGTAATGTTTTTAAGCAATTTTACTCAATAATTTTCTTTTTAGCACTTGTATTTCTTATATTTCAAATATTTTTCAGTTGCCAATCTGTCATAATCGTATTTTCTATAACTTTTTGGCAACTGGAGAAAGTTGCCATACATAATATAAATTTTAAGTTCAGTTGCATTGCTAGTTAACTCGGCAACTGAAGTTCGGTTTCCATCCATAATCGAGCTATTAATATTACAATTCGAAGGCACTTGCGTAAGCAATTGAGTCTAGTCCAGGAGCAACATTCCATCTTCGCCATGAACTTGGTATGGGCATCATGTCGGACATCGCAAATGGCTAATGGAGACCTCTCATGTCCAACTTTCGTCCATGCTCTGACATCAATGCCCGAGCATATGTCTGAGCAAAAATGTTCGCCATGAGATTTGACGTCCGCAACAATTTGCAATAGAAAGAAAAGAGACAGAACAATATTGGTAAATATTCCATCTCTATTGCACTACCGCAAAATACTTTGATATGCCTGAACATGGACATCGTACGTGTTCACCACAACAAGGAAGTTGATGAATTTTTCAGAGTTGCTCTGCCGGCGTCCAAGTCGAAGGCTAATGGAGACGTAGGGTTATGGCGTGAATTCGACGAGGAATGTAACTATTTTGAATTTTACTCACAGTGATTGTTCATTATATTAGCAGAGACTGAAACCAAAATACAAAAAAATGAGAACCTCCTACTATTTTGAAAACGTTTAAAAGTTAGAATATAACACACATATATAATAAGTTTTTATATGAATAACCCCGTATAAGATAGGACAACCAATATAATTATTTAATATTTCTCGATACGAGAACTTCTCACAAGTTACAGAATCAAGGCACTGGTTAGAGCTATGCTGCTTAGACGCAATTTACACTGTGCCTTTTCTGCTTGCCTGTGCAGGCAGGCTTTTTTAGTTTATTGGTGAGAGGGGCTGAGAAGCTTGCGGTGTAGAACAAAAGGCACGAAATGAAAATTCGAGGGGATTTATGACATTTCTCTTTGCCTCTTTCGTATTCTCAGCATTAAACGTGTATATAAATGCCAAAAAGGCATGAATAAAAAAAGGCTTAATGTAAATGTGTGTGACTTTTCGTAGGGGTTTCGAAAGAAAATTGTCAATACAAGGCAGGCTAAAAAGGCATAGTATGAATAGCGACTTAGCTATATAAAACAAATCTGGGGTTTTCATTATAACAACGCTTGATATATACTTCTCATTTCGAGTTTATGATAACAAGTTGTTATAATTTAAATGCTTTTTAAAAACTTCTAAGAAATTTTTCAAAAATATGGACGCTTGACTATCAATTTTTCTAAAAGAATAACACAACTTCTACACATTTTTAAATAAGCTTGAAAAATGATTTTTTTTAGTTGTACTAAAATAATTTAATTTATTTCCCATTATTTTCTTTTCTAGCTGCGTATGATTAAATTAAAATATTGTTTGTATTCATGTGTAAAAACAATATAAAAACAAATTTAGCAATTGATCTCATTTTTTTTAGGGTTCCCGTACACCAAAGGTGAAAAGAAACCCTATTGTTTTCGCTACGCTGTCCGTCACACGGTATTTTCTCAGGAACCGTAGGAGCTACGGACCTGAAATTTGGACACAGTATGTAGAACCTTGGCCGCTACAACAACAAATACATGAGATTTAAAAATTAAAGGGTGTTCCAAAACGAGCAACGAAAAATGTTAAAATCCCATGTAATATACATACAATTGTATGTATATTGAAACTTGAAATTTGTAAAATTAGTGTATTTTTATACAGACTACAACAATTAACACTAAAATTTAAAAAAAATAAAATTAAAGGGTGGTCCATCAGTTAATGCAATTTTGACTATGTAATTTTGACAATTTGCTATATCTTGGAAACCGTAAGAGGCAAGCACTTGAAATTTTCAAAAACGGTAAAACTAAAAAACCGAAAATTATAAAATCGCGAACCCAAAAAAAAAATCGCCAAAAATTAAAAAAAATCGCCAAAATAAAAAAAAATCTAACACTAAAATAAATCGTTAAATTCGAAAAAATCGCCAAAATGAAAAAAAAAACGCCAAAATGAAAAAAAAACGCCAAAAATCGAAAAAAAATCGCCAAAAATAAAAAATCGCCAAAATGAAAAAAACGCCAAAACGCGAAAATGTCGCCAAAACTAAAAAAAAATTTAAATAAAAAAATCGCAAAAATGAAAAAAATCGCCAAAAATAAAAAAAAATTCGCCAAAATGAAAAACGCCAAAAAGTGAAAAAAAAATTGCCAAAACAAGAAAATAAAGTGTCAAAACTAAAAAAAGAGCCAAAACTTGAAAAAATCTCCAAAACCGAAAAAACGCAAAAACCGCCAAAACAAAAAAACCGAAAAGACCCCAGAAACGAAAAAAAATGCCAAAACTATATATTATATAGGATGAAGTTTGTATTAAATTACATATCTAGTGTTTGTACCGAACCCTTCGTGCGCGAGTCAGAGTCGCACTTTACTGAATTTATTTATTTTTTTTTTTTTTTGTTTCAGACACTTTAAAGAACGAAACAAAACAAAATTAAACACTTTGTTTCGTTTATTTTTGTAATCTGTTTTTAAGTACAAAGAAATTTAAACAAAAATAAATTTATAATTGTAATTGTGTTGATTATTTTTGTTACGAAAATCACGTCCTAGCTCCCGTGTCTGGCATAAAGAGCATAGCTCTAAGAACCATAATTGTATCACTAAGTTCTACTAGATTTTTTTGTTATGGGAAATCTACTCGAAAACTAGTAGATTTTGCTCTTACTAGATTTAGCTCAGATGTGAAAATATTATTGTATTGAATTTTGTACTTATTTCATATTTATTAGATTTTATTTCATTGGAAATTATTTGAAGTTTTCCATGACAATTATTTCAGATTGTGAATTGGGCTAATAATTTTTACTTGTCTTCTAAAAACTGGCAGTAAGTCCCAATATTTGAGTTTTATTTCATTTTCAGTTTTGGTAGTAACAAGGTGTATAATTACACCATGGGTAGTAATTTAATTTTCTTTGGGAATCATTTCATTAAATTTTGTTGGGAATTATTTAATTTTTTTAGGTTCTATTTCCCTTATGAGTTATTTCATTAGGATTCAGCTAAAATAATTATAACATGTAATATGCCTTAAAAAGCGTTACGAACTTTAGTCTGTTATCATAAATATAGAAACAAATGAAGTTCGAAAAATAATAATTAAATTAACTAAATTAATAGTCATTGGCTTGTGGCAAAAAATTAAATTAAATATACGTAATGGTAACAAACCAAAAAAGTTTGTCTTCTTGTAGAACAAAAATAAGCAAATTAGCTAACATGTGTATAATTAATAAAGAACAAACGACAATGGTAAGACTGTTGTAAATTTAGAGATGGTAAGGTGAGCTTTCATTACAAAACATCTTTCAGCAAATTGAAATACGATGAATCAAAACAATTCACATATTCCATTTGCAAAAAAGTTTCGTATATAAAGTAGAAATCTACATCAACTGACACCACACACAGTGGACCAAACACAAAAGAACGCTGATGATGAAGGTTTAGTGGCCTTCGAAAACGGCTAGCTGCTCCGTTCGACTATGTGTTGTCAGAATATTTACAACTAACTTTGGTGTTATTTGTTCATTAATAATTATCACATGTAATTTGGCGATACGAACTTTAGCCCGTTCAAATCATAAATATAAAATAATTATTGTTGAATTTGGAATCCTGCTGCTTAATGCTTTACGCAGCTGCAATTCAAAATTATACACCTTAAGGAAAACCCTAAACAAGGAACTATAGGTCACCATAAGGACTTACATTTAAAATTTTCTTTTTTTCTGCTTTCTATATACAAAATAATAATAAAGATATTACTAATATCATATAATAGATGAAATATATATAGAAATATCTTTCATTAAACGTAATGAGTTCTAGATAAAAATTAGGTGTCAGCCCCTTACAAATCCAACTAAAGAAAAGTTTGAAGCTGAACATACATACATACATACATACAAAACATTTGTATATGTATGTATCTATGTGTGTATATATTTATAGAATGCCATCGTTAAATAGTAAAAACCAATTAAGTTATTCGTTTTTCTCCTTCCCTTCTCCTTCTGCTTAAGTTTCTGTGAATAGACTCGTTATTATTCGAGGATATTAAATTTAACTGCTAAATTAATTAAAACTTATTTATAATTCAAATTGACTTTATTTGCTTGTTGTTATAAGCCATAAATTTAACGCTCTCTCATCTATTCCACAGATACCCGACAGTGGTTTGACCTACCTCTCAGAACGTATACTGCTGTTCCGTCATGACTACAACAGTCCCAATGTACTGCACATCATCAACTCTGCCGGCGATGTGGTTGATGAAACTTTAGTGGAAATTGTTCTCACAGCAAATCGTAAGTTTTTTTTTTCTCAAAAAAAAAAAAAAAAAAAAAAAAAAAACTAAAAGTCATTTGAACATAAAATAAAACTTAAACAAACAAAAAGAAACTTTCTTTTACACTTAATGCCATTGCGAAAGCATATATATTCTTGTTAGAAGAATTATTTGCGAGGGTGGTGCAGACAGATGCTATTTATTAATTCGATTCAGGTTATTCACTTTTCCAAGAGCCCCAAATGTGTAGAGATTTTTTTTAAGAATGTGAGTTTCGCGCCCTCTTTTGAAAAAAACAATATCATATAATCAAAAGAGGATTAGGTTTGTGCAAAATTTTGTAGCAGTCAGTTGGGTAGACGTAGGTATGTATATGAAATATAATATTAAAACTTAATGGGCGTGGCCCCGGCTAGTGTTTTCAGCATGAGGTTATATTATTGAAAATGCTCAAGTTTCATATATATTCACTGAGCAGCATGCCTTAAATCAATGTAAATAAAACAAAGTGGTTGTGAGATATCATCGAAGTTTTTTTAGTCATTTGAAAGGCATATCGATGAGATTATGTATAGAATACAATATCGGGACTCCGATAGGTAGCACCCATTCGAAATATCGAATTCACAACTAGCAAAACAGACTAAATAAATAACGGCCAATTCGTCAATATGGCCGCCCTAAGCTCTCAAATTTCCAAAGTCTCTATTGAAAGGCCCTTCAACTCCTACATTTACAAATCAAGGCGAATTGAATTTAAAAGTGGTAGAAATTCTACTTAATTACAACAATGAAAAAAACATGGGCGCATAGTCATGGTCATAAGCAATGTACACTTTAAGAGTTTGAAACCAGTATTGCCATACAAAATACTGGTTTTAAAGTCATAAAGTATACTTTGTTTTGACTATGACTATGCGCCATGGTTTTTTCATTGGTCAAACATGTCAAAAATTTAAAGAAGGAGAATTTGTATAACAAAAAAAAATTTATTCACTTCTTACCAAGGCGAATTGAATACCTCTTGGATGCCAATGCAAATTTTTCGGAGACATTTTTAGTCATCCTAGTATTTAGTATTGCAATTGGCAGGTAACTGTTTCCGCCGCTTGTAGTTTAAATATCCGTTGATGTGTGTTGACACACTTTTCAGTACATTTGTTTTTTTTTTTTTTTTTTTTTTTTTTTTTTTTTTTGAACATCAAAAGAATAAATTTTTCCAAAAGGATGAGCTGAGTTTATGTTGTATGAATTTGCCTCAATTCGCTTTAAATTTCGTTCTTTGGAAAATCGAATACAACTCATTCTAAGGGCTTTAATTTTATTCACCTGATATTAATTCGCCTTGTATGAAGAATTCATATCAGGTGGTAATTTAAATATCCCAAGGCGAATTTATACAAGGTGGTCGCAAGGGATCACATACATATCCATAGACACACATTTTTCAGTACATTTGTTTACATCAAAAATAAAAGAATTTTTCAAAGCGAATTGAGGCGGGTATGCCTTTTATGAATATGTCCAAGGCAAATTCATATAAGGTATACTCAGCTCAATTCGCTTTGAGAAATTTATACTTTAAATGTCAAGAAAATGTACTGAAAAATGTGTGTTGACATCCAACGTATATTCAACTTACAAGCGGCGATCCCTTGATCCCTTGCGACCACCTAGTATGGATTCGCCTTGAATATGTCTTGATTTCACATTTTTTTTAATTTAACACAAGCCAACTATATAGTGTTCCCAACGACTCCAGTGGTATTTCAAAAAATGTGCATTTTACAATAGTTTGTGAACTGTGCAAATTTATTTAAATATTTTCTGATATTTCCAGTGTGACTTCTGCCTAAAAATATCAATCGTATCAACAATGAAGAAAATATAATTTTATTTATTTTTCTTAACTACCCTCGCAAATTGTGCAAATAACACTAATAAATTATAAAACTATATTTGCTTGAATGTATGTATGTATGTATGTTTATTCATATTTTATTGCTTTCTTTCAATTTCATTTCTTTGTCTTAGCGATTTTATATCCCACATCGGATATGCCAACGTTGAAACCACACAACCTAAATGTTCACTCATATAAGGCGCCGACATTCTGTGATTTTTGTGGTGAAATGTTATTTGGATTAGTACGTCAAGGTCTTAAATGTGATGGTAAATATCAACAAAAAATTATTTTATATATATTTTATACATTAATTTTGTTTCAAAGTATTAAGAAGCAATAACTTCAAATGCTAAATTTTAACTCTAATCACTTTAGGCTGTGGTCAAAATTATCATAAACGTTGTGTGGTCAAAATACCCAATAACTGCAACCGTGCGAACGATTTAATCAACTCGTCGAAACGTTCCTCCATGCTGCAGCCTCCAAGAAGTCCATCGGGCGGTTCAACACAATCTCTTATTTTAAATGACGATCAACATGCCAAAAATGATTCGGGGAGTTCTCTGGTAAAACGGATGTCTGATCTTATGAGTGATAAATTAAGAATTAACTAATTGAAATTTTTATATGAAAAGCAAAGATGATTTTAGCATCTACCGAAACTATATTCTAGGCTTTATAATATTTTAGAGTGCATATTTTTCTTTTAACTAAAATTGGTGGTGGGTTTCTTTTTTATCTCTAGCGAACGAATACTATATCTGCTTTTCAGTTAAACTTTTGTAATAACGAATACTTTAAATTTTTAGTAGTTTAAGCGATGGCCCTTGATATTTTGTTATTAAGATCTGGTTTATTTATAGAACATTTATTTCGAAATTGTATAATACATTAATTATGATATTTTATTCCAATGCATTTACATAAATGTACTTAATTATTTTTATATATTTTTCTTTGTTAACAATTTATTTAATCCAAGGCGAATCCATATGAGGTGCTCTCAACAGCCCGGAGTACAATTTTCGCCCCTTGTATGCAAGGCATTATCATATAAGATATAATCAGCTCAATTTGCTTTAAAAAATTTATACTTTTGGTGTCAAAAAAATTTACTGAAAAATGTGTATTGAAATCAAGGCAAAACCCTGCTGGGTGGTCGCAACCAATCAGGTGAGTATGTCAAATGTCAACACTATTTGTTTAGTAAATTTTTTAAAATTAAAAGTAGCAATTATTCAAAGTGAATTGAGCCAAGTATATCTTCTATGAATTCGCCTTGGTTGAAATCTAAGGAATATTAAAATTACAAGCGATAAGATCACGTGAACAGTCAAGTCAAATTCATATAAGGTATACTCAGCTCAATTCGCTTTGAGAAATTTATACTTGAAATATCAGCAAAATGTACTGAAAAATGTGTTTTGACATTCAACGTATATTCAAATTATAAGCGGCGAAAATAGTCACCTGAGCCCTTGCGACTACCTAGTATGGATTCGCCTTGGTTAACAGTTAAGACCACCTAATATAAATTCGCTTTACTTACATGTATGAATATACTTTGACAAGGCGAATTCATAGTAATATGGATTCGCTTGACTTATATCAATATACTTTGACAAGCGAATTCAGATTACTTGGTCTCGAGCAAAGCATATTCATATAAGGCAAGGCATATTCATATACGGCATGCTTTGCGCAATTCGCTTTGAGAAATATTTAGTTTCAATGTCAAAAAAAAATGTACTGAAAAATGTGAAAGGACATCTAATGGATAATCAAATTGCAAGCAACCAAAACAGTCAACTAGAATGAATTCGCTATGATCTAACTGCCCACGTGACTATTTTCGCCGTTTGTAATTTGAATATCCATTAGATATCAACACACATTTTACAGTACATTTCTTTGACATCAATAGTATACATTGTTCAAAGCGAATTGAGGTGAGTATACCTTATATGGATTCGCATTGGAGTATACTTTATATTTGATGCCTTAATTGAATCAGTAATTTAATTTTAAAATTAATAACTATTTTAATAAAAAAAAAACTATTTGTAAAAAAGTATTTGATGTGGACTTTTTAATTTTCTTGTCATTTTTAAACCAGATCTTTTCAAAATAAGGATGCAAGAATTTAAAAGTTGGGGTTTTTGTTTTATCAAAAAATTAATTACATAAAGTTTGCGCTACGCTTCAAAGTAAATACACTATCCCACAGATTTTAATTTATTATTTCCTTGTAATACACACAAATTTTAATGAATTTCAGATCATAATTCTCCATAGAGTATACGATAATTAAGAAAACAACACTTTCCCTTTCCTTAGTAAGATAAACAGCACCAAAATTGTAATTCAACAAATCTAAGAAAATTTAATTTTTTTTATGTTAGAAGTATCCACTTCGCCCACCCGCACCCTTTTCGGATCCAAATTCGCCATGCATATGTTAACCAACCTTCCTTTCTCATCACTCTCTTCTGACCACGCACTCCAGATAAGCTCTTAACAAATTTCTATACTTTCCCTATTTCTGTACTCGACATACCTACTCCATAACAGCTTCGCACCGTAATCCACACAAAATTCGAAACCTCTTACTATTGTAATATTCGAGATATGATTTTTAAAAAACAATTATTTCCATATCCAAAATTATTTCGGAATAGCGACTAATTGGATCGCACTTGGGACCCTACATCAGTATATTGCAGTAAAAATTACCACTAATCTTCTCAAGAAATTTTACTACAAAATCATATTTTCCAAAATCGATTATTTAAATATCTAAAATTATGTCTAAAAAGTGACCAATTGGGTCACATTTAAGATCCTTAAAACTACCCCACTTATATAGTATACCACGTGTTCTATATTTTGCCTCTTCTTCTAATTCTAATTTTCTCAAGCAAACCAAATTTATTGGCTCTACCAGAGATACATACAATGCTATTTCCAATATCCTACTATTATAATATCATTATACACCTCTGAGAGCGAGTTTTCTATCAATTTTTTAAATTCATGTCGTCCCGGTTCCAAGGTTTCCTACTCCTAGTTTATCTACCAATCACTGTTTAGTACAACTGTCAAGCTGCCAAGTGATGTCCACTCAATAGCCTTAACTTGTATTATATGGTATCAGATGTTAGCAGCAATGCTTTACGAAAAACACGGTGGAAACATTGTGTAAAATGGTAAAACCATTTATGAGATGCAATTTTTACGACGGGGTTTCACTCTCAAACAGAAGGGTGCCGTCTTGGCTAGCAAGCAGCCTAATAGTGTAGCGATTACAGGGACGCACCAAAACTAGATGGTATATTGAGTGAAAACTAAATATAGAAAATAGAGTTAAAACCAATTGCTCTGTACGTATATAAAAAGATGATGGGCAAGACATGGAACATTTCATCTAATCTTATAAAGTGAACCTATACAGCAGTAGCTTAACCAATAATTATACTCTACGGAATATTTGTATGGTGGAGGACAAGGACAAACAAGGTTAGGTTAGGTGAAAGTTACGGGCACAGCCCACTTGGGTCTAATACAATGATTCCTTTGTGCTACCTGTAATTTTACAATAATTATATAATATAATAAATAGAAGAAGGGAAGATAAATATGAAAGAGGTAGAATATGACAGTTACAAAAGGATAGGAAATAGAGAGTGGATCTGGAAAAGGGTCGTGTGTGTACCCACGCTATAAAAGGGGAAGCTGCTCCACATATAAAGACTCAGATTTATTACTTTTATTTCCGATATCTCGGATACGCTACTGAAAGATAACCTGCCAGATAAAAGCAGAGGAAATACGAGATACTTTCCTCCTATTCTTTTATCATTACAACCTAATCATTGTACGGGAGACACATACGGTTAGCATAGGAACCGAAAGACTGATACAAAAGCGTAAATAAAAAACAGATAATCACATCTACTGTAGCCTTACACGCTATATTGAAAAAATAAAATTAATTGCAATGCATGCAGCATAAAAATCCCTTATTCGACAGCTGTTGTACAGACCATTCGGTGAACTACTCGAAGATATGGACTGCAACTTGGACTACATCATTCCAGTAATAGACTTCTTTGCTTAACTACAGATCACTGTGAAATAATAAGGCTATTTTAAAGGTATTAACTATAGTGGTTCTGGTTGGTTTGGTATGGTTTACGTGGAATTCAATTAGAATCTATGTGATTCCTTTTTCAAAAGACAACTCCACTCGCCGGAGTCAACCTACGTAAAACCGTATCTGAGAATTCGGATACGCTGATAGGTACTAGATCCAATCCATGGCATTGAGATACATATCTGATAAGGTTACTCAACCCAATATGTGATAAAGGGTCGTCTAATACATGACTGCCTAAAAGATTGTGTCTCGAGAGATGCATAGCTGGACATTCGCAAATAATCTGGAATGTCTGCCAACCGCCCAGTGCCTCGATATCTTCCTGCAGTTGCTTCTTGTTAATTGAATTGAGCGCCTATTATTGTAATAAGAGCACATTTTCTTAGCAACCGTGCACGTGTCTATATTGCGCCATCTGCATTAAGTCTTAAAGAGATAATGTTTGAAGATGCAGTTTCTAATAGTACCAGATTCGGCGTTGGAGGCGTTGATAGCAGAGCCAGATTCAGCCAGCTCTTCCATTCGTTCGCTACTTGAAAAATGAGGGTGAGGTTAGCCTAACTACCCAGTCTAGATAGCACACTCTTACACGGCCAAACTAGAACAGAGGAAGTGGTATATGATCTTAGGAATAGAAGAGATGTTTGCTGTTGACTATACCCTGCACATTCTTACCTATCAGCACTCTAGCCGCTTCTCTTACAGCCAAAATTTCGGCTTGAAATACAGTGGCTTCGTTAGGAAGACGGAAGGAAAATGATGTACCAAGATCGTCCAAAAAGACTCCAGAGCCTATACTGCAGACCATTCTTAATCCATAATTGTATACTCTGACGTCATATTCTCTTACTATTGTACCATCTTTTCACTCTCGCCTGGATGGAGTTAGAACTTTAAAAGCTTTATATCTGTTTCTAGTTTCAACTTTTGCACTGACTGTTCAAAGATGGATAGAGAGGTGAGAGCTGCGGTTTACTGTCCGAAATTCGGTAAAGAGGAATATTATAGACTTCCTGATTACTGCAGTATATTAACAGTCAATTAGCAATTGCAGCAAATTGCAACTACTCTTTGACTGCGCTCACGTGCAAGAAGGCCCTAAATACCTTATGTGCTGGTAAACGAGAATTGAGGGTAACGAAATGTTCAATACAGTGGCCAAAAAGGAGATTTAATGAGCGGTAGAGTAATGGTATAGGTTCGAATACCAATTCAATACCTGAAAGGGAACATAGATTCTAAGATGAAGGATGAAGCGGAGAAAAGTTGGCGTAAGGCAAAAACTTGCAAAACTTCTAAAATCATTTGGAGCTTCTATGATCCCAAATCGAAAAAATGTTAGGAACCTTAGGTAACTGAGACAGTAGAATATCTATTGCGCCACTGTGCATCTTTAAGCCGCTCAATAAACATATAACTGTCTTGGTGTTCATAATTTTCGCAATATTGAACTTGCATCGAGAGTAGTACTGTGTAGACCGCTAAGGTTTGTTAAATCTGTGTTGGAGTCATTCATCAAGGATTAGGCTGCCATACTTATAGGGTAGAGCTGCTCGATGTTAATCGATGCATCGTAAACATCGATGTTTTGGTTGTGATACATCGAATAAATGCCGATGTATCGTATCATACGGTATTAATCGATCCATCGATGTTTTTATTCGATGTATCGAGGACGACTTTTTTTATATATTGATGCTTGCAACTCATTTAATGTAGTGATAAAAAACCCCTACAAGAATGATTCTTAAAACGTTTTTTAAATTTTTAAATTGTTTTAAAATCGCTTGATGTAACAACACAATACTAAAGGTATTCTTTGTCAATTTACAAAGCGTTATCGAAGCAACAGCATTATTTTACAGCATCCAAATATATATTTTTATTGAGAAAAAATTTTCTAAATTTTCTTGGTATTGTATGGTAATAATCAGCAATGTAAGTTCTTTTTCCATATTTGATGTTAAAATCAATAATATATTTTTCTTAAAATTACTGTTACAGAATGTTTTAGACACCTAGTGAAAGTTATATCACCGCATTTTAAAGTTCCAAGTAAAGCTACTGCGACCCGTTGGGTTGATACATTGAAAACTAAATTACACACAATGGAAAATATTATTTTAAAAAATATTAACTTACATTTGGTCCGATTTGCAAAGCTGTAGAACTGGCCTTTGGAAAAAGCACATTCCGTGCTTTGCACACATGCTTTTCTTAATCCTTATGAAATTTTAAAATCGACTTTTATTTATTTAATAAATTTTCTTGGTTCCAATTAATCAATACGATGCATCGAAAACATCGATGTTTTTTTAAATCGATACATCGAATAACATCGATGTGAATTAATAATGAATCGAATGGGAAAAAACATCGATGTTTATTTTACGTGAGTGGCTCTATTATAGGGTTCTTGTCATTTGCCGGTTTATGCCAGATCATTTTTTGACCACCCAGATTTATATAATAGGTAATTACGATTAGGTAATTGCGATTCGACAGTACAAAAACATAACTTACGAAGTGTAATTAGACACCAATAACATTGATAACAGTATTTTGTATGATAGGACAGACTTCGGTGACATTTTCTGCTTGCAGTTCATTGAAACGTATATAACATTGGGATCAAAAGGTACAGATTTGGAACATTTTCCTTGTGATTGCTTAAGCTGGTTTGACTGACATTATTCGCATTTATATCAGGGGTTTAATCGTCACTTTCCATAACAAACTGATTCGATGACGTTTTTTTCAGTGTGAGATTATGGCATTCGCTATCCAACAATGTAATATTATGGTCCGATATCGAATGCCATAATCTCAAACTAAAAAAAAGTGATAAAATCAGCTCGTTATCGAAAGCGACGATTAGGCCCCAGAATTGTTAGCTATGTGACTCATAAATATCTTCGCATATCAATAGGATCCGCCAACTTGGAGAGAATTTATTATTTAGCTTTCAAACGTTTGTAAATGCTTAGTTACATCTAGATGCATCTGGTATAACCTCTATCTTTATATTTCTTTCAACTAAACGTGCTGTTTTTCAAAAAATTAACATCTAAATTCTACTTGAATGCCAGTGTGAAGAAGTTATTTACATAAATCAACACATACTCTTGCTATACCCAAGCAGCTGATGATGTTACTGATTTGTCAGATCAGTAATTGAAATTTTCTCTTCTGACATTGGCGCAAAGTTTTAAGACTATCACTCAATTTGTATGAACTTGCTTTGTCAGATATAAAAGACATGTCGAGAGAAATAGAGTTTAGCTTCGCATTTGAAGAGAGAGAGAGAGAAGATTCCCAGAGAAAAGTATGCTTTTGAATATCAGAAGAAACTAGCCTTAAGGTTCGATCAGACGTGCAATAACCACAACCATAACCATAGAAAACACCTGTTCGAAGCAAACTTATGGGCAACACTGCATTTGATTATAAGAGTAGGTGACTCGCAATAACGCCTTAGCCATTACCATAAAGACCAATTGAATTTTGGTTTGATTATGGTCGTTTTAAATAACTTTCATTTTGCGTAGATCCTCAAGCCTAGATGTACTATCTGAATTTTTTCATATGAAAATTTTTTTACTTAACATTCCCAATTTCTTATAACTTCCCTTACCTACATTAAACTTTTTAATATATATAAAAATGATTTCAGAATGTGCCAATTTACCACAGAAGTCATCAAAGGTCTTCCTCGGCCGGTAGTCGAAATGGTCAGCTTATCTTTAATACGGGCGATGTGTGTGCCACAACATCCGCCTACCAGAACATACGAATACCGCACACCTTCATGGTACACACGTATGGTATACCCACCGTGTGTCAATATTGCAAAAAACTACTGAAAGGACTCTTTAAGCAGGGTCTACAATGCCGCGATTGCCAATATAATACACATAAAAAGTGTATGGATAAAGTGCCACAAGACTGTACCGGAGAGAGACAATTAAGTCAAAGTGACTACAATGAATCGCAGTACACGCCTACAAATCCAACTCCCAGAGAACGTGATAACTTCTTCAAGGAAGAGTTTGATGACAGTGACTTTGATGACAATGCCACAAATGATTACAGCGGTAGCCGAGCGGGTTATGGTGGCAATAGTTTGATGTCTGTGAAACAAGGCCGCATGGGAAATGCAATGGGTGCCAAAACCACTACGAACGCTCACAATTCGCCACCCGAATTAGTTAATGGTAATGAACGTTCGTCGTACAAAAGGGACTCTAGAAGTGCGGTCGAGGGACAAACTACGGATGGACAATCGGAACAATCGAGTTCTTCATCATCACCCAGTGCCAATATACCGCTAATGCGTATCGTGCAATCAGTTAAGCACACTAAAAAACGTGGTGGTCAAGCCATTAAGGAGGGTTGGCTGGTACATTTCACCAGCCTAGATAACACAGTCAAGCGCTATTTCTGGCGCTTGGATTCCAAGACCATAACATTGTTCTTGTCGGAGAAGGGTAGTAAATATCACAAAGAGATACCATTAGCCGACATACAAGCGATTGTGACCAACAATGACGTCAAAGGAGACAATAACTATTGCTTTGAAATTCGCCTTAACAATGTAGTGTACTTTGCGGGCCAAGATCCTTTGGCGGGCGTGAGGGAAGAGCAGGCAGTGCGTTTACCTCCTCCCGAAAGTGGTATTGGCACAGACATAGCCAAAAGTTGGGAAACATCAATTAAACAGGCCTACATGCATGTCACCAACACACGTGAGTTTAAGCTAACTAAATATTTTTAATTTATTTTTTTATATATCATTTCACTTATTTTATTTTTAGAGTGCTGTGAGTCGGAGGATAATATCCAAGACATGGGTCAATTATATCAAATATTCCCCGATGAAGTTTTGGGTTCCGGACAATTTGGCGTTGTTTACGGTGGTGTGCATAAAAAGACAAAAAGGGAAGTAGCCATCAAGGTCATTGACAAATTAAGATTTCCTACGAAACAAGAAGCTCAATTAAAAAATGAAGTCGCCATTTTGCAGGTGAGTTACAAAGAATAATAAGTCATCTTTTGGAATTAACATAAAGTTTAAACTCCTTTTCAGAATATTTCCCATTGTGGCGTTGTAAATTTGGAACGTATGTTTGAGACGCCTGAGAGAATATTCGTGGTGATGGAAAAACTTAAAGGTGACATGTTGGAAATGATACTCTCCCATGCGAGAGGGCGCCTAAGCGAAAGAGTTACCAAATTTCTCATCACACAAATTCTTATTGCTCTCAAGCATTTGCACAGTCAGAATATTGTGCATTGTGATCTTAAGCCCGAAAATGTATTGCTGTCGTCCGATGCTGAATTTCCACAAGTTAAACTGTGTGATTTCGGCTATGCACGCATCATAGGAGAGAAATCTTTTAGGCGTTCGGTGGTGGGAACGCCAGCCTATTTGGGTAAGACTCTTATTTGTGTACAGTAGAAAAGATGAAATTAACTACAACTTCCCTGTCCTTCGAAGCTCCCGAGGTTTTGCGCAACAAAGGCTACAATCGCTCTTTGGATATGTGGAGTGTGGGTGTAATTATCTATGTAAGCCTGAGTGGTACATTTCCCTTTAACGAAGAAGAAGATATAAATGATCAAATTCAAAATGCCGCCTTTATGTATCCACCAAATCCTTGGAAAGAAATATCATCAAACGGTAATATTTCCTTTAGTTTAATAAAAGCAGTTTTTCACTCTGGCGTGTAATTTTAGCCATTGATTTGATCAACAATCTGCTGCAAGTGAAACAACGAAAACGCTATACGGTGGATAAGAGCCTGCAGCACTATTGGCTGCAGGACAAGCAAACCTATAGGGATTTGCGCAATTTAGAAGCTCAAGTGGGCACACGCTATTTAACACACGAAGCTGACGATATAAGATGGGCTAGTGCCGGTGATATGTGACCTGTTAATGGTCAAACAAAAACAAACGCTGTTAGCAACACTCTACGAACTCAAACTGCACAATCGAATGAGGTAACGCAGCCAGAAAGTATTCGAGAAACGCCCCAAACAGAAGAGCAACAACAGCAAAAAGAAATGCCAGCTGAAGCCGAACTATTGGGAAACCATAAAACCAGTAGTCTGCCTCAATTAGAGGCTATAGAAACTTGTGGCTGTCGCAGCCTGCCGGGTAAACCAAAGGTTGAGGCTATTGGTGATAAAGCTTTAAAATGGATGCGCTCTCATTTGTGTCGTCACATTAAGTGATATCTTTTACAACTACTGACTCTCTCGCTCTCTTTCTCTTTTTGCTTAAGTACGTTCGTGTGTGTGTGTGTGTGTGTGTGAGTGAGCAGCTTTTTAAATAACTTAAGACAACGATTAATAAATATTATACATAAATTTTTTGCTGACAAATATACATAAATATTTTTTTTTATAAATATTTTTAAATTTAACTATTACATTTACTACTCTTGTATCAATTATTAAAATAAATATATTTTAGACTATTTACTCTCCCTCTAAATCTCTTCCTCCCTCTCTCTCTTTCTTTCTCTCTCTTCCTCTCTCTTTCTCTCTCTTACTCTCTCTTCCTCTCCCCTCCCTGCCTCTCTTAATGCCTGTATTTCAACAAAGTACCTTAAATTTAGAACAAAAACTTTTTATATTTAATAAAAAATAAGTTGCCTAATGATATGACACGATAAGCATAATTATGTTTATTAATTTTTTTTTAAGACAATTCTTTTCAACAATATTGTGCTAATCAAAATAAAGAATAAATAATAATAATTAAATTTGAACAACTTTTTGCGCTGAATGAACAAATTTTATTAATAACTTTTTATTACACATACACACCTACAAATAAAAAAAATAATGATGATGGTGATGATGATGATAATCTTTACAATATACAAATTACAATATAAAATACATAAATTTTAAAAATACATACAAACAAACTTTAACTTGAACACATACATACATAAAACTAGTAAATTTAAGAGGGTTATTATTATTACTAATGCTCATGAATAATATTTTCTGAATAAAATTATAAAAGACAAATATAAAATCTTAAAGAAAAGAAAGCAAATTGTTTATCGTATATAAATTATCAGAATGGTGTGTGTATGTATATTTTCGCAAATTATTTTAGAAAAAAGTTAGCTAAGGAAATTTGTTAGACGATTAAGATGCCTTCAGTAGAGTCATTATAAAAAAAGCCAAGGCACATCAATCACACTCAAAAGAAAAATCAATCCATCCGTACTTAAATAAATCAAAATCGGTGTCATAAGTACGGTAAGTATGGATTTACTCAAATCAAGTGCAAAAGACTTAATTCAAGTACGGACTATTCAAGAGCTAAATACTTAATTTCATCCATATATAATCCCTATTCCGTACTTGAAATAAATCCAAAGTTAGATTGGTTTCAGAAATCCTGTGATAGAATTAATTTCAAAATACGTTTGATTCAAGAATTTCTTAGTTGATTTAATACTTGAAATACTCCCAAAACGAGATTGATTTAAGAAAATCTGAGGTCGAATTAATCTAAAATTGGTGTTGATTTAATCCCGAATCCGTACTTGAAATAATCAAAAAACGAGATTCATTTAAGAACAATTAGATTGAATTAATCTCAAAATGCGCCTGTTTTAAGAAATGCTAACTTGATTTTTTTAATAAAAAGATTTAATATAATTTTTAATTAGCTTTTTATTGAATTTCTATGGTAATAACAATTAAATTTAATGGAAAAGACCAAAAGCGGGTATTGTTTCCTTTACGTCGCTCTGTTACATGCATCACTAACAGTGTTGCCAAAAAATTATGACGGAAGAATGCTAAGTGAGTCCAAGATGTCTGTTCTGTGGAAGAAAAAATACTAGATTTTAAATTTATATAGGTTATTTGTTGATTGCTTTTTTATTAAATAATAATAGGCACTTGGCCTGCACAATACTGCCTCTTTATCATCAATGAATAAATTATCTGTTTTGCTCTCAACTTTAGCCCACGTTTCTAAGTTGATTACATTTATAATCGTCATCGCTCCAAAAGTGCAACCCCATCAGTGCTCCAAGCGAAACTATGTCATTAAGAAGCTAGGGGTTCTTGGTCACCTAGAGCGATAACATATTTCTGACTCCGGTCTTACAGCGAGTTGAGCAAAATAAAATAATTATCAATGAGAAGTTATGAGGCATGCGTTGCAGAAAGTTTTCGTACCTATTACTATTTTTTACCTAATAATGTTACATATTCACCCCTATCGGGAATAAAATGTGAAATTTTTGTTCCCATGAAATTTTCATTCCCCATGAAGGGGAATTTGCAATCGTGAATTTCATGGGAACGTTTGTTCCCGCTATCAATGCGTAGTGAATGTAAAAAACGGGAAGAAGACTTGTAAAGCTTCAAAATTAATTAAAAATCAAACAAATTAAATTTAATAATAAGAAATACACATATTTTGAGTTTTAAATAAAAAGTTATAGAGTGTAAAGTTGCGTTTTTAATTGTTTTAGGCGCCGTGCAAAATTTTTTTAATATACCACAGCCATAAAATTTACGGCATGTGAACCAATGAGATTCGTGTTCAATGAAAAAAGGTGTTCCAAGGAATTATTGTTATTAATCGTGGGCATTATTTATTGAGCTTGCCGTAAAAATAATTATTTATAAATTTTACTATATAATTGCAAGTATAATATTGAAATTACGCAGTGTATTAATTCAGTTCGCCTGCAAAAATAAAGTGAACAAAACGAAGGGAAAAGTGAAAAAATCCATGTGAAAAATATTATTCACGATAAGGGGAATCAAAAACGGGAACACATTTTATGGGAAAAATTATTTACAAATGCAATTTGGGGAAAAGGGAAAATATTTCGAGGGAAAAACTGTTCACGATAGGGGTGATTATGTAGATATGTATGTATATTTATATAGTATAAAAAAAACTACAGATTAAAATATACTTCTATATATAAATCTTTCACTGACATTTTCATAATGTTAACAAAGTGTGTATTTTGGTTTTTTTTTATTATGTATTTGCAAAGACGTGAGCAGAAGCAATTATTATACTAGGTTCACAGACTACAATTTCTGTTGAGCAACTTTTGATTTTATTAAAGATGAAGGAGAAGATAATGAAAATGGGAACTATCATATTTTTCCCTCCCGCTTATGAACTAAGAAGTTGCTCAACTAAAATTGCCGTGTTTGAAACGGGACTTGTTAAAAACAATACGCACAATCAATAACCAAAACTCATATTTTTACTTACTCTTTAAACAGAAACAGCTTCGCAATCTAATTCCCTCAGAAGATTTAGCAGTTTGGAGTCGTCCTTTTTCACTTTTTGTCTTATTTATTTATTTATTAATTTACATTTTAATATTGATATTATAGTTTTATTTTCACTAAATAAAGTTTTTTACTCAATTTAAGAACTTTGTAATTGGTTTAAATTTTTTTTACATAATCTAAGCTCTTCATACTCATTTTAAGAAATCCTGTTTTCGGTTTGTTTTAAGTAAATGTTAGTGCTATTCGTACTTACATTTTTAAGTATGATTCGTACTAAAAGTAAGTAGAAAAAACTTAAATTTAGTACGGCTTTTTTCTTTCTGTGCAGGTACCCTTATTACTACAGCACATACTACTCGTACAACAGCAATAACCACATGTACTTTGTGGGTTTAAGTTATCATGTTACTTCTCAAAACAGGGTAGCATCGTCAGAGTGTATGTTTCTTATAGGAAATTTGAAACAGCTTACAACACTGAATATTCGTTAGGTGTTTGAGGATAACCCAAATAAAAGCATGTTTTTAGATTTATACCTACACAATCCAAATTTGACTTGGTATAATGACATTAGTCCCCAGGTGTAGTAGTAGTCACCTAATAAATGCGTATTGGTAAAGACCTTATAAAACCATTAATATTGTTAAGATTTTACCTTTTAAAAACGTTACAATTCTTATCAACTAAAAATACTTTATTTACTCAACCCTGATATTAACAACTTTTAAACACACAATGTTAAACTATTCGCTGCTGAAATACAACGATGTTAACTTCGCTGTTCTTTACACAATACTTTAATCTTAGCTGATGCATCGCAATTTTTATACTTAACAGTAGAATTTTAACAACATCCAGAAAGTCACAGCACATTCTAGACCCGTACAAAAGACCATTTAAAAGAACTTTCAAGACATGAGGGATTTTCAAATGCTTTACTACAGTGAAATCTTCTAAAACAAACGCTAAACAACACTGTTGGCAAGACATTTGTTTCAGATATTGCAGGTATAGGAGTAAAAAAGAAAATACTTCTTGACGGAAAAATTTGTGATGCTTGCTTCTTCATACGCATTTGCGCGTATACAAACGCCATGCATGTACATACGCACACACATTGTTTGTATGATATTTTATTTTTCTGCGCACATACACGCGCATACATGCACACACATGCATTGACATTAGTTGTGTGCGCTTGCCTTAAAAAACTACCCTTAAACACAAACATAATGGGCCTTATTATGAGTGTCGTACTTCGACTACGACTACGACGATTTTGTATTAGATTAAAGAAAAAATGTTGCAATGTTCTTTATTCTTGTAAAAAATCGTCGTAGTCGAAGTCGTAATACGACACTCGTAATAAGGCCCAATAGCTTTCCATCGACATCTTAAACACACACTCAAACGTACAATATGCAAAATAATATGCATACACGCATCAACACTTCTTCTTTGGAGTGTTTGTTACGAACAAGAAGTCTTCCCGACATTGCTTGTAAACACTCATGTACACGAACACCAATGCATCAATGCATGGCTTATTATACGACAGCATTTATTGCCACGAGAATACATTTAAAAAACAAGACGTATTTATTTACATTTCAAGACTGTTTATGTAGGCTTCTGGCACGTTCAGTAGCTTTCGTTATTTCACGTCTTTAGTGCATGTTCGAATTCATTCTGTAGTTTTGTGTGTATGAACAGGATGGCAAAAAAATTAATGAAGTGGCGCAAAAGCGATTACATTTTTGCAGTTAAAGAAATTATAGACGATGAATAAGTAAAATTCTTCTTCGAATGATAAACAAAATATTTAAAAAAATCGTTTCTTTATTTTGTATTGTTTTCATGGGCGGTGGGCGTGGATAATTTTTGTGAAACTCTGCTTGCATTTTTCTTATTCAAAAAAGTTTTGAATGTACCAAATTTTAGGATTTCTGCTGGGATAGAAAAATTGTGTGCGAAAGAATCGGTTTGGATTGCGTAGGTGGGGGGTGGGGGGGGGGGGGAGGGCATGGCTGATTTTAATAAAATTCCACACTTATATATTTTTATTCTAGAAATGAAATCTTTGCCGTATGTAAAACAATTACTTTGCAATAAATAAATTATCTTATATGAAAGAAACTGTTATTTTTTTCCATACAAAATTATATCGCTATCTCTATCTCTCTCTCATTTTATAAAAATGTTTCGCCAAAGTTTTATGCATTAAACCAGTGATCTTCAAAACCGCGCACGTTTGCGAGTGCTTTCACAATAATCAAGAGAGCAATAAGAGATAATTTGAATTTTTATTTAATGTGTTCTAAATTGTTACTGCAATCAGGGCAACTACTTTAATCTCAGACTATTCATATGTGCCAGTTCTGTAGTCACATTTTACCAGACAACAATGGATTATTTTTAAATTAGTTTAATTGCAAGGTTTTCTATTTATTAGAGCTTGAATAATCATATCTGAAAATAAGTTATTATATTTATTTATAATACATACATGAGTTTAAGTAGAATTAGAGCTGCAGTCGGAGTTAGCGTCAGTAAACTAACTATTCATAATGTTATACAAACCACGAAGTACTCCGTTCTATTGGAAAAAAGTATTTTTTTCTGAAGAAAAGTGTTTTAATATCGCTATTCCAGATGGGTATAGTTACTATTTTCATAATATCAGGAAGAAGGAAGGCCTTTCGTCTGAAGAAATTTATTTTTTCAATCGTTCGTTTGATGACCTTGATGCACCACCTACGTCATGTGGTCTTTCCCAAACTTTAATCTTTGTTGCTTTGTACGTCTTACAATGGTGGCTTTTTTTTGATGATTTAGATGCTTCAAGTACTCCGTGGTTTGTTTAACATTATGAATAGTTAGTTTACTGACGCTAACTCCGACTGCAGCTCTAATTCTACTTAAACTTACAGATGAATTCGAGACCATTTAGAGAATTTTGCGTCTATATTGAGGTGGAAACTTCTTATAAGTCTTTCCTTTGTACCATTTGGAGTACTCTGATGGATTTTTCATGTAATTGCTTATAACTTTTGGTCTTCGACGAAGTTTTCCGCCAATAGCGCGGTTAGAATAGATCGTGATACGTCTCAAGTTTTGCGATTTCCGTGGAACTAAGCTACGGCTTTTTCCTAATACTTTTTTTTGTGCAAATAAAACGTTTTTCTATTGCACTTAAGGTATTTTGGCATAAACATCAAATATCAATTGAAAATTCATCACTGAGACTAATCTATGTTAACACTGAAATATTAAAATTTCTCATGCTGTTTACGAAAACTATTATGAAAGTCCATTTAATGTTTACTGACCCATTTGGAATTTTTGTCAATAAAGCAACAGAGTTTCCTCTTAAGAATGACTTAAAAACATATTTTCTATATAATTAAGGAATCGCGAAAATGTCTACTATTCTCTAAAATTTCGAGTGTGGCTATCCTATGTTAACGGAGTGTATTCTACAAAGTAAATTTGCAGAATATGGTTGCACAAAAATGGACGGGTGACTGAGACCATATGTCCATGATTTTATTAACAGTATTCTTAAAAATGTTTTTGTGACTGACTGTACACGACCTATGCCTTCACATAGGAAGTAGCAACGTGGTTGTTAAGGAAATTCCACAAAAGAACCGCAAGATTAAACGGTAATCCGTGGCAGATCAGTCAACCAGTACGAGTGAGACGCAAAACTCCCGAAGGCCAATAAACAACAGTGGCCTGGTTGCATTTAAGAAATAATTGCCAACGACGCGTGATGCTGACTCGCCCAGAGCTGCTTTAAGACTGATAAGTTATTATATACTATTTTAAATACATCAAATGAGCATTAATCTGTTTTTGAACACAAGAAATTCACTCCAATTAGAGCTGTGGTCGGCAAATTAAGGGCGCCTCGCCTTTTCTTATACTCTTCTATTACGTATGTGTACACACGCATTACTGAAAACAACTTGTGTGTATCGCATACTCTTAAGAATCAGCGTTGCCAGAGAACAATTTTTTTCTCAACAATAAGAAAATATGTGTGATGAGAATTTACTAAATTTTTTATTTTCAGAAATTTATTATGGCAAACCAGAATATTTGGTTTGTCAACGTACGTTGTCATGCATGAAAAAATGTGACATGCAAAGGCATTTTCAAGCATATATTTAAATTATTTTAAGACAATTTTCTACAAAACTATCTCTTTACTCATCTTTACATTGGCGTGGCAACAAGAGAATATGTATTTCTTCATAAATAAAACTTGAGTGTTTCTTCTGACCATAATAAAAATCAAGTTTGGTTTTGGAGATTTAAAATTTCAAGTTAGGGAAATGAGACGAAAATTTAACTGGCAACACCGACTCGTGGTAAGAGTATAACTCACACAATTGTAAAATGTAATGGTATGGGTTGCCGACCACGGAATTAGAGCTTTACAAATATGTCTTGGCAGCCCTGCTATAAGAAGAGCAAAATATATTACGCTCAAAAATGAAGCACCAACACAAACATAAGTTTGAATGTATATGTGTGGGAATCGCTGCATTAAACACATTCACCAGAGCATGCTACCGACTATAAAGTGTCAAGGATAGAATACACATGTTTATATGAGTGTGATTCTTTTGAAGACAGCAAGACAACAGGGCAGGTTCTTGTCTATGCTGATTTTGTCGTTGGCTACAATGAGAAAATTTAGTGCTGTCAGTATAATACAAAATCTTGAATTAATGATATCGTACAATTATTTCAAATTATTTAACAGAAACAATATCTAAAAATTGATGTAAAGCATAAATTTATTAATTTTTATACTTTTACGCCATGTAAGTACATTTCGCAAGAGTAATTAAACTTTTACAAATGCGAAATATTTGAAGAAGGGCAATACTGAACTATGTGCAGATGGTGCCGCTGCCGTCTCCAAAATAATTAAGTTGCTGGCTACACATTGCATTACTTACAAAACTATTAAACAAATGCAATAATATATATAAAAGTAAATATAACAAATTCGTTTCCAAAAAACATATCAAATTCAAAAGAAAAGGCTTTGTTTTTTTCTTTTTGTTTTTAAAGCAGGTCTGCAAGGTATTTGTCATTCGTGACTTGTAATTTTTAATATTGAATATCATTGTGAAATATATCAATAGTGAGTTCTTTAAATTAATTAAGACCCTATGAATATAATAATTGCTATACAAAAAACATTTTTAAAAATATGTAAAATGGCAGAGTTTCTTGAAAAAATGTTAGCATAAGTTTCATACAAGTTTCATGAGTTTATACATATATGGAACGTGTGCATATTTTACTAAAAGCAAAAAATTTGTCTAAAAGTTAAAATTATGTTGCAACTGTAATAATTTGAGTCGTAAATAGTTCAATTATATTAGAACATTCGCTTAAAATCTGATTGGCAAGAAGCATGTAAAAAAATTGTAATTCGTGACTTGTTTATTTGTATGGATTTCGTTGTCGGTAGTTTCTAATATCTGATTTCGGTATTTTTATAATTTTGTTTTTTTTTTTTGGGGGGGGGGGGGGTTCAAAAAGAATAAAACTAAACTAACTAGAGCAGAGATCGAAAAACCTCACACAGAGACGTCAGGCGGTATGAGCAAAAGACAAGGGAAACATAAAGGGAATTACTCTTAAAACGACTTATGTTATTAATTTATTTTGGCTTTGATTGAGAGGAGTTCTAAAACAATTCAAAACGATGTGAAATCATAGCATTCCAAAGCGAGCTGACGAATGACAAAAATTATTAAAAAAAAAAACCTAAAATACATGTTTCCATAATCTGCAGACAATTGCTCATTCACTAAAATAATTATTATTTGTGTTACATAACAGAGAATGGCATGAGTACTCAAAAATATATATAATTTGAAATTTATTTGCTGGTGGTTCAGCGTTGTCTATATATTTCATTGTTGCTGTAACAAATCATCAGTAGACTCCAACCACACATTTTGAATAGTCACAAACCTCTTATCTTATGCACAGACTTTCAAGAACTATTTGAGAATTCACAAATAATAGTATTTTTGAAAATCACAAAAGAAATATAAGCGTAGTAGGCTTAGAAACTAATACAAAAAACCCAGCAAATAATTTATATTCGATTTGAATCTATTTTATTTTAAATGTTAAAAATATATATACATAAATAAATAGTCTTAATTTTAATAACTGCTTCTAATTATAATTAAAAGGCAAATAATTTGTATGCTCACATATTTTCTGTCAAGCAAATATGACTATAGCCGATTCCAGCACACAAGAGCATCTCTACTGCGTGTATGCGAAAAACTAAATAAAACGGCACATGCGCATCAAACGTATTGACTCTCTGTCATACTTATATTGAGAGTATGCTTATACTCAGAGTATGTATATTTAGTCGGACAAAAATATATATTTATTCATCATTCGCCACCGTATGCATACATTTGTGTATATAAAATGGAATATGTAGAAAATGTGTTTTGGCTGTTTGAAAACATGCTTTATATATGTGTAAATAAAATAGCCCCGTATATACGCACGTGTAGACGATTAATACTCATAGTATTTTTGTATTTATGCGTATAATTAATCATATGATTCATACAGTCTATAAGTTTTAGTTGTAGTCATTTGTGCTGCGTAATTTAAGAAATGTGTACTAACACAGTTTTTGGTGGTTTATAATTATACATATTCGATTAAAGAATGATGAGTGTGTTTGTATATGAGCGTGTTTATTATTTTTAGCTATACGCATTCATAGTTGTTTGACAGCCAATACTCAAAGAGTACTTAAAACGATACTTTTGTTATTCTCTGCTATGTTCACTGCTATTCGAAATCGATACCAAAGCTGTTAGCAGCAATACAAAAAAAAAAAAAAATATTAAGTAAACAGTAATTGGTTATATAAAACATGAATGTTTTTATTTAAGTAAGAATCAAAAACAATAACCAAGTATATAACTGGAAAAAAAAGAAACAAAAACTAATAAAAGTGAACTTAATACATTTATTATTCTCTAATATTGCTGGTTATCCAATCCATGTAGGCACCAACCCTTGTATAAACTCCCGGCCAACCAGGCAAGCCGCAAGGCTTTGGCCCAAATGATACAACGCCCGACAACACGTACACATCGCGATTGTCTAGCTTTTCTTTTACCACTAAAGGACCACCGGAATCACCACCACAAGAGTCAACACCCTGTTCACCACCTGCACACATTTGTGTATCTTGCAAATATATTCTCTTGGAGGCATATTTTTGATGACACCTATCGAATGTCCAACCGTCTACGGCCGCCTTTAACTTAAGAACGCTGGCACTACCATCTTCGGTAGTACCCCAGCCAGTGACATCCATTTTCGTATTTTCGAACGTTTTGGAGCGCAAATGGGTTTGCACTGGCAAACACACGGGACTTACGAAATCGGTAAATGTGATATAGCGATCCAAGCGTATGAGTGCAATGTCATTTAAGTTATTTGAAGCCTGAGCATTATATTCGGGATGGTAAATGATTTGTTCGATGCCCACATCCAAATGAGGGTCGGCACAATCTCTCTTGCCCCGAATTGACTCTTCACAATCTGGATTAGTGGAACGATCCCATTCACCCAAACGTATGCCAGTGACACGCCAATCTGATGGTATAGCACGTCCTGTGACACAGTGAGCAGCTGTCACTACATAACGATTGTTAATCAAAGTGGCTCCACAATGGTGGCCCTTTTTATTTTGGGCTATGAGAAAATAATATTAAGAATTAAAACTTCTTGGAAGGACTTACTACCTTCTACTTACGTTTCGTATACTCAACCAATGCCGTCCAAGGGTATTCATCGAACTTTGTATTCTTACCACCAATAATACGATTATCAAAGGAACGTCCACATTCCCGTGTATTCGGCAGTAGATGAGAAGTAGTTGGTACATTGAAGCGACTTCCGCCTTCATAACGACAACAAACCATTATGGTTTTACCTTTCTTTCCGCATTGACTCTGTTGCAGAAACTCTGTTTCGGAGCGAGACCTGTCGACATTTTTTAAGGTTTCCAATAGCGGAGGACATTGCAAAATGTCTATGCATACTCCCTGCAGATCATTCGGTGTTAAACAACTACCGTCAGGAAAGGCAACTGCGTTTTGAAAGGAGTAGTTTAATGACAGCCATTAGGAAAATTGTAAATAACTTTAAAGTCATTCTAAGGGCCATTTTCACAACTTCCCTTTAGCTAAAGGTAGGATTTTGTCTGCGCGATAAATGGCTTTGCATTACAATACCTTCATTTATTATTATTTTATCCATTAAATATCATTATTATTGATAATAGTACCATTTAAAAATTTAAGTTGTAACAATGCAAAAATATTTATTGGGCAGACAAAATCCTACCTTTAGCTAAAGGTAAGTTGTGAAAATGGCTCTAAGTCTTTGTATTGCTTGTCCGAAAAAGTTATATACCGTGATCTCTAACAAATTGTCAATCCTTAGTTCTATTGTGTTGAACGCATTTCTATTCATACCATAAAGGAGAAACTTAACTGAAACTTGACTTGAGCTTGAGTTATTGCGAAAACGAAACAAGTTGTTCCAGGCACTATCATTCACGCTTTTAATTATGCATTTTTTTCTTTTGTTCTTCTAAAAACTAAATTTATACATACATACTGCCGTCAAATGGAAGTCAGGTTCTTAACGCAAAAGTTGTTTTGTGCGCACAAACGTTATTAAATACAGTAGTTTTCGCTAAATTGACCTCCGTTTAATGAATTTAACCGCTTAATTAATTCAAAAGGCATGCTATGCAAGTTTTCAATGCAAATAGTTCTGTTTAATTGTATGACAAAATAAATTTATAATAATAATATAATATAATAATTTTTTTTTTTTTTTTAATTTAATACTTCTCATTTAACGTGTGCAAAAAGCAGAGTTGAAAAAAATTCACCACCTGTCTTCTCTATCACTATCCCTTCCCTACCACCCTCTCTCACTATATTCTCTTCCCAAGTGAGCTGGGGTGTAAATTTCACCATTCCTTACCAGCAGCCTGCTAATCTAACCTAATCTACTACGCATTCAGGAACTACATAGGAAGGAATTTGGTGTAGTGAACAGGACTTTCACATCGGTTGTCAGGCCGGTTATTTCCTATGGCTGTGTGGTATGGTGGGAGGCATTGAGAAAGGAGAGTCATAGGAGATTGATGCTAAGCTTCTGAGGTGCACCTTGCTGGACATCACAGGTGCCCAGAGGAGCACACCTCAAGCTGCTTGTGACGTTATTCATTTACCTGCTTCCTCAAGAAAAGTTTGTAATGAGATCGGTGACTAGAAGTATCTTTAGACTCGTTGAAGCGGGTTTGGTGAGGCCAAGAGTAACAGGTCACATAACAATCTTAAATAAGATCAGTTTTAGTGGGCAGAACTCTTTAAACTCTGGGTTCACTGATAAAATATGATAGGCTAAATGAGGGTAGAGCGGCCTTCACAGACAGGTTAAAAATGGGGGAAGGTATAGGCGATGGTATTTATATCTTGGAGAGGAGCATTCATAGTTCTTTCATACTGCTGAATAAATGTAGCGTTTTCCAAGCTGGGATCTTCCCGATCTTCAAGACCACAGAACTGATGGCCAGAAATATGGCTGAAGGCGAGGCTAAAGCGCTAAAAGCTTTGTAGGAACACAATGTCAAATCAAAACTGGTTAATGACTCTAGGAGACACCTCAACTTGATTAGGCCAAATATAGAGTCAGACTATGTTAAGTTCCTGGGAAATGAAATTGCCGCAAGAAAAACGTTAGCATTAGATGAAGGAATGTGTGATAAATCGCTTAAATTACCAATAGGTATTTACTACAGAGAACTCAGTAATTGGCTGTTGAGCAGGACCAACCGTTCATTAAGTAGGATTGTACAGTCTCGAGCGCTATGTGGCCAAAACTTGTCTCATTGCATTATTGTATTGCAAAGTCTAAGCTGGACGATATCAGGGGCTTCATCATGTTAACCCAATGGCTTAATACGAGTAAGAGATAATAAGGTAGCAGCGGGTTAAATCTTTATTAACGGGGTCTAATAAATAGAATGAAATCATAATGAACCCAACTTGATCTCGGCGTGGAGGTGTGTGGGAACATCACCCTTCCTAGCCTAACCTAGCTTTTTTCTATCATTTCCCTGGCTCTCTAAGAGAGACGTCAAACTACATATACAGGATATTTCAAATGAAAGTTTATATTTTTTTAGATTAATGTACTTAAGGACGTCCGAGGTATGTCAATCGGTAGCGTGACTTTTGGGAATTCAGTCTCTACAAATTGGATTAATATATAGGTTTGAAGAGCCCGGCACAACATTGGAAAACTCGAAATCGGGGCACACAATATTAACAAGGACGGTAGAAAACGTGGCAAGTGCCAATTAGTCTGCTGCCTACAAAATTCCATTTGTGCAAGAGTTAAAGCGCCAGTCAGAGGATTGAATTCCCTGGAAAATTGATCTTTAGAAGAAGTGATATAAATTGGCCTACACGCAGCACAGTGGGATTTTGGTATCAAAAACCCTATTTTTCGACCACTCAATTTCAAAAATCATACAATTATGATCTTAAATAAAAAAATACACCAAATTACTGATCTGATCAACTGAACGGAAACAATTCTTTTAATTATATTAGTAAATCAATTAACAGAGTAACGCATCAGTAAATTATTAATGCAAATAGAAGCATCAAAAGTCATGAACTTTTCAAAAATCAATTAAGCGGAAATTACTGTATTTTAAAACTTGAATATGACAACTATTTATTTGAATGCAGTAATAAAAATTAGTTCTTAGTTATAATACAGGTGTATGCGCAAGAGATGTTCAGGAAGATGTGCTACTCGAAAATATGTATGTATATAACTTGTTGAACCTGTCTGCAGTTAAAATAAAAAAAATAATAATAATTGTTTTTGTAAATGATGAAGAACTACACATTGTCAGGTTGGAAAATAATTTAGTATATTAATCATTTGCTTTATTAATCTGGCATATTTTAGCGTAGAATAAAATTTGCAATGTATTCAAATATCTCATGATAATTAATATTTTTTTTAAACTACTTTGCAAATTAAGATATGTATTTTGCGAGAAGGTTGTTAAAAATTCGAATGAATATAACTTATATTAGAAATCTTGTATTTATTTTGATTATCAATATATTTAACACGCAAAACATTTCTACGGTGCACAGTAGTGCCTAAGGGCTGTTGCAGTACAAACTGAGCAACAGAGTATAAAAGTTGACCACTTGGGAATGTCCAAGCTAGTAGCTCTTGCAAACGTGGACTGACTTTAAATATGTTTGATTTTTTGAGAATGAAAAAACAAACAAGAATTTAATAACTACTCGTATTTTATAATAGCCCAATTCACAATCTTATGCAAATGGTCGTGTTAAGTGGTGAGTATCAATATACTATACCATTTTGCACATGCAACGATGCACGACCATTTGCACAAGATTGTGAATTGGGCTAATATTATTTTAATTTAAAGCGAGTCAAAATATGGGAAATACTAATTTACAAAATTTATTTATTATTTGATACGCTTAACTAACGATAAATAAATTTTCAGTCCTATATACAACTTTTTCAGTGCAAATGGAATACGTGAATTGTTTTGATCCAAGGCATCAACAAATTCTTATATTTTTAAATTCTCTTTGACTTTTTATTATTATTTCATAACTATTTTATTAAACTTTAAGCTTTTTTTTAGCTATAAAATTCACCACATCAGTTCACAATATTTATTCACAATATTTCGACACGCCTTTTTACTGTGTCTTCTCCAATCATTTTCACTTACATAATAATAAAACGTCAAAGAAAATTAAAAAAAAATTAAAATAATTATTTGTTGAAAATTTTTTTGTGATACGATCAAATCAAAGCAATTCACGTATTCCATTTGCATTGAAAAATTTATACATAAACATTTTTTAAATTGCACGACTTGCGAAAAAACACAACCCTGATCTGACAAATTGCTGTTGTCTTTTGAAAATTTTCATAGACTTCCTCTTGCCAGGGCTATATTTTCTCAAAAATCGCACGATTGTATATAATAGTGTATCACGGCCTTAACCGACACCACACACATTGGACCAAGCTCATAAACCCTACTTCGCAAGCAACTAGTGTTGGTCAGAGTAATTACATTTACAAATTATTAATTTAACAGCACCCGGCAAAAATAATTGTTTAGCAACACTATTTTCTAGCGAAACAAATGTATAGCTGTTGTTGTTTCTTACATTTATTTTCAATTTCATACATAATTCTTACAACTGCAATTCGAGCTGAAACAAAGTCAGCCAATGTATTAATTGTAAAGTGAGAATATAAAAAACACGTTTATTATTGAGTTCTTTCTTCAACTATGATATTAGTTGAACTTCTCATTTGTTTAAATGAAAGTTTAGCATAATATCTCTAGTGGTTTTAGGAAATTTTTGTGTAAATTTTTTTGTAAAGGTAAAGAATGAGAATGAGTACTCCAAAAAAAATATGCATGAGTAACTAGTTTTAATTTTAATAACAGCATATAATTATAATTGTAGCGCAAACAATTTGTACGTTCATATATTTTCTCTCAAGCAACTATGAGTATAACCGAAAAATACGCTACAGCTACAACTAAAAAAGCACATGCATATCAACTCTCTGTCATACTTATAGTCTGAGTATGCTTACACTCAGAGTATGGATATTTAGTAATTTAAAAAATATGCGCATGATATTCCGTATATTTATTCATCATTCGCATGAAATGAAATGGAAAATTTTCTTAAAATCGCTTCCAATTCGGTGACTAGGATTCGAAGAAGAGAACTTCTTGCAATGACAGCCCTATGTAAAAATCATTAGAAATGATCGAAATTTGCACTACTTTCAGATCGAAAACTCTACATTTTCATGACATCTTTGGAGTGTTTTTTTACTGGGTAATAGCAAACTAATTTTTAGGGTTCCGTACACCAAAGGTGAAAAGGAACCCTATTGTTTTCGCTACGCTATCCGTCTGTCCGTCACACGGTATTTTCTCAGGAACCGTAAGAGCTACGGACCTAAAATTTGGACACAGTATGCAGAACCTTGGCCGCAACAACAACAAATACATGAGAATTAAAAATTATAGGGTGTTCCAAAACGAGCAACGAAAAATGCTAAAATCCCATGTAATATACATACAATTTTATGAACATATGTATATTGAAACTTGAAATTTGTAAAATTAGTGTATTTTTATACAGACTACAACAATTAACACTAAAATTTAAAAAAAATAAAATTAAAGGGTGGTCCATCAGTTAATGCAATTTTGACTATGTAATTTTGACTATGTAATTTTGACAATTTGCTATATCTTGGAAACCGTAAGAGGCAAACACTTGAAATTTTCAAAATCGGTAAAACTAAAAAAACCGTAAATTATAAAATCGCCAAACCAAAAAAAATAAATCGCCAAAAATTAAAAAAAAATCACCAAAATGAAAAAAAAACGCCAAAAATCTAAAAAAATCGCCAAAACGCGAAAATTTCGCCAAAACTAAAAAAAATTGTAGAACAAAAATCGCAAAAATGAAAAAACGCCAAAAATAACAAAAAATCGCCAAAATGAAAAAACGCCAAAAACCGAAAAAAATCGCCAAAACGAGAAAATAAAGTGTCAAAACTAAAAAATAGCCAAAACCTAAAAAAATCGTCAAAACCGAAAAAACCCAAAAAAAAGCCAAAACAGAAAAACCGAAAAGACCCCAAAAACGAAAAAAAATGCCAAAACTATATATTATATAGGATGAAGTTTGTATTAAATTACATATCTACTGTTCGTACGGAACCCTTCGTGCGCGAGTCAGAGTCGCACTTTACTGAATTTATTATTAATATATAATTGATTTATCATAAGTAAGAATTCATAATAACCGCGTTTCACTGTACTTTTGCTAATATTAGGTGCGTTATTCATTCAGCGCTCTGCGGTGCTTATAAGTGTGGCTTGAAATATATTACACTACGCAAGACTTAAACAGCGTTAATTTGCATTAACTGTCTTAATGCAAATTAACTTGTGAATTATCCTCATCCGTAAATGCACTAAATGACTGAATTAATAATGAATTCAGCTATATGATAACACAGTCCTCATATGGTAACACCGTCAACAATCAATCAAATGTTGGCAAATTGTTTTGGTTTTAAAAATTAAAATCCGATTCGGTCAGAAAATATAAGTTATTTTAATTGTTTTTAGAAAAAGAGCAAAGAAATATTAAAATCGAGACACATTTTTTCTATTTTAAAATTATCGAAGTGTGTGGCACGAAAGGTATGTACAAATTTTGTTTACTTAATGCAAATACTGTCGTCTGTCAGGGTAAATTTTTAATTCACATTAGTGATATTTTAATGCAAATTAACGCTGTCGTCTGTCTACGCTATTATATATTTCAAATTAGAAGGTAACCAAAAAAATTCCCAGTTTTAATAGCTAACGAACTTTCAAATTTTATAAATTGTTATGCTTGAATATTCATGAAATTTTACACTCTCAAACACGCATGAGATGCTATTGAATTAATTAAACATATGGTCAGCTAAAGTGAAAAAAGGCGTAAGTACACTTTTCGCCGCTTTTTAAAAGAGGTACAAGAAAAACATTCCCCTTTATTGTAGTTGGCGTTTTTTGACTGCGACTACGAAGTTTTTGAGGGTGACGTTGGCTGAAGTAGTTAGCACATTGACTACGAAACTGAAGATCCACGCTTTGAGCCCGGTCACCGACAAAATCTTTAAATAACAACATCATGCATTTTTTTTCTAGTGCGCATTAGTGTGCCTTTGTGTCGGTTATTGTAGGAAAGTTGAACTGATGAAGGCATAAACACTGGTCACAGAACTACACCAACTTCAGAGGATACTAATCGTAATGTAACATCAGAGCACTCACTCCTTCGACGATATTGTGTAGCAGAATCATCGGTGAAGTAAAAAAATGGCTAATAAACACGGCTTTGAAAATTTAATACGCCTCATTGACACCAGAGGCGCTACAGCATTGCCTTATTAAAAACATACAAAAAAGCTGTTATCAAAGAATGGAGCTTTCCTCTATCTCCTCCTTCACCACCTGTCTTCTCTATCACTATCCCTTTCCTAAAGAAGGTAACAACTAATAATAGTAGCGTTGCCTGAGTGTTACTTTCCTTACAAAAGTTAGAAACAAAACATAATTCTGCCAAGAAAAACCGAATTCAGTTCAAAGATCTGATAGAAATTTTCCGAAGAAAATGTATGGCACCATACTGGAAGCAAACTTTTTAAAACAAATAAATATTTTAAAAATCTGTTGGTTAAGTACGTGATATATAAAATTAAATTTTAATGGGCGTGCCTCTGCCAATTTTTTAAGTGCAAGATTGTGTGTTTTTGAGAACTCAAGGTGCGTGTAAAGTAGAACCACATAGAATAAAATATTAAATTGTAATGGGCGTGACTCTGCCCATTTTTTTCAATGGAAGATTGTGTCTATTTTAAAGCTCAAAGTGTCTAGTGAGTTTCGTAAAAATCGGTTAAGTTTTAGTTTTAATGGACGTAGCCTCGCCCAATTTTTCAATTTTAAAATTGTGAAATTACAAGAACCAAAGGTGCTGCCAGGTTTCGCAGCATTCAAATAAGTAGAATATCATAAAATCAAATAAAAAAATGTGTGGGTGTGTCGCCGCAAACCTTTGTACCAATTTGACCAATTGGAAGCTATACACTCAGACAAAAAAATTTACAATCGGTCTAAAATTTACCGAGTTATGAAATAACAAGGTCGGTTACAAAACAAAGTATACTTTGACCCCCATATTCATAAAAAAATAAAATGAATTTGAAGTTCATTTTAGGAAAATTTTGTATGGAAAATTTGAAATAAAATATATTTCAAATTCGTTTAAATTTTTATGAATATGGGGGGTGAAAGTTTAGAACCAGTATTTTATATGGTAGTAATGGTTCTAAAGTATACTTTGTTTTCACTATGAATATGCGCCATATTCTTTAATCTATACTTTAAAATTTAGTACGTTGAAGCAGAATTAATTTTAACAATTGCTTATGAATAGCGCGGAAAATATTTTATTTTTCAAAATCAATAAAAAAAAAAATTCGACTTGCATTTTTTTGTAAATTACGGCCGTTAGTGTTTTATAACACGATATGTTTAATTTACAAATCTGTTCTATATTGTTGTTGTTGTTGTTGTATTAAATTTCTAAGCAAACGTCAAAATTTTCAAAATAAAATTAGTATTAGTACAACTTTAAGGCAATACATAATAAGTTATTTAATAAATAAAAAATAATAATAAATTAAAGTAACGGCCTGGCCCACGATGTCGACAGAAAACGTTCGATCGACAACTTGTATGGAGAAGAATAATAAAATCATGGTCCAGGCTGTTAATTTCATCATTTTCACTGCAATTTTCAGACCGATTTTCACAAAAATGCAAAAAATATAAGTTAGAAATTAGATTTTTTATTCGCTATAAGACTTCTGTAACTATTCCTTTCCCTAATGCATTTAACCCTCAATGTCAATGGGTCAATAATGTCCGTAATGCGATAAGAAACGGCTCGTGTTTGCGTTTGTGTTTCCTGATTTTTGTTTTGTGTTTTAATTTGATATTTTCCAAATACACACTCACTGCTTTCAGACAATGATGTATTCACGAATAAAACTGCTAAAATTCCGATAATCTTTAATAATTTTGCCAACATGTCTTGTTTTTTTTTTATTTATTTTTAATGACTCGTAAAATACTTGTCTGTTTCAGTAGACAGCGAGATGATGATGTTACTCAAACCACAATTAAATTAAAACTAAATTGGTTTTTTTTGCGTTGAATTCTTTTTGATCAATATTTGCTATTTATTAAGAAAGCACCGAGAGATTTTGGGATTGATTTATTTTTAATATGTATGTATGTATGTAAACTTGTGCAAAAAAGAGTAAGAAGAGATTTATTTTGGGCGGCAGTGAAAGATTGAGTTTTTTGAAAATACCCTAAAGTAACGAGATGTTTTCTTACTGAGCAGATAAGTTGTATTGACTGACTATCTGTGAATAAATAAAACAAGTATTTATAATAAAAAATATAGGAAAACACATGATTTTGGATTGATTTGATTATTTTATTTTTAATATTTATGCATTATAGTCTCCCTTTAAGTCAATACACTTTATCCAGCGATTCCTTAACTGTTTTCTGGCTGACTCAAGCAAAGCTTGCGAAATGTGTTCTGTATAAAGATTTGTAGCATAAATTATTCTAGAGACGTTCAGGAGTTCCCTCCAGTATTTATTTTTTACAACGTCATTTATAATTTTTGAAAAAAAGGTACTAAGCTCCGTACCCCGAAAGTGAAAAGTATACTATTGTTTTCGCTACGATGTCCGTCTGTTTATCTGACTGTCACAGGGTGTTTTCTGGTTTGGCCGCTACAACAATAAATATGTATGTATATGACAGTTAAAAATTAAAGCGTGTTCTAAAGTTTAGAACATTCTTTAATTTTTAGAACGACAAATTTTGAAATCCTAATGTAATATACAGATAATTATATAAATCACACTCGAAATTAAATAAAAATTACCACTAAAAGTAAAATAAATCGTTAAAATGCAAAAAAAAAATCACCAAAAATTAAAAAATCGCCGAAAACCTGAAAAACGCCAAAAACCTAAAAAATCGCCAAAACTTAAAATAACGCTAAAACTAAAAAGACCACCCAAAACCAAAAAAAAACTCAAAACGAAAAAAGCGCCAAAACGAAAAAAGCGCCAAAACGAAAAAAGCGCCAAAACGAAAAAATGCGCCAAAACTTAAAATAACGCTAAAACTAAAAAGAGCACCCAAAACCAAAAAAAAACGCAAAACGAAAAAAGCGCTAAAATTTAAAAAAAGGCACACATAGTATTGCTTTCTTGTTCACACTATAGGCCAATTAGAGGCTTTCGTTACTTTAACACCTCAAGTTGAATTAACTGAAGATGCGGTAAAAAAAAAGTGAGCTGTGAAAGGCAGAATAAATGAAGAGAACACAGAAAACATACCAATGTAAAATCACCATGCCAAAAGGTTGATTCAAATTCATTCAAATCACATTAAATTTAAAAAAAAATAATATGTTGTTTGAGTGTTTTGGTGTTTATTTGCTTTGTTCATAGCTGCAATACACTTTTGTGCTTAGTTGTGTAGGTTGTTTTTGTATTGTTGTTGTTTTTTATGTTTGTAAACAGCCGACAAACTGCAGCTGGCTGGTAGGCAGTGTACTAGTCTTGCATTGGGAGGACAGCAGGTTCGAATCTAACTAAAACTTTTCAAGTCAAAGCATTTTCTTTTTTTTACTAAAACTAAAACTTTTCAAATAAATTGTATGTTAAATGATAAGAAATAATTTTAAATCATAATATAATTCAAGATGGTACATATTTAGTGTGTATCTTAAGAATATTTAAAGTTGTGGCTGCAGGGGCAAGCACGTTGACTACCACGCGATGAGTTCCGAGTTCAAATCTTGGCCGGGGAAGCCAATTTAATTTATATACAAAAAATTTTCTCATGTCTATGTCAACCACACGTAAGTTAAATAATTAATAAAATACAATTACTACATTAAATTAAATTCATGTTGATCTAACTTGAAATAACTTTGATTCAACATAATTCTTCATTTTGATTTTAACAGTACGTAAATGTTAATTCAACGTGAAATAAAGTTATTTCAAAAGGAAAAATTTTCTTTGAAAGTTACTATAAATCATGTTAAATTAACATGAAACGCATATGAAGCAAAATCATTGCAGAAAAATATTAGATTAACCTTGTTTTAGTAGATTTTAAGTTGAAATTTTTCTGTGTGAGATAAAAATAAATTAGAAATAGTTAACAAAAAAATTACGGACTTAAAATATATGCAACAAATTGGATCAATAGTTTATAGTTCTAAGAACGAAAATTTAAAAACTGAATATTCCACAAACGAAATAGCAGCATTAAACGTTCATTTTTATTACATAAAATTTTTTCAGAAAAAATCGTCAAAGATTTATCTTTGACAATAAAAAACCTGAACTGACTGAACTTTATTTTGTATTTCATATGATTTGACAAAATATTTATTAAGAAGGCATTGAGGCTGAGCTTTTTTATATTTTTTAAGTTTTTAATGACAAAATGTTTGTTAAGAAAGCAATGAAGGTGATTTTTTTAAGTTTTTAATATTATTAAATGTTGAAAAAGAGTTGATAAATGCATATTTTATCAGTTTTAAATGCATATTTTTACATTTTACTGCATATTTTATGTACATAAAACGTGATTTTAAATGCATGAAAATCCTTTCCCTAGTAATTATGTATGAATGTACGCATGTAAAAAGCCTTTGTATACAATAATTGATTTATGAATTCATATTATTAAAATGATGGAACTAAAATTTCTTTTCAACTGTAATTGTTACGACTGCAATTACAATTAAAAGTAATTGCAATTAATATTATGGCAATGACGATTACCAGCAATTCTAACAGTGTTGGTGCTTGCGAATGGGTAATCCCCCGGGGATTTTATTGGATAAATTTTTTTTTTAAACTTGACTGATTTTTTTATAGTACATACATAATCATTAAATCAAGATAGTACAATTTCCACTTTTATTTACTAAACTAGACAGATAATAAAAAATTGGTTATGCTAATTGTGGTTCATACTAATTTTTTTTTTTTTGGGATATAAATTTTTTTTGCGTACATTAATCATTGCTAGTGATATTTTAAGTTGAGTTTTGAATTTCTATAATTTATCATTTTTGAATTAAATTAAAGTAATTTTGAATTTTTAAAAATAATTTCTTATCATTCAAATTTCTTTGAACTCTGAATTTTGGGTTACCTGTCGAAAAAAAATTTTACTAAAGACTGAAATTAATTCACTATCTGACATGTGTAGTTAATAAATAATTTATTATTTTTTTTTAGTGCCAATGTCGGTACATTAAAATCTATTGCCTATATCAAGGCACCCTTTAGAGGAAAAAGTGCTTAACTCGAGATAATTTCCATATTCGAAAGTACATCTAAGCAAAATCTCAAATATTTTGTGCCATTTTTCAGAAAGTGTTTAGGTATTACCTTCTTTAGTGAATGGATGTTTATAGAGAAGAGAAGACAGGCGATGAAGGAAGAGATAGAGGAAAGCTTCATTCTTTTACAATTAAGCTTTTGGCACGTTCTTTTTTAATAATGCAGTGTGGCAGCGCCTCTGGTGTCAATGAGGCGTATTAAATTTTAAAAGCTGTGTTTATAGTAGCCATTTTAATGGTTATTTAACTTTGTCGATGATTCTGCTACATAATACCATCGAAGGAGGAGGAGAATATTGCAGTAGGATTATTACACGCAATTATTTGCTGCTTATCTCTTTTTGTCCCATAATCTTATATGGAGTAATAGCGTAATTTAGCTTCCACTTTGGTATATTTCAAATTGAATGTATTATTTCAGGTACGTAGAATGAGGTTTTTCTAAAAAAAAAAATTTCAGTTAATAATTACCGAGTTTACCAATTTAACTGTGAAATTAATAAATTTCAGAAAATCGACTTGAAAGTTTAAAAGTGCTCTACTGCAAAACAGTAAAATGTGACTTAAGCACTTTTTCCTTATTGCCGCAGAGTTTAGCACTACAATTTCTTTAACAAACATCTTCCATGTATAATTAACTAAAATGTGACACACTTTTGCTCGCGACTCTTATAAACTTTATTCAAAAATCAACTACCATGAATTTTTTTTATATTAATTGTCGCTATTAAGCGTAGACATAATTATTAATATAAATCTACTTTACAAATCTATACTTTTTCTTTATACGCAGCACAATTTTGCACATTTAGTCAGCCAACTGCAATCAAAAGAGCAAATGCAGACAGAATGCAGTTACAAATATTTTTTTTAATATTATTTTCCATAAATATCTGTAAAAGTTTAACACAAACGCAGGCAAAAGCTACAATTGATAACAGCGATATTGAGGACACGCCCAGTCCAGAATGGATAAAGTACCAACAGGAAAGGTATAAAAATTCGGATAAACTTCGGGACTTTGTGAATAGCAGTATGCAACCTAAAACATCAGTCGCAGTTTCCAAAATTGAATTTAACAGAACGGAAGCCATTTCGACGGAAGAAAATTTACAGCAGAAGAAAGAAAATAATAATAATAATAATTCGAAGAATCAGCAGAAATCCTCGGCCAATGATTTTAATTCGGGAGTGGAACTTCCTTCTATACAAGGTTTTATAAAATATATCAAATCTTTTAAGCAAACTTGGATGAAAAATTCTCTATTTCGTTTGGATGATAAAATCAAAATGTTACAGCAACTTAAGGATTCCATGTTAAAAGCTATAGGTAAGAAAAAAATATAGATGATATACATCTATATACAAATATATTTTAAATTCAGATGACGCCAATCGTTTTTAAGGAATAACATTTTCACAGCTCCCAAACAAGCGATAAGTGTTTATTTTATTTTTCGTAAAACTTTTTATTAGCCGCTTCTGAGTGTAAAAAATAAGTTGTGTCTGTTCGGTGTGTACTAATGCATGATAGAGTTCTCATTTGTTTTGTATTAAAATTAATACATATATCTTCTCAAGATTTTCAAAAAACTTATCTTAAAATTACTTCTTCAAATAGATTTTTCAAAAGTTTTTTCAAAGTTTTTTTCACTATTTCTATAAAGAGAGATACCTGTGGAGTTCTTTAATTTTCCACAATGACCTCTAATTCTTCTTCTCTCTTATTTATGGTATAAGTTTGTAATAATAATGGGCCTAATTACGAGTGTCGTATAACGACTACGACTACGACGATTTTTTACTAGATTAAAGAAAAACTGTTGAAATGTTCTTTAGTCTAGTACAAAATCATCGTAGTCGAAGTCGTAATACGACACTCGTAATAGGGGCCATTATTGATTAATTTTACTACAACTGTTAAATTGGTAACAGCGTGCTGTTAACTGCAGTATGGGCTCTGCTAAAAATTTTGGTTTTTGTCTCTGCTAGCTAAATTTAAATTTACCAGTTTTCTTCTTTCTGTTAGTAAATTAAAAACTTCAAACGCGTTTTCTGCAAAACAAGTAAATGACTTTAAACATTTTTTATTTCAGAAAAACAATTTATGGCTCTATGGCAAGACGACGAAGATGATGAAAATCATATGATGGCAAATGAAAATGGAGAACCCCGAGAAGAGGCTGGAAATAAACGCAACATGCATTTACGTAGAAAACGTGGAATTTTTGACGAATCGAGTATATATTTTCCTCCAGAAGCGGCATTAATGAGTATCAACTTTTTAACATTTGCCGTATTCTTAATCAAGCTCGTACTGCAAGTTGTTAATATTGTTAAAACCAAGCATTATCAAGTTTCAACAGTAACTATGGATACGGATGGAATAAGAAATGGTTAGAAATATGTAGATATTAAATTATAAAATACGCAACGATAAGGGATGGATGAAACGGACGAAACCTGAGTTTTGGTACTCTTTTTATCCCATTTGTCCTCGAAAGTAATAAGCACTGAAATTGAATTTAAATGGAATGGTAGCCCTTCTAAAAGAAATCAAATTGATTTCGGCATTTTTTTTTTTTTGATTTAACGTATAAGGGGTCAAATTGATTCCATCTTTTGGTCCTTTTTTTACAAAATGTTTTTTATGAAAAAATATTATTATAAACCCCTCCATTAATAAAGAATTAAGAAAGAAATAGAAATGTTTTTCTGACTACATTGGGACAAAAAAATGTATCAAAAGGGATCAATTACGCCTAGTGCGTTACTTTTTGAAATATAATGGTTACTGAACTAATTTTTCTTGCTAATAAACAAAGTTTAGGGCCTGTCCATATATTACGTAACGCTGTTTTCCCCGATTTTTGACCACCCCCTCCCCCCTAGTAAAAGTTCGTAGCAAAACTGTGAACCCCGCCCCCTCCCCACCCCCCAGGAATAACGTAACAATGAGATAAAAAATAAATTAAATAGTTAAAAGTTTTTATGAAAAAAATTAAATTTAATTCATTGTTTTAAATTCATTTGTTAGACTAGCACAGTGCGTAGACAAAAATTAAATAAGCTTACACATGAACGTACTCCATATATTGGCGAAACTATTTTTTAAATTTCTTCCCAAGTGTCCTCATCAAAAAATTATGGTTTTATAGAGAGCTTATTCCTAGACTGTATGTATGCATTAGTGATGTGTATTGGAATTCCAAAACATTCGGCCGTTTCTAGATATTCGTATTCATTTAAAAAAATATATAAAGAAATTCATAAATCCAAAACGAAATTTAAATGAATGGCGCACAAATATTAGTTTAAAAAAAAATTATTTTTTATTTTTTTTTTTTTTTTTTGCTATGCATTTTTTGCCAAATAATCTACTATAGTTTTTCGTATTGATGACTGAGCAGTATTTCAAACATCAATACGAGAATTGGCATTAGCCTTGCGGTCGCTTTCACTAGTTTCTATAAGTGAAGTCGTCGTGTATTTCAGAGAGCTTAAAGATGACTCCGTTTGGACATCTTCAAATCAATCTAAAATGTGCGTGAAACAAAAAAAATTATATCTAGGATCAATAAAGGTTGCCATGGTGAATTATATTCTACAACATTACATTTTCAATAGATACTTGCCCATTAAAAAAAATATACCTTAAAAATACCTTAAAATTAGAGGGGCACACAATCTAGTTCCTAGACGCATTTCACTTTTGTTTTCATATTTTTTTAAGTTCTGTTGCATAAAAAATTAAAATAATATCCTTATGAAAATACGTCTATGTATGCAAGTTTCCATTAACACATCTCTCAAAACTTAAACATTGTAGCCTCAAGTTGACCAACAAAAATGTTAAAACTAAATAATTTGATATTGTCATGTACATATATGGAAGAATATATTTTATGAAAGGACGCTTTTTTGTCCATGAGAATTGCAAGCAACCTTTTGCTCAACTTCTGCAAATGCCATTTCCTTCTATGTATTTGGTGGATTTAATGTTAATATATGTTGCAGTTTAATATAAAAAGAAGTTTTTATGTACATACATATATTAAGAATATTTAAGAATGTAAATGGATAAAGAAAGATGAGGAATTCAGAACCAGTTCAATTCAGTTTGACTACAATTTATTTAATTTACAGTATTTATCGGATATAAGAACATCTCATATAAGAACAAAACGCTTATAAGAAACATTTTCAAAAACACCATGTCTTTTTAGTGATTTTTCTAACAAAAAAGGTTTTATATAAGAAAAACGCTTATAAGAAAAAAACTGATAAAAGAACATTTTTCTTAAACACCAAAACCACAAAATATATAGAAAAAGAATTTATATAAGAAACTTCCAACGGCAACACAGAATTTATGTAGTTTGCATGGACAACTACATACATAAGTTTTCTGACAGTTACAACAAGAACAAAGTTTTTTTTTTACTTTTAGTTTTATATGAGCGAGCTGGTATGTACTCATGAGAAGCTTTGTGTTTTACCAAAAAATGGTAAAAGGGTATATATAGGTTTGTCATTCCGTTTGTAATTTCTAGAATATTAATAAGCGAGCCATAAAGTATATATATTCTGGATCCTTATGCATAGGTAAGACGAATAAGCGATGTCCGTCTGTCCGTGAAATCGGTTTTCCGAAGCTCCCAGAAAAGCTAGAGACTTCGTTCTTGGACTGGTGTGTCAGAAATGGTCGAAATAAGATTTGTATTGAAAATGAGCAAAATCGAGCGGACGGTTTCAGAGCTGGGAAGCTTAAACTTCATTTTGCCATACAAAATAACTACCGAAAACTAGTTATTATTATTTTTTTCTTAAATAAACTTATTTTATACTTCAGTATGAATAAAATTAATATTTTTTACTAAAAAAAATAATAAAAAAAATTAAAAAAATTAAATAGACGTTACCAGGGTTGGAAAACTTTAACTTTTTTATACAAAATTATACAAAATTAATTTACTAAAAGAAATTTTTCCTTTTTTTATAAATCAAATATATCTTATATTTTAAGAAGAAAGAGATTGGGTTAAAAAATCAGAAAAATCAAAAAGGATCATTCCAGGGTTGGGAAACTTAAAATTTTTGTGATATAAAAAATTAACTACCGTAAACTAATTTTTACAGTACAAATTCAATTGGTATTTCAAATTAAAAAAGAAAGTTAAGAAAATTAAAAAACGTTTCCTGGGTTGGAAAACTTTAATTTTTTCTTCATATACAAAAGTAACTTACTAAAAGAAATTTTTTTCTTTTTCTCTATAAATTAAACATATCTTAGACTCTTAAAAGAAAGAGATTGGTGTAACAAATCAGAAAAATCAAAAAGGATGATTCCAGGGTTGGGAAACTTACACTTTTTGTAATATATAAAAGTAACTAGGTCTTACTATTTTTTTTATTTTTTTATTAAATTAACTTATTTTATACTGCAGTACACATTAAATTGATATTAAAAATTAAAAAAAAGTTTAATACATGAAAAAGACATTTCCAGGGTTGGAAAACTTTAACTTTTTTCTTATACAAAAGTAACTTACTAAAACAAATTTTTTTCTTTTTCTTTATATATTAAACATAGCTTATATTCTTAAAAGGAACATATTGGTGTACGAAATCTGAAAAATCAAAAAGAACGGTTCCAGGGCTGGAAAACTTACACTTTTTGTGATATATAAAATTAACTACCGAAAACTAATTGTTATTTTTTTTATAAAATAAACTTATTTTATACTTCAGTACGAATGAATTTGGTATTTCAAATAAAAAAAATTAAAACGAAGTTTCCAGGGTTGGAAAACCTTATTTTTATACAAAAGTAACTTAGTAAAACAATTTTTTCCATTTTTTAATATAAATTAAACATATCTTACATTCTTAAAAAAAAGATTGTTTTTAAGAATACAGAAAAATCAAAAAGGGGGATTCCAGGGTTGGGAAACTTACACTCTTTGTGATATAAAAAATTAACTACCGAAAATTAATTTTTATTTTTTTTATTAATAAACTTATTTTATGCTTGAGTACGAAAAAAATTGGTATTTAAAATAAAAAAAAACAATTAAAAAAATTAAAAAGACGGTTGGAAAACATTAACTTTTTTGTACAAAAGTAACTTACTAAAACAAATTTTTTCTCTAAATTAAACATATCTTAAATTCTTAAAAGAAAGAGATTGGTGTAAGAAATCAGATAAATAAAAAAAAATGATCTAAAGGTTTGGAAGCTTACACTTTTTGTGATATATAAAAGTAACTAAGTCTAATTAATTTTTATCTTTTCCTTTATAGATTATACATATTTTACGTTTTAGAAAGAAAATTTTGGTGTAATAAATTATAAAAATAAAAACCACAGCTCCAGAACTGGAAACTTTGACCTATTTTTCTGGATATTAAAGTAACTAAATAAAACAATTTTTTTTAATTTCCTTTTTTCTTTTTTTACTTAACACACTTTTTATATTTTTTAAGAGCTACTAGATTGATAATTATAAGGAATCAGAAAAATCTAATATAATGATTCTAGGGTTTGTAGATTTATTTTTTTTTACATAAAAGTAACTAGGTCAAATTATTTTTTTCTTTTTGTTTATACTTTATGTACATATGTGCTTATGTATGTATCTCTATACTACATAAAAGCACTTTGGTAAATGGTATATAAGATTCGGCACAGCCGAATATAGCACTCTTACTTGTTATGTACTAAAGGGGTTAATAAAATAAAAATTAACTACCAATCATGATTTGTTTTATTTTTGTACATATTTACATACATACATCTACGTATATGTATACATAAAAAGATAAAAAAGCTCGTATATTCATATAAGAAACAAATGTCTTATGGCCACAGCTACTTATATAAGAAATAAGTTTCTTATATAAAATAATTGTATATAAGAAAGAAACGCTTATAAGAAACTTTTTTCGTCGATTTTTTAAGTCTCTTATATCCGATAAATACTGTATTATAAAAACTTTGTGTTATAAGTTTCACAAGTGTATGTTGTCAATGTTAATGTATAATTAAACCAGCACGATTGCCTGCTTAAACTAGCGCAAGTAAACCATATAATCGACTACCCAAAAATCACAAATAAAGATTAAGGTTAATTTAATCTCTAATCTTGAACTCAAAAAGTCGCCCTAAGTGTATAATAAATAATCTTTCGATGAGATTTTGTAGTTTCATTTAATTTTTAACCGATTGCTAGAAAAATCATTTTTTTTTTGAGTTTGTTCTTTTAGCTTTTTGCTTTTTAAAACAAATTAACAACTGTAAGGGAACATTAAAGATTGTATGAAAAGTTAGGTGTTGCCAGATATGTATGCAAAGTTTCATTTCAGCAAAAGAGGATCAAATAACTGTGCTTATAATTTTGATCCGCAGAAAACTAAGCTTTTTTTTTTGAATTAAGTTTTATTATTATTGTTCGAACTTAATTTGTTTCTAAACATAAATGATTTGATTAGGCTAAAGTTTTTTTTTTCTTTTTTAATATTGTGCTGAAAAGTTTTTATTTTAGACTGGGAATAAAAAATGACATGTGCGTAAAAATTGCACAGATAGCGTGCAAACCGGCCATGTGTATTGCAGGTCTCACCATAAAAAAAAAATTTAAACACTTTTGGCCCATAACTTTCAAATACGGCGTTTTTCGGGGAAAAAATTGTAATTATAACCATTATTGTGCAAAATAAATAGCACAACATTTTTTCTTTACATAATTTTGCCCTAACTATGGCCTATCTCCAAATATGTATCATTTAATAATATAAAACCTATAGTACACGGCATGTAAAAAACCACATCCACATGTGGTTCTGACGTAATTTTGACGTCATCACAAAGCTACATTTGCTACATGCCGTGTACTAGCAATATATGTACACGCAAATATTCACATGATTACAGATTAGCTGCCTCAGAAAATGTATTCAATTCGGTTAAAAATGTCACATTTTTATTTTGGAACAAAATTTTGTATCAAAATTTTACGGAATGTAGCCACTACTATTAATTTTAAAAAATGCAACCAACATGCTGAAAATGTCCTTGACGTCATCGCCACACTCGTGATGCATTGAATACATATGTATGTAAGTAAGTACATGTATCTCAACAAAAAAATAGACACAAACATAGACGATGAGAAAAATATATATTTATATAAAAAAAAAACTGCGTACATATTTGCATTCACGATTCTTTTTACAAAAAAAAATAATAATAATAATAATGAAAATAAATAAAGTGAAATGAAGTGAAATATACCAATGTTTTTAGGGTTCCGTACACCAAAGGTGAAAAGGAACCCTATTGTTTTCGCTACGCTGTCCGTCTGTCCGTCTGTCCGTCACACGGTATTTTCTCAGGAACCGTAAGAGCTACGGACCTGAAATTTGGACACAGTATGTAGAACCTTGGCCGCAACAACAACAAATACATGAGAATTAAAAAATTAAAGGGTGTTCCAAAACGAGCAACGAAAATTTTTAAAATCCCATGTAATATACATACAATTGTATGAACATACACAGAAACAAAAAAACCGTACTAAATTTAAGTTTTTTCTACTTACTTTTAGTACGAATCATACTTAAAAATTTAAGTACGAATAGCACTAACATTTACTTAAAACAATCCGAAAACAGGACTACTTTAGAAAACCAATCCTGGAGTTTCTTAAATTGAGTATGAAGAGCTTAGATTACGTAAAAAAAATTAAACCAAGTACAAAGTTCTTAAATTGAGTAAAAAAACTTATTTAAAGTTAAATTTTGTGTACTTACTTTATACACATATGAAAAGAAGAATAAAAAACTTTTTAGCTAAAAAATTTCAAGTTCGTTAGTGTGCTTGTGATTGAAATTTAATAAAATGAAAAAATTAATATATTGAAATAAAAATAATAATTGTACTTTTTAACGGAAAATGTTTTATTTAAAAGTGACTAGGCGTGGTTGATTTTTCTCGTATGCAAAAGTGTTTTTAATAATATAAAGTGAACAAAATAAAACTATAATATCAATATTAAAATGTAAATTAATAAATAAATAAATAAGACAAAAAGTGAAAAAGGACGACTCCAAACTGCTAAATCTTCTGAGGGAATTAGATTGCGAAGCTGTTTCTGTTTAAAGAGTAAGTAAAAATATGAGTTTTGGTTATTGATTGTGCGTATTGTTTTTAACAAGTCCCGTTTCAAACACGGCAATTTTAGTTGAGCAACTTTTTAGTTCATAAGCGGGAGGGAAAAATATGATAGTTCCCATTTTCATTATCTTCTCCTTCATCTTTAATAAAATCAAAAGTTGCTCAACAGAAATTGTAGTCTGTGAACCTAGTATAATAATTGCTTCTGCTCACGTCTTTGCAAATACATAATAAAAAAAAACCAAAATACACACTTTGTTAACATTATGAAAATGTCAGTGAAAGATTTATATATAGAAGTATATTTTAATCTGTAGTTTTTTTTATACTATATAAATATACATACATATCTACATAATATCTAACATTATTAGGTAAAAAATAAGTAATAGGTACGAAAACTTTTGCAACGCATGCCTCATAAGTTCTTATTGATAATTATTTTATTTTGCTCAACTCGCTGTAAGACCGGACTCAGAAATATGTTATCGCTCTAGGTGACCAAGAACACCTAGCTTCTTAATGACATAATTAGTTTCGCTTAGAGCACTGATGGGGTTGCACTTTTGGAGCGATGACGATTATAAATGTAATCAACTTAGAAAGCAAAACAGATAATTTATTCATTGATGATAAAGAGGCAGTATTGTGCAGGCCAAGTGCCTATTATTATTTAGTAAAAAAGCAATCAACAAATAACCTATATAAATTTAAAAAATCTAGTATTTTTTCTTCCACAGAACAGACATCTTGGACTCACTTAGCATTCTTCCGTCATAATTTTTTGGCAACACTGTTATTGATGCATGTAACAGAGCGACGTAAAGGAAACAATACCCGCTTTTGGTCTTTTGCATTAAATTTAATTGTTATTACCATAGAAATTCAATAAAAAGCTAATTAAAAATTATATTAAATCTTTTTATTCAAAAAATCAAGTTAGCTATTTCTTAAAACAGATGCATTTTGAGATTAATTCAATCTAAGATTTTCTTAAATCAATCTCGTTTTGGGAGTATTTCAAGTACGGATTCGCATTAAATCAACTAAGAAATTCTTGAATCAAAAGTATTTTGAAATTAATTCTATCTCAGGTTTTCTAAAACCAATCTGGTTTTGGATTTATTTCAAGCACGGAATCGGGATTATATATGGATAAAATTAAGTATTTAGTTCCGTACTTGAATTAAGTCTTTTGTACTTGATTTGAGTAAATCCGTACTTATGACACCGCTTTTGATTGATTTAAGTACGGATGGATTGATTTTTATTTTGAGTGTATGTATATTGAAACTTGAAATTTGTAAAATTAGTGTATTTTTATACAGACTACAACAATTAACACTAAATTTTAAAAAAATTTAAATTAAAGGGTGGTCCATCAGTTAATGCAATTTTGACTATGTAATTTTGACAATTTGCTATATCTTGGAAACCGTAAGAGGCAAGCACTTGAAATTTTCAAAACCGGTAAAACTAAAAAAACCGAAAATTATAAAATCGCCAAACCAAAAAAAAAAATCGCCAAAAATTAAAAAAAAATCGCCAAAACGAAAAAAATCGCCAAAATTAAAAAAAAATTTCTAACACTAAAATTAATCGCCAAATTCGAAAAAATCGCCAAAATGAAAAAAAAGCGCCAAAATGAAAAAAACGCCGAAAATCGAAAAAAAATCGCAAAAATTAAAAAAATCGCCAAAAATAAAAAAATCGCCAAAATGAAAAAACGCCAAAAACCGAAAAAAATCGCCAAAACAAGAAAATAAAGTGTAAAAATAGAAAAAGAGCCAAAACTTAAAAAAAATCGCCAAAACTGAAAAAATGCAAAAACCGCCAAAACAAAAAAACAGAAAAGACCCCAAAAACGAAAAATATTTCAAAGCTATATATTATATAGGATGAAGTTTGTATTAAATTACATATCTAGTGTTCGTACGGAACCCTTCGTGCGCGAGTCAGAGTCGCACTTTACTGAATTTTTTATTTAAATAATTTTTTGTTTTTTATAAGACAAGAAACAAATTTAAATAATATTTTAAATTAAAATATATAGCAATTTCTTTTTATTATAATTAAATATTTTAACATTTTGTGTCACTCTGTTCTTCTTATTCTGTTACAAATTCCTTGCAATCGAAAATTTTACGTAGTACAGTGTTACCATACCTGAAGATTTATCTTATTTTTGAAGTTTTTAGATATGTTAAAACGACAAAAAAGATATCTTATCTAAAAATAAGATTTTTTAAAATTTTACTTTTGATACTTTTAATATATTACAAAAACAAAATAAATTTTAACTAATTTTTGTTCAATAAATAAAAAAAAAGATTTTTGGTAACAAAAAAAGATTTTTTTTTTGCTCGACTTGAAGATTTTAAAAATAAATATGGCAACACTGACGTAGTACCACAAAGAAAAAAATTCGAGAACCAATACGATAATATTCGAAACACATTTTCGAGAACCGTAATAAGGCTGATTGTTTCGGTAAAGGTAAAGCGGCAATGTCGGATGAAAAAATTTAAATTAGATCGCATTCTATTTTCTTGTAACAAAGCAGCTATTTTTCTATAGCAATAGTGTATGAGGTGCCAAAAATATAAAGAAAGAGGTTACGTCAAATTATAATTTGTCTGAAAATTGGCAATTTTGAAATATACATATATGAAGTTACATATGAATTACATAGCTGACAAGTAGAGGTGGAAAACTATCGATAGTGTCACTATCGAAAGTTTTCGATAGTTTAAAAAAACTCTATCGATATATTGATGCAAGACTATCGAAAGTTAGAAAAACTATCGATATATCGTCGATACTATCGCGATAGTATCGAAGTTGTATAGTTCCCGTATGATGTACATATTTATTTACACTAAAAATTCAAAACAAAATATTTTTAAACAAAACAAAACAAAATAAATAAGAATTTTATTTGCCAGTTATAAAATAATTGTATGAAAAATAAGTGAGACTAGCGGAAGAAATTTCCCAGTCATTCAGTTATTTTTGTTTATGAAAAGCAACATATTGAAATTTTTTTGTTTTAGTGGTGTATCGTTTAATATCGATAGTGACTAAGGCTGATGACAGAGTGGCCGCTAAAAGCTATACTATAATATAGCGCTACAATATGCTACAAACCACCGCCTGTGGTTTCTTATGTGATCGCTCAAATGATGTCAGAGTGCGAGCGAAGCGATATGCGAGTGTGTGCTACAAAGCAGGTTGTGTAATGGTTTCTAGCACGTTGTAGCTTCTTCCCTTTTGTTTTTGTTTTTCTGTCATGGCATTTTCCTGTTTTCTTTTCTTTGTGAAATTTCGATTATTTAATAAACTTTTGTGTATTAAAATCAAATAAAAATTAAATTAAACAAAATATAAGAAACTTGTGTGTTAAAAAATCTTGAAGTAATGGAAGTGGATACCGAAAAATCGCCTTGTTCAATATAGCGTTCACTCTGACATCTTATAGCATGATATAGCACAACATATTATGGCTTCTATCTTCGCTTCGCTTCCAGCGGCCACTCTGTCATCAGCCTAAAAAAAATCTATTGTTTTCAGTTATTAAGCGATTGCAGAATTAAAACATCGATAATCACAAAAAAAATTAACTATCGATAGTATCGATAGTACCATTGATAGTTTTCCGCCCCAACTGACAAGTCAGATGTAAAATACACATCGTGTGGAACCAGCTTGCAAAGTACTACTCTCAGTTGCAACCCTGTTTGAGTTTTGCGCCTTGTTGTTTTCTTTATCAAATTGCTTTACATTTCTTGATTTGTTTTCAATTCACGTGGTAATTTTCTTTTTCATTCATCGGAGTATTAAAATTTTTGATTTAAAATTATTAATAATATTAATTAACTAAAAACATGAAAGAAAAAGTAACCATAGAAAAAGTCTATAGCCGCAAAAAGAATGGAGTAGTGCCCACATTACGTATGATTTCCTAAAATACATTCTTACAAATGATAAAATTTCACAATAATGTTATTCATCTGTATATACTTATTTAATTGTAGTTAAATTTCAAAATGGTAAATTGTCAGCTTTTACCAAAGAAAACACACACTTCTGCCGCCTGAGAAATCGCGAGGACAATCAAGTCAGTGCCCTGCTGGTGGCGAATGGAAACGTTTATAAAGGAGTGATAAACGACACCAAGTCGAATGATCTGACGGACACGTACATATGTGTGCGCAATAAAGTAACAAATAAAGTAAGCGGTTTATCTTTTCGGGATGAATATAAATTTTACTTTTTCCACTATCTATACATATTTTCTTTCAGATGACCATAATTCCCATAGATCAAGTAACACTGAAAAATAACATATACCAAAAAATAGATCAAGTGAAACGCGAAGCCTTATCGGATCATGTGAGTAAAATGACTTTACTGAAGAAGTTTGGTGGACGCAAGGCTTCCCGTTTCTTCAACGATCAAGAAAAAATGCACATGGATATTAAAATTGTGCAAGATGAATTGAATGATACCGTAAATGAGGCCAACATCGAAATGAACGAAACGGAGGAAATTATCGATAATACAGCATACTTTGATAAGATAAGACCTCCGATTAACAAAGAAGCCCAAACAGTTAGCGAAGTTTATAAAATAGGTGATGTGGTACCTACAGAATTATTGGATCGGCTGGATGAAGAAGCTAAAACAGTTTACCAGACACATATTGATCAACTACCGTAAGTAAAAAGATTTAAACTCAAAAAGAGAAAATCAAAATTTTAATTCTTTTTTTCGATAATTTTAGCATAATTTCTGAATATTTGAAAAAAGTTATACAAACCATTCAACAATCTCCTGCCGACAATAAAGGTTTATTGCGTATAAAATTAATTATTTATATGGACTCGTTGCTAAGGCTTATTAAAAGTCGGGCTAAATCTTTGAAAAAGGCCGAATTATCGGAAATTTCAGAAAAGGTGGAAAACAATGTGCGTGATCGTTTTTCCGATCCCAATGGTAGTTTTAGGTAAGTTATTGCCCACATTTTTTTGGAAAAACCTATATAACTTATATTTTGTTTATATTTTTTTCTATTAATTTTTAGTTACTGTCGTACAGCTTTCTCTTCCGAAAAGGCATTATGCCATTTTATAGTTTTATCTTTGTTGATCAACGATAATTATCAAATCGATGGAGCCATATTGTCGGCAGAATTAAATGCACCCCGTGCCAAAGTTTTTAAATATGCACACGTTGTTCAAGCCTTGCCCAAGTCAAAAACGTCAATTTTGTGCTTGAAACTGCCCAAAAATGTACCGCGAATTGTCTCTAAATTCTCGAGAAAGCGGAAGGATTAGAATATCTAAGAAAACATAGTCCAAAATGTGTAAACTGGCAATGCGTAATAATGAATGTAATAAAGATTTTAATTTTTAACAAAACGATTTTTATTTGCATCAAGTCTAAGAATTACGCTCAAAACCTTTAACTTTATGGCTTATTATTATGGATTTGATATACAAATATAAAAATCGAAATTTGCATTAAAATTTGATTTTAGGATTTTATGAATACAAAAATAAATCCTGAAGAAGTTTTTAAAGAAAAAACGAAAACAAAAGTGGGAACGAAATGCATATAGACAATTGCTTAACCATAAAAGCAAGCAAAATTTTTAAATAAAATAAATTTGTTTTATTTACATTTGCATTGACCATCAGTATGATTCCTCACGATTTATACAAACGTTTATTAATTTTGATTAAAGTAAAATCGTCATTACAACCGGATTATTTTGCAACGATGTGTTCTTAAGTCTAATTGGCAAGAAACTTCCCATCACGGAAGTTGTTAGAAAACTAAGCTACTTTTGTAGGTTGATTCAGTTATTTTTTTTTTTTTTTTTTTGAAGCTTACGCCACAACAGTGATGTCCCCAACTTTATTCTCATACGTAAAGATGCCAAAAAGCTTAGGATATAGATAAAACAATGGAAGAACTAAAATCTAGACGATCAAGCAATGAAGTGGTTATTACGGTGTTCGTTTGGCGATATTAGACTTCCTCTTGACTGAGCATCAAAAAAAAAAAAAAAAAAAATATGGTCGTATCAAAATGTGAAATTCAAAGAAAATGAGGGACAAATATTATTAATTAACCTGCACGCTGTCTTCATTTGACCCTTTTTAAATTTATCGCCCTTATTGCCGTTCTCAACTCAACTCAGTTTGGTCGTATGAGAGTCAACCCTACTTTGCCAATTGCTTTTAAGCTTGTGAATCACAACTAATTTTTACTTGAAAATTTTATGGCACAAGACCGTGTTTCAAGTTGCGACTAGCAATGCTAATGTAAAAGTTGAGTTGACTATCAGATAACCAAAGTGATTTGAGTACAACATTAGGGGCTCATTGCCATGTATGAGAAAATATACCACGAATCGGTGGTAGAATCTGGACGAGACTCGCTAAGTTTTAATTTTCGATTAAGTTTTTAAATGAACACGATGACCCAAAATAACTAGTTTTTTAATCAATTCTCGCAATGTAAACTTTGTTTGGAAACTTCTGCACAATATTTTATTTTGGCGCTCACCAAGGATCCTCGGCGACAACAATGCACACAAATATATCCTTTCCAATACGTGCTATAAAATATTTATCATCGTCCAACAAAATTATCAAACAACCCCCTTGACGCCATAAAATGAAAGCCGGCATAATAAAATAAAAATTATAAAAAGAAATAAACAAATGTTCACAAACTTACCTTTTAGTGGGTTAAATTGAGTAAATTTTGTTGCACCACCACCAATTCTGCCTTCAACCAATATTGATCAAATTGCAACACAAACTGCCAAGACAGCAAACACGCGCACACACTTACACACATACAAACATACAGGCATATGCATGAAATATTTATGGAAATGGAAGTCAAGGTTAATCACGCACGAACACTGAGCATACACAAACGATAGATTTTTTGTTTTATTTGATATTTTATTAAAATATTTCAACTATTGGCGCTATTTTATTTCTTTTATTTAAACAAAAACAATACAAATTGTAAAGGGAAACTTAAATTTTATGCAAATACGCCAACGAATGAAAGCAAAAGAGAAAACTGTAAAATATTAAATTCTTGATTTAATTTCAACTAGTTTTAATAATCTAATTACAAAAATATGTTCTTTCTTTACATATTAACATTACTTTTCAAGAACTTATATTAAAATTTCATTTGTTTTTTGCAATTTTTAAGTTTACTAATTACTATTGAAAATCTAGACACTGCACTTGCATTGCAACTTTTAGCCACTACTAATATAATTTGAGGTTATAGCGTCTCCTCTTTCTTTCCATTTGTTGCTTTAAAAAATAGCGGTAAGCCGATTTCGCTCTATTCAAGGCATATTCAGATGCGAGGCGAATTCGCCTTGGGCAAATTATGCTTTGACGTTGATCTTGTTTTGTTTTATTTTGATAATAGTTTTTTAGATTTATTATTTATATAAATTTATTGGGACTTAAATCTAGTTTAGTGTGACCGCTTGAAATATAAAAATAATTATCTTTGGAAATATGTTTATCATCTAATAATTAATTTTGATAAGGTATCATATGATACCCATATTATGATACTAATCAAACAATTTACCAATAAAATGCCAAAAGACATGCAGGACTTTGGAGGTCGTAACTTCATATACGTATATGTATGTATATCTTGCCGAGGATACACATCAGTTTTTTTTAGAATTCAATTTTCAGTTCCAGAAGATAATTTCTATTTTATTTGCAGCTGCTTCACTAAAGTAGATTTGTTCCTTTATTGGATATTGATATATTTGATTTGTGTATATGTAGTTGGAAAATAATACTCATGAGCCTTTGCCACTCTTCCCCCGTTAAAAACCAAAAACATAAATTTAAAAAATAAATCACCGTATATTTTTACGAAAACAAAAATAGTTATAATGCAGCTGCTTGCTAAGTTTACCTGGTTTTATAATCTTTGTTTTCCTTTCAAAGAATTTTCAAAAAAAGGATGTGTACAGAAAAAAAACTTAAAATATAATATTAAAACTATGTCGTACCCATGTGTGTGTGGACTGGACTCATTATATACTCCTCGTCAGCCTTCATTCATATTTAATTTTGGAAAATGTATACCTTATACGGCTAAACCGAACACTGAAACAATACAGTACATAGTCTTGTTCTCCCAACGCACTGTACAACTGCCATCTGTGTCATTGTTCCAATAACATGAGGAGGCTGTATGTAAACCGGCACCGTTCTTTTGCATTATCATCGAGGTCACTATGTATTTGTAGGGTTTTTGTTCCTTTGTCAACATACTTAGGCAATTCTCCACAACCTGGCCCGTCCAATTGTTTACCTTGTCGTGCTGGTAGGCGTTGCCACCAATGGTGGATTCTATAGCTTCCTTTATGATTTTGCTTACATCATCTACAATAAATTGATTCTCTTCACGTGAATCATCCATTTTTGTATTTTGTTTTTTTTCAGTAACCTAATTACACTACAATCCTTAGCTTTCTAATTTTAACCTTTGCAATATTATATGCAAAATATCTTTATTAGCAGAAAATTCCGGAATACGTTTGTATTAAAATTCTTTTGCAATTTTTGCCTGTTTGCTGCCGAAATTTTTTCCTTCTGTCAGTTTGGTTTTCTTTTTTGTTCTTTTTGTAATTTTTATAGCAACAAGCAGAGTTGTATAATTAGGGTCTAATACTCTGTTAGTGTTGCCAGAATATTTTAACTAATTAAGATTATCGATTTCACGTTATTAAATATTAGTCCGAATTTACATTTGAAGCATTTCAAGGCACATCAATCAGGTACCCGCGATTCTACAACAAATATTACAACAGCAACAATCACATGTACTTTGTTGGTATAAATTACCTTCTTTTACTTTTCAAAACAGGGTAGCATCGTCAGATTGCATGTTTTTTATAGGAAATGTCAAACACCATACAAAACTGAATATTCGAAAGGTGTTTATGTATACCTAAATAAAAGCATGCTTAGGCATACATGCGTTGAAATGAGAAAAATCATATGAAGCAACAAGAATAAATTGCGAAAAGTAGAAAAGAGAAGCAAAAAATGTCCGGTACAGAGGGTCATGTGCCAAGGCGAATTTACATAAGGTGATCTTAATTCGCCAGCTGACATAAATTCCCTGCTGTCAAATGAACCAAAACGTTAAGAAATATTTTGACAGCAGGAAATTTTACGCAAACAAATATGCAAGGCGAATACGCAGAGTTGCAAATCAAGACCACCTTATATCAATTCGCCTTGGTCATGTACTACACACACTTAGCAGCAGCATTCTGTAAATCGCCCGTTTTGAAATCGCCTAATTTCCAGGAAAAAGTTCAATTAAAGAGGTGACTGATTGCATCTTTTTAATTGGTTTTAATGTTTTATTTTATACGGACTCAGTTTCGAATGCACTTAATGGTCCGATCAATAGAATATTCTTTCCTTTTTGGAAATCGCACGATATCAAAACGCGCAGTTCACAGAACTCCCATGTACAGTTATTTTATATGATATGCAATAATCGTGATCCCAAAATTAACTGACAATAAATAACCATGAAAAATATTTGTTGCATAGTCCCTATTTACACTATGCAAGTCTTATTGCTAAGCTGATTAGTTTATTAGGAGTGAGAGAGACGCGGGGAAAAGAAACGTTGCTGTTCCCCTCGTCTCTCTATCCATGAAACTAATCAGCTTAGCAATAAGACTTGCACATTTGGGACATAAGAGTTCTTTTGTTACAACGCACTGGAGTTTTGGAATAAAGGGTTGCATTTGTATACTCGTTTGTATAGCCAAAACAAATATACCATGGTATGTACCATATAATTGCAGTGTGAGCGACAGAACTAGTATAAGAGTTATTGTGTGTGCGTGCTTTTCCAAATTAAAATACAATTGAAAACAAATAACAATTGCTTATTGTATTGCTGCTGAGCAACTGTTTGATCTGTTTTTGCTCAAAAAATACATATTGTAATACAAATATATGAAAAAACCACTATTGAAACAAATACATGATGTGCAGACGTTCGCTATGTTATTTTGTGGCGTAGCCAAAGTATAGAGAGAGAGAGAGAGACAATTTTGTCTGAGAGTAATTACAAATGCATGTGTTTCATGTACATGTATCATTTACTTACATATGTATGTGCAATTTTGCTTTCATTCATTCATTCATCAGCCAATTACATTTTTGCTCAACACATCATAAGGCACTTATGGTAAAAGCAGTTTTATGTATCTTATTTGCCTTAGAAAAACAAAAAAAATAAATGTGTTGTTTTCATTTGCTCATTGCCCAACCATACAATAATTGCTTAAAAAATCAACATTTACAACTAGTAACAGAAAACGATAAATAACATATTTGTTCATACCAGAACCAAAAAACAGGCAAAACTAGTGCAAAAAGATGTATCTGTGCAATGCTATATTTTGGAATAATTTTTAATACACAAAACCATACATTGAACGAGACAGAGTTGAAAAACGTCAACCAATATTTTTTGCATAGACTTCATCATACCAGGCTTATATTTTTTTAGTAAATCGTGCGATTTTGTAGGATAGTGTATCACGGCCTCAAGACCCATTATTTTTTTAGCCGATGCTGATAATTTTGGCACACAAATTTGTTGTTGTGTTACTTTAAACAAGGGGGTCTAAGCTCTAATTCAAAACGAAAGAAAATTTTTTCGAACTTACAATATTGTAAGCAGCAAAATTACGAAGTATTTTCTTTCGTTTCGTTTTTCGTATTTGTTTATGTAAATACGAAGAAATATTTCGATAATTTTAATTAAAAAAATTCTAAAGAGATAAAAAGAAATAAATTGCGACTTCCTCTAAATAAATCAAATGAAATTCAAATAACTTTTATAATTAATTGCAATACTTTTTTATTAAGAGTTTTTTCAAGTTTTTTAAACTTTTTTTTTAAGTTTTTTTATATTTTATATCACACATAAAAGGAAATGTTAGGAGATGAATTATTAAATTACTTATTTAATAAAAATTATGAAGTAAAGTAGTGCGTACTATTAAAAAAAGTCTATAAATAAACAAGAAGGTAGAGAACAGAGCATTTACAAAATATAGATAAAATTATATGTAGGTTTAAAAATAATTATGTACTTGTTTTTTTTTTATTACAAATAATTTTACAAAATTTTTCTTAGCAAGCAACTAAAAAGTATAATTAAACATACTCTAAAGGCAAAATATTATATACTATTAGTTTAAATTATTTTAAATAAATAACACACAAACAATTATCTTTACAAAAAAATAAAGAGAACAAAATGTTTGAAGTATACGCCAGTAGAGTATTTTATGTATATTGCATTTCTTTTAAAGAAAATGGCTTAAATAACTGCCTTAAGGAGTGTGTGCTAGACGTTTATATTAATATTAAAAACTATGTATAAAAAATAAATACTTTTTTTATTATTTCATAAAGAAAGACTAAAATACATCTTAAAAAATGTCACATAGACACATTAAAGTTTATTAAAAAAAAATGAGGGAAGTTTTATTTTAATAACAACATAACACACACTCCTTTATTAACATTTTTTTTAATACGATGATGTTGATGTTGATTTGAACGACAGTAAAGTTAAAACAAATAAAATTTTGAGATTGCTACTAAAAATAAAATAGACAGTCGTATTTGTTTTAGTTTTGGTTATCAAAGCGTAAAAATATTGTAATAATTTTTATATTTTTTATAATTTTTTATTTTAGGCATTGATATACGCTCATATTTTTTTTAATAAGTTTATCGTTGAAGTTTTTTTTTTGTTTTTGTAAGTCTTAACTTGTTGTCACATCAGTTTCTTTGTTTTCAATAATTTTTAGTGTTTTATATAAAAATTAAAACACCAGGGTAATTTTGAAAGCAAAACCTTAATTATTACATGCCTTATAATTAAAGGTTGCCTGGCAACAAGTGTTAATCGTCTTACAATATTGGTTTTTATTTTATGTATTTTTTAGCTTCTTTTTTCAATAACTTTTCAAATGTGTGATTATTTTTTTTTTTCATTTTCCAGTAAGAAAATCGGGAGATCGTTTTCACTACTATAAAAGAGTATATTCAAGATATCTGTTTTTTCCTTTTTCATCAGCAAATAGGTTTTTTTTGGTTTATGAAGTGCCCAAGTCAATGATTAGCTGACTTTGTGGTATAAATTCAGCTGCCAAAGGATTGAGCAATGAATTGGTTACATTGCATTCACTTACTGCCATGGAGGAGAGAGCTGCTCTTAGTTCTTCGTTTTTAGCTTTGTCCCATTCATTTAATTGTTCCTCGAGTTCATCATCTAGCATAGCATCTATGCAATCTTTCATAAGTTCTTCATCTTCAAGACGTTGTAACTCCTGCAAAGAAGGAATAAATTAATAGTTTTCTTTTCTTTTTTTTACTGCAGGACGTATAAAATTTTAATATCTAAGAGCGAAATCATAACACTGTATAATATTTAATATTGTTGGGTAAATAGCTCGTATTATCTTTTGCTTTCTCTACTACAGACTAAAAACTTTGCAAAGTTTACCTTTGCGTGTGAAAAAGCCGTTTTATTACAACTGTCCGATATAATAAATGTTTTAATATTGTGGCAACACTGCAGAGAATTTATATTGGCAGTGAATTGCTTTTTAGGGTTTCGTCCACTAAAGTTGAGCTTCGGACCTGAAATTTGCACACAATACGTAAAGCTTTGACCCCTAAAACAACAAATATATGACATTGAAAAATTAAAGGGTGTTCTAAAGCTACCAACGAAACCAACGAAATGTAATATACATACAATTGTATATAAGCACTTGAAATGTTCAGTTAGTGTATTTTTATGCAGACTACACCAATTAACACTGAAATTAATAAAAAAATGTGATGATCGTAAAAGATAAGCAAGAATAGTTAAACATACGTAGGTAGAGTAATATAACTTCGTGCTAACCTAAATAGAAAAATTAATAAATGGAAAAACAGGGGAAATGAATAGAGATACTTACATACACTTAGTCGCAAAACTATACACACGATTTTATGTATTTCATATATTTTATTCAGAATTTTATTTAATGTTTAATTTTAGAAAATATTATATCTTGAGTATTATATTGAACCCACTTTATTACTTCGAGATAAAAAATCTAAAAGAAAAATGTAACTTTTTTGGTAAATTAAAAAATGCTAAAAAAATTACACTTAGGCAAAGTCGCAAAAGTGTACATACGCTTTTGAATTATATCGAATACAGATATAGTAGCACCTTTTATTTTATAATTTTGTGTTCATTTAGTCTTGTTTTAACAATATGTGTTAGATTTTGCTTAAAATTTGCTTTGATTATTAGCAGTAGCTGAACAAAATGGGGAAAAATAAGGAAATATCAACCGACGTTCGAAAATTAGTCATCAATCTTTCAAATGAAGGAAATTAAAGGAGAAAAGCCGGAAAAATCTTAAATTTTTCTAAATTTACTATCCGAACTATCATTAAAACTTCAAAAGAATCAAAGTTTGCCACGATTGGGATGAACAACAAGGCTTAATGAAAGACTAAGGCTCAAAATTGTAAGACAAATTGCGAAAAATACAAAGAAAAGTAGCACAAAACTGTAGATGCTAATACAATAGCAATAGTAACTAGATGCTAATACAATCCGCCGTTGCTTAAAGAAAGTTGGATTATAGACGTGTATAGCCAGAAAAAGGCCATACATAAGTCCCATAAACAAAATTAAACGATATACTTATGCTCTGGAGAACAAACACGCCCATCTTAACAAATCTAAGATTTGGGAAAGAGTTATTTTTACGGATTAGCGTAAGTTCAACCTATTTGGAAACGATGGAGGACCAAAAACATGGATAAAATGTAATATTGACTTAGATAATAAAACGTATGCAGTGCTGTCAAAAATGGTAGGGACTCAGTAACGGTGTGGGAGTGCATAAATGCTGATCGAGAATTAAAATTTTTTGATGGAATTATGGATCGTCGTGGTAATTTAGATATTTTAAAAAATGATTTTTGCAGAATGATCACATTCATTCACAATTGCACCTTAAAGATAAATATATATTTATGCATGATAATGACCCTTAGAATAACTTAAGGCTGGTTAAAGAATGGCTTCTATATAAAGTAAAACCAAAGTTTCCACATTTTCCACGGTCCCCAGATTTAAATATGATCGATTATTTATGGGCTTCCTTCAAGCAGAGGCGTCAAAAATAGAAAGCCATGGTCTCTATCTCAAAAAGGTACAATTTTAAACGAAAAATTGAAAAATGTGTCACCGAAAGCAACTAAAGATCTGGTTTCTTCGGTGCCTAAAAGGCTTAGAGAAGTTTTTGATCAAAAAGCGGGCACACAGGCTATTAAAATTTTAAAAAATGTCACACAGTATATTCAACAATACATCGTATGTACACTTTTGCAATCGGATAAAATATTAAATGTTATTATTTTTTCCTTATTTAATATTGTTTATTAAAATCAAATGTGATATTTTTATTTAATTTAAATAACTTCTATTTTAAAATAAAAAAAAGTTGAAAAAATTAATTATTTTCCTTTCAAGACTACAATTTTTTTAAATATTAAGTCGTATGTAGACTTTTGCGGCTAAGTGTATGTATTTACCAAAGGTAAATTAATAATTGTACACAACAATCATTTCTCTCATTCCGTTTCATTAGAATTTACGTTAAAAAGCTGATGTAGTAGACTAGGGTGCTGATGAAGTGCGTTGCTGCACAGAAAAATATCGGTATTTCCCCCAGCTTAAAAGTCTAATTTAATTTTCCTTCTCTTCTTTAGATATTCACATTAATTAATAAAAATATTTCATTCAATAAGAAATGAAATTACTGAACTTAGGCCCGAATAAGAAATTATTTCTAATTAAAATTCACTACAGTTCAACTAAATCTAAAAATGTCTCATTAAAAAAAATCAAAATTAAAGAGTAATCTATCAGTTAATGTTATTTTGACAAATCGCTGCATCTTGGAAACCTTAAGAAGCAAACTCTGGAAATTTTCAAAAATGGCAAACCAAAATAAAATAAAAAAGTCGCCAAAACGAAATCACCGAAAACCGCAAATTATCGCCACAACGAAAAATGCGCCAAAACTAAAAAATCGCAAAAACCAAAAAGAAAAAAAAAAAACGCCTAAACTAAAGAAATGCCAAAAACCGAAAAAAGTCCCAAAAACGAAAAGCACAAAAATATCAGAAGGAAAATGTTTCCCGGGTTCTGAAAAATGTATCATACATGTATGTATATATCAGGTAATATATTCGATTATATAGACTAAAGTTCCTATAGTATAACAAATGTACTCATCGCATTTTACTGAATTCATCTTTTTACTAATTTTATTAGTTATATTACTTTGCCGATGATTAATTGCTAAAAATTTCGGCGAAGAGAGGTCGCTCTGACATGCATCACACACTATACACTAATGCCTATGAGAAAAACCTATGGTGTTTATATGACTGGGTCTGATAGGGGTTTGCACTCAGGCTGTCATTTGCTGTGTAGCCGACGACATAAATTCTTTTGCCAAATATTGTTAGCAAATAATTCTTTCTGGTAAAAAACCGACTTCAATTCAAAAATCTGATAGAAGATAAGAAGTACGTGAAAAAAAACTAAATTTTAATGGGCGTGCCTCCGCCCATGTTTTAAGTGCAAGATTGTGTGTTTTTCAGAACTCAGGCTGCGTGTTAAGAGGTCTTGTAAAAATTGTAAAGTAGAACTACTTAAAATAAAATATTAAATTTTAATCGGCGTGACTTCGCCCATTTTTTAAATGAAGGATTGTGTCTATTTTACCGTGAAAATCGTTTAAGTAGAACCGCGTGAAATATTATAATAAATTTTAATAGGCGCAACTACGCCCATTTTAGAACTTTCAACTTGTGTAGTTACAAGGAACGAAGGTGTTTTATAGGTTTCGCAGCAATCAAATAAGTAGAATATCATAAAATTATATTAAGAAAATTGTCGGCGTGTACCCGCCCACTGTTTTTGCAATGGAATCAATGGGAAAAATTTTTTTTGAACTCGGTTAAAAATTAGTTGTCCCTCCATGTAAGTTATTCTGTAAAAAGCGATGTTTTCGTTAGTTTTTTTCACAGTAAATTTTCACAATTAAATTCTTTGTTCAAAAGTGTAGCGTTCCAAAGTTAAAATTTCCCAACTTTTTACTAAATAAATGTCAAAGGATGGCAGGTCAGCTCTTGACATTTCATCATTTGACAGCCAATTTACTTCCTAATCTCAAATTTGCACACCCTTTATACATAGGACTGAATTAGCTGTTGGGCGCACTAATTTTTAAAATTTTTAGAGATTCATAAAAAATTGTCACCAAAATCGCCAGAACTGAGTGTAGGGTTTTACTACCCTTTGGTAGTAGAATTGAACCTATGTCAAGTCCGTGTGTTTTTTAGACTGTTGTACAGTGTAATCTGCAAAATTACATGACTGCTGGTAATCAGAATTTCATCGTTACCAGAAACCACATATGTATTAGCCTGTGTCCAACGATGTCGACAAAAAACGTTCGATCGACAACTTGTATTGAAATCAACAATAAAATAAGAACATTTGTTTTTGCTTCAGTAAAAGAGGTTTTAACAACTGGACAATGCGATAGAAGTCTGATTGCTTTCCAAAATCCTGCCATATGTATCCATCCATTAACGGCTTACTTTCATAACAAAATCGTATTCACAAAGCACGTCGTTAATGCATTAAGTTGATAATGCCTATTACTTTCTTTTGGCCACAATAAAAAAAAAAGTTATGCCCTAATACTGTTCGACGATTGTGCCGTCTTGTCTATGGACGGAAAAAAGTCGCAGTTGTGATTCTTTAAAACAATTATTAGTAATAGTTTCTGCTGGAAGGTGCGTGTATTTGCCTTATGATTTTGTTCCAAACATTATATCCAACACATATTTTCTCGTATATTTTTCAAAACATTGTATAATATTTTGATTTAATTTTTATATATTAGCCCAATTCACAATATTTTGCAAATGGTCTTGCATTGTAGCATGTGCTAAATGGTATAGTATATTGATACTCACCACTACGATTTGTTATGTGGTGAGTATCAATATGCTATACCATTTTGCACATGCAACGATGCAAGACCATTTGCACAAGATTGTGAACTGGGCTATTAAAAACATGGTAATATTTTTATTTTTCATTATCAAAGACAACAATAATTTTTGAAGAAAATAATTTGAAGAATTCAAAAACAAGAACTCAAAAGTATTTTCAAACAAAAACGTCCTAAATCTGATTTAGGGCATTATTCATAAATTTAAAATTACACTTACGATTTTGTCAAATTCCTCTTCGTTTTCCATCCACAAATACTCGGAGAAATCCTGATCTAATTCATCCAATTCATTGTCGGATTCTTCCTCAATGACATACTGTTCAAATTGGTCCGACCAATCACTTGAGGGTACTTTCATAATCATGTTGAGGGAGTAAGTAGTTATATATTTATTGACCGTATCTACACGTTGCTAAAATGAAACTGTAATAATAAAATAAAAAAGATTAATGTATTGTATATAATTTAAATTTTTTTACCAAGCAAATGAATAATAATAATTATTTTCGGCTGTTTATTCAACTGGTTTCATTCAACCTACGTTTCAATGAATGTTTTTAACTGATACGCAAAAAGGAGAACAGCCCAATTCACAATCTTGTGCAAATGGCCTTGCATCGTAGCATTAGCAAAATGGTATATTATATTGATACTTACCACTAAGAATTGTTAAGTGGTGAGTATAAATATACTATCCATTTTGCACATACTACGATGCAAGACCATTTGCACAAGCTTGTGTATTGGGCTAATATATTTTTCTTAATTTCTAAAATTTTTTCGCTTTTACTTTTTGCTGCTGCTTTGTTTATTAATTTTTTTTATCATGTTTTTGTTTTGTTAAAATTTTGTTTTATTAGTTTGTCAACCTTTTCGGTAAATTAACTGATGGCAAAAATAAACAAAAACACAAAATTATTAATTACTTTCTTTCCAAAGCTTTACAGACGCAAAATATTTATTCTAATTATAATTTTTTGTTTGTAAGGACGGGTTTCCATCTGCGTGCCATGTGCCACACAAGCGTAAAAAAAGCGTAACCACTATTCACTAATGAAAAACTTTTAGATTCAGACATGTATTTATTAAGTTAAATAGTTTCATACATAACTAATAGACAATTTTATAGAACCCAGCATGATTGCAAACTGTTTAAATCAATAAATACATGTCTGAATCAAACAGTTTTTCATTAGTAAATAGTTGGTTACGCTTTTTTGGGCAAATGACACACAAGAAATGCCAGATGTAAACTCAGCCTAACAGTTGACCTGCGCATACCACGTAAACAAAATATATCACGAAAATTATACATTCGTATGGGTAAAAGCATATGGATGGATGTGTACTTTTTAAGAACAAAACAAAGAGGCTGAAAGAAAAATGCAGAATAAAAACAAACAGAATTTTTATTGTATTTATTATAAATTGTTTATAAACAAGCAGTAAAAAAAGAGACCCGATAAGAACTGAACACACAAAGAAATCATGCATACATATGTATTAGAGCTGTGCCAAATCGTTCTTTTCAGTGACCGGTCATTTTCGTTCAATTAGCAAAAAATTTAACCGTTCAATCGTTCACTTTTGAACGACAGTATAAAACAATGCTATTTTGTAAGAATATTAAAATCGGTTGTATATACGGGTATTTAAATAATGCGAATGAATGAATTGAAGAATTTATTAAAAAAAAGTTTAATTATTTATTTAAACAATTATGGGCTTGATTGTGTAAAACGCAACGCCAAGCGTTGTCAAATTTTATATTAAAAAAATTTATATTACAAAAACAAAATACATACAAAATTTATCAACGCCAAGCGTTGCGTTTTACAAAATTAGGCCCTATATTTAAATTCATTTTATAAATAATTTCTTGTTCTTTCGACTAGAATATTGTACATTTTATTTTGGCTTAATATTTAGTTTAATATTAAGATTAAGAAAGGTAATTTTTATCGTTATTTATATATCAAAAGCGCATCAATGTTTGAATGTTACTTCTCAAAGTTTAAGTTAAAAATTTGTCCTCAAAAATATTTTACCGGAAACAAAAAAAGTATGTATTTCAAGCACTACAAATTCCGTTTAGATTACGGTAATGAAATGTATGTATAAAAATATATACAGTTAAGGTCTAAGATCTTTACTTTGTAAAAACACTTTATAAAAAACACTAGTAAAGATACTTCTTGTGAAAATACTGTTAAATCAAATTATAAAAAGAATGATGGCAGTGCCACAGCTATGTTAAATAGAATTTAGTATACACGTACCTAAAGGCTCCGTTACCCGACTGTAGAAATCGCAGATGTAACGTAAATGTAAATGTAATGTAAATGTAAACGTTTGAGCGCTTATAGAATACTTAAAAACGTGTCATGTGTTTTCTACACACAAAAAAAAACTTCTTTGTGCACACACACATACATACTAATTGCATTGTGCCCAGCAAACACGCATTTTCGATTTTAAATTGCGAGTTATTTCAAGGCAAACGCGAAAGTTCATATACTTATGTATAATATTTAAATTCATGAAATTCATTTTGATTGAAATGTACATACATATGTATACGGACATACATACGAGTATGTATGTATGTATGTATTAGAACTTATAAGTAAATAAAATATAAAATAGATATCGTCAGCCCATTATTGGTTTGGAGCATATGCCAAAAAGTCAGAATGGAGAAAAACGACAAAGAAGGTTTACATGAAGTTTTCTCAAGGTATACCCGATATAATTTTTTTGTATTTTCACCATTGTTTCCGACACATGTTTAGAAGAAATGTGTAAATTTTTGTGAACTTTCATGAATAATGTTAGAAGTTAATATTACTTTATTGAAAGAGAAAAATACTGTTTTGTGCCACATACGCCACTTTTCATAATCTATTTTTAAAAAGTAGCTTTTTGTGCTGCATATGTATACTGCTGTCTATTGAGAAACTTGTTGTTGAGTAAAAAATTTATGCTTCAAATTTATTTTTCCTGCTGTCCATAAAAAAAGTCGATCGGTTTAACGATGACCTCAAAACTAAACAAAAAACCCTTACCAGCCATTGTAATTTCCGCGATGTTAGCAATTTTTTGTGCAATTGATCTAATTTTCTGAGGTTTTTTTATTCCTTGCAGTGTGAGTAATTTCTACAATGCATTTAGGAATTTTCGCGTTCTTTTCGACTTTATTTTTTTTTCTAATCAATTTTAGGGCTTGTTTCCGACTTTACAATTTCTCGCGAATTTTCGCCATTTTCGCGTTTTTATGGAATTTTTAGCGTTCCTTATAGTTTTAGAGATTTGTAATAAAAATTATGGCTGATTTAAAATTTTGCAATTTTTCACGAATTTCTGTTTTTTTGCGAAAGATGTAATTTTTCCAAAGTTTTTAGGTTTCCTTATTTATTTTTATTTAAGGACTTAAAATTTAAAAAAATTTCTTCATAATGTTAATGATCAATTTTAGTTTTGGGCTTGTTTTTAACATTGCGAATTTTTAAGATTTTCGCAATAGGTGTGATTTATTTCAAATTTCTGCCTTTTTAGAGTTTAAGAGACTTTTATTTATTTCAAGACTTGATATGGATTTTTGCATTCATTTTTATTTCAAGTACACAATTCAATTTTTTTCATACTATGCAAGTAATTTTTGTCGCAGTTAATATTTGCATAACTTGGTATCCATACACTACAAATATATCCATAGGAAGGCAGAGATTTGGAGTAGATCGAATTCTTGAAGGCAAGTTCATCGAACTATGCGAAGTTCGTCGGTCGTCCCAATTGTTTTTATAACATTACGGAAATAAAGCAAAACAAGAGTTAAATTTATTTTGTACGTTTTTGTATGAATAATTTGACGCAATAGCCAAACAGTGGCGTTTACAGCCAAACAATACTTATTAATTCTAAAAATAGTTCAAATGGAGCAATATGAATGCTAAATATCTCAGAAACTATAATTAATTTCACGAAACACTTTTTGGATTCAGAAAGTGTATATTCGAAATATATACACCCCATAGCTAACTCATTTTTTTTTTAAATGGTCGGTAGGTCAAACCAATAATGGGCTGACGATATATATAATAGATTTTTTAATAATTTCGCTGAAACTATTTTAATCTACTTTCTGTTGATAGCAAGATTTAACCTGTTGGAAAAAAACTAATTGAGTTTTTGAAATAACACCTTTTAGAACGAAAATGCGCCTCTTTAATTTCCAAGAATGTGTATGCATGCAGTAGCACCTCAATAAAATCTTTACTTTCTCGTTTTATCATTTTCTTATTAATGTTCGTACCTGCTCATAATAATTTAGTTTTATTTACAAACAATATACATATGTATATTAACAAAAATACATATGTACATATGTATTTACATATACAGGACTTTTTGTTTGCTGGGTGTTTATCAGTATAAAAAAAATCATATAAAATGGAAAACAGCTGTTCGAAACATTGATGAGAGTTCAACATCTTCACATTATTTTTGATTGCATGGAAAAAGTACCAAAATTATTTAAATGGTATAAAATCATTATTTTATACTTACAAACATTGTAATGACTTTGACATTTAGTGAAATTACAATTTAAGCTTCATACCCGTATATACATATTTACATTACAACGTATTATAATTATAAAAAATATTTATATTTTTAACCCCTGACTAAAAAAGGGGTGTTATAAGTTTGTAGTGTGTGTCTGTGTGTCTGTGTATCTGTGTGTCTGTCTGTGTCCACGTACAGGCCAAACGGCTGGACCGATTTTCATTTAGTTTTTTCTGTTTGAAAGATGACTTGATCGAGAGGGTTCTTAGCTATGTTTGAAAAAAATCGGTCCAGCCGTTTAGAAGATATAACATCTTTTCTGAAAAAAGTCGGGGGTTTTTAAAATTTTTAATTTTTGTTATTATTATCATTATAATTATTATGGTACGTATATACCTATTTTTATTGTTATTGGTACTATTTTTAAATAAAAACCCTATTAATAGTTTTTTGTACTCTTTAATGTATATTTGTACGCACATACATATGTATGTATATTTTACAAATTCATACATATGTACATATGTACACATACGATTGGCAAACTCTGGTTAAATTTTATAAAAACACTTTTTTAGAAAACTAAATTTATTAAATATGCCATGTACGTATACAAATTAACCACTCAAAAGCTTAAATTATTAAAAGAAACAAAAGTACCAAATCAGGGCTATTGTGCCACACTCTCATTCAATATACTTACATACATCCCATCACTGTCTACAAATGTCACGTAACGTCGTCATGAAATTCTATTTTCTGCAGGTTCAGACGTCACAATTACGTGCCATTTCAGTCAGGTAAGCGTTTGCATAGCTTTTCACGCAACAGATTCGATCAGCTGACACATTTACATTTGGTCCCCATTTACACTATGCAAGTCTTATTGCTAAGCTGATTAGTTTGTTAGGGGAGAGAGACGGGGGGGGAAAAGAAACGTTGCTGTCCCCTCGTCTCTCTCTCCCTGAAACGAATCAGCTTAGCAATAAGACTGGCATAGTGTGATTTGGGACTTACAGTTCTACATTTACAGTCGGGTAATTCTGCCTTAATTACGAGTGTCGTATTTCGATTACGACTACGACTACGACGATTTTATACTAGATTAAAGAAAAATGTTGCAATGTTCTTAAGTCTAGTACAAAATCGTTGTATTCGAAGTCGTAATACGACACTCGTAATGAGGCCCATTATTAATTTTTCTTAACCAAAAAGAAAAAAAAACTCCATCGCGGTTGGTTTGTTAACTTTTTTTGACCTTAGCGAAAAAAATAAATATGCCATTTTTTTTTTGCCAATTTTGATATTTTAAAAAATTGTTAAAAAGTTATTTCCTAATGTAAATGAAATAAATAAATGAAATATATGTACATACATCCATACTGACATCGTCGTGAATGTTATCAGAATCAACTCCCAGGACCTCAAACATCGAAATATTATGAAAACTAAATTCTCGAAAATTGGAGTAATATCACTACTATAGTGGCAAGTTAAAACCCCTAATTTGGACAATTAAATAGAAAGTGATGAGCAAAAATAAACTAAAAAAGAACATTTTTTAAATTTAATCCGGTATGTTCTTATTCCACGTGAAATTAAAAAGTACGGAATCGCCATGGAATGATATGGTAATTGGAGAGATACTAAAATATACCACAAAATTGGGGGAAATAATTATTTATTTATTTTATTTATTACAGATTAATATTCAATTATAGGAACTGGCTGCAGTGGCCCTCGTCCTTTGGGGAAAATAAAAAAATCAAACCATTCAAATTGTCGTGGAATGCTCGATATGTATGTACATCTGTACTAAATACATCCCCCCAGGGGAGTCTATTTTTGACTACGGGTGTGGCAACCCCGGGGCCCCAGCTGGGGTGATGTGGCTTTTTCCATTGACGTACCTTTGGTACATTACCCATAGAACTTACATATGTGTTACTACCCAATCTCTGAACATAAACAGAGCAAAGGATGTGCACATATTTATAAAAGGAAGACAGGTCCTGTTGATGTCAGTTAGGTGCAGCGTCACCTAGAACTGCCCCTGAGTTCAAAAGACGATAGAGGTGAAGCCCTTGTGGTGGAACTTCGAGGTCTGACCAGAGGCTACTTCTGGTGCCACGGGTGCCGGTTGCCCGACAGTCGAGCTGCTTTGAAGTTTTGAGTGCATGTAGCGGTCGTCAGTTTCCTTTGCTAAAATGCCGAGTTCGTCCTACCCCTTGGGGTTAAAGGGATGGTTTTGGTATGTGTGGAGTAGGCACTGGTTATTTGGCGACACAGGCATGGGTTCATTTCAGATGAGTGGTTGAGCTGTGCCGGCAATGGTTGAGGAATTCTCTTGGGGACCTCGCTATGGGTGTATACACAACACCTTAGCGTGGAAGCGGAGAATTATCGTGGTGGCTGTGGTTGCTACCAAAATCGCTGGGAGAATAGTCTTGGCTTCCCAGTGTGAAATCAATGCTAGTGATTGGTCTGACGCTGTCAGCCAGACACTATTCTAGGTGCTGTTGCCATTCAACAGAAGCTGCTATGGGCACGGACATAGCAGCAGAGTTTAGATAGCTCAAATTACCTCAGCAAGGTAATTCAACGTAGTACAGGGATAACTATATTCAAAGATTGCAACCTATGTGACTTATGGAGTGGGCCATAGGTTCATTCTAATAGGGTGCATGGGGGCGTTGGTCTGGCGTCTAACCCACACCCGGTGCTTTGGCACCCATGAGATAAGGCCGTAATGGCAGGTGCTCACGGAAAGCTATCGCACATCTGTACTAAATACATGTACATGCATATATACATATGTATATAAAATTTTGAGAACTTTTTTCTGATAAGACTATAAAATATCGGTCAATTCGCAATTTTGTGCTAGCAAATATTTATGTATATAAATACATACACATATATACATATTTAAGCATGTAGACATTTATGTACATCATAGAAATAACTATATAGCACCTTATCAACAAGAGGGTATTAATTCAAAATTTTAAAATGTTCAGTAGAGACGAAAAACTGTTTGTGCTTATATTATAAGAGAATTTGAAAATCCGAACCCAAAGTAGTAATCAAATTCTATTTGAAAATATATTTGCATTGTTTTTATTTTAAAATATTGGAATTCTTGGCAAAAAAATCTGTGTTTTGAGTTAATACCATTTTTCTAAATCTTCTCGATATTTTTTTTGTATTATTTATAGTTATGACGCTTTAGTTGAAATTTAAATAAAGTTTCAAAATATATTTTTCAACAAAAGGGTATTAACGCGAACATTATTAATACTACTACGTGTACTCTATATTAAATAATAATATCATACATATTATGTACAAAGTTATGTACTATATATGTATATACATATACATACATATAATATATTTACATATATATTTTTAAGTTTATTAAGTTCCTTAAGATCTTTTTTCTTATTCTCCGACAAGTGTAGCATTTTCAAATAAATAGAGGATAAACTAAATTAATAATAAGTTTATGAAATGTTTATTTATTGGTTATAGCAGAAAAGCATAAAGAAATTATGAATTAAAAACTTACTTAAGATTTTTCCAATGGTTGATGCATTTGAATTTGTTTTTCTGGACAGTTACTTTTGAAAACTCTTTATCTTTATCATGAAAAGAGTCACAACTCATAAAAATGTGAGCAATTTTATCATAAAAAGAGTCATATTTCGAATTAAAATCATAAAATAACAAAAATTAAAAATTTTAAAAACCCCCGATTTTTTTCAGAAAAGATGTTATATCTTCTAAACGGCTGGACCGATTTTTTTCAAACATAGCTAAGAACCCTCTCGATCAAGTCATCTTCAAACAGAAAAAACTAAATGAAAATCGGTCCAGCCGTTTGGCCTGTACGTGGACACAGACAGACAAACAGATACACAGACACACACTACAAACTTATAACACCCCTTTTTTTAGTCGGGGGTTAATAAAACAAATTTTATCAACAAAACAGTATCAACTCAAAATACAACAAAATTTAAATAAAAAAATTGTATTATTTTTAACGTGAATAAAGGCTCAAATCAAAATAATACCTTTTTTATGAAAATATATGATACATTTCTGTGCTCACTGTTGTATTAACTCAAAATAATACCTTTTTGGTGACGTAAAGGTAGTCACTACACTATTACAAAAATGGTCTCAAATGTGGTTTTCGAGATGAAAGAGCAATCGGAATGCGTTGAAATTTTTACAGTACATAGCTATTGATGTTGTTAGTTGATTTCTTTCAAAAAGTGAAATTTCAAAAATTTTGAGTTAATACCCTCTTGTTGATAAGGTGCGATATGTATAAAGAAATAAATCAATAAAATACAAAAATTGTCAAAAGTATGAGAACGTAAACAACCATAATTCTATTCCAACGTATAGTGCGATATCATATCTATTATTTATGTATATCTATTATTATCCTTTACTGACATTAGAAAAAATTGGTTATATTTGATGGAAATATGTAAAATGATATTAAAACTATTTGTTTGCTTTTCGTACTACATATATAAATTTTTGGGTTAACTTCTGTTTGTTGAATTCCGCAAAGTTAAATCGAAAATGCAATACAAGCTATGAAAAATATAAAAAAACATTTGAACTCCCCTTATAAGATAATCAAAAGGGAAATAATGAGAAGTTTGCAGCTTTTTTGCAATTTTGTTCCTTTCAAAAATCAATTTCAATTAAATATCGCTCATTTACAATATTATGACTCAAAAAAAATAAGATTTTTGAGTTAATAATGTAGAATTAATACCTATGTCCTTATTGATACCTATTAGTGTCCTGCACAAGAGTATTTATAAGACTTTTCAAGACATGAGAGATTTTTTCCAATGCTTTACTACAGCGAAATATTCTAAAAGAATCGCTAAACAACACTGTTGGCAAGACAAACCACCGAAAAAAATTCCTTGCCAACAGTGTTGCTTAGCGATTCTTTTATAATATTTCGGTGTAGTAAAGCATTTGAAAAAAATCTCTCATGTCTTGAAAGGTCTTATAAATAGTCTTGTGCAGGACACTAATACCTATTTTGTAAAAATTTCATAGAAATACATATTTTATATACTGAAAAATAAAATTTTCTTCCTCCATTAAGTTGTTGAATGAAATAAAATAAATTTAATTAATCATGATATTTACAAACCGATTAAAATCACAAAAACTAGTTTCTCTTTTTTAATATTCTTAAAAAATATTTATTTCATTTCGACTAATTAACAAAATAATAAAAAAAAATTAGTTTAAATGTATAGGTACGTGATATATTTTGTCAATTAACAATTGCAACAACAAAAACAATACTAGCAAAAAATTTATTTATTTTTTAGTAAAAGCACAATGTACTTTAGCAACCTTGATGAGCTTGTGGACGAATAATCAAGGTGATACCTATAAATTGTTGAAATTGTAGTATTCCCATAGCTTGAAATACGAATTTCAAAAAACGACATTTAAAACATTACAAAAACATGAAAGAAAATTATTGCTGAATAAATTAAAGTGCGGTTTTCACATTAGGAATGTGTTAATTTGTAAGTGCAAAGTAAATCAAAGTGTTCACGTCTACAACACGTAGATAAATTTGTATTCAACGCATAAGGGCGATTTCGGCCCTTAAAATTTAACCACCCTTTATCTATATATTTTTCCAGCAATACAAGGCAAATGGATTTAATTTTTCTTTTGCTTTCGAGTATAAAATGAAAAAATATGGGAACCGGTTAACCTTGCAGGTCACCGCTGAACCTTTCCGCTAGACTACAGATTTTTGTGACATTTGCGTCATATGATGATACACTTGTAATATTTTCATAATTTTTTGTCAACGATATATCTCACACTTAAGACTTCCGTTTGAATCTTTCGAATAATAATAAGTGCGTTCGAGAACTCAAAAATTTGTACAAATTTTTAATATTTTTTACTGGATTGCGTTCGAGTACACAAAATCCAGTAAATGAGAGGGCGAATTGAGAGAGAAAAATGACAGTTCATTTACTGAGTAAATGCAAGTTTTTACTGGACAAATTTTTGCCAGTAAAATCCAGTAAAATGAAACCATATGTTTTTAAATATAAACAAACAGTAGCAAAGGGAAACAAAAGTTTTTGGTTTTTGATGAAATTTTAAAAATAACAAAAAACAAATGTATTAAGTTATGAACAATATTGCATTTATTTAAGTTTGATGCCAGAAAAATATAAGGGTATGTTTTATGTATTCCACGGGAAATTAAAACGTGTGGAATTTTCATAGAATTGTTGGAAATATGTATTTATAACAACAATTTCCCAACGATGTAATTTCACGTGAAATGCAGAACATAACCGATTGTCTTTAAACGTGAATAAAGTTAATAGATTTTTATAGTTAAATTTTTGTTTATACATATAGTCGGATGGTTACTGTTTCCCCGCATGGAACATTCAAAAAATTTAGTTATTGATCGATTAAATATGATTAATGTGTACATTTCTTAAATTTGTTTTCAGTTTTTTGATATCTTGAATATATTAGGATATATAAAGTTATTTTCCCATTGTATATTTCTCTTAATAAATGCACTCATTGGAACTACTTGAAAGGAAGTGAACAATATTGTTGTGATGATTAGTATAAGCGGCAACAAACATTTTTGTCTTTTTCTGTACATCCTAATTATTCACGTCGAGGGTAAAAAGACGCGCGATGTCGGCAAGTAAGCTATAGAAAGTTTCTTGTCGACATCGTGGGCCAGGCCCGTAAAAATAAAAACATATGTATCTATTACTTTTATTATTAAAGAAAATATACTATGGTGTATTTTTATAAAACAAATGAAAAAAAAAACATTTTTCATCGATTTTCTTAAAACCATATAATTTTTCCATGCGGCTAGCCAGTAACTACCCAGCAAAAAAAATCTGATTTGGAAGCACTAACAACTGAGGGAAGCAATGTACTGTTTACTTGATCACAAAAGCTTAGAAAACTGTTTCTGAAAAGCACTAACATAAGGCAGGCTCTCTAACAAAATAGAGGAAAAAGTAAAAACAAAATTGCAAGCTAGTAACTTTTGCATCTGAGTATATAAACTATAGCCCAATTCATAATCTTGTGCAAATGGTCTTGTATCGTTGCATGTGCAAAATGGTATAGTATATTGCTACTCACCACTTAACAATTCTTAGAAGTTAATGTTAAAGTTAGCTATTTTATGTCAGGTGGAGACCGCGAGTAAGGGAAGGGAATCACTTGGTGTTGCGCATGAATAAGGAGATTTTTTTTTGTGCGAGATGAGCCAGCTGGAAGCAATTTATTCAGCTTCCAAAAAGGCATAATTTTTTGCCTTACCAAAGTGCTTCACAGAAGCAATAATATATATGTATATATAGTTTTGTATATTGTCTGCAGATAATGCGACTATTCCATACATGTATGTAAATACTCCAAAGAGGAGTAGGATAAGGCCAAAACTACTCCAAATATGTGAAAAAAGGAGGTTTATGTCCTAGGGTTGGACAAAATGGTCCAAATTTGCATTACATCGGCCTAACCCCAAAACTACTCCATATTGCATTGAATGCTTGTGTGAAAACGACATGATCCATGATCCATAACTAGTCTGTTTCATCTCGATTGGACCACGTAGTACAATATTATATTCAGGTTTTTTTTTGCATATACATATGTACATACTTATGTATAATTTTTTAGCGCCAAATTGTCTATCAGCTGTTGTGTATATTTTACTGGGTTTTACAATTTTTCCGTTCGCGTACTTTTAGCTGCAAACTTTTTTATTGAGAGTAATTTCTTTAAATTACTCACGGCCATATGTATAATCAAAAATTGGCATGAAGTTAGCATAAGTGGCAAAATTTAACATGATCTTAACGTGTTTTGCCATATAATTTTACATTAAAAATCATGCTATGATGTAATCCTGTGTTAAAACTACATTATGCGGGGATTTTTAATGTCAAATTGTATAGCGGAACTCGTCAACACTTAGTTCAATTTTGTCACTTATGCTAACTTCATGCCAATTTTTGATTATACATACGGCCGTCAGTATTTACTCAGTTACTGGATTTTACTGGAAAAGTACTCAAACGCACCTAATATAATAATAATTAGTTAAAACAACAACGATATGTAGATATGTATGTATCTAGATACGTACATAATGTGTATATATAGGGTGTTTTTTTAAGAGGTATAGAACTTTGAATTGAAATAAAACACAAGAAAATCGTTTTAATGTCCATCAATTTGGCTTTATTGGAAGGATAATTTTATGCCATTAATGTTTAAATATGATTTTGGGCATGTGGCCGCCGCTGCTGGCTCGAATAAAGCCAATTCTACAGGTCCAATTTTCAACCACTTTTTCGAGCATATGGGGCCGTATGTTGGCAATAACGCCACGAATGTTGGCTTCCAAGTCCCCTAACGTTTCTGGTTTGTTGGCGTAGACGAGCGACTTCACATATCCCCAAAGAAAATTATCCAATGGTGTCAAATCACACGATCTTGGTGGCCAATTGACAGGTCCATTCCGCGAAATTATGCGCTCATCGAATGTTTCCTGCAATAAATCGATTGTGACGTGCGCTGTGTGGCATGTAGCGCCGTCTTGATGGAACCACAACTCATCCACATTCATGCCATCCAATTCGGGAACAAAATAGTCGGTTAGTCGGCTCCAATTGCTGTGCACGGTGGCGAATCGATTCATTCGGGTCCTCTTCAACACTTTGCTCTACAGCGGCAATTGTTTCTTCGGTGCGCACTGTTCGACGTCTCTGCGGATGCGTATTATCACATAGAGTAAACGTAGTGCGAAAACGATCCATGGTTAACCGAATTAATTGCTCTGATGGACGATTATGTCGACCATAAAATGGACGGAGCTTGCGGTAAACTTCGCGAACTAAACCATTATTTTCGAAATAAATTTGCACGATTTGCAAGCGTTGTTCTTTTGTCAACCTGTTCCTGATGAAATGGCAAACCAAACTAAATATTAATCACTTGACAGCTGACAAAATGGCCGTCAGTTAAAAAAGTGATGTCAACTTAAAGTTCTATACCTCAATAAAAAACACCCTTTATTATGTACACGTGCTCAATCAAATTAAAAAATCAATATGCACATGGCTATATACATATATTATGCAAATAATTTGCAAAAAACAAAACCACAACAAACTAAATATTAAAAAAAAAATATACAAAAAACTTTCCTAAATAATTGAAATTTATATATTTTTAACTAGTTTGTCGACAACTAAAATTTCAGTAGGGATCATCGGAAAAATTACTTCCTTAAAATTAAATAAATAACAAAAACAGCATTTTAATAATAAGACATTAATATCAATAGAATTACTATTTATAATATTTTGGACATTTTCTTTTTATTATTTATCACACTTGCAATGGTAATTTATAGAAAAGTTATAGGTATGCATAACTCACAGATAGTTGCAATTATATCTTTGTTGAAGTATTCCGTAGATTTCAACTACGACAACAAACATGATGTTCTTTAATCTAGTAAAAAAAAAAAAGTCTTAGTCGAATATATATACATACATAAATAAATAGGACAATAACGAGAGTGTTTATCTGCTTTGTAGTACATAGAAACATACATATCGCACCTTATCAACAAGAGGGTATTAACTCAAAATTTTTGAAATTTCACTTTTTGAAAGAAATCAACTAACAACATCAACAGCTATGTACTGTAAAAATTTCAACGCATTCCGATTGCTCTTTCATCTCGAAAACCACATTTGAGACCATTTTTGTGATAGTGTAGTGACCAAAAAGGTATTATTTTGAGTTAATACAACAGTGAACACAGAAATGTATCATATATTTTCATAAAAAATGTATTATTTTGATTTGAGCCTTTATTCACGTTAAAAATCATACAATTTTTTTATTTAAATTTTGTTGTATTTTGAGTTGATACTATTTTGTTGATAAAAATTTGTTTTATTTTATGATTTTAATTCGAAATATGACTCTTTTTATGATAAAATTGCTCACATTTTTTTGAGTTGTGACTCTTTTCATGATAAAGGTAAAGAGTTTTCAAAAGTAACTGTCCAGAAAAACAAATTCAAATACATCAACCATTGGAAAAATCTTAAGTAAGTTTTTAATTCATAATTTCTTTATGCTTTTCTGCTATAACCAATAAATAAACATTTCATAAACTTATTATTAATTTAGTTTATCCTCTATTTATTTGAAAATGCTGCACTTGTCGGAGAATAAGAAAAAAGATCTTAAGGAACTTATAAAAATATATACGTAAATATATAATACAGTCAAATCACGATAATTCGTAATAAACTATCGGTCGCTTGAAAAATCTCGTTAATTCGTAAAATTTCCATACATTTTGGTCCCCTCTCTAATTCGAATTTTTTTTTGTTTTAATAAAATCTTTACCTCTTATAAATCGTGATTTTTTGCTAACTACCACTTATAATTCGTAATAAAAAAAGCAAAAAACATGGAAAGAATGATGTTTTGTTTTCCACAATTTTTTTTGCGTGGATTTTTGCATTTGCCTGTGTGTGTTTATTTTCTTAAGATCAGTTTGCTAATGAATAATAAAGAAAAATGTCATAGCGCACGCATAAAACTCTGTCGGTGTTACAAAAATAACAAATTTTTATTTTGTATTTTATTTTTAATTGTTTCTTATGTTTTTTTTTAATAGTTTTAGTAAATAAATTAAAAAACCCTGTTAAATCGTATTTATTTTATTTTAACCCCGTTAAATCGAAACCCCGCTAAATCGAAAACCCCTATAATTCGTAAGAAATGGCCGGTCCTTTGCTATTACGAATTATCGGGATTTGACTGTATGTATGTATATGTATATATATAACATAACTTTGTACATAATATGTATGATATTATTATTTAATAAAGAGTACACGTTAATACCCTTTTGTTGAAAAATATATATTTGAATCTTTATTTAAATTTCAACTAAAGTATCATAACTATAAATAATACAAAAAAAAAATATCGAGAAGATTTAGAAAAATGGTATTAACTCAAAACACAGATTTGTTTGCCAAGAATTCCAATATTTTAAAATAAAAACAATGCAAATATATTTTCAAATGGAATTTGATTACTACTTTGGATTCGGATTTTCAAATTCTCTTATAATATAAGCACAAACAGTTTTTCGTCTCTACTGAACATTTTAAAATTTTGAGTTAATACCCTCTTGTTGATAAGGTGCGATATGTATATCTTGTACCGCTACCCTGCAAATAATGTTGGACTACTTTGTCCAATTCACATGAAACAGACTAGTTACATCATGGTCCCATGTAATGCAGCCATGGATCATGTCGTTTTAAAACAAGCATTCAATGCTGCACGATAAGTGCTTGTGTTTAAACGACTATGATCGTTCTTCTAAGGCACTTACAAATTGTGTGCGAGTAGTCTATAACTATTCCATAGGGGGTAGTTTTGGGGAGGTCCGATGTAATGCAAAATTGGACCATGTGATCCATCCCTAGGACATCGCAATGTTAAATCGACCATGTTATATCCATACATTTGGACTAGTTTTGGACTAGTCCTTGTCCTATATGGAGTAGTCCTTACATGCATGTATGGACTAGTCTCGTTATTTGCAGGGTAGTACTTAAAGAATATGCATGTATGTATGTATGTTTATTTCAATTAAAATATAGGAAATAGTTAAACATTGTTAAAAAAGCCAGACCCGGAAATAAAATCGTTGTTTTATTTTTATTTTTTATTTTCGAGCAAAATTATTTCCACAATGCAAAATTAATTAACTAAGGAGTACATAATATCAATACACTTTACTTTACAACACATACTCCTACTTGTGCATATTTTAATAATAATCATACATGTACCTGCATATTTTAATAATTTTAACGGATTCCTTCTATTTCCCCTTAAAAAGTACATAAATATAAGAGCGCAGTGGGCGATGGGGGCCTATATGTATGTATACGAACACGAATGCATGTGTGTATGTACGTACCAGTGATGGGAAAGTTGGTACGATCGTACTTTTTTTGATACTATTTGACACGAAAAAGTACTGTAGTACTCCCGCAACACGTTTGATACTCTCACGACCTACTTAGAAATATAGTCGGAAGACGCGAGTTACGTATGTAATCCCACATACTCAACCAACCCTCGTAGACATAAATTCAATAATTGCTAAGTATACTAAGCAAACTTAAAAACAAGGTCAACGGCACTTTGTAGCAATTTCAAAATAAAGAAATGTTTATACAATTAAAAATTTTACTTCTCCTCAATTTTTTTGAAATTTGATTTCTGCTTCCGTTATTTCATAAACGACATTTTTTTTTCATCCAAATTTTATTTCACTATACATTGTAAAATACAATTTGGTTGAAATTCTAAATCCTTAAAAGAAAATATTGACCAGTTTATAAATTTTGTTTGTTTGTAAAACCACTTAGTCGTCAACTTTTATTGCGATTGCCCAATAATTAAAATTGCCACAATAAAAGAAACAAATTTAAAGAACAAGAAAACAACACAAAGAAATAGAAAAAAATTTATGTTAAGAATAGAATTAAGAAATTTTGAAGAAGTTAGTCTTAAGATCACAATAGAGGAATAAAGACGCATTTTAAAAATTTGTGTGTGTTTATTTGAATACATAATTCGCGCGTATGCATATATTTTTGCGAAGAATTAAATTTCTTTTTCGACAACTGGCACGAAACTTTATTAGTAAAGACATTTTAGAAAAGTGTAGCAAACCAATCACAATTAAATATAAATGAAAACTATATTTGATTCAATGATATTTTCTGTGGCACAGAAGTTGGTCTCTATGTAAACAGAAATCATTTTGAAACAACTGTTTCAGTTAAAAAAAAAATTGTAAAATGTTTATATTACATTCTGTCTTAGAGCAAAAAAGGACTTTGACAGTTTGGTTTAGTAAGTATCCCTTTGAAAATGTTTCATTTGGTAATTATACTACTTTTAATTAAAGTGTTTCCCAGCGAAAAGCTAAATTTTTAAAATATCAACAACCAATATAGGTCATACTATGGCAGAACTAAGGCCATTAACAACAGAAAATATACATATGTATGCAGTTTCTGGACTTCCGTTGCTATAACTAAAAACGCATTGGACGAATACATGTTTCCTGGTAAATCGAGAGTAGCTTACGGAATTTTGTCCATACCTCACTCCTCTGTTAATATCGAAAGGATTTTCTCTTATCACAATCTCACGAAAACAAAACAAAGGAACAGGCTTTATATTCCAACAGTATAGTCTTATCCAGGCCAAAGATTTATTGAAGTCTAAAAACTGTTTTTGTTATAACTTTAATATTATACCCACCCAGACAGAAAAAAGACAATCAGACCGATGTATAACATCTATCTATCTATATCAATATAACATCTGTTTAATTTTAAGGAACTCATAACATTAAAATTGTAACGCCGAATGACCATCCTCCAACTCTTGTTTTTAATGTTGGTGCAATACTCTAAATACAAATTTATAAGGTCGTCACAATGGAAATTTTCAAACTTAAGCCAACTTTTTGTATTTACGGTGTTGTAGTGGTATAGGATTACTAAGAACACGGTATTTGTAAACACAAAGTCATATTTTTGTGTTTGTAGTACTTTGGTGGTACAAAATTTTTGGAAGAGTCGTAATTTTGTATTTACAGTGTTGTGGAGGCACATAATTTTTGCGCAAAATCACAATTTCTGTCTGGTTATGTACATATGTATATGCTTAGTGTTCATTTTCTTATTTATTTGTAATAAATTTTATATAATTTTTTGTTAATAAAATTTAAATAAAAAAAAATAGTTTTTGGTACTCTCGGGATCAAAAAAGTACTAAAAAATTTTTTTTTGGTACCGAAATGCAAATCTCATTTTCCATCACTGGTACGTACTACGTACTATGTGTGGAAGTTTTTTAAGTTTTTCCATGTCGCATTAATTTGATTACTTGCTCATTTTGCGCTCCCCTGATGTTTTTAAAGGAAATGATTTTTCATACATATGTACTTGGGATTTAAATTTTAAAACTTATTTCACATCAAGCAACTAAATCAAAAGTGCAGCACAAAACAATATGGAGTCAAGCAATGTCTGCATAATTTTACGTTTTCGTTTCGATTTAATAAAATCTAATAGCACTAAAGAAATATTAAAATACATACATATGTATACAGAAAATTTATTTTGCTTACAATTTTTTTCCTTTTTCTTTCCTTATATTATTGAACTAAGCAATTTACAATTTTTATACACAAAATTATGTATATGCTTATTACGCGTTTGCTTTTTTAAACACTATCAATAAAAAATTACACAAAAAATTTTGATCCAATCGAAAATTCAACGAAATTGAAGTGCAACGATAACAAAAAATTTTATACCAACTGTCGGCGAAGGTGAAATAACAACGAATGAACTGACATGAAAAAAAAACAAATAAGAAAACAACAATAAAAATGTTGTATTGGCAAAATAAAACAAATACATAATAGGAAAACACCAAGTCACCATAGTACCAGGCCGATTGTATCGAAGTCGTCGGCTGGGCGCCGATGACATGCCGTGTTGCTACATCACATATGTGTTTTTGTAATCATTTGAAGCATTGCAAGTATATTGTTCATAATTAAAAACCACATAAGTAAATTTCGGGCTAACAAAATTCTTCCGTGAAGATCCTACGTAATGCAATAAACGTCTCCCTTGCTTATATGTGTGCACGTACTACGTGTTAAAAAAACGTTGTTGATGGTTAAGCACGTCTATATGCATTTCGTTGCTGCTTAGGCAATTCATACCTAGGCTTCAAGCAGCAATGAAACACATTTAAACATGTTTAACCAACATAAACGAACTTTTTAGTTTTCGTGTCATATTCATCTTGACACGCTTTAAATGAAAATCAGATATTACTTATGTCCTAAGAGGTAAAATTCCATAGCTTTTATTCGTGGTAATTAAAGTTCTAAGTACTTGCATTAATAAAGTTCTGCTGCATATAATATATTGGCATTGCATATACAAGCCGATTTTTGAGCCGCCGTCGTACTAGCACTTTCGACGCCTCCAATTTTATATTATTATTTCCCTTGTGTAAAAGCAGTCAAGTAGTATTGCCACTGAAATTCTTTTCACACATCTACATTTTACTTAACCAATATTTATTTTCCCTAACTAGAAATGATCTCCTCAATAAATCTATGCAAAAAATTAAAGCAAAATTTTTGAATTAATATGCATAATATTGAAGTTATTCTTTCCAAAATCTTGTTGAACAAAGTATTTTGATACTGGGAAAAGCAACTATGTATGTGTTGTTACATAAAAGGCAACCATGTCCAAATAACGGAAATGACAAATGGTGGAAGCTGAGTTGGATATAAAATTTTTGTGCGAGCTAAATTAGATTTGCAATTGTTAAATGTGTAATAAAGTAAATGTATATATAAAGTTATTTAAAGTGTGCAAAATAAATTGTTTAAAAGTGTTTATGTTTAAGTACAAAATATATGCATTTAGAAAGTGTTCAATATAACTTAAGCGGATTGTGACATTGGAGGCGGTAAGTTTTGCATGCAAATTGCTTTATGGAAATCACTGTTGGTAACCAATAACCATTTATTTTTTAGTAAAAGAAATGAATCTTTTGTCCTGCAAGCAATGAAACGTTTCTGCTATTTAATTTTTAAGGAGTAAGCAAGATGAATGAACTTCATATACATATGTACTACATACATACATAAACACACTATGAATGAATATATTCAGGCTTATCATGAATAAAATTTCACATGGAAATTTCCGAACGTGTGAACAATTAGTGTCAAAAAACTTCATAAGATTGCGAAATATTTTGACAATTTATGAAGGAAATCATTCACAAAGATTTGTATGTTGGGAAAATTGGAAAAACAGATATATTCCATATTTTACTAGTATATCGCACACTAAATCATAAAAGTTTCAGATATTCAGGAGTGACAAAAAACAGTATATTATAATTTTGCGGACGTTAAAGATTTATTCAGTGAACTGATTATGAAAAAACAAAATCATTTTGATCATTTTAAGTTGTGACTGTTTATGATTTAGTGAGCGATATGCACATGTTAATGCGCTTATAAAAATCAGTGCAATATATCCTTTTACATCAACTTAGCGATCTGTTTTCTACACTATCGACTATTCTATTCAAGTAATTTTCAGTGGACAGAAATTAATGAGCCTAATTACGAGCGTCGTATTTCGACTAGGACTACGACGATTTCGTACTAGATTAAAGAAAAAATGTTGCAATGTTCTACAAAATCGTCGTAGTCGTAATAAGGCCCAATATTATGTCCAAAATTAACCTTTTATTTAAAAAAGCTTGTTTTTGTTGGTTAAGCACGTCTTAATCAGTGTGCACACTTAATTTTTTTTTTAATTCGGTAGAATCGACAAAAAACATCGGCAGATTTGAATGAAATTCGGTAGAAAATTTTTTTGTTCAGAGAAACATAAAAAATAAAAATTCAAAGAAACATAAAAATAACAAAATATATGTACTTATATACAAAGGGTAACTGCAAGGAGTATAAAACTAAAAAGGTTCCAAAAGCGCATTTAAAACTTCACATGTGATTGGAAATTAAACTGCCATAAACAATGAAGCATTTCCAATAACAAAAAGTGTCATTCCCAGTTATTTTCTCTTACCCTTTATATAGATGTGCTATGCATACAGAAAATAATATCTAGGAGCACGATAGTGCGCCAGGCCAAGTTCCGGCCAATGCACGCAGTGTGCATATTTACAGGAAGCCATTCGTGCTGTTTTTAACCCCCTCATAACTTTGTTCCCCGCCACCGTAAAATTATGAAATTTAAATCATAAGTCATTTTCAAGTTAGCAGATTATCCAAAAATTATATGACACCCTTACGATTACAAATGTATATAACGCATAGCATATGTCAGTGAAAGGTGTTATTCCAAACAAGAACTTGGTCAAAATTTATATCTCACTGCTTTTGATGGCCGAAATTTTTGATAGGAACTTGGCCTTTTTTCACATTTATGTTTTTGTGAGGATACATAAATAACAGGAATTCAGTTTTTGTACATAGGTTTTATAAAGCTACTAAAATAACTTTTATTTGACAAACATTTGTAACTACAAAGATTATATGTAAGATCCATTTATGAATTTAAACTTTTTTGCAAAAATTATTAAATCATTGGTAGGAATAAATATTTCATCCTCAAGGTACAATTCATTGGCAAATATTAGCTTACTTATAGTTTCAGTTTTTAACCGATTTCTTTGTTCTGTTTTTATGATTTTCATGACATTAAATGACCGCTCTGCGGCAGCACTGCTATGTGGCAAAATAGGCAATTTACACATATTTATATCGACTTAAATTACTAAATAACAACATTCGGTAGATTTCAGGCCTTGTTCGGTAGAATTGGTAGATTGTTAAATTCACAAACATATTCGGTAGAATCTACCGAATATCGGCAGAATCTACCGAATATCGGCAGAAGTGTGCACACTGGTCTTAATGCATTTCGCTGTTTAACCAACAGCAACAAATAAAAAAATAAATTAAAAATAGGTCAAAGTATATAAATTTTATGGCAATAAAATATCTAAAGCAGAAATTCAAAAATTATAACAATTCTATTTATATATATAAATTATAACAACAATTCTATAATTAAATAACTTGTTACATATCCTTAACTAAAACGCAAAAAATTACAGTTTTTTCAAAATTGTCATCTGTTAAACGTTGTCGCCTGATCGTTAAAAATAATAGCTACCAGTTCACCCATTTCATAAAAGCTCACGCAAAATTTCATTTTAAAATAATACGTGTATCATACCTGATTCACTGAAAGCACTTGTAGAGGTGGTATTTTTATTATGTACATAAAAACATATGAATGTCGCTACCTTAATATAGAAAAGCCCTAACTCATTAATTTTTGGAAATTTCGATAGAAGAACATCTAATGTATCAAAAAATTCAAAAATATCGATTTTCAAAAAAAAAAAAAAAAAAAAATATGAGTTAGGGCCTATCGATATTAAGTTAAATATATGTTTAAAAAGTTTTTGGTCTACTAAGCACTTAAAAATTTAGTTTAAAATATACTAGTTTTCACAAATATGTAATTAAGTTTGTCCAACTAAAAGCAATCATACTTTCCTTAATTACAATTACAATAACATGTAACTGCAAAAAAAACAATTGCAATCAGATTTAATTTCTAATTGAAATATTTCCAATTTTACATGCAATTGTAATCGGAATATTTCCAATTACATTTTGTAATTCTAATTAAGATTTTTTAATTACAATTAAATTTTTGTTATTATAAATAGCAATAATAAAATTCTATAATTGCAAAATTTAAATTTTACATTTACATGTAATTGCAATTGAGAGTAATGTAATTGAAATTTTCCATGTCTGGTAAAAATACACATAAAATAATTTTTTTTCGGACACGAATTATTGGGCCATCTTTACAGATTAAACTCGAATCAATATTCATTTAATTATCGCAGTTTCCCTCGTTAGTATTTTTGTTATTGTTATCGTTTTGAGCACTTGTTACTTGACCCCATGTCGTAAGTTTTGAACTGCCAAAGAGACCATAGATAATAGCACCAAAAAAATAGGAAGTCATTAGCGACGCCAAAACCAAATTCCATTCTTCTTTGCTGCCCTTAAATGAAAGTTGTCGATTAGATATAAGTTTTTGAATTTCTTTTTCCCATTAAGTAGCTTACTTACATGGCGCACTATACTCGAAATACCTAGGGGACCCAAAAAACCATTGATAGTGGCCAAACAATTGGCTATACCCGATATAAGACCAGCATAAGATGGCGCCAAATTCAATAAACTGGGCCAATATACGCCTGAAAATGCCATATCGCAGGAAATGCCAATACACACCGAGAAAAGTACCACAGTAATATGCTTTTGACAGGTGGACATTATCATGCCCAAAATTAACATAATAGTAGCAGAATTACCTGGAAAAAATCGAAATTATTATAAAATTATATAGGGTGTTTTTTTTTAGAGGTATAGAGCTTCGAATTGAAATAAAACACAAGAAAATCGTTTTAATGTCCATTAATTTGGCTTTATTGGAAGGATAATTTTATGCCATTAATGTTTAAATATGATTTTGGGCATGTGGCCGCCGCGGCTGGCTCGAATAAAGCAAATTCTACAGGTCCAATTTTCAACCACTTTTTCGAGCATATGGGGCCGTATGTTGGCAATAACGCCACGAATGTTGGCTTCCAAGTCCCCTAACGTTTCTGCTTTGTTGGCGTAGACGAGCAACTTCACATATCCCCAAAGAAAATAATCCAATGGTGTCAAATCACACGATCTTGGTGGCCAATTGACAGGTCCATTCCGCGAAATTATGCGCTCATCGAATGTTTCCTTCAATAAATCGATTGTGACGTGCGCTGTGTGGCATGTAGCGCCGTCTTGTTGGAACCACAACTCATCCACATTCATGCCATCCAATTCGGGAACAAAATAGTCGGTTAGTCGGCTCCAATTGCTGTGCACGGTGGCGAATCGATTCATTCGGGTCCTCTTCAACACTTTGCTCTACAGCGGCAATTGTTTCTTCGGTGCGCACTGTTCGACGTCTCTGCGGATGCGTATTATCACATAGAGTAAACGTAGTACGAAAACGATCCATGGTTAACCGAATTAATTGCTCTGATGGACGATTATGTCGACCATAAAATGGACGGAGCTTGCGGTAAACTTCGCGAACTGAACCATTATTTTCGAAATAAATTTGCACGATTTGCAAGCGTTGTTCTTTTGTCAACCTGTTCATGATGAAATGGCAAACCAAACTAAATATTAATCACTTGACAGCTGACAAAATGGTCGCCAGTTAAAAAAGTGATGCCAACTTAAAGTTCTATACCTCAATAAAAAACACCCTATACTTACCCCTTATTCTGAACTTTGTGACAAATAACAAAATTATAATAAATGACAATTTGCATTTTGTTTGCTGCTTAAGCAACTCATCAGTAGACCTAAGCAGCAACGAAATGCATCTAGACGTGCTTAACCAACAACCAAATTTTTTTAAATGCTTTACAAAAAGTTTTAAAATCAAGATTAAATATTCTAATTAAAAAAATTTTCTTAATTTTATTCGAATAGTTTTTACTCGAATATTTTTATTCGAAGCAATTTTCTTCTTGTAATTCTTATTCACAGCAAAAAAAAAATATTTAAATTAATGATTCAAAAATAAGATGGTGCTGTTAGCATTCTAATGTACTTATGGATTTATTCGAAACTAATCAGTGAAATTTAATTGCTGGTGGCTAAGAATTATCTATATATGTATTTCAGTGTTGCTTTAAAAAATCGTCAACTATAAATTTTGAATATTTATATTACATATTAAAAATATGACATTAAACACATTGACGTATTTTTCAGTAATAAATAGAACAAAGCTTTCTAAGGACACAATCTGTGCATAAGATAAGAGGTTTGTGATTGTTCAAAATGTTTGGCTGAAGTCTACTGATGATTTGGCAGAGCACCAATGAAATTCATATAGACATGCTTAACACCAGCAAACAAATTTATATTTTATAAAATATTTGTGATAAATTAAAACTTTTTAAGTTATAAAAAAATCAAAAATACTCTTATTATCTTGAGAGTTGTTAACCCAATTAATGCCCAAGGGCTACCTTCCTACACCACTTCTAAATTTTGATTGCTTTTAAAATTTTTCTTAAATAAAGCAATTATGTAATATAATTTTGAACTTACAAACAACGTATACAATACGTCGAAATCGAGTCAAATTTAAGTTTGGCCTTCTCTCAATGGCGCTGCAAGAAGTGATGGTAATAGCTTTTGATATAAAAGCTCCCAAAAATGGAGCTGAAGAAAGTAAGCCCACCTGAAAAATAATGAATTTTATTTTAACACTTTTTGAAAAGCCCATTGACAAATATTGCACTTGTACTCTACATCTTATTTTTTAAATTAAACTCTAGCAACATTTTCCCAAAAAAGCTCAAATTTATTAATTTTATATAGATGTAGCCGTATTTTCTTCTATAATGTTAAGAGCCTATTTCATTAATTCTATTTAAAATTCAATTCATATATAAAAGTCGTTTTTAATTTTGATCAACGCCAACTGATTCAGTATTTAAATACATTCTATTTAAATTTTTATTTATTATTTTTTTTAGATAAACAGCTGAAAGTTTCTATTGGGCGCATTCATAAGCACTGTTGCCAGAACTTCTAGGGGTGAAATCGTCAAAAACTACAGATTTCTGTGCAAAAAATCGTCAAAATCGTCAAGTCATTTTAGAAAACGTCAAAAAACGTCAAATCAAAAATGTTCTTTTTTTTGTATTTTAATTGTTTTATTACAAAAACAATTACTATGGTTCAAACTTATTAACTATGCTTTCAACAAATATACACATATACATTAAACATATGTATATTACCTAAACATGAAAACCATTAAAATTAAAAATAAAAGTTAAAAAAACTTAAATGAAATCAGAATTCACATACGTACATATATATTTATTTTTAAAACAGATAATTTATAAAAAATAATTAGCATTTTTGTTATAGAAACATTTTATGTATAAATATCAGAATTTAACATTTTGAACACAAAAAAATCATAACATAACAAAAAGCCAACTCTAAAAATGCAACACTAAAAAAAGTTTCCATATATGTTAAATTTAGAAAAATCGTCATTTCTGGACCCAAAATCGTCACTAGTGTATTTTGAGAGGTGAAAATCGTCAAAATGCAGAGAAATCGTCAATTCTGGCAACAGTGTTCATAAGACGTATCTGTTGAGCTCAACAGTTGTGAGAGTGTTAGCAACTGTTGGCCCCAACAGTTACGCCTTAGAAACGGCTTGATGGATATAATTTAGTTGTATATATTTATTTGGTTACTTCATCGCATTTGTAATATAAAATTTAACAAATATTTGCTACTGCCACCTATCAAAGCATATGAATGGCAAAGCTCTATTCGATCAGCTGTTTATGCTGAGCACAACATTTTGACTACAGGTAGCGAAAAAGTTTTATGATGGAAAATTACTCAACTGTTGAGTGGAGCGGAATTACTCAACTATGTGTTTTTAAAGGCTCAGTTAGCCGACTGTAATGTAAAGTAACTGCAACAGTAGGAAACAGCTGATCGATTTTGTTATGTGAAAAGTAATGAAAATGGTTATAGAGATGTAATGTAACGTAACCTACTTTTCATATAAAAATCTCGATCAGCTGTTTCCTACGTTGCAGTTACTTTACATTACAGTCGACTAACTGAGCCTTAAGACAAATACTCAACGGCTGCGTAACAGCTACGTCTTATGAATGCACCCACTGTCATATTAAATAGAAAAGCGTTACCATACTTTCTTGTATTTCATTATTTAAGTTGGTGAAAATAAAAGTTTTTTGAATAGACTTTAAATGAAGATCTTTAATTAAATTTTAGTTTGTTTAGATATGTTTGGTGAAAGAGAAAGTTTAATTTAAAAAATAAATTAAATAAAATTAAAATGGTACAAAAGAATTACATCAAGTACATTTTGCTTTTCAAATTTTGACTTAAATTCTCTCGTCTCTGTCCCAAAACCAGCGTAAAAAAATACTCTGGTGAAATGATGTGACCATAAAAAATGAACGATTTCAGTGAATTTGTCACCGTTATTTTTTTCTTTTAAGCGCTTTTTTATTTTGGCGATTTTTCGTTTTAGCGTTTTTTTTTAATTTTGGAATTTTTTAGTTTTATCGTTTTTCAAAATTCAGGAGTTTGTTTCTTACGGTTACCAAGATACATCAAGTTGCCAAAAATAATTAGTCAAAATTACATTCACTGATAGAATAGGCTTTAGTTTTGATTTTTTAAATTTCAGTGTTAATTGGCGTAGTCTGCATAAAAAAATATACTAACTTTGAAAATTTCAAGTGTCTATAAATAATTATGTGTATATTTCATAAGGATTTCAACATGTTTTGTTGGTCGCTTTAGAACACCCCTTAATTTAAGACTGTCATATGTTTGTTGTTGTAGCGGTCAATGTTCTAAATATTCTGTGAAAATTTCAGGTCCGTAGCTTCTACGGTTCTCGAGAAAACAGCCTGTGACAGACGGTCATCTTAGTGAAAAAATAGAGTTCCTTTTGTTGTGCGGAACCCTAAAAATGAAAACAAACTTTCCGATTTTATTTTATTGAACTCTTTCGACATACATGTATAGTCCTAGTTTACACTATGCAAGTCTTATTGCTAAGCTGATTATTTTGTTAGGAGAGAGAGAGAGAGAGACGAGGGAAAAGGAACGTTTCTGTTCCCTGGTCTCTCTCTCTCTCTCTCCCTCAAACTAATCAGCTTAGCAATAATACTTGCATAGTATAAACTAGAACATACTAAGATATGTATGTATGTGCGCATGTAGTTAAATAGGCTATTCTATTTTAAAACTAAGCAGTAAAATAAAATTTTCTTACTTACCATGCCCAAAGGTAGATGCATTGCTTCACTAAGAAATCGCGGTATAAGTAGAGAAAAGGCGTAATCGCCATAAGAATGGCAAAAATGTGTAAAAATAAATGCATAGACTGGTACTGAAGTCAAAATAGATTTCCATGGAACACCGGTAATAGATTTTTGTGCACAATTAGCCTTCAAATATTTATACTCATCCTTAGATAGACGCGGGTGATCCTCTAAGCTGCTGTAAACCAACCACTGAAAGCAAATACCAAATAAAAAGGAAATACTTCCCACAGCATAGAAAGCCAATTCCCAACCAAATTTACAAAGTATACTTGATATAGGAAATACCAATACAGATCCCGCCGAGGAACCCGCATAAGCAATGGAAATAAACGCTGTGCGTTCAGTAGGATGAGCCCAAGTGGAGAATAGTTGATATAGAGCAGGACTGCCACAGCCCTAAAACAAGAAATTAGTAATTTAATTTAATGAATTAATATAGAGAATTTGTTGGATAACACACCGCTATTAGACCCTGTATTAACCGTACCGCCGCGGCTCCAATATAACTTTCACGGGCCACAATTGGTATGAGCATGAAAACTATTGATTGAGTTGTTAAGGAATGTACGAATAATAGTTTACCACCAAACTTGTCTGCCAATCGTCCAGCAATTGGTAACGTAATCAGATAGCCATAATAAAATGATCCCAATAGGGCAAACTCTTGAGATCGTGTCCATAATAGATCACCACTCTAAAATGGAATATATAAAATTATGTTGAGTTTAAAATACTTTTCTTTGAAAAAAATATGAAAAAAATCCACTTCCCTTTACACTACATATCGCTACCTTAATATAGAAAGGCCCTGACTCATAATTTTTTTGAAATCGAGCTTTTAACATTTTTCGATACATTTCAAAAAAATAATGAGTTAGGGTCTTTCTATATTAAGGTAACGATACATAACATTTATTCTGTTCTTAAAAGCGATAACAGCATAAGTTGACTTAACATAAAATCGATTTTATATAAATATGAAATTCCTTCCCATCACTATAGGTCAAATCACCACTTATTCTGTGCGAAATTAAATCCGCCTACCAAATGATGGTATTCAATGCAAATTCTGAAAAAAATTTCTTCTAAATTTAATTTAACCCATTAACGACCAAAAAATTAACCCTTTAATAACAACATTCGATATATGCATTAATAAATTTTAATTTTAACAAAACATTAGCTAATTGCTTAAATCTAGTTTATTTGGTAGATTTAAATTAAAAAAAAACTTCAATTTCATTAATTTCATCAACAGCTGTTTTCATACAAATGTTACCTACTAAAAAAAATTACTCGCAAAACGCAAAAAATCGCACTTTGCAATAAATTGATTATTACTTAATTTATACTTTAAATTTGAAAGGTATCAAATGGTGTCAAAATTTTTGAGGGCCTACATAAAATCAGTGCTTATGATAAATTATACCGTTTAAGCTATAGCGCATTATAACGAGTTATTTTAAAGCATAGCGATATAAATATGAAATATTTTTTATAAAACAACACTTGCTGAGCCCGGCAAACGTTGTCGTACCCTCAATAATTTATTTTTTAACTCCAAATTACTCTACCCTGTGGACATTTGTTGGTTTAAAAAAAAAACGAAAGCCTACCGGGTATTGATTCGAACCTGTGTTTAAAATTTCAGCTCCACAGCTCTTATGGTTCCAGAGATCATGCGTTAGGAACAAAACCCACACTACGATTTTATATATATATAGATATTCTACAAAGTAAATTTGCAGAATATGGTTGCACAAAGATGGACGAGTGACTAAGACCATATGTCCATGATTTTATTAACAGTATTCTTAAAAATGTTTTTGTGACTGACTGTACATGACCTATGCCTTCACATATGAAGTAGCAACGTGTTTGTTAAGGAAATTCCACAAAAGAACCGCAAGATTATACGGCAGTCCGTGGCAGATCAGTCAACCAGTGCGAGTGAGACGCAAAACTCTCGAAGGCCAATAAACAACAGTGGCCTGGTTGCATTTAAGAAATAATTGCCAACGACGCGTGATGTTGACTCGCCCAGAGCTGCTTTACGACTGAAGTAAAGGGTGTTTTTTATTGAGGTATAGAACTTTAAGTTGGCATCACTTTTTTAACTGGCGGCCATTTTGTCAGCTGTCAAGTGATTAATATTTAGTTTGGTTTGCCATTTCAACATAAACAGGTTGACAGAAGAATAACGCTTGCAAATCGTGCAAATTTATTTCGAAAATAATGGTTCAGTTCGCGAAGTTTACTGCAAGCTCCGTCCATTTTATGGTCTACATAATCGTCCATCAGAGCAATTAATTCGGTTAACCATGGATCGTTTTCGCACTACGTTTACTCTATGTGATAATACGCATCCGCAGAGACGTCGAACAGTGCGCACCGAAGAAACAATTGCCGCTGTAGAGCAAAGTGTTGAAGAGGACCCGAATGAATCGATTCGCCTCCGTGCACAGCAATTGGAGCCGACTAACCGACTATTTTGTTCCCGAATTGGATGGCATGAATGTGGATGAGTTGTGGTTCCAACAAGACGGCGCTACATGCCACACAGCGCACGTCACAATCGATTTATTGAAGGAAACATTCGATGAGCGCATAATTTCGCGGAATGGACCTGTCAATTGGCCACCAAGATCGTGTGATTTGACACCATTGGATTATTTTCTTTGGGGATATGTGAAGTCGCTCGTCTACGCCAACAAACCAGAAACGTTAGGAGACTTGGAAGCCAACATTCGTGGCGTTATTGCCAACATACGGCCCCATATGCTCGAAAAAGTGGTTGAAAATTGGACCTGTAGAATTGGATTTATTCGAGCCAGCCGCGGCGGCCACATGCCCGAAATCGTATTTAAACATTAATGGCATTAAATTATCCTTCCAATAAAGCCAAATTGATGGACATTAAGACGATTTTCTTGTGTTTTATTTCAATTCGAAGTTCTATACCTCTTAAAAAAACACCCTATGAAATTTCACTTTTGTTTTTATTACTTTTGCACAGAAAAAGTGATCACTTGACCTAATGTGCAACGTCTCTAAAGATAGAATTAGTAAAATCGTATTGTGATGTTGCGTGTCAGCTAACAAAAACCGTACCATATACAATGCATGTTACTAGTTATAAAATATTTGGTGGTAGCACTGCTGATGTAGGAATCTGCAGAAAACAGATTTTTCAGTAGCGAATGTCAAAAACGCCGTATTTAATGCCAGACAAAAAAAAGTGCTGTGCAAACTGTTACATTTTCAATAACTTGTGCACAAAGTTGAACGATACGGCAAGCTGTAAAGTAGAATGATACGATTTTACTAATTCTACCTTAACGAAGTTTACACAGTAAGGTCTAATAAATTAGTGAAAGCTTAAACGTTGGTTTGGTTAAACTAAACTCAACTTTATATGTGGTTTAAACTCAGCAGGAGTAAATCAGTGAACCATACCTTATGTGTAGTTTAAAAAATAATATTGTGGCAGCACTAGAATAAACGTCAAAAAACAGCTGTTTTGCAGCAGGCTATCAGCTTTTTGTTCAATCAAAAAGGCAAAAAATGTAATAAAGTTTTATTAAAAATTTCCAAATTTTACTGGGAAAGAAATTATATATATTCTTGACAAAGTAGAATAGTATAAAAGAAAAATAGAGTGTAAGAAAACAGATCGAACAAGATCCAAGTAGAAGCTTGGAGAAAAGTTGAACGCTCTTTAAATGCAAAACATATCATCTGTAAGTAAAAAAGTCATATGGCCTATATTGGTAGTTTAAACACCCAATTTTATGCGTTTACAGCTGTTTAAAATAATCCACTGATTTATAGGTTTGCTGGTTTAAACACATTTTAAATCAAAAATAGAGATTAACTTGCACTGATTTATTGGCCCTAAGACTTTTTTTTTATTAATTTGAATACCAAACCGGTTTCTACATAAACATATATAACAACAAAATTATAAAATTTATCGCAGAACAGTATGAATATAAATGAATTTTGATTTTACATATAAACTATTTCGGAATTAATTTAAAATTTTGATTCCAAAACAGTCCATAATTAAAACCACTGATTATAAAAAAAACTTTTTACAGTGTATTCCAAAGATGTAAACAATACAATATTGACATACATATAGTTCAATTACTTTTGTTTTTTTGTATTTAGTTTTGATAAGGCATATAAGTTCGTATTTTTAGAAAGCTAAATTACTTGAGATAATTTTTAAAGAACAAATAGCACCAAAGTCAAATGTAAATATTGTGACAAACAGCATGTTATTACGTTCTGCTAGTGTTACATTGGAAAGAGAGAAATAGTGGTACATTTTAGTAACTCTAGTATACAGTACTTTTGTTGGTACTATTGATTGGTAATTTTTTTAAATGCTCTTTGGATAAAGAATTTAATGGTGCCGAAAAATTATCACTCACCTGCCGCCGCACATAGGGACCAAAGGCAGTGATTTCGCGGATTAATTAAAAAAAGATTCAAGTACTGTGCAAACTGGGTAATTAAGTCCTATTTAATTCAAGTAATAAATATAATCGTGCAACCATCAAGTTCAGATATTCCTTTAAATGTTTTACTCAAATTTGTGATACAAATTATTTGTGGAAGAGCTTTTGTTTTCAATGCTTATAAAATAAATGGATTTTCTCAGTTTAGGTGGACATAAAGTTATAAATTGGGCTCAAGTAGGCAGAGATTTTAATTTTGTTTTAAAGATTAAACGAATCTGCGTTATTTTAGAAAAATGTATGCGCATGTATCACGCGTTGAGTTTGTCAACAATAAGCTCTTAGCGACTTCTGGCTAACACTTTTATTGTTGTTGTTGATATTGTCCTTGTTTTATGTATTTTTATTACAAGTGTGCAAATGTCGTGATTTGCTATGAGTGACTCACGCATTATTCACGTGTTAGTCACGCATGAGTCACGCGTGATCGTTGTTGTATTTATATCTATAATAATGGTTAAAAAAATAATATGTGTGATATTAGATAACTTTCTTAGGTTTGTTAAATAATCTATTTTGGTTTAATTCGTAATCGAAGTCAGACCATGGCAGGCAGCTCAGCAGGAGCGTGCGCGAATAAAAAAGTCATGAATTTTTGCTTGTTTTGTTTGTAAAGCACCATTTATATGTATTTCGGTATTTGTTATATAGAAAACTCGTGTTTATGAATTAGTTAATAATCACTTTGTATGGGGTGCCCGACTCCTCTCCTATCGTACTTTGCTCTAAGAGTTATCCACATTAAACTTAGTGACCCTTACTATTATAGTTGTCGATATATGAATTAATCCGGGAAAAAATGGTATTTGGCCCCAATGTGAGCCGCCGACAAGTGTGTATCTGAAAAAAAATTAAGGACGCTTCTTTAACAAATTCGAAAAAAGTCAGAAAAATTGTGACTTGGAGGCACTTAACCCCAAGCTTCCTACAGGGTTGTTACACCTTTTGCTTATTAAGAAATATACGATACTCGTACAATCACACAAACACGTAAGCGGATACAGACAAAAGATGCAATGCAAACAAATCAACAGAACGAATTGTTACACGAACTAATGACGTGATCGAAAGCTAATTAAGAGGTTGTTGAATTTAGTGTTGCTAACATTCTTCTAAGCCGGTTCTTGCACATGTTATTTATTTTCGCATATGTGAGTTCATGTTCTTTTTTTTTTTGGTAGTGAAGGAAGAGATAGAACAGAATAGGGGGAGGATCTGGTCCAAAGACCGGCACTGCGACACCAATGGATCTTTTGTACCCTAGACCTGTAAGTTAAATTAAATCAATCTCTGTATGACTCTCCTTATGAAAGTCAGTACAGATATTGGAGAAGCCCGCCTAATATCATCTGAAAACAGAAACTCAGAATGAAAAACACGCCTTCTACTGACACATTAGACGATACACTCACAAAGCATATGTGCCATCGTCTCGTCATCTTCCCAGCATAAACGACACAAGGGTGAACGAACTTGGTTACTTTTCAGTCCAAAGTGACCAGAAAGAAAACCAGTAACAAAGCCGCAAATTATTCCTATTGAGGTTCAAGATACCATTATATGTAAATGTCTGCAACAAAGCTTTGGCCTGTCTTAAACCAGAAGAAGACAGCCACATTTCCTTAGCAGTCGAAGTGTCATCTTCTTTGATCAGAGATGTTAGAGTCGACCGACTTACGCCACAAAACGGCTCTGGGCCCTTAAAAGGAGCAGCAGAGTCCCATTGGCCAGTTCATCCGCTTCCTCGTTCCTTGGATGACCGCTGTGGCCAAATATCCAATAAATGGAAACCTTGTTCCGTATGTAAAGCTTTTGTAATGAGTCAAAGCACTCTAAAAGTTGCACGTTTCTAATAATGCAGTTTTGGAGCGCCTCTGGTGTTAATGAGGCGTATTAAATTTTTTTTTTTTGCTGTGCTTAGTAACAATTTTATTGGTTATTTTACTTAACCGATGATTCTGCTCCACAATACCGACGAACGATTGCGCTCTGATGTTACATTAGGATTAGTATCCGTTGAAGCCGGTGTTGTTCAGTGACCAGTGCCTATGACTTCATCACTTGAACTACAACAACTGATACAATCTATAAATAACAGTGAAATTAATGTTATGGTTGCCTAGGAGTGTATAGTTAAACAGTGATAATTTAAAAGCTTTTGATATCAGTGTTGAGTCAAACATATCTGCACTTATATCTCTAAACGGTGTCAACTCACCATTTTTTTTTAATTATCACTTTTTATTACAAGAAATGATATACACTGGTTATATCTACACACAGTATTTTACAAAAATCTGATGAAAATTTGTAGACTTGTGCCATCAAGACCTGGAAAAAACTTTAAAAATTTTGTTTATAGTTTTTAAATGGGGTGCAATGTCATGAACGAATGTGAACGATTTCCATGCGTGACAACAGTTGTATTCGTAATTGTACAATGTAATCAATGTAAAATCAACATCTAAAATTTTTTATTACAATTTATATTAAATTTATTAGAAACTAGCTACACCCGCCTCGCTACCTCCATCGTGCTATCGAATAATGAGAGAAACAAAATGAAAAAGAAACCGCAAAAAGAAAACCAATGATATTAATACTACCAGAAAATTACTCAAAAATTAATCAGCAAATCGCATCATAAATGATTCTCTGGGATGATTCATCTGTAGGGTACCATTTTCTCACAACGGGAGTATCATTTATGATCGAAAAATGAGCTCATATGCGGTTATTTTTCCCGTCAAGATGATTCCGAAAAGATTCGATTATGATACAAAATGGGTAGATACCCAGCTAGCATTTTGAGAAATTTTCTGGTAGTATTTAAATCATTGGGTTTAATTTTGCATTTTGTTCCTCTATTTTCAAGAAATCACTATTTTATCATACAGATGTATCATAAGTGAATCCTTTTTAATCACCCAAGTGATAAATCAGTTTTTAATCATTAAAAGTGATCTGAGGAGAATCATATAAGAGATTTTTGCAAAAAATTATCACCCAAATGCTAGCTGAGTAATATTTAGATAATACGATGTTTAAGTGTGTTGGAGTTTATTAAATAATAAACTTTATTTGCTTTGTCATATTTAAAATGCACTGCTGTGTTCAGTTGTATGATTTGTTATTGTCTTATTGTTGTTTGTCTTATGTTCGTGTTGTGTAAATAGAGTATATTCTAAGTGTGATATTTCGAAGCACGAGATTGAAATTTAATCAGAACGTATAATACTCTACAGTATTCTCTATTAGTTTTAAATGTTTCGTAACATAAATGGCATTCCATATTACCCAAAGCATTTGGGATTATGAAACATTTTTTAACTTCCATAATTAGTTTTTTCTTTTACACATTTATTCAATCTCAACTTTAATTTCGTTCAGTGTACTCAAAAAACCGCGAAAAAACACAATTTCATCCATATCTTTCACATTGACGACTAAATTAACTTGGAGGCTACACGTTAAGTTTTTGCTTCAATTTTTGTTTCAAAGCTCAATACATTCACACTTTTTTACTACCACACGCATACATTTGGGAATTGAATACCAGGTGGACTTTAATTTATCTTCCAACACTTCATTAAATTTTTCTTTCAATTTAACAGCTGTTTTAAAATAATTTTTGTGTTTGTAAAAAATTTAAAACAGAAGTAATTTTCTTTGCTGAAATAAAATATGTGAGGCGAAATTTTTAATTGTTTCCTCGACGACGGCATTTTGAACATAAAATTGGAAATTGCTTGCAGCCTACGTCACAACTTCAATTTTAGCAAATTTTGACAAACCATATGTGTGAAAAAATTGAAAGCAATTTATTGAAAGTGTAGTCGCAAAGTAAAGAGCATAAGGCTTAAATTACACGAGCCATAGCCATATTGCCATAGCCATAACCAAACAAAAATTCATTTCGATTGACGTTATGCCGAGTCACCTATAATCAAATACAGTGTTGCCCCTAAGTTTGGTTCGAACAGCTGTTTTGTATGGTTATGGTTATGTCTTGGTACATATGGTACAAGTAACATCATCATCAAAGTGAAATTAATAGGGGCGACAAAAAAAGTGTCAAGAATATTAAAAATTTCTTTATGTTTTTCATATAAGTTTCGTTTCTTGGTTGAAGAATTTGTATGAAAAATATTGTACGTTTTTATATTTTCTTTTTCTATATAAATAGTACAGTATGTTACACAATAATCTTAGAGCAAATCTTGGGAGGAGCAAGCAATATCACCACCTGTCTTTTCTATCACTATTCCTTCCCTCTCATCCTCTCTCTCTCTCTCTCTCTCTCTCTCTCTCTCAACCAACAGGTAGCACAAAGAGGTCATTGTATTGGACCCAAGTGAGCTGGACTTTAAATTTCTCCCTTCCTTACCAGCAGCCTGCTAACATAAACTAATATCAAACTGTATCTAAAAAAATGGTTTTGAAAAATTTGCAAGAGTTTTTTCTTCTCGAAAACAGTTTTTTGTTCCATATATGTAGTTTTTTCCTCAAATTGATATGGCAACACTGATTATCAGCGATCGTTAAATCATATTGAATTAAAGTTAACTTCATGACAGTAAGAGTCTTGACTATCAAGCGATGAGTTTGAGTTTATATCTTGGCTGGGAAGCCAACAATGAAATAAAATTTAAAAAATAATAATAAAATTACTACAATTCGTATTGTCAACTTGAAATAACTTTGATGCAACATGATTCTTCGATTTATTTCACTAACAAGTTCACGTTGTTTCAACTTGAAGCAACATTGTTAACACAATTCTTCATGTTGGATATTAAATCAACATGAAATAAAGTTATTATCAAAAGGAAACATTTTCTTTGAAGGTTATTAAATGAATCTTTGTTTTCGACGATTTGAATATGAAGTTTTTGTGCGTGAGCCAAGTGGTGAACTGAAGTTTCAGTACACCCGAAGGCATTCCAATGCTACTGTGCTAAATTTTTTCAACATTAGCAAAGAAATGCCATCGGGCGTTCAAGCTTTTGTTGGTATTATTGATTTTGGATTGTAACATTAGCTAGTATGTATGCAATAGTTTTCTGAGCCGATAGAGAGGTAATTTATTTACGTGGTCCGAGGAGTTTTAGTGACGCTGAGGTTGTCGATGTAATATTTTTTTTTTTTTTTGCAAATTTTCTATCACATAATTTGAAGCCGCTTCACTAAACTGCATTTGTTTCCAATTTTGTATTAAAATATAAAATAAGTAAGCATGTTGTATGTTGCATTTCTTAACCATAAAGATATAATCACTTCAACTTACTCCTTCGACGTATGTCCCATTATCGCTACTTATGGTACCACAAGAATGATTGCCGCCAGTAGCATAATATTCGGTAGAATTTTTTATCAGTTGACGTTTCACCATGCACAAAGTAATAAAGTTAAGTGTATTTCGTAGGCACAAATGAGCGAGCATAGCAAAAAATGCACAAATAGTGTAGGTAAATCTCGCGGAGCCCCATAACGGAGGTCTCTGATTAACTTCTGCAGCTTCAGCTTCAATACCATCGAAATTTTCGGGCAATTCAGTTTCAGCCATATAAAAATAAAATTTAAACACTTAATTGAAACTAACATTAAAACGATTTTTTTGCTTACACACACTCAAAGTCAAGCATAAATAAGTACAAAACTCTTATTTATTAATTTCGAATTTTATAAAAATTATGTAATTTTATATAAGATAGTTCTAGTATTTGCATTCATTACAATTTTGTTGGTTAAAGTCGCGAAGTTTCTGTTGCACTAATTTAATTGAGGCTGTTAGTAATTCACAGAAGATGAGAAAATGTTTTCATTTACTGCTATTGTTGTTGTTTTTATTGCTGTTTTTGTTTATTTTGTGTATTGATATTGATGATTTAAACCGTTACAAATTAAACAATAAAACTTATTTATTAGTTTAGCTTCAATAACAAAAATGACAGCAGCAACAACAATATATTTATATCGATGGTCACAAGTAGAAAGGCCCTAACTCGTATTTTCACGAAATTTATTTCAATGGTTCTAATACATTTCGCACAAACACACCTCGTCACAAAAATTTATTGCCATAGTGTAAAAAATAACGCAGTTATACTGTTTATTATTATGTTTCTAACTTCTCCTGTAAAGTTCAGTAAAGGTATTCACGTCAACTCTTGCAACTGTCCAAAAATGCATAATTGCACTTTCTGACGTGAGCAACCCATTTTGTTTAATTGTCTATAAAGCAACACAATATGTGCATAGATATATTGTACTTGTATGTTTGTTTAAATGCTGAAACGAAGTGTTGAAACTTCGCTGATTAATTTTGTAATCAATTCACTAATAAAAATATCAATATTAATAATATTGGTATTATTTAACAAAATTCTAATAACTATTTCAGCCACAGATCTTTTGAAAATAGCAAAATTATGTATGTATTTGTTATCTGAAAATCGAATTTGAAGATTTCTTTATAATTTCTAGCTAAGAATTTTTAAATATTTTTTTAATTTTATAATTTTTTAATTAATTTATTTGTATCGAAAATATCTTCAAAGACTTGTTTTTTCATTTAAAAGAAAAACATTTAGGAATTTCTGTGTTGTAATTTGATGGAAGGTTGATTTTACAAGTACTTTTTGTCCATTTTTTTTTTGGATTGGCAATGCCATAAAAAGTTGCACAACTTTGCAAAATTTACCCTGATAATCTTGCACTTACTCAGACCCTGACAATTTTGCATCATTTGTGCAAAATAATTTTCTATATGGTTGTTGTTATATTTTTTGAAAATTTTGCACTTTTGCTTCTCTGCAGCAGTGCAACTTTTGACGTGAATAACTTTAGTGCTAAGAATATTCCAGTCGAAATAGAAAAAGTCATAAAATTGTGCTATTTTTTCGACCTTTTTATATTTTTTGACTGCCCAATCACAACCTGTTGCCCATACTTCTGCTACTGAAATTCAAAGAGTCGTAGTTGAAGTAAACAAACAACATAATTTCTTCCAGCAAGCGAGTAAATATGCAATTGAAACTGAAAAATCAAAAGAAAAGAAAAAACACAACATCTCTACTACGATAACATCCGAATTTATTTAAAGCAGAAGTCAGTCAAACAGAAAACTTTTCGAACATGTCGAAAGCTGAAGCTCTTCGTTTTGTATAGCTATTCGTTTATTGTGTTAACTTCTACTGCGACTCTTGTATTTTCAGAAGCAGGAGTATGAGCAGAAGCAAAAGAAAATACACAAATGGGAAGTTTTTAAACGCTGGTAAAGTTACAGTTATTTGAGTTAGGGCCTTTCTACTTGTGACCAACGATATGAAAAACATATTTTTCCATTTACATTTTTAATAAAAGGAAATGCAATTTTGTCACGATTTTTACACACATTTGTGGTTGTAATTGTTGATTGTTGTAATAAAACAAGGCGATATTTTTTTTTTCAAATAAAAAGCATCCAAATTTGACTCTTCCAAGTGGAAGATGTTGTCACTTAAATTAGTGGCAATTTTTAATATCTTATAAAATGAGGCTCTTAATTTATCATCTTAATATTTCTGTTTTTTTTTTATAAACAAAAAAGCACATGTACTGCTAATATATTTTCCCCTTTTTAGGGTTCCGTACACCAAAGGTAAAAAGGAACCCTATTATTTTCACTACGCTGCACAGTGTGACTTTTTCCAGTTTTAGCTGGCCAAAATTAATAACTCTGGTGTTAAAAGAGATATCGGATTAAAATTCGGTACATGTAGTGCCGACACATAAGAGGTGATGTATGAAAAAAATGGGCGGGATTCGCCCACTTTTTCTTCCGGGAGAAATAAAATATCAAATATTTGTGAAACAGAATTGTAAAACTAGCAAAGATTTTTAATTTAAAATTTTTTATTGTTTTTATTATTTAATATTTATGTAGTATTTTAAATTATTTTTGCATAATAAAATACGTAAAAAATTAAGCAAAAAACTAACTGAAAAAATAAGTTAATTAATTTTATTAAATTATTTCAAATATTATTTATAATACATTAAAACAAATTTAAAAAGAAAATAAATAAAATTAATCCATTATATTCGGGTCAAGGCCTTCTTCCGTTGATGGCTCCAACAGCAAGGATTGCATCTCTGGATTTAATGTTTTTCTTCTTATTGTCGGAAGTTTTCGCAAACTACATATATAGGGGTCTGATGAAATTAGCAGTCTGTGTAAAAGATCCGTTTTCGTATCTATTCTGGAAGTTTTCCTGGTGTAGAATTCACGATAGTTTCTAGCATCTTTGTTTCTCGATTCCTGAGATTCTTCAGATAGTTGGCCAATTGGCAGGATACAGGATTCGATTATATCTTTGCCATGAAATAAAATTTTGTGTACACTTACTGGCATACTGTACCAAGAATATTTAGACAAGTAAAGTTCTCTTGTTTCTTTTGCATACTTTTCAAAGGCAATAGGATTTATTTAGTTCCCGGATCCTATGCAAGACAGAATTACATGAAATCTTTTTAACAAGTTAATCGTCTCGAGGTATTTCCGTCCTTAGTGTTACCTTTATTTTGCTTAGGCATATCAATTAACAGACCAACTTCTTTTCTGAATCTTGACTGAAGTAAGTTATATTGATTAGTCGATAAGCCAGTATCTATAATAAGTGCAAGCGCTTGGTCTGAAGACAAACTTTTTGAAATTTTTGGGGAAATTTCTGTTTTTTTAAGAGCTGTACCTCTTGAGGGGGAGGCCGTAGACAATTGATGAACAATGTTTGCTGAGTTTCTTTTCCCCGATGATCTTAATTTCTTTTCGGCAGCCATTAGCAAATGGCCAGAATCAGTAACACTCAAAAGCTCTTTAGCTCTTCGCCTTTTTGTGCGATGAGACAATTCGTTAAAATCTTTTGCAGGTCTTCCTGCAGCTCTGTTACAGTCTTGGGTAGTACTAAGTTAAACATCAAGAAGGCAAAATGTAAAATCCTGACTTTTTGATAACCAAGTAGCTTCCTTCTTTAAAAAGCGAGTTTTTATTCGGCAGGATGAAGCCCATTTTTCATTAAAGAGGGAACACAAGGTCTTTACAGAACTGTTTAGTTTTGGGTAGTCAACGTCCTTTCCAATCAGGTTTGTTATACAATTTAGAAGTGCACATTTTCCGAGGTTATTTTTATTTTCTAGCCAAACCTCAAAAAGTGCACTTCGTGGAATCGCCATTATTATCTGTCTAAAAAGCCGAATGCAGCAGGTTGTAGCAGCTAATTTTTTTTTTATTTTGAAACTAAGTACTTAAATTGTTATTCCCAGAAAGTAACTCAGCTTCACCTTGCCGGACAATTTTTATGCACTCTTTTAAATTGTTTGCTTATTATTTTCACTTTTCACTTTTTAGAGATTTTTTCTTTAACTTATTTCTTTATCAATTATATAATATATTGCATTAAAACTAACCAATATTATTTAAAACACATCTAGTATCGAGAATTTATAATTATATTATATATTATTTCCACACAAAAACTTTTACAACCGCAACAATTTCACTAAAATTGCAAATCTACAAAACATATTATTTAATATTTTCTTATACTGAACTTTTGAGAACCGTTATACTCATTATTACTGTTTTTGTTGTTTTTATCCACACATTTTTAAATCAGACATACTCTTGCCTATCACATACCAAAAAATCATCAAGATCAGAGAACTTAACTTTTTCGAATTTTGGCCACCTATAAGTGAAGAAAGTCACAGTGTGCGCTGTCCGTCTGTCCGTCACAGGGTGTTTTCTCGAGAACCGTAAGAGCTACGGACCTGAAATTTTGACAAAATATGAACAACTTTGGCCGCTACAAATACAATGACAGTTAAAAATTAAAGGGTGTTCCAAAATGAGCAACGAAAAATTGTAAAATCCTATGTGATATACATACAAATATACATTTAAGACAATTGAAATTTACAACGTTAGTGCATTTTTATACAGACTGCAACAATTAACACTAAAATTAAAAAATCAAAATTAAAGGATGTTCTATCAGTTAATCTAATTTTGTCTATATAATTTTGACAACTTGCTGTATCTTGGAAACCGTAAGAGGCAAACTCTTGAAATTTTCAAAAACACTAAAAGTAAAAATTCCCAAATTGAAAAATTGCCAAACCGAAAAAATCGCCATAAACCGAAAAAACCGACAAAACGAAAAAAAAGTTATATACCAAAAAAAAAATCTAAAGCTAAACTAAATCGCCAAAAACCGAAAAAATCGCCAAAATAAAAAAAACCCAAGACTAAAAAATCGCAAACACCTGAAAAAATCGCCAAACGATAAAAGGCGCCATACTAAAAAAAACTCTAAAGCTAAACTAAATCGACAAAAACCGAAAAAATCGCCAAAATTAAAAAAAACCCAAAAACCGAACAAATTCTTATAGGCCATTTGCACCAGCAGAAAATCTAGCAGATTTTAATTAAAATCCTTATGAAAATCTATACCGTTTACGCCAACTTTTTTTTTAATTTATCAAGATTTTTTTATCCGAAACAAAACCCATTAACTAAAAAATTTCCAAAACTACAACCAAATAACTGCAATGTAGCTAAGTCATACACCTTTTTAAGCAGACCGCAGTTAATTCACCCATCTTTTTTTATAAATATTTTGTACAGGGAGGTAAGAAATAAATAAAAATATTAGATTTTTATTAGATTTCCTACAAATCCACTGAAAAAATAGATTTTGTTTTGTATGGGAAATCTAGTAAAAAGCAATAAGACTTAGCTCAAAATCTCGTAAGTACTAGATTTCGAGATAATGTAAATGCCCTATTAAAAACAAAAAAAAGCGCCAAAACTAAAAGTATACTAAAATATAACCAAAATAAACTCCAAAAAAGCAAAAATTCCAAAAGCTTAAAAAAAGACAAAACTTAAAAAAAAATATAAATAAACGACAAAACCTGAAAAAATCCCTAAAACGAAAAAAATACCAAAACTGTACATATATTTGGCCTTATTAAAGAGTGTCGTATTGTGACTTCGACTATGACGATTTTGTAATGGACTTGAGAACATTGCAACATTTTTTCTTTAATCTAGCACAAAATCGTCGCCGTCGTAATCGAAATACGACACTCGTAATTAGGCCCATTATATAGGCAAAAGTTTGTATAGTATTACATATCTAGTGTCCGTACGGAACCCTTCGTGTGCGAGTCAAAGTCGCACTTTACTGAATTTTTCGCATTACAAGTACTTTTGATTTCATTCCCAATTTAGTTAAGTAATCTTAATAAAACTATTGTTATAAAGCACATCGATATCTATAATTCAAATCCAATTCGTAGCATAAAAAAACCAAAGTAACACTATTATTTGTATATGGCAACATCTATCTACAGTCAACGACTAAACTCTACATACGACAATAGTTTTTGGGGTTTGGCGCAACCTGGAGATATTCAAAAAATAAATTATCAGGCATGTTCTGAAAATCACTTTTTCTGAAAGTGATTTGAAATCACAAGAAAGGTGTTCTGCATACAAAACTATTTAAATTTTTATGATATTGAACCGGTCAGCTAAATGCCTGCGTGCGTGTATATAAAATAAAAAAATAATGAAAACGTGAAAAAGTATGTAGAATGAAAACAAAAACTTATATTATTTTTAAAAACAGTGTTTCTTCGGCTTTTCACGCGGACCGTTTGAATGATTGATATGGACCACTGTTTGGGAACCGTTGAGTTAGACTAGCAACAATTATATTCATATTGTAAATAGTAAAGTTAATTTATTAATTTTTTTTTAATAATAGCATACAGTTTATTTATAATAAATAAATTTTTCATTGTGAGTTGGGATAATATATGATAGCACAGTCAAGATAAATCAAATATAACTTTTGATTTTATGCTTCTTAATCTTTGTTTGCAATTATTACAATTTAAATTTAACAAATATTATTTTATGTGCAAAGAAATTTATTTGATCGTCATTGTTTTTTTTTTTTTTTTTGTCTGTATATTGACGAGTACACATCATGTCATTTCTTTTGTTATCATTTTCAAAATGTGTACAATTCCGTTTACATTATGAAAAGATATTTGAAAACGATTTATAATGTGTTAAGATGGTGCCCCGGCAGCCTAGTGGTTAGTGTGCTAGACTATCAGTGAAGAGGTCGTGTAACAAGGACTTTAGTCTTTGTTACTATGCTCGTCAGAAGAAAATTGAGTTTTAATATAATTTTAACACTTAAACTGCACCCTGAGCTCTGAAAAACACACAATCTTGCATTTAAAAAATTGGCGGAAGCACGCCCATTAAAATTTAATTTTATATTTCACGAACTTCTTGTTATTTTTTTCTATCAGATCTTCGCATTGAAGTCGGTGTCTTTTGGCAGAATTATTTAAATGGAGGATTGTGTCTATTTTAGAGCTCAATGTGCGTGGTAAGAACAACGTGAAATATAATAAAAAATGTAAATAGGCATGGTAACGCCTATTTTTTCAACTTTACAAGATGTGATTACAAGAACCAAAGGTGTTTGCTATGTTTCGCAGCAATCAAATAAGTTGAATATCATAAAATCAAATAAAAAAAAATGTGGGGGCGTATTGCAACAAAAAAACAAAATGTTGTATTCAAGACAAACAAAATATTAGTTGAAGCACATGTTTCTTGCCATAATCCTTCGTCTGGAGGCACCACAAAAGTTAACAGGTCCCTTCGAGTTCTTTACAACCGAACTCCAGTGTATAGTTATGTATATGCACACACAAATGTAATTTAAAGAAAATAGTTTAGATAAAACATTAAAATTAAAAAAAAAATTTATTTAAAACTTACAAACTATTTACATAAAAGTTGCAATACTTAAAAGCGTAATTTAAAAGAACACTAATTGTTATTACAAAGCTTTGACACATTTTACACTATACATGTAACAATTTACAAAACATAACAACAGGTTTCGTTTGATACTGTTCACTGATTTAAGCCTCCTTAATTTCCTGGTTAGCATTTTCACTATTTTTATTATTTTCCACATTTATTACTTGGCCCCACGTCGCAAGTTTCGAACTGCCAAAGAGGCCATAAACTATGGCACCCACCAAATAGGAAGTCATTAACGAGGCCAAAACTAAATTCCATTCGTCTTTGGTGCCCTTGAAGTGTAAGTTTCTATTAAGTTTGAGCTTGAAACCTTATTTTAACTAAAAGAGCATACTTACATGACGCACTATACTTGAAATACCTAGAGGGGCTAGGAAACCACTAACTGTGGCCAAACAATTGGCTAGGCCCGATATTAGGCCAGCAAATGATGGTGCCAAATTTAATAGACTAGGCCAATACACACCAGCAAAAGCCATATCGGTGGAGATGCCAATGCAGATCGTGATGAAAACCACAGTTGTGCGTTGTTGACATGTGCAAAGTATCATTCCAAAAATTAACAATATAGTGGTACAATTACCTGAAATTAAAATTATGGTCTGGGTTTAGACACGAAAACATTTTCAAGGGAAACATTTAGTTTGAGATCAAATTACGGGTGGGGAAGAGAGAATCGTTTTTGTGTTTGTTGACATATTCTTTGCTACATATACATACATACATACACAAATATACTTGCTATTATTTAATGCCTGTCGGAGAATGTGTAGTTGACGAAAAAAAAATCAACTTATAGTTAAGTTTTCGTAGACTAACTAAAAGCTAACTATAATGTCATCCAGAACTGACCCAAAATGAATTCTTACATAATCGGATTTGGTGAGAGCCAACAAATTTACTCTCAGCGTGTGATGATACATAGTTCTAACCTTAGCAAATTTTTTTTTAATTTACTGACTACCAGGTGACTTAAACAAAATCAACTTTAAGTTAGCTTAAAGTAATGCCGAGTGAGACAATTGACTACTGCCTAGGACATCGCAATGTTAAAATAGTTAGTTGGTTCCATTGTAAAGTAATCCAAGTGTCAGTCAGTACTAGTTGCGAAATAGTTAGCGTAAAGTTAGTGTGAAGTTAACTTAGATTCCGACAGGGATAATATTAAAATGTACCCGGCAAAACATTTTCGTCTGTGTAATAGTTGGCGAAAGCGACCAAATTGGTCGTGTATCCGTGTAGCTATAATGTCCTCCAAACAATCGTTTTCATGTAAGCATGTGTATTCTACTTTTGACAGATTGTAGCCGTGTAGCTTGCTGTTGTGTATGTGTTTAATGCTTAATTTCTGCGTAAAATTTATCTTTAAGTGCCATTTAAGTACCGAATTAATTTTTTCAGTACAAAGTTGAGAGGCATTTAAATGCTCAACCTTGTGTATTTAAATCATACTTAAGTTTTATATGTTTATTGAAAACATAGATTAACATCATGTGGTCGTATTAAAAAGAATTTCGTTTAATTTTTCACAAATATATAACACATACAATAAATACTTTCATATCATTTAAAAATAAATATAAAAATTTATTCTGATGCCCTTTTTGTTTCATAAAATGTGTTTTTATGGAAATTTAGTTTTCTTCATTTTGATAACCTAACTTTTTTTTATTTATAATAATCAGCTGGGAAATTTTGTAGTTCTGCCGTGCTTTCAACGTAATTTAATAAGAACTTTAATTAACCATTGAAAAAATGAAACTAGATTTATGTAAGTGCAACTTAAATTTAAGTGGCAATTAGCTAAATAACATTTAATTCAGAAGTCAATTATTGGGCCTTACTAGAGCAATTCTCACGCAGGCTGTTTTTGGAATGCCTGGTTTAAGGCATATATGCACATACATACATACATATATATACATATCGCTAGCTTAATTAAGAAAGTCCCTTATTCATTTTTTTTAAATCGAGAGTTACATTAGACGTTCTTATATCGGAATATACAAAATCTCGATTTAAAAAAATAATAAGTTAAGGGTCTTTCTATATCAAGCTAACGATATGTATGCATTTAATTTGTAATCAAAAAAGTCAAATAAGATATCAAATTAATTATTTTTCAAAAAAATTCTCTTAACTCGTGTGCAGTTTACATGCAATCAAATGGGAATACTTATCTTTCTAAAATGCTTTTGGTGCATTAAAATTTGAGAGATTTCATTAACTATCATTTCGGTTAATTTTGTCAAACTATTGACTTTTGATTCTTTTCCCAAAATATTAGAATTAATATGTATATTAAACTTACAAACCACATACACAGTACGTCGAAATCGTGTCAAATTTAAATTTGGCTTCTTTTCAATGATGTTGCAGGAAGTGACAGTAATAGCTTTCGATATAAAAGCTCCCAAAAATGGAGCTGAAGAAAGTAAGCCCACCTGAAATGAAATAAATACAAAATTTAAAGAAAATGTTTATAAAAAAAGAAGAGAGATGTCTTAGGACACCCGGTTATAGCTATGCTACTTAGCTATATAAAACAAATTTAATGTATTAAATAACAATGCAATAAAATTATGTATATGACAATATCAAATTCTCCGCAAATATTTCAAAACGTTTCCATTTAGTTCAGTTTAGTTTAATGTATTGCTTGTGCGCGGTGGCGGCTGTTAGCCGGCTTACAGCCGATCGGCTGTGTTCTCTGGGTTAGTGCTCATGGCAAAAACAATACAAAAACAAATTGAGCAATCGTTCTCAACGTGTTTGTTTTGTTTTGGTGTCATTCACTTCAAAGAACGAAACAAAACAAAATCAAACAATTTGTTTCGTTTATTTTCGTACTCTGCTTTTAAGTACAAAGAAATCAAAACGAAAATAAATATATAACTGTAATAGTATCGATTATTTTTGTTACGAAAATCACGTCCTAACTCCTGTATCGCGCCATATATAGCAATAGTTATAAAAATTATAATGTCATCATATAAATTCTAGTTTATTGTTTGACTCAATCGTAATAAAATACACTTACCATATCCAAAGGCAAACGCATGGCCTCCTTAAAAAATCTCGGTATAAGCAGAGCTAAAACTATGACCCCGTAAGTGTGACAAATATGTGTGAGAACAAATGCACAAACTGGCAGTGAAGTGAAAATCGATTTCCAGGGAACACCAGTAGTAGATTTTGTCACATGATTGACTTTCAGATAATCATACTCATCCTTAGATAAGCGTGGATGATCCTCTAAAGTACTATAAACCAGCCACTGGCAGCAAATGCCAAACAGCAAGGAACCACTGCCAACAGCATAGAAAGCCAATTCCCAGCCAAATTTACAAAGAAAACTCGATATAGGGAATACCAAAACGGAACCGGCGGAAAAGCCAGCATAAGCAATAGTTATAAAAGCAGTGCGTTCAGTGGGATGTGCCCATGTGGAGAACAGCTGATATAGAGCAGGATTGCTGCAGCCCTTAAAGAATTAGTAAATATTGATTTGACTTAATATTTTAATGTAGAAAAATTGTCTTATATGCAACTCACCGCTATAAGGCCCTGTATTAAACGCACAATTACAGCTTCCGTGTAACTTCTTCTGGCAAAAAATGGTATAAGCATAAAAACTATTGCTTGCATTGTTATGGAGTGTACAAATAAAAGTTTACCACCAAACTTGTCTGCCAATCGTCCAGAAATCGGTAATGTGACCAGGTAGCCATAATAAAATGAGCCCAACAGGGCAAACTCTTGGGATCGTGTCCATAATAGATCACCGGTCTGAAATTGAAAATATAAAATTTTAAATGTATTGAGAGTTTAGTTTTGCACTATTAAGCATTTACAACTGAGAAAAATCTAGTTCTTACGATATTTTGAGCAAATTTTAATATATTTTGAGTAGTTTTCCCTTGCGAAACAAAATTTACTTCGTCACAAGATTTTGTCGAAATCTACTTAAAATCTAGTAGTACTAAGAAAAAGAATTTCAGATACTGGTAGTGGCATATAACTGTTGAAACTGTAGAAATGGCGCAAGTATCTAACATAAAAATAAGCATAATGATATTTTATATCCTTCAAGAAAACTGTATTGCAGAAGAAATTGATGCGGTCGTTAGAGATTTGTTCAATTAATTGGATTATAAAAAAACAAATCCACTTTGATCACTTTGAGTTGTGACTGTTTATTATTTAGTGTGCTATATGAAAAACGACTTTTAAATATGAATTAATATTTAAGTAGAATTGGTGAAATTGGCCCTGAGTGATGCAACTATGGGTTTTTTAATTGTACTAAAAAATAAATGGCTGTACTTAAAACGGCGTGTGAAATATTACAGTTGTTTAGTTGCAGCTCAGGCAAATTTTCAATCAATGGTTTTTGTTTTAAATACGTAATCTTGATGAATCTAAAAAAAAAAACTTTGTGTAAATAGTAGATTTTGATAAAAAATTTTAATTGAAATCTACTGAATTTCGTGCAGGTGTAAATAGTCTATAAAAAAATTAACCCCTCAATAATCAATTTCAATGTATTTTTAATAAAATAAATATTTTACTGAATAAGTAAAATAATAATTTTGAATTATTAGCGCGTTGACAAATGTTAAACTTAATTTTATAGTTCTAAACAGCGCTGCTGCCAGAATTTTTCAAGTAAAGAGGCGCTAAAAAGCAATAATATCAAACAAATGCTATATTTTAAGGAGTTTATATCAAAAAATATTTTGTTTGTGATTGGCCATTTGAGATCATTAAGTTTTTGATATACTCTCGAATAACTTTTATATAAAATTGTAGCATCCTCTTGCTCAGCCTCAGGCCAAAGTAACTTTTGTAATGAACGCTTTTGCACAATCAAAATTTGTTTTGGCAGAGTTTTAAGTTTTCTTTTAAACTTTATTTCGCTTCAGAACACGCAAAATTTTACTTTAACAAATTTTCACTATACCACGAAATAACTTTACGTAAGGAGCAAATAACTCACAAAAAAAAAATTAAATTACTCTCAATGATTTTCCATACAAAATTGCTACTCACTAATGTTATATGAAATAACTCCTCATCATGGAAACCGCAAAAATGCAATTGCATGTGCTTTCTTATGTGACCTATTAATGCGGGAACAAGATATTTATCTGTTTCAGAACTTTTTATGAATTTTGGCAGCAATCTGCTAATGCATATTTTTGCATATTTTTAAAGCATATTTTTGCATATAACAGTCTCACAAGCATATTTTTAGCATATTTTCTAGTTTTCAAAGCATAATTTCTGCTTTAGGGCATATTTTGATGCTTTATATAATTTTTTTTATTTTATTATGCTTACAAGCTCAATAAGTAATGAACAAAATTTTTATTTTTATTTTTCGCCATATAAATCTCATTTCCATTGTTCCATGTGGTGTATATATTTTTCTTATATATTACGTAGTTCCTAAGGACGTTAGTTTCAATAAAAATTCGGTTTTTCTATTTGCGACGGACTCTGCCCCGAGTAGACAGACGTTGGGGGAACATTCTCAATGTATAAAATTTTATTTAGATGTGACAGCAATGATTTTTATTTGAAAATCTAGGTCAATATGTTGTTGTTCATTGCAATAAAAATTATAAATAAAAATCTTGTTTTATTTATTCAAAGTTTTAGTTTTGATCGAGATCTCTTTTGAAGTTGAAGGTCGATTTTTACGAGAGTAGTCAAAAAAGATTAATTTGTATTATTGTTTTGAATACGGAACTTACGAGTGTTCTTTGTTAATTTTTAAAATATATTTTCATTTACAAATAAACCAATTTATTTAATTTTTAAGAGCATATTTTTTGAGTTTTTAGTGCATATTTTCAAGCTTTTAGTGCATTGGAAATTATTTAATTTTTCTTGTTGGGACTCATTTCATTTTATTCTGTCATTGAGAATTATTTCATTTCTCGTTTTGCAGTTATTTCATTTCCCGATTATGAGTTATTTCATTTTAATGTGGAAGTTATTTCATTTTTTGTAGTCATTTTATTTATCTTATTATTGCATTTTTCAATATTATTGTCATTTTATAATAGTTCTTAAAACTGCAATAAATATCTTCTTCCGTCTACCCGAAGGTGGTGGGGAAAATACCTAAGTCTGGCCGAGCCGTGTCGAGAAATATCATGGTGGAGAAATCCTTAAGCCAATGAATGGGGAAAGGGGAGGATGAGTGATGATGCGTCGTAAATATCCAGGACCCTTGCGGTGAGGTTGTTGTTGTCAACTTTTAGCTGTCACTGTAACCTCGATAATAATTTCTTCTGCTGCGAAAAATTTTTCTTACGTTTTTGTTTATGCAGAAAATCATCAGTTGGCAGTGTCGTTATGCGTAATAGTTATCCCTCTACTAACTTGTTGTTTTATTTTTATTATATTATTATTTCATTTCTTTTGTGTGATTTCATTGGGAGTGATTTCATTTGGGACTTATTTTATGGAAACCCAATTTTTTTTTCAATCTATTGAATGTTTTTCAATTGACCTGGTAAATAGTTTAAATTATGGAGAGGAGATTCAAATTAGCGAGTTTCAAATTATTAAGAGCCCACTCACTGTATGCGCATAATACGAGTGTATCAAAATTTTTATACCTTAAATAGTAACTAAATTTGTATCATACAATTTTTAATGCAATTGGTTGAGTCAAACTTTATTAATTTGCTATTAGAAGGCAAGGAGAAGTAAATTACATATCGCTGGCTTAAAATGCCAATTCTCTGAGTCCACTTTTTTAGAAATTGAGATTTTAATGCAGTAATGCACAATTAGTAAAAATAAATTGATTACTAAAAAATATTACAGTTATCTCGTTTTTTGTTGCTATTTTGTAGGGATGAGCAAAAGCGCATAGTCCAATTTATCAGAAGACAAGTAGTAATTAAAAAAAAAAAAAAAAACAAAAAACCCGACTGCGACCAACTTTGAACCGTTAAATTTCATTCGAAATGAAAAATCATAAGAGAAACCTAAAAATGATTTTTAAATATCTGTCAATTGATATCCATTTTGATATAATTCTCCAACTCTTTATTTTCTTCGTATTGGTATTCTAGAAATTTCATCACTTCAACTTACTCTTTCGATGGATGTTCCATTGCCGCTATCTATGGGGCCACAAGTATTATTCTCAGCAGTAGCAATATTTTCGAGGGACTTTTCAATCCCTTGAGGCTTTACCATACACAAAATAACAAAGTTCAATGTATTCCGCATACACAATTGAACGACCATGGCCAAAAAGGCACAAATAGTGTAAGTAAATCTTGCCGAGCCCCATAAAGGGGGTCGAGCTTTGCTCACTTCACCAGCAGGTTCAGCAATACCATCGAATTTTGCAGCCATTTAGAAGTTAAAAAAATCAAACAAAACAATTAAAACATTTTTTTTTTTGCACACAATCAAACTGAAGCACAACAAATACATGCATATGTATGTATGGTAATTTTAAATTTTATTAAAAATAATCTTGTTTTAATTCAATTTCTTGTTATTAATTTTCTTTGATTTATGTAAATCTTAGGATTCATTTAAGTTTTGTTGTTTAAAGTCTCAAATTCTCTGGCGCACTAATTGAACAGAAGCTCAAGTAGTTGACAGAAGATGAGGAAATATTTTTTAAATGTATTTGTTGTTGTTGTGCTGATATTGATGAGTTGAACCGTTACAAGTTACAAAAGTAAAACAAAACATTAAAATGAGCAACAACAACAACTAAAACCACATGTACATTAGTTGAGTTCGTAGAAGGCATATTAATAACAATAATATGTAATAACAAAAACAATTAATTTATACAAAAATATATTTAAATTTCATTTACATTTTAAACAAAACTAAATTCAATTTTGTCACGATTCTTACATACTTTTTGTAGTTCTAATTGTTGCAATACACAGCTCAACTAGCTATTTAAAAATTCATAATTCACCATTATTCCATGTCTAGGTTGTTGTTATCAATGTAATTTTTGGGGACTTAGAATATCTTATGTTGTGCTTTAAATCAAGTCTAAGAACCTAATTGATCTTTGAAATATTTGCTAGTGTTTTGTTGTGTTTAAAATAGTGATGAGCGATATCGTGATTTTTTAATAATGTTGCTCCTTGTGAACATGATTTCTAAATCGCTGCTCTTTTAAACTGTGACTGTGGTCACAGTTTAGCAGTATTTTGTTTGTAGCAGTTCAGTTATTTTGAGAAAATCTAATAAGAAGAGCAGCAGTGAAATTAAACAGTGACTGTGATCACGGTTTAACACATTTCAGCTCTTTTGCTTTAAAAGTATTTATTAGTATTGGTGATTTGATAAATACTAATAAGAAGAGCAGCAAGAACAAGCAGTTAGCAATCAACCCCGTTCAAATATTGAGAATAAATAAAAAAATATATAAGAGACAGAGAGACAATAAAATTGCAAATATAAAAATGTGAGTTGTAGACAGTGTGCACACTTAATTTTTTTTAAATTCGGTAGATTCGACAAAAAAAAAATCGGTAGATTTTAATGAAATTCGGTAGAAATTTTTTTTTATTCAGAGAAACATAAAAATAACAATTCAAAGAAACATAAAAAATAACAAAGGACCAAACCCACGATGTCGACAACGTTCGACTTGTCGCACACTTACATTCAAAACAAAAACAAATTTTAACATTTTGTTGTTTCAAATGTAAGTGTGCGACAAGTCGAACGTTGTCGATATCGTGGGTCAGGCCCAAAATATATGTACTTATATATAAAGGGTAAGTGCAAGGAGTATCAAACTAAACAGGTTCCAAAAGCGCATTTAAAACTTCAGATGTGATTGGAAATTAAACTGCCATAAACAATGAAGCATTTCCAATAAAAAAAGTGTCATCCCCAGTTATTTGCCCTTACCCTTTATATAGATGTGCTATGCATACATAAAATAATATGCATAAATAACAGGAATTAAGTTTTTGTACATAGGTTTTATAAAGCTACTAAAATAACTTTTATTTGACAAACATTTGTAACTAAAAAGATTTTATATATGTAAGATCCATTTATGAATTTAAACTTTTGTGCAAAAATTATTAAATCATTGGTAGGAATAAATATTTCATCCCCAAGGCACAATTCTTTGGCATATATTAGGTTACTTATAGTTTCTGTTTTTAACCGATTTCTTTGTTCTGTTGTAATGATTTTTATGACAGAAAATGACCGCTCTGCGGCCGCACTGCTATGTGACAAAATAGGCTACACATATATCGACTTAAATTACTAAATAACAATATTCGGTAGATTTCAGGCCTTGTTCGGTAGAATTGGTAGATTGTTAAATTCACAAACATATTCGGTAGAATCTACCGAATATCGGTAGAAGTGTGCACACTGGTTGTACATAGTTGCCAGAAAAGATGATTTGATACGATTTGACGATTTTTTTTCTTGACAAAAGCTGAAGGTATAAAAAAAAAATTAATGTGGTAGCTTTATTTATTTTAAAGTAAGCATGCAAGAACAATCACAGTTCGTATGAAAGAACTACATTTTCAAAACCTGTTACTGGATAAATTCAATCACAGTTGTGATATGTGATTTTTCAATCGCTGTGAAAAAGTAACAGGTTTCGAAATATCGCTCAACACTAGTTTAAAAGCCAACATTATTGTATGCATTTCTAATAGGGCTTCTGTTTCGTATACAAGACACTGTGGGTCTGATCCTGAAAATGATGGTAAAAATCCCAAATATGGTTAACAACTAATGCACCCATTGGCGTAGCTACAAATTTTTTCTAGGGGGTGGGGGGCATTATGACTGGTGCTTTTCATGAGTAATAATAAAATAAATAATTACATGAAATTTTTAATAATTCTATGGGGGCAACAGCAATTCCTTGGGGGGGGGGGGTGGGGCAATGCAACCCACAGAATGACCTTTGTACATCTATGGGTCCACCTGCAATATACTTAATATTTTGCGATATGTGATCTTGTAATGATTTCAAAAATATGTTGTTGTTATTTGTTGTCATGTGCTAGTCTTGCAATGTACTGACAATACTTTTTATGGCAACGATGTCAAACAAAAATTTGTTGTATGAAATTTTTACCACATTTTACTGACAATATTTAAAGATCTGACAACCGTCAGTACATATGTAGCTTTAGCTAAATAAAAACAAATTTCATGTGTTAAATAACAATGCAATAAAATTATATTATATTTTGGAGTAAAATTTGCCACAAATGCATACGGACATTTCTACGACAAATTCCGCTGTTTTGTCACGTGCGACAGCAAGTAATTAAGCTTAAGTAATGACTCGATTTTTCTTAAAATTTTACCCAATGTAGATCTTCTGACAAATATATAAAGAAGTAAAAAAAGTTCAGTTTTCTACACGCTACAAAAAGTTGACATTCCTTTGGAAATGCCTATATTTCAAAACGTTTCCATTATTTCATGTGCAAAAACAATACAAAAACAAATTGACCAATCGTTCTCATTTTTTTGTTTGGCTTTTGTTTCACTCACTTCAAAAATTTTGTTTCGTTTATTTTTGTACTCTGCTTTTAACTACAAAGAAATCAAAATAAAAATAAATTTATAACTGTAATAGTGTCGATTATTAACCCCCGAGTAGAAAAAGAGGTGTTATAAGTTTGTAGTGTGTGTCTGTGTGTCTGTCCGTGTTCACGTACAGGCCAAACGGCTGGACCGATTTTCATTTAGTTTTTCTGTTTGAAAGATGACTTGATCGAAAGGGTTCTTAGCTATGTTTGAAGAAAATCGGTCCAGCCGTTTACATGATATAACATCTTTTCTGTAAAAAGTCGGAGGTTTTTAAAATTTTTAATTTTTGCTATATATTATTTTTAACCCCCGACTAAAAAAAAGGGGGGTCTTATAAGTTTGTAGTGTGTATCTGTGTGTCTGTCCGTGTCCACGTAGAGGCCAAACGGCTGAACCGATTTTCATTTAGTTTTTTTAGTTTGAAAGATGACTTGCTTTCATTAACACATGAGCAACAGTATTATGTCAAGAAAAAATTATAAATTAATGTACATATTATTAAGATGTTGCAAAAATTCAATAAGATTAAAAATATCTTTTCAATGAAATGCATTTGTATAGTATACCACAATAACACAGAAATGTGTATTCTCTGAGTGACAAGGGCCAATCCCCTGCCAACGCACACAGTCTTCTGTTCTGGCGCGTACTGATAATGAATGTATAATAAAAATAAAATAAAATAAGATGTTGTACTGAATGTAAAATAATTTTCATTAATCTCCAGACTTTGTGTATGTATGTATGTATGTATGTTATTGCTAGTAAAATACAATATAAATTTCAAGAACATTAAATTAATTTCATTTATTTACAACAATTCAAAACTTTGACCACAAATGAAAAACAACTGGAAGTTTACCTATCAGCCGCTTGAAGAAGTTGTATTATGATTTTCCTTACAAAATTTGTAAAACGGAAAACAATTTGTTCACCACATCTTACATCATGACATTAGATAAATTTTTATTAAAATTGTTCAATTAACACACGTCTAGAAATTCTGACATTGCTTTGCCTTCCATGATTTTTGAAACTTGTATAAAAAACATAAGAAATGTTCAATATACGAGTTTTTGACTCTTTTTTTTAATTTCCATATGACCGTGTATCTGCGGGAAAAAGATTAATTACTGATGGTTTGAAACATGTAGTGGAACTTAAAAATTTACTGAAAAGTGAAAAAGTCAAAACCGAAATGCTGTAAAAACTGAACATTTTAAAGAAATACTGGTTTTTTGAACAAAAAACTGCACGACTGCTCAACAATAAAAAAAATTGCGGAAAACAGATAGATGTGCACACTTGGCAATGCTGCTGGTTAATTAAATCAAATGCATAGCGAATCTCCAAACCGATCACAACCTGTTATGTTATTGTGAATTAAAATAGTTCATAAAGCAAATAAAAACAGGGGCCTAATTCCCGCATTCGATTGCGAGCGAGTTATTACTCGAATGTGCGAGTTTTTTAACTTTTGGGATTTTCGCATTCGGTTTCGAGTAACACATATTGAAATTTCTAATGACAGCATTCGATAACGTGCATACATTCGAATGCAACCGTTCGTTTTTTTACTCGCAAGCAAAAAGGCATTCGAAATCATTTTTAACATAGAAAAAACGAAGAAATAGAAAATGTATGTTCAATATTTTACTTATTTATTTAAAAATGAATGAATGCACAAATGTTCGTATAAAAAAATACAAATTAAAAAATTTCTACTTGACTTGAAATATAACAAAACACACTGGCTTGGCAAATACATAATGTTTTGCCCAAGAGTTGTCTCGGGGAAAATAAAAAAAAATCAACCAACTCTGGGAGCACCTAAATAACAAATTAAATGCTTCTGGTCAAGCGATAAAAAAATCGAACATGTGGCTAGTGCTCTATTCTCTAACTTTACACTAATTCATTATTATTAAGTTATTAATAAAATTAAAATGAAAATAACATTTATGTATTCGTTTCTTTTTTCTGCATATACGTGTGTATGTACGTACATACATATGTTTTTGCATACATACATATATACAAACATATGCTTTTGCTTACAATTTATTCAGTGTTGTGAAATGAATTTATATATAAATATATTTGCCTTTTTCCAACACTAAAACCAAAACTCGATTCGCTTGGTAGCGAGTGACATCATCAGAAAATTTCTTGCCATCGGAATTAATTTCTATTCGAATGCAATTCCGATCACGAGTGCAGGAATTAGGCCCCAGTATTTATAGCAACTGTTCAGTAAAATGAAAATTGCCCAAAATAACAGTTTTCTAACGGTTGATTGTGCAAGAGCAGGCCAACAAATGTTCGTGTATCAGTGTTTTAGAAATTTTCGTCTGGGTTTTATTCAAAAGGACTTAAAACACATCACATTGCACATTAGACTGCAATTTGTTAAAAATAAAATACACATCCATCGCTCATTTACTAAAAAACGACCTTATAACTCAAATGAAGGGAATTTTTGAGTTAATTATGTAGAATTAATCCTATATCTATTGCATAATGCATTTTAATTTAATTTTTATAAAAATGTGAAATATTATTTGAATTATTCAGGCAATTTCAGTTCTTCTCTGGATGCGAACCAAGTCGCGGGAAGATACATTAAAGCTTTAGTATATTTATTATATTTAGAATTTACATTCTATACAAGAAACTTTTTTGAATGAATGTGAATAAATAACCAGTATATTTTTATTTTATTTGTTGGACCCACAAATTAAATTGATTAAATAAAGCATACAATTTGCTTGGTCCTCATATGTCAGCAGGTATTACTTACTCTCCTTTTGCTATTACTTGACATGAAATAGTAGATCATAGATTTGGTTAATGGCTTTTATGTTTTTTTGTTAGAACGTAATGAAAATTAATAGTGCATAGTGTCACCGTCGCCCAGTTAGTCCATTTATAAATATTGTATCTAAAAATAGTGCTGGTGTAAAAAAGCATACGTTTAATGAAATAATCATTCAATCTTTTTGTATTACGTTTTATTTATTATTTTTTTTATTTTTATAAATGCTACAGGCAAAGAAAAATGCTACGAATAGTGGTGTAAAGTTTAATTACGTGGCCTCATTATGAGGTTATAGTTGCAATAGCAGTTTTCGATAAAACCATTTTAGGTAGTACAAATTTTTTTTCGTTGTACATATATTTTATAAAGCAATATTGTCAACGCTGTTTTTGGTTTGTAGCCATACAAAATAGAAATTAGTACAATTTGAAGCTGAAAAAAAGTTAGCCAATGTAGCAATGGTAAAGTAAGAAAATAAAAAACATGTTGATTATTGAGTTCTTGTTTCAACTTTGTTATTTGTTGTTGAGCTTCTCATTTGTTTAAATGAAAGTTTATAACATAATAACTCTAGTTGTTCTAAGAAACTTTGGGTAAAGCTTCCCTGATGATCTGCATTAGCAACAGTGAAATGCGCATAGGGTCCAGCTAAACTCGTCAATAATCAATTTAAATGTATTTTAAATAAAAAAAAAAAAAATATTTTACTAAATAAGTAAAATATTAATTTGGGATTATTAGTGCATTTAAAAATTTTAAACTTAAATTGTAACAATTCCCATAAAAACCACTAATTAAAAATTAGTTTAATTTGACTACAACGACAAATTTAGCATGTACAGCTACCTGTAGCCTATTGCCTTGTTGCCATCAAATTAATAATTCTCATACAAACATGTGTATTCTATCCTTGACATTTTTTAGTCGGTAGCTTGCTGTAGTAAATGTGTTTAATGCTTCATTTCTTGTTTCAAATTTAGACATAACATAAAAAATTAATAATAAAATTAATTAAACTTTTTTTTATTTGAGACATCGTTTTTTATTTTCAAATAAGTTCCTCAAAATGAATCACCTATTCTTCGTCCTTTTTTTGTAATTATTTACGCAATAGTTTTTTCATTATTGTTGATTTTTATAACTTTGGTGTTTACATGTATGCTTATAAATAATATATTAAATTATTAAACCGTTGTGTTCATTGGGCACATATGAATGAGTCCATTTATTTATAAAAAGGGAAGTTATATATGTACATACATACATATGTATATCAATAAAATAAATGCTATGCTGAAAATACATTGCACTTGTTTCTCTAAAGGAAATATTTGCAGTTTTCAGTTTTTACAAAAAAAAACAAGCATTTGAATTTGTAAACTTTGAATTTGTAAACGTTTAGAGGAACAAATGACATATTATAATTGAGAATTGAAAGGCTCTTCACTGGAGCAATAAAGAAGGTATTTCAATGCGGATGATGCGACTATATATGTATTTCATTAGTTAAATAAAGCAGTTTCTCACATAAATGTAACTTTTTTCACACCAGAAGGGCAATACTGTAATTCAAAAAGAAAGAAACATTTTTGAATTTACATGTTAGAATAACAAAAATTAAAAATTTTAAAAATCCCCGAACATATGTAGAAAGGGTGCGATATCTTCTAAGCGGCTGGACCGATTTTTTTTTCAAACATAGCTAAGAAACTCTCGATCAAATAGCTTTTTGAACAGGAAAAACTAAACCAAAATCGGTTCAGCCGTTTGGCCTGTACGTGTACTCGTACAGACACACAGATAAACAGAAACACAAATACACAAACACACACTACAAGCTTATAACACCCCTTTTTTAGACGGGGGTTAAAAAGGATTTTGATTCATTTTAAATTACTTTATTAGACCTCCAGACAAAAAAATGCTAAATTTTGCATTTGTCCCAATTAAATGTTTTTTCCTTTCTTTAACAACTAATTTGGATAATCGTAAATAATACACATTTGTTTACAATTTAATGTATTCTTGTAATTTATTTCCGTAACTTTTTCTAAGAATTATATAACGGGTGTTTTTTTTAGAGGTATAGAACGTTGAATTGAAATAAAACACAAGAAAATCGTTTTAATGTCCATCAATTTGGCTTTATTGGAAGGATAATTTTATGCCATTAATGTTTAAATATGATTTCGGGCATGTGGCCGCCGCGGCTGGCTCGAATAAAGCCAATTCTACAGGTCCAATTTTCAACCACTTTTTCGAGCATATGGGGCCGTATGTTGTCAATAACGCCACGAATGTTGGCTTCCAAGTCCCCTAACGTTTCTGGTTTGTTGGCGTAGACGAGCGACTTCACATATCTCCAAAGAAAATAATCCAATGGTGTCAAATCACACGATCTTGGTGGTCAATTGACAGGTCCATTCCGCGAAATTATGCGCTCATTGAATGTTTCCTTCAATAAATCGATTGTGACGTGCGCTGTGTGGCATGTAGCGCCGTCTTGTTGGAACCACAACTCATCCACATTCATGCCATCCAATTCGGGAACAAAATAGTCGGTTATCATGGCTCTATACCGGTCTCCATTAACGGTAACTGACTCTCCAGCATTATTTCGGAAGAAGTATGGCCCAATGACTCCACCATCCCATAGAGCACACCAAACAGTCAGTTTTTGTGGATGTAATGGCGTCTCAAGGGTCTCATGTGGATTCTCTTCACTCCAAATGCGGCAATTTTGCTTGTTGACGTAGCCATTCAACCAAAAATGAGCCTCATCACTGAACAAAATTTTGCGATGAAAATCAGCATCGAGATCAATCTCATTTTCGGCCCATACACAAAATCACGACGCATTGCATGGTCTCGCGGCTTTAATTCTTGCACAAGCTGGATCTTGTAAGGTCGCAAGCCAAGATCTTTGCGCAAAATCTTCCATAAAGTTGATGTACAAAGCTCCAATTGCTGTGCACGGTGGCGAATCGATTCATTCGGGTCCTCTTCAACACTTTGCTCTACAGCGGCAATTGTTTCTTCGGTGCGCACTGTTCGACGTCTCTGCGGATGCGTATTATATCACATAGAGTAAACGTAGTGCGAAAACGATCCATAGTTAACCGAATTAATTGCTCTGATGGACGATTATGTCGACCATAAAATGGACGGAGCTTGCGGTAAACTTCGCGAACTGAACCATTATTTTCGAAATAAATTTGTACGATTTGCAAGCGTTGTTCTTTTGTCAACCTGTTCATGATGAAATGGCAAACCAAACTAAATATTAATCACTTGACAGCTGATAAAATGGCCGCCAGTTAAAAAAGTGATGCCAACTTAAAGTTCTATACCTCAATAAAAAACACCCATTATTTACATTTCAAAGTTTTTTTTTCATACATATACATACATACATGTGTAGATATCGAGCCTTTGGTGCAAGAGAGTCATAATGCGAAAAAAACTTGTTTAACAGAAAATTAGTTAAAAGTTTTGAATTTAATAACAATTTAATGGTAAAATAAACTATATGGCTTAATTATGGATGGCAAACGAATTTTAGTTGCGTTGCCAGTAGCTAAAATGCAAACAGCTGTTAGTTTAAGTTTTCAAATAGCAATAAAATGGCAACGATACATTTGTAGTTGATGCATAGTTTTTAAAGCAAAAAGATTTTAAACTTAAAAAAATAAAAATTATATTAAGTAAAGTGTTCCTTCTTTGGGAAGGCGAAAGAAAATATGCTTTAAATAAATAAACAAGTAGAAATTAAAAAAAAAATCAGAAACCCCGACTGCGACCGACTTTGAACCGTTAAATATCCTACCTAAATGGTCATTCGAAATGAAAAGTTACAACGGAAACTTATTTTCAAATACCTGTCGAATGATACCCATTTTGATATAGTTTACCGACTTTTTTTTCGTATTTACAAAACGGCGTCTATTCGCCGCCATATTGAGTTTTGACTACTGTCATATCTTTAGTGTAAGTTAGGTTAGGTTAGCAGGCTGCTGGTGAAGAAATGAAAAATATAGGGATCCAGGGTGAGCTTTAGTGTAAGAATCATCAAAATCGATCCATGCGCTCGGTTTATATAGCAGTGTTGCCAGTTTTTTTCTAGAACTTATCCCCAAATTGATTTGTGATCCCCGAAAATCCCCAAATTGAGTTTTTTTATTCAAATTTTTTGTTTTGTGAAAAATATAAAAATTTTTAATTTTATTTAAAAATTAATGACAAAAATAACATATTTATTCAATAAAATTCATTTATATCGATAGCTATATTTACATTCATATTAATTTAATTTGTACTTATAAAACTTGAAAAGAAAAAACAACACATAGTTTAATATACACAAGTATAAAAAAATTTTAACCAAAGCTTACCATTTCAAATATTTCAAAATCGAAATCTTCCGATTCATCAGCCTCGGAAATTTTGTTGTACATAGTACTTGTATTAAAAAGCTTTAGCATTTCAGCAGAAGGATTAATTTGTCACAACAAATGGAATTATTTTTAAAGTGTGTATATTCTAAGAAGTGCTTCCAACAAGTCATATTTCATTTTGTTACGTATTATTGTTTTGGTAGTGTTCATTATATTGGTTAATCTGCCTTGATACTTCTTCTTTATTACCTATAGAATTCATTCACTATGAATAGAAACACACATTTTTAGACTTGCCAGACACACATTTCTGAGCTCAAAGATCATTCTTGTTACCATCAGTTAAAAAAAAATCCCAAACAATCCCCTTAATTTTTGTTATCATCCAAAACTAATCCCCAGATCCCCAACACGAAATTTTCATCCCCAATCTCGAAAAAATCCCCGATTTGGGGACAAATCCCCTAAACTGACAACACTGTCATATAGTGCCGTATATATAGTGCGTCGCGCAGTCGGGTAAACGATATAAACGATTAATACTGTAATATTAACCAATAAATTAATTTCTTGAGTTACGACTCTCTTGCAGCAAAGACTCAATATCTGTATGTATGTATGCGATTATACTCGTATTTACATACATACAAATGTATGAAAATTGTCTATATATACTTTTACTTTCGATTTAGCTCTTACTCGCCCATAAGTGATCAATTATTTAATGTCACTGCATGCTTGAACAGTCTGTCTGAATACCTGACTTTTATGTTTGTTTTCAAATAAATATTTCAAGTTTGACGAGTATTTTAATGGAACACTTAAATAATTCCTTATAGTGAGTTCATTATTAATCAAGTTTTCTTGGAAATCTGATTTTGTCAAAGAGATAGGGAACCAGTTACAACCAGTAACACTATTTTCCCGCCAACACTGATTTCATCTATTGTAGTTTAAGCACATTTCAAATTTTTCCCTTCTAAATTCGAACACATACTATTATTTTGTAATCGTATTTTCTAGATTTCATCTTAAACAGACGTAGCATGTGTTTTAACATCCGAACTCACAAGAAAACATGTCGAAGCCAAAGCATAGACGATTGTTTTGTACTTTGAGATAGTATCCTCTGTCCAGTACATAAATATAGATGTGGCCAATTTGCATTGTGCCTAATACTTTCACATGTTTCACGACTGTATAAGTGTAAAAGTTAAAAATAATAATTAAAAAGCAACATTTGTTGGAAACCAAAAAAGTCAACAAATATAAATCCCATAAGTAAATTCTATAATTCATACAGATGTTGGGAATAAATGAACAGTTGCGTTATTTATATTTCACATATCGTCGCTGTTTTAACTAACTGACCTAACTAACTAACATTTTATAAATTTAACAGGAGAGCAGCTTTTATGGTTGTTTTATACATTCTTTCTTATGGCTGCGCCGGAAATCTTTTTACTTATATAGGCACAAAAGTATTGCTTAAAGTCATGAAAATTGTAGACAATGTGTATTATGACTTATAAAGTCTAGTAGAGGACTTAACTCATTTTTCAAAAATATGACAGTTAGGTCAGTTAGTTAAAATAGCGACGATATGTGTGTACATATGTTTATAAATGTAATTGTACATTTGTATGTACATATGTACCTGCAGTAGGGTGATCCAATATTTTTTGATAGAAACCGCATCGCAAAAATTAATCTATAGGAAATTTAAAGGAAATTTTCGTAAATCAAATCATATTTCTGATGGCGACAAAAGAAAATTATAAGGGGTACTTTTCAAATATTTATAAAACTTTAACACTTTTTAACTGGTGGCGGCCATTTTGTCAACTGATTTATGTTTAGTTTGGTTTAGGATTTTAACATGAGCAGACTGACGCCTGAACAACGCTTGCAAATTGTACAAATTTATTATGCTAATTATGGTTCTGTTCGAAATACGTATCGCGAACTACGTCCATTTTACGATCAACATAATCGTCCATCAGAGCAATTCATTCGATTAACTATGGAGCGTTTTCGCACTACGTTTACTCTAAATGATAATACGCAATCACAGAGATGTCGTACAGTTCGCAAATAAGAAGTCATTGCTGCTCTATAGCATAACGTTGTTAAGGTCCAATCAGACTTGCCATAACCATAACCATGGAAAACAGTTGTAAGTACCAAACTTATGAGTAACACTATATTTGATTATAGGTGACTCGCCATAACGCCATAGCCATTACTAGAGATGTACAAATGTCGTGATTTTATCGTGTCACGCGTGATTCACGTGATTCGTGATCAAATGTTATAACTAATCACGCGTGAGTGCGTGATCGTGCGTGAGCTTTTTTTAATAATCACGCACGAATTCTTACGCTCTCACGAGATAACATTCCTGCATAGGTACATATGTAAATGTATTCAATCATTTGAAATAAATTATTTTATAATAATAAATGCATATATGTATGTATAGTAATATGAATGGTAGTATAAGCTTACAAACATAATGAATACCCCCAAACAAAATGTTTCGACTTTTTCTGAAAATGTTTCAGACTTGTCGTACCGAATTCGTTAAGACATTTCGATAGTTTCTCTGAACAATTTGTTTTAAACATTAACCCCATGTTTGTGTAAGACGTTTGAGTTAGAAATATTAGCGTTTTTGTAATAGATTAAAGAAAAGTTGTACAAGTTTCCTTTAGTCTATTACAAAAACGCCAAGATTTTTAACTCAAACGTTTTACACAAACAGGGGGTAAAACTTTGATTTTTGAGTACATAAGTAAAAGTCTGTGCAAATTTTTTTAAAATAAATATGTATATGTTGATAAAAAAAAGATTGTAACAAATATTAAAAAACGTGAGCAAATTATTTCGACAATAGCAGTAACATAACGGTGAAGCAAGCGGTGATCTGCTATAAAAGAAAAAAAAACGTACCTAGATGTCGTTACGAATTCGTACCGACTTATCGTAATGAATTCGTACCGACATATCGTTACGAATTCTTTACGAATTCGGAGCATTTTGTTTATGTATACATACAGCTTTTGTATGTATGTATGTTTCTTAGATACCCTGTAGGAAGTATCAATTGAGAAACACTACTGATTCAACAGTGTCTTTGTTAACAATACTACTGACGAATTGTACCACAGAAAATGTTTTTTGCTTTAGGGGCCGTCCACATATTACGTAACACTGTAGGGGGGGAGGGGTGGGGTTCGAGTTTTGTTATGATTTGTTATGGTGGCGGTGGGGGAGTCTTTGAAAATGTTACGTAACAGAAAATTTTTTAGTAATTTGTATGTTTTCTCATTTAATATGCTTTTCTCATTTATTTGAGTATCATTTATTTAATTGATCATACGTCTTACCTTCACATTTATATTATGTATGTATACATACATACATGTGCGGAATGTCAATTTTTGATATACGAGAATTCGAATTCGAATATTTAAAATGATATCCGCGAACACGAATATTTAAAACGATATAAAATTAACTTTGCTTTATTTTAATTTACATTGTAAATTTTACAAAAACACGAGCATACATATATACATATATATGTATATATGTATATGTAAGAACCTATTTTTGAACCCAAAAAACATAAAAATTATATTATACATTTACTTTTTCGTGAGCGTGCGTGATCGTGATAAGTTGTAAACCACTCGTGCGTGATTAAAAATATTTTGTTCGTGAGCTGCGTGATCGTGAAAATGTTCAAAATCATTCGTGCGTGAAAGTGCGTGAGTAAAATATTTTTCAGCGTGAGCGTGCGTGTCGTGAGTCAGAAAACACTCACGTGCACATCTCTAGCCATTACCATAGAAAACAATTAAATTTTGGTTGGGTTATGGCTATGGCACGTTTAATTTAAGCTATAGACACATTCTCCCGTTATCGTGCACTGCCGTTAGTAAAAATTAACTGATAATCTCACCTTAACATGAACCTGGAAAAATTATACAGAAAATAAGAAGAAATGACAAAAGTTTTTTTTAATGAACTTCCGAGATAATACGCGAATGTGACCGAAAACAACAAGGTAGTGCCTAAAACAGATTTTTTCCCACTAAGTGCGCAAGTTATTCACATTCTCATTAATTCTCAATTGTTAAATTTGTTTGTCTCAAAAAAAACTAGTTTTCAAATAAAGGAAGGAAAAAATAATAATAAACAGCCTGTTGTTAGCTGAATTTCGGTAATAATCATTTTACGAGTACGAAAAGTAAAGAAAAAGTAAAGAGACTACAATTACGAAACGGAAATGAGTTGGTAGAACTAAAAACAGCAGTAAAAGCAAAGAAAACTGAGGTGTGCAATTTCAGCACTATTTGTAAAAAAGTAAACTCGAGATGCTTTGAATAATTTCTTAAAAAAAAGGTTATGGAAAATTTAAAAACTCCTGGGCTATGCTAAATTGCCCGTGTAATTAATCTAGTACATTCGGATTGCTAAAAAAAACATATAGTATGTATGTAATGTTCTAAATATCAATTAAATTAATAGACTTCAAACTCTCCAGAGTAAAGCATTAAACACATTCACCCCAGCAGACTACCGACTTCAAAATGTCAAGGATAGAAATCAAATGTTTATATAAGAATGATTATTTTGATGAAAGCAAGGCAACATTGTGACATATGTTGTCCATGCTAACTTATTCGTTGTAATTTAGTGAAACTACCCAGCAAAAAATTTCAAAAAAGGTAATCGAGTTCGGAATTAAGCATTTTTTGTGGAAGCTCTTCCCTACTGGATTACCAAGTTAATGATTTTAACAAGACGTGAGACTTAAATAATCGAAGTACTTACTTTTTTTATTTGGGAACTTGTTCACGTAATCTATTTAATCTAAAAAAAAAAAATCTCTTCATTTAGCAATTCTAAATTTTAGAAGTAATGAAATTTGGCAATCAGAAAAGTTAGTCATTATATGGCAAGTAGTTCTAATGGTTATGTGTAATTTTTTTCTGGGTAATCTCAATTTTTGTGGGCGACAATAAGCAAATATGGTGCTGCCAGTATAATGCAAAATATGGAATGAATGGCAGCTTAAAATTATTGCATATTATTTAATAGAAAGAACATTCCTAAATTCATGTAAAGAATAAATTGCTTGAAGATTACTAAATTTTTGATCAAAACAAAATACATGTTTCGACAAAACTTTGGAGATATAGGAGGAGGGGTAAATGGTACCCAACATTATTTTTCCTATATCAGCCAAACAACAATAGTGAGGCGCACTAAATTTGATGTGGATAACTCTTAGGACTTAGAAACTACATGTTCCAACAAAATCTTGTTGGTAAAGCGGGAGGGGGGCACCTCCCATTGAGAGTGATTATTAATTAATTATTGTTAATTATTGTTTTTATATAAGAAATACCAAAGCAGGAATTAAATGCATATAAACGGTGCTTTACCAATAAAACAAGCAACAATTGCCTGCCATTGACTAACTTCGACTACGAATTATATAAAAGTAGATGTTTTAACAACATTAAGAAAGTTAGCTAATGTCACATTCAATAGTTTTTTAATCATTATTATACATAAATACAATCAGGATCACGCGTAACTCACGCGTGGCTTACACGTGACTAATGCGTGACTTACCTATAGAAAATCGCGGCATTTGCATATCTCTAATAAAAATGCATAAAACAATGACAAAAACAACAACAATAAAAGTGTTAGCAGAAGTCACTGAGAGCTTATTACTTTTTCAAAATTACTTGAATTAAATAAGATTTAATTACGCAAAGTTTTTAGTTTTTTTTGTGCTAATTTTTCCAGTTTTCTCTCACAATTTTCAACTTTAACGCGTCATTACAAAAGCACCGTTACCTATATGACATTTATTTTTTTCATAGGTCGAGTTTACATCTGTGTGCCATGTGCCAAAAAAAGTGTAACTACTAATTACTAATGAAAAGCTGTTTTATTCAGACACGTATTTATTAAGTTAAATAGTTTCAAACATTACTAATAGACAATTTTGTAGAATCCAACATGATTGGAAACTGTTTAAATCAATAAATATATGTCTGAATCAAAAAGTTTTTCATTAGTAATTAGTGGTTACGCTTTTTTTTTGCACATGACACTCAAATGTAAACTCAGCCATAGTGATGTAGAATTTTGTGCATTTTAAGCGAATACTTTTAGTTTTCACAGTACTTTAATTTTTTTTATTAAATCGCGCACAGAAAAAAATAGACAAGAATTATTTTCAACAAAACCATATTATTGAATAAAATTTTTAATTTCAATAATATTTGTCATTAATTTAAATATTGTATTTATCAATACCGCGCATTTCAAAAATTCATTTCATTTAATTTGTCTGTGTTGGTGTTTATCTTGCTTGTTGATTGATACAACGCGTTCATGTGCTATTGTTGTTGTTTATTTTGATTGGTCGTGTTGCAAGATCCTGGCTTGTTTTTTTACTCAACAAAGTTATATTTAGATTATATCAACACAATGCGCACATGTAGAAGAAACATAAGAAAACATGTTTTGCGTGTATTCATTATTTGCGTATCCAATAACGATTTGCTCTTTAGGTGAGTGGTAAGTAGGTTAGTCCCATATCGCGAAAATGTCAATAATAAGATTGTACTGACTTACTATTGACGATATCACCACACTGTGGGAAATGGCCGTAGTAAAACTGCACTGATTCACTATAGACGCTGCCACCACCGTATCGATACATTGGAAACAGATAGTCACTAGTAAATTTTAGCAGTTCTAATGATAATGAAACTGCATATTTTGCTCACATTTGCTGTTTTAATAAAAATAGGGAATTAATGCATATAAAAAATATAAAAAGAAAGTATTTAATTCATCCTTTCGTCCAGCAAGTAAGGATTTTGTTTGCCATTTCTATTATATATAAATGAAAAATTCAATGTTTCGTCGAATTAGTAAAATTTGTCTTTTGCAATTTCTTTTTGTTTGGTTCTTTAAATTTTTTTCAACGCACTTATATTTGCCTTTTAAATTGATCTCGTAAACTAATATTTATAAAAATTTCAATTTTGCTAGACGCCACTTAAATTTTCAACAAACCATTAAGAAGCTTAGTTTTGTGTATCTGACAAAATATTTTGTACGCATCAAAAGCAATGTTAATATGTAGACGCTCTATTGACAATGTCACCAAAATAGTCGAAAAGAGTGTTGACTTGGGGACACTTAACCCCACGCTTCCTTCAGAGATGTGACAATCATTCACACACACACACACAAACACAATTATCACTGAAAATAAAATTTCAGTCAACAACTTTTTTCTTTGATTCATTAAATTACTTTATTGACTTTATTTTCGATAAACGTGCACACAATTTTATTTATCAATAATGCAAAAATCGTCATCACAGAAAATTCAAAAGACTTTTTTATTAAATCAACGATTTTCGTATTCAAATATCAAAATCATTTTTTTCTGTGTGAAATCGCCGCCTTTGGCTCCTATGTGCGCCGTCTCCAAAGTAATTAAGTAGCTGGCTATAAAGCCACAATTGCCACTACCGCATTTGCTGAAGCTCAAGAATATTCGTACGTTTGGACAAATAAATCGATTTAGTAAAAACGAAAACTTTTTGTTCTTATTCTTTTAAAAAAAGGTTGTCCACCTTCGCCCCTCAAGGAAAGCAAAAGTACGTCCACACGAAAGAGAGTTGTTCACATGTACAATATCCGACATTAGCGGTTGTTCCATTTTAATGGCATTTGACAAAATTTATTTATACCATGTTATTCTTTATACATAGTTTTTTTTTTAATATAATACGGTGATTTTAACATGCACGTATTATTCCATATGACAAATACAAGTGTCGTTTGAATACTCTTAGGAAATGATAAAATATATTTTTGTTCTACATTTTTATTTAACTAGTAACCTTAATAGAAAAAGAAAATTGTTGCTTTTATCCAACTAAATATTTATAAAAATACACATACACATGCACACTTGGGGTATATTTTTAGAAGGTGGAGCGCTAGAGTAGAAAAAATACTGAAAGATATTATGAACGTACTAGGTGGGCCAAAAAGTCTGTGACTTTTTAAAAGAAACATAGGTTTTGTGATTAAAAAAAAATCATTTCATTTTGCAACGTCAGATAGAACGTATCCTCTCTATTCCGGGGGCAATTTCTTCAGATTTGAAAACAATAAATTGTTACATGAAGTTAAATCCGGAACAATGTTTTGGTGCAAAAGAACTTTTCTTTGCCGTTTTTTCTTCGTTTTATCCTTTTAAAGATAGTTGATGTGCATTATACCACTATACGGTCGCCACAACTTTTATGGCTGACAAAACCACCTTGGACTTCTTTGTCGCCGATTCGCCACGAAAAACTAACTATTTGACTGCTATTAGGCGTCAAAAAGTAGCACAAAAACTCGTCCATTGTAATTTTCTGTATTGTACGTGCGAGTGTGTGCATGCGTATCAAGCAGCAAGCATCACAAATTCCTCCGTCATGAAGTACTTTCTTCTTTACCCCTCTTTATCTGCAATAGCTGAAAAAAATTTCTAGCAAACAGTGTTGTTTAACGTTTTTTTAGAAGATTTCGCTGTAGTAAAGCATTGAAAAATCCCTCGTGTCTTAAAAGTTCTTGTAAGTGGTCTTGTGCAGGGGTCCTTAGATATGTATGGTAAATATTTATGTATGTATGTATGAACATGTACATATTTTGACATAAAAAAATTAAGTCAAAAGAATAATGCATAGACTACCAAATATTTATATAAATGTATATGCATGCAAGTACCCAACGGGAAAACTCACAAGACCTTTTTAATTCAGAACTTATTAAAGGTCTGCCTAGGAATTTTTTGATTCAGTTACTATTCCTACCTAACTGCTAAAGAATAATTTATAGAAGGCCTCGACTCTTTTGTATGGAATGTAAAATACAAAGTCCAAATTCTCTCCTATGAGAAGGGAGAAGACAAGGAGTAAAATGTTTTGCTTTATTTTTTTAACAAAGCAAAATCTATTAATTTGAATGCCTTTCAGAATCGCTGGCGGAAGAATCGAGAGCGAAAGGCCTGCTGCGCAGTGAAAACGTGTTTAAAAACAAGTAAGAGTGCTATGTTCGGCTGTGCCGAATCTTATATACCCTTTACCAAAGTGCGTTTATGTAGTATAGAGATACATACATAAGCACATACATAAAGTATAAACAAAAAGAAAAAAATAATTTGACCTAGTTACTTTTATGTAAAAAAAAATTAATTTTCAAACCCTAAAATCATCATTTTAGATTTTTCTGATTCCTTATACCAATCTAGTAGTTCTTAAAAAAATATAGAAAGTGTGTTAAGTGAAAAAAGAAAATTAAAAAAAATGTTTTATTTATTTACTTTAATATCCAGAAAAAAAAGTTCAAAGTTTCCAGCTCTGGAGCTGTGGTTTTTATTTTTATAGTTTTCTACAAAAAACTTTTATTTCCAAAACGTAAAATATATATAATTTATAAAGGCAAAGATAAAAATTAATTAGACTTAGTTACTTCTATATATCACAAAAAGTGTAACTTTTCCAACCCTGAAATCATCCTTTTTGATGTTTCTGATTTCTTGCACCAATATTTTTCTTTTAAGAATATAAGATATGTTTAATTTATAAAGAAAGGGAAAAATTTATTTTAGTAAGTTGCCTTTGTCCAAAAAAATTAAAGTTTTCCAACCCTGGAATCGTGTTTTTAACTTTTTAACTGTTTTTTTTTATTTGAAATACTTATTTTATTCGTACTCAATCATAAAATAATTTTATTTAATAAAAAAAATAAGAATTAGTTTTCGGTAGTTAATTTTTTATATCACAAAGAGTGTAAGTTTAACAACCCTGGAATCCTCCTTTTTGATTTTTCTGATTTCTTATACCAATCTTTTTTTAAGAATGTAAGATGTGTTTAATTTATTGTAAAAAAGGGAAAATTTGTGTTTGTAAGTTACTTTTGTATAAAAAATAAGGTTTTCCAACCCTGGAAACGTCGTTTTAATTTTTTAATTTTTGTTTTAATTTGAAATACCAAATTCATTCGTACTGAAGTATAAAATAAGTTTATTTTATAAAAAAAAATAAAAATTAGTTTTCGGTAGGTAATTTTTTATGTCACAAAAAGTTCCAGTTTCCCAACCCTGTAATCATCCTTTTTGATTTTTCTGATTTCTTACACCAATCTTTTTCTTTTAAGAATATAAGATATGTTTAATTTATAAAGAAAGGAAAAATTTCTTTTAGTAAGTTACTTTTGTATAAGAAAAAAAGTTAAAGTTTTCCAACCCTGGAAACATCTTTTTTAATTTTTTAATTTTTTTTATTTGAAATACCAATTTTATTCGTGGTGAAGTATAAAATAAGTTTATTTAATAAAAATAAGAAAAAATTAGTTTACGTTAGTTAATTTTATATATCACAAAAATCGTAGGTTTTCCAACCCTGGAATAATGCTTTTTGTTTTTATGATTTCTTACATCAATTTCTTTCTTTTAAGAACATTAGATATGTTTAATTTATAGAAAAAAAGGAAAAATTTGTTTTTGTAAGTTACTTTTGTATAAGAAAAAAAGTTAAAGTTTTCCAACCCTGGAAACATATTTTTAAATTTTTTAATTTTTTTTATTTGAAATACCAATTTTATTCGTGGTGAAGTATAAAATAAGTTTATTTAATAAAAATAATTAAAAAATTAGTTTACTGTAGTTAATTGTATATATCACAAAAATCGTAGGTTTTCCAAACCTGGAATCATCTTTTTTATTTTTCTGATTTCTTAAATCAATCTCCTTCTTTTAAGAACATTACATATGTTTAGTTTATAGAAAAAAAAGGAAAAATTTGTTTTAGTAAGTTACTTTTGCATAACAAAAAAAAAAAAAATAAGGTTTTCCAACCCTGGAAACGTCTTTTTAATTTTTTTAAAATTTTTTTTAGTTAGAAATACCAATTTTATTCATACTGAAGTATAAAATAAGTTTATTTAATAAAAAATTATTAAAAACTAGTTTTCGGTAGTTATTTTGTATGGCAAAATGAAGTTTAAGTCTCCCAGCTCTGAAACCGTCTGCTCGATTTTGCTGATTTTTAATACCAATCTTATTTTGACCATTTCTGACCCACCAGTCCAAGAACGAAGTCTCTAGCTTTTCTGGGAGCTTCGGAAAACCGATTTCACGTACAGACAGACGGACAGACGGACATCGCTTATTCGTCTTCCCTATGCATAAGGGTCCAGAATATATATAGTGGAAATTACAAACGGAATGACAAACCTATATATACCCTTTTACCATTTTTTGGTAAAGGGTATAAAAATGTGAGCATGAAATGGAGCTAGCAGGCATTATGCATCAAAAATTAGGAGAGTACAGCGGCCTCCTAGAAGGAGTAAAGAACTCCTTCTTTTTCCCGCTGGGTACATACATACATATAAACAGGTGTAGGTGTGTGTGTGTATATATATATATGAATAAATAGTAGAGCAATAGATTTTGTTTCGGATAATGTCATGGGTTGTAAAGTGTTAGTTGAACGCAGTTGGTTGAAGGTAGAATGCCACTTTCAAGTAAATTTAGTTTGGCGACATGTCAGTCGCTCCAAATAACTTTTTCGAACAAGGCGGACATTTTGAAATAAAACAATTAAAACTGAACGCAAAGTGATTAAATTGAAAGCAATAAAAAATGATTTTGCATTTTGAAATGGAAAATTAATTTAAAAAGTTTAACGTCTTATAATAAAAATTAAAAGAAAAGCAATAGAAATTAAAACAAAAATATCTTTAATAAAAAAAATATAAGTTTTTTCTCTCAAAGTTAAAATATGTATGCATATAGTTAAAAAATAGTAATAAAAGGGTTTCTCTGCAAAAACAAAAAAAAAATAAATAAAATACGAGTTATAAATAATAAAACAAGTGTTTGGTTTTTGTGTTTTGTTCTACTTCATGTGTGTCTTTTTTTATTTTTAATATTTTTTTTGGAAAATTTAATGAGTATCGATTGACTAGTACGAGAACAACAACTGAAAGCAATCACAACAACAAAAGTCAAACACACAGAGCACATTTTGTGTGTGTGTGTGTGTGTGAGAGCAAGAAGTTAGTAAGTAAATGTTACTGATAGTGTTTGTGTGTGCGGGTGTGTGCGCGTGTGTGTGTGTGTGTGAAAAAACCCATCATAAAGAAAGCAAGTAAAAAAATAACAAATATTAAAGAGGAAATGGAAGTGTAGTTATTTTATCTCAACAAGACACACAATACACATGCATATGCTAATACAAGTTAATAATTCTCAGGCATGCATACAAATTCACTCACGTCAAGGTTTAAAGTATAAACGGCAGAAAATTGGAAACAAGTTGCTGGTATTCAACTTAAGTATATGTCCAAGAAAAATATTTTGGTATTCTTAAAATTTTTTTGAAAATAAGAAACTATAAAAAATAAAAGTATTTTTTTTTTTTTTTTTTTGGTAAATTTAGTTATTTTTCTTTTTTGCCGATATTTTAATGCAGTTGTCAGTGATAAGTTATATCATCCATAAAGTCTTAACAACAATTTCAGGAACTTTTTTTCTGGTTAAGGCAGTAAATTTTTTAATTTTAGCTGGTCATAATGAAAATATTACATGTTGTCTCAGCAAAAAATATCTACGATAAAAATTTGGATTTTTTCGTAGAGCAAAATTGTTGCAAAATAATCAAGATACGGTTCATATCATATCATATGGTTCACCACTTGTTGGTGATGGAAAGTGTTTGCTTTTCCTTAGATATGAGAGCGGATCAAACAACAAACAAACAAAATTGTCGCATATGGGGCTCACAAAATCTACAAACAGTTGTCGAAAAACCATTACATCCAAAGAAAGTGACTTTATGGTGCGGTTTGTGGTCAGGCGGCATCATCGGCCTGAATTTTTTCGAACATGAGCAATGAAACGTAGTCACCGTGAATTATTGGCGCTACTAAATCATGATAACCGATTTTTTGTGGCCAAAATTAGCTAATGTGGACATCAGTGACCTTGGGTTTCAGCAAGATGGTGCCACAAGCCACACAGCCGGCCAAACAATTTAGTTATTGCATGATAAATTTCCCAGTTGCGTAATTTGTTAATGGTAATTGGCAGCCTCGTTCTTGTGATTTAACGCCGCTGGATTATTTGCTCTGGGGCCATTTGAAGGACCAGGTTTACGCGAATAAATCACAAGCAAATGACGCTCTGAAAGATAATATTCGGCGCTGTATTAACAAGATGAGCGAAGATTTATTGGAAAATTTGGTTAAAAATTTTATGTAAAGAGCAGACGTGTGCCAACGTTCATCATATTCCATTATTAATTCCCATATTTCTATTTTACATTGGTATCAATAATCAATATCAATCCTAACGTTTAATTTGCCCACCCTTTACAAGAGCGACTGGTATTCTTTCTCTTAATTCAAATGCGTATGAGTTGTATGTGTGAGGGTAAATGTGAATAGAAGCTCGCAATCTCTATTTTGCATGAAGTTTTTTGAAAAGTTACTGCCAACAGAATGCGTTTAATATTTCGAAAAAATTTTAAATTATACAAATGTATATCAAAACTATTCAATTATCCACAAATTATATCTAATACACCAATCACATGAGCAGAGACCATCCCAGCTTAAATGCGTTTTTCTATTTGCATGTCTGTGAAAGCACGAACGCATATTTAACATTGTGTGCAAGTGTTATTGCCCTGTGCCGTCAACCTCTTCTTTTATTCGCAATTTAATTAATTAGGCGTTACATTTACTTCAGTTTACTTAGTTTATTGCTACTTGGTTGTATGTAAGTTCTTATTTATTTTATTTTCAATAATACATAAATTTTTTTGTGGAAAGCAGTTAAATAATATAAATAAGTTTCTTTTCGAGTAAAATATTTTTTTAAACACTTGTTAACGCACTAATAAGCCCAAATTATTATTTTACTTATTTAGTAAAATATTTTTGTATTAAAAATAAATTGAAATTGATTATTGAGGAGTTTAGCTGTGTCCTATGCGCATTTCACTATTGGTAAGGCAAATCATCAGTGAACCTTTAACCAAAAAAAGTCTTAGTATATACAACTAGAGATATTATGTTAAACTTTCATTCAAACAAATGAGAAGTTCAACTAATATCATAATTGAAATAAGAGCCCTATAATCAACATGTGTCTTAGTTTCCTAATTTGCCGTTGCTACATTGCCTGATTTGTTTTTCAGCTCGAATTGAAGTTGTTATTTTTATTTTTTTTTAATACTTCTTACAACTACACTCAGGGAAAAGTTGCAACTTAAAAATAAGAACGAGTCACATTAATTCAATTATTTTCAATATAATTGAAAATGTATGTTGAAATACTTAAAAATAAATAAAATTAATAAATTAATACAAATTAATATTTTTCCATATTGAAATAAGAAATTTCAACATGACTAGACTTTCGTTAATGTTTCTTATTAATTCAATAGAATTTTTATTGATTTTAAACTGTTTTTTCTCTAGGTGTACAATTCAACTACAATAATAAATTTCAATGTATTTTTAGTAAAAAATATTTTACTGCATAACTTAAATTACAATTTGAGATTATTAGAGCGTTAACAAATGTTAAACTTATACTGTAACAGCCTTATTTATAAAACTTATTAAGGCTTTATAAAAGATTTTAACACAAATTTCCATACAAAGGTTTTCTTACAAAGCCTTTATAAAGCCTTAATAAGTTTTATAAATAAGACTGTAACAATTTAAAAAAAAATAATAATTAAAAATTTAATTGATTTAATTTAATAGAATCAATTAAGTTCTTAATTGATAAGGTTAATTGTGAAATAATTTTTTCTGTGTACATACACATCTTTACGTTTAAAAAGATTTCTGCAAGAAATATATCTTGATGTGAAAGCAAATGCAAGTTTTATGAATAAAATGAAAAATGGTTTTACAAACGGCAATTTCAGTTGAGGGGGCAGAAGATTTTGAAGAGGGGAGCGAGCCATCATATTTTATTACGCTCTCGCCCACGAGCTAAAAAGTTGCTCAATTAAAATTGTCATGTGTGAACTCAGCCTATGAAAACTGGAACATATAAAATATTTTATCCGCAACAAAATGTATGAGTTCAGCTTTAAAAAAAGCGTATAGTTTCAGTTCTTTCTTTTGACTTTGAATATTTTGTTAGGGATTAATAAAGAAATGATAAATATTTACATATATACGAGTATTTATAAAATAACATCCCTAATGCATCGTCCTTGTTGCTCAGCTTATGTTATGCGTTTCCATTTTATTCGTAAGAGTTGTAGTGAATACTACTGAATATATCGCGTGCATTAATAACAAAAAGAAAACACATTAACACACATATGGATATGTGAGCACATAATAAATACAAACATACGTATATACATGCGTACATATGTACATCCTATTATTAACCGACTTCAGAAAAAGGAGGAGGTTAACAATTCGTCTCTATTTATTTATTTTTTGGGAGTTACTTCATAACTCTGTGCATTTTAAACTGATTCTAAAACTTCTTTTTTTGTCTGAAAGGGTATAGCCTCCATTGGACTCATTGTAAAAAATTGGGCGGGAACACGCCCACAATTTTTATATTATTTGATTTTATGATGTTCTACTTATTTGATTTCTGCGAAACCTATAAAACCCCTTTGGTTCTTGTAATTGCACAATTTGAAAGTTGAAAAATTGGCGGATTTAGATTTATTATAATATTTCACACAGTTCTGCTTAACTGATTTTTACGAAACTTACCACACACATTAAGTTCTAAAATAGACACAATCCTCCATTTAAGAAATGGACGGAGTTACGCCCATTAAAATTTAATATATTATTTTAAGTGTTTGTACTTTACCGATTTTTACAAGACTTAACACGCACCATGAGTTCTGAAAAGCACACAATCTTACATTTAAGAAATGAGCGGCGGTACGCCCATGTACTTCATCCATCAGATCTTTGCATTGAAGTCTGTTTTTTTTTCAATTTGAGTTAATATCTGAGTTAATAACGAGTACCTTTTAGGCACAAATTCACAGTCATTAGTTATCTAATAGCAATCGTTTAACCAATAATATTTAATTCACAGCTTTTTGTTTGCCATTACATCATTTACATACAACTCATTGAAGGCATGAACAAATATTCTTCTTTCAGGAGGTGATACGAGTAGTATAAGCTATTTGTATGAAATTTTTACACAAGATAAAATGACAAATGACGAATTATTTTGCATCATTAACTCATTCAACACTATTGAAGTAAATGAGCGATGTGTAGTTGTTTTGTATTAAATTACACTATGCAACAAATTTATCTTTTTGCCATAACCTCAAAAATTATAAGTTTTCTTAGCTAATTTAGGGTCGCTGAACACGAATATGACACTCATTTATTTTTGGTTAAGAAGCGTTTTCTAGATATTCGCGAAAAACGTGTTTTTTTGCAGTTTACAAAGATATTTCCAAAAATCTTGAGGACTGTTTATTTAAATTGAGCAAATTTTACACCGTCGAAAATATATGTTTTTCTTTTATTACCCCATATTTAAAGTATGTTGATTGAATAAAAATTCAAATTTGTTTAAATATAAAGGGCCGTAACTCAGTGAATTAGTATCCGATCAACACATTAAAAATATGGGCTGATAAAAGAAAAACATATCTTTGCAATGGTGTTAAATTTGCTAAATTTTAATAAACAGTTCTCAAGATTTTTAGAAATATCTTTGTAAACTGCAAAAAAACACGTTTTTCGCTAATATCTCCAAAACGATTCTTAAAAAAATAATTGACGGCCATATTTGTGTTCAGGTAAGAAAACATCTCATTTTAGAGGTTATTTTTTTTTTGTTGCGTAGTATTATTTTCTAGTTTTTCAGAAATTATCTTATAATAAAAATCTAACATACAGCTATATTTGGGGTTTCTCCACTCATATTTTGAGTATAGTTATTTTTACATTTATACACAAAGTATGCAATCTGAGAATAAATAATACCTACATTTTGGCTAAAATAAAATATTTGTTTTATACAAGTTACAAAAATGCCTACATGTAGTGATTTCACCCTACTTCTGGCAACACTGTTTTGTATTACGAAAAGCTGTTGGTCACAAGAAAATAAATAAAATCAAGCAATATAACGGGTGTTTTTTTAGAGGTATAGAACTTTGAATTGAAATAAAACACAAGAAAATCGTTTTAATGTCCATCAGTTTGGCTTTATTGGAAGGATAATTTTATGCCATTAATGTTTAAATATGATTTCGGGCATGTGGCCGCCGCGGCTGGCTCGAATAAAGCCAATTCTACAGGTCCAATTTTCAACCACTTTTTCGAGCATATGGGGCCGTATCTTGGCAATAACGCCACGAATGTTGGCTTCCAAGTCCCCTAACGTTTCTGGTTTGTTGGCGTAGACGAGCGACTTCACATATCCCCAAAGAAAATAATCCAATGGTGTCAAATCACACGATCTTGGTGGCCAATTGACGGGTCCATTCCGCGAAATTTTGCGCTCATCGAATGTTTCCTTCAATAAATCGATTGTGACGTGCGCTGTGTGGCATATAGCGCCGTCTTGTTGGAACCACAACTCATCCACATTCATGCCATCCAATTCGGGAACAAAATAGTCGGTTATCATGGCTCTATACCGGTCTCCATTAACGGTAACTGACTCTCCAGCATTATTTCGGAAGAAGTATGGCCCAATGACTCCACCAGCCCATAGAGCACACCAAACAGTCAGTTTTTGTGGATGTAATGGCGTCTCAAGGGTCTCATGTGGATTCTCTTCACTCCAAATGCGGCAATTTTGCTTGTTGACGTAGCCATTCAACCAAAAATGAGCCTCATCACTGAACAAAATTTTGCGATGAAAATCAGCATCGAGATCAATCTCATTTTCGGCCCATACACCAAAATCACGACGCATTGCATGGTCTCGCGGCTTTAATTCTTGCACAAGCTGGATCTTGTAAGGTCGCAAGCCAAGATCTTTGCGCAAAATCTTCCATAAAGTTGATGGACAAAGCTCCAATTGCTGTGCACGGTGGCGAATCGATTCATTCGGGTCCTCTTCAACACTTTGCTCTACAGCGGCAATTGTTTCTTCGGTGCGCACTGTTCGACGTCTCTGCGGATGCGTATTATCACATAGAGTAAACGTAGTGCGAAAACGATCCATGGTTAACCGAATTAATTGCTCTGATGGACGATTATGTCGACCATAAAATGGACGGAGCTTGCGGTAAACTTCGCGAACTGAACCATTATTTTCGAAATAAATTTGCACGATTTGCAAGCGTTGTTCTTTTGTCAACCTGTTCATGATGAAATGGCAAACCAAACTAAATATTAATCACTTGACAGCTGACAAAATGGCCGCCAGTTAAAAAAGTGATGCCAACTTAAAGTTCTATACCTCAATAAAAAACACCCTTTACCAAAATTTCAAATATGTGTAAAAAAATTTGAAAAAAAAACACGTGGAATAGAAAATTTTATTTTTTCTATGCCGTTCGCCAAGAAACACCAAAAATCGTGTTTCAAAAAACATTGGCAAAATCAACATGTGAATTACGTGTAACTGTTAAAATTCAAAGTTTTTGTTCCCATTGAGGAATAATGCAACAATAAGAGATTTAACGGTTGTAAACAATGTTGCCAGCTCAGACGTTTTGGAGCTTGTTTTTTTGTCTCAAAATTGTGTTACCTGTTTTTTTTTGCGAAATAGTCTCAAAAATACTAAATTTTAAGAGTCTCACTGCTACAGTTTGTTATATTGCTTTATAAAAATTATGTTCAATTTATCTTGTATCAAATTAGAAAAAGTCATGATAGATTAAAGTTCTCATAGACCACCGATATGATTGCATTATCGTTATTGAAAACAACAAATATTTTGCAAACAAAGCACTTCTTTAAAATAATAATAATAACAAATAAATAAAATAATAATTAAATAATTTTTCCGCCAAAAAAAACGGACTTCAATGCAAGGATCTGATAAAAGAAGATAAGAAGAAGTACGTGAAATGTAAAATTAAATTTCAATGGGCGTGTCTCCGCCCATTTTTAAATGCTAGTTTGTGTGTTTTTCAGAGCACAGGGTGCGTGTTAAGTCTTGTAAAAATAGGTTAACTACGAGTAGAACCACTTAAAATAAAATAATAAATTTTAATGGGCGTGACTCCGCCGCGTAATCCCGCCCATTTTTCAACTTTCAAATTGTGTAATTACAAGAACCAAAAGTGTTTAATAGGTTTCCCAGCAATCAAATAAGTAGTATATCATAAAATTATATTAATTAATTAATGCTTTGAGCAAATCTAGACTTGGAAAGTAATAAAATCTTTTTACACCAAATCAGGACAAACCACCAACACTATATGATATTATTAATAAATGTCCTTAAAAATGTTCACGTAAGCAAACAGCCAAATACATACATGCATACATACATATGTATATACATACATACATACACAACTTATGTATGTTACTTTTAATATGAATTTTTTTTGTGTATATCGGTTAATATGTTATGTATGTACTTGTTATTGTTGCTTTTATTCATATTCACTTTTTTTTTTTTTTGATTTTATCAAATGAGAAATTGAACAGGTGTTCGTTCGTACAACAACAACAATAAAATAGAAATTATTGGTTTTATCTACAAATTAATACACCTGCAAACCAGCAGAGTTTTTGAGTGTGTGACAAAATACTGCGATAAGAAATTAACCGAAATAAAATGAATAAACGAACATTTTGTATACATTTTTTTTTCCTAATCAATATTCAGAATATAATGTATGTAAGTAAGTATTAATACATTTGAGAATTAATTCGGATAATTACGAATCATTTATTGTTATGGCAGTAGATAAGATTTTTAAGTATTTTGCTTTTCATACAAATATACTAACTTTGAAGTATTTGAAATCAGTTGCATTTCAAGCATTATTTAAAATTTATTAAATTTAACTTTCTTTCTTTCTATTACGACTACATTTCGCAAATACTTTAAAGACGTTAATTGCAAGTTTCTTTTAGTAAATGAAACTTTTTTCTTCTGCAAGTCAAGACTATGAAAGTGTTAAATGTTTTGGCGTTTGCATGTTTTCTACTAACAGGTATAAATAAATATTCTATGAATAATAATAAAAAGTTGTAAACAAAAATAACTCTAATATTGTTAGTTATAACGCCAAAAGTTTTACAAAGAAAAAAACTATGGAAAATATGTATGTATTTCTATTTAAATTACCACAAAATTTGTCGCTTAAAAATTATTTTGCATTTTCAAATAAAGTACTACTCGTACTATTGCAGTTGAAATAAATTTTGTTCTAAATAATGAAATTAAAAAAAATTGTGTACTGATTAAAAAAAAAAGAAAATATGGCAGAGTTTGAAATTTTTGTTTAAAATTCTATATAAATGAAAAACAAAAAATGAAGAAACGTGTCTTAGGACACCCGTTTAGAGCTATGCTGCTTAGTTATATAAAACAAATTTCCGGTGTTAAATAATAGTGCAATAAAATTATATTATATGATGATGTCAAATTCGCCGCAAATAGTTCAAAACGCTTCAGTTTATTTCCCACTATTTTCTTTTCTAGCTGCATACGATTAAATTAATGTTTTGTTTGTGCTCATGTCAAAAACAATACAAAAACAAATTGACCAATAGTTCTCATTGTTTTTGTTTCATTCACTCCAAAGAACGAAACAAAACAAAATCAAACATTTTGTTAATTTTATTTTTGTACTTTTCTTTTAAGAAATCAAAACAAAAATAAATTTTTAACTGTAATATTGCCGATCACGTCATAGCTCCTGTGTCGTGGCATAAAGAGCATAGCTCTAAAATTAAAAGAAACACTCACTGAATTCTTTTCTAATGGTTTAAAATACGGGCTTATTTCTTTGCTCACAGAATGATTTTATATATATAGGCATTTTATTTTCTAGAAAAAGTGCGAAGTTTTTATTTTGTATTTTTTTTATTTTTATTTATTAAGAAAAATGCAATTTAGCATTAGTTTAAATCAAAAATTTACGCTCATAAGGATGATACAATAATTTCTAATAAACTGTTTATTTGAAAAAAGCATTTTATTGCGAACTTTCACATAAATGCAACACTTTTTTTTAGAAAAGAAAACGCCATGAGTAAACATCTTTTGAGTTTATGTAATAGAAATGAAAATATAATGAATTTTTCTTCTCTCGGCCATGAATTAAAAAGTTGCTCAACTAAAATTCCCGTGTGTGAACCCAGTCAACTTACCGAAACGACAATTAAGGTAGAAGTACATAACACGCGTTCAATGCGCTAACGCGATACACGCGTCTGTCAAAAAAGTTGAAATAGTGTGTTTTCATAAGGCGACGCGCGTACCTCGCAAAAAGTTGAACATTTTTCAACTTTCACGTGTTGTATACAAAATGACAGCTAGTGTTGCTAGATTTATAAGTTAACATACACTAAAATGATTAGAAATTAATTTTTTTATTAAACAATGGATAAAAAAAAATGCCTTAAATATTTAAAGAAAAATAAAACGCAAATGGAAGCCAAAAAAATAGCCGGCAAAGGCTGTAAATTTTACAGCTAGAAAAGTTTCAAAAGCGTTGTGTGTAACTCTCCATTTGTATAGCGTTAAACGTTTAACAAGTCAGAAAAGCGTTGCTGCGTAACGCGTGGTATGTACCTCCACCTTTAAGGTCTTCTTAGCTCAACGCATCTGTAAAGCAATGTATTACTTTTTCGTTTTAGAAGTTACATATACGTGACTTTTATGGCCACATTAATAAAATCTTGATGATTTTTAAAATTTTCATGATATTATGAGGCCGATAATGTCATGGCCTTACACTTGAGTATGGAAGTCTTGGTTAGAGAAATCTAATACATTTTGCATTTGCAATGCTTCGAAAAATGATTTATGGCAATTTCTTTCCTACAAAAGATAGAAATAAAATTTATGGAAATGACAGTTTCTTCAAAGATATCTTTAAAGTTGAGTTTGAGTTTTTTAACTTGAAAAAAATTATCTATTAAATAATATTTACAAAACACAACTTTAAAATGTTTTTTTTTTTAACTTCCCGCTGGGAAACACTTCACATCTTATTAAAGGCCTGCTTAGGAATTTTTTGATTCAATTACTATTCTTATCTAACTGCTGAGGAATGCCCTATAGAACGTCTCGACACTTTTGCATAAAAGGTAAGATACTCATTCCAAGTTCAAGAGAAAAGAAAAGTAGAATTTTTTGGTTTTTTACCAAAGCAAAAGCAAACTATATTAATTTGAAGGCCTTTCAAAATCGCTTGCGAAAGAAGCGTGAGCGGAAGGCCGACCTCGCAATGACAACGCTTGTAAAAAAGAAATGAGTATAGAAATGGAGCGAGCAAGGTTTGTATATCCGAAATAAGGAGTACCGAAGCCTTCTAGAACGCATCTTTATTCCTTCTTTTTCCCGGTGGGTACGCTTTCATATGAGTGCGAGTATGTTTGTGTGTGTGTGTGTGTGTGTGTGTGTGTGTGTGTGTGTATGAATGTAATTTTACGGCATTTACTTATATTTCGTAAAATAATGAACCGACTCGATTCGGTGGATTTTGAGATTTATTTTTTTAATCGTAGGTGTTACCTTCTTTAGGAAAGAGAAAGTTATAGAGAAGACAGGTGGTGAAGGAATAGATAGAGGAACGCTTCATTATTTTACAACTTTGCTTTTTTGCAAGTTTTTAATAATGCAGTGATTGCAGCACCTCTGGTGTCAATAATTCATATCAAATTTTTGAAGTTGTATTTAGCATCTATTTTTTATTTGTTATTTTACTTCGCCGATGATTTGATTTGCTTAAGAGATATCGTTGGAAAATGAAAGAGAGCGTTTTATATAAATAACTGCAAAAATTTTTGTCAAATCGATTTTAAGAATCCAATTACTCATTTGGACTTGAAAAACTGCTTTGAATGTTGCAAAATTTATCGCAATCGCTTAAAAAGATGTCAATAAATTTTGAGTTTATTTTTTATTAGTCAAAAAATCTATGGATTTTCCAGCCATTTGAGCTCGAAATGAACGAAAAATTCCAGAGATGTTCTGCAAAGTGAACCGGATAAAATATTTTAATTTTTTTTTGTGTGTTCTGATCTATTAAATGGAAATTAAATTTCCCTGCAAAATTTGAGACTTTCAATAATTACACAAGTGAAATTATTTATTGGAACAACATTTTTTTTAGGTTCTCCTGTAAAAAGAGTTTTGCAATAAAGTTGCATCGTTTTCATCAGCCTGTAGTGTATATTTTTTTTGCTATTTATACAAATCTGGAATTTTTATTGAGTTGATACCAAATCATGGTTTTAAGGCTGACTTCCTAAACGTCAATTGATTTGCGTTCGAATAAAGTGTAGTGTTTCACAACGCCGCAGTACTAATTTTCAAGAAAAATTTTACTTTTTTCAGTACGATTGTGCTAATTTGTTAATTTGTTAATTGTTAAACTTAAAGTTGGGTTAACAAACAAATTTTGTATGGCAAACCCGGTTTTAACACATGCTTTAACTTTAACAAACGTTTTTGCATAAGGGGGTTACTTTTTAATGTTTTTTTTTTAATAATTTATAGTACAATTTTTTGTGTGTCAATTTTGCCATGTAAAATTCTTCTTTTTTACATGGCAAATGGAAATAGAGATACAGACTTGCTTGTGCCGAAAATTATTTCATTGTTGCAATAATTATAGGAAAATTTTTAAGTTAATAAACTGTCTTTGTGTAAACAAACGAGCAGTTTTAAAAGAGAATTGAAGAGAACTGCTGCAAGAAAAACTGCCGAGTCTAAAGCATGACTACGTTTACTAACGAAAACATTTTTTTAAATTTTGTTGTATTATTTGCGCTTTATTTCTTAACGAATTCCTTAACAAATTCCCATTGGAGGAAGTATACCATTATAGCTAAACTTTCCATAATTTCCATATTTATAATAAAACTGAAAATAAACACAAACACACAAAATTGTCGTCATCAAGGTCAAGTCCTTTAATGTTAATTTTTTATATAACAATTTACACAAATATGAATATGTATCTATTAGGGATGAGCAATGCCGTGATTTTTAAATAATGTTGCTCCTTGTGAACGTGATATCAAAATTGCTGTTCTTTTAAACTGTGACTGTAATCACAGTTTGCCAGTATTTTGTTTGTTGCAGTTTTGTTATTTTGAAAAAACCTTATAAGTAGAGTAGCAGTGAAACTAAACAGTGACCCTGATTTTCACACATTTCAGCACTTCTGCTTTAAAAGTGTGTATTAGTATTAGTATTTTTAAATACTAATAAGAAGAGCGACAAAAACAAACAATTAGCAATCAACCCCATCCAAATATTAAGAATTGTCGTATGAAAGGTAGAGAGACAATAAAATTGCAAATACAGAAATGTGAGAGCTGTACAAGCTAGTTGCCAGAAAAGACGATTTTACACAATTTGACAATTTTTTCTTGACAAAAGCTGAAGGTACTCGTATAAAAAAAATAATGTAACTTTATTTACTGTAAAGCATACAAGAACAATCACAGTTTGTATATTTCCAAAACCTGTTACTTGATAAATTCAGTCGCACTTGTGATTAGTAATTTTTCAATCGCTTTGAAAAAGTAACAGGCTTCGGAATACCGCTCATCTCTAGTATCTATGTATGCATGCATACGTACCTACACATGTACTTTCGTTGACAGACAACTTTCAATGTTTGTTGTTGTTATTGTCAGGTTTTTGTTCAATTTACATGTACATATGTAAATACACTATACACATGCATATACATATGTACGTATGTATGTACATTAGACTGGCTCAACTTATAAAAGCGCTCTTTCAAATCGAAAGAACGATTTGCACCAAAAATAAAATAACAAATCCAAATTGTTCAGATTAACCACAAAAAATTTGCTGAATTGAAATTCCATTAAAAATTTATATTAACTGTAAACCTTGCAGTAGAAATTTGTTTGATTATCCCAGGAGACTTTTTTCTGTGTAGCCCGTATCCCGAAAGGATTTTTCGAGTTTCAAGTTACATACATAGATATGTATATTGTATGCTATAATTCAACTTTAGGTATCGGATTTTAATTCAGCAATTTACTAGTTTTAGCATTCTTTTGAAGGTTTTTTTGTCATAGTAACTTTTTTTTCTTTGTATTAAATTTTTTTTTTTAACACAAATAATTCTAGTTAATGAACTGAATGAAGCCTAAATAAATAATTTTTCATTAAAAGATTAAACTTAATACAATGTTTCTCTCATTAATCACCATCAATTAGTTGATATTATTCGTGCAGACGTTGAAGTCAAATCGTATCGTTTATGGCTGCGATTATCAGCCTATAATGTAATAAACAATTAAACACCTGACAAAACAAAATAGAGATAGTGAATATTGTAATAAATGACAAAAGAGAAAACTATTTTAGAAATTCGATAAAAAAAACTAAAAGCATAATTTTTTGAAGTAATGGGGTATTTTTTAGATAGCTAATTTTTTGGCTGTGTATAACTTAAAATTAAAATTGTATTGTAGTGCAGGATTATATAATGCTATATAAAAGATTGGATTAGTTAGAAAAATTATCTAATCTAGGCTGATTTCCAAAACGTAACAAGACAAAGGCTCTGTTACATAGTGTCCACACCTGATGAATTTATATCATGATGAATGCCAAATTGATATCATGATGAAAATTAGACTCAATTTATTAATATTATGGCAGCGTTATGATATAATCATCAGAGCTCACAGCCTGATGAATTCATCTTGATATCAAATGTCATTTTATATGTTATTGTGCATTTGACGTTTATTTATTAAACAATTTTCGTTTAAAAAATATGGCACAACAATTATTTGTGACCAAAAAATTAAACAACACGCAAATTATTTATTTTTGGCAAGTATTTTTCAAATATTTTCAACGTCTACCCCTTTGTGTTGATATTAATGAAAAAATGACAGTTGCTCTGCCGGCGTCATATTACGAGGTCTGATATAAAATCATCAGGTGTGGACACTATTTTAGCCGACTGTAATGTAATGTAATTGTGAAACAGTAGGAAACAGCTGATCGACATTGTTATGTGAAAAGTAATGAAAATGGTTATATAAATGTAATGTAAAACGTAACCTACTTTTCATATAAAAATATCGATCAGCTGTTTCCTACGTTGCAGTTACATTTCATTACAGTCGGCTAACTGCGCCTTAAGTTTGTATACATTCGGATGCGGTAATTAGATCGTATACAGATACAAAGCTGCGAACCATTGTAACCATGAGCAGCAACTTTGAAACTTATGCAACATTCTTAACACTCGTGTGCATTGTGAATAATTTATACTATGGTGTTATGAAACACTACATTTTGTTCGAAGACAAAACAATTGGAGTTTTGAAAGTCAGCCATAATTAATTTTGCATGATTTTTGGTACTCCGTCTGTTTGAGATTTAAGGCAATCTAGTAGTTCATTTTTCGACTTTTCAAGTATTTGGGATAGTATTTCAGCAATGGTCGCCATCCTTCGGAATTCTGCATTGCATTAATGAATTAAACACATTCAACACAGCGCAGGCTACACGAACACACGACTTCAAATGCCGCTAGCAGCATTTGCCGCCTCGTAGCCGGCTACTTAATTATTTTAGAGACGACAGCAGCACCATCTGCTCCTCATATTCAAGTACAAATACATAGTTCAGTATTGCCACTTTCATATATTTTGCATTTTTTAAAATTAATTACTCTTTTAAAATATACTTATTTCACGTAAAAGTACAAAAACGAATCAATTTATTCTTTACATCAATTTTTGGATATTGTTTCTGTTAAATAATATGAAATAATTGCACAAAATCATTCATTCAACATTTTGTATTATACTGGCAACACTGAATTTTCTCATTGTAGCCAAAGAAATAGAAATCAGTTTAATTGGACTACAACGACAAAATCAGCAAAATCGCCCTTTTGCCTTGCTGTCTTCAAAAGAATTATTCCCATGTAAACATGTGTATTCTATCCTTGACATTTGGTAGTCGGTAGCTTACTGTGGTGAATGTGTTTAATGCATAAATATCAAAATATTAGTGACAAATCATATGGACCATTTCAAGCAACAAACAAACAAAGCTCGCAAAATATCACGGCATTAGTGACCAATCATATGGACCATTTCAAGCAATAAAGAGAGCTCGTAAAATGTTGCCTTTAGTAAGTCGATATATGTTTCCCATCCAACTGGACCTCATAGGTTCATACGGTCCGACCTTTGCCGAAAAATTTCGATTTCACACAAAATATTCAATATGCCACCAATATAATATAATCTAATCGATCCACATATCGCCCATTCACTCAAAAAAGGTTATAACTCAAAATAAGTAGTTTGACAAGAAAAAGAGTTTGAAGTTGTCAATTTACACATAACTTAATGTATTTTTCTCTCTTTAGTATTCAAGATATTTATATGAAATTTTTACACAATATAAATAATATGAAGATAAATTTTGCATTATTAATTTAAAAATTACGTTTTTGAGTTATGACGTAGGGACATGTAGAAATTGCGAGTTTAGAAAAGTTTCTCGAGTCAATTTTTGCTATCGCATCAATTATCAATTAGGCTTTTATTTGTAAAATATAGGAGTCTTCGGCGATAAAGAAAAATGTAAAGAGTGGGAAAACATAAGGCAAAAGTCTTGTCGAAGTTGTCGTACAGTACAACACAAAACAAGAACAACCAGTGCCATGTTTCTGTAGCTTGTGAGAATTAATCAAATTAAACTTCCAGCCTTATTTTCGATTTGATCGTAAGCTAGAAAATTTTTCAGGAGAAGGTGCTTTTTAAATTTTACAGCGAGTATCTTGAAAGTTATCAATAATTTTGACATTATGATAATTCTAAACTAGGTCCAAAAAATTTCAATTTCAATAAAAACAATTTATTTTCGATAATATGTCGCTTACGATGAAATCTAAAAAAGGCTCGATATGTATATTGATTATCCCATTTTCCACAGAGTAATTCATACAAAATTTTAAATAAACTAAAAAAATTTAAGTTTGTCAACTCTTAATTTAAGTAACTTTGTAGATTAATAATTGTAATCGAAGTATATGTACTTATACTCAAAGTATTTATATGTATTTGGACAAAATAAATATATGCAGGATACTTAGAATATTTGTTCAACGTACACCGGGTGTATGTTGAATTGCTGAATTGCCATATAATAGTTTTTGGAAAAGCTTTGGCAATTCCGAACGATTTAATTTCGCGTGGATTACCTGATTAAGCAGGTAATTAGGAGGTAAAATTTCCAATAAATATAACCTTTGAAGAACTCATATAACTTCTTTTTTTCCTAAAATTGGTAAACAAAAATTTTTAATCAACTGATATTTTGTAATTTGTAAAGAGTTAAATGTATTTCTAGTAAATATTTAGTTAGAAACGTTTTTAGCACAGTCGAAAATTGTTAAATCGCACTTCCCAACCCCGCCATGAAATCAGTTGAATAGCGTTGCCATTTAAGCGTTTTACGAATTCACTTTTCTGGCAGCACTGAATTGCTGGAATTGTTTTCAAATGAAATACTCTTGTATATAGTCATGTTTAGCTGAATAAATATTCAAAGTATTTTTATAATTATGAGTAGGATTGCATCTGAGGCAGTGTATAAATTATAGTTATAGCCGTTTTGCTGCGTAATTTAAGAGATGTATATGAACATAGTCGTTGGTTGTTTATAGTTCTAGGTATTCAGTTTAAGCTTGATAAGTGTGTTTGCGTCATTCATAGTTGTTTGACTGCAAATACAAAGAGAGTAATTTTGTCACTCTGGTTCGGATTTCCCGCACCCCCGTACATGTCCTTGACAATTTTTATAATTTTGGAGGGATACCCTCGTTCAAAATGTTGTGGGATGCACATTGAAAACCGATGAAATCAATGTATGTTGCAGAGTTCAATTCTCTGGCTTGGTCGACGATGATGCGTAGCGTAGAAATGTGATCGACTCAGCATTTGCCATCTCTAAATATATTCGTATACGTGTAATTTTTATCATCTTTATTAGAATCAGGTTTTAGTTGTCATTTTGGAAAAAAGTTGAATTTCGTTATGGTATTAGGAAGCACAGTCACTATATTCAAAGCCAAAAATATTCAGATTAACCTTAAAAATATTCATAAAATTTTTTTCTTTTTTTTTAAAGCATCTACTGATACATATTGGCCCTGTGATACTAATGCCGATTGTACCGCCCAAAACTCATCATGCTCATCATCGTCTGGTCGGTGCAACTGTGGTGAATTCGATATAGTATTTTCAAGCAATTTTTCGACATGTCTGAAGACGTCACTAATTGGTGACCAATGCGAAGAAAGCGTTCAATGCAATCTTATGCCAACGGGAGCTAAGTGTAAATCGGGGGTCTGTGATTGTGCCGATGGCGAAACATATGTGCGTGGACGTTGTCGGACATTAAACGGTCTTTATCAATATTGTGACACAGACTTGGATTGTTATTTTGGCTATGATCGCAATTCGGTGGAGTGTAAAGAAAATATTTGTACATGTGCCAATGGATATTATCATAGACATGGCAACATATGTCGTCGTAAATCAATGGGTAAGTTTTTATTAATAATAACAACATTTACGAAAGTAATAAGAAATTCAAAAGCTTTTAAAATATTTGATTCCGATACGCTTCAGTTTTTTGCTGCCGTCATAATCATATAAGAAAAAGTTTTCAATTTGACTATGAAAGGGGAAATTCTGAATTTATTCTGTTGATTAGTTGATATCTTAATAAAAAGTTATATGGCCGAGTTAATAAAATATCTTTATAAAATAAAAATAAAAATAAAAATCATAACAGTTTACTATTGTAATAAACCACAATTTTGAATTTATATTAAATTTGCTTTTCTTAATATGTGTTTTTATAGAAATTGGTGATGTTTGTGTCGTCCACACTGACTGCGCCCAACTAGGTGAAAATGTGAAATGTAAAAGTCTTAAATGTCAAATTGTCAATGAAATCAATTCTGATATTATTAATAACAACAACGATAACAACAACAATAGCAACGACGACGACGACGACAACTATACAAATATTAACAATAACAACAACATAGTTAATAATTATAACAACAACAACAACAATATTGAAAATACAAGAACGAAAAGACAAACTTCCACACCAACCGAAACAACTTCGAATCTTTCGAAGTCTACGCCCAGCGAAATTGATTTTAATGTTGCAGCCAAATTAGCCAATGGTCTGAGTACAACATCTACTAACAATAACATTAATAATATCAACCATAATAACAACTACAATATTTTAAGTGATACAGATGCCGAAGATTTGAATACGGAATCAAAACAGGAATTCATTTCACCAGCCCCAAGGAAACAGAGCCGTGAAATTGCCGTGCAGACAAGTATCGATGCTTTTGATTTGAAAAAATTCATACCAAAAGTTAGAAATGTTACGACAACAACAGCATCGAATAGTTCCAGCAGTCTTAGACGCTCAAGACAACATCACAGACAAAGACGCCGCTCAAACGTACTTCGTTCTTATGATGATGCGAAAACTGTATCAACTTTGTCGAACACTGATGACGATGTTGAAAATCAAGAATGTAAGTTACATTTTAACGTAAATCAACACTTTTAATTTATGTGTTTTATTTTGACTTTAGATGGTTTTCACTGTAGTCATAATGGGATACCCTGTACCGGCCTTCCTCATTCAATATGTTCCAGCAATGTCTGTTTGTGCCGACAGGGTTACTATAATAAAAAAGGGAAATGTTTTGCCGGTGAGTAAGCGAGAGAGAGAGAGAGATATTTATTAAGGTTATAAATAGTTAAATGTTTTAGTAGTTCAAATTCACAGTCTTTAGTTAACGAATGAAGGTGATTTAACCAATGAAATTGATAAGAAAAATCGTTAGTTAAACCACGGGCTTATATTTAAATATATACTGTGAATTTGGGCCATAGTTGTTCAAAAAAAGAGACGACTCTTACTAAAATGTTTTTTTTAATAAATTGTTGCCAAAAATGTCTTATTTAACCATTAGCATTGATGAATTTATATTATGGTTATAATCAACCATTATCGTGAGATATAAATATATCATTTTGGTCATCATAACCAACCGTATCCAATTTAAGTCAGAAATATTTAATTTTGGTTATGAATAACTGCACTGTGCTAGTTCAAAAATGTAACAAGCGGGGGACCTGGTGGGTAAACCTAATTCGAAAACGCTGAATCCAATGGTGCTAACCATTTTTTAGGTTAGCTATTGTTTAAATAATAATTAAGTTTGAAAACTTCCCACTAAAAAATGGATTCAGCGTACTTGAATTAGGTTTACCCACTTGGTCCCCGGCTTGTTACAAAACAAAAGTTTCGAATTCGAGCACAGTGCTATTAAAGGCATTAGGTCCGTTTGTTTACCCCAAAATTTGTGCAATTTTGTGCAAAATTGTACTGGATTTTACTGAAATGCGTTCGTTTACACATAAAATTGCAAAAGAGAGTGTCAAAAAATAACACAGCGAAACAGTGCTTTTGTTATTTAAATAAAAATAGCCGATCCTTATGTATTGTTATCTGGTGATTACGAGGGATGGCATCATTAATTTTTCTCCAGTACCTCTAGTTTTAAAGTTATAGTGGCATTTAGCATTTCTTTAATTTACACCACTTTTTTATAATTTGCTTAATATTTCACGAATGGTCCTCAAAACTTTATAATACTTTATAAATTATTAATCTACATAAAAGTCTTTTTCATTTGAGTAAAGCCACATTGATGAGTACTCGTATATCAGGATAATCTTATTATTATTATTACAAGATATTAAAGATCGTGTATTTTTGGTTTAGTTCTCAAACTCTAGATAATATATTTATTTATTTGGTATATCTAGCATATTTCTTCCTAAATAATATTTTTTTAAGTAAGGCTTAAAACTATTAACTCTTAAAATATTCATGTTTTTTTCACAACCAAAAATTTCGCCCCAACCAAAATTCGTATCTCTCTGTAAACCAAATTTCATGTGATAATTTGTGGGATCAAATTGCTTTAAAGGCAAATTATAAATTATTATGACAAACACTAGCAGAAAGGAACAACATGCTGTTTTCAAAGGCTTCTTGTGTGAACGTTTACATATATTCATGCATATTAAACTAAGTCAACTGTTATTACATAAAAAATATTGAACAAATTCACAGCATTTCGAAAAAAAATTCGAACTAATGAAATGCATTTTTCTTTTTTAGAACTTGGTGAGATAGCAGAAAGTTCGGATGAGTGTGAGCATCAATTTGAAGCTGAAACCAAGAAATGTAATTGCCAAAAGAATTTCTTTTATGACTATAATCTAAGAGGATGTCGTAAACGTAAGTAAAAATCAAATGTTTGATTATAAACTATTAATATATCCTGTTAGAAGTATTCAGGTATGTGATCCAAAGCGATCGTTTTCAAAACGATTTCAAATTAATCACTTTGAAAAGGTGTGATGAACTCTGATACATTTTAAGAATAATTTTTAAGTCAATCTCAAACTACTGACTTTTAAGAATCACACTAGAAGATAAAATATAAATAATATAATAAAGCAGTGAAGCCCCAATTTATCAAAAAATATTGAAAAAACTATGATGGCCTGTTTCACGATATCGAAAGAAAACAGCAATAAAATATGAAATTTTGTGTTTGATTTAAGCATAAATTGTAAATCGAATTTTTTCTTTCGATATCGTAAAACATTGACAAAACAACTATAGCAAAGGCATCATACCTTTTATCGTTTTCAAATCGGTTCTGTGGCTAAATCCTTTCTCATCAAATTCATGATTATGTTGTGAAATAAAGAAAGGGTACCGGATTCTTATCTCTGCATTTAGATAACAACCAATTATATTGTTTTATGGTTTTAGAATTACATCCATTTTTTAAATGTTTAAGTACATATGTATGTATTTATAAATATTAATTATATCTGACAGCCATACAATACAACTTATCCTGCACGGGGGATAATCAATGTAGTCCCTTTGGTGCTGCCCATTGCCCCTCTCAAATACCGAGACGCTGTACCTGTAAAGAATATGCCGAGTATGATGACATTTTGCAAATGTGCGTGTACAAATCGGGATTAGGTTCCGAGTGTGATACCGATGATGGTTGTCCTGTCAAGCATGCCAAATGCTTAAATCGTATTTGTGTTTGTCAGCCCAGTTATATTGAAATCGATGACGAGTGTTTACCAGGTAAAGTGAAGTTTTCATAAAAAATATAAAAATTTGTGATATGATATTTCATTTTGTCCTAAAATTTTTAACAGGTCTTGGTGCTGATTGCTTGGGCGATGATGAGTGCATGATGGACAATTCATTATGTGCTACAACTTCTGCTTCCAATGGTACTCAGGAACAATCAAAAACTTGTCAATGTCGCAAAGGTTTTGTGCACTTTAAGGATGAGTGTCTCAAAGAAGGTATTAAATCAATACTTTATCTTAAAAAAGAAAAATTAATTTTAGTTAATTTTAATTATTATTCGAACTCCATTTGTTTCTATATTTATGATTTTAACAGGCTAAAGTTCGTATCGCTTTTTAAGCCAAATTACATGTGATAATTATTAATGAACAAATAACACCAAAGTTAGTTGTAAATATTCTGACAACACATAGTTGAACGGAACAGCCAGCCGTTTTCGAAGGCCACTAAACCTTCATCATCAGCGTTCTTTTGTGTTTGGCTTTATATACTTATCATTATTGCAAATGGAATATGTGAATTGTTTTGATTCATCGTATTTCAATTTGCTGAAAGCTTTTTGGTATTGTAAGCTCAATTTTACCATCTCTATATTTACAACAGTCTTACCATTGTCGTTTTGTTCTTTTACTAATTATACACATGTTAGTTAATTTGCTTATTTTTTGTTCTACTTAAGACAAACTTTTTTGGTTTGTTACTATTAAGTATATTTTTATTTAATTTTTGCCACAGGCCCAGGGCTATTAATTTTAGTTAATTTCAATTATTATTCGAACTCCATTTGTTGAAAACGGCTGGCTGTTCCGTTCAACGTGTTGTCAGAATATTTACAACTAACTTTGGTGTTATTTGTTCATTAATAATTTATCACATGTAATTTGGCTTAAAAAGCGATACGAACTTTAGCCTGTTAAAATCATAAATATAGAAACAAATGGAGTTCGAATAATAATTAAAAGTAACTAAAATTAAATTTAAAGTTTTAAAGCAATATTTAATTCCAAAATATGTTCTTCTTTTTAGCCGAAAACATTGATGAGGAGTGCGTTGAAAACGAACAGTGTAAGCCTTTGTTGGCATCTTGTGTTGACAAGAAATGTTCCTGCGGCGATAAACAACATTTCCAGAATAGTCGTTGTGAAACTAAAAAAGGTTTGTTAATTTATTGCTTTCTTTTAAGGCACTTGCATTATTTCGCTTTATTATTGTATTTTGAAGCTCTTAATGAACCCTGCTCGACCGCTAGTGAATGTGTGATCGAAAAGGGCGCACCAGCAAGTGTTGAGTGCCGCAACTCTGTATGCCAGTGTAAATTTGGTTATAGAAGTGATTCTAAACAACAAACATGTGTAGCAGCCAATAAGAAAAGTTAGATTTTGATCTCCACCCATGAAGATTTAATTTAACATTTTCCTTTCATTTTCAGATTCTTCCGGTAGGCCAAGTGCTCTTAAAATAATAACATTCATTTTGATTGGTTCAGCATTCCTAATCACCAGTGCCGCCTTAAAACAAGCTTATTATTAAATTTCATAAAAATATTTAAAGGGTCCGCCATCTAACGTTTTTTTTAACCAGTGCTTATTTCGTGAATGGTAACACTTAGCTCATGTCTGATTTGACAGATAATTAGTTTTATCCTTCCGCTGAACTAGCCAACTGACCATCCAATGCTTTTTCGCTTCGCTAAGTGGGCCTGCGATCGACTTACAGAAGATGCCGATTTTGCCAAAAAAAAAATCATCTTTTCAGATGAAGCTCATTTTGATCTTGGCGGTTATATAAACAAGCAAAATTGTCGCATTTGGGGCACAGAAAACCCGCACGCATACATTGAAAAGCCGACGCACCCAAAACGAGTCACTGTTGGTGCGGATTTTGGTCCAGAGTCATAATTGGACCATTTTTTTTTTCGAAAATGAGCAAGGAGTGGCCGTTACAGTCAATGGCGATCGTTATCGGGCCATATTGAACATTGAAGGAGAATATTGGCAACATTTGGTTTCAACAGGACGGCGCTACGTGCCACACAGCCGAAGCTTCAGTAGTTTTTTTATAGCATTTTCAAAAAAAAGCTATCTGGCGGACCCTATAGAATACAACAAAAGTATAAATAAAACCATTTGTGAAATGCATTAAAAATTATTTAGAATTTTCATTAGGAAAATGTTAAAGTAAACCACGTTGTAATTAAATTAATAACACATACTCTTTTGAAATCATTTATACATAAACTACACTCAATAGCTATTTCTATTTTAAACAAAAAATAAACAGCACAAAAATATTGAAAAATATTATCTGCAAAATCTAACTACAAACATTTCAATTCAAAGCAATATTTATTATTAGCTAAACTAATTACATACAAACTCAACGAAGTGTAAAAAAAGCAAATATAGCAAAAAGTTTCAATTAGTTTAATTTAACCCTACAAAGCTAAATTCAATGATATTTTGGAAAACCTAGATTAAATTTATTTATTATAAAAATCTAATTAAAAATCTTTAAAATCGAAGCAAAAAAAGTATAAATTTAAGTCCTTAAATTTAGTCGAAAGTAAATGAAAAGCAAACAGTTTAATAAGAGTACTAATTAGTAAATAGTTCATTATGTACATAATTATATTTAATAATTTTGTTTTGTTTTGAAGTTATAAAATATAAAACATAAATATTAAAAAAAAATGTTTCTTTATTTTATGTGTCTTATAAGATTTTTGGGTATGAAATCATAATGAAAAAGAACAATGATAGTTAAATTCCATATAATTGAAGAATATTGTATTTTTATTTTATTGCTGATTTTGTTTTGCAAATATAAGAAAAGTTTAGCAACAGTTTATACACTACATACAAGGACCTGCCAACTGGAATGTCGTTTCCTATTAGCAACTCATTAGTATACATATTATGCATAGATTATGCATAATACTTTCTAATCATTCTGCTAACTTGTTAAATATCTCATAGTTTTTAAAGTTAAGAATTATATATAATTTTGAAATATTAACTTACTTAGTGCCTATCAGTGATCGGCAATGAATTGTTTTTTCGCTATTCATACAGACTCATGAAATTTTAAATATAAGTGAGTAGACATCATTAAAACTCAACTAAGTATAAGTTAGAACAAGTATGAATGCAACGTCGACCTCATAGTCATACCACACTCACACTCATAAATCGCCTCGCTCACTCAACTCATTCATGTATGTTTATTTAAAAGTTTACCCCCTTATGCAAAAAAATATTTTACTTTAGCTTTAAAGTTCATAGTAGTTGATAAGCACTTTAAGGCTAACATAGCTTTATTAAAAAATCATATCCAAAAGACAACTTTAAATATTTTGTGATTTAATAATAAATACAAAATAATGTACAAAATAGAATACAATTTCATTCGGGTATTCAAATATTTTTTTTATTTTATTAAATAAATTTTTATTATCTTGAAGTAAAGCAACCTAATTTAAAAAATATGAGCTTCTGACTTAATAGGAAAACAGATAAACACAACTATGAAGTAAAAGTAAAAAAATTTGAAAAATTATCACAATTTGTTTTATTCGAATGAAACGAGTATTTGAATATCCAGCTTTTTTCGATTTGTTTTGATTGTATGTACATCACTAAAACATTTTTGTATAATTGTATTTATTTTAATATTTTTTTTATGGATTTTGCTATGTATTTCGAATCAGTTGGATAATTTGGTGATGTTTCCCATTACATGACAGAAATATTAAATTTAAGATAAGAGCAGGCAGGCACTTCTAGCTTCATTTTCAGATGTAACATGAATCAGTATGTGCTATATTAATAAAAATATTTGAGGTACAAAACACACATTTTGGAAATATCAACTTAAAGTAGTCTTAACAAACGTGGGTGCCTACTTTAGAATTTGTATACAATAATTTTTTTAGAATACAACTTTACTTAACATTGCTTGGCAAAGCTTTATTAATTTTTTTTGCATAAGACCCTTAGTCATTAAACAGTTTGCAAGTAATATACAATAGTAGTAAATATAGTTCTTTATCAATTCCTGCAAAAAAAAACAAACAAAAAAGCAACAGAGAAACACATAACCACATAACGAGAACTTTAATGTTCGTATGCGAAGTTTACATTGTGAATCATACTTATTCTGCATCGTCCATTGAGTTAAGGAGAGTCCAAATCAACAACGTCATAAATGTTCGATGCTCACTTCACAGTTTCGAGTGAATATGATTCATAGACAACATTGCAATAGGTATGACTGCGCATAAGTACAATAAATTATAAGTCATGATTCAACTCTACTCACTTTTTTACTACTCATTGCTATTCTCTGGTGCCTATTCACACTATGCCTTTTTAGCCTGCCTTGTTTTGACAATTTTACATTGAGGGGCTATTTGTGTAAAACTCAACGCCAAGCGTTGACAAATTTTATATACAAAAAAAAATTTATATTACAAAACCAAAACATGTACATACGTTGCTTTCTAAAAATTAAAGGCCTAAGAGTATTTTCTTTCTTCATGACTTTTTGAGGTTTTTATTCACGGGAATACGAAAAAACAAAAATCTCCTCGAATTTTCATTTCGCGTCTTTTGTTTTACACCTCCAACCAATAAACTGAAAAGGCCTGCCTGCAAGGTCAATCGGAAAAGGCACGGTGTAAATCGCGTCTTAGGTACACATGTCTGTACATTTAGGTACAGGGTGCCCCTGTGACTGAGTGGTAGCGATGTTAGCATCTCAGTCCAGAGGTCGTTGGTTCGATTCCCACCATAGACCCAGGGTGTTTTTCGCAGGCAAGCTGATCGCTTTGCGGGTTGTGTTTGTATTTGTTATGAATAGTGTTTATACACTGAAATTTAAACCCTGGTTTTAACGTTAAAACCATAAACAGCTGATTTTGCATTCACACTGTAAGTTTGTTTAATTCAGGTTTTAACTCACAGACTGTGTAATAACTTTGCTCGAAATAAAATAAATCTCCTGCAGAAATTCGTGTATTTTTTGTTATATTTGTTTCTGCTTTTTACAACACTTATTTGACAAACTGTACAACAATTGTTTTTGTTTGTATGAAAAACTCAGATACGAGCATTTCACAATGCGCTCTAAAATGGAAAATGTTTTATACTTTGAAAATAAACATATATTAAATTATGGAAATTCTTATAAAAAGTGAAGAAGTGCTTGGAAATAAAGTTATTATATATAAAAATGAACAAATACATGAAAATGAAATGAAAATATTTTCGTTATTTTCCTTCAAAAAAAAACAGTTTTCATAATTTTTTGATTATTGTTGCGGCTGCATCCATTTTTAAGTTGAAAATATTTCAATCTCTATTCTTATTCACTAACATTATCAGCTGCTGCTTCCGGTCATTTGAAAATTATTTTGTGTGGTAAAACTAGAGATGTGCAAATGTCGTGATTTTATCGTGTCACGCGTGAGTCACGTGATTCGTGATCAAATATTATAACTAATCACGCGTGAGTGCGTGAGCGTGACTGAAAAAAATTTACTAGTGCGTGATCGTGCGTGAGCTTTCTTTTAATAATCACGCACGAATTCTCACGCTCTCACGAGATAACATTCCTGCATAGTTACATATGTATGTAACTGTATTCAATCATTTTAAATAAATTATTTTATAATAATAAATGCATATATGTATGTATAGTAATATGTATGGTAGTATGAGCTTACAAACATAATGAATACTCCTAAACAAAATGTTTGACTTTTTCTGAAGTCAGACTTGTCGTACCGAATTCGTTAAGACATTTCGGTAGTTTCTCTGAACAATTTTTTTAAACATTAAAACTTTGATTTTTGAGTACATAAGTAAAAGTCTGTGAAAATTTTTTTTAATAAATATGTATATGTTGATAAGAAAAAAAGGATCGTAATAAATATTAAAAAACGTGAGTATGTGCAAATTATTTCGACAATAGCAGCAACATAACGGTGAAGCGGTCTCTGCTGTAAAAGCAAAAAGAAATCGTACCTACATATCGTTTCGACTTCGTACCGACTTATCGTAACGAATTCGTACCGACATATCGTTACGAAGTCGTGTCAACCATTTCATACAAAAATTGTTACGATTTCGGTAAAATTTCGGTGCCGAAATCGGAAGATTTTGTCGACCAATCGCTACGAATTCTTTACGAATTCGGAGCATTTTGTTTGATGGGTACATACACCTTTGTAAGTATGTATGTATGTTTCTTAGATACCCTGTCGGAAGTATCAATTGAGAAACACTACTGATTCAACAGTGCCTTTGTCAACAATACTACTGACGAATTGTACCGAAAAAAATGTTTTTTGCTTTAGGGGCCGTCCATATATTACGTAACGCTGTAGGGGGTAGGGGTGGGGTTCGAGTTTTGTTATGATTTGTTATGGTGGGGGTGGGGGAGTCTTTGAAAATGTTACGTAACAGAAAAATTTTAGTAATTTCTATGTTTTCTCATTTAATATGCTTTTCTCATTTATTTAATTGATCATACGTCTTACCTTCACATTTATATTATGTAGGTATACATACATACATGTGCTGAATGTCACATACGAGAATTCGAATTCGAATATTTAAAATGATATCCGCGAATACGAATATTTAAAACTATATTAAATTAAGTTAATTTAATTGTGATAATTATTAATGAACAAATAACACCAAAGTTAGTTGTAAATATTCTGAAAACAAATAGTTGAACGGAACAGCTAGCCGTTTTCGAAGGCCACTAAACCTTCATCATCAGCGTTCTTCTGTGTGTGGTGTCAGTTGATGTAGAATTCTGCTTTATATACGAAAGATTTCTGCTTTATGGACCAAAACGGCTAGCTGTTCCTTTCAATTATGTGTTGTCAGAATATTTACAACTAACTTTGGTGTTATTTGTTAATTAATAATTATCACATGTAATTTGACTTAAAAACTGATACGAACTTTAGCCTGTTCAAATCATAAATATAGATATTAAATTAACTTTGCTTTATTTTAATTTACATTGTAAATTTTACAAAAACACGAGCATACATATATACATAGATATGTATATGTGACAGCGCATAGAGAAAGGGACCTAAGGATAAAAAAAATCAATTTTCACTTTTTTTTTTGATGTGGACAACATCTGAGCATCGAATGAGACCGATCCCATGCCCCAAAAGTGTTCCCTCCCAGAGATATGCGCGTTTTATTCAGTGACGGTAAACCAAAGATACACGTATTTAAATCTTTAAAATGGCTCTCCTGAACAAAACAGGTTTTTTTTAACCCAAAAAACATGAAAATTATATAATACATATACTTTTTCGTGAGCGTGCATGATCGTGATAAGTTGCAAACCACTCGTGCGTGATTAAAAATATTTTATTCGTGAGCGTACGTGATCGTGAAAATTTTCAAAATCATTCGTGCGTGAAAGTGCGTGAGTAAAATATTTTTCTGCGTTCGCGTGCGTGTCGTGAGTTAGAAAATACTCACGTGCACATCTCTAGGTAAAACCAGGTTTCAGCAGTTGGTTTTAGCGTTAAAACCAACTTTTATTAAAACCATGTCATTGTGAAAACACTTTTACCTTCCATAATTACTTTTTGCTGTACACATTTATAAAACTTGAACTTTAAACTTTTTCGGTGTGCTCAAAAAAAATTAACGATGGTCCACAATTGTGGTAGATTTAGTAGATTTCCACAAATTCAAAAATTTACTGAAGAAGTATATTTTATTTTGTATGGGAAATCTACTAATACTCGTAAGTATTAGATTTTGCTCAAATCGAATAGGCCATTTATTTACACCAGCAAAATATCTAGCAGATTTTAATTTAAAAAAAATCCAAAACTACAACCAAATAACTGCAATGTAGCTAAGTTACACACCTTTTTGAGCAGACCGTAGCTAATTCACTCATCTTTTTCATAAATATTGTTATTGCCGTCGACAGGTTTAAGCAGCATTACACAAAAATATTCCAACAGGGTTAATGTAAGTGCTACGCGAAAATATTCCTACAGGGTCAAAGCAAAGAATAGTCTAGAATAGTAGCCAACAACTAAATAAGCATGCCTAGCTTGATTAAACGTAAACAAGCAAAAGCAACAACAACAAACAGCGTCTGCTTATTAAGAAGATTCACATATTTACACACATACATACATGCCAATTCAAACGAAAAGCAGAAGATAAACAACCACCGTGTATTGCTTAGTTAATGATGTACACACGTATGCATATACACATGTATGTACATAGTTGCCACATGAACTTAATTAGGCAGCATATAAGATGATAATGATCGTCTAGACATTGCTTGAAACTTCTAGTAGAATTTGTGTGAAATAGAAAAAGAGGTGACGCATCCAATGAGTTAGTGAGTTGCAGTTGTAAGTCAGTCGCGAACAATTATAGTTAGTGCTAATCAGAAAGTAGTGAAGTTAAAAACTGGTTAGTCAGTTGATAATTAAGTTGTGAATTAATAATAATCTGCGATACAGTGGTGAGTTGATAGTTAAGAGCAGTCTGTGCTTTACACAAGAGTTGGAGTAAAAGAGAAACTATAGGACAGTCTATAGTGACAGCAAAGTCTGTCGTGGAGTTGAGATTATTGTGGAGTCTATCGTGTCGACTGGAGTAAAGGGAACAGCGCAGCGAATAGACGTGTGTAAGGGTGTAAGTAAAGCCAGTGCGTCTTTATTGGTGTATCAACTGTAAGTGTCGGCAGAGTGAGTGCCGTGTGTGACGAGCAGCAGACAAAGAGGTATTGGTGTATCAACTGTGAGTGACGGCAGAGTGAGTCTCGTAAGTGACGAGCAGCAGACAAAGAGGTGTCACGTGATTACTTGCGCAGCCAGCTAAGAGACGTGCGTAAACTACAGCGAGGAAGGCGTAGTGGTAACCAGTTGTGAATATCTGTGTGTAATTTATTAGTTTAAGTTGTATTAGTGTATTTAAGCTCTTGAGTAATTTAGTATAAGTGTATTTGTAAATAAAACTTGTATATATCATTCTTAACCCTAATTACTACACTCGGCTCTTGTATTCATTTGCAAATCTTCGGATCTACGGAAAAGCGTTTTTATAGAGAGAAAAACGTAACAATATGTTGTACAGGGTAGTAAAAAATAAATAAAAATATTAGATTTTTATTAGATTTCCTGCAAATCTAGTGACAAAATAGATTTTGTTTTGTATGGGAAATCTAGTAAAAAGCAGCAAGATTTAGCTCGAAATCTCGTAAGTACTAGATTTTGAGGTAATGTAAATGCCCTATAAACGCATTATTAAGTCAAATGAGCGAATTTGGCAGATATCGAAATAGATGGGAAATTACTAAATTTCAACTTGATTTCTAGGCCATTAAGGCTGACGCCAAATTTAGTATTTTCGTAATTTCAGTCGGTGATTTAAATGTACGGATTGAAATCGGCAGTTGTTTTATTAGTGTATTCCTGTCGGCACTTTTGCGGTATTAAAATATGTCTCTAGTTTTTTATCTAATTAAAAATGCGAGTTTGAATTTTTTTTATTTTCGTTTTTTTTTGCATTTCAGCTGACGATATATTGCACGTATGTTATTTTTTTGACATAGTTGTTTTTTATGCTAAAGTTTAAATTGGTGTAGTGATAGTTTTACCTTGTTCAACACTTCGATAATATTTAATTTATTCTCTATTTAATAATAAAAAAAAAATGTCGTGCATTTGCCAATATTTTGTCCATTCCAAGGAACGACATGAAGCCGAGAATCTTCCAATTAATCATAAAAATGGCACATCAGAAGATGCTAGTGATAAGTATGTATATAAGCTATTCATCTCAATTAAAAAAAAACATGATATTAATTCTGTTCTATTATGATATTCAGCTTTGAAACCTCATCATGTTCTGATGTGTCTGCCACCGACTTGGCAGCTGCTCGAGCAGAAAATTGGCTTGTAAATAAAAATTTAACCGAGGCCCGTATTACCATTGAAAATCTTGAAAGTTTGGTAAAAACAATAATGGACAATCAGAGTGTCATGCTAACGGAAATGTATCATTTGAAACGTTTAAATCAGGAGTTGGAAGAAGAGTGCCGCCTGCAGAGGGACTATCATGCCATGGAACGCAATGCCATGATGAGGGAGCTGCAAGATGTTAAAGACTTGCTGCAAAAGCGTTCCAAATTACTAGTATTAGCATATTATTTTAAAAATTTTAAACTATTTTCGTCATATTTTTTTTCAACCTAGGAAGAAACTCTCCAAAGGAATAACGAATTAAGCAATGATGTTCAAGATGTTAATCAAAAGATTTACTTAATGGGCATGAAATATATACGCTTGAAAAATGAGCGTTCATATCATTCAACGGAACAATCCGACACGAATGCTTCATCGGATGAGGAGAAATCAGAGTAGAAGAGTGATTTTTAATGAGATATTTATTATATAATTTTGTAATGGTATCTTCCGATGTATATTTTCTTATGAATGTTTAATTATAGATTTATAGTTATTTATGTATTTTTATGAACCCTAAACAATAATAATTGTAATTTTTTTTAAGTTCATGCGAGCGCTAGTGTTCTTTGTTTGGTTCTAGACATATTCACATTTACGATCACGCAAGTGATTTGATTAAGAAGTCGTTTATCAAGGCACTGTAGCGCTTGTCAGTAGCAGTAACCGCATTGTCGATGCCCTAGTAAACAAATAAAACGGTCCAACCACTTCTCTCGTGAACGCTGTACCACACAATGGTGTTGAGTCTATGTAACGGCCTTTGCGTCACATGCGGATTTTTAGTTCCCCAGAATCGAAGATTTTGTTATACGGCTCTATTTTTTTTTGATCACACAGAAAAATTTCATATTAAAATCTACGAAAACAAGGTTAATTTAAAATTGTTCGGCAATAATGTTGCTTCACATGTGTTTCATGTTAATTCAACATGATTTAGAGTAACCTTCAAAGAAAATTGTTCCTTTGAAATAAATTTATTTCATGGTAATTTAATATTCCAGTGCCTCGATTCTGTAAGGAATGTGAACTTTTCGAGTCAAAAAATTTGTTATCATCCTGTGAATTACAGGATGAGGGAGAAAAAAACTGTATTTGTTGGTATTTTTTGCAAGTATATGTAAGTTTTTATGTGAGTAACCCTGTGTTAAATAGGACAACCATAATATTTATTTAATTTTTCTCGATGCGAGAACTTCTCACAAGTTACAAAAACGGGGCACAGAGCTGTCAAATCAAAATGAAAAATCTTGTTGAATTAAAGTTATTTAAAGTTGAAAAAACCTGCATTTGATACTGAAATAATACAAAGAACCCTGTTGAATCAAAGTTATTCCTCCCAATTGAAATAACATAAATTTAATGGCTCGATTATGGATGGCAACCGGACTTCAGTTGACGAGTCAACTAGCAGCGCAACTGAACTTAAAATTTGTATTATGTATGGCAACTTCCGCCAGTTGCCAAAAAGTTATCGAAAATACGATTATGACAGATTGGCAACTGAAAATAATATAAACAAATATTTAAAATATAAGAAATTCAAGTGCTAAAAAGAAAATTATTGAGTAAAAGTGCTTAAAAACATTAATGATCATAAATATTATTAGTTAAGTGGAATTTATTATTGGTGAAGAGAAGGAAGTACAAAAGTTTAATCTATTAGACGACTCTTTAGAATTACCGCCTAACTGTGAGTAAATGTTGTTGCCTAAAATAAGTTTGAACAATCTTTGTTTAAGCTGTAAAGCATATTTTGCTTAAATATGCATAGAAGAAGTTCAAAAATAAAAATAATATTGCAATTACTGTTTAATTTTTCAATTTTTGCTTTTAAACTATGCAGCAACTACAAATTTGTGGTTGCCAATATGGCAACTGAAATTACCAGCTGTTAGTTGCCAGTTGCCATCCGTAATACCATTTCGGCAACTAGCAACGCAACCAAAGTTTGGTTGCCATCCATAATCGAGCCATAAATTTATGTATTCATTTTATTTTATTAATTATTTAGCTTGCTTGATTGTTGTATTGGCACAGGCATCATGAAAATGTGTGTGTGTTGTTTTGCTTCCACGGACAAGACTTAAACTCGAACTCACTGAAACATACAACAATAAAACAAGAACAATTCACACAACAGAACATAAATAACATTGCATTGTAGCTTTGAACAACGTGAGACATTTTTAGATTTTAATTGAACTATAGTGAATTTTTAATCAGAAATAATTTTTAGTCAGGCTTATATCTGTATTTCCCCCAGCTTAAAAGTCTAATTTAATTTTTTTTCTCTTCTTTAGAAACTCACATTAATTAATAAAAATATTTCATTCAATAAAAGAATTGAAATTACTGAACTTAAGCCTGACTAAAAATTATTTCTGATTAAAAATAAGCTTTGAACAACGGAATCCTAAGACCACTTAAAAGATTTCTGCTAAAACGAAAATATTCTAGGTGTGGCGAACTTACTACTCCACCATAGTATGCTAATCACTTTAAAGGAACAATAAATAGCCTAGGCCTGCAAGTATTCAAAATCGGTCAAACCATTTTTGAAACTTCACTAACGAACAGCTTTATATACATTAGAGTGAATCGGTAGATTTGTTCGTGTGAGAAAAAAATGCAACAGGAGTCTAGTAAAACTTAAATCTACACAAAATTCTAAGAATATTATCCTAAGAAACTAGGGGTCTAACATCAAAACTTAGTTGCCGCCGAGAGGCATCAAAATTCAAGCTTTTCGTTGAGTAAAAGCATTTATAACCAAGTAGCAAAAGTAAAATGTTGAATATTTTCGAATCTGATTTCGATGAAATTTTGTAGGAATGGTGCAATAACTGCCATTATTGAAAAATCTCAAATCATTAAACGTTCTAGTTTGCAAAATATATCGAGTTTGTTAAATTTTCCCATTTTGAAGTAGCTATATTTCGCAAACTAGAGTTCGCTCTGACGGTAGTTATGACGGAGGTATCATTCGTACAAAATTTCATGAAAATCGGAAGCGAAAATTTTTAAAATGTTACTTTTGTTATTTGGCTAGAAATGTTTTTACTCAACGAATAGCTTGAATTTTGATGCCTGTCAGCTATATGCCTGTTGACAAAAAAAAAAAAAAATTACCCACTCTAATATACATATCTTTTAGTAAACATATAAAACCCCTCACCTGATAAGCACTTTCATACACCTTGAGTTAGTCCAAAGCACCGCACTTTTAATTTAAACAACGCCACTGTGCAACATCAGAGCAAAATGACAAATTTACCAACAGCAATAAATTTTCTAAGTGATGGTTTTTGTGGACACGTCTAAAGCTTTGCATGTTGAGAGCACATACGATAAAATAAACTACACATTTTATGGCCAACAAACTAAATATCGCGTTTTTGTTGTTGAATTTAGGGGTGTGGAGTTTGAGCTTTGACGTCATCAATTCGGCAGTCAACAAAAATAATGACATGAATGAATGGCGTCATCAATGTTTAAAGGCCAACAAGGTACGAATAATGAACTAAGGATGGGTGTGTGAATTCAAGAATTCTGTTAATAACCGTAATTTTTTACACGTCTATTGTGTAGTAGTTAACAAAAATTGGGCTTTAAATAGTGTTGCTCAAATGTAGTTAGTTTTTTTTTTTCTTAACATTAATTTAAAAGGAGACGGGGCAGCTGATTTATTGCAATGAAGAAGTAAAATAAATATAGGATTTAAAAAAAATATCGTAGAGGCATACAATTCTCAATAATGGACGATAGTACTTGCACATGAGAGACCTGGAATTTATATGTGGTATGTTTTTTTGTTTTATTAAAACTTTTTATTTGAATTTTTATTAATACAGTGAATTCACGATAATATGAACGCCCCAAAATATGAACAATTTTTTTTCTATTGACTGCTGTAAAATATGAACTTAGTGCAAAAGCTGTAAAGTATGAACAACATATTTTTTTTTTTGTTATTTTTAATGGAGTTTATGTACACCGTTTTGAAATATCAATTCTGGTTCAACTGTTTGCTGTTTGCTTTTAAATTGTCTTCAGCTGTCAACCAAAATTTTTTGCATAAACGTTTTTGTTTACGCTCAAATTCAACTGGAATTCCATAGTCATTTATTCCATATCAATTTAAATAAACATACAAAAAACCATAAGTTTTTAACTTTAAAAGAAAAATCTGAAATTTTAGAACATTTTAATCGGGCTTAAGAATAGTTGAATAAGAATTGAAAATACTGAACTTAAGCCCGAATAAGAAATTATTTTTTTAGACGCCATTCGCAAATACGAACAATCTTGCAAAAGTGAACTGGCATCGTTTTAATTAGTTCATATTATCGCGATTTCACTGTAATATTTTTTGTTAAATTGTCTTCTATGAAGATGTGTTGTAAATCTTGTTAATCTTTTTCTTAAATTAATTTAGAAATAATTTTAAAAATTAATTAATTAATACAAATATTTCATTCAATAAAAATTTACATTACTGAACTTAAGCCCGAATAAGAAATTATTTCTGATTATTATTCTTTTACGTTGAAATTTTGGTGAGCTTTAAATTATACCGACCTAGGCTGGAACAAATATTTTATTTGCTCATACGTTCCTTGAGCCACAATCCTAAACTAAAAAACTAAATCAAAGCAACGCATCAGCGCTTGAATGAACTCCTTTAATTTTAAGCCTTTACATAGCGTCTATACCTGATATTAACTCTGATATAATATGAGAGAGAACGTCGGCAGAATAAGAAGAAAAATATATTAATACTGATATTAATATCTATGTAGGGGAAAACGTACTCTTGTAAATATCATAATATTTCATAAATATCGGGCAGCCGTGCAGTAAACATCTTCGTTTATTGTAATAGTTATGTGTGTTTCATAAAAATTTTGGTATTTCCTTAATACATCGTGCATAATTAAAATATTTCCGCATTTGTTTGATCAAAAAAATAATAATTTTTACTTTTATACACAAAATACTCTTCACGTATCTATGTATGTGTGTGTGCGTTTTTTGACACTTGATATCATAATATTGTTTTCTAACATAGCGTCTACAACTGCAACTAACTCTGATATAATATTTGAGAGAACGTCGGCAGAATAAAAAAATAAATAAAAAATAAAATGCCGATATATCTCTTCATGTCATACAACAGGACAACGTAATTTTACTTTTCTTATAACATTTCATTTTATGCAAATTCTCATCGAGTTACATGTATTAATTTTATATAACTATTTATTTTGTTTTTACTTTTTTCCACAAACTTTAATTTATAAATCAATTAAACATATAAAATCCCAGAAACTTTGTCCAAAACATTGTTTTTCATTTATTTTAATAAACACTCACACGTGCATACTAATTTATATTCATGTACGTGTAGTTTTTTGACAGTTCATATCATAACATTGTTGTTATACGATTTCTTATAACAACGCTCTTATAATAAATCTTATAAGATTGATATAACACTAATTTGAAGTCTAGACGTAACATAATTCTCTCTGCGATTGAATTTGACGCTCTTATCTTACATATTATGTTAGGTGGAGACCCTATGTTAATATATATTATGAAAACAATATTATAATATCTGATATAATATTAATATAATACTAATATTGCAGTCCACACGTAATATAATTTGCTCTGCTATGAAATTTGACGTTTGCTGATAGAAATATATTTGATATTATATCAGGTATAGACGCTATGTTACAGCTTATTAAGAAATAATGTTTTTGTTGAAAATGTTATAAAATTCTTATTTATCATTTCTCACACTTCATTAACGTGTTTGTAAGTTTGTTTTCCATGCCACTTGTTAGATGACACATAACATTTATTTGGAACAATTTAATAATGTTGGAGGTATACAAAATTTAATTTCCCACCATTCCAATTTTTAGAAATACCACTGTACATACGACTAAAATCAACTTGCTTGAACCATTTCATTAAAGTTAAGAAATATGTAATAAGAAAAATGTTCATTTTAACATTAAAGTTAACCTTGATGAAATCGTAGCTAAATAATTTGAGTATAATTATGCTTCTCCCCTTCTCCTGCTCGCATTTCTCCTGTCATGCAACTAAAAATGTCTCTGTCTATTTTACTTTCTTTTCAGTTTTTCTTTGACATTTAATTTACGTTTTTGTTATTCAACTAGTTATTTTTGTTATTAAGTATAATAATTTTTCCTGAACTATGTATTTCTTATTTAATGAAAAGTTGCTAAATATTTGTAAAATACGCCTCAAAAAAAAAAAAAAAAAATAAAGGGAATAGTCACATGAACTCCGAAGAAGTGCGCAGTTACTATCATACTGTTCAGAACAATTCTTTTCCTGCATTTTATCGTTTTAGTAAAAATAATCCAACTAGAATTATGAACTTTTCATCATGCTTCCACTACTTAGTAAGCAGAAATTTCCAAAGAATTCTATAAAATCTAGATCTTATGATGCTGATAATTTTTTTCTATGCAAAATTACCTGTTTTAAAATTTTACATTGGATCACATTCACCTTTAAGATATTGGGACAATAAGGTGGAATACTCCCTTATTCTGTAACTATAAACTTATTTTCTCCCTTATTTTCTGGCTATTATTATGCGAGTATTAAGGAATTCTTTGTCGCACCTATAGACCATATCCACGAGCGAATTGTTTCGAATTTTATGAAATATTTTTTTTATGTATACATACATACATACATATCGAGTCATAACCGCTAAAATAGCTTAAGCTACACATTTTTGGACTTCGTTTTTTTTAACGAAAATCGACTATCTACGATCGCAAATGATCGATTTGGGTCAAAAATTAAAGTTTGAAAATTATGTCGCTTAAACTATTTTCGCGGTTATGGCACGATATGTTTTTGGATCATTTTATAGAGTTGGTCCCTTTTGCATGATAGAAAATAGAATGTAGTATAAATAAATAAATAGTATATTTTATTACGTACGTATACTTAATTTTTCGGTATCCAAACCAATATTCCTCATACGTTTTTATTGAATTTCTTTTTACAGCTGATGCCAATGCTTTAGTACAGTGGCTTTCAACTTTTTTGAAGCCGCGGCGTTTTTGCTCTCAAAGTTTCAAAATATTATTTAGAAAACAAACAAAAAAAATCAATGGCTTTGATCACACAAGAACAGTTGTGCTGGCATAAAATGTTAGCTTATGGTATAGAGGGGAAGAGAATGCTTTTTGGTTGGCATAATTTTTCAACCAGGTTTAACCCCGCATTAGCAGCACAAAACTAATATATGCACACTTTGCAAAAGAAATGAATGCAAAACACACTAATATAAACACAAGCTGTGTGTACATATCCAGTTTATGCCAGATGAATTAGTCTCGTGTGTTTTGGAAAGAACAAAAATTGTGCGACTTAAAAACAGCTGCACGAAGATAATGATGATTGCTGGGTATTACATCCATTCATAACTGCGTTGAGTTCGCCGATCTTGCTAATAATTTGCTGACAGCGGACAGTATGCTCAAAATGGAGTATGTATCTCAAAATAATTCTACATTTTGGCTAAAGCGAAAGCAGAATACCCTAAGCTAGTTAAAAACAAGCGCTTAAGATTTTAAATCAATTTTCAACATCTTATGTGTGCGAAATTAGTTTTTCACAAATGGTGAGCATTAAAACAAAATAAATTCAGTAAAGTGCGACTCTGACTCGCGCACGAAGGGTTCCGTACGAACACTAGATATGTAATTTAATACAAACTTCATCCTATATAATAAATAGTTTTGGCATTTATTTTTTCGTTTTTGTTTTTGGGGTCTTTTCGGTTTTTTTGTTTGGCGTTTTTGCATTTTTTCGGTTTTGGAGATTTTTTTAAGTTTTGGGTCTTTTTTAGTTTTGACACTTTATTTTCTTGTTTTAGCGATTTTTTTCGGTTTTTGGCGTTTTTTCATTTTGGCGATTTTTTTTATTTTTGGCGATTTTTTTCATTTTTGGGTTTTTTTTTTTATTTAAAATTTTTTTTTAGTTTTGGCGACATTTTTGCGTTTTGGCGATTTTTTTCGATTTTTGGAGTTTTTTTCATTTTGGCGTTTTTTTCATTTTGGCGATTTTTTCGAATTTGGCGATTTATTTTAGTGTTAGAATTTTTTTTTTAATTTTGGCGATTTTTTGGTTTAGGCGATTTTTTTTTAATTTTTGGCTATTTTTTTTTGGTTTGGCGATTTTATAATTTTCGGTTTTTTTAGTTTTACCGATTTTGAAAATTTCAAGTGTTTGCCTCTTACGGTTTCCAAGATATAGCAAATTGTCAAAATTACATAGTCTAAATTGCATTAACTGATGGACCACCCGTTAATTTAAATTTTTTAAATTTTAGTGTTAATTGTTGTAGTCTGTATAAAAATACACTAATTTTACAAATTTCAAGTTTCAATATACATATGTTCATACAATTGTATGTATATTACATGGGATTTTAAAATTTTTCGTTGCTCGTTTTGGAACACCCTTAAATTTTTAATTCTCATGTATTTGTTGTTGTAGCGGCCAAGGTTCTACATACTGTGTCCAAATTTCAGGTCCGTAGCTCTTACGGTTCCTGAGAAAATACCGTGTGACGGAAAGACGGACAGCGTAGCGAAAACAATAGGGTTCCTTTTTCACGCATGTATTATACTAAACCAATAATAAATGCTGTCGCACTATAAGCGAAGCACGATGGATGTATTGGTGTACGTGTATATCAGTGTTAACAACCACTCAAAGGAAGTACTGTTGATTAGTGTATGCTTGTTATTTTTCATATTGTACGTTTGAGTGTGTGTGTGTGTAATATGTAGATGGTAAGCTATTATGTGATTAACCGCATACAACTAATGTTAATGCATGTGTGTGTCTTTGCATGTGCGCATACATGCATGACGTTTGTACACGCGCTCATGCGTAGAAAGAAGCAAGTATCACAAATTCTTCCGTCACGAAGTGTTTTCTTCTTTACTCATATACCTACAATACTCAAACAAATTTCTTGCAAATAGTGTTGTTAACGTTTGTTTTTAAAGCATTTGAAAAATCCCTCATGTCTTGAAAGTTCTTATAAGATGACTTCTGCAGGAGACTAATGTACATATATGTGTATTTATGTATATGTATGAACTAAAATTAGTATATTGATTCCAAAGAAAATTACTCGTACCTCAAAACGCAATTTGAAATATATTTATCTTAAATACTTCAAAACTTGTAATTCTTACAGCAAAAATAAAAGAATTCAAAACAGACCACTGTACATCATAAACATTAAATCACAGGTTGATAAATTTTCTACAACAACAACAATAACAAAAATAACACTTAATCGTTTTTTGTTAGTTGGATGTGTCCCATGACATTTATACCAGTTAGATTGCGTGCGGTGTACAAACATTTTCTTTAGCCTAATAACTCTGCAGACAGAAGAAGTCTTATGGTTGGAACACATGCACTCGCAGTTGTTTTCATAAAACAAATTACTATTGACAACATGACCTGATTTTACTTTTAAGACGTAAATTTTTCAAGTTCTGGCAAAGCAATATTTCAAAATTAACCTGATATATTTCATTTTAGAAATAGTTCGCCAAAAATACTGAATAAGTTATTAAGAAAATTTTGACAAAATGAATTTAACTACGATAATTGTATGTTCAATTATATTTCTTATTCAAACAAAAGTTTTAATAATAATTATTTGAATTGTATGGGCAGTTACAAAGCGTTTTTTTTTTTTGGAACATTAAAAAAAATTTTTTCTCATTAATTTTATAGTGATGTCAATTTAGCTCTTTTTGTCTCAGCCACTTTTAACTTCTTTTGACGTGTAGCTTTAAGCTTCAATTTTGTTAGGTTTTAAGAGGACAATAGATTAATGTGAAGAAGAACTAAACTTGTCAAAATATACTAATAGTGCAATCTTCAGACAACAATTGTACTGAGCTCCAAATCGCCAAATGACCGGCTATTACAGCTTTCATTTAAGGCTAATATTAGTTAAAGGTAAATTAAAATTAAATTACAGTTCAAAGTTGTAATTGTTGCGCGGATTGTGTATGGATATTTTCGTGACTACTATTTTCCACCACTATTATTTACTTACTAAATTACATTGCAAAAGTATAATTACATCTTATCTATATAGTTTTTGGTTTCTAATAATAATGCTGAAAGGTAAATTATAGAATATATATTGCCGTAATGCGACATTTTAGTAAAATTTATAAAAATTTTGCCTCATAAATCATGTTGTGCAAACTTATATAAAAAAAAACACTGATGCAACTAATACCTACAAATTTGTAAATTCAGTGATGAAAACCAATTCTGTCATCAAAACACTAATAATTGATTAGATTAATCGTAAGTCAATTTTTTTTTGCCCACCACAATGGTTAACAACGTAAATGCTGGCTGGGTCTCCTATCTCAGTCCAAGTGTTGTGTATACATCGCCTGGCTTAGGGTAAGGATTCATTTAGGCCTTCACAGCTAAAGGTTAACCACATACCCCCATTCTCCATTCCTTTTCTGTGTCTCCCCTACTTGTAAGATCAAAATCGCGGGGGCTGTGCAAAGGATCTGAATGGCTAGTCAGTGGTTAAAGATGACTAGTCGCTAGCAGCTGCCCTCCGGTTAGTGAAGCTTGGGATGGGTTAGATTTCAAACTTATCCTTGTGGAGAAAATCCTATCGAGACCGCAAGCAAGAATATGGTTACCGAAAAATGCTGGAGTGCCTGAAGCTACAGAGTCCTAGCATTTTGACGGATGACTGGTTTGTCATACGGACAGAGGACTATAGCAGCAGTGGTACCTACCACATCATCTCCATCACGTAGCCTGGTGCACCGGCCATTGAGAAGGCAGGCTCGAAATTTTTTTTCGATTTTAGATACGCCAAGGCAAAAGTGACCCGACCAACTGACTGCAGGAATAGGCGAACACGTCTTCGAGGCGGCCAGAAACCTTCTAGTTGGCCTGCATGGCGGAAGAAGGTTTCTATTAACTGGATACCTGCTCACAGTGGGCTTCTGCTGCTTCGCGTATGGGCCCACAGTCATTTCTTGATCGACGGTAATCTCTTTGATCTAAGGATATGATACTTGCACTTCGACCGCAAAGGAAATATGGCATTTTCATATAGTGACATTCTGAACCTCAACAGGAATGGTTTAAAGCTTGTTACTGGTTTTCTTTCTGCTTACTTTGAAGTGAATAATCATCTGTGGAAAAGTAACCAAGTTTGTTCATCCTTGTGTCATTTATGCTTTGAAGATGCCGAGACAACGGCACACATTCTTTGGGATTGTATAGTCTTATGTAGAAGTAGAAGGCGTGTTTTTTATTCTGAGTTTATGTTTTCAAATAATACTAGGCGGGCTTCTCCAATCTCTATACTAAATTCCGTAAGAAGTCTTTCATACTGAGCAGCTTGATTTAATTTACAGATCTATTTCACAAAAGATTCACCAGGCGTCGAAGTGCCGGTCCTTGGACCAGATCTTTCCCTATTCAATTCTTCTATTCTTTCGTAAGGTTTTATGTTTTTCAGTCGTTTCTTACTAGCGGTCTCCACTAGCCATGAACTTGGTATGGACATAATGTCGGACATCGCAAATGGCTAATGGAGACCGCTCATGTCCAACTTTTGTCCATGCTCTGACATGGATGCCCGAACATATGTCTGAGCAACAATGTTCGCCATGAGATTCTCAGTCCGCAACCATTTGTAATAAAAAGAAAAGAGACAAAACAAACATTGGTAAATATTCCAATTCTATTGCACTAACGCAAATCACTTTGATATGCCTGAACATGGACATCGCGCGTATTCACCACAACCAAGAAGTTGATGAATTTTTTACAGTTGCTCTGCCGACGCCATGTCCATGTCATGTCCAAGTTGATGGCTAGTGGAGACGTAGGGTAAGTTGACAATGATTTGCATCACCTACCTGATAAAATAATAAGGATATGATCAAATAAATAAACTCATTATAAAATCGAAATCCACGTTCGGAAAATTTGAGTTTTGGTTTTTTGAACTTTTTATTAAAAATTTAGAGGTATGAAAGATGTACATTGTATGTATGTTTTAAATATTATAATTACTACTAAATTAAATTTCTTTAGTTTTTTTATGTAAAATTACTATAAGAAAGTTAACAATCATGTAAATGTTTCATTTAAACAACAAAAGGTCGACTTGCCAATTGTATTTTATTTATAGTTGTTCAATTTTATGAATTTTATAATTAGGAAATTCACAATGGGTATGTAAAAACTTTAGTGTGGCAAACGCTATTGTAAACTCCCTAAATATTGGTAATTATATACAAACAACATTTACAAAATATATCACTCACACACAGCGTTGCCATATATGTTTTTCTCAAAAACCTTCAAGTCGAACAAAAAAATCTTTTTTTCTCATTAAATATCTTTTTTTAATATATTAATATGCATTGATTTTACTGAATTCAAATTCAGGAAAAATTTATTTTGTTTCAAATGAACTAACAATCTTAAAAGGTAAATAACACAAAATATATACTGAATAGAACACGTATAAGATAAATATATGTATGCTTACAATTCATACTATTGATGAAGAAAAGAAGAAAATGTGTCAGTACTTTAGTCAAAAGGACCTTAAATAATATACTAAAAGTACCAACCATCATATTCTTAAAAATCTTATTTTTAACAAAGAAATCTTTCAGTCTTGTTAACATCCCGAAAATCTTCCAAAATAAGATAAATCTTCACATATGATAACGCTGCTCACACAACAGGTAGTGGATTGAACAATTATATTATTACAGTGGAATATGGTTGTAACGAACCCGCGTGTAGTTTTTTTTTTCATTATAAAAGAAATTCGGTGTAACCGGAGTAATTTCTTTCCAGATATAAAAATTAGCAATTTTAATTTTTAAACATGTTTGTAGCACATAATCGCAATCAAAATACTGAATTTTATAAAAAAAAAATACTATTTATAAATTTCACTCATAATATACATAATTATAACAATATCGTGCCATAACCGCCCAAAAAGCTTAAGCGGCACAATTTTCGAACTTAATTTTTTACCAAAATCGATCATTTCCGATCGTATAAAATAGATTTTAGTCAAAACAAACGAGGTCCAAAAAATGTGTCGGTTAAGCTTTTTTGGCGCTTATGGCTCGATATGCCGAAAAATAAATTTCTTGAACTACAAATATTTACATTTTTTTATCTGAGCTAAATAGAAAAAGAGTGATTTTTTATTGTTCTCTATATGAGTGATCACTCGCCATAACCGTAGTTCGCTATATTCGTAAATGTTAATTCCACCAGTGTTCGCCATAACCTAACTTCACTGTATTATATTAATAAAACACTATTGACAGCGTACAGAGTGGAAAGTTTATTTAATATCATAGTAATATGTAGATTGTTACTTGTTTATCATAATGTTGTATAGACTTTAATATTAAGTATACATTTTGTATATTATGAGTATAACTTGTATATGTAAGTAAATATTTAAACATATGTATATTTCTGTGATTTCTTAACATTAATTAATGTGTGTGTGTATTTTTTTAAGTTTCAATCGTAAGAACTTTTTTAAAATCAGTTACTTGTGCAGCCAAACTATTGATGTTCCTTTTTCATGTACGTTGATATGAAGTGTAGCAAAATATTTTTTACTAAGAACCTATAAATTTGAGGGTGGCGTTTTCTGAAGTAGTTAGCTCGTTGACTACAAAACCGAAAGTCCTGGATTCGAGCCCGGTCTTCGACAGTCATTAAAACAACACCGCGCATATTTTTGATGTGCATTAGTGTCCTTTGTATCATTTATTGTGGGAAAAGTTCTAGTGATGCAGGCACTAAAACTACACCGGCTTCATCAGATACTAATCTTAAGGTAATACCAGAGCGCTCTCCTTTGTTGGTATTGTGTAGTAAAATCATCGACGATGTAAAAAAACCAATCAAATTGCCACTAAAAACAGCTTCAAAAATTTAGTACGTCTCATTGACACCAGAGGCGCTGCAACACTACATTATTAGAAGCGTTCAAAAAAAGCAGAGTTATAAAAGAATGAAGCTTTCCTCTATCTCTTCCTTCAGCACCTGTCTGCTCTATCACTATCCCTTTCCTAAAAGAAGGTAACACCAAGTAATAGTATTAGGCATTCATTGCCTGAGTGTTACTTCTCTTTAAAAAAAAGTGAACAAACCAAAGGAAAAGCGAAACAATTTATGTGACAAATATTATTCACGATAAGGGGAATCAAAAAAGGGAACACTTTTCTTGGAAAAAAGTTATTTAAGATTGCAATTTGCGGAAAAGAGAAAAAAGTTTAACATTTGTTAACGCACTAGTATGTAATCCCAGTAAATATTTTTTTATTAAAAATACATTGAAATTGATTATTCTATCCCAAAATTATTCACACTTATTCCAATTCTCGACATCGACGTCACTTTAACACAATACCGAAAAATTTGGGCTTGTGTATCCATTGTCGAAAACAACTGACTCCTGTTGGCAGGTTTATGTTATTTTCTAGACCTTAGCGGACGAAAATAGATTATCAGTAGCACACAAAATGTTCTCGAGAACGCGTAAACAAGACCCAATTTTTTGGTATTGTGTTAAAGTGACGTCGATGTCAACAACTGGAATAAGGGAATAAATGTTAAACTTGAAAAGGGAAATCTGTTGAATATAGGGGTGATTATGAATAAAATTTTATTAAGGCTTGAGAAAAATTAATATGTAAAAAACTTGGCTTACAAAGTTTACAAAGGCTTATTTTCCTAATATGAAAAATTTAACAATGCAAGGGAACGGATCCGAGATGGCATAAGTGGCACTCAGAATTTGATGTCGGATTAAAAAACCAACAAAGGCAAAAATGAAGCCACATTCTAATTCTTAGCAATAATATACGGCGCTATATATAAAAAACCAAAAGGACTGCTTTTTGAGATGTGACAAAAAAATTTTTCTCGTTTTAGAAACTTCATTGACATATCTGTCATTCTAGGGGGTGAGTAATGGAAATTTTTGAGTTTTGTATTAGGATTGAATGGATCATGCAAAAGGGGCTTAAAGGAAAAAGGGGCTTAATTTTAAGGCGTGTCATAAAAGTAAGTAATTTTAAACCTAGACACGCTAAGGTTAAGACATTAAGGGAGAGGATTCCCACATGGCATAAGTGGCACGGAGAATTTAATGTCGGATTAAAAAGCCACTAAAGACAAAAATGAACACATGAACAACGAAATGTAACATGTTGAGATCCGGCCTTAAGTGGTGGCGCTATATATTAAAAACAAAAAGTGCTGAGTTATGTGGCGTGGCAAAAAAATTTTTTCCCCAATTTTAGAAACCTTATACATATCTTTTATTCTATGGGGTGACTGGCCCAACTTTTTTTTCGACCCACCTTAATACATACATTATATGTATATGTATGTATGTATAGCTATGTATGTATCCTAAAGGCAATAATAATTTTCTCAGCCGAAGTGTTTCATTAATGCGTAATTACTAAATTTCCCAGCTAATAGTAAAACTATTCAAATACTGATTTGTGTATGTTTAAATAAATGATTGTAGGTATGTGTGTATGTATGTATATATTTATATATATGTACGAGTACGTATTACAGCTAAAAGTTTCTTATGCTCTACTGACTTATTGTAGTTGACCAAAAAAAAATGTTTTTTTTTTCAATTCTTGATTTTATTAATGAGAAAAAAATTGGTGCTTTTGCTATGGCTACATTTAAATTAAATACATAAAGAAGATACAAATAAAATCTAAATGTGCACTTAATTGTTTAGAAATAACTTTTCAAACTGGCATAAACCACAAACGGCATCACGACTGTCAACAGCGATAGAACAACATTGGCCGCTGTAATAAGTAAAGCGAATAAAATTAAATATAACAAATTTGTAATAAATATAATAATTAAGTCACTTACCACCACTGCAGATGTCATGAACTAAATCTTCGAAATAGCCATTTTCAGTATCACATAAACAAATTTTAGCTTTTGTTGACATAAACTTTGCCACACCAATGGTGCGATTCGAATTTTCATATTGACACACCAGACCGTCTTCGCAGTCGTTGCTGCTGACACACTTATGGCGCAGTCCTGCAAAAAAAAGTTAACTTGAATGTCACAATTTTTTTAAAAAACATATTTTAAGTTTTACTGCAGGCTGAACAAAATGACAAAATTGTCTTCAACAAAATTTTTTAAAACAATAGCGTAGATTTTTCCAAATATGTAATAGTGTATGGGTATCTGTTTACTAAACATCTTTATAAATCTACTTGAATGACACTTAGAATCATTCACTATTTTTGGGAGTCGTGTTTTCATTGGCTAGTCAAATTAATTGTGATAATTATTAATGAACAAATAACACCAAAGTTAATTGTAAATGTTCTGACAAAAACTAGCAGAACGGAACAACTAGCTGTTTTCGAAGGTGGCTGCACCTTCATCATTAGCATTCTTTGTATTTGGTCCACTGTGTCTGGTGTCAGTTGATGTAGATTTCTGCTTTATATATTCACCTTTTCAGTGCAAATGGCATATGGTGTTAGTTGTTATTTGCAGAGAAATACGAACTTTAGCCTAATCAAATCATAAATAAAAAAATATTTTCTTTTCTAAGAAGGTGCGCTTTCAAGCCTTTTATATGAAATTTTTACACAAGATTAAAGACAACATAACGATTTTTCTGCATAACCAACTCTAAAAACGTATTTTTTGAGATATGTGTACCAAAGCGAACTCATACCCGGTGATCTAAATTCATTAGCTGATGATCAGCTGTTAATTTCTTTGGTGTAAAATCAAAGCAAAACATTCGGCAATTGATGTCTACGTTGCAATAAATGAGCAATAGGGTTTATTAATTCATATTTCATTAATACAAGTAAGGCCTTCAATGGTTTTGAAATAATCTATGATATGAAGGTCCTTAAAACTACCTTATATTAAATATTAAATAATATAATATTGCATATATACAATATTTTAATACTCGTATATTTGAATTTTTACTAACTTACATATATATTTTTTTTCTTAACGCCATACATTGGCAATGTTAAAGTCAGGGCTTACACACAAAACAAAAATATAAGAAATAAAAAATAAAATTTGGCCTTTGTTAAATCAAAAAATAAAAACAATCCGTGCTAACAAAATTTCGTAATAATAGTTGTATATAGTATTTGTTTCATTAAACATGAAATCAAAAAATTAATTACAGCAAGGACATCTTATACGTTTATACATTGACCATTGACAAGGTTGCTAGATATTCCAAATAAATAAAAACAAACAATCAAATATATTGTAGTCTTGCACACATTTACATTAACTCGTAGTTTCCATTTTTAGAATATCTGCAATTGCATTTTAAAAGTTCGAAAGAAATAAGAAATAATGTCATTTATAAATTACTTATTCATGTGTGATGTGTACTGTCAAAAGGAATTTTACATTACCACAGGTTAAAGTTTTTTTTTATATTTGGAAAATTTTAAGGAAACCGCATATACTCTGATTCAATTTTCTGTTCAATTAATTGCTGTAAAAAGTTTAACCGTTTAAATAACTTTTATAAATAATCGAAAACCGATTACAAATTGTTTTGTGTAGCATATTTGTTTTCATTTGTGCATTTCTGTTAGCACGTGAATGGACCCGGTGACCGGTAACTAATTCACTTGAAATTTTCAAAGTTAGTGTATTTTTATGTAGACTACACCATTCAAGAACGAAATTTAAAATATCAAAATTAACGAGTATTCTATCAGTTAATGTAATTTTAACTATTGCTTGCTTGCTTGACAACTTGCTGTGTCTTGAAAACCGTAAGAGGCAAACTCTTGAAATTTTCAAAAGAGATAATACTAAACAAAAATCGCCAAAACGAAATAAACGCCGAAACGGAATAATCACCAAAAAAACAAAAAAATCGCCAAAAACCAAAAAAATCGCTAAAACGAAAAAAAGCGCCAGAACTAAAAAATCAAAAAAAACTAAACTAAATCACCAAAAACCGAAAAAAGTTCCCAAAACGAAATAAAAACGCCTGAGACAAAAAAAAAATCCCAAAATCGAAAAAGGCCTAAACTAAGAGAAAGCGCCGAAACAAAAAAAAAATCCAAAAACCAAAAAAATTTAACGGGAAAATGTTTTTGTATTTACACCAAAGGTGAAAGGCTTTTGAATTAAAAAAAAAATTGGTCTGCCACAGACAAACTCATCGATATATTTATTATACTTTTATATCTGAATGTAAATACCGAAGCTATGACAAATTTAAAAATGTGACCCCTACGGTATGCACAATGAATACTTACAATTACACAATACTTTCTTAGTAAAAGTTTTATGATTTTTTGCGAGCTATAAATTTCTAACATTAGGGTGTCACATTAGGGTGGTAGGAAATGCGATTTGGGGGGTAAGTACTAGAACGGTACACTTGAGGTCAATGGACCTAAGAGCAAAAATATTGGCCTCCCTGAGAAAAAAAAATAATTTGCTATATCAAACTTTAAGATCGGACTGTAAATATGGAAGATATAATGAAAAAACTAAAAAGGCGACCCCTACGTTGGGAAAAAAATTTTTTTTTTGAAATATCCTTGGAACAATACTTTATATTCGCTGGTGTACGGGGTACTTTGTGTTTGTTGCCTGTCGGGCGAGACGCTATAATATACAAGTTTGTATCACGAATGTATTTATTTAAAGCATAGATGCCCAAAAATGAAAAGTTTGTATATTGGTGAGAGATCTAGAGGTACTGTAAAACGAAAAATTAAACGAATAGATTTTTGTTCAATTTAAATCGCATGGAATTGTTTTGGTTTTCAAAAACGGTAAAAAAAGAAGTTTGTCGGTTTCTAGAAATAAAAAAGTAGGTAATTGCTTATCATAATATCTTAAAACTATCAATTTATTTCTTTTATCTCCCTTGTAGCATATACGAATTATTTACCTAATGATTTTAAGCCAATATTGCAAGGCAAAGAAAATAATATAAATGATATGTTCGAAATTCTTTTTGATGTTTGTGGTGTAATTCTTGTAATTTTTCAAAATCCCTTTAAAATCGATATCTAATTATTATGAGTTTGAAACCAGAACTTTACTTAATTACTTTTACAATAGTAAAAACAAAAATTCAAATGAATGTCTCTACGTTTATATTTTTATGGCAATTTCAATTTCATAAAAGCAAAATATACTTCAATTGTTCGGAGTTCAGTCTGTTTTGAACAAATGAATTTTGAGTCCGAAAAAATTTTTTCACACATGTATGTGGAAGGAAATAGAGACAGAATCTTCAAACCATTTTCTTAGTACTGGATATTCTAAGTCGTCCAAACTTCTCCAAAATGATAGTATATCATTGATTGATAGGTCTCTTATTTCGCTTCGTAAAATAATAAGTTTCGATTTTATTTCAAACTCATAAATAGCAACACCGACTTTAAAGGGGTCTTCAATAAACTCAAGAAATAGATTTATGACATCAAAGTCTTTCAAAGTTTAAAAAAAAATCTAAAATACAGTCAAATCCCGATAATTCGTACCCCGATAAATCGTAATTCCCGATAATTCGTAATAAACTGTAGGTCCCTTGAAAAAATATCGTTAATTCCTAAAACTTCCATACATTTTGGTCCCCTCGCTAATTCGTAATTTTTTTTTTTCAAATAAAATCTTCTTTACCTCTTATAAATCTTTTTTTTTTTTTTTGCTAACTACCACTTATAATTCGTAATAAAACAGCAAAAACATGGAAAGAATGATGTTTTGTTTTCCACAATTTTTTTTGCGTGGGTTTTTGCTTTTGCCTATGTGTGTGTTTATTTTCTTAAGATCAGTTTGCTAATGAATAATAAAGAAAAATGTCATAGCGCACGCATAAAACTCTGTCGGTGTTACAAAAACAACAAATTTTAATTTTGTATTTTATTTTTAACAATTGTTTCTTATGTTTTTTTTATCGTTTTAGTAAATAAATTGAAAAACCCCGTTAATTCGTATTTATTTTATTTTAACCCCGTTAAATCGAAAACCCGCTAAATCGAAAACCCCTATAATTCGTAAGAAATGGCCGTTACTTTGCTATTACGAATTATCGGGATTTGACTGTATTAATATATTTTCTTTATTTTAATATCTTCCTGTTCGAAGAAGTTTTCGAAAACTTGGTGTAATCGCCCATTTTGAAGGCTAATTTTTCTCCTCGTCATTACATATCGTGCCATAAACGCCAAAATAGCTTAAGTGACATAATTTTCGATCCTCAATTTTTTACCAAAATCGATTATTTGCGATCGTAAATAGTCGATTTTCGTAAAAAAAAACGAAGTCAAAAAAATGTGTCGCTTAAGCTATTTTAGCGGTTATGGCTCGATATTTTCATATGAAAAGAATCATAATGCCTTATAATAACTAACTAAGCCATTAATCTATTAGCGGTAGCGTCAAAACTTCCGAAAAACACTGGTTTGCTTAAGTCGACTCAAGCTATTATTCCATATTATCACATATACATATCTGTGGCAATAAGGAAAAAGTGCTTAAGTCATATTTGACTGTTTTGCAGGAGAGCGCTTTTCAAGTCGATTTTCAGAAATGTTTTCCTTTTACAGTTAAATTGGGAAATTCTCTGTTTACCTTTTTTTTTAAGCAAGCATCGTTCTACACACTATAAGTAATATATTTAAGTTGAAATATACCAAAGTATAGCCTAAATTACGCTATTATTCCAAAAGAGATTAGAAGCCTAAAAATTATAAGTCACAAGTCATAGTGATATAACTTCGTGAAAAATCCCACAAATGAATTTAGATTTTGACCAGGGGTACTTTCGAATATGCAGATTACAGAGGTACCATTAACTCAAAATCAGCTTATCTCGACTTAAGCACTTTTTCCTTTTTGGCACAGATATATTTATGTACATACTCAAACACAAATGATAAATTGCTAAGCCCAAAAGCGCCTAGTGTTGATTGTCGCAAATACTTGTATTTATTTATTATTACATACATTTGTATTTCACTGGACTACAATATACATATTCCAAACGGAATATTTAACTTTTTAAGGAAATTATTTAAAGCAATTTAGTTTATTTTTAAAACTTTTATTATTTATTAACTAAATTGTAACATTTTTAACATCCTTCTAAGCTATAGTGGCGATTATGTAAGATATGTACACATTTATGTACACTCTTATATGAATTAAAAAACAAATAAATCTCAGTTGAAGATGTTGAATTATTTGAACATCATTAACAATATTTCTGCTACACTTAGCAAAATAAAATGGCGAACCGATTAAAAAAATACAGATTGAAATTAAACTACAACCATACTTAAATATAGTTGTTAAATAGTTGCCTTTTTAATTGAATACTCATTTTTTCTCAGTGCACTATCCTTTAGAAGATGCATCCAGAAAAGGCATAACTGCAGCTGCGAGTTGCATTTATCAACTTTTTTGGTGTTGCTAATCGTAATTAGGACGGCACTATTTTGAGAACACAATAAACAAACTCATGTAACTACTGTAAATACACATGCATATACACGCACATACATGTGCATATACATACAAACGTCATACATTAAGTAAATTAAAACTTTTAGGTTCTATTTTTAACATTTAGACTGGTGGAAATGTTTTTGCATAAATTACTCGTAGCAACAAGGACTCACTCACCTTTTAAAACATCAGCGCATAAACCATTATTTGGTGGCGTGTCATCTCCGCATAAGCAACGCAGCTTTAAATCATCCGGATCTTTTACACAACTCGATCTTTCTATCGCTGCACAATCATCATGTGTGTTACATTCACGTCCTTTAACTATAATGAATAAAAAAAATTATCATTAAGTAAAATTTTCATACAGAGTGTGACTTTCAAATTGATGGCAGTTATGCAAAGAATTTTTTCGAAATAAATATAAAGAAAATTACTGTTAAATGGCATTTTGGCACATCGAAATATTTTGCGCTAGTGGCAACGTTTGTCATTTCCGATATTTTTCGTTGTGTGGCATTGCTTTGCAAGCAAAAAACATAATGAACTTTATCATGAATACCACATGTGAAAATTTCCGAATAAAATTTTTCGTTCACATGGATTTTAATTTCGTATCATCAGTTCGAATAAAATAAAAAACTAATATATTTCATAAAATGTCAAAAAAATTCGCAATCGTATGAAGTTTTTTGTTACCAATTGTCCAGACGTTCGGAAATTTCCATGTGAAATTTTATTTCACACTTAAATAATATTACAAAATGACAACAAATGAAATGTCAAATGTGTACTCAAAATTTTTCAAATAGCGGATGAGACAAAAAAAGAGTAGAAAAGTATACAAACAAAAATAATATAATCTTACAATGCATCCAGCGGGAAAAACAGAAGATCTTCTTACTTCAGACCCTATTAAATTTTGATTCAATTACTATTCTTTAGACGGCCTCGACTCTTTAGCATAAAAAATACCCAACGGGAAAAGTGGTCATTAATTATATAAATAATGGGAGAAATAATTTATTATTTTCCAAAGCAAGACCATGCATTCCCTTAGAAACGAAAGGGTAATTTGATCGAACACAATAATTATATATTGATTACCACGCGCATTACCACATCTACTGAAGAAGGATTGCATTATTTTTGCTTGTGACGAGTGTCCGTGTTTTCCTTAAATTTTATTACAAAAATGAGAAATCTGTTATTACTTGCTGCCTTTTTGCAGTTTGTGTTTGAACGAACGCGTGCCAGTTAAGCTCAATGGAAGTAAAAATTGTATAAATAACTTTTGCGAAAATTATATTTAAAAATTATTTATTCAAGAAGGAAGATTGACAGCAAAATACAAAAGACCAAATATTGGTTCTAGTTATTAATTATTGAATAAATAATTAATTAAAAATATAGGTACTCGCATAGTTAATTATGAATGCATTAGTAATATAATGCAATGAACTATACATTTGATTAAAAAAAAATTAATTATAGAATTCATTCCTCGGACCCATTAAACAATACTGTCCTAGGACATCTTCTGTGTTGACAGTAATGAATTCTGGAATGAAAAATTAAACACGCTGTGCATTACCTTGTCCTTTACTATTCATTACCTTTTCCCACATTCCACGTTTCCTTCTATGAAGAAGCAAATGAGAAGGAGTAGCATTTTAGCAGAGCAAATCTATTAATTTGAAGGCCATTCAGAATCTCGTAAGATCATAAGGCCTTTCTCGCAATTACAACGCGTTTAAAAAACATATGAATATAGACAGGCCTTCTAGAAGGCATCTTTACTCTTCCTTTTCCCTGCTGGGCAGTACTGCTACCGAATTATTAATACGCTTACACGTAGCATATTCACAAATAAAAATTATTTGCAATAAAGACCCCTTTTTCACTCGCAAAGTTTACTTTGAAAAGTCTTAATTCAACTGGGAGAAAAACAGCTGAATTAAGACTTTGCAAAGTAATCTTTGCGTATCTAAAAGGGGTATTATTTACCATTCGTCATGACATTTTGCATTCACAATATCGCACTTGCACGTATTATTAGAATTTTTTATTTGTATTAATACAAAGTATAATAGTCTGAACAGCAGCGCTTAATCGATGTATCAGCGCTAACGCTGAGCAACCTACACCTACAAAGGAGCATTACAAATTACACTGGGCACCAGTGAAAAATCCACACGCTCTTGGCAGTATATGTTCGAAAGTACTATCGAAGGATAGTAAAACCCTATAGTCAATTTAGCGACTTTGGTGACTAGTTTTTTTTATGGGCCTCCAAAGATTTCGAAAATCAGTTCGCCCTAAAAAAGGGTGTCATCAGTTTTTGGCCAACAGCTAATTCAGACTTGGTGATAGCGCTTACCAATAATACGTATGTATATATATCACAATAAAGTAACTAATAGTCCACTTAATAAATGTTATTAGCTTTTCACACCAAAAAATAATAACTTCTTTGTGCAATTTTTTTTTACAAAAGTAAAGAAAAAAAGAATTTCACTTTTTTCTGGACAACTTTTGTGGACATATCAATATAATCTGAACGTGTCTAGGCACCCTCTAATAGCTCATATAGACCACTATTTACCACAAAATTGAATAGAATTTAAACAATAAGTTTAAATGCACGCTAAATTATATCTGTGGTAAAAAGAAAAAATTGCTTGAGTCGAGATAAGACACTTTTAAGTTAGTAGCACCACTCTAATCTTCATATTCAAAAATACTTCTGGGCAATATCTCAGTTAAATATTTTGTGTGATTTTGCAGGAAGTTATGGCGCAATGACTTGCTGAATTCAGTTAGGCCTCGATTATCCGTAATGGTCGGGACCGGGAACATTCTGCTCAATCGATTTTCCCGGTTAATGGGGTAACAGCTTTTATTAGGTTTTTCAAGTTTTTTATGCTTCAAAAAATGCATAAATATGTACTATAAGGAAAATATATTATTGCTGAAAACAGTTGCTTGTTTGCAAGCCCAGACAATAGTGGTAATCAGGTTTGATCGATGCAAAAAAATAATGAAATGGATGGACAAAAAGAAAACAATTACAATAATTCTTTCCCAGATAATCGACGTTGCCGGTTAACCGAATCATGGATAATCGAGGCCTTACTGTATATCTTGTATGCTAGAGACCTGCGTAAACAGTCTTGAAATGTAAATACGTCTTATGTTTTAAATGTATTGTTGTAGCATGTATTATACTAAACCAGTAATAAACGATGTCGTTTAATGAGCGAAGAACTATGGATGTATTGGTGTACGTGTATATGAGTGTTAACAAGCAATGTCGCGAAGACTTCTAGTCTGTAAAAAAACACTCAAAAGAAGTACGTTTGAGTGTGTGTGTAAAATGTAGATGGTAAGCTATTATGTGTTTAAGGGAGATTTTGTAAAGCAAGCGTACACAACTAATGTCAATCAATGCATGTGTGCATTTGCATGTGAGCAGAAAATAAAAGAGCCTACACACAACATGACGTTTGTATACGTGCCCGTACGTATAAAAAAGCAAGCATTACATTACGAAGTATTTCCTAATTTACTGCTATATCTACAATAGTGAAACAAATTTCTTGCAAGCAGTGTTGGTTAGCGTTTGTTTTAAAAGATTTCGCTGTAGTAAAGCATTTGAAAAATCTCTCAAGTCTCAAAAGTTCTTGTAAGGGGTCTTGTGCAGAACTTTATTGTATACTACTGGCATAATAGCTTATACTTTGGTATATTTCAAATCGAATATATTATTTATAGTGTGTAGGCTTAAGCACTTTTACCTTATTGAAACTATGTATGTTTGTATGTATAATAAATAAATAAATAATTTTTGTTGTCACAAGTTATAAATATATTGTCCTTAAATTCTAATACACACTCAACAGTACAATATGAAAAATCTTATTTAATATGCAAGGGCTGGGTATACGAGTATGGATGTATGAGTAGGGGCAGTAGCATGAGTTATTCAAATTTCGAAATTCACTTCAAACGCATTATTATTTTGTTGTCAGTTTCTTTGAATATGATTAATTAAATAAATAATATGTACATTATAACAATGAAGTTCTAAATTAAAGGCGTCAAGTGACAAAACTTCAGGGTGGCGGCACAGCCAATTATTTTAAAAATTCATGTTTATGGATATTTACAATAAAATCGATATATACATACATATGTATGTATTGATGTCATATTGCTGTCATATTATTATTAAATATAGTAATATTTACCTTGCGGCTCAGTATTGTATGTAAAAAAATAATTAATGCTTATACTAACACTGACAATAATTACATATTTCAACAATTTTGTGGGGCCTGGAATCTTAATCAAATTAATCAAAATCAAAATAAGTTCATGAAAGCATTTATGTCAATATTTTAATAGCAGAATTGAGAAAGAAATTAAGACGAAAATACACAGTGATAAAAATTGGAAGTCATTCATTCAGGAACTACATTTGCATTTATGTCATACAAAAACGATTTTTGTTTTTGTCAACAGAAGCAATCCTGCAAGAAATGGAACTGAATCAAGACTAGTCATGTGATCGGTCCCAAAGTGATAGGGACCAGTCCGAGTTCCAACACTTCCTAAGTGTCAGTCACTTTTACATGAGGATGTAAGCGGACCAGTCACTTTTATATGAGGATGGCCTAGGATTCAAACTGACTACCTTCATCATGACAGGTTTGCACACTATCCACCCGACAACAGGGGCACTAATATCTTAAAAGTATAAACACTAGTTAAACTTAGGTTAATATCGTTACATTAGTGGTTCCAGAGTGTTTTAGCGGTATTATTGGAGAGAACTATTTATATTATATTTATACTATTTGACAGGTTCTGGATCCAACCACATCGGACTAGTTCAGTGACGTTTACTATAATACTAGACCTATTCCCAATTAAATTGACAAAAGATCAAGACGATACATCCGACAATGGTGAATATGTAACCATTTACAGGATATGTCTTTTTTTCAACATACACTACTCCCTACTTTTGGTAACACCTCCGCCTCTATTTCCTCAAGTCAATGGACGAATACGTTTGGATCAAGTGTCACCAAATTTTCTGCAGGGAAGAGTTTAAGCAAGATATTTTTGATAGTTTTGCTGCGAAGCTTTGCTGATTTATTTTGATAAATAAATGCATTTGCCCTGTCGAAAATTCCATTAACTTTAAACTAACTTTAACCTAACTATTTCGCAACTAGTACTGGCTGACTCTTACATTACTTTTCAATGTAGTCAACTGACTATTTTAACATTGCGATATCATAGGCGGTAGTCAATTGTCTCAAGGTAGAATTAGTAAAATCGTATCGTGATGTTGCGTGTCAGCTGACAAAAACCGTACAATATACAATGCATGTTACTAGTTATAAAATATGTGGTGGTAGCACTGCTGACGTAGGAATCTGCAGAAAACAGATTTTTCTGTAGCGAATGTCAAAAACGCCGTATTTTATGCCAAACAAAAAAAATGTTCTGTGTAAACTGTTACATTTTCTATAACTTGTGCACAAAGTTTAACGATACGGCAAGCTGTAAAGTAGAATGATACGATTTTACTAATTCTACCTTCACTCTGCATTACTTTTCAAATAACTTAAAGTTGATTTTTTTAAATCACATGTATCATCACACATTGTGTACTCAACGCGCTACTACCCAGCTAAGATACCATTTAAAATAATAATAGCAAAATGTTGATATAAAACTGAAATGAGTTTCAAGGTAGCTGAGAATAAATGTGTTGACTCTCACCAAATTCGATTACGTCCTCAAGTTAAGAATTAATTTTGCATTTTTTCTGGATGACATTGCAGTGAGCTTTTAGTCAGTCTAAGGAAAGTTAACTATAAGTTAATTATTTTTGTAGTCAACCACACATTCTCCGACAGGGTACATATATAAATCTAATATAAAATATCAGTACATATAAAAATTTTTATATAATTTTGAAAATATTCCATAACATAAAATAAATTGCTCAGATTTTGTTTTTACGAGTATCTATTAGTTTGAAATGTGTCCACATATATACATATATACATACATATGTATATGTATACATATTTTAAACACACATTTGCAAACATTAAGAACATTAGGATGAGATCTCACTAGCGGCTCAATGGTCTAGGGGTATGATTCTCGCTTTGGGTGCGAGAGGTCCCGGGTTCAAATCCCGGTTGAGCCCAGTATTTTATTATTATTGTTTATTATTTATTTGACAATTTTATTAAATAATTTATGTTACATATGTATACTCCTTGCCACACAAATAAGACAAGTAGCATCAATTACCTGAATGTAAATATCTGCTAAACTAAACAAAGTCGCTATTAGAATTTTTCTGTTTTTTAAATGAGACATTTTTTGATTTAGTTGAACTATATTGAATTTTAATCAGAAATAATTTCTTATTCGGGCTCAAGTTCAGTAATTTCAATTCTTATTGAAGGAAATATTTTTTATTAATTAATGTGAGTTTCTAAAGATGAGAAGAAAAATTATAGTATAAGTAGATAGACTAGCGTGCTGATGAAGTGCGTTGCTGCACAGAAAAATATCGGTATTTCCCCCAGCTTAAAAGTCTAGTTTAAGTTTTCTTCTCTTCTTTAGAAACTTACATTAATTAATAAAAAATATTTCATTCAATAAGAATTGAAATTACTGAATAATTTTTCTGTTTAAAATAAAATTTTATTTAATATGAAAAATATTTCAGAAAACATAATTTAACATTAATAATATCTTCTAAATATCTATATATGGGCATTTCCATAAGAAAGTTAACTTTTTTGTCGCGTGCGACAGCAAGCAATTAAGCTTGTATTTCAGGACAATGTAACTAGATTTTTCTTAACATTTTACCTAATATATAGCTGTTGACGGCCTACACAAATATATAAAGAAGCAGAAAAAAAGTTTAGTTTTCTTTAAAAAAAAACCAACATATTTGTTTGGTGTCGCGCGCTACAAAAAGTTGACATTCCTGCGGAAATGCCAATATATTAAATTCTCGTTATCACGGTATTTGTAATTGAATTCCTCCGAAACAGCTTGGCCGATTTTTATGAAATTTTGCCTCTGGTATTCGGTAAGTCGTAATGTATTTTACATACCCTTAAATGGGCTGTTCCACGCCCAGACGAAGGAAATATCTTACATCTTGAGAGCTATATGAGTCAGAGTATGGGTTCAATTGAGAGCTAGCTGCAAAGTAATTCAAAATATTAAATTTGACCTATTCGACGGTGGGAAAGGGCTCCCCCACCCATATAAAGATAATTAATAATAATAATCTTATATACTGAAAGCTATAATAGCAAGAGCCTTCAAATTTGGTATGCACTATCTTGAGAGCAAGGTGCGTAATTCAAAATATTGGTAGAATAGAACCGGGGGAACGGGCACCCCCCATACAAAATAATTAATAATAATCGTATATGTTGAAACCTATAAAACCAAATTCTTCAAATTTGGTATGAGTTAATTTTGAAAACAATTAATATAGGTATAAATTATAATAAATCTAAAACAATAAATGCTTGGTGTTTTGCTATTTTTATATTTCTTCATCGTTCATAGCACTCCCTACCTCTATAAAATATATACTACATCCTCACACACTTACAATGAGTTAGTTATTATTTTCTACTCTAGAAATTCCCTAGAAATAATTTAAGTTGTAAAACAATGTTTCCCGGGTCAGCTACTATAACATATTAATATTTATAATATAATAATATTTATTATTCTGTAATTATGTATTTGTCGTTGTCACGTTAATACAATACCAAAAAATTTACGCTTTGCAAAGTCCTAACTCAGCTGGGAGAAAGACAGAATGAAAAACTATTCTTACCTCTGTCTTTCACCCAGCTGAATTAAAATTTGACAAAGTAAGCTTTGCTTGCCTAACTGGGTTCAAAGCATGAAATTCAACCAGGTACGGGAAATTTAATTTGATGCGAAATGGTTGCAAGTTTTTCGCTATAAGCAGTTTTGATTATAACGTCCTTTTTCGTCCCTATTGTGTAGCAGCATCATCGGCAAATTAAAATAACTAATAAAATATCTACTAAATACAGTTTCGAAAATTTAATTCGACTCACTGACATTAGAAGCTCTGCAACACTGCATTATTAAAAACATGCAAAAAAAATATACATACAAACTTGAATCGTATAATTAGAACATGCTTTTTTATGAAAACTAAACAAAAAAATATATTATTATATCTGTGGCAAAATGGAAAAAGTGCTTAAGTAATATGTTACGGTTTTGCAGGAGAGCACTTTTAAGCGTTCAAGTCGATTTTCAGACATTTTTTTGTTTTACAGTTAATTTGGGAAATTCTCTATTTAACTTAATTTTTTTAAGCAAACATCGTTCTACACACTATAAGTAATACATTCAAGTTGAAATATACCAAAGTATATCCTCAATTAAGCTATTATTCCAAATGAGATTACAAGTGTAGAAAAGATAAGTCGCATAAGTCATAGTGCTATAACTTCCTGAAAAATCGAAAAAATTAATTGAGATTTTGATCGGGGGTACTTTCGGATATGCAAATTATGGAGGTAGCATTAACTCAAAATCAGCTTATCTCGAATCAAGCAGTTTTTTCTATTTGTCACAGATATAGTTAGACGATTACACAACGCATACGACGTTGATGCTTACCACTTTAATAATTAATAAATTTAGTCTATTTTCTGTTCATTTCGTTTCGAACTAATTTTTATTTCTTTGTTTGGTTTTTTTTTTATTTATTTTCGTAATTTCAAGGAAGTAATTTTGAACTAAAGACAAATTGTAAACAGAAAAACATCCTGGTGGCATATCTGAGCCAAATTGTCATTATAACATTTTCATAGATGAATCATTATTACAAAATCATTATCAATTTGCAGATTGGACCAAATTATTCTCAATCCATGATTTTACTGCGCTCAAAGAGTGAATGGCAGCATGGTAGGGTCGAAACTTCCGTGAAAGGCTTCCAAAAAGTTTCCTGAACTAAAAGAAGGCTTGTTGAAGTACGGCTTTGTGGCTAACAAGAACTATAGCCCAAAAGTGCCATGATAAGAAATGGGTGGCCCAGATTTATAACTCTTCCTTTTTGGCTATGTGAACTATTCAAATAATGATGATGAAAATAATATTCGAATACATTAGGAAAACGTGGTGCTATTCGTTAGACCACGTCCCCGTTGAGAGGTGGATTTTTAAATCTTAGACGATTCAAATGTGTATCTTTACAAATAATACTTTGCACAGGTCTTTTGCTCAATGAAACATATTGAACAAAAATATCTTAAAGAAAAATGCTCAAAATGTAAGCAAAGTACTTCAATTCCAAAAAATGTGATTGTAAATGTAATAACTAAGAAAGTTTCTAAGAACTTTGTAAAAATTTGAGCTCAGGCTTAGACCTTCTTAAGCAGTTTCAATGAATTTTGTTATAAGCAAATTAAAATTGAGTTTTCAAAAATTTCTAAAAAAAAAGCTTTTTGGATTAAAGTTTTCAAAATGTGCAGTGTCACACATAAAAAAATATTAATATAATTCCAAATTGAATGAGCCAATGCCAATATTATAAAATGTTGGGCTCAACCGGGATTTGAACCCGGGACCTCTCGCACCCAAAGCGAGAATCATACCCCTAGACCATTGAGCCGTTGGGAAAACCACAAAATTAATTTCTAAAACGTCAAGAAAATATCACTCAAAAAAATGCAGTAAAAGCTTGTTCATGTGGTGTTTATTAGCAAATATTTTCATTTATTCCATTGCAATGATAAATAACAACAATGAATTCTATTGTTTCCAGATAATGGAATTGTTTTATAAATATTTAGACTTGGACATATATGTCTATGTACTTGTGTACATACATATAATTGTAACATTTGATTATGTTTGATTGTAAACCACCTGGCTATGTATGAATGTATCTTTACTAAGCAAGAAACATATTTGTAAAATGAGTTTTATTAATTATGACGCATACAATTTTTATATTTGATGCAAAAAGTGTGCAGTGAAATAAAAAAAATTGGTTTGATGTTAGTTTTAGAACTATCGACGTAGATACATAAGTACAGTGGGACGGATCATATTTTTTGGGTGACAAAAGACTAACAATATTTGTAGCAAAAATTTAATCAAAATTAAATTGAAATTTCTAATAAGAAATCATATTCAACTTCCATGGTGTGGAAATCGGCAAAAAGGTATTTGTTATTTGTCCAAGGTGTTCATAACATATACATACACGGTCCTATGTATAATAAAAAATTGGCATGAAGTTAGCTTAAGTGGCAAAATTGAACATGATCTTATAGTGTTTTCACACTGACATGGTTTTAATAAAAGTTGATTTTAACGTTAAAACCAACTATTAAAACCTGGTTTTACCATACAAATTGTTTTTGTTAAAACCAAATTAAAACCATTTTTGAATTGGTTTTAAGTTGGTTTTATGAAATGCAACCTTGTTTTCGCTGTGATAAATAATTCAGTGCTGCCAAGTTGAAATGACCGACAGCAGCTGGTAATGATATTCCAGTGAATAACAATAGATGGCGCCTGAAAAAATTTCAACTTAAAAATTAATGCAGCAGCAACAATAATCAAAAAATTATGGAAAAAAATAGTTTTTTTGGAAGGAAAACAACGAAAATATTTTAAATTGAACTGTGGAAAGTGAAAATAGACAATATGACTGACATTCATCTGCCTATAAAAAGGTTTATTTGTGAATTTTTATATTATTAACAATATTTCCAAGCACTTCTTCATTTTGTATAAGAAGTTCCATAATTTAAAAAATTTTATTTACAAAATATAAAATAATTTCCATTTTAGAGCGCATTGTGAAATATCTCAGTTTTTCATACAAACAAAAACAGTTGAACAGTATGTCCAACAAGTGTTATTAAAAAGCAGTAAAAATGCAACAACAAATACACGCATTTCGGCAGGAGATTTATTTTATTTTGAGCAAAGTTATTAGACAGCCTGTGAGTTAAAAACTGAATTTAACAAACTTGCAATGTGAAAGCAAAATTAGCTGTTTATGGTTTTAACGTTAAAACCAGGTTTTAACTTTCAGTGTGAAAACACTATTAACGTGTTTTGCCATATAATTTTACATTAAAATCATGCTAGGTTGTAATCTTGTGTTAAAACTACATTTTTCGGTGATTTTTAATGTCAATTGTATAGAGGAACTCGTCAAAACGTAGTTCAATTTTGTGCTAACTTCATGCCAATTTTTATTATACATAGGACCGATATAGTATATCGCTCTTTTACTGCAACAGCGACATAACTCAAACTAATTTTAAGTTTTCAATTTCTATACAACTTAATGAAGATATTCCTCTTATTGCGAATGGCGTCGTCGACGTTACATTAAGACTACAGTAAAAATTGTCACTTGACTACTCTTAGTCGACAAAAACTTACTACTATTAACATACTATATTAACTTACAAAGCCTTAGAGATCAGTAAGAGATTGTTAATAAGAGCCAATTGTTGCCGATAAAGAGTGGACAAGTGGCAATATTTACTGTCGTCTTGATGTGACGTCGACGACGCCATTCACAATATGGGGGATTAAAATATATTATTTTCTCAAGAGGTGCGTATACTAGACTTTTATATGAAATTTTTGCACGAGATTATATATGATATAACGATTTTTTTTAAATTATTAACTCCAAAAACGCATTTTTTGAAAAATGTCTATGGTGCAATAAATGAGTGATGTGTACTAGAGGCCTGCGTAAACAGTTTTGAAATGTAAATACGTCTTGGTATTTAAATGTATCCTCGTGGCATGTATTATACTAAACCAATAATAAATGCTATCGTATTATAAGCGAAGTACAATGGATGCATTGGTGTTTGTGTATATGAGTGTTTACAAGCAATGTAAAGAAGTACGAGTAGTGTCTTCAGATGTAGATGGTAAGCTATTTTGTTTGTGTTTAAGGGCGGTTTTTTAAAAGCAAGCGCACACAACTAATGTCAATGCATGTGTGCGTTTGTATGTGCGCAGAAAAATAACATAACGTATACATGCATGCGTGTATTGAAAGTTCTTTTAAACGGTCTTTTGCAGAGGTTTAATGTATACATACACTGAGGGGAAATGACGTTGCAAAATCAACAACGCCTGTAGTCAATATAACACCCCACGCTGTCACTTTTTAGGGTTCCGTACGTACACGAAAGGTGAAAAGTAACCCTATGATTTTCGCTACGTTGTCCGTCTCTCTGTCGCAAATATATCACAGTTAAAACTAAAGGATTTTCTAAGGTGAGCAACGAAACATGTTGAAATCCTAAAGTACCCTGGTCAAAATCTCAGCACTATGACTTGTAATTTATCTTTTTCAGACCTCTAATCTCATTTGGAATAATGGCTTAATTTAGGTTATGTTTTGGTATATTTCAACTTAAATATATTACTTATAGTGTGTAGAATGATGTTTGCTTAAAAAATAGAGGCTAGCAAAGAATTTCTCAATTTAACCGTAAAAGAAATAAATTTCTGAAATTCGGCTTGAACACTTAAAAGTGCTTTCCTGCAAAACAACAGTAAAATATGACTTAAGCACTTTTTTCTTATTACCGCAGATATGTATATATATATATATATATATATATATATATTGAAATTTTCAAAGTTATTGTGTTTTTATGCAGACTACACCAATTGGCACTGAAATTAAAAAATCAAAATTAAAGGGTATTGTATCAGTTAACGTAACGTTGACAACTTGCTGTATCTTGAAAACCGTAAGAGGAAAAATCTTAAAATTTTCTAAGAGGCTAAAACTAAAAAATTTCAAAATTAAAAACATTCGGAAACAAAAAATCGTCAAAAGTTAAAAAGAGCTTAAATGAAAAATATGTGTAACTAAAAATAAAATAAATGCTAAAATGAATAAAAAAAAAGTAAAAGTAAAAGATCGGTAAAAAAATCGTCAAAACGGAAAATAAATGCCAAAACTAAAAAATCGCTTATAGTAAAAACAACTAAAAAATCGCCAAAAATCGAAAAATAACTAAGGAATAAAAAAAGGCGCTAAAACAAACAAAAAATCAAACAAAAAAAAACGCCAAAACAAAAAAAAACTAAAAGTAAAAAAGTCGGTAAAAATCTAAAAAAAAATCGCCAAAAGCCGAAAAAATTTGCCAAAACGAAAAAAGCGCATAACTACAGAAATTGCTCAAACTAACAAACAGCTGAAAAAATTGCCAAAAACAGAGCCAAATCCCGAAAAATAGCTAAAATAAAAAAGGCCTAAAACTACATGAGATAAGATATTCGATTATAAAGGCTAACGTTCGCATAGAATTACATATGTAGGATCTGTACTGAACCCCTCGGTCAAAGTAGCACTTTACTAAATTTATTTGTTATTTTCAACTTTTGGTTATTCACAACTCAGGTTAACAACTTGAATACATTCGGTGTCAATACTTCGTTGTCAAATTGTGTAATTTTTTCTCTGGGTGTATATATGTATACACATCGCTCGTTTACTCAAAAAATGTCATAACTAAAAAAACTTATTTGCCAGGAAACGAGTTTGAAATTTTCAATTTACACTCATTAATGGAAAAAGAAAATTTTATTTTGATTTCAGAAGTTCAGTGTAAACAAGATATTTGTATGAAATTTTTACACAATATGAATAACGATATTTGGATTAAATATGCATCATTAACTCAAAAATTAAATTTTTTTAAGTTATGACGTTATTTGAGTAAATAAGCGATTTTTATGTATCTAGAGCTTAAAGCTGAATTTTAACATACCTTATGTTCTTTACATTGGTTCTAGTTTTCAAAATATAGTGTTATAGCCAAAAAAAGGCGTTAGTTACATGACTAAAAATAAGTTTGTCCTAATTATTTAAATAAAATATCTGAAAGTCAAAAATTACATTTTCTTTACTTTGAAGAAAAACATACACTTTTTTTTAAATTTATTATAGTTTTTGACACATACATACACAGTTTGCCTGCAGTTTTTTAGATATTGAATAAATTGTGGCGAAATAAACCTATTTTTATTTTTATTATAATGGTGGCTTGTCAAGCACAAAAATTGTCAAATAATACCACTGTGCAACAGTGAAAAATCCACACGGTCTTGACAGCATAAAGGTCGGTTGATTATTTGAGCCGATATCTCAAAAGTGTTTGACTAACTAAAGCTGTCCACACACGTATGATTTGTACGTGCGACTTGTGCGAATAGCTTTTTTCCACACACCTTGAACAAATCACATTATAGAGCTGCAAAACTATCGATGGTACTATCGATAGCATCGATAGTTTTATTTTAAGTGGACTATCGATATTTTTTTTCGATAGCGATACTATCGACAAAAACAATCTACTAAAAGAGAAAAAATCAAAGTCAATAAAAACGGAATGATGGCGACTGTGTAATTAAAAATGCAACATTCAAATTTCGCCGCCTGGTTTGGTAATGTTTATCATTACATATATAAATGTGGAAACAAATTAATTAGTTTTGATTTGTTTCAACATAAGATGTCAGTTTTTATCTACTAGATGCAAATTGCATAAAAATACAATTATTATGTACCAACGGCTTTGATACATGAAGAAACTTGACGGGGGCTAAATTTGACGACTACTGGACTGTCTACGCTCTTTACTTTTAAATAAAAGGTGACGCTAAATAGTTTGCTTCTCCTTATGTTAAACGAATACTTTTTAGCTAACTGCAATAGTTTAAGTAATGATGAACGATTTTTTTTTATTTTATTCCTTTTTAATTTATTTTTTATTGATCCATCTATCTATCTGTTTGCTTTTTCGTTTATTTTTTTTATAAAACTATGTATATATGTTTGTTGAATATGTGTATTAAAAACATTGGAACTAAGAGTCTTAAAAAAATCAACTTTCTTTTTACTTTATGGAATGATTAAAAAATTCAAGATTTTATATTAGAAAAATACACAATTGATAAGTTTTAGTCCTTATAGACACGGAAACTTTACTTTGCAAAGCCTTAATTCAGCAGGGAGAAAGACAGAAAGAGATAGTATTTATCATTCTGTCTTTCACACACCTGAATTAAAACTTTGCAAAGTAAACTTTCCGTGTGTAAAAGGGGTGTTTCTAAGAATCAAAAACTATCGATAGTATCGATGGCATCAAAAAATACTATCGAAACTATCAAATGGAGTCACTATCGATAGTTTTGCAGCTCTATCACATTACCTTTAAAAGCCACAAACTGAACATGAATGCAAAGTAGATGACGCAAAACGAATTATTTGCTACATATTTCTCATGAAAAAATCTCGGTTTAAACTTCCACTTTGATGTAAATTAAACGAAATTTTAAATACACTTGCAGAAGCCCACTAATTTGTAAGTATGTATTTGAAAATTTTTAAGGACTTGTGCGCGCACATCCCCATCAATTTGTAACAGATAGAAGTCATGCAAACAGGTTTTTTGTGAAAATTCAAGGACACAATCAAAATAAGACTAGTCAAGAAAGATCTTTCTCTCTTTGGTAGTTCATAGTGGCATCTCTTGATTAGCTAATTACTTCTCAAATCTAGATGGCTTCTGTCCCACTGTGCGCTAATTGCGTTGGAATGAACAACGAAGAAATTTTTTTGATTTGTTTCTATGTATTAGAACATAATTAAAAGCGCAATGAAATAAAAATCATGGCACACTTTTTGCTTGTGTAAATTAAACACATTATTTTAAGAAAACGTTTTCTATTTTGTAAAAACACCTCATTCTAAGCTTAAATTTTCGCCAAAAATGAAAACATCAATAACAATGAAGGTAAAAATAAACTTTTTTTTTTGGTTCCATGACATAGACTCGCTGTTCGACTTAAACTTACCTATCGGACCGGGTGTGGGTTGTGGATTATTGCTAGATTTGCCAAATGTGGTTAAAGCTGTTGAACTGACGCCAAATAAAATGATGAAAACTCCAAATAACATGGTCAAACTGCCACATTGTGTAAAACGTTTAAGGGGTTGCATTTTAAGTGGGATTTAGTTTTTGTTACACTTTTTTTATATAGATTTATTTTAATTTATTTATATGTTTAAAATTCAAATAGAAATTCCGCTGTCTTGTTATTTGAATATTGTATGTACTTTTAGGTTGCTATTTGTATTATTTTTCTTTTGAGCTTTTTAATACTTAGAACTTTGATCAGCGTTTATTTGTTAAAATAATGCTTATCACTGCCTTGTAGAATGTACTTATGCGTTTAATTGTACATAGTTTTATTGTTGTATTAAAATAGTAAAGGCAATATTAACTACATACGACGACCTTCTTGCTTGAACGCTCGATTAGAAAGTGAATAATATTTCTATCATTTCAAAGCTTAAGTTTAGTTTTTTATTTCGTTTTATTTTATTTGCTGCGCGAGTACTTTCAGCTATTTTCTTAAATGGGTCCTTTTAGCAGAGGTCTTACCCAGAAAACATATCATAGTTGTTAAGATGATTTCAAGCAAATATTTTTCTCATATGTATATCAAATCTTTGAGATAGTTTTAAATCTCGCTTGAGAATGGTTAACTTATCTAACCCAATCTATGTTTTTTTTCAAATGATATTTAAGATAATTCCTGCTTCTTATGATTTCGTATCATTGTTTTGCTAATAATGTTAATTATTAGCCAGTCATAAACTCCAAAGCGCTGTAATTTTTTAAGTCACAGACAGGTCTGCAATCATAATATTTTCCAAGGCTCAATAATTATATGCATTAAATAAATTCCACCGAATATTCCGGTAGCTTAATTAAAAACGGCACTTTCATATCCTGAAGTCAGAAATTTCTTTAGATATTTACTAACGTAGTTTTTCCTCAGTTGTGTTTGTTGGGTAATCATATACAACAACAATAACAATAAAAGTAAGAAAACTTTATACTTAAAGCCTAAAAGTATGGAAAATAAAAAGGCTATTATAATTAGTGAGGCCAATATAGCGATTTTATTAAGAAATTCGTTATAGATGGAAATGTACCTGTAGAAATAAGAAAAACTTAAATATCGCAAATCTCTGCTAAATAAATTGCTGTAATAAATATAACGAAAATTTATCACCTTTGGTATTCAGTAACATATTTTAACGATATTCGCTGTCGGTTGGAGAAAAAATAAATAAATCACAAGATCAAATTCATTTAGTTTTTCTCTATTATTCTTTGTGTTTTTCGCTTATTTATTTTCACATTTTCTATAAGATGAAGCTGGAGACTATCGTAAAAATAAATAAAGGGAATCGCATTATCGTTACCGCAAGCGAATAAATATGTCGATAAATATTACGATTTTGGTTAGCAAAAAGTTACAGAATGCAGGTACAGAACGAACTGTATCAGAAGAAATCTATATAAATAAAAATGAAAAGTCCTTCGTTGGGAATCGCTGCACCGACTTCGTTAATTTTTTTAAGGTTTGTCATAAGGCAACTTACTCGTATGTAGGTTTTTAAGTAAAGAAAAATTTTGACTTATGAGACATATTTATAAAAACTAGCCAAAGGTTTATAGAAATAAATTTCCTTTGATATGTACTACGAATGAGGCATTCTGAAATGAAATTAAATTAATTGCTTTTAGAAACGTATTAACTAAAACAAATGAACTCGTTGACATCACTCACAAACAGTACAAGTCGTAATTGAGAGTTAGTGTGATAGTGAGAGAAATATAAATATAAGAAATGGACAAGAGCAAAAACAAACACTTAAAACTAACACCTTAAGACTTGCTTAACAACGACAACAACAACAAACGAAAACAAAAGCCAAATTTTCACCCATACTGTTGTAACGGACCTGGTTTGCTTGTCCAATATAACGCTCTCATAAAAAACATGTAATTTAAAAAAAGTTACCTTTTACACAGTGAACCAAATAATAATTTAACATACTGAGACCTTCCTTAACTACGTCCTCGTTTTATTCTTAGTTTTTTTTTTTCTTTGTATATTTTGCCTTCCAAACGAAACTATAATTTTTTAAGGTTGTAACGTAAACTATGACGAAAGCAAAAGTCCATGAATCTCAGTTAAATCTTGAATATGTATATACATACATATTTTTCAAACAAACAAATATTGAAACATGGAGCTGCCAGACATGTAGTAAGAACGGTTTGGAATGTTTTAAATTAGCGCATTTCTATAAACAATCAAGCAAAACTAAATTAGATGCGTAAAGCACTAATATTGCACTGGTCTTGTGAAGTGCAGGTACATCTTTGACTTAAACGAAAAATCATGTTTAAAATTTATAGGAGAGAAAAACTATATAAAATTTTTAAAGTAAAAGAACAGTAGTTGTACGTCTTATTTTATAATTTTTAATACGTTTGATTATGGAAATAATTTGGCAAACTGGAAAAAAATATATTAATAAAGCTGCCCACAAAGTCGAAGTGCATGCGATAATGAATGGATTTTTAACTGTGGGCATTATAGGGTGGACCCCTCAAGTATACATACATATATATTTTTTTTAATCGTCAAATATTTATTTATAGTACGTATACTTAATTTTATTTTTAATATTCATCCTTAAAAAATGTATTCAGAAAAAAATCGAAAAAAAAGTGTTGAAAGAGAGTTAAAAAAGTTGATCTATCCTTTATTTCAGGAACTCTAGGGGCACCATAGGAGCTGCAGAAAAAGAAAAAGAGAAAAATTTATTCTGCTTTAAACGTTGAGATCGACAGGAATCCTCAAGGCACCAGAAGAAGAGAACTCGGCGTCGTCAAGTTGACACCGAAAAAGCCGCAATCAAGAAATCATAGAATCATCTAAATATATTAATTAGCCAGAAGCAAAGTCGAATGAAATAAATTTGTTGAGGCCCTATGTTTCTTGGAGGAATAAAAGGTAAATATATATAAAAGGTAAATAGTAGCTTAAGTAGACTTGAGAAAATTTACCTTTACTATGCCAGTTGGAAGTGTGTACTAGTGGCAAGGTTTGTCACTTCGGATATTTTTGGTTGTATGGCATTGCGTTAATCTGATAACATTTTTTTATGATTTTTTTTTGTTTTTATAAAGATAAATTTAATAGTAATAGAAAAATATTGCCAGAATTCCATTCGTCTAACAGGGCTATGTTATCAGGTTAATATAGCTCTGTTAATGCAATTGGTTTGTGTCTTGTGTTTTAAATTTCGAAATTTATCTTCACACACGTTATAATTGGGGGATCCAAACGGTAATCTTAAGTATCAAAGTGTCATAATGTTTTAAAATTTTTGTTTGAAGCAAGAACAAAAACAATTATATTAAAATAAATTGAGACATTTACCTGATTTACATTAAGCATTTTTTCATAAAATTTCATGAATTTCGTTGCAGTAAACTTTTGCTAATTGCAGCGGTATAAGATAGATTATTATATAAAAAAGAACGTAGAATGAATCTCTGATGCACTTCTGGCAACTTTTTTCATATAAGTTGCCTCTTCATGCCTCCTATTGGTAAATAAAAAATTTTCATGTAACTAATTTCATGAAAAAAATGTAAATTAGGTAACATTGACACATGACACTTAAAACTACCGTTTGAATCCCTCAAATATATAATATATAAAATATAAAATTTTAAAAGGCAACCCCTACGTTCTGCTACAGTTATAAAAATACCTGCCGGGCAAAAGTGCTATGGTTTTTTACGAGCTTTAATTTTCTGGCATTATGAGTGTACACTTAGAAACTGAGACCTAGTGGGTCAATAGTAGAACGGAATACTTGGGTTAAGTGACCCATAACGCATTGGCCCATTGGTCTCATCGAAACAAAAACATCGATATATCATAATTTAAGACCTGACTGTGCATGCCGAATACAAAATTGAAAACGTCAAAAAGATGACCTCTACGTTTGGCAAATAAAATAAAAAATCTTCGAAGTTGCTTTGCTATAATACTTCGTATTCGAAGGTGTACGGCGCACTTTTTAATTTTACCTGCAATGTGGCACTCTCTAATGGTCATACATATAATGATCGATACGGCATCTCTCCAACATAGTGCAATCGCACTATTTACATACTGACTCTCTTTTATGCTTTGAATGAAATAGAGTTAAAAAAAAACTAAATAAATAAAGAACACAATATTTACGCTAATGTTCGGAATATTAAAGGCTATGCTAACATTACAAAGCAAAAGCAACAATAAAATTTTCTTAAGCTAAAGGTAAAATGTAAACAAAGCAAATACAACAACTTAAGTATGAATGTACTTATATGTATGTATGTATTAATGTATATATATATTTTATTTTTAGTGTTACTAGCATGACTGTTTTTGTTGTTGTTTTAGTTCTTATACATTCCCTTTTTATTTCTAATAGAAACAAAAACAATAATTCGCAAGAAAAAAAATAGTTAAATAACGTTATATTTTTTGGTAATTACACCTTTATGTGCTACTTGCTACTTACACCTTCTCACCACACCTAAACGTGCATGTGTGCGTCAAAAATTTGTGTGCGTGTATTGTGTGTATGTATTAGTTAAATAGCAGCTAATCAACATGCAATTTCAAAATCATTCATTTAATCTCACACAATATTAATTTTCTTTGATGAAAATCATTTTTTTCTTCAACTTGTTTGGAATTAGATGTTATTTTAAAATAATGTCACAAGTGTGACAAACTAAATAAAAATGTTGACTTAGTAGCATGAAAATGGTTTTAATAATTATACATATTCATAAAATAAATAGTATTTAATTGCCATGGTGCTGGTGACAAAGATTACATTGCAAGTCCAAGGATAATCGACTAATATTGCTTTAAATTTTTGTTTTCTTGCATGCACATTTCTCGTACTTTATTGCAACAGAATTTATTTCAGTTGTTATATGAAAATGAGACAATTAGTATAATAATATGTATATTCTCATCGATCCTCTAAGGATTCTATAACACTACGTCTATAACTGATATATTTTTATCAAGACAAAAGTCGAACTTTACATTGAAAAATATTTTTTTTTTTTTAGTTAATTTTAATTATTATTCGAACTCCATTTGTTTCTATATTTGTGATTTGAACGGGCTAAAGTTCGTATCGCTTTTTAAGCCAAATTACATGTGATAATTATTAATGAACAAATAACACCAAAGTCTGTTGTAAATATTCTGACTAACAACACATAGTTGAACGGAACAGCCAGCCGTTTTCGAAGGCCACTAAACCTTCATCATCAGCGTTCTTTTGTGTTTGGTCCACTATGTGTGGTGTCAGTTGATGTAGATTTCTGCTTTATATACTTAGCATTTTATTGCAAATGGAATATGTGAATTGTTTTGATTCATGCTAAGTATATAAAGCAGAAATCTACATCAACTGACACCACACACAGTGGACCAAACACAAAAGAACGCTGACGATGAAGGTTTAGTGGCCTTCGAAAACGGCTGGCTGTTCCGTTCAACTATGTGTTGTTAGTCAGAATATTTACAACAGACTTTGGTGTTATTTGTTCATTAATTTTTTTTTTATTTTAACTATTTTTGCTTTATGGAATTTGACTTTTGACATGACAAAAATATATCAGGTGTGGACGTGAGGTAAGGCCTCAATAAATTAGCTGAATGTGTTCCTGTCTTGCCACACTGCTTTCACTTCATTCCAGTTCTTACTCATGTCATTTATTTCTGCGTCAACCTATCTTCTCCACATGGGAGCAGTTGCCCTGTGCGTTCCATTCCATCGCATTTCTTGTAATGTCATTATTTTGCCTTCTAAAAATGCGGGTAATCTACCGCTTTGTATGCTTTTTTTGTTTCTGTAGCTATAGGCTGTTAATCGGCATGCTTCTATAGCCTTTGCCCCGTTTCTGTAACATGTGAGAAGTTCTCGTATCAGGGTAACTCACATAAAAACTTATATAAACTTGCAAAATTATCAACAAATACAGTTTTTTTCTTACTCACCTTGTGTTTCACAGGATGATAACAATTTTTTTTTGACTCGAAAAGTTCTCACATTCCTTACAGAATCGAGGCACTGCTATGGATATAACCATTGGCCAGAATGTTCTTGAAATTCTCCGTAGACACTGATTTAAAAACAATTAATATAATTATTTAATTTTTCTCAATGGGAAGACTTCCCTCAATTTACAAAAACGAGGCACATACTTACTCAAGATTGTTTAAACAATATACAAACGATAACTATTGAAAAAAAAATTTGGATCTACTGAAAGCTATATGCAGTGGTGATCAGAGTAATTGAAAAGCAGGTGAATTACCCATGAGTACCTTTGAAATCCCCTTATACGAGTATAAACAGTCAATTTCTCAAATTTTGTGCAAGAATAATACCTTTTCTATAAAAAAAAGTATGCTGTAAGAGAAACAGTCAACTTTTCTATAATACAAGTGCAATGTGACGGGCACAGTAAAATTATCTGAAAAAAAGCATGTTGTGATTAGCACAGTCAACTTTTCTGTAAGAAAAGTGGGTTAATTGCCCAGGTGGTCCTCTGCTTTCTCCCTTATATAAAAAGAGTAATTTTTTCTGTGTGAAAGTTGTGCTGACACGAAAACAGTCAACTTATATATAATAAAAATACCTTTTATATATATAAGAAAAATTAATTTTTTATAAAAAAATATACATTTCCTAAAAGTGTGCCGTTACGGGCACAGTCAATCTTTCTATACGAAAAATAGTCAGGATATTTCGTCTATCTTCCACTTTTAGAAGATTTGAGGATATTACTTTTAATGGTGCAAAGCTGCACTGTAACTGGCAACGAATTGGAAGCATCCATAGCAGATCCAGATCTGATTAGAGCAGTGTAAATCTGACGACAAAGTCTCGATAGGACATCCTATCAAGTGATCCTAGAATCATCGTATTCAGGCGATACTTTTTTTAGGAGTGTCATGTTGAACTTGAATTAAGTACACATAAAAAAATATTCCTGCAATAAACAACTTTAATTGAAATTAAACCTAAAATGAATTAAAAATCTAATTGCATCAATAACTTTGTAATTAATAAAATTTTTAAACAAAAGTTTCATTGACTTAAATAAATTTTTAATTAATTTTTAGTTTTATCTTCAATTAAAGTTGTTTATTGCAAGAATATTTTTTTTTCTGTGTAAAGATCTCTGATACAAAATGTGATTCCATTCCATGGACACAACTGGGTCTCCGAGTGGAGGTGTTTTGCAATACCACTCTTCCTAACCCAACAGCGTCAATCATTGAGACATATACATATTACATACAAATGTACATACGAACGTATGCTCGAAAAATGAATCACTAAATTTCACAAAAAATACTGACTTCTTATTTGTTAAAAAATAAACCTATTCAGAAAACTGCTCAAACCATATTTTTTTGTCAAGGTACATACATATTCATGTGCATATGTATACATACATATATGCATATCTATAAATATATGTATGTGTGCACTCAAATCACACATTATTATAGAAATTATTTCACAGCAGATATTCCATTTCATACATTTCAGTGTAATATGGTACTTGATTTTTTTTATAGCAAGACAATAATTTATGTCGTATTTCCGCAAACTTCCTTCTCTTTCATAGTCATTTTAGTCCAGTATTTAAAGCCTAATGACGAAAGGACAAGAGGTCATCCAGTTATGGTAACACCAATAAGTAAATAAATGTCGAAATTTTTGGCATTAAATAGTAACAATGAACATGTAATTTCAACATTTTGCCGAAAATAAAATGCTTTTACTGGAAAAGCAAACAACGGAAACAAATGAAAAAAATCATTTTTATCGGTTTGAATTTACCTAAAAAAAAAACTAAGTCGTCAAAACAACAATAATAGTTTCAACGTTTTTGGTTTCCTTAAACATGTATTTTACCTTTAAAATAAATGTTGTATTTATTTTAATATCAAATGCAAAATAATCATGTACATACATACATTAGTGTGTATTGTATATATACAGGGTGGTGCGAAGATGCTATAATTTTTGCAATTGAATGTAAATTTTACTTCCGCTTTGACATTTATAGAGTAAACATATACAAAATATACCTCAACATGAATCGCTATACTCCTCAAGAATGCGGATTAATTGTTTCGATTAAGAATTTTTGCTTGTTTTGATGATTTAGCAACTTCTATATGCATTTCGTTCCTGCTTAGGGAACTCATTAGTATACTTCAACTCAAAGTTTTTGAAATAAGCTTAAGAGCTTCATATATGTTTGTAGAAAAATTCTTAATATGTTAATGAGAATCACAATATACAAACATAACAAGTCTAAAAGCCTCAAACAAAAATCTCTACAAAGCAAACATATCTATTCGATTTTGAAACTATTTTTAATTTTTCACAAACCTTTTACGCTAAGTTGCATCTTCGGTGACAATAAAAGCACTTAAATACTAAAAGAAACGTTGCCTCCCAAGAATTGCTTTTGCTCCCTAGAATTATTAAAATTCGGCTGTAATTATCTTTTTTAATATTACACATGAAAATTACCAGTCATCATTAATTGAGCCAATGACTGAATGTCAAATGTATTTTGGATTTTTTTATTGTTTCGAGTTTTTGAGACAAGTTTTCATAGAAAATTCTATTGAATGACAAGCTCCATTTTCATCTCTATGGATACGTGAATAAAAAGAATTATCACTTTTGGTAAACCGAAAATTCGTGGCTTTTCTTTCAAAAACACTGCGGACCAAACGACTACTGTGAATGACGAACGCTACAGAGCCATACTGAACGACTTTCCCTTTCCTCAAGTCAACGAATTGGGAATGGAGAGCATGTGGTTTCAACAGGATGAAGCAATCGCATTTTCTGTTTTTCATTTATTAATAACAAAAATTAAAAATTTTAAAAAACCCCCGAATATTTCTAGAAAATATGTGATATCTTCTAAGCGGCTGAAATGATTTTATTAAAACATAACTAAGAACTTTCTCGATCAAGTCACATTTCAAACAGAAAAAACTAAATGAAAATCGGTTCAGCCGTTTGGTCTGTACGTGTACTCGTACAGACACACAGATACACAGATGCACAGGCACACACTACAAACTTATAACACTTCTTTTTTTGTCGGAGCTTAAAAAAAACGTTCAAAGACCATAGGGTGACTATTTTTGCGCCACCTTGTACTTGATACTTGTTCTACATTTGGCAGATACTGTTGTAGAAATAATTGATAACTCTTTAAATATTTGGAATATTTTTCTTGACAAATTTAGCAGAGGTTTTTGGTGAAGAGTGAACTCATTTCTCAGCCAAATCAAGGCAAATTCATATCAGATACAGTCGGATCTAAGGCGAATCCGAAGTACGTAGTCACAACCGATCAAGTGATTATTTTCACCGCTTTTAATATGAATATATGTTGGATGTTAACACACATTTGTCAGTACATTTTTTACATTAAAAGTCTAAAATTTCTCAAAGCAAATTGAGTTGAGTCAATTCTTTTTAAAAAATGTATACTTTGTATGCCTAAAAAATTTTATTAAAACCGTGTTTTGACATGTAAAATATGTATATTCAAATTAAAAGCAGCAAAAATAGTGACTTGAGCAGTTGAGATCACTTAATTTGGATTCGCCTTGAACCAAATAAATTTTAACTGCGCTAATCCACAACATCTGGTCTCAACTGCTCAAGTGACAGTTTCATCGCTTGTAACTTGAAAATCCCTAAAATGTCAACAATAATTTTTCAGTACATTTTTGTCATACCAATAATAAATTTTTCAAAGCGAATTAAGGTGAGTCGTCGAGCTTATGTACTAATAATAATGCATGTCATATTAACATAAGGTAGACTCACCTCAATTTGCTTTGAAAAATGTATACATAGGACAAGGCAAATCAATACTAGGTGACCGCAAGGGCTCAGGTGACTATTTTCGCCGCTTGTAATTTGAATATACGTTGGATGTCAAAACAAATTTTTCAGTAAATTTTTCTGACATTTCAAGTATAAATTTCTCAAAGCGAATTGAGCTGAGAATATCTTATATGAATTTGCCTTGACATAGGATATCAAAAAAATGTACTGAGAAATGTGTGTTAAATTCTGAAACAAGGCAAATTCATATTAGGTATATTCGGTTCAATTCACTTTGAGAAATTTATACTTTTGATATAAAACAAATTTACTGAAAATGTCTCTTGACATTTAACGGATGTTCAATTTGCAAGCGGCCAAAATAGTCACGTGAACAGTTGCGACCACCCAATACGTAAACGCCTTGTTCTGAAGGATAATAAAATTAGAAGTCACTTGTCCTGTTGAGATCATCTGATATAGATTCGAGTTAATTTGCAATTTCTTAAAAGTCGTCGTATGCGATTTTAAATTTTACAAATTTTGAGTCAATAGAACGAGCTCAGCGAATTAAGGAGTGTGTTGAAAACTTTAAGCTTAGACAGAATACCCAACAGAAAAATTTCTGCTCCTTACTTCGCGTTTTATGACAAAAGTAAAATTTCGACCCAATGATGTATAAAAACGTTTTCTTACTGACTGAGAAAATTTTCCTGTGCAGAGTTGGGTTGATTTGATATATTTCTGCAAAAAAAATTCTAGACTAGAATTTTGTGTTCTGAATACGAAAAATTTTTATAAAAAATAAACTGGTAAAAATAATTTTCCAAACACTAAATGTAGATATATTGAAGGATGTGTTCTCATGAAAAAATCACACACACACACACATACACACACACACACACACACAGACGCACACACACAAACCGCTCCTTTGAGCTTCTTATATCAGAGCAAGATGAATGGAATTGAAAATTTTCCATTGAACTGTTTAATCAAGCCAAAAAATTCAATTTAAACATCTAAAAGATGAAATAAATAAAAGCTTTAAAAAAATCGCATACAAAAAAGTTTTATTGAAACATTTCATTTTGTACTGTAGCTCAAAAATATAATATGTTTATATTATATATATACTCGTATATATATTTTATATACATATATATAAATTTTTTTAATTTTATATACATTCATTAGTACAAAGTACATACAAGCTTTTGTGAAAAACTGCAAAAATATAATAAAGCAGATGCACTTCAAAGTACACTGAATTATTTATAAAATTCACCACTCAAATCTAAAAGATTTTGTGTTTCATAATATTCATTCGGTTTTTGTTATTGTCAGATTTTTTTATACAAATAATTAATTGTTTTCACGCACACAATTTTTGAAATAAATATTCATTATTTTCGGTAATTTTTTTGTTCTGCATTGTTTATTTATTATGTGCTTTTTGTTCTCTTTTGCACGAAAGCTTTTTTTTCAACATGAGAAATTATATTTTTTGAAATCGTTTTGTTTTGATGTCGTAATAAAAATTGTAACAATATTCTTTTGGTGCATAGGTATGAATTTTGGGTTTATAAAATTTGCCATATGAATTACAGTAGAACTTAACTTCAACTGTTAATTGGCGTGATAGAGAAACAAAAAAGCGTAATAAAAACGACGACCGTAACCACAAATGTTGTTATTTCAATGTTCATATGTGTTAGGGCTTACCTTGTGTGAATATTATTATATTATTTGAAGCCCTTTTGAATTAAATGTGGGTTTTTGGGGCTTTGTCGATTGAAAGAAATGCAAAAACCTACTAAAACAAAAATTTTTTTAAAGGCATCCAGCAAAAACTTGGTTATGACTTATATTAAGCACAACTTGCATTTTCAGACAAGCTACTTACTGTCTACATTTTAATTTAAATATCTCTTAGATGTCAACACACATTTTTAATTACAGTTTTTTAACATTCCTAACATGAATTCGCTTTGAAAAGTTTATACTTTTGATGTCAAAAAAATTTAATGAAAACCATGATATAAATATAGAGTTCTCAATTCTATATTCTATATTCTATTCAATATTCTCTCAATTTTTCTTGACATTCACCATCTGACAAGTATAAGTATTGTGAAGTTTCCGGTAAAATCGTGCTACCGTATTAATTTAATATTTATTATTTATTTATTTTATTTTTATTTATATCATGATGAAAACTGTGTGTTTATATCTAACGGATTATTCAAATTACAAGGAGCAAAAATAGTCCAGGATCCAACTTAACCCCTCCATAATCAATTTATATGTATTTTTAATAAAAAATATTTACTTAATAAGTAAAATAATAGTTTGGGATTATTAGAGCGCTAACAAATGTTAAACTCAAAAATAGTTACTTGAGCTGTTGGGACCACCACTTTGGATTCGTCTTGAACCAAATATAGGGTGTTTTTTTAGAGGTATAGAACTTCGAATTGAAATAAAACACAAGAAAATCGTTTTAATGTCCATCAATTTGGCTTTATTGGAAGGATAATTTTATGCCATTAATGTTTAAATATGATCTCGGGCATGTGGCCGCCGCGGCTGGCTCGAATAAAGCCAATTCTACAGGTCCAATTTTCAACCACTTTTTCGAGCATATGGGGCCGTATGTTGGCAATAACGATACGAATGTTGGCTTCCAAGTCCCCTAACGTTTCTGGTTTGTTGGCGTAGACAATTGTTTCTTCGGTGCGCACTGTTCGACGTCTCTGCGGATGCGTATTATCACATAGAGTAAACGTAGTGCGAAAACGATCCATGGTTAACCGAATTAATTGCTCTGATGGACGATTATGTCGACCATAAAATGGACGGAGCTTGCGGTAAACTTCGCGAACTGAACCATTATTTTCGAAATAAATTTGCACAATTTGCAAGCGTTGTTCTTTTGTCAACCTGTTCATGATAAAATGGCAAACCAAACTAAATATTAATCACTTGACAGCTGACAAAATGGCCGCCAGTTAAAAAAGTGATGCCAACTTAAAGTTATGTACCTCAATAAAAAACACCCATTAAGTTTTTACTAGGCGAATCCGCAAAAATCCCAAATCGTTGCTTGTAACTTGAAATCCCTCAAATAGCAACGCATATTTTTTAGTACATTTTTGTCACACCAAGCATGAATTTTTCAAAGCGAATTAAGGTGAGTCTACCTTATGTGAATACGCCATGTTACAAATAATAATTCATAGCTGATTCACATAAGGTAGACTCACTTCAATTCGCTTTGAAAAATTTATAATTGGAATGTCAAACAATTGCACTGAGAAATGTGTGTTAAATTCTGAAGCAATGAAAATTCATTTGAGGTATACTCGGTCCAATTCGTTTTGAGAAATGAAATGAAAAATGTGTTTTTACATCTAACAGATTATTCAAATTACAAGCGGCAAAAATATTCACCTGAGCAGTTGAGACCATCTAATATGAATTCGCCTTGATTCCAAGTATGAATTTTTCAAAGCGAATTGAGGTGAGTCTACCTTCCATGAATATGTCACACATGCATGCATATGTATGTACATATGTATAGTATATGTGCACAGTAATTTAATATATCGAGCCATAACCGCTAAAATAGACACATTTTTTGGATTTCGTTTTTTTGACGAAAATTTACTATTTACGATCGCAAATAATCGATTTTGGTCAAAAATTGAAGTTAGAAAATTATGTTGCTTAAGCTATTTTGGCGGTTATGGCACGATATGAGCGGTTATATTTTACAGTGGTATAAGAAATTTTTTTAATTTCTCGAGATACTTAAGGGTTTTGTGTTTGAGTTAATTTAAAAATATTGGCGAATGATCATCTATAAGAGTAACGTTTAAGCAACCTTTAAATTTTATTATGAAAAAATAATCACTATAATTATTTAGGAAAATATAAGATTTTTCCTCTTTCCAAATGGACTTATACCGCTTTCAAAAATAACATTTTATATATCCTTATATATGAGGAAGTGAGTTTTTTTAACTACGCTTTCATGCCGAAACACTACACCGATTTTAAAAAATTTTTCGCCAACAGAAAGCTAGCCTATATTTTTATCCAGTTCGGAACCGGTTTTTTATATTTGGTTCAGATTTTCAAAACACTAAGCCGATTATGAAATTTCTTTCACCAATGGAAAGCTACATTACCAGCGTCAAAAATAGCGTATATTTTTATCCAGTTCGGAACCAGTTTTTTTGTATAGTAGTTCGGATATTTTCCGAAAAACACATTTTCGTTTCGGATTTGATTGTTTAAAAAGTTTTAAAACCGGTTTTTTCTTTTTTTAGTTCTTTTATTGCAGTTTTGTCGGTTCTTATCGTTTTTAACGTTATCAGTGAGTAACAAATAACAAAACATTCATAAATTTTAACTATAGTTTCTAAAATATCAGGTCAACGCGAAGCCGCAGGTAAAAGCTAGTAAGAAATAAAAACAAGAGCACACATTTGTATAGATATTTGCCTTACTCGAAGGGATTCTTAAGGTAAAAAATAATAATTATGTATATTAATTATAATTACATATTAGGAATGGATTTATTCCACTTTAAAAAAAAACTGCGATACCATTTCATAGTTTAAGCAAATTTGCTTAGTTTATGGCCAAATCGCACTACATTCAATAGATGATAGTAAATATAGATAGAGGCCATCTATATTTAATAAAAGCTAACGTTAACTAATTTTTCTTAAGAAGTGAACTTATAACTATCACTTTCAAAAATAACATCTCATGATTTAGTTTTTATATTTTATAAAATAGTGAACTTAAATGTCCTTTCAATTGTTAATAAAATTAGGCGTTAGTAGTTCGATTTTATATGAATGGGTATAACTTTACGTTGTTTTTTTTTCTTAACTAAAATTCAAGGTTTGTTTTAATTTAATGTAAATATAAATAATAAATATAATAAATACACATAAATATCAAACATAAATTTGTTAATTGTTCGTCTGACCTAAGCAATTTTGTATGAATATAAAATAAACATTAGATGATTTTATATATAAAATTTTTTATTAAAATCACTTATAATAATTCTAATTTATTAACAATTAAACAAAACCTGTGTTTAACAATAAAGATTGTGTAGTATATACAACATGCCAAATATATTAAAGTGATTAAAGCATTATTTATATGTAAATTATGAATTTTTTCATATAAATTCTGTTTATTTAATTACTCGTTTAGCTGGTGAAGCAAAATTCTTAAACAAAAGAATTTTTTTTTTACTAAAGCTAAATAACATAATCTTATTTATTTACCTCTAAACACAATTTTGCCAATGAAACACATTTATTTAACTAGACGAAGTTCTTGAAGAAAGGGACCATCCACAAAAAAAAACTCTCGTTAAAGTTAAACAAGTGTTAATATTATTGATGAAATTAATGGAATGCCATTGAGCACTCTACAATAGGTTGTAGACAGTGATGCCAACTCTTGGATCATCAAAATCACTGTGAGCATATAAAAATGGGGCAAATAAATTCAGTAAAGTGCGACTTTGCCTCACAGTGGAATGGTTACGTACGGACACTACATATTTAATAATATACGAACTTTAGTCTATATAATCGAATATACATATTAACTGATGAAGACATTTAAAAAAAAATAAGTACCCGGTAAACATTTTTTCGTTGTTTGGCGATTTTTTTTTTAGTTTTGGTGCTTTTTCACGGTTTTGGCGCTTTTTTCGTTTTGGCAATTTTTTTCATTTCGGGATTTTTTACTTTTAGCGTTTTTGAAAATTTCAAGAGTTTGTCTCTTGCACAGAAAAAAATTGGCAAGAATTATTTTCAATAAAAGCATGTTATTGAATAACATTTTTAATTTCAATAATATTTGTCATTAACTTGAACATTGTATTTATCAATTCCGCGCATTTTAAAATATCATTTAATGCACTGCTGGCCAGAGAAGCGCCAGAGTGCCGAACATCAATCGGCTTATTGTACAAATGAATGCACATACACTTATACATTACTCTCGGTTTTCTCTCTGTGGGCAGCATTGATTTAATGCAATGCTGCCCACAGAGAGAAAACCGAAATAAATGTATAAGCGTATGTGCATTCATTTGTACAAAAAGCCGATTGATGTTCGGCACTCTTGCGCTTCTCTGGCCAGCAGTGCATTAAATGATATTTTAAAATGCGCGGAATTGATAAATACAATGTTCAAGTTAATGACAAATATTATTGAAATTAAAAATGTTATTCAATAACATGCTTTTATTGAAAATAATTCTTGCCAATCTTGCTCAATGTCAACACTAACACCAATTCGCCATTACTTAACATTAGGTGTCAAAAATGGTACCAAACACCCCGATAGGTCATATGTATTGGGTATTTTTTATTGAGGTATAGAACTTTAAGTTGGCATCACTCTTTTAACTGGCGGCCATTTTGTCAGCTGTCAAGTGATTAATATTTAGTTTGGTTTGCCATTTCATCATGAACAGGTTGACAAAAGAACAACGCTTGCAAATCGTGCAAATTTATTTCGAAAATAATGGTTCAGTTCGCGAAGTTTACCGCAAGCTCCGTCCATTTTATGGTCGACATAATCGTCCATCAGAGCAATTAATTCGGTTAACCATGGATCGTTTTCGCACTACGTTTACTCTATGTGATAATACGCATCCGCAGAGACGTCTAACAGTGCGCACCGAAGAAACAATTGCCGCTGTAGAGCAAAGTGTTGAAGAGGACCCGAATGAATCGATTCGCCACCGTGCACAGCAATTGGAGCTTTGTCCATCAACTTTATGGAAGATTTTGCGCAAAGATCTTGGCTTGCGACCTTACAAGATCCAGCTTGTGCAAGAATTAAAGCCGCGAGACTATGCAATGCGTCGTGATTTTGGTGTATGGGCCGAAAATGAGATTGATCTCGATGCTGATTTTCATCGCAAAATTTTGTTCAGTGATGAGGCTCATTTTTGGTTGAATGGCTACGTCAACAAGCAAACTTGCCACATTTTGAGTGAAGAGAATCCACATGAGACCCTTGAGACGCCATTACATCCACAAAAACTGACTGTTTGGTGTGCTCTATGGGCTGGTGGAGTCATTGGGCCATACTTCTTCCGAAATAATGCTGGAGAGTCAGTTACCGTTAATGGAGACCGGTATAGAGCCATGATAACCGACTATTTTGTTCCCGAATTGGATGGCATGAATGTGGATGAGTTGTGGTTCCAACAAGACGGCGCTACATGCCACACAGCGCACGTCACAATCGATTTATTGAAGGAAACATTCGATGAGCGCATAATTTCGCGGAATGGACCTGTCAATTGGCCACCAAGATCGTGTGATTTGACACCATTGGATTATTTTCTTTGGGGATATGTGAAGTCGCTCGTCTACGCCAACAAACCAGAAACGTTAGGGGACTTGGAAGCCAACATTCGTGGCGTTATTGCCATCATACGGCCCCATATGCTCGAAAAAGTGGTTGAAAATTGGACCTGTAGAATTGGCTTTATTCGAGCCAGCCGCGGCGGCCACATGCCCGAAATCATATTTAAACATTAATGGCATAAAATTATCCTTCCAATAAAGTCAAATTGATGGACATTAAAACGATTTTCTTGTGTTTTATTTCAATTCGAAGTTCTATACCTCTAAAAAAACACCCGTTATAAGACATCGCTGCATAAAAATTTATTTTTTATATCTTAGATTTGATTGTTTGATTTTTGTTAAGCTGATCAATAACCTAATTAACACTATAAGCTTTTAAAAATGAATAAAACTTAAAACAAGTTTTGTTAATTTAGTATTTCAAATGGTGTACTTTAATATATTTGTACCCATATGATAAATAAATTTGATAAACATATGTATAATATTAATTGGCTCGCAGTTTGTCTTAAGGAATTATCTATTGAAAATTTATAAATTTAATGAAATAAAAAAGTGCAAAAACTTACTAAATAGTTTTAAACGAAGAAAAATCTGCTAAAGCTAGCACTAAAAGTGCTAAAGTAGGAAGCCTGAAGCGCACACAACTAATGTCAATGTATGTTTGCGTTTGTATATGCGCAGAAAAAATAATATATTATACATGTATGACGTTTGTATACGCACCCATGCGTATGAAGAAGCAAGCGTCACAAATTTTTCCGTCACGAAGAATTTTTTTGTTTACTCCTATACCTGCAATAACTGAAACAAATGTCTTGCAATCAGTGTTTTTTAGCGTCTGTTTTAGAATATTTCGCTGTAGTAAAGCATTATAAAAATCATCCATGTTTTAAAAGTTCTTGCAAGTGGCCTTTTGCAGGAGTATAAAGCATATGTAAGTACGTATTAGTAATACTGATGAAGAATAACTCATCAGTCATACGTACTTACATTTATGCAAAATAGTAAATGATAATAGTTATGATTTGTAAGGGCCACTTGTTTAGTTAAAGATTAGATATTAACGTGTAGTTTCAAAATGCAAACAAGCGTTTCACGCCGCATAGCAAACAAACAAACTAACTCACTTTCACATTTATAATATTAGTAAGGATAGTAAGTATAAGGATTGCTAACTTTTCCTCTATTCAATACAACCTTCGATTCTTAGTGTGCAATTAAATTACTAAAATTGACAAAATGGTGTAACTAAGTAGCCCCATCAGCCATAATAGATAGGTCTCCCAAAAAGTATATCCAAGTTTTCTGATTTATCACACAGTGTTATTAAATTTGAAATAAATTTGGCTTTCTTGAAGATGTTAACAAACTTGAAACTATTTAAATTAAATAACTAAATACTATTCGATTAATTTATTAAGTTGAAAATGGCTTACCTAAATGATCTATCATTTCACAAGTGCATTTCATTTAAACATTATCGGATCAAAAAAAAAAAATCTGTATGCTATGTGACTATTCTATATTCTTTTAACTTATAACGCTGATGTAGGGTGAAAGTCCTAAGAAAAACAAACAAAAATTTCATAAACGACTATAATTATTTCAAATTCTCACGACATTTAACAATATTTAAGTTTTTACTCATTTCCTTTTTCTTTGGCTGTAAGCAAACTTGTAATTTTAGTGAATTTTCTGAAAGCGTTTATAATGTTAAGTGTTTTCTAGAAAGGAAAAAGTAATATAAGAATAACAATAATAATAATAATAAATAAATAAAATAAAATATTTTGATTAATTAGGTCTGCAGTAATAAAAATAAAAGTTATTTGCCTTGTAATTGAATATTTAAACATGAACTCTAATGAAATTAATTCTTTCGCGTATACATTTGATACACAAATATTTTTCGCCTGTTTGTCGCACAGCAAAGCAAATAACTTTTGTTCTGCCTGCTGGCAGAAATAAATAACTTCGCTGTATGGGTTTTTTTGCAATATATATAAAAACATTTTTGTTAAATATGAAATGATTCAGTTACCAAACTGTTGGACATTTTCTTTCGTGCAATTATTTGGTGTTGTGTCAAAGGAATTATTTCTGTAAGATTGATTTTTTTTATAGAACTATTATATATAATACATCTTGTAATATATATATCGAGGTGTAATTGTTTCCTTGCACTTATGATGAGCTTTAATAACGACCGACATCCATAATTATAAAAAGGACGGAGTTTAATTGTTTAGTTCATGCACAAACAAAAACATGACATTTTTGGAGGCTTTTGATATTTAAAATTATATAGTACCCCTACCACCATAATTAGAGAAAAAGCAGTAAGTCTGCGTTTATAAAATATATAATAACATATCGTTAGCTAAAATGCAAAAAGCCATAACTAAGAGAAAATTTAAAATCCAATTTTTGATTGATTGATCTTGACAAAATTTTACAATTCTGCGATTAAAAATTACTTTTTTTTTTTTTAAACAAAAACCAAAGGGCCGTAACTACAAGTGTGCTTAATTTTTTGGTTCTCCTGTAAAATTATATTTTTGTTAGTTACGCCTTTTTGAATTTTAGCTAACGATATATAAATATTAAAAGTAGAGATGTGCAAATGTCGTAATTTTATCGTGTCACGCGTGAGTCACGCGTGATTCACGTGATTCGTGATCAAATATTATAATTTATCACGCGTGAGTGCGTGAGCGTGACTGAAAAAATTTACTCGTGCGTGATCATGCGTGAGCTTTTTTTTAATAATCACGCACGAATTCTCACGCTCTCACGAGATAACATTCCTGCATAGTTACATATGTATGTAACTGTATTCAATCATTTGAAATAAATTATTTTATAATAATAAATGCATATATGTATGTATAGTAATATGTATGGTAGTATGAGCTTACAAACATAATGAATACCCCCAAACAAAATGTTTCGACTTTTTCTGAAGTCAGACTTGTCGTGCCGAACTCGTTAAGACATTTCTGAACAATTTTTTTTAAACATTAACCCCCATATTCATAAAATTTTAAACGAATTTGAAATGTATTTTATTTCAAATTTTCAATACAAAATTTTCCTAAAATGAATTTCAAATTCATTTTATTTTTTTTATTAATATGAAGGTAAAACTTTGATTTTTGAATACATAAGTAAAAGTCTGTGAAAATTTTTTTTAAATAAATATGTATGTATATGTTGATAAAAAAAAGGATTGTAACAAATATTAAAAAAAACGTGAGTATGTGCAAATTATTTCGACAATAGCAGAAACATAACGGTGAAGCGGTACTCTGCTATAAAAGCAAAAAGAAATCGTACCTACATGTCGTTACGAATTCGTACCGACATATCGTTACGAAGTCGTGTCAACCATTTTATACAAAAATTGTTACGATTTGGGTAATATTTCGGTGCCGAAATCGGAAGATTTTGTCGACCAATCGTTACGAATTCTTTACGAATTCGGAGCATTTTGTTTGATGGGTACATGCACCTTTGTAAGTATGTATGTATGTTTCTTAGATACCCTGTAGGAAGTATCAATTAAGAAACACTACTGATTCAACAGTGCATTTGTCAACAATACTACTGACGAATTGTACCGCAGAAAATGTTTTTTGATTTATATATTACGTAACGCTGTAGGGGGAGGGGTGAGGTTTGAGTTTTGCTATGATTTGTTATGGTGAGGGTGGGGGTCTTTGAACATGTTACGTAACAGAAAATTTTTAGTAATTTGTATGTTTTCTCATTTAATATGCTTTTCTCGTTTATTTGATTATCATTTATTTAATTGATCATATGTCTTACCTTCACATTTATATTATGTATGTATACATACATTGATGTGCGGAATGTCAATTTTTGATATACGAGAATTAGAATTCGAATATTTAAAATGATATCCGCCAATACGAATATTTAAAACGATATTAAATTAACTTTGCTTTATTTTAATTTACATTGTAAATTTTACAAAAACACGAGCATACATATATACATAGATATGTATATATGTATATCGTCATCTAAAATCCAAAAGGCCGTAAGTACACTTTTTACTATTTTACAGGAGAAGCAAAAAACTTCATAAATTTATTCTATTTACATATATGTTAGATGCCAAATTAAATAATGAATAAAATCGGTATTTTTAAACATATGTGAGTAAAATTTTAGGAAAATATGTATTTTGGTTAATCATATCATAATCAATCAAAAAGTCTATTTTGAATTTTTTGGTTGTTACGGCCTTTTGGATTTTAGGTGACGATATGTAAGAACCTATTTTTCAACCCAAAAAACATGAAAATTATATTATACATATACTTTTTCGTGAGCGTGCGTGATCGTGATAAGTTGTAAACCACTCGTGCGTGATTAAAAATATTTTATTCGTGAGCTTGCGTGATCGTGAAAAAATTTTCAAAATCATTCGTGCGTGAAAGTGCGTGAGTAAAATATTTTTCTGCGTGAGCGTGCGTGTCGTGAGCCAGAAAACACTCACGTGCACATCTCTAATTAAAAACATTCACAATGGGCATCATAAAATTTTGATATGGCAACATTGCGACATCTTAAAATTTTCATTATGAACAATAATTTATTAAAATAACTTTCGTTTTTTTTAATTTTTTATAATAACTTTCGTTATTATTGCTAGGTTTTTATAAATTATTCTTATTACTCATAGACACATGTCCGAAAATGCTGCCACCTCTGTAACTAAGGAATCGGAAGGTCTTGATGTTTTTGGCATGAAAATTCAGTGTTATGATCGATGGACTGAACACATTTTTCAAGTCTCAAAAGAAGCATTGAAGTGCCTAGGATTCTTGAAGCGGTACAAGCAATACTTCACCCCACCTAATCTTCTTACTATTTATACCACTTATATCCGACTGAAAATGGAATACAACTCTCATGTATGGACCGGTGCTTCAAAGTCTATTTTGAGGTTGCTCGTCCGCATACAGGAGAGAGCGAATAAACTTATCGGTGACAGTAGAGTATTCAATACTATTGATTCAATGGAGTTCGACGCAATGTGGGGTACATTTCCTTGTTATATCGTTGCTACAATCGAATGTGTTCTAATGAAATTAGAGAACTTGTTCCTGAAACCCAAACATTTTTACATACCACACGTGCTTCACACAGGGCACATGCTTTTGTGGTCGATTGACCAATAAATCGCACATCGCACTACAGTGAGAATTCCTTTTTTAGCCGAACTGTTCGTATGTGCAATAAACTACCTGAGGAAGTCTTTCCAGTCACTTTCAACGTGGGAAAGCTTAAATCGAATGTCCACAGACACTACTCCCTCTATCGTCCTCTCCATAACATATTTTCCTAGTTCTAGCACAATGCATTTCATGATTAGGGGTTATCCCCTGCTTTAAAAAAAAATTACTTTAATTGAAAAATTCACAAACAGGAATTTACTTTTTCGCCTTGCGTTTTCTATTATTTCTTTTTTAATTCTTGCACACAAGGCCGATTTATTAGGTCTGTGCAACTCTACAAAACACACAGGAATACAAAAAACAACTTTATGTTTAAGTTGTCAGAAATTCACACAAACATGAACTAAAGTGTATGGTGCAAACAGCTTTTGACAGTTTAAACACGAAAACAAAGAATATCATCAGGACGATTGCATTGACCTGATAAATATACCTTGATTGCAAATAAGGTGTATATAACCAGGTGGCAGCGCTTTTCAGCTGATAATTCTTTGCTCTGTGTGCTTTGTGGCTGACGAATTTCAAAAACTTCGTTTTTTTGGTTTTCGTACAATTATTTTTGTGCTTTTGACGTTCTTCGGTTCTTTACACAACTATGGTTGCCGTATTTTTGTATAACAAATCCTTACGCAGTCTCCTGCATAATTACACCATGATGGCACATATATTTTCTTCAGTAAAAATATTGCCACATTGAAATAAAATGATTTTTAGACTTTCATGAAATATATGAAACCTGGTAAATATTAAATTTGATTTATGCTGTAAACACACTGATTGCACTAGGCGAAAACTGACACGCGACTTCAAATGTCGCTAGCTGCAATTGTAGTCTTCTGGCCAGCTACTTAATTATTTTGGAAATGGCACATCATTTTTCACATTTTCGCCTAAAAAAATTAAACAACAATATGGACAGCAAGCAGCCACAGTGTTCACTTGCTGTTGTCAAAATAATCATTCTGATATAAATAGGCAGAATTGTCGCATTTGGGGCGAGGAAAATCCTCGAGTGATGCACGACACCCTTTACATATGTAAGCATTTGTATTCCATTTTTGACATATTGAATTAAGTAGCTTGCTGTGGTGAATGTGTTTAATGCTTAATGCCTTATTTACGCTACATTTACACATGAAAGTACTTTCTTGAAATTTCTGTATACATATTATGAATAAAAAATTTAATGAAATAAATGACTTTCATGAAAATTTCTTGTTAATTTTTATAGGAAAGTGAAAGTTCATTTTAAAAATGTCGTCGAAAAGTAAAGTTGAAAAAAATTGTTTTGTTCACTTCTTATTTAGAGTTACCGAGTACATCACCTACACAAATTTATAAGGCAATAGATTGGGAATAAATATTATTGGTAATATTGTAATAATATTATTGTTTTCAAAAGGCAAGGAGTCTCTTCTCCATGTATATTTGAACATGAGATATCGTCCCTACCACGTCAAACTATCCAATATGCAAAATTGGTATTTTAGATTCGTTATCTTGGTACCCCAATTTTTGCGATATGCCCCGTTTCAAAATGCTGAAATTCTCCCGGACGATATATAATTCAATAAGAAATTTTTTAAGCCTGGCACTTTTAAGAACACGCTGACTTTAAATTTATAATTGATGGGTCTTCGCGCTCTTCTTAAAAGTTCAAATTTACATATTGGATATTTTGACGTGGTAGGGACGATATTATAATTCTTTAAATATTTATACAAAATAATGATAATTTATAATAACTATTTACCAAAATCCTGTATATTTGCACAAATCTTTAAAGGGGGTAACACTGTAAACCTTTTTTTCATTTTAATATCTGAAAACATCAAAAATTTACTTTCTTGAAAAAATAGTTGAAGTTGAAAGGAAATTAAAAAAATGTGAGTGTGGTAGTGAAAAAATGTGATTGTATTGCTACTTTCTTGCAATTAGTTTCATGTGTAAATGGTAGGTTAATAAAATGTTCGTAATGTCCTTTTGTGGACAGATTTTAAATAAAGAATTATATTAAAAAAATATTCTGGGAAAAGTTATATTTAAGCTTCCTTCTCATTTCGGGCTAGAGTTTTTAAATACAAACGCTTTTTTCGTTTTGAAATTTGTATGGAAAAATAATTTTTTAAAACGAATTTTCGGATTTATTTTTAATTTTCTTTAACGATTTCATTCTTTCATTTTTATGCAGTTTTTTGTTTTCTTTTGCTTTCGTAGTGGAATTTCATAAGGTTATGAAATTATTACAGCTTGTGAAGTACGTTCTTGGTTTTCTAATCTTTTATGTTACAATTTTTAAAGTTCAATGATATCAGATATATTAAATAAATTTAGTTATAAAATATTTTACTTTTAATTTGCTAACAAACCTTCAGAAAGGGACTTAAGTATTCAAAGTATTTTATTTGATTTAAAATAAATTAATACATTTTAAAGCGAAATTTTACATTAAAAAAAGCCTAATCAAAAGCCTCTAAACATAACTGCCAAAATTAGCTAGGGTATGCATATTAGGGGTGGAAGACTATCGATGGCACTATCGATACTATCGATAGTTAATTTTATTTGTGACTATCGATGTTTTAATCCTGCCATCGATTAAAACTTGAAAACAATCGATATTTTTTAGTCACTATCGATAGTAAATGATACACCACTAAAACCAAAATATGTGAATATATTGCTTTTAATAACCAAAAATAACTGAATGACGGGAAAAATTTCTTCCGCTGATCTCATTTATTTTTCATACAATTATTTTAGTTTTGTTATTTATTAAACTGAAAAATAAAATTTTATTTTATTTTGTGTTGTTTTGTATAAAAATATTTTTTTGAATTTTTATTGTAAATAAATATGTACAATTTACGAGAACCATACAACTTCGATACTATCACGATAGTATCGTCGATATATCGATAGTTTTTTTAACTTTCGATAGTCTGGAATCGATATATCGATAGAGATTTTTAAACTATCGAAACCTTTCAATAGTGACACTATCGATAGTTTTCCACCTCTAATGCATATGTGTGCATGTACATTAGGGTGGCCGTTATTTTTTTTTTTGGATTTCTTCTACTCTCACCCCCCCCCCTTCGGTTCAGTTTTATGTAAAAAAAAAAATACAAGAAAATTTCATACCGATAAGTTGTGTTTTAGGGGGTCCGTCCGGCGCTCAAAGTTGGCCCTCAAGCCCATATATTCAATGCAATTTTTTTTTTTGTTTTTTTTTTTTTGTTTAGTTTTATTTTGTCTATATGTATATGTATGAAATAATTATAAAATATATATAAGCTCATATTGTACATGCTTAAAATAAAAAATTTCCATATAAATAAATACAATTTTGTTACATAAAATTGTTGGTATTTTGTTGGTTATTTTCCTCATTATTTTCTAAAATATTAATTTTAGCAAAAAACTTTCTTTGATGCTATTGCCATATGTCATATTATTGTAAAATGATTTTTTAAAAAGATAGTCATATGCAAAAAATTACATTGAAAAATTTGGGGGCCGGACGCACACCCTAAAACGCAACTTATCGGTATGAAATTTTTTTGTATTTTTTTACATAAAACTGAACCGATTTGGGGGGTGAGAGAAGAACTAAAAAAAAAAGTCTCCATAAAATTAACGGCCACTCTAATGTACATACATATGTACATAACTAGGTGGCAGCGCTACTTCAGCTGATAATTTTTTGCTCTATATGCTTTGTAGCTGAAGAATGTCAAAAACTTCGATTTTGTTTTGGTTTTAGTACAATTATTTTCCTGCTTTTGACATTCTTCGGTTCTTTACACAGATATGGTTGTCGTAGTTTTGTATAACAAATCCTTACGCAGTTAACTGTATAATCACACCATGCATATGTATGTATGTATTTCAATAAATTATACAAGTACAATTTTTGATTGCAGGTTAAACTAAAATTTTTTTTGTGATAACATAAGTGACCAAAAAATTCAAATAAAAAACTAGATATGCGTGCATAAAGGTATTAAGCAAAACATGAATTCCAACAATTTAGGTACAACAATAAATACCTTACCCACTGTCCTTCATTTTCAGAGTATAATTATTTCCAGTCTAGTAGCGCATACATAACTATACACCATACACACCATATTACAACATGCACACAGTGTGTATTGATTATGACTCGACTGAATTTTTATTTTCAAATTAATCGTAAAAACCATTTTACTTGATCGAGAACAAATTAGTATTTAGAATAAAAATACAAAAGTTTAAATATTTTTAGTAAGATAAGGCGTATTAACTTTGCAAGTGACAACAATTCTACAGAATTTTAACCAAAAGCACATAGAGATATTATGCTAAACTTTTCGTTTGTTTAAATGAAATTTTGAAAATTAGCAACAGCGAAATGCCCACTGGATCCAGCTAGCCCCTCAATAATCAATTTCAACTTCTTTTATTTAACTTTATTTTGTACATGCGAAAAATCAAGTCAATTCTCTTGGGGGGTGGGGGTAATATAGAACGCAATTTTGACCAAATTTTATATATATAAATATTATAATGCATTTCAACTTTGATGGGTTGGCTTAAAGATTTCGCGAATGTACATATACACTAGTCTCCTGCACAAGACATCTTATAAGAACTTTCAAGACATGAGGGATTTTTCAAATGCTTTACTAAAGCGAAATCTTATAAAACAAACGTTAACAACATTGTTTGCAAGAAATTTGTTTGAGTATTGTAGGTATAAGAGTAAAGAAGAAAACACTTCGTGACGGAAGAATTTGTGATACTAGCTTCTATCTACGCATAAGCGCGTGTACAAACGTCATGCATGTATGTGTGTATGATCTTCCATTTTTCTGCGCACATGCAAAGGCACACACATGCATTAACATTAGTTGTATGCGGTTAATCACATAATAGCTTACCACCCTATCGGAAATTCGGCTAGCTTTAAACTAACTTTAAGATAACTATTTCGCAACTAGTAATGACTGACACTTGGATTACTTTGCAATGTAATCAACTGACTATTTTAACACTTCGATGTCCTAGGCGGTAGTCAATTGTCTCACTCTACTTTAAGCCAACTTAAGGTTTACTTTTTTAAATCACCTGGTAGTCAGTAAATTAAAAAAATTTTTCTGGGGCTCGAACATGTAACATCACACGTTGTGTTTTCAACGCGCTACCACTCGGCTAAGCTGCCATCTAAAATAACAACAGCAAAATATTAACATAAAACTGAAATGAGTTTTAAAGTAGCTGAGAATAAATTTGTTGGCTCTCACCAAATTCGATTACGTATTCAACTTAAGAATTAATTTTGGGTTTGTTCTGGATGACTTTGCAGCTAGCTTTTAGTCAGTCTAAGAAAAGTTAACTATAAGTTAACTATTTTTGTAGTCAATTACACATTCTCCGACATATTACACACACACTCAAACGTACAATATGAAAAATAACAAGCATACACTAGTCAACAGTACTTCTTTTGAGTGTTTGTTACGACAGCATTATAGTACGCTTATAGTACGACAGCATTTATTATTGGTTTAGTATAATACATGCGACGTGAATACATTTAAAAATCATAACGTATTTACATTTAAAGACCTTTTACGCAGGTATCTAATATACACAACTGTGAAAGGTAAGTCCCGGTTCACACGTTTCAACTTTTGTTGCTCAAGTCGTAATTCAGATGTAAGAAAGACGGAGGCAGAAGTACAAATATGTCTTTTTTACAGCTGAATTACGAGTTGAGCAACAAAAGTTGAAACGTGTGAAAAGGGACTAATATTTTTTTTTTTACTTTTGTTGATCAACTCGTAATTCAACTGTTAGAAAAAAGAGATATTTGTATTTCCTCCTCCGTCTTTCTTACATCTAAATTAAGAGTTGATCAACAAAAGTTGAAGAGTGTGAACCAGGACTAAGCAAACAAGTCGCAACAAGGTTAAAAATAATAAGTTCCGGTTCACACGTTTCAACTTTTGTTGCTCAACTCGTAATTCAGCCCCTGTCCATACTTGCAATTTTTGTTGCAGCAATTCTTGAGTTTATTGGTGAGAGAGGTGAGAAGCAACAAAAGTTGAAACGTGTGAACGCGGAAAATTTTAAATTATATTGTGGTATAAGACATACATAAGACATACATACATATGTCTAAATACAGGTACCTTCACTTTTAAAAACCTTCTTTTTTTTCAAAAAAGTGTAAAATTTTTATTTCTTAAACGAATTATTTCAATATTAATATTCAATATAAATTTTTTGTTTTAATACTAAAAACAGCTTTTGATCAAATCTTTCAGCTAAAAAAATCAAGGCTTCCTTATTCGTTTAGTCACAAAAAAATTATATAAATATGTATGTTGCAACCAAAAAAAAAAAAAAAAAAAAAAAAAAACATGTAATTTTTATACTTACTGGCTTTAGCAGTATCTCAGAGTTACAAATCACAACTTAAAGTCTTCAAAATTTACAATATGATGTAAAATTTTGTTGTGTACCGACCTGTGGACTTGGTTCTCAAGATTTCTTTAAATTCATTTTTACCGTTTGGCCAGTTTTTTTGGCTCAAATACTCATCTGCGTGACGTTGCCTACAGGGATGCTCATTTGAACTTTCGTGACGTTGTTTAAGCACTCAATCCATGACTTCACCAACTTCAATGATGTTTTGTTTTTATCCTTTTATTTTTTTACAACTTTTTTTTCTTCTTTCTATTCTGTTGCTCCCGCTAATGCTAAGGAGAATTATTTGGCCAGTTCGTAGAACTATTACGCCACCACCAATTCACACGATTTGTCGTGCTACAATTTAGGAGCCTCCTCCAAGAATAACACGCCGATCTGCACCGTTGTGCAGAAAGCTGGATTCCTCAAAATCTTCTCCTGTTCCAATGAGTTTTATTTGGTACTCCACCACGATTTCAAAGTACGCTTTCTTAGAAAGCTAGGTTAATAAATAAGTTTTTGCATGCGGCCAGCAACCGACGCCACGAAACAGTAACTCGGTACCGTTAACTGACACCAACTACTAATCACTAACTCGCCCAGAGCTGCTTTACGAATGCAACTTTTTTTTTTATTACACGAAACAGTCCATATCCCAGAAGCAATTTTGCTTGAAACCAAGAGTAAAAAAATTGTTTTACAAGTCACACATTCAATTGTTAATGGAGGAATTAATTCAATAGCATTATTTATTAAAAAGGGAAGTTGAATTCAATTCGAACAATTCAGTTGTATTACAGTTCAATTCAAGCCTTGATTTATACTGCAATTCAGGTTTGTATTACAATTGAATTCAAGTATATTTCAACCTTCAAAAGCAATGGCGCATAGTCATAGTCATAAACAAAGTACACTTTAAGAGTTTAAAACCAGTATTGCCATACAAAATACTGGTTTTAAACTCATCAAGTATACTTTGTTTTGACTATGACTATGCGCCAATGTTTTTAAATTAGAAACAAAAATAATAATGCATATCTACCTTCACTATAGCTTTCACGATTCTATTTATTTTGGTATTTTCACCGCAATTTTAATTTAATTAATAAATAAATTACGTATTTGACAAGGTTTGCATATAGAAAAAATGCTTGAATTCAACTTTGTTTCCAGTTAAATTTCAAATGCTTGAATTCGAACTTTTTTAATGCTTATTGTGATAGTACATACATACATATATACGTATATGTATGTATGTATTTTATTTATATATAAATTTTTTGAAGTTTTCAAGCAAATTCGAGCCTTTTTTGACTCATTTGCGTGATTAAAAAGCTAGAATATGCGCTCATTTTCTGATCATAAAATATATATACTTTTCGATAGTTTTGTTGTAAATGAAATATCGATAGTTTTTTCCACTATCGATACTATCGGCAAAAAAAAGAAGTAATTAAAAGAGTAAAAATAATCGAAGTCAGTAAACAGTAGCCGTCAGCTTTGAAGCAAATTATCCGTCGTTGATTTATGCTTTTGTACAGCGATGGAAAAGTTGGTACAATTGTATAATTTTAGCGCTCTTTGAATGCCAAAAGTACCGTAGCACCGCAATGACCCATTTAGCACTACTGTAATCTCTTTATATTATATTACATGCCAAAAATAGCATTAAAATATATTAACCCCCTTATGCAAAAAATATTGCGTGCTTGAAGTGTACATTAAAAAAAATTTCCATAGAAAAACCGGTTTTAACGTTCACTTATTTTTTTGTACAAGGGGGTTAATCTTTAGCTCGAAGGTATTAGAAAATTAAGTAAATCAAACGATGTTTTCCGGTACTTAAAGAATTGCTGGAGGAATGTTATTTATTCCAAATTCATCTGCAAATGTGGAAATTTTATTTTCGTACCAAGGGGAGAAGCCGACTATTTGCATCGACTGTGAACAATCGAATAAAAAAAAGGTTATAAACGTAGTATATCGTAAATGTTACTTTTATATTCAGATCCCAGCAACTAATATTCTTTGTGCACCTTCTGGCGTTTTGTTAATTGATTTTTAGTTAATTAAAAAGTACAAATATTAAAAAAATATAAATAAAGAATTAGGTACAATCGTACTGAAAAAATTAAATTTTTTTTTTGAAAGTTAGTACAATTTGTAAATATGACATCGCATTCCTGCTTCTGTATACATAAGTACTTAAATACATATGTATGTATATGAATTTATTTATAAATCCAAGTGTTATTCGATAAATAGTAGTCACAAGTATCTTAATAAATTCAACATCGTCGACACAAAGATCAATTTTGGTGGTACTGATATCGCGGCGGCCGCCAATCGTCTCTTACGATAAAACTTTAAACTTAAAAGTTATCAACAATTTTCGCATTTTGATAATTCTAAACCATGGGTATGCCCATATAATTTTAAGTTCAATAAAAAAGTATGTTTCGATAATATGCCGCTTACGATAAAATCGAAAAAAAGGCTTGATATATTTTTATATACTAATGAAAATGTTGAGGACTCTGGATTTTTTTCGAGTCAAATGTAGTTTATGTGGCAACTTTTATAAAACTATTCGATACTATCGATAGTATCGATAGTTTTACATAAAACTATCGAAACTATCGAGTGGAGCGACTATCGAAAGTTTTGCAGCTCTAGTGACTACCCACGACTCCTCTTGATAAGTCATTTATGAGTCTTTTTCTATATTAGTTTATAGTCATTTTCCATCCCTTTTCTAGTATTTAAAGTTTTTTTCGAATTGTTTTGCAGTCATGTTTCTAATTGTTACACTTAAAAAAACATATCAAGCAGTTTTTAATCATCTATCTGCGTAAAATATGATCATAAAATACATAATTATAATCACTTTTCAAACACCTGCATGATCTATTAAGCATTTTTCAATCTTCTAGATGAGCAAAATATGATAAATTGCTAACGGAAATAATAAAGGGTCCGCCAGATAACTTTTTTTTTGAAAATGCTATAAAAAAAACTACTGAAGCTTCGGCTGTGTGGCACGTAGCGCCGTCCTGTTGAAACCAAATGTTGCCAATATCCTCCTTCAATTTTTGTGAACAAAAATTCGTTCAACATGGCCCGATAACGATCGCCATTGACTGTAACGGCCACTCCTTGCTCATTTTCGAAAAAAGAAATGGCCCAATTATGCCTCTGGACCAAAATCCGCACCAAACAGTGACTCGTTTTGGGTGCGTCGGCTTTTCAATGTATGCGTGCGGGTTTTCTGTGCCCCAAATGCGAAAATTTTGCTTGTTTACATACCCATCAAGATCAAAATGAGCTTCATCTGAAAAGATGATTTTTTGGCAAAATCGGCATCTTCTGTAAGTCAATCGCAGGCCCACTTAGCTAAGCAAAAACGCATTGGATAGTCAGTTGGCTCGTTCAGCGGAAGGATAAAAATAATTATCTGTCAAATCAGACATGAGCTAAGTGTTACCATTCAAGAAATAAGCACTAGTTGAAAAAAAACGTTAGATGGCAGACCCTTTAGTAACATTTTACACGTCTGGAGGATTAATTTGCTATTGCTATGCATACTTGTGCAACCATATTCTACTAAATTTACTTTGTAGAATATATTATAAATAAATAAATAAATAAATAAATATTTTTCCCAAAAACACTATCAGTCAATAATAGACACTAACGCAAGTAGTGTAGACTAGAGTTACTAAAATGTAGTAGTTAGTCTCTGATTCCAATGTCTAAATATGGTCCGAAAAGAACTACCTAGTCAATAGTATCAACTTGTTGTTAAACGTCTATAGCAAAAAGCATTTCTGGATTATAATTCGTCAGTAATACTGGTGACCAAGTAGCTAGTAAATCGCCACTATTTTACTGTGTATAGGTACATATAGTTTTATTTTCTTTGAACTCACCATCTTTTATTTGAAAGTTCATCGAAAGTCAGCACTAACTTTTAATTTATTTATAATTTTAATAATCACTAACACAAACAAAAGATTTTCGCATTCCACATTAAAATTAAACAATGAGGCATGAACACTCTAATTTTTATCGTATTTATCACGTATTTATTTTCCAATAATTCACTTATTTTCTCACACAGAAAATTTAGTTTTTAATTTCCGCCTGCCACCACAAACAACACACAGATGCATTAAAAGGTATCACACAGAGTTGAAGCTAATAGTACCAAAATATTTAAAAGTGTCTAGCAAAATGTTGAAACATAAACCACACGACGATAATTTCATGTGTTGAAATATGATTTTTGGCGTTTGTTGGCGAACGGGATACAGAAAAAATCACATCTTCGCATACATAACTGTTATCTGCTTAGAAGTAAAAGCAAACTCACCTCAATTCGCTTTGAATACTGAATGCATGGGATCAAGGCGAATTGAGAAGTCGAACAAGCCGATTTTAGTGAGAAAATATCTAAAGGCGTCTGCCAAAAAAAAATAAACTGTGCTTTATTTTGTAATACATATAGTCAAGACGAATCCAGGGTATGAATTTCCCTTGAACGTTTATTTTAGTCCCTTTTTTGACAGATAGGGTTAGTTGAAGTAGGACGAACTAAATGTTGTTTATTGTATTGGTGTTCATGCTGTAGCGATTAGATCACCTGTTTCTCAATTCGCCTTACTGGTAATGTCAACATATTTGCTTGAAAAGGCCTCTTGAAATTGAAAGCCGCGAAAAAAGTTACTCAGGTTTTCATGAATCTATGCCTAAGAATTAAGTTCTTTTTATATAATTATTTTTAATTAGTTGTCTAACCATCCATATACTTTATTAAAAAATTTTATTTTTTACATATGAATATATAACTGCTAATATGGAAAACATTTGAAACAATATTTAAAAAATGCTTAGAAAGTTGAATTTTTTCGCTGTAGTTACATCAAACTTATCTATCAAAGAACTAGACAAAACGTTTTAAAACGGAAGTTTCTTATCTACAACTCTTAGTTGTTTTTGTATTCAATATATATGAAGTTGTAATTAAAATTTAGAAATAAATTCAAAGAGTTCTTTGTTCTGATTGTTGAGCACCACCTGTGGAGGCGTCATCATTTAAACATGTCCATTGATTTTCATTATTTTCCTTCCACAAGGTCACCTTGTTGTCTCCACCAGTCACAGCTAATATGTTTCCGGTCATTGACCAACTAACTGACCATACAACATCATCAAATGTATGTAAGATTGTTGGAGACCATGTGGTAAAATCATTACTATTCCAAATAATAACATGACGATCCTGGGATGCCGATGCAATCTGCGAGCGTGGCAAGCCAATCGAGGGTGCCCAAGCTACATCACGTACCCAATCTGAATGCGCCTCCAGACGATTTTCTTCTACCCAACGATCATTATCTTCACGCCAAATTTTGACACAATTGTCACATCCACCACTAGCCAAACGCTTTGAGCCCGAAGTACGTGTTGACGATTTTTGGTCAAAGGCAGGCTCTGGTACTGTCGAAGGGCACCAAGAAACTGCATTACAGCCAATAGTATGAGCATTAGGGATTTTTTTACAATCCCATCCACCATATTCTGTATTACAAGTTAAAATAGATATAGAACCATCAGAACTCCCACAAGCTAACATCAGACCGTACTCAGCTGGAGCGAAGGACACCGAATTCACAGAAGAGTCGTGGTTACTATATTCATGACTGAAATATTTAACAAGAAATAATTAATTGCAACATTTCCTTTTGATATTGTTTGTTTTTACATTTTTGTCCAGTCATTGGATCCACCTTCTTTCCACACAATAACCTTGCGATCATAAGAGCATGATGCCAATATGTTACCAAATTTTGGATGGGCCCATGCTACTTGCCACACCGGTCCTTGATGACTTTTCAAGTCAGCCACTAATATCTGGTTGCCATTCTTCACATCGAAAATTTTCACTGAACCATCCGAGGAACATGTTGCTAAATGTAGACCGTAATAATCCAGTATGGCATTATGTATCATGTCTTCGTGGCCAGTGTCAATGGTATTAATCAAGCTGACCATTTTATTACTTTTTTAATAATTTAAAATGCGAAAATTGAAAAAATGAGAAACTTTTTAGTGAGATATCTGTTTGACGTGGAGCTGCAGAACTGTCAAAAAATGAATTCGGTTAACAACAACACAATGTTGCCAACTATATGACTACAGAAAGAAACATTGAAATTCTCTCCAGATTTGCGATTTTTGTTTCAGCATTTATTCATTAAATACAAGGTCTATTTATTGGATCTATGCAGCTCTACAAAAATACAACAATACAAAAACAACACTATGTTTGTTGTCAGAAACACACACAAATATGAACTTTTGACAGCTTAAAAATGAAAACACAACAAATCATCAGAATGATTGCATTGACCTAATAAATATACCTTGAATAAATGAATAAATTGTGTGGTGCATAAATATGTAAACAACTTCTGACAGTTTAAAAATGAAAACGCAACAAATTATCATGATGATTGCATTGACTTTATATATAGACCTTGGCTCTAAGTATATTCTCTAAGTACATTTATGCTATAGATTGTCAAAACCTATTTTGTATAAATTTGGTTAAAAATTCTGTGATTTAAAAAATTTTGCAAAACCTTGATAAGGCTTTCAAAAACTATTTAAACAAAATGATTTAAACATTAAAAAAAATATATTAATTATTATTAAATGTAAAAAAACCATGCGGAATGTTGGTTTTATATATTTGCATGGTTATTTTGCTTAATTTCTTTATTTTGTCTTATGTATTTGACAATCACTAGCACATATCACAAACAAAAATCAATGTTGTACTTGTTGTTCTCCGAGTGCCACCGGGTAATATACTATGTATACCATCAGCTGTTTAACGTCTATTGTTCCCAACAAAAATCTTTTCTTTATTTCTCTGCGAACAAACGTTATATATTTTATCATAATTATTTGGGGTCAGACTTGTTTTGCTAATTGTTAATTCACTAAAAACAGAATATTTAACAAGGTGTTAACATTATGCATGTGTAAATAATTAGTTGACTACAAATTCTTATCATAAACTTTCAAAAGAAAATCTAGAAGTTAAAATAAATAATATTTATTATTTGCAGTTATTTATTGTTGCTGCTTTCCTAACAACGTACAAAAAAAATAACAAAGGCATGGAAATGGGCGTAAGTTACAAAAAAAAACACTTAAGTTTTTAAGCTACACGTTGAATTATTAAGTTAAAGCTCATAAAAAAGTTTGAAACTAGTTTAAAGATTCGAGAGTAAAATTTATCACGCTTTGCTGTGTCGAGCGCAAAGTGAAAGTTTTGTTTAACAAATTAAATTGTAAATTTTTATAACAAATACAAATTTTAACAAAATTTTTTTATAATACATTATCACATTTTATAAGTCTGCTATGTTTGCCCGTGTCAGTTTCTACCCTACACTTCTTTACAATGTGTTAATGGAAAAGGCCACTTCCCGCAATTGGTATGATCGTATCGATGAAAATGTCATATTGGGGGCTTTACCATTTCGTTCACAGGCAAATAATGTGAGTTTTCATTCATTAAAGCTTTATTTTATTAACATGTGCGTGATTTTTTTCTTTCCTTTAGCTCATTAAAGATGAGAATATAAAAGCTGTTGTTTCTATGAATGAAGATTATGAACTGACCATATTTTCAAATAATGCCACCAAATGGAATTTGTTGGGCGTAGAATTTTTACAACTAGCTACTACCGATATTTTTGAATCACCTTGCCAGGATAAGCTCTTTAAAGGTGTAGAGTTTATAAATAAATTTCTTCCTGCAAATAATCGCATAAAAAACTTGTCTACTAATTCAATCCCGGAAAATGTTGGTACTGTTTACGTTCATTGTAAAGCTGGTCGAACCCGTAGTGCCACACTGGTTGGTTGTTACTTAATGCTAGTGAGTAATATTTACATATTGCTTAATTACTTGAACAACATTATAAATCAAAGAAATTGTAAATTGAAAACTTATGACTTATTTTATTTCATCTTTTGATATTGCGAAAAAGCGATCGGTTTTAAAAGATGTGATGGACTTCGGACGATTTTGAGAATTATACCTATCTGAAGATAAAATACAAACAAAAAAAATTTGAAAAGAAATTTTTCAAATGTTATTAAAAACTGTGGAAATCGGTTCACTATGCAGCCCAACCCTGATATAGATTTTTGTCAAATTAGTCTATAAAAATCACTCAATATCTAAAATCGATTTTACGAAGACTTGAAGAAAACAAACTTTTCCTCAACGATATCTTTCGAACGAATAAATTGATTTTAGTCAAATTGGCAGGAATCTGTATTTTTAACGTTAAAAACTGATTCGATTTTGACTTTGATCGTCTTAAAAATTTGTTCAAAAAAACAGTTTTGTAAAAATCATCACACCTTTTCAAAATGATTCAATAAAATTCATAAAACAGAATCTACAGTCAATTATTTAAGAATATTTGTATTGATTAATGATTTTAATTTAAAGTTGAAAAAATTCTGTTAAGTCGAATCCAAGGACAAAATATTAATCTCTATTACGATAGTCTAATTTTTCTATTCGACCGAGAGCTTGTACTAAATTAGCGAAAACTGTTGCGGGCTACTTTAATGTAGTTAAAGTTCAATTGAAAAATTATGCAATCGTAATAAGACCCTTTGTATTTGCAATGTAAAATGCATAAAAAATTCTAATATATTTTAATTATGTATGAATGAATTAAAACCAATAATATTTATTTTAAGAAAAACGGATGGACACCTGAGCAAGCTGTTGAACACATGAGAAACTGTAGACCTCACGTATTATTACACACTAAACAATGGGACGCTCTGAGGTTATTTCACAAGAATCACTTGGAACCAAAATTATGACCACAAGAAACGTAATTTTTATAATATGTGTATGACTAAATGTCTTTTGTTCAATAGTATCATTAATGTTTGTTATATAATAAAATTTTCAACTATTTTTTGAAAAACATGTTAAAAATATTTTTTGGTTTCTTGTCAAATTTCTGCAACTGTTTACGGGGTACATAATCTCGCCCTCTTATAGACCAAACTTGTTTAATCATGCTTATAAGGCCAATGTCGGCATAAATGAATTGATATGCTCCTAATAATGATCCGATTGTTAAGATTACTATTGAAAGTCGCACAATTACGGGCAACGATTTACCCACAACGGATGAGCGCAAGTAATCACTGCAAATAGACTGGCAGCCCCTAATTGAAGTAAATATCGTAATTTATACGTAAAGTAATTCCTTAATGCTACGTACCAATAAGTATGCAATAGAGCGAAAGTAGTTAACGACATTTCTAATTCTTTAGATTCTATGGCGAAAGACATTGGTATTAAAACGATCAAAGACCAACACATTAATCTTTCTAATTTCCAAGTGGTAATATATTTGCGACTACTTTCATATTGCTTTATAGTAAGAGATTTGGATGATGCAGAACGCACAGACCCACCTGCAGACATTTGTTGATTTTGCAATAACTTTGAGTTGGCCGCTATATACCTGTATTCGGCAAGCAGTTTTAATTGTTTGCCTATTTGATAGCAAGATTTAACTAAAACATAAAAATGTGGTTAATATGTTACAATTACAATACAGCAACAAAACTTACAACAAATTTTATTCAAATTAGTTTTCAAAATTAATGCGAACATGGCGTATTTAAAATTAAAGAATAATTGGTAGATGTACAAGGCACATGCCTTGGTAGATGTATTTATAAATTGTTGACAAATAAACTTATTTAAACTTATTTTTTATTAGTCAGGTAGTGTTCAATATCCAACAGAGGTTTCACAACAGAAAACAATTATTTTAAAGAATAATTACTATAATAATAGTTTACGTTTAAGTTTATATATATTTTTTTATTATTATTGTATTGTATTTACTTAGTACATATTAAATGCTTTGTAATACATATTTTTTGGCCTAAAAGGCTTAGTATTACTGTGGATGAAATAAATAAATAAATAAACCAATTCAATTAGCATTGAGATTAACTCGAATTCGAAAGAAATTACATTCGAATTGCAATGCAAAAGACGCAGAATCTCGAAATACTTTATTTCGAATCGAATTGCAAAGTAGTCCGACTAGGCATGCTTACGGCTTTTTTAAATAAAATAATCAAATAAAAACGGCAAATTTGTTTCATTCACTTCAATAATTTATTTTCTTAAAATCAAATACATGGGTATATTGTTGGTATTCAAAGAATCAATTTTCAACTTATAATAAAATACGACTTAAATCTTACTTTTTCACAGTATATTCCTAAAACAGTTATCAGATCTTTGAAATATGGAGGCTTCAATTAAACTCCCTTAACTTCCCATAATTTCTTTACAGATTTGGCAATACCAATGCCGTTGTAGATCATATAGAAAAGGCCTCCCAAAGTAGCCATAGAAATCAATAACAGGGAAGCATGTGCAACTTTAGGTAAAACGTTGCCCACTACAGATGGACGGACATAATCAGTAACCATGGCTTCCATACCCCTAAAATTTAAAATCGTAAAATCTCACGTCGGTATATGTATATTTTGTAAATGAAAACTCTCTTTACCAATGGGTATGCAAGACTAAGGATACTGCCAACAAAGCATCCATTGTCTGGGAAGGCAATAAGAATGCTGCCGGAATAATACCCAAAAGAGCTGCAGATACACCTCGTTCGATGGTCCACAAAGCTGTGTGGCTACCACCATCGGCTGACATGCGTGGAGCACTCAATGCAATACTACGTGTTAAGGGCTTCAATGAGAAAATACGTTGTAAAATTGGCATCTTATCAATGTCCACGTACTTACGGTACTAATTTTAACCATACTCAAAGGTTTAACTAAGGCCTTACGTTGAGCCGCAGCTATTGTGGTATAGCTCTTTAGGGGAGTCAATTTTGCGGATTTCAGCAGACCAGCAGCGGCTATAAATAATCATATTTGTCTTCAATAAAAGAATATCAGATGCTACACAGGTTATATAATACACACATTTAAAAGTTTTAATTTGGAGATCTTATATTTCTTTTGTACTTACTGTTGATTTTCGTAGCATTACGAAGCAAAATATTTAAAGCCATTACTGATTTTTTGGATTTTTTCGCTTATTAATATTTAAGAACTACAGCCAAAAATCTTGTCCTATTTTGTGATCCTGTGTTTAATAGAACGAATGAAAACCTAAAAGGAGAACGTTATATATGTATATATATATGTATGTTTATAAATTGAAGTGATGCCATATAGAAAATATCCTAATTACAATACGCCTACGACACAGGGAATTGTTTCGTATTACGCGGGATTCATATGAAGTTTTCCTACGGCTTTGAAGGCATGACTTTTTGAAAAAAGTTCGTAGCAGGTATTGTTACATCTCTAAATTTGTTTGATATTTTCAATTTCTCTTAAAGCTGCCTGTTTGCTCGCACACAGCCTGTTTGTTCAATTTTCATATTGTTTTTATGCAGCGAATAAAATAACAAGAGAAAGTTGGAGCTACTTTTCAATACAAGCAAGTCGGCACCCCTTATCTTCTTTCATCAACTCTCCATAAACTCTGACTTGTTTCAACTTGTGTCGCAACCATGACAGAGTGCGTATTGCTGTGGTGTAACCATCAAATAAAGTCAAGAGAAAAAGTCACAGTACAAAAGTGCATAGGTTTTGAGATAGAAAAAATATTGAAAATAATTCTTTCACAGAATACACAGAAGTGAAGAAAGTGACAGGTAAAAAAAGCTCCAATCAGGTTTTTGTTAAGATTCGTGGAAAAAAGAGAAAAGCATAGTGTATTTGATACTGTAGTGTATTACTACTTACCAATTAACACAGCTAATAAAAATTTATTGTACTAGAAAGACGTAGCAAAACAAAAACGACGACAAAATTTGAGGGAAAACGAGATAAACAGAAAAATATCCGTATCTTCCGTCTTGTGACACTTCTGTATGTTTTGTGATTCTATCATGGTCACAAAACATACAGAAGTGTCACGAGACGGAAGATACGGGTATTTTTCTGTTTGTCTCGTTTTCCCTCAAATTTTGTCGTCGTTTTTGTTTTGCTACGTCTTTCTAGTGCAATAAAATTTTATTAGCTGTGTTAATTGGTAAGCAGCAAGGTTGGCAAACGGTATCGTAAAAATACCGATACCGATTCAAATACCGTTAAAATTAGGTACCGGTATCAATACCGATACCGAAACTCATTTCGGTTAGAAAATACCGGTATCGACAATACCGTTTATGTCTATACCGGTACGTACCGGTATACCGATTTCCGTAAAAAAAAGTTACAAAACTTAATTTCAATTAATTTTTTTGGAATTAATTACAGAAACAAAATTTCCCCCTTTAGACAATCTTATTCAGCTCTATTCTTACTACTTTTTATCGACAACAAAGTGTAAGCACACCATAATCAAATACATATGTATAAACTAGAGTTTTTCTTTTCCCGGACTTTTTCATTTCCCGGGAAAGCGGGAACGACTTTTCGGCTTCCCGGGAAATTCCCGCCCAGTGCAATACAATACAAAATATTTTTAGTTTAATTATTTTAACAAAAAAAAAATTATAATTCATGAGATCGATTAAATAAAACGTTTTATAAGCACATTAGTAAAAAAAATAGTGGTGCATATAATAATAATAGTGGTGCATATATAACAATATTATATGTAAATGCAAAAAAAAACTATTTATTTATTTATTGATACATATTATACAAAGTAAATTTGCATAATATGGTGTTGAACAAACATGGGTGGAGTAAGTAGACCATATGCCCAGGATGTTATTAACAGTATTTTAAAAAAGTTTTGTGACTGACTGTACACGACGTATGCCTTGACATAGGAAGTAGCAACGTGGTTGTTAAAGAAATTCCATAAAAAACGCAAGATTATACGGACGAAAAACTCTCGAAGGCCAAACAATACACACAAGCCTGACCGCACTTAAAAAAAATATATTATTAAAAAAATATTACAAAATAGGACTTTAGTACAGAACAGTGATGTAACGAATGTCAATTTTTGATATTCGCGAATACGAATATTTGAAACGATATTCGCGAATACGAGTATTTAATGTGAAATTTATAGACATTAAATTAGGGTTCTATTTACGCCTGCAATATGAAATATTAAAAAATAGTTATGAAAAAGAACTTCATACTCCTCTTGGCGCACTTTAAAGTTCATAAAAACTATCCCAAAATTTTAATGATCGTCAGTAAATAATATTTCAAAATGAGCAAAAATTTCTATAAAAAACTTAATTAAATTCGTATAAACTAATATTATTATCCATTTATTTAAATTTGGTTTAGGATTTATGCATTTATTTATTTAATTTTTTGGAAAAATATTCGTATTCGCCTGAGTTTGATGAATACGAATGCGAATATGAATATTTAAAAATTGCCGAATATTCGGCCATCACTAGTACAGAATAAGCATTAATAGAATCGTTCTTTTTGCCTGAAATTATTTTGTAATTTTTCTTTTATTTCCTTGCACATTTCTGTTTTTACTTTTATGAATTGTAGAATTAAATTTTGAGCGTCGCGTTCTGCTTATGGCAAATAAAGGCCTCTTAGTCTCAGAGCACATGCGTGCCAGATGTAAACTCGGCCGTAATTGTTGTAAAGTTTTAGCTATTGTGCTAGTGACATGACCTTATTATTGCGCCATCGCATTCACAAAATGAATAACGACACTCATCAAGTTGCCATAATATCAAAAAAATCCCTGGAATTCTCGTACATTTTCCGGGAAATACCGTTTGAAAAACACTAGTATAAACGTTTATAACCAGGCTGTCAAGAGATACGTCAGAGTGCCGAAAACCATTCGGCTTTTTATAGAAATGAATACACATGTACCTATACCTTTCTCTCGGTTTTCTCTCTGTGGGCAGCTCTGATCTAAACATACTTATGCATGTATGCATGTTTATACAAACATACAAGTTTACACTACACTAAACTTAGTTTTTTATGTTACTGTTTACTAAAGACTTTATGTAAAATTACTTACTTTAACTTAATAAAAAGAGGTTTTTTGCTATATACACTGTATGAATCAATAAACTTCAGAGTAATAGCGGTATACCGGTATTTCAAACTCGATAACGGTATGTACCGGTAATACCGATACCGAAATAAAAAAATACCGTTACCGATACCGAAATTTTTAAAATAATTGTACCGGTATCAATACCGATACCGTTATTTGTTTCGGTTTCCAACCTTGGTAAGTAGTAATACACTACAGTATCAAATACACTATGCTTTTCTCTTTTTTCCACGAATTTTAACAAAAACCTGATTGGAGCTTTTTTACATGTCACTTTCTTCACTTCTGTGTATTCTGTGTCATGGTAACTCTGCTGGATGTGCGATAAAATTGCGGTAAACAAAACGATAAATGAAAACAATTGTTTTCATTAAATTGTTTTCAATTTCAAATTAAATTAATTTAATTTTGATAAAATTTAAGAAATATGGTGAATACCGGAGATGAAAATATAAAAAAATTACAAAACTATATTCTGTCGCCAGAATTATCAATACACGATCCATTGCCAGATATAATTCCTCGTGAGTACAATGAAATGCGTTTGGTGAATTTGCCACCTGGACTAGCAAGTACAAAATTGATTCCAAAAAGAGACTTTATTACTGGTAAGATCATTGCCTTTGTGGAGGTAGATATTGAAGATGTAGGAGCAAATGCCAATAACTCCACATCCATGAAACGTGAACCTGGCCTATTAGACGAAATAACTAGGGGTTCGGCTATGAATTGTCCATTTTGGCCAGGAGGTCTAGATGAGCCGGATAAGGAAATAAATCTTTTAGATACACGAACTTTCAAAATCGAGGGAGATTTATTGACAATACCGCCAGGTTTTAAAAATGGTTACGATTTCAAAGATAACTTAAACTACAAAACTGAAATTTATAAAACAAGTGAAGAGGAAAATATAAATTTACTACGGACCTTGGAAGACAATTTAGATGTAAAAGAATGGTTAGAATTGACTCAAAATGAAAAAGATGATGATAAGGAACAGTCTTCATATGCTAGCAACCAGCAGGGTGAAGAATTTCAGGATGTTGATGAGCACATAATGGCCATTGATATGAGACCAATACTGGAAATTTCAACTACTAAAACCTTAAGCTTACATACTGAATGGGCAGAAATGCTCGATATTTCCCAACCAATTAAGGATTTTGAGAAAAAAATTCCATGTCCAGCTATGACTTATCCCTTCGAGTTAGACACTTTCCAAAAACAAGCCATATTAAAATTGGAGGAAAGACAGTATGTATTTGTTGCAGCACATACATCGGCTGGTAAGACGGTTGTGGCTGAATATGCTATTGCTTTATCGCAAAGAGATTTAACGCGTACTATCTATACTTCACCTATTAAGGCCTTGTCTAATCAAAAATATCGTGACTTTAAAAAGACTTTTAAAGATGTTGGTCTCATTACGGGAGATCTACAAATAGATCCTACTGCCACATGTCTGATAATGACAACGGAAATATTGAGATCCTTGCTTTACTGTGGTAGTGATATCACACGTGATCTTGAGTACGTCATATTCGATGAGGTTCACTACATTAACGATCCGGATCGAGGACATGTATGGGAAGAGGTCATTATACTCTTACCAGATCACGTCAACATTATAATGTTATCAGCCACCGTGCCAAATACTATGGAATTGGCTGATTGGGTAGGAAGTACAAAAAAACGTAAAGTGTATGTTATAAGCACTTTAAAGCGACCGGTACCATTAATGCATTACTTATATACCGGTTCTGGAGGGAAAAGTAAGGATGATATATTTTTATTAGTGGACGAGAATGGCAATTTTATACAGGATGGTTATGATAAGGCTGTTGCTAGGAAGGAAGCCATGCAAAGTAAAACAAAAAGAATTGGCGGTCGATTGGGTTCTAAGAACCAATCAACGACACCAAAACAAGATCAAAATACTTGGATTGGCTTAATAGATTTCCTCAAACGTAATGACAAATTGCCGGTGGTGGCTTTTACCTTATCTAGAAATCGTTGTGATAGAAATGCTTTGGTAAGTCTAGTTGACTATTTTTAAAAAATAAACTGATTTAGCTCAGATTTTTTCAAATTTATTAATATATTATACTAGGCTCTGCAATCTATTGATTTAAATACCGCCCGTGAAAAAGGTTCCGTTGAAATGTTCTTCCAACAATGTTTGTCCAAGCTGAAACCTCCAGATCGCGTCTTGCCTCAAGTTTTAACAATGAAAGACTCCCTTGGTCGGGGCATTGGCGTCCACCACAGTGGAATTTTGCCGATACTTAAAGAAATTGTAGAAATGTTGTTTCAAGCTGGTCTTGTAAAACTTCTCTTTGCTACTGAGACTTTCGCCATGGGAGTAAATATGCCAGCTCGAACAGTTATATTTGACTCTCATCGTAAATATGATGGCCTAGAAGTTCGTAATCTGAAACCAGGTGAATACATACAAATGGCTGGTCGAGCCGGTCGCAGAGGTCATGATAAAAATGGATGTGTTATTTTGCTGTGCAAGTCAGATGTGCCACCAGTGCAAGATCTGCGTTCAATGATTCTGGGTAAACCAGAAAAATTAGAATCACATTTTATTTTACGTTACGCCGTAATATTGACTTGTCTACGCATTGAAAGCATTAAGGTGGAAGATATCATGAAATATTCATTTAAAGAATTCAATCAGAAACTGCAGTTACCAGCACAACTGAAACAATTGGAAGTTGCTCAGAAGAAGTTCTCGCAAATGCCGGAACTGGGAGAACATTTGGAGCCGCTGTCCAAATTTTACGACTTATCATTAGAATATATAACGGAGAAGCAGAGACTAATGGCAAGAATTTAAATATATTTCTCCCTTTCAGTAAAACCTTATTTTTAATTGAAAAAATTTTCATTTCAGAAATTTTTAATGGCCCAACCTAAAATTGTAAAAGAACTAAAAGTTGGCCGTATTGTGATTGTCACCAAAGGCAAACATTATAATAAATTAGGTGTACTCTTATCCATTAAATCTGTCGTTGGAAAAGATGCAATCTATCGTGTTTTAGTCTTGGACCATCAATTTACAGCAGAAAATAAGGTAATATTATAGTTTTAATTTTTTATACAATTTGATTAACTATAAAAAAAATATTTCAAAAAATAATGAAAATAATTATTCTTAGGAAAATTTATTAGGGATCTTTAAAAGCAGTAGTTGATATTATATGTTTTTATTAATCCCCGACTAAAAAATGGGGTGTTATAAGTTTGTAGTGTGTCTGTGTATCTGGGTGTCTGCCCGTGTCCACGTACAGGCCAAACGGCTGGACCGATTTTCATTTAGTTTTTTCTGTTTGAAAGATGACTTGATCGAGAGGGTTCTTAGCTATGTTTGAAGAAAGTCGGTCCAGCCGTTTAGAAGATATAACATCTTTTCTCAAAAAAGTCGGGGGTTTTTAAAATTTTTAATTTTTGTTATTTTAACTATAAAAGTTATGAAGTACAAGCAAGTTTCAGTACCGATTTTTTAAATTAATGAAAGGTGGTATTAATACAAAAAAAAAAGACAGTTTTAGATCTTTTAGTGTTAAGTATAATAGAAATTTTCAAAAAAATTAAACCCGATTTTCAAACCCCGACTAAAAAAAGGGGTGTTATAAGTTTGTAGTGTGTGTCTGTGTGTCTGTCCGTGTCCACGTACAGGCCAAACGGCTGGACCGATTTTCATTTAGTTTTTTCTGTTTGAAAAATGACTTGATCGATAGAGTTTTTAGCAATGTTTGAAGAAAATCGGTCCAGCCGTTTAGAAGATATAACATCTTATCTAAAAAAAAGTCGGGGGTTTTTAAAATTTTTAATTTTTTTTTTGTATTACGAATTTTTTGTACATATAATACTAAACACATTTTCTAAATTCTATAATGATTTATATAAAATAAATCAAATTTTGTGTTGCTGGATCTTTGTAATTATATTTTTCAATATTGGTTTGCTTCTTTTGATCCGTTTGAAAATAAAAAACAATGTAAATTTGTTTTTTAATCTATACATATGTTTCGAACCCTTTTGCTTCATCTTCATTCATTCATTAAAATTAATAATCAAAGAAGATCCTGAAGATAAACCAAAAGGGTTCGAAATACAGTGCGCTCGGGAAAACGTCAACTAATTAAAACCGCGAGTGTTCACGTTTAATAAATTGTTGACGTTTATGAATGTAGAAACTATTAATAAAAAACATATTGATAGTGTGCTTTGAAATGTTTTTATTGACTATAAACTAAAACGAAACATAAACAAATACAAAAAAAAAAGAACAAAAAATCAACTGAACATAAAAAAGACAACACATAGAGATGCAATTTCTTTTCTATTCTACATACTTATAAGGGGAATACCCAAATTCTAAACTAATTTCATAAAGTAAATGTTTGCGTGTGATCAAAACTGTGTATTTAAACTGTTGCTTAATTCAAAATTTTGATTTATTTTAAGTTGACGCTGTAGAGCTTTGTGGTTTGGTTGTTTGGTTGACGTTTTAGAGTAGACAATGTAAAAAATTAAGGGTTGACGTTTTGGGATGTTGACGTAAACTAGTGTTGACGTTTTCCCGAGTGCACTGTATATAGATTAAAAAACAAATTTACATTATATATGCAAAACAATATGGAAAAATACATTTTCTAAAATTCATTCCATACAGGATGAGTTCCAACGTGGAGATATGTACTATAAAATGGTTTCTCTTGCCCCTCAACATAAATTTTATCACCCTGAAGGTATTGGAGGTCACACAATACTCGATTTGAGAGCATCAGATTTTGTTGAAATTACAAAATCTTCAATGAAAATTGAAGCTGACATTATTATACGTAATTGGGAACAACGCCAAATTGAGCGTTTTAGAGATTCTCCACCAGCTGCTACAGTGGTAAAAATAGTTTCAGAATTACACCTAATTAATGAAGGGTATATTCAAAATCCTGATAGTTTAAAATTGATTAACATGTTAAAAGAAATAAACATGAATGCTGATACGGAAATGGCTCAAATACGTTATTTGGAACACGTATTGCGCCAATTGCAAGAGATCTTGCCACATACTAATATTGCAGGATTCGAGCAAGAATTTGCCACTGTCTATGAACGCAAATTACTGGAGCAACGTATTGAAGAATTGAAATTTAAAAATTCTACAAAAAATCTGTCTTTGTATCCGGATTACTGTAATAAGTTAAAAGTATTGAGAGCGTTAAAATACATAGATGAACTGGATGAAGGTAATTTTGAAATAGTTAAAATGGTATATAAGATAAATTAAATTAAACATTTGACCATTAAGTGACACTTAAGGGTAAAGTGGCTTGTGAAATGGGACAAAACGAATTGCTTATAACAGAGTTAATACTTTGCAATATATTTAACGATCTCGAACCAGCTGAAATAGCTGCATTGTTATCTGGTTTAGTGTTCCAATCTAAAATTCAAGGCGAACCAGTTATTCCCGAAAAACTGAAAAAGGTTTCCAAGTTGATACGATGTATGGAAGCAATAAATATTTTTAAAACTTTCATATCTTTATAGAGCGTCAAAGAATTTGAAGAAATCAATGACAATATCTTAGCCGAAGAGTTAAGACATCAAGCTGTAGTCGAATCTGAAGATCGCTTAAATTTTGGTTTACTCGAGGTGGTGTATGAATGGGCCCGTAATAAGGCAAGCACCGCATATTTCACATTTCCATATTATATTTTTAACTGTTAATTTCTTAGCCGTTTGCTGAAATAATGAAGCTCACTGAAATCCAAGAGGGCATTATTGTGCGTTGCATTCAACAATTAGATGAAACGTTGCGTGATGTTAAAACCGCTGCTATACGCATTGGTAATCCAGATTTACAATGTAAAATGGAAGAGGCCTCAAATGCTATTAAACGTGACATTGTATTTACAGCCAGTTTGTATACAACGTTTTAAAACACATTGTTTGCAAATACTGGGTAAGTTATGTACTTTGCAAAGCAGTTCTTAAGATAATATAATTCTCACGTCAATAAATTGTATATTCATGAAAAGAATTAGAACCTTTACATTTATATTTCTAAGCGTTCGCAATTTACCAAAGTTTTTACACATTGCACTGTATTGTTTAAAAATAACTCGTAGTGAACCCTTTTTTTGTAAAGTGAAGTTTTTATAAAAGGCCTTGATTGCTTTTCCGCAAACAGTATATCGATGATCACAAGTAGAAAGGCCCTAAGTCGTATTTTTATGAAATTGAGTTTTTCCCTGATTCCAATACATTTCACACAAATATACTTCCTCACAAAAATTAATTGCAATAGTGCAAATAATTTATTATTATGTTTTTTACCTTCTCCTGTGAAGTTAAAGTTATTTGAGTTAGGGCCTTTCTACTTGTAACCAACGATATGTATGTATAGTGTTAAACTTTAGGTTTTAAAAAGAAAAGTTGTAAAATTTTGAAACGATTCGACAAATTGTTGCGGTTTCACTTTATTTATTTATTTAGAACCTAATTTTCTGAAACACATCAACAAAATTTAAAATTTTTCCCACAAATTCCATTGTTCACAAAATCGCGAATTCTTTCATTGATTTAATTTTTAGCAAATTTTTTTACAAACAATAGTTTGTATGAAAAAAGAACAGACTTTGAAAATGAAATGAACTTAATATTGATCTTTATGTTCATAAATCAACCTCTAGAATATATAATTGAAAGAATATTCAATTTCTTTTTTGTTTCTGATATAAAAAACGGTGTGGTGTGTATTAGAAATTATGAAAAGAAAATCTTTAACGTATAGGTTATGTTAGAGGAAAGTTTTTAAGGATGTACTTAGAACGAACTTAGTTTAAATTTAATAGTACCACCATTTATCGAGTTTCAGGTTTAAATTTGGGTGGCATCATCATACCATGCAGGCGTTTTTGTTTCTTTGCTTTTTTCGATGATTTGCCCGATTGAAAGTCATGCCAACTATTAACACGATTCTGGCGGGATTCCTCAAAATTCTTTTGCCATTCTTTATCCGCTTCACGTTTTTCTTCTTCTTCGATTTCAGTCTCCCTTTTACGTTTACGCTCCTCTTGATCGCGTTGATCTAACTGTTGACGTCTTCGCTCCATATCGGCAAACAGTTTCATGACCATAACGTAAACGGCATGTTTATATTTGACAGGATCATCTTCTGGTATCGTTTCAAAGCAACGGTTCTCCTTTTTTATCTTTTTGCGCTTTTCCGCTATCTACAAAAGAAGGAATGTTTAGAAACCTAACGTTTCCTCTATTTTTTTTCATACCATATGATCTGTTCTCTCTTTAGCTTCTTCATAAACGTCCAAACATTTTTTGCGACCCAAATCATTTTCTAACGTCTTATAGGCACGATTTATAATATCAAATGCTTTTTGTGCGCGTTCCAAGTCATCTTGATTTTTATCCGGATGCACCAATATTGACAGTTGACGATAGCGTTTCTTGATTTGTTCGACAGTGGCCTCCGGTTCAATTTGTAACACTTCGAAAGGGTTGAGATTAAAGTATGTTGAACCTGGACGAAGTAAACGATCAATTTGTTGAGTAGATGTTAGTACGGAATCACGTTTTTCAATTTCTTTAACCTGTGAATATGTCAAAATATCTTTTAAATTACAAGTTCAATTCTAAACCTAATTATGATCACACACAATGTCTCTTTTTAAGATTCATGTTTGTTTGTTTACATATGGGTTTGGCTCTTTACATAAACAACGACATTGAAAAAGAGCTGAGATAACTTTTTATTCCAGCCTATTACTTACTTCTGTGTAAAAATCATCAAAGGATTCTTTAGATGTACTGGGTTGATCTGCACTCATTACGTTTCTTTTTTTCTGTATCAAAATAATTAAAAAAAATTAGTTTATATTAAAATATTTGTATTGCAAATCTTCGGTGCCGAGTGATTGACAAATATTCGTCAATTGTCTTCTCTTGCAAATGCGTAAGACAAAATTATTTCTTTAATTTCTGTCTATAGCTGTCTGCATTTAATTTTTTCACAAATTATTTGTGGCAAATTATTAGTATTTCATTTAACTTAAATGTGGAGAACTGAGGCCAGTGTTGTGTCACGGCTGATGGCAAATCATAAATATATTTGACTGCGCTAAATAGCCGCCAGGGGAAATTTAAAGTATGTTCACAAAACTACTAAAGGCCGGGGCACAATGAATCCGTCATACGTTATACTTCGCCTTTTTCAACTATCATTATCACAGAATACACAGAAGTGAAGAAAGTGACAGGTAAAATAAGCTCCAATCAGGTTTTTGTTAAAATTCATGGAAGAAAGAGAAAAGCATAGTGTATTTGATACTCTAGTGTATTACTACTTACCAATTAACACAGCTAATAAAAATGTATTGCACTAGAAAGACGTAGCAAAACAAAACCGACAACAAAATTTGAGGGAAAACGAGACAAACTGAAAAATACTCGTATCTTCCGTCTCGTGACACTTCTGTATGTTTTGTGTCATTATCGCAACGACGGAGAAGGTTGGCACAATGAGTACTTTATTGACGTAAGCATTTGAACAGCTTCAATAGGTTGATTCTCCATTTTATTTATTAAATTCAATTTTTTTTTATTTATTTCGTTTATTTCTTTTGTTTAATTTTATTTTTGCTGCCACAAAACACAAAAATCTAAATCAGAACATAACAAAAAAACCAACCAATATCTGTCAAACTACTCAACGTACGCAAAAAGTTAAAAGTTGACCAGTTTTTGTACTATACGTTGACGAACACGTACTGAATGTAACAGCCCTCATAAGAAAACCTAATCTTAGCTGTCAGCTGAAAAAGGCGAAGTTTAACGTATGACGGATTCATTGTGCCCCGGCCTTAAGAGCCATTTCACACTATACCTTGTTAGCCTGCCTTGTATTGACAATTTTCTCTTAAACCCCCTACGAAAAGTCACACACATTTACATTAAGCCTTTTTGGCATTTATATACTCGTTTAATGCTGAGAGTACGAAAAAGGCAAAGAGAATTGTCATAAATCTCCTCGAATTTTCATTTTGTGCCTTTTGTTCTACCCACAAGCTTCTCACTCCCTCTCACCAATAAACTAAAAAGCCTGCCTGCACAGGCAAGAAGAAAAGGCACAGTGTAAATTGCGATGATAAATGAGACATTCAATTTCGTACTAATTAGCTTTTAAAAATGTACTTTTCGAACCCAATAGTACTAAAATTGGTATTTTTTGTATATTTAACTTTTTTTATTATATTTTTGGAACATGTCGCTCATTTACTCAAATAATGTCATAACTTAAAAAAACTATTTTGCCAGATCACACATTTCATGTTTTCAATTTACACACGTCTTGATGAAAAATGAAAATTTTGTGTTTGTTTCAAAAAAAAAGAACTATATGAGGATTAATCTGCATCATTAACTGATATTTTATTAAAATTAGAGACAGTGGAACAGGCAGTAAATAAATATTGTTGGTCTCAAGTAAAAAGGACCTAACTCAAATAGTTGCTATTTTACAGGAGAAGGTAAAAACACAATAGAAACTGTAATATTCTATCTGTAATATTTTTGTACAACTGACTGTAAAAGCGTTACTTTTCAAACTATTTTAAATATATTGGAATCACTGAAAAACTGAATTTCGTAAAAAAAAATATGAGTTACAGCCTCTCAATAAGTCCTTTGTTTGTATTAGACTTTCAAGTCACCGTTTTGATTATGAAAATTCTCTTTCCACATTCGCTGATGAGTGAAGAATTGACAGTATTCTCCTGATAACTTTTGAAAGCTCATTAACTCATCCAATTAATTTTTTAAAGCTCGAAACTCGTTATTTATTGTATAATAATTTCCATTTTCTTTTCGGAATATTTTTTAAATAGAGAGATACTATATTACTAACATATTCGGGAGTGAATTTTGTTAGCCATGTTAAAATTTCGTTATAAAAAGCAACTTTATTTAGTTTCGCAAAAGTTTCTATAACATTTCTTTTAAAATCCGGTTGTTTAACATTTATTTTAAAATCCGTAACTATATAACTTTTAATTTTATTTCTAGATATATAAGTTTTTAATTTCAAAGTAAATTTTAATCGTTCACATACGTATGTAGCATACTTAGCTTCATTTAATTTCATCACTTAAACGATTGATATGATAATAATATAGCAAGTTTTTTATTTCTTACAAATTTTATATTAATACAATAGATAAAATAAATGAAGACGGCGCTATCATATTGAAAACGAAACACCGGTGAAGTTAGATGTAGTTCTTTATAATAAACCAATCAAGTGTAATGCACATCTAACAAGGTATTCGCTCTCAACAACAAAACAAATTCGCCATTTTTCTCTCAAAGTGAAATGATCGCGATTAATTATTTTTGTGGAAATAAAACAAGGGATAGTCTCGCAAATTTTTCAAATAGTACCAAATGAGACGGGGGTACCAACGTACTTTTAGGGTTTGAATAGTACCAAAAAAAAGTACAATTGTACCAACTTTATCATCCCTGGTCTTAGCGGTGGTTAGGTGATGGTAAACTTCATCGGCGGCTAAGTATCGATCATCGTGCAGTATCAAGGGGTATGTATTGAGTGCCAGGAAGCTGCACTACATTGTTGTATAAAATAGTATCATATTCATAGCAGGGCAGCCAACAGACATTGAATAGAATTAAGTCTAATAACCCATTGCGCTGATTTACACGGGCATAATTGTGCTGGCATAAAATGCCAGTTTGTTGGTGAGAGAGGTAAAGAGAGCGGTTTTGCGGTTGGCATAACTTTTCAACCAGCTACAACCCCGCATTAGCAGCATAAAACCAATACATACACAACTTAAAAAACAGCAAATGTTAATGGAATACTAAAAACACTAACACACACAAAGCTGTGTATACGTATACATTTTGTGCCAGATGAATTAGTCTCGTGTAATTTGGAAAAGAACAAAACTTGTGCAGCTTAAAAATTGTTCTCGTCTAAACTACCTCATTGAGTCTGCACCAAAAATACTTGCGGCCTGGCCCACGATGTCGACAAGAAACTATCTATCGCTTACTTATATTGAAAACAAAAACAAATTTTCTTATTTTGTTTTTTTTTTCAATACAACTAAGCGACAGATAATTTCTTGTCGACATCGTGGGCCAGACCGTTAATTTCGTGCCGAAATCACTAATGAAATTAAAAGTGTCCATACTGCGTTTGACTAGATTTCGGCTGACGTTTTGCGCTTCAATATCTTCTATCTTATAAAATTTGTTGAAGTATCGCACTATTTTAGCCACAAGAGATTATTATTTAATATTTCTCCTTTAAAATCCCTTTATACGTTTATAAAATAAATTTTTATATTAAAACAATTGTCAACTTATTTTTTGCTCTACCCAGCTGTATGTGTTGTTCCAAAAAAGGAACTTTAAATCAAAAACAGGTATGTGCATTCTTATTTCAAGTTAATTTCGTGGAAATTAAGAAAAATAACTTAATTTGAAAAATGTGAAAATGTATTGGAAACTACTTAATTTCAATTTGATTTCGACTGAAATCACGAAATACTTTTAACAGCTAGTACATAATACGACTGGAGAAAATGATAACACAAATTCATAGGACACATACTAGAAGTTTGTAATTATTTTATATTGCAGAGAAAATTTTGTCTTTAACCAATACAAAATAAACAAATTTGAATAAAACATAAAAATGTCTTAACAAAATAGTGTTTGTTAAGACTCTTAATTCTGACGCTTGAAAATATTGGTAACCCTACGGAATGCATTAACTAAAGAAAAATTTTCCTATGTGTGAGATAGTGTGGTAGTGAGCCTCATTAACGTGTTATTAAATCAAAAACTAAAATTAAATGATTTCGGTGTTAAACAAATTAGTTACACACAATAAAACATTAGTCCAGCTCTCCCAAAAAATATTCGCCACAAGATATTTAAACAACAGTTCGGTAAAAATGACAGAAAAGAACTTTTGTACTAACATCGTATGGATGGATTTAGAACTGACGGGCTTGAATGTACTTAAAGACAAGATATTAGAAATATCTTGTCTTATAACAGACAATAATTTGAATGTTATAGCAGAAGGTCCATGCTTTGCTGTTCACCACCCAGAAAATGTTTTCCAGGAAATGAGCGACTGGTGTGTGAAACATCATAATGAATCCGGCTTGATAGAGAAGTGTTTGAAATCTCAAATAACAACTGAAAAAGGGGAACAATTGATATTGGAATTTTTAGAGCAGCATATACCTAAATGTGAATGTCCCCTAGCGGGTAATACGATTTACATGGACAGGTATGGAGATTTTTCTGGAATTATTTTATTGATATTTGAAATAAATCAATTTTTAATAATCTCAGGCTGTTTTTACAACAACGGATGCCGTCTGTGAACAAGTACTTGCATTACCGCAATATTGATGTTTCATCTATAAAAGAACTGGCTAGGCGTTGGCATCCCAAAATTTTTGATGAAGCACCTAAAAAAAGATTCGCTCATCGTAGTTTAGAGGATATCTATGATAGTATAAACGAGTTGAAATTTTATAGACAGACATTTTTTAAAACAGCAGATGATAATAGCACCTTGTGACAGCAATTTTGAAATTAAAATCTAATATGATAGCACTTTTGATCCTTAGCTCCACCGACATGATTAGTTTTAATTATCGGCTCTGTTCTGTAAATCGAATCGATTTGAAACCGTACGATTTCCAAAATTAATAATAGTCCTGCAGACGTGTTTAAAATCATATTTGATAATTTTATTTCAGATAGGATATATGAAAATCTACATAACAGATGAATTAAAAAAGTGAAAAAATATTTTATTATCGGAGCAAGTTTTCTAAAATCGTGCGTTCAATATCGATTCGGTTTATAAAACCGATCCGTATATTTTGCAGATCCGTTAACAGTATATTCCTTAAATTTTTCTTTGATTACATATAAATTTATAATTGCAACAAGGTTAGGATGGGTGGTGCCGAAAACCCACCTCCACTCGGGGACCCAATTGGGTCCATTGTGATTTAAAAGCAACAAAGTATAATTAAATTCAAACGACCTTGTCCATAAAAGCTATTTTTGAGGTTTATAACACGAATTTTCATACAAAATTGACTTAAGAAACATTGTGTAAACCAAAAATATTTCTTTTGAATAAGGCAGTAAACATTTAATGGGTGAACTTAGAGAGTTGAGTTTGAACTAATATTTATGCAGTATTCGAAAAGCAGAAACCCCCTTAAAATAAACCGAACCTGGAAGTTGCAGTCCATTCGTGCTATTAGTTATGTGATTGCTAACATTAACATTTGCAGTTTGATTATTCCTACCTATTCCTTTGTTTTTCACAAAATTTATCTTAAAAAAAATTTTAGAAAATAATTTATATACATAATACATATTTTCTTTAGATGTTCATAGCTTATCAAATTATGTTTTTCATACATGTAATTGAACTCACTTTATAACAATAATAAAAATTACTAAATGTATGCTTACAATGTATCGATAGCTACTTTTATAATAGTTTTCGCATTTTTGCGCTCAAGTTCATAGTTTTGAGGCAAACAATATGCTATTAGGAAGCGCATCTGCATACATATGGCTACTTTGGTCGAATATTACTCGGTTGAATTTGTTGAATTTGTTAGCGCCTATTTTCAAAGTAAGTTGAGAAAATCGACTTGTTTTGCTCATAGTGGAAACGTACTATAAAAACCACAGACCGGATAAATGCTCTTCACTTTTAATCTCGTATAGTAGTATATAGTATATTAAAATTAAAAAACTTTGTTGTTTCACTTTTTCCGACAGACAAATTGTTAAAATATTTCGTAATCGTATGAAGTTTTTTAAGTAAACAAATTCACAAGCAATTTTGTAAACCTTCGAAATTTTTCACCACACATTTTATTCACACGTCCAGAAATTTACATGTGGTATCTTATTTATGATAAACCTGAATATACCAAACTAATAGAGCAATTAAACAATTAATAGTTAGGGGTTACACCACTTTTGCGCTGATAACATCAATTAGTTGCCACATTGGGTAACTATAAAAGCATAGTGAGTTCCTTTTTGAATATGCCTTGAACTAGAGATGGGCGCGTGTCGTGTTTTTTCGTGACACGAACACGCACGATTCAACACGTAGTGTTCGTGTCAGAAAATCTGATTTCGTGCGTGTTCGTTTCGTATCGTTTTCAGCAACATTGACACGAAAAACACGAAACAAAATCGTAGCAACAGAGAAATGGGCATAGGACCCAGCTAAACCCCTCAATAATCAACTTCAATGTATTTTTAATAAAAAAATATTTTACTTAGGGCCATTATTACAACTCAAAGTTAGTTAAAAGTAGGATTTTATCGGACGATGAAAAAGATTTCCATTATTGCAAATTGGATTTACCAAGTAGGACAAACTTGCCTGTAATTTATCGCTCACTTTAGGTTAAAGTAAAATTGTGCAAATTATAAAGTTTTTATACGTCCGATAAAATTCTATTTTAACTTACTTTAAGTTTTAATAATGTCCCTTAATAAGTAAAATATTAATTTGGGATTATTAGTGCGTTTAAAAAAATTTTAAACTTAAATTGTAATAATTCCCATAAAAAATACTGATTAAAAACGATTTTTTGTTATTGTATTTGATTTCGTGCGTGTTGTGCAGTTTCGTGTTGGGAAAATTTTTGGCGTGCGCGTTTCGTACGTAGAGCTGCAAAACTATCGATAGTACTATCGATAGTATCGATAGTTTTGTTGTAAATGAAATATCGATAGTTTTTTCCACTATCGATACTATCGGCAAAAAAAAAACAACTAATTAAAAGAGTAAAAATAATCGAAGTCAGTAAACAGTAGCCGGCAGCTTTGAAGCAAATTATCCGTAGTTGATTTATGCTTTTGTACAGCGATGGAAAAGTTGGTACAATTGTATATTTTTAGCGCTATTTGAATGCCAAAAGTACCGTAGCACCGCAATGACCCATTTAGCACTACTGGAATCTCTTTATATTATATTACATGCCAAAAATAGCATTAAAATATATTAACCCCCTTATACAAAAAATATTGCGTGCTTGAAGTGTACATTAAAAAAAATTTCCATAGAAAAACCGGTTTTAACGTTCACTTATTGTTTTGTACAAGGGGGTTAATCTTTAAGGTGGAAGCACATAACACGCATTCAATGCGCTAATGCGATACACACGGCTGTCAAAAAAGTTGAAATAGTGTGTTTTCATAAGGCAAGTTACATAGAGAAGTTTGCGACGCGCGTACCTCGCAAAAAGTTGAACATTCTTCAACTTTCACGCGTTGTATACAAAATGAAAGCTAGTGTTGCCAGATTCATAAGCTAACATACACAAAAATGATTAGAAATTAATTTTTCATTAAACAATGGATAAAAAAATGCATTAAAGATTTAAAGAAATATGAAACATAAGTTTCAAGTGCAAGACAAAAAAATAACCGACAAAGGCTTTAAATTTTACAACTAAAAAAACCTCAAAAGCGTGTTGTGTAGCTTTCCATTTGTATAGCGTTAAACGTTTAACAAGCCAGAAAAGCGTTGCCGCGTAACGCGTGGTATGTACTTCCACCTTTAGCTCGAAGGTATTAGAAAATTAAGTAAATCAAACGATGTTTTCCGGTACTTAAAGAATTGCTGGAGGAATGTTATTTATTCCAAATTCATCTGCAAATGTGGAAATTTTATTTTCGTACCAATGGGAGAAGCCGACTATTTGCATCGACTGTGAACAATCGAATAAAAAAAGGTTATAAACGTAGTATATCGTAAATGTTACTTTTATATTCAGATCCCAGCAACTAATATTCTTTGTGCACCTTCTGGCGTTTTGTTAATTGATTTTTAGTTAATTAAAAAGTACAAATATTAAAAAAATATAAATAAAGAATTAGGTACAATCGTACTGAAAAAATTAAATTTTTTTTTTGAAAGTTAGTACAATTTGTAAATATGACATCGCATTCCTGCTTCTGTATACATAAGTACTTAAATACATATGTATGTATATGAATTTATTTATAAATCCAAGTGTTATTCGATAAATAGTAGTCACAAGTATCTTAATAAATTCAACATCGTCGACACAAAGATAAATTTTGGTGGTACTGATATCGCGACGGCCGCCAATCGTCTCTTACGATAAAACTTTACAGTTAGTGTCTCAAAAGTTATCAACAATTTTAGCATTTTGATAATTCTAAACCATGGGTAGGCCCATAAAATTTTAAGTTCAATAAAAAAGTATATTTTCGATAATATGCCGCTTACGATAAAATCGAAAAAAAGGCTTTATATATTTTTATATACTAATAAAAATGTTGAGGACTCTGGATTTTTTTTTTCGAGTCAAATGTAGTTTATGTGGCAACTTTTATAAAACTATTCGATACTATCGATAGTATCGATAGTTTTACATAAAACTATCGAAACTATCGAGTGGAGCGACTATCGATAGTTTTGCAGCTCTATTCGTACGTGTTGAATATCATGGTATTCGTATTCGTCCGTGTCGTGTTGAAAAAATTCGACACGCGCCCATCTCTACCTTTAACATAACTATTTTATAGGCGAAAATGGAACCAAAATATAATAAAATTGTTTTAAAAGGGGAAAAGGAAATCAAATAGACCTTGCTTAGCGTAATTGATGTTTTATTTTTAATAAAAAAAAAATAACTAAAATTTAACAGCCTTATTTATAAAAATTATTAAGGCTTTATAAAGTCTTTTTAAAAAAAAATTTATGAAAACTTGTTTTAAAAATCCTTTATAAAGCCTTAATAAATTTTATAAATAAGGCTGTAAATATTGAAATATTACAGTCTTAACAAAATCAGTCTCTAAATATCTATATTAAGGTAACAAAATGTATGTAGGTGTAACGTTTTTGAGTGCATTAAAACAAAAAATAATTCATGAAATAAAATTTTGTATTCCATATTAGAACACATTTTTTCTCTAAACTTCCTTTTGGTTAAACATATATAAACATGATACATATTAAATTTAATTGAACTATAGTGAATTTTTAATCAGAAATAATTTCTTAATCGAGCTTAAAAAATCGGTATTTCCTCCAGCTAATAAAGTCTAGTATAATTTTTATTCTCTTCTTCAGAAACTCACATTAATTAATAAAAAAAAATATTCCATTCAATAAGAATTGAAAAATGCTGAACTTAATAATCCCGATTAAGAAATTATTTCTGATATAAAAAATAAGTAATTTTTAATTTTGCTTATAAATACCCAAACCGAATTTTATTAATTTCTTTAGAAAAGAAATAAATTTGTATGTAGCAAAAAACATTCTTCAAACAAACTTTTATTTAAATGCTTTAAAATGGGAAATCAAATAAACTTGAAATTAAGTCAAACCCATCAATTATTACATTACACAATTTATAAATTTAAATTTATATAAAATGCAGTTCAATATGTAAAATACATGAGTATGTATGTACATATGTACAATAGTCGACAATGGATTTTGTATATTGCGCAAACCCAGCATCAAAAAATTGTCGTGATAAGCTCTTATGTCATATAAATTTCGTAATGTAATAATTGATGGCTTTGATTAAAGTTTAAGTTAATTTTCTTTTTTGGAACATTTAAATAAAAGTTTGTCACAAAAATGTTTTTCTATTATTAATTTAGTTGTAACTTTTCAGTTTTCATTGGAAGTGAATGAGTCTTTTGAGTGTGTTCATTTTATTTAATGCTGGCTAGTGATGTACCGAATGTCAATTTTTGATATTCGCAAATACGAATACGCATACGAATATTTGAAACGATATTCGCGAATACGAATATTATATGAGAAAATTTTAGATATTAAAATGGGGTCCTATTTACGGCTATAAAATGATATATTAAAAATTTTGTATGAAAAAGAATTTCAGAATTAAGGACTTGTTTAGAAAATATACACAGTAAAAACTCCGAAATTACCGTTAGGTAATATGTGAATAACCACTAACCAAATTACATGCAAGTTGATAAATTTAAGTCCAAAAGTTTTGTTTTAAAAACAGTAAAATTTTTTTATACATAGTTTTGCCTGTACATGACAGTGTAATGCTCCTATAGATCTAAGGTCGTAAGGAATAAACAATTCGTAACGATTTACTTACACATAAGTGTATTTGCATCAAGTGTATTTTAATTTCAATTACCCTGTATGATTCTTGAGCACAAAATCTTAAAATTATTGAAAAATTTAAAAAGCAAAGTTAGCGATTTTCCCAATAGGGAAAATTTTTTGTCGAATGTTCGCCATAATACCAAATGAAAATTACGAAAATTCGAAAAACAATGGAAATCGAAAATTGCTCATAATTACTTAAAGGCAATACTGCAGTATTGCATTATTAAAAAAGCGTGCAAAAAGCAGAATTGTACAAGAATGAAGCTTTCCTCTATCTCTTCCTTCACCACCTGTCTTCTCTATCACTATACCTTCCCTATCACTATATACGTCGTCTATTTTTCGTGCAAAAAATTAAATGGACTATACATTATCCATTTTGCACGTAAAAAATTTTTTTATAAAAAAAATTTAATGGATTTAATAGGCTATATATACATCGTCTATTTTTCGTGCAAAAAATTAAATGGACTTTACATACAAAATTTAATGGGCTACACATCGTCCATTTTTTTATGAACAAATTTAAAGGATCATAAATTGTCCATATCGTATGTAAAAATTGAATGGACTATATACGTCCTCTATTTTTCGTGCAAAAAATTTAATGGTTTATACATCATCAATTTTTCATGCAAAAAATTTAATGGACTATACATACAAAATTTAATGGGCTATACATCGTCCATTTTTTAATTTTTTATGGAAAATTTTAAAGGACCATAAATTGTTCATTTCGTATGCAAAAAATTAAATGGACTATATACGTAGTCTATTTTTCGTCCAAAAAAATTTAATACTAATAATAAGCCTAATTAGCTTATTTGAAAAAAATTTATTAATACATTTTTATCTATCACAAAAAATAGGCATTTGCATGAAAGCCCTGATTATTGCTATAGCTGAACTCGTATTAAAATTATGAATTTGTCAGAAAGTACTCTTGGTCCAGGCGTTATTTCCATGCTAAATAATTTGAACACAAATTTAATTGCAGTAAATTAGCAAAACGAAAAAGTTGTTTATTGACTTTTGCACGGAATTATTAAGATTTGAAGTACTAGACTGGGATCAGACAGATATTTGTTCCATCATCTTTTATACTTTTGATAACGTTTACATATTGAACTATTAATGTTCTTTATTTTAATATTTTTTAATTAAACGAATACAAATATTAATAATAAAATATGTCTGTAGCAGATTAAAAAAGAAAAATTAAAACAATGGTGTTATAATAAACTCTTTAATTACTTAGCAACGATCGACACAAATAAAAAATAAAGAATCTTAAAAAACTGTTCATTTTTAACATTTTAAGATATTAAACATCTTCAATGACTCATTATCAATTGAAAAATTCATAAAAATCATTTTTACAACTGTTGCGTAAAAGAATAAACGACATGATCATTGGAAAACTCCATGCATTTTTCACATAAAATCAAAGTACAATTTTTATAAAAAAAAAAATGATAAGACTGGCTAGTAAATGGTTTGAATGTAATATCTCTGCACAACATAATTTTGTATAGAGTCTGGCGAGTTGTTGTAAAAAGTATATACATACATACATATATATGTATTTTTTATTAGGGAAATGATTTTTAAAACAGCTACTGATTCATGTATGTACATACATACTATGATACTATACTAGTATCACTGAAATTCATTACGAATTTGTTTGATAATTGGAAGCAATTGAATAACCTACCTGAACTTTGGTGCATTTCAAAATAGTGCATATGTATGTACATATCGCACACTAAATCATAAAAAGTCACAACTCAAAATGATCAAAAGGGTTTTGTTTTTTCATAAACCCTTTGAATAAATGTCTAACAACACAAACTTCTTTTGCAACACAGTCTTCTTGAACATATGTTATATATGTACATATGTAATTGCGTCGTTTCTACAGTACCAACTTTGGACCAAAAGTTTTTGTCACTCCTGTACCTGGATTCTGTAACTTTTTGTGAACCGAAAATCGTAATATTCACCGACAAATTTATTCGCTGGCGGTAACGATATTGTGATTCTGTAATTTCTTTTTTACGATCCAGCTTTATCTTACTCACCATTTAATTGAATAATATATGGTATCTCTGTATAAAAAATGTGAAAATAAGCGAAAAGCACAAAGAATAATAAAGAAAACTCAATGAATTTGATCTTGTGATTTAATTTTATTTTTATTGCTCTACCCCCTCGAGCCTTAAAGTTTGAAATGCGTGATGTACATAAACTAATTGCTGAGCTCAATCCGAAGAAAGCTCCAGGTATTGATGGAATTAGTAACAAGATGCTGATGAATCTGCCTCGCACTGCAACTAGAATCTTACTATTTATTTTTAATGCCATATTACGACTAGAGTATTATCCACATAGTTGGAAGCTTGTCAAGGTCAAAATGATTCCAAAGCCGGGCAAAGATCTTAGCAAAGCTGAGTCATACAGGCCAATAAGTTTACTATCAACAATATCAAAGCTTTTCGAGAAGCTGCTCATGACTAAATTGTCCAAAATTTTAGTTGATAATGGGTGCATCCCGGACCATCAATTTGGTTTTAGAAGTCAACATAGCACCATTGAACAAACGCATAGATTGGTCCAAGCTCTGTTTCTTGATGTTTCTCAGGCGTTTGATAAAGTATGGCACGAAGGCCTAGTTGTAAAATTAAAGACATATCTGCCAATAAACACACAAAAGCTTTTGGAAAGTTATATCATTGATAGGAAGTTCACTGTCGTGGAAGGAGAGTTCACAAGTGTGCCCGAATCTATATCGTCCGGTGTGCCACAGGGTAGTTTTCTGGGGCCAGCCTTGTAAATATTTAATATATACTTGTGATATGCCTGTGAGCAATAATATCCACATTTCTACATTTGCCGATGAATACAGCCTGTATGAGTATTCACGAAGACCCTGATGAAGCATTCCACAATCTTCAGGAATATATTACCCAGCTGGAAGCATGGTTGAACCTATGGAGAATTATAGTAAATGAACAAAAGTGTGTCCATATAACGTTTACCCTAAGAAAAGCTACTTGTTCCCCCATTCGAATCAACAATCGAAATATTCCTCAACATTCTCAAGTGACATACCTTGGTATACACCTTGATCGAAGGCTTACGTGGAAACATCATATTGACTCTAAACTAACTCAAATGAAACTTAAATTAACTCAAATATATTGGTTAATTGGCAGCTTCAAATGTTGAGAAAATCCAACGAAGGCAAAACAAAATTTTACGTTTGATAACATCGGCTCCATGGTACATCAAAAATTCAAATATACATCGTGATTTGAATATGCCACTAGTGATTGAAGAAATTGCAAAATACGCAGGCAAATATTTAACAAAACTCGAATCACATCCTAATCCGCTTGCTCGTAATATCTTGAACTTTACTGAACACATCCGCTTAAAAAAGAGGGACACAAGGGCTCTAATACTAAGCAATCCAAATTATACTTCTTGAAAACAATTTTTGTGCTTAATACAACATTTATGTATTTTTAATTACTGTCACTAAGTATACATATGTCCGATACTGGTCGGGCTTCATTATTATATTTAGATTTAAGATTTGATTACTTATTGTTAGTTCATTTTTGAAGATACAATAAATAAATATATGTAAAAAAAAATTATCCAACCGACAGCGAATATCGTTAAAACATGTTAGTGAATAGCAAAGTCGATAAATTTTCGTTATATTTATTATAGTGATACGATTATCGTAATAAAAGTTACTGAATCCAAGTATTGAACGTCTGGGATTTTTTTTTTGAGTTGTAACATCAACATTTGGGTCTCAATATTACTCGATACTTTTAACGGTTTTTTTTAATTTGCAACCCTTTTAATATAAAAGTATTTTTTTTTTTTGAAAGAGAAGTATTACTCAGACCATGAATGCCTACTATTACTATGTGTTAACTTCTTTAGGAAAGGGATAGTGCTAGAGAAGACAGGTGGTGAAGGAAGAGATAGATGAAAATTCCATTCTTGTACAACTCTGCTGTTTCGCACGTATATTTTTTTAATAAGGCAGTGGTTGCAGCGCCTCTAATGTCAATGAAGCATATTAAATTTTCGACGGTGATTCTACTACACAGTACCAACGAAGGAGGACGCTCTGATGTAGTGTCTATGCCTTCATCACTTCCAACTTTCTTATAACAAATTATACAAATGGACACTAATGCACATCAGAGAAATGCGTGATGAAGAAGCGACAACAGAAATAAATTAACAATGACTAAAATCAAATAATACTTAAAAAATAATAGAATTTCTTTTAATATAAGTAACACCTGCTATCAAAATGCTTAAAAATCTAAATTTTTATATAATGACGCATTGCTGATGGTACGAATGGTAAAGCGGCTTGAAAAATCTCTCAGACGATAATGTACTTTTCTTAATATGTTGTCTTGGGAGAAAATATGCAAAAAATATTCTTTTTTGACACGGTCCAGCTCACGAACGGTCATCGCTAGACTCTTCAAATATTTTAGAAATTCTAATTAAAAAGACCGAACTTTAATTTGAGAGAGGTAACAAATACTTTTTTCAGTGAGTAGATATAATGTATATGAATGTAACTTTTTCTGTAAAGTAAAATGTAGACATTGAATTAAAATAATTTTTTTTTACTATTTTTGTTGATGTCATCTTTTTTTCTCTCAGAAATCTGGTCATCTTATAAGGTGACCATGTCAACTCACCTATCCGTTTTTAAGTATATTTATATATGTATGTTGAGTTGCTAGTTGACGAAATGGTATTACGGAGTTTGCTAAAACCTATTTTAGGCAATAACATCTACTCACCGTAGAGGCGATAATACTAAATGATTTGATTTGGCCGTTAAATGCCGTCTGATACTCGCAGATGGTATATTTCATACTTCTTTCTCTTTACCAAAAATTAATTCCAATTAATTAATTTTTATGATAAGTAATGTTTTAAGCACTTTTACTTAATAATCTTCTTTTTAGCACTTATATTTTGAGTCTTTATTTATATTATTTTCAGTTGCCAATCTGTCATAATCGTATTTTCTATAGCTTTTTGTTACCTGGAGAAAGTTGACATATATAATACCAGTTTTAATATCAGTTGCGTTGCCCGTTGACACGACAACTGAAGTCAAGTTGTCATCCATATTCGACCCATAACAATAAGTCCTAGTTTACACAATGCAAATCTTATTGCGAAGCTGATTAGTTTGTAAGAGATAGAGAGAGACGAGGAGAAAAGAAATGAGTGCTCAGCTTAATGTACTGTCAATCAGTGATGGGAAATGTGGCAGAATTGTGCCATTTTTGGCACTATTGAATTTTGCCTGGCACTGTGGCACTCTCGCTCTTTTTCTGGCACTTTTTGTACACTAAATATGGAAAATATTCTTATTGAAATAATAAATAATTACTCTTGTACTTTTTACGTTTTTTTACGGTTTGCCCGGAGATTTTGACGATCTATTAAAATGAATATATAATTTTATTGTAACAGGTCATGTCGTAGAGATTATTTTCATAAATTTTTAGATATAAATATTTCAACTCTGAAATTTATGAAATTCTTAAGTAATCCTCAAACCGTTGGTTGTCTCGTCAAGTTTTAGCAGATAGAGTCTTTGAACAGGGAGAGCCCTTGAAATATTTCTTCACATTATAAAATTTTCAGTCATAATGCAATGATAAAACTATCTTCATATTGAATAGTTTAACGGATAGTAATGTCCTTGAAATAGTAAATTATGGAAATGCAATCTAAAATTGTAGGAGCATATTTAATCTTAAAGGGGTTTTTTTTATTTCGTCATTTATATCAAAGTTTTTTGAACAAAATACATATATGTATTGCTGATCTTCATGTTGACAATATGGATTGAAATTCTCACCATCTTCTAACGGAAGAAAATTATTGCCGCACTGAAATTAAACTACATATAAAATGATGAACCAAAAAAGCAATACAAATTCTACTATATCGACAGAATCTTTGTTTGATTAAAATAAATAGCTAACGATTATTATTTTTAACGTGCACAGATTTGTATAGGGTCCTCCATCTAACGTTTTTTTTTCAACTAGTGCTTATTTCGTGAATGGTAACACTTAGCTCATTTCTGATTTTTACAGATAATTAGTTTTATCCTTCCGCTGAACTAGCCAACTGACCATCTAATGCGTTTTCGCTTCGCTAAGTGGGTCTGCGATCGACTTACAGAAGATGCCGATTTTGCCAAAAAAATCATCTTTTCAGATGAAGATCATTTTGATCTTGGCGGGTATGTAAACAAGCAAAATTGTCGCATTTGGGGCACAGAAAACCCGCACGCATACATTGAAAAGCCGACGCACCCAAAACGAGTCACTGTTTGGTGCGGATTTCGGTCCAGAGGCATAATTGGGCCATTGAGCAATGAGTGGCCGTTACAGTCAATGGCGATCGTTATCGGGCCATGTTGAACGAATTTTCGTTCACAAAAATTGAAGAGGAGGATATTGGCAACATTTGGTTTCAACAGAACGGGCTACGTGCCACACAGCCGAAGCTTCAGTAGTTTTTTTATAGCATTTTCAAAAAAAAAAAAAGTTATCTGTCGGACCCTATACAACTCGATAATATATTAACCACAAAAAAATCACAAACTATGATTATGTAATTGTCACTAATTATATATAGAGTGTTTTTTTAAGAGGTTTAGAACTTTGAATTGAAATAAAACACAAGAAAATCGTTTTAATGTCCATCAATTTGGCTTTATTGGAAGGATAATTTTATGCCATTAATGTTTAAATATGATTTCGGGCATGTGGCCGCCGCGGCTGGCTCGAATAAAGCCAATTCTACAGGTCCAATTTTCAACCACTTTTTCGAGCATATGGGGCCGTATGTTGGCAATAACGCCACGAATGTTGGCTTCCAAGTCCCCTAACGTTTCTGGTTTGTTGGCGTAGACGAGCGACTTCACATATCCCCAAAGAAAATAATCCAATGGTGTCAAATCACACGATCTTGGTGGCCAATTGACAGGTCCATTCCGCGAAATTATGCGCTCATCGAATGTTTCCTTCAATAAATCGATTGTGACGGCGCTGTGTGGCATGTAGCGCCGTCTTGTTGGAACCACAACTCATCCACATTCATGCCATCCAAGTCGGGAACAAAATAGTCGGTTATCATGGCTCTATACCGGTCTCCATTAACGAATCGATTCATTCGGGTCCTCTTCAACACTTTGCTCTACAGCGGCAATTGTTTCTTCGGTGCGCACTGTTCGACGTCTCTGCGGATGCGTATCATCACATAGAGTAAACGTAGTGCGAAAACGATCCATGGTTAACCGAATTAATTGCTCTGATGGACGATTATGTCGACCATAAAATGGACGGAGCTTGCGGTAAACTTCGCGAACTGAACCATTATTTTCGAAATAAATTTGCACGATTTGCAAGCGTTGTTCTTTTGTCAACCTGTTCATGATGAAATGGCTAACCAAACTAAATATTAATCACTTAACAGCTGACAAAATGGCCGCCAGTTAAAAAAGTGATGCCAACTTAAAGTTCTATACCTCAATAAAAAGCACCCTTTACATCTAATAAGAAAAAATTATTTTATTATTTAAATTAGTTTAGGGTTATTATAGTTTTTAAGTATGTCCTTTAGAATCATTACTATACCGTAAAAAATGTTTTTATATTTCTATTTCTTGTAAATAAATACAAATTATTAATGTATGATGCATACATATCGGGCATTATTTTCGATTTAAGCGAAGGTTTTCTTATAATATTCAAATATGTTTTACGAGTACATACGTAAATTGTCGCTTACGATAAATTTTATAGCCTGTATTGTAAAAGTTGTCAACAATTTTGCAATTTTGATAATAAAAAGTTAATTTTTTACCATATGTCGCTCACGATTAAATCGAAAATAGGGCACGATATGTATTAATGTGTATTATATAAAACTAATTTTTGACTGTACTTTTTGTGATATTCGCAAATTTTTCTAGCTACAAACACAATAAATTATCATTCAAGAACCATAGTTTAAATGAACATCAAGTGACAACATTAAAATTATATAAAAAGTGGTTTGGCACTATTTAAGTGATTTTGGCACTATTTAAAAGCAAATTTGGCTCGAAATCAAGATTTCCAATTCCCATCACTGCTGTCAATACGTTTTTCTCCCATTCGTAATGTTAAAAAAAGAACACATGTATATACAAAACTATGCATCAGAAATATGAGCTGAAAAATAAGACTTGCATTGTGTGAACGCCGATGAAAGTTCAAAGAAGAAAAAGTGATAAGCTTAGCAATAAGACTTGACTAGTGTGAACTGGGACTAAGTAATGCCGTTGAGCAAACTACTTTTCTTTAACAGTTCGTCTAAAAAAATTTTAAATGCTTACTAGAGGCATTTAAAACTTGTTTGCTTGTAAGTAAAATATACTTATGTAAAAAATGGATATTTATGTGCATACTTACATGCATACATATGTACATATGTAGCAAGTATGTATTAGAGACCTGTGTAAACAGTCTTTAAATGTAAATACGTCAATATTTTTAAATGTATTCACGTCGCATGTATTATACTAAACCAATATTATAATAGTTTATTCGACCTTTTTTGTTAATTATATATAAATTTTATTAAAGCTATAGGTCTTTTTGTAATCAATTTACAATTTTATTTAATTTATCCGATATTTCGCTTCAACTTTGTGTAGCTTCTTCAATTTAATTTCCTGAAGCAGCTACACAAAGTTGAAGCGATATATGCGATAAATTAAATAAAATTTTAAATTGATTACAAAAAGACCTATAGCTTTAATAAAATTTATATATAATACTAAACCAATAATAAATGCTGTCGTACTATAAGCGAAGCACGATGGATGTATATCAGTGTTAACAAGCGATGTCGCCAAGACAGCTTGTTTGTAACAAACACTCAAAAGAAGTACTGTGTGTATGCTTGTGTATGCTTGTTATTTTTCATATTGTACGTTTGAGTGTGTGTGTAATATGTAGATGGTAAGCTATTATGTGATTAACCGCATACAACTAATGTTAATGCATGTATGTGCCTTTGCACAAAACATACAGAAGTGTCACGAGACGGAAGATACGGGTATTTTTCAGTTTGTCTCGTTTTCCCTCAAATTTTGTCGTCGGTTTTGTTTTGCTACGTCTTTCTAGTGCAATACATTTTTATTAGCTGTGTTAATTGGTAAGTAGTAATACACTACAGTATCAAATACACTATGATTTTCTCTCTCTTCCATGAGTTTTAACAAAAACCTGATTGGAGCTTTTTTTACCTGTCACTTTCTTCATTTCTGTGTATTCTGTGGTGCCTTTGCTTGTTCGCAGAAAAATAAAAGATCATACACACATACATGCATGACGTTTCTACACGCGCTCATGCGTAGAAAGAAGCAAGTATCACAAATTCTTCCGTCACGAAGTGTTTTCTTCTTTACTCTTATACCTACAATACTCAAAATAATTTCTTGCAAACAGTGTTGTTAACGTTTGTTTTATAAGATTTCGCTGTAGTAAAGCATTTGAAAAATCCCTCATGTCTTGAAAGTTCTTATAAGATGTCTTGTGCAGGACACTAGTATGTGCATATGTACATATCGTTAACTTGATACGAAAAGGCCCTCATGTTTTTCATAGTTTACAGGAGGAGGAAAAAACTAAATAAAAAAAGATGCAATATTGATACAAAATTTTTTTAAACGCAATTTTTATTAAAAACACTTTACATAAGCACATATGGAGATGCTAATCGGGACAGGTTTTTAGAAATCCCGAGCTTCGGGATTTAGTGATGGTGTCTCGAAATCCCGAACCGGGACCCCGGGATTTTCGGGACTAATGAAATCCCGAAATAATTGTGAACAAATGTGAGTCTTTATATTAAAAAAAAATATTTTTATTTAACAATTTATTTTTTTGCATATTTAAAAGGTGCATACAGACGAACATATGTATGTATGTCTGTTCTTATATAATTCAGACTTTTAATTAAAATATTAAACACTAATGCTGTTTTCGTTTCTAGAAAAAGTTTCACATTTTTTATTTTTTGCTATAAAATTTGGCGTTCGTGTGATACAATAATTTCTAATAAACTCTCTGTTTCAAAAAAACCTTTTTATTGCAAATTTTCATTTCATGTAATTCTTTTTCCTAGAAAAGATGGCGTTTTATTTTCTGTGGCAAAAACAAAAAAGTTCTTAAGTCGAGATAAGCTGATTTTGAGTTAATGGTACCTCCGTATCCCTGGTTAAAATCTCAATCTATTTGTGTGATTTTTCAGGAAGTTATAGCGCTATGCCTTGCAACTTATCTTTTTTAGACTTATAATCTAATTTGGAACAATAACTTAATTTAGATTATACTTTAGTTTATTTCAACTTAAATATATTAATTATAGTGTGTACAACGATATTTGCTTAAAAACTAACGATTAACAAAGAATTTCCCGATTTAACTGTAAAAGAAACAAATTTCTGAAAATCGACGTGAAAGTCCAAAAGTTCTATCCTGCAAAACAGTAAAATATGACTTAAGCACTTTTGTCTTTTTGCCACAGATATACATATACTGACTTATTCATAAAAAATATTTCAGGTTTATTAAGCGCTTATTTGACATATTTTTATGGGAAGTTTCTCAAATAAACCTGTAATAAACATAAAATATTTTTCATGAATTAGACCGATATTATGTACTCGTATACACAATATAAAATTATCTACTAAAATATTTATTCAAAGCAAATTTTTTATTTTAACTTGTTATAACAGGGAGTTTGTAATAATTTTTAATATAGAAGATTACAGTCAAAAACATTATTTATGCAAAAACGCGATTCGGAAAATCCCGGGCTCCGGGATTCGCATAGTCCCGAAAATCCTGGGATTTCCTGGCTCGGGATTTCCCGTTTAGCATCTTTAAGCACATAATATTGCGTTTAAAAAAATTTTGTATCAACATTGCATCTTTTTTTATTTAGTTTTTTCCTCCTCCTGTAAACTATGAAAAAAATGAGTTAGGGCCTTTTCGTATTAAGTTAACGATATATACATATGTATGTACGTGTGTGTTTATCTTAATTTTCTAGTTTAAATATAGATTTCTTTTTAATTTTTACTACTTTAACCCCCGACTAAAAAAAGGGGTGTTATTAAGTTTGTATTGTGTATCTGTGTTTATGTACAAGTACTCGTACAGACCAAACGGCTGGACCGATTTTGATTTAGTTTTTCTGTTTGAAAGGTGAGGAGGAGGATCTTAGCTATGTTTTAATCAAATCGGTCCATCCGCTTAAAAGATATGATGTCTTTTCTAGAAATATTCGGGAGTTTTTAAAATTTTTAATTTTTGTTATTATTGAAAATGTTTGTTTTATCAGCATGTACTATTTACATGTATGTATGTACATCCATATGTATACATATATGTATATACATATGTATGTACATGTTGCTTATCTGTGGAAAAGATTACGCTTTCTATTTCTTTTTACATTGAGAGTACAATTTAAATACTCGTACATTAGCCGGTTTAAAATGGTGTAAGTCCCATTATAAAAACTATTAAGGGGCAGCTATTTAAATGAATACATTTTTAAAATATGTACCTATGTCTTGTTTGTAATTGCATATTTCCGCAATGTATGATGCACATTTCTAAGCTCAGTATAATAAACAAAGCATAAGTATGTACATATGTATGTATACATATACCTGTGTCTTTTACAGGTACAAAACGCTCACAACAATTCATACAGTAGTTTCCGCTGAATTGCTCCCCGCATATTTGATTTAGCCGGTTAATTGGGCTAATTAAAATTGAATGAAAATGTTCCATATAAATTCCCGTTTAAATGAGTTCCGTTTACTTGAGTTGACTATAAAAAAAAGATTCTTTTTCAGAAATCCCGAAAAAAACTGCCGGTTAATTTTTACTCGAAAATTTTCACAGACTCTTAAAATCGTATGTATTTATTAACGTTTTTGAATGCATATGCAGTGAATATTCATATCCATACATACATACATATGTATATGTATGTATATACATACATAATCATTTTAGCCTGTTGTAGCATGTTTAGCATTATTGGTCTCAATGGTTAATTAAACGGGTTGTATTTTAATTGCGTTAATGGTACAGATAACAGAGCAACGGATAAAATATTTTTCTGTTTAATTACATTAAAAACCGCGCATTTCTTAAAATTTAACTAAATTCCTTTTGAGATTTTATAACTTTTGTAGTTGAGATGAGCACCGCTCAGAGCGTGAGTAAAAAGTTCTTTTTTTATAGTTAAATAATGTATTTATCACCAGAACTGCAACCAAAAAGCGAATGTGGGTTACACCACTTCTGCGCTGATAGCCTCATTTATGAATGAGTCTGATGCAAAAAACAAGATGGAGGCTAGACAATTTTCCTTTGACCCGTGGACACGCATGATCGTCGTGAGTGAAAAGTTTTTCACAAATTCTTCGGTATTTTTTCCTTGGTTTAAAAAGAGATTTACATTTTATATTAAAGATTATGTATCTAATATAAAAACAGTGATAGTTTAAAGAAACTACATACATACATATACACTATGTAGGCACACATGTCTAAAGTTTAGATTCTAAACTGATCGTGAAAATTTTACCTAAAAGAATTTAGCAATCGAATGCGTTTGGAAGGAAAAATTTGTTTTCATTGCAGCAATGATCGTAGCGTTAAACAAACATCGCTTATAAACAATACATCATTTTAAAGCATGAAAAAATTAACATACCCTAGGTACCTATACAGATAATGATTTTTTTGAAACTCTTACCATTGAGTACAAGTGTCTTCCATTGTTAATCACACGAAAATTAGGGTCGCTTGTTTTGAAAATGGTATAAGTCGCTTTGTTTTTGATTCGATATATTTAAGAATATTATACCAACTTTCTAGAAGAATTTTCATTATGTGCACATTTCAAATACGAAATATAAATCGATGGCTTAATATAAAAAAGGCGATTTTATTCGAAATCGCATTTGCAACGTTTTTTGGTAGCCAACATATAATTACATCCCTCTTAAAGAACTAAGTAAGTAACACCTAAAAATAAAAATAAAATATTTCTGCATGTAAATGCTTTAGTTTTTATACAGTTGTTTCATTCTCCTATAAAATGTCGAAAAGTCGAGTTATGCTTTTCTTATATTAAGCAATCAAAATATATAAATTTCATTATAACCACATCGTGCAACACAGGCCGTAAATAATTTCTGCCTTATTCATAATAAATATTTTTGGTTTATGTATATTTATAAGACAAATTTTCTATGAAAATTTGATTAATAAACCTTTTATAAAACCAAATTATTCTTTTAATATTCATAAAAAATTATATTTGTATGTAACACGGAAAGTTAACACGTTGATTTTGATGCGCCGGAACGCTTTTATGGCTTGAAGCTCGTTACTCGGGGGGTTTTCGGGGTTGCTGATTACGAATCTGGTGTAAGATTTGGAAAACTCAATATGGTACACTAGTTTTTTGTGATATTATTGGATTTGCTTGAAAGTCGTCACTATGGGGTTTTCGGGATTGCTGATGACGAATCTGCAATTAGATTTTGAAAATTCAAAATGGCGGATCGAATATGGCTGTCTTTTTTTAATATTATTGAAAATTCGAAATGGCAAAATTTTTAAAAAATGATAATTGAGCTGATTTGCTTAAAGATTAATTACTCTGATGTTTCGTTATTTAGTCCCCCAAATTCGATCCGCCTTTTTGCAATTTAAAAATCCGACTTTAAATTCATAATCAGGGACCGCAAATTCGTTTGAGTAACGATTTTATTCGTAAAACAAATCTGATCAATTTCAAAGAAAAAATTGTGACAAAACTAATGCAGCTAGAAAGCTGCAGTTTGTTGCAATAGATGGACCGTGTTGTCTATTATAAGAATAACTAAAACGGTAAAAATCTATTTTTTCGACCCACAGGTCACTTCTAACTTTCCCTGTCACATATTTTTTTTTTTTTAATAGGACCAGCACTCAGGGGATAACCCCTACTCATGCAGTGCATCGTGCTAGAACTAGGAAAATAGGTTATAGGGAAGGAGGATAGAGGGAGTAGTGTCTGTGTACATTTGATTTAAATCTTCCCACGCTGGTAGTGACAGGAAAGACCTCCGCAGGTAGTTGATTCCACATACGAACAGTGCGGCTAAAAAAGGAATTTTCTCTGTAATGTGTAGTGCGATGCATTGGCCAATCGACCACAAAAGGATGTGCTCTAAATGAGGCACGTGTTGTACGTACATATGTGTGGGTTTCAGGAACAAGTTCCCTAATTTCATTAGAACACATTCCGTTGTAGTAACGATAGAACAATGAAATGCACCCCACATTGCGTCGATGCTCCAATGAATCAATAGAGTTGGATACCCTACTGTCACCGATGAGCTTTTTCGCCCTCTCCTGTACGCGGTCGAGCAGCCCCAAAATAGACTTTGAAGCGCCGGCCCATACATGAGAGTTGTATTCCATTTTCGGACGGATATAGGTGGTATAAATAGTAAGGAGGTCAGATGGGGTGAAATATTGTTTGCACCGTTTCAAAAAGCCGAGGCACTTGAATGCTTCTTTTGCAATTTGAAAAATGTGTTCAGTCCAACGAACATCACACTGTATTTTCATGCCAAGAACATCAAGAGCATCTGATTCCTTAATATTTATACCCCCCATAGTTACAGAGGCAACAGCATTTTCGGTCATACGTCTGTGTGTAACCATGCAACATTGGGTCTTACGGGCGTTAAAGTCGACCCTGAATTATGTAATACGTATAAAAATATATCAGCATAATGAAATGAAAACCATTATTACTTCGCAGTTACGCTTTTTCGTGCAAAAGTTTAGTAAATTTGTAACCCTCTCTGGCCTGCATTTGCTAGGTTGTTGGTAAAAAAATAAATAAATAAATAATATGTACTCAAGATTAGTTAAAAGAAAAAAATAAAAGAAAAATATAACAAAAAATTTTTGGCAAGTGTGACCGCCGAACTAATAAAAAAATATTCTGGGGAGTTATGATTTAATCAAAGGAGGATCCCGCCTTTAGTACCGGGAGAGGGTCACAGGTATAAATTCCTGACCCCTGCGACCCCTTCCTTTAATCCACGCTTGTATCGAATTTTATTCGAAAAGAAATCTTTTCGAATTTGTATTTTATTAACATTATAACTCGAAAATATTTCCCTCTTGATTCGAATTACACAACAACTCTCCAGTGCATGACCCCTTTTCACTTTCAATAAAATAATAATTCACGCCACTTTCATGATAAATAATAAGGGTTTTTACGCTTCGTATTAAAGTTCCCTTGTAAAATTAATAATAATAATTAAAAATACTACATTACAAGACCACAACAACAAAATACATTGAAACATAATTTACTATACTTTAAAAAAAAAAACAAGACCAGAAGCAGTAGCATTTTAAGTGTTGTAATTGTACAAGTCAATTGAACAATTTTAAAAAAGCCATACTACTGATTAAGAATCTACGAATTTTATTATTCGACATATTGTCATGAGTATATTTCAATTTGAAATTTATTAAGAATCGATAAAACTGTAAGGAATGCAAAAATATCGCGAACTTTGCAAAAAATCGCGAGAATTTGCAAAATTATAAATAAGCCATAATATTGATTAAAAATCGCTAAAACTTTAAGGAATGCAAAAATTCGGCAAAAATCCCGAAATACGGAAATTTGCAAAAACTTGTTAACAGCGGGATGATAACAAAGTCTAATAGTGTTTAAAAATCGGCAAAACTGTTTGTAGGCTGAAATCATGCAAAAAGTCGCATTTATCGCGAAGTTTGAGCAAAATTTCAAGTTGCAAAATTTTAAACAATCCATACTATTGATCAAAAATTAACAAATCTATAAGGAATGCAAAAAATTCGCTAAAACTCGCGAAAACTGCGAAAACTTGCAAAAACTTATTAACAGCGGGATTATAACAAACTATATTATTTAACAATCGACAAAACTCTTAGGAAACTCAAAAAAATGCAAACGATCGATTTTATTGCGAACTTTGCAAAAAATCGCGAAAATTTGCAAAATCGGTAGCAAGCGCTAAAATTGATTAAAAATCGCGAAAGCCATTAAAAATATAAAAAGTTTGGGAAAAACCCGAAAAATCGCAAGTTAACGAAAAATTTCTAAACATATTTAAAAAATTTCTAAACCTATAAATAGTAAAATTCGCAATAAAAATTTTCTCTATATTTTTTTTAAAGGGATTTGTGTTTTGTTTATGAAAAATAAAACGTTATATCTATTTTTTACTGCCAATATCACACTCTTACGTATCTTCAATTTGATCCACTGCATTTTGTGCCAAAAACTCAACAATTTTATCTTCTTCCGTTTTAGGCATTTACGTTACTTTTTGTTTTGTTATTCTATAATTTCAAATAATGAAAAAAAAATTAGCTCTTTGAAATTATTTACATCGACAAAAAAAGTCGTTCACGCTTTGCCGCAAAAAAAACCTTTTAAATTCAAAAGGGTTTTAAAAAAACTATGAAGCGTGAAAACCGCTAATTTTTTAAACCGTTAATTAGTAAAACTATTTGCAAGAAATTCTCAATATTTTTTTTTATATTAATTGTACTTATGTATATTGGAAACATATGCTGGTTTAGGCTTTGCGCGAGGACCAGCTTGGACCACTTGGGTCCTATTAGGTCCCAGCTAAGGTTAAAAACACTTACATACTTATGCCACATTTAAAATAAACGGCTGATGTATTGTTGTATTAGGTAGAAGGCTATCAGTGATTACTGCAATATATGTACATACATACATACGAACAAAAACTGCAGCAAGAAGAATAATTTTTAAAAGTACGCTTCGAAGTCAAAGAGAATTATTTTTTATATACAGTTTAAGCGTGGAAGTTTGTAGAACACAGCGCGTCAGAGCGGATTAATTCACAAACAAACGTAGAGTTTTAAATTTTTCCATTAAAGCCGCGATAAAGTAAAACATGGGTTGGTTAACAAAATGAAAACTAAAAAATAATATTTGAAATATGTTTTTTTTAAAGCCAATTAAAACTAACAAGAAAATTATTTAACATACTCTTTCCAAGCCAATACACCAAGTATAAAATTACATTTGGAAACAGTCGATCGCATTGGCAGTATACCATTAATCGAAACAAGTCTAAAAAAGGTGGAAGGCATGTATGCCAAAGTTAAGAAAAGTAATCGTTTGATCAACTGGTATTTCGAAACTGCTGAATACACAATTTCATCTGCTTATGAATCTGTACAGCCGGCCGTAAAACTATTTGAAGCACCACTTAAGCGTTTGGACACGGTAATGTGTAAAAGCCTAGATATTCTAGAACAACGTGCCCCTTTGATGTATTTACCACCCGAACTGGTAAGTTAACACAGCTGAGTTTTAGCCTAAATGCATATTAGACTATTATTATGGGTTTAAAGATGTATTGGAACACTAAGGAATACATGGCCGATCATTTGGTTAAACCTGTTTTAAAACGCGCTGATTCGATGAAACAAATCGGCAATGCGATGCTGGAGAGTCCAATAACTACCTATGCGGCCGACCGCCTAGATGGCGCTCTAACTGCTGGTGACAAATTCGTAGACAAGTATTTGGTGCCTATTGTAGGCGATGACGATCAAACTGATGGTAAGTTAGCAACAACTTCTTCACTTTCGTTAATATATTCAATATTTTTGGGCATATACGGATAAAAATGTATTGGGTAGATGGATTTTATTCAATTACATCATAATCAATCAAAAAGACAATTTTGAATATATTGTAAGTTACGCCTTTTTGACTTTTTATGACAATATGTATGGATGTTCATATATGTATTTAAGTATCTTTTGGTGTATGTTTGTACATATGTGTGCATATGTACATACATGTGTAATTACATATGTACGTACTAATATTCTTTGTTTATCTGTTTTTATTTATGTGAATTAAGAAAACAAAAAAAGTCACTCAAGTTGTCTTGAGGTTATCAAGTCCCAGTATTATTTTTTTGGAGAAAAGAAAACATAAATAATTTTTAATCTTCAAATTATTGAAAATGAAAAAAAACACCAGGTCGATTACTTACTTGATGGTTCTTCTTTACTTGTTCAATGAAAATCTGAGTAACAAAAAAAAAAAAAAATTAAGAAAGTGAACTTGTATCGATAAAACAGACATATCCCAGTTGTCCAAATCGTCCTAGACGACATTGTCTTCGACGATTCATGTACGACATGTCGTCTGTAGATTAAGTTTTCTAATCGACAATTTAAAAGAAATCGGCGTTCATGACTATCTGAACGACAATGTCACACGTTTTCTCTTCAATAAAACTTTGTTGTGGACCATCTGAGCGACAGTGTCACACGTTTTGTCTTCAATAAAGCCTTGTTGAGAACAATCTGAGCGACAATGTCGCTCATCTGGTCTTGTGTGACCTCGCCGCCATTTGTATGAAAATTTCGTCAACGATTTGTATGAAGTTGTCTTTAATATGTCTTCTACGACTTACCATTGTCTTGTACCCGTCGTCAAAGATGTCTTAAAGACGTGGCCAACTGGGTAACGGTTAAAATTATGAGATATTAACACAGATACATATAAAAAGATGTATACACTTGTGCACATATCGTAATTTAAACGAGAAAGTTCGTGTACGTAAACTTTCTTTATTTTTTTATTTTTAATTTTTGTATCAGCAGGAAAAGTTTAAATTTAAGAATATTTTATTTTTAGTTAATTTTAGTAAAAATTACAATATTTTTGAGGAAAAAAATAAAAATTAAAAAGTAACTGTTATTTCGTGAGGAATAAATAAAATTCAAGCAATAACTATTATTTTCTGAGGAATAAATATAAATAAAAAAATAATCGGTAAAGTTAATTTTTTTAATAAAAATTAAACAAATAAAAATCAATACATCTATAGGTAGTCCATGTAACATGGACTATCTTGCGCATGTAGCACTTCTCTATTAGTGTGATTTTTTACTTTAAATTTGGAAAATAATCGTTTTTTCGATCCCTGATTTATATTATATTTTATTTTACCCACTTCACACATTTGAACTTTTGTTGTTCAATTTTTATTTCAGGTGGTAGAAAAACAGATATGTATATATGTATTTGTACTCTCTTCTCAGTCCTTCTTAGTCCCCTCTCCCACACGCAGAATTTGCTTTGCAAAAATTAATTCAGCTGGGTAAAAGAAAGGGGAAGAAATACTTTATTTTTCTTTCTTTCTCCCAGCTGAATGAAGACTTTGCAAAGTAAACTTTGGGTGTGGAAAAAGAGTCTTACAGCCGAATTACGAGTTGATCAAAAAAGTTGACGTGTGTGAACCTGGACTTTCTAAATCCCAAAAACAACAGTTTAAATTTAACAGAAATTTTTCTTAATTTTAGGACCAAATGACGAAGACATCAGTGGAGATGCACCGCACGAAAAAGGCGCCATCAAAGCAATCCACCACGGTCAACGTTTCTCGCGCAAACTCAAGCGCCGCTTGACCCAAAGGACATTAGCCGAAGCCAGAGCTTTGAAGAAGCAAAGTAAAGAAGCCATACATATAATAATATATGCTGCTGAATTGGTAAATTTTGTGATGTTATTTATTTTAACAAATTTACTGTCTTATTCATAAAAAATGTTTAGGTTTTATGTATAACACACATTTTATATGGAAATCTGTTTTATAAACCTTTTATAATTTAAAAACATTTTTTTCCTTATATTTTTTATTCTTAAAAAATAAAAAACAGATTGCCACTGATCCTAAATTGGCTTTTCAAAAAGCCAGAGAGTTGTGGGCTTATTTAAGTAAGGATGAACCTGAAAATCAAGCTAGACCAGCAACATTGGAACAATTGATCGTATTATTAACGCGAGAATCGGCCAGAAAACTGGTTCATGTTGTTAATTTTGGTGCAAGTGTGGCTGCGAACTTACCGAAGTAATTTTGTTATTCTTTTGTTTTCTGTCTTTTTAGTAAAAAAGTAAAATTTTTAATTTCATAGAACTGTATCGCATGCTAAAACGGAAGTTGTCCATCACATAATTTATTTCAATAACCGTTTTATAAGCATAACAAAATTGGATAAAGTTACAAATTTGTCAAAAGAGGAAGCCGAGATATTAATCAAGCGTATGGTAAATTTTTATGGTGGTTTGCAAAGTCTTTCTAATGCTTATTTGGTAATTTTTTGCGTTTTTTTTTATTTTATATACATACATACATACATACATACATATACCAAACTAATTTCATGGTTCTCATTTCGAATAGGAACGCCTGGCTAAATTTCTATCAGGTCGCATAGAAGCCGAAAAAGTAAGTGGCAATCGCAGTTCTGGTTCCACAACATCCTCTGTAAGAAGACGTATAGCAGTCCAGCAAAATAATACACCTTCCAATCACAACAATATAAATGGCGTTTACTGAGAAGTAGACTTTTTCATTGCAGCCGTAATTTTATTTCTAATCATCGAATTTTATTTTTGCTTACATTTTCGCACTAATTAAATGAAAAACCTAAAACCTGTTATTATTATGAATTTCTAATATTCAGTTTTATAAAAATTCGATCGGAAAATAATATTTGTAAGACAAGTGAATTTTATCGATCTTATAAGGCCGTTCGTTTATAAAATAATTTACTTGATATAATTACTTGTATGGTTTTGTTCACTTAAACGTTTTATTTTTGGTTCATTGTAATTTGTTTTTAATAATTTAAAATATAAAACTCATATATATACATACATAGATATGCACATATCGTTACCTTAATATAGAAAGGCCCTCATTATTTTTTTGATATCGAGTTTTTTTTACATTTCGATATATGAACATCTAATGTATCGAAGAATTCAAAAATCTGGATTTCGAACTAATTATTTTTTTTAATTCCAGGGGGCAACTCACGGCATTCGTTATCAAACGAAATTACAAAATATTTCAATAGAGTTTATATTGAAACATTTTCAAATTTCGAACCGTATCGAATGCCGTAATTTACCCCCAGTTTTTTTGCATTTCCGATACATTAGATATTCTTCTATCGAAACATACAAAAAACTCGATTTAAAAAATAATGATTTACGGCCATTCTATATTAATGTAACGATATACAAATATAGATTTTTTATTTAAAGTTTCGAACTCGAAGTTCCTAACAAGGAGTTCATTAAAAAAAAATTTCATTAATTTTATCATGAATAAAATTCCGCGTGAAATTTTTCCCGGGGAACAATTCCAACTAATAGCAAGTAATAGGGAAAACAATCAATTCTAATTAGAAAAGGTAGAAATTTCACGCGGAATTTTATTCATGATAGTCCTGATTATTTTTTGACCAAAATCATAAGACACCATTTTTTGAGGGCGATTTTCGAAATCTTGGATACCAAAATCACCAAATTGAGTATATACTGTCCAGTCAGTAAAGGTATTCACATCAGTTTTTTTTTCTTGTTGGAAAAATGTAAATTGAATTTTTAAATTTTTTAAATGTAAAAAATTTACATTTTTCCATTTTTCCAACAAGAAAAAAACTGATGTGAATACCTTTAGTGTGTTTTTCTTAGTCATTTGTTGCATAACGAAATGTAAGTTTAGTATTGTATTAATTTGACAATATATACTAATTTAAGTCAAAAACAAATTAAGTATACGGAAAAACAAAGTCGCACAAAAATATTTTATCAGAGAAAATAAAAAGCCAACCAACTTTGGGAACCTTACTAACAAATTAAATGTTTCTGACCCACCAATAAAAGGTTCGAAGACTTGGCGCAACGCAATAAAAACAAAAAAATATTTTCTATTATGTAGCACTGGAATGTTTTCATCCATAAAGGTATGCGCAAATCAAAATTAAAACGGAAAAAGAAGTTGTCGTCTAATAAACCTTCAATAAAACGAAGAGAAAGCTCTAACTCAAGTAGAAGCTGCAGATGGTATTGATGTCGCTGTTGAAGAAGATGTACTATATGTACATACAAAAATAAACAGAATCTAATTTCAATTTAATGCAAATTGTATATCACTCGATTATGAGTGGCAGCTGGGAGTCTACTCTGTAATTCGAAACGCAAGAAAATGCTTTCGAATTTACATGTAATTAACATACAATTTCGAAAGAATTTTCTTTCGTTTCGAATTACAGATGACCCACTGTGAACTACAGTTGCCGTGTTAACTGGAAACTTTCTCCAGTTGCCAAAAAGTTATCAAATACATATGTATGTACATGAAAATAATGTAAAAAAGCTTTAAAATTCATATAAGAAATATAAAAAATACAAAAATTTCTTTTGTAGTTTTAAATAATTGAAAACGATTGTTTTCAATCACATACCTGTTTTGCGCCGAGTGTCCTTATCTGTGGTCCTTATATGTAGTTGCCTTAGCTTGTGGTATTTTGTTCATCTACTGTCACCCTGTTGTAAGCAGTGTTGTCAGATTTATTTTCAGCCTCCTCGCCAAATGACTTGTCGAATATCGCCAAATATCGCCAATATGACAAAACATTAATAAAAAAATTAGGAAAAGTGTTTACATTAACATATAAATGCTGGCGTACAAAAAATACTTAAAAAAATACTTGAGCACCAATATAAAAATTATTAATTAAATCTTGTGATAAAATTGAATTAACATTTACTTGAATGTGTATTTAAGTACATATGTCATATCCTTGAAGTGGTAAGTACCTGCAGCATCGTCATATTCATACACTCCAGGCGAGAACTCGTGCAGGCTTTTTGGTGCTTCATAATCAAAATGTTGGTTCTCACTTATAAAAGAAAATTTGCCCCACTGTGTTTCATAAACACCAAATGAGATTCTGTGGTCCAAATTTTTTTAAACTTCTTGAATTTCAGAAAATTTTGTTTGAGATAAGGAGTCACAACATATAGAATTTTTTGCACGAAATATTTTATGTGGTCGAAAAAATTCCTTAAAAAAATTTAAATTCTTAACATTATTCTATTTCATTGAAATAGTAAAAATATAGCCAAAAATATCGCCAAGGAGTTCAAATATCGCCAAGTAAATCGCCATTTCAAAATTTTCATCGCCAAAAACTAATTTTTGTCGCTACGTTTGGCGAGATATCGCCATATCTGACAACATATTTTACCTGCTTTTATGTATATAATTTTACAACGAGAGGAACAATATTTTGCAGTGATATTAGTTATACTCCCATATTATATATATTATATTAGTTATACGCCTTGATAAAGGTAGATAGCTCTTCGTGCAACATAGTACCAAACGACTGACGACACTGAGCGAGACAGTCTGGCCACACTTTAAAAAGTTTAGTCTCTTTTTGTGTGCTTTTTGTTTTTTACCATACTAATAAAAATTGTGTTGTTAGATTTTTCATTATTTATTTATAACTATTAAAATATAAATGTTATATTATCAGGACAGTGGAGCAACAAATTTATTATGAATTTATATGGATTATGTACCCTTTTGGGTATTTTACTCACAGGTAAAGCAGCCAAAGCAAACTATAAATTGTGTTTTTAGCCACACCCCTATGTGATTAAATATTTTTAATAAAAATACATATGTATGTATACATATGTATGCATAAGTAGCTCCAGCTTATTCATAACTAATATTACTCATTTTAATTTTGTAATATAGCTAAAGGACAATATAATCAACTGGAAGAACCGCATTGCATTATTCCAAAAATTTTACAAGGATCTTGGTTTTCTTGGGAATCTGGCTTACCTACACAAACGATAATAGATGCCAGGCAAATGAGTAAACGAGGTTACTGTATAACGATGGAAAAACATCATGGAGATGAATATTCTTTTGTCTTTCAAGAGCGTGGCAAAGGTTGTTATCACTGTGTGAAAACCCTTATAAGAACTCTAAATGTTTTTGAGAAATTTGAAAGTAAGTGAAATGTTCTGTGAAATCTTTTAATCAACTTGCAGGTTTAACATGAAATATTTTTAATATATTAGGCCCATGCGTTACTATACCAGACGATGCCAAGCCTTCCGTACAAAACGTATGTCGAGGGATTAAGGACGATCAACAATTGATTACTTTATTCAATGAAAACTTTATACCAATTAATTGCCGCAGTTCTCTTGAGGGTGTTTGGCATTTTACTTATCAAAATCGTTTTCGGTTTACAGGCGTATGTGACAAGCCTGATGCTAGAATACAATCCTGCCAAACGGCAGGAACTCAATTTTTGATACAAAATCAAAAGTTCAACATAACTTATCAACAGTGCGAAGGTATGGAGGGTACATTTAGTGGTATTGTGGAATTTAGTTGCTTGGGCGATTGGTTTGTTGGAAAAAACCATTATTTTGCTGTGGCTAACACAAAAGAATCGCGTAAGGATGAAAAATATCGTTGTTTCCTTAAAAATCGTGATGATGACTTGTATGTGGGTGTCTCTATAACCGCTGAATGTAATACACTTAAGACTCCGGAAAATTCACCTGAGCGTTTGAAACTCACTCCCGTAAAGGCTGAATATGTTGAGCCCGGATGCACTTTACCACAAAATTTTTCGGGAGAATGGGTTAATACGGCCAACATTGATGCTGATGTTATTATAAGTGAGACCCATATAAATGAAACGTACTATCCAGATAAGGCTCGGTATAGGCGTACAATATACGTTTGTCGTGAACGCCGAGGTAATCGGATTATGATGGCGCGTCTAACTGTAGATGGCTGTCAAAAAGATTATGTTTGTTTTGATTTCATGCCTAGACATCACAACATCATTCGTTATCGTAAAGGTTTGGCCGTCATTAAGGATGATTTCAGTACCGTGTGTTCATGGGTTCAATTTAAAAATGACGATGCTTGGAAATATGATTTGTTTTTGGCCAAAAATCCTGTTGCTGTTAGATGCCCAGTAGCGGGTAAATTTAATTTTACGCAACGCGGTGAACATAAATTCCAAACCAGGTAAGTTAAATAGCACTTATTCATGCTGAGGAATAGTATTATTATAAAAAGCGACGTAATATAAAAAAATATACTTGTTTTATTTTTAATTATTTCAGAATTTTGGGAGGTGTAACTTTAAGCCCACGTCCCGATATACACTGTCAACAAAATATTTCGGATTTGTCAGTTTGTGATACAGATCAAAAAGAAATGGCGGTCGATGAAAACTATTGTTTATCCGTGGATCATTTGGGAAGACCTGCAGATATTTACAGTAAGTTTACAATACATTTTAAATCAAAATCTCTTTTACATTTTTGATAAACACAAAAAGGTGATCCGGATTACCGTATGAAATGCATTGGATTTTGGAAAGAAAATTTAAAATCTTATCTAATAACTTATGATGATTTGGATCCATTATCAAAATATAGATGTTGGGTATATCAAAGAGCAGATCTAAACAGAGTTTTAATGTCTCAAGGTAATTATAAATAAATACCTAATATAAAGAATGTAGTATAAATTCATCATATTAATTTTTTATAAGCTGTCGGCGCATTTTGCAAGCTCAATCAAGATGTTACTTCCTGGAATCACAGCGAAGGAGCAGCAGTAGCCATTGATGCTATAGAATACGAACGTGAGCGTGACGATTGTCCTATGTATTTTGATGATGGTGCAAATCCCTGGCGCCCATCCGATGCATCTAATATTATTTTTGATTGGGACTTTTATAAAGCTGGAGCTGAACGAATTGAAGCATTATCTTTATTTTCTTTAGTATTCGTAATTCTCAAACTACTTTCTTTTTGCACATAACCCATATTTGAGATCTCTCTTAATCTGGAATCAGTTAGTAACAAATTTTTAAAAAACATTTTTACAAATTCGAAACGTTAAAGAATCTCTGTATTGAAAATTATGTCTTATTAGGTGTAAGTTTTTACAGATTTGTTGTGAATTTTTTTAAATAATTGTAATTTTAAGCTTGCATTCCGTCCCTAATTATAGCATTTTAATATAAAATACATCACCAACGAAATTATTGTAATTATTCCATATTTTACAAGTACAATGAATAAAATTACGATACATTATGTATTAATATTTTTTTTTAATAAAGCAGTAATTGTAATAACCTGAAGTTTCTTTCATAGTTTCTCTTATGTATATACAAACTAACTATAATTCCTTGGAAGATGGTTAAATACTTCAGGCATAGTAAATATGAAAGCGCATAAATGAACATTTGTATATAGTGTATTTAAATTTTAAATTAAGAAGTTAATTTCAACATTTAATACTTCATTTATGTTTGATCGAATATTTCAACTTTGGATTTAAAATGAACACAAACATCAAAGCTTCATCATTAAAAAGTGTTGGCATGATTTGTGTAAAAATTAAAATTTTATTTCTTCATGGAAAAAATGATGTACTTAAAACTTAATGTTTTTTTGACTTGGGCTCCGGTGGGTCAATCAAATTGGTATGACGTACAACATCAATATTACCTAATCGTATCATTTTTTCCTCCCACAATGAAAGTTCTTTTCTGAAAAATCAAACGTATGTGCATGTTTAAATAAGACTACATGAGAAACTGTCATCAACTTACTTGTACTTCTCCATTTCTTTGCGTGATTCCATTATATAGACACTCTTTTGCTCATCTGACATTGTACTCCATTTAGCAGTGGCTTTCTGTTGCCATTCTCTAAAAGTTTCCTTTGATGTTTGTGGTGTTATAGTACGCTCTTTGGTAACAAAACGCAAAAAAGCCGAAGCTGGTTTTTTAGGTCTTCCCAATTCTTTAATACGTTTACGCATCATACGCCTTTCTTTGGCATTGGTGAGCTCCTGTTTGAGGTCTTTTAATTGCATACGTTGCTCATCCGTAATTTTGGAATCATATTTGGTTCGACTCTCTATATAGCTTTGCTGCTCCTTCTTATATTCCTCTTGTAGGCGACTCTTCAGTGAGGCATCTGCCGTTTCCCATTGCTTGGATATTTGTTTAACTATTTCGACAAGGGACAGTTTAGGATTGGCTGCATGTATCTTGGGCCTTTGTTCAGTCATGTAACGAAAATATGGTGTTAGAGGTTTTTTAGGTTTTGGTGGGAGACCAACTTTTTCCTCCAAAGTTTTTGCCACATATGAAGGGCTATTTAAACTCAGATTTGCAACACCAGCTAGTCTATTAGTCGTTTGGTCCGATTTTAGCGACGGTGCAGGCAATGTTAGTGAATCAGTTGTTGCATGATTGTGTGATGTTATAGAAGTGGAGATGTTGGGGTTGATATTAGTTTCAAGTTTGTTAACTGGTTTAATTCGTACAACTTGCCTGAATTTGTTAATCAAAGAACCCAAAAAGGATCCTTTGTTTAAAAGAGGAACGGTCAGTAGCATATCTTAAAGCGTAATTACAAAGCTTTCACTGTGTTGGATAAAAACTAACTGTTAAAAATAAACAAAGAAGAATTGTGGTATTAGAAAATATATACTTTTGCCAAAAATGTGCAAGTTTACAATTATTTTTATATAAGAAAACGCGCAACCGCCTGACAATAGTAAATGTCATAATAACAATAAACACAATCAAACAATTGTGTGTCGATTACGTATATATGTTCACACAAGCAAATAAACGAAAATTATATATAACGGCCTCTGCACCGGACATGGTATGAGTAACATGTATACCACTATGTTATTGGAATACCTAAGTGGGAATATATGATAGAAGGAAACAAAATAAGCATCCTGTGAGCAAATTGAATTGTCATATGTTAAAATACATCGTGTCAAAGCAACCTTCAAAAAATAATATGTACTGTATAGACCATGGTACAATTATACTACTTACATGCACGACTACAACAAAATTACAACACCAAAAACACATTCATTTTGTTGGTATAAACAAACAAATAATTGTCAGAAACAGATGCCTTTTGTTTTTAAAAATAACAATGGCAGGGTAACTAAAGTACAATTGCAGACGCGGCATTCATGAATGATTATAGTCATTCAGTGTTGCCAATAGGTGTGTTATTACACAGAGTGTGCAATTACTCTCATATGTAGGCCATGTAATTACATTCATATATAATCTGTGTGTAATTCTACTTTATGTTTTATTTATATTTATTTTTGTTTTAATTTTAACCTACACAAAAGATGTGTAGTTTAATTTTCATCGATGTGTAATTGGAGACACATCGATGTGTAAATTCATTGGCAACACTGTAATAATTTTATTCACACACATTCACTAACATTTTCGCAGCTTGTAAACAAAGATTGACAACTATTTGCATTGAATACGTTAACAGGCTGGGCTTGTGCATGTACTTGTTATATTTGTATCATGGTGTAGACCAAGCCACCTTATTACTTTTTTATGCTTTGATGTAGACGTTGGGTTGTGTTTCTTATACAGTCACATATATTGAACATACCTCATGTCTTGCAACAGCTGTGTTTGTGTTTCATTGAAATAGCCAAGGTCTTGGAACTAGCTTTTGAGAATTATATTGCTCCTATTATTTAAACATCCTTGACTCATATTACTATGACTAATAACGAAGCTGGTTCATCATCAGCTCTTTCGTCATCTCAACCAGAAATAAAGGACAAAGTGCGTGTTTTGTGTTTGCATGGATATCGGCAAAATGCGGAAGGCTTCAAAAGCAAATTGGGATCATTTCGAAAATATGTGAACAAATATGCGGAGTTTATATTTATTGATGCCCCCCATAAGGCCAAACCCATGGCAGAGGGTGAAGAACCTCAGCCAGATCAGCTAAGTTGGTGGTTTAACAAAGATGACCACTCATTTAAGGGTACAAATAAAAATGGACCGGCGTTTGGATTTCAAGAAAGTTTAAAACTTGTCGAGCATACTTGGAAGGCCGAAGGACCATTTCAAGGATTGCTCGGCTTCTCACAAGGTGCATGCTTTGTAGGCTTAATATGTGGTCTGGCAAAAAAGAAATGTAAGTAAAAATTGGAATCTGTGTATGTATGTAGATGTGTATGCATAAATGCCTATATACCTATGTTTTGAGCCGACTGTTTTAAGGTTTTGGTGTTCTATATAGTCAGGGAACTGTTGTTAAATGTTCAACATTAGATATTTTAAAAATTGTCTCATGGCACTCAGCCTCAATGAAATTTTCTGCAAGTGTAAGAACAAAACCGTTATTGGCCACACGATCCCTAAAATTGCCGAATGGGCTCACCAGAATGTAACGAATTTTCTGTATTGAATGATGATTTATAGGCAGATTTTGTAAAAAATTTCGTTTCTAAATGTTTCAAATTTGTATGGAAAAAAAGGAAATTCGTTTCAAAATATATTTTTTTCCATACAAATTTTGAAACGAAAAAAACGTTTCGTTTTACAAAATCTGCCCTTTAATTATTTTGTTTTATTCATTATTCATCAATTTGAATTTGGAGGTCATCAAGGAACATTTAATATGCCTTGGAGGTCGTATTTTCTTCTTAGATTTTGTTTTAAATACAAACGGATTAAATGATAATAATAATCTCTACCCAAGTAGATAGACTAGGGTGCTGATGAAGTGCGTGTCTGCACAGAAAAATATCGGTATTTCCCCCAGCTAATAAAAAGTCTAGTTTAATTTTTCTTCTCTTCTTTAGAAACTCACATTAATTAATAACACTATTTCATTCAATAAGAATTCAAATTACTCAACTTAAGGCCGAATCAGAAATTATTTCTGATTAAAATTCACTACAGTTCAATTAAATCTAAAAATGTCTCAAAATACTTTTCTTTATGGTCAGACAGAGCACAAGTGATTTCTTCTCAGCTTTTATCATAATAGAAAATTCATCGTAGAGGCTGATGTAGTCCCAACAAGTGACCAATTTGTGGTGTTATTTGTATCTAAAAAACAGCGTTTGCCGGGCTCAGCTGGTACCCAATAATTAATTAAAATGCGATTTTTTATGTTTTGTTCGTTTGGTGGTTTTGCATTTCAACCGCCGATGTACTCACATATAACAGGGATAAAACTATACGCCGCTATTCGATAACGAGCTGATGCGATATCGACTTTTCAGTTTCAGGTTATTGGATTCGATATCGCACGATATTCACCCCTATTCCAGTTGTTATCATCGACGTGACGATAATACAATATTAAAAAAATTGGGCTCGTCTACCCGTTGTCAAAAACAACTGAATGCTAATGACAAACTCATGCTATTTATTTTAGGGAACAGAAATAGACTGTCAAGTGAAAAAAACGTGATTGAATCAGCTTGTTGTCGAAAGCGACAATAACACACCGGTATTTTGCGGGTTAAAGAGTCGAGGAATTGATTTAAGATTTTTACAGTGTGTAGACAGACCACTCACTGCATATCGTTTTCTTGCAAAATTGCAATATTTCAAGTTGGCGCTCTTTAAAAGAAATAGTATGATATGCATAAGTACAATATGTATATATGTACATACAGGGTCGAATTAAAAAACAAAGTTTCGAATGTCTCAAATAATCAGTTAAGTTAGGCTGCGTAAATCCGTCGTGTGAAACACAATAAAGATGAATTTACTCAGCGATTACAGCTCTATAGTTGCTAAAGTTGGTTATTGCGTGTTCAAAGAGAGAGAGAGAGAGAGAGATAAATTCCTTTTTCGTCGTTCGTCGGCGTACAAAATAGAAATAAATCTATACCAGAGTTCGTCACGCATGAATAAAACCTGGATCACACGATTGGCACAATGTACCAATTTTCGTCGGCTCACTGCAATAAAGTCATAAGTAATAAGCCAAAATGACATTATTACTTAATTCTTGAATAAATCTATATGGCTTTATTATCAATGCAGTGTGCTGCAGTTATGTAATTATATTTCAATTAGTTGAGAAATAAGGCAAATTTACCTTGTTACATATGCATTTATTTCAGTGAGCCGACGAAAATTGGGACATTGTGCCAATCGTGTGATCCAAGCTTAATTTCGTTTTACAGGCGTGTTGTGTTCATTTTCATATGCACAAATGTGATTTATTTTTTTATGTGTCCCAATTTACACTATGCAAGTCTTATTGCTAAGCTGATTAGTTTGTTAGGAGAGAGAGACGGGGGAAAAGAAACGTTTCTGTTCCCCTCGTCTCTCTCTCCCTAAAACTAATCAGCTTAGCAATAAGACTTGCATAGTGTGATTTGGGACTATGACGAAAGTTCGCACCGAAAAATTCGTTGTTCGTCCCAGTTGTGCACTACACCATAAAATTTAAATGGAAATGTTTTGTATGTTAGCCATCGAATCTTACTAAATTTGTTCTTTAAAATGATAGAACGAAAATAAAATCAGCTCAGGTTAATAAAAAGTCTCAAGAAAAAAACTAGCATTTATTTCAAATGGAAAGTAACAAAATAAATAATCAGGTCGTCCATTTTTGTATTTTTATTTTCATAAATTCCACTTTTGAATGCTTTAAAAAACATACTATTCTATTCGATGATAATCTCAATACTCAATACAATATAGTCGAAATTAACATTAAAGTTTCTCTAACTGAATTATTTTTTGTTTCAGTGACATCCATTAGACCAGAATTTGCCATACTGTCTTCTGGTTTTCTATCTGGAAGTTTAGTGCATAAAAGTGCTTATGAAGAATCTATTATCATTCCTACACTACATGTTTATGGATTATCAGATGAAATAATACCGAAAGAAATGAGTCAAGATTTGGCCAATCACTTCAAAAATGTGGAAATCTTAGAACACAATGGGGGACATTATTTTCCAGCCACATCGCAGCAAAAGCAAACTTATATTAATTTCTTTCAAGATCGTCTGCAAGAGTATTTGGAAAATTTAGAATTACAACAAACCTCGAATGCGGCCTTCGTCGATGAACAACCAGAAGATAACGAAGTTGATAATATGCAAACAATGTCAGATTCAGGGAATAGTGCCTAAACATATACATAAGTATATACATACTACATTTTTTAATTTTATAAAACTTGGTTTTATTAAAAAAAAATTGAAATAATAAAATTAAACCAAAACATAATTATAATTTAAATTAAGTAAAAGAAAATAACTAATAAAAAAAAAGGTAATAATTGTTTATAATTTTGCTTTTGTGTACACATTTATGCATATTTTTATTAAAATTTATTGTTATTATTATTATTACTGCGTTTAGAGTAAATTAAGCATTTTTAGTTTAGTGTTTATTTTTAAATTATGAGCTAGAGATCGACAATATTTACACGACTAATAGTGTGTGTCAAAAAATCGGCCTAAGTGGGGAGCATGATTGAGTTAAATTTCAAATCGCATCAAATTATCATTCAAAAGTGAATAGCTTATTTCGAATATATTATAAACGAAAAATCTAAAATAAGATCGGAAGGTTCTTACGGGGTTCTTCTAAAATTGTGAAATACATATACATATATTTATGCATATAATTTAAAAAACCCGACTGAAATTTCTGAAAAACAAATCAACAAGATTCTTATAATCGTGTTTAAGAAAATTAAAAGTTTCGCCAGTCTTCCTTATGGTGACAAAATTTTCTTAAATGGTCATGAGCAGGCACGAGAGAAAACTGAAAAAGCCATGGCTTACATATATACGCGTATGGCTGTATATATGTAAGTGACGTTTATTTTTGAGCCTAAAAATTTACCCACGATTGCATCTCTTTTACGAACTAAAAATCATACGTGTGTTTGTTAAATTTTTATTTTCCATTCGTTAATTCTAATATTTACTTAAAAATTCTTTATCTTTTTTAACGAGATTTTAACAAGGCGTTTTTATTTATTACTTTCTTTAAGTTTAAATAAATTGTTTATTACTTCTTTTTTGTAAATAAGGAGTTTTCTTAATGAAATATCTTAAAATTGGTATTTCAAAATCTTATTTAAATTATAATAAAATAACTAAATGTTTTAGTTTATATTTTTAAAGAAGTTGTAGATTTAATTTAAATAATTTGTTTTGCTTTCTTCCGCTAAGCTTAGAATTGTTCAGATTTATGAGGTTTTCGAAACTATAGTACTCGTATTATGTTTATTTTCTGTTAATAATAATTATTTTTTTTTCTATCAAGAGTAAACAGTAAATGTTAGAAAAGCAAAAGTTAAATTGAAAAATCAAACACATTGAGCCCCCTATAATTATATTTGCATAGATTTTTTTAAAAGACTGAACTCGTGTTCAGTTTAATTTTTGTGTGAAAATACAACAGTAAAATTCAGCATTTGATACAACACTTTTCTTTACTTTTAATTCGATTATTTAGATTTAATAAATGATATTTCGAGTTGATAAACTTGTTGATGCACGACGTTCTAATTGTTTTTCTTTTGACTTAAACAATTATTTATGTTATGTGATTTTTGTGGTATTATTTAAATAAAAAATAATAATAATATAATAAAAAACAATGAAAAGTAAACATTAATTGATTGATTTTTGTGTTGTTTCCTAAAAGTGTTGCTAAACATTTTGCTGTTTGGCTTTGCTCTGTTGTTGCTCTTATTATTGATGATAGTAGTCGTCCTAATTCACTGTCGCCTATGCCAGTTGGTCCTTACCATTTGCAGCCTCTTGGTTTTTCATGACTTCGGGTAAATCGGGTGGTGATGAATATGGTGTGATTTCAAGCGATTCTATATCACCGCTTTCCTTCCTGCAGAATACGTGAAAGAAAAAAATTATAATAGAAAGGTTAAAAAATGTAAGAAGAAATTAAAACAAGCAAGCAAACTCTATTTCTAAATTATATAATGTAACCAAAATCTCGAAACGCGTACCATGGGATTCTTTGCCCCAATTAGGATAAGATCAACTGATTTTTGGACTATCAGTGTTATAAATATATGCACATTTTTAATTATTGATTATATACATATTAGCAAATGAGACATTTGTACCGCACAACAAAAATCAATGATGATAAGGATTTTAAGAAGAAAAGATTATACTCTTAGACTTTCAACCAAAATAAATATTCATTGTATTACTCAGAGACTTTCGTTAATGATAAGACAATTCTGACTTAAAAAACAGATATTATAGGAACAAAATATATATGTGTACATACACGTTCACATAAGCCTATCTACGTATTTGTATATAAAAAACTAGTATCTGTCCGAGACTGCGTCGGCGTCCATAATTCAAAATCTTCTTCTAAAAAAAAAAAAAAAAAAAATAGACAAATTAAGTATACGATAGAAATCGGACGATTTCAAACTGATAAGTTTTATCATATTTTATGTGACGAGTTTTAAACGACTTTCTAAGTGATTTCAAAACCAATCGCAAACTATTACCTTTTATAATAGAAAATATGTACATAAGAGTATGTACATACATACATACATATATAGAAGAAATTTAAAAAAAATTGCAAAAATGCATGGAAAAGTTTTTAGTTCGGTTTTACAACCGAATTGTTTTTAAAACCGATTTCCATTATATGTTTGAATGCAATTTTTACCAATATTTTATTACTACGAGTATGGATGGCGCTATCCACTTTTCTAATCGTAATATGTGTTCTGGCAGAAATACATGTTATTTTTTATTGGTAAGTCTTACCGCATTAAGAATCAAAGCAAATTAAAAATTAATTTATAAGTCTTTATGCACCATAAGTACTGCTATATACATACATATGTATATGTGACAGCGCATAGAGAAAGGGACCTAAGGGTGAAAAAAAATCAATTTTACTTTTTTTTTTTGATGTGGACAACAAACATATGAGCATCGAATGAGACCGATCCCATGTCCCAAAAGTGTTCCCTTCCAGAGATATACGCGTTTTGTGATGTGAAGGTACACCAAAGATACACGTATTTAAATCTTTAAAATGGCTCTCCTGAACAAAACCGGTTTTTACCCTTACGTCACATATACTTATCTTGCAGAGTTTAGAAATATTGTCTTAGTTCATTATATACATACGTACATGCATATGTATGTATAATATACATTGTATATATATATAATATATGTACATTGTATATCCAGGCAAGTATCTATCACGATGTAAACGATGCGTTTTAGGTTAGGTTAGATTAGCAGGCTACTGATAATAAAGAAAGAAAATTAAGTGTCCAGCTCACTTGGACCCATTAAAATGATTCCTTTGTGCTACCTGAAAGTTGTTAGAAGATTGAGGGAGGAGGGAAGATGGTGAAAAGGATAGAAGAAGAAGAGAGATAATAGTTAATTTAGAGGAGATAAGAGTGGGTCAAATATTGGCTAGGGGGAGTCAGCGGCTATACCAGCCACTGTTCCTAATATACAGGCCCAACTTTTTAAAGTCGATTTCCGATATCTAGGATATTCTGCTAAGGAGGTGCAGGCAGAGATAAGCCAGAGCGGGACAATAACAGAGGAGATGCAGTATACGTTCCTCCTCTTCCTCGTCATTGCAACTGTTGCAGTAGTCATTAAACGGGAAACCCATACGTTTAGAATGTGTTCCGAAGGTACAGTGGCCGGCCAACGTGGCCACGAGCTTTCTCAAGTGCTTCCTATTGAAGTTCATGAGATTTTTCGTTCTATGGCAGTTTAGGCGATGTCAGAGGGTTATTGCTCTTGCACAAGTGGGCTCATTACGCGATCTGTCTTGAGCTAATTCAAGAAAGGTAATATCTAAGCGTCTCCCGCAGGATGAGAATGGAAGACCACAGTGATTGTCGAAATCGACCCTCTTTGCAAGGTCATCCGCAACTATGTTACCTGAAATAGTCAGGTGTCCACGCAACCGGTTTAATAAGATATTTGAGTGCTGCGCGAGTTCGTCCAGGTCTTTGCGACATTCTTGGACAAGAAAAAATGTGGTGTACACACCTATGCAGCTCTAGGTATTTAACAAAAATTAGAAAGTATGATTTTGGGATATACTTTTAGGTATCAACGTTTGTGTGATAATTGTTGGCAATTTAATCACAAATAATCACTTAAGAGAAAAAAAACTGTACCTTAAAGCAAGGCCTAATTGAGCAGGTGCTTGCGCTTTTGCTGTTGACATTGTAATGCCATAATCCTGCAATGTATTGTCATCTTCCATAATATCATTGTCCTGGTTGTATAAGCGTTGATCTGCAGGGTTGACTTTTAAAATACCTAAAAATAGACATGAAAGTTTGTTTTTTGACCATTTTCTTTAATAACTTTTGGAAGAAAAGAGTTTCTAAATTAAGAAATTGCCCAATGTAGTTTTGGAAGGAAATACAATTTTAAATTTGTTTCTAAATCAATAAAAATTGTCCAATGTAAAACATACCTTCCAGCATACGTTTTAATTCAGCAACTGAAGTATTTTCTTTAGCATCCGTAAATATTGTTGTTTTGTGTCTTCTAATCATCAGAAATACATCCTAAAACGGATTAATGAAATTATGATTAATACAAATTTCTGATATACGACAATTTGATGAAGTATTTTTATAATTTTGGTCAAAGTTCAATCTAGACTAACAACAATATACATGTATGTATGTACATTACGAAAATTCGGAGCGGTTCGCCTTAGCCTTTGTACCAGGTAGCTGCTAGCAAATTGTCTAAGTTACCGCACACAACTTATAATTTTGTGTAAACTACTGCTTAATTATAAAATTTTAATTCTTTTACTATCAAAACGTACCATGTTGCTTTTTGTTGATCTTTTATTTTTTTCTTCACAACGATGACGACCTTGCCTGTTTTTACTTCACTTCCCTTTTTCTTTCTTCCGAGCAAAAGATTCCCACAAAGTTTTTCAGCTGAAGAGTTCCCTTCTTTCGCTCCTAGTCCTTTCTTTTTTTTCCACTTTATTCGATTAATCTAATAATTTTTTCCTCTTTTAAATATTTTTGTTGTTGTATAAAAATATATAAGCACAATTTTTCTTATGCTTTTTCCTTTTCTTCTCTTTTCTGTAGTTTTTTTTTACTATTTTTCCTTTGCAGCGCCGCAAAACTGTTAAATGCCGAAAAAAAAAAATACAAAATGATAATTGACATTTTTAATGTGGAGTATGTTCAGTGCTTTTTAATACAGAAATGTCAGACTGAGTAATAACAACAGGGTGAGGCTGCACTATATTATAATGTGTAAAATATACCGTTAAGTTAACTTGCAGCGCATGGATGCGTTCAATCAGTTTGACAGGAAAAGACTAACAAAAACAAAGTGCAAAATTAAGCTTGAAAATAAGCGACTCCATTTTTTAAGTTGAAAGAAAAGTGAATTTTAACATTTCTTATGGAAATAATTGTAAAATTTTACACCTTTGTGATAATGTTATTGTTATGATAGTGTTTATAAAAAATTTGCTGTGCGGATTGAATTTATATCGAAAAAGAAAATGCGATAGTAAATTGTGCAAAATCTGATTTTTTCAGAAAAGCAATTGTGTGTGTTATTAGTGATGAAAATTCTATTCCAGTCTATATTATACATCGATATCTTGTACATGTAAGTTTTTTGGAATATATTCTTGGCTATTGAATTAATTTTTACAATTATAAGCTTAAGCATGAACATAGCTAATGTCGTACCAGTTGCCGTTAATATGTTCCTTTGTCTGTTGTATTCCGTAACTTAAGGAGTTGGACTGCTGCCTTGTCTGTTACATATGAAAGACCAGCAATTTACTTATATAAGTCACATTTCCTTAATGATAACCACAACCATTTTGTATCTCTGTATGCATTTAAGCTTATTAGTGGGTTTAAATACGCCATTAGATATGCCTTGGAATTACAATGTAATTTCACCTCCTGCTCCACGGGAGTTTGTTTTCTCTCAATTGGTATCTTAACAAGTTTATCGAATCTTATTTATGTAATGTATAGATTTTACTTTTGGTTTTATGAGCGGTAGTCGATTGTAATTTATGGACAGTACCACTTTGCGACAAATGCAGTTGATTTGTGCACAACTTGTGAATATGCTCGTGGATTAGGGTCCATTGTGAATCTTTTTAAGTAAAGTAAACTGGTTCCTCATTACCTAAAAAGTCATTGAGACACCTGATTCCCATGGGGAAACCGCTGATATCGTCGTGTTTCCAACCCCGATATCCTTTAGACTGTCGTGGAATATACTACTCTGCCATTTAGGTCTGTGGCGTTGTAGAGGGTACATAAATTACTATATGTACATATGTATAGGAATACACATGTGTAATAAATACATATCGTTAGCTTAAATGCAAAAAGGAGTAACTAACATTAAATTAAAAATCAAGTTTTTGATTGATTATTACGAATGCCATTAAACTACATGCCTAGAATAAATTTTACACTTCTGCTATCAAAAATGACGTTTTTTATTAACAAAAAAACGGCATCCGATACGACTCCTAATTTAAAAATATTTCCATATAAACTCTATTGAAATATTTGTATATTACGAGTCGTATGGAATGCCGTAATTTGCCCCCAGAACAGAGCCGTATAAAACAGTGTCTTTTTGTTTGGGTATCTGTTGGTATCGAAATTAAATTCGTGAAAGTGAAAACAACTACCCTCTTTGAAGTCAGGTGCACTTGGCAAACATTATTGATAAATAAAATCGTATACATACATACATATATAATCGGAAAGCTACGAAAACTGTTAACAAACTGGATGCTTTTAATTTCTCATAATAAAAATTGGCTTCTAAAAAATATGAAATTTCAGAGTTTTTAATTTCACAAATTGTTTGTATGTATACGCAAACAGTCACTATACATAGAAAATTTATGATTAATATGTTAAATTTAGCTATTTTAATCGTTTATCGCTTCTATCTTTGGCGTGCACAAAATGGTGCTGCAAGAACTTTGAATGGCAAAGATCTATGAACAATTTTATTAAATAAAAGAATTAGACTATTTTAAAGGATGTTTACGTACCTGAAATAATTTAATAAATATTTGATGTAAATACCAAAAACATTAAATTAATATGTACTTCACTTTAATATATTTTTAATTATTATAAAAAATAAAAACTTGAAATAACCGACGAGATTATTATTCAAAACTAAAGTGAAAGCATCAGCGCAGAAATCAAGAAAAAAAAACAAATTAAAACAGTAAATATGAAAATAAAAAAGAACAAACATATTTTAAATGAACGTATCGTCGATTAAACATTGCAAGATTTATAAGAGAGACTTAAACATAAATGCTACAATATCACTCTCCAAATAATCAGCAGAAGATTCGTTTACGAGTTGTATATTAAACACCATCGCCTATTAAACAGCTCTGGCTAGCTGGGCTGGGGAGTGGTGCATTTTGAGTTTTTTTTTTTTTTTTTTTTTGGTTTAGGGGATTGGTGGGTGCTTTGAATGTATTGATGAATTGTCAATGTATTGACGTTGCGAGCTACCCAACAAACAACACAGTTAAAATATTAATTGAAAATAAAACATTTTATAAGTAAACAGTCAATTGAAAAAAAAACTTTTTCAAACTTTAATTTTGTATGGTCCACTGACAGCAACCATTTCTTTTTGATTTCTTCCAAATGAATGTTTTGTTTTTATTTAAAATTTTTCTTTTTCCGTACAATTAAACTTATGAATATCGCTATAAAAAGCATCACAATCTCTTAATGAGATATTCCCTTTTTTTTCTTAAATCTTTGATAACGTTGAATTTTTGTAGGGATAACTCTGTTGTTAATGTACATTTTATGTGGAAACAATTGCAGAATATTAGAATTAGAAGTGGTGTGGTGGGGGTTAAAAAATGGGTGTTATAAGTTTGTAGTGTGTGTTCCTGTGTATCTGTGTGTCTGTCCGCGTCCACGTACAGACCCAACGGCTGGACCGATTTTGATTTAGTTTATTCTGTTTGAAAGGTGACTTGATCGAGAAGGTTCTTAGCTATGTTTTAAGAGAATCGGTCCAGCCGTTTAGAAGATATCACATCTTTTCTAGATATTTTTGGGGTGTTTTAAAATTTTTAATTTTTGTTATCATTTAAAAACGTACTTATGTATGTATCTGGGGTGTAGCGAAGCACACAGGGTTTTGGTTATGTAGGCAATAGGTGCGTTTGAGTACTTTTCCAGTAAAATCCAGTAACTGAGTAAATACTGAATAATTTAAAGAAATTACTCTCAATAAAAAGTTTTGCATCTAAAAGTACGCGAACGGAAAAATTGTAAAATCCAGTAAAATATATACAACAGCTGAGTACCAATTTGGCGCTAAAAAATTATACATATGAAATACACGATAGAATATTTTGTTTACTAATAAAAGTAATAGATACGGTCATATGTTTTTATTTAAACTTATTTGGTTGGTCCACGATGTAGACAAGAAACTTTCTATAGCTTACTTATATTGAAAACAAAAATAAACTTTCTTATATTGATTTTGTTTTAGATATAAGTAAGCGATAGAAACTTTCTTGTCGACATCGCGGGTCAGGCCGTTAAAGTTTCTAAGTTTTTTACCCTGAATGTGAGAAGTTATTAGGATGATATATTCAAGACAACGAAAAACTAGGAAAGAATTTAAAGAAAATGTTCCACACGGCAAACCAGGAACCGTCCGCCCGACGATATCAATAAACAAAAATTTCAATATAATAATCTATTAAATTTATTCACGTTTAAAAACAATCGGTTATGTTCTGAATTGCACGTGAAATTAAATCGTTCGGAAATGCCATAGCAGTGTTATTATATATGTACATATGTATGTATGTGCATACATACATATTTCCAACAATTCTATGGAAATTCCGCACGTTTTAATTTTACGTGGAATACATAACATATCCGAATATTTTTCTAGCATCAAATACCTAATTTACATTAAGCATTTTTTCTTGAAATTTCTTGAATTTTGTTGCACGAAACTTTTTCTATTTATTAATTGCAGCGCTATAGAAGATAACTTTGTATAAAAAGGAACGTATAATGAATCTCTGATGCATTTTTGGCAACTTTTTTGATATAAGTTGCTTCTCCAGGCCTCCTATTGATAAATAAAAAAATTTCATGCAACTAATTTGTTATGAAATTAAATTAAAAAGTATACTTGTTGTTAGACAAAAAAAAAAAAATTAACGGTTTTTTTCGAATAAATTTAATTTATAATTTATATAAATTATTTTAGATGAAAATATAATATCACTTTGTAGTCGCAAAATTATTTAAAATATTGTTACGTTTTTCTCTCTATAAAAACGCTTTTCCGTAGACCCGAAGATTTGCAAGTGAATACAAGATCCGAGTGTAGTAATTAGGGTTAAAAATGATACAAGTTTTATTTACAAATACACTTAAACTAAATTAATCAAGAGCTTATATAAACTAATACAGCTTAAACTACTTACTGTAGTTTACGCACGTTTCTTAGCTGGCTGCGCAAGTAATCTTTGTCTGCTGCTCGTCACTTACGAGACTCACTCTGCCGACACTCACAGTTGATACACCAATACCTCTTTGTCTGCTGCTCGTCACACACGGCACTCACTCTGCCGACACTCACAGTTGATATACCAATAAAGACTCACTGACTTTACTTACACCCTTACACACGTCTATTCGCTGCGCTGTTCCCTTTACTCCAGTCGACACGATAGACTCCACAATAATCTCAATTCCACGACAGACTTTGCTGTCACTATAGACTGTCCTATAGTTTCTCCTTTTCCCAAATCACGAGTAAAGCACAGACTGCTCTTAACTATCAACTCACCACTGTATCGCAGACTATTATTAATTCACAACTTAATTATCAACTGACTTGTTCACACGCAACTGACTGACTTGTTCACAACTGACTTGTTCGCAACTAAAGGTAGAATTAGTAAAATCGTATCATTCTACTTTACAGCTTGCCGTATCGTTCAACTTTGTGCACAAGTTATAGAAAATGTAACAGTTTGCATAGCACATTTTTTTTGTCTGGCATTAAATACGGCATTTTTGACATTCGCTACAGAAAAATCTGTTTTCTGCAGATTCCTACGTCAGCAGTGCTACCACCACATATTTTATAACTAGTATCATGCATTGTATATCGTACGGTTTTTGTCAGCTGACACGCAACATCACCATGAAACTAAATAATGATGTTTATGAAACTTTCGCTATAATTTTTTATTCGTTTCATTTCTATTTCATACAGATGAATAACTACATTTACAAATGTGAAACAGAACATGTGTTGAATAAATCTCGATTAAGTTCATGCAAAAACAATATGCTTTTAAAGATCAGTGTTGCCAGTTATAGGAAAAGGGAAAATATAAGAATAATCGCCGAAAAGGAAGTTAAAAAATTACACATAATTATCTTTCTTTTCAATGCAATATTATTGTTGTTTAAAATTTCGTATTTTTACATAGGGTGATGATAATCAAATTTTTTGAGTTTTATTACAAATATTAATTTCAAAAATAATTGTTAGTTATATTTTTGCTTGGAAGAATATAAAAAGTTATTTTCGTTTAGAAACGAGTACTTTTGTTGTGTTTTGTTTAATTTTTATCAATTTCAATTTTTTTATATCATATGAAATTAAAAAAAAAACAAGCACGTGACCAAAACCTTTAGACACCTACACAACTAATAATCAAACTTGCTTAAGAATATATTCATATCTCATAAACCAATTCCTTTTTTTCATTTTTCATCTAAAAGTGTGTGTTTCTTTCCATAGCATTTCATTTCAGGGTTGTGTGCAGTTCATTACAAGAATATATGATATATTAAAATAGTTTAAAGATTTATATTATTTAAAAATGCAAATGACAAATTAAAATACGTATTACTAATATGTATGGAATATACATATGTACTTAGTTATGTGTGTATGTGTAAAAGTTAAAACTTTAATTTAAAAGTGAAACCTATTACATTGTACATACATGTGTATATGCATACGTGTGTACATCATTAAGTAAGCAATACACGGTGGTTGTTTATCTTTTGCTTTTCGTTTGAATTGGCATGTATGTATGTGTGTAAATATGTGAATCTTCTTAATAAGCAGACGATTTTTGTTGTTGCTTTTGCTTGTTTACGTCTAATCTAGCTTGTATATGCTACGCATGCTTATTTAGTTGTTTGCTACTACTCTAGATTATTCTTTGCATTGACCCTGTAGGAATATTTTCGCGTAACACTTACATTAACCCTGTTGGAATATCTTTGTGTAATGCTGCCTTAACCTGTCGACGGCTATTTTCGTAACAATATTAACGTTAGTCCCAAATCACACTGTGCAAGTCTTATTGCCAGCGTTGTCAACTCGGTGCTTTTCGCACCGTTTTTAGTGCTTTTTGAAATTTTCGACGCGACAAATTTTGAAGTTAGTGCTCAGTGCTTTTTTAAATTCAGTTTCGGTGCTTTTTGTTTCGAGGCGGTGGCACTAAACCAAAAGCTCAAAGGAAAATTTCTTTACCTTTTTTTTCGAGGAAGTCTTTCATTCAAAAACATAAGCTCGGAAGTTAAATATAGCATCTCAAAAAAATCGATTAAGATTTTAAAAGGTTTGGTTGAATAAATACGTGCCATATTACCATCAAACTTTAACATTTTAAGCATAATTAATATAAACAGTATTTTGCCATACAACAAACAAGACATAATACAAGTATTTACTCAAATATAGCATAATAGCGAAATTTTGTCTAGTATAGACAATGCGTGGAGAAAGATTGATTCACTTAATGCAATGGGAAAAATATTGAGTCCACTTTTGACAGATTCAGTTGATATGAACTCGTTTGAGGCATTATCAAAACTTGCATTCCCATCAAACTTCTGTTACATGCAGAAACGCAGAAAGTCACGTAGCAGCCGAGAGAATGTTTCCACAGCATAATTTAATAAAAACTAAGCTAAGCCCATCGAGCTCAAAATGTGCGAGTAATCGGCTCTTAACCTCAGAAAGACTCGTGGATTACTGCCAATTTGACTAAACTCGACAGATTCATTCATTCATTTGTTCATTGATTTAAGAATTCACTTGCTCTTACAGAAATTAAATGTTTATCGGATTCCTCAAAAATTTTAAATTTTAGGAATGGAATGCAAGGTCAACCGATTCCTATATTTTTTATGTACATGTCGTCGGTTGGTTATTGGTTTGCGGCACAGTATATTCAAAATACATTACGTCTGCAGCAAACCAATAACCAATCGACGATGTTTAAAATTTTTTTATATAAAATAATAAAATTTTAAATTTAGTGCTTTTTCACTTAAATTACGCGCTTTTTTTTCCTGGTTTCGGTGCTTTTTGAAATTTAAAAGTTGACAACGCTGCTTATTGCTAAGCTGATTAGTTTATGAGGAGAGAGAGACGGGGGGAAAAGAAACGTTGCTGTTCCCCTCGTCTCTCTCTCCCTGAAACTCATCAGCTTAGCAATAAGACTTGCACAGTGTGATTTGGGACTTAGTAAAATCTTTTTCTTGAAATTCTCCAATAACCGTATAATAAAACTGTTTGCAATTAAGCCATTTAAATATTGAATAAGCCATTTTTGCTGTAAAATCTTTTGCTGTAGAACAACACTCTTGGATAAGAAAGGAAACAAGTGAGGAGCAGATTTCCTACTTAATTTATTTTCTGGTCATTAACAATTTTTGTCAGAAATTCATATAAAATATTTTTTTTCACTTCTTTTATTTAATGAGAATACTTCAGTAAAAAGCTTAATAACTTACTTTAGTTGTAGACTTACAATAGATACATGCTTTTAGACATTAGATGAGGAAAATATGTATGCAGAGACTAAAATGGAACAGCAGATACATGTGTATCTACGTATGAATTTTGTGGTGGAGCCAGTAGCTATACTTTTAGGAGTAGATGAATTAATATAGAATTATAGTATAAAACCATAAAAACCAATTTACTAGCAGAGTACTTTCAGCTCTTGGGTAACTGATAAACTTTTTCTATAGTTTCCAAACAAATGTTGTTGCAATAGTTGAAGGTGTTTGTGGACAATAGTTTCAGAAAGCTATAAAAAAAGTGAAGAAAAAATTCAAAAAAAAAAACGACGACAACCCACAAGCAACTTATCACACCGCACACAAACACACTTACCGTAACGTATAAAAGTTTTACATTTAGCATACCACATGATGCACACTTATTATTGTGCCGCACAATAAAAAAGAAAAACAACTATGTACTAGAAAAACTTAATATTAACAAAATTATTTGTTGCAATATACATACTACATGCAATAATAAAGCAACAACGGAGTGAAACAAAATTTTGCAACAATCCAAAAACAAACAAAAAGTTCACGCAAAACCGCACCATACATATTTTTAATGTTGCAGCAGAGTAAATGTAGATGAGGCCAATCATCAAACAATGTGTGTAGCAGGAATTGCCAAAGGGGAAAAATAATCATATTGTATAATATCATATGCAATAAAGGACAAAAAGTTCATACTCCACTACTTGGCACAATTGAATTGTTTACAACGTACTCGACAAACATACATACATAGTACATGCTCCATTCCTTGGCAATTTTTCTTACAATTCCTTTGGAAATGTATACATAATAAGAAAGAATTTCTGCAAAAAAGACCGAGTGGAACCGTCCGAGGACAGAGGAGTGGAGTACATACTTGCCAATTTTTCTTACCATTTCTTTGGGAATGTATACATAATAAGAAAGAATTTGTGCAAAAGAAAGACCGACTTCAATGCAAAGATCTGAGAGAAGAAGATAAGAAGTACGTGAAATATAAAATTGTGTGTTTTTCAAAGCTCAAGGTGCGTGTTAAGTCTTGTAAAAATCGGTAAAGTAGAACCACTTAAAATAAAACATTAAATTTTAATGGGCGTGACTCCGCCCATTTTTTTAATAAAAGATTGTGTGTTTTTCAGAGCTCAGGGTGCGTATTAAGTCTTGTAAAAATCGCTAAAATAGAACCACTTAAAATAAAACATTACATTTTTTATTGGCGTGGCTCTGCCCATTTTTTAAATGGAGGATTGTGTCTATTTTAGAGCTCAATGTGTGTGGTAAGTTTAATAAAAATCGATTAAGTAGAACCACGTGAAATATTATATGTAATAAATTTTAGTGGGAGTAACCAGCCCCTTTTTTCAAATTTCAAATTGTGTAATTACAAGAACAAAAAGTGTTATAGGTTTCGCAGCAATAAAATAAGTAGAATATCATAAAATTCAATATAAAAATTTGGGGGCGTGTCCCCGCCCATTTTTTACAATGGGAAGCTATACCCTCCGACAAAAAAAAAGAATTTTTACAATCGGTCTAAAATGTACCGATCTATGAAGTAACTCCGCAAAAAAAAAAATAGAGACAAATTGTTAACCTCCTCCTTTTTTTTAAGTTGGTTATAAATAAATGCAATACCACTAAATTCAGAAAAGTCTAAACTTTTGTGCGTTATATTTGCCGGGGACGTTATGGGTTCTTATAGTTTCAAAAATAGTAATAACACTATACAACCCAACGACTGGTTCTAGCAGAGGAAACAAAAAAAAAAAAAACACGTAAATATACATATGTCTGTATATGGGTCCAGGCTGTCCAGAGAAGAGCCAGAGTGCCGAACATCAATCGGCTTTTTATACAAATGAATACACATACGCTTATACATTTCTCTTAGTTTTCACTCTGTGGGCAGCTCTGATATGGGTGTTTATAAAGCTTTTGCGCATTGCTTTATATCAGCTGTGCCCAAACACACATACTATGTAATACTTGGATTTGAGATAAAAAGCTTTGAAAGCTCTTACAATTCGTTCTTGTTTCTTTGCAAAGTAAGCAGCAAGTATTATTTTCGAGAGAGATCTGATTGGCTGTTGTATTCTCGTCGGTGTGAAAGCACAAATCCCTTTTGTAAAAGCTCGCACATTGTGCATATTGCTTGGACGTAGCTGCTTTCTATACATTCACTTAGAGCTTAAAAGTTCAAATTATTTTTTTTATTAAAATTTAATTAAAAATACAATACATCCATAATTAATAAACTACTCGTACAATTTGTTTTACCTTTAACGATTGATTTTTCACAGAAAAAAATATACAAGATTTATGTTCAACAAAACCATGTTGTTGAATAAAATTCATAATTTCAATAATATTTGTCATTAACTTGAATATTGTATTTATCAAGTCCGCGCATTTTAAAATATCATTTAATTTCATTTCTTTGTGTTGGTGTTTTCCTTGCTTGTTGATTGACTCAACGTGGTCATGTGCTGATGTTGTTGTTTATTTTGATTGTTGGTGTTGTATACGTGTAAATTCCGACAAGAAGCCGAAAAACGTCGTGGCTTGTTTTTTTTTTAATCAACAAAGTTATTTTTAGATTGTATCAACGAAATCGCCATGCAGAAGAAACATAAGAAATCAGGTTTTGCGTGTATTCATTATTTGCATACCCAATAACGATTTGCTCTTTAGCTGAGTGGTAAGTACGTTAGTCTATTAGTCAAGAGGTTGCCGGTTCGACTCATCTTAAAATCGCCTTTAAATTAAAATTTAATAAAAAACCAAGTTCTAAAAAAAATTAAACAAACAACGAAACAACAACACATTAGAATTTGAAAAACAAATTCATTAAAAATTTTTGTTTTCTTTCTGTTAACAACTCAATTGTGAATAACACAATAATTTTAATTGGAAATAATTGAGTTGATGTTGTTTTCTTATGTTACAAATGTGTGTTTGTATTTACAAAAATCGTTGTAGGTGCCTTTTTAAATAACATTTTATTTGTATTCACAAATAAATTAGTTGTATTTACAATTCTTTTTTTTCTGTGTTGTATGAAACTTCAAGAAAATATGTCCTGTGACAACGTGAAATGTCGACAGCAATACCAATTGTAAGTATGTTGTAATATGAATAAAATAAAAATTAAAAACTAGTATTTGCTGTATATTGCAGTTTCTAATATTTTATCAATATGTATGTGATATCTAAATCATTTCTGCATATGTATGTATGCGGGGATACTTTTTGCATACAATTGTTACATTCAACAACTGTTGCACACACACAGAAAAAAAAGAATTGTAAATACAACTAATTTATTTGTGAATACAAATAAAATGTTATTTAAAAAGGCACCTACAACGATTTTTGTAAATACAAACACACATTTGTAACATAAGAAAACAACATCAACTCAATTATTTCCAATTAAAATTATTGTGTTATTCACAATTTAGTTGTTAACAGAAAACAAAAATTTTTAATGAATTTGTTTTTCAAATTCTAATGTGTTGTTTTTCGTTGTTTGTTTATTTTGTTTTAACAAATTGGTTTTATTATTAGATTTTAATTTAAAGACGTTTGGGATGAGTCGAACCGGCAACCTCTTGACTAATAGACTAACGTACTTACCACTCAGCTAAAGAGCAAATCGTTATTGGGTATGCAAATAATGAATACACGCAAAACCTGATTTCTTATGTTTCTTCTGCATGGCGATTTCGTTGATACAATCTAAAAATAACTTTGTTGATTAAAAAAAAAACAAGCCACGACGTTTTTCGGCTTCTTGTCGGAATTTACACGTATACAACACCAACAATCAAAATAAACAACAACATCAGCACATGACCACGTTGAGTCAATCAACAAGCAAGGAAAACACCAACACAAAGAAATGAAATTAAATGATATTTTAAAATGCGCGGACTTGATAAATACAATATTCAAGTTAATGACAAATATTATTGAAATTATAAATTTTATTCAACAACATGGTTTTGTTGAACATAAATCTTGTATATTTTTTTCTGTGCAGAATAGAAATGAACATCATTAATGATAACAATAGTGCAAATACCACACAATCATGCCAGTAGTTTGTGGAAAAAGTGAGAGACAAAAATGTTACCACAAATAATCAGAAATCTTTACAAAACTTTATTTTTTTGTAACAATTATATTCCCACACCTACAGTTTCGTATAGAATATTGACAATAAAATCCTTCTCACTAATATTATAAATGTGAAAGTGAGTTTATTGGTTTGTTACGTTAAACCGATTTTGAAAATTCTTTTACCAATGGCAAGCTACATACATTAACAGTGTCAAATATAGGATATTTTTTATCCGACTCCGAACCGGGTTTTTAAATTTTGTACGAATTTTTTTCCAAAAACACATTTTTGGGCTGGTTAGGGTAATTTCCGTTTCGTTCGGGTTTGATTGTTTAACCAATTAGTGATGATAATGAATTGTGGTGCATTAATGGTAGTCATAAAGGTCATACTGTAATAATGTTTCACTCACAGTGAATCGGTCTATTATAATTCCAAAAACTTTTCAATTTGTAATACAAGAACAGCTGGAAAAGTACTTCTTTTGTTGTTGTAATTTTAGGTAAATATTCGCAAGACAAATCATTAATGCGCTTAGATTTCGAGCATTTCCAAACGTTTCTGAATTTAGAAAAAATCCATAATATTAAGAACTCGTTTAGATGAAGGATGGCCTAGCTGCGACACGTCGCTTGCGAGTCGTGTTTGTAAGCGAGAAGTGAAGAGAAGCTTGCGTGGTAGCAAAATTCGCGCATACTCTTCTCTCTCACATATTTCTTTCTCTCGTATTTTTGTATGCTATGTACAAGCAGTGTTGCCAGTTAGATCAATTTTTTTATAACATTCATGAAATAAACAGTTATATAATAAAAATTATAAACAAATAAAATAAGGAGAGAAAGAAATTATTGTATTTTGGCAGTTAAAAAAAAAATAAAAATATATGGACATATTAATTCTACATTTCCCAAACTAATAATTAGTTCATTTACGGCAGCACTGCTACGAATGAACGAATAAAAAGCATTGATCAAATTAATATCAAAAAAGTCTACATGTAAACAGGCGTGGATTTAAGAAGAGACTCGAAAAGAGAACATAAACGTTGTCGCAGCTAGGTTACCCTTCATCTAAACGGGCTCTAAGCGAAAATCAGCCCAATCATGAATATTTCCTCGGTATTTTTTTCTCATGGAAAAGAATTTTCTCGAGAAAACATTCCTCCAGTAATAAATTCCTTGGGAACAAAAAAGAGTAATATGTGGCATCACTGCATTTCGAAGATACTTGTTTTTCTTGTTGACATTTTGTTTTCTCCCTTTTTTTGTGCAAGCATAAACAAAATTATTTAAATTCAACAACAAGCTTACAAATTATGTATTTGAACGTTATTTACGTTTTTCGAATTACAAGAACTATAAAATATTACTTAATTTATATAAATTTTGGGTTAATGGAGCATAAAAGGCCGGGGCACAATGAATCCGTCATATGCTAAACTTCGCCTTTTTCAATTGACATTAACGCAACGACGGAGAAGGTTGGTACAATGAGTACTTTATTGACAGAAGCATTTGAACAGCTTCAATAGGTTGATTCTCCATTTTACATATTAAACTCCACTTTTTTATTTATTTTGTTTATTTCTTTTATTTAATATTATTTTTGCTACCACAAAACACAAAAATTTAAATCAGAATATACCAAAAAAAAAAAACCAACCAATATCTGTCAAACTACTCAACGTACGCAAAAAGTTAAAAGTTGACAAAATTTTACACTTTGCGTTGACGCACACGTACTGAATGTAACAGACCTCATAAGAAACCATGTATTTCAACTTAGCTGTCAGTTCAAAAAAGCGAAGTTCAACGATCCAACCGGAAATCGTTCGATCGAATACTAATATTGAAAACAACAACAAATTTTCTAATGTTATTGTTGTTTGTAGCACAAGTTGTCGATCCAATGATGGATTTTTGTCTGGAATGATGATGATGATGATGATGATAAATTACGTACATACATATCGTTAGCTAAAATGCAAAAAAGGCGTAACTAACAAAAAATTCAAATTAAGTTTTGATTGTCACGTCTGCGATAAAAAATTACGCTGTTGTTAGCAAAAAACAAGAGGAGTTAACTACAAGTTTGTTTAGTTTTTGTTCAGCCAGCTGAGTATAGTAATTTAACTTGCTTGCACTTAACGATAATAATCCTCCTAGAAATTTTTCAAGAAGAATGAGAAACAATTTAAAGGCCTTATAATAAATTTTTTTACTAATAGTCGTCAATTAATCTTTAAATGATCTCTTGCTGTGTTAATAACTATAAGCTATATTTGCTTGAATTCAATTAAAACCTTCTAAAAAATATGTTTTTGAACTACTTTTATATTAACTTTTACTTAACAAGTATTTATAAAAAAAAATCAAAAAACCTGACTGCGACCAACTTTGAACCGTTAAATATCCTTATTGGTCATTCCAAATGAAAGTCATAAAAATGATTTTAAAATACCTGTCGAATGATACCCATTTTGATATAGTTCGCCTACTTTTTTTTTCGTATTAAAAAATGGCGTCTGTTGACCGCCATATTGAATTTTGACAACTGATATATCATATATAGTGCCGCAAAGGAACACACATACATAGATACATACATAGACTGCTAAACACAATACCCTTCTTTGCTTTGCGCAGTCGGGTAAAAAAGAGTGCTTACATTAATAAAACAATCCAAATTTCGCCAATTTTCATTTAATAAATGTGCTTAATTCCGAAAATTAATTTTTCCCAGGATCGCAATTTTTTTATTCCTATTTCGCGGGAAGTTCAAATTTACAATCTATTACAAAAACGTCATAGTCGATGTCGAAATACACCAACCACGATTAGGGTGAATATATGATTTTTATTCTTGAATAGATTTGTAAAATGTTTTCACTTGATGCGGATAAGCAACTGTAGAAGAAGCTAACTAAAATGGTATGACTTAAATAACATGGAGCATTTTTTAACTTTTCCTATCAAATTATATATTAAAAATGTCATTGTGGCAATGTAGTCATAAAATAAGAAAACTCTACATTTTAGTTTAGAGCATAACATTTATTTTCTGTTGATTTCAACTCCATCCATTTAATTTCCATAAACCACATATTAAATTCCCCAAATAATGTATTTCACATTCCAGCTCACATACATATGTATGTATGTGAAAAATAAATACGAAAAATATAAAGAGGGAAGTAAACACCAAAGGATTAATAAAACTAACTAATATCAACTTGACAAAACTTTGTTTATTTAGGATGCTACGAAGTACGAGCAGGCAACATACGATAGAGACATTTATTATTTTTTTCATTTATTATTAATATTTATACGAACGAATTCGGGCAACACCGCATACGCCTCAACCAAATCTTATAAGCGAAATCAAAGAATTTTTTTCTTCTCCAAAACTGACATTTTTATCCTCGGCAGATAAAGAAATATTAAGGGTTTTCATGAGAATGTTCAAAAGCCTCGCAAACTGTGCAATTGTGCATTTTTACACTCTCGTAAATGAAATGTCAAAAATTGTATGGAAATTTATTTACACAAACCTATTAACTTTGCCCAACAATTTTCACACGTAAACTTAAGCTGTGCAATTGTGCATTTATTAAACAACTTTTTTGTTTTTTTTCTTCCTTGAGGCATTTTTAGATAAACACAGACACTTTTTATTTTTATAGAAATATATAAATATGCATTTAATTTAAAAACTGCTTGAAATTTTATTTCTTATTTTTATTATATTAATTTTTTTTGACATTTCATTCAAATTTACTTAACTGTTTGCGCAAAAGTTGAAAAGGGGCTTCATGGAACAAGTCTCGCATATTTGCCCAATTGCACAAATGGGAATTTTAAGAGTTCTCATGAAAACCCTTATTAAAAAAATGGAATGAATATACAAAAAAATGGAATGCCAAAGAACTTAAATGATGACAATAAGAGGAGTAAATATGTTTTATTAAAAAGTAGTTTTGACATTTACAATAGATTATTTATTTGATATTGTTGTCCTCTGGAGCAGCGGAATATACGAATTTATTTATTTATCGTTTCGTCTTGGGAAAACCAAAAAAAAAAAAAATAAAAAATAGAATAAACTACCATTTCGTTGCCTTTTGCTTTTTTGAAAATGATAACAAAACAGCAGAAATAATCTAAATTCATATGTAAAATTATTATCCATTTATGAACGTCAAACGAAAATACGCACATATTTTTATTTGTAATAAAATATGTATGTATATATGTCGGTAGTAATTTTTTTATATTTTCGCAACTAGGACGCGACAGTGACACAAAAAAAGAAACTTTCAAATGCTACAGTGCGAACAAAAATATTTATATCTATATGTATTGTTTAAAGCATCTACATTAGGGGTTTTCCCGGGAATTCCCACTTTGAAAATTTCCCGATTTCCCGGGATTTTTTATACGGGATCCCGGCAAATAATAAAAAAAATAATTGAAACTTTACATTTAGATAACATCTGCTTTCACTTTGGAATTAGTGAAAATTTATTGTGAGCAGCGGTTTTTCTAACAAATTGTATGTTTAAAGACACTTTGTCAAATAGATTGATATTTTAATTTAATTTATTGAAATCATTATTCTCTGCCGTTCTGTTTTCCATCTCAAAACTTGAGTACCGTTGTATTATTTATTTTATGTTTCTTTTTATTAACTATTAGGTGCTGTTCACATATTATGTAAGAATCCAGGGGGATTTGTCACGGTTTAGAAAATGTATATGTTTAATGTTTTGATCTCATATAACAACGTTTTTCGCGTTGGAAAAAAATTTAAGGAATTTAAAAACTAAAAGTTAAAAATAAAATAATGGTTAGTGTTTTAAGATTTCTAATAAAATTTGTGTTAATGCAAATTTAGTTTTTTATTATTTCTCTGTAGGGATTGGTAAATCGATTTCGATTCCAATCCAAAACCGATTTTATGTTAAAAAAACCGATTTTTTGTAATCGATTCTACGTCTACGATTTTATACTGAAATCGATTATTGGGCTATTAAAATCGATTTTTTATTATTATCAAAATCTTGGCAATTTTTTTAAGTATTAATCAAGGCAGATTAATCTGCGTTACTAGCGGTCTCCACTAGCCATAAACTTGATATGAGCATTATATCGGACATCGCAAATGGCTATGGAGACCGCTCATGCCCATGTTTCGTCCATGCTCTGACATGGGTGCCCGAACATATGTCTGAGCAACAATGTTCGCCATGTCCTATTTTGACATTGCCTGACAAGAACAAGTAAATGTGATTAATATAAAACATTTAAACTAATAATCCTTAGAAATAATTTCTGACACTAACTACATATAATAATTTAAAATGTTTTGAAATTTTTTTTAAGTTATATAAAAAATTGCTAAACTAAAGCAAGTTTACGTATAATTTCAATTTAAAAACACAGCTTTAATATCTAATATGCATATATTTACATATGTATGTAACACACTAAATTTAAATTTGTATTAAACGGTTTTAAAATCGATTTTCACGTACGATTAATCGATTTCAAAAATCGAAATTAAAAAAGTTGATTAAAAAAATCGAAAATCGATTTTTGATTTCCTATGGAGCGGGATCCGGGGATATTTAAAAAAGTTCCCGCTTACCTGGGAAATGGAAAAGTCGGGAAAAAAACTCTTATCTGCATACGTCCAAGCCGTATTCAGGGTTGTCCGATATAGCGATTTCTATCCAAATGTGGTGATTTTTCAGCTTGTTTGTCGTCTAAATTTTTGACTTGGCGACATGGCAATTTTTCTGGCGATAAATAAATTTGTTGGCGCTAACAAAAGCAGTAATGAAAAAAAAAGAACTTTTTGGAAGGAAAACAATGAAAATATTTTCATTGACCTCTGGGAAGTGAAAATAGACGATATGACTGAAATCGATACGCCGATAAAATAAGTTTTATTTTGTGATGGATTTGTGCATTTTTTATATACAATAACTTGATTTTCAAGCACTTCTTCACTTTGTATTACTAGTTCCATAATTTTAAAATATTTATTTACAAAATATAAAATAATTTCCATTTCACAACGCATTGTAAAATTTCCGAGTTTTTCATAAAAACAAAAACAGTTGTTGTACAGTTTGTCAAATAAGTATTATAAAAAGTAGAAAAAAATACAGCAACGAAAGCACGGATTTCTGCAGGAGATTTATTTTATTTTGAGCAAAGTTGACAGTAGACAGTCTGAGAGTTAAAACTTGAATTTAACAAACTTGCAGTGTGAATTCAAAATCAGCTGTTTATGGTTTTAACGTTGAAACAAAGTTTTAACTTTCAGTGTGAAAACACTATTAGTTAGCGTGTTTGGCGCTTCAGGTAACGATATATGAATGTATTGGTATTTTTGTATTTATATTGCTTGATTATAACCTTTAGAAATGCCATTGTATACATTTTTTTCCAGCCAGACCCTTATTACATGGCCTACTTCGGAGGATCCTTATTAACGTTTTCGCTCATGCCAATACCATTTTTGCATTTAATCTGCCTATACATACATATAAAAGTATCTGTTAATAATGAAGTGAGTTTGTGTGCAAATTCTTGACAAGGGTTAATAATTCGTTGTCATGACAGATTTTGTTTTATTTATTTTTTGTTAGAAATCAACATTTAGTAATATTTTAATAAAAGCATTCTATTCCAACACAATCTACATTATAATAAATAAATGGTTGAATGAATATTTCTTACTCATTTTGTTTAACCTAAAATGCTAAGGAAATGTTTGCTATATTTTCTTCTAATCCAGGTTGGGTCACTTTCATGGTGTTAAATATTTGCCAAAATAGTAGATTACATAATGGCATTTCAAAATGCCCTGCAAAAAAAAATAAACAAAAAAGATAAATGGGCGAAAAATCTACAACGACCTTCAAAAATAAAAATACCAACTACCTTATACATGCATACGTTCATACGAGTAAATGTATTTGTATTAATACTCGTATATACGAATATAAATATAACAATAATAATTTCATACCCCATATTTAACTTTGAGTTGATTAATTTTTGCCTGGCCTGTGCCTTTTTTAAACTTTGACTATTCACTTAAATATTATTCTATAGAGATGATGAAGAGTTTGAATAAATTATAAAGAAATTGAGTTGTTAAGCATACGAGTGCTTAAGTACAGTTGAGTTTGGCTGTTATGAACACTGATTATAGCGAATTATCGCGTATAATCAACCAGTTCTTCGGTCCCAAAATTTTTTTTCACTAGCACTTCATACAAATTAGTATGCTTTTATCGAAGTTCGGTTAGAGTTCTTTAAATTCCCTAATTTGCATCTGTTTTACCTGAGATATTAAAATTTAATTAAATTTAATTTAATTTAATTTTATCTGAGATATTAATATTTAAAAAGATATAAAGTTTTTGGTATAAAATGCAAAACTTTCTTTTGTGAATATGTTTTATAAATACATTTAACGCTTAATTTTTACATAACCAACTTAATGAAGAAATCTCCCGTCTCCGCGGAGTTCATTTTAGCCCAACTTCACTGTATTAATGTTTTTTAGAATTATTACTTATTCCTACATACATATTTTTTCCAGTGCACTAGAAATAAATAACTTCCCTTCCCGCTAAAAAAAATGAACGAAAAAGTCATTTAAAATAAAGCTTTTCTTTTAAATCCAACCAACATATCTACAACTTTATTGTCACAATTGTTTTTCTCACAATATTTGTGGCTTTTTTTCAGCAAAAAAAAAAATTGAAAATTAAACTAAAATAAAAAAGAAAAGTGTCTGTCTGTCATTGTCCCTGGCATTATTAAATAAGTTGCCGAACCACAGAAAACTGTTGAAATGCAACATGGAAAAAGGACACTAACAATAACAAAAAGGCAAAACTACTTGCATGAACATGATGGCGTAAGGGACACAAGAATAACGAAACAAAAACCACAATGCAGTGTTTCCTCATTGGGTCACCAAATGAATGTACTGGGATTGAAAGCGAACGACCAGATAATACTTAACAAAAACGTAAAAACAACAACAGCAATAGCAATAATGACACAACAAAAAGACATTAACTATTCAACAAACACTCGATTTTGGCCATTTTCTTTTTAATAATAATCTTTCAGTTCTTAATACAAATATACATACATGCATATGTATGTATGTATGTATTTCACATGCGGTTATAATGTCACAACTGCAAGTGATAAAGAAGAGAATTAACGAAAAGCGGTATAATAAAGCAATTTCCTTTGTTAAATATTTATTAAATATTTAAATTTGAAATGAAGTCTCTGAAGTCTCGTTATTAATTGACAGTTTTTTTCTATGAGAAATATAGTAATTAAGAAATATTGGATTAATTGATCACCATCTGGCTGTGTCTTTTGTTTAATCACAAGTACATAGACGTAATAACATCTCCAAAGCTCTTGCAGTGGAACATTTAATGCTCAGTTAGCCGACTGCAATGGAATGTAACTGTAACGGTAGTAAACAGCTGATCGATATTGTTATGTGTAATTTGTAATTTGTATCAGTTATTGTAGGAAAGTTCCAGTGATGAAGGCATAGATACTGGTCACTGAACTACACCGGCTTCAGCGGATACTAATCCAAATGTAACATTATTCGTCGCCAGCGTGACCGTTTGACCGACTAAAGTGGCAAATTGCCACTTTTTCGACTGCCTTTCGCCTTTTTCGACTGCCTTGCCACTTTTTGTCGCCACTTTTTTTAGGTTGAGTTATATGAAAATACATTAAAAATATAAAGTTTAGTGTAGTTTTCTCGTTTTTTGTTAATTTTGCCCCCTTTTTTTTTTTTGATAAATCCCCTATTTGGTGCCACTTTTTGAAAGATGTCATCGGTAACCCTGTTCGTCGCTCCTATTGTATAGCAAAATCATCGGCGAAGTAAAATAACCAATAAAATGGCTACTAAACACAGCTTTGAAAATTTTAATACGCCTCATTGACACCAGAGGCGCTGCAACACTGCCTTATAAAAAAACGTGCAAAAAAGCAGCAATATTATTGAGCACTTTATTGCTACACACTATTCAATAAGCTTCACAATATTAAAAAGTAGCATATGATGCAATTTTTTTTTGTGCCGAGTACTTACTATGGCATTTCGGGACATCACAATAGTCAGTGCATGCTAGTGGAGACTTTTGTCATTTCCGTTATGTTTTCTTATATGGTACTGCTTTCCATATAAAGAACTTAATGTAGACGGCGTTGGAAACATTTTGAAATGATAACACACAAAATGCCAGATGTGTGCTTAGTAGTATTACAATAAATGTGGCTTTAAGTGGGTTTAAGAAATTGCAAAATTATGTAGTTTATCGAGCCATAACCGCACGAAAATCGATTATACACCGGCTTCAGCGGATACTAATCCAAATGTAACATCCTTCGTCGCCAGCGTGACCGTTTGACCGACTAAAGTGGCAAATTGCTGTTTTGCTGTTTCCTACCGTTGCAGTTACGTTCCATTACAGTCGACTAACTGAGCTATAACATGTTTTATGAAAACAGCTGAGCTCCCAAAAAAAGTGTTGCCAAAAAGAAAGTTGCTAAAAAATCACCCTTTACATATAAAAACCTTAAATAAGTTAAACAATTTGGAATTAAATAACTATAAAAAATATAAAGATTACATTCAGTAATATGAACGATGGGAAATTATTATTGTACAATGTTCTTAAAACATTACACAATATTCCATTTTGCACAATATAAATTAAAATACCTTAAATGTTATCCAATATATTGTGCTACCTACTAATATAATAAACACACAAGCAATTTTATTGTACAATATCAATTATTGCATAATATATTGAAAATATATGCGGACTTTAATATACATATTTTCAAGTGCAACCGCATAAAAACTATGTCTCTCTATGGTTGGTTTTGACTATAGTTTTCATCTGTTTTAATTTTTTGTCAAAGTCTATATTTATAAAAAAAATAGCAAGAAATATAAGGATAAGCGGCCCATCCATTATACAATATTATTGCATATGTTGTTGTACATATTATTATCTTTTTGACTTATACTAGTGTTGTCATTCGAACAAAAATTGTTCGAATATTCGAACAACTTTTTATCATTTTTGTTCGAACGAACAAAAATATTCAATTTAGAATAAAAAATTATTCGAATCATTTTTGTCGAATATTCGAATATTCGAATTTTCGAACAATTTCCTTAATTACTTTATATAAAAATTATTTTACATTTCATTACTTTTTAATTTGTTAGCAATATGATATTAAGTAATCAAATTACTCCAAATTATAAATACTTGTGTAAGCTTTGTTTGTATGTACATATGTATGTATACATGTATACATACATATGTTCGCTAAACTCATCTTTTTTCTTTTTGGGAAAAGGTAATGCTTCTTTCATGGAATTAGAAGGTGTCTTACAATTTCTGATAAAGAGATTAGAAAGAAACTGATTTTATATAATCAAAAGCGTTACAAATCGAATTATTGAATGACGTAAAAAAGCATTAAATACCAACTTTTTAAAATACGTCACAAAAAGAGAAAAAAATTTATGAGTTTGTAGTGTGTGTCTGTGTATCTGTTTGTTTTTACGAGTCCACGTACAAACCAAACGGATGAACCGATTTTGATTTAGTTTTTTCTGTTTGAAAGGTGACTTGATCGAAAGTGTTCTTAGCTATGTTTAAAGAAAATCGGTCCAGCCGCTTAGAAGGTATTACATCGTTTTTAGATATATTCTGTTAGATCTATTCTGTTAGATCTGTGTGCCTTTGACGCCGTAGATTCCGAACGGCTTGACTGATTTTAATTTGCTTTCTTTTCGTTTGAAAGGTGACATGATCGTATATCTTCTAATTTATACTTGAAGAAAATCGGTCTAGTCGATTGGAAGTTATCTTAAATTTTCTATATATTAATATACTCATTACATCATGGTTTTCGTTTGTTAATAAAAAAATTAAACTAATACACATACGTGTCGTTTTTTGGAAACTTTTTTAAGATTATTCGAATATATTTTTTTATTCTTTGTTCGTTCGAAGATTCGAACAAAAGTACAAAATTATTGGTCTGTTCGAACAAGAAAAAAATCATGAAATTTTATTCGAACAAATATAAAAGACCAATAATTAACAACACTAGCTTATACTATGCAATAAATAGAACAATATTTCCAAAGAAAATATTGACCAATTTCGCTGACAGTGAAAAAGTAAACAAGATTGAACAATGTTGCCACCACATTACACAATTGTCTGGATTGTACAATAAAAATCGTGCACAACACGAAAAATTGCACAATTATTCGAATCAAATATTTCTCCGGTGTGACCGTATATACAAATATATGTAGATGAGTAAGCTTTCTCAATCGATTTTTAGTCGGTTTTTTTTATGGGGGAGCTTCAAAAGTATCTAAATAATCAAATACACTTATACATATTTATTCCTACATGGATTTTATTGATCTTAAAATTTATATTTTCGCATATTCACTTAAAACATAAACTGTTCCAGTTTAACAAATTTATTCTATTACAATATTTTGCTGTTGTTTGTTCTCTTTTTCTCAGTTCAACTATTCGATAAGCATGAACATTTGTATATCATTTACAATTCGAAGTTTTTAAATATGTATATTTCCTAAACATCCACCTACTCCTGCTGGTTGTACACATACATACATATTTAAATGCATAAACATACAAATAGACCTGTTGACATACAAAATGCTAAAAGGAAAAAAAGTTCTGAAAATGGAAAAATAATAAACTGCACAATATTGGAAAAATAGCCACAAAGTAAACCACTTGTGAAACAAGTTGTTTCCACTTGAAATACACTCGAAGAACAAGAAGAGAAGAATCCTAGTTTTCGAATTTGTCTATGTTTTTAATACTGTGTAAATAATTGCATGTATACATACATGTAAATATATGTATATACGTATATATGTTCATACTTATATCCTCCCTTACCTGGCCAACTGTCATAAGCGACATTTTTACTTAGAAAAAGTGGCACTTTAGTCAGGGTCTGTCAATAGTAGTAAGTTTTTGTGGACAACAATGTCACGTGTTTTCGTGATAGCAGCAAATACAAAGTTATAAAATAAGAGTGAAGGCAAATGAACATTTCCTAACTAAAAAAAATTATTTATATATCGGTGATATTATATTGATTCTTTCGGTTTTACAGTTCTCAGAGAAACAGAACGTTTTATTTCTATAGCAAGAAAATATAACAATGTGTAATTTTTTTTAAAGCGAACTAATACTCAGGCCTTGTTAGGAAAGTAAAGATAGTAAAGAAAGCAGATGGTGCAATAAAAGTAATTAAGCTTAATTCGTTTCACCACTCTGCTATTTTTTTTAACATCATTGCGGCAGCGCCTATGGTGTTAAGTGGGCGCATTATTCTAAATTTTAAAGCCATTTTATTAGTTATAGTTAGAGTAACATTCCTTTATATTCTAAAGTACATCCTGCAGGATGGTCTATTGTACCTATAAAGATGGGTGGAGAAGCAAGGCTTTGCCACTAATCCAAACAAAACGAAATTAGTTCTCTTTTCGAGGAAGTACAAGATACATAATATTGAAACCCATTACTTTTAACAGCACGGATGCATTGCTACCATTGGTCTTAGCAGGCCAAGAGAAGGCAACATTCGCTGCAATTCGTCTTCGTTGCATTTCTTTGTGCAGCTGGAAGCTTGGATATAGAGGATTGACCAAACCTCCGATACGATACTTTATAAATCGAGAGTGGAACAGTGTAGAATGCTAAGGTATTTTAAATCTTTGTGGGAGTCATCTGATACAGGCAAAACGAACTAGGCTGCCACAATTATAGGTAGGATTCTTTTCATCTGCTGGTATCGCTAAGGATCAATCTCCGTTCATTTGCGAGGCCTTTGACCTCACAGATTAACCTAACCTAATGGAATGGCACTCCAGGTAAAAAAAGGGGTGTAGAACTCAAGTAGGTATGGTTTATGGAATTTTCTCAGAAGGATTAGGTCTTCGTATCGTAAAGCGACTTTCGGATGACTGCAATACTTACGAGGCAGAGGTCCTTGCTATTAACATAGTTGCGGATTGTCTGAAATCGTAATTAACAATAGCCATAATTAAAGCCTAAAGCGATAGTTAACTCAATTGGCCATATAAGGGACGTAATACACGCATATGTACATATAATATATATACATATAATATATATACAAAATAGCCACAATATTCCTCGTATACATAAGTATGAATGTACATACATATGTATTGTGTAAACCCGCAATGGTAAATAAACGTAACACATTTAAGTTGTTCGAATACATTACGACCATCACATGATAAAATAAGTGCAACAGCTATCACTTGAACTCATTCTAAAATAAAATTGTAAATTTCAATTTTAGTATAAATAAAATCATGAACATCAAGTGCACGTAGTATGGAATAGAATACACTTTCAAGTATCTTATTTAAAATGTAGTTGGAATCAGAATAAAAGAAAACATTTGATTTTAAAAGTTTACTTCAGCGTTACAAATTGAAGGCCTTAAAAACAACTTAGAAAGTTTTTAATATAATATTGACGTTAAGAGCTGCTTTTTCAAGCACTGTTTAAGCAAAGGAAACATCTTTGATTATAGCAAAGAGAACTAATAAAAATGCTGTTCACCTTAACATATTTCTTCGGATGGCAACACTAAGCGCTTGTAAATGTTAGCATTGCTAAAGGCTCAGTTAGAGGACTGTAATGTAATGTAACTGCAACAGTAGGAAACAGCTGATCGATATTGTTACATGCATATACATATTTCATTAAATTTTACATCGAGTGTAGCAATGTTTTTTGTTGTAATTCGTGTTTCCTTTTTGGTTTCTATATAATATAAAATATAAAGTTTTTTTCTGATATTTGATGTTTCCAAACGTAATGTTCCTTCGTGTGTATCGATGTTTGCTGTTTTTTCTGTCTTATTTTGCTGACAGCAGTCGTTGTGTGCGGTGATTTTGTTATTCTCGGAGAAAATAAAAAGAAGAAGTGGGAATACTCGTAATAACGAAAATTTGTGAAATTTTATACATTAACCAGCTGAGCCTGGCAACAGCATTGCGATTGTGACACTAAAGTATCACTTTTGACCCTTTTTTCGTGCCAATGACACTTTTTTTTACCCTTTTTTTAATTTATCCCTTTGTATCATTTCAACAAAATGTATGGCGTAGGGCAATCATATGCTCAAAAATTGGACGAAGTCTAGCATATCAGGTATCGGAAAAATGGCTGTTCGTCCAGTTTGCGTTATTCGGTTCGATGGTGTGGATCATTTTACTGTTTTGGTCGATACAAAAGCCAATAAATAGTGAAAATATTGCTAAAAATCTGACACCCTGTCTACATCTGTCTACAGACGGTCTGCACTATTCTTTCCCTGGCGTTCGTTCCAAATGGTTTTGTCACATGTAAATTAAAACTTACGGTTCTTTTGACCATATCCACTTAAAAAAAAAATTATTATCTTTATCTGATCATTTTTACAATCTTGTCAGTTACGGCCCTTTTCACAATGGACAATTAAAAGCTAACAGGGACTTTAACGGCAAGTTTTGTATGAAGAAATGTCAGTTAAAGTTCACGTTAAGTCTTAATCATACATTGTGAAACGGGACGTTAGACGGCTAACATTGCTTTATAAATTAAATTATGTATGTTAATTAATTTTATTTTAGTCTAACGTGTTTAATTAATTGTTAAAATTCGTATTTCTTTTTTTGTGAATTAAAATTATTGTTATTTTTTTTGTTTACAAAAAACTTGACCCTATTTTTACTATAAAATACGATGTTTTTTGATACTTTTTCGAAATTTTCAACGGCAACCCTGCCTGGCAAATGTTGTTTTACCCTCAGTTGAAAATTTTAGCTCCACAGCTCTTACAGTTCCAGAAATCATGCGTTACGAACAAACACACATTACGATTTTATATATCTTTGGTCTCAGGTAGAAAGGTCCTAACTCTAAATAATTTAACTTTACAGGAGAAGGTAAAAACATAATAGAAACTGTACAACTGCTTGTAAAAGCGTTACTTTTTACACTATTGCAATAAAGTTTTGTGACGAGGTGTATTTGTGTGAAATGTATTGAAGTCACTGAAAATGTCAAAATCGTAAAAAATACGAGTTAGGGCCTTCCTACTTGAGACCATCGATATATAGATATAAAAATTTAGCAGAATTAGTGTATATAAAATGTGATAGCTACAAAAATAAAACTAATAAAAACAGCATCATATGAAAAATTTACAAAATGATATAGAAACATTAATAGGAATACAACCATTTAATTTAATGTAGAAATGCCCAAACTCATTATTTTTTTCAAATCGAAATTTTTGGCATTTTTCGATGCATTAGACGTTCTTCTTTCGAAATATACAAAAAACTTGATTAAAAAAAAATGAGTTAGGGCCTTTCTATATTAAGATAACCAATTGTATATTTGTTTAAGCGCTCTTCAGGCTATTATACTTTGTATTAATACACAAGATAAAGACTCAGTTAGCCGAAAGTAACGTAACTGCAACGCTAGGAAACAGCTGATCGATATAAAATGTGATTAAAGTCTGTATACAAACCTGAACTGGATTGAACTGATCTTTCGTTTTTGGTTCCATCATGTGTATTAAAAAAGGAAACATTAGTAGAAGCATATGTTTCTTAACATTTTCCTTCGTCTGTGCGCACCATTATCGTATTTGAAATTAAAAAGCACAACAACTTCTAAGATGCTTGAGTACGTTTCTTCAAATATTTACTCAGTCCAATAATATGATTAGGGTTTACTCATCAACAAAATCGAAAGGTCATCCCAATTTAAAATGTTAAAAACTTGTCTTTAACTTCTTCAATAACCCTCAAAAGATAATAGTGGAACATTGGAGCAGGGGTATTAATAAAAACTCAATTATGTTCTTAACAATTATTGTCAAATAGAATGAAATCCTTTTTTCCCCCGTAAACAAAATCATAAAGCCAATAAGCAAATAACTATTTATGGCAAATACTAAATCTCCCATCTTCTTTAACTTTAAGGACCAAAAGCAAAATGCAGGAATCAAAAGTGTTATAGTCCTTAAGAATAATATAAAAGTTTATTGAAGAAAACAAGTAATGTTAATGGTCTTAAAACTAAAAAAAGTGCCATTATTTGTGAAATTACTTTATTTCCATTTAACACATGCGACCAACCTTGTTGCTATTTCATAAAAAACAACTTTTTTTTAGGGGAGGGAAGTGCACAATAATTTAAACAAAATTTATGATGGTCTTAAAGAACAAAAAAAAAAAAAAAGACAAAAATCCCCAACTTAAAAATAAATGGTGGAAAACAAATTTATATGACAATGTCAACTAAATGTGGGAAAGTAAAGAAGTAAACTACGAGTATAAATTTACAAGGAAAAAAGGACAGTTTTTTGTTCTACTTAAACGCAAATTAAAAATTATAGTCATCTTTGTTTATTTTATTTTACTTTTCATTTCATTTTTCAACTAAGTGTCCTAGAGAAAAATGTATCTTGGGTGTTTTCTTCTTCTGTGATTGTAGTTTTTTTTATTTGCTAACAGACAACTTTTTTTTTAGCAAGAAAGAAAAATATTAAAACTAAAAATGTTTTAAGGACCTTTTGTTTGTCATACTTTATTACTGTGGCTTCTAGCTGTCCTGCGTATGCCAAAAAAAAAAAAAAAAAAAATGGGACGACAGACATACAAGATGAAGTAAATAAGTTCTTACCCAAATGCAATATTTATTTCTCGATTTACAGTGAACTCACGAAAATTTGAATTAATCGTAATGGAAATTATACTTTGTAAACGCGAATTAAACCGGAGACTCGCATTAAAGTTCAATCAGATGTGCCATACCATAATACCATAACCATTGTCATAGCTACAAATATGTTTTTGCTTCACCTATTAGTATTGCCATAACCATAAACAGCTGTTTATGTTTTCATTGAACCTAAAGCTTAAATTAGACGTGCCATAACCATAGCTATGCAAACCAGTACCTGTATTCAGTAACTTTTTGCGAACCGAAAATCGTAATATTTATCGACATATTTATTCGCTTGCGATAACGATAATGTGATTCTGTAATTTCTTTCTTACGATAGTCTCCCGTTTTATCTTATTCGCCATTTAATTCAATATTATATGGTAGCTCTGTATAGAAAATGTGAAAATAAGCGAAAAGCACAAAGAATAATAAAGAAAAACTCAGCAAATTTGATTTTGGGAGTAAATTTTTTTTTTCTTCAACCGACACCGAATATCGTTAAAACTTATTACTGAATAGCAAAATCGATAAATTTTCGTTATATTTATTATAGCGATACGATTATCGTAATATAAGTTACTGAATCCAGGTACAGGCGTTCGAACCAAACTAATGGGCAACACTGTATTTGATTATAGGAGACTCGCCATAGCGATAACTATATGAACCAATTGAATTTTGGTTTTGGTTATAACTATGGTAATATGGTATGGCACGTCTAATTTAAGCTTATGTATCTTGCAGTGGGAAATTTGATATGTCAAATGTACAATACAGACGGTGGGAAAGCTGCTTTAGCATCATTGCATGAACAATATTTTAATTTTTTCAAATACTAGGTTGGATCACTAACTCAGTGTCTTTTTGAATTTCTCACCTCTTGATTGAAATGGCAACACTGCTCACGTCAAAGAGGAAACTGTCAGTTGACTCCTGTCATTCAGTTTGTGTTTGGCAGCCGTTGATAACAGACTACCTTGCCTTTTGAGAAGAAAATGGAAAAAAGTGAATTTCGTGTGCTCATTAAACATTATTTTTTCCTAAAAAAAAGCCGTCAATCAACTCAAGGAAAAGCTCGAAAAATACTACATGGGGACTGTGCACCATCGATTTCAATGGTAAAAAAGTGGTTGACTGACTTTCGTTGTGGTCGCACAAGCACAAATGACGCTGAACGTTGAAAAAATCCACGATATGGTGTTGGCCGGTCGAAGAGTAAAAGTGCCTGAGATTGTTGATGCCATAGGCATTTCATATGGCAGTGTGGTTTCGATTTTAAATGATCAGCTGGGTTTAAGAAACTTGTCTGCAAGATGGGTGCCGCGTTTGCTCTCAATTGACCATAAACGTAAACGTGTGACAACTTCAAAGGATTGTTTGGAGTTGTTTAACTGCAATCCGAATGCGTTTTTGCGGCGTTTTGTAACTGTGGATGAAACATGGATCTATTACTGTACTGCGGAGGCCAAGCAGCAGTCTAAACCTGCTCCGCAGAAAGCCAAGGTGAGGTTGTCGGCCAATAAGGTGATGTCAACAGTTTTTGGGATGCACGCGGGATAATCCTCATCGATTACCGTCAAAAGGGGGAAAAAATAAACAGACAAAATTATGCCAACTTACTAGACCGATTTAATGAGGATATAAAAAGAAAACGACTCTATATGGCCAAGAAAAAGTTCTTTTTCATCAAGATAATGCACGAGTGCGCACATGTGCAGTCTCAATGGCAAAACTCTATGAATTGAACTAAGAATTGGTACCCCATCCGCTATATTTTCCAGATTTAGCCCCTAGTGACTACTTCCTATTTCCAAACCTAAAGAAATGGCTCGGTGCAAAGGTATTGAGCTCCAACGATGAATTTATTGCCTATTTTAAGGACCTCGAAAAATCTTTTTTTTTTTGGAAGGGTTACAAAACTGTAGAAACGTTGGACTAAGTGTATTGAGTTAAAAGTTAGGTTGAAAAATAAATTTTTGTTTTGCAAAAAAAAACTGTGTCATTCAAAAAGTCACGGAATTATTGATCCGCCCTTGTATAAAATAAAATTTTTCTACAAAACTGCATCATTCGATTTTGGAAATTAAGTGATCGAAAATAGGACTTCTGACACCAACATCTCACTGTGGACGAACAAAAATATAGCTGCACTTGAAAAAACTCCAGACCCAAAGTCCTGCATCATCCATGATCCATCAGCTTATGCTCTAATGTCATAAGCACTTACTATTTCAGTCATTTTCCACAGTATTATGGATGGGGCGAGGACTTTGAAAGTTCTACTGAAGTGCGTTCGGGGCATAGTGTAATTGTAATCTTTCAGCTGCATAAAATCAGCTGCATAAATTTATATTTGAAAATAGCAACCCTCGTACGTCTGCAGACATTTTTTTCCAATTTATTTTGGTCCAAAAATAGACGAAAATCACCAATAACAACAAGAAATCCTTTTAAACAGCATAAATGTCATTGAAAGAAAAACGAGAAAAGGATACTAATTTCAAACTCAAGTTGAAGGTGTCAGATGTCAGTCACTTTAACTGCAGTTTAAACATTTATAACAATGACAGTAAACTTACAGATATTTTTTTAATGTTGCTGAGATGAGAGTATAAAAAAATTTTAATATTTTCAAGAGGCGAAAAAACGAAAAATAATACAATTTTGAAAAGGACATACAAAAAGAATTAGGATTTACATATTTCTAAAGGCTAAGTCCGAGTTTATTTATATGTTAGTGTTTGTTTCTTGGGTGTGCTAGATTTGAAAACAAAAGAGAGCTCAATATTAAATTGCGCACCTGCTTTTATTGCTTTACAATATAATAACTTGAAAAAAGGCCCGGGGGGGGTCGGGGTTGGTTTAGGAGTGAGATAATTCAACTTCCGTTTGTAAAATACTCAGATCGAAGCTTTCAAACAGCCAATTGAATAAGTTGTTAGAAGCAATTTTATTTTATATATTAAGTGTTATAATGTTGCATTGCCGAATTCATTTTAATACGCTATCAATCTTGCGGTCAAACTTTAAATCTTACCTACTCATTTGTATTATGAATTTCAATCAGAAAAATTTCACATTCATTTCATCCGTGTTGGCCTTTACTTACTTTACTTACTGCTCATAAAAATTTTCCAAATCTTACAAAATGCAAAAAGTTTGTTGTCAGCTGATTGGTGCAAATTGTTTATTGGTTATTGATATTCGCTATTTTCTTATTACGTTATAGAAAAAAAAAAAATAAATAAATATGCACATGCTATTTTTTTTTTGCTGTTTAAATAAATATAAATTGCGATTAACATAAATTGATATTAAAAACAAAATCAACAGATAAAGATTCCTGGAAAAACAAATTGCTATCATTTGTAGAAGCCATAATGCTGATTCACAGTGTTACAGTGATGACCCTGGACTCTATAACAACCAGCAAAGTTCGAATATTGATAAAGGCAACATTTGTAGCATTCAACAGGATAAATGAACTTAAGACCTAAAAAAATAAAACGAAAAAAAAAATAATTAAAAATTGATTTGGAAATAAGTTCATGAAGTGTTGGGAAGTACAGCCAACTTTGATAATGAATTTTTGAGCAGAAAATTGTGTATTCGAATTTTTAGAAATGTAAAGGGTGTTTTTTTAAAGAGGTATAAAATTTTAAGTTGGCAACACTTTTTAACTGGCGTCCATTTTGCCAGCTGTCCAGTGATTTATGTTTAGTTTGGTTTGGCATTTTAACATGAATAGACTTTCGCCTGAACAACGCTAAATTGTGCAAATTTATTTTGAACATTATGGTTCTATTCAAAATACGTATCGCACACCACGTCCATTTTACGTTCAATATAATCGACCATCAGATCAATTAATTCGATTAACTATGGAACGTTTTCGCTCCACGTTTACTTTAAATCAGTAACCCGAAAGCCATACCACAATTGTGGGGATGAAAATCGCATGCATGCTTATGCATTAAACACATTCACCACAGCAAGCTACCGACTACCAAATGTAAAGGATAGAATACACATGTTTATATGAGAATGATTCTTTTGAAGACAGCAAGGCAACAGGGCGACAGGTTGTTGCCTATGCTGATTTTGTCGTTGTAGTCCAATTACACTAATTTCTATTTCTTTGGCTACAATGAGAAAATTCAGTGTTGCCAGTACAATATAAAATGTTGAATGAATGATTTTGTGCAATTATTTCATATTATTTAACAGGAACAATATCCAAAAATTGATCTAAAGAATTAATTGATTTGTTTTTGTACTTTTACGTGAAATAAGTACATTTTAAAAGAGTAATAAATTTTTATAAATGCAAAATATATGAAAGTGTCAATTTTGAACTATGTATTTGTACTTGAATATGAGGAGCAGATGGTTCTGCTGCCGTCTCCAAAATAATTAAGTAGCCGGCTACGAGGCGGCAAATGCTGCTAGCGGCATTTGAAGTCGTGTGTTCGTGTAGAATGCTGTGAATGTGTTTAATGCGTAATTTAGCGGCAGCTAACAATATGGTTGTGTAGTCGTGTAGCCGTGAAAATAATCATTTTCGTATAACCACATGTATTCTATTTATGACAGGTTGCAGCCGGTAGCCTGCTGTCGTAAATGTGTTTAATGTATAAAACATGATTTTTACTCATGTTTTAAGTATACTTATGCTAAGTGCATATCTGACATTTCTTGTGTTGCCATTTTGTTGTATCATTTTTAAAATGCGTGCAACGCCTTTCACATTATGTTTTGTATATGGAAAACAATGCCACACTTTAAAATATATTGAAAATGACAAACGTAGCCACTGGTACAGTACACACTATTGCTATTTCACGCAATGTCAAAATGTGCACTTGGTTTTACAGACGTAAGCATTCCCCATACCAAGCTACAGATGTTTATATGAGAACGATTACTTTGACGGCTGCAAGGCAACACGGCGGCAGGTTGTTGTCCATGCTAATTTTGTCGCTACAGTCCAATTAAATTAGAGTCTTATACAAAAAAACTTAATAAAGCTTTGCCAAGCAATGTTAAGTAAAGTTGTATTCTAAAAAAATTATTGTATAAAAATTCTTAAGTAGGCACCCACGTTTGTTAAGACTACTTTAAGTTGATATTTCCAAAATGTGTGTTTTGTACCTCAAATATTTTTATTAGTATATCACATACTGATTCATGTTACATCTGAAAATGAAGCTAGAAGTGCCTGCTCTTATCTTAAATTTATTATTTCTGTCATGTAATGGGTAGCATCACTGCTTCGAAATACATAGCAAAATCCATAAAAAAATATTAAAATAAATAAAATTATACAAAAATGTTTTAGTGATGTACATACAATCAAAACAAATCGAAAAAGCTGGATATTCAAATACTCGTTTCATTAGAATAAAACAAATTGTGATCATTTTTCACATTTTTTTACTTTTACTTCATGGTTGTGTTTATCTGTTTTCCTATTAAGTTAGAAGGTCATATTGTTTAAATTAGGTTGCTTTACTTCAAGATAATAAAAATTTATTTAATAAAATAAAAAAAATATTTGAATACCCGAATGAAATTGTATTCAATTTTGTACATCATAAGCTGTGAAGTGGTTGTTGAACACGGTGGTGTTACCAGTATTTATTATTAAATCACAAAATATTTAAAGTTGTCTTTTGCATATGATTTTTTAATAAAGCTATGTTAGCCTTAAAGTGCTTATCAACTACTATGAACTTTAAAGCTAAAGTAAAATATTTTTTTGCATAAGGGGGTTAGTTTCTATTTTTGTTGGCGACAGTGAGCAAATACAGTGTTACCAGTATAATACAAAATGTTAAATGAATAATATCAAATTATTTAATATAATATAATAGAAATAATATCCCGAAATTCATGTAAAGAAATAAATTAAATGATTAATTTTTATACTTTTACGTGATATAAGTACATTTTATAAGAGTCATTTTATTTATATAAATGTGGAATTTCAACATCAGCGGCTGGTGCCGTCTCCAAAATAGTTAAGTAGTTGGCTACAAGGCGGACAAATGTAGCTAGCGGCATTTCAAGTGGTGTATTGTAGCCTGCTGTGGCCACTGTGTATTTAATGCATTAACGTTCTCATCGTAAAGTTTTCATTTACCGGAGCTGCCCTATTTTGTGGCTGTTGCCCCTTGAGGCTGTGTAAAGGAAGTTTCAAGTAAATTTAACTATCCGTTTAGAAACTGCATATGTATTTACTTCCATTTTTTTTCATCTTTCAATTTCACCACCGTGCGCGTCTTCAAATTAAGTACTTGGCAAGTAGTGCCCTTAATTATGAAAGTGGTCTAAGTCGTATGCATTTTTGCATCGAAATATTAAATTAATTTTAAAAAGGCTTCAGTAAATCGAGACTAGTGCAACTTTAAATGAAAATCTTGCATAATATAAAAATATATTTAGATTTGTTCAAATGTAATCTACTAAATATCTTTACCAAAAAAATATATACGACTTATACCACTTTCATTATTAAGGGAATATACATATGTGGCGCGCAAAATAGAAAGGGCCCTAAGGGTAAAAACCGGAGAGCCATTTTAAAGATTTAAATACGTGTATCTTTGGTGTACCATCACATCATAAAACGCGCATATCTCTGGGAGGGAACAGTTTTGGGACATGCGATCGGTCTCATTCGATGCTCAGATGTTGTCCACATCAAAAAAAAAAGTGAAAATTGATTTTTTTACCCTTAGGTCCCTTTCTCTATGCGCTGTCACATATATAAAAATCAATAAATGAGAGATGAAATTAAATGAAAAATTAAGCGACTAACTTCGGCGTCCTTGCGCATTGTCGTAAACGCTTCAAAACAGCGCATTTGGAAAGCATGAAAACTTTTGCTGACTGCTTTCAGAAACCCAATAAATTTTTGCTGGGTATATACATACTATAGCATTGCACAGATACATCTGTTTGCACAAGTTTTGCCTGTTTTTTGGTTCTGGTATGAACAAATATGTTATTTATCGTTTTCTGTTACTAGTTGTAAATGTTGATTTTTAAGCAATTATTGTATGGTTGGGCAATGAGCAAATGAAAACAACACATTTATTTTTTTTTGTTTTTCTAAGGCAAATAAGATACATAAAACTGCTTTTACCATAAGTGCCTTATGATGTGTTGAGAAAAAATGTAATTGGCTGATGAATGAATGAATGAAAGCAAAATTGCACATACATATGTAAGTAAATGATACATGTACATGAAACACATGCATTTGTAATTACTCTCAGAGCAAAATTGTCTCTTTCTCTCTCTATACTTTGGCTGCGCCACAAAATAACATAACGAACGTCCGCACATACATCTGCACATCATGTATTTGTTTCAATTGTGGTTTTTTCATATATTTGTATTACAATATGTATTTTTTGAGCAAAAACAGATCAAACAGTTGCTCAACAGCAATACAATAATCAATTGTTATTTGTTTTCAATTGTATTTTAATTTGGAAAAGCACGCACACACAATAAATCTTATACTAGTTCTGTCGCTCACACTACAATTATATGGTACATACCATGGTATATTTGGTTTGGCTATACAAACGAGTATACAAATGCAACCCTTTAATACATACATACATACACGCATACATACATACATACCTTCACGACAAGCCCATCTTGTTTGAGGAAAACCGTATTGTTTTTTAAAATAACATCTTTGTTGGGGATAACTGGGATAGCTGGGATAGCTGGGATAAAATGGATAATGAGGAACAGGAGCAGGAGGAGGAATTGCAGTTGTAGTTCGTCTAGTGGTCGGAAACGGTGAATCGGTGACGGGTAAATCGTTACGTATTGTTGTAGTAGATGGAGCTCTTGTAGTTGTAGTAGTGGTAGTTGTTGGTTCGGGAGTTGTAGTAACTGGCTCACTAGTTGTTGTTGTTGCTTCTGAAGTGGTAGTTGCAGCTGCTTCTGTGGTTGTAGTTCTTGCCTCTGTAGTTGTAGTTACTGCTTCTTCTTTAGTAGTAGTAGTAGTTTCGGCCTCAGTGGTTGTAGTGATATCTTCTGGAATTAAAGTTGTTGTTTGTATATCTGTAGTTGTAGTTATCGGTTCGATAGTTGTTGGTTCCGCAGTGGTCGTGGGTATCTCTAAATCAGGTGGCGGCATATCTTGTGTTACCACTGCCACTACCAATAGACTTATTGTCAACAAATATTTAAACTAGAAAAAAATATAACTTCTAATAATTTATTTGTATATTATTTTTAAATTTTTACTAAATTACCATGTTTAAAAAAATTTAATGTTTTTAGCAGGAATTTAATTTGTTGTCTTTATTTTTTTGGCCTGTAGAGTTTTCTGTTGTGTTTTCTTTAACACGTTTCGTATTCGACTAAAAGCATTTTCATTTGTTTATGTCTATCTAAGTGCACTAGCGGCCTTTTCGTATTCGTATTGTGTGTGAGTGTGTATTTTTTTTTGCCTATAATATATTCGAAGAATTACAAGTAAATAAATAGGAATAATAAAGCAGATCAGTTTATTTACTTGAAAGAGAAACTGGGAGAACTTAATGCTACTGCCGCTTAAACAAGTTTTACACTTTTAATACGATTATTGTATGGAGTTCATTTTTGAATAATTTCTTAAACAATGTCTTAATCGAGAAAAGTTTGAGGAGATATATACATATGTAGGTCTAAGTTTTAAACGATGCAGATCAAGAAAAACGGAACATTATGTTGAGTTTTAAGAAATCTCGAAAACATGTTCGAAACTTCAAAGATAAAAAAGTATATTTGTGTATCTATGCCTTGTGCATAATATGATACTTGTAAAAGGTGTAATCAAAAACTTTAAACTTTAAAAAATTTCAAGGAAAAAGTCATAGTCATAAATCGAGTTTATATATGTATATGTATGTATGTATGTATTTATTTTTTATGAACTCACATTTTTCCCCATTTTCCCCTTTTTAATACTTGTACTATTTTCTATTTGTTGTTAAATATATTTCAATCATATATAATTTACTGATAATTTCTTGGCGTTTTCATAAAACTTTTTAATAACAGAATGTTATTATGGGTGTTTTATAATACGAGTAGTGATCTCTATGATGGTATTTACGAAAACCTGCTTTCCAATATGTCATTTAACAATTAAACAACTTGTTACGAAATGTTTAAAACATTAACAATTATAAATTACTGCTGATAACCTTTTCTAGATCATTTTTAATGATCATTCCTCATGGCCTAAGGCACATATATGCATACATACATGTGCACATATACATACATGAAAACATTTAAAGGAATGAAAACATCAATGGAAAATATTTTTTTATGCTTTTAAGATCACTTCTATAACTATTTCTAGAAAATCGGAATATAAGGTAAACAAAACAAAAAAAAAAAAAAAACGGAAAATATAAAATGTTTGTTAAAAAGTTAATTTTTATCTGTATTTCTTGACTATAGGATTGTAATAAAATTAGTAAAGTGCGACTTTGACTCACACACGAAGGGTTCCGTACGTACACAACATGTTACATATCGTTGGTCTCAAGTAAAAAGGCTCTAACTCTAATAATTGTTACTTTACAGAAGAAGGTAAAAAAATAATAATGAATCGGCCCTTAAAATTTAACCATCTTTGTATATCTGGGCATATATTGAGTTGCGATAATATGATTTATATTATACATAATTTGTTTTTTACATTAGTGATTAATGACAATGCGTTGAATACAAATTTACCTACGTTTTGTTCTAGACGTGAACATTTTGATTATGTAAAGTGGTTAAATTTTAAGGACCGATTTTGACCACCCTATAGAAACTGCAATATTCAATATGTAACTTTTTTTGTACAACTGCTTGTAAAATCGTTATTTTTTATAATATTGCAATTAATTTTTGTGACGATGTGCATTGAAATGAAATATACGAATTAGGGCCTTTCTACCTGAGACCATCGATTTGTAATACTATAGGAACTTCATTCTATATGATCGAATATGTAGACGTTTTTTTTAAAATTTGTTTGGCGTTAATTTAAGCTTAAGTGTCTTTTTCGTTGAGCCAATTTTTTTTTCACTTTAGAAATTTTTTTTAGTTTTAATGCTTTTTTTAGTTTTGGCGATTTTTTTGGTTTTAGGTAATTTTTTCGGTTGTTTTTGTTGTTGTTGTTGTAGCGATTTTTTTTTTTTGTGTTGGTGCTTCTCTTCGTTTTGGCGATATTGTCGGTTTTGGGCGATTTTTGCGGTTGTTTTTTAGTTCTAGCTTTTTTAGTTTCGAAATTTTCTTTCGATTTTTGGCAATTTTTTAGTTTATTTTTACTTTTGGTGAGTTGTTTGCATCTTAGCGATTTATTTTATTTTATTTATTTTTTGCTGATGTCTTTCTTTTAAGCGCTTTTTTATTTTGTCGATTGTTTTTTAAATTTTTGAATTTCAGAGCTATTGAAAATTTCAAGAGTTTACCTCTTACGGTTTGCAAGATACAGACAGCAAGGTGTCAAAATTATATTAACTGATGGAATACTAACTTTTAAAATTTCAAGTGTCTAAACATAATTTTATGTATGTTGCATTAGGATGTCGACATGTTTCGTTGCTCTCCTTAAAACACCCTTTCAATGTCTATCCATGTGGGCGGAGATCAGTTGTTAAGATAAGCTATTTAACAAAAATTTTTTCGGGTAATGGAACACGAGAATTTTTAGTTCGTGGATTTCTACGCAATTAATAATTTACCGTCGGTATATTAATTCCAGAAAAAGGTCAACCAAAAAAATTTTTTTTGCTCAGAAATTTTTGTTTTGTTTTAAATAATAAATAAATAAGGCTTATACTTTATAAATGTAAAATCATTTTTAATTTTGGAAATTTCTTGACCGAAATATGGCACTTTTAAAAGAAATATTTTATTTGTTGATCCTTTTTTTTAGCGATTATGTATTTAAAGTAATTTGTATTATTTTTCTTTTTTTATAATTTGCAAAATTTTCTGCTTACATTACTGCTTACGCATTAGAATAAAAAAAGGAGAAAGGAGTTCTAATAAAGAAAAATTGTTTGCGTCTGCTTCCATTTATACCTTAATGTTGCATACGTCGCATAAAATCAATATTTATTAACTTTTCTCAGCAGTAAATAAGCATTTGTTATTGTTTATTTGTTAAAGTTCAATCAATATTAGCAAATTTACTGCGTTTAGTTCTCTTGGGGAAAAAATGTCGAGCCCGCCTTGTCGCGTCCGCATTTGTACTTTAATCATTTAAAAAAAATTAAAACAAAATTTTCATATTTCATAAATCTACGCACAAACGATCATCTTTCATCTTCATTTCCACATTTACAAAAAAAATTTTTTTTATAAAATTTAGCTGAATTATGTATATTTCTATAAGTGCACAGAAATAACTTCTATTTTTGTCGCGTCCGTTTCTCGCTGACATTTGCTTATATCTTTTTACTATATTATTGATATCGTCAAAAAAATTTTCTTAAATATACTACTACTGCATTGCTTTAAAACACTTAAGATATATATTGGATCTTTCCATTCCTTTCTTGTTTTTCGCTAAAATAAAAGTGTACGAATGTCGCGACCGTCGCCTGGGAATTGACCATATGTTTTTTTTCTAGAAAAGGTGCAACATGTTCTTAATTTTTTTAAGAAAAGTTTAACACTAGGAACACTAAGTTCCTTTAAAGCAAAAAGTTACGCTTGGAAGATATCATACAATAATTTCTAATAAACTCTCTATTTCAAAAAACCATTTTATTGCGAATTTTCATTTAAAAGTGCAAGAAATGTAGCATATTTTTTCTAGAAAAGGAAATGCCATTACATAAATTACAGAAGGCCCAACCAAATATATGATTCCAGTAAAATCACCAGAAAAAACTAACAATCCATTCGATTACAGAATATTTTTAAACTTTCTAACTTTCAAGCAATTTAAAACTTCTTCGTGAATAAATTCCTTCAAATCTCTGATTCTACATGCGTTCGTTAAAAAGTACGAAAATATATCAAAAAATATAAACATTTGTTTCACTTTTCCTTTGACAAAAAAAAAAAAAAAAAAAAAAAACTGAAACCCTCACTATACCAAAATAGTCGAAACTGATAAGTGTGAATTTGAAATTAATTTGCATACGAGTATTAAATAACATTTGTGTTGTGAAATTCAAACAGTATGTACGAGTATTTGACAGAAGCCAAGACATTGTTATTGCATTTATTTTATTATTCATCCATTGATGCGATTTTCAGGGTCCATTTGCCATTTATGTATGTTCAGTTTCATATCGTTCAATTGAAATCGAATAACAGTGAGAACTTTTGTTTATATCCCTTTTGTAAAACTGAATCATTTGACCACAATGATGTATTATTAGTTTTTTTTTTCAACGATAAATATTAATTTTGTTATCAAACCTAATGAATGTGCAATTCTACAAAGAATATTTTGCAGAGATAAATATGATTTTTTTTTTTGCTTTTGCTTTTGTGTATTATGAAAAATTTAATTGTTGATGACAATAATTTGTTTTAGTAATTTATATTTAAAATTTTAAATTTAATAGAAAAAAACTTATGCATATTTGTATTAATTTTCATAGTGATTCATTTGCATTTAGTGAATTTGTGTGGCTTTGTGCTTTGAGCTTTGTTATTTTTTTTTAATTTAATGTAAAATTATTTGCCGTTTTTTTATTTAATTTTTATATTTCTCTGTTAACACTTAAGACATGTTCAGTCAGACTTGTCAAATATTTGTCGAATTGACTAGAATATTCAAATAAAAGCATCATTTCAGCCTAAACAAATATTTTAAAAATTGCTTAAATGTGCTAAAAGAACAACGTTTGTACAATATATTTTCTTAATTTAGTCACGGTTCACACGATGAAATTTTTCTTTAAAAAAGGGCGAGTTTGTTATTGTTGCACTTGGAAATAATTTTTTGTGTCCTAATTCGTAGTAGACTGAATTAATTTTTATTTTTTTGAGAAGTTAAAATAAATTCAGTAAAGGTGCGACTTTGAACACACAGCACATGAATAGTTTCATAAGGCGCTTGTTTGTTTTTAGCCGATTTTATTAGTATTGGCGCTTTTTTAGTTTCAACTTTTTTTAGTTTGTGTTTTTACGTTTTGGTGATGGTTGTTTTGTTTTGTTTTACAATACTTATTTTTCCAATACTTATTTTTAGTTTCAGCGAGTTTTAGTTTGACGATTTCTTCGATTTTTGGCGACTTTATTTTATTTTTGCTGATTTCCTTTTGGGTTTTTGACGAGTTTTCCAATACTAATTAAAGCTTTTTTAAGTTTTGCGCATTGGCGTTTGGCTAGTTTTGGCGACTTTTTTCCATTTTTGGCGACTTTTATTTAGATTTTTGGCGATTTTTTAAATTTTTGGTTTTTTTGTTGTTTTACAATACTTGTGTTAAGTTTTAGCGATTTTTTTTTTTTGCTCTGACGCTTGTTTTCGTTTAGACGACTTTTTCGGTTTTTGGCGATTTTTCTATTTTTTTGGTGACCTGTTTACTTTTGGTGATTTTTTTTGCATTTTGCTATTTAGTTTAATTTAATTTCTAATTTTGGTAATTTTTTTGGATTTTTTTTTAATTTTAGAAATTTTTAGTTTTAGTGTTTTTAAAAATTTCAAGAGTTTGCCTCGTACGGTTTGCAAGACACAGCAAGTTATCAAAATTACATTAATTGATAGAATACCTTTTAATTTTGATTTTGAAATTTAAGTGTCAAATTGGTGTAGTCTGCATAAAAATACATTTACTTTAAAAATTTCAAGTGTCTATATATAATTGTCTGTATGTATAATACATTAAAACTTCAAAATCTTTCGTTGCTTGCTTTAGAATACCCTTTAATTTTTAACGTTCATATATTTGTTGTTTAATATATTTTGTGAAAATTTCAGGTCCATAGGTCCTACGGTTCTCGAGAAAACTGCCTGTGACAGACAGACAGCGTAGCGAAAACAATAGGGTTCCTTTTGACCTTTGGTGTACGGAAAGCTAAAAATATTTCGTAGTTGCAAATCTATCTATTGTGCAAGCATTTATTTCGTCACGAAATTTCGTGTACCGTTTTTGTTTCCTGTGTAAATTTTTAATACTTTAGCGTGTTGTAGATAAGAAATATAAACGAATTTGTGTGCAATGAAATAATGTCTCTACAAAATGCTGCTGCACACTAATTTTTTCTTGCGGAAGTAAGTGCAAAATTCTATATGTGAAAAATATTAACTATATAAAAATATGGGCGATTTTGAATGCCTGAAATTCCTATCTCTATTCATAAGTTACTTTTTTTAACTCTGTAAGGTCCATTATTACAACCTAAAGATGAAGTTCCTGATAGTTAACCTTAACATTAGCTAACGTGAACGATAAAGTGACCATTAATGTTTTTCATTATTACAACTGTCCGATAAAATAAATAATACAAATGATGTATTCTGGCAACACTGGTGTATATACCGGGTACTTTGACAGTTAAAATTGTAACTTTGAAAGTTACCATGAGGATGAACCTGATGTTACCTTATCAGTCTCTTTTAAATTAATGTTTACTTATAATAATCAAAATATATTTACCTGTCAGATAACATCCTAAAATTAACTATTTGTAAGTTGTAATAATGGCCCTAAGTGTTACTTCTCCTTAAAAATGCCCAAAAGTATGCAAAGAAATCCATAAAGAATTTCTCTAACTCGAAAACCAAAATTTTTGTCCCACATATTTTTCCAAAAAAAAATCCCATCCCTGTACGGGGATGAATGTCTATTAATCTGGCTACAATGGCGAAAAACTAACACAAATTGCTTTCGTGAGTGTGTGCATGTGCGTCTGTGAGATAAACATTTAAGCATAGCACACTTTCAGGGAGACATAAAGACTATTAATAGAGTTGCCATATCTAATTAAAATAGGATCGTTTGGTGGTAATTAGTTGACACTTGTGTTTTTTCTTTAGTATAAACATTTGTGTACATTAGGGGTAATTGTAATTTTTCTCAAAAATTTCAGGCACCAATTGTTTTTTTTTTAACACTCAAAGCACGGACTATTTTACATGATCTTAAATTATTTCGAAGCCTTCTTAATGCAATATTGAATATTCATAATTTTATACCGTGTTTTTTATTTCTTTTTTGTTTTAAATAAACATATTATTAATTTTTCTTAATCAAAAAGAAAAAAACTACATCACGGTTGGTGTGTGAACTTTTTTGACCTTAGCGAAAAAATAAATATACGTTCCCTTATAATTTTTTTTTTGCTCTATCGACTGTGATTTGCCAATTTTGCCTTATTCATAAAAATATTTCAGGTTTATTAAGCGCTTATTTGACATATTTCTATGGGAAATTAGTCAAATAAAACTGTAATAAACCTAAAATATTTTTTATGAATTAGACCTCTAGTGTACATGTTGGTTTGTAAGTACAAAACAAAAACCAAACATAGAAAATTGCATGATATAAATATAGAAGGTACTTCCATTCTCTCTTTGTTTTTAAAAATAAGTATTTTTGAAGTTTGTTTTTTGAGAGAAATATAGAAAAATGTTCCCATATAGTAAAAAATTTAAGTCTTCTCCTAGAAATTTTTTTTACAAAAATGTGTAATTATCTTAACAAAAATTTGGGAAAAAATAAAGTTATATACATAACTACATATCTGTGAAGTTTAAAAAGTGATTATGTCATAACTTATCTCATATTTTTAAGTTTTCAGCTTAATACAAATCTTTTAACTATATTTTCATCTAAATTTGGCGCTGAGAAACCAAATTGATTGATGATTTTCAATTTTCATTAAGTTTAACAAATAGTAATTGATATTGCATTCAGTTTAATTTACATAATATGTTTCTTGTTGATTGTAACATCCCTTTCTAAAAATAATTGGTGTAATAATCGGTCAGATCATTTAGCAAGTCTATTTCACAGATCTTATAGGCTCTTGGCCACTGTTGGCGGACACCAGGAAATGCAGGGAATTTAAAATATGCTGCACTCTTATTTTTTTGCTTATGCCCTAATTAAGTAACTACGAAGATTTATGACTTTTTTTGTTTTAAAATAATTTTCTTGTTTTTGAATTTTCTAAATTATTTTCTTCAAAATGGTTGTTGTCTTTGATAATGAAAAATTAAAATATTATTACCATGTTTTTAAAACATAACAATAAAATTGAAATTATTATACAAAAGTTTGAAAAATAAATGAAAAAATATGTGTTGGATATAATGTTTGAAACAAAATCATAAAGCAAATACACGAACCTTCTAGCATACACAATAACTAATAATTGTTTTAAAGATTCTGCTTCTTTTTTTTCGTCCAGAGACAAGATGATACAACCGTCGAACACAATTTGGACATTAATTGTTTAATTTATATATTCCGTATTTTATAAAAACAATTTTGAAATAATTTTTGAATAAAATTTTCAAAAAAAGAGGAATTAGAGGGGGAAATATTAAATTAATACGGTAGCACGATTTTACCGGAAATTTCACAATACTTACTCAGATGGTGAATGTCCCAGAAAAATTGAGAGAATGGAAGTACCTTCTATATTTATATCATGGAAAATTGTTTCTTTTCAAGAAAATTTAAAACGCTTTTTTTTAACTGACTTCAAAAAAAAAAAACAATTTTTTAAATTGTTACTTCATAATTTGGTACATATTGGACTGATTGTAAATATTATTTTTTTGTCTAATAGGGTATAGATTCCAATTGGACCCATTGTAAAAAAGTAGGCGGCGACATGCCGATTCATTTTTTTATTTAATTTTATGATATTCTAATTATTTTATTGTTGCGAAACCTAGCAAACACCTATGGTTATTGTAATTCAGTAACCCGCAAGCCATAGCACAATTGTGCGGATGAAAATCACACACATGCTTATGCTCTTTCATTTAGTCGTCACTGAGCAAGCGACGAATCAAGTTGTGCACGCATGTATTAATTTTTTCCTGGTTTTTTGTTTAGTTTCTTTAAGCACACGGAACGAAATTAAAGTTCAAATTTAATAAATTTCTACAGACAAAAAATTGATAATATAATTATGGAAGCTGGGAAATATTTCGTGATTAAAAATGCTTTAGGCAATATGCAATGCATTTTATGTTATGGAATATTTAAAAATAATAGGGAAAATAGTTTAAAAATGCATTTTAATAGTATCAACAGAGCTGTGAATAAATTTAATTTTGAATTTATACACTAAATTGTTGAATGATTATTAAATTTTTACTTTTTATTTAAGTTTTTAGTAAATTGCTTATTAAAAAAAAATCAAACAACTAATAACCACATGTATTTTATATTACAAAACTTTTCTTCAAGTGCAAGTTTATTTTACTCTCATTTTTCTCACCAACACAAACATATTTTATTTTGCGGGACACTGTTGTAATTACACAGTTTTAAAGTTGAAAAAATGAGCGGAGTTGCGCCCATTAAAATTTATTATAACATTTCACGCGGTTCTACTGAACTGGTTTTTACGAAACTTTCCTTGAATTCTAAAATAGACAAAAGCATCCATTTAAAAAAATAGCAGTAGTCACGCGGATTAAAATTTAATATTTTATTTTAAGTGGTTCTACTTAACATACACCATGAGCTCTAAAAAACACACTATCTTGCATTTAAAAAATGGACAGAGGCACTCCCATTAAAACTTAATTTGGTTTTCACGTACTTCTTATCCAACAGATTTTCAATTTTTTTTTTTTTTTGAAAGATTTTATTTCCAGTTTGGTCCCATACATTATTTTCGAAAATGTTCTATCAGATCTTTGCATTGAAACCGGTTCTTTTAGGCAGAATTATTTCATGAAAAATTCATGTTAATTTATAAATATGTAAATGTATTTTGACAAGATATCACGTAAAAAATGGGAATACTGAGATTAAACTTTCAACGAATATTTGAAAGTTGCTAAGCGGTCTAGATACTATCAAAATACTTATCAATCATTACGGTATTATATGGCAAAATGAAATTGTATGTGTTACACCAACGATGATTATTAAAAAATCCAAAAATTTTAATTTTTGTCATGCTCGATGTCACAGTTTGATGTGTTTCTTGTAGATAAGATTTGAAGGCGTGCGGTTCTTAGAAAGCATGCATGAAAAGAATGAAATTAGAATTAATGTATATATTTTTTTAACTATTTTTTCATCCACAAACGTTCCTTTCTTTCATTATTTTTATTTTTTTTATCAAACACGCTGCCATTATTTGCTAATAAATTTTTTCTTTGAATATTGACAAAATCTAACTCAAAATCAATTTTTCGGTATTGACATTCGCATGATGTGGACAGCACAAAATCAAACATGAAATGAATGCTTGACGGGTTATTCAGCATGTGTACAGTAAAACATGAATTCAGTACCAGTGATGCCAACTTTTTTGGCTCTAAAAGCACATCAGAATTTAAAAAAGCATTAAACAGCGTAATTTTAAGATCTAAAAAGCGTAACGTGAAAAACGAGTGCAATTTAACAATGTTTTCTAAGCTATTCTCTATTTAGGCAATATTATCAACATCTTTAATGAAATATATATGACGAAAAAGGTATGATTTACACAGAAAAAATAAATACACCAAGTTTTTTATTAAAGTAATTTTAAAAATACACAAATTTCTTAAAAGCTCTACTTAGTGCTTTTTGTTAGTTTGGCACTAACGCTCAAAAATTGGCGTTTTTAGTCTTCAAAAAGCACTAAAAATAGTGCCAAAAGCACCAAGTTGGCATCGCTGTTCAGTACAATAAAACATGAATTGGGTAACAGCGTTGTCAACTTGGTGCGTTTCGCACCATTTTGGGTGCTTTTTGAAATTTTTTGTGCGAAAAATTCCTTAGTTGGTGCGTGGTGCGCTTTTTTTAAATTTCGGTGCGTTTTTTAATTTTTGGTGGCACCAACGCAAATTTAACACAACAATGGGTTAAAACCGGAAAATTCTTGTTGTGAAACTTACCAACTTCCTGATAGTGTTAATTACCATATTAATACTAATGATGTTTACGAAATATCACAATTTGAAATGAAATCCGTTTTATGGCCCAATGATAACAATAATGATGAAAATATTAGCTTTATTTATTTGGAATAATTAATTTTTGTTCTCTTTTTAAAAAGTTTTAAACCGAATTTATAAAATTAATATACAAAAATATATCGTCTTGTACAAATGAATGCAAAGATATGTATGTGCCCTTAAAAGTTGCATAAGTCTTATATTTCTTTGGTCGAGATACAGAGAGCTGCGTCGTGACGGCTCGGAGCCGGCTGAGCCGAGCCGCCGATATTTTTAGGCAGCCGCGCCGCCGCCGAACATTTTTTGGCTTACTTCGCCTGAAAATTAGCCGCCGATTATCGATGCCATCATTTTTTTTTTAAATTTATTTTTCATGTGCTGCCAGAATAATAATTTTATCAAATTTTTGGATGATTTTTTGGTCCACATGTGATTTTTTTCTCGTATGATGGTTTTCAATTATTAATATTATGAGTTTTACTTTATGTATACATACATACATAAATACAACTTGCATTGTGTATGCATGTACATATAGTTATATATAAACAAACCAAGTTTCGTGCCGTCTTTTTATTTATTGGTTTTATTCACTTTACTTGTGTTATTGTACAAAGTTGTCAACACATTACCAATATAATATTTATATAATATAATATAATATAATATTACACACCAGCAATTTCATTGTACAATATTAATTATTACGTAAAGATATTGAAAATGTGTGGGTCAAAACTTAAGGGGTAGTATGAATATAAAAAGAATTTGTTTCTACTTAAAAAGTTTCGACCTGGTCCACTTAGTGGATAGTATGAATATAAAAAGAATTTGATTTTACTTAAAAGTTTCGGCCTTGCCTACGATGTTTACAAGAAAGTTTCTATCGCTTACTTATATTGAAAACAAAAAAAAAATAAGAAAATTATTGTTTCTTTTCAATATAAGTAAGCCATAAAAACATTCTTGTCGACATCGTGGGCCAGGCTCTTTGTTCTAAAACCTAAAATTTTAAGTTTTATATTCAATTGTTTCCAGAATTTTGCGTTTAAAACAAATTTTTAAGTAAACCGCAAATATTTTTTGATCCATAATTTAAGGTATTGCTTATAGAACCATCAAATTTTTTTTGTAACTGGTGGTTATCCCAGTTCATTAGTAGACCTTCAATTATTACAATTTGTTCACTTTGTTTTTCGCAGGGGTTTTCTATTTATTGTTTATATTAGCGTAATTCTAACTTGAGAGTTTTTAGATATTTTTTAATCATATAAAGGGTGTCCCAACAAGAACGCAAGATTTAAATTTTAAATAAAACAGATATTTAAAAAAAATCGTGAAGTTTTATTATGTCGTAAAGTATACAAAATGAGGTTATGTGTGGAAAAACAAATAGGGCAGATGGCCGCCGCGGCTTTGCTGGCACACACGCGATCTTTTAATGAAATTTTCAATGGCCGTTTTGCATAAATGCTGCGGTATTTCATTAATGCAGCGTCCAATTTCCTCTTTTAAGTCTTGATTCGTCGTCGGCTTATTCGCGTAAACCATCAACTTCAAAAAACCACAAAGAAAAAAGTCTAATGGTGTTAAATCGCACGATCTAGGCGGCCAATTTTGGTCTCCAAAACGCGAAATAACACGACCGGGAAATGACTGATGTAGCAATTGAATTGTTTCTCTGGCTGTATGACATGTGGCGCCGTCTTGTTGAAACCACATGCCCTCCACATTCATTTCTTCAATTCTAGGCACGAAAAAACTGGTTATCATTTCACGATACCGAACACCATTGACTGTTTGCACTTGACCTGCGTTTGAGCGACATCATCACGTACAGCTGCGACATTTTCGGTCGATCGATCTGGTCGAAGGCGCGTTGTTGTCTTTACATGACTAACAGAACCAGTTTCGGCAAATTTATCCATTAATCTCTTTACAGTTGATTCTTTTGGAGCATTATTGTGACCCCAAATCGATCGCAAATTTGCGAACTGTAACCGCAAAGCTTTCACCATTTTGGTAAAACAATTTCACAATGAGAATGCGTTGTTCATTCGTGTAGCGCTCCATTTTTACTAACCTCGTACCTTCTACTAGCATAACAATTGTTCAAATGTCAAACAATGACCCTTCCAATGGCGCCAAATTTAAATCTTGCGTTCTTGTTGGGACACCCTTTATATATAACTTTTCAAAAATATAATTGAATATTTACTGATGAGCTGGCAGAAGTGTGTCAAAGAAATTGTATAAAATTAAAAAATAAAACTCATGTATTTTGTATATGAAAAAGTTAAAATTTTCTTATTTTTTTATATGTGAATAGGACCATAGACAATGGATGGTTTCAAAATTAAACTTTGCTTAATTTTTAATGATATTTGAATAAGATTATAGAAGCTGACATTTTTAACATTTAACATTTTTAACTTATGCCATTATTTTGTCACTACATACTATATACATACGTTGTATATAAGTTGTACAATATTGAAGAAAAAAAATTGGTTTCAGTGGATTTTCAGCCGGCTAAAGCCGAATTTGAGCCGCCGCCGACGATTTTCTCACGAGCCGCCGCCGCCGACAAAATCGTTCGGCGCAGGTCTCTGTCGAGATACTTAGTAGATTATATTGGAACAAATCCAAAAATAATTTTTTTGTTATGCAACAGTTTAATTTAGCGTTTTACTAGTCTGATCAAAATGTACTATATCGATGTAAAAATGGTATGACCTAGACCACTTTCATATGTACACTATGTATGTACGAATTTGTTTAGTTTTTTTGCTGTTTTGTTTTAATTATGTATATATATTGTAAAAGGCTGTTTATTTTTGTTATATTTTTATATGGATATATTAAACTTCTGATAAAAAAAAATTTAAAAATATTTAAATAAAATGATAAATAAGGAACTTTTATTAGTTTTGAATCCTTTCTATTAATCGTTGATCTCTTTGAAAAGTTTTATGCAGAATTTATGAAATTAAGAAAAATCATTATCTATGTATTACATGAATGGATGAATGTAAACAAATTTGCTAAGTTTTTTCAGGTTTTATTTTTTAAACCTGAACTGTAAAATCCTGTTTTTTTGTTAAATTTTTAGCACAAAAAAATAATGTTCTTTATGCTAAATTAATTCAATAAACATTTTAAATTAAAAAAAATAAATTCTAAGATTGGTGCGTTTTTTTTTTTTTTTGTAAATGGCGCGTTTTTTTGTCCATTTTGGTGCGTTTTGAAATTTCAGAGTTGACAACGCTGTTGGGTAACCTTAGTTGAGTATGTTTTGAGCTTATAGAATTGAGAGTATCATATTTTACTCTCTCGCACATGAACTAAAAATATTGCTCAACTGGAACTTTTAAATAAATTATTTTTGTTAATGCCGCTTTAAGTAAAATAGAGAAAAGACTTTTAAACCAATTTTGTCTGAAGAAAATTGGTGAATTCAGCTTAAAAATTACTTTGTATTTTTCCCCGGTATATAAGTAAAACTTTTTTTCAATCTTTTTTTTTCCTACCAAAAATAAAAGTCGCACATTTTTCTTTTAACATATAATATTACATTTGTTTAACAAGCGGTTCTTATATAACATTAATATATATGTAATTAATTTTTTATATATTTTTTTTCGAGAATTTGCTCTAAAACTTTCATTTAGGTTTTGGTTATCTTAATTTAATTATTAAATTGTTTTGTATAATTTTTTAAGCAATAATTTAACATACTCGTAAAAATATATGCACAAAGTATAAAATTGATTTTCCTTTGTTATTTTTCGCATTTAAAACTAAATAAATGTAACAATAAATATAACGGTTAATAATATAAAAATAACATAAAATTTACAAATTAGTCAATAATTATACAATAATAATATTATATTTTTGTTTTTATCGTTTTCGTAACTGCTACTGGGACCTTACTTGGCCTTATGTACATACATATAAATTAGCGGACAGAAAAGCATAGAATGGCGATAAAGTTAATTTATGTGTTTCTTTTCATTTACTTAAAATTTAAGAAATTTGGGAGAGTTCTTGGTGTTTAGAAATCATAAGAGTTAGCCTCGTCATCACCTTTGCGTACTTTAAAAACGAATTTGTAAAGCAAAGCAGCTACCGCACCGCCAGCAAATGGACCCACCCAGTAGACCCAATGATCCAACCACATATTTTGAACTACAGCAGGACCGAAAGAACGAGCTGGATTCATGCTAGCGCCGGTTAAATTAATCTTAAAAATTTATTATATAGTAAAATTAGTTATTACTTAGGAAGTGAGGAGTAGTAGGAAAATATATCACTTACGGCACACAAATGACCAGCTGCTATGGATAAACCTACAGCCAAGGGGGCCGAGCCTTTAATATCAGTACGACCGGGATCAGAGACAGCTTTGACAACAAACACCAAAATGAATGTAATCAAAGCTTCGATGAGTACAGCTTGACCCGCTGTTAAGGAGCTGGCATAACCGGATACACCCAATCCGCCGCCACTCACTGCTTCAGAGACACCAATCTGGATTAATACAGCAATGTCAGAATGTTTGGTTTAGTTTTTTTTTGCCTTTAGACTTACTTTAATAACAGCAGCTCCAGCAATAGCACCAACACATTGAACGGCTATATACAGAGCACTTTTGATTATGCTCATTTCGCCAACGATAAGAAACCCAATTGTAACAGCCGGATTAATGTGGCAACCGGAAATGTGTCCCACAGCCTGAAATTTAAACAAAGCAAATCAAATATTAAATAAAACCGCTTAACATCAAATTTGAGAGAAATAAATATTGTAATTGCTAAAAATTGGAAGTTCCACGAGTTCTACTTGATTTTAAGTAGATTTAGACAAAATATATTGACGAAGTAGATTTTCTACCAGATTTTGCTGGAAATCTCGTTAGTACTACATTTGCTCAGACTTAAAGTCACTGTTAGCTTTATAAATTGTTGTTAGTATTGCCTAATTAGCATATTAATTCCCCATTTCCCAACCTAACAATAATTTCTATATGGCAATGCTGCTACGTATGAACTAATAAGACGAATTGATCACTTAAATGTCAAAAAGTAATCTGGCTGTTGTATACAAAAAAAATCTTTATATAAATTCGCGTGGATTCAACAAGGGACTTCAAAAGGGAATGTAAGCACTGTCGCAGCGACATCGCTCTTAATGTAAGTCGGCTCAAAGTTATTCCTTATTTCGTAAAGTTGCAAATATGTAACGTAGATTAATTTCCGCTTTTATAGTTGTTGTTATCAGCGTTGCCGATTTCTGTGTAATTTTTTTTTTGTGTAATATACATATACAAATAAACATATATGTGTGTATATAATGGGTGATTTTTGAAACGATTGAGTTTTGAAAATTGAAAAAAGATAGAAAATTTGCAAAAGGTTCGGAGTTGAATCTGTACACGAAAAGCTGTCCTGTATACCAAAAGACTTCACGTTTTCCCACAAAAATAGTCTAGTAGGTCGAATCGGATGATTTTGGCGGCCAGTGGACTGCTGCAAAATGTGAGATTAATTTCTCATAGCACTCGGTTCTCAATAGCTTCATGGTATCGAGTGCCGTTTTACATGTGGCGATTCCTCCATTTTGGGCAGAAAAAGTTTCTAATAATCGCACCGTAAGTTACTCTATTAACCATAACGTTGCGAATTGACATATCGCGATCTCTATTGATACTGATATTACAGTAATATTCTCTTCAGTGCGCTCTCTTCGGTTTGGTAGGTTAATGCTCAATAAAGTGAAACTGGTGCGAAGTTTGGTAACAACAGCTTGAAAAGCCTGTTCAGTGGGTCGATATAATAATAATTAAATTCAACGATTTGCAAGCGCTTTTCGTTTGCTAGTGTATTCATGGTGAAATGGCAAACTTTAATGACCATTTTTGGAATTGCCACAAGTCACGAATCTTTTATTTTACACTGAAAAAATTCACGGTAAAAAACCAATAGCAAAACCACTTGATGTACATATATCGTGCCATAATCGCCAAAATAGCTTAAGCGACATAATTTTCGAAACTCAATTTTTGGCCAAAATGGATCATTTGCTATCGTAATATAGTAAATAGTCGATTTTCGTCAAAAAAAAAAAAAAAAAAACAAAGTCCAAAAAATGTGTCGCTTAAGCTATTTTAGCGGTTATGGCTCGATATTAGTAAAAAAAAGCATTACTTAATATCAAACGCAAAATTTGTTTTGTGTAATTTATAAAATTTTGGATAATTTTGAAGGTTCGTCTGTGTAAAATTGAATTTGAATTCTGGCAACACTGGTTGTTTACGAGTTTAATTGTTGTTAGATAATGTATATATAAAAACATTTGTGTAAGGCAGTTAGACATGGTTTACAGATGCAATTAGACGTAACATGGCCAAACAAAAATTCAATTGGTATCTATGGTAATGGCTATGGAGTTATGACGACTCACTTATAATCAAATGCAGTGTCGCCCATAAATTTGGTTCCAACGGCTGTTTTTTATGGCTATGGTTATGTCGCGTCTGATTGCACCTTAACTCCATTTTATAAGAAATTTAATTTTCAATAGTTTTGAGATCTTTTAAGAAGTATTGCAGGTATTTGATTCTTTTTTCATAGATACATGTATTGAAATATTATTTAAAAAAAACTATGTAGAGTGACCATAATTTATTTTTAAATTAAAATTATCTCTGGCGATTAAAACCTACAATGATTTACATATGTATGTAAATTTCCTAAAGCCAAATATTTAAAAATATGCATAAATGTCTGTGAAATTTCATCATTTTTAATACTCAAATGTATAAAATAAAACTTTTAAAATAACATACATTATTTTGATCCATTTTCCACTAAAGCACTCTGCCATAAATCGCTTAATGTAAATAAAACAAAAGACAAAATCTTGGATATAATTTTGAAAAAAAAAATTACTCTCAACAATTTATTTGCCTTATTGTTTTTATTCAAGAAATATTAAATGAAAACAAAAATTATTTAGTCGCTAAATACAACAAGATTTGAGTTCATTTTGAAATTCTTAAAACGCATAAAAATTTAACCTACATACATTCAACAGGTCTGCACTTCACTCATCTGCGATTCTAAAACGCACATTCATACATTTTGTCTGAATGTATGAATTGTAAGAGTACTTTAAAAATAATGTATGACTGCACTTGTACGCCTGCATACATAAATATGTATGTATATATATATGTTTGTGTATTTAAATCTTAATTTATAAGTACTTCAGCATAAATGAATTCATTTGGTATGCAAACAACATTTACTTAAATATACATATGTATATATATATTTTTTAATGTAAACTGAGTACCCTACTCTGTGCATTTACATTCATTAGGATGCAGGCCAGAACTATTTAGAACAATGTGGTTTTGCAAAAGTTTAATAAAAAATTAATTAAAATTAGCAAGTAGTAAAAATGAAAACATTTAAAAATACAGTCTTTTGTTCTCCGTTTATAAAATCGCTATTGTAAACATATGGCAACTTCGAATTTAGTTTTTAAAAGTTCGCCGCTTCAAAGCAAAGTGAACAATTACAATTAAAATGGCTAAAGGCTCAGTTTGCCGACTGTAATGTAATCTAACTGCAACAGTAAGAAACAGCTGATCGATTTTGTTATGTGAAAAGTAATGAAAATGGTTATAGAGATGTAATGTAACGTAACCTACTTTTCATATAAAAATATCGATCAGCTGTTTTCTACGTTACAGTTACTTTACATTACAGTCGGCTAACTGAGCCTTAACGCATTGAAAAAATCCTTCATGATAGGGGGAATTATCGTGAGTGATATTTCCATGTCAATGCGTTTGCAATATTAATTGTGACTGCTCACTTTGCTTTGAAGCAACAAATTGTTAAAACTTAAATGTAAGGCCTTAAGCATATTGACGACAGCAAGCTACAAAAATCGTAAAATAATAAAAACTAAATTGCTCTGTTCCCGAAAATATTTTAATACCCTCCAAATGGGAATATGCGGTTTAAAATATTCTGCAAAAATAATCGCCATAAAATTCTTTAAATTTATGTTAAAACTAAACTTTCATTTTAAGAGTCAAAAAAGGCAATTTAAAAAATCTTCAGAAAAAGCTCAAAGCAGTTTAAAAAGTGTCAATTTGTAATTTTAGTGCCAGTTAATTGTAACTCTGATTAGGGTGATTTTTTCATTGTTTCTACTTAGTGATTTCTGCAACAACGAAATGTTAGCTGGGATGTGACAAGTTTAATGTTGGAATTTTTAAGAAAAATATAATCGCAAAAAAATCTTTAAATAAAGTTAAAGTTAAATTTTCCCTCTCACGCACATATTCAATATACGAGTAAAAATATTCATAGGAGTAAATAATAAATAAATGACCGATAAACAAATCATTTAAGCAACTTATTGTTTTTTTTTTTGTATTGAAAAATGTTGCACTTCGAATTTCATAAAAAAGAACCTCAATGTGATAAAAAAATCGTGCAAAAATTTTATTGTATTCTCTGGGGCTGCAAATGACGTGAGATTAAATTTGTGTGCGTGTGTGTGTGTGTTGTCTGAGTTTGTGTGTAAATGCCTGTGAACTTTTAAACGAGAGCCCAATACAATTTTCGTATTAATTGCCCCATTCATTTTTTAATTTTTAAAAGCAAACGAACCATCATCAAGTGCAAGTTTGCATCTATGTAAAATCGTGTCGTTGTCTTTAACCTTTAAGCGGGCAAGCAAATAGTAAAAATAAAAACAATTGATTGTCGTAAATAAAATTTTCATCTGCTATTGTCCTCCGTTTACAAAATCGCTATTGTAAACATATGGCAACTTCGAAAAATATTCCCCCTATCGCGAATGATTTTTTCATGTGAATGCGTTCGCCATTTCAATTGTGATTGTTCTGTTTGCTTTGAAGTGGCGAACTGTTAAAAATATATAAAATATAATAAATATATAAAAATAAATAATAAATATATAAAAAAATAGATTGCACATGTTTATATAAGAACGATTATTTTGACGACAACAAGGCAGGGTGTTGCTCATGCCGGTTTTGTCGTGGTAGACTAATTAAACTAATTTATTTATTTTTTGGTGTTGGCGATAATTAGCGAATATAGATAGCCCTGCCAATATAATACGACAAGTGGAATAAATGATAGCTTATGCTGAGTACACATCTTTCATTTTCAAAATGGGTGGAACGCGGTTCACATTCTGTTTTTTATATGGAAATCAACGCTACGCAACGAAAAATATAGGAAATGACAAACGTTGCCATAGTACACACTATTGCGAAGTCATATTATAATTATTTCATGTTATTTAAATTCATGTAAAGGAATAAATAGATTATAAAATAAATGCCTCAAAAAGTGAAGCAATTTGTTTGAGAAATGCCTCTGAAAAATGTGCCTATTTTGTTGTGCCTCAAAGTAAAAGATTAAAACTTTTTTTGAATGAAATTTAAATTCCTTTCAAAGACAAATTTAAATACCTTGGTATTTATTTCAATAAACTTTTTAAATTTAATAATCATGATAAATTTATATTAAATAAAGTCTACAGAGTGAAACAATGTTTGGGAAGAATTCTGTCCCATAAGTCTCTACCTGTAAAAACAAAATTATTAGTTTATAAAACATGTTTGAGACCAGTGCTATTATACGGGTTTCCAATTTGGTTTATTATTTCACCTACAACTATGAAAAAATTTGAAATATTTGAGAGAAAGATATTACGTTCATGCATTGGGAAAAATTTTGTTTCAAGAACGAAACGATTTTCAAACTCTGTTATTTATGGGGAGTCATCAGTCACTCCTTTGAGCTGTTATGTCATAAAATCAATTGAAAATTATATCACCAGGTTACATTTTCACGAAAATGATATTCTTAAAAATATAATTTTGACTCAAAGGGGTTTCAGTTGGACAAATACTAACTACCTTTCTCCCCTTGGTTTGCAGAATGAATTGATTGTTTTCGCTAATTCGTCTCCGGATTTCTTTAATAAAACTTATCCGGGCTCACACAGAGGTTAATTGAAATTATATTTGGATTTTTATATGTTTGTATTTTTGTATTATTTTTTGTAGTTCTTAAGTCTTAATATTAAGTTTACTAATATTTTTTAGAGGTATACACTCACGAAACTGTTAGCATCGGGAGCAAATGCGTTATACTTTTTAAAATCTATTTAAAATTTTATACATTTTCAGTTAAGTTCGGTACTGTATTTATCTTGTCAGAATTTTTAAGACATTACATTATAATCTTAAATGTTTCAAATTTGTTATTTATATTTTATACCCTATTATTTTACAAAAGTCTCAATAAATTAACTATTAACTATTAATAAATATATTAAGTTTTATACTGAAATATTTGAAGGTATTTATAAATGAATATCAGCTGACTATAAAGCGACGAACCCAGCAAAGTCTTGTGTTCGTTTCTCTAGGAAATAAAATGTTCGTCTTTTTTCACGATAAGGGTGACTGTATCGATTTAAAGATAGACTTTAAGGCATGTCAAAAATTCCATTAGAATCCAATTTCATTCCCTGCTTACCATTATAAATAAACTAAGCTTGCCTTATAGGTTGCATTCTTTTTAGTCGAATCGAAAAATATTTTGTTATATGGCAATATTTTAAATAACGCTTAAAGGTTAATATTCATTTAACACTCACACTCATCCCACAGTGCAGATATGTAGATGAATAAACGTTCAATGAACTTGTCTCTTTATGACTGTTACTACAACAACAAGTTTAAAAAAAAATATTACAAATAACTAAATGTTAAATTGTATCGTGTGCTAACTACTAACCATATCAACAAGTTGAAACTTAAATATAAATCGTAAAAAAAATAGAAAGACACAATTCATATTGACCGTGTGCGAGTATGAATTAGGACCAGTTTACAATTCATTTAAATATATTCAATATTCACTTGTACGAATTCAACTGAATGAAAAACACGTATTAATTTGTAATTAAAAAAAATCCAAACTAAAATAAATAGTCATTCTTACCAGACTTGCGAACGCCACGAATTACAAAATATATACTCGTATTATATACTATGTACTAGTACATGCATACACATGTACTATTTGTTAATTGAAGTAACTGAATTCCTAAGGGGATTGTCGCAACAAATTATGAAAACAAAGGCACATGCAAGTATCAGGATTTTAAAATTCCTGAGTATTCCGTTATATTATTGAATAGGCATGCCAGAGAAGGCAATATAGCGATTTTACTATCTATCGTTTACTCGTTTTTTAATACCGATGTATTTGCCTTAATAAATATCGATTTGAACACAATCGATATTTTCTTGCACTCTGGGTAGTTAATTCGTTATAACAAGGCTGATTGAACAAGATACTCACTCGCATTAGCATAAATGCTCATCAGCTGATATTTGTTTACATCATTTCAAAACACATTTGGCTCAGTATTTATGCTCATTTACCCAGCAATAAAAAACCCAAATTCGGAGCCAAAAATTACCGTAAAATTGGGGAAATTAAAACCAAATACAAGCAAAAAACCGTTGGCGTGGAGTGGAATGCCCCATATAGTTATGTAAATATATTCCATTTGCTTATTAAAACATAACAAACACATCCCGCAAAGCGATTAGCTTGTCTGCGAAAAACACCCAGGGTCTATGGTGGGAATCGAACCCACGACCCCTAGACTGAGAGGCTAGCATCGCTACCACTCAACCACAGGGGCACCCTTACAGTAGATAGCTTGCAAATAAATATGTAAATAATTGAAAATAATAATAATAATAATAATTAAATAGTAAGCGAAAAGTCCCACTGTGCTCTGCACGAGTTGTCTGCCCGCATTAATATTAAAAACAAAATGAATTGTGCATTAAGTTTATTGAAACATGTGTTGATAAGTCAAAAGCGATATCAGCCGCCACGCAGACTCAATACCTCAATGCCAAAATGAAATTGCAGTTCCATCTAAATATTTTCTTATATTTTATTTATTTATTTGTCAAACAAGAATATACACGTTTACTGCAGTTGTGGCAATTGTTGTTTTCTGCTCTTGCTGTTATTATTGTTATTGGTTTAAGCTGTAGGTGTTGCCAGGCGAGACAATATTCACTGAAATTAGCGAATCGTGAATTCCAAAACAGATAATACAATATATTTGTATTTATTTTATTAAAATTTTAAAATTTTTTAATAATATTCGACAACAAAGAAATTTAAAAAAAATAAATAAAACAATAGAAAGATTAAAAAAATATGTTAAAAAATAGAAAATAGTAAAAAAAACAAAAATAAAAAATAAATGTACTTGAAAAATTTAAATTATCTGGTGAATAAATGAAATAAGAAAGCAAAGTAACCCCCAATAAACAAATTTTTTTGGTTAAAAAAATAATAAAATTTTTTTTTCGTGATCTATATAGAATTTTAACATATCTAAAAAAATACACTAGTGTTATTATTAATTTTTGTACACCTTTGCGTATTGACTTAACTTCCTTTCAATATAATCTTTTTTGTCCCTATAATAAAATATTTTTTAGAACTTTCGACACGGTAATGGACGATTTTATATTCTAATTGTACAAATTTGGAAACTATGGTTACGGCACACATTTCAGCCGAGCAACTCTGCTGATATTCTGCTCGCTGCTTTTTTTGCTAACCATTTCTACGCTCTCTGAATTTTGTGGTATTTTTGTTGTTGTAAGACTGTTTCCAATTGTTTGTGAATATTTATTTATTTATTTATTTGGTACATATTATACAAAGTAAATTTGTATAATATGGTGTTGCACAAGTATGGGCGGAGTAACTAGACCATATGCCCAAGATGGTATTAACAGTATTTCAAAAGTTTTTGTGACTGACTGTACACGACCTATGCCTTCACATAGGAAGTAGCAACGTGGTTGTTAAAGAAATTCCACAAAAAACCGCAAGATTATACGGTTATCCGTGGCAGATCAGTCAACCAGTGCGAGCGAGACGAAAAACTCTCGAAGGCCAAACAACACGCACAAGCCTGACCGCACTTAAGAAATAATTACGATGACGCGAGAGATGTTCCTCAACCCAGAGCTGCTTAACGACTGTGTTCGTGAATATGTTTATATACATATGTAGACATTAACACTGAACAAAATAAAGGTTTGAATTAATAATAACTTTCTTCTTTTAGTATAATAGAAATCAAACAGTTTCTTTAGGGGCTATTCACATATTACGTAACGATATTTTTATTTTTTTGGTACATAAAAGTAACCAACTAAAAATATTTTATTTTTATCTACAAATTAAACATATTTTATACTTGAATAAAATAAATTGGTATACGAAATTAGAAAAACCTAAAAGTATGATTCCAATGTTGGAAAATTTACACTTTTTATTGTATATAAAAGTAAAAAGGTCTAATTAATTTTTTTCTTTTTCTTTAGAAATTAAATATATTTTATCACAAATTTTCACAAAAAAATTTTCTTAAAAAGCCTTTATAAAGCCTTAATATTTTTATAAATAAAGCTGTATACTTTTATTTTTTAGAAGTAAATAAATTGGTAGTAAAAATCAGAAAACTAAGAAAACAGCTGCAGAGCTGGAAAATTTAGTTTTTTTGATGTATAAAACAATTTGTATTTTTTGGTTAATAAAATATATTTTAGAAAGAAATAAATTAGTATTAAAAATCATAAATAAAAAAATATGGTTGCAGGGTTGGAAAACTTAAACCTTCTTTGATGTACAAATAAATAAATAAAGTTGTTATATATTTATAAAAGACCTAAAGTTTAAACAAAATTTGATTATGATCTTTCTTAAATAGATATAAAATGTGTTTAGTTAATAAGGAAAAATTTAAATATTAGTGTTTGAAAAAATTTTATAAACTAAAATAATAAAACACTGTATATATCGGTAACCCCCTTTTCAACTTTAACAATTTTCAATAGCAATCGGGCCAATACAAATTCTGATACATCAGTTCCGCACCAAAATCTCTAGCTTCTCCGGAAGCTTCGGAAAATCGATTTCGCGTCATACAGACGGACATCGGTTATTCGACTACAATATCCATAGAATCCAGAATAAATATGCTTTATGGGTCACAGGTGGATATTGGCGAAATTACAAACGAAATGGCAATACTTTTGGTCTATTGCAAACATTTTATTTCTGAAAAAGTATGATTTTGTTTTGTAAAGCTTTGAAACTAGACCTCTTATAATAGCGATAGAATATAAAAACTAAATTAAAGATAAATATGTATAAATAATTTCAGTATCTCCATGATACTCGTAATAGAAATTTAAGTTTGTCAATGATTTTCTTTAAAAAGTTTTCTGTGAGTGCATCTACTTTGAAATTGATAATTTGTTAACATTTAGACATAAAATCCAAATTTACACACTTGTGCTATCAACAATTGTGCGTACACGTTCAACATGTGTTTGTTATTGTTATTGTGCATCTGACGGCTTGCGAACGACTATCTAACTGCGTGAGTATGGATCTGGTTGAATGTGTGTGTATCGATATATTGACTACATAATCATAATGAGCCTGGCCATTAGTGCTGATTTTTTTCGGCGTTCATTTTTTTCTATTCTCACTTAAATGGTAAGTACTCGTAAATGTTGCTGTTGATATTGTTGAAGTTGCTGCTAAATGTTGCCTGTTGCTCGTTGGCCATTGTCATGGTTTTGTTATTGTTGTTGTAGTTATGTACATTTGACTGTTTTGCTTTGGCCATTTATTAATAATGAACTTGTGCTACTGTTCGTTAGTTTAAAAACGTTTGGCTCTAATGTTTCTTGACGTTGTTATTAATGTTGTTGCTATTATTGTTTAATTTGTAGTTGTTGTCGATTTGTAAGCATTCGTATTAAATATTTGTTTAATTTAGACAAACGGTCGTGTACAGTAGTTCATTGGATTCGAATGAAAAATTATAGAAACTAGATATACCAAACGGACGACACACTCGTCCGTATTCTAGAATCAAAATGTAAATAATTTAAGATTCAAAGAAAATGTATCTAAAGTTTAGATTCTAAACTTCATAAAAAATTCATTAAAACATAGCCACACACAAACTTACAAACATATGCAAGCATAATTAAATAATACATGAAATTAAAAAAACATAAACAAACTCCCTTTAACCAAGTTAAATCAATTTATTCAACTCTCTTCCTTTAAGTATTATGGCTTTCATACAACAATAAGAGAAAAAAATTGTTAGATCAAGAGAAATACTACAAACCCACACACACATTCATGTTTTGTTTCTTTTTTACTTGTAAGCTAATAAATGCGTGTGTAATATGTTTGCATGTAGTAGTAGCAACTTTAAACGCTTATAGCTCCCAAAATACTAAACCGATTTCAATAATATGGATTCTGCACATCTGTATAAAAAATCCTTTAAAACCATATAAATCTTTTTAAAATCGGTGCAGTGGTACCAGCGTAAAAGGGATTACAAAAAACATGTTTGCCTATTAATTATATAGATAGATAGATGTATACATACATACATATGTATGTATGTATGTATGTATATCGTATCATAACGGCCAAAAAGCTTAAGCGACATTATTTTCGAACATTATTCTTTTGGCAATAAGCGATTATTTACCATCACAATTACCATCGATTTTCTTTCCTTAATTGCAGTAAGAAATTTTACAACAATCGGATGGCCCGTTTAGAAACTGCAAAATTATTTCCATTTTTTTAAACAAAATCCTCCACTGTGTATCGGTTACTTTAGGTGCCACTAGGCACCAGAAGACACCGTCGAATCCAGCTAAAAAATTAAGACCGAATTTATGACAGCAAATCTCATATATAAAAAAAAATTTTTTGCGACCAGTCTAGTGTACATACATACCAGAGATGGGCAAAAATATCGATATATTAAAATGTCGATATTTGAGAAAATAAATATGGATATCTATCGCCGATATTTCAAAAACCGATATAGCGATACATCGATTATTATTTAAGAATATCGGGTTTCGATATTTTTAAGAGCTCTATAAATTTTACCCGATTTTTAACTGTACGATATTGGCATCACTGCTAATGGTGCGAAGAAAAAAAAAGAGAAATTTCATAACAACAGCATCTATAAGGTGACCTCAATAAGACAGGTGACTTTTATTTGTTAACTAAGCTAAATTTTAAGCTTGATTTGTGTTGTGTGATTATAAGCCTAAAGGCAGAATTAGTTTTTACTTTCTCTTCTGTTACGAATCAGCTGACTCTTTTATAGCCGTTAGTTTTTCTCTTTCGTTCTGTTCTGTTTCGGTTTAACCTGTGCAAATCCAAAAAATGTTAAGTAGTTGTAAGTGACAGCATAAATAAAATAAAAATATCAAATCACAAATCACAAATATAGAAACAAATGGAGTTCGAATAATAATTAAAAATTAACTAAAATAAAAATATTTCTAAATAAATTCTAAGAGTTAAAAAAACTCATCATTTTAATGGAAAACTGTGACAGTTCTGGTCAGAAACAGCTGATAATTTATTACAGAAAAAGTAACTATTAAAATTTAGAAATAGAACATCACAGAACAGCAACATAAAGTAAAGGCTAATGAAGCCTTAAGGAGAAGTTTGGAATAATTTTGCAACATTTGTAAGCAAAAATGTCGATATATCGAAATATCGATGTTTTAAAAAAATATATATCGATACTGTTCAAAAATTTCGATACGATATATATCGATACATTTTTGACATTTGCCCATTGTGTTTCGCAAGTTTAAGTCTTGCTAAAATACACTGGAAATTTATAAAAAAAATCGAATTTAAAATATTCTATTAGATGAGATATTTTGCGTTTTAGGTAACGTAATGTATGTAATCATGCGTGTGTACCTATTTATGTGTGTGTGTGTGTATTGTAGCTCTTGCTGCTGATTTCCATAATTATCATACTTGCACGTTTTCCAATATTTAATGGCCGCTTAATTTGGCATTAAAAAACATTAGAGGCCCCCTCCCCCCACCACACCTACTTCGAAATTATTTCATATTTAGTTTTTTTTTGGATTAATGTAGAGATTAAACTAGCTTTAGATGTAATTTTAGACGTTTTAATGTAATTTTTACTCAGAACAAATCCAAGTGGAATTTAAGGCAAGACAACTTTTGCGTGAACGACTTTTTGTTGATTTGCTTTTGGAAATTGAAGACAAGGTGGAATCATATCGTTAAGTTGGGCAAAATAACGCATTAATGTTATATGTAGCATTCACCACCCTCGATTAGTTTGTGAGAAAAAATATATACACACACGCACATACATAAAAGCAAATGTTTGTAAATGTATACTTGTATGTAATTATAAATAAATACTATAATGAAGAGAACAGAAAAATGGCCGCTTGTAAAATTTAGTGGCGGTTTAACATTTGTGTCTTAGATATACCCAGTGGGAAAATGTAATGAATAGTAATGGAGATGTTAATGCACATCACGTATAATATTTCAATCCAGAATTAATTACTGTTCAGACAGAACATGTCCTAGGAAAGTAATGAATTATTTTAATGCGCCAGAGGAATGAATTCTGTAATTTATAAGTTTTTGTGTGAAGTTAAATTATAAAATTTATAACCCTTGACTGACACAAACCGTGTAATTTAACAGAGCTCTGTTAAGCTATAAATATTCGATTAATGCCTTTCCAAAGCAGTTTTCCATTAAATGTGGCAACCGAGACTGTAAAACATAATGCAAATTTATAAAGGAACACTTTCCTTCCTGAATCTATATATTTCTGAAAAACATGAATTTGAACCAAATATTCTCAAGTTTTCAACTTGGCTTTTTTTTAAGGGGATACTCACTTTTTTTGGGCAAGAGTCGATGCGGGCGGGCGTACACATTGTACTCTAAAAACGGGCCTACTCAGAATTTCTGGAAGTTCGAGTTTTCAGAAGTTTTCCGAAAATGTTGAAATTCGCCCTACTATATTAACCTTTTCCAAGAGATGATCAAATTTTTTTTTGGGATGGAGTCGATGCGGGCGGACAATAGTGGTGACCTATTATGGACCACATTGTACTCTAAAAACATGCATACTCAGAATTACTAAAAGTATAAATAATTAATGTGATGATTGAAAAATGTAAACAAGAATATTTAGACATACGAGGGTGGATAATTAACTCAGTGTCTTTTTGAATTTCCCTCCTCTTGATTGAAATCGCAAAAAGTGAATTTCGCGTGCTCATTAAATATTATTTTTTGCGAAAAAAAAACCGTCAATCAAACCAAGGAATAGCTCGATAAATACTATGGGGACTCTGATTTCAATGGTTTCGATTTTAAATGATCAGCTGGCTGGGTTTAAGAAAGTTGTCTGCAAGATAGGTGGCGCGTTTGCTCTCAATTGGCCATAAACGTAAACGTGTGACAACTTCAAAGAATTCTTTGGAGTTGTTTAACCGCAATCCGAATGAGTTTTTGCGGCGTTTTATAATTGTGGATGAAACATGGGTCCATTACTGTACTCCGGAGACCAACCAGCAGTCTAAACCTGCTCCGAAGAAGGCCAAGGTGAGTTTGTTGGCCAATAAGGTGATGTCAAGAGTTTTGGGATCCACGCGGGATAATCCACATCGAAACAATAAAGGGCGAATATTATGCCAACTTATTAGACCTTTTTAATGAGGATTTAAAAAGAAAACGACCCCATATTGCCAAGAAAAAGTTCGTTTTCATCTAGATAATGCACGAGTGCACACGTGTGCAGTCTTAACGGCAAAAAATATATGAATTGGGCTACAAATTGGTACCCCATCCGCGATATTCTCCGGATTTAGCCCCTAGTGACTACTTCTTATTTCCAAACCTAAAGTAATTGATCGATAAAAAGAGATTTAGCTCCAACAATGAAATTATTGCCTATTTGAAGGACCTCGAAAAATCCTATTTTTTTTGGAAGGGATACAAAAACTGGAGAAACGTTGGACTAAGTGTATTGAGTTAAAATGAGATTATGTTAAAATTTTTGGTTTGCAAAAGAAAAATGTGTTTGATTCAAAAAGTCACGGACTTATTGATCCACCCTCGTAGTTAGGTAGAGTGGTATAACTTCATGCGAAGCTGAATAAAAAATGAAAAAAATAATAGTTATGCAGATTAGAAGACCAGCTTGTGATTAATTGTGACTAATTTGACACCTATACGAAGTCCAATAAATGGGCCAGTACAACATGTTGCCTTTGGAAATGTCGCGAAATTTTGGACAATGCGACAATAAATTGTATAGTTTAAGGCGTAAAGTGGTCAATTCAGAAAAATCATAGTACACGCAATATAAACTCTTTTGAATTTCTAATAAGACCTCTCAACATACACAGTAAAATTTTTTTTTACTATTAATACATATAATTTGAAAAAAGTACAAATTTAACTGTGCTAATTAAATTGTTTTGCCAATAAAATGTTTAAACAAAAGCTTAAATTACTCAATAAAATTTTGAATTAAATATTTGTATATTTTTCAATTAAAAGTATTAACATGAGAACATTTTTTTCTGTGTAAATTTCTCTTTTTTTTTTGGATATTAGACCCCTGCACAAAACCATTTACAAGAACTTTTAAGACGAGGGATTTTTCAAATGCTTTACTGCAGCGAAATTCTAAAGCAAACGCCGAACAACAATGTTTGCAAGAAATTTGTTTCAGTTATTTTAGGTATAGGAGTAAAAAAGAAAATACTTCGTGATGAAAGAATTTGTAATGCTTGGTTCTTCCTACGTCATGCATGTAAATACACACATACGTTGATTGTATGATTTTTTTATTTTTCTGCGCACATTCAAACGCACACACATGCCTTGACATTAGTTGTATGCAGAGATGATAAAGTTGGTACAATTGTACTTTTTTTTGGTACAATCCAAACCTTGAAAGTACGTTGGTACCCCCGTGACTCATTTGGTACTATTTGAAAAATTTGCGAGACGCATCTCTTATTTTTTTCTTTATACAAAAAATAAATAGCGATCATTTCAAAATATATCCAGTTTGACAGAAAAATGGCGAATTTGATTTGTTGTTGAGAGCGACTACTTTGTTAGATATGCATTCCATTTGTTTGATTTATTATAAAGAACTACATCTGACTTTACCGGTGTTTCGTTTTCAATATGATAGGGTGTCTTCATTTATTTTATCTTTTCTACTAATTTAAAATTTATACAGGCTTATTTATAAAAATTATTAGGGCTTTATAAAGGCTTCGTAAGAAAAACTTTGTTTGAAAATATGTTTTAAGAACCCTTTATAAAGCCTTAATAATTTTTATAAATAATGCTGATAAGAAAAAAAATTGCTATATACATTCATATGTTAACAGCTAAAATTTTCTTTGAAATGGGAGACTTCATATACGTATATAGAAATAAAATTCAAAGTTGTATAGTTACGGATTTTGACAGAAATGAATGAACTATATAACCTTTTGCGAAACTAAATAAAGTTACTTTTCATGACAAAATTTTAAACTGGCTAACAAAATTCATTCCCGAAAATTTTAGTAGTATAGTACTTTTTTATTAAAAAATATTCCCAAAAGAAAATGGAAATTATGATACTATAAATAAAAAGTTTCGAGCTTTGAAAAATTAATTGGATGAGCTAATGTTTCCGTAGCTTTCAAAAGTTATCAGGACAATATTGTCAATTCCACACTCATCGACGAATGTGGAAGGAATGTTTTCATAATCAAAATGAAGACTCGAAAGTCTAATACAAACAAAAGACTTATTGAAAGGCAATAAGTAGTATTTTTTACGAAAATACATCTCGTCACAAAAATTTATTCCAATAGTGTAAAAAATAACGCTTTTACAAAAATGTTGCTTAAAGAATATTACAATTTCTATTGTGTTTTTACCTTCTTTTGTAAAATAACAATTATTTAAGTTAGGGCATTTCTATTTGATACCAACGATATGTATTTACTGCCTCTTCCACTTCTCGGATTCTAATAAATTTTCATCGTTCTTTTATTTTTTTAACAAATACAACATTTTCTTATTTCATTAAGTTGTATGTAAATTAAAATCTTTAAACATGTGTTCTGCCAAACTAGTTTTTGTAAATGAGCGATATGTTCTAAAAATATAATAAAAAAAAACTTAAATCAAAAAAGCGAGTTTAGTACTATTGGGGTCGAAAAAGTACAACTTTAAAAGATAATTGGTACGAAATTAGTTTTCTCATTTATCATCCCTGGTTGTATGCGCTTGCTTTAAGAACCACCCTTAAACACATAATAGCTTACCACCCACATCTTACACACACACACACTCAAACGTACAATATGCAAAATAACAAGCATACACGCATCAACACTGCCTCTTTTGATTGTTTGTTACGAACAAGAAGTCTTCGCGGCAACGCTTCTAAACACTCATATATACGTAAATCAATACATCCATAGTGCTTCGCTTATTAAACGACAATACGTTTAAAAAACAAGACGTATTTGTATTTTAAAACTGTTTACGCAGGCCTCTAGTAGATATCTTTCACTGCATTGTCATGGGAATACTCGTATTATTTACGATCTCTCAACAAACAGGGTAATTATCTTCATTGAAAGGTTTGACCTTGAGCAGAAAAAATTTAAATTCAATCGAAAAATTTTTTATCTGTTCATTTAATAAAAAAACTTTACGAGTTAGTTTTCCTTCAATTGTTATTGCGTAAATGTAGTAAAATGATGGTCACTACCATCATCATCATCATCACTATTATTGTCTTCATTAACAACAACATTATTATCATTATCATGATCATCATCAGAATTGTTAATGTCGTTGTTAATTACAACTTGATAAACCTGTTCAAATTAAGATTCTAAAACAATCTCATGCAAAAAAACTTCTTTTTCTAATTTAAACTAAATAAACAACAAGAAAAATTAATTTAAAAAAACTTCTTACGCATACGTTAAGACTTATTTACGCAATTAGTGCAAATGTTTTTAATTCAAATTTAAACATCAGTCATGATGGTGTCCGTGTCGTTAAATGCATTTTGGTAAATATGTGAATGTACGAGTATGAATTTTGGTAGTTTTTTAAATTTATTTGTTGCAGAAAGACATGCAACAAACTATTTTTACTAACTTACGCACTAAGTTAACTTTAAAGATTTTATATATTTGATAGACATAATTTTAACGCTTAATTATGTATGTGTATCCGTTAAGTTGTTTTTTCTTTGAGTATTTTTTTTTTTTTTTTTGAGTTTAATTCTAAGTAAAACTTAATAAATTTTAATCTACAAAAATTAAAAAAACAAACAACAGCAGCCAAGCCAAAGCGTCAGTTAGTCAGTCACTCCTCCAGCCGGCCACTCATTCATTTGATTCATTCATGTGTGTAATTATTATACACGCACTCATGCACGCACGCTCGCACATTCTATAACATTAGATCCAATAGAGATTAGAGACCTGCGTACACAGTCTTTAAATGTAAATACGTCATGATTTTTAAATGTATTCACGTCGCATATGCCCTCTAGTCAGCCTAGAGCCATATGTCTCTATGTCAATACTCTTTCTCCAGCGACAATTGCACTAGTTAAAATTTCGACAACTTTCCTTTTATGCGCGAGTAAAGATACGTTAGAGACAACAGTTCTAGTGTATTTCTGGTGATATTGTCAATGAACGCGTCAATAGTTTGGTTTTCTTTTTTTATTATGCTGTGCAATAATATTAAATAAATATTAGTGTTGTTAATTATTCGTCTTTTATGTTTGTTCGAATGAAATTTCATAATTTTTTTCTTGTTCCAACAGACGAATAATTTTGAACTTTTGTTCGAATATTCGAACGAACAAAGAATAAACAATATATTCGAATAAAATCTTAAAAAAGTTTGCAAAAAACGACACGTATGTGTATTAGATTAATTTTTTTATTAACAAACGAAAAATATTTCATTACACAAGCAAAACAAATAATTTCAATAACAAATTTAGGAATATTAATAACAAAACTTTAACATTTTAAGAACCTTTGCCGCAGTTGACGCTGTGGCATAGATAAGAACTCTATGTTCCACTTATACTATTAAAGTAACAGAATCGCAAAAAATAAAAAATTAAATAAAAAAATTATGATAAATTCCAATCGACTAGGCCGGTTTTTTCAAGTATAAATTAGAAGATATACGATCATGTCACCATTCAAACGAAAACAAAGCAAAATTAAAATCGGTCAAGACGCTGGGGAGCTACGGCGTCAAAGACACGCAGATCAACAGAATATATCTAAAAAATGTGATATATTCTAAGCGGCTGGACAGATTTTCTGTAAACATAGCTAAGAACACTCTCGAACAAGTCATTTTTTATTTTATTTTTAAAAAGAAGTAACAATCAGGCAATGATTGCCTACTACTATTATAAGGAAAGAGATAGCAACAAAAAAGATAGGTGGTGAAGGAATAGATAGAGGAATGCTCCTTTTTTTATAGCTCTGCTTTTTGCATGTTTTTTTTTAATAATCTAGTGCTGCAGCGCCTCTGGCGTTAGTGAGTCGTATTAATTTGTTTGAAGCTATGCTTAGTAGCAGTCTAGTAGTTATTTTACTTCGTCGATGATTATGCTACACAACGAAGGGTGGTGCTCTGGTGTTACATTAGGATTAGTATCTCTTGAAGTCGGTATAGTTCAGTGACCAATGACTATGCCTTCATCACTTGAACTTTTCTACAACAACTGATAGAAAGGGACTGTAATGCACATCAGAAAAATGCGTGGTGTTGTTATTTAATGACTGTGAGATAGCGGGCTCGATCCTAAAACCTTCGTTTTTGTAGTCAACGTGCTAACTTCTTCAGCCAATGCCACCCTCAAACAGGAAAACTAAATCAAAATCGGTCCAACCGTTTGGTCTGTACGTCGACTCGTACAAACAAATAGATACACAGACACAAACTTATAACACCCCTTTTTTGTCGGGAGTTAAAAACTGAAACGAAATTAGTTAAAAAGTATATGTATTTACACACATTTACAAACATTTTTACTATGTTATTAATTTTTTGGAAAAAATCATTTAAAAACCGCAGATAACACAAAAAATCTTTTTATACAAGTAGTTAAGGAAATTTTTCGAATATTCGAATATTCGACAAAAATGATTCGAATAATTTTTTGTTCTAAATTGAAAATTTTTGTTCGTTCGAACAAATATGATAAAAAGTTGTTCGAATATTCAAATGAATTTTGTTCGAATGACAACACTAATAAATATTCATATGTAGACGAGGGTCACTTAAATCTACTAGCGAATCTTTGGTTCAAATATCTCCATAAGATCGTAAAAGAACTACCTTCTCAATAGTGCTAAAGTCTACTGGTAGATTTTCAATGACAACTCTATGTTATATGTCAATAGGCGATTACATTGACTGGTGTACACCTAGTCAGTAGCAATATTGACAATGTCACTAGAAAATCACTATAATCTTATTATGGACAACGAGCGAGGAAATATCGATATTGTGGACTAGAACCCCTAAAATTTACTAGTGAATCGTTGGTGCCAATGTCTCCATGTGGTCCCAAAAAAACTACTTAGTCAGTAGTGATACAGTCTAGTGGTGGATTTTCAATGACTAGCTAATGTTAAATGTCAATAGATAATTACATTGGCTGGGGTACACCTGGTCAGTAGTACTACTGACAATGTCACTAGTAAATCACTACAATTTCACTATTCGCACTTTCTGCAGGGTGGTAAGCTACTATGTGATTAACCACATACAACTAATGTTAATGCATGAGTGTGCCTTTGCATCTGCGCAGAAAAATAAAAGATCATACACACATACATGCATGACGTTTGTACACGCGCTCATGCGTAGAAAGAAGCAAGTATCATAAATTCTTCCGTCACGAAGTGTTTTCTTCTTTACTCTTATACCTACAATACTCAAACAAATTTCTTGCAAACAGTGTTGTTAACGTTTGTTTTATAAGATTTCGCTGTAGTAAAGCATTTGAAAAATCCCTCATGTCTTGAAAGTTCTTATAAGATATCTTGTGCAGGACACTAATAGATATATCTAGACGTTTATTTCTTTTTTTTATTTTTGCTTGCAGTTTTGGTCTTTAGGTTTTCAGTCACTTAAGCAAATAGTTATTGCAGTCGCTAGCTAAGTCAATTTGTGTAAAAATATTTTCAAAAATATTTTTTCGCTCTTAAATAATTTTATTTTTGTCGTTTTACTTATTTTTTTGCGTAAATCCGTTTCGAACGTTAACGAGTTTTTTCTTTCAGTCGTTTTTGTGTGTGTGTGTGCGTATTTTTTTATTTCTCCACTTGTCTTTCTTATTTGTCTTGAAGGTCAAGTGATTTGATTTTTTTTCTGCGCTTCAGAAATCAAAGAAATAAAATAAATAGCAAATATGTGGGTTAAGAAGCTTTAGGGCTTGATTTTAGGTTAAAATTTTGCTACAATTTGCAAGTTAATTATTTGAAAACAATTTGGGTAATTTGCGCAGTTGTTTTGTTGTTTTTAAATTGATTTAACAAACTTTAAAATCATGAGCCTGACCTGTTCATCCAAATGCGAACGATAGAATCGATCGAAAATTTATATTACAAACAAAAACAAAACACTGAAATTTGTTTTTGTTTCCACGATAAATATTCCATCAAATCTATCGTTCGCATTTACATGAACAGTCCCCATAATTTTTTTCTGTGAACAGAAAACGATCATACTAAAAGCCTTTAAGGGTTTAATAAACCCCTTCATACTCTCAAATATTAATTTTATACTTAAATTCTCCAGTTCGAAATTTCGAACACAGATTATACATATATAAAAAATTTTACATATCCGATAATGTACATACATATATTAATTTGATATGTAATAATATGCAATTACAAAAACTATTACAAAAAAAAAAAAAAAAGGATGATGGCAAAAGCTCTATCATAAATTTTAATTTTTTATTTTAAGTCAAAAGTTTGAATTTTCGAGCATCCATTACATGTAATAATTTTGCATCTCCTTCCAAAACTCATAATGTATATTACCGTGATTTTAATAACATGTAATTCCAAAAAGTATTACAAAAACATTTTAAAGAATTAATTGTAATTTATTTAATATATTTTTTTTATATTTGCAGAAATACTTTGTTTAATTTATTCACCATAGAGGTAAGTAACTTATTTTTTATTTTGAACTTAAACAAACCAGGTAAAAGTAGGTCACTGCACGAGCAGTGCGTCTCATTTGTATCTCTTGGTAAATGTATTTAAAGAAAAAAAAGATGACATTTAAAATTTTTTAACAAGTTACTACAACTTCATCTTTAAAAGTTTAATTGACTTCAAAGTAGCATATATGTAGATAAATGATGGTCATATTATGATTACTTATGGTTTCTTTCTATACAATTTACTTCATACTTATAATAACAATTGTTTGCATATTTTTTGCAGCAACAGATCAATCCCATGATTGTGTAGTTTTTTCATTAAACATATTTTTTTATTGTGGCCGAACAAAAATAATAAAATATTAAATGCAAAATTAACTTACCTGTGCCAATGTGGCCACAGTTAAACCGAAAGTAAAGGCTATTTGTGGTATTGAGGGTTTCCATTCTGAACCGCCCGTACAGCTGCCAACGCCAATGACAACCAAGAAGAATGTACCAACCAATTCGGCCAATAGTTGGCGCCAGATCTTTTTGTTATCCGTGATGTCCTTAATACCAAACATTGCTGACATATCTGGTTGTCGAATTTAGAGAGGAAGAGAGAAAGAGAAATTGCGTTAAAGTCTTTTGTTTATTTACTAATTCTCAAACTTTTTGAAAAAAATTAAAAAAAATATTGGAAAATATTTGTCTCAAACGATTATAATATTTAAGCTGATTTTACAAATTTCGAAATTTTATTCGAGTTTTCGATAATTCGTAAAACTACAATTTCATACTTTTAACTACCCACAACCTATTTTATTTATTTTTAATGTATGGATATACTTTTTAAACCGATTTTACAAGTTTCGAAATTTCATTCGAATTTTCGGTAATTACTAAAGCTTTAATTTGTCTTTTTTTCTTTCTAAATACCCTAAATATATTCCTCTTAATAAACTATACTTTTTAAGCTGATTTTACAATTTTCGAAATTTCATTCGAATTTTCGAAAATCCTCCAAGCTCAAATCTTTTCCATAAAAAAACAATTGAGAAAAAGATTTCTCTTAAAGAAATTTATTTTTAAGCTAATTTCAAAAATTTCGAAATTGTATTCGAATTTAAATTTTTTTTTCTTTCCTAAATACCTAACATATATATTTCTCATAACAAACCATACTTATACAAAAATTTTACATATTTTAAAACATATTCGAATTTTCGAGAATTTTCCTAACTAAGTTTCCCCTCTAAGAAAAAAAAAAACAAATTGAGCAAAATTCCATTCAAATTTTCGATAATTCCAAAATCTCCAATTTCACATTTTATTCTTAACTACCCACAACCTATTTTATTTATTTTAATTTTATCGATACACTTTTTAAACTGATTTTAAAAATTTCGAAATTTTCATTCGAACTTTCGGTAAGTGCTTAAACTGTAATTTTTCTTTCATAAATAACACAAAAAAATGTTTCTGAATAAACTATACTATGTTAAGCTGATTTTAAATATTTTGAAATTTCATTAGAATTTTCGAAAATCCTTCGAACTCAAATATTTTCCTTAACCCATTAACCGCCAAAATGAAACCAATGACTATAATTAACAAAAAAAGTTTATTTTTAATTTCATTGTGCTCAAAGTTAACATAAAGTAATGGAAAAATTAAAAAAAAAAAATAAGTGGGCGGTTTACAGGTGGTATTTTTCCAAACATGATTTTTCAATACATAGTGTTTTCAAACATTTTTTGCACTGCCAGCAAACTCTTGCATTGCATACGACACATCTGAGTTGATTTTCTAACTTTTTGGGGTAGTGCCCTATACCATCTTGTGACAAACCTAGGACCAATGAAGACGAGAGTCTAGCTTTAGTTTGCGTATTTTGCCGTAAATAGTATCTTGCAATGTAACGTCGGAATAAAAGCTGATCCATGTCATCATTATGAGTCATTACATATAACCGCCAAGCGTTTGCACACAGAAAAAATTATTCCCAAAAAATTTTCAAACAAACTTGTGTTTTGAAATATAATTTAGTTTCAGTAAATATATTTTACTGTTCCAGTAAATTATTTCTTCCAATTTTATTTTATGTAAAAAAAACTGTATTGAATGAAAATTATCTATATAAAGTAAAATTTGTAAAAAAAAAAATTTTAGATTTATTTTTTTTTATTTAAATTTGTTATTTTCAGTTAAATTTATTTTTATATACTGTAAAAAAATTTGTCTGATATTTTAAAATTTTTTCAGCTAAATTTATTTTTATATACTGTAAAAAAATTTGTCTGATTTTTTTTTAATTTTAAAAAACATTTTATTTTTTGTAAAGATTTTTGTTTGCGGTTTTCAAACTTATTATGTTTGTATATTGGGATTCTCAATATAGTATTAAGAGTCTTAGTATAAACATAAGGAGTTTGTTAGCTAAATTAAAGATTTTTTGGGTTGAAGTCTACTGACGAGTTCCAAAAGCGGTAACGAAATGCTTAACCATAAAAACAAGCCAATTTTTGAAAGGAAAAAAAAACAGTTGAACCTTTCATTTGATTCAGTTATTATTTTTCAGATAAAACTTTTACTAATTTTTTAAAAAAAAATTTTTAACAATTGTTATTGATTCAGTTAATTTATTTTCTGATAATACGACAAATTTTAGTGAATGTGTTTGTAAATTATAAAAAAAAATTGCTGAATAATACAAAAAAATAAATATGCAAAAATGTGTTTCTGTTCCTATTAATACATTTGACTGAAAATATTTTGAGTTTCAGTTAACTTTTTTCTCTAATGCCATAATAATTTAACTAAAAATAAAATTTTTTTTCCAGTTAAATTTTTACAAAATTGTTATCAGAATCTACAAATTTCTTTGTAGGTCCGCATTCACACAAAATATTTACTGATTCAATGAATTTGGTTACTGAAAATGAAATTTAGTTTTTTCTGTGCAATAGCCATATCTATTATGTAGGTGAACAAGACCCACCACCATTTCTTACCTCGAATGGCAATTCTGTATAGCGAAATTGACTGATCTAGCTCATCCACTCTCGACAATCATGAACTTCATTTAAAGAAATAATTGATGTTTGCATATTTTGGGAGTTCCCTCTTTATTGTGAAAAATACACAAGTATGCTTTTGTACTTCTGGGGAAACAACAGTGTTGCCAGAATTCGCATGGGGATTCTGCCGCTGTACTCAATTGAGTACAGATATATCTAAACTACGATAACTTTATAAAAATGAGTGGGAGGCAATTTGTTTCCACTTATTTTATAAATAAAAATGCTTTAGTTTAGGAAGTTAAGGTAGAAAATAAATTAACAACACAGTAAAATTTATAAAAGGCGGAAAATACATACTTGTCACGTCACATCAATTTTGCACCAGACTAAGAGTTAATTTTTCAACAGTCTAAATATACATCGACAGGTTTTTGTTCGTTATTTCAATAGACAATGGTTCAGATTTATCTAGAAACGCCAATTAATTACAACAACTTTCAAATATGCAAAATCGTCACCTTTTTTTCGCTGTACTCAAGTGAGGGCGGCGGGTAATGGGTTAAGAAAAAAAAAATTCTAAAAAATTTCTCTTAAAGAATTGTATGTATTTTTTACTGAGCTTGCAAAATTTCGAAATTGTATTCGAATTTTCGATAATTCGCAAAACTACAATTTCACATTTTATTCTTAACTACCCATGACCTATTTGATTTATTTTTAAATTTCGAAATTTCATTCGAATTTTCGATGTGTAATTACTAACGATTGAATTTGTCTTTTTTTCTTCTTTCTAAATACCCAAAGAAATATATTTCTATTAATGAAATATACTTTTGAAATTTCATTCGAATTTTCGAAAATCCTCAAAATTCAAATCTGTTCCCTAAGAGAAAAAAAAAATAATTGAGAAACAATTTCTTTTAAAGAATTTTATTTTTAAGCTGATTTTGAATTTTCGAAAATTCTTAAAATTAAAATTTAACATATTATTATTAACTATGCATAACATATTTATTTTAAATGTATAAACTTTTAAACTAATTTTAAACATTGCGAACTTTCATTCGAATTTTTGATAATTCTAAAAGTGTAATTTGCCAATTTATTTTCCTTCTAAATACCCAAAAAATATATTTCTATTAACAAATTACACTTTGAAATTTCATTCGAATATTCGAAAATTTTTCAAACTCCCATTTTTAAAAATTTCGAAATCTCATTATGTTACGCTAAAGCTGTAATTCCAAAAGTTGTTTTCTTTCCTAAATTCCCAAAACATATTTCTGTTTATTAAGCTGATTTACAAATTTAGAAATTTCATTTTCATATTTTTTTTTAAATAATTAAGGATTTCGCGCTTTTCTTTCCCCCTAAAATAACTGTGTGAATGACAAAAGTTTGTTTGTTTTGTTTTAAGTCAATATAAAAAAATAAATAAAGGTTTAATGAAGCATTACCTTAATATAATTATCGCATGTTGTAATATTTTTAGCACCAATATTTTGTTAACAATTGTTCAAATATTTGTTAATAAGTAGTGGGATTAAGATAACAAAAATATTGCTCTCAAGTTCGATATATTTCAACAAGTTGTATTTCGAAACAATAAATAATCAAAATGAAATGATAGGAGTAAAATCAACTTGAATTAAATGTTCATGTTTTACATGAAGTGCAAATATTTTAGAGAAGTGTTATTGACACAAACTTATCATGATAACATTTAAGATTGCGTGAAACTCAATAACTGCTGTATAAACTAGTTAATAAATAATAAAATTTATATGTTCATTTGTACAATACTCGAGGTAAATGAGCGATTAAATTCAGTTTTAGTTTCATTAATATTCACGTTGATATTTAGCATTACGCTTCTAGTACCAAAAAAAAGAACAGTTTTGCAATGTTCATTTCATATGCAAGATTTTTAGTCAAGTGGATCTGTGAAAGATGTCATCTTATTAGAGACTGACGTGCTGTAAGTCTGTTCGTGCCTTTGTATATTCTGATAAAACTGCGCAATTCCGTTTTTTATGTAGCGTGTGAAAAACTATATTTAAATGCTAACACTTAAAACACTTAAAACAGCAAAACTAAACATGGACTAAACCTTTGTGCAAATGTTATATGATTCATACGGAGAGTCACAAAAGGCCTATTCGATGATGGTTTGAGGTTAAATTTTTTAAAATGATTTCTTTATTTTTTAGTTTTTTATTTTATTTTTTGTTTTTTACTTTTAAACTAAAAAAAACAACAACATTTTTTAACCATCGTCCATTAAACATTTCAAGACTAAAAGGCGAGTGTTTCCGAAAAAGCTTGTGAAACGTTGTAGTTTTTGTACTCTTCAAAGAATCGTTATAATATTTTTTTTTTTAGTTTTGCATGTTAAACACTCTAAGATTAAAAGACGAGCGTATCAGAAAATTTGTAAAAAATAGTAATTAAGAAAAAAAAGTAGTTGTCAGATATTTTTCAACCTATTTCGCCACATACATTTTAAAAATCGTCAAAAATCGCCAAAATCAATTTTATGTAGTTTTTCTTATATGTATATTTTATAATAAATTTGTTTTCACATAATACTTTTTTTAATATAAATTTTTTAAAAATAATCTCATAAAAATTTGGCAGAAAATCGCCAAAAGTAGAAACATAATCGTCAAAATATATAGATTTTTCTCATCCAAATTCAAAACGCATTAATTGTTATAATTAATATGAGAAAAATCATCACCCGCAGACGGGTTTTGGCAAGATTTATTTTTGAAACTACTCTTTTAACAAACTAATTTTCCTGAATTACAAAATCATTGAAGTGTTAAAAAATAGCCACAAAATCGCGAAGGAATCTATTTATCGCCAGAAAAATCGCTATGCCGTCAAATAAAAATTTAAGTGCCAAGCAAGTTGAAAAATCGACACTTCTGGCGAGAAATTGTCATATCTGATAACACTGATTGTTACCTGTCAGACCACCATCATCATCAGTAGCCTATGTTAGCTGCTGGGGCATCTCGATAAATATTAATTTACGCCAAATTTTCGCGATACTCTCTCTGTTAACGCAAAATCATGCTTTTTGAATTACGCGATGAAGTCAATTGCCTGGAGAGCAATAAAGTGGAAAGTACTGTAAGTAAAAGTTCCTCATTCCGATTTGCTGAGGGACTACTTGCATATGGGCACCATGATGTAACTACTTTATTTTAACTACCACGCATAGTCATACAATTTTTGTAGGCGACATTTAAAAATAAAACAAACAAAAAACGCAAAAAACAGCAAAGTTCGCTTATAACGAACACCGATTACAACGAACTATCGTTCCAAATGAACATCTCCGATTCCAAGAGTCTTGCATACAAATTTCATATGCTTTTTAACCATCATGAGTTGTAGTGAACTTGTTTTTAACACCCTTATCATGTACATGTAAGCTTATACGCTGAACATTTTTTAATATATTTAAGTATACTAAAATCATTTATTACTTGACAGCACCTTCAGATTTCTAACAATTATCTCTTGTCAAAACAAAAATCCATATCAAAATATTTGAGCGACTAACAGCAAAATAACAATGACAAAAATTCAGAAAGTTAAAATTATCTAAATATATTTGTATAAATATGTATGTATGTGTATGTATGCTGGTATGCGTAAGCATTAACATTTAAATAACCCAGCAAAAAATCTGAAGACAAAGTAATAAGTTAAATTGCTAATAAACACACCCTGCGATGTTATTGCAGGCAACTGCTTACAATCTTCAATTACAAGTAATTACTTCGAAATATTAACACTTAGAAGTCATTGAATACATAAAGCTTAAATTGGACGTGCCATACCATATTCCCATAGCCATAAACAAAACCAAATTTCAATTGGTTTATATGGTTATCGCCATGGGCGTTATGGCTAGTCACCTATAATCAAATACAGTGTTGCTCATTAGTTTGGTTACAACAGCTGTTTTGTATGGTTATGGTTATGCTTATGGCACGTTTAATTTAAGCTTAAAACGCAATAAAAATTAATCATCAGTTGGCAGTATTAAACTAATGTTTGAAGTCAAGCGTTTTGCTCACTAATCTATCTATGGCTTACTTAATTTATTTGAATATAAAACTTGTTTTCTTGAGCAAATACGAGAATAAGGTACTATGCACTCGTTACATAAATAATTATAGTAATGCAGACGGTATGTAGTTTATATGAAAAAGTAAGTTGTTTTTAATACAACTCATTACCAATTTTTTACTGGGAAAGCTAAATTAACGAAAAAAAAGTTAAATTAACGAAATTTTTAAAATACATAAAACAATTTTATAATAAAAAAAACAAAGTCATATTTATATTTATACATAACTAGCGAACCCCTGCACACTTCGTAGTGCAAAAAAAGAAAATTAAAATAGTGACATCATCCATTTTGGGCGCATTAAATCGTCTGACATGTTGCCCAGGAGGCGTTTTATCAGCTCGAATCACAATTGCATATTCATCAGATGGCATTTGATCGAGAGCAGTTTGAAAAATTCGCACTAATTCATTTTTAGCATGCAACATATTCTGCAAACTCTCAATAATATCCCTCCGCAAAGTTGATGAAATATCACAACGACAATAATTTCCACATTTGAGTTACCCACAAAGTATACTTGCAAAAATTGATAGCTTTGATCAGGAAATGGTAACAAAGAACCAAGTCGAAGGAAGTCTATTGAAGATTGAAATTTTCACAATAGTACTTTTCACGATTGTCTAAATAAACATCAAAACAAACAAAAATAGCTTTAACGTTGGCAAAAAATTTCCGAATAATATGTGTCGCTCCAAATGAAGTCATTTGAAATGCGGAGTTATACGCTTGTATGTTTTCCAGAAAATGCTTTGAAATTGCTGTGCCACCAGTTATCAAATTTGCAAGGGCTACGGTGGTGGATTCAATTCTGGTTATTTAACTTGTCCGTTCGAACAACACAATCCAGATACCTCATGTTTAAACTTAAATGCCTTGCAATGACTGCAAACAGTAGTCATTGGTCCAATTGAAACCTTGCCATGAGAAAAGTAATCAAAGTTTGCATCATAATTGAACACAGCACGCTCCAAAGTACCATATTGTATTAAAAAATGTGGCTACACCAATTAAATATGAAGTAATTGAAATTTTATTTATTCGTGAAATTAAAAACTTGAGATACATACATATGTTAGTTGTATAATACAATTATTAAGAATATAAATAGATCAGCTGATCATTAAATGTCAGTCATAGCATGCATGAAAAAGACCGTTACAGCATTACATGTATATATTAGCTGTTTGATTTAATGTTTGGAATATCCGTTAAGTTAACATAATGGGTGTTCTTTTTAGAGGTATAGAACTTCGAATTGAAATAAAACACAAGAAAATCGTTTTAATGTCCATCAATTTGGCTTTATTGGAAGGATAATTTTATGCCATTAATGTTTAAATATGATTTCGGGCATGTGGCCACCGCGGCTGGCTCGAATAAACCCAATTCTACAGGTCCAATTTTCAACCACTTTTTCGAGCATATGGGGCCGTATGTTGGCAATAACGCCACGAATGTTGGCTTCCAAGTCCCCTAACGTTTCTGGTTTGTTGGCGTAGACGAGCGACTTCACATATCCCCAAAGAAAATAATCCAATGGTGTCAAATCACACGATCTTGGTGGCCAATTGACAGGTCCATTCCGCGAAATTATGCGCTCATCGAATGTTTCTTTCAATAAATCGATTGTGACGTGCGCTGTGTGGAATGTAGCGCCGTCTTGTTGGAACCACAACTCATCCACATTCATGCCATCCAATTCGGGAACAAAATAGTCGGTTAGTCGGCTCCAATTGCTGTGCACGGTGGCGAATCGATTCATTCGGGTCCTTTTCAACACTTTGCTCTACAGCGGCAATTGTTTCTTCGGTGCGCACTGTTCGACGTCTCTGCGGATGCGTATTATCACATAGAGTAAACGTAGTGCGAAAACGATCCATGGTTAACCGAATTAATTGCTCTGATGGACGATTATGTCGACCATGAAATGGACGGAGCTTGCGGTAAACTTCGCGAACTGAACCATTATTTTCGAAATAAATTTGCACGATTTGCAAGCGTTGTTCTTTTATCAACCTGTTCATGATGAAATGGCAAACCAAAGTAAATATTAATCACTTGACAGCTGACAAAATGGCCGCCAGTTAAAAAAGTGATGCCAACTTAAAGTTCTATACCTCAATAAAAAACACCCTTTATAAGAATGCTCATTGCTGTGCATAATGTATTTAAATATTTAAGTTTTTACTGGTGTGTTTATATGTAATTTATTTCATAGATCCCCGAAGTTGTGATTTACAATAGCTAAGTATATAAATGGTTTGACTAAAATTGCATTGTAATGAATTTAAAAACTAATTGTATTTCAGTTTTTCAAAATATTAACTCAAATATTTCGAAATGATATATATTTCACTAAAATATAACTCATGAACCAATACACATACACTGACTGTTTGTACATAAGAACCTTGGTATAGACGTCACCTTTCATATAAACTTTGCAGAAACTAAATCGGTTCACGCACTCCAGAGAACATCAATTACTAACACAATGCAACTTATTTTTATATATTTACATACACTCCATTAACATAGTATAGCCTCACTTGAAATTTTAGAGAACAGTATACATTATCGCGATTCCTTAAAAAATAGCAAGTATTTTTTTAAGTCATTCTTAAGAGGATACTCTGTTGCTTTATTGACAAAAATTCCAAATGGGTCAGTAAACATTAAGTGGACTTTTATAATAGTTCTCGTAAACAGCATGAGAAATTTTAATATTTCAGTGTTAACATAGATTAGCCTCAGTGATGAATTTTCAATTAATCTTTGATGTTTATGCAAACATACCGTTAAGTGCAATAAGTTTTATTTGCACAAAGAAAAAGTATTAGGAAAAAGCCGTCGCTTAGTTCCACGGAAATCGCAAAACTTGAGACGTATCACGATCTAGGGCTTTCTATCCGCGCTATTGGCGGAAAACTTCGTCGCATCCCAAAAGTTATAAGCAACTACATGAAGAATCCATCAGAGTGTTCCAAATGGTACAAAGGAAAGACTTACAAGAAGTTTTCACCTCGATATAGTCGCAAAATTCTCTAAATGGTTTCGAATTCATCTGTGAGTTTAAGTAGAATTAGAGCTGCAGTCGGAGTTAAGGTGGAAGTACATACCACGCGTTACGCGGCAACGCTTTTCTGGCTTTTTAAACGTTTAACGCTATACAAATGGAAAGTTACACAACACGCTTTTGAGGTTTTTTTAGTTGTAAAATTTAAAGCCTATGCCGGCTATTTTTTCGTCTTGCATTTACGTTTTATATTTCTTTAAATATTTAATGCATTTTTTATCCATTGTTTAATAAAAAAATTAATTTCTAATCATATTTGTGTATGTTAGCTTATGAATCTGGCAACACTAGCTGTAATTTTGTATACAACGCGTGAAAGTTGATGAATTTTCAACTTTTTGCGAGGTACGCGCGTCGCAAACTTCAGTGTGTAACTTACCTTATGAAAACACACCACTTCAACTTTTTTGACAGACGCGTGTATCGCATTAGCGCATTGAACGCGAGTTATGTACTTCCACCTTTGGCGTCAGTAAAATATACAAACCACGGAGTACTTGAAGCATCTAAATCATCAAAAAAAGCCACCATTGTAAGACGGACATAAGCAACACAGACTAAAGTTTGGGAAAGATCACATAACGTAGATGGTGCATCAAGGTCATCAAACGAACGATTGAAAAAATTAATTTCTTCAGACGAAAAGACTTCCTCCTTCCTGATATTATGGAAATAATAACTATACCCATCTTGAATAGCGATATTAAAACACTTTTCTTCAGAAAAAATACTTTTTTCCATTCGTTCGTTTGATGACCTTGATGCACCAGATTTTAATTGAAGTTTTTATCAAAATCTCTACCGTTTTTTTATTTACATAATCATGACATGTATCTTAGCCAATGCTAAAACAATTGTTTGAAAATTTTTCTAATAATTCATTTACATTATCTCAAAATCTAGTACTTACGAGATTTCGAGCCAAATCTAAATGCTTCTTACTTGATTTCCCATGCAAAAATCTAGTTTTTGAGTAGATTTGTAGACAATTTAATCAAATTTAATCAAAATTTAATCTTTTTATTTTATTTATACTACCCTGTACAATATATTTATATAAAATATCATTAAATTACCTACGGTCTGCTTAAGAAGGTGTGTGCATTGGCTACATTACAGTTGTTTGGTTGTAGTTTTGGAAATTTTTCGGTTAATGGGTTTTGTTTTGGATAAAAAATCTTGATAAATGTAAAAAAACATGTTGTAAACGGTATAGATTTTCGAAAAGATTTAAATTAAAATATGCTAGATTTTGTACAGGTGTATATGCCCTATAAACTGCAACCAAACAACTGCTATGTAGCTAATTCAAACACCTTTTAAGGTACATCAACTAATTTTTTTATTACAATTTTTAAGAAAAAAAAATAGTTGCATCATTAAGTTCTAATATCATTTAATTAGATTTTGATCGAATCTAGTGACAAAGTAGATTTTATTTTTTAAGGAAAATTTATTAAAATCCAAGTAGATTTTGCCCCAAATCTCGTAGGTACTAGATTTTGCTAAGGTCTATTAAGCTTAAAAAAGGGGTTGAAAATGTATTGAAAAAGCTTAGCGTAACAATTGTAGAAAAATCACAAAGGAATCCTAGTGATAATATTATAGAATATTATAATTATATTAATAGTATTACATGTAAATACATTAGACTTGTCGAAAATATTTTTTTCTTTAATTGATATATTTGCACTATCTAAAAAAATGAGATGTACTGTCATAACTGCGGTTTAAATTTTTTAGCTCGATCCGACAGTTCGTAGTGGGGCCTAAAGTACCCGGTACATATTGGGGGATTTTATTCAAAAAAGGAAATAATTCATACAGCATTTGAGGAGGTATGACAGAGCCTAAGTCTGGAATTTAGACTATATATCGTTAAATGGTCGTAGCCACAAAGCCCCAAGTGGACAATCTAGGGTTAATGAAAACTCAAAACCGATGTCAAGTTAATGTTTTTGATCTGAGCAAAAAAGTTTTTGCAAGTGGATTTTTTTCTATCTAAAAATTTATAATACATTTATGGGTTTTTGCTTACAGTTTGGAAAATTTTCGAGAAAAAAATTAACATTTTGGCTTTTTACTTGGAGAAGTCAAATCTTGTTCGATATATAAAACGTAACTTATTATAAATTAAAAATAAAATTTTACATCTAAAACACAATTTAGTCAAAACTTGTACACAATTTTAATTAAAATTGTGAAAAAAGTATATTTTCGCCCGTTTTTCGCAGAAAAAGTGGGTTAATTGCAAGAATACCAACTCCATGCTTTTACTCATTCAAAAATTAATAATATAAGAAATATTACAAAGTAATTTTTTCTTAAAAATGTTTGTTATTGAAGGAACCAGATCGTTTCGAAATAGATCTATTTTTGTTATTAATATCAAATTTAAGGCTTTTTTTTCTCAAATTCCAAAGCTAGAACCAAAAGATTCATCATGCCACCTGAAGACATGATATGTTTTTAAATATTTCCAAAAGTATCTGCGCCCGCCGAAAAATAAAAGGAATACAGCATAAATACTGAAAAATTCCATTTTTGGGATTTTGCGAATTTTTTGTTGGGAATTGTCGGAAACTCAAACACAAATTCTCTATTTGTTCTTACTTTCTGTGTCTTAATTACATCATTTTCCATATAAACAAGCGTTTTTAGCCGAAAATTAAGATAAATTGATTGATGAAAGAATGATTGAAATCGGTTCACGCGTTCGGTTTGTATAGTGCCGCAAAGGAACACACATATGCACATACACACCAGACTCCTGCACAAAACCACTTACAAGAAGGTTTAAGTCATGAGGGATTTTTGAAATGCTTTACTGCAGCGAAATATTCTAAAACAAACGCTAAACAACAATGTTTGCAAGAAATTTGTTTCAGTTATTGCAGTTATAGGAGTAAAGAAGAAAATACTTCGTGACGGCAGAATTCCTGATGCGCATGGGCGCGTATACAAACGTCATGCATGTAAATACACACACACGTTGTGTGTATGATCTTTTTATTTTTCTGCGCACATACAAACGCACACACATGCATTGACATTAGTTGTATGCGCTTGCTTTAAAAAACCACACTTAAACACATAATAGCTTACCATCTACATCTTACACACACACACTCAAAGGTTCAATATGCAAAATAACAAGCATACACACATCAACACTACTTCTTTTGATTGTTTGTTAGAAAAAAAAAGTCTTCGCGACATATCTTGTTAACACTCATATACGTGTACATCAATACATCCATAGTTCTTCGCTTATTAAACGACATCATTATATAATTAGTAAAATGAACAAACGACAATGGTAAGACTGTTGTAAATATAGAGATGGTAAAATTGAGCTTACAATACAAAAAAGCTTTCAGCAAATTGAAATACGATGAATCAAAATAATTCACACATTCCATTTGCAATAATGCTAAGTATATAAAGCAAAAATATACATCAACTGACACCACACACAGTGGACCAAACACAAAAGAACTCTGATGATGAAGGTTTAGTGGCCTTCGAAAACGGCTGGCTGTTCCGTTCAACTCTGTGTTGTCAGAATATTTACAACTAACTTTGGTGTTATTTGTTCATTAATAATTATCACATGTAATTTGGCTTAAAAAGCGATACGAACTTTAGCCTGTTAAAACCATAAACATAGACATCATTTATTATTGGTTAAGTATAATACATGCTACGACAATACATTTCAAAAAACAAAACGTATTTACATTTCAAGACTGTTTACGCAGCCCTCTAATGCATACATACATATATATGTACATATTTAATCTGATAAACAAAATACCCTTCTTTGCGTCGCACCGTCGGGTAATAAGAGTTTCTCAAGTATTTTTTAAAATTTGCTTGTAAATTCACATTTTATAAACTATTTTTATAAGCTTATTCTCAAGTTGTCTTTGAAGTTTGATTATTATGTGATGTGTTGGGAAATTTTCAGTTAACTGATACTGATTTATTTAATTGAGTTTTAGTTTTAAACAAAATTAATTTTCAAAGGAAAGACGCAATAAAATAACTATAAATAATTTCAAAAGTTTATAGGTAGATAAAAAGGCACGAGCATTAATTAATTAATTAATATTTGAATCGTTCTGATGGCTTTATTACTTTTTTTTATGGATTAAGATAAACAGGCACGTGAGTAGTTGTTCAACTATTTTAATTTAAATACCACCCAGCAAAAAATTACACATTACCATTAGAACTACTTGCCATATAATGACTTACTTTTTTGATTGCCAATTTTCATTACTCGCTTACAAATCACATTACCTAAAATTTAAAAAAATTACGTGCAAGTTGCTAAATGAAGAGAATGATTTTTTTAGACGAAATAGATTGCGTGAAATGTTGACAAAAAAAAAATGTAACTACTTCTCAAGAATCGATTATTTTAGTCTCACGGCTTGTTAAAATCATTAAGTTGGTAATCCAGTAGGGAAGTGCTTCCACCAAAAATGCTTAATTCCAAACTCGATTACCTTTTTTGAAATTTTTTGCTGGGCAGCAACCATGTGAAAATATTAGTTGACTCATATCTCCTAAAGCTAAATAAAACTGGCCAAAAATATATTTTAAAGAGAAGCAACCTTCGTTAGGCAAGAGATAGTGAAGAGAAGTGATAGTTTTAAGTTATTGAGCTTTACTCGCTTTACGTTTTACAGCTCTGCTATTCTGCATCATGTTAATTTGTATAGAATCACTGCAGCGCCTCTGGTGTTAAGTGGGTAAATTAATTTAAGCTTTGAGCGATTTTTTAGCTAGTTGCTTTGGCCAGCGATTTATTGCTAAAAATATCGATGAAGAAGATGAGAAAATATGAGATGAAGTTGATATGACTAGGTCTCACCAGGGATCGAACTCGGATTCTCGAAAACCTTCAATCATGTTTTTCAATCGTGAAGAGCTGTTGCAACATTCTAGTATAAAATTTCTAAAAAAAATAACACAAAATTTATTGTTTTAAATCGTTGTAGTTTCCCACAACTTTGCACCCTAATGGTTTAATAAAAAATGCACTAAACAAATTCAAATAACTATAGAGCAAACAATATAAATTAGTAAATAACACAATGTATGTCTAATTTTGTTGTTTTGCTGTCAAAAGTAGAATTGAATAAAATGTGTTGAAACTGGTATCATCAATTACATGTGTCATGTTTTTCAATACCCTACACAACAATTTTCTTGTTCATAAATATTTTGAATGACGTTAGAGCAACGCCCAAAAGTAAAGTGACCGTTATATAAGTATGTATATATTTGCAAAGGTTGATCAACACATGAAATATATGTACGTACTCACTCAGATATGTAAATTCTTTCGCATATAAAATATTCACGTAGTATAATTACAAAACGCAAATTCATGCGAAAGAGAAAATGAAAATGTGGAAAAAGAAATTTGTTCATTTCCATTTTCCTTTCAAGAAGTAAAATTAAACTTATTATGGCCTGACACACGATGACGACAGAAAACGTTCAATCTACAGCTTGTATTGAAAACAACAATTAAATAAAAAAAATATTGATTTTGTTTTCAATATACATACATACATAATTAATCGATGGAACCTTTTCTATCGACATCGTTGGACAGGTCATTATATCGTGCCAAACCGCCAAAAAAAAACTTAAGCAACATAATTTTCGAACTTAGTTTTTTGACAAAAATCCATCATTTGCCATCGTAAATAAACAATTTTTGTAAAAAAAAACAAACAATCACCAAAAATGTGTGGGTTAACCTTTTTTTGGCGGTTATAGCTCGATATTTTGAAATAAACTAGGGCCTCTCCCACAATGCCGAAAACGTTCGACTTGTTGCACACTCTACAGCCTGTCCCACGATATCACCAGAAATCGATCGACAACTTGTATTGCAAACAACAATAACATAGAAAATTTGTTGTTGTTTTCAATATAAGTTGTCGATCAAGCCAATAATAACCAAATTTTAAAATTTCTTTTAGTTTTGAAGGTAGTAAGAGTGCGACAAGTCGAACGCTGTCACCATCGTGGGACAGACTCTTACTAAAAGAAAAAAAATTGTTGCATAATTTTAGGAGCAACAAATGATTAAACGGGACAGAACTTCTTCATCTTATGAAAATATCCGAAACTGTTAAGGATTTGTAAACTAAAAATCAGTGCCGCGTTTCTGTAATTTGTGAGTTCTCGCACCGAGAAAAATTAAATTATTATACTGGGGCCTAATTCCCGCATTCGATTGCGAGCGAGTTATTACTCGAATGTGCGAGTTTTTTAACTTTTGGAATTTTCGCATTCGGTTTCGAATAACACATATCGAAATTTCTAATGACAGCATTCGATAACGTGCATACATTCGAATGCAACCGTTCGTATTTTTACTCGCAACCAAAAAGGCATTCGAAATCATATTTAACATAGAAAAAGCGAAGGAAAAGAAAATTTATGTTAAATATTTTACTTATTTATTTAAAAATGAATGAATGCACAAATGTACATATAAAAAAATACAAATATAAAGAATTTCTAGGTGACTTTAAATATAACAAAACACACTGGCTTGGCAAATAATGTTTTGCCCAAGAGTTGTCAGGGAAAATAAAAAAATCAACCAACTCTGGGAGCATTTAAATAACAAATTAACTGCTTCTGGTCAACCAATAAAAGAATCGAAAATGTGGCTAGTGCTCTATTCTCTAACTTTACACTAATTTATTATTATTAAGTTAATAATTAAATAAAAATTAAAATAACATTTACATATGTATATTCGTTTCTTTTTTCTGCATATTCGTGTGTATGCACTTACATGCATATGTTTTTGCACACATACATATATACAAACATATGCTTTTGCTTACAATTTATTCAGTGTTGTGAAATGAATTTATTTGCATTTTTCCAACACTGAAACAAAAACTCGATTCGCATGGTAACGAGTGACATCATCGGAAAATTTCTTGCTATCGGAATTGATTTCTATTCGAATGCAATTCCGATCAGGAGTGCAGGAATTAGGCCCCTGGTTGTCATATTTTACACGGAATTATTTATATAAAAACTTAAATAAACTTACAAAATATATCAATAAATATAGTTGGCTTGTGGCAAAAATTAAATAAAAAAAGTTTGTCTTAAGTAGAAAAACAAAAAAAATAAGCAAAGCAACTAACATGTGCGTGATTAGTAAAGAACAAACGACAATGACAAGACTGTTGTATATTTAGAGATGGTAAAATTAAGCTTTCATTACAAAAAAAAGCTTTCAGCAATTTGTTATACGACGAATCAAAACAATTCACATATATTATATAAAAGAAAAATCTACATCAAATGACGCCACACACACAGTAGATCAAACACAAAGAGCGCTGATGAAGGTGTAGTGGCCTTGGAAAAAAGCTAGTTGCTCCGTTCTACTACGTGTTTGTCAGAATATTTACAATTAACTTTGTTGTTATTTGTTCAAAGCGAAATGAACTTCAGCCTAATCAAATCATTGATTTAGAAATAAATATAGTTTTTTTTTTCTTACTCACCGTGTGTTTCACAGGATGATAAAAATGTTTAGACTCGAAAAGTTTTCACATTCCTTACAGAAACGAGGCACAGGTCTGTTATAGAGTTTTTATGCAATTCTTCAGCATTCTCACGTTTTCATAAAAGGGTTATTTAATAAAAAGCATTGCATGTTTTAGGGCGCAACATTTAACCATTTTTAACACAAAATTTAATCGAAAAGTGGTTATTTTTTACTCCTAAAAGTATGCTGCTTTAAATTCGTTCAATTTTTTTTTTTTTTTTTTTTTTTTTTGGCTTATATCACAAATACATATTCAAAATATCAATTTTCTATTTCAAATAACTTCAACAGTATCATTTAAAGTTTGCAAGTCCCTGTTAGAAGACGCTTTATAAGTTTATTAATGCTAATCATATTATAGTATGTTTCCAACGATTTTAAATCAAGCAGATTTAACTAAATTACTTCGAAGTGTTTCTACCCACCTTGTGAATGTTTGATGTTCGAATTTTCGTAGTCAATTTATGCACTTACTTAATAAGGTGGGCGCAGCAGCTGTAATTGGATTTGATCGATATGTAGTGGACATTTGAAATTAATTTTTTTTTTGCATGTATTTATTTATTGTATCTTCATATGTGAACTAACAATAAGTATTCAAATCTTAAATCTATAAAAAAAAATTATTAGGCCCGACCAGTGTCGGACATAAATTTAGTGGTAGTTATAAATAATACATTAGTAGTGATAATCAAAAAAAAAAAGGGGGGGGGGGAAGTATTTTCAAGTAGTCCCATCTGGAGTGTTAGGTATAAGAGCCCGTGTGTCCCTCTTTTTTAAGCGGATGTGTCCAGTAAAGTTCAAAATATTACGAGCAAGCGGATTAGGATGTGATTCGAGTTTTGTTAAATATTTGCCTGCGTATTTTGCAATTTCTTCAGTCACTAGTGGCATATTTAAATCACGATGTATAATAGAATTTTGGATGTACCATGGAGCCGATGTTATTAACCGTAACCGTAACCGGCGTGTTCAGCAGCCTGTTTAATATTTTCGTTAAGATTGGCAATATTAAATTCAATATCATCGCATGATCTAAGCTGAATGTTTTCTACGCAGTGACTACTAAGATATTTTTTGAATACCAGCCAGTTGATTCCATTAATCATCTTCACATATGAGTTAGTTAAATCACTCCTTAGTGCGTTGAAAATTGTAACTATTGTTGGAGAGTGATCGGAGGACAGATCTAGAGAGGCCTCAACATGAATTAAGTCCCTATGAATATTTTTCGTGACGACAAAATCTATAACATCTGGAATTTTTCTTACGTCAGTAGGCCAGTAAGTAGGCTCCCCACTCGAAATGACATCTAAGCCCATTTTTGAAATTGTATTGAACAAGGCTCGACCTCTAGGTGTAACAAGACGCGATCCCCAGTAGGTATGTTTTGCATTGTAGTCACCAGCTGCCACGAAACAAGATCCAAGCGATTTGTAGAAATTCTCATACTGATCTTCGCTAACTGAAAATCTGGGAGGTGAGTAAATTGATGATATTACGAAATTCGCACAAAAATTTTCTACGAAAATATTCGTTGCTTGCAAATATTCTTCACTAACGTTGTCAAGGACATAGTGCTTGAGTCTTGACTTAATTAGAATTGCTGATCCACCAAAATTAATTATTATTAAGTATTCATTAATATTTTTATCTAATTTTTCGACGTTTTTTTATATGTTAAATTAAACTATTTTCTTGAGCTTTTGGTCAGTTGATATTTTGAGTTTATTATTTCAATATTTCGTTAACCTTTGGTTAATATTTTAAGATATATAATTTGTTTCTTTTTCCTTTTTTCTTTCAAATTATTATTTATAATAATTATTATTTATTATAATATTTATTATATATTTATATATAATATATATAATAATTATTATATATTTATAATAATTATTATTTATTATTTATAATTTGAAAGAAAAAAGGAAAAAGAAAAAAATTAGATACATATCATAAAAACCAAAAATATATATCCTGATCAAAAGCTCAAGAAAATAGTTAAATTTAGTATTCATTAATGTAATTTTTTTTTCAAAAATTGTCAATCACTGTAGATGGATAACCCAGGGATGGAGTTCGTAGTTTGAAAAGCAACGCAGGGTTGCATATATAAATTCAGTTCGAAAAATAGTATTTTCGGCATAATTTAAAATAAATCAACTACTTTGAGGTTATTTGGCCATATGCAATATGTATCAAGGCGAATTCACATAAGGTGATCCTAATTCACCAGCTGACTTAACTTCTCTGCTGTCAAATCAAATAAAACGTTAGGAAACATTCTTACAGCAGCAAATTTTACATTAACAAATATACAAGGCAAATACCTAGAGTTGCAAATCGAGACCACTTGGTATCAATTTGCCCTGATATGTATGGCAAATCATGTATAAATTAACATGATTTGCTAAAATCACTATGTTTTGTGGAAATCATGTCGGTGGAAACATAATATGTATGTATTAGACAAAAATAATCACATTGAAGTTTTAACTATTTTTATATTTTTTTTTTACAAAATGAAAAAAGAATACAGAATTTGCTTATTGCAACTATATGCAGTAATCATAATATTGTTGTCATAGTCATGCTACATGTAGTGCTGTTTCTTGAAATTAATTATATTATATTAATTTACATAAACGTACATCGATTTATGATTATAAAAACTCTATAAATTTAAAATCTATTTTTAAGTTATCGACTTCTCCAACGTTAGTTTAAAATTTTATCTAGCAATGTAGTAGCGTACCCACAATCCATTTATTCTGCTGCCGTTTCTATTGTTTCGATTAGCGTTAAGCTCTAATTTTAATAAATTTTTTAAATAACAACATCATAGTTAATATATTTTATTTTTATTTTATTTCATTATATAATTTTAGTTTTGTAAGTGTACAAAGTACGAGTGATTTATGATGTCAATTGTACTTGTTACGTATGCAAATTAGCTAAATTGTTAATTTAATTTGCATTTTAAGTAACATACATACATATATGTATGATTATGTTTAAAATTCTAATGTTTTTAAATAAACTGGAATACATGTAAAAAGTTAAATTAAATAGTTTAGCGGTTAGGAAACAATTTATAAATACATTTTTATATGGATGTTCGATACTAGAGGGCTGCGTAAACAGTCTTGAAATGTAAATACGTCTTAGTTTTTAAATGTATTGTCGTATTATATTATTATTATTGGTTAAGTATAATATATACTTAACCAATAATAAATTATGTCGTTTAAAAAGCGAAGCACGGTGGATGTATTAATGTACGTCAAGACTGTCTGGACTGGCACCAGAGTGCCCAACATCAATCGGCTTCTTATACAAATGAATACATATACGCAAATACATTTCTCGCGGTGTTCTCTCATTGAACAAGAGGTCTAATCTGTAATTCGAAACGAAAGAAAATGCTTTCAAATTTACATGTTATAAGCATACAAACTCGAAAGCATTTTCTTTCGTTTCGAATTACAGAGTAGACCCCAGTCTTGATGTACGTGTATATGAGTGTTTAGAAGCGTTGTCCCGAATACTTTTTGTTCATAACAAACACTCAAAAGAAGTAGTAATGATGCGTTTATGCTTGTTGGTGGTAAGCTATTAAGTGTTTAAGGAAGGTTTTTTTAACCAAGCGCATACAACTAATGTCAATGCATGTGTGCGTTTGCGTGAGCGCAGAAAAATAAAAGATCATACACACAACGTGTATGCGTATGTACATGCATGAGCTTTGTATACGCGCCCATGCTTAAGAAGAAGCAAGCATCACAAATTTTTTCCCTCACGAAGTATTTTCTTCTTTAATCTTATACCTGCAATAACTGAAACAAATGTCTTGCCAACAGTGTTGTTTAGCGTTTGTTTTAGAAGATTTCGCTGTATTAAAGCATTTGAAAAATCCCTCATGTCTTATAAGTTCTTGTAAGTTGTCTTGTGCAGGGGTCTATTAGATACCCAGCTGGCCAAACTGCCTTGTACAAGATTTTCATGTACGATTCTTTTACGAATTGTACTCTATCGATTGGTTTTCTAATCGACACAATCTGAGCGAAAAATTAATGCAAGTTGTCCACTAGTAAAAAGACTTTTGAGGACAATATGAGCCACAATATCTTTGGTTTTCTCCTCAATCAAACATTTTTGAGGACAATATGAGCGACAATGTCTTACACTTTATCTCCATTATGACTTTGTTTAGAACAAAATTACCCACAATGTCTTCTTTGTTGTCCGAAAATCAACTTTGTTGAGAACAGTATAAACGACAATGTCTTACATATTGTCTCCATTATAACATTGTGTAGGACAATATGAGTGACAATGTATAAATACATACTTTTATTTTTCTTATTTTGCAAAACATTTTTATTTTGTTATACTCTGTGGTATTTTTTTCTTCTTCATCAATAAACTATGATTCATTATAGTGTTATATAAAATTTTCCTTAATGGAAATGCAATTTCGCGTTAGCTTAACAGTAGCGTTTAGCAATTACATTTTATTATTATTATTTTACAATCTCTCATATAAAATTTGCTAAATAATTTATTTAATCTTTTTTATATATTGTGATATCATGTGTTAGTTTTGTAAATGTTTTGTTGTTGTTGTTGTTTTTGAAATATAATTAAAATTCTTCGTAAATCACAAATAATAGTTTGCTTGCTTCATCCATTACACTCACTATTCGCTTGCATGATAATAAGATTTAATAATTTTAATTAAAGCTTTGTTATATCATTTAAAGGGAATAAACAGCACTCAACTTTGTTTTATTTTCTTTGTAATCCGATTGAAAATGTGTAGTCGCTTGTTTGAATGAATATAGATATATTTTCAAATTTATTTAGAAAGTTTTTGTAAAATTCAGCACATTTATTGTATGCTATGCAATTTTTCTTGAAATCTTTGGGTGTTAAAAAAAGCATATTATTGAGTAGCAAAGATGCCAAGATTCATGGTAAGACATTAAAGCCATAATAATAATAATAATAATTTTCTTAATAGGGCTCAAGTTAATCAAATATTTTTATAAATTAATGTGAAGAGAAGAAAAATTAAACTAAAATTTAGCACGCCACGCATTTCTTCAGCAGCCATGTCTATCTGTTTGGGCAGAGATTGTTAGTTCTTATTAAACCCCTGCACAAGACCACTTACAAGAACTTTTAAGACATTAGGGATTTTTCAAATGCTTTACTACAGTGAAATCTTCTAACACAAACGCTAAACAACAATGTTTGCAAGAAATTTGTTTCAGTTATTGCAGGTATAGGAGTAAAGAAGAAAATACTTCGTGACGGAAGAGTTTGTGGTGCTTGCTTCTTCATACGCATGGCAGCGTATGCAAACATCATGCATGTACATACGCACACACGTTGTATGTATGATCCTTTATTTTTCTGCGCACATACAAACGCACACATGGATTGACATTAGTTGTGTGGGCTTGCTTTAAAAACCCATCCTTAAACACATTATAGCTTAGCATCTACATCATACACACACACTCAAACGTAGAATATACAAAATAACAATCATACACGCATCAACACTACTTCTTTTGATTGTTTGTTACGAACAAGAAGACTTCGCGACAACGCTTCTAAACACTCATATACACGTACATCAAGACTGGCTACTGAGATAACACCGAGAGAAATGTATTCGCGTATGTGTATTCATTTGTATAAGAAGGCGATTGATGTCCGGCAGTCTGGTGCCGTACATCAATACGTCCATCGTGCTTCGCTTATTGAACGACATCATTTATTATTGGTTTAGTATAATACATGCTACGACGATAAATTAAAAAAATGCGAATTTACATTTCAAGACTTTTTAAGCAGCCCTCTAGTTCTTACCACCTATTTCACATGAATTTTTAATGAAATGGAATATGAGAAATGATTATTTTATGTATACAATTATTGATTTACAATTCTTCAATGCATTTATAAATATATTTAACTATTGATTTTCTGTTTTTCCGTTTAGAAGAGATAATAATATTTAAACATGGGTAGAGTGTTATAACTTTGTGCTAAACTGAAGAGAAAAAATTCTGTTCTAAATTTGAAGATTTTTGATATCAAACATGTAACGCGAAAAAATCGGGTTTGATTGCATGGGCGGGTGGGAGTGGGCTTGGCCAGTTTTGATGAAATCCCATTTTTTTTTCTTAATTCGGTCACACCCTTATCGGGAATAAAAGACGAAAATTTTATTAACGTGAAATATTTCCCGTGAACAAAAACAAATGGTGAACAAAGTTAGAAAATAGCAAACTGTCACAACAACAACGCAAACATGGACGATCACAATTTTAGGGAACGGGGAATACATTTCACATGAAATTTTATTGTCGATTAGGGTGAATATACTCTTAATGCTCTGTGTCAACTTTCAGTGATCTAGAATCACAACTCCTTATAATTTTTGCACACAAATTTATGAAACCATCCCACTGTGTTCTGTATAGAGATTTTTTTTCTCGCTTATTTTCTATTCTTATTGTTTTCCCATCAATTTTAACTCAGTTAACCAATTTTACTCGTGTAATTTATAATTAACGTGGAAATTCCATTCTCGTTAATTAGTTTGATTCATACGCAGTTGTTTGAGCTGATGAAAATTTTCAAAATAAAACCTTATTTACATTTTTTTTTGTGCATTTAATTAGCAAATAAATTAATTAGTAAGATTTTCGCATCCACTGCAATTTATTTATACACATATTTATCGATAAACTAGCAATGAATTGTTAATTCCTTATAAGCTTTAAGATATGTACATACGTGCATCATACATCTTAAACTTTAATAAAAATTAATTCAGTAAAGTGCGACTTTGAATCGAACACGAAGGGTTCCGTACTAGAGAAACAAGTCGACCGGCTCGAAGCCGACGGCATGCCGCCGCCGGTTATTTTTCTGTACATCAAGCCGCCGCCGATTGTATCGGCTCGCATCGGCTCAAAATTAGTCGAAATTTTATCTCCTCAAAAAGACAAATTTCCGAGAAAAAATTTTTAAAATCAATTTTCAGTTTCAATTTTTATTTTCTCTTTAAATTTTCATATGCTTATTTGCGCCGCCGAAAATTCTCTCGGCGCGCCGCCGCCGGTCACAAAACTACTGCGCCGCCGCCGCCGATAATTTTGCCTCGACTTGTTTTTCTGTTCCGTACACCACTTGTTTCTATTTGTGCGATTTTTGGCAATTTATTTTTTATATTGACGCTTTTTTAGTTTTGACGTTTTTTTTCTGTGGCGTTTTGTTTCGGTTTTTGCCGATTTTTGTTTGTTTTTTTTTACAATACTTATTTTTAATTTTAGTGACTTTTTAGTTTTGGCGTTTTTTTTGCCTTAGCGATATGTGCCGGTTTTTAGTGATTTTTTTTGTGTTTTTTACAAAACATATTTTTAGTTTTAGCGATTTTTTAGTTTTGGGTGCTTTTTTTGTTTTGGCGATTTTTTCGGTTTTGGCGACTTTTTTAGTATTGACGCTTTTTTTTGGCGTTGTTTTTGCTATCGATTTTTTAGTTTTGCGTTTTTTGCCTTGGCGATATAAGTCGGTTTTTGGCGATTTTTGTTTGTTTCGTTTTACATACATATTTTTAATTTTAACGATTTTTTAAGGTTTGGCACTTTTTTCGTTTTAGCGATTTTCCGGTTTTGGCGACTTTTTTATTATGGACACTTTTTTAGTTTTTGCGTTTTTTTTTTACTTTGGCGATTTTTATTTCTTTTTTTTCAATACATATTTTTAATTTTAGCGATTTTTTAGTTTTGTGGGTTTTCCGGTTTTAACGATTTTTATAGGTTTTTCGTGATTTGTTTTTTGGTAATATATTTCATTTAAGTGCTTTTTTCATTTTGGCGATCTTTGGTTTCCACACTTTTTTAATTTTGGGTATTTTTTTAAAATTTCTTTTCGTTTCCAAGATACAGCAAGTAGTCAAAATTACTTAGTCTGCATAAAAATACACTAAATTTTACTGCGTATTACTTTAGGATTTCGAAATTTTTCGTTGCTAGACTTAGAACACCCCTTAAGTTTTAACTGTATTATATTTGTTGTTGTAGCGTCCAAAGATTTACACATTCTATGAAAATATGGGGTCTGTAGCTCTTAAGGTTCTCGAAAAAACAACTTGTTACAGACATAAAGACAGAAAGACAGATATTCGGACGACGGACATCGTAGCAAATATAATAAAATTAATTTTTTTGTTAAATGTTTCACTTAAAAAGCCTTTTAAGTAAAAAAAAGTTCTTGCCTATAAAAGTATTCACCCCTACCCTCGAAATATTTTTCCTTTCCCCCAAAATTTCAATCGTAAATGATTTTTCCCTAGAAATCCCTTTTTGATTACCCTTATCGTAAATAATATACATATATCAGAGTGGATTGTTTCACTTTTCCCTTGGCTTTATTCATTTTATTTTTGCAAGCGAACTGTATTTATACCTTGCGTAATTTCAATATTATAGTTCCAATTATATATTAAAAGTTAGAAATAATTATTTTTAGGACAAGATCAGTAAATAATGTCCACGATTTAATAACAATAAATCCTTGCAAAGACTTTTGTCATTGAATATGAATCTCCTTGGTTCACATGCACTAAATTTTATTGGGATAGTATACTAAAGAATTTTTTCACGGCATCTAAAATATTTAAAAACGCAACTTTACACTCAAAAACATTTCATTTGAAACACATTTGTTTAATTCTTACTATCAAAATTAAATTTGTCTGATTTTCAATTGATTTTAAAGCTCTACAAATTCACTACGCATTGATAGGCGGGAACAACAACGTTCCCACGAAATTGACGATAGCAAATTTCCCTTGATGGGGAATGAAAATTTCATGGGAACAAAAAGTTCACATTTTATTCACGAAGGGGTGATTGTTTTTAAGATCAGAAAGTTAATTCGTGCACTCTGGATCGAAATAACATACGAATCGAAATTAATTTCGATAGTACGGAGTCTGGAAGTTGTTAATAGAAAGAAAAATTTAAATATTAAGCAAAATGAGGCAACAACAAAATGTTAAATTCAAATAACAAGAAGCTGCTATTTATTTTTCATGCAAACTGTAAAATAGTACAAAAGTCATAAAAATAAAATTAATACGATTACATATATTTATTGCACATCTATATTTCCATGAATTGCGGAATAATATTGTTAGTCACAAATGGTAGAAAAATTATTGCATTTAAATAATAATTAAAAAAAATTTTTTTTTTTTATCAATTAATGAATTTTATGAAATTCAATAATGGGAAATAAATTTCCAACCGCAAAATCCACAAAGTCATGATCTTTTTATTTCAAGCAAATTACTTTATAACTTAATTTCTTTAATTTGAAACTATAAAATTTTAAAACAATAAAATGCCGTGAGTAAAACCTATTGTTTAATTAAACTAACTAACAGCAGTAAATAAAACAAAATGCAAGCAATAAGAAGCGAAAGAAACAAAACAAAATTATTGTAATAAATAAATAAATAAAAATGATATTTCAAGTTCAATGAAATCTCACGTTTGATTTGGTTTTCAATTAAAAAATAATAATAATAATAAACTTGACTTGACTCTGTCTGTGAGATATTTAAACCACCACCCCAACCCCAGCGTATTGGCAGTTTGTGGTCTTGGTAGTTGTTTTTACTAGAAGATCATTTATGGTGTCAGTTAATATTTGTTTTTATTATTATTATTTTTTTTTTCATTCACATGACTGTCAGTTAGTCTCGGTGTTTATGCCTGCCTCGTTGCCTCCATGTTTGTAATTAATTAATTTGGTTATAATATTTTAGAAATTTTTTTTTTAATATGCACATAGTTATATTGATTATTGTTGTTATCATTTAGTCTTGTCTAAGCCGGCTTATTTAGTAACGGCGCAGTTTGTAGTACGAGTAGCATCAATTGTCAATCACCAGTGATGGTATTTTGGTGCGTTTCGGGTATTTTTTGGTGCTTTTTGCCTCTTCATAAACGCGAAATTTTGGTTAATAGCCATTTTTAAAAAGCGTGTATTTACAGTGGTTTTAACAATTTCTTGCAGTGCTTTTGGTGCTTTTTTGTTAAATAAAAATATTCTATTAATCTACCCAAGTAGATAGACTAGCGTGCTGATGAAGTGCGTTGCTGCACAGAAAAATATCGGTATTTCCCCCAGCTTAAAAGTCTAATTTAATTTTTCTTCTCTTCTTTAGAAACTCACATTAATTAATAAAATATTTCATTCAATAAAAAGAATTGAAATTACCGAACTTAAGCCTGACTAAAAATTATTTCTGATTAAAAATATTTTTAATTTACAAAACTGAAATACTTTTAAGCGCTAATAGCAGCATACGATGATTTTAAAATCTTATTTTATTTTTGATTCTCTTTTAAAGTTGCACATTTTACATTCATAAGATGATTTTTTCCATGTTTCTAGTTTTTTTTTCTTCCAAAAATTGTATCAGTATTGTCAGTAGATTTTTAAAAAATCCGTTTTTTCCCTACATGTTAAACAATTTACCCCATACGAAAATCTACAAATTTTAGTAATTTAATTTAAAGAAAGATAAATTAAAAAGATTTAAGGCCTCAGTGATCAAGCAGAATTGCGGTATAAACACATTTTCCATACAAATTGACACAAAAAAGTAGCGCCAGAAAGCAGTCGAGAGATAGAATCTATTTTATTTTGACAGCGTTTTTCTTATCCTCTCACATACAAATAAATATTCTCTCAGCAATCCTACCAAAGACTGGCACTTTGACACCAAAATAATTAGATAAAAGTCTATGTAATTTCGAGCAAAAAGAAATTTTGAAACGATTTATGAGCAAAAATATATTTTTAATATAGTTATTTTAACATTTATGCACAAAAAATGCAATATGAGAATAAAAAATACCTATGTACATTTTGTCCAAAATAAAAGATTTTTCCGATCTTCCCTATACTCATATATTTGTGACACAAATACCTACAGGTGACACTGTTTTGTATTAAAAAAAGCTGTTGTCACATTCAATGAAAAAATAAAATAATGCAACATAAAAAAATTAAAATATGTGTAAAGAAAATTTGAAAATAAAACTCGTAGAACGAAAAATGTGATTTTTTTCTACCCTTTTTGCTTTTTTATACCCTTTTATACCCAAACTCTAAAAATCGTGTTTCAAAAAATCATTGAAAAATCAACGTGTGAATTACGTGTATGTTAAAAACAATGTAGAAAACTTTTCATAATTGGGATTAAAAAATTTAATTTTTTTTTGCAAAATAAAAAACGGAAGTAACTGGAAAGTACCATATAATTATCTGCATAATAAGTGATTGAAAGTAGTATGCAATAAGCATTTGTTAAAGCTTACACAACTATTTAATCATACTATGGGGTGTTTAAATTTTAAGGGCCGATTTCGGAATTTTCATAAGGCTGTTAATTTGTAAGTGCAAAGTAAATCAAAATGCTCACGTCTACAACAAAATGTAGGTAAATTTGTATTCATCGCACAAGAGTGGTTAAATTTTACGGGCCGATTTCGATTGATAGCATGTGGCTATCAATAGCAGCCAATTGTTTTAGACAAAGAGTAGCCAACCCCCAATTTTTTCGTATCGTATTGACGTGCTGCCAATGTTAACAACTGGAATGAAGGTGAATATCGCAAAAACAAAAACTTTTAAGTTAAGAGTACTTAAGAAAAGAGTGACGCTTTTAATGCATTCTTTATGTGTAAATGATTTTTCAGTAACATACATATCTTATTATAAGCCTAAGCTTCACCTACTATTGTATGTATGTACATATGTATGTATGTGTGTATATGTTACTATATTATTTGACTCCTGATTTTTTTATTATTTGTTTTTACATACTTATTTTTGTTAAATTAATCAAGATTTTGTTTTAATTTATATGTTAATAAATTCTGTTATAACATCTCAAATACTTTGTTTATTTTGAACAAAAATTTGAAATTATATTTTGAGCTTTTACACTCTAAACTCTCCTTTTTAAATGGCTTAATGTATTAAAATTAAAAAAAAATATTTTCGTGCTCTTTTTCGTATTTTATTGCGCTTTTTACCCTTTTTGTAACAGCTTGGTGTGCTTTTGCTCTTCGTAGAGATACCAACACTGTCAATCACATAGCTTTTCACAGCAAAATATATTAAGAGCAATAGCTGTGTTCCCGTAGTTTTTGGTTAAAATAATAATAATATGTACACATAAATACTAAAGAGAGACAGAAAATTGGTGGGAACCCCTGATCTAAACTACCCAGCCAGGGTGACCGATGACATTTTTCAAAAAGTGGCACCAAATAGGAGATTTATCAAAAATGGGGGCAACTACACTAAACTTTTAGTTTTTAATGTATTATTATATAATTCACTCTAAAAAAAGGAGGACAAAAAGTGGCAAGGCAGTCAAAAAAGTAGCAATTTGCCACTTTAGTCGGTTAAACGGTCACGCTGTACCCAGCAACAGGAAGTTCCTCCCTTACTGGATTACCAACTTAATGATTTTAACAAGGCGTGAGACTAAAATAGTCAATTCTTGAGAACTACTTTCTTTATTTATATGGCAAAATGTTCACGTAATCTATTAAAACTACAAAAATTATTATTCTCATCAATCAAGCTCTGCATTTTTTTTTTAAATTTTATGTAATGTGATTTGTAAGCGAGTATGTATTGAAATTTGGCAATCAGAAAAGTAAGTCATTATATGGCAAGTACGAGGGCGGATCAATAAGTCCGTGACTTTTTGAATGAAACACAGTTTTTTTTTTTTTACAACACAAAACAAAATTTTATTTTCTAACATAATCTCCTTTTAATTCAAAACACTTAGTCGAACGTTTCTGCAGTTTTTATATCCCTTCCAAAAAATAGAAATTTTCGAGGTCCTTAAAATAGGCAATAAGTTCATTGTTGGAGCTAAATCTCTTTTAACCGCGGAATTTCTTTAGGTTTGGAAATGGGAAGTAGTAACTAGGGGCTAACTCCGGAGAATATTGTGGATGGGGTACCAATTCGTAGCCCAATGCATAGAGTTTTGCCATTGAGACTCTACACGTGTGCACTCGTGCATTATATTGATGAAAAAGAACTGTTTTCTTGGCCATATGGGGTCGTTTTATTTTTAAATCCTCATTAAATCGGTCCAATAAGTTGGCATAATATTCGCCGTTTATTGTTTTTCCCTTTTGAAAATAATCGAAGTGGATTATCTCACGTGCATCCCTAAAAACTGTTGTCATCACCTTATTGGCCGACAAACTCACCTTGGACTTCTTCGGAGCAGATTTAGACTGCTGCTTGGTCTCCGGAGTACAGTAATGGATCCATGTTTTATCCACAGTTACAAAACGCCGCAAAAACTCATTCGGGTTGTAGTTAAACAACTCGAAACAATCCTTTGAAGTTGTCACACATTTACGTTTATGGTCAATTGAGAGCAAATGCGGCACCCATCTTGCAGGCAACTTTCTTAAACCCAGCTGATCATTTAAAATCGAAACGACAATGCCATATGAAATGCCTACACGCAAAAAAAAAATATATGGTTGAGGTAACCATAATCAAACAGCAACATACTATGATTGAATTATATGGTTGCAGTCAAATCATATTATTGTTAATAGAAAAAAAAACTTTAACAATATTATTATCTGAGTTAATTATAATATTATCTGAGTTAATTATATTATAATCTTAGTATTGTAAATATGAAAACACCATTGTTAGATGTGACTAAAATATAATTGAGACTCACCATACCATGTTCTTATATTATATTAATATTGTTAAATACGACAACAGTATTATTTAATATAATAATACTATTTTATTTTTTAATCATATATATTTATTGTAGAAACAGCTGTGCGTCTAAATCTGAATAAAAATAATTTAATATTGTTCAAATCATATATATATATATAATGGGTGTTTTTTATTGAGGTATAGAACTTTAAGTTGGCATCACTTTTTTAACTGGCGGCCATTTTGTCAGCTGTCAAGTGATTAATATTTAGTTTGGTTTGCCATTTCATCATGAACAGGTTGACAAAAGAACAACGCTTGCAAATCGTGCAAATTTATTTCGAAAATAATGGTTCAGTTCGCGAAGTTTACCGCAAGCTCCGTCCATTTTATGGTCGACATAATCGTCCATCAGAGCAATTAATTCGGTTAACCATGGATCGTTTTCGCACTACGTTTACTCTATGTGATAATACGCATCCGCAGAGACGTCGAACAGTGCGCACCGAAGAAACAATTGCCGCTGTAGAGCAAAGTGTTGAAGAGGACCCGAATGAATCGATTCGCCACCGTGCACAGCAATTGGAGCCGACTAACCGACTATTTTGTTCCAGAATTGGATGGCATGAATGTGGATGAGTTGTGGTTCCAACAAGACGGCGCTACATGCCACACAGCGCGCGTCACAATCGATTTATTGAAGGAAACATTCGATGAGCGCATAATTTCGCGGAATGGACCTGTCAATTGGCCACCAAGATCGTGTGATTTGACACCATTGGATTATTTTCTTTGAGGATATGTGAAGTCGCTCGTCTACGCCAACAAACCAGAAACGTTAGGGGACTTGGAAGCCAACATTCGTGGCGTTATTGCCAACATACGGCCCCATATGCTCGAAAAAGTGGTTGAAAATTGGACCTGTAGAATTGGCTTTATTCGAGCCAGCCGCGGCGGCCACATGCCCGAAATCATATTTAAACATTAATGGCATAAAATTATCCTTCCAATAAAGCCAAATTGATGGACATTAAAACGATTTTCTTGTGTTTTATTTCAATTCGAAGTTCTATACCTCTAAAAAAACACCCTATATATAAAAATGTATACTTACACGACATACTGACATGTCTGTATAAAGAGATACACAAATGTTTATATATTTTTATTGGTCTACCCTTTTGTTTATTCTTTATTTATTTATTCATTTATTTAACACCACCCATGCAATACCGATATCTTACAAACGAAATACTGAACTCTGACAGATGTTTCTGAAAAATTTTTTTTTTTTTAAATTGAACATAGTATGGTTTTGGATAACATTATATTGTTATTTACATCATATTATTTTTAAATAATAATACAAATTGTGTTGTAGTCATAAATTTTTAACAAGATTATATTGTTAATCTCTAACCATATCACACTTTTTTATGGATGTGATAATGTAATTATTAAATTCAAACATTACTCTGTTTATCGTAACGAAATAAATGTTTAAAATAACAATAACTAGTTTTCGATGACCACACATTTGTTTCAGAGAACATAATATTGTTTTCTCAACCATTCTACAACCATATCTTTTCTTTGCGTGTATGGCATCAACAATCTCATGCACTTTTACTCTTCGATCGGCCAACACCATATCGTGTATTTTTTCAACATTTTCGGTTTTACTGACCCCAATTGGCCGTTTAGGATGATCAGCGTCATTAGTACTTGTGGGACCACAACAAAAGTCTGTAAATCCCTTTTTTACCATTGAAATCGATGGTGCAGAGTCCCCGTGGTATTTATTGAGATTTTCCTTGGTTTGATTGACGGAATTTTTTTGTCGCAAAAAATAATGTTTAATGAGCACACGAAATTCACTTTTTTCCATTTTCTTCTCAAAAGGCGAGGTAGTCTGTTATCAACGGCTGCCAAACACAAACGAAATGACACAGCTTGTTCAAATTTAGACAGGAGTCAACTGACAGTTGTCTCTTGACAGGAGCAGTGTTGCCATTTCAACCAAGAGGCGGGAAATTCAAAAAGACATTAAGTTAATGATCCAACCCTCTTACACATTTTCAATTCTTATTGAATAAAATATTTTAATTAAATAATATGAATTTCACTGCGTGTAAGATTTTAAGCCATGGAAATAAAACCATATTTTTAAACAAATAAAATTAAAAAATTTCGAGAACTTTTTCACTTTTGCGGCTATCTAAGCACTACCTAACCGGCGTTAAGAATCATTCCTAGGAAGTTCATATGTTCTACAAAGTTCTTTACTGAGACCTTAGGTACATTTTTGTAGTTGATTGTTTCCTTTAATTTTGAACGGTTTGCTATCCATGGAGCTGAACAGGGGAAAAAGGTAAAAATATATAGAATTTTTTAAATTTTTTTTTTCGATCTTGATCTTGAAGATAAGTTTTTTGATTTCTATGTGCAGAATTTTTGTTCTTTATGGCAAGAGCTACAACTTTGTCTCTCAGAGTAAAAACAAAATTCCGAACGGTTTGCAAGATATGAGCCTGAGAAAATGCAAAAATGTGGCATTGTGAAATTTTAGAAATTTCTAAAGAAGGGAAGCAAAATTAAACTAGACTTTTTCGCTGGATGAAGTACCAGCATTTTTCTGTGCAGCCACGCATTTCATTAGCATACATGTCTATCTACTTGGCTAGAGATTAATTATTAACATCAGCAATTAAGAAATTATTCCTGATTAGAATTTATTCTAGTTCAATTAAATTTAATAATACATATGTATCACAAAAAAAAAAAATAAAATTTCAAAAGCTTCAACACCTTAGCACAAACTTTTGCGTTTATTATATATTCGAATTGGCAAAAAGTACTAAAATGTATTTAAAATCGTTTAAGGAGCAAACTAATTTGTTTAACCCTTTTCCGCACCTCCTCTCCCCCTAAATGTACAAATTTCCAAAATTCCCAAACTTCCCAAGTGATTAAAAACAGTTGAGCTTATACGTGAGAGATGCTTTCACATAGAGCTGGAGTTTTTGAAAATGTTGGGCAAATATTTTTTCATTTCTACGTTTAACCCACTTTCGAAACTATTATCTTTCTCTGTGTTTTAATTCTTCTTCTAAATTGTGCATGACAAATTTATGGGAAAGTGAGGCCCTTACCAGCATTTTAAATTATGTCATATTGTATGAGAATTCAAACTGACGAAAAAATTTTAAATAATTTTTTCTTTTGACTTTCAGGCAAAATTTATAACCATTTCAATAAACTAGAATAGCATTTCACTTTTTTTTTTTTGCTGCCACTGCTGTCGCTTTTATGAAAGTCAGCATTTTTGGCTTCAGACTAGGGTGATCGATTATTCGACTTTTTCCAGAAACCGGTTTTCGAATAGTTCGAATATTTGAAATTATGAAAAACCTGGTTTCGGTTTTCAGGAAAATTCAGGAAAAACCGGTCAACCGGTTGTTTTTAAGTAAGAAAATTATTATACAAAAGTTTTGATTTTAAATTGCTTTATAAAAAAAGGTGTAACAGTTCATGTGAATACCATAAAACAATACAGAAATTAAAGGTAAAACATAAAAATTAACTTCATATACTTATGTGTAGTACATAAATATTTATATATAATATACAGTTGAGGAATAAACTCTACATACAACCATCATTTTTTGGGTTTGTGTAAACTTGGGAAGAAATTCAAAAAATTAAATATGCCAATAATAAATATGTTTATACAAAAAATAATTATAGCACCTATAGTAGCAAAAGTATTAAAAATACATAGGAGAAAAGTCTGCATACAGGCATAAAATACATGAAAAAATACGTGCAAAATATTTGATGTCGTCAACTTGTTTGAAAATTCTGTGATTTCGGTACCAAACCGTCAACAAATGGCATCCAAATATGGTCTATTATGTTGTTATTATAATTATTTTTTTATTTTTTGTATAAACATATTTATTATTGGCATATTTAAGTTTTTGAATTTCTTCCCAAGTTTCCTCAAACCCCAAAAATTATGGTTGTATGTAGAGTTTATTCCTTAATTGTATATACATATGAATGTATGGACAAGGTGGATATCTACCTCTATATAAAATATGAAGCAAAATGGCAACAAAACTAAAAAAACACTTTTTGCAACTGCATTTTCACATCCATTGCACACCATAAGGCCAATTAAATTCGCCTCTGCTATTACCTCATAAAATAAATTCTCTTAAATTTCATGTTTCAGTAAATGTTGCCATGCTCTAAAAAAGCTTAGAGCCTTTACAATAAAAATGTAAAAAAAAAATGTAAATGCAAAATGTACAGATCGAAAAGTATTCGACTCAGCCGGACATTCGAAAAATCAACATTTTGAAAAAACCGACAACTGAATTTCGAAAAAACCGGATTTTAAAACCGGTTGAAAAACCGAGTCGATCACCCTACTTCAGACCCACAATAATCAGGTAAAAAATAAAAAAAGGTGCTTTCGTTTTTATTATGTTTTTGCAGTTTATGGTTGTATGTACTCGTTTTAATTTCTTCTATTAAATAAAAAAACAAGAACCTCACTTAAACAATAAAAATGTTTACAAATTTACAATACATACGGGTGCTTGTAAATTCTGTAACATTTGTTTTAAACATTAGCATAGTAAATCGTATAAGCCTTTTGTTTTAACCCATTGTTGACCATTGCAATAAATAAGTACAATAAAATTTTAACCAAAATTAATATTCTTAAAATAAGAAACCAAAAGTAATTTTAAACAACTTTGAATGCTACTACGAGGAAGAAAACTTTTTTAACAGCGCTTGAACAAGGGTTAATTTAATCGCTTTTTGAAGTACTTGTTGTAAAAAGAGTTTAAGTGAAATACGAGTAATTGCATACATACATACATATTTAGACTAGCACAAGTCATAAATTATTAGTTTGTTCCTGTCTTGTTATAATCGTAGCATTGTGTAATCAGCCTCTGGCCTTACAACTAGAGGTGTGCTCGTGCTTGTGTTTTTATTACATCACGCACGCTCACGAGAAAAAATATTTCACTCACGCGCAAACCATTTCAAAATTGTTAACGAACACGCACGCTCACTTTCAAGACATTTGCAGAAATGTTTTAAATACAATTTTTCACGATCAATTTTTCTAGCTCACGACAGTTTCTTTTTTCTTCGAAGAAATTACTAAAATTTCTAAGGGCACGGTAATACTTTGCAAAATGTTTCATAAAATGAGTGTAACCACTAAATAAAAATGAAAAAAACTTTTTATTCAGACACGTGCTTAGTCCCAAATCACACTATGCAAGTCTTATTGCTAAGCTGATTAATTTTAGGGAGAGAGAGACGAGGGGAACAGAAACGTTTCTTTCCCCCCCCCCCCCAGTCTCTCTCTCCTAACAAACTAATCAGCTTAGCAATAAGACTTGCATAGTGTAAATTGGGACTTATTAAATTAAACAGTTTCCAATATGTTGCATTTTTTGTTTTTTTTTTTTTGATATTGTCTATTAAGGCCTCATTAGTTTTTACTTTTCGTTGCCGTTCTGTGCCGTTATTTTCTGTATAAAATATTTTACAATTACTTTTTCTGTGAAAATAATCAGCTGGCAACCTATAGAATTGATAACACGTGTATACAAAATATCAGAACACACTAATACATACACACTTTTGGCTGTCACTTAACTTTGAATTATGTTTTCTACAGATTTGTCCGCAACATAACAGAACGAAAAAGGCAAAACAAACCACAATTACAGACTTTCAATTGAACAGAAACAAAACAGCTGATTTAGAACAGAACAGCACGTACAAACTAATTCTGCCTTTAGTTCTATATAGTTGTGTATATTATACAAGCCTTTTTTACCTGGCAAGCTTTAATATTAAACTAAAAGAAATTTCTATTTATCATTTAAATTAAGGTTTATATAGATTTATAACCAACTAAAGTATAGCAATCACATGTATGTATGTATTTCCCAGTAGATAATCGTATGTCTTCTCCTTTACAAAATCACTCCTTCTTTTTATAACAAGCTCTTCATAAAGCGATAAACTTGAATAGTAATAATATAAAAAAAAAATAAACTACACGTGTTTAGATCCATTTAATTATGCATATGAAGGAAATGTTAGCATGTTGATTTACATATCAGCTGAAGAAAAATAAAAAGAAATCATCCACAATTGTGGTTTTAATAAATGAGTATACAACATGTATTGCAACAATTTTTCATGGTTAAATGTCGGAAGTTGGTCGGTTAAGTTGGTAAAGAAAAACCAAACCAAAGAAATACACAAATATTTGAAATTACAAGTAAATTGTTGGCTTGAATATCTACAAAAAGATAGCTACAGAAATAAATATGTAATTTAAAAGAAAAGGCTGGAATATCAAAACCACATATAAGGGTCAAGAATGAACAGGTTGGGCAGAAAAAAAAGCATGCTTATTTAAAAATAAAAAATTGAAATTATTTTCTACAAGAAACAAAGTAATTAAAATTTTATTAAAAAAATAATGACCCTAGAATGGAAAAACATTCTTAATATACAAGATACAAATATACCTGGTTGGCGAATTGAAAATTGCAAGATAAACTGACATCATCTTCGTTGTTCTGTCCCGTCTCATACTTTTTTTTTTTTAAAGAAAAGCAAGAAGACGCTATGGATAGCATCAATGTAGATAGCGTCATATTCCATTTTGAATTCTCATTTCATTCCGCTTTACATTGGTACACAAAATAAATTTAGCAAAGAAGCGACTTTCACTCGATACGAATCTTAGCCTATATAATCGAATTATCTTACCTGTACCTGGATTCAGTAACTTTCGTTACGATAATCGCTTCGTTATAATAAATATAATGAACATTTATCTACTTTTGTTATTCAGTATCATATTTTAACGATATTCGCTGTCGGTTGAAGTAAAAATAAATAAAATCACAAGCTCAAACTCATTCGGGCATATTCTGAAAACCGAATTCGAGTAAATTTCTCGTTTTCCAAAAATAAATAATGGTCACATTGATGTGTTTTAAATCATAAATACCAAATTACTTTCAGATATGATATTTCAAGCTCTACAAAATAGAAAACTACAAAAAAGTGTGAAAAAAAATTCGATGTTAGTGGATTTAATTTTTCTAAATCGAGCGTTTTTAAATCGACTCGATTTACAGAACAGAGGGGATTATGTTTTTCATATTCGGCCCTGTTCTTTTCAAAAAATTAGTAGTCGTCCTGCAGACGTGTTTAAAATTATACACAATAATTTTCTTTCAGATATGATATTTGGGAATACCTTTAATAAAAAATTAAAAAAAAAATATTTCGATTGTCGGAGCTAGTTTTCTAAAATCATACGGTTTCAAATCGATCAGCTTACAGAACAGGGCTGATTATTCTTTGTGATTTTTGCTTATTTTGACATTTTCTATAGAGAGATACCTCATGATATGGAATTAATTGGTGATTTAACTATCGTTAAAAAGAAATTACAGAATCACATTATCGCTACCGCAAGCGAATAAATATCTCAATAAATATTACGATTTTCGGTGCGCAAAAAGTTACAGAATGCAGTTACAGATGCAGAAACTTTTTAATAAAATTTTTTTGTTAAGGCGTTTTTTTATTTTCAGCTCTTTTTTCGTTTCGCTGATTTTTTTCGGTTTTGGGCGATCTTTCTTCTAGTTTTAGCGATTTTTTTACTTTTGCGATTATTTTTCGTTTAAATGATTTTTTTGGTTTTGGGCGATTTTTTTAGCCTACATAACCGAATATCTTACCTGATGTAGAATTTATTTTATAAAGTTTTTGCATTGACGATTTTTTTTTATTTTCGCTAAATTTTTCAGTTTTTGGGCGAATTTTCTTCCATTTTAGTGTGTTTTTAGTTTTTGATATATTTTTCGTTTTATGATTTTTTTCGGTTGCGTTTTAGTTTAAGCGATTTTTGTTGTTTTGACGATTTTTTTCGTTTTATTGATTTTTTTCGGTTTGGGCGATTTTTTAGGTTATATATCCGAATATCTTACCTGATGTAGAAGTTTTTTAATAAAATTTTTTGTTTTGGCGGTTTTTTTATTTCCAGATTTGTTTTTATTTCGCTGATTTTTTTCGGTTTTTGGCGCTTTTTTTGTAGTTTTCCGATTTTTTTTTTATTTTAGACGAATTTTTCAGCTTTTGGCAGGTTTTTTCAATTGTTGTTTTTAGTTTTAGCGATTTTTTTTTCGCTTTGACAATTTTTTTCGTTTAAATAAATGATTTGTTTTCGGTTTTGGGCGATTTTGAAAACCTTTTAACTTTAAACCGTCATATATTTGTTATTGTAGCAGCCAAAGTTTTACATATTCTGTAATAATTTCACAGAAAAAACATATGTACATATGTGTTTCAATGTTAATTCAACATGATTTGCAGTCATTTTCAAAGAAATTTTTTCCTTTTAAAACAACTTTGGTATTCTAGAACACTCCTAGGTGTTAGTTTCTTTCCGCTGTATTCAGTATAGTTCATTGACCAGTGGCTAACGACTTTGTCGGTGACCGGGCTTTAACCCACGACCTTCGGTCTTTCAGTAGACGTACTGACTAATTCAGCTAATGCCATTTTTAAAACAAAATGCATAATCATGTTGAATCACAGTTATTTCAAGTTGAAACACATGAAAAATTTAATTTAATGTAGTCATTTGATTTTAATAATTATTTAACTTATATCACGTATTGGCACAATTATTGGAAACTCAAACTCATCAAACAACAACATTTTCTTTAGATAAATACTAACATGAATTAAATTTTAGTTCAACATGATTTAATTGGTGATTTAATATAAAATTTATTCGAAAGTAAAGTTATAATTTTTTTGTAAAAAAAAAAACACTCCCAAACTGTGGCTTGTCTGCAGAAACACACAGAGTGTCTGGCAGGAGTCGAACGTGCGACCCTCTGACTACAAGACTAATAAACTGCCTACTAGCCAGCAGCAGCAAGTTTTTGCTGGTAATGTGAAGTTTATTGACACAACACGAACATTAAAACAATCAACAACAACAACAAATGTATTGTAGCTTTGAATTGAGCAAATAAACACAAACACACTTAAAAACATATTTTTCTATTAAATTTTTTTTATATTTCTAATCAACATTTTTTCCATGTTGATTTTACATTGGTGTTTTTTTTTCTGGTGCACTCTTTATCTATAAATATGTATTCCGGAAGATTCTGCTTTTTTCTGACATCACAATTTTTTCTACAATACATGAACTACCTTAATGGATATATTTAATATATGTACATTTCGCTCCTTTACTGCTACATAGCCATAACCCGAAAATGCGTTTTACAACTTAATTATGTAGAAGAATGCTTCGCATTGACACCTAAAAAAAATTCACACAAATGTCTTGAGAGCAGAACATTTTTTTTATATCTTCATTGAGTTGAAAACTTTAAAGTAATTTTTTGCAAAACTGTTTTTTTTTTTAGTTATGACTATGTTGCAATAAAGGGCGATCTAAAAACTCTTTCACATTATTATTATTTATTCTTCTCTAACCATCGACAAATTTTAAGGAGTGTTATTGAAATTGAAACTTTTTAAATTTATATTTTCACAAGCAATTATTAAATAGCAATTACTTTATAGATATTATTAAGATTAGTTTGTTTGCAGAGTGCAATTTAATAGTAACTTTTCCTCTCTGCCTTCTTTTAAATATACCTTCATGGGATTTATAGTATATATGTATGTATGTATATATAGATATATATGTATGTATGTATGTATATATAGATATATATGTATGTATGTATGTATATATAGATATATATGTATGTATGTATATATATTTTATTTGTGTTTGTTGACAAACTTCAACTGTTTTTAAAAGATAAGATACAGCTAGAGATTACTTATTTGATAATTATAATTGAAACAACAAATAATTAGATTTCATAATTGCAGGCGCCTTTTAAAATAACCTTAAATTAAAAAAACAAATTTTTAATTAAAAAAATTAAAGTGAAGCACACATAAGGCATATGTTACCATGAATTCAGTACTTTTTGCTTCGCTCTGCGAATAATGAATTATGAAAATATTTTTGTATCTAAGATGAGTCCAACGACAATATGAATTTCTAAGTCAGAGTAATATGATTTGTATGAAGGAAGGCAGCTGGCCCAAAACGTTCTACCTTAAGATTATACGATTGATTTCATCTTTTTTATGTAATTTAATTTTTTGTAATATTTTTTATATATATAAAAGTACGATTTTAAAAATAAAATATGTAAGGTACCTTTTTACACAGAATATCGTCCATATGAATAAAAGAATAATTTGTATATGAAGTGTAAATTAAAACAATAGATTAAACTTTAAGAAAAAACCCTATTTTTAAAAATGTGTGCATGTTTTTTTCAAAATTAATTTTTTTGTAAAGAATAAGTACTTTTTTGAAAAAAGTTTTTTTCTTTAAAAGAAGTAACACTCAGGCAATGAATGCCTATTACTGTTACTAGGAGTAAACCTTATTTAGGAAAGGTATAGTGATAGAGAAGACAGGTGTTGAAGGAAGAGATTGAAGAAAGCTTCATTCTTTTACAACTCTGCTTTTTGCACGTTTTTAATAATGCAGTGTTGCAGCGCCTCTGGTGTCAATGAGGCATATCAAACTTTCGAAGCTGTGCTTAGTAGCCATTTTATTGGTTATTTTACTTTGCCGGTGGTTATGCTACACAATACCGACGAAAGAAGGGCGCTCTGATGATACATTAGGATTAGCATCCGCTGGAGCCGGTGTAAAAAATGTGTCGTTTTAGAAAAACTACAATTTTGGAAGAGCACAATTTTAGAAAATTTCTAATTTTAGAAAATGTTAAATTTTTAAAATAGTTTTCTTATAAAAAAATAACATTTTACAAAAATCAAAAAAAAAAAAAAATAAATAAATAAAAAGGTTCCTTTCTTTAGAAAAAGAAAGTAAATTTTTTTTTTAAATTTCCGCCAACGATATCTCTGGAAAAAATCACCCGATTTTAGTCAAATTGGCAGTATTAGGTATCTTGAATTTAAGCGGTTTGGTAGTTTACATTTTTTTTTTTTTTTGTAAAAATCGAACATATTCGAAATCTTTCGAACTGAATCGATTCACTATCTCACATCAACATCTTCCGAATGCGTCAAACTCTCATCCCATGCGTTGACTCGTTCTGAAATTATGAAATGTTTACATACATACATATCGTCATGTGAGAACTTAAGTGTCCAATACGCCACTATAAACTATTGGATATTGGACACTTAAGTTCTCACATGACGATATGTACATAAAACACACACGAGAACACATAGACACAAAAGCGTCCAAAATCTACTCCCATGACCACAAAATGTCGAAATATGATGAAAACTCGAATTAGAAAAATTGGAGTAAAATTAGTAGCCAGAAGTTAAAAAACAAATATATTCTAAGAAAAAGTACCTTTATAAAAGGGTTTTTTTTATAAAAAAGCTTATGAAGAAAATTCGAAAACCATAAGCTTTTTATAAGGGTTTATGAAAAAAGTTCCTTAGAAAAATTATTGTTTTAAATTATTATTATTATTCTGGAAATTGTGTATTATTAAATAAGCACTTTGGTAGAAAAAGTTCCTAATTAAAAAAGTATCTTTTACCAAAAAATTACCTTTTTGCAAAAGTACCTTTTTGCAAAAAAAAAAAAAAAAAATACCTCTTTAGAAAAAGTACTTTTTTTTACAAATGTAAACTTTTTACAAAAAGTACCTGTTTTAAAAAAAGGATATTTTTAAAAAAAGTAAATTTGTGCAAAAAGTACCTTTTTACAAAAATTACCTTTTTAAAACAGTACCTTTTTACAAAAACTACATTTTTCCAAAAAACGCCTTTTTACAAAAAGTATCTCTTTACAAAAGGTATATCCTTACAAAAAGTACATATTTACAAAAAGTACCTTTTTACTACAATTACCGTTTTAAAAAAGTACCTTTTTGCAAAAAGTATATTTAAAAAAAAAATCCCTTTTTCAAAAAGTATATTAAAAAAAAATTCGCTTTTTCAAAAAGTATTTTTTACAAAAAGTATTTTTTTTACAAAAATTACCTTTTTTACTTTTTTACCTAAAGTACTTTTTTAAGAAAAGTGTTTTTTTTATAAAAAGTTAATTTTTACAAAAAGTACCTTTCTTAAAAAAGTATTTTTACATGAATTATTTTTTTTTTAAGGAAAACTTATCTCTTTCGAAAAGTACATTAAATGAAATTATTTTTGCTCTTTCAGAAATATTATATATTTAGATATGTACATACAGCCTTATTGTAGATAACATTGCCCGGGACTTTATTCCCCTATTCATTTGCCCCCCATTTCAAAATGTCATTTGCAACTTTGAGTCAAAATAAAACAACTGGAAACAAAATAGCTGACTTCGAAACTTAGAAGTTCTCGCTTAAAATTTTAATTTTTGGCTCAATCTGTTTAGGATAGTTGGATTTTATTTGTAGAAAAAAAATTAATTTTTTGAGAGTTATTTCCCGGTGAATATTTGGAATTGGGCTAATACACAAATAAAAGTTTTTATTAAAGCGCCGTTTTAGAAAAGCTACAAAAATTTATTTTTTTTTTCAAATAAAGTAATGTTTTAGAAAAAACTTTTTGCGAAAAAAAATCGCAAATACCTTTTAAGAGAAAGAATTTATTTTTTGAGAAATGTAGCCTCTTTTTAGAAACAGTCTTTAGCAAAAGATATATCAAAAAACTTAATTTTTAGAAAGAATAGCTTTTAAAAAAAATACCTTGTATGAAATTAGCTGAGAAGATATAATGTTATGGCAAGTGTCAAACAGTGACCCCTTACATTTATATTATAAATTTTTGTATACTCATACTTATCTTAAGCTGATTTTCAGACACCGGCAGTAATGTTTCCATGAGCCACTTTTGGCAACTAAACCGCTCGGTGCAGGTCTCTGATTGACTGCTTCAAGTATTGCCTCGCTTTTAGCATAAAAAAGCACAGTCATTAGATTCGCCAACCTCATTGCAATTTATTAACTTTATCTATTATCCGAATTTAAAGTGTTTAACAACCAAATATTAAACAAGATTATTTGAAATATTTACATATTAAATCTTAGGGCTAATAAATCAGTGCAAGTTAATCTCTATTTTTGGTTTAAAATATGTTTAAGCTAGCAAACCTATAAATCAATACAGTACATAAAATTGCGCGTTTAAACTATAAATACAGGCCATATGATTTTGTTAATTACAGACAATATGTTTTGCATTGAAAGAGCACTCAACTTTTTTTCCGAGCCTGTACTTTTTCTTCAGATCTTGTTCGACCTGTTTTCTTACACTTTATTATTCTGTTATACTATTCTACTTCGACAAGCATAAATATAATTCCTCTCTCAGTACAATTTGGCGACATTTAATTGAAATTCTTTTAAATTTTTTGCTTTTTGATTGTACAAAGAATTGATAACCAGCCTCTTTTTGACATTTATTCTAGTGCTGCCACAATATTATTTTTTAAACTACTCATAAGGTATGGTTCACTGATTTACTCCTGTTGCGTTTAAACCACATTTATATTTGAGTTTAGTTTAACTAAACCAGCGTTTAAACTTTGACTGATTTATTAGCCCTTAATAAAGCAATTCATATTAAGTCAATATACTGCGTACGATATACATATATAATAAACAATTTGAAAAATATTCTCGTGATTAAATCAACTTTGAATTACATCAAACCAATTGCAATTATATAAATCATTTAAATATGTATATTTATACATTTTGATGTACTATTTTCATATTATCAATATATTCGTACATAAATTTTTATTAGCTTCTTAAAATATTTTAACAGAACTATAAAAAAAGAATTAAGTTTAACTCATAAAAGTTTTGTTGTTATTCATATTATTTTCTACAAAATGTATGAGTGTTAACCGGTTAAAATATATTTTTTTTTTATAAAAGTTGTATATATCATTTATAATCACATTAACAAATATCTTTTATTGCGCATTTCCTTCCTTCTAGTAAGCAAAAGTATAACATAAATTTCGCTTAGCTGATTTTAATCAATGGCTATAAATTACTCTTGAATCAGTTGATTAAAATGCTTTATTCTATTAAATGTAAAAATTTACATAAATTATTTAATTATTCATAAATTAGGCGGGCTTTTGACACACACATACATATTTTTAACGCTTACAAGGAAAAAAGTTTTTAAAAATTGACTTTTTATCAACAATCCTCCAAAATATTTTAATTTGAGCTGGAATGGCCTAATTGAGGTGGATCACTAAGTCCCGGTTTACACACGTCAACTTTTGTTGATCAACTTGTAACTCAGCTGTAAGAAAGGCCGAGAAGAATGAACTAAGTCCCGGTTCACACACGTCAACTTTTGTTGATCAACTTTTAATTCAGCTAGTAGAAAAAAAGAAACATTTTTAGTTTCTTCTTCGTCTTTCTTACAGCTGAGTTACCAGTCGATTAACAAAAGTTGGCGTGAGTGAACCAGAAGTGATGCTTTTGACTGATAGTATTTAGACCCTTTTCCACACTCAAAGTTTACTTTGCAAAGCCTAAGTTCATCTGGGAGAAAGATAGAAAGAGAAAGTATTTCTGCTCCAGTCTTTCACCCACCTAAACTAAAACTGTTCAACGTAAACTTTGCATGTGGAAAACGGGTCTTACTATGTGAAAACTCACACGTCTGGAGGCAAATTTTCCTAAAATTCATTTTATCATGGTTGAATTTTTTAAAAATGAAGTAATAAACAAAATTTACAAGTCGTCTGTTGTGACGCCGATGCCACGCCGTTGCTTATGGTATTTTTTCTTCATCTTAAAATTTGAATTTGTCATATTTAAATATATTTCGTGTAATTCACGTCTCAAAGTTAACGAAATTTTTTTAATTTTCCTTTCCTTCTCTTGTATAAATAACGATAACTTTAAACGCCGAATATTTTGAAACGGCGGCACGTCCACAGCCTGCATGAAACAGATCTGCCGCCGCAAGTCAACGATTAATGTAGCCATGTCAGTTCTGAACAGCTGTTGGGTTTCTATTTTTGTTTTTAATTTTTTTTTTACGTTACATAGTGATGAAAATTCATCACGTATAGATTAAATTTATCAATATTATGGTAGCGTTATGATATAATCATCAGAGTTTACGGTCTGATGAATTCATCCTGATATCAAATGTCATTTTATGTGTTATTGTGCATTTAACATTTATTTATTAATTAATTTTCGTTTAAAAACCCCAAAAATTAAACAACACGCAAATTAGTTATTTTTGGCAAGTAGCGGGTGTTTTTTTAGAGGTATAGAACTTCGAATTGAAATAAAACACAAGAAAATCGTTTTAATGTCCATCAATTTGGCTTTATTGGAAGGATAATTTTATGGCATTAATGTTTAAATATGATTTCGGGCATGTGGCCGCCGCGGCTGGCTCGAATAAAGCCAATTCTACAGGTCCAATTTTCAACCACTTTTTCGAGCATATGGGGCCGTATGTTGGCAATAACGCCACGAATGTTGGCTTCCAAGTCCCCTAACGTTTCTGGTTTGTTGGCGTAGACGAGCGACTTCACATATCCCCAAAGAAAATAATCCAATGGTGTCAAATCACACGATCTTGGTGGCCAATTGACAGGTCCATTCCGCGAAATTATGCGCTCATCGAATGTTTCCTTCAATAAATCGATTGTGACGTGCGCTGTGTGGCATGTAGCGCCGTCTTGTTGGAACCACAACTCATCCACATTCATGCCATCCAATTCGGGAACAAAATAGTCGGTTATCATGGCTCTATACCGGTCTCCATTAACGGTAACTGACTCTCCAGCATTATTTCGGAAGAAGTATGGCCCAATGACTCCACCAGCCCATAGAGCACACCAAACAGTCAGTTTTTGTGGATGTAATGGCGTCTCAAGGGTCTCATGTGGATTCTCTTCACTCCAAATGCGGCAATTTTGCTTGTTGACGTAGCCATTCAACCAAAAATGAGCCTCATCACTGAACAAAATTTTGCGATGAAAATCAGCATCGAGATCAATCTCATTTTCGGCCCATACACCAAAATCACGACGCATTGCATGGTCTCGCGACTTTAATTCTTGCACAAGCTGGATCTTGTAAGGTCGCAAGCCAAGATCTTTGCGCAAAATCTTCCATAAAGTTGATGGACAAAGCTCCAATTGCTGTGCACGGTGGCGAATCGATTCATTCGGGTCCTCTTCAACACTTTGCTCTACAGCGGCAATTGTTTCTTCGGTGCGCACTGTTCGACGTCTCTGCGTATGCGTATTATCACATAGAGTAAACGTAGTGCGAAAACGATCCATGGTTAACCGAATTAATTGCTCTGATGGACGATTATGTCGACCATAAAATGGACGGAGCTTGCGGTAAACTTCGCGAACTGAACCATTATTTTCGAAATAAATTTGCACGATTTGCAAGCGTTGTTCTTTTGTCAACCTGTTCATGATGAAATGGCAAACCAAACTAAATATTAATCACTTGACAGCTGAAAAAATGGCCGCCAGTTAAAAAAGTGATGCCAACTTAAAGTTCTATACCTCAATAAAAAACACCCTTTATTTTTCAAATATTTATTTGCTTCATCATAATAATATAAAATCATCAACGTCTACCCCTTTGTGTTGATATTAATGAAAAAATGATAGTTAGTCTGCCGGCGTCATATTACGAGTTATGATATAAAATCATCAGGTGTGGACACTGTTAGATTTTTTGTCAGTCGAAACAAATTTCGTTAGATTTCTTACTCGTAAAATGCAATGAAAGTCTTTATACATGTATAATAGTCTGAGTACCCCCGGTAACAATATTAGAAAATGGCACATGTATGTATAAATGCAAATAATCAAAAATATATAGCCAGCCTGAGTGTAAGCTCACGTGAAACTCACAATCCCATCTCTTTTTGTCTTATAAATTAATTTATTTTAAATCAGCACCTGGTTGTTATCATTAATATTAATTATGTTTTGTTTTGATTTAATTTCTTTAATTATCCATATTGAAAAATAGGTTATTATTATTGTTGTTTGATATTTTCTCAAAGCGGCACGTTTTAAAAATTTAATTTGTTTCTCTATTTTTTTTTAATATTTATAGAACAAAATATCTTATAATTTAACAAAGTTTGTAGTTGGTTAATAGTGTGAAATAAAAATAAGAAATTAAGATTGTGTAAGATTGCTTATACAGGTTTTATTTAAGGAAATTTAAGCTTAATTTTAGGCGGATATTGCTTTCATTTGAATTAATTTATTTTTAACATAAATACAAGTTTCATATAATGTATTCTGTCTAGCACAATACTGTTCGCTTTTAAATCATATTTTCTATAAAACAAAAGAAGTGGATGATGATAAATATGTTCACACTTATTCCAAATGTCGACATAGACTTCACTTTAACACAATGCCAAAGAATTGGGGCTTGTTTACTCGCTCTCGAGAACAATTTTGTGCTATTGAAAACTTATAGTTCCATTCTCTAAGGTTTAGAAAATACCATAAACCTGCCAAAAGAAGTTAGTTATTTTCGACAACGGGTACACAAGCCTCAATTTTTTGGTATTGTCTTAAAGTGACGTCGATGTCGATAACTGGAATAAGGAGTATTGTTATCTGGAAAGAATGTGCGAACTTTTCGTGTCGACATTTTTTCATCATCCTGTGAAACACAGAGCGAGTAAAAAAAACTGTCATCGACGGCTCCATTCTAAAACATGCTAAGTCAAAAAAGCTAGTTTTGAGATAAACGCCTTTAAAGTTTATTGATGATATCTCGAATATGTTATGAGATAGAGACTTGAGACTTTTTGTAATCATATAATAATTGCAATAAAATTTTTTTTAGTTTATTTGAACTTTATAAATTTGTCGTACATCATAATTAAAAATGACTTAGAATCACAAATCTATTACCTACTCCTCTAAATAATATTCTTTCTCACCTAGAATGGTCATCTAAGAACATTAGTTTGGAGAAAAATTTAAATAAATTTTTTTTACTACTTAATCCAAAACTAAATCATGCTGTGTGTACTTAAAACATTTAAAAAGGGAGATTTTTTAAAATTGACAAATTATAAAATAATTGAAATTTATTTGCTGGTAGTTTAGCATGTCACAAACCTCTTACTTTATGCATAGACTTTCAAAAACTATATGAGAATTCATAAAATAATAATACTTTTGAAAATCACAAAAGAAAAAATAAGCTTAGTAGGCTTTGAAACTGATACAAAACCCAGCAAATAATTAATATCCAGGTGAACTCATTTTATTTTTCTACATCAGTTTCAAAGCCTACTAAGCTTATTTTTTCTTTTGTGATTTTCAAAAGTATTATTTTATGAATTCTCATATAGTTTTTGAAAATCTATGCATAAAGTAAGAGGTTTTTGTGACTGTTTAAAATTTGTGGTTAAAGTCTACTGATGATTTGGTTCAAGCGCCAATGAAATACGCATATAGGCATGCTAAACTACCAGGAAATAAATTTCAATTATTTTATGTACACTTCTGACAATATGTCAAATAATAAATTTTCCTTAAAATTGACAAATTATACTAAGTAAATTTCTGCTCATAACTTGTGATAGAATAGTCCAATTACTTTTACAGAATCTAAGTTAATAAACGATGAATTCAGAAATGCTACTCCGAGCATAACATGTTATGTCGACTTAGCACGTTTTGGAATGCGATATTTTTTATAAATTTATTTTAGTTTTCATATGAATATCCCCGTGTAAAATAGGACAACCAATATAATGATATTTCCTCCATATAAGGTAATTCTCAATTCTTTGGCAAAAAGGAAAGAGTGCTTCATTCAAGATAAGCTAATTTTACTTAAAGTCAACCCTGTAATCTTTATATGCATAGAAATAGATTTTAAAAATATTTCTTAAAAAAGTCCATCAAAAATTGTAAAATATTTTTTTTTGAAAAATGCTTTTATGGCAACAGCTGCAACGAATCAGCCAATGACAAACAAAACGTTGGTCAATTGAACGTGAAAAAGTCCCTCAGCTTTGCCTGTTTAGGGGATTTGTCCCCAAATTGCAGATTTTTTCTCGATTGGGGATAAAAATTTCGAGTTGGGGATCTGGGGATTTGTTGGGAATGACAACCAAATTTTATACGAATATTTAGAGATTTTTTATAACTGATGATAACAAAAATCATTTTTGCGCTAAGAAATTTGCGTCTGGCAAGTCTAAAAATGTGTGTTATTATTCATAGTGAATGGTTTCTAATAAAGAAGAAGTATCAAGTCAGATTAACCAATAATGAACACTAGCAAATCAAAAATACGTAACAAAATGCAATATGACTTGTTGAAAGTAGTGCTGGGATACTATCGATAGTACTATCGATAGTTTTAAAATATCGAAAATAACGATAGGAAAAAATATCGATATCGATAGTATGCAGATTTGAAAACCTGAGGTGTTATAAATTTTTTTCAACTGACAGCACAATTTTTCAAAAACTGTCACCTAAAATAACATTTCTAGATACATAAATACATATTAAAATAAACATAACAGTATATACTTTCAATAAAGTGATAAAAAAAACTAACTGTAACATGATAAAAAACAGTTATATTATTCTTTCTCAAGGACAAACGTTAAGGCGATAGTAATATCGATAGTATCGATAGTGAAATCTGACCTATCGATAGATATCGATAGTGGAAAATATCGATAGTATCCCAGCACTAGTTGAAAGCACTTCTTCAAATAAACACACACTTTGAAAATAATTGTTGTGACAAATTTAATCCTTCTGCTGAAATGCTAAAGCTTTTTAATACAAGTACTATGTACAGCAAAATTTCTGAGGCTGATGAATCAGAAGACTTCGATTCTGAAGCTAAAAATCTTTTTATACTTGTGTGTACTAAACTAAGTATGTATAATTTTTTCTTACAAGTTTTAAAAGTACAAATTAAATTAATATGAATGTAAATATAGCCATAGATATAAATGAATTTTATTGAATAAATATGTCATTATTTTTGTCATTATTTTTTAAATAAAATTAAAAATTTGATTTTTTCACAAAAGAAAAATTTAAATCAAAAAAACTCAATTGGGGATTTTTGGGGATGACATATCAAAAATTGGGGATAAGCTGTAAATAAAAACTGGCAACACTGAAGTTCCTTAAAAAGGCTTAAGAAGGGACTCGCAACCAGATATGCCAATCTAGCGCGTTTCGCGCTATATTTAGCGCGTTTTAACTATGCCAAACGCGCTTTTTTCCGTCTTAGCGCGTTTAATAAAAAAGCGCTCAATTAGCGCGTTTTGAATAAACTCAATAATATCATTTCAGTTCAATATTTTTTTTTAACTTTTTTTGTATAAATTTAACAATTTTCTAATATCCAAAACTCCGATAGTATTTTTTAAATTAGTTAATGATTCAGCTGTCGCAAACAAAATTCTCTTGGCTGTGGTTGGAATAAAAAACGCATTTTAATATTTCAATGACAAATATTTTGAAATTTCAAAGATAAAAATATGTACTGCATACAATGACCCAAAAAATGTACATAACTTACAAAGCATCTATTATAGGTGAAGTACAAAAAGCATTTGAATCGCAAAACCTTTCGACAATTTATATGTTGTTACAAAGTTTTAGAAATAAATTAAAAGTAAAAACTAAACAGTTCGATTATTTGGAAGGCGATTCTGATTCTGTATGAAATGATTTTAGTTAATTAAAACATAATGGCAAGGAAGAAATATTGCAAAATCTGAAAAATTAATTGTATATACGAGCACTAATACATACATACATACATACATCGACTTTTATTGAAATTTAATTCAGCGCGTAGAAAATAGCGCGTTTTTGCTATGAATATTTGACAATGCTGTAACTTAGCGCGTTCCAGCGCGTTTTGAGAGGGGTAGTAGCGCGTTTGGGTTATAAATAGTTGGCATCGCTACTGGCAACACGCAAGCATTGCCGCAGCTACGTCACCCTTAATGTAAATATGTACATATGCACCCAGGGAAAAGCTACAACTTAAAAGTAAGAACGCGTCATATAGAAACTGAATATTGAGATGCCTAAAAATAAATAAAATTAATCAGCCCAATTATGAATAAAAATTCCCAGGAAGTGTTTTCGCTTTTTCCATTCCTCCTATTATGAATTAAAATTTCTCCGGGAAAAAAGTAGGTATTCTAAATATGAGGGAGAGGGGGAATTTGTTGAGAGTTTTCTCCCCAAACACTTTGAGTTACTAAATTCCCTAACACTTTGGGAACTAATACAAAAAGTTAAAAACCATATTAATAAATGTTGTAAAACAATAGTATAAGCATTTATTTAGAACAAAAGGTTGAAATAAACACCGAAATGTACTTAACTTTCGTTTTCGGCATTTTTATCTAAGCCCTGCATATGCACTTCAAAAACATAAACTACTTCTGTATTCAGAACACATATGTACTAAAACACTCAATTTTGCACGCCTCCTTTAAGTTCACATAATAGGTAAATGGAAGATTTAATTTCTTCTAATATTATCAAGACCGATAAGAAAAACTTTATAAAATTTACAATTTCCTTTGTACACACAGTCCTTGGAAATTTCATCCATTTGCATCTGCAACCGGCTCAGTTTTCACTCCACTTTCTCAGTTATTCCGCATGCCTGTGAATGGTTGCACTGTTTATATAATTTTTATTTAAGCAAAAACAAATATTTATATTAACACACAATCTTATTGGCAATGAAAGCATAAATTTTTTATTAAATTGCTATTGCTGAACTCTTGAGTTAGTGCAAAAAATATGTAAACATTAAACAGCTGATGCAGATTTTACTCTCTCCTGTATTTGCTTATTCCCCGAGTGTTTAGAATAGGAGGATTATTCGCCGGGAACAAATGATAAGGAAGGGAGAAAACTCCCCAGGAATATTCATAATTTGGCTGAATATTTTTCCATATTGAAATAAGAAATTTCAACATGACTAGACTTTCGTTAAATGCTTCTTATTAATTCAATATGGTTTTTATTGATTTTAAGCTGTTTTTTCTCTGGATGTACTCTTAAAAAGCTTAAAATTACTATAATTACCTTCATTCAAGTATAATTTGCAAAATATTAAATTATCTGCGTGTTATTATTAATTATTATTTTTTTAATGTTTTTTGGGCTAAATGCGCAACATAAAAGTAAGTAATCAAAAAAAAAATCATTTACGTATTCAAATAAATATAAGTACTTACATACATATGTACGTAGATATTTTCCTTTCCGCAATTATTATTATTTCTTTACTTGTCCCAACCAACTCAGGTGATAAAATTACAATTTCTTAAAATTAATGTTTGGCTTTCAAAAAAAAAAAAAAAAAAAAAAATAATAATAATAATAATAAAAATATGAATTCTATTTAACTTTGTGTCTCTGGGTTCTATTTTCTTTTAATTTTTTTTTATCAATATTTTTTATAATTGAGATATTACGATACCAACAAGATAGAAATATGTATGTGGGTATGTACATACCCTGTCGGAAATTACGATAACTTTAAACTAACTTTAAGTTAACTACTTCGCAACTATAGTACTGACTGACACTTGGATTACTTTTCAATGCAATCAACTATTTTAACATTGCGATGTCTTAGGCGGTAGTCAATTGTCTCACTCTGCATTACTTTTCAACTAATTTAAAGATGATTTTTTTTAAATCACCTGGTAGTCAGTAAATTTAAAAAAATTTCTGCGGCTCGAACATGTATCTTCACACGTTGTGTACCCAACGCGCTACTTACTATCCATCTAAGGTACCATCTACATATAATAATAACAGCAAAATGTTAATATAAAACTGAAATGAGTTTCAAAGTATGTATCTGAGAATAAATGTGTTGGCTCTCATCTAATTCGATTAAGTTTAGTTAGTCTAAAAAAAGTTAATTATAAGTTAATTATTATTGTAGTCAACCACACATTCTCCGACAGGGTATGAACATATCGTTGGTCACAAGTAGAAAGGTCCTAACTCAAATAACTGTAACTTTACAGGAGAAGGTAAAAACATAATTATAAACAGTATAAATGCTTGTACAACTGCTTGTAAAAGCTTGTAAATTTTTGTGTGTAATGTATTGGAATCACTGAAAAACTCAAAATCGTGAAAATACGAGTAAGGCCTTTCTACTTGTGACCATCGATATGTACATATGTAGACAGAGTTATTTAATAAAATAAAAACAATAGGAATAACAACTATGTACATATGTGACCTTAATTATGAAAGTGGTCTAAGTCACATGCATTTTTGCTTCGAAATATTAAATAAATATTGAAAAAACTTCAATAAATATTTATCAAATATTAAATAAATTTATATTAATCAAGATCAGAATGACTCTTAATTCAAATGTTGTGCAATATAAAAATATTTTTGGATTTGTTCAAATGTAATCTACTAAATATATCGACCAAAGAAATATATGACTTAGACCACTTTCATAATTAAGGGCACATATGTGTACGAGTATCTATCTTATTTGTTACCAAAGACAAAAAACATTTGTTGCAATAAAGCACAATTTAATTTTTTATTTACTTATTTATTTATTATGTATTAATTTTTTCTACATATGTACATATATATTTTGTTTTCATCTCTGCTCTAGTGCGATTTTAAGCTTAAGCATGCTGCTCTGTATCTTTTCTTGCATTGCAATTAAATCGTATTCAAAAACAGTTGTTTTTTTTCTAATGTTGTTTAAATATTTAGTTTTGTTTATCACTATTTGAAAAACGTTTGCGAGTACTACTTGATTATTATTATTTGTTCACTGCTAACTGTTTTTATTATTGCCTTATATTCACTGGCTATAAGTGCTTTAAGCACAGTGGCTTATGTGACAAAAAATGTACTATTAAAATATTTATTTAAAGTATGTAGTTGTAAAGAAATTATTATTATATTATTTATTTAATATTGATAAAAGAATGTGAACAGCAAAAAAATTATGATTGAATTTTATATATAAATATGTATGTATATACATATCGTGCCATAACCGCCAAAAAAAGCTTAAGCTACATAATTTTCGGACTTAATATATAAATATGTATGTATATACATATCGTGCCATAACCGCCAAAAAAGCTTAAGCTACATAATTTTCGGACTTAATTTTTTGACCAAAATCTAAAAATATCTTAAATAATCGATTTTGTAAAAAAAAATCGAACTCCAAAAATGAGTCGGTCAAGCTTTTTTTTACGGTTATGGCTCGATATGTACTAGCTTAAACCCTCTGTGCTTCGTACACCCTATATAGTACGTTTTATATTAGAAGTGCCACACTTGCGGTCCAACCTTCACTATTTTGTATTTTCATTATTAACATAAATAGTCATTCAGAGTTTCAAAATTCTCGCTGCATTAATTTCCAAGAAATTTTTTTAAGTTTTCTCTGAGAGGAGCCACCCTCAGTTGCCCAATCCTGATTATGTTCTATCATCAACATAATTTTAAGTTTGAATTTGTATTGTAGCAAATACCAAGATATTAAAAAATAAATATTTAATTTACTTGGGAGCAGTCACACTTTTTTCTCCACTCTTGCTCACGAAAAAATTTTCAAAAAATTTTTTTTTACATCCAATGTATGCTTCTATGCGCCATGTCAACTTTATGCAGTAAAAATGAATAGTATATTGCTCCTTCTAGACATTCATTAACACGCATATCAGCAAGATCGGTACGCTGGTATTATTTTTGAAGACAAACAAAAATTTTAAGTACCAAGAACTCGTACAGCTAAAAATAAAAAACAAGCTCATATGCAAATACATGCATTAATTTTAAACCGAATACGTAAACCTATAAACATCCAACAAGTATATATGCTTATACACATTTTTTAAATTATGCAGCAAAACAACTAACTAAAATTTATAGACTGTATGAGCTACAATCATAAGTATGAAAATACTCTGACTATTAATCGGCTACACATGTGCATATGCAGGGATATTTTATTTGCACATACATACATATACCATTTTTTCAAACAACCAAAACACATTTTCCATTCCATTTTATGTACACAAATCTATGTATACGGTGGCGAGGATCATGCGCATATTATTTTGTCCGACTAAATATCCATAGTCTGAGTATAAGCATACTGCGGCTGTAAGTATGACAGAGAGTCAATATGCTTGATGCATGAATCGAAAAACAAGATTACGCATTTCGCAGTTCCGTTATTTTATTTTCTGCTTGTGATGTAGGCAAAGAATAGTTGTAGTACACGAAGTACATAAATTTGTTTTTAGAATGTGCTCTCTCTATCTCTCTCACATACACTTTTTACAATAAACACTCGTTTGTATACTATGAAGACCAGGGATGGCAAAGTTGGTACAATTGTACCCTTTTTTGGTACTATTCAAACTCGGAAAGTACAATAGTACACCAATGACTAATATAGTTCCAGTTTCGCTCCGCATTTATTTTCAAACGATTGCATATGTCAATTTTCTTTTTTGAATCATGAAACTCATATTCTTCTCACTTGAAAACAGTCTTGTGAAAGCAAAACGCAGTGCGAAAATCAAAAAATGTGAACTCGTCCTTTTCCAAATAATTTTTCTTCTTAATTCGGATGCTAGAGTACATGCTATTAACTTGTATATTTTAAATTTCAACTTAAATAGGTGTAACCATATGGTTACATCTAAACTTACAAGCAAATTTGTAAAAACTATTCGGTAGCCAGAACAAAGTCGATTATTTGAATAAAAATAAATAAAAATCTGTAATTTTGACTAAAAAATCTTTTAGTACAATTAAGTACAATTTTTGAAAGTTGTAGGTACAATTTTTAAATTCTCAATGCCCTCCCCCTGCAAAGAATGCGACTAGTCCATACATGCATGTAAAGACTAGTCCAAGGAAGAGTAGGCGTACCACAAAACTACTCCAAATACATGAAAAAAGGTGGTCGATTTAACATTGCGATGTCCTAGGGTTGGACCACATTGTCCAACTTTGCATTACATCGAACTAACCCCAAAACTTTTCCATATGGAATAGTTATAGACTACTCGCATACGATCATATTCGTGTAAACACGAACGCTTATCGGGCAGCATTGAAGGCTTGTATGAAAACGACATGATCCATGACTGCATGATAGTCTGTTTCATCTAGATTGGACCACGTACTCCAATATTATTTTCAGGGCCCTGATGACGACGCAGATACCTTATATCGCGAACTCTTTAAAGTGAGTAGTTGTTATAGCGAGCTTTGACTGTGATTGACCAGCGAACATATTTTTGTCTCTTGTCCACGATGATTTATGTGATACACATATATTTATTATTTTAATTGAACTATAATTAATTTTTAATCAAATAATTCCCCTTATCGTGGTTGGCGTATTTCGACTCAACTACTACGATGTTTTTGTAATAGATTAAAGAACGCCGCAATATTTGTTCTTTAATATATGACGAAACTGTCTTAATCGAAGTCGAAATACGCCAAACACGATAAGGCCCAATAATTTCTTATACAATTTATTTCTACAAACAAGTAATTTACCTAAGGTTTTTACCTACGAGTTTGCCTTATAAAATTTAACTTACACTATAGATATCTGTACACTAACAGATATCTATGGCTAGAAATAACGGGCAGTAATTGCGTTGAAGTAATTTTTTATTATACTGAACATATGTATATAATAAATTTTGAAACGGTTTTAAAATAAAAGGATGTTGTCGATTGTATATTATTTTTGGGGTTTTCGCCAATTTGGATTTTGTTTCGTCTGAGAGTTGAATGGTTGGATTGACAAAAACAAGTAGTAATAAAAAAAAATCAAAAAACCCGACTGTGACTAACTTTGAACCATTTGAATCACATTCTAAATGATCATTCGAAATGAAAAATCATAAGATAATGATTTTAAAATACCTTTCGAATGATACCCATTTTGATATAGTTCGCCGACTTTTTACTTTGTATTATGTTGTATTTACAAAATGGCTTCTGTTGGCCGCCATATTGAGTTTTGACAATTGACATATCTTTAGTGGCATGTATATAACTATATATGAATATGTATGAATTCATGTATGGAAATGTATGGGATTATACATTGCAAAACTATTATATATGAAGTAATATATGGACTAATATATGAAATGTATTATAATATATGAGCTCATATGTATATGGAAATTTCATTATGAAGCTCTTCATATGTGGATCCATATATAGAAATAAGATTTAATATATGGAGCTATATAAGAATGTATGCATACATGATATCTCACATAAGATCGTTTTTGCAATCAAAAATGTTTGGATTTTATCACTGGTGAATTGGAAATCCATTAGAAAATACATACGGTATGCAAAGTTTATATGCGTACCCTCAACGTTAAAAAAACTTTTGTTCCAAAAAAAAAAAACATTCTTGTATGATTTTATACATTGTGGGCCCCATTTAATATATCAATCAATAATCAAAAGAATAATCCAGTCATTAATTTTATAGAAGATAACAAAATTTTCTAGATAAGAAACAAAGTTCATATTACTGCAAAAAATTATATTGAAAACTATTGTTAGACGGATTATATTTTCTTTTATAATTAATTGCATTAGTTTTTAATCTAATATGAGTTTTGTGTTTTTTTAAATAATTGATTCACCATTTGACTTAAAATGATGAATGAAATGACTTTTAGTTCATTTTTCATTATTTATCCAAACAAATGTTTCATTAAATAAATACAACCTCGCAGTTCAAAATCTAAAAAAAGTAATTTTAGTAATTTAATTTATTGCACAGCAGTGCGCTGTTTTGAATCAAGAGATTATGAATATGAACTCTGCATAATGTGGAGGGAATATTTACATATTCATGTATGAAAATGTATGAATATATATAATCATATATGCCCATATACCCCCATTTTTCGGATCCGAACCATATATGTGATATCATATATGCTCCATACATGTTTTTTTAGCTGGGAATTCAAAAATACACGCTTGCTACTTGATACTTTAGAAGAGGAGGAAAACACTATTTCCTTAATAATTATTTATAATTTTTTTTACTGTGTTGCGCCATAGTGAAGAGAGAAAATCGCTTGGATCATACATTAGATATATTTCTTAAATTTTTGGGCCCCAAAATATTCCCTTGAAATTAGTTGTTGAGGTAAAATGCATCAAGCCATTGTGCAGGCAACGTCAGACGTCATGCGTATGTATGCAAGTGCATGTCTACCTCAAACTCCTTTTAAACAACTACCGAGATATGTATAATGTTTATTTTATTTTTATTGGCATATTTATTTAATTATTTATCAAGTCAACGGTACTTAAAGGCAGTTTATTTTTAAATGCTCAAAAAAAAAGATATTCACATTTATAACAAAAAGTGTAGTGAAGTTTTTTTAAGCTTAAATAACGTTAATGTTTTTTTTTGGGTTGAATTAAAAAGATAAATTGCGTATACAAAAGCGATAAACGTAATATCGTATGTGTAGTGAGGGGGAGCGACAAGCGCGAAAAGTATTTTTAAAGTATTTAAATTATTTGTTTAATTATAGACTTGAAATTCTTCGTTATATTTATATTATTGTTCTGCGCCGTAAATAATTAAGAGAACAAATATAAAAAATTTGTAAAAAAAACATTGACGTGTTTGTTTTAAAAAAATGCTTCTGAAGGTATTTCCTTAAACTATTTATTACAAATTAGTAATTAATATAATTGAAATTAATGCCAGTAATCTGTCTGGCAAACTAAATAATGGAAATACATAAATGAGCTGCATAGTTAAAAGGATGGATAAGAAGATATTTACATACATACATACGAGTATGTACATATATGTACATACATTTACATGTGTATGTACATATGTATATTTGCATTCATGTATGGAATTACAAAATTTACATAATGCCGTGATCAACGTTGAAAAATAAACAGTTTGATTAAAAATACATACGGATTACTAGCATCTGCCTGCGATTGTGTTGCGTGTCCAAAGTGAAATGAAAATTGTTTGAGTAATTAAAGGAAAAGTAAATTAAAAATGTATTTGCTTTTTTAAACCAAAATTATATGGCCATAAAAATCAAGGTGCATGCAAAATTTTGCAAGGATCGAAAGATAGAAAGAGTCTTAAGCTGCCAAATGCTTGATTGCATAAAAAAAATCTCACCAATTGCTCACCTATTACCAAAATGTTGATATATTGTTGAATATAAAAATTATTTTACAACTTATATTCTTAAAAAAATAAAGTGCATTTAAAATCTATTTTAAGAAAAGTCGAATAAACACTCTAGGTTTGTAAAGATTTTTGTTTGATGCTTTTAAACTCATTATGTTTGTATGTTGTGATTCTCAATAATGTATTAAGAGTCTTACTACAAACATGCGCATTTTTTTTTAGCTGATTTCCAATTATTTTGGGTTAAAATCAGTCTACTCACGAGTTCCGTGGAAATGCATACAGACATTGCTTAGCAAAAAAAAAGCAAAATTTTCATATTCATTGAGTCAAACAACTTGGTAATAAAAGATTAATCAAAAATTTGAACTAGAAATTTATTTTAATAGAAATGTAATTATCAAGCAATTGGAACCAAAAATAATTATAATCAAGCAGACTAATTAGTTCCATGACCTCTTGAATTTCTCGCTTAAACAACACAGTGTGTTCCTTTCAACCAGCAACTGTCGGTTGGCTGCTGTCAAAATTTGAATAACCTGTGTTATTTAGTTTGCGTTTGACAGCCAGGAGATTGACTCACATGAGTCAGTGGCTTAAATACTCAATGATTACTTGACTGTCAGAAAACTTTCCCCCCAGATGGGTGCCGTGTTTGCTAATAATCGACCGTAATCGCAATCATGTGACAATTTCGCAGGGGAGTTTAGCGTTGTTCAACTGCAATATGAAAGAGTTTTTGCGCCACAACACACCAGAGACCAAACAGCAATCAAAACAGTGAGATTCTCATGCCGAATCGGCGCCAAGAAAGCTAAAGGTGGCTTTGTCAGCCAATAAAATAATGGCGACCATTTTCTTAAATACTCATGGTATAATCCACATTGACTACCTTAAAATAGAGACGGGCGCGTGTCGAATTTTTCCAACATGACATAACCCTAACATAAATACCAAGATGTCCCACACGTAAGAAACACGCATGCGATAATTTTTTCCCAACACGAAACAACTCCCACAAAATCAAATAGAATTGAAAAAAATATTTATTTTTATTAAAAAAGAACATATTTTTGTTTAATATCAGAACTTTAAGCTTAAGAGACCCCTACACTATCCACAAATTTGCTGGTGTTGCTTCTTTAACGACTTGAAATATTAAATTTTTTCCTTTACTGGAAATTCATTCATTCACATATTTTACACCTTAAATCGTTTCGTGTTTTATCGTGTCAATTTCACTCAACACGACAAGACCCGACCACACACGTAATCAGCTTTTCTGTCACAAAGACTTGCTGCTTAGTTCTGTGTGTTTGTATCACGAAAAAAAAACACTCGCCCATTTCTACCTCAAAAGGCTAAAACAGTTAATGGTGAATATTATGCCAATATATTCGATTGATTTATTTAGGATTTGAAAAAAACCTCATTAGGTGAAGGAAAAAGTTCTTCTCTAACTAAGGACAGTGCAAGGGTGCAACATGTGGAGTTTCTATGGCGAAAAATTGAATTGCTGCTTCGCATGCCTTATTCTCGAGATTTACCCCCGAATGACTATTTCTGATTCCCGAACCCGAAAAGATGGCTCGAGGAATGGCAGTTATTAAAATTAAGAGTAAATTCTTCTTTAATATCAATTTAAATAAAACCCCTCAAACTTAAATCAATCTCTGATGATAATGGTCAATAGACACGCTTGGGCCAATTTGAGGTTATAAAGTAAATTGGCTGTCAATTGATGAAACGTCAAAAATTGAGCTGTCATCCTTTTTTATTTATTTTGTAAAATGTTGGGAAATTTTAACCATGGAACGCTACACTCTTGACCAAAAGAATTTTAAATGTGAAAATCTAGTGCATCACTTTGTAAAACACGAGCAGCTTTTCCTCATAATTAGGCTCCTTCTGAGAGCGCTGTGCGTAATTTAATCGATTAATTTGAGGCTCAAGCTACTGTTGATGACAATAGACCAAAATAATACGCATTCGAGTTTGTGTATATTATTTCTGTGGCAATAAGGAAAAAGTGCTTAAATCATATTTTGCTGCTTTGCAGGAGAGCACTTTTAAGCGTTCAAGTCGAATTTCAGAAATTTATTTCTTTTACAGTTAAATTGGGAATTTCTCAAACATCGTTCTGCAAGCTATAAGTAATACATTTAAGTCGAAATATACCAAAGTATAGCCTAAATTAAACCATTATTCCAAATGAGATTAGAAGTCTAAAAAAGATAAGTCGCAAGTCATAGTGCTATAACTTCCTGAACAACTACACACATTAATTGAGATTTTGACCAAGGGTAATTTCGAATATGCAGATTACGGAGTTAGCATTAACTCAAAATCAGCTTATCTCGACTTAAGCACTTTTTCCATTTTGCCACAGATTTAATAGAATATGTTGCATATAGTATCATTTATTTCGGTTTGATTTCTTTAATTTTTGATTATATTTGTCTATTAAAACTGTGTCAAGAGAACTGGTTTGCAATACTTCATTCAATCCAACTTCAAGTTTCGTATTTTAAATTATTATTTTTTAAATAAAATACAAATCTTCATTGATTTCTTTGTTTCCTTTTTTTTTTTTTTGAAAGGTGCGTGTGATTTTTTTTCTCTCTATCTTAATCAAGTTTAAACCGCTAATGTCTTCATTGGGATGCACATTTTTGGTGGTAATTTATCATGAGCGTGTCTGATTCAAACGAAATATTCGAAGTATTTCGGTGCTTAACTGTTTTATTATTTTTTTAAAGTACTTTTTTTATTTATATACACATTTAGTGGTATAAATAAACGTCTTATTATTTATTGGTAAGATATAAAAAACCATGTTAACGTAAGGTATATAAAGGGTGTTTTTTTAATAGAGTGACACAATTTTAAATCATAATAAAAAAAAAGGAAATTTATTCTTAATATCAATGAAATGGGTTTTATTGGAAAGAAAATTTTATGAAATTAATATTTAAATATAGTTTCTGACATGTGGCCTCCATGGCTGGCGCGTAGAAAGCGCAATCTGGAACACAAATTTTCAACAACTTTAAAAAAGTAAGTTTAAAAATTTTTAAACGCACTAATAACCCCAAATTAATATTTTAATTATTAAGGAAAATATTTTTTTTATTAAAAATACACTGAAATTGATTATTGAAGAGTTTAGCTGGATCCTATGCGCATTTCAATGTTGCCAATGCAGATCATCAGGGAACCTTTACTCAAAGCTCAACAACAAATAAAAAAGTTGAAACAAGAACTCAATAAACATTTTTTTTTATTTTCTTACAATTTTTTTAAATTTCCAACCCTGAGTCTAGAATTTTGATTTTTATGGTTCTTATTTTATTCTAGAATATAGAATATTATTTTTATTTATTTATTATTTTTACTTAGTTAGTGTTATATACCAGAAAAAGTTAAAATTTTCCAGGCCTGGTGTTATGTTTTGTATCAAATTTTTTGATACCAAACTATTTCTTTCTAAAACATAAAGTTATTTAATTTGTAAACAAAAAGAAAACAATAATTTGACCTAGTTACTTTTATATAAAAAGAAAATCCAGCCCAATGTAATTCTTTCAAAAATATGTAAAATATGTTAAGTGAACAAACCCAAAAAACCCAAAAAAAAACCTTTAATATCCAACAAAGTTCAAAGTGTCCAGCTCTGGAGCTGTGGTTTTTATATTTCTAATTTTTATACCAAACTTTTCCTTCCGAAGCATAAAATATGTTTAATTTATAAATAAAAAGAAACAAATTAATTAGACCTTAGTTACTTTTTTATATATCCAAAAAGTGTAAGTTTTCCAACCCTGGAATCATGCTTTTAGATTTTTCTGCTTTCTGGTTTCCGATTTAGATCAATCTTTTGCTTTTAAGAATATGAGATATTTTTAATTTATAGAGAAAAAGAAAGGTTGCTTTTATATAACAAAAAAACTGTAACTGTTTTTTTGTTTTCCAACCCTCGAAACGTCCTTTATAATTTTTTTTATTTTTATTTTTTATTTTTAATACCAATTTTATTCCTACTGAAATATATAATAAGTTTATTCAACAAAAAATAAATAAAAATTAGTTTTAGTTATAGCTAATTTTATATGGCAAAAAAAAGTTTTAAGTTCTCTAGCTCTGAAACCGTCTGCTCAATTTTGCTGATTTTCAATACCAATCTATGTCGGACCTTTTCTGCTACACCAGTCGAAAACCCAGGTCTCTAGCTTTTCTGGGAGCTTCAGAAAACCGATTTCACGTACAGACAGACGTACATCGCTTATTCGTGTTCCCTATGCATAGGGATCCAGAATATGCATATATACTTTATGGGTCGCATATTAATTTTGTGTAAATTACACACGGAATTAGGGCATTCCGTTTTTGGTGAATTGTATAAATAAAAGCTTTGGTAATTAATTGGAAGCTAAAATATATTTAGTACCAACATTTATTAAATCCAAAGGAAATGGTGTGTTGGAATTAATTAGTTCATGTCATGCTGAGAACATGTATAGCAACCCTCGCAACAAATTTATCATTTAAATACGTAATCCAAAAAATATTTTAACACCAAGTTCTTCTCTTTGAATATACCGATTTTTTTGATAAAGAGACTTAAGTCCTCCTGCAAACTAGTCAACTAAAATAAGTGCTTTAATTGCTAATTAATTAATTCATTTACTTCAATAGTGTAATAATGCAAAAAGTGCTAAATATGTCATTCGGCATATCGTATTTGATTTTGTATAAAAATTTCTTGTTCCTCTACCGCCTACTGAGAGAAGAATATTTTTTTCATTCCTGCAAAACTAGTTTTTTGTTTGAGTTGTGACACTATTGAGTTAAACGAGCGATATGTACTAAGTTTAAATTTCCTTAAAAAAAAAATTTTGTGAGTCATAATTCTTGCCCGCTTTTATTTTTTAGGCTGGTAATAAAATAAAAATATTAAAATTTTGTGCAAAATTACAATTCATTCGTGGTCCTTGGCATTTTTGCAATAAGACAACAACAAACACTTGAAATTTTTTTTTTATTAAAAATTCACATTTCCTTCCATAAAATCTAGTTAGGAAGCCTTGTCATTCGCAGTAAAAAACAAAAGAACAGAATTTTGAGCACCGCATAAACAACATTGAACTGGCGAAGGCATTGCAGTTGTTTTAAAGAAAAAACAGGAATACAATTTGTTGGCCAAGCTGGTCAACCGCTGACAAAAAAAAAACTCATTTTTTCTTTTAAAATGATTAAGAAAAAAGTCGAACGGAAAATGATTTATAGCTACTACCAATACAATGAGTTGGATTTTTAACTTCATCGCAGTTTAAGTAAAATAAATCTGCATTGCAAATAACTTACACAGTGCTGCAGAGAAAAAAAAACGCATACTTACGATTATTCATAAACGTTTGTTAAAGTTAAATTTGACTTAAGGTATAAGCAAACCAGTTTAAAAAATGCTACAACTTTGAACTAAATATAAAGAAATATATATAAAAAAATTACTTGTCACTGAACTTGTTCAAATAGCTAGAAACGAAATCCGACACAGCGGCCACATTTATTTTATCCTAGACCCATGATCAAGGTACTCAATTAAAGCTCTCGAGTAGATATCAAAAATGGTATCGAACGCCCCTATATCGGTCCGTATGGGGTCCGAGGTCAAAAAACTTTGTACAGTAACTATGGCAACCAAATTAAAGTGTATATTGCGGAGATTCCACAGTGCTACCCTCCTTCTCTTTAAAGTCTGTTAAAGAGGCAAAATAACCAATGGGAATATAGATACAACGAATTGTCAGCATATGAAAGTGATTACTCTCTCGCTCTCTTATTGCTTTTTCTCAGTATCCAACAAAGTTAGATTTTCTGCGAAAAATCAAAAAATCGGTTCAAATCTAAGCAAACTTTGTCGGAAGAAAAATACCACACAAAGGACCAAAATAAATATTTTTTTTAGAAATCTTTAAGTAGCGGAATTTAAAAAATAAAAATAAATTAAAAAAAAATTACAAAAATATATTTTGTAGCACAGTGTTACTCAAATAGTCTCTTAAAATTAGCCCTTATTAATAACATTCCCTTGGCAAAAATTTATACGAAACAAATATTTTGAGCTGTCATTCACTCTTCATACTCTTCTGTGCCAATATCGTATTGTTTTTTGTATTTGTTTGTGTTTCAAACTTGACAGATTTGATTGATTTGTGCGATTTAGTAAGTTTCGATTCAAAAATAAGGTTTCGTCATGAAAAAGGGCTTTTTCCCTGACACTTTTTGACTTTTTGCGTTTTATTCTGTTTAATTAATTCATAAAGTAATTGTAAGTAAATTGAATTGAATAAATAAATTTAAATATAAAAATTTTAATACTTTAGAAAACAACAAGATTTCAGTTAAAGAGTATTATTAAATAAAAAACATTAACTGCCAAACTTTTAAATATCAATTAAAAATTAATTTGTATTAATTAAATTGTTTACATTTAAACTAATTACAGATTTTTTGTTAAAAACGTAATTGAGTAAATTCAATTTTTAATTGAATATATATACACATGGGCAATTCCACAGAATATCACGTACGATGTCACGTACGTTGACCAATCAATTAAGCTTGTATTTCAGAGAAAATTTAATTTTTTCTATATTTCTTTATGTAGTTTAGAGGACCGTAAGTAGCCTTTACCTTTGGTAAAATATAAGGAAAAATCTCACCGCATTGATCTGAAATACAAGCTCAATTGATTGGTGAATGTACGTGACATCGCTCGTGACTTTCTATGGAATTGCCCATATGGCTACAAAAATTTAAAATAATCCTTTATTTAAATATTATTTTGCTAATATGCAAATTCTCGTGTCACGGTCTTTGTAATTGAACTTATGAAATTGTGTATGTGTATTAAGTACGTCTGAGAATATATTTGCATACCACTAAGTGGGCTGTGCCATGCCCATATGAACGAAATATCTTATATCTTGAAAGTTATGGGATTTAGAGTATTTCAGATTTAGTATAAACTCTTTTTGAGAGCAAGGTGCGAAATAGTTCAAAATATTGATAGAATAGGAGCCGGGGGAAAGGGGCACCCCCTTACAAAGTTTTTTTTTTTTTTTTTTTTTTTTTTTTAACACAAAAACAATTCGCAAAGCGATTAGCTTGTCTGCGAAAAACACCCAGGGTCTATGGTGGGAATCGAACCCACGACCTCTGGACTGAGAGGCTAGCATCGCTACCACTCAGCCACAGGGGCACCCTGTAATTAATAATAATCTCATATCTTGAAAGCTTTAATAGCAAGAGTCTTAAAATTTGGTATGAACTCTGGTTGAGAGCAAGGTGCAAAGTAATTCAGAATAAAAAAAAAGTTTTTGTCTAAGCGTGATTTCAGTGTTGCCTTTGGCAATATTTTTTCTGAGTGTATTTACTTTTCCAAAAAACCCCCAAAATTCCTTAAAACATATTTGTTTGCTAATTATATTGTTTCGTGACTATAGTAAATGGAAATAACATACATAAGTATAATGCGAAACAAAACTCATAATTACAATATAAATTAACGGTCAGGTTCCATTTCATTTCCCTGAACAAAATCGAAAATTTCAGTGGGAAAAATTATTTGGCGATATAATTGAAAGCGCAATGCTGGCGATGGAATGTTTGCATTAAGACATTTTTATGTAATATTAAATTTTATTTTAAATACCGAAAAATATGAAATAAGTTAACTTGTACATAAAATTATTTTATGAGTCTCAAACGGTAACACATTTTTTGAACATTATTTTTTTTTATCTACTTAAGCAACTATTGGATATTGCCAAAGATATATTCCGTACAGACATCGTTGTAGGGTATATAAGATACGTCACAGCCGTATATAGCACTCTTACTTGCTTTTTTATGCATACATACGTACATATCGATGGTAACAAGTAGAAAGGCCCTAACTCGTATTTTCACAGAATTAAGTTTTTCAGTGATTCCAATACATTTCATCCAAATACACCTCGACACAAAAATTTATTGCAATAGTGTAAAAAATAATGCCTCTACAAGCAGTTTTACAAAGCAGTTGTACAAACACTTGTAATCTTTATTATTATACTTTTACTTTCTCCTGTAAAGTTACAGTTATTTGAGTTAGGGCCTTTCTACTTGTGACCAACGATATGTAACTTAATTTCGTCTTTGTTGAAAAGAAAATGTGACTTCGCAAAATTACGACTAATTAAACTAATAAATTCAAATTATTTTCCCATGACAGTAAAACATGCAATGAGGAAAAAGCTTTTATTTTTTCTTTTTTTTTAATCTAACAAATACTTTTTTTGTTGTTTTTGAATATTAGATATCATAATATGACTTCACTACAGGTTTGCTGGTGGCTGATTACAAACGATGGTCTTTATGACTCCGAGTTTTATTCCTGGACAAACTCTGCCACATCAACATGATAGATTTTTCCAATATGCATTAGTGTCTATTCTAAATGCATATCACAGCTCCCTCCTTCGTCGATATTTATAGCAATGAGTGGTTAGACTACATAGCTTAAAGTAATGCGCTTGCTTAACACTAGAGGCGCTGCACAGTGGAGCCAAATGCGGATCAATTCATATGTACAATATTGAGGGTCACTAAGTTTAATATGGATGGCTCTTAGAACAAACTACATGTTCCAAAAAAAAACAATAACTATATAGCACGTGGAGACTAATATACCCCATAAAAAGTAGTTATTTATTATTTAATAAATATGATTTTATTTAAGAAATACCGAATCAGGAAAAAAATGCATATACACGATGCTTAACCAACAAAATGAGCAAAAAGTCATATATTTTTTTGTATTCACACACGCTGCCGATAAACTGCTTTCAATTCAGTGAATTTGCATACAAATTATCCAAAAATAGATATTTTAATAAGCAAAATCACATATATTTTTTTTAAATCGTTATTATGTACAAATAGAACCACAATAGCGCGTGACTCATACGTGACTAATGCGTGAGTCACTCAATATAAATCGTGAAATTTTTACATATCTAATAAAAGCACATAAAATAATGGCAAAAACAGCAGCAATAAAAGTGTTGGCACAAGTCGTTAAGCACTCAACGCTCAATTCGTGAGACTACTGCCGAGTACACACACCAGTGATTGGCAATGAATCATGTTTTCGCTATTCATAAATATAAGTGAGTAGACATCATTTAAAATCAACTACTCTGACTTAAAGTATAGGTTGCAATAAATATGAATTCGACGTCGACATAATACTCATACCACACTCACACTTACAAATCATCTCAGTTTGATTTATAATTTCAGAAAAATACTTATACTACTTACATTGATTCAGCTCATTCAACTCATTAGAGCTGTGTAGCTCATGAACGAACGGATTAAATTGAACGAATCACTTAATTGAACGAACTGATCCGGTGATTTTATTGAACGCTTTTGGATCAGTAGTGTACCGCTCGATGTTTTCGTTCTTTCAGTTTGTGTTTCAAGTCTTTTATGTCTACTTTGCTTTTGTTCATGTTTGCTATTTATGTTATGTCTTTTTGTTTGAGTTGAGTTTTTGTGTTTTAAAAGGTTTAGGTACGTGTATACTAAATTTTATTTAGCGTCGCTGTGTCACTGCCATCATTCTTTTTATAATTTGATTTAACAGTCTTTTCACAAGAAGTATTTTTGCTAGTGTTTTTTATAAAGTGTTTTTACAAAGTAAAGATGTTAGATATATGTTTATACATACATTTCATTACCTGAATCTAAAACGAATTTGTAGTGCTTTAGAGATTTTTTTGTTTCCGGTAAAATATTTTTGAGGACAAAACTTTAACTTAAACTTTGAGAAGTAACATTCAAACATTGATATATAAATAACGATAAAATAGTTACAATGCTTTTATTAATTATCTAAAGAGAAAAAACTAGTAAAACCAAACAAAAGTACCTTTCTTACCCCCTGTTTGTGTAAGATGTTAATATTAAACTAAATATTAAGCCAAAATAAAATGTATAAAATTCTAGTGGAAAGAACAAGAAATTATTTATAAAATGAATTTAAATATATTTTTTTTTAAATAAATAATTCAACTTTTTTTGATAAATTATTCAATTCATTCATTCGTATTATTTAAATACTCGTAACTATATACAACTGATTTTATTATTCTTACAAAATAGCATTGATTCATACTGTCGTTCAAAAGTGAACGATTGAACGAACGGGTCAATTTTTTGCTAATTGAACGAAAATGACCGGTCACTGAAAAGAACGATTTGGCACAGCTCTACAACTCATCCATATAGTAATTACAATTACAACTACAACAGTATAAAGTGTATAAAAAAACTTATTTGTAAGCTCATAATGATTAAACACATCTCATAATGAGTATTTTAATGCTCGTATACGAAGTTGGCTTTGCCATACAATACTTATTTTGCATCGTCTATTAACATTGAGTTCAGGAGAGTCAAAACCAACAACGTCATAAATCTTGCTAAGTATGAGTGCGATGCGCACTTCAAACTTTCGATTGAATATGATTCATAAACAACATTGCAATAAGTATGAGTGCGCATATAGCAATTATAAATCATGATTCAGCTCTACTCACTTTTTCACTACTCATTGCGCTTCTCTGGTACACACTATGGCATTTTGTGACATCGCAATAGTGCGGCAATAGTAGCATTGCTTTTCGTATAAAAAATGTAATGAGAACTGCGTTGCATTTTGAAAATGACAATACAATGCGTAGTCTTGAAATATAAATACGTCTTGTTTTTTAAATGTCTTATATTGTAGCATGCATTATATGCTGTTTAATAAGCGAAGAACGATGGATGTATTGATGTTCGTGTATATGAGCGCTAACAAGCGATGTCGCGAAGACTTCTTGTTCGTAACAAACACTCAAAAGAAGTAGTGTTGATGCGCGTATGCTTGTTATTTTTCATATTGTACGTTTGAGTGTGAGTGTATGTAAGATGTAGATGGTAAACTATTATGTGTTGAAGGGTGATTTTTTAAAGCAAGCGCACACACTTTTTTAAAGGTTTCGCTGTAGTAAAGCCTTTGAACATTTGTCTTAAAAGTTGTTGCAAGTGGTCTTGTGCAGGGGTCTAGTCTATATTACTAATTCGTAAAGAAGTTCTGAAGCGCAACGATGCGTAGCATAAATTTTTCTTAAATAAATCTAATTTGTTCGGTTTTAACATGAAAATAAAATCTCTGCTTAATTGAGCCCAATTCATAACTTCATGCCTGTCCACTGAAACTGAGAAAAACCATATTTTGTTTTGCACTTCCAATATAAACATTAAAAACAAAAGCATTTTCACAAATAATTTTGGTAACAAATTTTTAGTAAAATATTTTAATAAAAATATTTAATATTATATAAAATATTTAATAAAATATTCAATAAATAAACTTGATTGGTTGGTGATTTATTACAATTTTTTAAAATTACTTCAGATAAACAGCATTTAATAACGCCCCCTTAACTATTTGACATATATTTTTTGCCTAGTGATATAGAATTTTGTGCACTTTAAGCGAGTTTTTTCAAATTTCACAGCAATTGAAAATTTTTTAAAAATTGATCAAAAAAATGACCGGCTTTGGCGCCAATGTGCGCTGCAACGATGCTATACAAACTTACAAAACGCATAATAGCGGTGTTGTAAAACGAGTTAAGTCTAATAATTCAAATTTCAAAATAAGCTAACACACATAACATAGACATATTAATTGATTAAAAAAAAATATATAAAAAATTACTTTTGTAGAAAAAACCAAATTTTTAATTTATAACTGATACTAACATTAATTATAGCGATATGATCCTCCAATTATGACATCGCTAAATAAATCATTTCAATAAATTCAATAAACTTTTAAAGTCTATTGAGACAATTAGCAATAGAAATAAAAAAAATATTTTTGTAAAATTTTTACAAGATGATTAATTTTTGATGATGATTCTTGTCCATGAGTTTTAATCGTACCTGTTAATCTGTTTCCAACAATATGGGCGGAGCAGCCACATAAACAAGCAATCTTTTATTTTATTTTTCTGCTTTATGAGGACTCATAAAAAATCATTTTAGAAATTATTACCAACTCTTCTAATAAAAAAAAGATAATTATAAAAAAGATGGAAAGATACCAGGCCAAACCTTTTCCAAGTAAATTTGTCTGTCCCCACAGAAACTCTTGACATTCGCATTAAAAACAGAAAAAAATAACAAAAAAGCCAATAAATTGAAACAGCAGGTACATCATTTCAATACAGGACCAAAGAATAATATGTTTAACAAAAAAAAAAAAAAGTAATAATAATAAATAATAAAAAGTAAGGCTATATAAATTGAATTTATTAAATACTCGTACATACATATGTACATATGTATGTGAGAAAAGATTTTTTTAAATACATATGAATGTACGTTTGTTTTATAATGGAAAGAAAACCTAGAATTCATATAGAACACACCCCAATCATAATGTCTTACGTCCCGGTATAAAAATTATACAGACGAGAACCTCGAAACAACTTTATTTATGACATATTTTTTTTTTTTGCCATCAAATAATTCATTAATGTTTTTTTCCCTTTAATAGTCTCTTTTTGGAAGTTTTTTTCATTCTTCACATGCAGAAAATAGGGAGAAAATTAATAAATTAAATGAAAATTCCATCTATCGTATTTTTTAAATACCCTTAAACATGTAAAAAAATAAGGTGCGCTTCAATGTGATGTGGTTACTTTCTATGTAATGCGAAAGTTTATAGGCTCATGACTTTAAGACATTTTATTAGTCTGCCATGCAATTCGATAATAACATACTTTGCGCTCAAAATTGTTTTATTAGTAAATTTTGAAGGAATCTTTTCGCATAGATTTTCTAGTCAAGCCGATTAACCGTCTGGATTTTGTAAATACAAACTTAATTAGTAAAGAACAAACGACAATGGCAAGACTGTTGTAAATTTAGAGATGGTCAAATTGAGCTTTCATTACAAAAAAAGCTTTCAGCAATTTGAAATACAATGAATCAAAATAATTCACATATTCCATTTGCAATAATGGCTAGGTATATAAAGCAGAAATCCACATCAACTCACAAAGAACGCTGATGATGAAGGTAAAGTTGCCTTCGTAAACAGCTAGTTGTTCCGTTCTACTACGTGTTTGCCAGAATATTTACAACAAAATTTGGTGTTATTTATTCATTAATAATTATCACATGTAATACGAACTTTAGCCTGATCAAATCATAAATATAGATAACTATAGTGTTTTCAGAGTTAATTAGTTTAATCCATTTTTATTTTGGGCTTGAGTTTTTTTTATACTTTAACGTCCCTTTTCACAATGTATGATTAAGAGTTAACGTGAACTTAAACTGACAGTTCTTCATACAAAACTTGCCTTTAAGTCCTATATTTACGTAAAACAATTTATTCTAAAAAATGTAGACCGCAATGTGTTAATACAGCCTATAGAGCAAATATCCAGAGGTAAAAATATATTTTTAGAAGTACCGCAAGGGTATTCTCTCTTCAGAATAATGGGATTGGCAACCCCACAAACCCGACCTAAGAGTGTCAGTTAACCCCGATTGGATGAGTAATAGGACGACTATAATTACATACACTCGGTCAAATTTGTCGATTTCATCACGGTCGCAACAACTGGCGCTAACTCAGAATATTACGTATGTATCTGGAGTTGCCCTCCTCATAAAGTCATATTGACTCAAGAGCTAAAGCAAAAAAAGTCCCAAGTCAGACTTGCAATTTTTACTGCAGCAACTTTTAATTTTTTAAAAAGAAAGAGCGAGAGAAAAATACAAAATGCATATATTTCTATTTTAGCACTCCCCTACATATTCAAGAATTGCTGCAACAAAAATTGCAAGTCTGGTCCGGGACTAATCGAAATAATCAAATACTTTGTCCAAAATTAAAATTCTATACTTCTTAATGAAAGACTCTCTACTTAAATTTCTCAATTATTAGGTGGCATTTACTGCATCCTCAAGGAGCGAAGGATGCTCAGATTTTACCAATCCTTGTGCTTTGGCTGTTTAGTTCCCCATAAAAGTTTACACATCACCGTCTAATACTAGAATGTATCTAAAAATATTATTGAGTTGAAAGTATGCATAGCTGCTTGTCTGAAAGAGATGCAGCGTCAACACAAATTGCCCTGGTTCCTAGCAAAATCGGTTCTTGGTCCTGATATGTGGGATACAAGATTTGTGAATATTATAGAAATAATGGAAATTGTTTATCCAATTTTTCGACCTTTTTAGGGTTCCGTACACCAAAGGTGAAAAGGAACACTATTGTTTTCGCTACGCTGTCCGTCTGTCCGTCTATCCGTCTGTCCGTCACACGGTATTTTCTCAGGAATCGTAAGAGCTACGGACCTGAAATTTGGACAGAGTATGTAGAACCTTGGCCGCTACAAAAACAAATACATGAGAATTAAAAATTAAAGGGTGTTCCAAAACGAGCAACGAAAAATGTTAAAATCCCATGTAATATACATACAATTGTATATTGAAACTTTAAATTTGTAAAATTAGTGTATTTTTATACAGACTACAACAATTAACACTAAAATTTAAAAAAATTAAAATTAAAGGGTCGTCCATCAGTTAATGCAATTTTGACTATGTAATTTTGACAATTTGCTATATCTTGGAAACCGTAAGTGGCAAACACTTGAAATTTTCAAAAACGGTAAAACTAAAAAAGCCGAAAATTATAAAATCGCCAAACCAAAAAAAAAATCGCCAAAAATTAAAAAAAAATCGCCAAAATTAAAAAAAAAATTCTAACACTAAAATAAATCGCCAAATTCGAAAAAATCGCCAAAATGAAAAAAAAAACGCCAAAATGAAAAAAAAACGCCAAAAATCGAAAAAAATCGAAAAAAATCGCCAAAACTCGAAAATGTTGCCAAAACTAAAAAAATTTTTTATATAAAAAAAAATCGCAAAAATGAAAAAAATCACCAAAAATAAAAAAACGCCGAAATGAAAAAACGCCAAAAACCGAAAAAAATCGCCAAAACCAGAAAATAAGGTATCAAAACTGAAAAAGAGCCAAAACTTAAAAAAATCGCCAAAACCGAAAAAACGCCAAAACAAAAAAACCGAAAAGATCCCAAAAACGGAAAAAGATGCCAAAACTATATATTAAATAGGATGGAGTTTGTATTAAATTATATATCTAGTGTTCGTACGGAACCCTTCGTGCGCGAGTCAGAGTCGCACTTTACTGAATTTATTTACTATATGTTCAATTAAACTATTTTTTAAGCTTTTGAAAATAATAAATTCTTCCAAGACCTGCATAAGAAGATGCTCTTGGCTGAAGCAGTCAGTGCGTCGAATATAAAGAAAATTACAGTCTTCGAGTACCAGAGTTCAGTCCCTGACCAGGTCCAATCATAGCATCATCATAGATTTTTCTGATATGCATTAGTGATTATGTTTATTGCAGCACCCTCCTTCGTCGAAGCTTAATATAATGCGCCTACTTAACACCAGAGGCGCTGCAACGACGCTATTAGAATAAGCAAAACGCGTAGTATCAGAGTTTTAAAAATGAAAACTTGAATTAAGCTGTCCTTCTTTCACTCTCTATACATATGTAACTGTCACTTCACCATCTGTACTTGCACTAACACTTTCCTACACTCAGGTAACACAAAGTGGTTTTTGTTATTTGGACCCAACCTATTAAACCTAACCTAACCTATTACCCATATTAGATAAAATTATTTATTTTAGAAGAAAAATTTCTCTTCTATAATCCTGATGATCTTGGTATTTGTTATCTACCATATGACACCACGAACCCAACTTGATCGAAATCATATTTAAGTATTACTTATTGATCTAAAACTATATTTTAAATAAAACCATTGTTTTGATTATGTAATATATTATTCCATTTAATATTTATTCACCTCTAACAAAAATGAAAGCACAACATCCCAACAATTTAAATAGTTTTTTTTTCTCTTAAAAGTTTCCATTTTCATTATCTTTGGAACTTATCATCTACTGTCTATGAAATGTCAGTATGTCTGTATGTATGAAGATTTGAACAACACATTTAATCATTTGATGTCTAGTTCGGTAGATATGCAGATACTTTTGAAAATTTTTAAACATTTTTGTTTTACTTATACAAACATATGAATGTATGTATGTATGTATGTATGTATGCATGTATGTATATTTGTACAAACAAAAAATTAATTAACTGCCTGTTTTTTCTCAATAAAATAAAATCTTTTATATTGAGTTTTTTATTGTTGCTTTAATTTAAATTCCTTAACTAAAATTTTTATTTTCTTCACAAAAAAAAAACCCGCAGTAAAATTTTCTATTTAACATTTTTTGTTTGTTCAAAGAGAACATTATGAATTTTATGAGCCGCATGTGGAGTTACAAATGAAAGTGAAAACTCATTGAAATTCTGCTTGTTGAAAATTAGTTTTCTTCGTAAAAGTATTAAAACCGTCATATAAAAAAATATATAAAATAAAATTATGTCGTCACTAAAGCTGGTTTTATTGATACATTTTCTGTATATATTAACAAATATAAATTTATCAAAAAAAAAAATGTATGTCGACAAAAATTAAATTTTTTTAAAGAAATATATAAAAGTAAATAAAATAAAATAAAATAAAACAAAATAGAATAAAACAAAATAAAATATAATAAAATAATATAATATAAAATAAAATAAAAGTAAATAAAATAAAATAAAATTAAACAAAATAGAATAAAATAAAATAAAATAAAATAAAATAAAATAAAATAAAATGAAATAAAATGAAATAAAATAATATAAAATAAAATAAAATGAATTAAAGCAAAATAATATAAAAAAAATAAAATAAAAAAAAAATAAAAAAAAATAAAAAAAAACAAAAAAAAAAATAAAATTTAAGAAAATAAAGTAAAATAAATACGTAAAGTGAAATTTAATAAAATAAAATAAAATAAAATAAAAACGTATTAAATTGAATAGTATTAAATTAAATAAAATAAAAAATAAAATAAATTTAAATAAAATAATATAATATAAAATAAAAATTAAAAATAAATTTTAAAAATTAAATATAATGAATTAAAACAACCCAAAAATGTACATATACGGTAAAGAAATTTTAACAAAAATAGGCTTGAATCATAGGTTGAAGTGACGACAGACTGGTTCGATTTAGGGGAAACATGTTTGACTTTTACGGGAGTTTGAATAAATTGCTCTGCATTAGAATGAATTAATGCAGACAGCAGCATGTTCTCTGATTCGAGCACGTTCCGCGGTTTAGAACCAGTTCATGCATATTCCCTGATTTTAAGCCTTTTTGGATGTTAAATTTCATCACTTCAACAATGACGAATTTATTCGGAAAATTAATGCATACATATTTTACAGCTAAAATCGTTTAGGGTTTTTTCATGTCAATTTGTCGTGTCACGAACACGCGCCCATCTCTAGTTAAGATTCAACATATTCTAATCTCATTAATATTAACGAATAGAAACAAATGTAAATAGTCAAATACAACAAATATAATTCTTGGTAGACTTCAACTTAACATTATCATTAGTTTCAATAGTTTAACAAAATTAATTCTTTTAAAAATTAAAAAAGAAGAAATTATCATTAATAGTCAAAATCAGTATTTTAATTAAACTACTTCTTGATATTATTCAATGAACTTTTAATATTATTCATATATATTTTTAATATAATCTTTTCAGAACTCGTTTCACATTTTCAAGGTCGCACCTGGAAAAATTCTGCTTTTATTTTAATTGAAAAAAAAACGAAACAGAAAACACAAACAAAAATAAATTTTCGAATTTTGTTAATAAATCTTGAGCGATTATTTTAATTAAATAAAAGGCAAATTAATAAAATACTAAAAATAAAAAATATATTTAATTACAAATTATTTTTTTGTTTTTTTTTTAAATGCAGTTTTGTGGTAAATATTGAATTCATTAGAAAATTATGTATGTATATTCAGAAGACTGTTCGAAGTTGCATTAAAAGAAAAGGATGTTATATAAAACTACACAGAGAAAACTTTTAACCAATTAATGTTTTTGGTTAAGAATTTAATTGATTCGATTACATTTTTAATTGCATTAATTAATTTGAGGGGAAAGACTTATTTGATATTATCAAACTTTTTATAGGTGAAAATTTAATTAATTTTTTAATTAATATTACAGATATCTTAATTGATATTACAAAATTATTCATATTACTTTTTTGTGTGTATTTAATGTTGTTGAGTTCTTTTTTTTATTGAAATTTGAAAAGCTGGGTTTTGAGAAAAAGTTTTATGTAATTCTTAGAACAAAAAAAAAAAACATTTAATTCTCTTGAGTTCTTTATATTTTATTTTATTGCAATATTTTCAATACTCACCAACTTTCTCCACCATAGTTTGTTTTTAAATAAATTGATATGCTTTTATATTTGAAGGTGAATATAAAACTGAAATTAAAAATATTTTATAAATAAAATAACACTTTTTTAATTTAATATTTTTGTTTTAATATAATATTTTTGTTTTATATATTTTTTTTTTAAATTTTGCAACACACCTTTAATGCAAATCACAATTTTTATATCAAACCAAATAATTTAAACGCACTTTTTTTCAAATTCCAAAAATATGTAATTTATTTAAAAGAAATAACTGATTAAAATTTATTTATTCACTTTAAAGTAACTATGTATGTATGTGAGTGAGTATTTATCAGCTTTTTAAAATTTTTCTTATTTGAAAACAACTTTTCACCACTTTTATACGCGCCTTGGCCAAGTTGCTAACACTTTCAGTGTTCGAGCGTAAATAAACGTTAGTTGTGTATGAACTGAAACTTAGATATGAACCCAAACGGTAAAAACAATAACAACTCAAAGTTTGCAAAAATTTATAAATACAAAAAAAAAGAAGAAAAATGAAATCAACGCTGGCAAGTTGAAGCAGACATCAACTGAACCGATTTGAAGCGCAAATCCTCAGCCGACCATCACAACAATTCACACTCCCATACAAGAGTACTTCGACGTTCAGCGTAAACAGCAGAACACATATTAAGCTTTACGCATACCATGTGTGCAGGTGTAGCGACGCTGTTGTTCACTATTCTCTGTTGCAGTGCAGTAGCCGGCATATGTTAGTTACTAAAGTTACGATGATCTTTTTTCTTAGTAGGCCTGAAATTATTACGAAAAATTGAATACTTGTATCTGAGTTTTGTTGATAAGTGTTTTTTTTTTTGCTTGTTTACAAATAAAAACGCGAAACACGAGCATGTTGCTTTAATCGTTCGTGAACAAAAACAAAAAAAAAAAACATTCTCTCGTTTTTGTTACGGTACTTCTTGGTCGATAGGTGTGTTAACATATATGTATGTATGCATGTATGGGTGTGTAAATGTGTTTTTTTTTCTTACACATATGTATTTATGTATGCTTGTAAATGTTTTTGTTGCATATTTCTGCTAGGGCAAGGTCTTTCTTTTGTTTTGGTTTAATAAAGCGGCCCATACACTACAACAGCATGCATGCGCAATCAAGTGTTTGTGCCAGCGGTTTGGTCGTGTATGGGCGTTTTGTGTGATTGTACGGTTTGCTGTAGCGATGTCAAGTAGAGTTTGATATTTTGCTCATGGTACCAGCTTGCTTGTGTTGTATATGGTGAAATTAGCTCAGTTGAGCAAAGTTGTCATGAAGTAAACATGCATTTAAGAAGTATAATTTGTTGAAACATAGTTTGTTTCAATGGAAAACAGAATTTTAGCACTTAAGTTATACTAGCTGCAAATTTTAACAACATACCAATAATAATTGCAGCAAAAACTATGTGACATTTCATAACCTCCCTTCCCGCAATTTTGTATGGAATGAATATTGCACCAGCTTGCTGGTATGTTGTGTGGTTCGAGTATGAATACTCAATCGCTTGATTGTGCGTGCATGCTGTTGTAGTGATGGGCCGCTTAAGTTTTACCGAATGTATAACATTTGTCTAATTTAAAGTTATGTATGTATGTATGTATGTATGTACATATGTATATATGTATGTATGTATGTACATATGTATGTATGTATGTACTTGTTGGAAAGAAAATTAATTTTTTCTTAAGAGTTAAACTTAATATACATATGTACTTACATATATTTCCATTGTGTTAGACTGAATTTAGACAAGTAAATTTTATTTTAAAAAAGTTTGTTGAATTCTCTCTTGTGCTTTCTTTCGTAGTCAGACAGAGAAAGTTAAGTTTTCAAAAATGTTCACTATACAGACAAATCTCAGTATAACGGATATTATACAGCCCAATTATGAATAGCAATTCCCCGGGAAAAAACTCCCTGGGAAAAAAGTAGGTATTCTAAATATGAGGGAGAGGGAGAAATTGATGAGAGTTTTCTCCCCAAACATTTTGAAGGGAACTAATGCAAAAATTTAAAAATCATATTAATAAATGTTGAAAAACAATAGTATAAGTAAGCATTTATTTAGAACAAAAAGTTTATTTAAATACCGAATTATTATATTTCCCTTTTGTATTTTTGCATTTTTATCTAAACACTGCGCACATGCACTTCAAAAACATAAACTACTTCTGTATTCAGAACAAATACTAAAACAATCAATTTTGCAGTTCACATAATAGGTAAATGGAAGATTTATTTCCTTCTAATATTATCAAGACCGATAAGAAAAACTTTATAAAATTTACAAATTTCAGTCCACTGGACCTGACTCAGTTTTCACTCCACTTTCTCAGCACAAAGTTATTCCGGATGTCTGAATGGATACACTATTTATTTAATTTTTATTTAAACAAAAACAAATATTATATTAACACGAAATATTATTGACAATGAAAACATCACATTTTTAATAAATTTATATTGCTGAACTTTGCGTTAGTGCAGAAAAATATGTAAACATTAAACAGCTGATCCAGATTTTACTCTCTCCCGTATTTGCTTATTCGCCGGCTATTTAGAATACGAGGATTATTCCCTGGGAACAAATGATAGGGAAGGGAAAAAACTCCCCGGGAATATTCATAATTGGGCTGATAATGTCAAGCCCATTTGTTATACTGAAAAGTTCTTTATACCGCGAAGTGTTTTTCAAGCTTAGTTAATTTTAAAAACCCCGAATTTTATGACAAAATTTTATAAAAGAATTGCGATTTTTAGGCGCTTGTAACCAAGTTTTCTTAATAATTTTTTAAAGAATAGCTAACCTAAAATATGGTCAACACCATTAGATTCAGCGTACTAGAATTAGGTTTACCCACTGGGTCCCCGGCTTGTTACAAAAAAAAGTTTTAAATTCGGGCATAGTGTAATATATTTCTTATGTATATTTTTCGCTTCGTAAGCAGTCATATCAGCCACAAAACCCAATTTTAACTTAAAATCTACGTAAACAAGGTTTATTTAACGTTTTTCGGCAATAATTTTGCTTCATATTTGTTTGATCTTTTTGAAATGACTTTATTTCATGTTGTTTTAACATTACCGTACTGTTAAAGCAAAATGAATAATGACGTTAAATCAAAGTTATTTCAAATTGGAACACCGTTAGTCCGATACTGAAGTAACACAAAGAATGATGTTGAATCAAAGTTATTTCAAGTTGAAATTGAATTGAATTATTGAACTTTAACGTGTGTAAATTGGAACAGGTATCAGAAAAATGTTTATATATATAATTGGTCTCTCCGACCAACGTTTGAACTCGGAACTCATCACGTGGTAGTCAACGCTGCAGCCAAAACAAACTTAAATACTCGTACCATCATGATTTAAACATTAATTCAACATGATTTAACAGATTCCAATTCAAAATTTTTTCATGGTGATTTTACATTGGTATTCTTTTCTGTGAGCACTTCAAAATAAAAATACATGATAGAATTCACATTTGTTTCATGCCAAGATTAATAATAAGTACACTAAGGGAAAAATTACTATCTAAATTTAATCTTAATATTTCAAACTTTCTCAAATTTAAGTATAAATTCTTACAACCTTATTTATAAAAACTATTAAGGCTTTATAAACGCTTTTTAAGAAAAATTTTGTGTGAAAATTTGTTTTAAAAAGCCTTTACAAAGCCTTAATAAGTTTTAAAAATAGACTATTAATTTATAGAATGAATTCTTAAAATCAAGAACGTGGCTTTAAACTTTAAGAACGCATTCTTAAAATATAGAACGTAATCTCAATTGTAAGATTATATTGTTAAATTTTTAATATATATTTAATCCATTAATTCCTAGGAGGAACATAGGGCCGTTTCTGATAGAGTTCGAATGTCCAGGTTCCAAATCGTTTCCGTGTTTTCATGCCTATACAGTAGTTTTGATTTAGCTGCCTTTTGCTTAAGTGCACTTTGGACTTAACTGCCTAAACTGATAAATTTCTGTCACTATTCTTTAAAATCCCATACAAATTCGTTTTTTAAGTGCACTTTCTATACCTGCACATTTAAGATAAGTGCCCTAAAACTTTGGTAATTTTAAAAGATTTTCATACAAAAAATCAACGTTAGCTGCACATTGACTTAACTGCACAAAATATATTTTTTCTGCAATTATTGTTCAAAATCCTTTTTTAAGTGCACTTTGTATACTTGCGCATTTATCATATTTTTTGCAGTTTTAAATTATTCTCATATAAAAATTTTAAGTTAGCTGCTCACATTAAATAAATGTTGCTACATAAGTATGCAACCATGTATGTGTATAAAACTGAAGTCAAAAATTGTATACCTGCACATTTAGGCAGGTAAGTGCATTTAAGATAACAGCATTTTTGACTTATCTGCACAAAAAGTCGTGCAAAGTTGGTTGTGCAGCTAAGTCAAAATTACTGTAGTCATCATCATATAGTTCCGTTGGATATTATTTCTTTCGGTTTCATTAATCATTGAGATTAGCCCATAGCATCCTAGACTGGTACTGGGACTGTTAGATGTAGCCACCAGACTGGCCTTCAGAAATATTAATCTGAGATCGGCGGACTTCTAAGCGAAGGTTGTTGGAGTTACTTTCTTGCCAACATCCCGAGACGTCTAGTTGGAAGGAGACCAGCCGGATAAGTCGCCTAATGTTTTGGATTGCTGTTAACTTCAGATGCCCTCCATTGACCTTACCGGCAAGGGAGGCCCTACCAGTAGCAAAGCTACCGCCTGCATCGGTCTCAGGATCGTTGCACCTACTAAGCCCTCTCAACATGGCAAGGTCGCAATCCCCGAGAGGGAAATTTTTAATAATATTATCTTAATTTAAGATTTTTACTAAGAAAAAAATTTTGAATTCGATCTTAAAATGAGATTTTATTCAAGATTACAATCTTAAATGCGATCTTAAAAAATCAAGATTTTATTCTTGCATCAAGAACTTTGAAATAATTGATTTCTTTCTTGATTTTAGTACGTTTTTTTCCCTTAGTATATGTACATTAGAGTGCCCGTTAATTGTATTTGGACTTTTGTTTCTTGATTTCTTCTACTCTCACCCACAAATCGGTTCAGTTTTATCTAAAAAAAAAATACAAAACTATTTCATACCGATAAGTTGCGTTTTAGGGGGTGCGTCCGGGCCTCAAAGTTGCCCTTCAAGCCCATTTTTCAATGTAATTTTTTCCATATGACTATCTTTTTAAAAAATCATTTTACAAGAATATGACACATGGCAATATTTTAGCTCTTCAAGTCAGTAACATTAGTCTCAAAGAAAGTTTTTTGCTAAAATTAATATTTTAGAAAATAATGAGGAAAATAACCAACAAAATACCAAAAATTTTATATTACATAATGTACAATAAGAGCTTACATATATTAAATTATTTCATACATATACATATAGTCAGGGTAAAACTAAAATAAAAAAAATATATAAAAAAAAATTTGCATTGAATATATGGGCTTGAGGGCCAACTTTGAGGGCAGGACGCACCCCCTAAAACATAAACTTATCGGCATGAAATTTTTTTGTATTTTTTTTTTTTTTACATAAAACTGAACCGATTTGGGGGGTGAGAGTAGAAGAAATAAAAAAAATAACGACCACCCTAATGTACATACACATACATACATATGTACCGATTCCCTCAAAAAGATCATTATAGTTTGCGAGCTTAAATATTTTTTCAAATGATACTGGGACTTATGTTTTATCATACTTCTACTCCATAGAAGCAATCGAAAAAAAAATTGTTCATGTCATCTTCAAAAAAAATTTGGTTTTTCTGGACAGTTTGCATGTGTCAGGGTTTTACTTTTTTCAATTAAATATTTAAAAAACTATGTCATCATGGATTTACCTGGTTATTTATTTTAATTATCACACATTTTACGCATTCGCTGCTTGATTGCAACACAAGTATTTTTTTTTTCGTTTTAATTTTTCACATTTACATCTGTAATTTTGTGTTAGAAAAAGTATTTACAGGATACCACTCCCTTGACATGCTTCACAGTTGACAGCTTGTATGTCATTTTGGATTGAGCTGCGTTATGTCATTTTGTATTAGAATTCGTATCACATTTTGCTACACACAGGTGATTTAAATATAAAAAATTAAGAAAATAATAAACTGAAATAACTTAAAGTAAAAGTAAAATGAAGGAATGAGTTAATTCAGGAAAGAAGGAAGGGTGCTGAGGAACTTGGCTGTATTTTAGACTTAGATAAATTTATATACAGGCTTGTTTTTTTTGCTTTAGCAACCAAGAAATTTAAAAAAAAAAATAAAAAAAAAATTTGGTATGTTTATATTAAGACTCATAATATACATACATACTATTCATACTTACACAATAGATCTCAATTTGTTGATACGAATGGCATTACATCGATTGTTATTCCTGTCTATTATGTGGTACCCCAAGGCTCTACTACTCGTATCTTTTCCGTTCTGTTTCTTTTATACTTAAATGACTGCATTAATTGGTTTGATTCGTACATAGTTAAACGCTTTATTTTTACATGCAACTATAAAGGCTTCCCTTTATGTTTTATTGAAGCAAATTTAGTTTGTACTCACATAGATATTTCCTGACAAATGTCTATTCATTTTAGAAATGCGATAGTATAATAATAAGATTATATAGATTTTGTAAGTTCTTCTGTGAATTTATTTTCGAAAAATTCCAAAAATTTTTAAACAACAAGGTTAACAATTCGTCTCTATTTTTGTTAGATGTGTTACTTCATAACTCGGTACATTTTAGACCGATTGTAATGATTCTTTTTCTGTCTGAGAGGGAATAGCTTCCTATTGGTCTCATTTAAAAAAAAGTGGGCACAATTTTTTTATTAGATTACGATTACGATTAGTAATCAATTAGATTACACTTTAAAAAGAATTGTAATGATTATATAATTGCCTTCAAAAGAATTGCTGATAAATAATTAATTACGATTACTAAAATCGAAAAGCATTCTGAATTACTTGAAATTACTATAAAATAATATAAAAGAGTCAAAATTAATCAAAAAGTAATCCGATTACTTTCAAAGATTACTTTTGATTCTTTTTGATTATTTTCAAAGATTCTGAACTAAGATTACTTTATTTTAAAAAAGTTCTAAAGAAATTTATGTAATTAGATGTTTGTTGTTTAAGAAATTCTTAACATTTTTGTTTATATAACAACATTAATAATATCAATCTGGGAAAAAAATATAAAGAAAAACATAAAGTGAAATTTTTTGCTGGTGGTTAAGCATTGTCTGTATGCATTTCATAGTCGCTTCGAAAAAATGTCAGTAGACTTCAAATCACACAATTTGAACAGCCACAAACTTCTTACACAGACTTATTCACAGACGTTTAAAAAATGATTATAATGATATCAAATTATTAAATATTTTAAATTTTAATATAAGTGAAATGCAATAAACTTAGTAAATAATCAAAAAGAATTAAAAGTAATCCTTAGAAGTAATTGGATTATTTTTTTAATACTTTTCATTCTTTTTGATTATTTTGTAGTAATTTCAAGTAATTCAGATTACTTTTCCATTATTACTAATCGTAATCACGAAGCTGAATATAATCGTAATTTAACCATTACTTCACCTTCAAAAAAAAAAGTAATCAAATTAGTAATCATTACGATTACTAATCATTATTTAAGCCCCGTTCAGACTATTATACAAGTATTAATACTTTCATCACATTTCACGATACAGAAATCTAAATACATTCGTTGCGACTGTCAAAAAATCTAACTTAAAATCACATATTGTGTTCAGACCATCACACTTCAAATCAAATGTGTAATACAACTAGAAAACAACACAGCTGTTCAAAGAAAATGTCTGTGCTATTCATTTACTAGTGGCGGAAAAGCGGTTTCATGCAGGCGGGGGCGTGCCGACACTTGAAAAAATTCAGCTGTTAAAAATATTCTATGTAAATAACAGAAAAAAATTTAAGAAAAGATATTACAAAAACGTTAAAAAATTTCGTCAACGAATTATACTTCCATACGATTCACTTATTCAAAATTTTGAGCCGATATACGTATGACAAAACATTACATCAATGACGACACGCTATCGGCGGCGAAACAGCCGACTTGGAAGTTTGGTTTGTGTGAAAATGCAACTCTGATCTAATGAAAAGTATTATCGTTTAGAAAATTTTCTAAAAACGAAAAAGTCTTATGGGATGTCAAAATTTTTATCGTATTATTTGCCACTTTGATGACATTTTGCGTTCAGACTATCACACTTGCAGGTATTATTTGAATTTTTTACAAGTATAAATACAAAGTATAATAGTCTGAACGCGGCTTTAACAACTATGATTAGATTTTATGATATTCTTCTTATTTGATTGCTGCGAAACCTTGCAAACACCTTTGGTTCGTGCAATTACACAATTTTAAAGTTTAAAAAATGGGCGGGGTTACGCCCATTAAAATTTATTATAATATTTCACGCTGTTCTACCTAACCGATTTTTACGAAACTTACCACACACCTTGAGCTCTGAAATAGACACAATACTTCTTTAAAAAATGGGCTTAGTCACGCCCACTAAAATCTAATATTTTATTTTTAATTGGTTTTACTTTGCCGATTTTTACAAGACTCACCCTGACCTCTGCATTTAAAAAAGGGCGGAGGTATGCCCATTAATATTTAATTTCATATTTCACATACTTCTTCTATCAGATCTTTGCATTGAAGTCGGTTTTTTTTTTGGCAGAAAGAATTATTTTTTTTATCAAAAGTGCATTTTATTCATAGCTTATTTATGATAAAATTAATGCAGTTCGGAAGCTACGGTTTCTTGTATTTATTAGAAGGATTGTGTTGTCTACTATAAGAATCACCAAAAAATAAAAATCTATTTTTTCGACTTATACATATGTCTCTTTTAACTTTTCCTGTCACTAAAGGCGTAGAAAGGCCATCCTGGGGGTGCACTGCCTTCCCCTCCCCCAAAATTGCTGTTGCACCCCTTTTAGTTATTAAAATTACATGTAATTATTTATTTTATTATTATTCATGAAAATCACAAGCCATAATGCTCCCACCTCCCCTTCAAAAAATATATAGCTACGGTAATGCCTGTCATATACAATATTATATTATTACATACTTACATATGTACATATTGTTATATATTCTTTTCAAATTACCAATAGCATTAATCTTTAGCCCTAGATATGTACTCCAGTAATACAATATTGGCCTTGAAGGTTTTCTTTATTACAAAAATATAAATACATAAATAACTAAATTTGATTCGTACTTGTTGTGCAGTATCGTGTTGTGTAATTTGTGCGTGCGTGCGTGGAATTTGTGTTCGGGTCGTGACCTGTTGGAAAAAAATCTACACGCGCCCATCTCTAATATATCTTTAATATTGACACATGTCTATTTTAAAATCTTATAAATATTAATTAAAGTCAACGAAAAATCTTAATAGATCTAACAAATAGTTAAATAGCTGTTAAAAAAATATTTGAATATTATAACACGATAAATTAATCCGAAGGATTTCTTAAAAAAAAATAAAACAAAAATCTCAAATTTGATACAAGTATTTATAACTTTTGTAATGTAATAAATTTATTTTAATGATACATAATTATTATTATATTCAACACACCTCATTAGTTGCACAAAATAAATCAAAATTTTGTTTGTGTTTTTTTTTTCATATTTTCAGCCGCAACCGCAAATTCGTGACTTTTTATTTATGAATGAATAATTTGTTGAATGAAGCAGCAGCAAAATATTCGGATAAAAATTATATTTGCATGTAAGTTTAACATAAATATTTAAATATACTTACATATATACATATATGTATATGTACATAAGTACTCGTATGTACATTAAAAGGTTTTTGCATTGTTAGTCTAACAAAAAGTTTGACCACAATCTGATGTCAAAAAAATTACTGATTAATTGTCAAAAGTTGTATTTGGTATCAAATGACTAAATTTACAGTTGAAACAGTTGTATTTAATACATTTAAAGGTTTTAATTAGTTGATTTATTGTGATTGATTGACTGACTGACTGGTTGATGGATTGATTTCGACGTGAAGGTAACTCATGTATGCCTAAGCTCATAATAATTCGTTTGATATTAGTTACCAACTACTTTTTTATATTGGAGAAAATCTTTGCAAAAGCAAAATGTACAAATTTTTCAATATGCAATCCATCATCACTACCAACCAGGGCGCTGAAGTATACAGATTTAAAATATTTTTTTAATGCAAATATAACTTAAAAATTAAATAGTTTAAATGTTGATATTCTTAATTGCATTTCTCATAAAGTTTAACGAGTATCTGAGTGACATGAACTTTATTTTAAGCTTTCTCAAAATATGGCTTGAAATTAATGGCCCACAGGAATCTTCTCAGGCTGCCCTTAATCAATTTCAATTTGCCAAAGTACATTGTAAAAGATTTTTTAGAATATAGTAGAATAAATAGTGAACGAAATGTTATCCCAGCAAAAAATTTCAAAAAAGGTAATCGAGTTTCGAATTAAGCATTTTTGGTGGAAGCTCTTTCCTACTGGATTACCAACTTAATGATTTTAACAAGGCGTGAGACTAAAATAATCGATTCTTGAGAAGTACTTACTTACTTACTTACTTACTAAAAAAATTATTCTCCTCATTTAGCAACTTGTACATAATTTTTTCAAATTTTAGGTGATGTGATTTGTAAGCGAGTAATGAAATTTGGCAATCAGAAAAGTAAGTCATTATATGGCAAGTAGTTCTGATGGTAATGTGTAATTTTTTTCTGGAATGCTATTCGCGTACTCATCCCTACTTGGTATTTGTTTAATATAGATAAATTTATTTGCCAGAATAAAGATTTTTAAATACTGCTGATTATATCACATATTTGCGTTTTCGTTACTAAAAAAAATAGCAATAAATAATTCCTACTTAAAAATGTTTGAGATAATTTTTGTACTCTTACATTTATCGACACACAAACAATTCAAGTTCATGTATATTTTATTTATATTTACAAACAATAAAATATTAAAAACGATCCGTGAAGTGAAGTGTTAATTGAAAATACAATGGCTAATTTATTAACAAGTTACTTATTTACAGCTACACTAAATACTTTGTTAATAAATTTTACAAATAATTATTTTTTTTACAACTTGTAATTGATTATTTTACTTTTCTGTAATTTTACGATTATAAAGCGAATTGAATTAATGGAAAAAAATCACGCTATTAAAATAACTAAACTTGCGGAAATTAAGAAAACTTACAATGCATAAATAATAAGGGAAATTTTAGACATTGAAATGACGAACTGGATTAAAATTTGCTAATTTTAACATTGCAAGTGCAAGCCTCAAAGCGCTGAAAAATTCATAGATTGATTTAAAAAATAAATTAAAATTCCGCAATTATATCTCGGAAACCATTCAATCGCTGGAGTTCAAATTTCCGGTATTCGGCGCTTATTTTTCCAGTCCAAAAAAAGTAAATGAAGCCTTAAAAACCAGTTGAAAAAAACTTTTGAATTTTTTTTTAAAATAAATACTTGATAAATTCATTGAAGTGCGACTTTGATCCGCGCACGAAGGGTTCCGTTTGGACGCTAGATATGTAATTCAATACTAACTTTAGCCTATATAATAAATAGTTTTGGCTTTATTTTCGTTTTTGCGTTTTTTTCGGTTTTTGGCGCTTTTTTAGTTTTGGCACTTTTTTCCCCGTTTTGTCAAATTTTTTTTTTGTTTTTTACTTTTTTTCATTTTGGCGATTTTTTTCATTTTGGCGTTTTTTGCGTTTAATGATTTTTTTCGGCTTTTGGTGTTTCTTCAATTTGGAGATTTTTTTTCATTTTGGCAATTTTTTCCACTTTGGCGATTTTTTTTTCATTTATGCGATTTTTTTGGTTTTTGGCGTTTTTTTTTTTAATTTTAGCAATTTTTTTAATTTTGCCGATTTTATGCGATTTATTTTAGTCCTAGAATTTTATTTTTTTTATATTAGTCCTATAATTTTTTTGGTGCTTTTCTTTGTTTAAGCGATTTTTTTTTGGTTTGGCGATTTTTTTTGGTTTGGCGATTTTATAATTTTCGGATTTTTTAGTTTTACCGTTTTTGAAAATTTCAAGAGTTTGCCTCTGACGGTTTCCAAGATATAGCAAGTTGTTAAAATTACATAGTCAAAATTGCATTAACTGAAGGACCACCCTTTAATTTAATTTTTTAAAATTTTAGTGTTAATTGTTGTAGTCTGTATAAAAATACACTAATTTTACAAATTTCAAGTGTCAATATACATATGTACATACAATTGTATGTATGTATATTACATGGGATTTTAACATTTTTCGTTGCTCGTTTTGGAACACCCTTTATTTTTTAATTCTAATGTATTTGTTATTGTAGCGGCCAAGGTTCTACATATTCTGTCCAAATTTCAGCTCCGTAGCTCTTACGGTTCCTGAAAAAATAGCGTGTGACGGACAGACAGACAGCGTAGCGAAAACAATAGGGTTCCTTTTCACCTTTGGTGTATGGAACCCTAAAGACCGATCAACGAATTAGAAGTAAATTTGGCGCATTCAAGTTCAAAATGTAATCAGTTCAAAATTGCAGCCAATTTGACTAAAATCGAAGGACTCGTTCTGGAGATGTCGAAAAAATCGTTTTATTCTAAGTTTTCGTCAATTCGATTTTGGATATTTACGGCCTTAAGCAAAAATTGGCATGAAGTTAGCATAAGCTGTTTCCTACCGTTGCAGTTGCATTCCATTAGTGAGCCTTTGAGACAATATAATTTTACTTTCGTATCTGAAATTCCTTTCGAAAGGTTTTTTTTTCGAGTTATGCATTAAACACATTCACCACAGCAAGCTACCGACTACCAAATGTCAAGGATAGAATACACATGTTTATATGAGAATAATTCTTTTGAAGACAGCAAGGCAACATGGCGGCAGGTTGTTGTCCACGCTGATTTTGTCGTTGCAGTCCAATTAAACTAATTTGTATTTCTTTGGCTACAGTGAGAAAATCCAGTATTGCCACTATAATACAGAATGTTGAATGAATGATTTTGTACAATTATTTCATATTATTTAACAGAAATAATATCCAAAAAATTTACGGTAAGAATAAATTGGCAATACTAGGGTGATCGACTCGGGTTTTCAACCGGTTTTAAAATCCGGTTTTTTCACAATACGGTTGTCGGTTTTTTCAAAATGTTGATTTTTCGAATGTCGAATAGTCCGGTTTTTTTACAATTAAAAAACCGGCTGAGTCGAATACTTTTCGATTTGTACATTTTGCGTGTTTTGTTGATTTTCCCAAGTTTTTTTTTCAGTGTAAAAGCTCTAAGTGTTTTTTGAACATGGCAACATTTACTGAAACATGAAATTCCAGCGAAATTATTTTGTGAGGTGATAGCAGAGGTGAATTAAATTGGTGTTATGGTGTGCAATGGATGTCAAAATCCAGTTGCAAAAAGTGTGTTTTAGTTTTATTGACATTTTGCTTCATATTTGATATAGAGGTAGATATCCACCTTGTCGATACATTCATATGTATATACCATTAATGAATAAACTCTGCATACACCCATAATTTTTGTGGTTTGAGGAAACTTGGGAAGAAATTAAAAAAATTAATTATGCCAATGTTTGGGGTGCTAATAAATATGTTTGTACAAAAAATAAAAAATTAAAAAAATATTTTTAATAACAACAACATTATTGGATGCCATTTTTTGACACCTTGGTACCGGAAATCACAGAATTTTCAAACAAATTGGCGACATCAAACATTTTGCACGTATTTTTTCATGTATTTTATGCCTGTATGTAGACTTTTTACCTATGTGTTTTGAGTATTTTTGCTATTGTATACAGAAAAAAATGATTTGTAAATACAATTAATTTTTTTGTTATATCAATTAAATAATTAATTGATTTTGAACCTACAACGATTTTTGTAAATACAATTAACGAAATTGTAAGTTAAAGGAAAATCTTAAAAATATTTTCAACTAAATATATTAACAAATAGTTTGTTGAAATTTATTTATTTTTCAACATTTATTTTTGTTAGATTTTAAAGCTATTTCAATTAAAGTTATTGTTATGTTAACAATTCGAATTGTTGAATTTCCGTATAAATTCCGATTATCATAATTGCTATAGTAACAATGTTTTTTATACACAATCACAATCCTCTAAACGATTTTTTGCTTAGCTGTGGAAAACACTAAATGACTTTGGGCGGAGTTGAACCGGCAACCTAAGGACTAATAAACTAACTCACTTACCTCTTAGCTAAAGAGCAACACTTTATTAGATACGCAAATTATGAATACATACAAAATATGATTTCTTGCTTCTTTCACATGTGCGCATTTCGTTATGATATAATTTAACAAATAATTTTGTTGAGTAATTTAATTGACTACAAAAATTTAAATTTGTTATATCAGCAATGATGATTGTTAATTATTAAATAAAAAAATAACAATTTGTTTTGTTGGTTGCATTTCGGTGATATTTTTTTCTGTGTAGGTGTTATTATAATTATTTTTGTATTTTTTGTATAAATCTAAATATTGGCATATTTAATTTCTTCCCAAGTTTCCACAAAATCCTAAAAATGATGGTTGTATATAGATTATATATAAATATTTATGTACTATACATATATAGTAAGTATATGGAGTTAATTTGTATGTTTTACCTTTAATTTTTGTATAGTATTTACATGAACTGTTCACTACTTTTTTCAATAAAGCAATTGTAAATCAAAACTTTTGTATAATAATTTTCTTAATTAAAAAACCCGGTTACCGGTTTTTCCTGAATTGTAAAAACCGAAACCGGGTTTTTCATAATTTCAAATATTCGAACTATTCGAAAACCGGTTTCTGGAAAAAGTCGAATAATCGATCACCCTAGGCAATACTGAACTATGTATTTGTACTAAAGGGTTGCATTTGTATACTCGTTTGTATAGCCAAAACAAATATACCATGGTATGTACCATATAATTGTAGTGTGAGCGACAGAACTACCCTGCAGAAAGTGCGAATAGTGAAATTGTGGTGATTTACTAGTGACGTTGTCAGTAGCACTACTGACCAGGTGTACCCCAGCCAATGGTATCATCTATTGACATTTAACATTAGCTTGTCATTGAAAATCCACCACTAGACTATAGCACTACTGACTTAGTACCTCTTTCGGGACCACATGGAGATATTGGCACCAAAGATTCACTAGTAAATTTTAAGGGCTCTAGTCTACAATATTGATATATCCCTCTCGTTGTCAATAGTAAAATTATAGTGATTTTCTAGTGACATTGTCAATAGTGCCAAAAAACATACAGAAGTGTCACGAGACGGAAGATACGGGTATTTTTCTGTTTGTCTCATTTTCGTTTGGTCGTTTTTGTTTTGCTACGTCCTTCTAGTGCAATAAATTTTTATTAGCTGTGTTAATTGGTAAGTAGTAATGCACTACAGTATCAAATACACTATGCTTTTCTCTTTATTCCACGAATTTTAACAAAAACCTGATTGGAGCTTTTTTTACCTGTCACTTTCTTCACTTCTGTGTATTTTGTGATAGTGCTACTGACTAGGTGTACCCCAGCCAATGCAAATGCCTATTGACAAATAACATAGGGTTGTCATTCAAAATCTATCAGTAGACCTTAGCACTATTGAGAAGGTAGTTCTTTTACGACTATATGGAGATATTTGAACCTAAGATTCACTCGTAGATTTTATATTTATATTTATTTATATATTTATTTAATATTATTGCACAACATAATAAAAAAGAAAAACAAACTATTGACGCGTTCATTGACAATATCACCAGCAATATACTAGAACTGTCGTCTCTAACGTATCTCTACTCGCGCATAAAAGGAAAGTTGTCGACATTTTAACTAGTGCAATTGTCGCTGGAGAAAGAGTATTGACATAGAGACATATGGTTCTAAGTTGACTAGAGGGTAGTATAAGAGTTATTGTGTGTGCGTGCTTTTCCAAATTAAAATACAATTGAAAACAAATAACAATTGCTTATTGTATTGCTGCTGAGCAACTGTTTGATCTGTTTTTGCTCAAAAAATACATATTGTAATACAAATATACGAAAAAACCACTATTGAAACAAATACATGATGTGCAGATGTATGTGCGGACGTTAGTTATGTTATTTTGTGGCGCAGCCAAAGTATAGAGAGAAAAAGAGACAATTGTGCTCTGAGAGTAATGTACATGTATCATTTACTTACATACATATGTACATATGTGCAATTTTGCTTTCATTCATTCATTCGTCAGCCAATTATATTTTTTATGGTAAAAACAGTTTTATGTATCTTATTTGCCTTAGAAAAACAAAAAAAATAAATGTGTTGTTTTCATTTGCTGATTGCCCAACCATGCAATAATTGCTTAAAAAATCAACATTTACAACTAGTAACAGAAAACGATAAATAACATATTTGTTCATACCAGAACAAAAAAACAGGCAAAACTAGTGCAAACAGATTTAAGTAGCTGTGCAATGCTATAATTTGTACTTGAATATCAACTGCAGATGGTGCTGCTGCCGTCTCCAAAATAATTAAGTAGCCGGCTACGAGGCGACAAATGCTGCTAGCGGCATTTGAAGTCATGTGTTCGTGTAGCCTGCTGTGGTGAATGTGTTTAATGCTTTACTTAATACATTTTCAGATTATAGAAGAAAATGTTCCGAAAAATCTAAATAAGTAATTTTCTTTTGTTTTGGAAATTATATAAATATATATCTGTTTATTAATTTTTTTTAATCAATAACTTTAATATTTGTGCATTTGTGTTACAAATTTAATCGGGTTTTTAACCTCTTCAACATTGAAATTTATAATTATTACGATCATGAGTGTGTAATAACAAATTTTTCCTTTGCATTATAAATTTCAAATAAAATTCACAGACTTATTTAACAAACATAAACTTTGAATTTAACTGCTTTGCTTTTGTTGTTGTTTTTGTTGTTGTTTTCTATTTGCTTTTGGTCTAAAGCCCCAATAACAACTATAAGTGATGTACCAACAACACAACTTAGTAAACTTTGACAAAACTCCACAATATGATGTGAAAAACTATGTTTATTTGTCATTTTATTATGGAAATAGACACACAAACCGACAATATAACGAATAAATTAGTATTCATAGTTGTAAATGTGGTTGGTAGTCAGGCAGCAATTACAGTAGATTGTTGGCTATGTGTAATCGTTATAAAATCAAATAAACTTTATATTTAACGCCAACGCGGAAATATATACAAATTTATGTCAATCGCAACTGCATGAATACATGATGAATCCCTTTTAAATCTCATTTCAATTTGAGATTGATGCAAAATATACATTCATAATTGTTATCTGTAATCAGGTAAACGTAATAAAAAGCATTTTAAAAATTTCAAACGAAATGATTGATATAATACAATGTTTAAAACACAAATACAAAAGTTAAATGATTACTTTGGGTATTATGTATGCTTTAAATTTGTTAGAAAAAAATTCATGCCAGGGGAACGACATTAACGATGTCATGGAAAACCTAAAGGTGTGAAACTCTCAAAGGGATATCCATATTCTTTTGATTTAAGGCTCGAATTGTATATAAGGTGGCTTCTGCAGAAGATGATATTCAGCAAGTTCCCAACTGCCACTTGGAAGCTATACAGAATGCCTTAGGCTTCATTGGGCAATAGTAGGAATTTTAGAGACTTTAATTCTTGATACATATTGACTCATACATAGAACGAATGTACAAAAATATGAGCAAATCGTTGCAAGGACACGAATAAAGAACTTCAGTAACAATTTTGATCAAAATGCAACAAAATTTTGAAACTATTTAGAGACTTGAATATGTAAGCTTTCTGTCGAGTTTCATTGCAATCAGAATAAGGATACGTTCATCTCCCATATATCCTTTATTTAAAAAATAAGAATTTCAGCCACAATCATGGTCAGAGTGCAACAAAATTTCATAACTGCTTGAAGAAATAATAATTTAGATGGGATAATAACTTTCATTACAATCGGTGCAAGGATATGCATACGTCCCAATTACCCTTAATTTTAAAAATTGAACAACTTCAGTTACAATTTTGATCCAAATGCAACAATGTATTAATACTATTTATATAATAAAATATTTAAGCTCTCTGACGAGTTTCAAGGTAATCGGGGTAAGGACACGTCCATCTCCCATATATCCTTTATTTTAAAAATAAGAATTTCAGCCACAATCATGGTCAGAGTGAAACAAAATTGCACAACTGTTTGAAAACCTAGCAGCATAGGCTGGGTGGTAAATTTCATTACAATTGGCACTAGGACACACAAACCTCCTTAAAAATAAAACTTTAATTATAATTTTAAGAAAAAATGCAACAAAATTTTAAAACTATTTATTTATCCTTTATTTTAAAAATACATTATCAGCCACAACTATGGTTAGAGTTTTGCGAAATTTCATAACTATTTGTAGATTTAATAAATTAAGCTAGGGGGTTAATTTCATTACAATCGGTGTAAGGACACACATGCCTCCCACATGTCCTTTATTTTAAAAATTGAAATTTAGTTACAATTCTGATCAAAATACAAGGAAATTTAGAGAATATTTACAGTATTAAATACTTAAGCTTTCTGCCAAATTTCATGGCAATCAGGGTAACGACACGTCCATCTCCCATATATCCGTTATTTTAAATTTTAAATATCAGCCACAATCATGGCCAGAGTTTAGCGAAATTGCATAACTATTTGTAGAACTAATAAATTAAGCTTGGTGGTTAATTTCATTACAATTGGTGTAAGGACACGCATACCTCCCATATATCCTTATTTTTAAAAATAGAGCTTTAGTTATAATTTTGACAAAAATGCAACAAAATTTTAAAAATATTTACAGAATTGCATATTTAAGCTCTCTGATGAGTTTTATGGCAATCAGGGTAAGGGCTTGTCCATCTCCCATATATCCTTTGTTTTAAAAATTAAATATCAGCCATAGTCATGGTCAAAGCTTTGGCAAATTTCAAAATACTTGTAGAACTAATAAACTAAGCTGGGTGGTAAATTGTATTACAATCGGTGCTAGGACACGCATACCTCCCATATATCCTTTATTTTAAAAAATAGAGCTTTAATTGCAATTTTGACCAAAATGCAACAAATTTTTTTTTTAACTATTTAAAGAAGTAAATATTTAAGCTCCCTGATGAGTTTCATTAAAATCAATGCAAGAACACATCTACCTCCCATATATCCTTTATTTTAAATATACGCTCAGGGAAAAGCAGCAACTTAAAATTTTCAATATAATACAAAATGTATATTGAGACACTTAGAAAGAAATAAATTTTTACTCTAAATTAATATTTTTCCAAATTGAAATAAGAAATTTCAACATGACTAGAATTTCGTCAATGTTTCTTATTAATTCAATGTGGTTTTTATTGATTTTAAGCTGTTTTTTCTCTGGGTGTAGAATTTTAGATGTAATGTTGAGCAGTGTACAAGCAAATTTCATTTATGTTTATAGTATGGCTGGGTGGCAAATCCTGCAAGGACACGCATACCTTCCATATATCCTTAATTTTAAAAATTCAATTTGAGCGTTAGTTGTGCTTGCAATGTGATAAAGTTTTGAAAGTATTTGTAGAATTAAATATTTAAAGCTCGGTATTTAAGTTGAGTGCAACTGATCCAAGGCCACAACTATATATCTTCCATACATCCTTAATTTTAAAAAAAATATAGTTTTGGCTGGAAATACCAACAGAAAATAACAAAATTTAGTAACTATTTATAGAATTGAATGCTTAAGCTCTCTGGTGAATTTGATTACAATAAATGCAATATCACGCCAATCTCCCAAATGTCCTTGATATTAAAAATGTAAGTTCTTTCAAAATTATGATCAGAATGCAAGATTTTTTTTCAAATAAATATTTATAGAGCTGAAAAAGTAAGTTCTCTTCTAAATTTCATTAGAATTGACGGAAGTACAACACACTTGCCTCTTATATATCTTTTAATATAAATATGGAATTTCACGCGTAATTATGACCACATTGCAATCGAATTTCATTAATATTTATAAAATATATCAGTCAAACTGTATGGGTATTTGCATTCCAATCGGTGCAATGATATACTGCCTCTCATATATCCTAAAATGTAAGAAAATATATTGAATTTCAGCTACTAAATGTTATGGTTATTTATAGAATTGTATTTCACTGCAATCATTTCAAGGAAGAGCCCATCTTCCATTAAACCTTTAAAAAATATATTTCATAACGACTTTTAATGGCCGAATTTTTTAATTTTATCTCTATAGAACGATGTATGGTGGGAACCAGAGAACTGTATGAGTTGCTTCTTTTTCGCTCTACACTCACTTTTACAATGCTTTTGTTTTGTTTTTTTTAAACATCAGTATGTACTAATGACTAACAACTGATTGTCATTAAATCACCATCTTTTTTTTCAAGTGCCGTCAGTAAAAATAAATAGAAATTCTTAATGTTGTTTGATTGTTTTGTATAGTAATCAAATAACTCACAACAGCACGTTGACTAGATAAAGTCTTAAGTTAATAAAATATTGCGTATTAATTAATATTTTTCTCGTATTAAAATAACTTATAAAATAAAATGATACTAGCTATTTTTATTTTATAATATTGCATAAAACTATATTTGTCAGAAGGGGTTATAAGAACTTTTCAAAACAATCATACTAATTCATTGCTTTAGTGAATCATATGAATCAATATAACTTGCAAGCGGTGGCATGCATTTATTAACGACAATCTCATTTATATGAATCATGCAATAGCATCTTTAATTTTTTTTAATGTTAAGTGCTAGCTCAATATTAATTTTAGGAAATGCAAAATTATGCCATTTGATTCGTAATCATGCAGATCTCTGGTGCGTACGCACACTAATTTTGACCGAATGGTGCACATAAGTAACTTTTTCATTATGTATGTATTCATGCATTTGGTTTTATATACCCAGTTGACCAAAACTTTCGTAACTGATATCGATTTCGAATATATCTCGAAGATTTACCGTGTAAAACTATCGATATTGAAACTAAAAAAATGATTTGAAAAAAGGTCACTTGTCGCTCCGTTTTGTTCCAAAAATCATTCGATTTATAAAGTTTCGTTAGCAATATCAAAAGTGAGCCAATATCAAACTAATTTCGATACCGCAAAAGGGCAGCAGAAAAAGTAAAAAAAATGATTTATTTTTTCATTTTTTTAGTTATTTTTTAATTCCTTAACTTGCGCTGCAGGATTTGAACATGGTACCTCCATCCTAACGTACCAACTCACATCCACTGTGCTAGGGATTGCCGTTCGGTTTTAACCGAAGCCGAAACCGCGGTTTTTAAGCCATAAAAACCGAAACCGAAACCGACAAAAAAGCTTCGGTTTTTAAGTTTTACTTTAACGTTATTAGCTTGTTTAAAAATACAGCAAATGTACTTTGAAGACTTTTATACATTACTAAGCATTCTGTTACAATCAAAGGCAAAAAATGTAGAATTTTAAGAAAATTATAACAATTCTTTGCAGGAAGAATTGTAATCTGTTATCAAAAAATCTCTAGCAGATGTAAAGCAAAAAGACGATAATTTTAACGTTCTTCGGCAATAATTTGTACTTTATAAAAAAACAAACAAAAAACAACCAACATATTATTGTTTCACAAGGCAATAACACAATAAAGCCCTCTTCAACTGAAAGCGAAAGAGTGTTTTCTATCGCTGTTGAAGTCTTCTTTAATTTATTACCAACAGTCGTAGTCGTATTTGAAATACGCCAACCACGATAAGGCAGACTATTTTTCACGTGAATTTTTTTTAACTTTTCCCTTGGTTTTGTTCACTTTATTTTTGCAGGCGAACTGAATTATTACATCGAATAATTCCGATTGTACTTATAACATATTGTTAACAATAATTCCCTACAACACATTTTTTCATAGAGTATGAATCTCTTTGGATCACAGACAGTAAATTTCACCACCACGGTGGTATACTTAATAAAAAAACACAGCTAAATCAACAGAAGCGCCTCCATGAGTTCAACTTTACTTACAAAGTTAAATAAGTTTCATTCATATTCTAAAATGTGTGTGATATTTTACTCAACTTAAATTTGTCCGATTTTCAATTAATTTTTAAGCTTTACAAAAATTCTTCCTTTTTTACATTCACGTGGACTGATAGCGGGGAAAAAATTTCACGGGATATTCAAGATAGCATTTTTATATTCGAGGGGAATGAAAATTTTAAATGAAGAAAAATTCCATTTGTTTTTCACGATAGGGATGATTATTTTTAAATCATCATTTATCTTTCCAGCATACATACATATATATATATACATGTATATTTTTAAAACCGAAACCAAACCGAAACCGACCGGTTTTAGTAGCTTAAAACCGGAAACCGCGGTTTTCTAATTTCCACGGTTTTTGGCAAACCCTACACTGTGCTATCGTGGCAATTTTTTTCTGTTCAATTATTGCACATATTGTTACCTTAATCCCTAACTTTTTATTTTTTTTTTAAATCGAGATTTTTGCATTTTTCGATGTTCTTCGATCGAAATATACAAAAAGAAAATTCGATTTAAAAAAATAATGATTTAGGGCCTTTCTATATTAAGGTAACGATATGTAAGTATGTGTTTTCCATTTTTTAAATCCTTACCTTATGGTGCTGTCATGGTTCGAACTGGGTACCTCTAGTACTAGCACACATCCACTTGGCTTTCGTCACACATTCGAGATAATATCGAGAAAAGTTTGCTTTAGCGAACATTCGAATTTTTTAGATTTGCAAACAAATATCGAACAATTTTGTCTCGAAACTTCTTCGCTTTAGTGATTATTCGCTTATATCGAACCTCAGGTCAAGTAAGTACATATATTGCTCATTTACTGCAACAACGTCATAAGTAAAAAAATGACAAGTTTGAGTTAATTATGCATAATTGACCACCATTTCATTATTTTTATTTAGTAAAAATTTCTTTTGATTTTCTTTTGCCATTAGGCAATAGTGTTTTTACACTGAAAGTTAAAATCTGGTTTTAACGTTAAAACCATAAACAGCTGATTTTGCATTCACACTGCAACTTTGTTAAATTCAGGTTTTAACTCACAGGCTGTCTAATAACTTTGCGCAAAATAAAATAAATCTCCTGCAGAAATTCGTATATTTGTTTTTGCATTTTTTTCTGCTTTTTAATAACACTTGTTGGACAAACTGTACAACAACAGTTTTTTGTTAATATGAAAAACTGAGATATTTTACAATGCGTTGCTCTAAAATGGAAATTATTTTATATTTTGTAAATAAAATTTTTTAAAATTATGAAAATTCTTATACAGAATGAAGAAGTGCTTGGAAATAAAGTTATTATATATATTATTATTATTCATTTATTTAATCTACAGAATAAATTCTAAGACTAAATTTATATATATATAGGCATTGGCTACTTTGGCCATCAGCCCCTATTATATATAAAAATGCACAAATACATTACAAGATAAACCTTTTTTATATGCAGATGAATGGCAGTCATATTGTCTATTTTCACTTTCCAGATATCAATGAAAATATTTTCTTTGTATTCCTTCCAAAAAAAATTTTTTTCCCATAATTTTTGGATTATTGTTGCTGCTGATCCATTTTTAAGCTGAAAATTTTTCAAGCGCCATCTATTGTTATTCACTGGCATAAACATTATCAGCTACTGTCGGTCATTTCAACTTGGCAGCACTGAATTTATCATAGCGAAAACAAGGTTGCATTTCATAAAACCAAATTGAAACCAATTCAAAAATTGTTTTAATTTGGTTTTAACAGAAACGATTTGTATGGTAAAACCAGGGGGCAAATTACGGCACTCGTTATCGAACGAAATTACGAAACATTTCCATATAAACTCTATTGAAATATTTCGCAATTTCGTTCGATAACGAGTGCCGTAATTTGCCCCCAGGTTTTAACAGTTGGTTTTAACGATATAACCAACTTTTATTAAAACCATGTCAGTTTAAAAACACTATAAGGTATTTATTGTTTAACAACAACATCTCCTCTAAGACCCAATTATATCTACTGTGATTTAATTTTTCCATTAAGTTGTTTATATATTGAACATTTTAAGCCCGTTTTCTGTAATTTTTTTTTTTTAGAGTTATGACGTTATTGTAATAAATGAGCGATATGTTCATATGTAAATACATACGTGTGCATTTTATTACCTGCGCTCATACATATATATAATTAAGTATTTTAGATACGATTACAGTATAGTATGCATATAAATTTCTTATAATTTTATTTAATAATAATTTAGCTTATTTTATTTTAGCGCTTTTCTGTTTGTATAATATTTTTTATTGGATCTTATTGTACTGAATGAAGTGTTAAAACCATATTCTTTAGTTAAGCATTTTTTATAAATATAATTAATACATTGTTGGTCTACTTAAATGCTTCATAAGACAGGCATATATGCATGCATACAACTGTTTCAAATATAATTATTGACCTGAAACAATATTAAATTAAATTGTTGAAATATATTTTGCATTTAAGTTTATTTCACTAAATTAATAAATTTCAAGGTTGAAAATGTGAAAAACTATGTTAAATAAGTTGTAGTGTTGATCTTGTTGTTGTTTTTTTTTTTGTTGTTGTTTAAAATCACTTGTTAGTTTTTGAACTATTTTATAACAAATTAAAATTTTATTTTGAAGTAAACAATAGCAGTCAGGTCAAGCTTTAATGAACACAGAAGCAGAAAAAAATAGCGATTTATAGCCGTAACCACAATTCGGTTCGAAGGACCATGCACAAAAATGCAATGATAAATTCTGCCTAATGTTTTATTAAAGCAGAAAACTAACAGAATGATATGCAGTTTTTTAGCAGCATAAATTCGTTGTCACTCTCGGCATTAGTCACTTATTTCAGCCAGCTGTTAAAAAAAGATTCTAAAATCGTTTATAATTTGTGAAAAACCAACAATAACTGCCAGTTTTAATTACAATTAAAATTAATTACTATTTTCCATCATAAAACGATGAACAAACAGTTTATCGTATGCTTAGATCCATTAAGAACAGCCCATTGAATTCTCAAACGTCATAGGCAGCGTAAATAAATAAAATTTAATGGTTATTTGATATCAAATGTCAATAAGTTTTAAAAATCGAGAATCTTAAGGAAAAAGGCAAAATCAATTAGAATATCAATATTTAAATTCCAATGAAAAAAGAAAAAAAAAAACAGAATGACCGTTCATTTCAATTGAACCCAGCCTTGTTGTTTCTTTTTCGATTTAATATCTTTTCTCGCTATTCAAAATTAATTCGTGTGCTAAACCTCCTCCTAAACAATTCATGAAGTGTCAACATTTTTTTTTTTGCATACTTTGAAGTTTTGCGTTGTTTCTTTGAAAAAAAAAAGAAAAAGAAGCAAAACAAAAATGTGTTGCATTGAGAGTTTTAGGGTGTTGCAAAACGCAAATTAAAAAAAAAATAATATTGAGGCAGCAGTTCCAAGATGTGATCTCCACACACGTTTTGCAATTTTATTGTTTTTTCCATGAAATCTCATGGCTTACAAAAAGTAAAAATAAAAAATTTAAATAAACGTTCGTTCAATGACTAGAGTTGGTTCTTAGTTTTGCTATTATGATATTTTGTTTTAAGATTAAACCACAACTACAATTTGTGTGTTCGTGTGTTTTTATTTAAATCTATTTTGCAAAAACTGCGTAAGTGCTTTGTATTTTTTTTTTTTTTTTTTTTTTTTTTGTTGTGTGAGCTTTAACCACCAGCCTTTCAATTTCGAGTTCAATTCAAATTTACAATTCATTCAAATGAAATATGGTTGAAATCAGATTTGAACAATTTTTGAATGGTTGTTGTAATTTGGCTTTTTTGGCTGCTTTGCTGTTGTTGATTTTGACTGATTGACAGTTACATACATATATATGTGGCCGTCAAGGTCGGCTCAAAAGTGACCTATCTACATATAATTTTTTTTAAATGCATTGTTTGCCTGAAAATTTCTTACATACAAAGAAAACTGTCATGAAGTTTGTGTATCATAATTAATGGTTACTCCTAAGTGCTGTGACCTTTATACTTCTATACTAATTAAAGAAAAAAAAAACAAAACAATATCTACATAGGAAACTGTTAGTTCTAGGAACACAATTGGAACGAACGACGAATTTCGCCCACGATCGCGAATCGGACGGTAAGAATTCGATGTGGAAATTCGTCTTTTGAATCACAACAACGACGAAAAATTATTAGCTGTTTTTTTTACAAAAGAGAAGTAACACTCAGGCAATGAATGCATACTACTAAATGGTGGTTAAATTTTAAGGGCCGATGTTGATTTTTAATAAAACACAAATTATTTAGGAAATTATTGTCATTTCTTTTTATTATGATAATATGGTATGGTTCAATTATATATGGAACAAAATATCGGCCAAATGGCACACCTCTATCCGATGGTCAAAATTTTCGATGACGCTGAGACATAATTGAGTTTCTATGCCGTTAATGTGTCGAATTATCTCATCCTTTAGCTCTTGAATTGTTGCTGGCTTAAAGACGTACACCTTTTCTTTCAAATAACCCCAAAGAAAGAAGTCCAACGGTGTAAAATCACATGATCTTGGCGGCCAATTGACATTGCCACCACGTGAGATAACGCGGCAATTGAATTTGTCGCGCAAAACAGCTATTGTTTCGTTAGCTGTGTGGCAAGTGGCACCGTCCTGTTGAAACCACATATCGTCCACATCCATGTCTTCCAATTCGGGCCATAAAAAGCTCGTTATCATCTCACGATAGCGAACACCATTCACAGTAACTGCCTGACCGGCCTCATTTTGGAAAAAATACGTCACGATGATGCCGCCAGCCCATAAACCGCACCAAACAGCCACTCTTTGTAGGTGCATTTGTTTTTTGACAATCACTCTTAGATTATCATTCGCCCAAATGCGGCAATTCTGTTTATTGACGAATCCACTGAGGTGAAAATGTGCCTCATCACCGAATATGATTTTCTTCGAACTGTTGCCATTCCTTGCAGCGTTGCTCGATTGTGTATCTTTCCATGGCTGAAATTGAGATAGTCTGAAATTCAGAAATGTCAAATGAAATGCAGAAAAAACTTGACGTTTAGGTGTGGTTCACATTCAACATTGGCCCTTAAAATTTAACCACCCATTATTACTAAGTGCTACCTTCTTTATGAAAGGGGTAGTGATAGACAAGACCGGTTGTGAATGAAAAGATAGAGGAAAGCTTCATTATTTTACAACTCTGCTTTTTGCACGTTTTTTTTTAATAATGCAGTGTTGCAGCGCCTCTGCTGTTAAATGACTAGTATTCAAGTTTTTTGAAGTTGTGTTTAGTAGCCATTTTATTGGTTATTTTAATTGGCCGATGGTTTTGCTGTACGAGGAAGGAGGGCGCGCTCTGATGTCACATTAGGATTAATATCTGCTGAAGTCGGTATATTTCAGTGACCAGGGACTATGCCTTCATCAATTGAACTTTCCTACAACAACTGATACAAAGGAACACCACTGCACATCACAAAAATGCATTGTATTGTTATTTAGGATACCGGGCTCGAACTCAAAACGTTCGGTTTTGTAGTCAACGTGCTAACTGCTTCAGCCAACGCCACCCTCATGTCTTAATTAATAAAGTTATTTGCTGCTAAACCATCAACAAATACATTTTTTAAATTCCTATTCATTTTGACACGCGTTACATAAAAGTAAAATATTGAAATAAATTTTATTTATACATTTTTGTTTTAACATTAAATACAATAAATCTAAAAAATTATAACACTAACATTATTTGCAAATAAAATTATTAAAAAAAAATTGTTCGACTAAATCATTCGAATAGAAAAAAATATTGTCCTAGCAAGTCTTAATGCATTTATTTGCTGCTAAGAAATAACTTATTTTTATTTAACGCGTGTCAAAATTAATACGAATTTAAAAATTTTTAATTGTTGCTGTGTTGCCACAAACTGCATCTAGAAGTGCTTAACAATAAATAAAAATTTTTAAATTCTTTCGAATAATTTTACTTGAATAATTTTTTTAAAATAGTTTTAATAAAATAATATTTTTCTATTTATAATATCTGATGTATTTCTTATACATTTTTGTTTTAACTTCCTTCGAGTAATTTTATTCGAATAATTTTTTTTCAAATAATATTTTTTTTAAATAATATTTTTGATTTATAATATTTGATGTATTCTTAATTAATTGGCTTGATAGAATTATTTGTATTTTTTTTTACATCGAATTAACTTTTTCACATAATTTATTCTAATCGAATATTTTTATTCGATTATTTTTTCCAAATATTTTTATGCGAATATATGTACATACATGTAGTTATATATATAAATAACTTAATTCGAATAATAATTTTTCAATAATTTTATTAATGTATTTTTGTTTTAACTTCTTTCGAATAATTTTACTCGAATAATTTTTTTTAATAATTTATAAAAATAATATATTTTGATTTATAATATTTGATAAATTACATATTTGTTTTTTTTAGCTTTCTTCGAGTAATTTTATTCGAATAATTTGAACGAATTATTTTATTCGCATACTTTTATATAACATTAGTGTTATATTTGAAATATTTGATGTTAATTGCTTTCTTAGAATAATTTGGTGAATTTTTTTTATATCTACCTAACTTGTTAACATACTATAGTTTATTTTATTCGAATTTTTTATGCCAATATTTTTTGCAAATAATTTTATTAAAATATTTTAATGTTAATATGTTTGAAAGATTTAATTCGAATAATAATTTTTCATTAATTTTATTTACATGTACATATATACATACATATATTTGTTTTATCTTCTTTCTTATAATTTTACTCGTATAATTTTTTTCATTAAAAACAAAAAAAAAATTCGATTAAAAATATTTGATGTATTACTTATATTTGTTTTAACTATCTTTGAATAATTTAGTCAAATAGTTTTATTCGAATAATTTTTTCAAATACTATTATATAGTGCTATTATTTTATTTCAATTTATAATATTTTATGAATTTTGCTTTATTAAAATAGTTTGTTGAGTTTTTTTTTACATCTAACTTGTTCACATAATTTATTTTATTCGAATATGTATTTGCAAATAATTTTTCAATAATTTTATTTATATATTTTTGTTTTATCTTCGTTTGAATAATTTTACTCGAATAAGTTTTTTTTTATTAAAAAAAATTAAATTTTTCTATTAATAGTATTTGATGTATACATTCCTTATATTTGTTTTTTTCTTCGAGTAATTTTATTCGAATAACTTAGTCAAATAATTTAATTCTATTTTTTTTTTTAATAATATTAGTTTTATAATTTTTTGAATTTATTTTTTATGTTTTCATAATTTGTTGAGTTTTTTTTATATCTAACCAATTTTTTAACATAATTTATCTTATTCAAATATTGTTGTTCGAATATTTCTTTGCAACTAATTTCATAAGAATATTTTTATACAAATATATATGATTAACTTCGTTCGAATAATAATTTTTCAATACTTTTATTTATATATTTTTGATTTAACTTCTTTCGAATAATTTTAGTCGAATAGCTTAAAATACTTTTGATAAAATATTTTTCATTTATAATATTTGATGTATTATATATTTTTGTCTAAAATTTTTTTTTGAGTAATTTTATTCGACCAATTTAGTCGAATAATTTTATTCGATTACTTTTTTTAATTGATATTAGTGTTATAGTTTTTGAAATTTATAATATTTGATGTATTCTTAAGTGGTTTGCTCGAATAATTTGCTGAGTTTTATGTATGTTATGAAATTTCATTCAAATAATGAAAACTTTCAATAAATAACCGAAGGAAAAAATTCATTCATACAGTGCAGAATTCAGTCGCTGAATGAATAATTTTTCTCTTACGGCCTGTCCTTCGATGTCACCAGATCTAATATAATACTAATGTATATTGAAAACAACAACAAATTTTCTAATGTTATTATTGTTTGCAAATTGCAATACAAGTTGTCGATCGAACGATTTCTGGTGATATCGTGGGACAGGCCGTTAGCGTGATATAGCGACAGATATTAAAAAAAATCAGCTCATAACAAAACACCCTGTTATCGAATTGTATTGACTCACCGCCACAATAACTGAAGTGGCGAATATGATTGAATTTTGTAGTTGCTGTTGGCTCTGTGTGACGCGCAAAATAGAAAGGGACCTAAGGGTAAAAACCGGTTTTGTTCAGGAGAGCCATTTTAAAGATTTAAATACGTGTATCTTTGGTGTACCACCACATCATAAAACGCGCATATCTCTGGGAGGGAACACTTTTGGGGCTGGGATCGGTCTCATTCGATGCTCAGATGTTGTCCACATCAATAAAAAAAAAAAAAAAAAAAAATAAAATATTGAAAATTGATTTTTTTTTTACCCTAGGTCCCTTTCTCTAGGCGCTGTCACATATATGAATATAGAATAGAATAGAACTTCAAATGTGATGGCGTAGTTGTTTACATATATTTCCAATCTTTGCTTTTGTTTTTTTTTTGTGTGTCTTTTTTTTCTTGCTTTAACTTTTATGCGTTTTTGCTGTTTGTTGTCGTTAATAATAAAAAATACGTTTTATTTGATTTTAAATAGACGCGTTATTTATGATGCTGTGTAATTGTGACTGTTCTCTAACATGTTTTATTATACATATTTGCGTATGGGAATCTATTTAACATTTTGTCATGAGTCATTTTAAGAGTTTGAGAGTTTGTAAATATTTCAGTTTTCAGTTAAATATTAAATTGGTAAGAAAGGTACATATGTATGTATATATGTATGTGTGTATGTATGTTGTTGTAGTTTATTTTTTTGTAAATACATTTGTTGGTATGTACTTGTTTTTGCTTTGTATCTGCGTTATTGTTATATTTTGATGGTTTTGTTTTGTCAATAAATCTCAAAGGAATTGTTTAAAATCTCAATAACATGTGAAAGAACACATAGACAAAAAGTACGCAAATGTACAAATTGATGATTTCGGTGAATAAATGTAATTGAAAATATGTAAATGACAAACAAATTAAAAGGCCTGGGAGTTGAAACAAAGTTTTACACACATACATACATACATATGTACATATCGATGGCTTAATATAAAAAGGGCGAATCTCAATTTTTTTTCGAAATCGCGTTTTCTGGGAGACAACGTTACAGTTCAAAATAAAGGCCTTATGGACACTTAAAAAATATTTCTGCATGTATTTAAATTCTCTAGTTTTTCTTCAGTTTTTTGCTTCTCCTATAAAATATCGAAAATTCGAGTTCTGCCCTCCTTATATTAAGCCATTGATATGTATCTACTCGTATGTACATATGTATGTATGTACATATGTATTATATGTATGATCTGAAATTTTTGTTTGAACTTTTTTCCAAATGTCTTGATATTAATATTCAAATTTTACCCAATACACGAAGTGAGTAAATTGCTTTTACAATTTGAATGTGAAGATAAAATTCTTAGAGGAGTTTCAAAGTCAATAGCTATTACTGGGAGTTCAAAGGTTGTTGTTTTAAATCAGTGGTGGCCATTCTCTTAATATTCTATGCTCGAGAGCAGATTGTAATCTTTGTGCTATTTCTTACACTTCACAGATTAATTTTCTATGTATTACTAAGCTATAAAAAATTAATCTAACTATTTTTGTGAAACTAAGTGTATTTATTCTTAACGGTAAAGTGTAATAACAGTTTGGCATAACCAGCTGACAGCTGAATTGATCGAACATCTGTCGGAGTATGATTCTGATGAAGATGAATTCGTTGGAGGTATAGAATCAGACTGCCAGCCTAATGAAACGATTCAAGATTTTCATCACGAAGAATTTTAACACTCCATCTGAAAGAGCATAAAATTTGTACCATTTTGACTAAAAATATTAGCAAAATGATAAATGACGTACTGAAAACGTCTAACAAACATCCTATTGCGATTAAACTAGTACTCTGTAGATTCTTTCCTTACTCGAAAGACGGTAAAAGCAAGACTTAAAATTAAAATCCTCAAACGTTTTTTAAAATATTACCTGTGAATGTACAGGGTTAATGTATATGTATATAGGCTTCCAGGGTTAAATGCCAGAAATGAGCCAAAACTTAAAATGCGTATTAAAGCTAATTTAAGTTCTGCCAAACATTTAATGTGGTACTCAAAGAATTTAACGTCAGTATTCTACTATCGTGCACTGTAGCACAAAAGATTTTCGATTAAATTTTACATATCGTTAGCTGAAATGTTCAAATCACTTAACTACACTTTTTTAATTGTATGGGAGAGAGGAAAACTAAAAAAAAAATTATTCAAGTGACTGAAGTAAAGTGTCTGAATTTTCATTTTTAATTCGTCTAGAAATTCATTCACTCAATTCAGGTTAAAAAATTTGCAAGGTATATTTTTCGATGTACTATCCAATAATTAATTAAAATGGGGTATGAATTTTTTTTATTACTTACTTGGTTTTGCATTACAGCTAACCATACTTGCTTGTGAAAATTTTGCATAAAAACCCAATTTTAGGACTAACCTTCTGCTAAAATGTCTATCGATCTTCAAAATGCTTTTAAATCGTCCATAAAGTTCATCATAAATAAAAAAATTACTTTTCGTAAGAAAGTAATTTAAAGCAAAGCAAAGTGAAATTTTGTTAATAATAAAAGCAGAACAAATTGCTTTAAAGCATTTTTTGATTCAAAAATGTTTCACTTTATAACTTTGAATGTTCACATTAAATGAATATAAAATAAAAACTGTTTTATGCAAGAAAATAAAAACACCCTTCTAATATAACTTTAAACTTTAACAATCCCTATTCTTTTCTATAATAAATATTTATATAAAAAATATAAAAAAAAATATTAAAATTTGTAGGGAAAACTAAACGGATTATTTTTAAATCTTGCTGCAATGCCAAGCAACATAAGTTTCAAGAAGAATGTTTTTTTTTCAAAAAATCGTTTTTTCATCTCTTGCTTCTTAGAGGTCATGTGAAGTGTTTTTTGTAAGAACAAAAAGTAAATAAGTGTTGTTGCTCTTTCTGATACGTTTTTCGAAGCAACGAAGAAACCAAATCGTATCATACTACAAAGCATTTGCAGCCAACTTCAGGTCAGAAATTGTGAATTAAAAAAAGTATCCCATACACTCTCTATTATGAAAATTTTTTCTCTTGATTTATATTCCCTTTTTCCAAAATTGCAATCGTGATTAATTTTTTCTTAGAAATACTTCCCATTTTTTTTGGATTCCCCTAATCATGAATAAAGGCTTCATTAGTCTTTACTTTCTCTTACCGTTCTGTGCTTTGCCGTTCTGCTTCTAAATCAGCTGTTTTTGACCAGAAGGGGTGCAGTTTTCCCTGAGTTAGCTGATTCGTAACAGAACAGAAAGTAAAAACTAATTCTGCCTTAATATTTTGCAAGGAAATTTTTTCACTTTTCCTTTGGCTTGGTGATATATTTTCGTTCAAATTATTTATTCTTTTTAGGCCAATAAATATTTAAAAATAAATATAAAAAAATTTGTGTATTTCTTATTATTAAATTTTTTTTATTTTCAATTCATTCTTCCCATTTTTACATTCAGTGTGAACTGACAGCGGGAAAAAATTATACGGAAGATTCACAAATGCTATTGTGAATCTCCCCTTCCAGTGGAATAAAAATTTCGTTAGAACAAAATTTTTACTTATTATCCACGATTGGGATAATTATTCTTTTCTTTGTATGCAATAAACTGACGTTTGAAATTTTACTTTTTAAGTAAGACCTGGGTAAACGGTTGGTCAATACAGCTTTAAGTTTTTTGATGCTGCAAAATATATATTATTAAAGTTTTGCTCACCAAAATCCACGGCAAGTCAATCACTTTTCTCACTCTAAATATTTTGCATTTTCCCAAATTGCAATCGTGAATAATTTTTTCCCTCGAAATAATTCCCCTTTTTCTTTTTATTTTTGCAGGTGAACTGAATTAATCACCCCTATCCTGATCATTTTTTGCCACCAAATATTTTCCCTTTTACCCAAATTGCAATGGTGAATAGTTTTTCCCTAGAAATGTTTCACGTTTTTGGGATTTTCCCTTATCATGAATAATCATCCCTATCGTGGACATTTTTTCCCTCGAATTATTTTCAAATCAAAATTAACTATTAAAGGATAGTCTATCTGTTAATGTAAAAAATTTAAAGGGTATTCTATCAGTTAATGTAATTTTGACAACTTGCTGCATCTTGGAGACCGTAAGAGGCAAACTCTTGAAATTCTCTAAACGCTTAAACTAAAAAAAATCCCAAAATTAGAAAAATTTCGAATCGAAAAATCTACCAAAATGAAATAAGTGCTTAAATGAAAAATATCACCAAAAATAAAAAAAAATCGCTAAAATGCAAAAAAAAAAAACACCAAAAGTAAAAAGATCTCCAATAAAAGTAAAATAAAATCAAAAGCTGAAAAAATCGTCAAAACGAAAAAAATCGCTAAAATTAAAAATATGTAAAAAAACAAACAAAAAAAAATTGCCGCATACCGAAAAAAATGCCGAAGGGAAAAAACGCCAAAAAAGAGCGTCAATACAAAAAAAAATCGGCAAAGTCGCACTTAACATAGTGCTGATGATTTTATATCATAAGCACTAAGTAATATGACGAGCAACTGTCATTTTTTCATTAATATTTATCAACACAAAGAAAGGGCTAGACGTTAATGATTTTCTGCCTGGCCCACGATGTCGACAAGAAACTTTTTATCGCTTACATATATATATTGAAAACAAAAACAATTTTTCTTATTTTGTTTTTATTTTCAATATAAGTAAGCGATAGAAAGTTTCGTGTCGACATCGTGGGCCAGGCAGTTTATATCATGATGAATTAAACAAATATTTGAAAAATACTCGTACTTGCCAAAAATATCTAATTTGCGTGTTGTTTATTTTTTTTTTGGTCACAAATAATTGTTGTGCTACCATTTTTTAACGAAAATTGTTTAATAAATAAACGTTATATGCCCAGTGACAAGTAAAATGACATTTGATATCAAGATGAATTTATCAGGCCGTGAGCTGTGATGATTATAACATAACGCTGCCATAATATTAATAAATTGAGTCTACACGTGATGAATTTCCATCATGATATCAATTTGACATTCATCATGATATAAATTCATCAGGTGTGGGCACTATGTTACTGAATTTATTTACATTCACTGAGAACTCACAGTGACAAAAGGATTTTACAGATAATTGACAATTCTCCTCCGCGGCGAATAAAAATTTCATGAAAACAAAAAATCCAATTGTTATTCACAATAGGGCTGTACAACTTTATCATGAGAGCTTTGTTTCGTTCTCCAGCTTATATTTTTCTAGTTGCAGAGCAATATAATCAACCATCAACACTAATGGTTGGTTCACTACAAATTCTTGCCTAAAATACTTTTAAAAAAAGTTAAGGTATTTTTTTTTTTTATCTGAAAATAATTCCGAAATTGTTCATTTGCCATTAATTTTTCATAACCAAGATTTTCTAAATCTTTCGAAGAATCAATTTTTCGTTTTCAATATGTTTCGCATAAACAAAATTTATATGAAAGATTAAATGCTTTATTAAATATTCCATTATAATTTGCTTTGGCATCAAATCCCTATTTAAAAGCCTCTTATTGTTACATACGTACGTACGTATGTATGTATGTTATTATTAAAATATTGACTGTTTGAAAAATATGAGTGTGTATGCGTTTAAGGGTGTTATCAATTTATATGCATGAATATTTGCGTAAAATTTACATTTATTTGCGAGCAATAAACTAAGAAAAGAGCAAAAAATAGCAGCACTAAAACGACTAAATAAATTGAACGAATCAAGCATAAAACTGAAATGTTAAACAAAAACACTCAAGGACTCAAACAAGCTTACAAACAAATACGTACAACGAATGCTGATTCTACAGGATTATAAAAAGAATATAGAGTTTTTTCATAAAACTTGAAATTGCCAACTTTAGTCCTGAAATCAAAAGCGTACATATGTTTCTATGAACTCCTATAATTTGGAATGATTTTCCGCCTTCCCACTTCAAAATTTGTGTGATAAAAGTGTGTTCAGTATTTTTGATTTCTATCGGGAGAAAAATGTAGAATTGATAAAACTCAAATATCGAATGTCTCACCCATTGCCTTCTCGAGTTTCATATGAAACGCGTAAAAAGAGGGTTAAGTGTATGTATTTAAATATTTTTTTTATTATTAAACCTTTAAAATATCCTTGCAAATCGCGCATGCAAACTTTTGTATTCTTTTACTAGTGCTTATTTGAATTTTTTTTGCTTGCATGAACAACAAGAATATAAATTCGCTAAAGGTTGAGTTTCGTATATTTAATTCGTTTAAAGTATTCTACTACATGTTTATAAATATACATAAAACTCGACTGAACTACACCGGCTTAAGCGGATACTAATCCTAACGTAACATCACAGCGCCCTCCTTCGTCGGTATTGTGTAGCAGAATCATCGGCGAAATAAAATAACCAATAAAATGGCTACTAAATACAGCTTCGAAAATTTGATATGCCTCGTTGACACCAGAGGCGCTGCAACTCTGCATTATTAAAATCGTGTAAAAAAACAGATTTGTAAGAGAATGAAACTTTCCTCTATCTCTTCCTTCACCGCTTGTCTTCTCTATCACTATACCCTTCCTAAAGAAGACAAATCCTTGTTATAGTAGTTACATAATTTTGTTAAACAAAGTGGGAGGCTGGAGAATAAAGACAGCCAAGATATATAGAACAAATTGGTAATTTAAATGCGTGGGCCCGTTTCTCAAAATTACAAAAAGTTGGGAAATTTTAACCATGGAAAGCTACATTCTTGAACAAATACTTTTAATTGTGAAATTTTTGAATTTACGGTTAAAGTGAATAAACTAGAAACAACTGACACTAAAAGATAAAATTGGGCGCTGCATTGACGAGATAAGTGAACCTTTGTTGCAAAAGAAGGTGGCGTTGGCTGAAGTAGTTAGCACGTTGACTAAAAAACCGAAGCTACTGGGTTCAATCCCTGTATCCAGCTCAACTATTCCGACTTCAGCAGATACTAATCCTAATGTAACATCAGAGCGCTCCCTTTCATTGCGTAGCAGAATCATCCGCGAAGTAAAATAACCGATCAAAATGGCTACTAACCACAGAATAAAAAAATAAAAAAATTAATACGTCTCATTTAACACCAGAGGCACTGCAACATTGCATTACAAGAACGTGCAAAAAGCAGAGTTTTAAAAGAATGAAGCTTTTCTCTATCTCTACCTTCAACGCCTGTCTTCTCTACCACTATCCCATTGCCTTAAAAAAAGTCCGGTTCAAAATTTTTTGTAAAGAGGGGATGTCTGCCGACGTGCTAGAGATGGACATTTGACCGATATCATATTACATTATTAACTCCCATATTTCTACTTTACATTGATGCAATAAAACTGAATTTGTCAAAGAAAAAAGTGTGTTTTTAAGCCAATTTACTTCCTAACCTTAAATTTGTCCACCCTTTACATCATTTTTTTTTTTCATTTTTATATTTGAAATTTTTAAAAGTTATAAAGCGTTGGCAAAAATTCGACTTGTGCGACCCTAGAACATTTTCCGAAAAATATGAAAAAGTCTCAAATTATGCTTGAGCACCCATGAAAATAAAATGAAAAATTTTTTTTGGGACACACACTACTGGCAACATGAAAAATATAATGGGGATCTGACAAGGAGAACTGGTAGAGGAGAACAAAAAAAAAACAATAGCCCAATTCACAATCTTGTGCAAATGGTCTTGCATCGTAGCATTTGCAAAGTGGTGTAGCATATTTTTACTCTACACTAACAAAATACACAACATATACGTATGTCGGCGTTTTTAGAGATCGCATAGAAATTTTATTTCATGGGAGCTAAAATTTCCCTCTTTTGGCAGCATATCTCGAGAAATTTCTCCCTTTTCCTACTATATTTTTTTTTTGTTTTCCCTATTTTTTTAAATTATTCCCCGGAAAGAAATTCTCTCGGAATTTTATTCATAATTGCCCTCTATGTGCTCTTTACATCTGATTGTAAGTTACATATTTTTGTGAAACTCACTCAAATTAATGCTAAGTTTTAGATATAAAAAACCCCTAAGAATAGGCAGGGCGGGCATGAATTGTTCTACATAAAAAAATTTACCATTAAATTTTACTTTAAGTCTTCGTTTCAAGAAGTCCACAACTTAACACAAGATTGGTAATTTTTAACCGACTTCATTATTCGCATTCATCTATTGTGAATAACAACTAAAAAAAAATGCTATCGTGAATCTCTCGTAAGAAAAATTGTTCCTGCTGTCACTTCGCAGTGAATGTAAAAACTGCAAAAAGATTTGCAAAATATAAAAATTAAGAAAAATCAAACAAACTTAATGTAAATAATATTAAATAAATAAAAATAAAATTTACTGTGTTAAGGTGCAATTAGACGTGACTTGGCAATAATGCCATAGCCATAACTAAAACAAAATTCAATTAGCTTCTACGGCAATCGCTATGGTGTTATGGCGAGTCACCTATAATCAAATACAGTGTTGCCCACTAGTTAGGTTCGAACGGCTGTTTTCTATGTCTATGGTTATGTCACGTCTGATTGTACCTTTAACCAAAGAAATTCATACTCGATGAAAAAAGGTGTTGCAGGGAATTATTGTTAAGAATCGTGAATTTTATGTATTAAACTTTAATTCAGAGGTAAATATCGCCTGCAAAAAATAAAGTGAACAAAACTAAGGGAAAAGTGAACAAATCTCCCTCAAAAATATTATTGATGATAAGGGGTATGAAAAAAGATCATTGCATTTGCAATTTTGCGAAAAGGGAATATATTTCGAGGGAAAAAATAATCACAATAAGGGCGACAAGCAGAATGATAGTTTTTTTCAGCTTTAATTTTTATTGGGCCTTGCACAAGGCCCATATGACACAATGCTTTTGCCGTTGCATGCGTGTGCAAATGTATACATACATGCATACGATATCATTGATTGAATAAAAATGAAGCACATATTTCGCTAACAAAAAATAAGAAAATATGAAAACGATAAAGACAAGTTTATAATCAAACGAAATATGACACTAATAATTTATTATTCTGAAGAAAATCCTTTTTATGATGCAATTTAGTTGCTATTTAATACCTGTTTGAATGTTAAATCAGTTGATTAAATTTGATTTAATAGCTCATTTAATATGATACTCTGGATGATATGTAGTATGTACTATGTATGTTAATGGTAAACGGGATGGCGAAAATGAAAATAAAGTGTGTAATCAGCAAATAAAAAAGGAAAAACTAAAGCTAATGAAGGATACATGGAGGATAATCGCTGTAGATGAAATTTGCAAACTAGTGCAAAAATTTAGCAAGTGCACATTTAAAAATCAAAATATATTATGTAGGTATTAAATCAAATCTCTATTGCAAAAAATAAAAAAAATAATGAAAGAAAATTAAAAAAAAATTTACTGATTTAAAAAATATTTTTTTAAGAGCAGTATCACTCAGGCAATAAATGGTTACTACTTTTACTAGGTGTTAACTTCTTTAGGAAAGGGATAATGCTAGAGAAGACATGTGGTAAAGGAAGAGATAGAGGACAATTTCATTCTTTTACAACTCTGCCTTTCGCACATTTTTAAAAAGGAAGCCTTGCGCATTAAACTTTCCAACCTGCTTTTAGTACACAGAAAAAAGTATTCCTGCAATAAACAACTTTAATTGAAAATAAACTAAAAATCAATTAAACAAGTATTTAAGTCAATTAAACTTTTGTTTAAAAATTTAATTAATTACAACGTTAAACTGACTCAATCAATTACATTTTTAATTTAATTTTTTGTTTTATTTTCAATTAAGGTTGTTTATTGCAGGAATATTTTTTTTTCTGTGTAGCCATTTTATTTTACTTCACCGATTGTGCTTCACAATACCGACAAAGAAAGGCGCTCTGCTGTTACATTAGGATTAGTATCCGCTGCAGTCGGTATAGTTCAGTGACGACTGACTATGCCTTCATCACTTGAACTTTCCTACAACAACTGACACAAAGGAACGCTAGTGCACATTATAAAATTAAGCAATTTTTACAAATACTTAGACCAGTGTTGCAGCGCCTCTGGTGTTAAGTAGTTGCACTAACTTTTTATTAATTCCAGTGAATACTGAAGATGCCACATAGGAGAAACCGTTAAACTTTTAATAAAAATTTGACGCGGTATGACGGAAAATCGTTCCAAAATAAAATATTTTTTTGAGAAGACAAATAAATATACAAGTGCCAGCTTTTTAAAAGATTTTTTCAGAGTTTTATTAAATTAAAAGTTTCCCTCTTCTGGCCTGTTCATGCAGCCGGAGTTTTTATACCTCTCCCCCCTCAGTAACGCTTTTTACATAATTTTCAGTATAAATTTTCTAAACCGTAACAAATTCATTACAAACTCGAGATTAGTGTTGTTTTTACAGACGGTTTCAAGAGGAATGGAAGCTGTGGTCTTCAGTAGGGAAAGCAGTGTTCGCAAATCCTTGAGTCTTGTGAACAAGCAGACAGTTTTCCAGGCAGAGATTCTAGCGATTATGAAGGCCTTGGAATTAGTTTCCGAAAATGTGACTGAAGGCGAGGAGAGATACCATCTACGGAGACAGTCAAGCGACTCTAAAAGCTTGGAAGGGGCATAGTTATTGTTAAGTCGAAACTAGTTGGGCACTCAATGTACTGACCAATAGGTATAGTTTGAAGTATGCTGGGTTCCAGGCCATTGCCATGTTAAGGGAAATGAGACTGCCCATAAATAGTTCCTGGATCAGTAGGAAGGATTACAGGGTCTTGCGGTTCTAATAGCCAAGTCCATGATTTTAGTGATTTTTATTTTTTATTTTTTTTTAAGAGAAGTAACACTCAGGCAATTAATGCCTACTACTATTACTAGGTGTTACCTTCTTTAGGAAAGGTATAGTGATAGAAGACAGCTGGTGAAGGAAGAGATAGAAGAAAGCTTCATTCTTTTACAACTCTGCTTTTTGCACGCTTTTTAATAATGCAGTGTTGCAGCGCCTTCTGGTGTTAAATGAGGCATATTAAATTTTGAAGCTGTGTTTAGTAGCCATTTTATTGGTTATTTTACTTCGCCGATGTTTTTGCTGCACAATACCGACGAAGGAGGGCGCTCTGATGTTACATTAGGATTAGCATCTGCTGAAGTCGGTATAGTTCTGTGACCAGTGACTATGCCTTCATCACTTGAACTTTCCTACAACAACTGATGCAAAGGGACTCTAATGCACATCAGAAAAATGCGTGGTATTGTTATTTTGATGACTGTCGGATACAGGGATTGAACCCAGGATATGCAGTTTTGTAGTCAACGTGCTAACTACTTCAGCCAACGCCAACCTCAAGCTGTATATTTCTTCCGAATTTCGAACGATTTTTCCCTCATCCTGCATCAAATTTGATTTATAAACATATCGATTTCGGCTATGTGCCATCTTCAGTATTCACTTGAATGCTCCATTATTATTCAATTAAACTATTGGCCCTATTCTGTAAACCGATCGATTTGAAATCGCACGATTTTAGAGAACTAACTCTGACAATAGAAATATTGTTTTAGATTTGTTTAAATTTTTTTATTATATAGATTTTCAAAAATCACATTTGAAAGAAAATTATCGCGTATGATTTTAAATATGTCTGCAGGACCTTTATTCGGATTCGGTTTACATAACAGGGCCGTATAATTAAGTATGAACAAGTAAGTCCTACAGGTCATTACAAAATATGGACGTTTTGACTGGTCCCGGTTAGAGCAAGCATTAGCAGGTAGGAAGCTGGAACCTCGAGTTTTTGCTGGCTATGCGAAGGCAAGGGGAGCCAAAAGCGGTGGAACTCATTATCTGTCATTGCTCGAGGTTACAACGCTACGGAGTGTTAACGTGAGGATATCAGCGGTTTCGTCATTTGTACCAACGAAAGTCAATGGGGAAAAGCTATAAAGGGAGTCACAATAATGTAACTAAAGGTTTACTAGAGGAAGCGCACTACACTTGCTAACCTGACCTTAACTAATAACTTTTCAGTGTTGTAGAAATCCTTGTATTTAAATTTTATTATATCAGTATTAATGTGAACCAAATGGGAACAGTGTATGCAGTAAGTGACCACGATAAAAACTTTACTTAAAGATCTAGCAACTTTCCATATAATTTCTTAAAAATAAATTTATTAATTTTTTTAAATCAATTCTGAAAAGCGCTTTTTAAATCTCCTTAACCTATTATTATCATGACCTTTTAAGTGTTCCTTTAGGTGAACGACAGGTCATTTCTCTGATATGAACCTTTTGACATTTTTAACTTCATAGTATTTTTTTTTTTGTTACTTTCCCCCAATTGTTTATTGCCAACCGGAAATGCATCAAAAACTTCATTTGGCCATGCGTATTGTAAAATCTTACAACGTAAAACTTTTGTTTATTCGTTAAGAATTTTAATTTTAATTTGCACTACAATAAATGGACTTTTTATTCTTGTCATTGTCCCTTTGTTGTAAGTATTTCATTTTTAATTACCTCTTACATGTTTTCCAGTGAAAAAAAAAATTGTATTGTTCAGCGTCTTGCTTTTGCTGACAATTTTGTTATTGTTGCGCAAATGGAAAATGAATGAATGGCAAGTGTTGCCATTTGAAGGGAGGCAAATCAGCTGCAACACTAGAGTAATAAATACATACATACATACATATGTACATATATTAAAATAAAGGTAAATTTGTCTTTAGCACAACTACGAAAAGTGTACAAAATAATAAAGCTTTCAAGATGGTAAATATCAAAAGACTTTTTAAAATAAGACCTTTTTATTTTGCATAAACAGAATTCATACCATATACACCAGTTTAATTTTTAGTACAAAATTATTGTTTACGTTAAAAATCGCGAGTGTGAGAAGTAAATAAATACTCTTACAAGCTCGCAGTCAATGATATTAATTTCATTTTACATTCAAAATTTATATAATTTTTTTTTTGTAAAATATTTCTCAGAATGAAATGTAATAAACAGTGAAATTTTTAAGTAAATAAATTTGATCTCTTTCAACATGTATTTATTGGCTTTCTAATACATAATTAATTCCACATTTCATTCAGAAGTACCAGCCGATTAAACTTTAGAAAGATCCTATTACAAAATACCCTCGGCGTAAATATATGTACATGGCTTATCGAAGATATTTTATAAGAAAATGTTTCTAAGAAAAACAAACCAGCAAATATGAAAACCACCCAACTGTCAAAACTTAGGCCCCTATTGTGATTTCATAGTTGAGTTGCAGTTTCCAAAATTTTAATTATGGATTACAACTTTATTCACTTGTATTTCGATTTTTTATTTCGACTATTGTCTTAATTTTGCTTCATTATTCATTTGACAACCAACATTGTTGCTTGCCATATTCATAAAACATAAAATCTCAAGAAAAAATAGTAAAAATATTTAAAATGTTTTGTGATGGCTACTATGGTTTCAAAAATCATAGCATAGATAAGAACCTTTTCTATATTTGTGATTTGAACGGGCTAAAGTTCGTATCGCTTTTTAAGCCAAATTACATGTGATAATTATTAATGAACAAATAACACCAAAGTCTGTTGTAAATATTCTGACTAACAAAACATAGTTGAACGGAACAGCCAGCCGTTTTCGAAGGCCACTAAACCTTCATCATCAGCGTTCTTTTGTGTTTGGTCCACTGTGTGTGGTGTCAGTTGATGTAGATTTCTGCTTTATATACTTAGCATTTTATTGCAAATGGAATATGTGAATTGTTTTGATTCATCGTATTTCAATTTGCTGAAAGCTTTTTTGTATTGTAAGCTCAATTTTACCATCACTATATTTACAACAGTCGTTTTGTTCTTTTTACTAATTATACACATGTTACTTAATTTGCTTATTTTTTTTTTGTTCTACTTAAGACAAACTTTTTTGGTTTGTTACTATTAAGTATATTTTTATTTAATTTTTGCCACAGGCCCATGGCTTATTTTTCTTTTGTGATTTTCAAAAATATTATTATTTGTGAATTCTCAAATAGTTCTTGAAAGTCTGTGCATAAGATAAGAGGTTTGTGACTATTCAAAATATGTGGTGGAAGTCTACTGATGATTTGTTACAGCAACAATGAAATATATAGACAACGCTGAACCACCAGCAAATAAATTTCGGATTGGGATGGACTTCTGACAATATGTCGAATAATAAATTTCACAGCAAAATTTTAAAAATTTATAAATTTTCAAATTTGTTTTTCATACAAATATTTACCGAAGAAAGGCCAATAATTACAGGTCATTCTAAATTTTATGGTTCCGTATACCAAAAATGAAAAGTAACTTTTTGCTCGAGAACCGTAGGAGTTGAGGACCTGACAGAATAGTGTAAAACTATGGCCGCTACAATGACAAATATATGATAGGTAAAAATTAAAAGGTGTTCTAAAGCGAGCAACGAAAAATGTTTAAATCCTAAAGCAATATACAGACAATTATGTATAGACACATGAAATTTTCAAAGTTACTATATTTTTATGCAGACTACACTAATTAACACTGAAAACCGCCAAAATAAAAAAGCGCTTAAATGAAAAATGTCACAAACAATCCCCCTTATCGTGGTTGGCGTATTTCGACTCTTACTACGACGTTTTTGTAATAGATTAAGGAACACCGCGGCAACATTTTTTCTTTAATCTAGGACGCAACTGTCGTAGTTGAAGTCGAAATACGCCAACCACGATAAGGACCAAGAAAACAAATCGCAAACAATGCAAAAAAATCACTAAAAGTTAAACATTCGCCGAAAAACTAAAAAATTCACCAAAAACCGAAAAAATCTCCAAAACAAACAAAAAATCGCTAAAACGAAAAAAGCGCCAAAACTAAAAAATCGCAAAAAATGGCCAAAAACTAAAAAGATCGCCAGAACGGAAAAAAGCGCTAAAACTAAAAAAACGCCAAACAAAGTTTTTTTAAATGTCCGCTAGTGTCCTGCTCAAGACCCCTTATAAGAACTTTTAAGATATGAGGGATTTTACAAATGCTTTACTACAGCGAAATATTCTAAAACATACGTTAAGAACACTGTTTGCAAGAAATTTGTTTCAGTATTGTAGGTATAGGGGTAAAGGCCGGTGCACAATGAATCCGTCACGTTATACTTCGCCTTTTTCAACTGACATTATCGCAACGACGGAGAAGGTTGGAAGAATGAGTACTTTATTGACGGAAGCACTTGCACAGCTTCAATAGGCTGATTCTCCATTTTATTTATTTAATTAAAATTTTTTTATTTATTTTGTTTATTTCTTTTGTTTCATTTTATTTTGCTGCCAAAAAACACAAAAAATTCAGAACATACCAAAAAAAACCAACCAATATCTGTCAAACTACTCAACGTACGCAAAAAGTTAAAAGTTGATCAGTTTTTGTACTTTGCGTTGACGGACACGTACTGAATGTAACAGCCCTCATAAGAAGCCATGTATTTCAACTTAGCTGTCAGTTGAAAAAGACGAAGTTTAACGTATGACGGATTCATTGTGCCCCGGCCTTACGAAAGAAAATACTTCGTGGCGGAAGAATTTGTGATGTTTGCTCATTTCTACGCATGGGCGCGTATACAAACGTCATGCATGTATGTGTGTATTATCTTTTATTTTTCTGCGTACATGCAAACGAACACACATGCATTGACATTAATTGTATACGCTTAATCACATAATAGCTTATCATCTACATATTACACACACACTCAAACGTACAATATGAAAATTAACAAGCATACAAAAAACAAGATGTATTTATATTTAAAGACTGTTTACGCAGCTCTCTAATGTCCGCATCAGGTAAGATTGACTGTCAAAAATCTAAAGTAAAATTACATTTTGTGTTCACACTAGAGATGGGCGCGTGTCGTGCCTTTTTTCGTAACACGAACACGCACGAGTCAACACGAAGTGTCCGTGACAAAAAATCTGATTTCGTGCGTGTTCAAGCCGTTTCGTGTAGAGCAAAATTGATACGAAAAGCACGAAACGATTTTAGATTTGAAATATTTATGAATGAATTTCCATTAGAGAAAAAATTTAATATTTTGCATTGCCAAACACACAACACCAGCATATTTGTTGATATTGTAAGGGCTCTGAAGCTTAAAGTTCTGTACGTCAAATGATAGTATCAGCTGTGGTGGTAGATATTATCAGCTGCACTGCCCAGCTTGGTGTTATAAATAAAAAAAAATCATTACATTTTCTTATTTTCAATACCATATAAAATAATATTTCGTGCGTGTTGTGCAGTATCGTGTTGAAAATTTTTTTCGCGTGTGTGTTTCGTAAGTGTTGAGTGTCTTGTTATTCGTGTCCATGTCGCGTCGTGTTAGAAAAATTTGACACGCGCCCATCTTTAGTTCACACCATCACACCTTAAATAAAATTAAAAACATAATTGGAAAGCAAACAGCCAAGGCGCATTTATTAGGTGGCAGCACTACACCAGGTGACTAATGTCATTATACCAATCTAAATGTCAAATTTGGATTGTGTAGGTATAAGCCTAAAAGCATGCTTTTGTTTGGTTATCCATAAACACCTTTCGAAAATTCAGTTTTGTATGGTGTTTGACATTTCCTATAAGAAACATACAATCTGACGATGCCACCCTGTTTTGAAAAGTAAGAAGGTAATTTAAACCAACAAAGTACATGTGGTTATTGCTGTTGTAATATTTGTTGTAGAAATACGGGTACCTGATAGATGTGCCTTGCAAACACCTGTTCAAAATTAATATGCCTACTAGTGATGTAACGAATGTCAATTTTTTATATTAGCGAATACGAATACGAATATTTGAAACGATATTCGCGAATACAAATACGAATACGAATGTTATATGCAATATGAAATATTAAAAAATTGTTATGAAAAAGGACTTTACACTCTTGTTGGCGCACTTTAAAGTTAATAAAAAAGAACCCAAAAATTTTAATGATCGTCATTAAATAATATTTGAAAATGATACAAAGCACAAATTTCTATAAAAAAATTAATGTATTTGTACAAACTTAAATTTTTAGTCATTTAATTAAATTTCGTTTAGAATTTATGAATTTATTTATTTAATTTCTTTGGAAAAACATTCGTATTCGTATACGCCTGAAAATGGCCGAAGATTCGACAATTCGAATACGAATACGAATATTCGTGCATCACTAATGCCTACATTAATCGTTTACCTGCTGCGGCAGAGCCGGGCCGGCCTTTCACAATATTTGAAGGTTAAAGTTATCAATTTATATAAGAGAAAGAAAATGAAAATAAGAAAAAAATTGATTAATAATGGCTTACACGAAATATCTATATTTCAGTACTATAAACGTATTCAAAATTTAGAGCCTAAAGCGAAGTAAAATGCCATAAAAAACGGTGCAGCATCGGCGTGTTTATTTCTTGATTTTGTAAAAATGCAACCTTGAGCAGATAAAAAATCTTAAAGGGCCAACTATAATATGAATAAGCTAGCTTAAGCGACTGTGCGGTTACATATAAAATGCATGTGGCAAACCATAATGTACTTAACACACTTTTCGTCAAGTTTCGTCAAATGTCATTTGCTTAAGTAAAGTGCCAAACTGAACGCACATTCCGTAAGGAAATAACTGTTTGTGCATTTTTTGAACTCTAGCCAGCTGCATCTGAAAATATTCATTGATTTTAAATATTTTTTTTATGGTTTCTTATTTTAAACTCAGAAAATAAAGCGAAACATTAATTTTCATTGTTTGTTTTACAATACACATATACACACTTACACACGAGTTTACTTATCTATATTCATTGTTGTACTTTTTAATAGGCAAAACAAATAAAACAAGTAATAAGGTGATGGATATACATATTTATATGTGAATTTGTAATAGATTTGGACATTCTTTCAAGCTAGTTTGATTGAATTGCATTCGTTTAGGAGGTATGAGAAGAAACAAACTTACTACAAAATTATTAACAATACCTTAAGTGCATGTGAGTACATTGTGGCCACCTAAAAGTCACATCTGAATTGCTTAAGTATTTGACAGACTTATAGTTCAATTCTGACATTAGCTTAAGCCAGCTTATTCATATTATAGTTGAGCCTTAAGGATGGTACTCACTATCCTACATAGTCAAGAGGCTTTTGAGAAAATACAACCCTGATCTAATGGAGCTTATAAAATTTTCAAAAGCACAACAAAAATTCATAAGATCAGGGTTACATTTGCTCAAAAGTCGAATGATTATATGTGGGATAGTGAATACCAACCAGCTTTTATTGTTTAGCAAATTTTTAAAAAATATTCAAGTCTTATGGTTTGTCAAATTTTTTATCGTTTTATTCGCCATTCCTCATGATATTTTGCGTTCACACTATCGCAATTGCACGTATTATTTGTATAATAGTTCATTTACGAATAAAAGTTGCTAATTAAAAATTTATATTCCTGCCATTTCCCAGTCTCATTATTAATTAACTCAAATCCTTGTTAAAAACACTTTGAAAGTCAAGCATCTCCTCACTTAGTTAAATTAATAAAAACTCACACTTCACTTGACACTTTTCATACTTTTGTGGACACTTCGAGGCCATTTCAGTTCAAATCAAATGAACCCCAAGAACAAATATTCAAATTCTATTTTTGTTAAATCTTTTCAATTTACAAATCGTACCCAAAATAGGATTTCTTTGAATTGCCAGGGCAATGAAAGAAAGAAGTATCTAAAGCTAAAAAAATAATGTAAAAGAAAACTTCTTAATACACACCTGTGGGATGATGTAGATGTGACATACTTCACTGCACAGCAGGATAAATTGAAAAAAAAAACAGAAGTGAAACATTAATAAGCAGCACATGCCAATTGAAATTATATCGGACAAAATACTTGCAAACAAATGAAATTCAAATGGTCAAGTAAAAAGGTAAAAAAATAAAAACAATAGGAAATTAAATGACTGACTTCTAATATTGCAAAACAAAATTCTGAGAAAAGGACCCAATAAGAAGAAAATCAAATAAACTTAAATCAATTGTCTGCCAGTTAAAAGTGTGTGTGTGTGTGTGTGTGTTTATGTAGAACAATCATTTTTACGTATTAAAAACAAAAAGAAAACACCAAAGAGTCATTGTAAAGGAAATCAGGAGGGCAAAAGTATGCTAAATAAAATTGAGAGTCATTCTGTATATCGCACATAGACACATGGCAAGTTTTTGAGGATTTTGACTTGGATTTTCAGCGCATATTTTACCTATAGCAGCATCTTTTAGATAACTTGCAAACTTGCAGCTAATATAGCTAAAAAACGACTTCAAAGAAACATTCAACTGTTTAGAATAAATTTAAAAATTTAAAAATATACTCCACACTTAGACCCATTTACCATTAGTGAAACAATTATGTACGTGTACTTGGAGTACGTAAAGAAAAATTTTTCTTTGGAGCTGGAGGCATATTATGGCATTGAGAGTCGAACGAAATTTAAAAATAATCGCATCTGCATATAAAATCAATGACAATATTTTTAAATTTCGAATGTCGTAATTTCTCCCCGGCCTTAAACTTAAATTAGACGTGCCATAGCCATACCTAAATCAAAATTTAATTGGTTTCTATGGTAATGCTATGCTTCCACTACGAGTTAAATCACACGCTTCGCTCTCTGAATCATGTTTATGAATCGTGCCGTTTACACTACGCATTCGTGCTTCGTTGTGGCATTTTTAGGGTTCCGTACACCAAAGGAACCCTATTTTTTTCGCTACGCTGTCCGTCTGTCCGTCACACGGTATTTTCTCAGGAACCGTAAGAGCTACGGACCTGACATTTGGACAGAGTATGTAGAACCTTGGCCGCTACAACAACAAATATATGAGAATTAAAAATTAAAGGGTGTTCCAAAACGAGCAACGAAAAATGTTAAAATCCCATGTAATATACATACAATTGTATGAACATACATATGTATATTGAAACTTGAAATTTGTAAAATTAGTGTATTTTTATAAATTAACACTAAAATTTAAAAAAAATTAAATTAAAGGGTGGTCCATCAGTTAATGCAATTTTGACTATGTAATTTTGACAATTTGCTATATCTTGGAAACCGTAAGAGGAAAACACTTGAAATTTTCAAAAACGGTAAAACTAAAAAAACCGAAAATTATAAAAACGCCAAACCAAAAAAAAAAAAAATAAAAAAAAATCTCCAAAAATTAAAAAAAAATCGCCAAAACGAAAAAAAAATTGCCAAAATTAAAAAATAATTTCTAACACTAAAATAAATCGCCAAATTCGAAAAAATCGCCAAAATGAAAAAAAACTCCGAAATGAAAAAAAATGTAAAAAATCGAAAAAAAATCGCCAAACGCAAAAAAGAGCCAAAACTTAAAAAAATCGCCAAAACCGAAAAAACGCAAAAAACGCCAAAACAAAAACCGAAAATACCCCAAAAACGAAAAAAATGCCAAAACTATATATTATATAAGATGAAGGTTGTATTAAATTACATATCTAGTGTTCGTACGGAACCCTTCGTGCGCGAGTCAGAGTCGCACTTTACTGAATTTTTTTTTATGTATATTCACATATAATTTCGTATCATACGTACATACGTTCACACATGAGCATATATACGAGTACTTACATATATTCGACTCAGTCAAAACCTTGTTTTTGAAGGCATCCCTATATTTTGTTCTTATATTTCGTTTTTATACTATTCATAACTTAATTAAATTTATTTATATTAATCTCATATCTGTGTTTTTTTGGTTTGGTTTTATTTGTTGAAACACACACACATACATTTATACCTATTTTGTTTCGATAGCTAGTTCAGCTAAACTGGCGATAAACTGCGATAAAAGTCAGAGAAGATACCAATTTTACGTGCTTCGCAAGCAGATTCATATTGAATTTGCTTGATTCACTCTCATAACTTTTTATTGCGAAGCAAGTTGCTTCGCTCATGATTGGGGTGTGAAGCATGAATAGAGAGCGAAGAAAGTATAGTGGAAACATACTATAATGGCTATGAGCGTTATGGCGAGTCCACCTATAATCAAATATAGTGTTGCCCATAAGTTTGATTAGAACAGCTGTTTTCTATGATTATGGTTATGGCACGTCTGATTTATCCTTTAGACAAAGAAGAGTACTATTGTGAATTTAACTCAGCTGTGAGTAGTTCACAATAGCAAATTTATGGCACGTAAAATTAGGGAGAAAACTACGGTGAACGATATCTTTACAAACAATTAAAATTTTACGAAAATTTTTGTGATATCAAATGCAGTAATTTGCACCCACTATAGTGAACTGTTCATCTGTGAGTGAAATTCTCAATAGCACTCTTCTTTGTCGGGAAGAAATTGCGGCTTTCGATAAAGAATGAAATTTAGAAATATTTTCCCATTCAGTTGATATGCAGATATACAATATAATCACCATTATTCTGGCTGGCTTCGGCCACCATCGTTGCCAGTTTAAGAGATTTTCCCCAAAATTGGGAATTTCGCTATTGGGATAAAAATTTCGTGTTGGGGATCTGGGGATTTGTTGGGGATGATAACCAAATTTTAGGTGATTTTTTGGGGATTCTTTTTTATAAGTGATGGTAACAAGAATGATTTTTGAATTTATAGCCGAATGCTATTATAAGGACATCGAGCGCAAAATAAAATGCTACGAGTATACCAGAGTTCATGTAGTTTGAAAAAGAAAGACGTTCACTTAGCAAAATATAATATAGAAAAACATCAGAAAAACATCATCAATTGATTGAAAAATATGCAATATTTTTTATATGGAAATTTCTATGAAAACAAACAAAATCTTAAGGATTGTTATTTTTAAATTATACTTTTAGAGAAGCTGATTACGATATTGCTTACAAATTTGTTTTATATAAATAATTCATTATAAAATTAAAATCAAAATTTTAAAGCACTTACATTCGATCCCTCATAGCAAACATATGTATGTATGTATGTATATATGTATGTATGTACATTCCCTGTTGGAGAATATGTGGTTGACTACAAATATAATCAACTTATAATAGTTAGCTTTTCTTAGACGAACCTAAAAGCTAACTACAATGTCATCCAGAAATTACCCAAAATCAATTCTTGAGTTGAGTACTTAATTGGATTTAGTGAGAGCCAAAAAATTTACTCTTAGCTTAGTCGAAACTCATTTCAATTTTATATTAACATTTTGCTGTTATTATTTTAAATTATACCTTAGCTGGGTAGTAGCGCGTTGAGTACACAACGTGTGATGATACATGTTCGAAACCCAGAAAATTGTTTAAAATTACTGACTACCAGGTCATTTAAAAGAAAAATCAACTTTAAGCTAGTTGAAAAGTAATGCAGAGTGAGACAATTGACTACCGCCTAGGACATTGCAATTTTAAAATAGTTAGTTCTTTCAATTGGAAAGTAATCCTAGTGTCAGTCAGCACTAGTTGCGAAATAGTTAGCTTAAAGTTGGTTAAAAATTAACTTAGTTTCCGACAGGGTTGTGCATTAACAAAAATTTTGACCCAACAAGTAAAACATATCCATACATATATATATTTATGTACATGCATGCATACATGTATATATACTTACATATGTCTGAAAGTGAAGTATGTATAAGAAACCCATTTCAAATTGGCATCAAATGGGGAAAAACACCCACAGCCACCAGTGGAAACCATCAAAAAATACGATTAGTAGAAAAACAAGACTATACAAGAAATATCAAAGAAAACAAAAAATAAAAATCGTAAAAATAACTAACAAAAAAAGAAAAAAACTTATAGCTGCTACTTTTGCTGCCACAAACGTAAGAAAACAAATCAAAGAGAAATTGTAAACGACAAGTTAATCTTACTTCGAGCATGGCCGGAAGCGATTTTATGACCCAATGGACAAGGTTGGCGAAAATAAAAAAAATAAAAAAATTTTGGAAGCACACTGATGACAAGCAGATGTACTATGCGTGATGTGTATATGCGTGTGTGTGTGCGTGTGTGTTAAATCAAAGAAAAGCTGGAAAGACAGACACTTAGACATGATAAAACAGGAAACAAAGAAGAAAAAAATGCGTGCACAATCACATACAGAAAAACATTTAAAAAAATCTACTCAAAAATTCGTACAGAAGTGTGTAAATGTTAATTTATGTATGGTCTATATGTATTAGACCTCTGCAAAAGACCACTTAAAAGAACTTTTAAGACATGAAGGACATATTTTCCAATTATGCTCTTGGTACTTTATCAGCTGTAATATTAATTCCATGCCTTCGTATGTTTCTTTGAGGTTTGTGGCATATGCGATCGGGACAGATGGATGTTTGTTACCTATATAGGCTGTTGACCGATGCATCGATGAAAAGCCGCCACTCCTCTGAAATATGAGGGTAACCAATTTTTGCAAACATCGAATCAATATCATAACAATAAGCCAGTTTTTTTTCCCGATCCTCGTGCAATTTAAAAAATTCGTGTTATGGAATAGTGCTACCTCGATCACGAGCGGCTGTTATTTTAAAATCAGCCGCCACTATATTCCACTTCTTAAAGCGTAATGCAAAGAGTTCCGCTGTTCTCCTCGACAAATTTCCGTCTCGTACAAGGTCATTGAAGTCGGCTTGTGTTATTAAAGGCGGCACTGCAGTCCCAAGTTCACTGGATGTTGGTACATATTCCGATACTTCTGAACTCTCGCATCTCGCATTCGATGCAAGAAATGTTGATAGCATTGTTGGAACTACTGTTGATTTTCCATCGCTTATTTCGGGAACATCATCAAAAATCTCCACTGAAGCCGCTATACGTTCTTCTGTTGAGTACAGAACCGCTGGAATAACCGATTCCACATTAGCGTAGCGAACTTTGTTGCGGCAAAAGTATTGGTACCCTTTAGTTTGAGGAAAAGTTACGCAAAAGTAGCACAATTCATTGCAGTGCTCCGTACGTGGTAGCCAAATTGTTGGTACAGCGTACTTTATTGTTGACCTTCCATCAGTAAACTTGCATAAATTTATATAGCAATAGTCGCACACGACTTCCGGAGTGTACCACAAGTAAGGAACATAAGCAGTCTTGAATATTTTCTGAAACGAATTAACCACTGTTTTCGTAATATTTCTCAAATTTTTACTTGGTGCGAATAAGCCACAAACGTAACAAAAGTTATTTCGAGTCGGGCACTGCATTGATAAACTGCAAATACATGTAGTAGGATGGGTCGAAAAACAAATCTTTTTTTTTCAGAACGCTTTAGTAGTTTAAAAATTTGGAGTCCCTTTAAGTTATGCTGAAAAAAGAGAAAAAAAAAAATTTCAAAAAAATCTGATAAAAATCAATTTTTTTTTTAAATTTGACATGATACAGACATTTCCACGAGTCTGCCTGCAAAAACTCAGCTCGATTGGATCACGGAAAAAGGGTTAAAAAACTTATCCAAAGTTTTTCAGACAGACGGACACTACGAGCTTTATATTTTATACAAAAAAAAAATTCTGACGTGTACATGAAAATCGCCGATACACGTGTATTTTTATTTTTTCTCCCCTTTCCGAAAAAGTATATTTGGTTCATAGGACAGAAAAAAAGTTCGTTTTTGTAACGCGATGTTATTTCTTGAATAGAAACTATTTCTGAAAAAAAAAGAAAATATTTCTATATTAGACTTAAAAATATATAACAACCATTTATGCTACATATATTTAGGTCAGTGAGTTCTATAGTTGCACTTTCTTTTTTAAAACGGACTCAGCAATGAAAAAGAGCACTTTTTGTGCGAAAGTTTTTCTTATCTCTTTTCTTACTACTGAGCCTCTGGTATTCATTATGTTTTTCACTATGAAATTTCCTTAGGTGTACAATAAAATTTGAATTTCATTTAGAGCTAGCACATAATGATTTCGCGCAAGTTTTGCAAAAACCCAATATCTTATTATTTTTATTGAGCTAAATATTTTGTTATATGAAAATAACGTTAAAAGTAGACAAAACACGGATAATTGAGGGAATAGATAATTGAGGCAATAGGTGGATTCCTCTAGAGGTCTTCGCAGGAAAAATCTTCATTACTAGAAATCATTTTCAATCATTTTCTCTAACAAAAAAAATTTTTTTTATTTGTATACGTTTTTAAAATGTATAACTATTTGAAACTATTTTGTATGATTTTTAAATAATCAAAAAAGTTTTTGTTGAATAATATAAACTAGATATACCAAACGGACGACACACTCGTCCGTATTCTAAAATCAAAATGTAAATAATTTAAGATTCAAAGAAAATGTACCTATCTAAACGTCATAAAAAATTCATAAAAACACAGCCACACACAAACTTACATACATATGCAAGCATAATTAAATAATACATGAAATTAAAAAAACATAAACAAAATCCCTTCAACCAAGCTAATTCACTTTATTTAATTCTCTTCCTTTAAGTATTATGGCCAGGGATGATAAATGAGAAAACTAATTTCGTACTAATTAGCTTTTAAAATTGTACTTTTTCGACCCCAATAGTACTAAATTCGGTTTTTTGTCTTAACTGTATTTTATTATATATTTAAAACACATCGCTCATTTACACAAATAACGTCATAACTAAAAAACACTAGTATGCCAGAACACAAGTTTAGAGTTTTTAATTTACACACAACTTAATGAAAAAAGAAAATTTTGTTTTTGTTAAAAAAAAAAATAGAACTATATGATTAAAATTTATTAGAATTGGAGATACTAGTCTTCTTTCCCATGATTTTTCTTTCGACATAGTGGAAGAGGCAGTAAAAACTTATCGTTGGTCTCAAGAAGAAAGGTCCTAACTCAAATAATTGTTATTTTACAGAAGGTAAAAACACAGCAGAAACTGTAATATTCTTTCTGGGGTCTACTCTGTAATTCGAATCGAAAGGAATTGCTTTCGAATTTACATGTTATAAGCATTCAAACTGGAAAGCAATTTCTTTCGTTTCGAATTACACAGTAGACCCCCTGTAATATTTTTTTAAAAATGATTGTAAAAGTTTTATTTTTTATACCATTGCAATAAATTTTTGTGACGAGGTGTATTTTGTTTGTATTAGACTTTCGACTCTTCGTTTTAATTATGAAAATTTCTTTCAACATTCGCTGGTGAGTTTGGAATTGACAAATTCTATTGATAACTTTTGAAACCTACGGAAAAATTACTTCATCCAATTAATTTTTCAAAGCTCGAAATTCGTTATTTATAGCATCATAATTTCCATTTTCTTTTGGGAATATTTTTTAATAAGAAAACTAATACAACAGATAAAATAAATGAAGCCGTCGCCACAGAATACACAGAAGTGAAGAAAGTGACAGGTAAAAAAAGCTCCAATCAGGTTTTCGTTAAAATTCTTGGAAAAAAGAGAAAAGCATACTGTATTTGATACTGTAGTGTATTACTACTTACCAATTAACACAGCTAACAAAAATTTATTGCACTAGAAAGGCGTAGCAAAACAAAAACGACGACAAAATTTGAGGGAAAACGAGACAAACAGAAAAATACCCGTATCTTCCGTCTCATGACACTTCTGTATGTTTTGTGGCGTTGCTATAGCGCGCTATCATATTGCAAACGAAACACCGGTGAAGTTAAATGTAATTCTTTATAATAAAACAAACAAGTGTAATGCATATCTAACAAGGTAGTCGCTCTCAACAACAAATCAAATTCGCCACTTTTCTGTCAAACTCGATATACTTTAAATTATCGCTATTTATTTTTTGTATAAAAAAAAGTATTAGGTTTTCGCAAAGTTTTCAAATAGTACCAAATGAGTCTCGGGGGTACCAACATACTTTTAAGGTTTAAATTGTACCAAAAAAAAGTACAATTGTACCAACTTTATCATCCCTGATTATGGCTTTCATACAATAAATAAGAGAAAAAAAATTGTTAGATCAAGAGAAATACTACAAACACACACACACACACACTCATGTTTTGTTTCTTTTTTACTTGTAAGCTAATAAATGCGTGTGTAATATGTGTGCATGTAGTAGTAGCAACTTTAAACGCTTATAGCTCCCAAAATACTAAACCGATTTCAATAAAATATAGATTCTGTACATCTGTATAAAAAAAACCATATAAATCTTTTTAAAATCGGTGCAGTGGTACCAGCCTAAAAGGGATTACAAAAAACATGTTTGCCTATTAATTATATAAATAGATATACAAATGAAATAAAATAAAATTTCATTCAAACTATAGAAATATAATTTAAAAGCATTTGAGTCGCTGAATTCAAATAAATCCTTAATTTGTTATATTTTTATTTGAATTTCTGAAGGCGTGATTTGTTTTAAATTTTCTGACAAAAAAATAAATTTACATTTGAAAAATTTCATTTCAAATCAATAACAAATTTTAATTCATTTCATGAGAAATGTCAACGATTTCAATGAAATTCTATTTCTTAAACAGAAATAAAATTTAAGTTAAATAATAATTTTATGAAAAAATTCGAATAAAAAAAATCATATTGAACAGCTACACATGTTTCTTAGGAACCTCCGACATGAAAGGCTTGCACACTATGCACTCTCAACCACAGGGGCACTCATATCTCAAAAGTATAAAAACTAATTAAGCTTATGTTAACTTCTAACTATAGTTACGGGACTGGTTCCAGAGTGGCTTGGTGGTATCATTGGAGGGAATAATTAATATAATATATATACTATTTGATAGGTCCTACATCCAACCGCATCGAACTTGATCACTGTCGTTTACTATAATACTAGACGGATTCCCAATTAAATTGACAAAAGATCAAGACTATACATCACGGCAATGGTGAATATGTACACTCAGAGAAAAAATGACACCATACGTGCTCAAAATGACCACATTCGGTGTCAAAAGTGTATCAACAACGTTTGTGGTCAAGTTGTACACGCCGTTGTCAATCTGACAACGAAATATTGGCAACACAATCGTTTTCAAATCGAGCACAAATGTGGTCAAATTGACACCATACCGTTGTCAATATGGCATCATGCTGTTGTCAATTTGACACCGTTCGTTGCCTATTTGGAAGTAAATTTCCGTTCCTTTCCCAATCTATTCACATAAAAATAGATACTAAAATCCATGGTTTCTTTTTTAAAACTTTTGTTTTATTAAATAATTAAAATTTAATTATATACAGACATACAACAATTTAAATTAACTTAACTCTAAAATAAATTTTTCCATTAATCATTGGATATATTGGTAGAGTTACAAATTCAATAACTAGTATTAAAAAAGTTTTGTCCTGTTTTAGTGAACCTCAGTTTTTTTTTCACGCAAAGAGCTTTTCTCTGAATTCCACACGTAGCCCTAATGGTGGAACTTCTTGCTTCAAATCTTCCTTTTTTAATATGGCAAGCTCCGAAATGTTGTGTTATGCCTAAAATTAAAAATAGGCATAAATAATTATTTTTGCAAATAAAAAGTTTGATTTACTTACCTTTTAAATATTCAAGAACGGATTCCATATTTATGTTTTTAAGAATTCCTCAAGTTTATTATCCTCAGTGTCTTCAGCATCGGAGATGGGAGTGCACGTGTCACTGACCACCATGAACTCACCATTAACTTTTAAAAGCTCCAGCAAATTATTTTCTCGCATATTATTATTAATTTCTTTACTAGTTTTCCAAAACATGCTTCCTTTCACCTTCGGTAACAAACAAATAATAAGAAAAACATAGCCGACAACAAACGAGTAAGAATTGACAACAAAGCGTTGTCAATTTGCACACATTTGTTTACAAATTCACACCCGCGTTGTCAAAACTTAAAATTTGACAACAATGTGTTGTCAAATTGAACACGATCGGTAACTAGTTGAAAACGTGCGTTGTCAAATACCAATATTTGACAACATACTGTTGTCAATTTGTACACGTTCGTTAACGAATTGAAAACCAGTGTGGTTAAAGAAAATCGACAACGTAGGGTGCAAAATTGACCACAAACGTTGTTGGTTTTGCAACGTCATTTTTCCGTCAGGGTAACCACTTACATGATATTTCTTTTCTTACCCATAACTACTCCCTACTTTTGGTAACACCCCCATTTTCTCAAGTCATAGGACGAGTACGTCTGGATCAATTGTCACCAAATTTTCTGCAGAGTATGTAAAAGAATAAACAACATCCATATATGTATGTATGTAGGTATAAATAAAATTCTTTCAAAAAGCTTATACAATCAACTTTTTAGGAAAAATATTTTTAAGAAAAAAACTGGGCGGTAGGACGTTTTTGAATTAAATGAGCGATACGTACGTTTTTACATCAAATACCAGTTTTGTCGCTAGTAAGTATAAAAACATCCTGAGTATTTATTCGGTGCACATGAGTATTTCATTGCATCAGTGCTGTCAGATAAGTCTCCAAAGTAGTGCAGTATTTTTTTTTTGCAACACTATCTTTGGAACACTATCTATTTCCTTTTTTTATTTATTTAAAAAGTTAGACACATCCAATACATAAAATGAAAATTAATAAGTACAAGTTAACCTTGAAACGCATTTCAAGTTTTGACGGATTCTTATCGTTACATTATGATCTTTGGGTTCTTCAAGGACTTACAGTAGAATTTTGTGGCGAATATTTTTTAAGAACATTTCAAGCTGTTATATCTCTATTTGAGGCTATTTTTTTGTTCCTTTGCGCAAGCACACTCAACTCATTGATTGGTATTCAGGGTTGTCATATTTTTGCCGACCCACATATTTCGCCAAATTGATTTAAAAAGCGCCAAACTCAATTTTATGTAGTTTTTCTTAATGTATATATGACACTCGTAATAAATTTGTTTTTATATAAAACTGTTTTTTAACCCCCGACTAAAAAAAAGGGGTGTTATAAGTTTGTAGTGTGTGTCAGTGTATCTGTGTGTCTGTACAAGTAAACGTACAGACCGAATGGCTGGACCGATTTTGATTTAGTTTTATTCTGTTTGAAAGGTGACTTGATCAAGAAGGTTCTTAGCTATGTTTCAACAAAATCGGCCCGGCAGCTTAGAAGATATCACATCTTTTCTAGAAATATTCGGGAGTTTTTAAAATTTTTAATTTTTGTTATTAATATAAATTTTTATAAAATAATAGTAAAAAAATTTAGCAAAAAATTGCTAAAATTATAAATTAAATCTCTAAAAATTATTTCTTGTAAATTCTTCGTATCGAAATTCAAAACATTTTAATAACGATAATTTATACATATAAGAAAAATCATCAAAATCGCATTATTTTAATTTCTAGTTTATTTTTTGAAAATACTCTCAAATACTCAATTACACTTATCCCTCGATTTACACGATAATTTTTTTACACGATTATATCGGTTTTCGATTACACGATTATTTTGGTTTTTTACACGATTTTTTATGTGTTTCGAGTAAACGCTTCTGATATTTTTAATTTTGTTTTTATGAATAGCATATATATTTTGTTTAATGAATAAGGGTTTATTTTTATGTGTTTTGAGTAAACGTTTCTGATATTTTAAAAACTATGTTGAACTATACATATATAATTTCTTAATAAAATAAATTTTTTTAAGCTATTCTGTCTTTATTTTCGATTTACACGATTTTTCATACAAAAATTTAAAATTTCGATTTACACGACTTTCTCAAGAACGTATCTATCGTGTAAATCGAGGTATAGGTGTACATAAAATTCCTGCCTCAGGCCATAAGAAAAAAAACCTGTTCACCTGTTTCTTATGTAGATATCGAATTTAACATCTCTGCTTATAGAAGTTAATGGATGCACACACATACATATGTATATGTAAATTTCTTTTGAATAATTGTTTTTTTTTTTTATGTATTAGTTAAACACATACACTAGCGAGAACATGAGTGCATGTGAGTGTATTTTAGGATATAAAGTAGGTTTTAACAAGACTTAATTTAGAGGCCTGTAAACTTCCACTAAGTATAAAGTTAAATAAAACAACGCAAGGAAGTTAAGGGCTCAGCAGCTGGTTCACTGATTTGGCTGAACGTTAGCACAAAATACAAAGTTAAATAAAACAATTTCTTCTACTTTTAAGTTACGGGTAAAATCATTGAAATTAAATCACTACAAACAGACGAGAAAACATCTAAATACTTACAACTTCCATAACTAATCTAACATTTCAGCTTACTACAACACACTTACATGTTCATTGTTTTTCGTTTGAGTCTCAAGGGAATAAGGGAAATATAGCTGCTTTGTAAGTTATGTTTAAGCGGGGCGATGGTGAAAATATTGTAGTTTAGGTAGGTAGAGTGGAGCGTCTTCTATTTATTCAAAGGTGTGTGTAGGAAATATTTAATAGATTTAAGTGGTAATTAAAGCTAATAACTTGAAATGGAGATGTAAATGTTGAGGATGTTATAAATTAGAAAAAAGAAAAAAAGGTTGTAAGTGCTCGAAAATTAAATTTGCTAACAATGCTACAACTTAAATCTTTTTTGGAAATATGCACTAAAAAATATAAAATGAGATTAAACTAAATATGTAACTCATTATTATATGTTTTAGGTACGACGTTGCTTGGACAAGAGATCGATTTTCTAGCTATATAATAATATAAATGAAAAATAAATCGTTAAAATTCAAAAAAAAAAAAAAATCATTAAAGGAAAAAATTCACCAAAAAAATTAATGAAATCGCCAAAACGGAATAAAACCGCCATAACGAAAAAAATCAGTTTAACTTAAAAACAACCGAAAAAACTCATAAAAAATCGAAAAAATCGTCAAATTGAAAAAACGTCCTAAACAAACAAAAAATCGCTAAAACTAATAAAAAACGTCTAGATCTCAAAAAAAAATCGGCAAAACAAAGAAAAGCGCTAAAACTAAAAAAACGCCAAAACAAAAATTTTTTTAAAAGGTCTATTTCAGGTAAGATTTTCAATTATACAACATAAAGTTTGTATAAAAAAAATCAAAACTAAAGGGTAATCTAGCAGTTAATAGAATTTAGACTTTGTAAGAAGCAAACTCTTCAAATTTTCAAAAACGCTAAAACTAAAAAATCCCAAAATTAAAAAAAATCGAACAACGAAAAATCGCCTAATAAAAAAACGCTTGAATTAAAAATATCACCAAAAACAAAATAAGTTGCTAATATGCAAAAAGAAAATTACTAAAATAAAAAGTTCACCAAAAAAACTAACAAAATCGTTAAAACGAAAAAAATATCGCCAAAACTAAAAAAAATCACTTTAACTAGAAAACAACTGAAAAAACTCATAAATAAGCGAAAAAGCAGTCAAATTTAAAAAAGTTTATAAACAAACAAAAAATCGCTAAAACTAATAAAAGAAAAACGTCTAGATTCAAAAAAAAATCGGCAAAACGAAGAAAAGCGCTAAATTAAAAAAAAACGTCAAAACAAAAAAAAATTTTTTTTAAATGTCTATTTCAGGTAAGATACTCAATTATACAGGATAATATATAATTATATACATATCGCTCATTTACTCAAATAACGTCATAACTCAAAAAATTAATTATTATTTATTATTAAAATTAATTATTAAGTTAATGATGCAGAATTAATTAATCCTCATATCGTTTTTCATATTCTGTTAAAATTTCTTGTTTACTCTTGAAAGCAAAATATTTTTTTTACATCAAGTTGTGTGTAAATTAAAATCTTTAAATTAGTTTTTTGAGTTATGACGTTGTTTGAGTAATTGAGTGATATGTAGTGTCCATATGGAACCCTGCGAGTCAAAATTAAAAATTTCATCAAAAATTAAAAATTGTTTTTTTCATTTTGCATTTTGTTTGTTTACATTTCCAAACATATGGTAACGTTTTAATGAATTTTACTGGCAAAAAGTTTTGCAAGTAAGAAATTGAATTTACTCAGTAAATTTTCTCTCTCAATTCGCCATCGCATTTACTGGATTATAAGTACGAAAAAAATAATACAAAATTATAAATACTTTCGAGTACTTGAACGCAGCTATTGTCGTATAACACAGGTGCTTTGTGCAGTGCGATTACATCACTCCATATCTTAAGTAAATGGATGCACTGACCCTAGTGACTGATGCTTACGAAAATATTGTACACATTTTTAGCCTCCAGTCTCCAAGACTTTTCACTAGATTTTTTGTTATTCACCCCTATTCTGCGTTTCGATTACGTTCCCGCATTCAGTTACGCACGGATCGAAAAGAGGTATTCTGCCAAAAAAAAACTGAATCGAAAGAAAAAGAAGAAGAGAAGAGTATGTTTAAACCTGCAGCTTTGCTATGAAACGGGTGAAATAGGAACAGAAAAATTAAGCAATTTTGCAAAATTTTTAGCAAAAATTGAAATTTAGTGCAAAAAAACAGTGATTTAACATTAAAACAAATAATAATTAAATATTGTGAAAATTTTTATTAAATAAATTCTTGCAAATTTAAGTACAGAGTTAAAAAAAAAAACTAGATAAGCAAGAGGTATTTGTGGCCAGACTTATCCAGTGTGAAGATTACTGTCGCGCCGGAGGTGATATTTTAATTTTTTACACATAATTGTAACACAAAAATAAAGTATATTTGTTTCAATTTAATTAAATCCGTAGACACTCGTTTTCCGTTGCCATTTAATAGGTATGTCAACTTTTTATATTCTTCTACCTGTAATAAATTAAATAAAAATCGCATTTCAGTACAGAAAAACAAAACAAACTGTGTAGTTCATTAATTAAACCTTCTTTTGCATTTAATAATTACTTGCATTATTTTTTGAATTACATAATCACTTTTTGAAGCAAAATAAACAAAAATTGAAAACGCTCCGCCACTAAAATAACAACTTACAAAAGCGTAGCTACAATCGAAATGCAGAATACATAGAATCGAAAGAGAAATCGAAGAACGGAACGCAGAATACCAAAGTTGCCAAACGGAAAAACTTTCGATTCGAATCGAAACGCAGAATAGGGGTGATTATAAGGTTTTTAGTACAAACATTTTAAGGAAATACAATAAAACACTACTTCCTAACTATTCGTTCATATGAGTACATTTGCCTACTTTATCGATCCTAAATGTCTACCAATCTTAACATTAGCATTTTTCTTTTGTTAACAAAAAACTTGCTGACATTAAAAGCTTTTTTTATTTACTTCCTTGTCTAGCGTCCTGTTGTCGGCGCTGTTTTGTAGAAAAAAAGTCACACGAGGCAGTTAAATCTCTACGTTTCCTAGTTCTTTTATTTCGTTTTTATCTGTTACATATTACTTAACAGATTTCTTTGTTTCATATCATTTCATTTTATTTTCAGCATAAAACAATAAAAATGGAATAAATGTAAAAATCTTAAAGTAATGCCTTTTTTATTATTTTTCTTATGCTTCATTGGTCTTTGGCTTGGTTCTTTTTCAATTTCATTTCATTTGATTCACATTGTTTTTGGATTTATGCTCAACTCCTTGGTTGTGCAATCTTTTGCTACACATGGAAATTTGCAACGTGTGGGAGAAAAGGTCGGAGATTTTACGAGTAGAACAGCCACACAGCCCAGTCATCAGCAGCTACAGATACGGTCACACTTGTCAAACATTTGCCCGAAAAAGCGTAACCAACAAACACCCAGCAAAAAATTTCAAAAAAGGTAATCGAGTCTAGAATTAAGCATTTTTGGTGGAAGCTGTTCCTTACTGGATTACCAACTTAATGATTTTAACAAGGCGTGAGACTAAAATAATCGATTCTTGAGAAGTAGTTATGTTGTTTATTGTAGGAATTAATTATATTTTCCGTTGTGGGAAATATTATTTTTTTCTTGATTGAACTACTTTTTTTAAATATGCCGTTGTTTGAGTAAATGGAAGGTCTTGGTTAAGAACTCAGTTTGATTAAATATATAATAACTTTTAAGAAAAATTTAAAAAAACCTATTGTTTTACTACGAAATACATCATTTTGTAACATTTCTTTTATAAACTCAATTGAAGTCGGTTATATTTTATTCGTATCAGTGCCTCTATTGTTACTTATAAATACTATATTTAGAAAAATTTAAATTGCTTTCATTGATGAACTTTTATTTAGAACTACTTATGTTTAAATAATTATTTTCCAAAATGTAAGTTCTTATTGATGTGTAAACATCTATACGCTAGGGGTAAAAATCTTTTGACTTTGATTTCTTTGCTGAGATTTCTTTGCTTAGATTTCTTTGCTTTTGCTTTTGCTTTGCATTGTCAAATCGGTGTGAGCTATGTATGAGTGTATTAGTGTTTGAAAGAAGCAATACCAAGCAGAGAAACAAGTCGACCGGCTCGAAGCCGACGGTGCGCCGCCGCCGGTTATTTTTCTGTATATTTCCGTACACCAAAGGTGAAAATGAACCGTACGAGCTACGGACTTGAAATTTGGACACAATGTGTAGACATTTGGCCACTACAACAACAAATACATGAGAATTAAAAATTAAAGGGTGTTCCAAAACGAGCAACGAAAAATGTTAAGATCCCATGTAATATACATACAATTGTATGTACATATATACACTTGAAATTTTAAAAGAAGTGTATTTTTATACAGACTACAACAATTAACACTAAATTTAAAAAATTTAAATTAAAAGGTGTTCCATCAGTTAATGCAATTTTGACTTTGTAATTTTGACAACTTGCTGTATCTTGGAAACCGTAAGAGCAAAACTCTTGAAATTTTCAAAAACGGTAAAACTAAAAAATCAAAAAAAAATATAAAATCGCCAAATATAAAAAATCGCCAAAAACAAAAAAAAAATTGCCAAAACGAAAAAAGCACCAAATTAAAAAAAATCTCTAGGACTAAAATAAATCGCGAAAAACCGGAAAAATCGCCAAAATGAAAAAAAATCTTTAAACAAAAAAATTGCCAATATGAAAAAATCGCCTAAATAAAAAAAACCCAAAAAGAGAAAAAAATCGCCAAAATGAAAAAAACCCCAAAAAATAGAAAAAAAATCGCCAAAAAGGAAAAAATCGCCAAAATTTAAAAAACTCAAAAAGAGAAAAAAAAACTCCAAAACGAGAAAAAAGCGATAAAACTGAAAAAAAATCGTTTAAACTGAAAAAACTTAAAAAAGGAAGAAAGCTAAATAAAAAAAATGATCAAAACCGAATGTGCGCGAGTCAAAGTCGCACTTTACTGAATTTATTTTAATTGCAATGCGTACACAACAACAAGAACAGCAACGACTAATCGATGAACAACAGGAATTAAAAATTAAAAAGTAAAAGTAAAAGTAAAGACATTTACCATAGATGAGCACTGCAGTACCACTAAAGTTTCAGTAAAAATAATAAAAAAAATTTAATAAGTAAATTTTTACTGATTACTAAAATTTGTTTCTACAATTTTTATAAATTGCCTAAATGATTTGTTATATGATGAGGTGCATTGAATTTTCAGTAATCAGTAATGCTCGTATTCATAATGAAATTCTACCAAGTGGCTAAATGTTTTTCATACAAAAGTTTCAAAATTTTAATGAAAAAACTTTGCCACTTGCTACAATTTTATTATGATTACGGCCCTACGATGTTACTGGTAATGCAAATTAAATTTCATTAGCAGTAAAAATTTACTGAAATTTTTTAGTAATCAGTAAATTTACTGCTTACTGCAATTTTGCATATACAGCAGTGTGCCCATTTACTAACCAAATAAGTTTAATAAAACAAACAAAAACCAAAAAATTCATATGTATTTACAATATTGAAAATTTTGATACTTTTAATTAATTAATTTAAAAAAAGATACTAGAAGCATAAGTACTTCCAACCAAAAAAAAAAAAATTTCATTACTAGATGTTTACACATCTCCTCTGTAATCGGACTCACATTGCTTTTTTTTAGTTTAAAATAAATAAGTAGGCAACTTAGAAATATTTATAATTTATTTAAAATAACTACTTATTTTGGCAATATTTTCACGTCTTCTTTTAAACCCCAAAGAATATGTTCAACTTCTGCTTCCTATTTTTAAAAATTTGCGTAATGTGTTTTGTAAGCGAGTACTTCAACTTGGCAATCTAAAAAGTAAGTCATTATATTTCAAGTAGTTCAGATGGTAATGTCTAATTTTTTGCTGGGCACTAATGGAAAAAGTTTTGATCCAGTCACTTGTTTATCAAATTAAACAGTTTCGAATAGAATTAATAGACAATGTCATAGAATCCAATATTATTGAATACTATTTAACTTGACAAATTTTTGCTTGAACTGAAAGAGTTTTTATTAGCATTTAGTGGTTACGCTTTTTTGGGCAAAAATTTGCCAAGTGTGACCGTAGCTTAAGAAACATTCATTATATGATTGGATAAGTAAATGAATTGGATTGGATTGGATGGTTGTAGATGAATGGATGGATGGTTGGAGAGACGCATGAATCTAGAATTGGATAGATAGATAGATAAATGAATGGATGGATGGATGGATGGTTAGATGAATATATTTATGGTTGACTAAATACGAAACACCATACAATATGACAATAAAAATATTTAAATGCTATACCAATTATTTGCTCAATAGGTTTTATTTTAAACATCTTGTGCTAAACTGTATTTATCACAAAGTCTCGTCGTAAGCCAATTGGAATGCAATATAGATATTTATGCACGTATTTTTATTATTATTGTTATTAGAAATATTTAGTGCCATTCCGATATAAGTCTGTTGAGCTGCTTAATGGGAAGCTCAATAAATCTGAAATTTATATAATAGAGGAATGTCTGTTATCCCTATTATTACTACTTCTGCAGGTGCAAAAACTGTGCAGTCCAATGTCATAACACATATCACAGATTGGAAACCACATGATATCGGCTAACAAAAATAAGCTCTGAACAACTAGACAAAGGTCATGATTATGGTACATCAGAGTATGCACAAACTCCTGTTAAACTAGTTTTTTGTTAGAGCTTTAATGTTTGAAGAAAAAGGAAAATTAAATTTTGGTTTATTTTCCCTTTTTTAGGGTTCCGTACACCAAAGGTGAAAAGGAACCCTATTGTTTTCGCTACGCTGTCTGTCTGTCCGTCACACGCTATTTTTTCAGGAACCGTAAGAGCTACGGAACTGAAATTTGGACAGAGTATGTAGAACCTTGGCTGCTACAACAACAAATACATGAGAATTAAAAATTAAAGGGTGTTCCAAAACGAGCAACGAAAAATGTTAAAATCACATGTAATATACATACAATTGTATAGGGTGTTTTTTTTTCAGAGGTATAGAACTTCGAATTGAAACAAAACACAAGAAAATCGTTTTAATGTCCATCAATTTGGCTTTATTGGAAGGATAATTTTATGCCATTAATGTTTAAATATGATTTCGGGCATGTGGCCGCCGCTGGCTGGCTCGAATAAAGCCAATTCTACAGGTCCAATTTTCAACCACTTTTTCGAGCATATGGGGCCGTATGTTGGCAATAACGCCACGAATGTTGGCTTCCAAGTCCCCTAACGTTTCTGGTTTATTGGCGTAGACGAGCGACTTCACATATCCCCAAAGAAAATAATCCAATGGTGTCAAATCACACGATCTTGGTGGCCAATTGACAGGTCCATTCCGCGAAATTATGCGCTCATCGAATGTTTCCTTCAATAAATCGATTGTGACGTGCGCTGTGTGGCATGTAGCGCCGTCTTGTTGGAACCACAACTCATCCACATTCATGCCATCCAATTCGGGAACAAAATAGTCGGTTAGTCGGCTCCAATTGCTGTGCACGGTGGCGAATCGATTCATTCGGGTCCTCTTCAACACTTTGCTCTACAGCGGCAATTGTTTCTTCGGTGCGCACTGTTCGACGTCTCTGCGGATGCGTATTATCACATAGAGTAAACGTAGTGCGAAAACGATCCATGGTTAACCGAATTAATTGCTCTGATGGACGATTATGTCGACCATAAAATGGACGGAGCTTGCGGTAAACTTCGCGAACTGAACCATTATTTTCGAAATAAATTTGCACGATTTGCAAGCGTTGTTCTTTTGTCAACCTGTTTATGATGAAATGGCAAACCAAACTAAATATTAATCACTTGACAGCTGACAAAATGGCCGCCAGTTAAAAAAGTGATGCAAATTTAAAGTTCTATACCTCAATAAAAAACACCCTTTATATTGAAACTTGAAATTTGTAAAATTAGTGTATTTTTATACAGACTACAACAATTAACACTACAATTGAAAAAAATTAAATTAAAGGGTGGTCCAAAAGTTAATGCAATTTTGACTATGTAATTTTGACAATTTGCTATATCTTGGAAACCGTAAGAGGCAAACACTTGAAATTTTCAAAAACGGTAAAACTAGAAAACCGAAAATTATAAAATCGCTAAAGCCAAAAATTAAAAAAAATCGCCAAAACGAAAAAAATCGCCAAAATTAAAAAAAAAATTTCTAACACTAAAATAAATCGCCAAATTCGAAAAAATCGCCAAAATGAAAAAAAACGCCAAAAATCGAAAAAAAAATCGCCAAAACGCCAAAATGTCGCTAAAACTAAAAAAAAATTTAAATAAAGAAAATCGCAAAAATGAAAAAAATCGCCAAAAATAAAAAAATCGCCAAAATGAAAAAACGCCAAAAAACCGAAAAAATCGCCAAAACAAGAAAATAAAGTGTTAAAACTAAAAAAAGGGCAAAAAATTAAAAAAAATTGCCAAAACCGAAAAAACGCAAAAATGCCAAAACAAAAAAACCGAAAAGACCCCCCAAAAACGAAAAAAATGCCAAAACTATATATTATATAGGATGAAGTTTGTATTAAATTACATATCTAGTGTTCGTACGGAACCCTTCGTGCGCGAGCCAGAGTCGCACTTTACTGCATTTATTTTTAATTGTTACGTAAAAATTAGTTGGCCCTTTTAAAAAAGTACATTTTAAGAAAGTTCTTTTAAAAAAAGTACCTTTTAAGAAAGCTCTCTTTCAAAAAATTACCTTTTAAGAAAGTTTCTTTCAAAAAATTACCTCTTAAGAAAGTTTCTTTTAAAAGAGTACCTTTGAAGAAAGCACCTTTTAAGAAAATTTCTTTTAAAAAAAGTAACTTTTTGAAAAAGTACATTCCTGAAAAGTACCCTTTCAAAAAGTACCTTTTAAGTAAGTACCTTTTAAGAAAGTTTATTTTAAAGAAGCACCTTTTAAGAAAGTACCTTAATACATATGCCTTTTAAAAATTTTCCTTACATCAAAGTATTTTTTAAAGCAAAAGTACCTTTTAAAAAGAGTAAAGTTTGAAAATAGTACCTTTTATGAAAGTTCTTTTAAAAAATTACCTTTTAAAATAGATATGCCTTTTAAAAATATTCCTTTTATCAAAGTATTTTTTAAGCAAAGTACTTTTTAAAAAGAGTAAAGTTTGAAAAAAAAGTACCTTTTATGAAACTTTTTTTAAGAAAGTACCTTTTAAAATATATATGTCCTTCAAAAATGTTCCTTTTATCAAAGTATTTTTAAAGCAAAAGTTTATTTTAAAAAGAATAAAGTTTGAAAAACTTTGAGAAAGTGCCTTTTAAAAATGTACCTTTTGAGCAAGTACCTTAAAAAGAACAACTTGAAAAAAAATACTTTTAAAGGTTTCCTTTAAAAAAGTACCTTTTAAAAAAATTCCTTGTTAAGAAAGTTGATTTTAAAAAGTACCTTTCTAAAAAGTACCTTTTATGATAGTTATTTTTAAAAGTACTTTTTAAGAAAGTACCTTTTTTAAAAAGTGCCTTTTAAAATATATATGCCTTTTAAAAATGTTTCTTTTATAAAAGTATTTTCAAAGTGCCTTAAAAAGAGCAACGTTTGAAAAAAGTACCTTTTCAGAAAGTGCCTTTTAAGTACGTACCTTTTGAGAAAGTACCTTTTAAAAAGAAAAACTAAAAAAATACTTTTTTGAAAGTTCCCTTTAAAAAACTACCTTTTGAGAAAGTACCTTTAAAAAAATGTCTTTTTTACTTTTCAAAAAGTACTTTTTAAGAAGAAGTAAAATAATAAAAAATAATAAAAATAATAAATAATAAAAAGTAAAAAAATAAAAAAATAACTTGAAAAAATACTTTTTAAAAAAGTACCTTTTCAGAAAGTACCTTTTCAGAAAGTACCTTTTGAGAAACTATTTTTTTAAGTGCCTTTTAAAAATAAACCTTTTGAAAATATTCCTTCTAAAAAAGTAATTTTTAAGAAAAAGTACCTTTTACAAATTTTTATCTCTTTCAAAAACTACCCTGAAAAATATGTACCTTCAAAAAAGTACATTTTAAAGAAATAACTTCTTAAAAAGTAAAAAAAATATAAAAATCTTAAGATTCTCTGACTGTTTTTGTAAATAAAATATTTTGGTTTGAAATTCATATTTAGGTTAAGTTAGGTTGGCGCTGCTGGTAAGGAAGGGGTAAAATTTAGAGCCCAGCTCTACAATGATCTCTTTGTGCTATCTGTGAGTTGAAGAGAAAGGGATAGTGATAGAGAAGACAGGCGGTGAAGGAAGAAATAGAGGAAAGCTTCATTCTTTTACAATTCTTTTTTTCACGTTTTTAATAAAACAGTGATCGCAGCGCCTCTGGTGTCAAATGAGACCTATTAAATTTTAAAGCTGTATGTAGTAGCCAGTTTATTGGTTATTTTACTTCGCCGATGTTTCTGCTACACAATACCGATGAAGGAGGGCGCCCTAATGTTACATTAGGGTTAGCATCCGCTGAAGCCGCTTTAGTTTAGTGACCAGTGCCTCTATTCCTTCATCACTAGAACTTTTCCAACAACAACTGATACAAAAGGGACGCTAATGCACATCAGAAAAATTCATATATAAAACAAAAAAATTTTGCGTTTCAATATAAATTCCCAAACTAAATTTTTGTTTGTTTAATAAAAAAAGTACGAAAAGTTGCTCAAACTCGAGATGTGTAACTTTATCGCAAACATTAATTTCAAAGCTTAATGCTTTTACAACAGACATGTTAACTCATCCAGTGCCTTAGAAGTTGTTCGTTTATTACCATTTATTTTATCATCCATCCCCATGAAGCTGTTTGTTTATTATTTGACAAACAGTTTGTGTGCTCAAGGTCACATAATATTTAATTAATTGAAAATTAAACATTTAATAGCATAAAAGAATTCTATTCTTCAATTAAACCTTATAAGCAAACATTTTTCATTTCCAAAACCAATACCTCTTTCGTCTGGCTTTATTATATGGGCTACAAAACCTTTTTGCTAAATTGAATATCATTGAATGGGAAATGTTGGTAAATTGTTATAAATTGTTGATTATTTTTAAGGCTCTGTAATGTAACTGGTTTGAAAGGTGTTGAAGTCGTTTATTTTACTCGTATTTATATGTTTTCTATAGATATACAATAATATTTAATTTGATTAAATTTTATCATTTTCATTTTATATATAGACTAGCTCACACACTCAAACGTTTATGTATCCTTGCACTGCCTTAGTCTGCTGCTACTTTCGTTAGTATCGTTTAGACCATCATTTCTTTCAACCATCCATCTTCTTTTTTGACACATTAAATTAAAGTTTTTCGTTTTGTGGCAGGTAACCAAACACATCCATATGCATGTACCTACACTCCCACATGCATAAGAAATATTTTCTAATGTATTTCACATTCTATTTTCAAATAAGTATTGTATGTAATTAAAAGCTTGTGGAACTACACAATAATAATACAGGGTGTTTGAAAAAATTGGGTGCATGTCACTGAAATTGAAAATAAAAAAAAGTATAAAATGGAGGTGTATAATTTTTAGGAAAATGGAAAATTTGCTGTACAGTTGCTCGCAGTGAAAATAGCACACAGCACTTAATCTAATTTATTTTTAACTTTTTAGCGCTAATTCTTGCATTCAACTAAATTTTTTTAAGTTTTATCTTTAGCTTTTTAGTGCGAATGTTAAACTTAAAGGGGCGTGACCTCACCCACTTTCGTCAATATCACTTTTCGCGCTTACTTTCCTAAATGCAAGACCGTATAACCTTTAGAGCTGAAGTTTATAAAGGTCCAAGAGCCGAAAGTGGTTGTCAAGTTCCACGGAAATCGAATCATATATTATGTATTATATACATATAATATAATAACATCCATCCGACCCTTTTTTAAAACTCAAGACCGTGTCACTTTCAAATCTCAAGGTGTGTGCCAAGTTGCGTAAAAGTCAATTTAGTAGAAGTACGTGAAATATAAGGGGCACTGCTCTGCCCACTTTTTGTACACAATATTACTAAACTTTAATAGGCGTAGTACCGTCTCCTTTTTTCAAATGCAAAGATGTCTCACTTTCACATAAATATAATATTAAATTTAAAAGAGGCGTGAATCCATACAATGCTTTAAGCTCGACTTTATGTCATTACGAGAGTTCAGAGTCAGTGCAACATTTTGTAACAAACAGATAAGTAGAAGTACATAAAATCAAAGAAAAAAGTTTTACGGGTGTATTCCACTAATTTTTTTTTTTGGCAATGGGACCAAATGGAAGTTTTCCTCTCTCAGACAAAAACTATATTCTTAAATCGGTCTAAAAATGACCGATTTACTGGTGAAATCAATAATGCAATTCAGTGACTTTTAATGATGCCACAATCGTAATTTTTGTCTATACCAGGGATGGAAAAGTTGGTACAATTGTACTTTTTTCAGCACTCTTTGAATGTCAAAAGTACCGTAGCACCCCAGTGACCAATTTAGTACTATTAAAATTTTTTTCATATATATATTTTTAATATTTAATCTATAATTAACCAGTTTCGAGCGTTGGTTGATGTAAAGGGTGTCCCAACAAGAACGCAAGATTTAAATTTTAAATAAAACACAAATATTAAAAAAAAAAAAATCGTGAAACTTTATTATATCGTAAAGTAGACAAAATGAGGTTATGTGTGGAACAACAAATCGGGCAGATGGCCGCCGCGGCTTTGCTGGCACACACGCGATCTTTTAATGAAATTTTCAATGGCCGTTTTGCATAAATGCTGCGGTATTTCATTAATGCAGCGTCCAATTTCCTCTTTTAAGGCTTGAGTCGTCGTCGGCTTATTCACGTAAACCATCGACTTCAAAAAACCCCAAAGAAAAAAGTCTAATGGTGTTAAATCGCACGATCTAGGCGGCCAATTCTGGTCTCCAAAATGCGAATAACACGACCGGGAAATGACTGATGTAGCAATTGAATTGTTTCTCTGGCTGTATGACATGTGGCGCCGTCTTGTTGAAACCACATGCCCTCCACATTCATTTCTTCAATTCTAGGCACGAAAAAACTGGTTATCATTTCACGATACCGAACACCATTGACTGTTTGCGCTTGACCTGCGTTTGAGCGACATCATCACGTACAGCTGCGATATTTTCGGTCGATCGACCTGGTCGAAGGCGCGTTGTTGTCTTTACATCACTAACAGACCCATTTTCGGCAAATTTATCCATTAATCTCTTTACAGTTGACTCTTTTGGAGCATTATTGTGACCCCAAATTGATCGCAAATTTGCGAACTGTAGCCGCAAAACTTTCACCATTTTGGTAAAACAATTTCACAATGAGAATGCGTTGTTCATTCGTGTAGCGCTCCATTTTTACTAATCTCGTACCTTCTACTAGCAAACAATAACAATTGTTCAAATGTCAAACAATGACACTTCGAATGGAGCCAAATTTAAATCTTGCGTTCTTGTTGGGACACCCTTTATAAGTTATTACGACTGTCTCTAATCGAATCAAAACAAAGGATGGAAAAGTATATCCTAAATATTACTTTTATAAGTATTTAGATCTCAACAACTGATGGTCTTTTGTGTACCTTCTGAAATTAAAGATTAATAATTATTAATAATATAATAGTTGAATTTCAAGTTGCCTTTTTGTTAAGAATCCAACCTAAATTACATCGTCAGCAGCAGCAGCAGGGTATGTATTTGAAGTATGTACATTCAAATAATATTTTCTACGTATAAATGTACTGAAAATGCCAAACCTGCTGCTAACGGAACTCTTGACGCTCTAATTAAGGTTGGACTCTAATTTTTAAGCCTTTGCGCACATATTACGTACGTTTTGAATTTATTTTAAAAAAAGTATTAAAAAACAGTATGAAAAGAAGTAAAAATTAAGAAATTGGTACAATCGTACTGAAAAAAGTACAATTATTTCTTGAAAATTAGTACAATTTTCAAATCTGATTTCTCATCCCTGGTCTATACATATAACGATTCTGGGATTCTGTAACTTCTTTTTAACAATAGTAGGTACACAGCTGTACCTGGATTCTGTAACTTCTTGCGAACCGAAATCATAATATTTATCGACATATGTATTCGTTTGTGGTAACGATAATGTGATTTCATAATTTCTTTTTTACAATAGTCCCCAACATTATCTTAATCGCCATTTAATTCAATATTATGTGGTATCTCTGTGTAGAAAATGTAAAAATAAGCGAAAAGCATAAAGAATGATAAAGAAAAAATCATTGAATTTAAGCTTGTGACTTTATTTTATTTTCCTCTAACCGACAGCGAATATCGTTAAAATATATTACTGAATAGCAAAGTCGTTAAATTATGGTTATATTTATTATAGCGATACGATTATCGTAATAAAAGTTAGTGAATCCAGTTACTGATATTTTCTATTGATTTTTGTTAATATCTTCTGGAACAAAGCAAAATAAAAATTAACAAAAAAGATTTACATATTTTGAATTTGTGCTTTTACGGTTTTTTGTTTCCTCATACTTGTATAATTTTTGAACCAATAAAAGAAATTGCGTCTCCGCTGAACTACTCAACCAGTTGTTGGATTTCATGGTTGAAAATCCTGGACTGGCAGCAGGCAGGTTTAATAAAAGGTTCATGGAAAAGTGGAGTGTGGAAATAAGTAGATACAATTGGCCGAGACCATAAATAAAATCGGTGGAACGTTCAAAGCAATTGAGCAATGGCAGGCGGTAAGATTCATAAACACAGAACTTGAAGGAAAAGTAAAATCACTCATTGAGAATGAATGTGTTGCTGAGCATGTGCCGTTCTATAAAAAAAAGTTCTAAGACTAGCTACGTTTATTTTTAGGAACTCCAAGCTCAGCACATAAATTATTGTCGCTTAAATAACGACGAAGCTGACTTTAACCTACAGCGAATATCGTTAAAAATGGTTTCGAACAACAAATTCGATAGATATTCGTTATAATTATTTTAAAGATGCGATTATCGTTAAAAAAAAAGTTTATGAATCGCACTACAGATTTCAACATTTTGAGGTCTGGGAATATATTTTCACTAATTTTAATATTATGCCTGTGATAGATATGCCAAAAAAAAAAAGAAATTGTACATATATGTACATACATCTGTGACATTGTCAGTAGTAGTACTACTGACCAGATGTACCCCAGCCAATGTAATCATCTATTGACATTTAACATTAGCTTGTCATTGAAAATTCACCACTAGACTGTAGCACTACTGACTAAGTAGTTCTTTTGGAGCCATATGGAGGCATTGGCACCAAAGATTCACTATTAAATTTTAGGGGCTCTAGCCTACAATATCGATATATCCGCTCTCGTTGTCAATAGTAGAATTATAGTGATTTACTAGTGACATTGTCAGTAGTACTACTTACCAGCCTATGTACATGCCTATTGACGCAAAACATGGGGTTGTCATTCAAAATCTACCAGTAGACTTTAGCACTATTGAGAAGGTAGTTCTTTTACGACCATATGGAGATATTTGAACCAAGGATTCACTCGTAGATTTTAGTGACCCTCGTCTACATATATTTTTTTTAATATTATTGCACAACATAATAAAAAAAGAAAAACAAACTATTGACGCGTTCATTGAAAATATCACCAGAAATACACTTGAACTGTTGTCTCTAACGTGTCTCTACTCACGCATAAAAGGAAAGTTGTCGACATTTTAGCTAGTGCAATTGTCGTTGGAGAAAGAGTATTGACATAGATACATATAGTTCTAGGCTGACTAGAGGGTACGTACCAGTGATGTTAGATGTAGGGAAAATTCCCTACTTGTAGGGAAAATTCCCTACTTGTAGGGAATTTTTCTCGAAAAATCACGCTGTAGGGAAAAACAGACAGATTTTTTACTTTTATCAAAATGTAGGGATATTTCCTTTGAATGTAAATTAGAAGATAATCTAACTGGCTTATGAAAAACCTTTGCGGTAGCACTTATTTTTGTGAAAGTATATTGATGAAATAACCTCAATCTGGCTACTTTGGTACTTAAAAGCAGCTACTGAGTATCGAGTACCCAAAAAAATAACCAATATTGAGTGTTCAGTATCTAAACCACAGTGACTGTGCTCTAAATACTCAACACTTGGAACTCTCACCGCTTAATTGAACTCTTTATAAAATAAAAATATCTAAATTTATCTGTTTATATGTTAAGGGCGCTATCCTTGTAAGTACTATTTTTATAAAAAAAAAACTGTGCTAACATCGTATTATTGCAGAAAATGTCTTCAGATTCTGATTCTTCGAAAGACTGCCAAAAGAAATATAGAAAGCAACGATTCCGCAAGTGTTGGTTGGAGGAAGATTCTTTTAAAGGGTGGCTTGCAGAAGTTGACGATGAATTTAAATGCAGGTGCATGCCTTGCGGAAAGCTGTTAAATTGTGGAAAATCTGACTTAATGAAACATGCCAGCGGAAAGTCACACAAAACTAACGTTTCATCAATTAAAAACTCTAAAAATATGCATTCATTTTTTCAAAAAGAGAAACCAAATAACGTTAAAAGAGATACTGCAAATTTTGAGCTGCGTATGGCCCTTTTTTTCGCTGAACATAATGTTGCTCTACAGGTAATTGAACACTTAATTCCCTTATTGAAAGAGATTGTACCAGATTCAGCTGTCAACTGGCACGTACTAAATGCACCCAGATAATACGCAATGTTTTAGCCAATGAAGAGAAATCGAAGCTTATAAATAAACTTAAAAGTAGCAAGTTTTCAGTCCTTATTGACGAAAGTACCGACATCTCGTCAAAAAAAACAATGTGCATTCTTGTTCGGTTCTTTGATGAAAAACAAGAAAGAACTTTAGTACAACTTTTGGATATGTTGCAGCTTGGATCTGATTGTACTGCAGAAGCCCTTTACAATGAGTTTAAAAAATGTATTTTAGGATATGAAATTCCCTTCGGAAATATAATTGGATTTTGTTGTGATGGGGCTAGCATAATGGTTGGGCAGCACAATTCATTTACATCGAGATTATTAGCGGACAACCCAAGTATCATTACTATAAAATGTATATGTCACTCGGCGGCAATAATTGCAAATAAAGCTTGCCTTACGTTACCTAGAGCTCCTGAAGATTTATTGCGACAAATTGGAACATATATATCTGGAAGCTCTAAAAGATGCTATGAGTTAGAGGAATTTCAAGAAATGCTCAACGTAGAGAAGCGAAAAATTTTAAGAACATCTGCAACAAGGTGGCTGTCTCATCAGAAATGTATTGAAAGAATATTGGAGAACTGGGTAGTTTTATTAGAATTTTTTAAAAATGCAGCTAAACAAGATAAGCTAAAGCAAGCAGATTTAATATTAAGTGAGCTGACAAATGAATAAACAAAGCTTATTTACTATTTTTAAAGTTCGTTTTGAATTATTTCAATACTCTAAACGCTTTGTTTCAATCAAAAAAAAGCTATGATACATGTTTTGCATTCTGAATCAATCAAATTATTTTGAAAATTGGTCAAAATTTTATTAAAAAGGAAGAGCTATGTGTTGACTGCAATATTAAATCACCACATGTAACAAAACAAACAGAAGATATTTATGTTGGCCATGAATGCGAAGAGCTGCTAAAAACCTTCCCAAAATCGAATTCATACCAGATTAAGTCTGATTGTTTGAAATTTTATATAACCGCACTAGAGGAAATACAGAAGAGACTGTCTTAAAAAAAAGAGACAATTTTTAAAGAAATTGAGTTCTTAAATCCTAAACTGGCCCTTAATGCTGGTAATAAAAACACTTACCAATTTAAAATGTTATGTGAAATGTTTAGTATTGATGTTAACCTTCTTACTCAAGAATGGCTAACTATAGAATATAATTTTTCAGAAGAAGAAAAAAATTATCTTTCAAAGCTGGATTTGGAACCTTTTTGGTCGTATATATCAAAGTCCAAGAATTTCAATGATAATTTAGTATTCCCCAGCCTGTCAAAATTAACCACAATTCTATTGAGCTTACCACATGGCAATGCAGATGCTGAGAGGATATTTTCAATTGTTACTGACGTCCGCACAAAAAAAAGAAATAAATTGAGTCACGAAGTTTTAAATTCTATGTGTATTCTTAGATCTCATTTACAATAAAAAATGTTAAATTGTACAAGTTTCCGTTGTACAGAAAGTCATTTTAAAAAAATGAATTCACAATTCCTTTACAACTAATGTTTATGTTAAGTATGTAAATATGTTATGTTATGTAGATGTGGTATACATATGTATACTATGTGCATATTTTTATGTTTTTCTTTTGTTTTTTTTTTCAAGGTACCTGAAATGCTATTTAAGTTTGTTATTTCTTTTTGTTCAAAGTAAATAAAATTAACTATATAAAATTATTAATAAATTTTGAGTTTTAATGATAAGTAATTCACGTAGGGAAAATTGTAGGGAAAAAAATTTTTGACGTAGGGAAATATGGGGAATTTTTTATCAAAACGTGGGGAATTTAAAAAATTTCATCTGACATCACTACTACGTACAACATTGCATTTACTTCATAAGAAATTCATTAAATTTGGGAGTACTGTTGAATAGCAAATGATGTCAAACTTATCCATCCCTGTTATAGTATTATATATCACACACTTCCTTTCGAAACTCTGTACAACATTAGTTGTGCAGTCGTTTGTACTCCACACTAGTAGAAAACTACATAAACACATAAATGCAACTGTGTCATTCTATTATTCATAAGCATTTTCAATATAAACAACTAAAATTTAAGACAAATTTAATTGCCTACTCCAACGCATTTATGTTTGTAAATATTTAAAATCCTTATCAGGCAAAAACCACTTAGAACTTGTACACAATTGAAAGGAATAAAAACGTACAAGGTGGGCGTGTGTGTATAAATATGTATGTATGTATATATGTATGTATGTGTGTGTTTGTTTGGCGTGTGTAAATAAAGCAAACATTTATATGTAGTGGTGATGCAGGAAAAACAAACAAAAAACTTAAAGCTTAAGGATAAATAACGATCAAACATTGCAACCCAAAGACAAAGTAATCATCTTACTCATTGCCCTGCGGGTGCAGACAGCCTGCAAGAGCCAGTCTGCTTGCCAAAGCCCGCCCCCTTTCCTTTGATGTGCCACACCACTGAAACCACTCGATTCAACTGAGCTCAATTCATCTGAATTCAAGATAATCCAATTCAAACCAATTCAGTTCAATGTAAAACTAAAGTAAAATACTTTTATACATCTTAACAAAAGGCAAAAATACATTTTCCTCAGTTGCTGTGTTACACAGATGCATACGTTTATTAGGCCTTGAAAATCTAAAACTTTTCCTCAGTACGTATTTATTACAATAAGAAGGAAACAATACTCTGAAATCTCCCATAGAACTGACTGGTACTGTAGAGAATTAGATTTCTTTCTTAGGCTGAGTTTAACCAAATTAAAAACATAAAAAAATTCGAAAGCAAATAAGTTTAACATTTAATAAAGACAATATAATAAAGGGGGGGGGGGGCAGATATTGGGCGAGAACGACATGTGCAACAGGCTACAAAATGCATGATTTTGAAAATTAAAAATATATAATTTTTTAACAGTTATACCCTTTTTACACACACTCACATCTTTGAGGAATGCCTGGAATGTGTTGAAATTGAAAAAAGCTGTTCACATTACAACATCTTTCATTTTTCATCTGTCATGTATTATAATACTATTTTTACGAGTGTGAGCAACTAAAAATTAAATAATAAAATGCAATTTAAAAATTCAGTAGAAATTTATTTAATTGCTGGCTTCCGAGGAGCAGAAACAAATAATGCTACAATATGCAGAATTAGTAGAAATTATGCCAGCGGACAATGATGATGAAGAAATATTACAAACTTTATCCGCAAAGATTACAAACTTTATCCGCAACTACTTTTATGTAATTTATTTCGATTTGGAAAAATATATAAGAGATTTTATTATATGCATACATATACATACATATGTATATAATAAATTCTTAGAGTAATTACGGATCTTTTTTTGGGAAGGATATTCCAAAATGTAGCCTTCAATGTATGTATGTACATGCATATGTAGATATACATACATACACACATATGTATAGATTTTTATAGTATGTACATATGTATGTATGTATTGGGTGTTTTTTTATTGAGGTATAGAACTTTAAGTTGGCATCACTTTTTTAACTGGCGGCCATTTTGTCAGCTGCCAAGTGATTAATATTTAGTTTGGTTTGCCATTTCATCATGAACAGGTTGACAAAAGAACAACGCTTGCAAATCGTGCAAATTTATTTCGAAAATAATGGTTCAGTTCGCGAAGTTTACCGCAAGCTCCGTCCATTTTATGGTCGACATAATCGTCCATCAGAGCAATTAATTCGGTTAACCATGGATCGTTTTCGCACTACGTTTACTCTATGTGATAATACGCATCCGCAGAGACGTCGAACAGTGCGCACCGAAGAAACAATTGCCGCTGTAGAGCAAAGTTTTGAAGAGGACCCGAATGAATCGATTCGCCACACACACACAGCAATTGGAGCTTTGTCCATCAACTTTATGGAAGATTTTGCGCAAAGATCTTTGCTTGCGACCTTACAAGATCCAGCTTGTGCAAGAATTAAAACCGCGAGACCATGCAATGCGTCGTGATTTTGGTGTATGGGCCGAAAATGAGATTGATCTCGATGCTGATTTTCATCGCAAAATTTTGTTCAGTGATGAGGCTCATTTTTGGTTGAATGGCTACGTCAACAAGCAAAATTGCCGCATTTGGAGTGAAGAGACGCCATTACATCCACAAAAACTGACTGTTTGGTGTGCTCTATGGGCTGGAGTAGTCATTGGGCCATACTTCTTCCGAAATAATGCTGGAGAGTCAGTTACCGTTAATGGAGACCGGTATAGAGCCATGATAACCGACTATTTTGTTCCCGAATTGGATGGCATGAATGTGGATGAGTTGTGGTTCCAACAAGACGGCGCTACATGCCACACAGCGCACGTCACAATCGATTTATTGAAGGAAACATTCGATGAGCGCATAATTTCGCGGAATGGACCTGTCAATTGGCCACCAAGATCGTGTGATTTGACACCATTGGATTATTTTCTTTGGGGATATGTGAAGTCGCTCGTCTACGCCAACAAACCAGAAACGTTAGGGGACTTGGAAGCCAACATTCGTGGCGTTATTGCCAACATACGGCCCCATATGCTCGAAAAAGTGGTTGAAAATTGGACCTGTAGAATTGGCTTTATTCGAGCCAGCCGCGGCGGCCACATGCCCGAAATCATATTTAAACATTAATGGCATAAAATTATCCTTCCAATAAAGCCAAATTGATGGACATTGAAACGATTTTCTTGTGTTTTATTTCAATTCGAAGTTCTATACCTCTAAAAAAACACCCTTTATATAGTTGTATACATTTTTTCTAGTGATGACACTAAAATAATCGAAAGATGTTGAACGGAACAAAGTGAGATAGGAACATCTTTTGAAGATGTTGAACATTTAGCCCTATATAATTCTTATGGGAAGATGTTATCATCTTGCCAAATTGATGAAAGATGAAAGATGTGAGTAAGTGTGAAAAGGCTATAAGGGCCTGTTCATCTAAATGCGAACGATAAATTAGATCGAATATTTATACTGAAAACAAAAACAAATTTTAGTTTTTTGTTTTTGTTTCTAATGGAAATTTTCGATCGAATCTATCGTTCACATTTAGAAGTTTTTCTAAAGAAAAATAACAACTGAAGTTTGAATTTATTTTATAAATCTCCTTTGGTTATTTGAAACTTTTTTCTAACGGCTTGAATGTCAAGTTATCGAGAGCCGATATCCATAGAAAGGTTTTGGATGGATGACAATCTGATATGACTAAGTCGCTTTACTTACACGTGCATTGGCAGTTCTTTTATAATCCTATGATTTTTATTTGTTTGCACACAATCATAATCACCCTTATTCTATTTGGCGTCGGCAACATCGTTGTCAATTTTGAAACAACATCAATGCTAACTTTGTATTCCCTAACAGGCTTTTCACACTTGCCAACATTTTCGTGGAATGTGTGGAAGATGTTGAAAATGTGAAACATACGTTCACATTACAACATCTAACATCTACCATCACATTTAGCTGTCAAAATAAATAAGGCCACGTTTTGTGTAAAAAAAATAATAAAAATTAAAAAAAAAGGTATATAATAATGAAGAGAAATTAATAATAGGACTAGTTGTTAATTTGCAAGAGCAATCTCTACTATTAATGCAGTGTGTAGAATCCATAAAAAGCTTACTGGAGGAAGAAGATGATGAAGACATAGTTTTGGACAATCTCATCCAGTAACATAGCTTCCATTTCTTCCGTCCAACAAATTCGGAGACTGGTTTTTTTTACTGCAAAAAAATAGATATATATGTAAGAATGTACATACAAGAAAATGTTTGTATATACAAGGAATAATTATGTACAAATATTTAAAAATAAAAATACTTACAAGTTTCGCTCATTTTTAATAACTTTGTAAATATTTTTTATATCATTAAATGTCAAAAATTCCAGTGATGCCACTACAATTTTTTGTCATTTATCAGTGATGGCACTAAAATAATCAAAAGATGTTGAGTGGAACAAAATGAGTTAGGAACATTTTACAAAGATGTTGAAAGATGTTGTTTTTTAGCCCTGTACATTTCTTACGGAAAATTTTCAACATCATCGCAAACTGATGGTAGATGTTAGATGTTGATAAGTGTGAAAAGGCTATAACAGTGTTATGACGACGTTGCCTGTTTATCGATAAATATAATACACATATCCAATATTTGACTCAGCTGATTAATTTTGTTTACTATTTTATTTTTGGTAAGTGTTTTTAAATAAGCAAAAGCTTTGTAAATAAATTAAAATAAAATGTTTTCCTTTCCTATTGGGACGATGAAAATAAAAAAGATTAAAAGTGAAAATAAGATTTCTCAGACAAAAGTCGTGCATTTGCCAGTTACCCAAGGAAAAGTAAGTGATAAATTCCATCATGTTTTTGGAAAATAATGAGGAATGTTCATCCTTTTAATATTTTAAAGTCATTTTCGGCTGAACAAAACATCATTTAGGCAAGTATTGGATAAAATAGAGCCTAATTTTTGAAACAAAAGGTCAACGTTTATTGGAGACTGGAGCTTCCTCCAAAAGAGCTCAGTGCTAATTGTTTATATATTCCACCTCCAGTTGCTTCACACTCAGCACTGTTTGCAACCTTATTTTAATTTAAACCTCAAGTCACCACTGCACTTTTTTTCAACTCTTCCACAAGCTTTTCAAATTGGTTGGGGTTAGTCATTTTAATTTTGTCCATATTATATTTTTCACTTTTTTTAAGAAATTTTTTCAAATAAATATTTACATTTTTATATCTACTTTGGTATTTCTTATATTTCACTTTTTCACCATTTAAATACACGACATCAAAAACACTGACGATAAAATGAACGGCAACATCAACCTAAATTTTTCTTACAGAATACCAAACATTCGCTGACAGTCATCGATAAATGGCAGTACTATCTACAGAAATACCGATTTGCCAAAAAGCATTAAAAACGACATCGTGTTATGTTGCCGACGCCAAATAGAATAAGGGTGCATATTATTGTAACAACTACGCCTGCATGTAACATATCGATCCATAACCGCTAAAATAGCTTAAGCGACAAATGTTTTAACTTCGTTTTTTTTACGAAAATCTACTATTTACGATCGCAAATGATCGATTTTGTTAAAAAACATTAAGTTTGAAAATTATGTCGCTTAAGCTTTTTTTTTGAGTTATGGCACGATATTATGAAATACAACTGACAATGTTACATAAAGCATGAAAAAGTTTGAGACGAATACTTTTGAGTGAAGGGTGAAGCAACAATAAGAACAGCACAACTGCAAAAATATTGCACGTTTGTATTTTACATCATAGGTAAAAGTACATTCTTCGATGTTGCACAGTGGTGTAATTATAAATAAATTTAATAATGATAGCAGTGAAACTACCGCAGACAGGATAAATTCTCTTACATTTCTGTTGACCTTATTACACACATTAAACAAGTATAATATGTTTTATAATGGCAATTATTTTTAGGGTATATTAGGGTTAATTGTGAAAAGTGAAAATAAAATTTATCATTCCAATTAAAAGTTTTCCTTTTTAACGTGAAGTAACGGGTTATCCATTTTTCGGTTTCAAAAGTAAAGTTAAATAAAACACACATACAGCTATGATTTTGATGAAACTTTTATTTCACCATAATGCTTAACCTTGCCCCTACGTACGAAATATAATATGACTGAAATGACCGCCTCTAAAATTTGATGCAACAGTCGATCTTTTTGAGTTAGTTTTGGACCAATTTTTCGCATATTTTGCGTGCGGTATCTCGGCGATAACTTAACGAACATTGGGTTTCAAATGCTCCAACGTTAAAGGGTTATTCGCGTAGATACCAGAGAATGACAATGAGGGCACACAAAAAATATATTTAAGAAAATAGTCTTAATTTTAGTAACTGCGTATAATCATAATTGTAGCGCAGACAATTCGTTTGCTCACATATTTTCTCTCAATCAACTATATCCTACAATTATAAATAAAAAGGCATATTTGCATCAAGCGTATTTACTCTCTGTTATACGTATGGTCGGAGTATGCTTATACTCAGAGTATGTGTATTTAGCCGGACGAAAAAAAAAAATGAACGCATGATGCTCGGGATATTTATTCATCACTGGCCAACGAATACATACATTTGTGTACACAAAATTGAATGGAAAGAAAATGTGTTTTGGCTGTTTCAAAACATGCTTTATGTGTGTGCAAATAAAATAGCCTCATATATATGCATGTGTAGCCGAATAGTGCTCAAATTATTTTTACAGTCTATAAATTTAAGTTGCAATCGTTTGTGCTGCGTAATTTAAGAAATGTGTATGAACATAATTGTTGATTGTTTACAGTTATACGTATTCGGTTTAAAACTAATGCATGTATTTGCAAATGAACATGTTTTTTATTTTTATCTGTATGCATTCATACTTATTTGACGGGCAATACTCAAAGAGTACTTAAAACTATGCTTTTGTAATTCTCTGGTAGATGCGGTCTTTGACATAGCCCCACAAAAAAAGTGCAACGGTGTCAAATCGCAATATCTTGCTGGCCAATTGACGTCGCCAAAACGTTAAGTTACGCATTATGGAAACTGCCCTTACAATAAAGCCGAAATCGGTCGTGTTGTGTGAATAATGGCACAGTGTTATTGAAACCACATATCGTTCAGTTTATAGTTTTTAATCACAGCTCTGTGAATTGACCGTAACAGTTCTTCCAGCTTTTTTTCGAAAAAATGCAGTCAATACCTCCAATGTTTGTTACACAATCACTTCTAGATGGTATGAGCCCCATTTACGACAATTTTGCTTGTTGACGTAACCACCGAGTTAAGAAGAAGAAAATTTTGTTTTCTAAAGAAATCAGCATTGAAAGCCTGTTGCTTTAGCATCCAATCAGAATCTCTACGGCGTTGTGTATGACCAGCTGATCTGCATTGTTGCGTTAGTTGGACTTGGATATGGATAGGAGGGCGAAGCCAAAAGCAAAGTACGGCATAATGAGCTATAAGATAGGCCTGATCACATCTATAACACTTCCAGTCTCTTCAAATTTCTTTATAATCTTTGCATATTACTTTGCACAGTAGTCCGATTATGACGAATACGCCGTCATGCTCGAAACGTGGAAGGGCACCACTTTTAAACCACCACTTTTGTAGTAATTTTTAAGTATTTTTGCGTGTACTTCGGTTGTTGAACAATCCATATTCATAAATGGCAAACCTTTCACAACATAAGTGACAGCTCAGATAACAGATATTAAACAGCTGACAGCCTTACCAGACCGTCAATTTTGAAACCACTAAATGCATAGCCGTAGGATGAGTTGATGTTTCCAATATGTAAGTTTATTTAAGTTTTTATACGAATAACCCTGGAACAACCAATATAATTATTAAATTTCTTTTTCACAAGTTACAGAAACGATGAATTTTGAAGTATTCAACAATTTCAGCATTCACAATTCACCGCAATTTTTCCAGTGAAAAACTTTTTGCTCTTGTGTTCGCAAAACAATTTATTCTCTTGTGCGGACGCACAAATCAAATGAATACTTCGAATTTCTTCGTTGCGGAATCCAGCCCCTGTAGTTAGATAGCCAACCGAGAAAAATCTTGTTTATTCAGTTCGGTAACATGTCACAGGATGAGTAAAAAGTTTCAAATGTACCATACACTAGGGGACACTAGGGGCCTAGTTTCTTTGTCAGTTCCTTTCGCCCTAGGGTATTTAAAAGAGCTGAGTATAGAGGCAATTTTTTTTGCCTCAAGCACATTTAAAAAAATTTACTTAATTCTCTACAAACAAAATCGAAAAAGAAGTCTTCAGAGATACTTCATATTTGACTAAATTTGAATTTAAACCTTCCAACTATAATTCAAATTCGATTTCCCACTGTCATTTGTTGTTACTTCAGTTCTTGATGTTATTGTTGATGATTCCAAAACAACCGCCAAAGGTCTACAATGTAAAAGGAATGTTATAAAATGCTGTCAGTGAGTGTAATAAAGCCAAAGAGTTTGTATTCGTATGCATGAAAGGTGAATTGCAGGTACATACATATATTGAATATCGTTATAAATACATGCATAACAAAAGAAAAACATTTTGCTGGAGGTTGTTTGGATATCTGGTTACTTGGTTTGGTTGCAAGTCATTGAAGGGAATAAATATATGTGTAAGTTACTATCAAAACACATGCGTGGGGAGTGCTTTAAGTTTTGAAAGTTTTAACATCTCCTCAAAAAATTGTATTGAAGTAGGAAATAATATTAAAGTATACCGGAAAAAAGAAGAACACATACAAAAATATTTTATTAAACCATAGACGTAGAAAGGCCATTCTGGGGGTTGCATTGCCTCACTCAAGAATTGCTGTTGCTCCCTACAATTATTTCAAATTGCATTTAATAATATATTTTTATATTACTCGTGAAAATCAGCAGTCATAATACCCCTAGAAAATATTTCTAGCTATTTTTAGCTTTTTAGTTTTGAAGTCGGTTTAATTTTTTTAAGTTTTATTTTTAAATTTTTAGTTCCAAGTTTAGAGGCATGATAACGCCCAATTAGGCAAATATTAGTGTCCGCCCACTTTTCTAAATTTAACATCGTGTCACCCTTAGAACTCAAGGAGTGTGCTAAGTTTCATAAAAATTAATAAAGTAGAATTACGTGAAATATAATATTAGGCCGGGTTTACATATGTGTGCTATGTGCCACACAAGCGGAAAAAAGCGTAACCACTAACTACTAATGAAAAACAGTTTGATTCAGACACGCATTGATTAAGTTAAACAGTTTCATACATAACTAATAGACAATTTTATAAAAGCTAACATGATTGGAAACAGTTTAAATCAATAAAAACATGTCTGGATCAAACAGTTTTTCATTGGTAATTAGTGGTTACGCTTTTTTGTGCATTTGGCACACAAGAAATGCCAGATGTAAACTCAGCCTTAATCTCTAATGTGCATGACCTCGCCCACTTCTTTAAGCACAAAATTATGTTATTTTAAGAGCCTAAACTGCTTGCCAAGTTTCGTGGGAATCGGCTAATAACAAGTACATATAATTTAATGCTAACCTTTCATGGGCGTAGCCCCGCCCACTTTTTTCAACACAAGATTAAGTATTTTTTAGATTTCAAGTTGTGTGCCAAGTTTCGTAAAAATCGATAAAGCATAAGCACGTGTAATATAATATAGAATTTTAATGGGCGAGGTCCCGCCCACTTTTTTGAATGCAATATTGTGTCTTTTTAGAAGCTCAAAGTGTGTGCCAAGTTGTGTAAAATTTTTTTAAGTACAAGCACGTGAAATATAATATGTATTAAAATTTAAGAGGCCTGTCCCGCCCACTTTTTTAAATACAAGATTGCGCCTTTTTTGAGCTAAGAGTGTGTGAAAGATTCCGTAGAAATTGATCAAATAAAAACATGTGAAATATAATTTTAAGTTTTATTTTGCGTGGCTCCGCCCATTTTCTTAACTTCAAGATAGTGCCGTTGCGAGAACCCAATGTGTTGGGTAAGTTTGGTATATGTGAGTAGAATATCATAAAATCGAAAACAAAAATTGTGGGCGTATGCTCGACCACTTTCTTTTTTCAATGAGACCAAATGGAAGCTATAACCTCTCAGACAAACAAAAAGTAATTTTTACAATCGGTGTAAAATGTACCGAGTTTTGAAGTAACAATGACAAAAAATAAAAAATTAAATACAAACGAATTGACGACTTCCTTCTTTTTGTTTGGAGTCGGTTAGAACCGAAATCATTTTGATAATTTTGAGTTATGACTACTTATGATTTAGTGTGGAATGTGTCCAGAATTGAGCAATTTTTTTTACTGACTCAAGCAATTAAATGAATGAAATCAATTTTAAATTTCTTCTGTGAACTTTAAGCAAAAATGAGAAATATATAATGCGACATCGGCTGCACAGAAAAAAATTTCCTTCAATAAACACGTTTAATTGAAAAAAACCAAAAATCAATTAAAAATGTAATTGAGTCAATTAAACTTTTGTTTAAGAATTTAGGTTAATTAAAAGTTTAATTGATGCAATAAAATTTTTAATTGATTTATGGTTTATTTTTCAATTAAACATGTTTATTGCAGGAAAATTTTTTTCTTACGTACTCTCTGCTCGATTTTACCAACTGACACCACACACAGCAGTGGCCTTCGAAAACAGATAGTTGTTCCGTTCTACTACGTGTTTGTCAGAACATTTACAATTTACTTTTATGTTATTTGTTCATTAATAATTATCACATGTAATTTGGCTTACAAAGTGATACCAACTTTAGCCCAATCAAATCATAAATATAAAAATAATATCTTACAAGTGCCGATATCCAACATTTCTTAGCATCCCTCCATTAAATTTGCATATGATTGCTGTGAGAAGACCTGCTGTTACATTTTGATATGTTACTGACGATGATGCTGATGATGATGATGACGACGGCTCTTATTTATATTTCCATTTCCATTTCCGCTTTCGATACTGTAACTCCGCGTATCGCTGTTATTTGTTTGTTTGTTTAAGTTACACGTTTGTATGCCTTCGTTCGTGTGCGTCAGTCATGATTCTCTTCAGGTTTGTTAAAAGTTTTCATTCACAAGGCGCACATCTATGTTTGCGAAAGCAGATGTGAATCATTTAAAACTTTCTCTTTGAAACAATCAAATTACAACAACTAAACACCAATTAAATCTATAAAATCAAATAATGCAAAAACACCAGCGAACAAACAGCGAGCGAGAGGCCATAACGAAGTTAAGCAAAGTTAACAGTTTCTAAGGCGGATTGAATAAATTATGGTTTTGATGATTATATGTATGTGTGATTATATGTAATAAGGATTCTAAAACAAAGCAAGAAAATTACTAAAGGCTAAATACATACATACATACGTGTATATAATACACATATCTACATATGGATGGGTTAATATAAAAAAGAAGCAACACGATTTTTTCAAAATCGTGCTTTTAACGTTTTTTGGGAGCCAACGTAAAATTACAGCCTCTTGGAAAAACTGATTCCTTTTCAGTTAAAAAAAAAGGATCTATGATCAGTCAAAAAAAAAAAAAAAAAAAAAATTTGCATTTAAATGTCTCCGTTTTTATTAGGGTTACGTACACCAAAGTTGAAAAGGAACCTTATTGTTTTTTTTTTTTCGTTATTGACGTCCGTCTGTCTGTCTCTCCGTGAACCGTAAGAGCTACGGACCTGAAATTTGCACAGAATATAAAAAATTTTGGTCGCTACAACAACAAATATGTACATGACATTTCAAAATTATAAAGTGTTCCAAAGCGTGGAACCAAAAATGTTGAAATCTTAATGTAATATACAGCCAATCATATATGTGACCTTCTCCGAGAAAAGGGACTTAGTGTGTGAAAATTAAGTTTTGAGAAAAACGCATTTAAAAAATAAAATTTTAATGTTTTTCTCATTTGTATCGATTTTCCCAAGTTCCTGCTTTTTGACACACTAGGTCCCTTTTCTTGGAGAAGGTCATATATATGTAGCCACTAAAATAATCGCCAAAATGAAGAAAAAACCCTTAAATGAAAAATTCACCAAAAATAAAATAGATAAAAAAATGTCAAAAATCGCCAAAACGAAAAAAACCCAGAAACTAAAATAAACTACAAAACACGAAAAAATCGCTAAAAAAATCGCCAAAAACTAAGAAAATCGCTAAAACTAAAAAACAACTTAAACTCGCCCAAAACTGAAAAAATCGCTAAAAACAAAAATCGCTAAAACTAAAAAAATCCCAAATCAATAAATTGCTGAAAATAATAATCACCAAATTAAAAAAAAACGCTTAAAAGAAAAAATATCACCAAAAATAAAATAAATCGCTAAAATGCAAAAAATCATCAAAAGTAAACAAGTCTAAAAAAAACCAAAAAATCGCCACATCTAAAAAATCGCTAAAACTATAATTAATCTCCAAAAAAAATTAAAACGACCAAAGCTAGAAAAAAAACGCAAAAACTAAAACAAACGCCAAATAAACGGAAAAATCGCTAAAAACTGAAAAAATCGCCAAAGCGAAGAAAAGCGCCAAAACTAAGAAAATTGCTAAAATTGAAAAACAACTTAGAAAACTTGCTCAAAACCGAAAAAAAATCGCTGAGGTCAAAAAAAGGCTAAAAAACACAAAAAATCGGAAAACGACGAAAAGCGTAACAATTAAAAATTCAAAACAAAAAAAAATTTAAATATTTACATCAGGTAAAATATTCAATTACATATGTGGCAATAAGGAAAAAGTGCCTAAGTCATATTTTACTGTTTCGGAAAGCACTTTTAAGCGTTCAAGTCGGTTTTCAGAAATTGATTTCTTTTGCAGTTAAATTGGAAAATTCCCTGTTAACCTTTATTTTTTTAAGCAAACATCATTCTACACACTATAAGTAATACATTCAAGTTGAAATATACCAAAGTAAAGGGTGTCCCAACAAGAACGCAAGATTTAAATTTGCCTCCATTCGAAGTGTCATTGTTTGACATTTGAACAATTGTTATTGTTTGTTGTAGAAGGTACGAGGTTAGTAAAAATGGAGCGCTACACGAATGAACAACGCATTCTCATTGTGAAATTGTTTTACCAAAATGGTGAAAGTTTTGCGGATACAGTTCGCAAATTGCGATCAATTTGATGGCTTCGTCAATAGGCAGAATTGTCGCATTTGGGGTGAGGAAAATCCTCGAGTGATTCACGAGAAGCAAATGCATCCTCAACGTGTCACTGTGTGGTGTGGATTTTGGGCTGGAGGAATCATTGGACCTTTTTTTTATGAAAATGATTGAGGTCAAGCGCAAACAGTCAATGGTATTCGGTATCGTGAAATGATAACCAGTTTTTTCGTGCCTAGAATTGAAGAAATGAATGTGGAGGGCATGTGGTTTCAACAAGATGGCGCCACATGTCATACAGCCAGAGAAACAATTCAATTGCTACATCAGTCATTTCCCGGTCGTGTTATTTCGCGTTTTGGAGACCAGAATGGGCCGCCTAGATCGTGTGATTTAACACCATTAGACTTTTTTCTTTGGGGTTTTTTGAAGTGGATGGTTTACGCGAATAAGTCGACGACGACTCAAGCCTTAAAAGAGGAAATTGGACGCTGCATTAATGAAATACCGCAGCATTTATGCACAACGGCCATTGAAAATTTCATAAAAATATCGCGTGTGTGCCAGCAAAGCCGCGGCGGCCATCTCCCTGATATGTTATTCCATACATAACCTCATTCTGTCTACTTTACGATATAATAAAGTTTCACGATTTTTTTTTTAAATATCTGTGTTTTATTTAAAATTTAAATCTTGCGTTCTTGTTGGGACACCATTTATAACCTAAACTAAACTATTATTCCAAATGATATTAGAAGTCTAAAGAAGATAAGTCGCAAGTCATGGTTCTATAACTTCGTGAAAAATCACACAAATTAAATGAGATATTGACCACGGGTACTTTTGAATATACAAATTATGGAGGTACCGTTAACTCAAAATCAGCTTATCTCGACTTAAGAACTTTTTCCTTTTTGCTCGTATAGTATTACTTATGTATGTATGTAGTGTCCTTACGGAATTCATCATGGGCGAGTCAAAGTAGCACTTTATTGAATTAATTAAGGTTTTTCTTCTGTAAAATATGGAAAATTCCAGTTACGCCTTTTTTATATTAAGACATCGATATATACATATGTGCTAGATAAGTGTAGGCTGGATAAGTTAAGGGTATGCAATATCGTTAGTGATATGTGTATTAATAGAACTTCCATTCAATTTCATAAGGCCAAAGTAATAATAAAGTTTAAACTTTCCTCTTGTTTTGCAACTCTTTAAAATAATTTACTATTCATAGTTTAAACATTTAATCAAGAATATTTTATTGCCCAAAGACTTCTTTTGAAGGTGTTATTTATTCTGGGCAGTAACCTGCAATTAATTGAATAATTAAATTTTATTAATTAGATTCCTTTGTCTATTTTTTTCACTTAAGCAACCAAATTTCTTTGAAAAATATTTTTGTGTCTTTATGCTTTGAATATCATTATTTTCCATTAAAATTCTCCAACCTTCTACTCCATGGATTCCATGGCTTCCTTTTGTGTGTGTGTGTGTTTTTTTTTTTTTTTTTTGCTACAATTAACGCATTTTGGGAATAAAAACTAAATGAATCATAAAATATACAATTTTATGTTGTATTTTATACGGTCTTTGCCATTAATTAAAGCGTTCATACATTCATATTAGATCAAAGCTAAAAATTCAGACAGGCAGGCAGGCAGACAAGGCAGGCTTCTTAGCCAAGTTGCGACACACAACAGCCAACATTAACATTAACATTGTTGTTATCATTCGCATCAGCGTCAGCATCAGCATCAACATTAACATCATTATTATTACTATCATCATCATAATAATTAATTTGCTTTTAGAAAGAAGTACAATTAAATTAATGTCTAATTAACGTTTTCTTTCGTTTGGTTTGTTTATTTTTCGTAAATGTATAAATAATTCATATCATCTCATAAATAACCATACACCAGGGACACAACTGGTGGTTGGTTGGTTGGTTGGCTGTTTTTCTTCCTTTTTTTTATTTTAGCTTGAGGCAGAAGGAAGGTGAATTTGTTGGTCTTACTTCCTTCCACTGCCTTGTTATACTAGAGGGATATATGTACTCGTAAGTTTTTCTATACCAAAAACCAAGCAACTAAGAGTTTTATACATAATTTAAGTTTTATGCTAGGAACACAACTGGGACTAACGACGAATTTTTCGGTGCGAACTTTCGTCCAGTGATGGTATTTTGGTGCCTTTCGGGTATTTTTTGGTGCTTTTTGCCTCTTCATAAACACGAAATTTTAGCTAATACCCTTTTTTTAAAAAGCGGGTATTTTACAGTGCTTTTACCAATTTCTTAAAGTGCTTCTGGTGCTTTTTTGTTAAATAAAAATATTTTTAATTAGTAATTTTTTATGGGAATTGTTAAAGTTTAAGTTTAAAATTTTTAAACGCACTAATAATCCCAAATTAATATTTTACTTATTAAGTAAAATATTTTTTTTTTATTAAAAATACATTGAAATTGATTATTGAGGGGTTTAGCTGTATCCTATGCGCATTTCACTGTTGCTAATGCAGATCATCAGGGAACCTTTACCCAAAGTTTCTTAGAACAACTAGAGTTATTATGTTATAAACTTTCATTTAAACAAATGAGAAGCTTAAAACAAATAAAGTTGAAACAAGAACTCAATAATCAACATGTTTTTTATTTTCTTTACCATTACTACATTGGCTGACTTTTTTCAGCTTAAAATTGTAGTCGTAAAAGTATGTAAAAAGAAAATAAATGTAAATAACAACAACAGCTATTTAAGAATAGAGTGTTGCCACACAAGTATTTTTTGACCTGGTGCAGTAAATTTAATAATTAGTGATTTTTTATGGGAATTGTTAAAATTTAAGTTTAAAATTTTTAAACGCACTAATAATCCCAAATTAATATTTTACTTATTAAGTAGAATATTTTTAATAATATAACAATACTTAATAAGTAAAATATTAATTTGGGATTATTAGTGCGTTTAAAAATTTTAAACTTAAATTTTAACAATTCCCATAAAAAATCACTAATTATTAAATTGACTGCACCAGGTCAAAAAATACTTGTGTGGCAACACTCTATTCTTAAATAGCTGTTGTTGTTATTTACATTTATTTTCTTTTTACATACTTTTACGACTACAATTTGAAGCTGAAAAAAAGTCAGCCAATGTAGTAATGGTAAAGAAAATAAAAAACATGTTGATTATTGAGTTCTTGTTTCAACTTTGTTATTTGTTTTAAGCTTATCATTTGTTTAAATGAAAGTTTATAACATAATAACTCTAGTTGTTCTAAGAAACTTTGGGTAAAGGTTCCCTGATGATCTGCATTAGCAATAGTGAAATGCGCATAGGATCCAGCTAAACCCCTCAATAATCAATTTCAATGTATTTTTAATAAAAAAAAAATATTTTACTTAATAAGTAAAATATTAGTTTGGGATTATTAGTGCGTTTAAAAATTTTAAACTTAAAAATATTTTTAATTTTAAAAACTAAAATATTTTTAAGCGCTAATAGGAGCATCTTTTAACTGAGGCTTCTTAAATTGTTTTCAATGACAATAACGAAACTATGTTAAAAACAATGTATATAGAAAACTTTTCATAATTGGGATTAAAAAATTTTATTTTTTTGCAAAATAAAAAACGGAAGTAACTGGAAACTACCATATAATTCTCTGCATAATAATTGATTGAAAGTAGTATGCAATAAGCATTTGTTAAAGCTTACACAAATATTTAATCATGCTATAGGGTGGTTAAATTTTAAGGACCGATTTCGGAATTTTCATAAGGCTGTTGATTTATAAGTGCAAAGTAAATCAAAATGTTCACGTCTACAACAAAATGTAGGTAAATTTGTATTCAACGCACATGAGTGGTTAAATTTTAAGGGCCGATTCAATTGAAAGCATGAGGTTATCAATAGCAGTCAGTTGTTTTGGACAACGAGTAGCCAACCTCCAATTTTTTCATATCGTATTGACGTGCTGTCAAATTTGACAACTGGAATAAAAATGAATATCGCAAAAACAAAAACTTTTAAGTTAAGAGTACTTATTTTTACTACTTTAATCAAGATTTTGTTTTAATTAATATGTTAATAAATTCTGTTAATACTTCTCAAATACTTTGTTTATTTTGAAGCAAAAATTTTGAAATTATATTTTGAGCTTTTACACTCTAAACTCTCCTTTTTAAATGACTTAATGTATTAAAATTAAAAAAAATATTCTCGTGCTTTTTTACCCTATTTTTCGTATTTTATTGCGCTTTTTACCCTTTTTGCAACAGCTTAATGTGCTTTTGCTCTTCGTAGAGATACCAACACTGCTTTCGTCATAAAAAATAAAACACATTTGTTCATATGAAAATGAACATAACACCGCCGTAGAACGAAATTCCAGTGATGCCAACTTTTCTGGCTCTAAAGGCACATCAACACTTAAAAAAAGCACTTAAAAGCGTAATTTTGATATCTAAATAGCGTAAAAGCACTTTCGTGAAAAACGACTGAAAATCCATAACGTGAATTAATGTGAAGTTTAATAATGTTTAAAATTTTCTTAGCTATTCTCGATTTAATGAAATATATCAGACGAAAAATGTATGCTTTACACTGAAAAAATAAATACGCCGAGTAATTATTAAAATAGTTTTAAGAAATACACAAATTTATTAAAAGCAATAATTAGTGCTTTTTCTTATTTTGGCACTAACGCTTAAAATTAGGCGTTTTGAGTCTTCACAAAGCACTAAAAATAGTGCCAAAAGCACCAAGTTGGCATCGCTGCGAAATTCGTCGTGCGTGACGAACTCTGAGATAGATTTATTTCTATTTTGTACGCCGACGAACGACGAAAAAACAAATTTCTCTCACTCTCTTTACATACACAATAAACAGTGTGACCAGATTTTAAAACAAAATTAAGCTAAATCACGTATGTCTTTAATATATTTTTAGAGAATACGCAATTTGGATTAAAAACGTCTAAAAAAGCTAAATCCGTTTTTAAAAAAGCTAAAAAAAGAAGCTAAGAGCTTAATAAAAATTTTAAAGCTAAATCTAGAAGAAATAAGCTAAATTTAGCCCATAATTACTAATATGGTCACACTGACAATAACCAACTTTATCAATTATACATAAGAGCTGAATTCGGTGAGTAAATTCGTCGTTATTGTGCTTCACACGACGAATTTACGCAGCGAATTCTTATCGACGAATTCGTCGACGTGGACGAAATTCGTCGTTCGTCCCAATTGTGTTCCTGGCATTACTCTGGTAAAAAAAAACAGGCAACATTTACGCAATGACATTTTTCTTCTAAAAATGTTTCCTTTTCTTGATATATTTGTTGTTGTAGCAATTAAAGTTTTGCATATACTGTGAAAATTTCAGGTGCGTAGCTCTTACGGTTCTCGAGAAAACAGCCTGTGACAGACAGAGAGGCAGCTAGACAGACGGACAGATATCGCAGCGAAAACAATAGATTTCCTTATCACCTTTTTTGAGTTATGACTATGTTGCTCTAAAGGAGCTTTATCGTCATATAAATTAAAAAAAGGCTTAAGTTACATTTTAAATATTTTACAGAAGAAGCAAAAAACTTTATGTATTTTAGTGAGAACTAAATACAGTGAAACCTCTCATAACGGACATCTCCCATAACCGGACCCCTCTCATAACCGGGCAAGTTTTATAGAACCAAAATTAAAATGAAAGAATGTGTATCAATCTCATAACTGGAAACCTTTAATAACCGGACAAAAATACCACGACGGTGAGTGTCCGGTTATAAGAGGTTTCACTGCATTCAGTAGTCTTTTGACTTTCACTAACAAATTTGATATATTTGGCCATACACGGACAAAAAGCTTGTTAGTTATGATATAATTAATCAAAAAGACGATTTTGAATTTATTTTAATTTACGCCCTTTTTTTCAATTTATATGGCAATATAAGTGTCGCCAATCAATGAGTGCATTCATAGGACTCAACTGTTGCGAAACCCTTGAGCGCTCCACTCAACAGTTGAGTCATTTTCCATCATAAAATTTTTTCGCTACCTATAGTCAACAAATTGTGCTCAGGCTGAACAGCTGATCGAATAGAGCTTTGCCTTTTTATATACTTTGTTAGGTGGCATGAACAACTATTTGTGAAATTTTACGTTGCAAATGCGATAAAGTAACGAATAAAGACATAAAATTAAATTACAATGACCTCTCGGTAATGTGAACTTCCAATATAATGAACTATCCAGTAATGTGAACACCTATTTTTTACTGATAATAGTTGCACAATGAATTAATGTATTTAACTTCATTTTTAACCCCCGACTAAAAAAGGGGTGTTATAAGTTTGTAGTGTGTGTCTATGTGTCTGTGTATCTGTGTGTCTGTGTACGTGTCCACGTACAGGCCAAACGGCTGAACCGATTTTCATGTAGTTTTTTCTGTTTGAAAGATGACTTGATCGAGAGGGTTCTTAGCTATGTTTGAAGAAAATCGGTCCAGCCGTTTAGAAGATATAACATCTTTTCTGAAAAAAGTCGGGGGTTTTTAAAATTTTTAGTGTTTGTTATTTTAGTAAATATTTAACAAAAAAGTGAACTTAAAATTAAAAAAATCGTTAAGTTTGCAATAAATTGTATTTTATGTTAAAAATGCTAAGAGTTTCAATATTTTGTAACCTTTTTTAGGCACAAAACATAACATGACACTACAAATTTTTACAATCGAAAATATGAACAAATTCGATAATGTGAACTACTTTGGTTTTTATTAGTTCACACTATCGCGAGTTCACTGTATATGCATCAAGCCGTTTCTAAGATGTAACTGTTGGGGCCAACAGTTGCCAACAGTTTCACAACTGTTAGCAATGTCTTATGAATGCGCCCAATATTATATAAATTATAAATTTAAAAGCAAAACGAACATTAAATTACATACATACATTAAATATTATTTAACTGAGCTTAGGTCAACTGTTCTGAAAATATAAAATCAGTGATTCAAATGCAGAAATAATTATTGTAACTCCTGTTTATTTGCACATCTTGATAGAATAACCTACAGGGATTTAATACAATAAAACTTCACCACACAATTAATTTAGAAAGTACATACATACATACTCATATACATACGTACCAGTGATCGGCAATGTTTCACTTTTTCCCTATTCATACGGACTTATGAAATTTTAAATATAAGTGATTAGACATGATTTAAATTCCACTACTCTGATTTACGCATACTCACGATGACATTGATTTATAAGTATAGGTTGAAATAAATATGAATGCGACGTCGACATCATTAGTCATTAAACAGTTTGCAAGGAAATATGGTTGTTTTTCAATTCCTGCAAAAAAAGCAACAGAGAAACACATAATTTCATAATCAGAACTTTAATGTTAATCATACTTATTTTGCATCGTCTATAAAGATTGAGTTCAAGAGAGCCGAAATCAACAACGTCATAAATGTTGCTAAGTATGAGTTCAATGTGCACTTGAAACTTTGAAACTTTTACAGTTGAAACTCACTTTTTCACTACTCATTGCTGTTCTCTGATACGTACATGCATACATACTTTTCATTCATTCATTTTCATGAGTAATTTAATCATGTCCTTTAAACAAGCTGTAGCGCACTGGTGATACGTTTGTATCAAAATAAAAGCACATTATTATTAGCATAATTAACTTAACAGCTGGTAGTAACTATATAATATCTTAATGGTTTTCTGGACATAAATTTACATTTGTACATATATATGTACATACATACTTACATATGTACTAACATAAATATTTGACTTTTACTTGCTTAAGTAGCAATGTACACATTCACACATATTTGAACAAGTTAATGATAAAATCTAAATGCATCTTCATACATACATAAATATATACATATATATATATATATATATATGTATATATAAAGGGTCTTCCAGCAGGGACTTCCAAAATTTGATAGTTGAAAGCGGCTGGATTGTTCAAGCCATCCATATCTGTTGAATTGGCTGCCATTTTTATTCAACAGATTGGAACGGCGAGCCTCATTGGACATTACTGGGGTCTCCTTTGGCCATGAACTTGGTATGAGCATCATATCGGACACTGCATATTGCTAATGTAGACAGCTCATGTCCATGTCACGTTCATGCTCTGGCATCGATGACCCAAATATATGGGTGAGCATCAATGTTCGTTCGCCATGAGATTTGCCATCCTAAACCATTTGCAATAGAAAGAAAAGAAACAGAACAAAATTGGTAAATATTCCATCTCTATTGCACTATAGTAAAATACTTCGATAGGGCAGAACATGGAATGTGTATGAGCGATTTGAAGCGCTGATCATCTCATGTGGAGGTTTTTTGAACTAGCCACCGAGATCGTAGGATTTAACCCCTTTAGATTTTTTGTAGTGAGGTTTTCTTAAGGCGAAAAAGTCACAAATCCCAGCAGCCCTCAACGCCAATATAAGTCGTGCCATCGGCTAAATTCTGTCTTACTTATGCACCAGAGTCATGGAAAATTTGAGATTTCAGATACGCTCCACTGCGTACATTTGCACAACGTTATATTCCATACATAATGCCATCGATAGTCCTTTCAAATGATAAAAAAATTTTGATTATATCTCACACACATTTCATTTTACTTAAATTTAAATATATTAAGAGCTTAATGAAAAACCCTCTAAATATAAATGTGTGAGTATATTCGTCTAATTTTGCAAGTTGTAGTAATCCATCAGCAGTAGAAGAAAGAGTGGAGATGCCTTCTACAGGGGCCTTTATTAATTAGCAGACACCAGATTTGCTGAGAAGAGAAAGAAAGTTTTCAGCTCACTTGGGTACAAATTATAGGCCTCTTTTTGAAAAAGGATATGGAGAGTACAGGGGCTTCGAATTTGTATGTTATTGGCATTACAATTCGAAAACATTTCCGTTCGATTCGGATTACATAATAACCCCCGGATGGTGAAGTGACAGATGGACCAGAGAAGCGCAATGACTAGTGAAAAAGTAAGTAGAGTTGGATCATGTTTTATAATTTCTTCTACTTATGCGCTCTCATACTTATTGCAATGTTGTCTATGAATCATTTCACTCAAAAGTTTGAAGTTCTCATCGCACTCATACTTAGCAAGATTTATGACGTTGTTGATTTCGACTCTCTTGAACTCAATGTTTATAGACGATGCAAAATAAGTATTGCATGGCAAAGCCAACTTCGTATATTAACATTAAAATACTCATTATGAGATTATGTTTTTGCTCATTATGAGGTTACAAATGTGTTTTTTTATATACTTTATACTAGGGTTTGCCAAAAACCGTCGATGTTAGAAAACCGAGGTTTTCGGTTTTAAGCTACTAAAACCGGTCGGTTTCAGTTAAAAAAATATGCATGTATATAAATATGTATGTATGCTGGAAAGATAAATGATGATGTAAAAATAACCATCCCTATCGTGAAAAACAAATAGAATTTTTCTTCACGTGAAATTTTCATTCCCCTAGAAGAGAAAAATGCTATCTTGAATATCCCGTAAAATTTTTTCCCCGCTATCAGTCCACGTGAATGCAAATAAATTCAGTAAAGTGCGACTCTGACTCGCGCACGAAGGGTTCCGTACGAACACTAGATATGTAATTTAATACAAACTTCATCCTATATAATATATAGTTTTGGAATTTTTTTCGTTTTTGGGGTCTTTTCGGTTATTTTGTTTTGGCGTTTTTTGCGTTTTTTTCGGTTTTGACGATTTTTTTTAAGTTTTGGCTATTTTTTTAGTTTTGACACTTTATTTTCTCGTTTTGGCGACTTTTTTCGGTTTTTGGCGTTTTTTCATTTTGGCGATTTTTTTTTTATTTTTGGCGATTTTTTTAATTTTTGCGATTTTTTTTTATATAAATTTTTTTTAGTTTTGGCGACATTTTCGCGTTTTAGCGATTTTTTTCGATTTTTTGTGTTTTTTTTCATTTTGGCGATTTTTTCGAATTTGGCGATTTATTTTAGTGTTATAAATTTTTTTTAATTTTGGCGATTTTTTCGTTTTGGCGATTTTTTTTTTAATTTTTGGCGATTTTTTTTTTTGGTTTGGCGATTTTATAATTTTCGGTTTTTTTAGTTTTACCGATTTTGAAAATTTCAAGTTTTTCCTCTTACGGTTTCCAAAATATAGCAAATTGTCAAAATTACATAGTCAAAATTGCATTAACTGTTGGACCACCCTTTAATTTAATTTTTTTTAAATTGTAGTGTTAATTGTTGTAGTCTGTATAAAAATACACTAATTTTACAAATTTCAAGTTTCAATATACAATTGTATGTATATTACATGGGATTTTAACATTTTTCGTTGCTCGTTTTGGAACACCCTTCAATTTTTAATTCTCACGTATTTGTTGCTGTAGCGGCCAAGGTTCTACATACTCTGTCCAAATTTCAGGTCCGTAGCTCTTACGGTTCCTGAGAAAATACCGTGTGACGGACAGACGGACAGCGTAGCGAAAACAATAGGGTTCCTTTTCACCTTTGGTGTACGGAACCCTAAAAAGGAAGAATTTTTGTAAAGCTTAAAAATTAATTGTAAATCGGACAAATTTAAGTTTAATAAAAAAAATCACACACATTTTAGGTTATAAATGAAACTTAAGCTGCGGTCACTTTGCCCAAAAAAGCGTAACCACTAAATGCTAATGAAAAATCTTTCAATTCAGGCAAAAGTTCGTCAAGTTAAAGAGTAGCCAATATTGTTGTATTCTATGATTTTGTGCATTAGTTGTGTTCAAAACTGTTTAATATTTTTTTTTTTTTTTTTTTTTTTTTTTTTTTTTAATGCATGTATTAATTTATTGTATCTTCATATATGAACTAACAATAAGTATTCAAATCTTAAATCTATAAAAAAATTATTAGGCCCGACCAGTGTCGGACATAAACTTAGTGATAGTTATAAATAATACATTAGTAGTGATAATCAAAAAAAAAAAAGGGGGGGAAAGTATTTTCAAGTAGTCCCATCTGGAGTGTTAGGTATAAGAGCCCGTGTGTCCCTCTTTTTTAAGCGGACGTGTCCAGTAAAGTTCAAAATATTACGAGCAAGCGGATTAGGATGTGATTCGAGTTTTGTTAAATATTTGCCTGCGTATTTTTCAATTTCTTCAGTCACTAGTGGCATATTTAAATCTCGATGTATAATAGAATTTTGGATGTACCATGGAGCCGATGTTATTAACCGTAAAATTTTGTTTTGTCTTCGTTGGATTCTCTCGACATTGGAAGCTGAAGCAGTGCCCCATAACTGAATTCCGTAGCGCCATATTGGCTTCAAAAGCGACTTGTATAATAAAAGTTTGCAGTCTAGGCTGAGTGTTGAGTTTCTGCCAATCAACCAATATATTTGAGTTAACTTAAGTTTCATCTGAGTTAACTTAGAGTCAATATGATGTTTCCATGTAAGTCTTCGATCGAGGTGTATACCAAGGTATTTCACTTGGGAATGTTGAGGAATATTTTGATTGTTGATTCGAATGGGGGAGCAAGTATCTCTTCTTAGGGTGAACGTTATATGGACACACTTTTGTTCATTGACTTTAATTCTCCATAAGTTCAGCCATATTTCCAGCTGGGTGATATGTTCCTGGAGATTGCGGGATGCCTCATAAGGGTTTTCGTGCACACTCATACAGGCTGTATCATCGGCAAAAGTAGAAATATGGATATTATTGCTCACAGGCATATCACAAGTATATATTAAATACAAGACAGGACCCAGAATACTACCTTGGGGCACACCAGAGGATATAGTTTCGGGCACACTCGTGAACTCTCCTTCCACAACAGTGAACTTCCTATCAATAATATAACTTTCCAAAAGCTTTTGAATGTTTATTGGCAGATATGTCTTCAATTTTATAACTAGGCCTTCGTGCCATACTTTATCAAACGCCTGAGAAACATCAATAAAGAGAGCAGAACAATACTTCTTTTCTTCAAATGTTCTTCTTACAACTTGGACCAATCTATGCGTTTGTTCAATCGTGCTGTGCTGACTTCTAAAGCCAAATTGATGGTCTGGAATGCACCCATTATCAGTTAAAATTTTGGACAATTTAGTCATGAGCAGCTTTTCGAAAAGCTTTGAGATTGTAGATAGTAAGCTTATAGGCCTATATGACTCAGTCTTGGTAAGATCTTTGCCCGCCTTTGGAATCATTTTGATCTTGGCCAGTTTCCAGTTATGTGGAAAATACTGCATTCTTAAAATAGCATTAAAAGTAAATAGCAGGATTCTTATTGCAATATGAGGCAAGTTCATGAGCATTTTGTTACTAATTCCATCAATACCTGGAGCTTTCTTCGGGTTGAGTTCAGCAATTACTTTTTGTACTTCACGCATCTTAAACCTTAAGGGACGAGGGGGTAGAGAAACTACACACGGTAAATCAGCAGCACCCGTACATGAATTGGGAGTGAATACAGATTTTAAATGCTCAGAAAATAAGTTACCTTTCTCACTATCACTTCTTGCCCAGCCTCCGGTCGCAGTACGCAATGGTGATTTAATATCAACGGGTCGTTTAAGATTTCTAGTAGCGCGCCATAAAGAGTAATTAGATGCGGACGTTACATCAAGACCTTCTAAATACTTTTCCAGTAGTGCAGTTTTTTCCGACGATAGCAGCTCTTTGAGTCGTTTAGTACATTCTTTAAGTCTGATTTTATTTAGGGGTGATCTGTGTTGTTGCCATTCTCTTCTAGCTCTCCTTTTTTCACATACAAGACGTTCAATTTCCGTAGAATAAATTCTGTTAAAGCCGGTCTGCGGATAGGAGGTAGTGGCGTGTTCAGCAGCCTGTTTAATATTTTCGTTAAGATTGGCAATGTTAAATTCAATATCATCGCATGATCTAAGCTGAATGTTTTCTACGCAGTGACTACTAAGATATTTTTTGAATGCCAGCCAGTTGATTCCATTAATCATCTTCACATATGAGTTAGTTAAATCAATCCTTAGTGGGTTGAAAATTGTAACTATTGTTGGAGAGTGATCGGAGGACAGATCTAGAGAGGCCTCTACATGAATTAAGTCCCTATGAATATTTTTAGTGACGGCAAAATCTATAACATCTGGAATTTTTCTTACGTCAGTAGGCCAGTAAGTAGGCTCCCCACTCGAAATGACATCTAAGCCCATTTTTGAAATTGTATTGAACAAGGCTCGACCTCTAGGTGTAACAAGACGCGATCCCCAGTACGTATGTTTTGCATTGTAGTCACCAGCTGCCACGAAACAAGATCCAAGCGATTTGTAGAACTTCTCGTACTGATCTTCGGTAACTGAAAATCTGGGAGGTGAGTAAATTGATGATATCACGAAATTCGCACAAAAATTTTCTACGAAAATATTCGTTGCTTGCAAATATTCTTCACTAACGTTGTCAAGGACATAGTGCTTGAGTCTTGACTTAATCAGAATTGCTGATCCACCACATGCTCTCTCTCTCGGGTCCTTTGTATCATATAAAGTGTAACCATTTATTTTAAATAAGCTTCTTGAGGTCAAATGGGTCTCAGAAACTAACATTATATCAATATTTTTTTCCATGAGGAAGTGCTCAAGTTCATTTTTATGTTGGCGAATGCCGTTTGCGTTCCAGAAACATATTTTTAACGTGTTCATGGTTTATTAACTAATGCTTGAAGCAGTGTATTCTGCATTCGCAGCATTTCTTGCATCATGCTTGTCATATTTGTAGTAAAGTTGTTTATAGTTAGCACCAGATTCTCAATAGTAGCTTCAAGGCGACTAAAGTTAAAGCTTGAGTTTGAATTCGTTGAATTATTTGGCGGTGGAACATTTTGCGTGGGAATTGAACTAGTCTTAGCAGCATCAGCATACGATACACGTGAAGTAACTGGTTGGCTGATTTGAGCAAAAGTGTCGGAGTTCGCGTTTACTTGTAGAGCTGGAGTTAACTTGGGTTTTTGACCCATAGCCTGTTTAACGAAAGAAAATACAGGGCACCCTCTATAGTTAGCTGTGTGATTACCTCCACAATTACTACATTTTTTTTCTGCTTGATCTTTTGGCTTAGTGCAGCTAGCAGTACCATGCAATTCACCGCAGATAACACACACTGTAGGTAACTTGCAGTAAGTTTTCGTATGGCCATATTCTTGGCAATTATGGCACTGTACGGGACCTGAACGCTTACGTGGCTCTTCAACTGTGATTTTTCGATGTAAGAGATACTTTACGTTATAAACTAGATGGGCTTCATTTTTTTTCAATTGTATGTCGTTCGGCTCCAGTTCAACCCGAAATAGGGGTTGGGGGACCTTTTCTCTATTAAATATGTTGGTAACATTTTTTACCTTGAATCCCTGGTCGACAAGTGCACATTTTACTTCTTCGGGTTCAACATATGAATCTATGCCCTTTAATACTATCTGTAGGCCTTTAGCACTCTTAAGTTGGTATGTGTAAAAATTTGTTTTATTTTTTTCGAATTCAGTAACAATTTTTCGGAAATCTTTTTCATTATATATTTGGATTTTAGTTTCATCAATATTACCTCGTTTAATTGGAATGATGTGAAAAGTATTTTCACCAATGGTCGACAGTAGTTTTTTTATAAGTGCGTTAGAATTTTTTTCTCTCAGATAAATAGGTGGTGGCTTAAAAGACTTTTGCGATGATGTAGAGGGCTTGTCGTCGGTGTTTTGCAATAATGAAAAACGATTTTGACGATTGGTAGATGATGCGCTGTTATCCCTAGACATCTTTGGAGCAGATGAAATTTTTGAAGAATTTGGGCTTCGCCCACGCTTTACCACTGTTATATATCTGTCCATTACCACTTGTACCTTGGGTTTTGAGCTACTGTTATCTGTAGTGATAACTTGGTTTAGTGATGATAAACAAGTGTCTGGATCAAAACTTCTTTCATTATTGTTTGTTGGTCACGATTTTTTGGGCAAATATTTGGCAAGTGTGACCGTAGCTTTATTTAACTTTAAAGTTGTATTCATGGAGGTGCTTCTGTTGATTTAGAAATTTTTTCATTAAGTATACCACCGTGGTGCACCACCATGAAATTTACTGTCTGTGAACCAAAGAGATTCATAGTTCTATGAAATGTGTTGTAGGGAATTATTGTCCTAAAAATAAATAATTTTAACTTTTAATATATAATTCGAAGAAAAATATCGAAACTATTCGATGTAATAATTCAGTTCGCCTGCAAAAATAAAGTAAACAAAACCAAGGGAAAAGTGAAAAAATTCACGTGAAAAATATTCTGCCTTATCGTGGTTGGCGTATTTCAAATACGACTACGCCTTTTTGTTAATAGATTAAAGAAGACAGTTTTTCTTTAATCTATTGCCAAACAGTCGTAGTCGTATTTGAAATACGCCAACCACGATAAGACAGATTATTCATGATAAGGGGAACCAAAAAAGGGATAACATTTCTGGGAAAATTTGTTCGAGAGAAAAAATAGTTACTATAGGGGTGATAGAGTTTCTCTAATTTGTATTCAACTCAGGAACATTTAGTAGTATGAGTATGTGTATAAAAAGCTTAAGAATAAAAGATTTATATTTAAATATCCAAGTATTAAAATTTCAGAAACGTTAAAGCGTTCAATGTGTTGTCGTTTAAACGAAATCTTATTTTTGTGTAGAATTTACCAGCGACAGAAAACACTCTTTCGCTTTCAGTTGAAGAGGGCTTTATTGTGTTCTTGCCAAAATGTTGTGAGTAAAAATTATAGAGAAAGACCTAAGCTTTAAGAATATTAAAATTCGAACTACCCTGTTGAAATACACGGTGATATACAGGGTGACAAAATTGACTACCTAAGCCAGGCAAAGCTTTGAAATAGGCAAAGAAAATGCAGGCTATTTTATAGACATATCTTAAGATTAATTATAAATAGACCATATTTTTTAACTTCGTTTTTTTTTTTTTTGACGAAAATCGATACTTTAAAATCGTAAATAATTGATTTTGATCAAAACACTAAGTTCGAAAATTATGTCTCTTAATTTTTTTTTTGTGGTTATGGCTGGATACCTCTACGCAAAGACGTGATTTTATCATTTGTCGGATGATGAAACTTCGAAAAAATACTGCGTACGAGGCCCGATTAGTTAATGCCTCATTATATCTACCACCGCATGTGCCTGTTTTTGTTCTTTACTTTGCCAAACTTGTATAAAACTTAAGTAAATATAATTGCAGCAGCATGTTATTTTGTTTGGTTGACTTTGCTTAAAAGCCAGGTTCAAAGCCAAAAGATTTCAAAATATATCTTCTTGTCCATATGTTTTTTTCTTTCATCTTGACAACATACTACATACATATGTATGTAAGTATATACATATGTACATATGTATGTATATGTATTTAGCACATTACAACTACAATTTTGGACATTCGTCTACATTGAGATTTAAATGAAAGTAGTTGAATTGTAAATGAATCTGGATACTTTCTTGTTGTCACATTTCATCCCCTACCATATATATTGATTCCTATTAGACGGCTTTTACACCCTCAAATTTTTTTTGCAGACTAAAGGACTCTATGATGGAAATGCTTACGCATCGTGGTTTTAAAAAATGTAAAAAACTACAGGAGAAGACTATGTAACTATTACCTCTACACTGCAACGTAAAAATGTCAGGAATAAGTAAAGTAAAGTAAGTAATTTTAATTTTTATTTTGTGGCAAAAATTCGACAAATATACTTACGTGCCTATTCACAGAAAAAGACTCAAGTCAGTCACAACTTTTGTTATGACAGAGTTCTTTCTATATTTACTCTTGTGTCTCCGTCTTAATTTTGTATTCCCGTAACATAGTCACAAAAATCGAAATTTTATAGTTAACATTCTATGTTAATGAAAATTATGACATTAAAAATTATGGCATTTGAATATTTAATAAAAATAAAAAATAAAAAAATACATACATATATATATACATATAATGGGTGTTTTTTATTGAGGTATAGAACTTTAAGTTGGCATCACTTTTTTAACTGGCGGCCATTTTGTCAGCTGTCAAGTGATTAATATTTAGTTTGGTTTGCCATTTCATCATGAACAGGTTGACAAAAGAACAACGCTTGCAAGTCGTGCAAATTTATTTCGAAAATAATGGTTCAGTTCGCGAAGTTTACCGCAAGCTCCGTCCATTTTATGGTCGACATAATCGTCCATCAGAGCAATTAATTCGGTTAACCATGGATCGTTTTCGCACTACGTTTACTCTATGTGATAATACGCATCCGCAGAGACGTCGAACAGTGCGCACCGAAGAAACAATTGCCGCTGTAGAGCAAAGTGTTGAAGAGGACCCGAATGAATCGATTCGCCACCGTGCACAGCAATTGGAGCTTTGTCCATCAACTTTATGGAAGATTTTGCGCAAAGATCTTGGCTTGCGACCTTACAAGATCCAGCTTGTGCAAGAATTAAAGCCGCGAGACCATGCAATGCGTCGTGATTTTGGTGTATGGGCCGAAAATGAGATTGATCTCGATGCTGATTTTCATCGCAAAATTTTGTTCAGTGATGAGGCTCATTTTTGGTAGAATGGCTACGTCAACAAGCAAAATTGCCGCATTTGGAGTGAAGAGAATCCACATGAGACCCTTGAGACGCCATTACATCCACAAAAACTGACTGTTTGGTGTGCTCTATGGGCTGGTGGAGTCATTGGGCCATACTTCTTCCGAAATAATGCTGGAGAGTCAGTTACCGTTAATGGAGACCGGTATAGAGCCATGATAACCGACTATTTTGTTCCCGAATTGGATGGCATGAATGTGGATGAGTTGTGGTTCCAACAAGACGGCGCTACATGCCACACAGCGCACGTCACAATCGATTTATTGAAGGAAACATTCGATGAGCGCATAATTTCGCGGAATGGACCTGTCAATTGGCCACCAAGATCGTGTGATTTGACACCATTGGATTATTTTCTTTGGGGATATGTGAAGTCGCTCGTCTACGCCCCATATGCTCGAAAAAGTGGTTGAAAATTGGACCTGTAGAATTGGCTTTATTCGAGCCAGCCGCGGCGGCCACATGCCCGAAATCATATTTAAACATTAATGGCATAAAATTATCCTTCCAATAAAGCCAAATTGATGGACATTAAAACGATTTTCTTGTGTTTTATTTCAATTCGAAGTTCTATACCTCTAAAAAAACACCGTTATGTACACAAAACCCTGCAAATAATATTGCAGTACGTGGTCCAATATAGGTGAAATAGACTAGTTACATCATGGTCCCATGTAATGCAGTCATGGACAATGGCGTTCTCATATAAGAATTCAATGCTGCACAATAAGTGTTCGTTTAGTCTATAGGTATTCCATATACGGTAGTTTTGGGGTTAGTCCGATGTAATGCCATGAGGTCGAAACCTAGAACACCGCAATGTTAAATCGACCAGCTGTTTTCATATATTTGGGTAGTTTAGAAGTACTTCTACTCCTCTTTGGACTAGTCCTTACATACATACATGTATGGACTAGTCGCATTATCTGCAGAGAATGAATCCCTATTTCCATTGGTCACGGCAGCATGCGTGAACGCCTGGATCACCTATCCTTTTTTTGTTTTTTATTGTCTAGAGAAAAATGAAATAAAAAAAATTGAGAAAGAAAGCAGTGCAGAATAGAATAAATCGCGAGATTTTCACTGTTGGTATTTTGTCTGTTTTAGATAAGATTGGCCTAAATACAATTTAAAGCCTACTCAGTTTCTTTCTAAGTGCGAACGAAGGCGCGAGAAAATGCTAGTATAAATATTAATATAAGGGTAAAATCTGGGAGCACAACTTGCTCTTCGATTGTTTGTCGAAATTGTACATCTCACTCCCAAAATTGGCTATTAGCAAAAATGTACATATTATGTACAACCCTTTTGCCACTTTTAAATTAGTTTCTCTTTTTTTAAATATTTTATATTAATTATTTTAGTTTGAAATGCCTGTCACAATTCCTATGATTGTCTACATTCCTAGTCTTTATTTTAAAAATGTATGTTGATAGAATTTTGTTCTGAGAATCGGAAATTTTAGTCATTAGTCACAATGTTAAAGTTGTGACTATTTTTCAGTCACAATACTTTCTGTGAATAGGCATGTTAAAGTGTCAAACCAAAAAAGATTGTCTTAATCATCAAACAGAATTGCAGTATAAATACATTTTCCATACAAATTGACATGAAAAAAGTAGCCCCAGAAAACAGTCGAGAGATAGAATATATTTTATTTTGACAACGTTTTTTTCTTATGCTCTCACATAAAAATACTCATTCTCTCACAATGCTGCCACAATTTCAAAAAATTTCATACTTTGGAAATAAAACTAAAAAAAAATTAGAGAGCATTTGAAGTTACTGTCGTAGATTTTATTATGGGCTTTGCTAATTTGACAGCGATTTTTTCTGAAATTGCAGACTTATTCTGTTTGATTATTTAAGTAGCACAAAAAAATTAAATTAACACGCACGTGCATAATTAGTAAAGAATAAACAACAATGGCAAGACTGTTGTATATTATAGATGGTAAAATAGAGCTTTTATTAGAAAAAGCTTTCAGAAAATTGTAATACGATGAATTAAAACAATTCACATATTCCATTTGCACTGAAAAATATGTACATACATATTTATAAACAATGGACCAAACACAATAACAAACACAATAATTTATAATTAACTTTGCACTATAGGTCAAATCATCACTTTTTCTGTGCGAAATTAAATCCGCCTACCAAATCATGGCAATCAAATCAAATTCTGAAACAATTTCTTCAAAATTTAGTTTAACCCATTAACGACCAAACATTAACCCTTTAAAAACAACACTCGATATATGCATTAAAAAATTTTAAATTTAACAAAACATTCGCTAATTGCTTAAATTTAGTTCAGTTGGTAGATTTAAATTCAAAAAATTCCCTTCATTTTCATTAATTTCATCAACAGTTCAGTTGTTTGTATGAAAATGTTACTTACTAAAAAGAAGCATTACTTGCAAAACGCAAAAAATCGCACTTTAAAATAAATTTCAAATAACTGATTGATTATTACTTAATTTATACTTTAAATTTGAAATGGTTCAAATGGGGTCAAAAGTTTTGAGGGCCTACATAAAGTCAGTGCTTATGATACATTATACCGTTTAAGCTATAGCTGATTATAATGAGTTATTTTAAAGCATAACGATATAAATTTGAAACACTTTTTATAAAAAACATGAATAATTACTTGTCGCTTTATTTTCCATTTCACAGCAATGAGTTAATACCAACGCAATTCGAGAAAATCGCATTTAAAGTTGACCGATTTCTACTGAACTCACAAGTTTATTTTCAGAAGAACTTAAATCTATTGACTTAGATGCAAAAATATGCGACATTGCTTAATATTTTCCGAAAATTAAAATAACGTATCTTTATTTTATAGTGTTGACAATTAAAAACCACGAAAAAATTTAAATTTCACTTTTGTTTTTATTACTTTTGCACAGAAAAAGTGATCATTTGACCTACTGAGCTTTGGTGTAAGTTTTTCCTTAATACAGGGTGGGCCAAAAGAAACCAAGGGGTGTAAAAGTTTAATAACTTTTTTGTTTATTAATTTTTTTTTTATTTTTTCTTTCAGATTATATAGACAACACTTGGAGAATTTATAATGGAGAGGTTCACAACTGAACAGAGAACCAGAACAATAGAATTTTATTATTTAAACCAGAGATCAATTATTTTAACGCAAAGAGCATATCGTCGACATTTTAACGTCAGAATTTCGCCCTCTGAAGCGATGATTCGTTGCTTAGTTAATCGTCATCACCAACATGGCAGCGTAAGAGATTTGCCTCGAACCGGTAGACCACGTTTAAGTCGCACTGCGGAAAATATTGAACGAGTACAGCAAAGTGTTAACGAAGCACCAGAAACATCTGGCAGAAGGCGTTCTGCTCAGCTAGAAATGTCTCGTACGTCACTACGGCGCATTTTAAAAAAAGATTTACAGTTATACCCATATAAGGTGCAATTGGTCCAAGAATTAAAACCCGCAGATCATCGGCAACGTCTAAATTTTGCAGTTAAATTTCAAGAGTTGGCCAGAAATGAAATCAACTTTATTGAAAATTTGATTATGAGTGATGAAGCTCATTTTCATTTGAATGGCTTCGTTAATAAGCAGAACTGTAGGTTCTGGCTTTCTCAAAATCCAAGAGCCATTCATCAACGCCAATTGCACCCCATCAGGTGTACAGTATGGTGTGGGATCACATCTGAAAATGTCATTGGGCCCTACTTCTGCGAGAATGAAGATGGAAGTGCTGTAACCGTAAATGGAGAGCGGTATCGGTTTATGATAGAAAATTTTTTACGCCCTGCTCTTGAAAACAGACCTGGTATGTGGTTTCAGCAGGACGGAGCCACTGCCCATACTGCCCGAGACACAATGGCACTTTTAAGTCAAATTTTTGGAGAGCGAATAATTTCTCGAAATTCGGAAATTATTTGGCCAGCGCGATCGCCAGATTTGACAGCACCTGACTATTTTCTTTGGGGTTTTTTGAAGGAGCGAGTATATGTGAACAAGCCAGAGACAATCCTTGAACTCAAGGCAAACATTGTTGCAGAAATTCGAACGCTACAGCCACAAGTTTTGAAAGATGTTATGGAAAATGCTCTAAAAAGAGCCCATCAGTGCGAAGCTGAAAACGGTGGTCATTTAAGAGACATCATTTTTCATACTTAGTGTAAAAAAATTTACATTTTGTATATTATATAAGCTGAAAGAAAAAATAAAAAAAAGTTAATAAACAAAAAAGTTATTAAACTTTTACACCCCTTGGTTTCTTTTGGCCCACCCTGTATTTATTACATCTACTTTAACTACCTAAAAATGCAAACTTTAGTCTAATCAATACAAAGAATAATAATAATATTAATAGTTTAAGGGCCAATTTCAACAACTCTATTAAAATATCAATTCGAAAAAAAGTAAAAAGTAATTTTTCCATACAAAAATTAATGAAAATCTACATTTAAATATGAGTTGATATTTAAATAGAGTTGGTGAAATTGGCCCTAAATGTTACATTTCAAAGTTTTAATTTTGATCTATTTTAAGAAAATGCGAGAATAAGTTCTCAAATACACACATACATACATATTTTGAATCGTTTCTGTCAAAGACTTGTGAGCAATTGAAATATGTATTGCATAAGAGAATGATTATTTGTGATCTTTTAAACTCTTATCAGACATGACTTGTCAATCTAACCACTTGCATTTTAACCTCCAGCTAATGTGATTCCTCAACACTCTAAAGAGGGTACAAAAAATATGTAGAAAAAATCATTTAAATGTACAATAAATATACGAAGAAAAAAGCTTGCATATTTTTTATCATTCATCATTTTTTTCCTACTGTTCACAAAAAAAAAAAAAAAAAAAAAAAATAAAAAAACATCTCCGGGGGCTTAATGTGTTCTTCTGCGTCTTACCAAAATATGTACAAAAAATAAATTGGGGGTAGTTTACCTTAAGTTATAAGAATAAAGTAAATTTAACTTGATTTTCATCAGTTGTCGTAATGTAAACATTGAATAACAAACATATCGTAAGCTTAAATGAAAAACTACTCAATTAAAAAAAAATTCAAAACCAGGGATTTTTTAAGAGACCAATACTCATGGTCATATATTAAATTATTAATCTTCTTCGTTTGACAAGTCTGCTATTATTCGTTTTGTTAGCAGCACCTCTGGTGTTAAGTCGCCGCATTAATTTGAGCTATACAGCCATTTTATAAATATTTACGAAAGATGGCGTATCAGAAAAATCTACGGTGACTGAGTCCAGCTACGCATTGAACTAGTACTTTCGTAGTCCACTGTTTGCTTTCCAGTCAACGCACTGACTACTTCAGCCAACAGTACTGGGTGGGGGTCTACTCTGTATTTCGAAACGAAAGAAAATGAATTCGAAAATGTATGTTATTAAAATTACAATTCGAAAGCATTTGCTTCCGTTTCGAATTACAGAGTAGACCCCCTGGGTTTTAATAAAAATATTGTGCAGCATATCAAAACGATTGATTTCCCAACGAAAATTAGATACACAATTTTTCATTTAATCCAATACGCAATTTTTATTAATTTGGGATGACCTCAAATTTAATACATATTGTATAGGATCTTCCAATAGGGACTTTGACAGTTGATAGCGGCCATATTGTTGAAGCTGCAAATGCACACACCACACATGCAAATGATAAAAATGTTAACTCTCAAGTGGAGGTCCACCGATATTGTGCGATTTTACCTCGTTAGACTTTTTCGTTTGAGGTTTTCTTAAGTCCCAGGTCTATTAAAATGACCCGCAAATTACAGCGACCCTCACTGCTAACATAACCCTGGCCATCGGTCGAATTCAGCCTGATATATGTCCCAGAGTCATGAAAAACTAGACTGTAATACAAGTTATGAGAACAAAAATTTAAACGAATAAAAAGTAATAAAATAAAATTATTCGTATATTTCAAAAATGAAAAAAAAATAAATTTTAAATTATTCGAATAAAAAACTTTCGAACAAAAATCAATTTAATACAAATTATTCGTATTAAAGTTATTCGAATGAAATTTGTTTACTTAAAAATAAATAAAAATTATACGAATATTATCCATTCGAGTCTTAACTATTAAAAATTAAAAATACTCTAATAAAAATTATTAAAATAAAACAATTCGTATTAAAAATTATTACAGAGGAATTATTTGATTAAGCATATTTCGAATAAAAATTAATGGTATCCCATACGAAGAAGAACTGTGCCAGTCGAAATTGTGGATATAAAATTACATTTCAAAGAGCAAGGCTAAAAATAATCGTTCGAATAAATGATCTTTTCGAATAACAATTATTCGATTAAGAAATTTTCGAATAAAATTTAATGGAATAAAAATTCTTCGAAAAAAATGTTCGCATAAAAAGTTTTCGAACAGAAACTGTTCAAGTAAAAAATTTTGAAAAGAATTTAAAAAAATTATTCGTGTGCAAATTATTCCAATGAAACTATTCGAATGAGAAACTTTTGAATAACATTTATAATATAATTTGTTTGCATAAAAACTGTTGGAATAAAACTATTCGCATATTGTGTATCCGAGTATAAACTGTTGGAATAAAAATATTCGAATAAAAAATATTAAAATTAGATTATTCGTATAAAAACGGATAAAAATAATCATTCGAACTCATGAATTTTTTTAATAAAAATTATTCGATTAGTAAATTTTCGAATTAAAATTAATGAATTACAAAATATTCGAATGAAAATTTTTGAATAAAAATTTTGCGAATAAGAACTGTTTGTGTGAAAATTATTGAAATAAAATTATTCGTATAAAAAGTGTTTAAAATAATTATTCATGTGCAAATTCTTCAAACGAAAAATATTCGAATGAGAAACTTTCGAATAACAACTACGCATTGCAATGCAAGTTATTCGAATAAAAGTTAAACGACTTGAAATTGTTTGCATCAAAACTGTTTCAATTAAAATTATTCGCATATTACGTATCCGAGTATAAAAATATAAAAATATTCGAATAAAAATTATTAAATTATTAAATTATTCGTCTAAGAACGACTAAAAATAATTATTCGAATATATAAATTTTCGGAATAACAATTGTTTCATCAAGAAATGTTCGAATAAAAATTTTTTAAACACAAATTATTTGAATAAAAATGTTCGAATAAAAATTGCTTGAACAACAACTGTTAGTGTGAAAATCATTGAAATAAAATTATTGGAATAATAAATATTAAAAAAATGTTAGTCGAGAAGAAAAAATAAATAAAAATTATTCGAACAAGAAACTTTAGAATAAAAATTAAAAAAAATATATCTATAAAAGTTATTCGAACAAAAATTATTCGCTTAAAAATGTTTAAATAAAGAATATTGGAATACAAATCATTTGTACAAAATGTATTCGAAAACAAAATTATAAGAATAAAATTATTGAACTAGTTTTTTTTCGAATATTATTCCATTAAAATTATGCGAACAGTTATTATTTGGATAAAAATAGTTTTGCATTTGAATATTTAATTTTGAATTTGTTCAAATATTTAATTCTATTCGGTTAATTCCTTTTAATAATTTTATTCGATTAATTTTTATTCGATAATGTGTACCGAAAATTTTTCGTTTAATGAACATTATTTCATAAATTTTTGACAAGTTCGTTATTATTATCATATTAACTTTATTCGAATAAAAGTTATATATGTATTTTAAGAAGAAAGTTTTTCGAAAATTTATTAAATTACTGTATTCAAAAACTTTTTTTAAATCTAATGTATCTTTCCAAATCCACTATTATTTTAAAATATTTCAAAAGGTCAAATAAATAATAAATATTGTTGTTTTAGCTTGACCATTTTATAGATTGTAATGCCGACTCTTCAGTAGAGTTGAATCAAAACTCCTTAAAAATATGCATAAATATACATGTAAAAAATAATCGATTTATATGTATGTTTATGCTACAACATGCTAAAACCAAAACTTCATACTCACGTGAATGAAATCTAGGCGAATATAGTGAACAAGTTTTTGTACTTCCTCTTAGTGTTTTATTCAATTATGTTTAAGTTTTCACTTAAGTAAATGCTATAAAAGATATCTATACATACATACATACATACATATGTATGTATGTATGTATGTAATGGTACTTCATAACCATTTCATTTTTATTTCTATGAGTAAAATATTTAATTACTTACCATTTGGTTTAAAAATAAAAAATAAAATATTTCCCTCTTGTTCTGTGTGCGAGTATTAACTCAAATAAAGTCAAGTAGATAGAGGTAAAAACGAGAACAGAACAAAACAGAGAAAAACATTCGTATTTACATATACACAAAAAATGCAACCAAAAGTCCTTGACAAACAAAAGTCCTTACAGTAATTTAGTACTTACGTACCCATACTATATTAACAATAGCGGTGACTTTAAAACACAATGAACTTTCCAGGAAAATTTTAAATATTTACTATAGTGCACAGTGGGTCCCGAGTAGAAAAAAATGCGAATCTTGTGCTTCATATATTATGAGAGCAAAACAAGTTCTTTTCAGCAAAACATGTTGAATTGTAATATGTTTTAAGAGTTTTGTGTTTTCGTATGTTATTTTAATTATTTATTTTTTCCTTATTAAACAAACAGGACTCACTGTTTCTAACAGTAGTATGTTTACGATGGTTCTGTATCACAAACAGATGGAAAATGCCTGGATGGGAGTATGTACATATGTCTTCTGAATAAATTTTGGTCATATAAGAGGAAAATTTATAGTATAGCAACACTGTTTTCTCATACTCTCTAACTCTCTTTTTTTCTTTTTCTTTATAATTTATAATATGTCGCCTGTAATTTGAATATCCCTCAGATGTCAAAAGAGTAAAAAATTCACTTAAAACTTGTTTATTTCATTCAATTTGCTGTGCATTACAATAAATTATTAAATGTTCTTTTCTATGAACTCTCAAGACAAAAATATTTACGATTATTTGTTATCTGTGACTTTTGAATCGAAATCCGGTACCTGGTGATTGTAAAGAATAAATAATCGCGTTGTTGAAAAAAATACACACACGCACTCTTATTCACACTTAACTTTTTTATATGTTTTTGCTTGTTTAGAACAACAACACATCAATTACCACCGCAATTTATTGCAAAACATTTTCAAAATACTGTCCCACTGTTCATTTCTATTGAAATTAATGTGATAAAAATTGCTTTTACAAAACTGACATAGAATAACAAATCTTAAATATGAAAGTATTTTAAAGCTTTAAGAATACACGAAAAAAAATCTTTATTTTTTATATCAATTTATTGACTCTCAGCTGTGTTGTCTGGTCCATCGAAAACCAACCATGTCGAAAAATCTTTTTCAGTTTTAAATAAAAGTTTAAAAATCAAAAAGAAACAATTTCATTTTAAAAACGAAATCTTTATGTGTTATTTTAAAAATTTTTTAATAATGAAAACTATTTTGAAATAAAAAAATATTTTTGTTTTAAACATATTTTTTAAATTAAAAACTTACAGCCTTATTTATAAAACTTATTAAGGCTTTACAAAGGGCTCTTAAAACAAATTTTCATACATAATTTTTCTTAAAATGCCTTGATAAAGCCTTAATAATTTTTATAAATAAGGCTGTTATTTTTTTGAGTTAAAAATTAAATATTCTTGAAGTAATAATTAAAATTAATTATTTGTTTTGAATTAATAATGAGGAGTTTTTAAGCTAAGAATGAAACGTTTTAAATTAATAATGGACAATTTTAAAATTTTTCAATTTAAAATTAAAAATATTAAAAATTATGGAGTCAAAAGACCCTTATTATGATAAACTTACGATCTTCGACTGCTGCAGTCGAAAGCGCTGATCGAACGAATTTTCAGTTGGTATTATGACGAGCGTTTGACAAAAATTTCGCTATTGTGAATATCACTGGCTGTGGTTATTAAAATTTGAAATAATTTTAAAATTGTGTGCTCAAGAATCATCATACAGGGCAATGGAAATTTAAATACACTTGGTCATATTAATAAGTTAATCATCTTTTTTTCAACTCGATCCAAATGTAAAATGTTACTCGAGAAAAAAATAATTTTCTTATTTTTTTTAAATTCAAATTCTTGATGTAATAATGAAATAGTTGCCTTTTAAAAATGATTTTAAAAATTATAATTTTTATTATACACACATGCATAATAAGAAAACATTATTGTTTGTACATGCAAACCCCGGTATAACGAACCATATAATATCGGTCCCATTCGCAAAGTTTTTTTCAAGTCTTATTTTTACTATTATTACTGTAGACAAGATACAATACAACAAAAATAATGAGGGCAATTTTTTCTTTAAATAAGCTATCAAATACAAACTAATGGTATCACATTTTTTTTGCATTTACATTGCTGATGTAGATTTTCATTTCATTTATTCATCCAAGATAGAAAAACCTAGCCTCATGGCCATAATCGGTTTCACTTATACTACTACAAAGTTCTACATCAATGATCACTTAAAGTGTAATATGTATATAATATAAAAACAATATTAATTAATAAATAATTTGCAACAATATTAATATATATAAAATTAAATAAATAAATAAATAACAAAAATTAAAAATTTTAAAAACCCCCGACTTTTTTCAGAAAAGATGTTATATCTTCTAAACGGCTGGACCGATTTTCTTCAAACATAGCTAAGAACCCTCTCGATCAAGTCATCTTTCAAACAGAATTCTGTTTACTCCCTTTATGCTCTTTTAGGAGACAAAAACGATTACTCCCTTTATCCTATTTTAGGAGACAAAAACGATTACTCGCTTTATGCTCGTTTAGGAGACAAAAACGATTACTCCCTTTATGCTATTTTAGGAGACAAAAACGATTACTCGCTTTATTCCCGTTTAGGAGACAAAAACGATTACTCCCTCTGTCGTCATTTTTCAAGATCAAAGGGAGTACTACATAAGGAGCTTAAAAGGAGTACTCGTGTCTGCGGACATGCTGTGTTAAAAATCCAATGAGTTCCGGAGTTTTATGGAGTAATCCATTACTCACAAAGGAGCGCTCCAAGATTACTCTTTGGATGATCCTATTTTTTACTGGGAAAAAACTAAATGAAAATGGGTCCAGCCGTTTGGCCTGTACGTGGACACAGACAGACACACAGATACACAGACACACACTACAAACTTATAACACCCCTTTTTTTAGTCGGGGGTTAAAAAAATAAGAAATTGTAAAATTCAACAGAATATTAAATAACTATAAGTTTATTAAAATTGTTTGTTTAATATTTTTTTGTCGTTCATTATACAGAGCATACATTTATCAAAACATTCGCTATATTTAAGTAGAAATAAGTGTTAGAAATATGTTCCTAGCAAAGTTTTTGCCTTTTAGTTTGCGATTGTTTCTCTATCATTCGTTATATCCAGTATATAATTAGGATAGTATACGCTATATAAGTTTGTTAATGTAAAAACTTAGACGTTACTTATCGGATTTTTGTTAAAGTGAGATTCGTTACACCGAGATATTTAACAAAAAATTTAATTTTAAAAATTTTAAGCGCATATTTTTATTTTAAAACTGCTTCGTTATAAAAATAACAATGTTACACATTAACAGCCTTATTTATAAAACTTATTAAGGCTTTATAAAGGTGTTTTAAAACAAATTTTCGTAAAAAAATTCTTAAAAAGCCTTTATAAAGCCTTAATAAGGGCCATTATTACAACTTAAAGATAGTTAAAAGTAGTATTTTGTCGGACGTATAAAAAGCTTTCCATTATTGCAAATTGGATATAACTTAACAGGTAGGATAAACTTGCCTGTAATTTATCGCTCACTTTAGGTTAAAGTAAAATTTTGCAAATGATAAAGTTTTTGTACGTCCGATAAAATCCTACTTTTAACTATCTTTAAGTTGTAATAATGGCCCCAAGTTTTATAAATAATGCTGTAATATTATAAAAAACATTTTAATTTAAAAATGCAGCATTTTTAAAACGAAAGCTAGAAATTCAGCAACTAAACAAAATGAAGATCTAGGGAGTTTTTTAAAAAACCTACGAAGACGTTACCAAAGGATATTTTGTAATTTTAAATTTTTATAAAATTAATGCGAATCATTAAAAAAAATCGAAATGAAACATTTGATTATATAAATAAATTTTTAGCAAAAAATATATTCTCTTAGAACTATTAACTATAATTAACAAAATATAAGAATAAGTACGAAGAAAAATTTTAGTGATAATATTCATTAATTTTGTTAAGCTTAAGGTCTCTTGTTTTTATATTAAATACAATATTGTTTGTTTATATTTCGATATTTCGCATCTCTTTTGTATGGCTTCTTCAGGAAGAAATAAATAAAACAAAAAAACATATTAGCCCAATTCACAATCTTGTGCAAATGGTCTGGCATCGTTGCATGTGCAAAATGGTATAGTATATTGATACTCCCCTACAAGATATGAATGACTGAAACTAACACAAACAACATTTTTTTACTAACACATTTGCAACAATTTTACATTCAATTCAATAGTTTTTATAGTTGTTCTACTCTAAGATATATGCTAGAGTGGAACGTCTAATATACATATGTCAAAATTTTTAAAATATTGAATTTTTTACTGAAAATAATTTATAGTTCGTTCGGTTTGTAAAATTAAATTTATAAATTATAAAAGTGTTAAAAAGAATTATGGCGTTTGTGAAAAAGTAAGATAAAAACAATAATAATGAACAAAAAAATTTTATACAGTTTAATTAAAAATATACATATGTACATATGTACATACATATGTATTCGTTTCTTTTTCAATTTTTAGATATTTGGAAAGATCAGGATGCATTGTGGGTTGACGAAGGCGGTAGTACAAAATTCATTCTGTCTGTGAAAAGGTTATAAAAGTGTTAAAAAGATAAGTAAAATAGTGAATAAAAGAAATTCACAGTTTAATTTAATATGTACATATATTTATTTTCAAAATTTTAGATATTTATAAAGAGCAAGGTGCGTTGGAGATGCAAAGGTGTGAAGAGGGCTAGATACCGCTGAAGTTATTTGGTGTTTTTATTTGTATTTGTTGTTTTAAATATGTTATATACTTGTGTAATATAAAATTATTTTTTATAATAAAAAAGCAAATAAAATAAAAATTATATTTGCTGTCAATATATCAATCATAAATGAATACTCAATTGTGGGGATATATTACTCAATTATGAACAGTCAAACTTGAGTAATATTTATTCTATCATTGATTAGTAAAAAGCACTGGAGTGAGCAGTTCAACTATATGTTATATTCATTGGTTAGAGAGAGATGCAACATCACACGTACACAAAAGTTTCCATCACATTTTTCATTTTGCCTTTAACAATGTGATGATATATCCTGCATGACTTCCGATCAAATGAGCAGTCAATTGACTGGTAGTGTTCTTGTAGGGTCACCACTAAGAATTGTTAAGTGCTTTGCACATGCAACGATGCAAGACCATTTAACCAAGATTGTGAATTGGGCTATTTTATTTTTTAATAAAGTTCGAGAATTAAAAAGAGGTCAACATATAATATTAGCAGAATTATTAAAAATTTTAATATGCAATACAAAAATTTCAAATTTTAAATTTCATATAACTTCTGTCTAAATATTTAACACCCGTTTTTATAAGAAATAGTCTGGCCACTGAAGCAGTTACTGACTGTGTTAAATTAAAACTTGGTAGCACTTAATGATCAAAAATGTAGTTTAGCTAAGACAACAACCTAAAACGTACTTTTTAGTACTAAACATATGGTAAAGCAAGACAAAGCTTTTTCATTTACCTACAGCTGTTATGCCAGCTGTGTAGCGTCATTAGTATTTTGGCGGCTTATCAGATCGCATGTGTTTTCAATTGTTGCATTTAAGTTTTGTTTGTGCAATTTATATTTCTGTAACAAATATCAATAATTTACTAAATAAATATTTAAATCACCGAATGTTTAAAGGAAAATTGTATTATTTCATTTGTCCGGCTGTCGTGTGAGTGTGAATAAAAGGTGGACAAATTCGTTGAAACGCGAGTGCTAGTAAAATTTTACAGTTTGGGACTTACGAAAAGGTGGACATTTATACGCGAGTGTTACGTTTTAATTTACGCTTATACGGTTTATATAGTGCGTCGGAAATATGTCAATGCTATTGGCCGACATTGATGCCACTTGTGCAGCCTTAGGCTATTCCGATGGCCAACAGTATCTGGCCGAGCCAGATGCCATACAAGGTCTAAAGGTAAAATCATGTTTCCTAATGTGTGTTGGCCAAATGCTTTGTTTTTATATCCCCAGTAAAAAAAGTGGTGAAAAAAAGTAGATAAAGCTCCACAACTACTAATACGAAGCACTTCAAACTCCGAGCAAAAAGTAGTGAATTTTACATTAGCGTGTCATTGGAGCGAAGTGGTTTGTTTTTGCCAACCCGTGAGTGAATAAGATTTACTTTTTATTTGCTATAAAAACTCGAAAATAAGGTGTGATTTTTTATTGGTGAAGTAAATCCAATATATTTTACATTTAGGATGTGGTTCTTAACCACCTTTCCAAAGCACTTAAATCTATGATTTAGGAAGTGGTGCTTATTCACTTATTTACTAACCCAATTGGAAGCTACTTAATACCTAAAGGTATTCTACTCATTAAAATAATTGTCTCAGAAGAAAAAAGAAGGGAAATCTGTTATAGTTTTCGTTTATTTATGAAGTTGAAGAATTGGTACTTTTAAACAATTAAATAAATCAGCCAATTTATTAGCTTACGGGCTTGCTAGGAGTTAGAAATGGTTCGTATCAGTAGTTGTGGTGCTTTTTCTACTTTTTTTCATCACTTTTTTACTGGGTTTTTATTTTAGAGAATAATAATAATAAAATAGGTGATTTGTCATTACTTTAGATATCTGATTAAAGATAACTTCATTAAACCAGAATAAAATGCATAACCTATTTTGGAAATAATTTAGAAGTACTTTCTAATGAAGTGCTCATTTTATTTTTTGCTGGGTCTACATATGTATGTTTAACATTTTATCCTTTTTGTCCATTATTTGCATTTGTTGCATTGACCCACAACCACTTCATTTCGCCAACATGCATAACAATTCTTCTGTTCTTATATTCTTATTTAAACACTTTTATTTTTTAGCATCTCATTTGGATTTTGCGCCGTGATTTGGATAATCATGAATATCGCAGACATTTGGGACATGCCAAAGTCTTGCAGACAGATTTAGTTTATATGCTGCCTGACTATATTGATGATGACGAATGTGCCGATGTACTCATACGTCTGCTGGTCATATTGACAAATCCAACACTGTTGCTGTATCGTGATGGGCCACCCAAAGATAATCATGGTCGCAAAGTATTCCTTGAGCTCATCGATATTCTGCAGGGCTATAAAAATGCCTTTACACGCCGTAAAATTTGGTCGGCCCTTTTTGGCAAACTAAAGAAATCATTGGAAACTGTAAGTAAAATTATTGATATTTTTTTAAATTTATAATTACATTCAGCCACTATCGATTGCTTCATTTGAATACAAAATTTTTCAATCCAAGGTCTGCCGAAATTTTTGGCAATGTAATATAAAGTTTTATGACTCCATTCAAAGCATTGGAATATGAGCTTGACTGCTAAAAATAAGACACAATTAGGTTTTGATTCAAATCCCAGTATTATTTGAATTTTTGTTAATAAGATTAATAGGCCGCAGTGTGAAACATTTTCGTATGACAGTTATGTTGGTTTTGGAAAGAAATTCTTAACAACATTTTCATTTCATTTCATTTATTTATTCAATAAATTAATCCAGCCCAATGGGCCATATATGATTAATATTTAAAATACAAGTAATGCTCGATAACAAAGATTATAGTAATTACTTAAAGTAATATTTACAATAAAGAATATATAAAATATGTACAGTAGAAAGGTATACAACATATTTGTATCAAAAGTAAATATAATATAGTTCCTTGAAGGCTGCACTTACCATGATTGCACGTTATTATATATGTTAAACAACATCTGCTTAAAACTTCTTACACTATGATCAAAACTTCTGAGTTCAATAGGAAGAGAATTATAAAGTCTACAAACTCTTATCAGATAGGATTTTTCAAATGTAGCGTTAGCAATCCTTGGTATAACTAATTGAGGGTTTCTTGTCGATCTACAAAATTTGAATAATTGGTTTAATCGGGAATTAGATTTAAAAATGATATACAAACTAATCAGTGTTTTAATCTTAATATAGTCTGTAAAGTTGCAATTTAAAAACTTTTTAACATGATTAGAGACATGATCAGAAATTTTAAGACAAAATATGAATCTGATAATGCGATTAAATATAATCCTTAAACGAGAAAGATTAAAGGAAGAGCACAACCACTATAGATTTCCAAGCAATACTGAACATTATCAAAAGAATTCCGACTTTCTGTACCAACTTAATTTGGGAACATAGCTGCAATATGCATCAATTTATTCGCATTCTTTTGGTTTTAACTGTGGGATTCTGTTTGTGTTTTTTTTTTTTTTGTAGCAAAATTATTGGCAATTCATGTTTCTGTACCCAATGAAAATCTTAAGAAAACTGCTTTCTTCCCAAGAAATTTTTATTTATTTAAATAAACATACGTTTGTACATACATAAATACATACATATCTCTATTAGTTTATTGCAACAGAGGCATGACTCGAAGAAGCTAAATTAAAAAAAAAAATTAAGTTTTCAATTTACATGCAACTCAAATTTATAACATACTTTGTAAATTTACTTTGCAAAGTATGGCTGCACAAAAATGAGCGTGTAACTAGGACCATTTGCTCATGATATTATCAACAGTATTTTTGTGACCACGTAACTATCAGGCCTGTTACAGAAATCGATCGAAATTGTTTGGATTACGAATTTTAATTTCGATCGATTTCGTTTTACCTGCTTCAGATTTCGATCGCTTTTGTTCATTCAGAAAAAGCGGCAATTCGATTGTTTTCAAATTTAAATGTTGTGCAGTATTGGGCAACAGAAAACATAAAACACATACATAGTTATTAGAATATCAAAACAAAATACCAGAGAAACATATTTTTTTATTGAAGTGAAAGAAATTTAAAATTTAAAAAATAAAAACTTAAATCTCTGGAATTGTAATAACTGCAGTTTTTGCCAGAAATATTGCGGCGAAGAGGACTGATGGATCCTTCAAATCCGCTTTCATATCCAAACGTGTTTTAAAGTTTTATTTATTTCTTGTTTGGCTGAATAAATTATTTCAGTTTGTATGATGCTACATTTTTTTCCTTAAGAGAAAATTTCTTATATATTTCTTATATATACGAAATTCGATTGTTTACGATCGCAAATAATCCATTTTGGTAAAGAAATTATGTCGTTTATGCTTTGTTTAGCGGCTTTTGCTTAAAAATGTAAATTTGTTGCAAACAGATTTTTGCATTTTCACTTACAGAAAATGAGAATTCCGAGCATTTAATTTAAAGTGGTTTTAGTTAATTTTAATTATTATTCGAACTCCATATGTTTCTATATTTATGATTTTAACAGGCTAAACTTCGTATCGCTTTTTAAGCCAAATTACATGTGATAATTATTAATGAACGAATAACACCAAAGTTAGTTGTAAATATTCTGACAACACATAGTTGAACGGAACAGCCAGCCGTTTTCGAAGGCCACTACTAAACCTTCATCATCAGCGTTCTTTTGTGTTTGGTCCACTGTGTGTCTTGTCAGTTGATGTAGATTTCTGCTTTATATACTCAGCATTATTGCAAATGGAATATGTGAATTGTTTGATTCGTCGTATTTCAATTTGCTGAAAGCTTTTTTGTATTGTAATCTCCATTTTACCATCTCTATATTTACAACAGTCTTACCATTTTCGTTTATTTTTCGTTTTTCATTTTCTGAAGAACCTAATTATGAAATTGAAATTAACTTCGATCGAATTTGATTGCTTTGACAGTCCTGTATAGTGAAAAATAAAATGTATTTTAACCATAAAAAGAATATTTTATTATTATACTCGTATCAAGAATTTGAATTTTTTTAAATAACAAAAATTAAAAACTTTTAAAACCCCGAATATATCTAGAAAAGATGTGATATCTTCTAAACGGCTGGACCGTTTTTCTTAAAACATAGCTAAGAACCCTCTCGAGCAAGTCATTTTTCAAACATAAAAAACTAAATAAAAATCGGTCTGTACGTGCACACACAGACACACCCTACAAACTTATAACACCCCTTTTTTTAGTCGGGGTTTAATAAAAAAAATTATACATTTTCCCTAGTAACATTTTACATTTGGATGCGTTTGAAAAAAGAGGATTAATTTATTAATATGACCAAGTGTATTTTAATTTCTTTTACCCTGTATGATGATTCTTGAGCACAAAATCTTAAAATTATTGCAAATTTTAAAAATCACTATCATAATAATAGCGTAAGTTTTTGTCGAATACTCGTCAAAACCGAAATGAAAATCTGTTCGATCAGCGCTTTCGACTACAGTCGAAGATCGAAAGTTGATCATAATAAGGGCCTTTTGATTCCATAGTACGAAGTAATAGCTTTGTTTCTTTACTTTTTGGGTAAAGTTCGGTAAAATGAGAGGAAACTATAATTTCGCTCAATAATATACAAAAATGCACAAAAGTACGGGAACGCGAAAAACCAACATTTTAACACGAAAATAAACGTCAATGCATGTATGCATATACATACGTATATACATAACTACACACATGTATGTAACGTATGGACTCCAAAAGGGCTGGGCCGATTTTGATGAAGTTTTCAGGGAATATTCAGAATATTCAGGCGGGTGAGACTGTGAAGTCTGATTTTTGATTTTCAGTCTGTTGGCGGAGGGGTGTGGCAAAATCCATTTTTCATATTGCACCAGCAATGCCATAGATACATATATATTTATTTATCTTATTGCTTTTTTTATTTTATTTTATTTTATTTTTTTTTTTTGAAAGCTGTTGTCATGTTTTTCAAAACAAGATATCAAACTCTTAAATCGGTTATGTAGTTCCGAAGATATTTACAAAAAACCTATGTTAATAATGATCCAATATCAAAATTTTAAAACTTTCGAAATGTTGCATTAAAAAAATCCGAGTTTTCGGTTTATTTACAAAATATTTACATCATTCGATAACACGATGGGGGTAGCGAAGCACACCGGGTGTAGCTAGTTTCATATAAAAACTTATAAAACTTTGTTTGCCACTAGTTTTTAACAATTTTTTCATACATTTTTCCACTTTTTTAGTGTTTATGTAGAGTAAAGAAACACACCTAATATGAAAGTAAAATTTTAACATTTTTTTATTTTAAAACGAACCATTGCTAATTTGAAATTTCTCCACTAATAATTTACAAGGTTTCATTCTTAATTTAAAAACTCTCCATTGTTAATTCAAAATGTTTAGTTGTTAATATAAAAATAATTAGTTTTAAAATAAAAATGTATCATTATTAGTTCAAGAATATGTATATCATTATTAACTGAAAAACAAGTTTTTAATGTCAGTATATTCAACTTTATGTCAAGGTTGTTGTCTTAAAAAAAAAAAACATATTTTTGTTTTTTGATTTTAAAATAGTTTTTTTTATTTTAAAACAAGAATCAACATTTTTAAAATAACACAAAGCATACTTAGTTCGTTTCGTTTTTAAAATGAAATTCTTTCTTCTTGATTTAAAATTTTTTTTGGGTGTAGTTTTTGGAAACTTCAAAATTGAGTGAGTTTAGACCTCTTTGAGGAGTAAAACATTAGCGGAATTCACTGTTCGTATTAAATTTAAAACCCTTTCAAATATACTCAGGGCAATTATGTAAAAAATTCCGCAGGAAATTTCTCACAGGGAACAATTCCAACTAATAGCAAATGATAGGGAAAACAAAAAATTCTAATTGGAAAAGGGAGAAATTTCCTGCGGAACTTTTTACATAATTGCCCTGACTATGATTTTAATCGTCCAAGCGTGAGCGATTTTTTCTTCTGCATTGTAAAAAACGTTTATTATTCAATTCAAAGAGACTCTCTAAGAGAATTTGTATGTAGCTTGTTCTTCTTTTGTACAAACTATGGTAAATAAATTCAGCTGCAGCATCTACTACAGTTTTTAGTATATTAGATGGTGCAGGTATAGTTAATTAAAACTGTATGCATTTTGTTGTTGCCGTGTTTTAAATTTACCACGATTTATCAAAGCTGCAATATGTAAAAGATCTACAATAGCCAACCGGGAATACCACCATTTAAAAGTTTTTTCTGTATACTTAATTACACTTTTATCAGAAATTAAATGGTTTGCTCAAAAAAAAAAAAAATTAATTTCGGGTGAAACTAGGCACATTCATCTGAAGGTAATATCAAGATTACAAAAATACAACAATGAAGAAAAACCAACGTGGCTTTTTAGTTTATTCAAAATATCAAAAATAAAATTTTTTTAACAAAATAAAAAAAAAAAAATTTCACATAAAGTTGAAAAAATTTCAGCACGGCAGCTACCGCTTACAAAAGGTCCGTTTGTTTACCCCAAAATTTGTGAAATTTTGTGCAAATTTGTAATGGATTTTACTGAAATGCTTTCGTTTACACATAAACAAGGCGAATTCACATAAGGTGATCTTAATTCGCCAGCTGACATAAATTTCCTGCTGTCAAATGAACCAAAACGTTAAGAAATATTTTGACAGCAGGAAATTTTACACTAACAAATATACAAGGCCTTGCACATAAAATTCGCCTTGCACATAAAATTGCAAAAGAGAGTACCAATTGAGAGAGTAAATTGACTGTTGTTGACTGAGAGTCTGCAAATTTTTACTGGACAAATTTTTGCCAGTAAAACCCAGTAGACGAGAAAAACATATGATTCTATAAAATAAACAAAAGTAAGCAAATACAAAGTATAATTTTTTTTTTAATAAAAACATTTAAAAGAAGAAAAGTTGAAGTAAAAGTTTAACAAAACAAATCTGAAAATTTTTATGTTCAAGATGAAACAGACCTAATAACACAATTAAATTTAATTTAAAAACTGATATATTTAACGATTATTATTCTTCAATTAATAATAATCGTTAAATATATCAGTTTTTAAATTAAATTTAATTGTGTTATTAGGTCTGTTCCAGATGCATAACAAAACAGTCCGAACTTGTACAAAGTTATCCAAAAGCGTTCCAGATAGCAAATTTCGTGCAGTTTGGGAGCGAATGAGAGAGTAATTTTTTTCATTTCCTGTACAAACTAGTACGAACTTTTTCTTCAGTGTAAGTTCGGACAAGAATTAATAATAATTGTTTACATATCGAACTGAAAAACTAACCAGAAAGTTTGCAAATATAGGAAAAAAAAATATTTGCATACAAATTTATTAAAAATCAATATGGAAGGTTTTTTGAACAAAGTTGAAGTTGTGAGTAAATTTGTACACATTTCTCTATTTATTTAATAAAAAAAATGCTGTTTTTAAATAATTTACTTTTTAGAACTCATTTTCATTTGCTTTTTAAAGCTGTTGCCAATGATGCAAAACTTTTGTTTTTATAATGTTATGCGTTTTAAGCGACTAAAATCCCTTAAATTAAATTTAATTTAAAAAGTAAGCAGCACTAGTATTTTAAGATGGGCAATTATGGTTTTTTGCGTTCCAGCAATTTTGGATAACTTTTGCATATTCAGAGAGTAATTTTCTTTTTACTCTCATTAGTCCGAACTTGTACGAAATCTTGTGGAACACACCTATTTACTTTAATTTTTTAGAGATGTAAGGTTTGTATATATGTGAATACTTATCTCTGTATACTATTCAGGGTACCGACTATCAGACAGTATTTGCATTAAGTAAACAAAATCTGCAATAATTTTCCTTGGAAATATTAAAATGGAAAAAAACGTGTCTCGATTTTAATATTTCTTTGTTCTTCTTCTAAAAACAATTAAAATAACTTATATTTTCTGACCGAATCGCATTTTAATTTTGAAAACCAAAACAATTTGCCAACATTTGATTGATTGTTGACGGTGTTACCATATTAGAACTGTGTTATCATATAGCTAAATTCAGTATTAATTCACCGTCATTTAGTGCATTTACGGATGAAGATAATTCACAAGTTAATTTGCATTAAGACAGTTAATGCAAATTAACGCTGTCGTCTGTCTATGCTATAAAGCTTTCACAAAACTTCTATTTTAGAAATATGTATGTATATATCGCTCCAAATTTATAATTATAAAAATGCATGCATCAATTACCAAAAATATGTATTTGATGGGTTTCAAAAAACAACAAAAACATACAACAATATTATCAGCTGTTTTGAATAATCTGCAAATTTTTGCAATTTTTCCGTTCGCGTACTTTTTTGTGCAAGAAACATTCTTGAGAGTAAAATTTTCAAGTTACCCAAAATTTACTCAACTACTGGATTTTACTGGAAAAGTAAACAAACGGACCTAAAATTTGCAATGTGTAGCACTTTTCATAACTTTTTAATATTTTTAAATTACAAAGAATTTTTTAACAAAATATTTTTCACGTTGAAATTTAATTTTTTTTTCATTTCTTTTTTTGTTGACAATTTTTGAAGCATCCGATCAACTGTAATTAAAAAAAAATAGCTCAGCTACTTCTTGGCTACTATCCCAAACTATAAAAATAAAAAAAAGCAGTTATAGACACATACATCATCTATTTTCTTCAATTGTATAGCAGAATTTAAAAATTTTTCAAGTTTAAAAATAGATCAGTATTTAAGAAACCGCACAAAGTGTTTCACACCTGTAATGGTGCTGAAAACTTGACTCCTGCTCTACAATCATTCAGTATCTTAGACCTTTAATACTTATTGTAGCTTTTTTTTTAAACCACAGTGCAACGCCTTAAATAAATATAAATTTTTGAATTTGTAAGATTTTCACAGATTTCTCCGAAACTAACATTATATTAAATTTTATCTATCTATGAAGAAATGCATTCAGTTTTCTAATTTACCATATGAGAACAGTGAGAGGGAGGCAGAACACTTTATGTCTGGGCACAAATCTTAAAATTTTTTTCACACGACCCACTCGACCAGTAATATAAAAAAAAAATAAGAAGTGATTGCATTTCTTGTAATTTTGTTAATATTCTTCAAGATAATTTTAAAATAATTTCATAACAATAAGCTTAAAAATAAATGTTCCTTTTGTTTCCGTTTTCTTGCCTGACAAAAACTTTTGCAGACTTCTTGTATCTTATAATTACGAGTGTTTTCAAAATTTATATTTTTGTTGGTGTTTTTGTTTTTTTTTAATTATAGTTTTCATTCTAAAGTTCACTTCAAAAAGTTACTCGTACATGTATTTGTTTGCTAGTGTATGCTTTATTGTTTGTCAGTACGTCCAATCTGCTGTCTGTAGATCTCTAATAACTTTTGTCGGTAGACAGTTTTCAAAAACTATTTTCGTCTTGTCTACTAAAATTGCAATTTTCCTTAATGTTTTATTATTGCTGTTATTGTGGATGTCGTCGGTTTCTTTCCCAACAAGTGACAATTGTTTTCAGTCATTTACATGTCTTAAATTTGAATGGCAAAAAAGTGTGAAAAAAATGCTTTATAAATCCTTTTTATACCAAGTGGTTTTGTCTGCTGAAAATCTTCTTAGTAATTTTGCCCACGCCCCGGCAGTAAACAAAAATATATTCGTTTCGTAAACATGTGGGTGTGTGTGTGTGTGTTTGTGTTTGAATGCTTAAGTTTTGACTGACAAATGTGTCAATTTCGTATGGAATTTGCTTTTGTTTTTTGTTCTTCCAGTTGCCGTTTTGTGGCTGTGAGACAATGCCTGCCTGCCTGCCTGCACTGCACTGCACTACTACAAGTGTCTTCTTAACTTTTGAGCTAGAATTTTTAGCTGAAACTTTCTAACAACTATCACAAATGCTGCCTGCCTGCCCCGCCTACCGCTCACTGCTGCTTGCTTGCATTTTTATTATACCCTTTACCAAAAAATTGTAAAAGGGTATATATAGGTTTGTCATTCCGTTTGTAATTTCTAGAATATTAATAAGCGAGCCATAAAGTATATATATTCTGGATCCTTATCCATAGGGAAGACGAATAAGCGATGTCCGTCTGTCCGTCTGTCTGTACGTGAAATCGGTTTTCCGAAGCTCCCAGAAAAGCTAGAGACTTCGTTCTTAGACTGGTGTGTCAGAAATGGTCGAAATAAGATTGGTATTGAAAATAAGCAAAATCGAGCAGACGGTTTCAGAGCTGGGAAGCTTAAACTTCATTTTGCCACACAAAATAACTACCGAAAACTAGTTATTATTTTTTTTTATTAAATAAACTTATTTTATACTTCAGTATGAATAAAATAAATATTTCTTAATAAAAAAAATTAAAAAAAATTAAAAAAAATTAAAAAAATTAAATAGACGTTTCCAGGGTTGGAAAACTTTAACTTTTTATACAAAATTATACAAAATTAATTTACTAAAAGAAAGTTTTCCTTTTTTCTATAAATTAAATATATCTTATATTCTAAGAAAAAAGAGATTGGGTTAAAAAATCAGAAAAATCAAAAAGGATAATTCCAGGGTTGGAAAACTTAAAATTTTTGTGATATAAAAAATTAACTACCGTAAACTAATTTTTAAATTTTTTTTATTAAATTAACTTATTTTATACTTCAGTACAAATTAAATTGGTATTTCAAATTAAAAAAGAAAGTTAAAAAAATTAAAAAGACGTTTCCAGGGTTGGAAAACTTTAATTTTATTTCATATACAAAAGTAACTTACTAAAACAAATTTTTTTCTTTTTCTCTATAAATTAAACATATCTCAGACTCTTAAAAGAAAGAAATTGGTGTAACAAATCAGAAAAATCAAAAAGATGATTCCAGCGTTGGGAAACTTACACTTTTTGTAATATATAAAAGTAACTTGGTCTTAATATTTTTTTATATTTTTATTAAATTAACTTATTTTATACTGCAGTACACATTAAATTGATATTAAAAAATAAAAAATAAAAGTTTAATACATGAAAAAGACATTTCCAGGGTTGGAAAACTTTAACTTTTTTTCTTATACAAAAGTAACTTAATAAAACAAATTTTTCCTTTTTTTTATAAATTAAACAAATTTAATGTTTTTAAAAGAAAGAGATTGATGTAAGAAATCAGAAAAACCAAAAGGATGATTCCAGGGTTGGAAAACCTACGATTTTTGTGATATATAAAATTAACTACCTTTAACTAATTTTTTATTTATTTATATTAAATAAACTTATTTTATACTTCACCACGAATAAAATTGGTATTTCAAATAAAAAAAATTTAAAAATTTAAAAAGACGTTTCCAGGGTTGGAAAACTTTAACTTTTTTTCCTATGCAAAATAACTTACTATATCAATTTTGCCCTTTTTTCCTATAAATTAAACAATTCTTATTGAAAAGAAAAGGATTGATGTGAGAAATCAGAAAAATCAAAAAGGCTAATTCCAGGGTTGGAAAACTGAAACTTTTTGTGATATAAAAAATTACTACCGAAAATTAATTTTTATTTTATTTTTATTAAATAAACTTATTTTATACTTCAGTACGAATAAAGTTGGTATTTCAAATTAAAAATTAAACCTCAAAAAATTAAAAAGATGTTTCCAGGATTGGAAAACTTTAACTTTTTTTTGTACAAAATAACTTACTAAAGCAAATTTTTCCTTTTTCTCTAAAAATTAAAAATATATTATATTCTTAAAAGAAAGAGATTAGTGTAAAAAATCAGAAAAATCAAAAAGGAAGGATTCCAGGGTTGGGAAACTTACTCTATTTATGATATAAAGAATTAACTACCGAAAACTAATTCTAATTTTTTTTTAAATAAATAAACTTATTTTATTCTATAGTACAAATAAAATTGGCATTTCAATTTAAAAAAGTTTAAAACACATTTCCAGGGTTGGAAAACTTTACCTTTTTTTTATACAAAAGTAACTTACTAAAGCAAATATTTCCTTTTTCTCTATAAATTAAAGATATCTTATATTCTTAAAAGAAAGAGATTAGTATAAGAGATCAGAAAAATCAAAAAGTATGATTTCAGGGTTGGAAAACCCACACTTTTTGTGATATAAAAAATAGCTACCGAAAACAAATTTTAATTTTTTTTATAAAATAAACCTATTTTATACTTCAGTACGAATGTGTTTGGTATTTCAAAATAAAAAAGTTAAAAAATTAAAAAGACGATTCCAGGGTTGGAAAACTTTAACTTTTTTTGTACAAAAGTAACTTACTAAAACAAATTTTTCCTTTTTTTCTATAAATTAAACATATCTTAAAATCTTAAAAGAAAGAGATTGGTGTAAGAAATCAGAAAAATCAAAAAGAATGATCTCAGGGTTGGGAAAGTTACACTTTTTGTGATATATAAAAGTAACTAAGTCTAATTAATTTTTATCTTTTCCTTTATAGATTATACATATTTTACGTTTTGGAAAGAAAAGTTTGGTGTAAAAAATTATAAATATAAAAACCACAGCTCCAGAGCTGGAAACTTTGACCTTTTTTCTGGATATTAAAGTAACTAAATAAAACATTTTTTTTTTAATTTCCTGTTTTCTTTTTTTACTTAACACACTTTCTATATTTCTTTAAGAACTACTAGATTGATATAAGGAATCAGAAAAATCTAATATAATGATTCTAGGGTTTGTAAATTTACTTTTTTGTACATAAAAGTAACTAGGTCAAATTATTTTTTTCTTTTTGTTTATACTTTATGTATGTGCTTATGTATGTACCTCTATACTACATAAAAACACTTTGGTAAAGGGTATATAAGATTCGGCACAGCCGAATATAGCACTCTTACTTGTTTTATTTTTCATTTTCCTTTTTAAGTGTGCATTACGAGAGATGAGTAGAGACCAACCACCACACTTAAACTAAGTTTAATTGTTTTAAGATTTTTTTTTCTGCAATCTTCTGTTTTCATTTCTTAGAGGATTTTAGACAACTTTTGTACGAGTGCATTTAAACTTTTCAAAAACTTGTTGCAGCTGATTTGTATTTGAGTGCGCCTTGTAAAAATGCATTTAGCATAAGCAGATGACATTCCAAATATTTGTTTAGTTGAGTGCAGTTTTAAAAGTTTTTATATTTTATTTTAAACTTTTGTGTGGCTTCTTATCGCAATTTGGATAACAATATGAAAGCTTTCGCCTCAGTGTTGTGGAAGCTAAATGAGGGAAAATAAATTGTTGCATGTCATATTTGTTATTTTTTATTTAATGTATTTTTCATTATTTGATTCCTACGTAACTTTAAATGATTCACAATTATTGGACACAACAAAATCGTGATTTTAAAAAGTGGGCCGCGTTACGCCCATAACAATTTAAATATAGATTTTAGAGCCGGAGATCTGAATTTCGGTGCACAGATAGGTCTAGGCGCATAACCAACCACAAAAAATCTGAAAATACGTTGATTTTAGCCACAAGATCGTGGTAACGCCTATAAAGCTCAGTATTAAAAACTAAGCTTAAAGCGTTTAACTAGCAACGATGTTATTGAACCTTTGTATAGATGGTGCACTTATGCAGAGTTTTTTAAAGTGGGCATGCCCCGCCCATAACAATTTTAGGCCTCTGTTTCATCTACTTCGGCTTAGGATATTTAAATATATTACATGTATTTCTTCTTAGCAGTTTCATATGAAACTTTGCAAGAACAATAAACGGTGACCACAATAAAGTGTTGAGTTTTTAAAAGTGGGCGCGGCCTCACGCCCAAAATGATTTAAATTTAAAATTTGCGCCAGAGAGCGTAAATTGGATACATGAGATGATTGACCCACTGGAAAAATCAGAAAAACTAAATATCAACCACGAGGGCGGGACAACGCCCTTAAAACTTAAAATTAAAATGAAGGTGTTTTGCTTTCATTACAAAAAAAAAGCTTTCAACAAATTTCCCAATATGACGACTGACGATTTTGTTTCAAATATTCCTCATATTTTGACGATTTGTTGAAATAACAACATAAATATGCCAACAATGCCTTGCAGAAAAGAAATTTGATTTCGATAACACCATTATCAAAAATTTTAACTTAATTACAGCATCAGTTTTGATAAATATTGACTCTGAAATTCTTCCTTTACTAAAAACTAAGAGAACCTAGATTTTTTAACTTTCATGTAAATATATTTTGGAAAATAATTAAATTGATTAATTTACCAAACAATAAACTTTTCTTTCATAACCCAGCTAAAAAAATATGTATGGAGCATATATGATATCCCATATATGGTTCGGATCCGAAAAATGAGGGTATATGGGCATATATGATTGTAAATATATATTCATACATTTTCATACATGTATGTGCACATATTCCCTCTACAGGATGCAAAGTTCATATTCATACTTTCTTGATTCACAAAAGCTCACTGCTGTGCAATAAATTAAATTACTAAAATTACTTTTTTTTAGATTTCGAACAGGGAGGTTGGATTTAATGACACATTTGTTTGGTTAAAATAATTCAAAACGAACTAAAAGTCATTTCAGTCATCATTTTAAGTCAAAAGGTGAATAAATTATTTAAAAAACACAAAACTCATATTCGTACATAAAATTTAATTTAAGAAATCAGCTTAAAAACTAATTATAAATGAAAAAATAATCCGTCTAACAATATTTTTCAATTTCAACTTTGTTTTTTATCTAGAAAATTCTTTTATTTTCGATTGCATACCGTATGTATTTTCTAATGGATTTCCAATTCACCAGTGATAAAATACCAAGCTTTTTTTATTGCAAAACCGATCTTATGTGTACATAAGATCATACATACATTCCTATATTAAAAATATATGGACCATATATAATTTTTTTAGCTGGGAAGTTAGTTAGTTATTTACTTTTTTTTTTTACTTTGTCAAACCTGTCAGCTAGTGTTGCAAGAATAATTAATATTAATTTCACTAAAACCAAGATCTGAAATTTTCTAGAAACAGAAGCTCTTGAAATCATTATCTTTTCAAAATATTATTTGAAGTTTAACTATTCGGAATGTTACAATAATAACATTAAGAAAAATTTTATGAAAAACACAATTCTAAAATGTATGTATAGTTTTATTTTGAAACTTGTTTTATTCAGAAATTGTTACTCACTCTTATATATGTATTCTGAATTGAATTTTTTGCTTTAATTTCACCCTATAGTTTCTATCTTTGACAATAAAGTCGGTGAATTGTTTTTTATTACATTTTATTTCTAATATGATATATTAGTTGTCCAATAAAACGGATAATTTGTATGACGATTTTTCGACGATTTTTTTTTTAAACTGTGACGATTTTGACTATTTTATTTTTAAATTTTGACGATTTTTAGAAAAAATTGTCTAACAACACTGGATACAAGACCATTTGCACAATATTAGCCCAATTCACAATCCTGTGCAAATTCTTGCATCGTTGCATGTGCAAAATGGTACAGTATCAGCGTTGCCGCTTTGGTTACTTTTAACCAAAATTGGTTACTTTTTTTTCCAATGTGTACTTGTGTACTTTTTTCCATTTTGGTTACTTTTCTTCAACACAAAAATAACCATTTTTATATGGTATATAAATTTGAATATAACTAACTATTGAGATAAACTATCACGTGATTGAAAGGTAAATATTGTATCTCAATAGAAATTGCTCGGATGTTCTAAATTGGAAATAAGAAGTTGAATTTTGGGACAAAGTTTCAAAACATACAAATGAATTCAACGAACAATTTTTTGGTGACTTTATTAAATTTTGTTTTTAGTTTAATGCCATTTTCACACACTTCGGGGTCTTCTGAAAGAATATTTTCCCAGCTAGGCTTAGTCAGAACTAAATGGAGGAATAAGATTGATTTCAATACAAACTCTATAATGCATATGTATGTATATTTTAATAGTTTATCTATTCAGTCATGTGTTTGGATAACGAATATAATACTGTGTTTTTTTAAGTCATGGAAATATAATCATATACGAACACCACTGCATGATAAAAGACAAAAAAAAAACACCGGTGTCTTGCCCCAGGTCATGCACATTTTTGTTTGCCCCAAAGATTTGGGGCCTCGGTGTAATTTTTGCATTTTCTCCGGTTCATATCGTTCGGAATCTTGATTTACTCTTTGAGGCAAAGTTGTAGCTCTTGTCATACAACAAAAATTGTGAACATATAAAAATAAAAAACATTATCTTCAAGATCAAAATCGCAAAAAATTGCAAAAAAATTCGAGTTTTATACCTTTTTCCCCTGTTCAGGTACATAGGTAGCAAGCGGTTCAAAATTCAAGGAAACTATCAACGATAAAAATGTACCTAAGATCTCAATAAACAACTTTCTACAACATATGAACTTCCTAGGAATGATTCTTAACACCGTTTGGGTAGCGCTTAGGCAGCCACAAAAGTAAAAAATTTTAAAGCAAATTAAATTAAAAAACGGTGTTAAGAATCGTTCCTAGGAAGTTCATATGTTCTAGAAAGTTGTTCATTGAGATCCTAGGCAGCGTGACCGTTTGACCGACTAAAGTGGCAAATTGCCACTTTTTCGACTGCCTTTCCACTTTTTCGACTGCCTTGCCACTTTTTGTCCCCCTTTTTTTAGTGTTATTTGAAAATACATTAAAAATAAAGAGTTTAGTGAATTTTTCTCGATTTTTTTTAATTTTGCCCCTTTGTTTTGATAAATCCCCTATTTGGTGCCACTTTTTGAAAAATTTCATCGGTCACCCTGATCTTAGGTACATTTTGGTGGTTGATTGTTTCCTTGAATATTCAACGGTTTGCTACCTATGGACCTGAACAGGAGAAAAAAGGTGGAAAAATCTAATTTTTTTTAAATTTGCCACAGATACATATATTTCTTAATGGAAGTACAAATAAAACAGTACATATGTATATATATTAAATATTTAGAGATTTTGGTTACTTTTTGTTGCCTTTGGTTACTTTTTTTCCATATTTTGGTTACAAAAATATTTTGGTTGTGGCAACGCTGTATAGTATAGTGATATTCACCACTTAACAATTCTTAGTGGTGAGTATCAATTGTGAATTGGGCTATTGTAAATTGGGCTAACATGTTTTTTTTATTTTCTTACTTTACCATTTCCATTTGTATTATTAGTGCGTTAACAAATGTCTAACTTAACGTAACAATTCCCAAAAAATTCGCCTCAAGTTTTGTTTCAAGATTTTCATACCTCTCATAAATTTGCTAACAAATTATCTTTTTTATTTAAAATGAAATTCTAACGCACAAAATTTAGCTTCTTAAGGATGTTATTGATGTGCATTTGTTGTCTCTCGTTAAATTTATACTTTGGGTTTGCTTCTTCTTTTTTTACTATTCAATTAAAATTTTAACGTGAATACAAACAAAATATGTATATACATACATATATACATAGTACGTATGATTGTACATATAAACACATTTTTTATTCATCCTTTGATGGACACAAGTTGGGTTCTGTCTTTAAATTTTTTGTTGTTGTTTTTTTCCTATTAAATTTTTTTCTTTTATTATTTCGTATAAGTCCATTAAAAACATTTTACGTTAAATTTTTTAACTTTTTCTGCTGCTGCCATGATAAATAGAGAATTAAACAGCAGAAAGGAAAAAAATAACTCAAGGAATAACAAAATAAAGGCCAAATCATTTTGAAAGGCAAAAAAAAACAAGTAATATTAACAAAAAAATTCACTGCAAATGAATATAAAAGCAAAAAAAAACCAACTCAAGTCAACTTTTAAAACAAATTAAACAAATTAAAAATAATGGAGAAACTACAACGAGAAAAATTACTTCGCAACACATGACTGCAGCAGAAGAATAAGCAGTTCAGAAGAAGGTGTGGAATTTACAATCCTCTTCACTTTATGCAAACTAAAAGAACTCAATTCACACAAAAAAAGACACAACAAAATAGACTACATTAAAATGGAAATAATTACAAAAACAAAATTTAATAAAATGACAAAATTTTATTGTTATTTTTGTTACTATAAAAAATGTTTAATTAAAAAAAAAAATATTATACATATCGCTCATTTACTCAAACAACGTCATAACTAAGAAAAAAACCAGTTGGCCAGAAAACGACTTTAAAGTTTTTAATTTACACATATCGATGGCTTAATATAAAAAGGGCCTAACTCAATTTTTTTCGAAATCGTGTTTTTAATGTTTTCTGGGCGACAACGTATAATTGCATCCTCCTTGAAGATGTTAGTACGCTACAGTTCAAAATCAAGGACTTATGGCAACTTTTAAAACTATTTCTGCATGTAAATGCTTTATTTTTTCTTCAGTTTTTTGCTTCTCCTGTAAAATATCGAAAATTCGAATTAAGCCTTTTTTATATTAAGCCATCGATATGTAACTTAATGGAAAAAGAAAATTTTATTTTTCTCAAGATTTGAATAACGATATGAAGATTAATTCTCCATCATCTACTCAAAAACTCAATTTTTTGAGTTATGGCATTCTTTGAGTAAATGAGCGATATATAAAGGGTGTTTTTTATTGAGGTATAGAACTTTAAGTTGGCATCACTTTTTTAACTGGCGGCCATTTTGTCAGCTGTCAAGTGATTAATATTTAGTTTGGTTTGCCATTTCATCATGAACAGGTTGACAAAAAAACAACGCTTGCAAATCGTGCAAATTTATTTCGAAAATAATGGTTCAGTTCGCGAAGTTTACCGCAAGCTCCGTCCATTTTATGGTCGACCTAATCGTCCATCAGAGCAATTAATTCGGTTAACCATGGATCGTTTTCGCACTACGTTTACTCTATGTGATAATACGCATCCGCAGAGACGTCGAACAGTGCGCACCGAAGAAACAATTGCCGCTGTAGAGCAAAGTGTTGAAGAGGACCCGAATGAATCGATTCGCCACCGTGCACAGCAATTGGAGCCGACTAACCGACTATTTTGTTCCCGAATTGGATGGCATGAATGTGGATGAGTTGTGGTTCCAACAAGACGGCGCTACATGCCACACAGCGCACGTCACAATCGATTTATTGAAGGAAACATTCGATGAGCGCATAATTTCGCGGAATGGACCTGTCAATTGGCCACCAAGATCGTGTGATTTGACACCATTGGATTATTTTCTTTGGGGATATGTGAAGTCGCTCGTCTACGCCAACAAACCAGAAACGTTAGGGGACTTGGAAGCCAACATTCGTGGCGTTATTGCCAACATACGGCCCCATATGCTCGAAAAAGTGGTTGAAAATTGGACCTGTAGAATTGGCTTTATTCGAGCCAGCCGCGGCGGCCACATGCCCGAAATCATATTTAAACATTAATGGCATAAAATTATCCTTCCAATAAAGCCAAATTGATGGACATTAAAACGATTTTCTTGTGTTTTATTTCAATTCGAAGTTCTATACCTCTGAAAAAACACCCTATACTTACATACATATGTGCGAGTATATTTGCTTACCTTAGTCTATAAATTTATATAATTAAATGGTTTGTTAGCAAATTTATGGTCTGAACTGTAAGAACTGTAGTGTTAACGTTTTTAAGATACAAAATCGAAAGGCCGCTTCATGTAAATTTATTTTTTGTTATGTGCGTTTAACCTTTGCTAAAGTGTAAATTTTTTGCCTGGCTTTATGTAAATTATGAGAAGTTTTCTTATTGAGAAAAATTAAGCAATTATATTGGTTGCTACATTTACTCTAGGCTGATTTACTATTTTATACAATCGCACGACTTTGAAAAAAATACATCCACGATTTTATGAATTGTTATTGTCTTCTGCAAATGTTCATAAACACCATCATAACAGGATTGTATTTTCTCTCGTCCGATTGTGTAGGATTGTGAGTCCAAGCCATTGAATATACCAAGGCGCGTCTATAAGGTGACCCCCAATAAACCAGGTGACTTGTTTGTTAACTCAAATTTGATTTGTGTAGTTACCAAACAAAAAACAATTATGTACTCGAAAAAATATACTTAAGTAAATACTCTTAATTTAAGTAACTGCGTATACTTATAATTGTAACACAAAAAATTCGTATGCTCACATATTTGCTTTCAAACAGCCAACCGACTATAACGGATTCCAACATTTCCACTTCGCTTATGCAAAAAGAAAAAATTCGCTACAACTATAAATAAAAAGACAGATGGGAATCAAGCGTATGGACTCTGTCATATATATATAGTCGGAGTATGCTTATACTCAGAGTATGGATATTTAGTCGGACAAAAAAAAATGTACGCATAGTAGTATTTTTAGTATATTTATTTATCATCCACCACCGTATTCATACATTTGTGTATATAAAATGGAATGAAAAATATTTTTTTGGCTGTTTGAAAACATACTTTATGTTTATGTGTAAATAAAATATATACGCATGTGCAGTCGATTAATAGTCAGGCTTGGACCGTGTTCTTTAATCACATATTTGCTTTCAACCAACTATTACTACAGCCGATTCCACCACACAAAAGTATCTTTACTTTGTTTATGCGGGAAACTACAAGTAAAGGGTGGTTTACATAAGGCTGTTAATTTGTAAGTGCAAAGTTAATCAAAATGTTCACGTCTACAACAAAACGTAGGTAAACTTGTATTCAACGCACTGTCATTAATCACTAATGTGAAAAACAAATTATGTATAATATAAATCATATTATCGCAACTCAATATATTCCCAGATACATAAAGGGTGGTTAAATTTTAAGGGCCGGATTGGATATAAATAGAAATTCACATGAGTACTGTGAGTATTTAGTGTCTGTCATACTTATAACCCAAGTATGGATATACTCAGAGTATTTATTCATCATAAGTCCCCGTATGCATATGAGTGTATGAAATGGAATGAAAATTGTTTGTGCTTTGGGCTGCTTTAAAACATTAATCAGTTAGTAAGGAATAAACACATTCTTTAAACAACAAGTAATATTATTTCTAATTATTCTTTTTTAAATTTTCAAAAAAAAAAAAAAAATTGTTAATGAAGTGATACTTTCAGATCGAATTTGCCAACTGATCTCCTTAGGCACTCGTAATAAGATAAATATATTAAATTAATTAAAAAAAATTAAATAAAAATATACTTAATAGTAACAAACGAAAAAAGTTTGTCTTAAGTAGAACAAAAATAAGCAAATTAACTAACATGTGTATAATTAGTAAAAAAGAACAAAACGACAATGGTAAGACTGTTGTAAATATAGAGATTGTAAAATTGAGCTTTCATTACAAAAAAGCTTTCAGCAAATTGAAATACGATGAATCAAAACAATTCACATATTCCATTTGCAATAATGCTAAGTATATAAAGCAGAAATCTACATCAACTGACACCACACACAGTGGACCAAACACAAAAGAACGCTGATGGTGAAGGTTTAGTGGCCTTCGAAAACGGCTGGCTGTTCCGTTAAACTATGTGTTGTCATAATATTTACAACTAACTTTGGTGTTATTTGTTCATTAATAATTATCACATGTAATTTCGCTTAAAAAAGCGATACGAACCTTAGCCTGTTCAAATTATAAATATATAATTATTAATATTTTCAATAAATGAAAAAAATAAATCGCATTTTCCCTGTGATGCAGTCTGTTGAACACGGTTGCTAGTTTAGCGTTTTATCAGTTAATTTTTCTGGCAGCACTAATGCTTGCAGTGTATGCAAACAAAATACTCCTACATACACTCATGTGTAGCCAAATAAATACTTTGAGTAATTTTATACTCATGTTTATGATTGTAGCTGATATAGTGTACAAATTTTACTTATAGATGTTTGTGCTGCGTAATTTAAGGACTGCGTATAAAAATATTCATTGGTTTATAGTTATAATTATTCAGTTTAAGCTTGATGAGTATGTTTGCTTATGAGCATTTTTTTTATTTTTAATTGTAAAGAGTGATTGATTGATTGATGGCAGTATGTGCTGGTGGTCTAATGTAAAATTTATTTGCCTTTCAAAATGAATTCTCTATTTCAAATAAATAATGATCACTTTCTGCTTTTAAAAATTATGTAAAATTTTCTCCCATTAACTTTAAGCAACTTAAAACAAATTTTAAAAATTCAAAATTGACATTCCGCCACTAGGTAATGTTTGCAAAATTAGCAAAAACTGCATAAAACTAGTAGTTTTATTGTCGTAATTCTACAATTGTAAAACAAAACGAATCAAAATATTTACAGCTCTAGCAAAAAGTATTTATATGTCTTACAGTAATTCCTTCTGAAGGTGGCCACATACTTGCATTAAAAGTCAAAAATTACTGTGAATAGAGACTGTCGAATATTATTGCTAAGATACTAAATAGCAGAAAATAAATACATAGTTGGGGTATTCACATGGTAGTCATAAAGGTCATATTGTCATAATGTTTTAAATTATTTTAATATAATGTTTTTTGCTCTTATTTTTGCTTCAAACCAAACATTTTAAAACATTATGAGACTATTGCCCTTACGACTACCATTTAAACTGTTTGAGTGTCTAAACACTTTTGGTCAGGGCTGTATATCTTTGCATGTATGCATTAAAGGGTTGCATTTGCATACTCGTTTGTATAGCCAAAACAAATATACCATGGTATGTACCATATAATTGTAGTGTGAGCGACAGAACTAGTATAAGAGTTATTGTGTGTGCGTACTTTTCCAAATTAAAATACAATTGAAAACAAATAACAATTGCTTATTGTATTGCTGCTGAGCAACTGTTTGATCTGTTTTTGCTCAAAAAATACATATTGTAATACAAATATATGAAAAAACCACTATTGAAACAAATACATGATGTGCAGATGTATGTGCGGACGTTCGTTATCAGCGTTGTCAACTTGGTGCGTTTCGCACCATTTTGGGTGCTTTTTGAAATTTTTTGTGCGGAAAATTCCTTAGTTGGTGCGTGGTGCGCTTTTTTTTTAATTTCGGTGCGTTTTTTATTTTTTGGTGGCACCAACGCAAATTTAACACAACAATGGGCTAAAAACCGAAAAATTCTTGTTTTGAAACTTACCAACTTCCTGATAGTGTTAATTACCATATTTATACTAATGATGTTTACAAAATATTACAATTTGAAATGAAATCTGTTTTATGGCCCAATGATAACAATAATGATGAAAATATTAGCTTTATTTATTTGGAATAATTAATTTTTGATCTCTTCTTAAAAAGTTTTAAACCGAATTTATAAAATTAATATATAGTATATAAATATATATAATTATATATATAATTATAAAATAGTATGACCTAGACCACTTTCATATGTACACTATGTATGTACGAATTTGTTTAGTTTTTTTGTTGTTGTTTAATTATGTACATACATATATTGTAAAAGACTGTTTATTTTTATTGCTATATTTTTAATATAGATATATTAAACTTCTGACAAAGAAAATTAAAAATATTTGAATAAAATGATAAATAAAGAACTTTTATTAGTTTTGAATCCTTTCTATTAATCGTTGATCTCTTTAAAAAGTTTTGTACAGAATTTATGAAACTAAAAAAAAAATTATTATCTATGTAATACAAATGAATATGAACAAATTTGCGAAGTTTTTTTTTAGGTTTTATTTATTTTTTAACCCTGAACTGTAAAATCCTGTTTTAGAGTTAAATTTTTAATACAAAAAAATAATGTACTTTTATGCAAAATGAATTCAATAAACATTTTGAACTAAAAAAATAAATTCTAAGATTGGTGCGTTTTTTGTAAATGGCGCGTTTTTTTCTCCATTTTGGTGCGTTTTCAAATTTCAAAGTTGACAACGCTGTTCGTTATGTTATTTTGTGGCGCAGCCAAAGTATAGAGAGAGAAAGAGACAATTTTGCTCTGAGAGTAATTACAAATGCATGTGTTTCATGTACATGTATCATTTACTTACATATGTATGTGCAATTTTGCTTTCATTCATTCATTCATCAGCCAATTATATTTTTTATGGTAAAAGCAGTTTTATGTATCTTATTTGCCTTAGAAAAACAAAAAAAAAAAATAAATGTGTTGTTTTCATTTGCTCATTGCCCAACCATACAATAATTGCTTAAAAAATCAACATTTACAACTAGTAACAGAAAACGATAAAGGTGGAAGTACATACCACGCGTTACGCGGCAACACTTTTCTGGCTTGTTAAACGTTTAACGCTATACAAATGGAAAGCTACAGAACACGCTTTTGAGGTTTTTTTAGTTGTAAAATTTAAAGCCTTTGTCGGTTATTTTTTTGTCTTGCACTTACGTTTCATATTTCTTTAAATCTTTAATGAATTTTTTTATCCATTGTTTAATGAAAAACTAATTTCTAATCATTTTTGTGTATGTTAGCTTATGAATCTGGCAACACTAGCTTTCATTTTGTTTACAACGCGTGAAAGTTGAAGAATGTTCAACTTTTTGCGAGGTACGTGCGTCGCGAACTTCTCTATGTAACTTGCCTTATGAAAACACACTATTTCAACTTTTTTGACAGCCGTGTGTATTGCATTAGCGCATTGAACGAGTGTTATGTGCTTCCACCTTAAATAAGATATTTGTTCATACCAGAACCAAAAAACACGCAAAACTAGTGCAAACAGATGTATCTGTGCGATGCTATAGTATGCATGTGTGTGAATATACATGAATAAAAATTTTAATACTTCCTTATTGTTCACCATGCATCCTGAGGCTGCGATATTGGAACATAAAATACAAACTTTTGCTCCAACCAAAAGCAGTAACAACAGCAAGAACATCGCCAGAATACATAATTTCGTAATTTCTTAAAACTTTATTTTTATTTTTATGAATCATCATAATTTTTAATTACACTACTAAAACTGTGTGAATAAATGGAATGAATATGTAAGAAAAAGACTACGTTTGGAAGTAGAGATGAACCACGCTGATGTTGATGATGATGATGATGATAATGATGCTGATGACAAAACACCTTACGGAAATATAAACCACATCCTTGTCATCATTATATTTTTGCCTAATAGACCAAATGTGTACAAGAGAGTGGTGGCTGGAAAGAGTAGTATGTGAGGAAATGGTGTGCCAGAGTCCGTCCTGTGTGATAATAAAATAAACGTTCATTTAGTTGGCGGTCTGATCTTCCGTCTACTTATTAAATAGTTGATTACTGTAATTTTTGTCACTCACTACTCTGCTGTCTGTCCACGACTTATCCAACTGTTTGCCTGTTCGTTCATTTGTCGCCGTGTATGTGTGTGTATTGCTTTATTCTTGGTTTCCTTTTAGCCATTTGTCAGAAAATGGCAGTAAAAATGAAATGGTATAATTTCAGTTTTATTGCGGGAAACTGAACAAAACAAGCAAAAGTTTTTTTTGCTCAAATCCTTTTTTTTCTATTAAGTAACTTTTTTAGTTTTCTGCAATTTTCTCCTCTCATCTGTTCAGTTTAGTTTTATTCATAATGCACTCATTTTTATTCATTCGTTCAGTCACTCAGTTTAACAGTGGGTCAGAATCAAAATATTTTGGGGCAAAAAATCAGATGCTACAAAATCACTAGTAGTCCGATCGATACGACATAGCAGAGTAGTACTCGTATTCAAATGATCAGAGAAATTGGTAGTTGTTCAAGCGTTTGTTTAAAGTTCAAATTTGAATTTAATAAATGCAGGGTATCTCAAAGGAAAGTTTTTATTTAGTGCATCGTTTAAAAAGTAGTAATTAAAAAAATCAAGAAACCCGACTGCGACCATAAATGGTTATTCGAAATGAAAAATCATAAGAGAAACCTAAATATGATTTTATAATACCTGTCGAATGATACCAATTTTTGATATATGTAGTTCGCCGACTTTTTATTTTTTTCTATTTACAAAATGGCGTCTTTTGGCCGCCATATTGACTGATGTCATATCTTTAGTGACACTCGATTGATGTAAGAATCATCAAAATCGGTCCACTCGTTCCGTTTATAGAGTGCCGCAAAGGAACACATACACATACATACATACATAGGCTGATAAAGATCATATCGCTCATTTACTTCAATAGCGGTATAACTCAAAAAACGAGTTTTTTGAGTTAATAATGCAGAAAGATGCAGCATTTCGTATTTTATCTTGTGTAAAAATTTCATATAAATAGCTTGTACCATAACCTCCTGAGAGAAGAATTTTTTTTCATTCCTCCATTGAGTTGTATGCAAATTGAAAACTTAAAATGCGTTTTCTGCAAAACTGTTTTTTTTTGAGTTGTGCCACTATTGAAGTAAATGAGCGGTATGAATACCCTTTAACGTCGCGCAGTCGGGTAAAAAATATGTAAGCACTTTGAAAATTATTAAAAAATTATATCGTCCAAATGTAAATCCTCGCCTCGCATTGGCGGCATTCATTTAAGTGCCCTGGAGACGATCAAATTAAGCCGTCAATCAGTGAACATATGTGAGCGTCGTATAATTGTCGCTTAAAAGAATACGTTCAAATAAAGCACGTCAATTACCATCTTATTAAGAATCATAGAGAAACTGATGATTTTTTCTTGTGAAACAAGGTTTGGAGACGATCAACTAATCAGCCGTAAAATAAGAAATACATTTTTAATTGATGAGTTTATTTGATCGTATTCGCGGAACTTTAATCGATTAATAAAATCTCTTATGATAAAATCGCAGCCAATACGGTTATTTTAGGGGAATGAAGAGGCGTCTGGTTGTTGTATTTTATTTAATTATCATTAACTTACGTGCCCATTAAGATTAAAATGAGCTTTATCCGAAAACAAGAGGTTTATAAAAAAAGCTCCGAATTCCCTTCTTAAAACCATGACTTCATGACTCACTATCCTTTTTTCTTTTGAACATTTTCATAATCTCCCTCATATCAGGGTTGTATTTTCTCAAAAATCGCACGATTGTGTATGATAGTGTATCACGGCCTTTAACAAAGCCAAGCCTCTGACTCGCCTTGTGGAGCTTTAAGTGTTGTACAAATTGAATTTTGTAGGGATGATTTTTTCTGCACTTCAAATAATATTGAATAATATTGTTTAAAAAGCAACAAATTAAAAAAAGTTTGTCTGAAGTAGAACTTAATTAAGCGAATGAACAGATATGTGCTTGGTTAGTAATGAACAAACAACACAACGGCAAGACTGTTGTTGAGCTTTCTTTAAATAACAAAAAGCTTCCAATAAATTGTAGTACGATGAATCTAAAAAATTCACATATTTCATTTCCATTGAAAAATATGTACATACATATATAGGGAGATCTGAAGTTTATACTAATTGACAACACACACGGTAGACTAAACACAGGAACGCTGACGATGAAGTTGTGGCGGACTTCGAAAAGAACATGATGTTCCGTTCTGCCAGTTTTTGTCAAAATAATTTACAATTGGCCTTAGAACAATTTGTTCCTTAAAAATTATCACATGTAATTTGGCTTACATATATATACGAATTTTAAACGAGGGTATATTTTTTGTTGTTTTTTTAAGTTGTGGCAACTCGTATGTTTGTAGTTTAATAATTCCCAATAATTTATCGAGAGTTTTTCTATAATAATGAGCTCTTTTTTTTTCTAATTGTGGTTGTGGTCTGTTGTGGTTGACAATCAGCAACGAAATGCATCTAAACGTGCTTACCCAATAAGAAACTTGAAAAATAAAAATATGTGAACAAATATTTTTATAAAAAAGCAAGTGTCAAAAAGTGCTTCCAGAATACATGTAAAACTTTTCTTGTGCCGCTTTCTACTCCACAACAAGAATTGTTTATCGAATTAAGAACATTAATTGAAAACAATACAAATAATCAATTGCAAATTTAATTGAGTCAACTAATTTTTTGTTTAAAAATTTTATTGATTGATTTTCACAATATTTTTTTAATTAATGTTTGTTTTCGAAAATAAAATTATCACGCAACTGCTTTTTTTCAAACAAATTTTAAACAACCATGTCGATCAAGTTAAAATCTAATCAGGGCATGCCGATTTCTGCCAATTTGATTGAAATAGACTTATTTATTCGAATGACGGCGTTGACAAAAAATATCAAAAAAAATAATTTTTTTCTTATAACTTCGAAAGTCTTCTTAAAATCGATTTTAGATATATAGGGTGTTTTTTAGGGGTATAGAACTTTGAATTGAAATAAAACATAAAAAAATCGTTTTAATGTCCATCAATTTGGCTTTATTGGAAGGATAATTTTATGCCATTAATGTTTAAATATAATTTCGGGCATGTGGCCGCCGCGGCTGGCTCGAATAAAGCCAATTCTACAGGTCCAATTTTCAACCACTTTTTCGAGCATATGGGGCCGTATGTTGGCAATAACGCCACGAATGTTGGCTTCCAAGTCCCCTAACGTTTCTGGTTTGTTGGCGTAGACGAGCGACTTCACATATCCCCAAAGAAAATAATCCAATGGTCTCAAATCACACCATCTTGGTGGCCAATTGACAGGTCCATTCCGCGAAATTATGCGCTCATCGAATGTTTCCTTCAATAAATCGATTGTGACGTGCGCTGTGTGGCATGTAGCGCCGTCTTGTTGGAACCACAACTCATCCACATTCATGCCATCCAATTCAGGAACAAAATAGTCGGTTAGTCGGCTCCAATTGCTGTGCACGGTGGCGAATCGATTCATTCGGGTCCTCTTCAACATTTTGCTCTACAGCGGCAATTGTTTCTTCGGTGCGCACTGTTCGACGTCTCTGCGGATGCGTATTATCACATAGAGTAAACGTAGTGCGAAAACGATCCATGGTTAACCGAATTAATTGCTCTGATGGACGATTATGTCGACCATAAAATGGACGGAGCTTGCGGTAAACTTCGCGAACTGAACCATTATTTTCGAAATAAATTTGCACGATTTGCAAGCGTTGTTCTTTTGTCAACTTGTTCATGATAAAATGGCAAACCAAGCTAAATATTAATCACTTGATAGCTGACAAAATGGCCTCCAGTTAAAAAAGTGATGCCAACTTAAAGTTCTATACCTCAATAAAAAATACCCTTTACACTGCCGTAAATTTTACCAAAATCTGTAACTTAGCGACAATTGTGGTAAACAGTTTCCTATATTTTTTTAACGAAAGGTGTTGATTGAAGAAATATTTTTCTGTGCTCTTAATGTTAGGGATTTGCTTCCCTAAAAATGCAAAAATTTTTCAAGCAAGATTATGATATTTATTTTAGAGGATGCAATAATTGTTACAAAAACTTCACTACTGCTTATTTATTTCCCAAATATCTTGATTCTGGCCCACTGTGAGTTGCCACTTGTATTTGTATGTTTTTAATATTTTCGTGTGGTTCTGAGATTCTACACGCAAAATGCAATTAAAATGTCAGAAAATCATAAAAAAGGCCATCTATTTTTGTCGTTGTTTTTTTTTTTTTTAACAGAAATATATTTACAACTAAGTAGAATGCTAAAAGTTGGTATTAAGGAATACCAATATGAGTTATATGTAATTGTATGAAACATTAGCATCCATAAATAAAATATGAAGTACTGCAGAAATAAAAATTCTTTAAATTTATTACTAACCGTGTATAAGCCCGAAGAAAGAAATTTGAAATTTTCCCTTCAAATTTCATATATCATGTAAATTTAAAACGTTTCTAGTATACCGCTTTTGAGAGTAGAGTACATACAGTTACTGCGAAACATTAGTGCTCACTCAATTCAATCAATTTATATATCGCTACCTTAATATAGAGAGGCCCTAACTCATTATATTTTTTTTAAATCGAGATTTTTGTATATTTCGATAGAAGAACATGTAATGTATCGAAATATGCAAAAATCTCGATTTCAAAAAAATAATTAGTTAGGGCCTTTCTATATTAAGATAACGATATGTATAAAACGAAATGTGTGTTTTTGTTTGGTTGTTTGTACCTTATAGGAGATCAGACCTCTGGACCGACCTGACCTGACAGACTGAAATTTTCACAACAGGTAACTGGAACTCTGGAAATAATTATAGGCTAATTGTTTTTCATTTACGGCCACATTTTTAGGGTTCCGTACACCAAAGGTGAAAAGGAACCCTATTGTTTTCGCTACGCTGTCCGTCTGTCCGTCTGTCCGTCACACGGTATTTTCTCAGGAACCGCAAGAGCTACGGACCTGAAATTTGGACAGAGTATGTAAAACCTTGGCCGCTACAACAACAAATATGTGAGAATTAAAAATTAAAGGGTATTTCAAAACGAGTAACGAAAAATGTTAAAATCCCATGTAATATACATACAATTGTATGTACAAATGTATATTGAAACTTGAAATTTGTAAAATTAGTGTATTTTTATACAGACTACAACAATTAACACTACAATTAAAAAAAAAATAAATTAAAGGGTGTTCCATCAGTTCATGCAATTTTGACTATGTAATTTTGACAATTTGCTATATCTTGGAAACCGTAAGAGGCAAAAACTTGAAATTTTCAAAAATGGTAAAACTAAAAAAACTGAAAATTATAAAATCGCCGAACCAAAAAAAAAATCGCCAAAAATTAAATAAAAAATCGCCAAAACGAAAAAAAATCGCCAAAATTAAAAAAAATTCTAACACTAAAATAAATCGCAAATTCGAAAAAATCGCCAAAATGAAAAAAAAAAACGCCAAAAATAAAAAACAAAACGCCAAAAATCTAAAAAAATCGCCAAAACGCGAAAATGTCGCCAAAACTAAAAAAAAAATTATATAAAAAAAATCGCAAAAATGAAAAAAATCGCCAAAATTAAAAATAATCGCCAAAATGAAAAAACGCCAAAAACCGAAAAAAATCGCCAAAACAAGAAAATAAAGTGTCAAAACTAAAAAAATCGCCAAAACCGAAAAAACGCAAAAAACGCCAAAACAAAAAAAAAAACGAAAAGACCCCAAGAACGAAAAAAATTCCAAAACTATATATTATATAGGATGAAGTTTGTATTAAATTACATATCTAGTGTTCGTACGGAACCCTTCGTGCGCTAGTCAGAGTCGCACTTTACTGAATTTATTTAAATAATGTTACTCCTTCCACTTAGTTTTTATTTTAACTGGTTTTTGTAATATAAACAAGCATAACTTCACCATTTGTGGACCAATTTTCAAAAAAGTTTCTAGAAATAACTTCTTCATTAGTCGACCAATTTTCAAAATGCTTTTTGCATATGGAAAAGTTTCACTAAAGGAAATTAGTGTGGGAGCAAAGTGGCAGCCCCAAAATTTGATTCTAATAATATTGTCATATGTGGACCAATTTTCAAAACTTTTTGGCTTATGGAAAAGGTTTTTTTTTGGCACCATGATAAGCCAGTATTGTTTTTTAATAAAATATAACAACAAATACCTTAAGCATTTTTTAAATTCAGATCCAAAGTTTTTTTTTAAGGAAGTAAGTGAAAAATAAAAAGCTAATGCTCAAGGCAAATTCATAACAGGTAAAGTTGAAAACACAGCTGATCTATTTTTTGTGCCCAATTCAAGGCGAATTCATATAACTGTTGGCTCGTATGTCAAAAGTTGTTTATATATACAGACCTGCGCCGGACAATTTTTTCGGCGGCGCCAGCTCTTGGAAAAATTGTCGGCGGAAGCTGATAATCAAATAACATGAAATACAAAATTTAAGATAAAAAAGAATTAAAAAGTAAATAAAGCAGATATTTACGTGCTGGCGGTTAAGCATTATCTATATATTTCATTGGTGCTTTGCCAAATCATCAGTATACATCAACCACATATTTTGAACAGTCACAAACCTCTTACTTATACGCATACTTTCAAAAATTCCTGTGTCAAAAACTATTTGAGAATTCACCCAGCAAATAATTTATATTCGATATAAATAGGTATATTTTATTTTTCTACACCTTTATACAATTAAAAATCCATTGGATAGCAATAAAAGTATTTATAAGGCAAAATGAAAAATAAAGTATAAATTTAACATTTAAGAAATTTATTATTTGAGATATTGTCATAAGTTTATTTTCATTGAAACTTATTTGCTTGTGGCTTAGCATTTTCTATATATTTGGTTGGTTCTTTTCCAAATCATTAGTAGACTTCAACCAAATATTTTGTTAAAGTTTCTAAAGGCAGGGGCACAATGAATCCGTCATACGTTAAACTTCGCCTTTTTCAACTGACATTAACGCAACGACGGAGAAGGTTGGCACAATGAGTACTTTATTGACGGAAGTATTTGAACAGCTTCAATAGGTTGATTCTCCATTTTATTTATCAAATTCACCTTTTTTTATTTATTTCGTTTATTTCTTTTGTTTAAGTTTATTTTTGCTGCCACAAAACACAAAAACCTAAATCATAACATACCAAAAAAACCAACTCATATCTGTCAAACTACTCAACGTACGGAAAAAGTTAAAAGTTGACCAAATTTTGTACTTTGCGTTGACGGACACGTACTGAATGTAACAGACCTCATAAGAAACCATGTATTCCAACTTAGCTGTCAGTTGAAAAAGGCGAAGTTTAACGCATGACGGATTCATTGTGCCCCGGCCTTAAGCCTATTACGCTTATTTTCCTTTTGTGATTTTCAAATATATTATTATTTGTGAATTCTCAAATAGTTTTTGAAAGTCTGTCCATAAGATAAGAGGTTTGTAACTGTTCAAAATATATGATTGAAGTCTACAAATACATATCAATTAAAATAAACGTATGAAAATATGTCAAATAATAAATATTTTTAAATAAATAAAATAATTATTAGATTATATTGTATATACATGAAGAATCGGCGGCTGTTTTTCAGGCAACATAAACCAAACTTTTTCCAGCGGCGGCGTAGCTGACTAAAATTACCGACGGCTCGGCTCAGCCGGTTGTAGGCCATCATGGCCTAGATCTCTGCTTGAGTAACTTCAATCAGCTGCTTTTGACATACTAGCCTCCAAGGCAACAACAAAATACCACATTGTTTTTATTGTTTGTATTTTGTTGTAGTATTAACTTTACTTGTCATGAATTTGCCTTGCTAATGCTTATATTGGGTTTCCTTTTTCATTATTGCTTTTTATATTCGTGCAATCGAATTCAAAAGTTAAATAATTTCTGTTTCGGATTCTGCTTTGTTGCAACGTATTTTTGTCGTAGGTCGTATGCTTGTGGTCATAATCCTGGGTAAATATATCTTTCACTTATAGATTAATTTTTGTACGCCATGTTGCGTCTTTAAAATATTAATGTTTTTATATAGTTTTTACCTTTAAATATTTTTTTTATATTTTTAATTACAAATCAGAATAATTTATTTACTCAACACTGAAATTAAGAGCTTGTAGACACACAATGTTAAATAATACACTGTTGGAATACCACGATGTTAACTTTGCTATTACTTACACAAAACAATGCTCGCTCTTTTTATACTTAAATTAAATCTCTCAAAATAAGTTGCTAACCAGCGTTGGCTACCCACTGGGTATTTTATTAAAAAAAAAACCAACCCTTTTATGTAATGAGCAATTTTAGTAAAACAAAAATTAAGTGGTTGCTAATTTTTGCAGTGAGTGTATTTGCATGCAAAAAAAAAGAAAAGAAAAACACAGGAAATAAAAGTTGGCGTGTGCAATAGTATTTTTTCTTCTTATTTTTTTAAAGAGGAGAATGTTGGTAAAAGACCAAACTTAATGATGGGCTGCTGAAGTTGGTTTTTATTTTTTATTTTTTTTTTTAATTTTAGAATAATATGCTTACATACATATATTTTGCTTTAACAAATTGCCTCAAAATGCTAAATTTTTATTTTACATTTCGTTCATCAGCATCAAAATCCACCGTAAACGTTTTATAGTCTCTGACATTTAGCAAAAAAAATACACAAAAAAAATTGGCTGTAATAATATTCATAATGCCATTACATAAGTGTCTGTATGTGTGTAGTTTTTTATGCTAAATGCTGAGCATAAAAAATCCCTAGATATTAATCCTTTTAATGTATTTCAAGTGCCAACACAAAAATTTATTTTATATTTGCCATAGAAATATAAAATTTTTTAATACTTTACACGAGTGTGAGTACTGAACAAGTAAAAAAAAAATATATAAAATTGCTAATATTTTTGCGTGTGACAAGAAGTGTGCTGAGGAAATTAAAGGAAATGAAAAGAAAAAAAAAACATCCAATTGTTAAAAAAAATGAAAAGTTCACTAATGTTTGATATTTCATTTGTTTTGAAGTTTTTATTTGCTTGGCAAATGTTGGAAATAAAAAATTATGCAATTACATACATACATATATATTTTTAATTAAATGCTAGAGATCATAAAAATATTGACGATAAGCAAAATAAATCAAGAAAAATTCCATCAAATTCTTTTCTGTGCAATTGTACATAAAGATTATCCGCTTCTATCCTTTTATGGAAGTTTTAGGACGAGAGAATATGGAAATTATTTTCCAATTCTTTCAGCAATTTTTTGTTCTGAATTAAAAAAATTACACTATCTTTTTAAGTGATTCTAGTTTTCGAGCTGAAAATTAAAGACCTTATTTTGTAAAACGCAACGCCAAGCGTTGACTAATTTAAATTACAAAAAGAAAGCACGTTCAAAATTTTCCACCAATGCCCAGAAGATAAAGTCTACTAGACTCTTTTTGAAAATTTAAAATATATACGAGTATTGATGATAGAAGACTCTTATGGAAGCTAAAAATAAAACTCCTGAAGAGGAAGATAAATAAAACTTAACCCTAAAAAGTTAAAAATAATTTATTAAAATAAAATATTTTTATATGATGCTATTCGAAGTCGGTGCCAATCAAGTTTGTGAATTCTATATTTACTTATATCTATATGTGTTTAGTTATCATTGTTATTGTCACCGACTTTGAATATCATTATAGATGGGCATGACCCCGCACAATTCATAAAGCACAAAATTATGTAATTCTATGAGCCGAAACTCTATGCCAAGTTTCATGGAAAACAGATAAATAGAAGTATGTACATATGTATAACTTAATACTAACCTTTCATGGGCGTAGCCCCGCCCACTTTTTTGACCACAAAATTAAGTATTTTTCAGACCTTAAGGTGTGTGGCAAAGTTTCGCAAAAAATCGATGGAGTAGAAGCACATAAAATATAATATTAAATTTTAATGGGCATGACCCCGCCCACTTTTTTAATTCAAGATTGTATCTTTTTAGGAACTCAAGGTGTAAGAAAAGTTTCCTTAAAATCGATTGAGTGGAAGCACGTGAAATATAATATTAAATTTTAATGCGCCCACTTTTTAAATACAAGATTGTGTCTTTCTAAGACCTCAAGGTGTGAGAAAAGTTTTATAAAAATCGATAAAGCAGAAGCACGTGGAATATAATATTGATTTTTAATGGGCGTGGTTCCACCCACTTTTTTGGAGTTCAGGATTGTGGCTTTTTGAGCTCAGGGTATGTGCCAAGTTTTGTAAAAAATTGTTTGAGTGAAAACACGGGAAATATCATATTAAAATTTTATAGGCGTGGCTCCACCCATATTTTTACTTCGACATTAAGTCTTCACGGGTAAGTTTCGCAGCAATTGAATAGGTAAAATATCATAAACTCAAATGGAAAAAATAGTGGGTGTATCCCCGCCCACTTTTTTTACAATCAGACCAAATGGAAGCTATACCCTCTCAGACAAAAAAAGAATTTTTACAATCAGTCTAAAATGTACCCATTTATGAAGTAACACATAAAAAAAAGAAACAAAAATATACCGACGAATTGATAACTTCCTCCTTTTTTGAAATCGAATAAAAATTGGAATGATATTGTATGTACAAATGTGGCTTATACCGCTTTCATAATTATGGACCCATATTTGCATACTAGTGTCGTGCTGATTAATCCGGCTTCAATATAGGGCAAAAATCGTTGATCGGTGTTGGACACTTACTCGTATTTTACTGATTTTTCACGGATAACCGGGAATATTCATACAAAAAAAGTCTCTTAAAAAATCGAATTTTTTGTTAACTAGTTACTAAATTCTGAATATCACACTCCCATAAGAATTGTGCGTAAATAAGCATGCGGAAATTGAATTTTTTAACTTTTATTTTAGATGGAAAGTTCAACGAATTTTTACATATGTTAACCCCTATGGTTAATATGTTTTGCCTGGTATATATGCATATTAAATCCTGGGATTCCTAGGTAGAACAAAGGGCCATAAATATCTACCATAGTACATATGTTCCATAATCCAAATCGTGTTCCTTTCTTCATGCTTAAAGTCATCGCCAGGGGAGTCCGTCGACTTTCGTTTCTAATGGTTTCGTTAATCATGTGATTTCGTATGAGTGGGAAATTAACCCTCTGCATCCAAGGTGGATACCATTCCCCGGTATCCACCTGCCCCGAAAGGTCGGCGGTTGTGAGTTTTCTTAGTTGGCTGCAAGAGCAAGGATTTGTTCTGGACTTTACCAAGTTAAAGTCGGTCAGTTCCGTTACCTTATATGTCCAACTCTGAACACCAAATTTGCCTGGTAGTATTTCCTATTTCGCTTTTTTCTGAAGTTCAACGGCTGCAAAATTGGACATCGTAATCAAATATGTTGGAGATATTTCATGCGTTAAATTTAAAGTTATTGGACAAAAGCTTCTAATAAAGATTAAAAAAAGCTTGTAAAACACATTTTTTTTTAACTTGAAAGTTTGAAATCGTTGAAATTTTTTAAACATTATTTTATATCCACCTTTTTCAAATACATAATTAAAAAGAAGATTTTAAAGGTCTTTAATCAAACAGCTAAAATATGGATTCATAAAATTGTTGAGCATGGATTTACTTTCTTCAAATCGTTTTAACTCTATAAATATGTATATAAAAACACCGAAATATGGGCTGACTTCCGAAAACGTATCAAAAAGCAAAGTTTGTATACTTTTCGAAAGCGTTATTTATATGTATGTTGTACAGATATAAATTTGCGAAACACTGTCATCATGAGCATCAACTTCGAAACTGATGAGCTGATTGCTTTTGTTTGCGGAATTGTTAATAATTTTCGACGAAGTTTTGAAAGAGTGTGCAGTGCATTGTAAATAATTTTTTTTAATGCGGCGTTATAAAAGAACACTTTGTTCGAAAACAAATCAATTGGCGTTTTGGAAGTCTGCGATACAATATACATATTAGAGACCTGCGTAAACAGTCTTTAAATGTAAATACGTCATGATTTTTAAATGTATTCACGTCGCATGTACTATACTAAACCAATAATAAATGCTGTCGTACTATAAGCGAAGCACGATGGATGTATTGGTGTATGTGTATATCAGTTGTAACAAGCGATGTCGCAAGACAGCTTGTTTGTAACAAACACTCAAAAGAAGTACTGTCGATTAGTGTATGCTTGTTATTTTTCATATTGTACATTTGAGTGTGTGTGTAATGTGTAGATGGTAAGCTATTATGTGATTAACCGAATACAACTAATGTTAATGCATGTGTGTGCCTTTGCATGTGCATAAAAGTTCATAGACACATACATGCATGTCGTTTGTACACGCGCTCATGCGTAGAAACAAGCAAGTATCACAAATTCTTCCGCCACGAAGTCTTTTCTTCTTTACTCTTATACCTACAATACTCAAACAAATTTCTTGCGAACAGTGTTGTTAACGTTTGTTTTATAAGATTTCGCTGTAGTAAAGCATTTGAAAAATCCCTCATGTCTTGAAAGTTCTTATAAGATGTCTTATGCAGGACACTAATACATATCACACAAATATACATTATGATGTTCAAGTAGACCTTCAAAGCATATCAACAACTATTATGCTATACTCGTAAATTCTGCTTGTTTAGAAATATACAACCACATAAACATATAAACCAGTTACGTCCAAGCCATATACACAATGTGCAAACTTTTTATAAGAGCTTTTTGAGCTTTCACACCGATGAGAGTACAACATCCATAACAACAACATAACAGGAAGCAATGCTTGCTCTTACTTTGCAAAAAAAAAACAAGAACAAATTTAAGAGCTTTAAAAGCTATTTACCTCAAACGCAAATATCAGTGTGTGTGTGTTTTGGACGTAGCTGATATAAACCGATGCAGACAAAGCACACAAACAACAACAACTATAATGATTTTACCGATCCATAACAGCTAAAAAAGCTTAAGCGACACGACCGCAAATAATCGATTTTGGTCAAATCAATTAAGTTCGAAAATTATGTCGTTTAAGCTTTTTTGGCGGTTATGGCACGATATGATAGTTTTAGACCAGGAGTGCCCAAAAGTTCCTTAATGCAAAAACTAATTTTTATTCAATATTTTTTGTTGTAAAAACCAATACATGCAAATAAAAAAGAAAAAGTGTTGTTGGTTTGCACTTGTGTGTATACAGTAGGGTGATCGATTATTCGACTTTTTCCAGAAGTCGGTTTTCGAATAGTTCGAATATTTGAAATAATGAAAAACCCTGTTTCGGTTTTTACAATTCAGGAAAAACCGGTCGACCGGTTTTTTTAAGTAAGAAAATTATTATATAAAAGTTTTGATTTTCAATTGCTTTAAAAAAAAGAGTTAACAGTTCATGTAAATACTATAAAACAATACAAAAATTAAAGGTAAAACATGAAAATTAACTCCATATACTTACTATGTTTAGTACATAAATATTTATATATAATATACAGTTGAGGAATAAACTCTACATACAACCATAATTTTTAGGGTTTTGTGTAAACTTGGGAAGAAATTCAAAAAATAATGTATATGCCAATATTTAAATTTATACAAAAAATAAAAAAAAATAATTAACTTAGCACCTACAGTAGCAAACATATTCAAAATACATAGAAAAAAGTCTACATACAGCCATAAAATACATGAAAAATACGTGCAAAATGTTTGATGTCTTCAACTTGTTTGAAAATTCTGTGATTTCCGGTACCAAGCCGTCAACAAATGGCATCCAAATATGGTCTATTATGTTGTTGTTATTATAAATATTTTTTAATTTTTAATTTTTTGTATAAACACATTTATTAGCACCCTAAATATTGGCATAATTAATTTTTTTAATTTCTTCCCAAGTTTCCTCAAACCCCAAAAAATATGGGTGTATGCGGAGTTTATTCCTTAACGGTATATACATATGAATGTATGTACAGGGTGGATATCTACCTCCATATAAAATATGAAGCAAAATGTCAACAAAACTAAAACACACTTTTTGCGACTGTATTTTGACATTACACATTATAAGGCCAATTTAATTCACCTCTGCTATCACCTCATAAAATAATTTCGCCTGAATTTAATGTTTCAGTAAATGTTGACATGCTCAAGAAACGCTTAGAGCTTTTACGCTGAAAAAAAAACTTAGAAAAATCAACAAAACACGTAAAGTGTAAAGGGTGTTTTTTTTAGAGGTATAGAACTTTGAATTGAAATAAAACACAAGAAAATCGTTTTAATGTCCATCAATTTAGCTTTATTGGAAGGATAATTTTATGCCATTAATGTTTTAATATGATTTCGGGCATGTGGCCGCCGCGGCTGGCTCGAATAAAGCCAATTCTACAGGTCCAATTTTCAACCACTTTTTCGAGCATATGGGGCCGTATGTTGGCAATAACGCCACGAATGTTGGCTTCCAAGTCCCCTAACGTTTCTGGTTTGTTGGCGTAGACGAGCGACTTCACATATCCCCAAAGAAAATAATCCAATGGTGTCAAATCACACGATCTTGGTGGCCAATTGACAGGTCCATTCCGCGAAATTATGCGCTCATCGAATGTTTCCTTCAATAAATCGATTGTGACGTGCGCTGTGTGGCATGTAGCGCCGTCTTGTTGGAACCACAACTCATCCACATTCATGCCATCCAATTCGGGAACAAAATAGTCGGTTAGTCGGCTCCAATTGCTGTGCACGGTGGCGAATCGATTCATTCGGGTCCTCTTCAACACTTTGCTCTACAGCGGCAATTGTTTCTTCGGTGCGCACTGTTCGACGTCTCTGCGGATGCGTATTATCACATAGAGTAAACGTAGTGCGAAAACGATCCATGGTTAACCGAATTAATTGCTCTGATGGACGATTATGTCGACCATAAAATGGACGGAGCTTGCGGTAAACTTCGCGAACTGAACCATTATTTTCGAAATAAATTTGCACGATTTGCAAGCGTTGTTCTTTTGTCAACCTGTTCATGATGAAATGGCAAACCAAACTAAATATTAATCACTTGACAGCTGACAAAATGGCCGCCAGTTAAAAAAGTGATGCCAACTTAAAGTTATATACCTCAATAAAAAACACCCATTACAAATCGAAAAGTATTCGACTCAGCCGGTTTTTAAATTGTAAAAAAACCGGACTATTCGACATTAAAAAAATCAACAAATTGAAAAAACCGACAACCGTATTGTGAAAAACCGAGGTTTTAAAACCGGTTGAAAAACCGAGTCGGTCACCCTAGTATACAGTGAAGAACGACAAAAAAAAACTAGTGCTGAGTGCTGTATGTGTGTGGCGGCGCAGTAGTTTTGGGACCGGCGTCGGCGTGTCGAGAGAATTTTCGGCGGCTCAAATAAGCATATGAAAATTTAAAGAGAAAATAAAAATTTAAACTGAAAATTGATCTTCAAAATTTTTTCTCCGAAATTTGTCTTTTAGAGCAGATAAAATTTCGGCTGGTTTTGAGCCGATACGAGCCGATACAATCGGCGGCGGCTTGACACACAGAAAAATAACCGGCGGCGGCTCTCCGTCGGCTTCAAGCCGGTCGACCTGTTTCTCTGGTGCATATGGTTTGGGTAACGCTGTTTTAGACCATAAAACTATTTTTGATTTCAGCTAATATTTTGCCTTTTCTAACAGGCAAAAATATTTGTTTATTAAAATGTTCAATTAAATTGGTAATTGTTTCAATTAAATTTGTAATTTTAAAATTTTTAAACGCACTAATAATCCCAAATTAATATTTTACTTAGACGCAATTTACACTGTGCCTTTTCTGCTTGCCTGTGCAGGCAGGCTTTTTTAGTTTATTGGTGAGAGGGGGTGAGAAGCTTGCGGTGTAGAACACCTTGCCTCTTTCGTATTCTCAGCATTAAACGTGTATATAAAAATGCCAAAAAGGCATGAATAAAAAAGGCATAATTTAAATGTGTGTGACTTTTCGTAGGGGTTTCAAAAGAAAATTGTCAATACAAGGCAGGCTAAAAAGGCATAGTGTGAATAGCGACTTATTAAGTAAAATATGTTTTATTAAAAATACATTGAAATTGATTATTGAGGGGTTTAGCTGGATCCTATGCGCATTTCACTGTTGCTAATGCAGATCATCAGGAAACCTAAGCTAATGATCTGCATTGGCAACAGTGAAATGCGCATAGGATCCAGCTAAACCCCTCAATAATCAATTTCAATGTATTTTTAATAAAAAATGTTTTACTTAATAAGTAAAATATTAATTTGGGATTATTAGTGCGTTTAAAAATTTTAAACTTAAATTTTAACAATTCCCATTAAAAAAACAACTAAATTTGTAATTGTTTCAACTAAATTTTTAAGTGCTCTAATTAATTTCAAGTGGGTAAATTCAATGAACTTTTTGTTTGATATTACAAAATTTTAATTGATATTGGAAAAATTGCAATGAAAATGTAATTTTTTTCTGTGAAGGCAACATATAATGCTAACGCCGTATATCTTCCTAAACAACATAATGTCCATATGATACGCTGCTACTTGAAAACTGCGCAGTGGTGGTGTGGCACTGACAGCTTGCCCACTGTTAAAATTTTTTGATTGGTCACTTTTTATATGCAATAGATTAATCATTAGTTTAAAAAAAAATAATTTGCGCTTACTTGATTATATTTTCATTAACGTAAATTATTTTACTTCAATTATTGCATAACTTTACACTTCAGCTGTAAAGTTTTTGCTTGTTTTTTTAATTTCTAACACACATTTGAGGAGAAAAATCCATGTGTGCAATTCATCATCTGTGCAAGGCGCTGAGTTGGAAAACTGTAACGTACAAGTATTTAGAAAGAACTAATTTATCGCAGCCGGCTGTTTCATTCATTTAATGAAATATAACATTAAATTAAAAGCTACCGCAAGAAAAAAATATGCCTTCCTCATCATTCAGATAAGCAAAAATAAAACATTTTCATGGAACACCAAACAGCAACAAAATCTCTAACCAGACTAATTGTATCCCCCCCCCCCCTAAAAAAAACAAAAAAAATCATTCATTGGTGATGTGGCAGCAGGCAAAATTCTAAAACCACTTGTTAGCCAAAAAAAAAAAAATAATAATGCCTACAAGCTGTTACATGTTTTTGAGAGCAAAAGATTTTCTTTTTTGTTTTCATTCAATTCTAGCAATGCTACCCTGAGATTACGAGTATTTCCCATGTTGTTAAAAGCTAAATGAACTGAGTGGGATGTATGTAAGTGCGGGAGGGTATAACAATGGAATTTTTGTTTCCTCTTTTAAAACAAATGGGTGGTGGTGGGTTGTTGCAAATTGTTTATGTCAAAGCCATCATATGTCTTTGACAATGAATAACAATGAAAATTGTGAAGAAAAAAATATGCGTCAGGAACTTACCCGTGTCCTGCTCTAATTCTGTCCAATTTTATAGCAGTTTAGAAAATAGATGAGAGGGTGGGTGGGTGGGTGTAGAAACGAATGTACAAAAATCTAATTTGAGGAAAACTGAACAGCGTTTGTTATATAGTTGGGCAACTAAAGCACTCTTAAAATCATATAAAATAGTGTTGCTTAAATGCATGGAATTATTATTTTTCTTTGTCACACTAAAAAGCAATTGCCAAGCAACAACAACAATGCAAAATGTTGTTCTTTTATAAAGAATTTTAGTTTTCTGTTGGTTTAGCTCCTCTGTATGCATTTCGTTTCTGCTTAAGAAACTCATCAGTTGAATTACAACCAAAAAACGTTATCAAGAATAACGTACATAAACATATTAAGCTAAAAAGCGGGAAAAAATTAAATTCACAACAAACATTTTGTATCTTGTTCAACCTTATTCTATTTGGCGTCGGTAACATAACACGATGTCGTTTTTAATGTTTTTTGGCAAATCGATATTCCCGTAGATAGTATTGCCATTTATCGATGACTGTCAACATATGTTTGGTATTTTGAAGAAAAAATTGATACTGATGTTGCCATTCATTTTGTCGTCAGTGTTTTTGATGTCGTGTTCTGTTGTGTGCATGCCTCAATGAATTTGAAAAATAATTTAAATGGTAAAAAATTGAAATATAAGAAATACCAAAGTAGATATAAAAATTTAGATATTTATTTGAAAAAATTTCTTAAAAAAGTGAAAAATATAATATGGACAAAATTAAAATTACCAATCCCAACCAATTTGATAAGCTTGTGGAAGAGTTGAAAAAGTACTTCTTTTGCTATAGGATTGTGCAGGGGTAGTGCTACTAATTATTTCAAGGTACAGTGGGAAAGTGTGCGACTGCACTGAATTCTCTCGGTCTACCAATTAGAACTAGTGGTGGATGGCAAAATGTAAGGTAAATAGTGTGTTGGGAAAGTATACTGTATGATAAAATTATTTTATTGTATCTATTGTATCCAATGTATGCCTAATTTTTTTTTTGTTCAGCCGAAAATAACTTTAAAATATTAAAATGATAAACATTACTCATTATTTTCCAAAAACATGACAGAATTTATCACATACTTTTCATTAGCATATTATTAATTTATAATATTTATATTAAAAAACTACATGTTTTCGTATTAAAAAAATTATTTTCTATGTAAAATGGAAAATTGGCCGTAATTCTGCTCAAAAACATCTATAAGATGTGTGTGGATAAGAAATGATGACAGAATTTTATAGCTAAGCAAGCAAGCAAGCATATTATATCTTCGTTGCTTGTGCGGCTAATGCACGACTTTTGTCTGAGGAATCTTATTTTCACTATTAAATTTTTTATTTTCATCGTCCCAATAGGAAAGAAAACCGTTTTATTTTAATTTATTTACAAAGATTTTACTTATTCAAAAACACTTTTACCAAAAATAGTAACCTAAATTAATCAGCTTACTCAAATATTGGATATGTGTATTGTATTTATCGATAAACAGGCAACATCGTCATAACACCCCAGCAAAAAATTACACATTACCATTAGAACTACTTGCCATATAATGACTTACTTTTCTTATTGCCAATTTTCATTACTCGCTTACAAATCACATTACCTAAAATTTAAAAAAAATGACGTGCAAGTTGCTAAATGAAGAGAATGATTTTTTTAGACGAAATAGATTACGTGAAATGTTGACAAATAAAAAAAAAATTAAGTACTTCTCAAGAATCGATTTATTTAATCTCACGCCTTGTTAAAATCATTAAGTTGGTAATCCAGTAGGGAAGTGCTTCCACACGCAAAGAAAAAATATGGTTGAGTTAACCATAATCAAACAGTAACATACTATGATTGAATTATATGGTTGCAGTCAAATCATCTTATTGTTAATACAAAAAAAAAAACTTTAACAACATTATTATCTGAGCTTATTATAATATTATCTGAGTTAATTATAATATTATCTGAGTTAATTATATTTTAATCTTAGTATTTTAAATATGACAACATTATTGTTAGATGTGACTAAAATATAATTGAGACTTACCATAACATGTTCTAATATAGGGTGTTTTTTTAAGAGGTATAGAACTTTGAATTGAAATAAAACAAAAGAAAATCGTTTTAATGTCCATTAATTTGGCTTTATTGGAAGAATAATTTTATGCCATTAATGTTTAAATATGATTTCGGGCATGTGGCTGGCTCGAATAAAGCCAATTCTACAGGTCCAATTTTCAACCACTTTTTCGAGCCGTATGTTGGCAATAACTCCACGAATGTTGGCTTCCAAGTCCCCTAACGTTTCTGGTTTGTTGGCGTAGACGAGCGACTTCACATATCCCCAAAGAAAATAATCCAATGGTGTCAAATCACACGATCTTGGTGGCCAATTGACAGGTCCATTCCGCGAAATTATGCGCTCATCGAATGTTTCCTTCAATAAATCGATTGTGACGTGCGCTGTGTGGCATGTAGCGCCGTCTTGTTGGAACCACAATTCATCCACATTCATGCCATCCAATTCGGGAACAAAATAGTCGGTTAGTCGGCTCCAATTGCTGTGCACGGTGGCGAATCGATTCATTCGGGTCATCTTCAACACTTTGCTCTACAGCGGCAATTGTTTCTTCGGTGCGCACTGTTCGACGTCTCTGCGGATGCGTATTATCACATAGAGTAAGTGTAGTGCGAAAACGATCCATGGTTAACCGAATTAATTGCTCTGATGGACGATTATGTCGACCATAAAATGGACGGAGCTTGCGGTAAACTTCGCGAACTGAACCATTATTTTCGAAATAAATTTGCACGATTTGTAAGCGTTGTTCTTTTGTCAACCTGTTCATGATGAAATGGCAAACCAAACTAAATATTAATCACTTGACAGCTGACAAAATGGCCGCCAGTTAAAAAAGTGATGCCAACTTAAAGTTCTATACCTCAATAAAAAACACCCTTTATTATATTAATATTGTTAAATACGACCACAGTATTATTTAATATAATAATAATATTTTGTTTTTTAATCATATATTTATTGTAGAAACAGTTGTGCGTTAAATTCGAAATAAAAATAAATTAATATTGTTGAAATAAAATGCATATATAGAAAAATATACTTACACGACATACAAAGATGTCTGTATAAAAAGATACACAAATGCTTATATATTTTTATTGATCTACCATTTTGTTTATACTTTATTTATTTATTCATTTATTTAACACTACCTATAGCTTACAAACGAAATACTGAACTGACAGATGTTTCTGAAAAAGATTTTTTTAAACATAACATAGTATGGTTTTGGAAAACATTATATTGTTATTTACATCATATTATTTTTAAATAATAACACAAATTATGTTGTAGTCATAAACTTTTAACAAAACTATATTGTTAAACTCTAACCATATCACACTTTTTTATGGATGTGATAATGTAATTATTAAATTCAAACATTACTCTGTTTATCGTAACGAAATAAATGTTTAAAATAACAATAACTAGTTTTCGACGACCACACATTTGTTTCAGAGAACATAATATTGTTTTCTCAACCATTCTACAAGCATATCTTTTCGTTGCGTGCACCAAAAATGCTTAATTCCAAACTCGATTACCTTTTTTGAAATTTTTTGCTGGGACTGTTAGGGAATATAAACTTAGCATTGATGTTGTGTTAAATTGATGTTGTTTTAAAATTGACGACGATGTTGCCGACGCCAAATAGAATAAGGGTGATTATGTTTATGTAAGCAGTGCTCAATAATCACCCTTATTCCAGTTGTCGACATCGACGTCCCTTTAACACAATCCCTCTTATTGTGCATAGCGTCGTCGACGTAACATCAAGACGACACTAAATATTGTCACTTGTCTACTCTTTATCAGTAACAATTGGATCTAATTGACAATCTCTTATTAATCTGAGAATATTTTAAGAGTTTTTCTATAAAAACCTATTTGGGGTATTCACGCCAGTGTCTTAAGTTTCATAATGTCTTAATATTTTAACATAGTTTAAGAAATTGTTATTATGGCTCAAGCAAAAAAGCCATAAAATAATAACACTTTTTTAGCTATGCTTATTGTTTTGTCATAACTACACGTCAGAGACGGCATTGAGAATTTTAAAATTTTACCAAAAACTTTCAAAATTTTTTTCCTTTTTTGTCTAAAGATTTTGTACTAAAGGATTTTTTTAGTTAAAATTTTATATTTTTATATGTTTTCATTAAAATAATCGACTTTGTTCTGGCTACCAAATCGTTTTTAACAAAGTGTACTTGTAACTTGGGATGTTAAAGCAAATGGCATTTTTTAAATTTCAACTTAACCAGGTAAGTTGAAATTTATAAAATGCAAACTAATAGCATGTGCTCCAGAAGCCGAATTTGAAAGAAAAATTATTTGGAAATGGACAAGTTCACATTTTCTGATTTTCTCAAGACTGTCATAAAAATATGAGTTTCATTGTTCAAATGTCAAAATTGGCATATGCAATCGTTTGCGGAGTGAAACTGTAGAAATTCCTAAAATGTACTAACTAAGTTTGAATAGTACCAAAAAAGGTACAATTGTACCAACTTTGCCATCCCTGCTACATGTAGAAATGCGGGAGAGTTTACCAAAGGAATTGAGATAGAGAGTGTAAGTCAGTGTCCCGCAAAATAAAATGTGTCTGTATTGGTGAGAAAAATGAGAGTAAAATAAACTTGCACTTGAAGAAAAGTTTTGTAATATAAAATACATGATGCGGTTATTAGTTGTTTGCATTTTTTTTCTAAATAAGCAATTTAATAAAAACTTAAGTAAAAACTAAAAATTTAATAACCATTCAACAATTTAGTGTATAAATTCAAAACTAAATTTATTCACAGATCTGTGGATACTATTAAAATGCCTTTTTAAACCATTTTCCCTATGATTTTTTAATGTTTCATAACATAAAATGCATTGCATATTGCGAAAAGCATTTTTCAACACGAAATATTTCTTAGCTTCCATAATTATATTATTAATTTTTTGTCTGTAGAAATTTATTAAATTTGAACTTTAATTTCGTTCCGTGTGCTCAAAAAAATTAAACAAAAGACCAGGAAAAAATTAATGCATGCGTGCACAACTTAATTCGTCGCTTGCTGCTCAGTGACGACTAAATGAAAGAGCATAAGCATGTATGTGATTTTCATCTGCACAATTGTGCTATGGCTTGCGGGTTACTGGTGTAAGTCAACGTTACCGATTTGTGTGTAATTATCCAAAAATGGGACAAAAAAAAAATTTCTTGAACTATTTTGGGACCATAAATTTTTGATGTGTAAACATCTATACACTAGGGGGTAAAAATTTTTTGGCTTTGATTCTTTGCCTTTTGCTTTTGCTTTGCATTGTCAAATCGGTGTGAGCTATGTATGAGTGTATTAGTGTTTGAAAGAAGCAATACCAAGCAGAGAAACAAGTCGACCGGCTCGAAGCCGACGGTGCGGCGCCGCCGGTTATTTTTCTGTATATTTCCGTACACCAAAGGTGAAAATGAACCGTAAGAGCTACGGACTTGAAATTTGGACACAATATGTAGACATTTGGCCACTACAACAACAAATACATGAGAGTTAAAAACTAAAGGGTGTTCCAAAACGAGCAACGAAAAATGTTAAAATCCCATGTAATATACATACATACAATTGTATGTACATATATACACTTGAGATTTGTAAAGTTAGTGTATTTTTATACAGACTACAACAATTAACACTAAATTTAAAAAGTTTAAATTAAAGGGTGTTCCATTAGTTAATGCAATTTTTACTTTGTAATTTTGACAAGTTGCTGTATCTTGGAGACCGTAAGAGCAAAACTCTTGAAATTTTCATAAACGGTAAAACTAAAAAACCAAAAAAATATAAAATAAATATAAAAAAATCGCCAAAAACAAAAAAAAAATCGCCAAATCCGAAAAATCCCCCAAAATAAAAAAAAATCTCTAGGATTAAAATGAATTGCGAAAAACCGGAAAAATCGCCAAAATGAAAAAAATCCTTCAACAAAAAAATCGATAATATGAAAAAATCGTCTAAATAAAAAAACCCCAAAAACAGAAAAAATCTCCAAAATGAAAAAACCCAAAAAAAAAAAACAAAAAAAATCGCCAAAATGAAAAAATCGCCAAAATGAAAAAAATGCGAAAACTAAAAAAACGCAAAAATAGAAAAAAAACGCCAAAACGAGAAAAAAGCGATAAAACTGAAAAAAAATCGTTTAAACTGAAAAAACTTAAAAAAGGAAGAAAGCTAAATAAAAAAATAAAAAATCAAAACCGAATGTGCGCGAGTCAAAATCGCACTTTACTGAATTTATTTTAATTGCAATGCGTACACAATAACAAGAACTAAACGATGAACAACAGGAATTAAAAATTAAAGTAAAAGTAAAGGCATTTACCATAGATGAGCACTGCAGTACCACTAAAGTTTCTGTAAAAACAATAAAAAATGTTTAACAAGTAAATTTTTACTGATTACTAAAATTTTTTTCTACAATTTTTATAAATTGCCTAAATGATTTGTTATATTATGAGGTGCATTGAATTTTCAGTAATCAGTAATGCCCGTATTCATAATGAAATTCTACCTAGTGGCTAAATGTTTTTCATACAAAAGTTTCAAAATTTGAATGAAAAAACTTTGCCACTTGCTACAATTTTATTATGATTACGGCCCTACGATTTTACTGGTAATGCAAATTAAATTTCATTAGCAGTAAAAATTTACTGAATTTTTTTAGTAATCAGTAAATTTACTGCTTACTGCAATTTTGAATGCATATACTGCAGTGTGCCCAGTTACTAACCAAATAAGTTTAATAAAACAAACAAGAACCAACAAATTCATATGTATTTACAATATTGAAAGTTTTGATACTTTTAATTAATTAGTTTAAAAAAAGATACTAAAAGAATAAGTACTTCCAACTTAAAAAAAATTTTCATTACTAGATCATCTCCTCTGTGATCGGACTCACATTGCTTTTTTTTTGTAATATTTGTGTAATTTCGCCCCAACATTATACACAAGTAAAGTATTTAATTAAGAATCTCCATTTCATTTAAAAAGAATTTTACTCCGTAATTTTACTAATGAACATTTTTATAATCTTTTTTTATTTATTTTTTGTTTGTTTGGCTATACTTGTCTTGGAGAAGATATTTTTCTTTTATTTTCGAACTGTTTAGTAGCAAATTAAAATTAACAAAAAAGTTACATGAAGAATAAGTTGTCGTCTGGTACCATCATGTCAATATATTTTGCATATGAAGGTGTAGGACAGACTATTGAGCAGACCATTTTGAACCAACCGAAAAATGTGTTGAAAATGAAATATTTTAATTAAAAATTGCAATATATCGCATACAGTACTACCTAATTTTCATTAAGCATTTTTCCACAAAATTAGTTACATGATTTTTTTTTTATTTGTTAACAGAGCCTGAAAGTGCTTCGAGAAAAAGTTTCGTTGTGGACATATCGCTATCTTCATTGACACTGGCCGATATAACAGCAATATTCTCCTCAGTGCGCATACGTATTGGTGGATTAACGTTGAAAATGCGAAATTTAGTCACAACAGTTTGAAAAGGTCGAAAGATTATGACGACCATACAATGGACACAATTTACGAAAGACACACATCACGAATATTGATAATAAAATTCATTGATTTGAAAGTGTGGTTCTTTTGTCGCTATTCACACTATGCCTTTTTAGCCTGCCTTGTATTGACAATTTTCTTTTGAACTTCCTACGAAAAATCACACACATTTACATTACGCCTTTTTTATTCATGCCTTTTTGGAATTTATATACACGTTTAATGCTGAGAATACGAAAAAGGCAGAGAAACGTCATAAATCCCCTCGAATTTTCATTTTGTGCCTTTTGTTCTACACCGCAAGCTTCTCACCCCCTCTCACCAATAAACTGCAAAAGCCTGCCTGCACAGGCAAGCAGAAAAGGCACAGTGTAAATTGCGTCTTTGTTAGTGTATTTATGGTGAAAAGGAAAATCTTACTGAGCACTTTTAGTTAATTTTAATTATTATTCGAACTCCATTTGTTTCTATATTTGTGATTTGAACGGGCTAAAGTTCGTATCGCTTTTTAAGCCAAATTACATGTGATAATTATTAATGAACAAATAACACCAAAGTCTGTTGTAAATATTCTGACTAACAACACATAGTTGAACGGAACAGCCAGCCGTTTTCGAAGGCCACTAAACCTTCATCATCAGCGTTCTTTTGTGTTTGGTTTGAGCATTTTTGTAATTGCCACAAGTTACGAATCTTTCTTTTCTTTCACTCGATATATATTCTTATATAAAAAGCATTACTTTCTATCACACACAAAATTTGTTGTGTGTAATTTATTTGGATAATTTTGAATAATTTTGAAGGTTCGCCTGTGTAAAATTGAATTTCGATTCCGGCAACACTAGTGCCAAAAACCAAAATACAAATAATTACAATATTTTTAATTGTAAGTTATGATTTGTGTTATTACTTTAAAACATGTTAATTTATGAGTACCATTTGAACACCCCAATTGTTACGTTTTTATCTGTTAAAAATTTTGTTTCGAACTGTTTAGTAGAAAAATTTTCCAGCAAATTAAAATTAACAAAGAAGTTACATGAAGAATAAGTATTGGTGGATTAATGCTCAAAAAAGTGAAACTGGTGCGAAATTTAGTCACAACAGTTTGAAAAGGTCGAAAGATTATGACGACCATATAATGGACATAATTTACGAAAGACACACATCACGAATTTTGATAATAAAATTCATTGATTTGAAAGTGTTGTTCGTTTGTTAGTGTATTTATGGTGAAATGGAAAACCTTACTGAGCATTTTTGTAATTGCCACAAGTAACGAATCTTTGCTTTCGCACTGAAAAAATTCACACTGAAAAAACAATAGTAAAAATATCACTCGATATATACTCTTATATAAAAAGCATTACTTATTATGAAACACAAAATTTGTTTTGTGTAATTTATTTGGATAATTTTGAAGGTTCATCTGTATAAAATTAAATTTCGATTCCGGCAACACTGGCGTAAGCAATGTCCAAATTTGCCAAAAACCAAAATACAAATAAGTACAATATTTATAATTGTAAATTATGAGGGTTTGCTCATAGCAGTCATATTTGTTTGTGTTATTACTTTAAAACATGTTAATATATGAGTACCATTTGAACACCCCAATTGTTACGTTTTTATCTGTTAAAAATGTTGTTTTTGTAGGTGGTTCAAAGATTTGCAATTAAATAAAAAGTGCCAGCGTACAATTCTTATCAAACCAGACACTTTATTTTCTCAACATAAATATTATAGATCTTTTAAAACACAAAATGTTTCACTATTTCACTGCTGCTGGGAAACCACGATGTTAACTGCGCTTTTGTTTGCAAAACACAATAGATGCAACGAATGTTCGCATTCGCTTTTGCAGTGTCTATATTGAACCTCTGGCTCCAATGTCTACACATATCCCCAAGGGGACAGTAGTACCGGCCTGTAGTGTAGTGAATCTCCACTGCACTTGTTCTCGGTGATCCTGGGGAATGAAATTTATTTTGCTTCATTACCTGGGAATTCTCAAGATAGTTCGAGAAATCCCAAACCCTGCTTGCAGACCATAAATTAAATTTCAGGTTTGACAGGCTGTGACAGTCACGATACTTTAGGCAACCATATAGCAGAAAACAATGTTTACTAAGAGCTGAAAGAATAAAATTAAACTAAAAATATAATTTTAACTAAATAATACTTTTAAAAACAGCTGTTCGTTACGTATTTGTTTTTCTTTAACGCTGTGATAAATTATAAACTAGCAAGACTAGAAACAAGAACAGTCCTGCGCTTAAATGCTCCCTATTTAAATTTTTTATTTTTTTTTTTGTTAAATAACCATTAGAAGTTAACAATTTTAAAGTTAGTTTTAAGACACAAACATTGAGATAATTTTTTTTTTTTTTGGAAATTTAATCTGTGTCAATGTCTGATGAGTCTGATTTGCATATTGTTCTGTTTTTGATGCGCCACAGCAACAACTGCTTTCGGTTGCCATTGTTACAACACTCATGTCTTTCGTCTAAAAATCAATTTTTAGATTTTCTTTTATACTGTTGTATTCAATTCAATGTTGCTGCTGTGGTGCTTTGTGTAAGTATTAGATTTACAGCAATTACACAGTTACTTTTATTTGCAAAACAAGAGAATAGGAAGAAGATGAAGAAGTAAACACTAATTGAAGATTTTTATATGTTGCTGCTGTTTGTACTCGTACTCCCTACTCAGTCCTATCATCGTCAACATCTTCAAGGCCAATTCCTGCTGGTACAAAATGTATTGAAATCTGTTTCTGCCTCTGTCGGTTTAGGAAGTTTGCATAAACGCCTGGGAAATGTTTCAGTCTAAATTTTGGAGTAATTTTTCTTTCTCAAGCTTTAAATTCAATTTAATTTGTATTTATTAGTAAATAAAATTTACTCGTTTAGTTGGAATACAAATTGTACAGTGGTTGTGCTTAGTGGAAAATTTGATCAAGTCAAAATAAGATGTTCAACATTTATTTCTACTTTCATTAGTCTAAGTAACGAAATTGTTCAATGATTTTTAGAATATAATATTTTCCTGTACCTGAGTCTACTGAATAGTCTTAATATTAGTAATTGCTTGCACTCAGACTATGAATATTTAAACGAACAAAAAAAATGTACGCCAGATTCTCGGGATATTTATACATTTGTGTATATGAAATGAAATGGGAAATGTGTTTTGGCTGTTTGAAAACATGCTTTATACATGTGTGTGTAAATAAAATAGCCCTGTATATGCGCAAGTGTAGACGATTAATAGTCAGAGTATTTTTATACTCATGCGCATGATTTTAGCTCATACAGTCTATAAATTTTAGTAATACATAGTTGTTTGTGCAGCGTAATTTTAAAAATATGTATAAACATAGTTGTTGGATGTTTATAGTTATACATATTTGGTTTAATATAAATGCGCGTGTTTGCATAATAAGTACTCAAAGAGTACTTAAAACAATATTTTTGTCATTTTCTTTTTAAACATACCAAAAGTAAAAAGTTAATATATTGTTACGGAAATGGCCGTCGACAGGGCTAATGCAGCATTATGCAAAAATATTTCAACATGGATAATGTAAGTGTTACGCGAAAATATTCCTACAGCGTCATTAAAAAGAAACATCTAGAATAGAGTAAACAACGAAATAAAAATGTGTAGCACATACAAGCTTGATTAAACGTAAACAGGCAGTAACTGCTTATACTCAGATTATATCGATATTTAATCGGACAAAAGAAATATGCGCATGATATTTGGGATATTTATTCATCATTCGCCACCGTATAAATATGTACATTTGTGTGTATAAAATAAAATGGAAAATGCGTTTTGGCTGTTTGAAAACATACTTTATGTATGTAAATAAAATAGCCGTGTATATACGCATGTGTAGCCGATTAATAGTCAGAGTATTTTTATACTCATGCCTATAATTGAAGCTCATACAGTCTATCAATTTTAGTTTTAGTTGTTTATGCTGCGTAATTTAAAAAATGTATATAAACATAGCTGTTTTTAAATGAGCGTGTTTTTTATTTTTAGCTTTACGCATTCATAGTTGTCTGACAGCTAATACTCAAAGAGTACCTTACTGCTTTTGGATACTCTGGTGTCTGCACTGTTTTTTTAAACATATGAAAAAGCAAAACATTTAATACATGTTTAAGTCCTTATTCATAAAAAAAATATTTTGATCTATGAGACTTTTACAAAAAAGTATTGCATAAAAATTTGTTTATAAACCCTTTATAAAACAAAATTATGTTTTACGAATAAAGCTGATAAAAAAAATGCTGTATTTACTTAAAAATAGAGCCCCCCAAAAATTTGTTCAAACAATTTTACAATGTTTTCACTGTAGCCTTCTTCCCCTGAAATTTTTTTAGGGATTCACAGTCCTTTCTTGTGTTCTTTGCAAAACCAATCTCCTTATAAGGACTTAGTTTTAATGCTCTCCGACATGTAAAATGTAATTTGAATTTTAACTTACTCGCGATTAATATTGTTTTGTTTTTTGCTTTTAATGATCAATTCACAATCTGTATTATTATCATGTATTGTATTACGTATCATGTATTGAAGTACGCTTTTGGTTAACTTATTTGTGAAGTGGCAGTTTTTGTTGAAGCTAATAATATGTATGTGTTCATATATCAAAATTTCAAAAAAGATGAACTTGTAATCAGCTTTTAATTCTTATTTTAATTATTAAAATTGTCATTTGTGTAATTGGGCTAATATACGAGACTTGTTTCATGAAGCCCCTTGGCAGTTTTTGTGCAAACAGTTTAATTCAATTTGAATGAAATGTCAAAAAATTTATTTAATATCTATCGATATAGTGCCATCTATGGTGTAATTATACAGGTGGCTGCGTAAGGATACACCTTCGTGCCATCGATAGTTTTCAACCCCTATGATATTGTAGAAGTATCATGCAAATATCATTCTTGGCAAATACATACACACATTGTTTCGCTTGAAATTATAAATTTAGTTCACCCTGACGGAACAGAAAAATATATACATCATCATCTTTTATTATATCTAACAACAGCAATATTATAACACAATAGTACCATACGTACAACATTACAAAAAGATTGTAAGCTTGTTAAATATTTTTTCTGTTTTTCACCATTCTTTGGAAAAAAAACAAAACAAATAAGAAAGCTGTTTTCATATGCTTTTAATAAGAATTTAAATTTTGATTTTATTTTGAATTTCAATTATTTTCGTTATTAAATTTTTATATATTTCCATTTCTTTTTAGGATTGGGCTTTACGCAGTGAAGAGCAGAGTCTCTTAATTGAGCGTATTTTGGTTTTGATACGAAACGTGCTACAAGTGCCATCAAATCCTGAGGCAGAATGTCGCACCGACAATGATGCGAGCGTACATGATCAGGTTATTTGGTCGTTGCATCAGTCGGGCATTTTGGACTTGATATTGTTTATAATTTCATCCCCGGATGAGAATCAATTTCATTTGCATTGTCTGGAAATTGTTTGTCTGTTGTATCGGGAACAAGTGAGTATTGAGTATTTTTATTGTTAGTTTTTTTTATATTTTTTCTTGGTGGGTGGTTCAAATTGAAAAAAAAAATCTTTATGAATATCTTCTAAGCACAGAAAAATTAAGTTAAAAAAAAAGATTACATAATAAAGCAATAAGACTTGATGTATAAGCAGAAATGTTAAAAAATCCCTTTATAACCCACAAAGCTTTTCTACAGCCCTTGGAAAAGTCAAGTAATATTCTCATCAAATTATTACTAATGCCTTAAATTATAAATTGAATCGGGTGTCGAACCCAAAACATCTAAACAAATTTGGAAGACCGACTCATAGTGCAAAGGCATTGTCATAGGTTTTTTTTCATTTATAACCTCATATCGAATAATAGCTTAATTTAGACTATACTTTAGTATATTTTAGACTCCTGCACAAGACAAGTTACAAGAAGTTTTAGACATGAAGGATTTTTTTCAAATGCTTTACTGCAGCGAAATCTTCTAAAACAAACGCTAAACAACAATATTTCCAAGAAATTTGTTTCAGCTATTACAGGTATAGGAGTAAAGAAGAAAATACTTCGTGACGGAAGAATTTGTGATGCTTGCTTCTTCATACGCATTGGCGCGTATACAAACGTCATAAGCAAACACGTTGTGTGTAGGCTCTTTTATTTTTCTGCGCACATACAAACGCACACATGCATTGACATTAGTTGTGTGTGCTTGCTTTAAAAAACCACCCTTAAACGCATAATGGCTTACCATCTACATCTTACACACACACACACACACACACACACACACACACACACACACACACACACACACACACGCGCGCGCGCACCACACACACACTCAAACGTACAATAAGCAAAATAACAAGCATAAACGTATCAACACTACTTCTTTTGAGTGCTTGTTACGAACTAGAAGTCTTCGCGTCATCGCTTAAAAACACTCATATAGACGTAAAGTATATATAACCTCTCTAATCCGGGCAGATATAGTTCCAGCTACTGTCCGGATTATTGGATCGTCCGGACTACAGTTAAAATAAAAATTTAATCATAATACGTTTATGTACATCTAAATAATTTTCTTTTATTACCGAAAAGAAGAAAAACTACACATAAGAATTCATTTGTGTTTAATTAATTTACAGAAGACATAAAGAAAAATACTTAAAGTGGTTAAAAATATTCATTATGAAAAATAAGAATTTATTTTTGTTTGAATACACATATCATTATGTAATTTATGTGCTCTATTTTTAAATTATTTTAAAAATAAAATTTCCTTTTCCGTCGCTTTGGTTTGCTCAGCCCATAAAATATCTTTTCAAAATAGTTCCCTTGCTGCTTTATTTGAGATTGTGTTTTGAGCATTCTCAGGCTCCTCCAAAGAACTATCAAGCTCTCCAATATTTTGGTTTGTAATTACTGATTGGACTATATCTTCATCCGAGAAATCGTAAGCAAATTCATTTTCACCCCTTGCCCAAATATCGATTGTAGAAGGGCAGAAATCAGCGGACGGGTTAAGAGTAGTTAATGTAAAGGGTGTTTTTTATTGAGGTATAGAACTTTAAGTTGGCATCACTTTTTTAACTGGCGGCCATTTTGTCAGCTGTCAAGTGATTAATATTCAGTTTGGTTTGCCATTTCATCATGAACAGGTTGACAAAAGAACAACGCTTGCAAATCGTGCAAATTTATTTCGAAAATAATGGTTCAGTTCGCGAAGTTTACCGCAAGCTCCGTCCATTTTATGGTCGACATAATCGTCCATCAGAGCAATTAATTCGGTTAACCATGGATCGTTTTCGCACTACGTTTACTCTATGTGATAATACGCATCCGCAGAGACGTCGAACAGTGCGCACCGAAGAAACAATTGCCGCTGTAGAGCAAAGTGTTGAAGAGGACCCGAATGAATCGATTCGCCACCGTGCACAGCAATTGGAGCCGACTAACCGACTATTTTGTTCCCGAATTGGATGGCATGAATGTGGATGAGTTGTGGTTCCAACAAGACGGCGCTACATGCCACACAGCGCACGTCACAATCGATTTATTGAAGGAAACATTAGATGAGCGCATAATTTCGCGGAATGGGCCTGTCAATTGGCCACCAAGATCGTGTGATTTGACACCATTGGATTATTTTCTTTGGGTATATGTGAAGTCGCTCGTCTACGCCAACAAACCAGAAACGTTAGGGAACTTGGAAGCCAACATTCGTGGCGTTATTGCCAACATACGGCCCCATATGCTCGAAAAAGTGGTTGAAAATTGGACCTGTAGAATTGGCTTTATTCGAGCCAGCCGCGGCGGCCACATGCCCGAAATCATATTTAAACATTAATGGCATAAAATTATCCTTCCAATAAAGCCAAATTGATGGACATTAAAACGATTTTCTTGTGTTTTATTTCAATTCGAAGTTCTATACCTCTAAAAAAACACCCCATAGAATAAATGTTATTCATATCCTGACACAGTTTATCTCTGGCTTTCAATTGAACAAGAGGTAGGTAGTCTTCATCTTCCCATTCGTTTTCGACCAACTTTTATCTAGGTTCGTTTTGGTAATATTTTGGCATACATACATACATACTTATTTTGTCTAGCGGTAAAATAACAAACAAATTTTACTGTGAAAAAAAACACTTGTCCGGACTATAGAGGAAAAATTACTAAATTGCCCGAAAAATTCAAATGTCCGAATTAGCGGATTAAAGAGGTTGTACTGTAGATCAATACATCCATAGTGCTTCGCTTATTAAACGACATAATTTTTTATTGGTTTAGTATAATACATGCTACGACAATACATTTCAAAAACAAGACGTATTTGCATTTTAAGACTATTTACGCAGCTCTCTAGTGCGTATCAAATCACTAATTCGACCACAAAATGTAATACCTATTAAGTATTGCAGGATGCTGATCTAAATCTTTTATCATTTGCATTTCACAAAAAAAAAATTTCTACTGTGTGATATTACATAGCACAGATTTTATAAAAAAAAATAACAAAAATATCTGCAACATTAAGCATTTGACCTGACCCCAAATAACATCAATTGCAGTCTCTGTTACTCATCATGTGCATGCAGCACTTTAGCAAAAGCCCTTACGATTTCCAAGGGTATTTCAAATTCGATGTATCTGTCTGTCTGTCTGTCTGTCTGCCTGCCTGCATTTATCTAATATTTCTTATTACAACTTGTGTTATTTAATATTGGCCTTAATCCAAATGGTAGTCGGAAAAAAAATTAAAACATTAATTTGAAATACATACAAGTATGTACTCGTATGTACAAGCAAATCTAATAAAATGAAAAAATCTCTCAAAGCATTCATACAAAAAGAAGCTGACTGCAGTTTGAATGTGTGGTTGGAATTGTGTTGGCGTTATGCATCAGTTTGGCAAGTCAAGTTTAAGCAAAAAAAAAAAAAAAAACAATAAATAAACGGCACATATCTATCTTACAAAACGCAATACGCCAAACCAACAAACATTCACTCACTCACTCACTCATCATTCAACTAAATATCTTCATCCAATTATATTCACATACATCTGGTGTACTATTGAAATTATGGGCTGCGTATGTGTGTGTGTGTGCAAGCACTACGAGTGTTTGATCGAGTGAATGGGTTCTTTTATTTTGCATGAAGGCTAGACATAAATCACGAAATCTTAATTTTCGCACGAACATCAACCATAAACTATGGGATATAAAAACACATTTCTTTACTTTGCCATTGTTATTGCTGTTGCTGCTGCTGCTGCTGCTGCTGCCTGCCTCTGTGTAACTGTGTAACGATACCTCCAATTGGATGGATGGATGGCCCCAAACTTTTCAATTACGATACAATTTACAAAAAAAATTTCTTTACAGCGCGTTCTACGTTCACTTAATTTTAAAAACATCCCAACGTTGCTAACAGCCCAACAAATCATGAGTTCCTTTTGTCTGACTGTAATACCAATAATACAATGGACGTTCGTTCATTCAGTTGCACGTTTGGAAAAGGCACAGAGATACAACAAAGTCCCACTGATAAGACAGACGCAATCGTTCTGTCAGTCTGTCAGACGTAAAAACTTTGCAAACGTTTATGAAATTCTATACATTAAAGCCATAATTGAATTGTTGTAAATAAAGATTTTATTTCGATTTATATTTGTTAAAAGAACTTGTTGTTGTTATTGTTGCTGCTGTTGTTGTTGTTGTTGTTGCTATTGCTACTTTAATACCACTTAAAACTCCATTATCAATAGCAACACATCTAAACTAGTTAGTAGAATGTTATTAATGGCGGAGTAAAAATAACACGTTGCCCTTGTTACTTTGGGGACTCTTCGCTACAAAATTTAATAGTAAAAAATTGGTCGCGAAAATCGCCAATTTTAAAAATAATTTTTGTGTTTAAGCGCCTATAAAAAGTTGTGACGGTAGATTTTGAAAGTTTCAACTATAACATTTTATTATGTAGATAGTTTTAAACATGTTAAATTAAGATTTTAGAGAGCCTTTTTTAGGCTTCCGTACACCAAAGGTGAAAAGGAACCCTATTGTTTTCGCTACGCTGTCCGTCTGTCCGTCACACGGTATTTTCTCAAGAACCGTAAGAGCTACGGACCTGAAATTTGGACAGAGTATGTAGAACCTTGGCCGCTACAACAACAACTACATTAGAATTAAAAATTAAAGGGTGTTCCAAAACTAGCAACGAAAAATTTTAAAATCCCATGTAATATACATACAATTAATTGTATGTACAAATGTAAATTGAAACTTGAAATTTGTAAAATTAGTGTATTTTTATACAGACAGAAAAAATCGCCAAAAATTAAAAAAAAATCGCCAAAAAGAAAAAAATCGCCAAAATTTAAAAAAAATTTCTAACACTAAAATAAATCGCCGAATTCGAAAAAATCGACAAAAAGAAAAAAATCGCCAAAATTAAAAAAAACGTCAAAAATCTAAAAAAAAATCGCCAAAACGCGAAAATGTCGCCAAAACTAAAAAAAATTTATATAAAAAAATAAACAGAGTACAACTACCCAGCTGGCGTGAATAACATAAATAATGGGAGAAATAATGCATTATTTTCCAAAGCAAGACAATACATTTTCTTATCTCATAACTGCACGTCTCCACGCGCAATATTTATTTCTGAACATAAGCAATAACGTCGGCAGCATGACGTCACAAATATGTTCATGTACAAGCTTATGTTCTAGGCCAGGGCTATTCAACCTGTGGTACGCGTACCATTTTGGATACGCGAAACTTTCCCATGTGGTACGCCAGATCTTCGAAAATTTTAGCATTTTTTTTCATTAACCAGATATGAAATCGCTGATATCAAAAATGCAATGCCAGCGATCTCATTAAATTCTGACATATATAAAATGAATTAGAAATGCAGTCTTGTTATGTTTTTATTGCCCTTGAATAATTAATTTGTTATGTTTAATTTCCTTATTTTATTTTGTTTTTATTAGTTTAATAATAAAGTACTGAAATCGCCAAGATCTCCTAATTTTTATGTATTTAATTTTATTTATTCTTGTAATGTTTTTAATAGTTTTAATTTCTTTTTAATATTGTTGTTTTTTATTATTAATAAATGAAATGGATTAAATATTTTAAAATTGTTTGGTTATTTATTGAGCCCATACTTGTTTATACACATAAATTTTTTTTGGTGGTACGCGAATTGTTGGATGTGAGTTTTGTGGTACGCGAACCAAAAAGGTTGAATAGCTCTGTTCTAGGCTATAGAACACGCATTGTGGTATTGGACATAAATTTAAAAAATTCACTGTGTATAGATTGATGTTTTTATGTTATTTAAAACTAATTTATTTATATTCGTTTTATTATACATTAAAAATGCTGTATTTTTACAACACTCACAAGTTTATTATATTTAATTCTCACAAACAACAAATGTCTACGAAATTTGACAGCTTATGTTCAACATTATTTCTTCGAAATAAGTTTGAACAACTCTTTCGCAATTTATTTGCAAACAAATGTCTATTCGGTCCACACGTGGACATATGGTGTTGGAAATAGAATTTGACAGTTGAGAACATAATTATTTCCAAGTTTATTGCGCGTGGAGACCCCCAGTTAGGAACGAGAAGGTAATTTTATCCAAAACAGTAATTACACATTGATTACCACATGCATTACCACATTTGCAGAAAAAGAATGTGTATAGTTTTTGCTTGCGACGAGTGTTATGAATTAAAGAATTCATGCTTCGTACGTATTAAAATAATTCATTACTGCCCTAGGACATGTTCTGTGTTAACAGTAATGAATTCTGGAATGAAAAAGTACACATGCTGTGCATTACTTTCTCCTTTACTATTCCCTACCTTTTCCCACTGGGTATGAAGATTAAGCAAGCAAATGTCTTGTGCTCACCTTTAGTATGTATATATCAGAGAACTGCAATGAGTAGTGAAAAAGTGAGTAGAGTTGAATCATGACTTATAATTTCTTGTACTTATGCGCACTCATACTTATTGCAATGTTGTCTATGAATCATATTCACTCCAAAGTTTGAAGTAGCAACATTTATGACGTTGTTGATTTCGTCTCTCCTTAACTCAATACCTATGGACGATTCAAAATATGTATGATTCACAATGCGAAATTCGCATATGCACATTAAAGTTCTCATTATGAGATTATGTGTTTCTCTATTGCTTTTTGTTTTCGTTTTTTGCAGGAATTGAAAATCAGCCCTATTTACTATTATTGTATACTACTTGCAAACTTTTTAATGACAAAACTTTTAAATAAACATACATACATGCATGAGTTGAATAAGCTGAATCAATGTGAGTAGTATAAGTATTTTTCTGAAAATAGAAATCAAACTGAGGTGATTTATGAGTGTGAGTGCGTGAGTATGACCATGATGTCGACGTTGCATTCATATTTATTTCAACCTATACTTATAAATCAATGTCATCGTGAGTATGCGTAAGTTGAGTTTAATTGATGTCTACTCACTTACATAAAATTTCATGAGTCAGTATGAATAGCGAAAAAACGATTCATTGCCGACCGCCGGTATATATCGCTCATTTTCTTAAACAACGTCATAACTCCAAAAAAGTAGTTGGAAAAAACGAACTTAAAGTTTTCAGTTTACACACAACTTAATTCGAAAAAGAAAATTTAATTTTTTCTCAAAAGTAGAGTATGAAATTTTTACACAATATTACCATATTTACATCAAGCATTTTTTCATGAAATTTCATGAATTTTGTTGCACGAAACTTTTTCTATTTGCTAATTCCAGAGCAATAAAATAGAATTTTATATTAAAAATTACGTAGAATGAATCTCTGATAAATTTTTGGCAAATTTTTTGATATAAGTTGCTCCTCCAGGCCTCCTATTGGCAAATAAAAAATTTTCATGCAACTAATTGCATGGAAAAAATGCTTAATGTAAATCAGGTATATGAAAAACGATATGAATTACTCTTGAAATATCATCATCAAAAATTGTTTAATATATTTTTGAAATAGCCAGCATATTTTTTTTTCATTTATTTAAATTATTTTTTTTTGCATTGAAAAAGAACAATTTATATTAATTTTAACACTCACGCTTTAAAATACTTTTTAATACAAAATTCATTCTTATAACAATTCTTTTAATATCAACAGACTGCAGAAAACCTGGCTGATGCTTCCCTGCAACGCAGTGTCAGTGAAAAACAACGTGACGAACAGGAATTATTAGCAGCACGACGTCGTGAGAAACAACGTGTGGCTACAAAACCTGCTGCCGGGCGACATTCACGTTTCGGTGGTACGTTTGTTATACGTAATCTAAAATCTGTCTCAGATCGGGATATAATATGCCATCAGCCATTGGAACGCATTGCCTCAATTGATTTTGATCGTGAAAAACAGCAACAGAAACGTTCACACCGGCATGTGCAAGAAGAGGGTCAGGTGACACGTCGCAGTGCGTTCTCTGTGCGGTAAGTGAATACATACTTGATACTCGTAAGTCAATAATTCATAATCATACAAGAATAACAAAAACTTGCTACTGAAAAAAGTATGGAAAGTGTAAAGGCTTTTACTGACTTATCAAAAATATATTAAATTATAAATTTAAAATTTTCTTTACACATACAGATATACATATGTACATATGTATGTAGTGAAAGAAAAAACTCACATAAAATACACACTTTATCCAACATGTTTGCATATCCTTTATATGTGTTGCGTGTGCATGTCTGTGCATGCCTTTTCTTGCATATATTTCATTTCATTTGTCGTAGTTTTTTTTTCTCTTTCATATCCTGACACATTGGCACAAGTGTGCATTCCTGAGTGTGTTTACGAGTAAGACAAACTTGTTAAGTCACATTCAGATGTCATTCGTTGTGTTGCATTTTGAAAAGACAATTGAAATTTTGTAAATGATTGACTTTTGTGGTTTACACCTGACGCCATTGCATTCAAGTTGTTGTTGGTGTTGTGTGTTTTTATTGTTGTTGTTGTTACTGCAGCTGTTACCACAAAAGATGTGAGAGTGAGAACCACACGTGTGCGTGTCGACTTTTGTTAACAATTATTAGACATTTGACAAATTTAACATAAAAAGAAAGATTTAAATCGGAAAATTTTAATTTGTGACATGTAATTATACGAAAATCAGCTTATATGTTGAGGTATATATGTAGAGTATGTAGTATGTTGAGGAGATAAAAAATTTAAATTAAAAAAAATAAATTACAATTATATAGACGAATTATATTAAACGTAAATAATAAAATTTGTTCGACTTTTGCCATAAAAAATCGTTAAAATAAAAGAAGTGTTTTGTTAAATTTTATTTTTATTATACTTGAATTTGATTTACTAATTAGGTTTATTAAATTTATACAGCCTTATTTAAAAAAACCTTTAATAATTTTTATAAATAAGGCTGATAATAAATTATTTGTTAATTTTTAAAATATAATTAAAAATTGAAGCTGCGGAAAAGTGTGTATCTTTGACTCGCTCACGAAGAGTTACCTACGGACACTATAAGGAAAGGTGTTTTTTTAATACAGATATACTATAAGTTGGCAGCACTTTTTTTAACTGGCGGCCATTTTGTCAGCTGTCAAGTGATTTATATTTAATTTGGTTTGCCATTTCAGCATGAATAGACTGACGCCCAAACAACACTTCCAAATTGTGGAATTTGTGATTTCAAAATCGTGGGTTTGTTCGAAATACGTATTGCGCACTACGCCCATCTTAAGGTCAACATAATCATCCGTCAGAGTAATTGATTCGTTAAAATATGGAACGTTTTTGCACCACGTTTACTCTAAATGATAATACTTATTCACAAAGACGTCGTACAATGCGTACAAAAGAAGTCATTGCTGCTGTAGAGCGTAGCGAAGAGGAAGACACGAATCAGTCTATGGAGTCTATAATCCGGCTATAGAGCCATGATTCTTTGTTGATCAATGAACAACCACGCTGTGCAGGAGCTGTGGTTTCAACAAGATGGTGCAACATGTCACACAGCTCGTGCCACAATTGATTTATTGAAGGAAACGTTTGCTTATCGTATAGTGTCGCCTCGAAGATTGTGCGATTTAACGCCGCCAGACTATTTTCTGTGAGGAAGTCGCTGGTCTACACCGATCAGTCTGAAATGTGGTTAATTACTTTGAAAACAACATTCGCCGCGTTATTGCCAATATACGGCCACAATTGCTGGAATAAGTAATCGAAAATTGGACCTCCAGATTAGACTACGCTCGAGCCAGCCGTGGCGGTCATATGCAAGAAGTCATATTTAAATTATAATGCCAGAATATTGTCTTTCGAATCAGTGTTGCCAGTTTTTTTTTCTAGAGCTTATCCCCAATTTTTGATTTGTCATCCCCGAAAATACCCAAATTGAGTTTTTTTGATTCAAATGATTTCTTTTGTGAAAAAAATTAAATTTTTAAATATTATTTATAAAATAATGACAAAAATGGCATATTTATTCAATAAAATTCATTTATATTGATAGCTTTATTTACATGCATATTAATTTAATTTGTACTTATAAAACTTGTACAAAAAATTATATAGCTTACTATACACAAGTATAAAAAAATTTTAACCAAAGTTTACCATTTCAAAAACTTCAGAATCAAAATCTTCTGACTCGTCAGCCTCAGAAATTTTGTTGTACACAGTACTTGGATTAAAAAGCTCTGCTGAAATGCTAGAAGGATTAAATTTGTCACAACAACTTCAATTATTTTCAAAGTGTATGCTTATTCTGAGAAGTGCTTCCAACAAGTCATATTGCATTTCGTTACGCATTTTTCTTTTGGTAGTGTTCATTATTGGTTAATCTTCTTTAATACATCTCCTTTATTAGAAACCATTTTTAGACTTACCAGACGCAAATTTCTTAGCTTAAAATGCCATTATTGTTACCATCGGTTATAAAAAAAAAATCCCCAAAAAATCCCCTAAAATACGGTTATCATCCCCAACAAATCCCCAGATCCCCAACGCGAAATTTTCATCCCCAATCGCGAAAAAATATTTGGGGACAAATCCCCTAAACTGGCAATACTGTTTCGAATAAAGTAAATTTCATGTCAATATAAAAAATTCATCTTTATTTTATTTCATTTAAAATTTCTATACCTCTATTAAAAGCACCCTTTACTATACGAACTTTAGCTATACCTGAGGGCTAATTTCTGCACTCGTGATCGAAATTGCATTCGAATAGAAATTAATTTCGATAGCAAGGAATCGAGTTCTTGTTTCAGTGTTGAAAAAAGTCAAATCTATTCATTTCATAACACCGAATAAATTATAAGCAAAAACGTTTTAAAACAAAAATTATAAATAAGCGGTAAACTTTTTATTGGTTTTTGCCGTTTTTATTTAATTTAGACCCTTTTTTCGTTTTGGCGATTTTTGCGGTTTTTGGTAATTTATTTTAGTTTCGGCCATTACGTATTTTTCTGTTGTGCATTTATTATTCCGCCTTATTGTGCGTCGTCGACGTCACATCAAGACGACAGTAAATATTATCACTTGTCTACTCTTTATCGGCAACAATTGACTCTTACGGACAATATCTTACTAGCCAAGTGCCGATTTTTACTGTCGTCCCAATGTGACGTCGACGACGCCATTCCCAATAAGGGGGATTGTCCATTTGTATCAGTTCCCAGTAAAAAATAAAAGAAGTACTTCCTTACGAACCAATTTTAAATTACTTCGAAAGTATGTAATGCATATTTTTAGATGTTAAAGAAGTTATTTTTAACCACATATCAAATAGAATTTTAAATCACTACTTTGTTTTCAGCAAATTCATTAATTTTTTGGCTCAAGCCAAATACAAGTGGTTTTTATTTCAAATCAAAAAGTTTCCATTATTAAAAATAACAATGGAATAAAATAACAAAAAATTAAATTATTTAACCTTTTTTCTTTTCAAACCATATAACGGGTGTTTTTTTTTAGAGGTATAGAACTTTGAATTGAAATAAAACACAAGAAAATCGTTTTAATGTCCATCAATTTGGCTTTATTGGAAGGATAATTTTATGCCATTAATGTTTAAATATGATTTCGGGCATGTGGCCGCCGCGGCTGGCTCGAATAAAGCCAATTCTACAGGTCCAATTTTCAACCACTTTTTCGAGCATATGGGGCCGTATGTTGGCAATAACGCCACGAATGTTGGCTTCCAAGTCCCCTAACGTTTCTGGTTTGTTGGCGTAGACGAGTGACTTCACATATCCCCAAAGAAAATAATCCAATGGTGTCAAATCACACGATCTTGGTGGCCAATTGACAGGTCCATTCCGCGAAATTATGCGCTCATCGAATGTCTCCTTCAATAAATCGATTGTGACGTGCGCTGTATGGCATGTAGCGCCGTCTTGTTGGAACCACAACTCATCCACATTCATGCCATCCAATTCGGGAACAAAATAGTCGGTTATCATGGCTCTATACCGGTCTCCATTAACGGTAACTGACTCTCCAGCATTATTTCGGAAGAAGTATGGCCCAATGACTCCACCAGCCCATAGAGCACACCAAACAGTCAGTTTTTGTGGATGTAATGGCGTCTCAAGGGTCTCATGTGGATTCTCTTCACTCCAAATGCGGCAATTTTGCTTGTTGACGTAGCCATTCAACCAAAAATGAGCCTCATCACTGAACAAAATTTTGCGATGAAAATCAGCATCGAGATCAATCTCATTTTCGGCCCATACACCAAAATCACGACGCATTGCATGGTCTCGCGGCTTTAATTCTTGCACAAGCTGGATCTTGTAAGGTCGCAAGCCAAGATCTTTGCGCAAAATCTTCCATAAAGTTGATGGACAAAGCTCCAATTGCTGTGCACGGTGGCGAATCCATTCATTCGGGTCCTCTTCAACACTTTGCTCTACAGCGGCAATTGTTTCTTCGGTGCGCACTGTTCGACGTCTCTGCGGATGCGTATTATCACATAGAGTAAACGTAGTGCGAAAACGATCCATGGTTAACCGAATTAATTGCTCTGATGGACGATTATGTCGACCATAAAATGGACGGAGCTTGCGGTAAACTTCGCGAACTGAACCATTATTTTCGAAATAAATTTGCACGATTTGCAAGCGTTGTTCTTTTGTCAACCTGTTCATGATGAAATGGCAAACCAAACTAAATATTAATCACTTGACAGCTGACAAAATGGCCGCCAGTTAAAAAAGTGATGCCAACTTAAAGTTCTATACCTCAATAAAAAACACCCTCTACAAGTGATTTTAATCACTGAATAAAAAGCACTTTTTAACTACTTTTGTGAAGTGAATTATTTTCACTCCCGAATTTCGGATTTTTATAGCACCAAAAACATGATTAATAAAAATAAAGGGTTTAAAAAATGTTAAAATCAAACCACTTCCTTCCAATGACACGTCAATTTAAAAATCATTGGTTTTTTACCTAAATATTTTCTACTTCTTTTTCCTCACTTTTTTTTGCTGGGTTGGTGTAGGAAAGTTCAAGTGATAAAGGCATAATCACTGGTAGAGCCCTCCTTTGCCGGTATTGTGTAACAGAATCATCGGCGAAAGAAAATAATTAGTAAAATGACTACTAAACACAGCTTCGAAGACTTTAATGCGCCTCATTGGCACCAGAGGCGCTACAAGACTGTATTATTTAAAAAAGCAGATTTGTAAAAGAATGAAGCTTTCGTCTATCTCTTGCTTCACCACCTGTCTTACTAACCCTTTCCTAAAAGAAGGTAACACCTAGTAATAGTAGTAAGCATTCATTCTCTTTAAAAGAAACTAGTAAGAAATTTAAATATTGTTTGATGTATGTTTCGCAATATTTCTTTACACCATCCCAAGCTCTGTATTAGATAACTAACTTGGTTCTTAGAAAATCACAATATTTACGAGAAATCGAAATTGTATTTGATATAAAAAACTGCCTTAATCTTAAATAAATGAAAATAAATATTCTTCTTATTTGTATACGATGGCTACAGAAAGAAATACTTCCACATGTATTATTTTGTATAATTGACCAATAGCAAAATAATATTACGGTTTTCTTATAGCTTTTTTATTTGATTGCAATTTTATACAAACAGGAAAAATAGAACGAAAAATTTTGCTGCCCGACCCGACCCTAGACTAACTTCGCTTCCTACAAAAAACACATAAGGAAAAAGATTAAATAATTCATGATATTATTTCCGTTATATGGAATTTCTAATCAAAATTGCCAATACAACAGCATTAGATAGAAATGTGACTTCTGTTTACTGTCTATAAAATGACAACAGACAGACACTTACTGCAAAAGCAAATAAAAGAAAAAAGTCTAAAGAAAGCGATAGTTTTTTTTTATGGCTGCTGCATTGAGTACTTTTATACATCCGGGAAGTATTATTTTGAATCTTTTAGTTTTTTTTGTCATGCTTCGCAAGAAATAAGACAGAATATTAATAAATAAGAAAAAAAAATAGATAATAAAAAATAACTTCGGAAACATCACAAATAAATAATATGTTTTTACTTCAACACCCTGAAAGTATTCTTTAGATTTTTCTTTATCTTTTCCTATTGCATATTTTACGTGTTCTTTTAGTTTTTCAATACATACAATAAATCCAGGGCTGTGCACCGCGATATTTAATTTATTATGTAAATTCGTTGGTTTTTTTTAAATGACAGATTATTTTAAATTACGCGCTAAATGATCCTTTACAGGAAAAAAATAACATATTTTTAATAGAAATCTTAATTCAATTGCTGTCCACACGAGAGTGAACAAATCGAAAAATACCCAAAAAAAACGGGTGTTATAAAAGCATTTATGTAAATCCTGGAGTGTGCACCACTGTGTTCAATTTATTATCTATTTTCGTACAGGGATTTAGTTGCTTTAAAAAAAAAGAAAACAATTTGTTTTATATTTTTAACCCCCGACTAAAAAAAGGGGTGTTATAAGTTTGTAGTGTGTGTCTGTGTATCTGTGTGTCTGTACAAGTACACGTACAGACCAAACGGCTTGACCTATTTTGATTTAGTTTTTTCTGTTTGAAGGGTGACTTGATCGAGAAGGTTCTTAGCTAAGTTTTAATAAAATCGGTCTAGCCGCTAAGAAGAAAGATATCACATCTTTTCTAGAAATATTCGGGGATTTTTTAAATTTTTATTTCGTGTTATTAATTCCCTTTACAGGAAAAAAATAATTTTATGTATTTTTAATAAAAATCGTTCAAATGATGTCCACAAGAGAAACTAAATAATGAACTAATTAAAAAAAATTGTTCAACACTATTTCAAAAATGGGCTTGGATGTCATTTCGAGTGGGGAGCCCACTTATTGGCCTACTGACATACAAAAAATTCCGGATGTTATAGGTTTTGGCGTCATAAAAAATATCTCTAGGGATTTAATTCAAGTTCAAGCTTCTCTTGATCTTTCGTCCGATCACTCTCCGACGATCATTACAATTTGTAGTCCATTAAGAAGTAACTTACCTGATGATCAATCGTGTTAATTGGCTGGGGTTCAAAAAATATCTCAGTAGTCATTGTACGGAAAACATTACGCTTAGAACATCCGATGATATTGAATCTAACATTGCCAATCTCAGCGAGAATATTAAACAGGCTGCTGAACATGCCACTATCTCCCATCCGCAGACTGGGTTTAATAAAATTTATTCTACAGACATTGAACGTCTCGTACGTGAAAAAAGAAGAGCTAGAAGGGAATGGCAACAGCACAGATCACCACAAAATAAAATCAGATTTAAAGAGTGCACTAAACGACTCCAAGAGTTGCTTGCATCTGAAAAAACTGCATCTCTTAAAAATTATCTGGAAGGTCTTGATGTCACACCAGCGTCTAATTACTCTTTGTGGCGCGCTGCTAGAAAGCTTAAAACACCCATTGAGTATAAGCCACCTCTACGCACATCTACCGGAAGTTGGGCAAGAAGCGATACTGAAAAAGGTAAAATATTTGCTGAGCACTTAAAATCCGTTTTTACGCCAAACATATGTACTGGTGTTGCTGATTTGCCGAATGTAGTCGCTCTACCCCCTCAACACATAAAGTTTAAGACGCGTGATTTACAAAAGTTAATTGCCGAACTCAACCCGAAGAAAGCTCCGGGTATTGATGGAATTAGTAACCAGATGCTGATGAACTTGCCTCGTATTGCAATGAGAATCCTATTATTCATATTTAATGCAATTTTACGACTGGAATATTATCCACACAGCTGGAAGCTTGCCAAGGTTAAAATGATTCCAAAGCCGGGCAAAGGTCTAACAAAGGCTGAGTCATATATGCCAATAAGTCTACTATCAACTATGTCAAAGCTTTTCGAAAAACTGCTCAAAACAAAATTGTCCCCAATTCTAATTAGTAGTGGGTGCATACCAGACCATCAATTTGGTTTTAGAAGTCAGCATAGCACCATTGAACAAACTCACAGATTGGTTCAATTTATAAGAAGAACTTTTGAGGAAAAAAAGTATTGTTCTGCGCTCTTTATTGACGTTTCCCAGGCATTTGATAAAGTGTGGCATGAAGGCCTAATTTTAAAATTGAAGACTTACTTACCAATAAACATTTTAAATCTTTTGGAAAGTTACATTATTTCCTGTAATTTCACTGTTGTGGAAGGAGACTTTACGAGTAGGCCTGAAACTATTTCATCCGGTGTGCACAGTGGAGCATACTGGGACCAGTTTTTATTTGATTTATACTTGTGATATGCCTGTGAGCAGTAGTATCCATACTTCCACATTTGCCGACGATACAGCCTGCCTTAGTATGCACGAAAACCCTGATGAGGCATCCCGCAAACTCCAGGAACACATTAGCCAGATGGAGCTTTGGTTAAACTTATGGAGAATTAAAGTCAATGAACAAAAGTGTGTCCATATAACGTTCACCCTAAGAAGAGATACTTGCTCCCCCATTCGGATTAACAATCAAGTTGTTCCTCAACATTCACATGTGAAATATCTTGGTATACACCTTGATCGACGACTTACATGGAAACACCACATTGACTCTAAGTTAACTCAAATGAAACTTAAATTAACTCAGGTACATTGGCTGATTGGTAGAAATTCAACACTTAGCCTATACTGCAAACTTTTAATATACAAGTCGCTTTTAAAGCCAATATGGTGTTACGGAATTCAACTATGGGGCACTGCTTCAGCTTCAAATGTAAAGAAAATTCAACGAAGGCAAAATAAAGTTTTACGCATGATAACATCGGCTCCATGGTACATCAAAAATTCAAATATACATCGCGATTTGAATATGCCACTAGTGACTGAAGAAATTGTAAAATACGCAGGCAAATATCTAACAAAACTCGAGTCACATCCTAATCCGCTTGCTCGTAATATTTTGAACTTTACTGGACACATCCGCTTAAAAAAGAGAGATACATGGGCTCTAATATTCAACACTCTAGATGATGAAGCTGCTTGAAAACACTTTTTTCTTTCTGTTGCTTATCACTACTTATGTATTATTAATAACTATCACTAAGCTTATGTCCGATATTGGTCGGGCCTAATAATTTTTTTATAGATTTAAGATTTGAATACTTATTGTTAGTTCATATTTGAAGATACAATAAATAAAAAAAACATGCATAAAAAAAAACAAAAAATATTCTATTATTATTAATATGAAAATGCTTTTACATGGGCATAAACTAAACACTCTCTCCTCCCATTTTGTATTGATCTCTATTTTACGTTTCCTTTTATATTCTTTCTCATCTATTTTTTGATTTTTGTTGAAATTTCGACTTTATGTCATATAAATAAACTTTCGGTCACACCCGTCACAGTAAAAATTAAAAAACAAAATAATAAATAATAAACTTGTTATACGGGATTCACACTATGACTTTTTATTGTGACTTTTCTAGAGTTTATTGACAAACGGGGTACAAAGGCGATCAAAGGAATAGCAACACAAAAGAGAATTCAAGAAAAATGCAGGGGAAAAAGTCATCGTGTAAGTCCCGTATTACTGATGCTTCAAAACAATAGAAAATTAAAATAAAATAATCTTGTTAACCTCCATTTTAATATTCAAATAATTAGTTATAGAAAATATTGGGTCACACCCGTCACACCAATGCCGATTGGTGTGAAAGTTTTCGAAAATTTTATATCAGATCTTTGCACTGAAGTCGTTTTTTTTTGGCAGAATTAATTTATATTTTATATGACAGATAAAAAAAACTAATGCCGTTTTCTTTTCTAGAAAATGTGCAAAAATTTTTTAAAGAAAAATTTAATTTAGCGTTCGTTTAAAGCAAAAATTTAAGCTCATACAACAATTTATAATAAACTCTCTAGTTATTTCAAAAAAACCTTTTTATGGCCAATTTTAATTTAAAAGTGCAATAAATGTAAAAATTTTTTTAAAGAAAATTAAATTCCATAAATAAAATTATTCAAGTGACTGAAGTAAATTTTTTTTTAATTTTCACTTTTAGTTCGTCAGATTTTTATTATTTCCGAACAAAATTTTTATCCAGACAAAAAAATTTTTACTGAGAGTTTTCTGCAGCACGATTCATCCATTTCGAACATTTTGTCTGGGAAATAAAAGCTACCATATGAAATACGTGTATAAACGATGTGTATTAATTTTATAAGTGGCAGCACAGCGGCAAATGATTACAATTCGCTGTGTATTTTTAATTGTTTAATGCAATTCTTTCGTTCAGCTCCACATATATGTATATGTTTTATTTTCCAATTTTCTTTTATTTCTATTGTAATTAATACAAGTATTCTCTGTGTTTTTATTATTCATATAACATGATGTGGCAGCTCAGTTTAACTTTGGCTGAAAAAATCAAATACTTGGCAGCTCAGTTCGATTTTGTCCGGACGAAATATAAAATTAAACTAATTCAAGCTGAGAGTTGTTCGTAAAAATTATTTGCTATCTCTCAAGAAGAGAGGCGTCAAACTACATATAAAAAAAATTTTGTCCGGACAAAAATTTTGTTCGGAAACAATGGGTGAATCCAGCTTAAAGAGACATGTTTTTTCAATGTAATACCCAATACATAATTAATTTCAAATGCGATTTTGATTTTTTTTTTTTTTTGTTACGAAGTTTTGCATTTCAGCTTGCGGTATGTAATATAATAAGTTGACAAAAAAAAAAAAAAAAAAAAAAAAAAAAAAAAAAAAAAAAACAGACAAAAAGTGTTATATTTTTTTTTTTAATATTAAAATTTTCTTATATATTCGCGCCTTTACTACGACAGCTCTGCTCCTTAATCATACTCTGCCGAGATTTTAACATTTTTCAAGACGAGTAAAAAAATATAAAAAATTGCAACAAGGTATCCACATTTATCTGTATGTGGCGCTAAATGAAACCGATTTTGCCAAGTATAGCGAATATTGTTTAGATCTTTTTTTTTTTTTTTTTTTGCTTTAGAAGAATAATAGCAAAAAATGCAATTCTTAAAAAAAATAAATCCAAGTACAGTCAGACAGACGAATCAACTGACTGCCAGCACTGATTGGCCACAAATAAGAGGTCAAGCATTAGTTTTATGCGTTCTTTTTAGATGTGCTAACAAATTCTCCCTCAACTTTCTGCGAATGTGAAATGTTAACATTTTTTAACCGCATGACCTTTTGCAAATGGATGTTTTCATTTTCTTTACATTTGAAGAACTTTGAACGGTTTTTTATTTTTTATTTTTCTTCTTATCAGGAACAAAGCATTAGAAAACCACAGTGGTGATTAAAAACATTGAAATTTTAAGTTAAAAAAATTTAAATCCGAGCTGTTAATAGTTTGTTTTTGAAATCATCGTGAGTTATGATGGTTAAGACTTACAAAACTAGGACTAGGAGGGCGATACGGGGGAAATTTCTGTGCCTCCAAAACAATCAAACCGATTTTAATGAAATTTAGAACATAGATAGACCTGCGTCTAAAAGGTCACAAAATGACAGCAGCCATTTTAAGGCTACTCAGTTTCTTTCAGAATGCGAACGAAGTCGTTGGAAAATTCTAGTATTATATATAGTATATATATATATATATTCAAAGTTAGTGTATTTTTATCCAGACTATACCAATTAAAACTGAAATTAAAAAAATCAAAATTAAAGTAATATTCACTATAAAATTTTCACAAAATGCCGAAACTATAAATCTCTAAAAAAGCGCTTAAATAAAAAATATCACCAAAAATAAAAGAAATCGCTTAAATGCAAAAAAAAAAAATACCAAAAGTAAAAAAGTCGCAAAGAAAACTAAAAAAATTACAAAAACCGAAAAAAATCGCTAAACATATAATAAACCATGAAGAAACGAAAAAATCGCCAAAACGAAAAAATTGTCAAAGTTAAAAAACGTTAAAACCCGAACAAAACGCAAAGATAGAAAAGAGCCAAAACTAAAAAATCGCAAAAACCGAAAAAAGTTTACCGGGTACCGGGTAAATAAATGTCTACAAAAGGTTACCAAAAACCAAAAAAAAAAAATGGCCAAAACGAAAAAGCTCTAAATAAAAAAATCGCTAAAATTAAAAATATAAAAAGAATCACCAAAAATAAAAAGTTGAAAAAAAAAACTAAAAAGAAGAAACTAAAATCGCTCACACGAAAAAAGTGCCAAAATTGAAAAACGCTCAAACCTGAAAAAAATCGCAAAGACGCCAAAATTAAAAAATCGAAATAAAGTTTACCAGTTACTTATATTTTTTTAAATGTCTACAAAAGTTCAAAAAACTAAAAAAATAGCCAAAACGGAAAAAGCGCTAAATCTAAAAAATTCACAAAATCTAATAAATCGCTAAAAATTAAAAATATCGCAAAACCAGACAAATCGACAAAACCAAAAAAAAAAAAAAAAAAAAAAATCGCCAAAAACTAAAAAAAATCAGTAAAAACTGGAAAAAGCGCCAAAACGGCAAAATGCGTCAAAACTAAAAAAAAACGCTTAAACTAAAAAAACGGAAAAATTTCAAAAGAGACTGTCCGCTCGCTCTATGGGGGCGGGGTTATAGTTTTGTTACGTAACAGAAAAAATTACTAATTTTGTACAAAAATACGTATGTGTTTCTCATTTATTTATTTAATTGATTATACGTGTTACCTGCATATATTATGTACGAGTATGTATACTACATACATACATCTGCCGAATGTCAACTTTTGATATCCGATATCCGCGAATACGAATATTTAAAATGATATTCGCGAATACGAATATCCATTGTATGTGAAATTTATGGACATTTAATTGGTGTCTATTTTATTCTGCAAAATTAAATAAAAAAATGTGTATGGAAAAGAACTTCATAATTCTGTCCGCGTACATTAAAGTTTATGAAAACTATCCAAAAATTCACTAGTTGTTAAATATGTATATGACAATATCAAATTACTAAGTTTTAACATTTTTGTTGGTCAACTTGAGGCTACAATGTTTAAATTTTGAGAGATGTGTTAATAGAAACTTACATATGTACATAGACGTATTTCATAAGTATATTATTTAAATTTTTTATGTAACCGAACTTAAGAAAAAATATTATGAAAACAACAGTGAAATGCGTCTAGGAACTAGATTGTGTGCCCCTCTAATTTTAAAGTATTTTTAAGGAATATTTTTTTAATGGACAAATATTATCTATTGAAAATGTAATGTTGTCGAAGGGACAAAAATTAACAAAAGAAAAATTACATATCTTTCGTAATGGACATCATTTTGAGTCATTTGATCTCCCAAAACACCCCAACAATTTGTGTGTTTAAAACTCTCCCGCTAAGTGCACTGGTTAAAAAATTTTCTCTTTTAGAAAATGAAATATAATTCACCATGGCAACCTTAATTTTTTTTGTTTCACGCACACTTTAGATTGATTTGAAGATGGCCAAACGGGGTCATCTTTAAGCTCTCTGAAATACACGACGACTTCAGTTATAGAAACTAGTGAAAGCGGCCCAAGGCTAATGCCAATTCTCGTCTTGATGTTTGAAATACTGCTCAGTCATCAATACGGAAAACTATAGCAGATTATTTGGCAAAAAACGCATAGCAAAAAAATAAAAAAAAAATAATTTTTTTTTAATTATTACAAACTAATATTTGTGTGTCATTCATTAAAATTTTGTTTTTGGATTTATTAATTTCTTTATATATTTTTGTAAACACACTTTTGAAATTCGCACTTTTTAATTTAAATGTATTTGATGTTTTATTTTATTTTCTTTCTGCAGTAGTATGAAAAATACAAAATATAGCAAAAATTAAATAATTGCAAAAACTAGAATTCATAATGTGGATATTAATGCAATTTCAAAGCTGAATTTTAAAAAAATTGCAGCAACAAAAATTTCAAGTCTTGACAAAGGACTAAGATATTTGATTACATAGGCTAAAGTTCGCATGGTTTTACATATCGTCGGGTGATTATTGATTTGCCGCAGTAATAATGTATTTTAAATATACTGTGGGTAGGGTTGACAGATACCAGAAGTCTATTAACTGGACATAGGAAAAAATTCACCTGGATTTTGAAAAAATAACTGGACAATTCAAAAATGCACTTATAGTTCAAAAAAGCGTAGACTGTTGATACCTTTTGAAAATATTTTTTGGTTGTAAGTTGTTAGTGCTGTACAAAATAGATGTACTAATCAGAGTTAAGGAAAAATATAACTAATTGTACATTAGAGGCCTGCGTAAACAGTCTTGAAATGTAAATACGTCTTGTTTTTTAAATGTATTCTCGTGGCGTGTATTATACTAACAGCCTGTTTTTCGAAAATGAATAAGTGTATACGTTCTTTAAAATAACGAATGAAACCATGTTTTCGTTTTTAAAACATTTATTTATTTTCATGTGTATGACAACAAAAGAGCTTTCAGTTTTTCACACTCATGAAATTTTTTATGTAAAATTAATTAAAAATTAGTCTACATATTTTTCATTTGACTTTAACGAAAATGTTGTTTAATTTTTAATTTTAGAATGTAAACTGACTTGAAACAGTGAAAAACTATTTTTTCCTTTTATGTTTTACTATAAATTACAAAACAATTAATTAAACGAAAAAATCTTAACGGCTTTTTCTATAAGCGGATTGATTTAAGTTTCGTAAGAACGAATCTCGACTTCCGTACAAAGCAAAGATGTTTCCCTTGCTTCTGTGAAAGAATCAACACCAAATTCAGTATAAACAAATAATTTTTGCTTTGTTTTCCACTATTTAACTGTCAAAAAAATCACAGAAAATTTAAGCATTGAGTCAAAATAAAGTAAAGGTTATAGGAAAAAAAATTAGTTCTAATAAACAACGGAAAATACGAAATGCAATGAAAATCAGTTTTAATGGGCACGTGGATTTCCAATTGAATGCTAAAATCAATTAAAAATTAAATTGCTTATCCCCTTATTTATAAAATTTAAAATTAATTTGAAATGAATTTTATTTAAAATTTTTCATAGAAAAATTTTTTTAATAGATATTATTTTTTGTATTCCTTCACTGTAATAGTTTTGTGAGTGAAAATTTTTGGTTATACCTAAAAAGCTCTTTTTATGTCAAAACGAAAGCTTTAGAATATGTTTTACAAAAATGAAATTTTAAACGTTATCGTTTATAAACGAAAAATAAAAACGAAAGGGCTTATGTTTTCTAAAAACAGGCTGTAAGCCAATAATATATGATGTCGTTTAATAAGCGAAGCATTATGTACGTATTGATATACAAGCGATGTCGCGAAGACTTCTTGTCCATAACAAACAATGAAAAGAAGTATTGTTGATGCGTGTATGCTTGTTATTTTGCTTATTCTACGTTTGAGTGTGTGTGTGTTTAGGATGTGTATCGTAAACTATTATGTGTTTAGGGCAGTGTTCCGCAAAATAAAATATGTTTGTATTGGTGAGAAAAATGAGAGTAAAATAAACTTGCACTTGAAGAAAAGTTTTGTAATATAAAATACATGATGTGGTTATTAGTTGATTGAATTTTTTTTTTGTAAATAAGCAATTTAATTAAAACTTAAATAAAAAGTAAAACTTTAATGAGCATTCAACGATGTAGTGTATAAATTCAAAATTAAATTTATTCACACTTCTGTGGATACTATTAAAATGCCTTTTTAGACTACTTTCCATATTATTTTTCAATGTTTCATAACATAAAATGCATTGCATATTGCGAAAAGCATTTTTAATCACGAACTTTTTCTTAGCTTCCATAATTATTTAATTTTTTTTTTGCTGTACAAATTTATTAAATTTTAACTTTAATTTCGTTCCGTGTGCTGAAAAAAACTAAGCAAAAAAGCAGGAAAAAATTCGTACATGCGTGCACAACTTCATTCGTCGCTTGCTCAGTGACGACTAAATGAAAGAGCATAAGCATGTATGTGATTTTCATCCGCACAATTGTGCTATGGCTTGCGGGTTACTGGTTTAGGGTAATTTTTTATAGCAAGCGTACACAACTAATGTCAATGCATGTGTGAGTTTGTATGTGAACAGAAAAATTAAAGATCATGCACACAACTTATGTGTGTATACATGTAGGCACAGGCATGACGTTTGTATACGCTCCCATGCGTATGAAGAAGCAAGCATCACAAATACTTCCGTCACGAAGTATTTCCTTCTTTCCTCCTACACCTGCAATGACTGAAACAAATGTCTTGCCAACAGTGTTGGTTAGCCTTTCTTTATAGAATATTTCGCAGAAGTAAAACATTTGAAAAATCTTTCATGTCTTAGAAGTTCTTTTAAGTGGTCTTGTGCAGGACTTTATTGTACATTTGCAAGAAACATATTTTTTTCACATAGTTCACACGTTGATTTTTTCAATGTTCTTCAAACACGATTTTTGGTGTTCGTACAAATATAAAATGGTTTTGGAAGCAACCTTTAAAAAGAGTTGAAAAGAAAACAGAATTTTTAAATCCTCGTATGAATTAACTAAAAATATACAATAGACAAAATAACTATTTTTCAAAATTAAAGATATTAATTTTTAACTGGACAAATTTTATTTTAACTGGTAACTGGACAAGGCTGCAAAAAACTGGAAAATCCAGGCCATTCCAGGCCGTCTGGCAACCCTAACTGTGGGGCAAACCAGGAACCACCCGACGATATGTACGAGTATTGTCCGTACCAGAGAACAGCAATGAGTAGCGAAAAAGTAAGTAGAATTGAATCATGATTTATAATTTCTTTTACTTATGCGCACTCATACCTATTGCAATGTTGTCTATGATTCATATTCACTCGAAAGTTTGAAGTGCGCATCGAACTCATACTTAGCAACATGACGTTGTTGATTTCGACTCTCCTTAACTCAATGCCTATGGACGATGCAAAATAATTATGATTCACAATGCAAACTTCGCATGCGAACATTAAAGTTCTCATTATGAGGTTATCTGTTTCTCTGTTACCACTTTTTCGACTGCCTTGCCACTTTTTGTGCCCCTATTTTAGGGTAAGTTATATGAAAATACATTAAAAATAAAAAGTTTAGTGTAGTTTTTTCTTTCTTTTTTTAATTTTGCCCCTTTTTTTTATAAATCTCCTATTTGGTGCCACTTTTTGAAAAATGTTATGGGTCACCCTGATCAGAGTAGTTGAGTTTAAATGATGTCTACAAACTTATATTTAAACATTCATGAGTAAGTACGAATAGCGAAAAAACGATTCATTGCCGATCACTGGTCCGTACGGAACCCTTCGTGTGCGAGTCAAAGTTGCACTTTACTGAATTTATATTTATCTAAAGGGTGTCCCAACAAGAACGCAAGATTTAAATTTTAAATAAAACACAGATATTTAAAAAAAAAATCGTGAAACTTTATTATATCGTAAAGTAGACAAAATGAGGTTATGTATGGAACAACAAATCGGGCAGATGGCCGCCGCGGCTTTGCTGGCACACACGCGATCTTTTAATGAAATTTTCAATGGCCGTTGTGCATAAATGCTGCGGTATTTCATTAATGCAACGTCCAATTTCCTCTTTTAAGGCTTGAGTCGTCGTCGGCTTATTCGCGTAAACCATCGATTGCAAAAAACCCCAAAGAAAAAAGTCTAATGGTGTTAAATCGCACGATCTAGGCGGCCAATTCTGGTCTCCAAAATGCGAAATAACACGACCAGGAAATGACTGATGTAGCAATTGAATTGTTTCTCTTGCTGTATGGCATGTGGCGCTGTCTTGTTGAAACCACATGTCCTCCACATTCATTTCTTCAATTCTAGGCACGAAAAAACTGTTTGCGCTTGACCTGCGTTTGAGCGACATCATCACGTACAGCTGCGACATTTTCGATCGATCGCCCTGGTCGAAGGCGCGTTGTTGTCTTTACATCACTAACAGACCCAGTTTCGGCAAATTTATCCATTAATCTCTTTACAGTTGATTCTTTTGGAGCATTATTGTGACCCCAAATTGATCTCAAATTTGCGAACTGTAGCCGCAAAACTTTCACCATTTTGGTAAAACAATTTCACAATGAGAATGCGTTGTTCATTCGTGTAGCGCTTCATTTTTACTAACCTCGTACCTTCTACTAGCAAACAATAACATTTGTTCAAATGTCAATGACACTTCGAATGGCGCCAAATTTAAATCTTGCGTTCTTGTTGGGACACCCTTTATAACAAGCCCACTTCCCATTCATTTGCCCTTTACTGTACATGTTGCTGCAACATTAAATAGTGTAAAAAAATTTTTATTGTTTATCTTGCATTTCTTACTTTTGCCACAATATAGCCACAACATATAAAAAAAGCATCTTAAGTTAGATACGAGTGTATTTTTTCCCAGACAACCGTTCGCCGTTTAGTAAACACTCCTGGCGGCAAACTTAAACCTGAAAGCAACTGCAAACTGTGTGATGTTTTTCTGGCTGTGAAGGTAGTGGAACATAAATTATTGTTATAGTCGCATTTAGATGAAGCAACAATTTTTGTTTTGTTTGTTCTGAGCTTTTCTTTTCATATTTTTAAGTAACTGACAACAACAACAGCACAACAAAAAACTGGTAATAATAGACCAATGTTAAACTAAAATACATATTTATCATTTGTTATTCCCTTTTGCTCATGCAGGTGATATGGGTTATTTTTCATTTTTTATTATTTGCTGCTGGTTGGTTACCAACAAATTTCCACTTTGATACGAGTATTTGGTTTTTTGAAAGGTTGAATGGGGCGAGTCCTTACGCTGAAATATATTTTTATTTATGTTATGTTATGACTTTTTATTGTTTGCTATTTATTTAATAAGAAATATGACTGGAACACGTAGTGAAATGATGAATGCAGAGAGAGCACTGCAGTAGGAAACTTTTTACTTTGGTAGCCGGAGTTTTATTTAAGAGCAGAGTAAGTGGACTAAAAAATTAAGTGTAAGATTGGGCTTTTTAGGGTTCCCTACACCAAAGGAGCCCTAACCCAGAAAAGGAACCCTAACCCAGCAAAAAATTACACATTACCATTAGAATTACTTGCCATATAATGACTTACTTTTCTGATTACCAAATTTCATTACTCGGTTACAAATCACATTACATAAAACTTTAAAAAAATGCTGTAGAAGTTGATAAATGAGGAGAATGATTATTTTAGATTTAATAGATTACGTGAATATGTTGACAAATAAAAAAAAGTAAGTACTTCTCAAGAATCGATTATTTTAGTCTCACGCCTTGTTAAAATCATTAAGTTGGTATTCCAGTAGGGAAGGTCTTCCACCAAAAATGCTTAAATCCAAACCCGATTACCTATTTTGAATTTTTTTGCTGGGAATGTTTTCGCTACGATGTCCATCTGTCTGCCTGTCACAGGCTGTTTTCTCGAAAGCCGTAAGAGCCAAAGAATCCGTAAGAATGGATTTGGCTGCTACAATAAAAAACATATGACAGTTAAAAATAAAAGGGTGATCTAAAGCGATCAACTAAACATTTTAAAATGCTAATGTAATGTAAATACATACATACAATTATATAGCCCTTGAAATTTTGCAAATTTATTGTATATTTTTTGCAGATTAAAACAATCAAAACTGAAATCTAATCAAATCAAAATTAAGGGGTTTCTATCAGTTTATGTAATTTTTACTATGTAATTTTGACAACTTGCTGTATCTTGGAAAACGTAAAAGGGAAAAATCTTGAAATTTTCAAAAACGCTAAAACTAAAAAAATCCCAAAATTAAAAAAAATGACTAAGTGAAAAAAGCACTGAAAAGTATCATCAAAAATAAAATAAAAATAAAATTGTTAAAATGCAAAGAATCACCAAAAGTAAAATAGTCGCCAAAAAACCAAACAAATCGCCAAAAGCAAAAAAAAAAACAAAAAAAAAATTGCCGTATCTTGGAGACCATAAGAGGCAAAATATTGAAACTTTCAAAAATGCCAAAACAAAAAAAAAAAAAAACCAAAATAAAAAATCGCCAAAAAGAAAAATCGCCAAAATGAAAAAAGCACTAAAATGAAAAATATCACCTAAAGTAAAATAAATCGCTAAAATGCAAATATTCACCGAAAGTAAAATGTTCGCCAAAAAACTAAAAAAATTGCCAAAAGCAAAAAAAAGTCGCCATACCTTGGAAACCGTATGAGGCAAACTTTTGAAATTTTCAAAAACCCCAAAACTAAAGAATGTTAAAATTAAAAAAAATCGCTGAAACGAAAATCCCAAAAAATAAAATAAATCGCTAAAATTAAAAGAAATCACCAAAAGTGAAAACGTTACCAAAAAATCGTAAAAAATGCCAAAGCGGAAAAAAACGCCAAAACTAAAAAATCGCTAAAATTAAAAAAATATATTGTACAAAACAAAAAAAAATGCCAACACTAAGAAAGCCTCAATACAAAAAAAAAAAAATCGCCAAAACCGAAAAAGTCGCCAAAAAGAAATAAGCGCCACACAAACCCTCATGCCTAAATAAGAGCGGAAAGCGTTGCGTTAGCAGCAGGGTACGTATTTTCAGTACAATCAAAAAATATTTTTACATTTAAATGTACTAAAAATGCGATCCCTGCTGCTAACGCAACGCTTGCCGCTCTTATTTAGGTATGAGCAAAAGGGGTATTTTGCGAATCTTAGCGGACATTAGGCAAAAAATCTAATTTAAGAAATAAAGATTTTACATTAGATTTCTTTCCTGCGAAAGGTGCCCCGCACGGAACCCTTCGCGTGTGAGTCAAAAAGTAGCTTTTTACTGAATTTATTTAAGAATTAATGCCAGAAAACGCTTTAGGGAATAATTGCCGAAATGAAAATCGCCCAAACAGCAAAATAAATAATCCTTTTTTTTTTTTTTTTTTTTTTTTAAATAGAGTGATTGTGTGATTTGGAATTTTGAAGAATTTTTAAACAAACGAAAAAATTATTCTGGTAATAAAACTTAATTTTCTAACGTATCACAAAAAAATTTCACGCGAAAAAAAACTAAAAAAATCCCCTAACCCGAAAAAATCGCACAAACGAACAAAAAATCGTCAAAACCAAAAAAAAAAAAAATCCTAAAACTAATGCCGAGTTTACATTGGGCATTTCAAATTTTGTCATTTTGTGGTGTCATTTTCTTATGTGTGCAGTGCCGTTCCCATTAAATTTTTCGATGACACACAATTTTGTTGTGTCTTTGTGACAGAAAAGAGTCCCATCCCTAAATAATGGCAATACAGTATCGTTGTCTACATCAAGAAATAATTTTGACATAATTACATTTAATGCCGTTTGATTTATCATTGTGAGACTTTGATATTCATATTGTTTCTTAATTAATATTTATACAAATGGATAAGCGCAAAATTATTCAATTGGCTAGTGCCACCGTGTGTTTATCAATAATAAAAAAAAATTTAGAAAATCTAAAATACGGCAGAAACAAGTGGTGGAAAAGACCAGAGCTTAATATGTGTGCCACGAAAGGATTATATTTTACTCTGCATTCCAGTTAACGGAAGCAGGATGCCAGTTGGTTTAAAAATTTCATGTGCATGAAGACCTAACTCCACCGAAATTTCTGCCCCTTTTTTGCATTTCTATCCCAATAAGTGCTACATATACATACATACATACATATGTACATATGTTTCCATACAGCCTCACGAACCTCCACAAGTCCAGGGCGCTTGAATTTCTCTCACATTCTCATATGGTTTTCCACTTTCTTTTTCGCTTTCTATACTTTTAAATTTTTATACCCGCACACATTTAAAATTCTTTCCGTATTTTCTCAATGTCAAAATGTCAACACGCTGACATTTTCTTTTTGTGTACATCAGATACGTAAACAATTTGTTTGGTAATGCCACACAACAAAAAATATCGGAAATGACAAACTTTGCCACTAGTTACCACTGTTATATTTGCCATATTTGTCACAAAATGCCACAGTGTATACTCGGCCTAAGAAACAACCGAGAAAATCGCCAAAAACCGAAAAAAACGTCAACACTCAAAAAATCTTAAAAAATTAAGAAAATTGCCAAAAAAAAAATATGTATTGAAAAAAAAATTGCCAAAAACCCGAAAAAATCCGTATAACGAATAACACGCCAAAACTAAAAAAGCGCCAATACTACAAAAAATTGCCTAAAACCGGAAAAAAATCACTAAATCGCCAAAAACCAAAAAAATCGCCAAAAAGAAACGAGCGATGTTCGAATACCTTCGTCACCCTTTACTGAATCTATTTACAATTGATTGTTAGAAAACGGCTTTGAGAATAATAGCTGAAATAAATCGCCCAAAACAGCAAAATGTAGAATTGCCTTTTTTTTTTAATAAATTATTTATTATAACTAACCCTAAAAAACTACCCGATAAAACTTAAAAAAAAAGTTTACGCGAAAAAAAGCTAAAAAAACGTAAAAATCGCACAAACGAAAAAAAAGTGCCAAAACTAAAAAAGTTCATAAACCTAAAAACCAACCAAAAAAATCGCCAAAAACCGATAATTGCCGAAAAGAAAAATATATATTGTAAAAAATCAAAAAAGAAATCGTCAAAATATGAAAAAAAATCGCCATAATGAAACAAAAAACGACAAAACTAAAAAAGCGTCAATACTACAAAAATCGCCAGAACCCGAGATAATCACCAAAAAGAAACGTGTGATGTACGCAACACTTTGTCACGCTTTACTGAATTTATTTGCAATTGATTGTTGGAAAACAGCTTTGAGAATAATAGCCGAAATAAAAATCGCCAAAACAGAAAAATGTAAAATCGCCAAATTTTTTTTGAAAATCGACTTTGGAGATTTAGCATTTTGAAAATTTTGAAGCAACCAAAAAAATTGTTTGGGTAATTTTTCTTGCTAATTTTTGGGTAATTTTTCGTAAGCAATAATCTTGGGCGATGGTTAATTTTGCAATTGAACTATTGTGCCGTATCGCTCAACAATTCTGTTCATTGTTAATTTTGCCGTCTTGGCTGATTACTACCCGATAAAACTTAATTTTCTAACGCATCACAATAAAAGTTCACTTTAAAAAAAATTACATTTTGCTTGAAGCTTCAAGCTTCGTCACAATTAAATCCAACACTCACTTCATTTTTTTTTATTGCTTCTTAAAACTTCAATCAACTAAAAGTTATACATTTTATTTGCTTACAATTCATTGTTTTCAATTTAATTTATTACTTAAGTTTATTGTAAGTAATTATTTAACCTAATGCAATCTATTTACTTCAAATGTGTTTTTTTTTGTTTCTCTTGTTAATGCTCCACAATCCGATAATATATTTTTCTGCTCTTTTTCAATTTATTTGCAGTTTGTGTTTACGTGAGTATTGTATTGAAATCTTGAGTTCGGCATACAATACATTAGTGCGGCAAGTGAGACGTGTATTGGAACGCAATTCTGGTTCAACCAGTCACGATGACTCGTACTTATTGTGGGCCATACGTTTCTTTATGGAATTCAATCGTTTGAGTGATATGAAATTGGAATTAGTAAGGTAAGATTTCTTTATTTTTATTTTTTAAATATTAAACAAAAAAGTGTATAAGTTTCTGCTTTGCTTCATTCTCCTTCAAAGTGAGTGTGAGAGAGTGAGTGGGGAAGCTTTCTTTATTGTTAAAGCAAACTTTTCTATTATTATTATTTCTTATTCTTCATTATTTTAAGTTGCTTTGTTTGCTATTATTTTATTTAGTTTCTATTTAAAGTAAAGTTTTGCAGGTTTTGCTTTTTTTTTTTTTTTGTCTGTTCTTTAATAATGTAATGTAACATCGAAGACGTAAAAGAACGAAAAAAAACAAACAAAAAAAAAACAAACACCTTTTAGAAAATTGCATAAAATTTTCTTTTCCCTTTTACTGGTTTATTATTTTGTCTCCCCCAGGAATTTATAAGTTTAGTTTGCTTCCTCCACTTGTGATGTTCTAGGCTACTTTCATTCTTTTTATTTTGTTTTTTTTTTGGTTCTTCTTTTACTCTTTCAAATCTTTTGCAATTTTATATAAATTTTTTGTTATTTTATTCCTTAACAAATTAAATTTAGCATAGTTTTACAAAAAGTTGTAGTTGTGTATTGTTATTGCTGTTGCTGCATTCCTTATGCATTTCCTTCAAAATATTGTTGCTCGTTTTATTTTTCTTCTTCTTTTATCTTTGTTGTGTTTTCTTAAGAAATGAAAACTTGCAAAACAATTTTTGAAATGTTTTTTTTTTTATTATTTTTGTTTCTCTGTTCACTTGTTTAAGTTCATGTTGAGTTTAGATTTTTTACAAACTGTGAAATTAAGGCAAAATCTCATTTGTTTAAGATTTGTTATGCGCACCTTTTTGTCCAGTTTATCATTTTACTTATACCTACAGTAAATATTTTGATTATTAAGGGACATATCTCTTGATCCTATGCGTATTTTACTATTGCTAATGCAGATCATCAGGGAACCTGTGTTCAAAAATTTCTTTAAAATACTAGAGCTCTTAGAATAGGGAAAAGATCTGCGACACCTAGTGAATGTTTTGTTTTATTAAGTTAAATTTTCTCTTAAAACAAATGAGAAGTCTAACAAATGTTAGTTGAAAACAAAACCGAATAATCAAATATCTTTTTCAAGAAATAGCAAACATATATTGGTTTAGTGTCCGTGCTCAACAGACGTTGTGTCTTAGGAGGTCATACAAAAAGGTTAAGGGTTAAATACAATCACTTTTGCCCCAGTTGCCACGAGATATAGACGAAGAAGAAAAATATGGAATATTATCTGTATGATTGACTTGGATTAGCAAGAAGTAAAAGGGCCACCAGGTAAGGTTGGGTTGACGAGAGAAGCCATTACGTTCATGCCAGAGGACGTACACATAAGCCAGCTGTCTAATAGTCGCTTTCGATAACGTGCTGATTCTATCACGTTTTTTTCAGTTCAAGATTATCGCATTCACTATCGAACAATGTAATGATATGGTTGGATATCGAATGTCATAATATCAAACTGGGGTCTAATCGTCGCTTTCAATAACGTTTTTCAGTTTGACATTATGGCATTCGATATCCAACCATATTATTGCATTGTTCGATAGTGAATGCCATAATATCAAACTGAAAAAACGTGATCAAATTAGCTCGTTATCGAAAGCGACGATAAGACCCCTGAAAAAACGTGATCGAATAACCTCATTATCGAAAGCGGTGATTAGACCCCAGTATATGTGAATTGAGAACGACCCTGACCTTTTTACGAACTCACTATCATATTATACCTCTAAGTTGGATAATGTCCGGAAAGGTGTCATCCCCAAAATAACGGGATCTAGGCTGGCTGAAGACCGAACAATGACAAAGAAAGTGCTCCATTGTCTCGTTGCCATCCATGCATGCCCTGCATTTATTGTTATCTGTGGTTCCAATCCGGTACAAAATCGTCTCGTAAATTAGAGTGCCCCGTTAAGATGCCCGTCAACTTTCCTAGCTCGGGCTTGTTTAATTTCCACAGCCACCTTGTTTTGTCTTGGTCTGTCCGTCGCACCATAGAACCTTCGTCTGTTTTTGTAACTCAATCTTCGCTGACTGGAAAGGTGTTGCATTAATTAGAGTTACTGTCCGTAACGTTCTGGCCTTTTTCGCCAGTGCTTTTGCATACTCATTTACGATTGCACCGGAGTGGGCCGACACCCGTACGATACGAATTGCTGCGTAGTGCCAGTGCCATGTACTGCGTAGTGGTTAATCATATTCCTGCAGTCTAAACTGGCGCTAGAGCTTACTCTTTCGCTTGGGATTGCCCTAATTACCGACTTGGTGTCAGTAAATATATTGACATCTGTGGCCCTAATATTCACACTGATTCATATTAAAACATCCCTGATCGCACGAACTTGCGCTATAAATAAACCTAGGTCCTTGCTTTATTCTAGTTTCGAGCTATTTGTGTAGCAGCACGTGTATTTGTTTTAGGGTTCGATGTTCTTCTTAAGATCAGGGAACTTTCTGACATTGCCTGGATTGAAGTGCGATTTACGTCGCTGAAGGTATCATGTTCAGGGTTGTTTTTAGATGTGAAGACTATTTTTCTTGCGAGAGTCTATTTATTGAAATTTTTAATGGTACTAGTACGATGATAATTGGTGTGATTTATCTCCCTATGCTCAACGCAGCGATCACTCAGTGACATTTTTGTACGATATAAAAGCATCATACTAAATACGAGTAGTTGGTGAATTCAATAATAACACTGTGCTCGAATTCGAAACTTTTTTTGTAACAAGCCGGTGACCGGTGAGTAAACCTAATTCAAGTACGCTGAATGCAATGGCGTTAACCATTTTTTTTTTAGGTTAGCTCTTGTTTAAAAAATAATTTAAATTGAAAACTTGGTTACAATGACCTTTTTCCTTGTTTTCTACCATGTTTTTTTGCGTCCTAAGAAAACTTTTTGGAAAAAAAATTTAAGTTTTTTTTTTTTGAATTTTTTCTGCCAATTTTTTTGGGGCAATTTTTTTCAAAAATTTCTTTAGGACGCAGGTTCATCCATAATATGTTCTTTTAATTGATGTAAAAATGAATGAATAGTATAAAACTGGGAAAAATTGAGGTTCTTAGATGCTTCTAACCAAATTTTCAATCTTAATTATTTCTTAAACCAAACCTAACCTAAGAAATGGTTAGCATCATTCACAGAAAAAAAATATACCAGATTTATGTTCAACAAAACCATGTTGTTGAATAAAACTTTTAATTTCAATAATATTTGTCATTAACTTGAATATTGTATTTATCAATTCCGCGCATTTTAAAATATCATTTAATTTCATTTGTTTGTGTTGGTGTTTTCCTTGCTTGTTGATTGACTCAACGTGGTCATGTGCTGATGTTGTTGTTTATTTTGATTGTTGGTGTTGTATACGTGTAAATTCTGACAAGAAACCGAAAAACGTCGTGGCTTGTCTTTTTTTTAATCAACAAAGTTATTTTTAGATTATATCAACGAAATGCGCCATGCAGAAGAAACATAAGAAATCATGTTTTGCGTGTATTCATTATTTGCGTACCTAATAACGATTTGCTCTTTAGCTGAGTGGTAAGTAGTACGTTAGCCTATTAGTCAAGAGGTTGCCGGTTCGACTCATCTTAAAATCATCTTTAAATTAAAATTTAATAAAAAACCAAGTTCTAAAAAAAAATTAAACAAACAACGAAACAACACATTAGAATTTGAAAAACAAATTCATTAAAAATTTTTGTTTTCTGTTAACAACTCAATTGTGAATAACACAATAATTTTAATTGGACATAATTGAGTTGATTTTGTTTTCTTATGTTACAAATGTGTGTTTGTATTTACAAAAATCGTTGTAGGTGCCTTTTTAAATAATATTTTATTTGTATTCACAAATAAATTAGTTGTATTTACAATTCTTTTTTTTCTGTGTTGGATTCAGCGTACACGAATTATGTTTACCCACCAGGTCCCCCGCTTGTTAAATTTTTGAACTAGCACAGTGTAATCAATTAATAATTGTTCAGTGTTACTGAATCCATGAATATACCCATGTTGACTTGTTTCATCAATCTGTATCATTAATTGATTTCTTTCTGCACGGTTTCAAATTTCTTTGATTTCAAATCATTCACTTGTTTGTGCTGCTTTCAGTATTCGTGCCAATGCCAAATTAAAACAAATATTTTTCAGAGCTTATCGCAATGCTGACCCAGCGGCCATTGAGAGACATTTAGCTCAAACTGGACTTTTCAGACCTCTATGCTTCTGGTAATACGAACGAACAACTCTCGTTTCTTAAAAATACTTTTGGTGAGGACAGGAATAACAGGTCACACATCAATATTAAATGAGATCAGGCTTCAAATCGTTACATACGTGATCGTATCAGCAATCGTACGAAAACAAATTAATACGTCAATCGTATAAGCTAAATGGGATTTCAGTACGTTCACGTATGTCATAATTCGAAAATGGTGTTTTTATGTGACGAGTTGTACTCTCACGGATGTGACGATTTGACCCCAGTTTTTTGTGCTTTCACACCGACGAGAGCACAACAGCCAACCAGATGTGGGCGACAGCAATGCTTGCTCTTATTTCGCAAAGGAACAAGAACAAATTTAAGAGCTTTCAAAGCTATTTATCTCAAATGCAAATATTACAGAATGTGTGTTGCTGCCTTATGGCCTTAAATTTGATTATCAATGGCTTTGACTTGCTAAAAGCAAAACTACATTGAAAGCAAAAAATTAACGTTCTTAAGTCAGGATTGTGCTTGTTATTTTACTAATTAAAGCCGGGCTTACACCTGTGTGCCATGTGCCCAAAAAAAGCATAACCACTAATTACGTACGCATTTTTGGGCATAACCACTAATTACTTATCCTTTTGTGGGCACATGGCACACAGATGTACACCCGGCCTAAGTTTTTTCCTTTTCATTTTACTCATCTTATAAAAGAATGTTTTAATGCCTTCGTCTTCCTGCTTTGCCTTCCTTTACGCCATATTTTCAATCTGGACCGAATTGTGTTTTACGAACATTATTTGGTCTACCCCTGTGCCCTCTCTATCCCTGTCTCTCTCTCTCTCTATGCTGAAATAACATTTGGCGTTAAGTACAAACTTTTGAAAATATTTACTACATACATATAGCAAAACTCTCAACAATTTTTTGGTTACTTTAAAATGTTTCTGCACATTAACAAAACAAATGCAAAGAAATAGAAATGTTGTCATTCCTAGAAATATTTCCAACTTTGCTTCAATTTATCCTGGACGTTTACTCAGTTTTATTTTATTTTATTTATTTTTTTTCATAAGAACTTTTCGTGTAAGCAGGAGTTTAAGCTTTATTATTCAAAACCTTCAACAATTTATTCATATTCCTTTTTTCATCACTCTCCCATTCCATCTCATCCCATCCCATTTGCTGTTTTCTGCTGATGGTTGGTTATTGTGGAAAGTATCCATCCAATGTAGACTTTTAAGTCAACTCAACTGTATGTTGCATCAATTTGTCTATGCTGTGAATTGTGTTGTTTCTCTTATTTTCATTCATTTTTTGTGACTTGCAAATTTATTTCTTACTTTTTGCCCACAAGTGCATTTTGTTTTGCTTCAAAGAACTTAGAAGAGAAATAGAAATGCGGCTTTTTTTTCTTTGGCGTTGTTTGGCTTGAGAAAAAGAAAACTCCTCCAAGTTATTGTTGTTAAAAGCGTCGTAATAAACTAAAACAACAATTTATTGTATAAATTACTTTAAAACGGCAACGGAAACAACAACAACAACAACAACAGCAGCAACATTTTAACATTTTCAGCTGATGTTTACATAATTTTAATCATTCAATTTAGGGATTTGGTTGCATTTAAATTCAGTCGGCAAGAGTGTAAGAAGATGTTGAAAAATATTTTGATGTGGAAAGACTACGGGATGAATAATTTTTGCAAACGATTAGTTTTTACATTATATAGATTATATGTAAAACGTTTTAAAAATAACCAATGAAAAAAGAGATGATTATTTTTATAACGCCCAGTGGTTTAAAATTAAAACAATAATATTGGGATATTCTTTAATCTATAACAAAAACTTCGCAGTTGTATTCGAAATACGCCAACCACGATTAGGGGGATCACAAAGGGAAAAACCAAATATATTTCAAGAGCAAACGTAAAATGTTTCTTTTATAGCTATAATTTGTTTACAAATCAACAAACTGAAAATGGGAAAGTTATTTGTGATGTGATATTTTTGAAGAAAACATAATCACCTCTTAACCCAGTTTTCGACATCGACGTCACGTCAATACAATACCAAAAAATTGGAGCTTAACTAATCATTATAGAGAAAAGTTTTGTGCTATTAATAGCCCATTTCTAAAATTTATAAAATAGCACCAGCCTGTTAATAGCATTCAGTTGTTTCCGACAACGGCTACACTGGCCCTAATTTTTTAAATTACACAGCACAAACGACTTTAATTAAAATTTATAGACTGTATGAACTACAATCATGCGCATGAGTATAAAAAAATACTCTTAAGTACTAATCGTTAATAAGCAAGTAATTATAAAGAGATATTTTCCACACCATTTTATATACACAAGTGTGTGTATACGGTAGCGAATGATGAATAAATATCCCGAGTGTCATGCGTATATTTTTTGGTCCCACAAAATATCCATACTCTGACTACAACCATACCCCGACCATAAGTATGACAGAGAGTCAATACTCTTGATACGCATGTGCCGTTTTGCTTATACTTATGGTTATATATTTTAGTTTTCGCATAAACGAAGTAGAGATGCTCTATAGGCATAGTTATTTCAAGGGAAAATTTGTGAGCTTTCAAATTGTTTGCGCTTCAATAATATTTTTATGCACTTACTAAAATTAAGAATTTTTACTTATGTGTCTATATATTTTTTCAACGTCCAGTCAATGCTAACGTTCAATCAAGTCATTAGTTCGTTTTACAATTCGTTCTATTGATTTGCGTTTAGGTATGTACGTTGACATTCCCAGCAAAAAATGGTGCTTCGCTGGAAGCACCTATATAAGTGCTCATTTGGTATGGAAGCGCTTACCCGATGCATGAAATTTTGCATGATTTTTATATGGGATTCCTCGCGTAGAAGCTCTGCCATGTCGATATAAAATTTGATTCTTTCATGCCTGCCGGAGTGACCTGAATTCAGCAAAAATATTCGTCTACTTAAAAAATTTGCTCTTTATGTTATTTACTTTTTTTTTACTTTTTGTTCGCGTGTTGAATCAGCAGTCGATCCCAGGATTTCCGTATGTTAGGCTAGAACACTACTTACTGAACTACCGAAGCACATATTTAGTTTTGTACACAATTCAGTTAAAAATTATAAACTCGAAGTAAAAATTTCATTCGCATCCAAATTTGTGGTAAGCGAGAGAGGATGATCTATAAAAAACTTTGAGACTTTGAATATAAACAGCCGACTGACTTCGTAGCGTTTGTGTTAAATTTCGTCATTTGCTTACGTTATTGCATCCTCGTAAGGCAGAGGGGATGCACTATGTGCTTTTTCGTGCTTCCGAAGCACTTATTTTTGTGTTATATTAAACTACACCTTCCAAAATGTTTTTATGGAAGGGATATAAGAAACTAAAATAGAAGAAACACATAAAAAACTGAAAAAGAGGCTACAAAAATGCAAAAGAGACTTTTATTAATAAGCAGTTTAGAAGCATTATAGCTGTTGGTGTTTATGTCTTTCGTCTGCATGTATTTGCGTGGTTGTATATTTCTTTAATAGGCAAAAAGACTAAGGGCGTAATTCATAAAAAAATATTTTGGTTTTATAAAAGCTTTATTAATCAAATTTCCATAGAAAATTTGTTTTATTAAACTCTTATAAAACAGAAATATTTTTTTATGAATAAGGCAGTAACATGTTAGTTGTTGTTTAGCTTTGAATAGCTTACTTCATCGTAAATAAGGTAAGAAAATAAAAAACATGTTGATTATTGAGTTCTTGTTTCAACTTTGTTATTTGTTGTTGAGCTTCTCATTTGTTTAAATGAAAGTTTATAACATAATTCTAGTTGTTCTAAGAGACTTTGGGTAAAGTTTCCCTGATGATCTGCATTAGCAACAGTGAAATGCGCATATTTTTTTAATTAAAAAAAATATTTTACTCAATAAGTAAAATAATAATTTGGGATTATTAGTGCGTTTAAAAATTTTTTAACTTAAATTGTAACAATTCCCATAGAAAATACCAATCGTCTTGTTTGTTTGTATGCTTGTCTATTATGTTTTGTAAATAATATCTGAATCATTCTTATTGTTGCATTAGTGTCCCTTTGTGGCAGTTGTTGTGAGAAATTTCAAGTGAAGAAGGCAGAGACACTGGTCACAGAACTATACTGGCTTCAGCGGATACTAATTCTAATGTAACATCAGAGCGCTCCCTTTTTCGTCGGTATTGTGCAACACAATCATCGGCGAAGTAAAATAAATAAACAAAGTGGCTACTAACCACAGCCTCGAAATTTAATACGCCTCAATGACACTAGAGGCGCTGCAACACTTACTTGTTAAAATCGTATAAAAAGCAGAGTTTGTAAAATAATGAAACTTTGCTCTATTTCTTCCTTAACCACCCCTCTTTTCTATCACTATACATTTCCTAAAGAAGGTAACAACTTCTAGTAACAGTTGTAAGACATTCATTGTTTAAATGTTACTGCTTTAAAAAATTTTTTTTTTTTATTGAAAAAAATCTGTATTAAGTCAGTTCACGACATATTAGCGTAACAATATTGATGGTAAAAGTTTGATGGCTGGGCATCATCAAATTGAAAATGAGCTTCTCTAAACTTTTTTATAATAGATTCAGGCGTAAACTTTGGAACTGCCTCTACACATGTGTTCATATATTATTACCCCCAGGGGAGTCTATTTTCGACTACGGGTGTGGCAATCCCGGGGCCCCAGCTAGGGTAATGTGGGTTTTTCCACTGACGGACCTTTGGCTCATTACCCGTAAAACTTACCTGTTACTACCCGATCTCTGGAAACAGAGCAAAGGATGTGTACATATTTATAAAAGGAAAACAAATATTGTACGCCCGTTGCTGTCAGTTAGGTGCAGCGTCACCTAGAACTGCCCCTGAGTTCAAAAGACGATAGAGGTGAAGCCCTTGTGGTGGAACTTCGAGGTCTCACCAGAGGCTAGTTCTGGTGCCACGGGTGCCGGTTGCCTGACAGCTGAGCTGTTTAGAGATAAATGCATTGCGGTTGTCAAAATTTCTATGCTAAAATGGTTTTTCGTCCTGGATATTACCCCAGGGCACTCTCACTTTTGTGTCGGATCGTAGTAGGCACAGGATTTTGGTGGCGAGCTTGCGTTCTTCTCGCGTGGGTGGTTCTCGCTGCTCTGAAGTTTTGAATGCATGTAGCGGTCGTCAGTTTCCTTTGCTAAAATGCCGAGTTCGTTTAAGGGATTAAAGGGGTTAAAGGGATGATTTTGGTATGTGTGGAGTAGGCACTGGTTATTTGGCGACACAGGCATGCGTTCATTTCGGATGAGTGGTTAGCTGTGCCGGCAATGGTTGAGGAATTCTCTTGGGGACCTCGCTATGGGTGTATACACAACACCCTAGCGTGAGAACCGGGAGAATAAACGTGGTGGCTGTGGTTGCTACCAAAATCGCTGGGAGAATAGTCTTGGCTTCCCAGTGTGAAATCAATGCTAGTGGTTGGTCTGACGCGGTCAGCCAGACACTATTCTAGGTGCTGTTGCCATTCAACAGAGCTGCTATGGGCACGGACATAGCAATAGAGTTTAGATAGCTCAAAGTACCTCAGCAAGGTACTTGAATATAGAACAGGGATAACTATATTCAAAGATTGCAACCCATGTGCCTTATGTAGTGGGCCATAGGTTCATTCTAAAAGGGTGCATGGGGGCGTTGGTCTGGCGTCTGACCCACACCCGGTGCTTTGGCACACGTGAGATTAGGCCGTAATGGCAGGTACTCACGTAAAGCTATTGCACATCTATTCATATATTATTATTCTGCTGTGTCAAAAGCAGTCGTAGTATCAAGTTTGTCGCTTCTAAAAGTATGCTCTTCCCATAGGATTTTTTCCTACCCATTTCTTTATTTCTTTCTTTCCAATTGGAGTGGAGTTGAAAACTTACTTATTTCTTCAAATAATTTTGATTGTAAAAATGTTTATACAAAGGACTTCTTTCCGTTAAGTCCCTTTTATATATGTATGTATGTAATTTGTTTTTATTTTAAGTATCTCTTTACATTTACACTAATACGGTCATTTACCTAAACCAGCTTTTAGCTGGTTTTTATCTCTTAACTCCATTGATTGAAATGAAAATTAAATCCAATTAAAAATTCCTTTTCATTTTCTATACAATTTCTGTTAACATATGTATGTATGTATGTATGTACATATAAACTTTTATTGCATTTTGTTTTTGGCTAATTCAACAGACAAATACTAAACACTAGAATGCACAACATATGTACATACTACATACACTTGTATTTATTAATTTGGAATGTTTAGAATTTCCTTCATCCTTTAAACTCCTCACGATTGGTTTTTTTGTTTGTCGTCTCTATATATACGAGTCAAAAGAATCCTTAGACACATTTAACTGTTTAAGACACTTTTATGATGGCTAACAAATAAAAAATGAAAAGAAGAAAATACTCTTACTCCATTCATACTTAGTGCTGTTGTAGCACTTGGGTAGTAGAGTGAGAGAGAGAGAGAGGAAGTGGAGATATGTAAGAAGTAGTGTGCTGGCAGCAGTTGTGAAACAGCTTAAAAAAATAAAGATGAGTGAAGTGATGAATTTGCTAGTGTGTGTTTATTTCCACTTGAAGAAATTTAATTTCGTTAATGAGTTTTGCTTCCTTATAACCTAACTTCTTCTTTAGATTCTTCTTTTTCTTTTTTCTTCTTTGCAAATGTATGTATTAGTGCCATAAGTGTGTGTAATTCTTCTACTTTGGAGGCATAAAGAAAAGCAAAATAAAATCTAAGATGCTTTAGTTTTTGCTTTCGGGATTTTTAATGATTTTCTTGTTCAGTTTAGCTTTATTTTAGATTTTTCCTTTTTGTTTTTCTTGCTTTGCTAAGCTCTCAGTCCGTTAGTCAATCAGTCAGTCAGTCAGTCATTCATTTAATTTCTATGATGTAGTAAATGGTTTGAGTCAGGCATATTTAGACAGTTAAAATTTGTTTGTGCTTCTTTTGTGAGGCACTGTGGCTTCGATATTAATTAAAAGCTAAGATGACTGTACAATTTCGAGTAATAGCTTATAGTCAAAAGACTTTTTTTTTAGTAAGTCGATTGCTTAACTCTCAGTATAAAACGATGCACAGTGGAGCCGAAAGCAAAAGTAATGATAATAAATCGGTATCTTCTAAAATTAAATTAGCACCTTAAATTTCAAATGGGGTATTTTTTCGCATTTCAAAAAACTTGAAATGTTTAAAATCGGGTGAGATTTATACGAGTTATGAACTTGCACAACAAATTTACATAACCCGAAATGTTAAATTTTTACAATCTTTGCTTCAGGTGTCAAAAAATACATTTTCAAAAAGAGGACCTAACCTCTTCTAACTTTTTCGTAGACACAATTATATTTGTGCTAATTTTTTTGGCTTGGGAACCACTGTGCGCTGTTGGCTGCTCTCAACTTTTCTCAAGTACAGCTGTCGTACCGTCTTCCCGATGTTGCAATGATATAGGCCGAAATACTGATCAGAGAAGCAGATAGCATGATGCGCGAAAGAAATGATCAGGTAAAACATCTGCATTTCTTTCTTTTATTCTACTAAAAATGTGCACTTTTTTGTACAAAGGTCTTTTATAGCTTTGCTATTTATTGGGCGATACAGGAGTTAGGAAGTGACAGTTATGAATTTAATTAAACTATTTATTTTAGCTTTAGTCTGCTTATATTTGTATTTTATTAGTTCAATATTTCGTTAACCTTTGGTTAACTTCTTCAGGATGTATATTGTTTTTGGTTTTTACGATATTTAAAATATTTTCTTTTTTTTTCTCCCTTCAATTTGTAATTGTAATTGAGTAATAAATTGTAAACATAAGCAGACCTAAGGCTCAAAAAAATAGCTTAATTAAATATATAATAAATTTAGTGAAGTGCGACTTTGACCCACGCACGAAGGGTTCCGTATGGACACTAGGTATGTAATTCAATACGAATTTAGCCTATATAATAAATAATTTTGGCTTTTTTCGGTTTTGAGCGTTTTTTCGTTATATGCCGTTTTTTTTTAATTTTTGCACTTTTTTCCCCGTTATGTTGATTTTTTCGGTTTTTAGCGTTTTTCATTTTGGCGATTTTTTTCAGTTTTGCGATTTTTTTAGTTTGGGCGCCTTTTTCGCGTTTTGAAGATTTTTTCGGTTTTAAGCATTTTTTTTTTTTTTTTTTTTTTTTTTTTTTTTAGGAGAACACTCAGGCAATTAATGCCTACTACTATTACTAGGTGTTACCTTCTTTTAGGAAAGGGATAGTGATAGAAGACAGGAGGTGAAGGAAGAGATAGAAGAAAGCTTCATTGTTTTTTACAACTCTGCTTTTGCACGTTTTTTTTTAATAATGCAGTGTTGCAGCGCCTTCTGGTGTCAAATAAGGCGTATTAAATTTTGAAGCTGTGCTTAGTAGCCATTTTATTAATTATTTTACTTCGCCGATGATTCTGCTACACAATACCTACGAAGGAGGGCGCTCTGATGTTACATTAGGATTAGCATCTGCTGAAGTCGGCATAGTTCAGTGGCCAGTGACTATGCCTTCATCACATAAACTTTCCTACAATTTTTTTTTCATTTTGGCCATTTTTTTTATTTTGGCGATGTTTTTCATTTTGGCGATGTTTTTCATTTTCGCGACTTTTTCATTTAGGCGAATTTTTTTTAGTTTTGGCGCCTATTTCGCGTTTTTGACGTTTTTTCAATTTGGCGTTTTTTTTTTTATTTTGGCGATTTATTTCATTTTGGTGATTTTTTTTTATTCATTTGGGCAATTTTTTAGTTTTGGCGCCTTTTTCGCGTTTTGGCATTTTTTTCGGTTTTTGGGATTTTTTTCATTGTGGCAATTTTTTCATTTTGTCGATTTTTTCGGTTTTGCCAAATTATTTTAGTGTTAGAAAATTTATTTTAAATTGGTGCTTTTTTTCGTTTAAGCGATTTTTGTGGTTTTTGGCGATTTTTTTTTTGTTTTTTTTTTTTTTTTTTTTTGTTTGGCGATTTTGAAAATTTCAAGAGTTTGCTTCTTACGGTTTTCAAGATAGAGCAAGTTGTCAAAATTACATAGTCAAAATTGCATTAACTGATGGACCACCCTTTAATTTAAATTTTTTAAAATTTTAGTGTTAATTGCTGTAGTCTATATGAAAATGCACTAATTTTACATATTTCAAGTGTCAATATACATATGTACATACAATTGCATGTATATTACATTGGATTTTAACATATCTCGTTGCTCGTTTTGGAACACCCTTTAATTTTTAACTCTCATGTATTTGTTGTTGTAGCGGCCAAGGTTGTACATGCTCTGTCCAAATTTCAGGTCCGTAGCTCTTACGGTTCCTGAGAAAATAGCGTGTGACGGACAGCGTAGCGAAAAGATTAGGGTTCCTTTTCACCTTTGGTGTACGGATCCCGAAAAAAGGTCGAAAAATTAGATAAAAGAATCTGACAGTTATAAATTAATTTTTGTTTTGATTTCTTTGCACTTAAAAGCAGAGTACGAAAATAAACTAAACAAAATTGTTTGATTTTGTTTTGTTTCTTTGTTTGAAGTGAGTGAAACAAAAACAATGAGAACGATTGCCCAATTTGTTTTTGCTTTGTGTTTGCACATGAGCACAAACCAGAGGACGCAGCCGATTGGCTGTAAGCCGGCTAACAGCCGCCACCAGGCACAAATAATACATTAATTTAATCGTATTCTGCTAGAAATTAAAATAATGGGATATAAATGAAAACGTTTTGAAATATTTGTAGAGAATTTGATTGACATTATCATACACTGTAATTTTATTTGAATTGTTATTTCACACATGAAATTTTTTTTATATATAAGTAAGCAGCAAAGCTATAACCGGGTGTCCTCTCTTCTTTTTATTTACATTTTTATTTTCAAAGTTTTCTTTAAACAATTTTTAAATATTTGCTTTCTATCCATTCCCATTTCTTTAGCGAATCATTGAGCGTTCACTGCTTTCATTGGGTTTTAACACGTATGCAACATGATATGGACATGATTGTTAGCGACAAGAAGCAAGCTCGTCTTTGGGCCAAACGTTTACATGTTGCCTTAAAGGTAAGTGAGAGAAACAAAAAAATTCCTTCTAAAAAGAAAAAGTACTTGTATAATTTTTATTAGCAAACAGGACAAGGTAAATACCAGCACGTATAGCTATATGTAACAAGAGTAGATACATACGTTCTTACACTTAAAGTGTAAGTGGCACGTGTGTTAATTCTTTTATGATTATTTAAAATGGTTTAAACGTCTGCTAATTCCAGTGTGAACAAACTATTGATTCCTTTATAAAATATAATTTTATTCATAATCGGAGAATAAACTTTATATTTTTCAATAGAAAAAGAAAAAAGACGAATATTCGCACATCGCTAATATATACGAGGGTGGATCATTAACTCAGTGTCCTTTTGAATTTTCCGCCTCTTGATTGAAATGGCAACACCGCTCCTGTCAAGAGGCAACTGTCAGTTGACTTCTGTCTAAATTTAAACAAGCTGTGTCATTTAGTTTGTGTTTGTCAGCCGTTAATAACAGACTGCATTGCCTTTTGAGAAGAAAATGGAAAAAAGTGATTTTCGTGTGCTCATTAAACATTGTTTTTGCGACAAAAAAATTCCATCAATCAAACCAAGGAAAAGCTCGATAAATACTATTGGGAGTCTGCACCATCGATTTCAATGGTAAAAAAGTGTTTTACACAAGTACAAGCACAAGTACAAATGACGTTGAAAGTTCTAGACCTCCAATTGAGGCCAAGGTAAGTTTGTCGGCCAATAAGGTGATGGCAACAGTTTTTTGTTATGCACGCGGGATAATCCACATCGATTATCTTTAAAAGGCAAAAACAATAAGCCGCGAATATTATGCCAACTTATTAGACCGATTTAATGAGGATTTAAAAAGAGAACGTCCCCATATGGCCCCATCAAGATAATGCACGAGTGCACACGTACGTCTGCAGTCTCAATGGCAAAACTCTATGAATTGAGCTACGAATTGGTACCCCATCCATATTCCCTGGATTTAGCCCCTAGTGACTACTTCCTATTTCCAAACCTATATAAATGGCTCGGTGGAAAGATATTTAGCTCCAACGATGAAATTATTGCCTATTTTAAGGACCACGAAAAATCCTATTTTTTTGGAAAGGATACAAAAACTGGAGAAAAGTTGGACTAAGTGTATTGGATTAAAAGGAGATTATGTTGAAAAATAAATTTTTATTTTGCAAAAAAAAAAATGTGTTTCACAAAAAAGTCACAGACTTATTGATCCGCTCTCGTATGTACATACATATCGTGTCATAACCTCCAAAAAAAGCTTAGGCGACATAATATTCGAACTTAATTTTTTCACCAAAATCAATAATTTGGCGATCGTAAACAATCGATTTTCGTAAAAAAAAGGTCCAAAAATGTGTCAGTTAAGCTTTTTTTTGGCGGTTATGGTTCGATATGTATATGCGTAGGTGAATGAAATTTCAATTTGATATGTTTTGTTAATATGGTTCTTATTAAGGCCCTGCACAAACATACTTGAAATGTAAATACGTCTTGGTTTTTTAATGTATTAAATGTATACTACACCAATGTTAAATATTGTCGTACAATAAGCGAAGCACGATGGATGTAGTGATGTTCATGTATATGAGCAGGGACAAGGACTTAATGCATTTAAAAAAGGTATTTTAGACGCCTAAGATATGACATCAAAAACTCAAAATATGCACTAAAAACAATAAAATATGCACATATCTTTAAACAAAATTATTTAAAGGTAAAGTTTTAAAGAGGTGCGCGTACAAGCCTTTTATATTAAATCTTTACATAAGATTATATATGGTATAATGATTATTTTCTGCATTAATAACTCCAAACTCGCATTTTCGAGATGTGTATGTTTATATTACAGTAAAGGGGCGATACGTTGATAGAAAAAGAAAAGTGTTGTTATTTATTTATTTTCATTAAAATTTTTTTTATTATTCATACATATCGTCACCTAAAATCCAAAAGGCCGTAACAACCAAAAAATTTAAAATAGACTTTTTGATTGATTGTGATGTGATTAACCAAAATACATATTTTCCTAAAATTTTACTCACATATGTTCAAAAATACCGATTTCATTCATTATTCAATTTGGCACCTAACATATAAATAGTATTAAATTTATGAAGTTTTTTGCTTCTGTAAAATAGTAAAAAGTGTACTTACGGCCTTTTGGATTTTAGGTGACGATATGTATTATCGAATGTGAAGTCCAATCAATTTGTTTTTAGAAAGCTTTGTGCATTGAAAAATGCCTTGTAACGTCTGCAGATGTAATCGGCTCAAATTTAAATGTATATTTATTTAACTCAATCATTACAAATCTAATACCAGGTATTAGATTTGGTTTTTGAATCCGTTATAATTTTCAAAAACAATATCAAGTTTCAGCATAATCGTTTCACTACTTTCGGCTTCAATAGCAGACAATTTGAAATTATCAAAATTACAATTTCCATTAAATTTGGTATGTGTGTGCTTGTACAATCGTTCCACAATTCTATAACAATGCAAGCGAATACAGTTGCCAAAAATAGTTTTAAAATATTTTAGGAAATTTGAATTTTTGAGAAAATATGACACAAAATCAGCATTTTTATCAAAATATGAGACAAAAATATGCATTTATGACTAAATTATGCAAAAATATGAATTTTCAGCAAAATATGCAAAAATATGCACTAACAAATCGATGCCATTTTTACGCAAATTCATTGTTTCGTAAAGACATTTCGTTCCAGCCATTATCAGAGTTAAGGGAAAAAACATGCATTTGCATGAAACCCCTGTCCCTGTATATGAGCTTTTACAAGTGATGTCGCGAACACTTATTATTCGTAACAAACGCACCTTTGATGCTTGTGTGCTTGTTCCCACTTGATCTGAGATTAAATAAAAACGAATGCTCGCTAAAGCGAAGAAATTTCGAAACAAAATCGTTCGGTATTTGTTCGCAAAAGCTTCGAATCTATAACGGCAGCCGACTGGAAGTGTGCTAGCCTGTTAGTCTAGAGGTACCAAATTCGAGGCATGAGAGCACTGTAAGTTAAAAAATAAAATAAGAGCACATAACTACATATGTGCAATAATTAAGCAGAAAAAAATTTGCCACGATAGCCTGGTGAAGAATGTGTGCTAGTCTGTTTGAAATTTTAGGTACCATATTCAAATCCTGCAGCGTAAATTAAGGTATTAAAAAAAAAAGATAAAATAAATAAATTAAAACAAATAAATAAAACAAAAAAATTAAATTACTTTTTCTGCTGCCTCTTTACGATATCGAAATTAGTTCAATATTCTCTCACTTTTGACATTGCTAGCGAAACTTCGAAATCAAATGTTTTTTGGGACAGAACTGAGCGGCAGATGAACTTTTTTCGATAAATGTTCGAGATATATTCGAAATTGATATCAATAACGGAAGTCTTGGTGAACTGGGTTATTTTTCGTTTTGTGCGTTTGAGTTTGTGCGTAAGAAGTAGATGGTAAGCTATTAGGTTTGTGCTTAAGGGAAGCTTTTCGTATCTAAATGGTTTTACCCCATTTACTTTACAAAGTCTTAATTCAGCTGTGTGAAAGACAGAGGGAGGACGACTATCTCTTTTTAATCACAAATTCTCTCGTTGCAAAGTATTTGCTTCTTTACTTCTATACCTGCAATAACTGAAACAAATGTCTTGCAAACAGTGTTGTTCAGTTTGTTGTTGTTTGTTTTTTAAGACTTCACTACAGTAAAGCCTTTGAAAAAATCCCTCATATCTTGAAAGTTATTTTAAATGCATTTACGCAGGGCTCTAGTTTTTATTGCAGAATATAGCAGATATTCCAGACTTGCTACAACTGCAATATGTGCGTGCACACCAACAGTTTGCAATGCAAAGTGAGTTCCGCTAGTGGCAATAAAATGCCTTTGCATCTTCCTTTGAAGAGTCTCAAAATTTATACTCACAATACCAAATATAAACGTTGAAGTAAGCCTCTCTGGAAAGTGGCGTGTGTGTGCAATACGATGAAATTGTTTACTGGACTGCATATGTTACACTACTCACTATTGAACTACATACATACTTACATTTCCCTTTTTCTCATTTCCCTGAAAAACGTATGTATGCAATAACTTTGAAAATTATTTCCCTTCATTCTTCTCGAATATGTGTTGAAATGCTTTGCTGTACAATATTTGTAAAGAACAAAAACAAAAAGGAATAAAAAAAAACAAAAGTTAAAATACTTGCAACTAAAGTCAAAGTCACGTGTTGCATGTTATGCAACATAAAGCTGATGCCGCAAAAATAATGGAAAGAGAAAAAAAAATTAAAGCAGCTAGAGGAGATATTGAGCTGCAAAAAAAAAAAAAAAGAAGACGATGTTGAAAAATCGAAAAATGCTGTTTTTACACTTCATTGCATTTACGTGCAGTAAGAAAGAAACATTAAAGAAGCTGAAAAAAAATTTATATCAACTGGATGCAGCGCAAGCAAGAAGCAAGAACATCTTTGCAGCAACTACAAAAGAAAAATCTTGTAAGAATTAATCATGTTAAAACATGCACGCAAGCAAAAAAAAATATATATATATACATATGTATATCAAAAAATCAAGGAGAATTATATATTTGACTTGAATGCTAAAAAAGAGCGTATTGAGAAAAAGTAGACGCGTATCAAATGAATTGTCAAATTATGTTTTATTTGAGAATAATTAATGAATATGACGAGGCGAGACAATGTTTAAGATTATAAAAGGAATTTATACAGAAAATATGCATTACATGTAAATCCGATAAGAGATGTGTCGTGTTGGATTTTTCCAACGACGACACAAAATTTTAATTTTTTTCTCTACTGGAAATTCATTCATACATACATACACAGAGAAAACAGTGCCTAATAATTACCTCATAAAATAGAACAAAATTAATAAGAAATCTCTATGGTTTTTTTTTCAATAAGGAAATCTTATTAATTTCATAGAGAAAACCTTTTTGAAAAAATCAAGAAGAAATCTTGTAGTTTTTATGAGGTTATCTTATTGATTTTTTTAATAAGGTTTTCTTCTTGATTTTATGAGGCGACCTCATAAAATATAAAAAAAAAATTATGTCTTTCTTTATTCTTTGTGCTTTGCTTATATATTTTCATTTAAATTCTATACCATATACTTTGAAAGGAGACAAGTATTGAACCAGCAAACTTCTGACTGATAGACAAACACTCTAACCAATATGCTAACAAGCAGTCTGAATAACCATTGAAATAATTTTGCAAACATGCTTATACAAAAATGAAAAAGATCATGAAAAAAATTGTCTATGTCTATTTATAGATATGAAATAACAAGACACCTCTTAAAATCAAGAAAATTTCCTTATTAAAAAAATCAATAAGACGCTTTACACGTAATCATATAGGAACCTAATAAAATCAAGAAGAAAACCTTTTTAAAAAAATCAATAAGGCAACCTAATAAAATCAATAAGAAATCCATATAGTTTACAATTTATAAGAAAACCTAATAGAATCAAGAAGTTGTTCTCTATGGATTGTTTTTTTGGTGTCAAAAATAACGGAAATTGAGTAAAAAAAGTTGGGAATAATAAGATTTCTTCTTGATTTTATGTGGTTTTCTTCTTGATAAAATTAATAAGATTTACCACACAAAAACAATAAGGAATCTCTACGAAAAAATCTTCGCTTCTTTCTGCTGGGATACTAGAGCTGCAAAACTATCGATGGTACTATCGATAGTATCGATAGTTTTATTTTAAGTAGACTTTACATTACATATATAAATGTGAAAACAAATTAATTAGTTTTGATTTGTTTCAACATATGATGCCAGTTTTTATCTACTAGATGCAAATTGCATAAAAATACAATTATTATGTACCAACAGCTTTGATACTTGAAGAAACTTAACGGCGGCTAAATTTGACGACTACTGGACTGTCTACGCTCTTTACTTTTAAATAAAAGGTGACGCTAAATAGTTTGCTTCTCCTTCTTTTAAATGAATACTTTTTAGCTAACTGCAATAGTTTAAGTAATAATGAAAGATTTTTTTATTTTATTCCTTTTTAATTTATTTTTTATTGATCCATCTATCTGTTTGCTTTTTCGTTTATTTTTTTTTATAGAACTGTGTATATATGTTTGTTGAATATGTGTATTGAAAACATTGGAACTAAAAGTTTTAAAAAAATCAACTTTCTTTTTAATTTATGGAATGATTAAAAAATTAAAGATTTTATATTAGAATAACAAAAATTAAAAATTTTAAAAACCCCCGACTTTTCTTAGAAAAGATGTTATATCTTCTAAACGGCTGGACCGATTTTCTTCAAACATAGGTATCAAGTCATCTGAATCAACTCATCTTTCAAACAGAAAAAAACTAAATGAAAATCGGTCCAGCCGTTTGGCCTGTACGTGGACACGGACAGACACACAGACACACACTACAAACTTATAATGCCCCTTTTTTAGTCGGGGGTTAAAAATACACACTTGATAAGTTTTAGCCCTTATAGACACGGAAACTTTACTTTGCAAAGCCTTAATTCAGCAGGAAGAAAGACAGAAAGAGATAGTATTTATCACTCTGTCTTTCACACAGCTGAATTAAGACTGCAAAGTAAACTTTCCGTGTGTAAAAGGGGTGTTTCTAAGAATCAAAAACTATCGATAGTATCGATGGCATCAAAAAATACTATCGAAACTATCGAATGGAGCCCCTATCGATAGTTTTGCAGCTCTATGGGATACCCCTTAGCCTAAAAACGTTTCATAGAGAAAATCTTATTGATTCTATGAGGCAGTTTTTTCTCTGTGTATTTAACATCTTAAATCGTTTCGTGTTTTTTTTGGTCACTTTTGCTCAACACGAATCGAAACGAACACGTACGATATCAGATTTATTGCCACAAAAACTTCGTGTTGAATCGTGCGTGTTCGTGTCACGAAAAAAAACACGACACGTGCCCATCTCTAAATCCGATACAAGTCTGAATAAGTTCAAATGAAGAAATAATTTTTGTTGTTGCCTAAGCAGCACCTAAGCAAGGCTTGACTACAAACACAAATGACTATACAATTTATATTAACTGAAAAGCAAAATACAGGTTTTATAAAAAAAAATAAAGATTAAAAATTAAAATTTTACTGTTTTATTTTGATTTAATTAAAAAAAAATTATTGATCATATTTTTTTCAAGGGGTGTTCTATTTTCTTCTGACATCAGCTGTTTTTATTAAGAAAAAAAATTCGTCAGAAATCTATGTTGTGAGGAAAAAAGCAGCGGCGGTCCACTACTGACGGAAGCATTAGCCGGTTAAAGTTGATGTATAACAACATCGATATAAGTGTTTATTTTTTAAACTATTTTTTCAAGTATCTAACAAAAAACGATCAGTTGTTTCTGTAGTGGACAAAAACGTTCGGTTAATTCTGCCTTATATTTGTTAGATCGCAATTTGACAACGAATGTTGTCGAGATTATAAGAAAACCAAAGGCCAAATTAAGGCATTCGATATGATTCGAAATTGAAAAAATATTTCCCTATAAACTCTATTCAAATATTTTGTAATTTCGTTCCATATCAAGTGTCGTAATTTGCCCCCAGATTCTTATTGTTAATTTCGATACAGTAATTATTTTAACAAAAGTCGTTCTTATTTGGATTTTGTATTTTCGTGGTTATTTAACAACAACAGGTCGTCGCCTCAGAATTGGTTTGATCGACCATTATTTTTAAATGAGTTAGGTATGTAGTATATCTATTTTGAATATCCTCTTTCTGAATCGAAAACGCCTTTCACGAAATTTATTATAATTTCTGAGACATTAAGCATTCATTTTGCTCCACATTAACTAGTTTAAGGTTTAATCAGTATTGCTTTGCTGTACACGCCACTTTTTGGTGAGCTAGTCAAATGTCTCAAACAAAAGCGTACAAACTAAATTTAACTTTTGTCTTGCTTCATTTCTATAACAAATTAATAATAAAAAAGGAAGCTAAGGTAAGAAAAATTCAATGGCGACGGTTAAGCAAAATATTATACAGATGCTACCGCCTTTTACATGTTTCAATATAAACTTATTAAACACTAAATTATGCATGTTTGAGTATAACAGAAATCATTTAATTTTATTTATTTAATCAATCACTTGTTTTTCTTGTGTAAGCAGACCGATAGTTAAAAAGATTACGGAGTCGGCTTCTTCGTCGGCGTTAAACGATCGATTTGCGAGTATTTCCCTGGAAAGCAAGAAAAATAAATTTTAAGCATTATATATCGTCTTAACAACAAATTTCTTTTGCTATTTTTAAAAATACATTAAAAAAAGTCGTGATGCGCCACAAAAAAATAAAATATAAAAAAATAAATTTTTAACTTCATTCATAGAAGTTAACAAAAATTTTGATTTTTCTGCAGAACATCGTGCCGTAACCGCAAAAAAAGCTTAAGCGACATAATTTTCGAACTTCAGTTTTTGACCAAATCTATTTTTAACCGACTTCAAAAAAAAAGGAGGAGGTTAACACTTCTTCTCTACTTTTTTTTAGATGTGTATCTTCATAACTCAGTACATTATGGGCCGTATGTAAAATTTTTTTATTGTAAAAAAAGCGGCCGGGACACGACCACAATTTTTTTTAAATAATTATATGATATCCTACTTATTTGATTGCTGCAAAACCTATGAAACATCTTTTGTTTTTTTAATTACGCAATTCGAAAGTTGAAAAAATGGGCGGGGTTACGACCATTAAAATTTATTATAATATTTTACGCGGTTCTACTTAACCGATTGTTACGAAACTTACCACACACCTTGAGCTCTAAAATAGACACACTCCTCGTTTTAAAAAAATGGGCGAAGTCACGCCCATTAAAATTTAATATTTTATTTTGAGTGGTTCTATTTTACCGATTTTTACAAGACTTAACATGCACCCTGAGCTCTCGAAAACACACGTTCTGGCATTTAAAAAATGGGCTGCACGCCCATTAAAATTTAATTTGATATTTCACGTACATTGATGACGGTTTTTTTTTGGCAGAAAGAACTATTATAAAAACACCTAATCCAAAAATGTGTCGCTTAAGCTTTTTTTGCGGTTATGGCTCGATATGTCGTAAGCAGTGTTGAGAAAACTGAGAAAAATTCGATTAAATTTTCTTTGTCGTTTTTCTTCACTCCGACTTTTTGGCATATGCGCTAAACCAATTTGAGGTTTGTTTTGAGAACAGTCCCTTCTTGATTTGAGAAATTTCTTTCTCGATTTGACAACGCCTGATAATTTGTATCTTTTCATTCTCAAACTAACAATATTTTGTTCTAGATTTCGCAATAAAAGTTATCGAAAAATAAAGAAAACTGTATTTCCTGTCAAATTGACACCAACCTTTTTCCCTCCGTATAGTTTAACATTAACCAAAAAACAAACTTCAGAAAGTTTTTTTGAGCTTCGATCTCATTTGTGAAGAACTAATTTTTTATTGTTATGTTTTTAATAAATATTACATATAGTGATCCAAGTAATCTAAGTAAAATCGCGCTATAGAAAAACTAATTGTGTATTCTTAAGGACAACGCATTCCATCTAGTGTCACTGAATACATAATAAATATAAAGTTTCATTAACAAACCACAATGAGTCTTTTCTTTATAAAGGGTGTCCCAACAAGAACGCAAGATTTAAATTTTAAATAAACCACATATTTAAAAAAAAAAATCGTGAAACTTTATTATATCGTAAAGTAGACAAAATGAGGTTATGTGTGGAATAACAAATCGGGCAGATGGCCGCCGCGGCTTTGTTGGCACACACGCGATCTTTTAATGAAATTTTCAATGGCCGTTTTGCATAAATGCTGCGGTATTTCATTAATGCAGCGTCCAATTTCCTCTTTTAAGGCTTGAGTCGTCGTCGGCTTATTCGCTAAACCATCGACTTCAAAAAATCCCAAAGAAAAAAGTCTAATGGTGTTAAATCGCACGATCTAGGCGGCCAATTCTGGTCTCCAAAACGCGAAATAACACGACCGGGAAATGACTGATGTAGCAATTGAATTGTTTCTCTGGCTGTATGACATGTGTCGCCGTCTTGTTGAAACCACATGCCCTCCACATTCATTTCTTCAATTCTAGGTACGAAAAAACTGGTTATCATTTCACTATACCGAACACCATTGACTGTTTGCGCTTGACCTGCGTTTGAGCGACATCATCACGTACAGGTGCGACATTTTCGATCGATCGACCTGGTCGAAGGCGCGTTGTTGTCTTTACATCACTAACAGACCCAGTTTAGGCAAATTTATCTATTAATGTCTTTACAGTTGACTCTTTTGGAGCATTATTGTGACCCCAAATTGATCGCAAATTTGTGAACTGTAGCCACAAAACTTTCACCATTTTGGTAAAACAATTTCACAATGAGAATGCGTTGTTCATTCGTGTAGCGCTCCATTTTTACTAACCTCGTACCTTCTACTAGCAATCAATAACTATTGTTCAAATGTCAAACAATGACACTTCGAATGGCGCCAAATTTAAATCTTGCGTTCTTGTTGGGACACCCTTTACATGAATAAAAAAAATTTGTGCTTCTGAAATTTCTATTATATATTACAATTTTCTAAATAGATGCATGCATACCTACATGCATATTCCTAGACTTCTTTTGCGTCTGTATTCTTTCTAATACATATAAAGTTTTTTAGATCCTTTTTTCAACCATTCTATTTTACTTTCCCCCATTTTATTTGATTATTTTTTCATTACATACAATTTTATTCTATTCTCTAAAACTCGTTCGTTTCTATTTTATTTTTTAATTAAAGACATTCCGTGAATTGCTTCATAGTCTGTTGGCATTACAAAAACTTCAAGATGACAATGCTCGAGCACTATTCGATATGTTATTGAACAATGTCTGTTATGTCCTGGAATATCGAGAGACAATATTGCATCTGTTAATGAACTACAATGAGGCGCACAGCACAAAGTAAGTATTTCTATGTTTGCATGCATGTGTGTATATATGTAAATATATTTCTGGGAAGTGAAAGAACTGTGGGGAGTATGTATGTGAAAAAAAAACAACTATTCCATACTCCAATTGTAGCAGTGAAATTTATAAGAATACCATCACATACTTGTCATCAAGTCTCTGCATGTGGAAAGAAAGCAAACTGGAAAATTTAGAATATTCTTTATGGTTTTTTTTTAATTTTTTTTTTATTTTTTTTTTGGTTTTTTTAATGAACATATTGTTTCCCCATTAGGGTTTGAGGTATTACGTGCTGTATGAGGAGGATGACATTGCTATATTAACTACTCGTACATGATGTACTCGTATACTGTATTTATTTTTTATGTTATTCTTCTGGTACGAGTACTACTGTTTCTTAGAGTACGAGTGCTCCCAACTAATGTCTACCGAGTGCATGAGGTGGCGCTATAAATGAATGAAGGGATAAATGAATGTTGTATATGTTGTTTTCCTAGCAGTGTATTTGACTTTTAGTGTCCACTTGTTTTGCTAATAGGATTATATCCTTCTTGAAGGAGGGAGGGTGTTGAGTGATGTAGGTGGTAAATTGAAAGAATATTTGATATACGTGCTTGATTGTTAAAATCTAGTTCCTGCTGTTATAGTTGATTTTACTGTGCTATATTTACTTAAGATTTTGGTCTATATAATGATATTAGGGTGGTGCATTTTAAGGCAAGATATTTTTAAATTTTTTTAAATTTATATTTCTTTCTGTTTGGGCCTAGAAGTGAACATTTTTTATTTGTAACTTCGATTAGAACAGTTGTAATTTGTTTTATTGATGTGTTAACATCTATACGCGCGCCTCTAGGGCAGTAAACTATCAGTTTCAATGCATACGCAAGTGTTAGGTATGTAAGAGTAAATCATCGTTTGTTTGTTCGTTGCTTGGCAGTCGGTATTGAAAGTGATTATTGGGCGATTTTCATATAATTTTCCCAAGCGATTTTCTCCGGAAATTCATTGCCGATTTTATTAGTTTTTGGATTAAAAAGCTAGTGCGAGTTTCGACGAAGAGTTTAGGCCAAAAATTAAGGCGATCCGATATCGGCGAGCCGAGATTTAAGTGTTTTAATTTGGAGTATTAATTTGGAGTAATATTAAAAAAGTGTTTTATGTTGATCTTCGGTTTTGTCTTATGCATAGCAAAGAGAATAGTGACGTGGTTATACGTACATATATAAAAATGAGATAGCAAGACAGCAACGTATGTAGCTTATGTACAAACATAACAATGTATGTATGTACATTTGTCTGTTGCTTTGCATTCTCTTTGTTTTTTGTGGGTTTAATATAAAATAAATAAAAAGTATTAAGCAAGAAAATAATGAAATCATTAGCACTTCTGTTTAATTTTTTTCATTTTGAGTGCATCTACTAAATTTATATACATATATATATATATATTATATATATATTATATATATATTCATTATATATTAACTGTGCTGAAAACATAACATTAATAAATTATACAAAGTAAAATTAAATTCAATAAACTATTATTTTTCATTAAATACTTTATATTAACTCAACCTCCGGGTTTGTGGGTCTGTGTTCATAGAAATCGAACAGGTACCGTGTAACAAAAAGGTGTTAACACATCGCCCGTGAGTTCGAACAGTCATTGTTTTTTTATATTTAAAATTGGTGGGAATATGCATGTCTTGAATAGTATTTCCTTTTACATTGGGTATGGTTAGATTAAGTTAACAGGTTGCTGGTTGCTGGAGGATAAATAGAATCCAGCCCACTTGGGTTCAATGTAATGATCCCTTTGTGCTACATGTGAGAAGAAAAAAAGAAAGAATAGTGAGAAGGCGTAAAGGGAGGAAGAGGTTTAAAAAAGTTAGATTTGAAGTGGAATATATAGTCAAAGATAATAAATGTTAGAGAAGAGAATGGGCCATGTGTGAGCACACTAGAGGGCTGCGTAAAAAGTCTTGAAATTTAAATAAGTGTTGTTTTTTACATGTATTGTCGTAACATGTATTATACTAAACCAATAATAAATAATGTAGTTTAATAAGCGAAGCACGATGGATGTATTAATGTACGTGTATATGAGTGTTAACAAGCGATATCGCGAAGACTTCTTGTTGATAACAAACACTCAAAAGAAGTAGTGTTGATGCGTGTATGCTTGTTATTTTGCATATTGTAGTTTTGTGTGTGTGTGTGTAAGATGAAGCGCACACAACTAATGTCAATGCATGTGTGCGTTTGTGTGTGCGCAGAAAAATAAAAGATCATACACATAACGTGTGTGCATGACATTTGTAAACGCATGACATGAATGACGTTTGTATACGCGCCCATGCGTATCAAGAAGCAAGCAACACAAATTTTTTAGCCACGAAGTATTTGCTTCTGTACTCCCATACCTACAATAATTGAAACAAATGGCTTGTCAGTAGTGTTGTTCAGCGTTTGTTTTAGAAGATTTCGCTGTGTAAAATCCCTCATGTCTTAAAAGTTCTCGTACGTGGTCTTGTGCAGGACTTTAGTATTAATAGCATTTTCAGCCGAAAATATTGATAAAATGGATCACAAACTGTACGATAATTTTCAAATATATAACAAAGCTTATACTAAGCTGGTATGTTATGTAATGATTAGAGATGCTCAACGGGAAATCCCGGGATTTTCGGAATTATGCAAATCCCGGAGCCCTGAATTTTTTAATGTTAGAGCTTGAAATTTTCGGGAATCTCGGAATACCGTTTTTACATCTTCAACATCTATTAAAAATTATTATTATATTTAGTATGATAAAACACGAAATAAAACTTTTGATATCACGCTTAGCAGATAATAAGCTGTCTTATTGGAACAGCTTGCTTTAGAAAACAAATCTCGCTTCGAGTACCTCCCTACTGAGCACTAATTGTCTCTTGAAGCTTAACGTACTTCAAATAAATAGTTTAGTGTCCTACACGAAGGTGTAGTAGAGCTGACTGCTATGCACATATATATTTCTTCTTTCGCCACCCACCAGCAGTCAGTCGGTGTGTCTTGACTTCTAATGTTCACTTAAAATGTTACATGAGTGTTTTTCATAAAATTCTAGTTTCCTTTCATGGCTCATTCCTGACATATTTTGCCATCTTTTCTCAATTTATCATTTTTGTAATGAAAAGGGATCAATTGAATTTTCTTTTAGTCGTATTTTTTTTTTTTTTTGTTTAATATTTTTATCATATTAAAATATAACAACGTGCCTTGGCATAAAATTACTTTATTCAACTTCATCATCTTGTTGTCATTCATTATATTTTATTTTCCTCATATATAATAATATTTTCGATGTCATTTTACCTTTTTTTTTTTGTTTTGTTTGTTGTGTTCCGTCGGATTCATCATCATGGTGTTGCTCAAAATGTCAGTCTGTAAAGTTTTTCTTGTTGTTTTCATACTTTAAATTTGCCTTAAATATTTCACAAGTCATGTCATACTTTTTTTTTCATTTTATATAAATAACGATTTTATTTGTTTCAACACTATGAATAATAAAAACATAAATTATCGCTGTGATTTTTTGATTGACATAAATTTGCCTAAATCAATTAAGTTTTCCACTGCTAATCACTTTGTTAGTGAACTTTTTAAAAGGCTATTTAAAATGATAACACGCCGAAGGAGTGCAGAGGCAAACTTTTGTTATCACATCGTTAATGTGACACAAAAGCTCACTCACTAGCCGCTAAATTGAACAAGAATGTTAAAAATTTATTTCATGTGTATTTGAATTTTGATGATGATGAAAATATTTTCTTTAGAAGGTCACTTGTTGTAAATAAAATAGCGTGACTTCTGTGCTATGTAGTGTATGTGTCGGACTTTAGACATGCTTATCACTTGAAATCAAATTGGATCGCTGTACTTAAGCGGCCCACACATTTGCAATATAATTGTGCAATTTTTTGTATTGTGCAATAATATCGCTAATGTGTGTGTCATATTTGCAGGTGGCACAATATCTTGGCAAAAATCAAAATACTTTCGATTTTTATTGTAACGGCTGATTTTTTAAGAGCTTTCTGATTTGATTAAATAAAAGCTATGCTACTTGGGCTATATAAAACAAATTTAATGTATGAAGTAACAATGCAATAAAATTATACTATCTTATGATGTCAAATTCGCCGCAAATATTTCAAAACGTTTCAATTTATTTCTCAATATTTTGTTTTCTAAATGCGTACGATTAAAGGGGCCCATAGACACATACTGCTTACAGCTACTGCCGATGAACCCTTGGCTATGCTTGTGTGATCGATATTTTACCACAAACTTATCAATCATCATTTAAAATAAAAATTTATAAAATAAACATGCGTTGGAGAAGAAAAAAAAATTATTGGTAGAATTCAAGAAATTAAGAAAAAACCTATTTTCTTTACAAATTTTTTTCAAAACTTATTTTTTCTTTGTTTTACTTTCTTTTTTCAGTAAAGCGTCAAATTAAAAAAAAAAATACATATCAGAAAAATGAATAAATTAATTTTTAGTTCATTTGAAAATCTGTGAGCAGTATGAGTTTAATTCAAAATCAAAACTATTTTGATTTTTCATACTGCATTGTCTGGGTGACGAATACATTAACAAAAATTGAAAATTTGCCAATATATATATGCCCCTTAATGTATTGTTTGTGGTCGGCGGCGACTGTTAGCCGGCTCCGTTTTCTGGTTTGTGCTCGTGTGCAAAAACAATACAAAAACAAACTGAGCAATCGATTTTGGTTTATTATTGTTTCACTCACTTCAAAGAACGAAATAAAACAAAGTCAAACATTTTGTTTCGTTTATTTTCGTAGTCTGCTTTTAAGTACAAAGAAATCAAAACAAAAATAAATTTATGACTGTAATAGTGTCTATTTTTTACGAAAACCACATCCTAACTACTGTACCGCGCAATAAATAGCATAGCTTTAAAAATACAAGCAATTTAAATAAATGTATGAAATCGCTATTTATGTATGTCCGTACAACGATATATATAATTCAATGTTTAAAGATATTACATGTGAATGTTGACCGCGGCTACGCCTCATACGCTGGGTCCGATTTTGGCATACTCTCTTCAACATATCGACCGGTAGCTGACGAATAAATTCTTCAATACCATCTTCCAGTGTGTCAACCGTTGAGGGCTTGTCGCTATAGACATGAATCTTAACATAGCCCCTGAAAAATGGTATTACAAACGTTAAATTGCACGATCTCTAGGCGGCCAATTAACCGGCCCCAAACTTGAAATAAACTTCACGGAAATCGCCTCTCAATCGGGCCATTGTTTCTTGTGATGTGTGGCTGTGGCACTGTCTTGCTGAAACTACATGTCAGTCAAGTCCAGCTCCTCCATTTTGGGCAAAAAAGTAACAGAGGCCCAATTGCTGCGAATGGCTGCGACATTTTCCTCTGTCCGCACTTTACGTATGCGTGTTAGTGGTTTAATAATCAATAATATAATATTGGTGCGAAATTAAGTCACAAGTAGTCCGAATAGCCGCCTCAGAAGGTCGCCCAAACTGACCATAAAATGGAATCCTACCCCTATTTTAGCCGGCGCTAACAAACGCCGCTGGCTGAATTTCTGATGAAAGCAAATGTATGCCTGTAAAAGATTTTTTCCTTTTTGGAGCTGGTGTAAGCTCCTTTCAAGGCACATTCACCAGGTAGTAGCGGAAACGCAGCTGAGCTATTTTTTTTCTTTAAATTATAGTTCATTCGAAGCTTCAAAAATTTTTTACGAAAGAGAAATTAAAAAAAAAATGTAAAAAAATTTTCAATGTGAAAAATATTTTATTAAAAAAATTCTTTTGAAACAAATTTAAAAATATGAAAAAACTATTAAAAAATTGTGAAAAGTGCCTAAACGTTGCAAATTTTGTTAGTGGAGAAATTTTTTCAAATTTATGTGAATAATTTTAATTATTATTATTTTACAACAAATTCTATTTTTGATATTTTGGATCAACTAAAAGCCATGTTGTTTTTTTCATTGTTGTATTTTTTCATTGTTCTTGTAATCCTGATATTACCTGGAAATAAATGTGCCTTGGCTCCTTTTTAGTAAATAAAAATTGGCGGTGTTTAGGGCAGGATAAGTAATGTTGCTTTATTTAAAAATTTTATCTCCTTTTATATCAATTAGACAATTTGTTGTCAAAAAGAAACTTGCTAAAAAATCATCCTTTATTATACCAGTACATACATATAAATAAAATGATTTGGCAGCTCAGTTCAACTTTGGTTGACAAATTTAAATAGCTGGCACAGTTCAATTTTGTCCGAACAAAGAATAAAGTTAAATCAATTCAAGCTTTAAATCATAGCTGGCCAAAGTGGCACTAGAGTGCTTAGCTTCAATCGGCTTCTTAAGCCGTGTCCACTAACAAATTTTCTTGCGGAAGTTGCTTCCAGAAGTGACTTCCAGAAGTTTTTGTCGTGTAAACACGTATTAGAAGTCGACTTCCAGAAGTCACGGCTTGCAGAAGTTACTTGCAGCAATTATGTGGAAACACGTGTTTGTTGCTTGCTGGAAGTAACTTGAACGACTTGCTGTAAACTACAAGTGTTTTGAAGACTTGCAGAAGAAGTCGGCTATACGTGAGTAAATGGTTTGTGGTATCTCTTCTGTTTTCAGTTTTGTTTTGTGTTTTTTTTTTTGGGTTATTTTCAAAATTTATAAAAATGGACTAAAATAAATTCGTTTGGAGTAGTGAAAAAACACATTTGGTAATTGAAAAACAAGAAAGTTATTATAAATTATGGGACACGTCCGCAAAAGACTATAAGAATAAAATTAAAAAACAAAATGCTTTAAAGGCAATGGCCAATGAATTAGACGCACCCGAAGAAGAGGTCATTTGTAAAAAAAAAAGCAAACTAATGCAAGCTGTACTCACATTGTGTGGAAATACGTCTGCAATTTCTTGCAGCAAGTTCGTCGTGATAACTTCTACAAACTACTTCTGGAAGCAGACTTTCGCAAGTTTAGGTTTGAGTGGAAACACTTCAGCAAATATTTGCAGAAGTTCTTCCGCAAGTGACTTGCTAGTGGACACACGGCTTTATACAAATGAGTACACATACGTGAATACATTTCTCTCGCTGGCCAGCACTGCTGCAAATGTTCCCAACATTATTTGATTGTACTGAAAATACGCTGCTAACGCAAGGCTTGCCGCTCTTATTGAGATATTAGGGAAATTAGTTCTCTTCTTCTTCTTCTCTCTCTCTGTCTGCCTGGTAAAAAGAGAAACGTCAAATTACATATAAAACATTTCCGGTCAAAAATTTTGTTCCGAAACAATGGGTGAATTTAGCTCGATAGTTAAAAAAAGATGAAAAAATTGTTAAAGCACTTTTGCTTAAAAAACTTTTTAGCATTTCTTCTTCTAATATTTTGAGGCTTTGCTGGCATTATTTTCAGTTGTCAATCGGTGGTAATTGTATTTTCGCAAGGTGTATCTAACTAGGTGGCAGCGCTACTTCAGCTGATAATTTTTTGCTCTGTGTGCTTTATAGCTGTAGAATGTCAAAAACTTCGTTTTGTTTTGGTTTTAGTACAATTATTTTTGTGCTTTTGACATTCTTCGGTTCTTTACACAGCTATGGTTGCCGCATTATTGTATAACAAATCCTTACGCAGTCACCTGTATAATTACACCATGTATTTTCGATAACTTTTAGGCAACTGCAGGAAGTTGCCATATACATATAATAATTAATTTTAATTCTGGCTGCGTTGCCATCCATAAAATATTTTTTTTTTTGCTAATTATAAACTATCAATTAATTAAATTGTATGAGGTGTTTTCAAAACAAAACCAAAAAACATGTTTGCTTTGTACATATTTGCCATGACAAAAAATTAAAATTATTAAATTTAGGTATTTCTCTTTATCGTTATACAAATATTATTTTCATCATCATACAAATATTATTTATTTTGAATTGCGACTAATTTGTTGCTGTTCATAAAATTTATTTAGAATTGAATATTAAATTTAATACCGTGGAAAATATTTTTATTACACTCTCACATACAATATTATTCCAATATGATATTCGAATATTTTCTCATAATTATTGGTTGCTTATTTGCTGTTGTTAAACACACATAAATATGATGAACAAAATATTTAGCAAATACAAGATACTAACATACAATTTATTTAGATATAAGAGAATACATATTTGTATCTAATAACTGAATTGAACGAATTGTGGGGCACCTTATATTACCCGTCTAACTTAAATTCGAATATTCTAATAAATAATAAAATTTGGCAGTGGCTGGAAAAAGAAAATAAGGAAACGGTTGACTAGTTAATAAATTTGTCACTGGAGCTAGAAAACGATAGAAAACTTTTAAATTCTCAAATAATTCAGATTTTTGGGAAGCAGTTTTTCAAGCCGAAAGAAAATAAATGAATGGAAAAACCCGAGTTTTTAAGGACTTTTGAAGTTATTAAAAAACAAAATACTATTTTCGATATTTTCAAGACAAAGATATCTCTCGAACGTATTATTATAATTTAATGAAATTAGCGTTCAGCTTAAGAGGTAGATCAGTAGTTTAAAATTGAAAAAAAATATATAAACAAAATTCATTTGTTACAGGGGAAAGTTAAAAGGGTCCAAAAACAAAATCGATTTTTACTTTTTTGGTAAACAATACCCTCTATCTAATGCAGCAAATCACAGATTTCTAACTGCATTAGTTTTGTCATAAACTATTTTCAAAATACAATTTTGATTAAAAAAAAAAGTAAAAAAAGTGACAAACTTTTCTGCAATTGATATTGGATCCGCCATTTTGGATATTTATAATCTAATATCAGAATCGTTCATAATCAGCAACCCCGAAAACGTCAGATAACGAGTTCCAAGGAATAAAAGCGTTCAGGCGCATCAAAATCAACTTGTTAACTTCAGAGTCCTTCTCCAAAACTTATTTTCTGAGCATAGATCCCTTTTTGGATAGACTCGCGCAGTACTCAAATATCTTATTAGACTGGGTGCATGGACATGGGAGTATTTGAGGAAACATAGTTGTGGATGACCTGGCGAGGAAGGGATCCTACTAAGAGAAGCCGGGGCCTCCCCCTCTCATCCTGCTGAAGACGTTTCGTTGTTACCTTTCTTGAATTAGCTAAAAACAGATCGCGCAATGAGCCCACCTGTGCAATAGCGAGAACGAAAAATCTTATGAACTTGAATAGGAACCACTTGAGAAACCTCGTGGCCACGTTGACCGGTCACTGAAGCCCGTGGCCACAACTGGGGTGATGTAGCTTTTTTCGTTGACGTACCTTTGCTGCATTACCCATAGAACTTAAGTGTTACTACCCAATCTCTGGCAACAGAGCAACGGCTGTGCACATATTTATAAAAGGAAACAGTTCTGTTATATCAACCAGGTGCAGCGTCACCTTCCCTGAGTTCAAAAGACAATAGAGGTGCAGATGCTTGCCTCTGGTATCATGGGTGCCGGTTGCCCGACAGTAAGGCTGCTATAGGAGTTTGGGTATATGTAGCGGTTGTCAGGATCCTTTGCTAAAAGGTCGATTTCGTCCTACCCCTAGGCGTGAAAACTTGAAGAATCGTATGTGGTGGCTATTGGTTGGTACCAAAATAGCTGGGAGAATAGTATTTGCCTTCTATTGTTAGACCAATACTAGTGGTTGGTGTGACGCGGTCAGCCAGACATCTAGGTGATGTTGCCGTACAACAGATAGTACTTTTTTGACAAAGTCATTACGGCAAAGAATTTAGATAGCTCTGAGTACCCCAGCAAGGTAATTGACGTAATACAGGGATAACTACTATGATCGAAGAATGTAACCTATGTGCCTAGGGTTCATGGGGGCGATGGTATGGCGTCTTACCTACAACCGGTGTTTAGACCACCCGTAAGATTAGGCTGTAATTGCAGGTACTCACGACAATCTAAAACACATCTGACCGGTCTTCGGAACCCATGCTAAACATATGGGTCTGCCGTATAATGACTAGCGATACAGTTGCGATGACGAGGAAGAGGCGGAAAGTATCCTGCATATCCTCTGTTTTTGCCCCGCTCTGGAGGATCTCCTTCTGCACCTCCTTAGCAAAATATCATTCGGCAGACTATTCGAGTTATCGCAAATCGAACTTAAAACTTGAGCCGTTATATTAGGAACAGCCGCTGACTCTTCCCTGGCCAATTTTTGACCCACTCTCACCTCCTCTATAATAACTACTATTATCTTCTTCTTCTCTTCTATCCTCCCTCTCGCTCTCTCTCTCGCTCTCTCTCGCTCTCCTCCCTCTCAATCTCTCTCTCTATCTTATTTTCAACTTACAGGTAGCACAAAGGGATCATGTAATGGACCCAAGTGAGCTGGATTCTAATTTTCCACTTTTCCTAGCCTGCAGCTTGCTAGCCTAACCTAATCTAGGTCCCTTTGAACTTTCCGTTTCACATATTGGAAAATTCGGGAAATCCACCAGCCGAATCGGCTATATAATTCACTGTTCATTATAAACCGGCATTTGGTTGCGTTCAGTTAAGCCATTAAGCAAGCGTACCACCCACCGCCTAAATTTTTAACAATATTGTGCTCTCAGACCAAAAAGAAAAACAATTTTTTTTTAAATTGATTAACAAATGACGGAAGTAGTTCTGAGTTAAAAAGCACAAAAAATTCAATCCAATCGATAACCTCCTATTCCTTTGAAGTCAAATAAAAATATTTTAACCTGTACCTAAATGCAATAACTTTTTGCTAACCTAAATAGAAAAATGAAAAATGGAAAAAAACATAAAATGGTAAATCAATAATTGTACACAACAATCATTTCTCATATTCCGTTTCATTAGAATTTACGTTAGCTGATGTTAATAACAATCTCTAGCCAAGTAGATAGACTAGGGTGCTGATGAAGTGCGTAGCTGCACAGAAAAATATCGGTATTTCCCTCCAACTAAAAAGTCTAGTTTAATTTTTCTTCTCTTCTTTAGAAACTCACCTTAATAAAAATATTTCATTCAATAAGAATTGAAATTAGTGAACTTGAGCCCGAATAAGAAATTATTTCTGACGAAAATCTTTATATTTATCCATATATTTATTTTATATTGTTTGCACTAACGGTAGTGTGTTTGTGCAAATACTTTTGTACGATAGTGTACCCACCATTTAATTTTATATCATGTGGCATCTCTGCATACAGAATGTCAAAATAAGCGAAAAGCACCAAGAATAATTAAAAGAAAACTAAATGATTTTGAGCTTGCGATTTTACCGACAGCGAATATCGTTAAAATATGTTACTGAATAGTAAAAGTCGATAATATGTCGTTATATCTATTAAAGCGATACGATTATCATTATAATCCAGAATCCAGATACTAAAGGAAAACATGACGAACTAAAATAAAATTAAGTTATCTAACAAGACAAGGCGGTCGAAATAGCATGTTTTCAAGATGGATCTTCAACAAAATAAACAAACTGTTTTTCTATGCTTTAAAGTGTGTGTAACAAATGTTTTCCAACATTTATATTACCTACGCCTAATGTAGAGTCTCAGGCGCTCTACTCAATTTCCATAGATATCTATAGAAATTTTCAACTGAAAAATTATTATAAATCATAACTATAATTGTATTGAATTTGTTTTTCGAATGCCTGTTTTCTTTAATGCGTGTGTTTGTATATTATGGTGCATATCTGTTATGATTTGACTGCATTTCGATTTCTCTTCATTAATTTTATGATTGTACAGAATTTTAGTCGCTCGTTTGTACCAGTTCAGTTTTATCATTGAATATGCACAAGCTCATTAACACGACTTGTAATGTTATTATGCGCCATTTGAATGCATATGTAGAAATGTACATGTGTTTAAAATATTTGTAGTCTACTGTATGTATTGTGGTGGTGTTTAGATCTACAAGTCAAACATTTGCATATTGAAAAGTTCGATAGGAAATGGATAAAAAGAGAATTTAGTATTAAAGTTGATTCAACATGATTCTTCATTTTGATTTAACTGTACGGAAATGTTAAATCAATATGAAATAAAGTTATTTCAAAATGAAAAATTTTTTTGAGGACTACTCTAAATCATGTTACACATATGAATCCGCAACTTACTTGCGTAAGATTTAAATTTTCTGTTTGCAAATGCTGCAAAAGTTCTGTGGGTTTTTAGAAACTTAAAGCTTTATTTATAAAAATTATTAAGGTTTTTTAAGGAAAATTTTTTATGAAAATTTTTGTAAAATCCCTTTATAAAGCCGTAATAAGTTTTTTTAAATAAGCCTGTTAAAATTTAATTGATTGTTTGTTTAATTTTTGTTCTATTTATTTTAATAAAAGTAAACATATCATGGCCTGATAAAACATAATTTAGTAGAATAACTACGAAAAAAAAGATCAGTAGTGCAATTCATTAACTTTCAACGATCCGATAATCGCAATTTTTTTCTATACATTTTGTCGCTTGCAATAACGATTGTGTGATTCTGTAATTTCTTTTTAACGATAGTACGCAGCTGATATTTTCTCTTGATTTCTGTCGATAAAATTAACAGCAGCTAAACGACACAGCTGACATTAACCTACAGCGAATATCGTTAAAAATGTTACTGAATAGCAAATTCGATATATTTTCGTTATAATTATTTTAACGATGCGATTATCGTTAAAAAAAAGTTAGTGAATCGCACTACAAAACAATTCGTTTATATTTTTTTTTTTGCAATTTAATACTATTCATTCATTATTTTTCCCTGTTTTTTCTATTTGTATTTGTATTTTTTTTCTGTTTTGAGGTTTAAAAAAAATGAGCTCAGTGATGTACAAATTGCCTTTTTTGTCCGTTTAATATGCGTCTTCCTATTGGCATCTATTCAATCAGTGTAGAAGTATTCCAATTTAGTTTTATTTAATAAAATACTTTTTTTTTTGCTTCTCAATAACAACTTGTGTGTTCAAATGAAATTTACTATACATTTAGTTTATTATGGTATAATAAATTTAAAATTAAATTTTAGTATAAAAAAAATATAAAATGTGCAAAATGATGTTTGTATGATAAAATTTATATTAGTTTATTTTTTATGCGTGAATCTAAGGGGTGCACAGTGGGATGTGCAAAAAGTATAAGTAGTTGCCCTAGATGGTAGAAAGTTGCTACAGACTAAATAAAATAATAAATTTATTTGAAATCGGCTGCGCCCTCCGCCCATACATTTTTGTATTAAAAATGTAAGATAGATCACTGAAAGCTGGAGCCGAATATTATATTGACTAAATTAAGAGGAAAATTGAATTTCATCGAAATCGGTCACGCGCCCTCCGCCTAGAACTTTTCAAACTTAACACATACACTTTATAGAAAAAAAAGTCTCATATCGAGTCTTATCAAAATCTTATACAAAATTTAGATAGAATTTTTTATATATTTGTGATTTGAACGGGCTAAGGTTCGTATTGCTTTTTAAGCCAAATTACATGTGATAATTATTAATGAACAAATAACACCAAAGTCTGTTGTAAATATTCTGATTAACAACACATAGTTGAACGGAACAGCCAGCCGTTTTCGAAGGCCACTAAACCTTCATCATCAGCGTTCTTTTGTGTTTGGTCCACTGTGTGTGGTGTCAGTAGATGTAGATTTCTGCTTTATATACTTAGCATTATTGCAAATGGAATGTGTGAATTGTTTTGATTCATCTTATTTCAATTTGCTGAAAGCTTTTTTGTAATGAAAGCTCAATTTTACCATCTCTATATTTTATATAGTTTGCTTATAATTCGACAACAAATCAAAGACCAAAACAAGAGACCCGTGTCTTCCAGTTTTGCCCCAAGTCATGCATTTTTTTATGGGCCGCCAAAGACTTGGTGCCTCGGTGTAATTTTTGCATTTTCTCAGGCTCATGTCTTGCAAACCGTTCCGAATTTTGATTAACTCTCTTGTCATAAATAACAAAAGTTGTGAACATATAAAATCAAAAAACTTCATCTTCAAGATCAAAAACGCAAAAAAAAATTAAAAAATTAGATTTCTTCAACATTTTCCCCCTGTTTAGGTCAACAGGCAGCAAACCGTTCAAACTTCAAGGAAACAATCAACTACAAAACTGTACCTAAGATATCAATAAACAACTTTCTAGAACATATGAACTTCCTAGGAATGATTCTTGACAACGTTTAGGTCGCTGCAAAAGTGAAAAATTTCAAGAAAATTTTTTAATTGCATTTGTATGTTTTTTTTGACTACATCCAAGGCGGATTCCTTCCTACCAGGTGATCTCTTTTCAAAAAATTATCATCAGCTGGTAATTTCTCAGGCAAAACGCTCTAAAATTTTTTTGCCAGAAGGAAATTTTACGTTAACAAATGAGGCTATCAGTGCTGAGGTAGTGTAACTCACATTTTTTTTTTTTTTTTTTGCTGTTCTGGCAATGAATATGTTCTTTAAATTACCAACTATCAAAAAATAGTGGAGTAAACCAACTTTTGGTATTTTAAAGAGAATTGAGATCATAATATAGTAACTCAGCAATTAAAAAATTAAATAGAGCAATTTTTTAATTACACAGGAAAAACTAAATTTTATTTTCAGTAACCAAATTCGTTGAATCAGTAAATATTTTATTTGAATGCGGTCCTACAAATAATTTTGTAAATTCTGATAAAAATTTTGTAAAAATTTTAATTAATCACAGTTCGGCTAAGAGAAAATGTAATTTCAGTGTGTTGGTGTTTATCTTGCTTGTTGATAGGAACAACGTGCTGTTGTGCGGTTGTTGTTGTTTATTTTGATTGATCGTGTTGTATACATGTAAATGCCGAAAAGTAGCCGACAAACGTCGTGGCCTGTTTCTTCTGTACACAGTTTTTTGGTACAAATTAATTTAGTGGAACAGTACAGAATATTTACTGAAACTAAGTTTGATTTCAAACAAATATTTGTTTAAAAATTGTTTGGGAATAATTTTTTCTGTGTAAGTAGTTGTGGGTTACACCACTTCTGCGCTGGTAGCTTAAATTTTCTAAAATAAAAAAAATTCCTAAAAATCCATAAATGCACATTTTATATTTAAACATTTCTCTTTAAGACTTCATCATTCACTTTTTGAAATTGAGTGGTCGAAAAATAAGGTTTTTGGTACCAAAATCCCCACATTGGCGCGTGTGGGATATGTCAATGGGCAGTGAGGCTTTTGGGTTTTCACTGGCCAAGGCTAGTTTTTTAGAGTCGGTTTGTGCACTGTACGAGCGAAAGTTCTACAAAAATGATAATTCGGCGACTGTAGCACTTATAAAAAGAGTCTGCAATATTAGAGGTTTGCATCACTTGAATGATGCGCCAAGCATATCTGAGGAGCTGGCGAACAAAACCAGACTAGTCCCGTTAACTGTTTCTTACAGGACAGGCAAATTATTTTTTTAAAGGTAGGATCGAACTGGTTTTGCATGCAAATATTTTGTGGCTTCATAGAGGAGAGTCCGAAAAAAAATCATTAAGTGAGGACATGTCTAGCCTTGTTCGCCAGCTCCTCATCTCTCATTGATAAATTAATTAAAAATTGCAAAAAGATAAGCAAAGTGGTCAGGAATCTTTTTATAATGATACTAACCTTTCAATTAGGGAGGCTGCTGCAATTGCTTCAAAAACGTAAAATATCGTTATTACATCGCAGTTTTTACAAAGACCTAAAGCTGCTTCCCTGTGAAACTCAATTGTTGTTTAATTATTGCTCCAGGATGATAGTGACAGGCTTAACTCTTTTAACCAAGCATACGAGGAGATATTTCTCCATTAATTATAAAAATTAAATCAATCAATTAAAAATTTTATTGTGCTAATTTAACTGTTCAATTAGTTAAAGCTTTAAACAAAAGTTTAATTGACTCAATTAAATTTTTAGTTATTAAAATAATTTAAATTTTTAATTAAACTTTTAATCATTTAAATTTTTAAGCAAAATATTGCTTAAATGAATTTTTTTATTTGTTATTTGTATGATTTTTTTTCAATTAATGGAGACAATTTTTTTTCTGTATAAATTGGCTCCCAAGCAGTCTTGATTTGATTTATGTATATATGTAGATTTTCTGTAAAGTTGGCTTAAGTATAAAGCTTACGCCAATAAATCGATATATATGGGACTTTTAAAAGAAAATATTCTTGAGCCATCGCGGCGTCTACCTGCCAATTTACTACTCGAACTATTTCGTTCCGCCAATGGAAGGTTTTAAATATGGTCGATATGTATTTTGAAGGAATAAATTTTTAAATTGTGTATATAAATAAGTATTAAACACTGTTTGATAAAGGACTTATCTATTTTCTAGTAGATCCTTTCAATATAAACTTTATTTTGAGACAACCTGTACTACTTTTTAAGTAGTCGTTTGTGTGCATATGAAGAGACACTTATTTATTTACACATGACAAGTTCATTATACCCAACAAAAAGGAGTGATGTTGCAGTTACATGATGAGAGAACTTGCAACAAGACAGAAATCATCTTAAAATGATTTCAATGAGTGCGTTTTTTTTTTGTTAGCTAAATAGTTTCAAAGTTTTTAAATTTATTAGACACAACGAATTGGGAAAATGGCAATAAGGGCTTGTGATGAAAATTTACTCGTATAAGCTTCATTCATCCTCCAAATAAATAAATAAAATACTCGTATATGCCTCACAGCGATGTAACACAAAGTTGTTATTCAATATTTTCAAAGTAAATTGATTGAGAAATTTAATTTATAATGTAATGTTGATGAAATATCAAACGGATGTATTGCAATGACATAACTTTGTTAAATCAGTGTTTTAATTTGCTTTAAAATGCTCTGAGAGCAAATAAAAAGTGAATGCAATTAAGTTTCTTTAATCAATATAAAATGTACTCGTATCATATCATGGGCAAATTAAATTAGTTTATTTTTACAAACATTTCAATGTTTTGCTTACATTTCAATTAAACATTCAGCTTGTTACGAAAATCAATTTAACTTGTTACGATTACAGTAGAATTCAACAAATACCCTGCTCCGTCATTTAAAAAATTTTTACCAAAAATATTTAAATATTTTTTTTCTTAATAAAACCTTAGCTTGTTCCTTTTTTCATAATTTTCATTTATTTCTTTCTCTAAATCGTTAAAACAAACCACTTAATCGCTAAATATTTGCCCTTAATTTAATAGAGTGCATCTATCAATATAAACGATTGACTATTTAATAAAACAAAAAAAGAAAATTGTAGTTCGTTATATTTGGAGGTTTCTAAAATGAAAAAAAAAATCATCATTTGACCTCAATAAGAAAATTAACAGACCATGTTCATTACAAACACTGAATAAAAAAGCATTTTTCTTTCATCTACACGAATTCTATATCAAAATTTCTATATTATGTATAAAATAAAAATGAATGAATCTGTAACAATTTTAAAGCAAAAAAACCCCTTTTTTCATCACTCTTTGCTGCAACGTCATACGCACTCATACACACACACACACTTTCTTTCTCTTATAATGAAATGCCAGTGATTTTTAAACAACTGACAATTTAACGACTTTTTTTTTGTTGTAACTGGACCACCCTAGAATGGCATGAAGGCCATTCGAACGAGGTATGTGCGCGAAATATTGCTAGATATGCAAATAAAAAAAGGAATATACATTGTTGAAATCTCGCAACGGTTACAGGATATATATTGTCCCGTTAAAGTGCTTAGCTTAGGAGGGTCGTGGGGCGGTAAACCATGTTAAAGGGTGTGCGCTGTTTGCCCTGTATTCCCAGGCTACATATCTGAACCGATCTTACGAAATTTTTAAACATAGATCTGCATCGAAAAACACACATAACACAATAAATATAAAAAATTCAGTGAATTGCGTCTTTGACCCACGAACGAAGGGTTCCGTACGGACACTAGATATGTAATTCAATACGAAGTTTAGCCTATATAATAAATAGTTTTGGCTCCTTTTGCGCGTTTTTGGGTTTTTTCGGTTTTGAGCTTTTTTAGTTTTGTCGTTTTTAGCGTTTTTTCCGTTTTGACACTTTTTCCCCCGTTTTGTGGATTGTTTTCGGTTTTTGACGTTTTTTCATTTTGGCGATTTTATTTTCATATGGGCGATATTTTAGTTTTGGCACTTTTTCCCCCCGTTTTGTCGATTTTTTCGGTTTTTGGCGTTTTTTTCAATTTGGCGATTTTTTTTTATTTTGGCAATTTTTTTCATTTTAGCGATTTTTTTCATTCAGGCGGTTTTTTTAGTTTTTCGCGTTTTTGGCGAATTTTTAAATTTGGCAATTTTTTTCATTTTGGCGATTTTTTTCATTTTTAAATTTTTTTTTTCATTTGGGCGATTTTATTTGCTTAAGCGCCTTTTTCGCGTTTTGGCGATTTTTTCGACTTCTGGCTTTTTTTTCATTTTGGCGATCTTTTCATTTTGTCGATTTTTTTTTATTTTGCGATCTATTTTAGTATTAGAAATTTTTTTTAATTTGGTGCTTTTTTCGTTTAAGCGATTTTTTGGTTTTTGGCGTTTTTTTTTGGTTTGGCGATTTTATAATTTTCGTATTTTTTTCTTATACCGTTTTTGAAAATTTCAAGAGTTTGCCTCTTACGGATCCCAAGATATAGCAAGTTGTCAAAATTGCATTAACTGATGGACCACCCTTTAATTTAATTTTTTTTTTAATTTTAGTGTTGACTGTTGTAGTCTATATAAAAATACATTAATTTTACATATTTCAAGTGTCAATATATATTTGTACATACAATTGTATGTATATTACATGGGATTTTAAAATTTTTCGTTGCTCGTTTTGAAACACCCTTTAATTTTTAATTTTCGTGTATTTGTTGTTGTAGCAGCCAAGGTTCTACATACTCTGCGTTTGACGGACAGACGGACGGCGTAGCGAAAACAATAGGGTTCCTTTCACCTTTGGTGTACGGTACCCTAAAAAGTAGAACCCAGAGGGGGCAGGGGCAGTATCTGTATCTGGATTCAGTAACTTTTGGTAACAGAAAATCGTAATATTTATCGGCGTATTTATTCGCTTGCGGTAACGATAATGTGATTCCGTAATATCTTTTTTACGATAGTCTCCAGCTTTATCTTTTTCACCATTTAATTCATTATTATATGGTATCTATGTATAGAAAATGCGAAAATAAGCGAAAAGCACAAAAAATAATAAAGAAAAGCTCAATGAATTTGATCTTGTGATTTAATTTTATTTTTATCCAACCGACTGCGAATATCGTTAAAACATGTTAGAAATTGTAAAATACGCAGGCAAATATCTAACAAAACTCGAGTCACATCCTAATCCGCTTGCTCGTAATATTTTGAACTTTACTGGACACATCCGCTTAAAAAAGGGAGATACACGGGCTCTAATATTCAACACTCTAGATGATGAAGCTGCTTGAAAACACCTTTTTCTTTTTGTTGCTTATCACTACTTATGTATTATTAATAACTATCACTAAGCTTATGTCCGACATTGGTCGGGCCTAATAATTTTTTTTTATAGATTTAAGATTTGAATACTTATTGTTAGTTCATATTTGAAGATACAATAAATAATAAACATGCATTTAAAAAAAAAATGTTACTGAATAGCAAAGTCGATAAATTTTCGTTATATTTGTTATAGCGATACGATTATCGTAATAAAAGTTACTGAATCCAGGTACTGCTGTCCTAAACTATTCAACCGAATTTTATGAAATGCATAAATTCAGTATATCGCAAATATTTCATACCAAATACGTTTACATGTAGTTTGACAACATTTCGCCCGAAATTGTCAACAGAATACCAGGCTTAACGCTAAAAATTTGGCCTTTTGAGTCTTCAAAAAGCACTAAAAATAGTGCCAAAAGCACCCAGTTCGCATCGCTGGTTCCCGGCTTTATTTCTTAGAAAAAGAAACGTAATGAGCAAATATTTTTTGCTCTTTCCGAAATGAAGTCTTTACATAAAATCATCTGATTTTACAAGATTAGCAGCCCTTCGTGTACTGAACATTCAAAACCCTTGTGCTAAACATGTTGCTTCAACACTTGCCTCGTGTGCACTTAACTTTACATGCCAATAAAAAAAAATTGTTTGTTGTTAAAATGATTGATCACGTTTTAGCTGCTTTGATTTATGCAGATATGTATATCTTCGCTCCCTTTCCACCCACTCACGCTGTAGTGAGCAATTGCGTCACACAGCGCGCGCGCGTGTGTGTGTGTGTGTGGCACGAGTATGAAGTATCGAAAAAATCAATTCATGACAATTTGAAAATTTGTTGACCCTTTTGGAGAACTGAGAACAACAACACTCTTCTAAAGCAATTGCAAATTTTAGCAAAAGTTCATTTGGTGAAGTATTTAGATGGCGCAAGGAATGCTGAAGGGAGGGAGCATTTTTTTGTGGTATATTTAGCATTTCAAAGCTTTTAAGGATTAAAAAAAAATTTGCAAGCACACAGCAAATATAAAAAAAAAGCTAAAAAATTAGTGTAAAAAAAAACAGCTGAACCAAATTCATTTATTTTTATTTTTTGTGATTTTTTTTCGTATTTTTTTTGACAAAATCACTGAATTGATGAATACTTCTTTTTCCACCATAAATGAAACTAATTGCCTTTCAATTGCAAAAAAATGGCGGTCAAATTGAGTTTGTGTGTGAAAGAGTTTGAGTTATTGTGTTCTTGCACCATCGCCCGCTCGTTTGGGTGTGTGTGTGTGTATATTTGTGTGGGTGTGTGCTTGAAATCGTTTGTGTTTGCACTGGATCTAAAATAAAGAGAAAAACTTTAAAAAGTGGCCGAAATATGTGTATTTTTGATGAATCTTGACTGTAAGCAACCAAATTTTTCATCACGTTGCGGAGGCGAAAAATATGTTTGAATATTAAACACTTTAGCATTGTGGGAATGTGAAGAGTTTTTTTTTTCTCTCTTAAATTTAAATTCAAAACTTTGTTCATAAGGTCAGTTGAATTTGTGCAAAGCATTTACAAAAACCGAGATATGTAATTTATTATTGACTAATTATTTCAGCCTGCGCAGTTTCTACGACAGTAGGGTGGTACCACTACTATTCCATATCTGATTGCATCAGTTTTTTCTTGAGAAATCGGCTTGCTTTCAAGATAAAGAAAACCTTTCTGAATTTGAAGATTTTCAATATTGAGTTTTTTTTGTTAACGGAATTCTTATAATTTGAGTTTAACATTTGTTAACGCACTAATAATCACAAATTATTATTTTTCTTATTAAGCAAAATATTTTTTTTATTTAAAATACAATGGGATTGATTATTGAGGGGTTTAGCTGGATCCTATGCGCATTTCACTGGTGCTAATGCAGATCAACAGGGAACCTTTATCCAAAATTTTTTTTAGAACAACTAGAGTTATTCCCCCATATTTTATAATAACAAAAATTAAAAATTTTAAAAACCGCCGACTTTTTTCAGAAAATATGTTATATCTTCTAAACGGCTATACCGATTTTCTTCAAACATAGCTAAGAACCCTCCCGATCAAGTCATCTTTCAAACAGAAAAAACTAAAGGAAAATCAGTCCAGCCGTATGGCCTGTACGTGGACACGGACAGACACACAGACACACACTACAAACTTATAACACCCCTTTTTTAGTCGGGGGTTAAAAAACAAATAAAATGAAATCCATTTTAAGAAAATATGAAATATGAGAAATTTCAAATAAAATACATTTCAAAGTCATTTTAAATTTTATGAATATGGGGCATTAAGTTTAACATTCATTTAATCAAATGAGAAGTTCAACAAATATCAAAGTTGAAACAACAACTCAGTAATCAACATGTTATTTATGTTTGTACCTTACCATTCCTACATTGCCTGACTTTTTTTTCAGCTCGAATTGTAGTTGTAAGAACTATGTAAAGAAAATAAATGTAAACAACAACAACAGCTATTCAAGAATAAAGTATTGCCACACAAGTATTTTTGACCGGGTGCAGTCAAGTTAACAATTAGTGTTTTTTTTACAATATATCTTAAGTATATTTTATATTATATTTTTTAACGGTCTAATTCATAAAAAATATTTTAGGTTTGTTACAGGTTTATTTGACAAATTTCTCATAGAAATATGTCAAATAAGCGCTTAATAAACCTGAAATATTTTTTATGAATAAGGCAGTAAGTATTTACTATTTTAAGGGTTTGTTGTTGTCTTGACAAATATCTTTAGTGAAAACTTATTAGTCCTTATAAGTTATGCTGGAAAAAGTGAAAACAAATTATTATTTTCCTTATTTTCCCAAAAAAAGTGCGGGCAAAAATTTATTTTCTTTGCAAAAAGTGTTACTGAAACTCAACAGATAAGTGTGCACTTGATTATAAAATTAAAAAAAAAAACTTTTTTGCGTAAAAAAAATTGTGAAAAACGAAAGTGGTTTGTATGAACTGTTCGGCTGTCTAGACACGTTCAAATTGCGTTAATATGTTCACAAAAGTTGTTGAAATATTGTTAGCAAAAAATCAGGAGTTCCGGGAAGTTTTTAAAAAAAAAAGCAAAAAAAAAATATTTATCCTTGATTTTTGGAAAAAAAGTGCACGAAGGAATAATTTTTTTGGCATAAGATGTTAACAAGATTTTTTTGGTAGAGTCTTAGCTACATTATTGCCATTTATTGCCATATATAGTTAAGCGCCATCACTAAGTCTGAATTAGCTGTTGGCCAAAAACTGATGACACCATTTTGTCAAGGCGCGCTGATTTTTGAAATCTTTGGAGGCCCATAAAAAACATAAAAAATTAGTTACCAAAATCGCCCAACTGAGTATAAGCGTTTACTACCCTTTGCTAGTACTATTGAACCTATACTGTCCCGTCCATGTGTTTTTCAAAAACTCTTAATTTGTTTCATAGTGCAATTATTCCTTTTTTTAGATTAAAGATTTAGTTAATCATATTTCCGTATCACACTTTGTTATTTTGATGATACGATCATCATCTAATTGAGATGATGTACAAATTCTGGAAAATTTTTTCTGATTCCGGTAGCTTTCTATTAATAATAACAATCATCTCATATTTCTGTAATCTAAAAAAAAATTGTTTCCTAAGTCTTCTAACATCAGGCATTTAAAATCATTGATAACCTTTCAGTCATGTACGTATTAAAAAAAATTAGTTTTCAAGAACTTCAAGTTGCGATAAATTTTTCTTTTGCACTTTTCATCACTTTTCCTGGCTCTACGAGAATGCACGGCACTTGCGAATGGATTACAAAAGTTATTTTGACAGCAAATATTTGCCTACATACTGAACATTGTTGTGTTATTTCCACGCTCAGTGCGTTGTAGACTCAAGTTTTATTGTGGTTAAAGCGCTGTATTTCATTTTTACTTTTTTTTTTCTCCCCATAATGTAGGCAAATTACCAACGAACGATAAAATTTATTACGCGCCATATTTTCTTATTTAACCACCATCATTGCTGCAACCGCTACAAGTCAAAAGCCCATGCCATTACCACGAACGCCATCCTCATCCTCATCATCAGCATCACCATCATCAACATCATCATCTATAAAAACTGACAGTTTAAATGACCATTTGTCCGTAAGGCAAACAAATAAACGAACAAGGAGACAAATAAACAAATATATATATCAGTATTCATGTTATCCTTTGTACGCCTCTCTCTCTTTCTTCTTTTTAGTTCATACTTTTCTTTCTATGTCATAATTTGTTTATATATTTTTTTGTTGCCATCCTTTGTTGTAAATCTTTTCCGTTGCTCTACACGGCCACATGCACTGGGGGATTCACTGTCCGACAAGAATTATATGGAACAGCATAATAAATGTAATGTCATGAAAAACGAGAAATTGAATTGTTACTTTTATTCACTTTTAATTGTGGAATGTAAACCAGGGATGGATAATGAAAACAATTTTTTTTTTTTGTGTACTAAAAAGAATTGTGAAAAGCACTACCTCGACATGCACTTATGCAAAAAACCGTCATCAAGCTGATGTAATTTGACATCAATACGATGACAAGTGTCTTCGATTGCGTTTGCATTACAAATCAATTCTTAAAAGCACTGATAACCGGTGTGTCACAATCAAAAAAAATTAATGCGAAAGAAGTCGTCAATAAACTATTTGGTAATGCGATAACTTCTGTGGCAATAAGGAAAAAGTGCTTAAGTCATATTTTACTGTTTTTCAGGAGAACACTTTTAAGCGTTCAAGTCGGTTTTCAGAAATGTATTTCTTTTACAGTTAAATTAGGAAATTCTTTGTTAACCTTTATTTTTTTGAAGCAAACATCGTTCTACACGCTATAAGTAATACATTCAAGTTGAAATATACCAAAGTATAACCTCAACTAAGCTATTATTCCAAATTAGATAAGAAGTCTAATAAAGATAAGTCGCAACTCATAGTGCTATAACTTCCTGAAAAATCACTCAAATTAATTGACATTTTCACCAGGGGAACTTTCAGATATACAGATTACGAAGGTACCTTTAAATCAAAATTTACTTATCTCGACTTAAGCACTTTTCCCTTTTTGCCACAGATTTGTCTTCATCAAAATAATATGACTTTGATAACAGAATTTCATCAATGACAATTTATATTGATATTATGATAAAACAAAAAATGAGTTACATAATATATCGTTATCTTGATATAGAAAGGCCCTAACTATTAACTCTTTTTTTTTTGAAATCGAGATTTTTGCATTTTTCGAAAAAAAAAAAATGAGTTAAGACCTTTCTATATTGAGGTAACGATGTGCACTTTGACATTTGACAAGAGACCTTGACAGTTGGCAGTTGCAAATCACCATTGACGGACATACTGGCGAATGACATGTGCAAATTATAAAATTGTTTTATCGAAATGAATGTTACTTTTGGGCCCATTGTATGGTCGGGGGCGCTACAGGTCTCGGATTACAAACTTCTTTTGGCAAGAATTGGATAATATAGACACCAATGACATTTGTGGCTCATGCCTCAATAGACTTTCTGCACGAGCGATTTGAGGGCCTTATTACATCACGTAAAGGTGATGTGAACTGCTTTCTGTGTGTATCCAGTTCATGAAGTTACTGAGGACATTTGCACGATCTTATATACTTGTTGTTGCTTGTTATATACTTGCTTGTTGCCGAAGCTTAAAAATTCCCAACTGTAAATAAAATATCGTGCCATAACCGCCAAAAAAGCTTAAGCGACATAATTTTCGAAGTTAATTAATATTTGCGGTCATAAATAAGCGATTTGAGTCAAAAAAACGAGCTGCAAAATATCTCTCGTTTAAGCTTTTTTTGCGGTTATGGCACAATATGTGAATAATATTGACATTCTTATAAATAAATAAATGTGCATTTAATATACATTGGCTTGTTTAAATAAAATCCTGAAATTATTTTACAAACCTTCACATTGGCATGAGGAAGTCACAGTGAATCTTAAGGACAATATGATACTACTGACTTTTCCATCCCCGGTTTGTTGTTTTTCGTTTGATTTGCTTTTCACACTATTTTGTTGTTGCTGTTATTAATAAGATGTATTAATATTTCCTTGAACAAGTAATTACCTTATAATTATGGATAATTAAACTTTTTTTAATTACCATTTGGTTAAAGGCGTTTTATACTGTCATTTATTATCTTAACAATCTTCTCTTTATTAATTAACGCGAATGAACAATTTTTCAAAAAAAAAAACTATGAAAGTGGAAAGGTAAAAAGCTTCTTCACTTTTGAAATTGAATCAATAATCTTAAAATTATCTCAAATAGAACTCGCTCCGATCGAAGTAAAGTTCTGAGACTAAAGGCTCAGTTAGCCGACTGTAATGTTATGTAACTGTAACGTAGAAAACAGCTGATTGATATTTTTATATGAAAAGTAGGTTACGTTACATTACATCTCTATAACCATTTTCATTACTTTTCACATAACAAAATCGATCAGCTGTTTCTTACTGTTGCAGTTACTTTACATTACAGTCGGCTAACTGAGCCTTAAGGGTACTGCTACACGTTCAATATATGTGTACTGTGATATTTGGATCGCGATCCATTTTAATGGATTGATGGATCACGAGCGTATGCTACATGTTAAATATTTATCGCGTCAGTATTTACGTTATTTTTGTGCTGTGTGGATCGTTTATTATTTTTTTTTGCACTGCGTCTTTTATTTTATTTTACTTCTTATTAACGTATCGCGGTCTAATATCATGAAAATGTTACAACTTCAATATTTAGCACGCGATCCGCGATCTAAATTCCATATTTAGGCCATTCAGCGATATGGATGGCGATCCATCAATACTGCATGCTACACGTTCAATAAATATCGCGATACTGGATCGCGTTCAATATATATGGAACGAGTAGCAGTGCCCCAAAGGCAGAATTAGTTTGTACGTGCTGTTCCGTTCTGCATCAGCTGTTTTATTTCTAATCAATTGAAAATCTTTATGTGTGGTTTGGTTTTCCTTTTTCTTTTTGTTTTGTTGTGGGCAGTTTTCAGGAGAAGTTTTTTATGCGATAAAATTTTACAGTCCGTAAAAAAGAAAATTTTAAATTCAATAAAAACAAGTCTATTTTTTACTACATGTAGCTTACGATTAAATCGAAAAGATTGCTCTATATATCTCGACAAAGTAATGAAATAGGAAGTAACGAAAATAGGAAAAAAAAGAGTTAATATGATATTTTTGTACTTTTTTTGGAAATCCCTCTTGTTGTAATCGATTTGGCATCGATTCAACAAAGATTTCACAGTATTCAGATGATATACTTCTCGATTCCCCATTGAGAGCTATAACTAAATCATTTTTGCTATTCATGTCACGATTCTTTAATATTTCTTCTACACACATGCTCTATTGGATTAATATCCGGCTACTGGTGGGGTTTCAAGCACATGCAGGCAATTATAAAGAAGTCAGCTTCTGTAGATATAACTGAGTCTGACCTGGAATCATACTCGGTCACTCTAAAGATCATGATTTGTTATGTAATAAACGCACTAATTACTTGAGTCTAAAGGTGGAAAACTATTGATAGTGTCACTATCGAAAGTTTTCGATAGTTTAAAAAACTTAATCGATATATCGAAAGTTAGAAAAGCTATCGACGATACTATGGTGATAGTATCAAAGTTTTGTGTGGTTCTCGTATAATGTATGTACATATTTATTTACACCAAAAATTTAAAACAAAAAATTTTTAAACAAAATAAAATAGAATTGAACTGACAAATTCAATAAATAACAAAACTAAAATAATTGTATGAAAAATAAGTGAGATCAGTAGATCAGTGAAAGAAATTTTCCTTCATCCAGTGACTAAAAAATATCGATTGTTTTCAGGTATTAACCGATTGCAGAATTAAAACATCGATAGTCACAATAAAATTAACTATCGGTAGTATCGATAGTGCTATCGAAAGTTTTCCACCCCTGCTTCAGTCAACAGCACGCCCGCCCCCCACTTCTCCTTTTAAATATTAAAAATTACGGCCTGTCCCACGATGTCACCAGCAAACGTTCGATCGACAACTTGTATTGTAAAAAACAACAAATGTGCTAATGTTATTGTTGTGTTGTTTGTTGTCGATCATTGGACAGGCCTTTAATGTGTTATCGTCATTATCTGAAAGTGATAATACGAATTGTAAAAGGCAGCTGATAGCATCAGTGTGGCTTTCTACGCCCTAAAAGTATGAACATATAAAGTGTATTAATTTCATTCCTGAAAGTATGCTTTGAATTATTGTATGTTGCAGTATAGGAAACAGAAATAACATTTTTTATTGTAAGATTTGGTGATTTCTTTTGTCTAAAAGTCATCTTTTGCTTGTGTCATTATTATAATTAATTATATTATTAATTTAAAGGTTTTATTTAAAAGGTTTGTTTGCTTTTATTATTAATTTCTGTACCAGTTTTTGCTCCTTTTCGTGATTTTCTTCTATATAGTAGAATAATAAATAATTGTGTATAGAAAATGATTAATTATTTTATTTGGATTTAATTTAAACCATTAATACACACAAACTTATCGTATCGTTTGACTTATGAAATGGGTTTTAACTTTTGGAGATTGACGGTATTGTTGAACAAATTTGCAAATTTGACTCTAATTAATAACCATGTTTTATTATCGAGTATAACGATACATTTTGTGAGAGACAAAGGAATGGGAAAATTTGCTGCAGTTGAAAGAAAAATTAATTTATTAATTAATAATATTCGACAGAGTGTGATACAATTTCATATCACATAATGTATGTGTGTATAAATAATATATTATATTTTATCTAATTAAATGATTACAAACTTCTATATGTATTTTAATACCATTAGAACCTTTTTCCCTATTCAATATTGTTGCCAGCTTATAAATAGTGTTTAAATGTTCTGTGACTTGCAAACAAAATGTTGCGAAAAGTGTTATCCTTAAGGTTCGAATATCCGACATTGAGCTCAAAATTTAGTGTTATGAGCAAAATTGTGTATTTGTAATGATCATTATTAAAAGTTTTTCATATTTTGTTACTTCGAAAATTCGATATTCAGTTCGAAATTTCGAAGATACTTTCGAAAGTTAGAATTTACTATATTTGGGCAAAACATGAGTTAAAGATTAGATGCTTTTGTGTATTTCGAAAATTCTATGGTGAGTTTGAAAAATAATTAATATTTTAATATCGATGTTGACTGACTTTGAATCTCACTTATATCAAAACAAAGCTTATAGGAATTTAATTAAATATTAAAAAAAATATTGGATGTGATAATCAGATAATTTTTATACATAATTCGAATTTTCGACATTCATTTCGAAATTTTGAGCATAACACTTTAAAGTTACGAAAAAAATATGAATTTTTAATGACAATTAATTGAAAATTTGTTGTATTTTCATAATTCGAAAATTCAATTCTGAGTTCGAAGTTTCGAAGATATTTTCGAAAGTAAAAAATTTACTACTTTTGCGCAAAAACATAAGTTTTGACCATCAGTTAAATGTTTGACTATATTATAAAAACTTCTGTATCCTTTTGTTTTATGCACTGAAGCGTATTAAAGTGAATACAATTCGTCATATTAAAATTGCAGCGATTTTTAACTAATTTTTTTTCATTAATCATTAATCATATGCATACATACCAACTACACAAAGTGAATTTGTAATTTATGTATTAATAAATTATTGAATCAGACAAAGAGCACAAATAAAGTAAGCTGATCAAATATTTATACACATGTATTCGATAAAAAAAAAATTATATTGTGCAACATAATACGCACAAATTATATTTTATTTAATTTTAATATTATATTTCATTCGTTTTAAACAAACAATTCACCTAGAAAAATCATTAAATATTATCACGACAAACAATAAATGCATTTGCTTTTTTTATTTTTTTCTATTTTGCATAAATAATTTTTTTATTTCCTCCATCATCAATTCAAACTAAGTATAACAGTTTAACGAAATGCTGAACAATGTAAATAAATATTTTATAAAAAATTTCATTCTATAAAATCATTTTTTATTTAACTTGTATTTGTTTTTTTAATTCTATTGAATTTATTCCACATAATTTGCTGTAAGGTTTTTATTAAAAAGTATTTTATTTTTTTTTATTAGAGAAACTAAAATTTAAACTTAAAACTTTATACAACTTAGGGCCAATTTCACCAACTCTATATAAATAAATTTCAATTCTGTCGATTTTCTTTAATTTTTGTATGGAAAAAATTAATTTAAAATATGAATTGATATTTAAATAAGTTGGTGAAATAGGCTCTAAGTAAATAATTTTATTGCTGTAGAATTTAGTCCATCCCCCAAATTATGAAAAAAAACATTCTCGAAAATTTATACTAATTTTTTGTTGTTTTTGTTTTATTTTAAAATAAAATTTCCTTTAATTGAAAAATAAATTATTTTTTAAATTATTGCTATTCTTATCATATCATTCTGAAGTTTGAAAATTAAAAAAAAATTTTTTTGATTAACTTGAATTAAATTATTGTTTAATAAATTAATCATATTAAAAAAATTATCGTTTCCAATCGAAATTTAAAACAATTAACTGTTAATACTTTCTTTTAAATAATTTTCTTTTCAGAGCATTTTTGCGTGATGTGGTTGAAACTGCCAACATTTTCCTCAAAATGATGGAAAGATTTTGCAAAGATTCTGTCGTGGTGCAGGATAAAAAGCGCACCAAAAAACGTTCTAATACAAAGTCGAAAAAGAACGAAAAGACACCTCAGGAAACCAATGTAAGTTTCAATAAAAATAAACGTACCCTAAAGCTAAAAACAATACTTATTTTAATTTCTTGAACTTCAAATCATATGCATTCCATTTTGAAAAATTCTGTCTAAATAATCCACCATATTCATAAAATTTAAAATGAGTTTGAAATGTATTTAATTGAAAATTTTTCATATAAATTTTTTTTATGAACATTTGAAAATATATTTAAATTTTAAATTATTTTCGGTTATATAGAACCGAAAATTTTTCATACATTTTGGAATTTATTTCCGTTTTTTTTTTTGGAGTAATTCAATTTATTTATTTATTTTGTGAAATAATATTATACCAAAAAATTTAAAGGCCCTTATTATGAGTTGCATTCGATTTTCGAAATTCGCTGGCTATCGAACATCGAAAACCGAATGTTTCATTCATATTATGAGCCTCGAAAATTTCGTTGAGTAACGAAAAAAAATTTTTTATAAACGACTGTTTTTTATTTTTTAGGTTGAAAATTTTAAAAATCACTTTGAGTGCTATTCGTAATAAGGACATTCATTGTCGAATGCTCGTCATAATACAAAATGAAAATTCGTTCGATCAGTACTTTCGACTACAGCCAGAGATCGAAAGTTGCTCATAATAAGGTCCAAAATGAAATACATACGAAAAACAATTTTTTTTTGGGGAGTTATTCCATCGGTGAAGAAATTTGGGAGTTATTTCATTTCATTTTGGAACTTATATCACTCTCCAAAAAATTTCATAATGAAACAATTTGTTAGCTAATTAATTTTTCTTGAGGAGAATGTTGTCAATTCGTCTGTACTTTTTGGTTATGCTACTTCATAACTCGGTCCCTTTTAGACGGATATTAAAAATTCTATTTTTCTGAGCGAGTATAGCTCCCACTTGGGCTGAAACACGTCCAAAAAACTAAATATTTGATTGATTTTTTACGAAACTTGGCACACACCCTGAGCTCCAAAACAAAGACACAATCTTGCATTAAGAGAAGTGGGCGGGGCCACACCTATTAAATTTTCATGTTTTATTTCACGTGCTTAAACTTAAGCATTCTTACAAAACTTGGCACACATCTTGAGCCGTTAAAAAGCCATAGTCTTGCATTCAAAAAGTCGGGCGGGGATACGCCCATTGAAATTTAATTTTATATTTCACGTGCTTCTACTTCATAGCATTTTACGAAACTAGCCAATCTTGAGCTATAAAAAGACACGATCTTGCTTCAAAAAAGTGGGTGGGGCTACGCCCATTAAAATTGTATATTTCATTTCACATGCTTCTACCCTATAGATTTTTACGAAACTTAGCACACACCTTGAGCTCTGGAAATTACTTAATTTTGTGTCCAAAAAAAGTGGGCGGGCTACACTCATGAAAAGTTCCCAGCAAAAAATTGCACATTACCATCAGAACTACTTTCCATATAATGACTTACTTACAAATCGCATTACCTAAAATTTAAAAAAAATTATGTACAAATTGCTAAATGAAGAGAATAATTTTTTTTAGATTAAATCGATTACGTGAACAAGTTGTCAAATAAAAAAAGTAAGTACTTCTCAAGAATCGATTATTTTAGTCTCACGCCTTCTTAAAATCATTAAGTGGGGAATCCAGTAAGGAATAGCTTCCACCAAAAATGCTTAATTCCAAACTCGATTACGTTTTTTGAAATTTTTTGTTGGGTTGGTATTAAATTATATGCTCTTTTATTCATCCGATTTCCACGAAACTTGACAGTTTCGGTTCTTATAATGACAGAATTTGGTGCTGAAACAAGTGAGCGGGTCATGCCCGTGCTCTTACCTTAACCACCTTAAGAAACTTGTTACTCACCTTGAGCTCTGAAAGTGACGCGATATTGGGCGTGACTACTCCCCCTAAAAATGTAAACTTGTACTGAAAATTTTAAAATAAAAGTGAAAAGTTAAAAAATAATTTAGATTCAGTTAAATAAAATAGTTTTATATGTGTTATCTATAAATTGAAAGTATTTATAAAGCGTATCTTTTCTTAACATTATGGAAATGTAAGTTGGCAATCCCAATTGATTTAAACGACATTTTGACAACTGGGGGTCTATTGTGTAGCTCGAAACGAAAGAAAATGCTTATAAGTTTTATTTTTTGACATTTCATCAGACTAACCCTGAAAATTACCATGATATCCTTAATTTTTTGCTTTAAATTTATGGAGTAATGCTATATTTTTCAAATATGTTACAGTTAAATGGTATTATCCAAAAAATTATGCATAGACCACTGAATTTGGTGAAAATACATGTATACACATGTAAGTAATTTCTTCTATGATGTTAACTTCAATCTGTCATAAATAAAATACACTTTTAAAAACAAAAACAAATTCACATTTAATATTTAAACAAATCTCTACGAAATTGCTTCATTCGATTTTTTAAATTGAGTGGTACGAAAATAAGGGTTCCGACACAAAGCTCCCAATGTGCGGTGTTGCCGCTGTCCAATATACTGAATACAAATTTTTAAGCTACGGAAAGTTTTTCAAACAACGTGAATGACCCAGATGAGTACATTCGGTAGCATGCTGCACACCCCAACCCAAACTGTGTCCATCTACTTTATGGATTAGCTAGTGCCTCAACAATGCCATACAACGATAGCCAAAAGTGATTTTTTTTCGAAATATCGTTCGCTAATCCAATAATTTCACGTAATGCGGCGCATAAGTAACATAAAACTTAACAATTTAAACTTTTGTGGATTTAGCAAAGTAGACAGTAGACACCCATACAAACAGTACTTTCCACTTAATTACTCGGTTCAATTTACAGTTGTCCATAATATGGTCTAAAGTACAGTCTGCTGCTAGTTTATTATATTTTTGTAACGTTTAAAGAAATTGCGTATGTATGTCTTATTTTTCAATGGGAGAAGAAAAATAAAATAAATTTATATAAATTATTCCGCCATAGCCTGCTGTGCCATGTGGGGAGTGTTTGTAAAGGCGATAACTTTTTATTTTGTGAAATAATTTATTTCGTTATTCAGGATGTGTATATTTTATATTTGATGACTATTTTACAACATGTGTTGGTATGCAATTTAAAAATCGTATCTGCGCTTGTTTGTTCTCTTTAAAACCACCAACTATAGGTATATAAAGAGCCTTCCACTATTTTATTACGTGAAATATAAATAAAAGAAATTGCATATCATAAAAAAGGGCTGGTCTGGCCTGCTCTAGTCTATAGCAATGTAAATTGGTCAAAAGCACTGCAGGACATGAAAATATAAAAAAATCCACTATTTTTTTCTTTGACTGCTTATTCATAAATATTTTTAACACTTTATTATTTTTTATATTTAACTGTACGCCTGCCTCGCTGGCATCTTTATTTTCTTCACATTTTAGATTTGCGATAAATTGCTTTTTTTTTGTTCAAATTTAATTTTTTTTTTAAATTGCTGATACAACAATATTTTCATTCAATTAAATTTGATGATATGCATAAATTGTTAACTAAAAATTGTAGACCATAATAACCAATCGGTTTTCATTACACGCACACTTCTTTTAACTACAATTTATTCCAGTTGAAACAAATAATTTTGAAACAATATAAAAATAATGTTTAAAAAACTGACATTAAATGATAATAAATGTATATAGCATTGGAATACAATAGGCAGGATTTAAGTTTGACTTTAAATTTGTTTTTTTGTTTTTTTGTTTTTAATTTTGTGAAATTTCATTAAGTGGCAGTGGGAAAATTAATATATTTCAAATGAGGGCGCTGATACAAATACAAAAAGACGAGAGGTCAATACAATACAAGCACGTTTAACGGACATCTAAGTAATTATTCCTTCTTTTTTAAATCCTTATTTATTCCAAGCTGGCATCAAACTTGTCAGACATCTGACTATAGTGTAACACATTCGTTGACATTGTCAAATTATTGGGCCTAATTATCAGCGACATATTGCGACTTTAACGATTTTGTAGGAGATTAAAGGACATTGAAAGTAGTATTTCAACTTCAACTAAGACATTTTCATAACATACATGTTTGTATTTGATCTAAGTCTAAATTATCGTAGTCACAGTCGACATATGCCAACCACGATAAGGGCCATTGTTTTTAAACATTGGGCCTTATTACTAGTGTCGTATTTTGACTTCGACTACGATGATTTTGTACTAGACTAAAGAATTCTCTACAATTTTTTTTTAATCTAGTACAAAATTGTCAAATGTGCCAAATTTATGCATCAGAATATAATAAAACGTATGCAGCCAAAAAGCATTGCAATTGATACTATGAAAGTCCTTAATAACACTGATCAACAAGGTTTTTGCCACACAGATTATGTATGCTAATTATAACTTTACTATGTACCCTCATTACAAAACACAGATTTGTTGTGACACCGTCTTATTTTTCGTTAATACTACTGTACGTACGGTTTAATTGCATCAAGTTTTCATTTAAAAAAGTGTAATATTTTGAGTTTAGAATACAAAAGCAAAGGAAGTCGTATCAATGATCATAATTCTTTTTGCTACGTATGTGGTGAACTAACTTTCAAAAGTCAGCAACGAAATTTAACTGAACTGGTAAACATACATACATGGGCATACTGCATTACTTTTTTACTGCATTACGTGTTTCAGTAATCAGTAAAAGTACTGATTACTGAAAAGAGAAATCAGTATTCAGTAAATTTTACTGATTATTGAAAAAAAATCAGTATTCAGTAAATTTTACTGATTATTGAAAAAAAACCAATATTCAGTAAATTTTACTGGTTACTGAAAAAAAATAATTATTCAGTAAATCTTACTGGTTACTGAAAAGAGAAAAAATCAGTATTCAGTAAATTTTACTGATTATTGAAAAAAAACAGTATTCACTAAATTTTACTGGTTACTGAAAAAAATAATTATTCAGTAAATCTTACTGGTTACTGAAAAGAGAAAAAATCAGTATTCAGTAAATTTTACTGATTATTGAAAAAAAAAACAGTATTCAGTAAAAAGTACTGATTGCTGAAAAAGGAAATCAGTATTCAGTAAAAATAACTGATAAATAAATATCAATTGGGAGTGCTATATTATATTAAGACTATAAAATATGCTTATGTATACTATATTTTTTTATTACCCTTTCAACAATTTTAAAAAACTCATCACTAAAAAAATTTTATTAACACCATTGAGTTCTTCTGTTTTCAAAAAATCTTTTGTGTCTTTTGAGGTTTCACTTAAAAACTTTGAAGATCTTGGAAGATCTTCTTCATACAAAAAATCCGGATCTCTAACCGAGTCATCACTATCAAAATCGAAAATATCGCTCATTTTTTTAATATTTTTTTTTCACAACAAATAAAATTTTAGAAAAATTTCAAATATCTTCCGGACTTCTAACTTGTTTTTATGTTTTATTAGTTTCAATTTTTTCAATTAATAAAGTAATTTATGTATCAATATTATCCACAATTTCGTAAAATTAACACATATTTATATATTTAGTTTTTTCAGTTATGCCACTATTCATGTAAGTGAGCAATGTGTACATATCATTTTCAAAACACACAGTATCTGCTATCAGTCATTTACTGATTACTGCATTTTTTTACACAAATCAGTAAAATTTACTGAATACTGATTTCTCTTTTCAGTAACCAGTAAAATTTACTGAATACTGAATTTTTTCCAGTAATGAGTAAAAAAAAGAAAATACTGAAAAAGTACTGGTACTGAAAAATGCCCATCTATGCTGGTAAAGCAGTGTTATCGTGATTATTTTGGCTTCTCTTGGCTCATCAAGATAAGAAGTGGGCACCTCATATATGCTGTACGACATGTGTAAAGAATCTTACAGGTTGGGCATAAGGAAAGTGATATATGGCTTTTGGAAAACTCATGATTTGGACAGAGCCTGTAGACCACGTATCTGATTGTTACTTTTGCCTAACATATATAAATGGTATAAATATAGCATCAAAACATACAGTTAAATATGCAAATGTACGTTCTGTAACACGATCACTTTCTCACAGTGCTGATTTTCCTATACCTGTAGTACCAAATCCAACAAATGACGCAGCAAATGATAACATCGAAGTTACCTTCATGTAATGCAGTTGCAGATGAAATTCATGATCCAACTTATGAACCTTATAGGAAGGAGCCTCATTTGCTAACTTAAGCTGATCTTAACGATCAAAAAACCAGTCTGAATTATTAGGATCTAGATTGAAAGAATGTAATTTGCTTCATCCACATACTAGGGTGTGCCGTTTTAACCAGTTTGAACGCTGTACTCTTACATAATGGAAATAGATTTTCCTTTGTTCCAGTCGCACATGCTTTCGGTGTGAAAGAAATTTACAAAAACATGAAATTGGTTCCAGAAAAAAATCCAGTATAATAAATTTTCATTTAAACTATGTAATTGCTTTGCTTCTCGGATTGCAGCTAGGTTTTACAAAGTATTGTTGCTTTTTATGTGAGTGGAATAATAGAGATCGAAACAATTAAACAGCATGGAAAAGCGATACCAGGGCAAATGGAGTCCTCGAATGTTGACAGGTTACGTTTGGACACTTGCAAGAGACCAGCCTTAGGCCAAATACTCCAGAAAATCATAGGTTTTTAGTTTTAAAAGACATATTATCAAGTGTAATTGTATATAAAGTATCAGTATTTTTTATGAAATATAAAATTCCTGTCAAAAAAAAAACTATGGGTATCAAATTTTTTCTACCTCTGTTTTCCACCTTAGGAAGTCAAAATAAAGTAAAAAAAGGACAAAAAAGTTCATGTGACAAATTAAAAGTTCATTTTAGTCAATCAGTTTAATTTATATTTTCAATTTTTACATTTCGTCAGCCCATTATTGGTTTGGAGCATATGCCAAAAAGTCAGAATGGAGAAAAACGACAAAGAAGGTTTACATGAAGTTTTCTCAAGGTATACCCGATATAATTTTCTTGTATTTTCACCATTGTTTCCGACACATGTTTAGAAGAAATGTGTAAATTTTTGTGAACTTTCATGAATAAAGTTAGAAGTTAATATTACTTTATTGAAAGAGAAAAATACTGTTTTGTGCCACATACGCCACTTTTCATAATCTATTTTTAAAAAGTAGCTTTTTGTGCTGCATATGTATACAACTTTACTACTGTATATTGAGAAACTTGTTGTTGAGAAGAAAATTTATGCTTCAAATTTATTTTTCTTGCTGTCCATAGAAATAAGTCGATCGGTTTAACGATGACCTCAAATCTAAACAAAAAACCCTTACCAGCCATTATAATTTCCGCGATGTTAGCAATTTTTTGTGCAATTGATCTAATTTTCTGAGTTTTTTTTATTCCTTGCAGTGTGAGTAATTTCTACAATGCATTTAGGAATTTTTCGCGTTCTTTTCGATTTTATTTTTTTTTCTAATCAATTTTAGGGCTTGTTTCCGGTTTTACAATTTCTCGCGAATTTTCGCCTTTTAATGGAATTTTTAGCATTCCTTATAGTTTTAGCGATTTGTAATAAAAATTATGGCTGATTTAAAATTTCGCAATTTTTCACTAATATCTGTTTTTTTGCGAAAGATGTAATTTCTCCACAGTTTTTAGGTTTCCTTATTTATTTTTATTTAAGGACTTAAAATTTAAAAAATTTCTTCATAATGTTAATGATCAATTTTAGTTTTGGGCTTGTTTTCAACATTGCGAATTTTTAAGATTTTCGCAATAGGTGTGATTTATTCCAAATTTTTTAAGAGACTTTTATTTATTTCAGGACGATATGGATTTTTGCATTAATTTTAATTTCAAGTACACAATCCAATTTTTTTTGCAAGTAATTTTTGCCGCAGTTAATATTTGCATAACTTTGTATCCATACACTACAAATATATCCATAGGAAGGCAGAGATTTGGAGTAGATCGAATTCTTGAAGGCAAGTTCATCGAACTATGCGAAGTTCGTCGGTCGTCCCAATTGTTTTTATAACATTACGGAAATAAAGCAAAACAAGAGTTAAATTTATTTTGTACGTTTTTGTATGAATAATTTGACGCAATAGCCAAACAGTGACGTTTACAGCCAAACAATACTTATTAAATCTAAAAATAGTTGAAATGGAGCAATCTGAATGCTAAATATCTCAGAAACTATAATTAATTTCGCGAAACACTTTTTAGATTCAGAAATTGTATGTTCGAAATATATATACCCCATACCTAACTCATTTTTTTTTTTTAAATGGTCGGTAGGTCAAACCAATAATGGGCTGACGATTTAACGCAAGCACAGACTATTGATAAAACTATGCCACAATAAGAATGAACCTCTAAAATAAGAAGTTTGTTTTAACAAAATTGAGGCTGCTGAACACGAATTAATACGTTGGGTACAAAATTTTATTTAAGACACATTGCCTGTGGGGAAAAAATTTCATTTTTCTGCTGTGCCAAATGATATCTTTTTTGACAATGTAAAATTTTGACAAATTCGCTTAAGAATAGAAAGAAGCTGATGAAACAATTGCTGCGGCGGCGGTTTTGCTTCGCCTGACTACAAGCCGCCGGCTGCCAACAAATTTTTAAGAGGACATATTTATATAAAACAATATTCTTGTAGCAATACATTATATAATATAATATATGATGCAACATTTTTCGCAAACTAAAATAAACAATGATTTTTTTACAGTCTAATTAAACTTAAAAGATGTAAAAATCTTTGTATTGGACGACGGCGGTGGATTTAAATTTTATGATACCATGCTTTTTATTGCAGCTTGTCAAAAATTTACCTGTTGTGTCAAAATTTCTACTAGCCCCCAGGACTAGTGAAAGAAGTGTCAAGAATTTACGTACCCTAGTACTTTGCTACCGTTTGGCACAGGCCCACAGATGTAAAAAATTTAGAAATTTTTTTTTAAAATAGTGAATTAAGAAGCAAAACCTAAAAACTTTAAATTTTTGAAATCTAATGGGCCGTAACTCTTTGAATTTTTATCCCATCAATACATTATAAATATGGGCTGATAAAGGAAAAATCGGTGTAAAATTTCCTTAATTTAAACAAACAATTTTCAAGAGTTTTGTAAATATCTCTGTAAACTGCAAAAAAAAAATTTTTTCGCAAATATATCGAAAACGCTTCTTAAGAAAAATAAACGAAGGCCATATTCGTGTTTAGCGACCCTAAATTACTTAAGAAACTATCTCATTTTTTAGGTTATGGCATAGTTTAATTGACAATTTCTCGCAAATGCCTTGAGTATGGCAATGCCTTACAACAGATCTGACAGACAACTGTCATAAATGCAGCTTGCAATCCAACACTGAAATAAATACAGCAGAGTTATTTTTGGCAATGCCGCGAGGTTATTATTGCAAGGCAATGCTTTTCAATGCGCAACATCTGTCAAATTTGTCCATTGTTTTTATTTATGATTCATTTTTCTTTGGTATAGTTTTTATCATTATAAGCCAATTCGAAAGCGTTCATAAATGAACTAAAATGTGTTTCATTGATTACCAAAATAGTGTTGCCATAAAGTATTGCTTTGCCTTGTAAATTAATTTCTTTACAGTGTTGGATTGCAAGCTGCATTTATGAAGTCAGCCAATGTTTTCAGATAAATTTACTGTAAGACAATCATCTGAAAATAAGTTGTAAGTTTTTTGACAAATTTTATTATACCGTGTCAACTGCTAATATAAATTGTGCTGGAAATTTTTGATGTGTAAACATCTATACACTAGGGGGTAAAAATCGTTTGACTTTGCTTTCTTTGTTGAGATTTCTTTGCATTGTCAAATCGGTGTGAGCTATATATGTAGTGTTTGAAAGAAGCAATACCAAGCAGAGAAACAAGTCGAACGGCTCGAAGCCGACGGTGCGCCGCGGCCCCTTATTTTTCTGTATATTTCCGTACACCAAAGGTGAAAATGAACCGTAAGAGCTACGGACTTGAAATTTGGACACAATGTGTAGACATTTGGCCACTACAACAACAAATACATTAGAATTAAAAACTAAAGGGTGTTCCAAAACGAGCAACGAAAAATGTTAAAATTCAATGTAATATACAGACAATTGTATGTACATATATACACTTGAAATTTTAACAGTTAGGGCCAATTTCACCAACTCTATTTAAATATCAATTCATATTTAAATGTCGATTTTCATGAATTTTTGTATGAAAAAATGAATTTTAAATATGAATTGATATTTAAATAAGTTGGTGAAATTGGCTCTTAGTGTATTTTTATACAGACTACAACAATTAACACTAAATTTAAAAAATGTAAATCAATGGGTGTTCCACTAGTTAATGCAATTTTTACTTTGTAATTTTGACAACTTGCTGTATCTTGGAGACCGTAAGAGCAAAACTCTTGAAATTTTCATGAACGGTAAAACTAAAAAATCAAAAAAATATAAAATCGCCAAATATAAAAAAATTGCCAAAATCAAAAAAAAATCGCCAAAACGAAAAAAGCACCAAATTAAAAAAATCTCTAGGACTAAAATAAATCGCGAAAAACCGGAAAATCGCCAAAATTAAAAAAATCCTTAAACAAAAAAATCGCCAATATGAAAAAAGCACCAAATTAAAAAATCGCCAAAATGAAAAAAACCCCAAAAAAAAAAGAAAAAAATCGCCAAAACGAAAAAATCGCCAAAATGAAAAAAATTGCGAAAATTAAAAAAAAAACTCAAAAATAGAAAAAAACGAGAAAAAAGCGATAAAAGTGAAAAAATATCGTTTAAACTGAAAAAACTTAAAAAAGGAAGAAAGCTAAATGATTTGTTATATGATGAGGTGCATTGAATTTTCAGTAATCAGTAATGCCCGTATTCATAATGAAATTCTACCAAGTGGCTAAATGTTTTTCATACAAAAGTTTCAAAATTTGAATGAAAAAACTTTGCCAATTGCTACAATTTTATTATGATTACGGCCCTACGATTTTGCTGGTAATGCAAATTAAATTTCATTAGCAGTAAAAATTTACTGAAATTTTTTAGTAATCAGTAAATTTACTGTTTACTGCAATTTTGAAGGCAGTACATATACATATACTGCAGTGTGCCCATTTACTAACCAAATAAGTTTAATAAAACAAACAAAAACCAACAAATTCATATGTATTTACAATATTGAAAGTTGTGATACTTTTAATTAATTAATTTAAAAAAAGATACTAAAAGCATAAGTACTTCCAACTTAAAAAAAAATTTTCATTACTAGATGTTTACACATCTCCTCTGTGATCGGACTCACATTGCTTTTTTTTATTGTCAGCACATTGCCAGATCTCACAATATTGTAAGATATGAAAGCTGTCTGTACAGAGCTTTAGAACAACTAGAGGTATTCAGGCTTATCATAAATAAAATTTCACATGGAAATTTCCGAACGTGTGGATAATTGGTATCAAAAAAATTTTTGTACGATTGCGAAATATTTTAACAATTTATGAAGAAAATTATTCACAAAGATTTGTATGTTGGAAAAAATGGAAATATGTAAGTTTTTAATTTTATTGGAATTGATGATATGAAAATAAAATCCATGTGGACGAAAAATTTTATTCGGAAATTTTCACATGTGGAATTCATGGTAACGCTGATTATTATGTCAAATTTTCATTTAAACAAATAAGAAGTTTAATTACAAGTAATACGATAGTTTAAACAGAAACTCAATAATATTGTTTTTTTTTATTTAAGACGGACTTGTTAGGTATGAATACACATTTATAAAAGTATGTATGCACATATGTATGTTTTTTATTCATCGTCTTTTATTTCTTCTATTTTTAGCTTTCTTATGATAATGTATTAATATCTTTCTTTTCAGGACGAATTGTCCACTCGTTGGGCTAAAATGGCTGGTGAAATTTCACAAGTTTTGGCAAATGAATTGCAACTGGCAGAAGATGATCAACCCATACCATTTGATTCTGCATCCGATAAACCCATTGATGATCAAAAGTAAGTTATTATTTTTTTTTTATTTGATTTTTTTTTTTACATATAATTAAGAGTATAAAATCAGTATTTTATATGGCAATACTGGTTTTAAAATTTTAAAATATGCTTTGTTTTGACTATGAATATGCGCCATAAATAAATTTAAAAAATGTTTTACTTTTTTGTAAAAAAATTCAACTATTTTATAGTCGATTAACTGGCTTTTGTATCGGATAAAAATTGTCAAATGTCATTTAATTGGAAATATAAAGAATTTTTAAAATTTGTATCATGAATTATAGGAAGTTTTCTTTTATATTTGCATGCTGTCGGTCACTTTTTACAAGTTTTTGAAAACTCCAAAAGCAAAAATAAAATAGCAGAAAAAGACTTGAAGTAATTAGAAAAAATGCGAAGAAGAAGGAAAAAAAAGAAGTGGGAAAAATTACCACAAAATAAATTTAATAAAGTGCGACTTTGACTCGCACAAGAAGGATTCCGCACGGGCACTACATATCTAATACTATAGGAACCTTAGCCTATTAATCGAATATCTCACCTGATGTAGAAATTTTTTCAAAAAATTTTTAGCGCTTCTTTAGTTTTAGCGTTTTTTTTTCGTTTTGCCAATTTTTTCGATTTTTGGCGATTTTTAGTTTTAGCGATTTTATGTTTTTTTGCACTTTTGTTTTGGCGATTATTTTAAATTTTTGGTGATTTTTTTTAGTTCTTAGCCGACCTTTTTACTCTTGGTGTTTTTTTTGGCGTTTCAGCGATTTATTTTAGTTTTGGTGATATTTTTCATTAAAGCGCTTGTATTATTTTTATTTTTTTATTTTTATTTGCTTCAAAAAAAAAAAAAAAAAAAATAAACAAACCGCCGTCTCGGGAATTAAAACACATGTTTTTTTCCACCAAAGTAATTTTTTACCAAGTACTGCTGTCCAACTATAAATTATGTTGGCTGGGTTTGGAACCGCCTTCGTATTTCTACTTGTTAAACATTTTATCATTTTGATACTTTTGTATTTTTAAATTAAACTCGCCTTAAATCAAATTTAACATTTATGCAAATAACTAGTGGCAAAAACTTTTAAAAACAAAATATTTATTTATGTATATATTTTGCACAAATAATTTTTTTTTTTTTTATAAAAGTTTGTTGCGTTATTTATATATATTTGTTCAAACTATTGCCATTTTGCCAAGCAACTTTTCGACAGTTGCTTGATGCAGCAGTGTTGTGGTAATGTTGTACATCCAATTGATGAAGTTGATGATGGCATATACTTAATTAAAAAACTAAACGTTATTTTTTTCCTTACACGAGTACATTTTGGCTGAACAGTTCGCTACCAACAAAGTTAAAAAATAATAATTGTAGTAAAAAGTAAACTTTTTTTGTAATAAAATTTAAATTAGCAAACATACTTTGTATGAAGTTCAAATGAGGAATTTAAAAAGTTTACTAATAAATAAAAATATATGTACAAAGTTCCAAATACAAGCGCTTACACACAGAAAAATTTCATATTAAAGTTGTCGAAAACAAGGTTAATTTAAAATTTTTCGGTAATGATTTTGTTTCATATGTGTTTCACTGTTAATTCAACATGACTTACAGTAACCTTCAAAGAAAATGTTTTCTTTTGAAATAACTATTCCATGTTGAGTTAATATTCGAGGATATACTGTTAAATCAAAATGAAGAATCATGTTAAATCAAAGTTGTTTCAATTTGAAACAATGTGAATTTGGTAGGGAAATAATACGGACAATCATTATATAATGATTGACAAATTCAATCAAAGTTTGTGTTTCTTAAACTTGGCAATTATTTTCTCAGTTTTGTACTGGTCGTTAGATTCGATTAAAATCAAAAAATATATCTAAGTTTAAAATTTTTAAACGCACTAATAATCCCAAATTAATAATTTACTTATTAAGTAAAATATTTTTTTATTAAAAATACATTGAAATTGATTATTGAGGGGTTTAGCTGGATCCTATGCGCATTTCACTGTTGCTAATGCAGATCATCAGGGAACCTTTACCCAAAGCTTCTTAGAACAACTAGAGTTATTATATTATAAACTTTCATTTAAACAAATGAGAAGCTCAATAACAAATAACAAAGTTGAAACAAGAACTCAATAATCAACATGTTTTTTATTTGCTTACTTTACTATTGCTACATTGGCTGACTTTTTTTCAGCTTCAAAAAATATATCGTTAGTCACAAGTAGAAAGTCCCTAACTTAAAAATTTGTAACTTTACAGGAGAAAGTAAAAACATAAAAATAAATAGTACAAATGCTTGTACAACTGCTTATACAACTGCTTGTAAAAGCGTTTTTTTAACACTATTGCAATAAATTTTTGAGACGAGATGTATTTGTGTGAAATGTATTGGACTCACTGAAAAATTCAATTTCGTGAAAATATGTAGGAGTTAGGGCCTTAGTACTTGTGACGATTGATATGTAATGACATTTTACAATATATATATATATATATATATATATATATATATATATATATATATATATATATATATATATATATCGAACCATTTTGATTCATATTCGGCATCTAGTTCATGGCTGCTTATTTCACCAAACAATTGTTTAGAAGCAACATCTCATTTTATTCGTCCACACAGAAAAAATTATTCCCAAAAAATTTTTAAACAAATATTTGTTTGAAATCAAACTTAGTTTCAGTAAATATTCTGTACTGTTCTACTAAATTAATTTGTACCAAAAAACTGTGTAGAGAAGAAACAGGCCACGACGTTTGTCGGCTAATTTTCGGCATTTACATCTATACAACACGATCAATCAAAATAAACAACAACAACCGCACAACAGCACGTTGTTCCTACCCTGTCGGAGAATGTGTGGTTGACTACAAAAATAGTTAACTTATAGTTAACTTTTCTTAGACTGACTAACGCTAGCTGCAAAGTCATCCAGAACAAACCCAAAATTAATTCTAAAGTTAAGTACGTAATCGAATTTGGTGAGAGCCAACAAATTTATTATCAGCTACTTTAAAACTCATTTCAGTTTTATATTAACATTTTGCTGTTGTTATTTTAGATGGTAGCTTAGCCGAGTGGTAGCGCCTTGAGTACACAACGTATGATGTTACATGTTCGAGCCACAGATTTTTTTTTAATTTACTGTCTACCAAGTGATTTAAAAAAGTCAACTTTAAGTTAGCTTAAAGTAGTGCCTAGGACATCGCAATGTTAAAATAGTCAGTTGATTACATTGCAAAGTAATCCAAGTGTAGTCCGTACTAGTTGCGAAATAGTTAGCTTAAAGTTAGTTTAAAGTTAGCCAAATTTCCGATAGGGTATCAACAAGCAAGATAAACACCAACACACTGAAATAACATTTGCTCTCAGCCGAACTATGATTAATTTAAATTTTTACAAAATTTTTATCAGAATTTACAAAATTATTTGTAGGACCGCATTCAAATAAAATATTTACTGATTCAACGAATTTGGTTACTGAAAATGAAATTTAGTTTTTTCTGTGCATGAGACACCAATAGTGCGTCAAATAAATTATGGAATTAAGAAAATACCCTTCGATATACAATGCCTTTGGTTATGTACAATGTCTTTTATGTTATCAAACATATAAGAGGCAGTATAAAATGTTATATAAAGACATTATTAGTCTTTTCATATTAATATAATTAGGTATAATGATGAGGAAAAATTAAGGAAATGGTTAGAGGGGAATAAACTAATGAAAGCAAATTAGATTTTAAGGAAAGAAAAGAAATTTCAAGCTTAGTGACCTTATATATTGTTATGTAAGATATACCGTTTACCGATGGACTTTTTATTAAGGAAATTGCTATTTGTTTACTTGATAAAGTCGGAATATTTTCAGTTTATTTTGTTTTTGAAAAAGTTAAATTTTAAAACAGCAAAATCTATTGAAAAGTTTTCAATATCAGCTAATCAACAAGTAGCAAATTCAGTGTGAACTGCTCTCTTTTTTGCGAACAAAAAAAAAATTCTTGTGATTAAATTTTAATTAAAATCTTTGTGCCTACTTTTTCGTATCACTGTACTTCAAATTCTCTCACCGCGTTTGTCTACCAAAAATAATCACACATACATATACTATTGGTGTGAATATTTTTTATAAACAAACGCACACGACCACTTTTATTGAAGCTGAATATTGATGTGTCTGGTACCCGCTTAAGATAGAGATAAGCAAAATGTCGCCCGTGGGCATTCCGTTATTCTCTATGTACTTGGGAAAACTTACGGAAGAAAACTATACAGCCGCTCATAAGCATTTTACTCTCTTTCATATTATACACTAATATATAAATAATATAAATATGTATGTGTATGCCTGACTTTGATCTAAGACAGTACAAATTTACAAAGTTACATTCATAATCAAACTAGATGCTGAATATCTTGAAGAATTGTTTAGAATCCAAAATGTTCATTCATGTCACTTGTATTATCAGGTTAACATACCTCTCTTAATTCATTTGGCTTGTGTCTTGGGTTATAAATTATGGATATTATCTTCACACACGTAATAAACGCTTAAGGCCCAACTATAATATGAATAAGCTGGCTTAAGCTAATGTCAGAATTGAACGATAAGTCTGTCAAATGCTTAAACAATTCAGATGTGACTTTTAGGTGGTCATAATGTACTTACATACATGCACTTGAGTATTCTTTAGCCACAGCTGCACATCTAGGTATTCTTCTCATAACTCCTAAATGAATGCAATTCAATCAAACTAACTTGAAAGAATGTCCTAATCTATTAAAAATTCACATTGAAAATAAAAGCTTTGCTTTATTTTCCGAGTTTAAAATAAGAAACAATAAAAAAATATTTAAAATCAATGAATATTTTCTGCTGCTGCTTGTTTGAGTTTAAAAAATGTACATACAGTTGTTTCCTTACGGAATGTGCGTTCAGTTTGGCACTTTACTTAAGCAAATGACATTTGACGAAACTTGACGAAAAGTTTGTTAAGTACATTATAGTTTGCCACATGCGTTTTATATGTAACCGCACAGTTGCTTAAGCTAGCTTCTTCATATTATAGTTGGGACTTAAGTCCTAGTTTACACTATGCAAGTCTTATTGCTAAGCTGATTAGTTTGTTGAGAGTGAGAGAGAGAGAGAGAGAGAGAGACGAGGGGAAAAGAAAAATTTATGTTCCCCTCGTCTCTCTCTCCATCAAACTAATCAGCTTAGCAATAAGACTTGCATAGTGCAAACTAGGGCTTACAATGTTTGCAGCAAAAAGTATTTGAAGTGATTTGAAAGTTTAAAATGCAACCCAAAGAAGATTTCAATAATTGGAAAATGTAAGATTTTCATTTAAATTTTATGAGAGAATTGTATAATTTGTTTTGTCTTTATGGCAAACAGTTCTTACGTACTATAAACATACGCCTTTTATTTTTGCTAAAGACTTATGTACTTTTTCGTGGAAAAGGCTTTAACATTCTTCGTTCTCTTGTGACTACAAGCATATGAAAATTGTTTTCCCCCAATTCCAATTTTATCCATCTCATGCTATTATTTAGCTTACAAAGCATTCAAAAAAAAAAAAAAAACACAAACTTTCCCTTGATAACTTAAAACCTCATAAAAAAATGTCTTCGTTTGATGTAAAATATCTTTATATTTGATTTGATTGAATCTTGTCATTTTAAGTATTTCTATTTCTCGCTATTTACTACATTATTATTTTTTTATTCTACAGTATGTTTTCAACTTACTTAAATTTGTTGTTATCAATTTGTAATTTTCTTTTCTTTTTTTTCTCCTCCATCTGTGTCTGCTTTCAGGGAAGATTGTATGATAAGGATTCATAAAATGTTACGCACTGGTAAATTGGAACATGCCATCGCTCTAATGCGTGCTGCCAGGTAAGTGTAATCCATTACGTTTATTCCTTTAAAAAAAATCCATTTGTGTAAGTTTTTATTTTTCATATTGCTAAAATCAACTGATAAAAATGTGTAGAGAAAAAAGAAAAAAAAACAACCTGGTTTCGAATTTCCTTTGAAAGCTACACGCTAATGCGTGTATTTTTTATACATTTTCTGTTAAAATGTATTTTTGATTACTCTTTAATATAGAACGAGTTTATGTGATTTTACAAAGGAAACAAAATCTAAAATGAAAAAGAAAAAAAATGGAAATAAACACAAAACTGCAACAACACGGAATGTTTGTACTTAAAATCCTTAAATTTTGCATCTTACAATTCAGTTAAAAAAATACATACATACATATATATAGAAAAATGTTTGACTTGCCAGTGCATTTCAAATATATTTTTAAAATAATAAGTACATACAACATATATAAACTTTGACGGAATTAGATCACAATTATCGCCATGGGGATATTTGACACAATTTTTTAAGAAATGAACCGAAAAATCTATTTAAGGGCCACTCAGACATTATACGAGTACATGAATAAAGGCCAGCGTTGCCGTTTTGGTTACTTGTAACCAAAATTGGTTACTTTTTTTTCCAATGTGTACTTGTGTACTTTTTTCCATTTTGGTTACTTTTTTGTTTGCAAAATATTTATTTAAATGGTTCATTTATGTTATATGATTTTATAATAATACTAGCTGAGCCGGGCAAACATTGTATTACCCTCAATTATGTTATATTTTTCAAACTACAAATTACTCCACACATTTGTCACTTGTTGGGTTAAAAACAAAACAAAAACCTGCCGGGTATTAACCCGAACCTATGTTGAAAATTTCGGCCCCACAGCTCTTATAGTTCCAGAGATCATGCGTTAGGAGCAAACTCACACTGCGATTTTATATATACAGATATATTAATATATGTATGTATATTTTTCAACTGAAGTACAAACAAAACAGTATTTTAAATACATAAAAATTTTGGTTGCTTTTTTTTTTTTGTATTTTGGTTACAAAATTTTTTTGGTCGTGGCAACGCTGATAAAGGCTTTCATTACATTTTACGAGAAAAAAAAATCTAAAGACATTTGTTTCGAATGTCAAAAAATCTAACGTAAAATGACATATTGTGTTCACACACCATCACACCTTAAATTACATTAAAAACACAAGTAGAAAGCAAACAGCCCTGTCGCGATTTGAGCTAACTTAAAAGTAACTAATGATTAATCAGAGACGAGTGACAATTGACTCTCAAAGCTAACTCATTTTATATGTTATGTTTTTCAACGTAATGTCCTCACGCTGCATAAGTTTAAAATAACCACAAGTTAGTTCATTTCGAGTGAGTTTTTGGCTGATAAAATTCAAGTGCACTATTAGTTAGCTGCGAACTGACTAATGGTTGGACCATTATGACTTAGTTTGTGAAAATAAATTCAGTGAAGTGCGACTTTGACTCGCGCACGAAGGGTTTCGTACGGACACTAGATATGTAATTCAATACGAACTTGGCTTTTTTTGTTTTTGGGGATTTTTTTAAGCTTTGGCGCTTTTTTTAGCTTTGACACCTTTTTTCTCGTTTTGGCGATATTTTTTCATATAGACAATTTTTTTAGTTTTGGCGCCTTTTTCGCGTTTTGGCGATTTTTTCGGTTTTTGGCGTTTATTTTCATTTTGGAGATTTTTTTTATTTAGGCGATTTTTTCGAACTTGGCGATTTATTTTAGTGTTAGAAATTGCGATTTTTTTTAATTTTTCGGCGATTTTTTTCGGTTTGGCGATTTTATAATTTTTGGTATTTTTTAGTTTTACCGTTTTTTAAAATTTCAAGAGTTTGCCTCTTACGGTTTCCAAGATACAGCAAGTTGTCAAAATTGCATTAACTGATAGAACACCCTTTAATTTAACTTTTTTTTTTTGAATTTTAGTGTTGATTGTTGTAGTCTGTATAAAAATACACTAATTTTACAAATTTCAAGTGTCAATATACATATGTACATACAATTGCATGTATATTACATGGGATTTTAACATTTTTCGTTGCTCGTTTTGGAACACCCTTTAGTTTTTAACCCTCATGTGTTTGTTGTTGTATCGGGGAAAGTTTTATATACTCTGTCTAAATTTCAGGTCCAGAGCTCTTACGGTTTCTGAGAAAATAGCCTGTGACGGACAGATGGACAGTCGAACGGACGGAGGGATAGCGTAGCGAAAGCACGTAGCGGAGTGCGAAAATTGGTATCGAGCCGTGATCACTTTGTTTGTCAGCCATCATACTTAGCACTTTGCTATTGCGCCATATAAAATAAAGACAGCACAGAGTTAATATAAACATGAGTTTTATGCTGACATCTTCTCGATAAACTATGACTCATCTCTGCATCAGCTTCGAGTTAGCTAAAAGTTAGTTCAAAACTTAACGAGGAGATGTTAGTTGTACGAAAACAACTCACTAATCTCAGCATCAATTTCGAGTTAGCTAAAAGTTAGTTCAATACTTATCGGTAAGAAGACAGTTGTGCAAAAAACAACTGACTCACATCTGTATCATTTATGAGTTAGTTCAGGAGCTACTTGTAAATGAGTTAGCAAAAAGTCAACCATATTTTGAGCTACCTAATAAAAATCCGATAGGGAGCTGTTGAGGATTAACATGAGATTTTATGTTCACACCATCACACCTCATTTTACATGAAAAACACAAAAATAACGCAAACAGCTGTGAGGATTACCGTGTCAACACTAATCGTTGACTTCCGGCGGCCTTTGAAAATAGACGGCGTTACGATAATTTTTTCAAGCCATGTCTGAGGCTTGCATGAAAAATTATTCAATACGATAAGCATATTCAATATTTATAGCCGGTTTAAGACGAAGACATAAACCATAAACGACGGCACGTCATCGGCGATTTTGTAATAATGAAACTCAGAAGTATTACCTGTAGTTAATTTTAATTGTTATTGTTCGAACTTTATTTGTTTCTATATTTATGATTTGATCAGGCTAAAGTTCATATCGCTCTGTAAATCAAATTACATGTAATAATTATTAATGAACAAATAACACCAAAGTTAATTGTAAATATTCTGACAACCATGTAGTAGAACGTAACAACTAGCTGTTTTCGAAGGTCACTACACCTTCATCATCAGCGCTCTTTGTGTTTGGTCTAATGTATGTGGTGTCAGTTGATGTGTTTTTTTTTTTACAAAGAGAAGTAACATTCAGGAAATTAATGCCTACTACTATTACTGGGTGTTACCTTCTTTCGGAAAGGGATAGTGATAGAAGACAGGTGTTGAAGGGAGAGATAGAAGAAAGCTTCATTCTTTTACAACTCTCCTTTTTTGCACCACTTTTAATAATGCAGTGTTGCAGCGCCCTCTGGTGCCAAATGAGGCGTATTATATTATATACGCCGCAACTTTTATTGCAAATGGAATATGTGAATTTTTTTGATTATTCATATTTAAATTTAATGAAAGCTTTTTTTTTGTAATGAAAGCTCAATTTTACCATCTTTAAATTTACAACAGTCTTGCCATTGTCGTTTAGAAAAATTTCAAAAAGATGTTCAAGTCTTATGGGATGTCAAAATTTTCACGTATTATTTACCATTCGCCGCAACGTTTTTCATTCACAATATCGCACTTGCACATATTATTTGAATTTTTGACATGTATCAATACAAAGTATAATAGTCTAAACTGTCCTATAGCAAACTGGGTGCCCTGGTAGCCCTAGTGGGTAGTGTGTTAGGCTATCCCACTAAAGACTGGTCTGTTTCACTACAGTGCACATAGGGGCCAGAGGCGACCTTTTCACGGATTAATTAAAAAAGAATTCAAGTACCGTAAAAAGTGAAAGAAAGTACTTGCTTAAAGAGTATAAAATTCTACATCACTAGGCAAAAAATAAATGTCAAATAGTTAAGGCCTTATTCAGAAAAAAATAATTTATGTTTACAAAACGTTTAGCAAACAAATTTCCATACAAAATTTGTTTCGTAAACCTTTTGTAAATCAAAATATTTTTTTCTGAATACGACAGTTAATATTTAATTCAAGTAATTTAGAAAAAGTAATTAATCTTACCATCAAGTTCAGTTATTCCTTGAAATGTTTTGCTTAAATCTGTAATATAAGTTACTTATGGAAGGGCTTTTGCTTTTAATGTTTATAGTGGAAATGCACTAAAATATGTTGATTTTCTCAGTCAATGTGGACATAAATTTATTAATTGGGATCAGTTAAGCAGATATATTAATTTTATTTTAAGGATTGAACAAATGAGCGTTATATTATAAAAATTTCTGCTACGCATCGATGCGCTTCAAAAGCTATACTTGAATTGCAATAGTCTCACGCGTGGAGTTTGTGTGACTTCTGCTTACAATTTCATTGGTGTTTTTTTTTTCATTATTGTATGTGCTTTCACTAGAGATGTACAAATGTCATGAATTTTTACGCATGAGTCACGCGTGATCGTGGTTGTATTTATATTAAATAATGAATTAAAATATCAACGTGTGTGACTGCTAACTTTCTTAAGTTTGTTAAAAACATTTATTTTTGGATAATTCGTATTAGAAGTCCGCCAATGGCAGGCAATTTATCAGAAGCGTGTGTTAGTAAAAAAATGTTTGCTTGTTTTGTTTATATATATTTTGTTCCTGCTTCGGTATTTCTTATATAAAAATAAAATCTTTATAATCTAATTAATTATTACTTTGTATGGGGGTGGGGTACCCGTCTCGCCCATCTTATGCACCCAAAATTTTGGTGGAATATGCAGTTTGCTTTAAGAGTTATCCACATCAAATTTAGAGTGCCTTACTATTGTAGTTATGAAGATATAGGAAAAATAATAATGACTTTGGGTGGGGGGGTGGCACCCGTCTCCCCCTCCTATACCTTCAAGATTATGATAGAACATGCAGTTTGTTATAAGACCTACCCATAAATAATTAAGTGACCCTCACTATTGTAGAATTGATCCGCGTGAAATGGCCCTTTGGCTCCACTGTGCGTCGCCTGCTTAAATTATTTTTTTTATCCTCCCATAATTTCAACAAAAATGCAAATTCAATTCTTTTATCTCTCTCTCTCTCTCTCTATCTCTCTCTATCTCTCTGTTTTGGACTTTCCCATAATTTCAACTAACTTTGAGTCACTAATTATGTGGGATTCACCTAAAATATATGTGTCTGCTGCTGGAAAGTTAGAATTTGTTTTATCAAAATATCTAAATCAAGTTAAAATTTAATGCCACATAAATAACTTGAGATGCTTTTTTATTACGCTTAAATTAAAACAAGAGAAGTTAATAACTAGAACCTGCAAACATACGATATGTGTTGGTAAATTATGGAAAAAAAAAATTAAAAAAAATTCTTTAGAGGAAATAACTTTTAACATAATTAACATACAAAAAACTGGCCTGGGTGTGTAACGAAAATGAAGTGATAAAACAGAAGGTGCTACAAACAGTAAAAAATCGTGAATAAAAGCAACAATAAAACAGTAAAAAATAATTTAAAAAATTTAGTTGTAAAACTACTTATTTTGCTGACTTTTAATATACTGTAGGTAAATCACAGTGATATACACTGTGAATCACTTAAATATAGCAATTAATTTTACCAGGTTTGAGCGAATAGATATTTTAAATCAGACATTGGAGAATTACAAAATTTTGGGCTTTTAAACTTCGCGTTCTTACTATGAACGGCCATTTTCACAATGTCCAATTATGTTACTTTTAACTGTTTGGTTAACCTACGCACGCATTTTCTCAAAACTTGTTTGGCAATGTTGGATGGTGAGTACTACCTTAACACCGGTTAGGTCGCTCTTAGGTACCCGCATAAGTGAAAAATTTCCAAACAAATGAAATTAAAAAATTTTCGGGAAATTTTTCACTTTTGCTGCTACATAAGCGCTACGCAAACGGTGTTAAGAATCATTCCTAGGAAGTTCATATGTTCTAGAAAGTTGTTAATTGAAATCTTAAGTGCATTTTTGTAGTTGATTGTTTCCTTGAATTTTGAACGGTTTGCTACCTATAGACCTGAAAAAGGTAAAAAATGTAATTTTTTAAAATTGTTTGGTATTTTGATCTTGAAGATAAAGTTTTTTTGATTTCATATGTTCGCAATTCTTGTTCTTTGTGAAAAGAGCTACAACTTTGCTTAAGAGAGTAAATCAAAATTCCGGAACGGTTTGCAAGATATGAGCCTGAGAAAATGCAAAAATTACCACATACGTAGTGGTGTCCGTATAGGGTTATATTTCCATGACTTAACAAATTACATACAGTCCTTTAAATAATTTTTCAATAATTCTGCACCAAAACCAATTAAACATTATGCATTCATATAAGGCTATCATTTTTCAACTTGCCTGAAAATTAAAAAAAATGTATACAATAAGGCCAAGAAGAAAAAATAATGTCACATTTTCCACTTAAGGTACTCTAAGTATTCGCCTTAAAACGTTGGTAAATTATTTATTGTTATTTGGAGCACTAAAGTGAACATCTTTTTTTTTTTTTTTTTGTTTTACATGAAATAGTTTTATGTAAAATGAAAAAAATAAAATATTCTGAAAAGTAGTGAGAACAAGAACAATGGCTTACAATATTTATAATGCAATGTAACAAGAAAGAAAAAAATATTAAATACAACAATGTAAAGAAAGTAATGTAACGAAAACAATACTTGTAATAAATGCGATCAGAAGAGGTGAGAGGTGGACGTTGCGTTGTATTTTCTTTTTAAAGGTTGTGTCCTGAATAACAAAATCTGTGATGAAGCAATAATTTTATACCATTATCAGCATCAGGGAAGAACGCCGTTTATGTTATTCTTTAAACTAACTACATACTTGAATTTTATTTAAAGATTTGTATTAGGTCTATCAACTAAGAAATTAAGGGTTCTGATTACCGACAATCAAAATTTTTCTAATATTTTTTACAAATCGCTTGTACTTTTATCATATCCTGGACATTAGAGCATACTACTTTACAGGCAAAAAATTAAAGGCCCAACTATAATATGAATAAGCTGGCTTAAGCTAATATCAGAATTGAACGATAAGTCTGTCAAATGCTTAAACAATTCAGATGTGACTTTTAGCTGGCCACAATGTGCTTACATGCACTTAAGTATTCTTTAGCCACAGCTGCACATCTAGGTATTGTCAATAATTTTGTATTAATTTTGTTTCTTCTCATAACTCATAAATGAATGCAATTCAATCAAACTAACTTGAAAGAATGTCCTAATCTATTAAAAATTCACATATAAATATATCCATTACCTTATTACTTGTTTTATTTGTTTTGCCTATTAAAAAGTACAACAGTGAATATACATAAGTAAATACATGTGTATGTGTGTATATGGGTATTGTAAAACAACCAATGAAAATAAAAGTTTTGCTTTATTTTCCGAGTTTAAAATAAGAAACAATAAAAAAATATTTAAAATCAATGAATATTTTATGCTGCTGCTTGTTTGAGTTTAAAATATGCACAAACAGTTGTTTCCTTACGGAATGTGCGTTCAGTTTGGCACTTTACTTAAGCAAATGACATTTGACGAAACTTGACGAAAAGTTTATAGTTTGCCACATACGTTTTATATGTAACCGCACAGTTGCTTAAGCTAGCTTAATCATATTATAGTTGGGCCTTAAGTGCGCCGTACACCTTCGAAATATGAAGAATTATCTCAAGGCAATTTCAAAAAAGAAATTTGATTTTTTTGCCGAACCTAATGGTCAACTTTTTAAAGTTTTCGTTATAACTTCGGTATTTTCAGTCGAAACTCAAGTTTAAATATACCGATGTTTTTGTCTTGAGGAGACCAATGTTTTGCCTTATGGGCCACTAACGTCAAGTATTCCGTCCTAGTATTGACCTACCAAATCTCAATTCCTACCACCCTGATATGCCACCCTAATGCCAGATAATTAAGAACGCAAACACCGACTAAAGTTTTCTACAGCAAGTATTTCCATAATTGTAGCAGAACAGTTTGAAATTTATATTTTTTAAATTTATTATATAAAACAAAATGTTAGGCTTCGCCTTTCAAAGTTGTTCTTTAGTAGATACTAGAGGTCAGTGGTCTATAGGGTAAAAAAACATTGCATCAATATATCTGGACTGTTTGGAAGCCAATTTATATTAGATCTTATCAATAGCCCGGATCCCGAAGTCACTGATTGAACTGGCATCCCGTTGCTGTAATTCTAGCGTCAATTGAATTATTTAGGAATGCATCTTCAGGTTAGATGTTTGTGTAAACTGCTTTGTAATGATGGCGCTAAGTGCCCCAGCCGATCACAAACACTGAATTATTGAAATCAAAATTTAATTTCGAGAAATTGGCCTGTCAATTAGCGTTGTTGAGCGATTTGACACCTTTCAATTATTTCCTGTGGGTGCTCGTCACTGGCTTATTAGCAACAATTGACGCCTTTTAGGGCAACATTGTTCGTGTTATTCGCCAGAAATCTTGAAAAAGTGGCCCAAAATTGGATGCCCAAATTGTGCTTCTTCAAGAACAGCCAGGGTGACCGTATGTCTGCAATCTTTTGCAAATATTAATGCCATATATTGATCTCGCGGACACCCGGTTAACGCTATAAAACAAATAAAAACAAAATAAGGAGGTGTGTTAGGACACTCGGTTAGAGCTATGCTACTTAGCTATATAAAACAAATTTAACGTATGAAGTAACAAATGCAATACAAATTATATTACATGATAATGTCAAATTCGCCACAAAATATTTAAAAACGTTTCCATTTATTTTCCATTATTTCTGTTTTAGCTGCGTACGATTAAAATTTAATCATTTTGAGATTTAAAATATCAAATTAGCGAAATGAGACGAAATTTCACTTGCAACACCGGTTCGTGGTGAGAGTATAACTCACACAATAGTAAAATCTAATGGTATAGTTTGCCGACCACTCGACTAAATTAATATATTGTTTGTGCTCATGGGCAAAATCAATACAAAAACTAATTCAGCAAACGTTCTCATTGTCTTTGTTTCACTCACTTCAAAGAACGAAACAAAACAAAATCAAACATTTTTAGTTAATTTTAATTATTATTCGAACTCCATTTGTTTCTATATTTGTGATTTGAACGGGCTAAAGTTCGTATGGCTTTTTAAGCCAAATTACATGTGATAATTATTAATGAACAAATAACACCAAAGTCTGTTGTAACATCACATAGTTGAACGGAACAGCCAGCCGTTTTCGAAGGCCACTAAACCTTCATCATCAGCGTTCTTTTGTGTTTGGTCCACTGTGTGTGGTGTCAGTTGATGTAGATTTCTGCTTTATATACTTAGCATTTTATTGCAAATGGAATATGTGAATTGTTTTGATTCATCGTATTTCAATTTTCTGAAAGCTTTTTTGTATTGTAAGCTCAATTTTGTTTCGCTTATTTTCGTATTCTGTTTTTAAGTACAAAGAAATCAAAACAAAAATCAATGTATAACTGTAATAGTGTCGATTATTATTGTTACGAAAATCACGTCCTAGCTTCTGTATCGTGGCATAAAGAGCAAGCTCTAAAACATTTTTTGGACTAAATTTTAATTTTATGTATTATATTTTTTACAATTTCAAGTTCTATTGATCTTAAAAACTACAAAGACGTCGAAGTGGAAACACTCCAACCACGATAAGGGACAATCAAATCGTTGAGTTATGATGAAAATTCGTTTTTCGAAAATTTCGGGAATGAAAGGCGTATAGTTTGTTCACGTGAAACTAAAATCTTTTGTATTAAAAACAAAGATAAATTTCACGTGAAAAATACTGTTTCTCTTTTATTTCCGATAAGGGGAAGTGACTTTCCCTATTTTAAGCATAGCAATTTTTTTTAACAAACACGAACTGCTAAGCTACTTTTGAGCTATCTGCAGAAACACCCAGAGTCTCCGGTAGGAAAATAACCTGCGACCCTCCGACTACTAGACTAGTATACACTAATAGCCAAGAAAACCTCGTCCTTTTTTGAAGGCGGTTAACAAATATATGCTTAAATTTTCTTACTCTCAAGTCAAAGCGTTTTTCGTATAAAATATTTAACTTTACTTTCATTGAAGGCAGGAGTACGACTAGCAGCTATGCACATAATATTGTCTTCTATGACTTTATCCTTGTTGTATCACAAAACACATTTACAATAGCACCAGCATGGAGTTAATATTTGCGTATTTTGTTGTTATTTCGTTTCAAACAAAAGCTTTAGTTACCGCACATCAGCTTAAAGAAAGCCATAACTGTAGCGATTGGTTTGGTGTCTGCTTTAGTCTCGAAAGCAGCTTAAAATCTGCGCCAGTTGTGCTTAATAAACAATGTTTTATTTTTTTGTTTGCTTGTTATATAATTTCAATTTGCACACATACAACTTTATATAACACAACAGAGGAACAAAAGAATAGTGTTAAAGGACACATTGTCTAAAGCACTGAACTTCATCAGGTAACAACTTTAATTCACATTGTCTATTTTGAGTTTTAACTACACAGACGCCAACACACAACACGGTGCCATGATACATACAATTTTATTTTATGCCATGAATAAAAACTATTTATTATTTCTAAAGGCGTCGGGATACCAAACATGCAAACATGAACCTAATCTTTTACTGGCTTTAGGTGTTTCAAAGACAAATGCCGCGCGCGTACTCGTACTATGGAAAGTATGTACAATATGTATAATGGAAAAAAGGACTTAGCGAACAAGAACAACAAAAAAACACTTAAAAGCGTGCGGCCATTGTAAAAGTTGTGTCTGCCGCAAGAGCTGCAGCATTAAGCTCGCTGCTTTTACCTTTAACAATGGCTCAGTTTCCCAGATAGCAAAGAAGGATACTTGGTTAAATTTTTTCATTTATTTCTATTTTTATATGCAATTTGCTATATTCATCTGCAAAGCTGCTCAAGTAGTTTTTATATTAAATTTTTTTTTCTCTCTGGCCAGCAAAAGCGAAACAATGCTGTTGCCGCCAACGTTAAAATACAACGTTGATACAGGCCAACTATTTTCCTGCTTTAAATTTTTACCGTAGCTATTTTTTATATACGAGTACACTCACGCTCATTTGATTAGAGCGACTTAAGTTTATCTTTTAGGTATGCAATATCTTTTAAAGTTTTACTACCATCGAAAAGATTAAATTAAATAAACATAACAAAAGTAACATAAAAGCTAGTCTTTCAAAGGTCTCTTTCAAAAAAAAAAAAAAAAAAAAAAAAAAAAAAAATTAACAAATTTCCCTGCTTATGATTCAGTTAGACTAAAGTTCGTATCGCTCTTTAAGCCACGCGCAGAAAAATTTTATATTAAAATCTGTCAGCCTCATTTATAAAAATTATTAATGCTTTATAAAGGGTTTTTAAGAAAAATTTTGTATGCAAATTTGTTTTAAAAACCCTTTATAAACAATAATTTTTATGAATAAGGCTGTATCTTTTATTGAAGGCCTATTTAAAATTGTTCGTCAATGATTTTGCCTGATATGTGTTTCATGTTAATTCAACATGATTTACAGTAATCTTCAAAGAAAACATTTCCTTTTAAAATAACTTAATTTCATTTTGATTTAATATTTGGGTACTGTTAAATCAAAATAAAAAATTGTGTTGAATCAAACTTATTTCAAGTTGAAACAATGTGCATTTGCTTGTGAGATAATACGGAAAACCATGTTGAACCCAAGTTATTTCCCGTGATAAAATTATATGTTTAAGTGCTTCTACTCATCTGTTAGGGGGTGTATATTAGTGTAGTCATTCGAACAAAAATTATTCGAATATTCGAACAACTTTTTATCATATTTGTTCGAACGAACAAAAATGTTCAATTTAGAATAAAAAATTATTCGAATCATTTTTGTTGAATATTCGAATATTCGAACAATTTCCTTAACTACTTGTATAAAAAGATTTTTTGGGTTATCTGCGGTTTTTAAATTATTTTTTTCAAAAAATTAATAATATATTTAAAATGTTTGCAAATGTGTGTAAATACCTATACTTTTTAACTAATTTCGTTTCAGTTTTTAACTCCCGACAAAAAAGGGGTGTTATAAGTTTGTATGTAGTTTGTGTCTGTGTATATATTTGTATATACGAGTCGATGTACAGACCAAACAGTTGGACCCATTTTGATTTAGTTTTCCTGTTTGATTGGCTGAAGAAGTTAGCACGTTGACTACAAAACCGAAGGTTTTAGGATCGCGGCCGCTATCTGCCAGTCATTAAATATCGACAACATGAATTTTTCTGATGTGCATTACTGTCCCTTTCTATCAGTGGTTGTAGAAAAGTTCAAGTAATGAAGGCATAGTCACTGGTCACTGAACTATACCGACTTCAAGAGATACTAATCCTAATGTAACACCAGAGCACCCCCTTTGTTGTTTAGCAGAATCATCGGCGAAGTAAAATAACTACTAAACTGCTACTAAACACAGCTTCCAACAAATTAATACGACTCACTAACGCCAGAGGCGCTGCAACACTACATTATTAAAAAAAAAAGTGCAAAAAGCAGAGCTGTAAAAAAATGAAGCATTCCTCTATTTCTTCACCACCTATGTTGTCTGTTACTACCCCTTTCCTTATAATAGTAGTAGACAATCATTACCTGAATGTTACTTCTTTTTAAAAATAAAATAAAAAATGACTTGTTCTAGAGTGTTCTTAGCTATGTTTAAAGAAAATCTGTCCAGCCGTTTAGAATATATCACATTTTTTAAATATGTTCTGTTGATCTGCGTGTCTTTGACGCCGTAGCTCCCCAACGTCTTGACCGATTTTAATTTTGCTTTGTTTTCGTTTGAATGGTGACATGATCGTATATCTTCTAATTTATACTTGAAGAAAAACGGTCTAGTCGATTGGAATTTATCATAATTTTTTTATTTAATCTTTTATTTTTTGCGATTCTGTTACTTCAGTAGTATAAGTGGAACATAGAGTTCTTATCTATACCACAGCGTCAACTGCGACAAAGGTTCTTAAAATTTTAAAGTTTTGTTATTAATATTCCTAAATTTGTTTTTGAAATTATTTGTTTTTCTTGTGCAATGAAATATTTTTTGTTTGTTAATAAAAAAATTAATCTAATACACATATGTGTCGTTTTTTGCAAACTATTTTAAGATTATTCAAATATATTTTTTTATTCTTTGTTCGTTCGAATATTCGAATAAAAGTTCAAAATTATTCGTCTGTTCGAACAAGAAAAAAATTATGAAATTTCATTCGAACAAACATAAAAGACGAATAATTACCAACACTAGTGTATATACATACATATATACTTTTGTACTTCATATTTATGTACTCATATTTATGTATACATATATTATAAAAATGTATTTTTATATTAAAAATGGCAAGTTAAAAAATGAACTTAAAGCTAGTGAAAGAAAGCAATAGAAGCCGGAGTATTTGTGACGTCGTTGCAAAGGTAGTTAGTTGATTTATTGAGCGAAATAATACCTCTTAATTTTTCTGCTCTTTCATAAGTAATTGCAAATTTCTTTTTATGACTAGATTTATCAAGTCTTGTGATTTTTAAAATCTTTATATTTATTTAAAATTATATTACTAAGCAAGGCAATTATTAATTTCTGCACAAACAAACATTCATATTGAAAAAATAACTATGTCATTTTTATTTATAAAAGCCTAGAGATCTATTTGCGCTCATCTGTTCCGTATCAGTGCTCTGTATCAGTTCAGTACTCGTACCAACATTCATATGTATGTCAGCGAATGGCAATGTGTATTCAAAAAATATATTTAAGTAAATAGTTTAGATTTTAGTAACTGCAATCACAATTGCGCCGCAAACAATTCGTCGGCTATTCCTATTCCAACATACAAGAGCTTCTTTTCTTCTTTGATGTGAAAAACTAAAATACGCTACAACTATAAATAAGAAGACATACCTCATATCAACTCTCTTTCATACTTGTAGTCGGAGTATGGATATTTAGTCGGATAAAAAAAATATACCCATGATACTCGGGATATTTATTCATCATTCGCCACCGTATAAGTACATACATTTGTGTTTATAAAATGAAATGAAAAATGTATTTTGGCTGCTTGAAAACATACTAAAATCCTGCACAAGACCATTTATAAGACCTTTCAAGACATGAGAGATTTTTCAAATGCTTTACTACAGCGAAATATTCTAAAAAAAACGCTAAACAACACTATTGGCAAGACAAACAACCGAAACAAATGGCTTGTCAGCAGTGTTGTTTAGCGTTTGTTTTAGAATATTTTGCTGTAGTAAAGCATTTGAAAAATCTCTCATGTCTTGCTAGGTCTTATAAATGGTCTAGTGCAGGACACTAAAACATACTTAATGTGTGTGTAAATAAAAAAGCCCTGTATGTAGCCGATTAATACTCAGAGTATTTTTATAGTAATGCGTGTGATTGTAGATCCTGTATGAGCTATAAATTGTAGTTATAATCCTCTGTTCTGCGTAATTTGGGATGAACATAGTGTTTGGTCGTGTTTAGTACGTATTCGGTTTAAAATTAATGCGTGTGTTTGCATATGACCGTGTTTCTTATATTTTTGTCTGCTGGCATTCATAGTTGTGTGATGGCCAATACTCAAAGAGTACTTAAAACTATACTTTAGTCATTCTCTGATGTATGTGTGTTACCTTCTTTAGGCCAGGGATAGTAGAGTAGACGGATGATAAAGAATTAAACTATTCTTCTTAATACATTTTACTATTATAATACGAGTAGTTAATTTATTAGTTTTTTTATTTTGCCAGATATTTATTGCGGCGATAAGGGTGCTATAATATACATACATTAGCAGAGATAATTATGTATATCAGGAAAAAAAACTATAATGTTGATATAACTGGGTCTAGCCAGGAATCCAACTATACGGCTCTCAAAGATCGCAATTTATTTTGTACTCAACACAGAAAAAAATATTCCTGCAATAAACAACTTTATTTGAAAATAAAACTAAAAATCAATTAAAAATGTGTTTGAGTCAATTAAACTTTTGTTTAAAAATAAAATATTCCTGCAATAAATAATTTTAATTGAAAGTAAAACCAAAATATATTATTGAATCAATTAAACTTTGTAATTAATTAAATTTTTAATTGATTTTTGGTTTTATTTTCAAATAAATATGTTTATTGCAGGAATATTTTTTTCTGTGAACGTGCTAACTATTTCACTGCATTCACGTCAGCGTGTGTACGATTAAACAGTCACTTACAATTTCACATATAATTTTTTTCAATTAAGCTGAATGTGGAATAAACAATTCTGGATATTTTTCCTTAATGCATAATCCCCTATCCATTAAAATGATTTGCAAATTTTGGGTTAAACCAAAACAGCTGAAAACAAAAAAAAAACCTGACTTAGAAATTCTAACTTCCTTATTATTCTTTTCGCCGTCTGTTTAGAATAGAGGAATAGAAAAAATTAATTTCAAGGTAATTATTTAGAATTTGATCAGCAGCCATGAACAATTTATTTCGTTGATGTTCTTTTCCATAAGGGGAATTACACAAATTTAATTCTTTTTATTCATTATATGTGCTTTAAATTTAAAATTTTGAGTGATATTATTAAGTCATTCTATAAGCTTCCATTTTTGTACTAATCGCTTATTATCTTACACTTGTTTTTTTTTTTTTTTTTGTTGACATGAATCAAACGAGAATTGTATCATATATCATTATCGGCAGTGCACGATTAGACAAAAACGAGAGAATGTCTCTCATTCTGGCATTGCTTGTTTGATTTATAAAGATGTAGAAAATATGCTCTTGTTATTTCTTTAGAAGTCATGACAATAAAATTCCTCTCTATCAATATCCACATATTGAGATATTCTAAATATTCATAATAAAGTAGTAATTATGAATAAAATAAAATTCAATTACTACGTATATTTTTCTCTTAAAAGTTATGGTCTTGCTTTATGTTTAAAAAAATTCGCAAATTTTTTATTTAAACTTCTACACACACTCCAAAAATTTAATTTAAATTTTATATATAGTTAAAGCACCCCTAAAGCCAGACAATTTTAAAAAATATATTTTCTTCTCACACTGGCTTAATTTTGCCTTAAACCATCTATGACTACAAGCAGTTCCTCGGTCGTATATATGCATAATATTTTCTCTTTAGTTTTTAGTTGCTTGTAAATGATTTAACAATTTTCTAGTTTATTTAAAGCTGCCGAAAAAGAAAACGATGTAAAATAAAAAGTATAGTTTTTCGTGTTTGTGTGCTACATTTTACAACTTGAACTTGTACAGTTGCCTGCAATAGAGATGGAACGGTGTTTCTTTTTTCGCATTTCACATTGTTAAGAGAAAAAAAATAGTCAAACCCTTGCTTTATTTTTAGCTTAAAGATTATTCGAACCAATGTTTGTTATAATAACTCCGTGACTTTTTGAATGAAGAACAGATTTTGTGGACAATGGCAATACTATCGTCTGTGCTCGCGGAAACTTAGCTTTAGAAAAAGAAGAAGAAAATATTCACATATTTCATTTGCACTAAATAGCTGAGTATATAAAGCAGAAATCTGCATCAACTGATACCACACACAGTGGACCAAACACAAAGAACTTTGCTGATGAAGGTGTAGTGGCCTTCTCAAATAGCTAGTTGTTCCGTTCTACTAAATGTTTGTCAGAATATTTACAATAAACTTTCGTGTTATTTGTTCATTAATACTTTTGTCATGTAATATGGCTTACAAAGCGAAACGATCTTTAGCCTAATCAAATCATAAATATGTATAGAGAAATAATTTCATTTTTAAAACTTACTCTCCTTTGAGCTCTAAACACTTTCTCCAATGTTTACGAGGTCATCAAAATAAATATTTATTTGGGAGATGACTTATTCATGGTTGCGACAAAATTTCTATCCCGAGCCATTTCTTCGGGTTTGGAAACAAAAAATAGCCACTGGAACGTAAGTGCGGAGAATAGGACAGATGAACGAGCAACATGTGTGTAACCTCGCATTGTCCTGGTAGGAAAGAACTTTTATTTGGCCAAATGAATTGGTTTTTTTAATTCTCATTATTGGCATAATAGACACTATTGACTATTATGTTTTATCCTATTAACATCGACAAACTTCATATTAAAATCGTCAAAAATAAGGTTAATTTAACACTTTGCGGCAATGAATTTGCTTCAAATGTGTTTCACGTTAGTTTAACATGATTTACAGTAACTTTCAAAGAAAATGTACTCGTATCCTTTTCAAATAAATTTATTTCATGTTGTGTTGGTTGGTAGGTTGGTTTACGTTTACCACACGCAGGTATTCAAGTAGAATGTAGATGATTTCCTTTCCCAAGGACCACTACACTCATCGGTGTAAAATTATGTAGAACCATATCTAAGTATTCTGATACGGTGATCGTTACTAGTTCCAACTTTTCGCGTTAAGATATCTGATAAGGAAATTCAATTCATGTTGTATTATATATTCTATGACTATATTTCATGTTGATTTAACATTGTCGTACTGTTACATCGAAATGCGAAACCATGTTAAATCAAAGTAATTTCGCGTTGAAACAATAATATGTTATTTCAAGTTGAAACAACATGAATTTAAGTAAATGTAGCCATTTTGATTTTATTAATTATTTAACTTATATGATGTGTATTGGCACAGGCATCAGCAAAATTGTCTGTTGTTTGTATTGTTGGCTTCCCTAGCCAACTCATCGCGTGGTAGTCAACGCTCTGCAGCCACAAAAGCTTAAATATTATTTAGGTACACAATAAATAAATGCCAACATGCTTTAAATTTTGATTCAACATGATTTAATTTATCATTTAACATAAAGTTTATGTAAAATAAAAGTTATAGCAAAAAAAAAAAAAACACAAGCTGCGAAGCTTTTTTGTACGGCTTGTGTGCAGAAACACCTAGAGTCTCAGCCAGGAATCGAACCGGCGATCATTTTGCTACAAGGCTAAAACACTGCTTACTAGCCAGCAGCAGTGTCTGCCAGGTGTGTCTGCTATACACACCCCATTGCCTTTTGACTGCTCTTGGGTTGCCATACTGCGGTTGAAAAATGCCAAACACTTCGGTGAAGTTGCCACGCAATTATCAGTCGATTGTGAGCAAACGAGGCTGACATTGGCTGAAGTAGTTAGCACGTTGACTACAAAACCGAAGGTCCTGGGTTCGAGCCCGGTCTCCGACAGACATTAAATAGCAACACCACGCATTTTTCTGATGTGCACACTAGTCCATTTGTATCAGTCGTTGTAGGAAAGTTGAAGTGATGAAGGCATAAACACTGGTCACTAAACTACACCGGCTTCAGCGGATACTTATCCTAGTGTAACATCAGAGCGACGGTATTGTGTAGCAGAATACTAGGCGAAGTAAAATAACCAATAAATCAAAAATTTAATACGCCTCAATGATACCAGAGGCGCTGCAAAACTTTATTATTAAAAAAAGAAGCGCAAAAGCAGAGTTTTAAAAGATAAATGTAATCTATCACCATTCCTTTCCTAAAGAAGGTAACACCTAGTAGTAGATTGATCTCTTAAAAAAAAACGCCTCATCCACCTTTGCGGAAAGCTTTCCCATAGCTAAGTGATCATTCGAAATGTTAACTGCAGAACCAAGTGAGCTGCCACTTGTTTGGATTGTAAAAATCCCTCTTTTTCAATCTCTGGAAGTCATATAATAATAACACCATATCGCGATTTTTTTAATTGTTTTTAAAAACTATCTCGAAGTGATGAGTTTTGCTCTTCTTACCTGACGTTGATAATGTATTTCGTTCCATTAAATATGTTTCGAAAATAAAAGTATGTTTCGAAAATAAAATTTCCATACCTATGATCCCTAAAAATAAGAATGACTTTGAAGTGGAATCCAGAAATTGCATTCCATTCCGAAGGACGTTAGTCACGTGCGTGACTAATGTTGGTAACTCTTTTTTTGTATTTTTATTTAGATTTATTAAAATGTTTAGTATTTCTGTGTTTTTCTTTTCCCAGAATATTTTTCTTTTGACCATAAGAAAGATAAATGTTGGCTGTTTGGATTTTGTGGCCAATAAATAAAATTCATTCAAATGGTGCCACATTTGGGTATTTAAAAATTATTTAATTTTGAATGTTTTTTAAAAAAAATTCATAATCACCCACTGTCTAGACATTTAAGCTTCATTCATATTTTAATTCCTTTTTTTTAGTTGGTGTTTTTCTTTCATTTTGATTACAACTTGGTTTATTTTCATTGTTTCGTCGCATTCATTTCAAACATCTGGGATTTAATTTCAAAGTAAATAAATGTTGATTGTAATAAAGAAATATTTTTATCACGTTCGTTTCCAGATATTATTGAATATTTTAAACACTACTTTTTGGTGACATTTTCTGTTGCCTTTTAAAATTTTTATTTTTATTTAATTTTTTTTTTTTTTTGCTTTAAGCAAATATAAATAATTCAATTTTAATAACATAATGCCCACGACATCCATGTGGAAAGTAGGAAAGAAACAATGAAAATTTTAATTTTATGCCTTGAGGAACTTTATTTATTCCATTATATGCTTAACTTTTGATTAACTTATGTAACGCCGTTAAATTGCGTAAATTACCTTTTCTTTGCCTTCTTTTATATATCTTTCTTCATTGTTATACTATTATACGAATACACTAATCAACGTATTCTCTAACAGCAAACAAGGAAAAAATATATGTAAATAATAAAAACTTTAGAAAACGAAAAGAAAAAAAATTATAAAAATAAAACTTTTTACATAAATAAAATTCGCAACACTGTGAAATTAAACTAAGAAAACAGCAGAACTGGCAGCAAAAGAAAAACTTACTTAACATTCCAAAAATAAGTAATTGCTGTAAAAGAATACAATTAAAAAGTAACAAAAGCAACAAAAAGTGAGGCGAGAGAAAAAAACAGAGTTTAAAATAAAATTTTCAGATAATTTTTTTTTTAAATACCTGAAATAAAAATTTAAAAACAAACAGCAAAAAAATGCTGCCTTATATTTCATGAGGTAATTAATAACTACGACAAGAGGACAAGATAAATGTACTCAAGTTGCTAAATGAGTGAATAAAACTCATTTAGTGGGGAACCCTCAGCATCAATTGCCCACCCCGCCCTCCCTTCCTTCCTTCGCCAGGGCAGCGCTTATAAAATACAACGGAAGTGACCTTCTCATGATTATGTTGTGCTCACCTCACCTCAAATTGAGAGAGAAAAAAAGAAAAATTCTTTATTATAAATAAAAGTGAAATTGTGTGGAAAATTAAGTGGGTAGATTGAATTAAAAATGTTGGAGGAGCACAAGAAATTAAAACAAAATATACGACGCATTTAAATTAAATTTTTTTTTTAGTTTGCAAATAAAAAGTCATTTAAAATGAATCAAAAGTTTTGAAATGTTTATTCATTATTTATAAGTAAATGATCAAATTTGTATAATTGATTTAGTTTCTTGAAAGAATTTCAACAATAGTGAAACATTTTAAATGTTGCATGCAATTCCTGGCTGCTTCATTTAATTTGAAGCCTTCAAGAAATTTAATTTCTCTTCCATGGTTTTCATATGTTCAAGTAGATGAGGACTGTGTGTCCTACGCCACTGCTATTGCATTTAATTAGTAAAGGTAAGTATTCACTATCCTACACAATCGTATGTATGACTTTTGAGAAAATGCAACCCTGATATAAAGGAGTTTATGAAACTTTTCAAAAGAAAATTCAATAGATCAGGGTTGTATTTTTTGAAAACTCGTATGATTGTGTATGATAGTGAATCTTAGCCTTATTTCGTTCTTAGCTTCCGTGCCTCAAGTTAAATTGATAATAGAAAAATTATTTTATTTTTTAAATCACCAAATCGGTGGAAAAAAAACACTCCAAAATATAAAAACTTGAACAAATCGCTAAAACAGAAAATTCCCTGAAATTAAAAAAAATCGCTAGAACCTAAAATATTTTTAAAACAAAATACCGCCAAAAAACAAGCTTAAGCGAAATAATTTTAGAACTTGATTTTTTTCCCCAAAATCGATTATTTCCAATCGTAAATGATCGTTTTTCGTAAAAAAACGAGTTCCAAAAAAATGTGTGGGTTAAGCTTGTTTTGGCAACTTTATCTCGATATGTAATGAAGTAATTCCTTCTGGCAAAAAAAAATCCTACTTCAATGCAAAGATCAGATAGAAGATAAGAAGAAGTACCTGAAATATAAAATTAAATTTTAATGGGCGCGCCTCCGCCCATTTTTTAAATGCAAGATAGTGTGTTTTTCAGAGCTCAGGGTGCGTGTCAAGTCTTGTAAAAATCGGTTAAGTAGAACCACTTAAAATAAAATATTAAATTTAAATGGGCATGACTTCGCCTATTTTTTAAATGAATGATTCTGTCTATTTTAGAGCTCAAGGTGCGTGGTAAGTTTTGTAAAAATCGGTTAAGTAGAACAATATGAAATATTATAATAAATTTTAATAGGCGTAACCCCGACCATTTTTTCAACTTTCAAATTGTGTAATTACCAGAACCAAAGGAGTTTTATAGTTTTCGTAGCATTTAAATAAGTAGAATATCATAAAATTAAAATAAAAAAATTTGTGAACGTGTTCCGCCCACTTTTTTACAATGGGAAGCTATACTCAGACAAAAAAAGAATTTTTACAATCCGTCTAAAATGTACCGAGCTAATGGGTGTTTTTTATTGAGGTATAGAACTTTAAGTTGGCATCACTTTTTTAACTGGCGGCCATTTTGTCAGCTGTCAAGTGATTAATATTTAGTTTGGTTTGCCATTTCATCGTGAACAGGTTGACAAAAGAACAACGCTTGCAAATCGTGCAAATTTATTTCGAAAATAATGGTTCAGTTCGCGAAGTTTACCGCAAGCTCCGTCCATTTTATGGTCGACATAATCGTCCATCAGAGCAATTAATTCGGTTAACCATGGATCGTTTTCGCACTACGTTTACTCTATGTGATGATACGCATCCGCAGAGACGTCGAACAGTGCGCACCGAAGAAACAATTGCCGCTGTAGAGCAAAGTGTTGAAGAGGACCCGAATGAATCGATTCGCCACCGTGCACAGCAATTGGAGCTTTGTCCATCAACTTTATGGAAGATTTTGCGCAAAGATCTTGGCTTGCGACCTTACAAGATCCAGCTTGAGCAAGAATTAAAGCCGCGAGACCATGCAATGCGTCGTGATTTTGGTGTATGGGCCGAAAATGAGATTGATCTCGATGCTGATTTTCATCGCAAAATTTTGTTCAGTGATGAGGCTCATTTTTGGTTGAATGGCTACGTCAACAAGCAAAATTGCCGCATTTGGAGTGAAGAGAATCCACATGAGACCCTTGAGACGCCATTACATCCATAAAAACTGACTGTTTGGTGTGCTCTATGGGCTGGTGGAGTCATTGGGCCATACTTCTTCCGAAATAATGCTGGAGAGTCAGTTACCGTTAATGGAGACCGGTATAGAGCCATGATAACCGACTATTTTGTTCGCGAATTGGATGGCATGAATGTGGATGAGTTGTGGTTCCAACAAGACGACGCTACAAGCCACACAGCGCACGTCACAATCGATTTATTGAAGGAAACATTCGATGAGCGCATAATTTCGCGGAATGGACCTGTCAATTGGCCACCAAGATCGTGTGATTTGACACCATTGGATTATTTTCTTTGGGGATATGTGAAGTCGCTCGTCTACGCTAACAAACCAGAAACGTTGGGGGACTTAGAAGCCAACATTCGTGGCGTTATTGCCAACATACGGCCCCATATGCTCGAAAAAGTGGTTGAAAATTGGACCTGTAGAATTGGCTTTATTCGAGCCAGCCGCGGCGGCCACATGCCCGAAATCATATTTAAACATTAATGGCATAAAATTATCCTTCCAATAAAGCCAAATTGATGGACATTAAAACGATTTTCTTGTGTTTTATTTCAATTCGAAGTTCTATACCTCTAAAAAAACACCCGTTATGAAGTAACACCCTCCAAAGAAAAAAAATAGAGACGAATTGTTAACCTCCTCCTTTTTTTTTTTTTGAAGTCGTTTAAAAAAGGAAAACAATAACAAAACGTAAAAATAATCTAAACAAAGAAAGAAATTAAAAATATCGCCAATAAGGAAAAATCGCAAAAAAGAGACCAAAGTGGAATAAATGTTGCGCAGTTTCGTCATATAATACATATAACGACGAGCCATAAATAGAACGATAAAATTTTGCACACTAATTTTTTTTTTTAAATAAGTGACACTTCAAACGACAAATTATTAACAGCTGACAGCCTTGCCAGACCGGCGGTTTTGATTGTCTTTCAGAATCTTCGAAAAAAAAAATCATTTATAAAAAATTTATAATAAATTTAAAAATAAAAATTTAACATTTTTGTTAAAATCAATTAATTTGTTCCACCATATCAAATTTTACCCATTTTGTAGCCATAAAAAATTACAGTCAAACGGCAAGGCCGATTGAAATGATATTTTGGAATTAAACTTCGAAAGCCTTAGTTTTTATCACTTCATGTCACAAAAAAACATTTTTTAATCACTCAAGCTCACGTCTTCTCACGCATGACAAATTTCGAGTAATATTAATACAGTCACTCCTGTACTTCTACTTAACGTTTTCTTACGAAACTTGACACTGACTAAGCTAAAGAAGTGGCACAATACTGGATGGAAGAAAATGGGTGTGGCCACGCCCATTAAAATTGAATGGTTTATTTCACGTGTTTGAACTCAACCTATTCTAACGAAGCTGGGCACTCATGCTGAGCTTTAAAAGTAGTACGATCCCGCACTTAGAAAAATGGGTAAAAAAAAGGCGTTAAAATATGTCGGAAACTGCGTCGAATTACGCAAATTTGATCAAAATCGGTTTAAAAGTGCGAGAGATATCGTTGTCGGGTTTAAAAAAATTATAATACTCCAAAAATATCTGAAACTCTCAGTGCCTCGAGTTTGAAATGAGTGGGACGGTAGTTCAAGGGATGTCATGGAAGTTCAACCTGGAACGCGGCTAAACAATTTATTTACAATATTTTTGTTTGTAATTTAATTATAAATTCCATAAAATTCTTAAATTTTTATTGAATACCCTACCCACAAATAATTTTTCTCTGTTCCTGTTTCTCCCATTTGTTAACTGCGGAGATTTTTCTTCAGAAGGCATTAATTTTGCTTCTTTGAGCTTTAATTTTCCCTCTTCTTAATATTAATTTATTTTTCATTTCTTTCATTTTAATTTTAATTCATTTTTATTGTATTGTCCTTCATTAATATGTAGCATTGGTGAAAATTAATTTCTTTTTCTTTAATTCATTTTATTTTCAACATTTTGCTGCATATGCCACATCCCAGCAAACACAAACCTTAAAATATTTAAATCCTTAATCCTAAAAAAATATTTTGTGAATTTTAAGAGGCTTATAAAACAGTTTTTTACAATAAATTTGTCTTAACAAACTAATAAAATTAAATTATTTTTTATGAATAAGGAGGATAAAGTATTATGATTTTTTGACTTCATATTAAACTTTAATTAGCCCAATTATTACATCAATCGTTTTGCCTTTATCCCGGGACTGTCATTGAAGTTACGACACTAGTCAAAATTCATGGCTTGAATTTTATTTTGAGTGTAGGTACATATGTATGTATGTATGTATTTGATTCAAAATCACAATTATGTTTGCTGGGATGTGTATGACAATTAAATCACAAATATGCCAGCTTTACTGCCAACATATTTCATATGACAGTGTATAGCGAAATTATTTTGTAAAATAATTTTTTCTTTTATTGTGATTCTTCATCACTGACTTTAACTTCATTGGTTTTAATTGTGCAGCAGCACAAACTCTGAACATTTGTATTTATAACGTTTTGGGGAAAAGCCTCTGTGGAGGCAGGGTTGTCAGATTTTTTCCAACCTATTTCGCCAAATTGATTTTAAAAATCGCCAAAAGTCGCCAAAAATCAGTTTTATGTAGTTTTTCATAGTAAATATTTGATAATAAATTTGTTTTTATACAACACTTTTTTAATATAAATTTTTATAAAATAATCGTATCAAAATTTATCAGAAAATCGCCAAAATTGGAAATAAAATCGCCAAAATTATTTTTTGTAAATTTTTGTCATCCAAATTCCAAAATGTAAGAAAAATCATTAAAATCGGATTGTTTTAACTTCTTGCAGACGAGTTTTGGTAGGATTTACTTTTGAAACTACTCCTTCAACAAACTAATTTTCTTGAATTATACAAATTTTGGTGTTAAACTTTGTTAAAAAATCGCCAACAAGTTTATTTATCGCCATGAAAATCGTCAACAAATTTATTTATCGCCAGAAAAATCGCCATGTCGCCAAACCAAAAATTTGGACGATAAACAATTTGAAAAATCGCCACGTTTGGCGAGAAATCGAAATATCTGACAGCCCTGTGTGGAGGCAGTAAATCTAAGAAAGAGAGAATCGTAAAAAATCATTGCTTATAGTGATAAAATGTTAATTATAAAAAAATGTACCCTACAAGAACAGTGACATTAATTTGATAATGGATATAATGGATTTACCCAATTGTCCTTAGAACAAAGTTTCTGTTGAGGTCAAAATTAAAAAAAATATGAAAATTATATCTGAACTTATCATTGCTATCATCGAATATAGAATATAATTTGGAACTTATCTCTGTCTACTGATTTTTTTTACTAATCAGTGGAAATATAGGGTGAGCCATTTTAAAAATGAATCGACTTTAAAAAAATACTGATTATTTATTTTTTCAAATTTCTGGTTTTATTGGAAATGTTGAACTTTTTCATTTAAGAATGGAACACAATATCATTCATATGAGCTACCACGACTGGCTCGGCAGAATCCCATTCGATTGACCCATTTTTTTTTCTCAAAGCAGTGCTTCATAAATTGACACACAAACTGAAATGAAGGGCGATCTCTTACCGAAAATTGTAAACGTAAATTTCTTGCAGCTTGCGTTAAATACTTACAACTTTGGGGAAGGCGTTGGCTGAAATAGCACATTGACTACAAAACCAAAGGACCTTGAATCGAGTGCGGTGTCTGACAGTCATTAAAAATAACAACAGCACGAATTTTTCTGATGTGCATTAGAATAGAATAGGGGGAAGATCTAGTCCAAAGACCGGTACTGCGACACCTGATGGAATCAATCTCTGTATAACTCTTTTTATGTAAGTCAGTACAGATATAGGAGAAGCCCGCCTAATATCATCTGAACACAGAAACTCAGAATGAAAAACACGCCTACTGTCGCATAATACGATACACTCACAAAGAATGTGTGTCGTCGTCTCGTCATCCTCCAAGCATAAATGACAAAGAGGTGAACGAACTTGGTTACTTTTCCACAGAAGATAGTTCAGTCCAAAGTGACCAGAAAGAAAACCAGTACCAAGCCGTAAATTATTTCTGTTGAGGTTCAGGTTGACATTTTATGTAAAATGGCTGCATCAAAGCTTTGGCCTGCCTTAAACCAGAAGAAGTGTCCTTTGTATCAGTTGTTGGGCGAAACAATTTAGTGCAGGCATAATGCACTGGTCACTAAACTGTACCGACTCCAGCAGATACTAATCCTAATGTAACATCAGAGCGTTCGCGTGCAGAAAGCAGAGTTGTAAAAGAATGAAGTTTTCCTGTATCTCTTCCTTCACCACCTGTCTTCTCTTTTCCTATCATCCTCTCTCACTATCTTCTCTTCAAGTGTCTTCTCTTTGCAAATGTCAAACATAAACCTAAAAATAAAAGTAAAACAGAATGTTATTTTTATCTTTCAAAGCCAAAGACATCGTTAGTTCAAATTTTATATTTTATATTACCCACCCTGTATAAATATTAGTCACATTTTTCTAGCCAGATTTGATAACCATATCCATTAGAGCTGACTAATCATACTTGATATATATACCAGTCAAATATAATGGTTATATCTGTTATAATAAAATTTTATTCTTATATTATATCAAAAAAATACTTTTTATTGGCAATGAACGAAATTTGTCATAAAATTTTGCCCAACAAAAAGAATTTTATAAGCGAAAATTTAATCTGTGAATTCTTCGTATGAAGCACAATTAACGACGAAAAAATAGTGGCTGTCATAATTGACAAAAGTTATTTACTGTTTAAGCAAAGCAAAAAAAAAAAATAACCAAAAAAAATTAAAATTCTGTGAAAATTATTAAAATAGTATATATAAGCATTTCCACAGGAATGTCAAGTTTTTGTCGCGTGCGACACCAAATAAATATGATTTTTTTTTAAAGAACTCAAAGTTTTTTTTTACTTCTTTATATATTTGTGTAGGCCGTCAGCAGCTCTACATTAGATAAAAATTTAAGAAAAAATCGAGTCACCTTATTCTGAAAATACGAAGTGTTGTTGCACGCGACAAAAAAATGGAATTTCCTGAGCAAATGCCCATATGATGTTAATATTTATATATAAAAGATTTTTTGCTTGTACCTAAACACTTACGAAGGAATTGTTGGTGGGTACGTCCGGTAAACATTAATACAATCAGCTAATAGGGAGAGCATATCAAAAAATAAATAAAAGTAATAATAATAATAGTATCAACAACCTTAACAAAAATACAAATAAAAAAAAATTTTAATTGTTAATGATTTTGTTTATTTAAAATGCTATTAAATAAAAATAAAAAGTAACTGCAAAACACTTGTGTGGCAACACTGTATTCCTGAATAGCTGTTGTTGTTCTGTATATTTATTTTCTTTTTACATACTTCTTACAACTGCAATTCAAGCTGCAAAAAAGTCAGCCAATGTAGCTATAGTAAAGTAAGAAAATAAAAAACATGTTGATTATTGAGTTCTTGTTGCAACTTTGATGTTTGTTGAACTTCTCATTTGTTTCAATGAAAGTTTAACATAATAACTCTAGTTGCTCTAAGAAACTTTTGTGTAAAACTTCCCTGATAATTTGCATTACTAACATTGAAATGCTCATAGCATCCAGCTAAACTCCTCAATAATAAATTTCAATATATTTTTAATAAAACAAAAATATTTTACTGAATAAGTAAAATAATAATTTTGGGATTATTAGTGCGTTAACAAAAGTTAAAAAGTAACTTCATTTGCAAAAAAAAAACACTTGAAAAATAAAATCCCACATGGTCACCTGGTACTAATATAAATAAATAACAAAAATTAAAAATTTTAAAAAACCCCCGACTTTTTTCAAAAAAGATGTTGTATCTTCTAAACGGCTGGACCGATCCTCTTCAAACATAGCTAAGAACCCTCTCGATCAAGTCATCTTTCAGAAAAAACTAAATGAATTCAACTAAACTAATTCAGCCGTTTGGCCTGTACGTGGACACAGACAGACACACAGATACACAAATACACAGATACACAGACATACAGACACACTCTACAAACTTATAACACCCCTTTTTTTAGTCGGGGGTTAAAAAGTGAGAATTCAAAATTTTAATACAATCATCAATTAATTAATATATAAGTTATTTTCCATATATTTTTTAAATGAAAAATGACTTTTAAATGAAAATGTATATTCAAATAGAATTGGCTTTAAGTATTACAAAAAAAAAATATCAAAAGATATTAAATCCATAGCACCACCTAGGATACTCTGTTAAGAAAAACTGTACTACAAAGAAAAATTCACCAAAAAAATTAATTACAATTTTTTGCTAAGTGTGATTAAAAATCTTTTAGACCAGCAACCAAAAAAATGAATGAATGATGAATGGTTGTTTTTAAAGCTTACTTTCCTTACCCAAAAATTATTACTTTAAGATTATTATTTATTTTTTTTTTATTTTTTTTATTTTAACATTGTCACCACAAAGAGTATTATTAATTTTATTTCTGTTAAGAATGACATTATGGCGAAAAGACTATAAAGAACCCGAAGCATAAATAAATGTTTAAATAATCAAAGAAAAAAATATAAGAATGTGCAAGATTAAAACCATAAATAAAATTTATTAACATTTGTAAATGCGTTTGTGTGCGAAGCACAAAATAATAATAAAAATTCCTTGCAATTATTTCTTATCAGGTGGCAGATTTTAATGATGTCATAATTAAATGACTTGGAAATATTTATATCCTTGGGCTGTCAATCAAATTTATATCTCTATTTGTCTTTACGTCACTGTAAGTGAACACAGAGGCAGCATTAAAAACAAACAACCACTTGTACCATTTAATGGAATTTATAATGATTGAAAACTTTAATGTAAAGTTGTTTATTTAATAAGTTGTTGGAAGTGTATTTCACCCTTAAAAGACAAATGTGTGTAGCAACCAAAAACCTCTAGCAAACAGTTTACTAAGAAAAACTTCAGTGACTAAAGCGGCCCATACACTACAACAGCATGCACGCACAATCAAGCGATTGAGCATTCATGCTCGAACCACACAACATACCAGCAAGCTGGTACAATATTCATTTCTTACAAAATTTCGGGAAGGGTGGTTATGAATAGTGACACATATTTTGTTGTAATTATTATTGGTATGTTGTTAAAATTAGCAGCTATGTATAACTAAAGTTCTAAAATTCTGTTTACCATTGAAACAAATTATATTTCAACAAATTATATTACTTAAATGCATGTTTGCTCCATGACAACTTTGCTCAACTGAGCTAATTTCACCATATACCACACCAGCGAGCTGGTACCATCAGCAAAATATCAAACTCTACTTGACATCGCTACATCAAACCGTACAATCACACAAAACACCCATACACGACCAAACCGCTTTCACAAACATTTGCTTGCGCATGCATGCTGTTGTAGTGTATGTGCCGATTAAGGCGCACAGCTTTTGAATCGTTCCATTAAAAAGAACGCAAACTACGGTCTTCGATATGCAATAAATGTTTAAAATAAATTATTAGTTTACGAATTTAAAAAAAATTTATATGTGACCTTCTCCGAGAAAAAGGACCTATTGTGTGAAAATGAATTTTGAGAAAAACTCATTTCATCTTATTCTACACCTTTTTAGGTACCGGGGGGTCTACTCTGTAATTCGAAACTAAAGAAAATGATTTCGAATTTGCGTGTTATTAACATACAAATTCGAAAGCTATTCTTTCGTTTCGAATTACAGAGTTGACCCCCAGAATACACTCTTAAGTCCAAACACGTTTTTTGACACACTAGATCCCTTTTCTCGGAGAAAACTCTTTAGTAGAGTTTAACAAAATGCATCTAGACGTGCTAAACTAGCAACAAATAAATTTTTCAAATTCGTTTTCATTTTAAAACACGCGTTAAATAAGAAAAAATATTGAAATAAATGATTATATTTTTAAGGAGTTTTAATTTTTAGATTTCTGCCGATAGCGAATATCTACCTCCTCCTCTCCCAGCCTTGTCAAATTGGACTTATATTTCCTGAAAAGGAAAAACGAAAAGTGGCAAATGATGAAATTATATTCAATGTTAAAAAAAGTATTACTTCAATTACCACCTATAATTGAAAAAAATTACAAATAAATAATTAAAAATTTAATGGGGCCGATTAAACTTTGGCTTGAACATTTATTTGATTAAAGGTGGCGTTGGCTGAAGTATTTAGCACGTTGACTACACAAAATCAAAGATCCTGGGTTCCAGCCCGGTCTCTGACATTAAATAACAAAACCGCGCATTTTCTGATGTGCATTAGTGTCCCAGTTAGTGTATGAGTTGTTATAGGAAAGTTCAAGTGATGCAACCATATACACTATTCACTGGACTACACCGGCTTCAGCGGATAGTAATCCTAATATCACATCAAAGCTTCACAATAAAACGGCTAGAAGATGTGTGTACTTTAAGTTTAATACGCCTCATTGACACCAGAGGCGCTGCAACACTGCATTATTAAAAACATGCAAAAAAACACAGTTGTAAAAAAATAAAGCTTTCCTCTATCTTTTCCTTCACAACCTGTCTTTTCTGGCGCTATCCCTTTTCTAATGAAGTTAACATCTAGTGAAAGTAGTAAGCTTTCATTGCCCAAGTGTTACTTCTCTTCAAAAAGTTAAACTAAAAATATAAATAAGTCAATTAAAACTTTTTGCAAAAATTTAATTAATTAGACAGTTTAATTGGCACTATGAAATCTGTAAAAAATCATTGCTAGATGAAAATACACTCCAGTTCAATTAAATAATAAAAAGTTATCATATAATTTTTTTGATGTGTAAACATCTATACACTAGGGGGTAAAAATCTTTTGACTTTGATTTCTTTGCTGAGATTTCTTTGCTTAGATTTCTTTGCTGAGATGAACACAGCATTGTCAAATCGGTGTGAGCTATGTATGAGTGTATTACTGTTTGAAAGAAGCAATACCAAGCAGCAATACAAGTCGACCGGCTCGAAGCCGACTGTGTGCCGCCGCGGTTATTTTTCTGTATATTTCCGTACACTAAAGGTGAAAATGAACCGTAAGAGCTACGGACTTGAAATTTGGACACAATGTGTTGACATTTGGTCACTACAACAACAAATACATGAGAGTTAAAAGCTAAAGGGTGTTCCAAAACGAGCAACGAAAAATGTTAAAATCCCATGTAATATACATACAATTGTATGTACATACATATATACACTTGAAATTTTAAAAGTTAGTGTATTTTTATACAGACTACAACAATTAACACTAAATTTAAAAAATTTAAATCAATTGCTGTTCCATCAGTTAATGCAATTTTGACTTTGTAATTTTGACAACTTGCTGTATCTTGGAAACCGTAAGAGCAAAACTCTTGAAATTTTCACAAACGGTAACTATAAAAAAATCGCCAAAAGCAAAAAAAATCGCCAAAACGAAAAAAGCACCAAATTACAAAAAATCTCTAGGACTAAAATAAATCGCGTAAAACCGGAAAAATCGCAAAAATGAAAAAAATCCTTAAACAAAAAAATCGCCAATATGAAAAAATCGCCAAAATGAAAAAAATCGCCCAAATAAAAAAAACCCAAAAACAGAAAAAAATCGCCAAAATGAAAAAAATTGAGAAAATTAAAAAATCCCAAAAAGAGAAAAAAACGCTAAAACGAGAAAAAAGCGATAAAACTGAAAAAAATCGTTTAAACTGAAAAAACTTAAAAAAAGGAAGAAAGCTAAATCAAAAAAAAAAAAATGATCAAAACCGAATGTGCGCGAGTCAATGTCGCACTTTACTGAATTTATTTTAATTGCAATGCGTACACAACAACAAGAACAGCAACAACTAAACGAAGAACAACAGGAATTAAAAATTAAAAAGTAAAAGTAAAGGCATTTACCATAGATGAGCACTGCAGTACCACTAAAGTTTCAGTAAAAACAATAAAAAATGTTTAACAAGTAAATTTTTACTGATTACTAAAATTTTTTCTACAATTTTTATAAATTGCCTAAATGATTTGTTATATGATGAGGTGCATTGAATTTTCAGTAGTCACTAATGCTCGTATTCATAATGAAATTCTACCAAGTGGCTAAATGTTTTTCATACAAAAGTTTCAAAATTTTAATGAAAAAACTTTGCCACTTGCTACAATTTTATTATGATTACGGCCCTACGATTTTACTGGTAATGCAAACTAAATTTCATTAGCAGTAAAAATTTACTGAAATTTTTTAGTAATCAGTAAATTTACTGCTTACTGCAATTTTGAATGCATATACTGCAGTGTGCCCATTTACTAACCAAATAAGTTTAATAAAACAAACAAAAACCAAAAAATTCATATGTATTTACAATATTGAAAGTTTTGATACTTTTAATTAATTAATTTAAAAAAAGATACTAAAAGCATAAGTATACTTCCAACTTAAAAAAAAAAATTTCATTACTATAGGGTGTTTTTTTAAGAGGTATAAAACTTTGAGTTGAAATAAAACACAAGAAAATCGTTTTAATGTCAATTTGGCTTTATTGGAAGGATAATTTTATGCCATTAATGTTTAAATATGATTTCGGGCATGTGGCCGCCGCGGCTGGCTCGAATACAGCCAATTCTACAGGTCCAATTTTCAACCACTTTTTCGAGCATATGGGGCCGTATGTTGGCAATAACGCCACGAATGTTGGCTTCCAAGTCCCCTAACGTTTCTGGTTTGTTGGCGTAGACGAGCGACTTCACATATCCCCAAAGAAAATAATCCAATGGTGTCAAATCACACGATCTTGGTGGCCAATTGACAGGTCCATTCCGCGAAATTATGCGCTCATCGAATGTTTCCTTCAATAAATCGATTGTGACGTGCGCTGTGTGGCATGTAGCGCAGTCTTGTTGGAACCACAACTCATCCACATTCATGCCATCCAATTCGGGAACAAAATAGTCGGTTAGTCGGCTCCAATTGCTGTGCACGGTGGCGAATCGATTCATTCGGGTCCTCTTCAACACTTTGCTCTACAGCGGCAATTGTTTCTTCGGTGCGCACTGTTCGACGTCTCTGCGGATGCGTATTATCACATAGAGTAAACGTAGTGCGAAAACGATCCATGGTTAACCGAATTAATTGCTCTGATGGACGATTATGTCGACCATAAAATGGACGGAGCTTGCGGTAAACTTCGCGAACTAAACCATTATTTTCGAAATAAATTTCCACGATTTGCAAGCGTTGTTCTTTTGTCAACCTGTTCATGATGAAATGGCAAACCAAACTAAATATTAATCACTTGACAGCTGACAAAATGGCCGCCATTTAAAAAAGTGATGCCAACTTAAAGTTCTATACCTCAATAAAAAACACCCTTTAGATGTTTACACATCTCCTCTGTGATCGGACTCACATTGCTTTTTTTTTAAATTAAGAATTTAATTGATTGATTCAATTAAAGTTTTAATTGCTAAACTTAATTGACGATATGAAATTGTTTACAGGTGAAAATTAAATTATTTTTTAATTTTTTTTTCTGTGTATATAATTTTAATTTTTTTTTCTTGATACTAACCCAGCAAAAAATTTCAAAAAAGGTAATCGAGTTTGGAATTAAGCATTTTTGGTGGATTACTGGATTACCAACTTAATGATTTTAGCAAAGCGTGAGACTAAAATAATCGATTCTTGAGAAGTACTTACTTTTTCTATTTGTTCACGTAATCTATTTAATCTAAAAAAAATCATTCTCTTCATTTAGCAACTTGTACATCATTTTTTTTTTTAATTTTAGGTAATGAGATTTGTAAGCGAGTAATGAAATTTGGCAATCAGAAAAGTAAGTCATTATATGGCAAGTAATTCTAATGGTAATGTGTAATTTTTTGCTGGGAATTAAAAAAAAAATTAAAAAAAAAGTATCCTTTGAAAAGCCTTGATGAATAAATAAGTGTATAGTTGCTTTGCTGCAAAAAAAAAAAATTAAGTGTTTCATTAATTTACTACAGTTTAATATTTTCATATAAATTTTAGGAGCCTTAGCTCAACTTACTTCCAAACTATTAACTTCCCATCTCTTTGATTTAACTTCAAAAATTATAAAAAGAAAAGTCCTGTATTGAGATTCAGGCCACACTCCAAATACTTCAATGTAATTTTTCTAAACCACAAACACCATTTAAGCCATTAGCACACCATCCAACATCATTTCGTATAATTTGCCATAAATCCAAATTGCTCTTTTCCAAATCTCGAGATATGTACATATGTATATGTAGCATTTTTGTTTTTTTTTTGCTTTTTCTGCTTTAATCGCTGTAATTAAAAATTTTAAGTAGAAAAAAATGCGCAACACTAAATGCAAATTACGTTGCCTTTTTTATATAAACAAGCGAACAGCTTTTCTGTACCATAAATTATGGAACATGTTTTAATTAACAGCGTCTGTTGTATATGAAAGTTATAAACGAGAAAAAGATATTTGAAGTGACAAGTAAAGGTGTGATAAACGGCTCTCACTAACGCGTATATAAAATGAAATAACAGAGCAAAAAAAAAAAACAACGTTCATAGCAAATAAAAACACACCAAAATATGCCAGGGTGTGCAATCTGCAGCTTGATATTCAATAAATGCATGTAATTCCACACCAAGCACACAGATACTCATACAAACATAAAAGCCCCAACAGAAATGGCGGGCGGGAAAGAACAAATATGTAAATAGGATAATTTAACAGAAAGTCATAAAGAAAATACAGAGATTCCCACTTATAAAATATTTTTCCCCATTCTTAGTAATTTGATTTTAAAGTGGGGAGTTCGTTTATAAAATTATCGTTTTCTAACTTCCAGTTATAAAATAGAGGAACTTACTTAACAGATCGCTATCTCTCTTCCCCCTTGACCTGAGATTCGATATAACAAATGCTCACTAAAGCGAAATAATTTCGAAATAAAATTTTTCTAAAAAAATTTTAATATTCGCTAAAGCGAATTTCTCTCGATAGTTTCTCGAAAGCCTGACAATAGCCTAGTGGATGTGTGTGATCTAGTCTGCTAGCCTAGAGGCACCGTGTTCGAATCTGTCTGACTGACTTAAAGATCAAAAAATAAATAAAATTAAAATAAATCAATTAAAAAGTAAGGATATTATATTCAAAATCTACTTTTTCTGCTGCCTTTTTGGGATATCGAAATTAGTTCGATATTGGCTCAATCTTGAAATTGCTAGCGAACATTTGAAATTATATGTTTTTGAAACAAAACTGAGCGGCAGCTTAACTTTTTTCGATTAATTTTTGAGTGTCATTCTCGATAGTTTTAAACGATAAATTTTATAGATTTATTCGATATCATTAACGAAAGTCTTGGTCAAGTGGGTTATGACAGATAATATCGCACGAATATATGCAAGTTCTTGTGTGTATACCTCGGAAAGTCTCACAATCTAAGAATTGTTTAACCGATCGGAATCAAATTCATGGCATTCATTCATTTAACTTGTTGAGGTACACGAGATAATGAACTCATTAGACTTGGTCAGGGGCATCTATTCTGAGAATTAATAGTGGTAGAAAACAGAGAAAATCAATTCTTGTTATAAATTTCAATCTTAAATATTTTTTCTACAGGAGCTAACCTAAGTAAACGATTAGTACCACGGGATGCAACGTCCACGACTTAGGTTTACCCGTCGGGTGCCCCACTTATTAGATTTTTTTAATGAGCAGTGTTATTTATTTATTTGCTTTAAAACAAAAAATTGGTTTAGTAATATTATTGATAGTTATGGCAAAGCTAGCAAATCTTTCAACTTTGATATGTATATTATTTTCGTTGTTTCACTGAACATGCAACACAGTGCAAATCGACGTATTGTCAAAAGGACGATAAATCATTAACGTCCCTTTTTCCAATGTACAATTAAATGCTAACACGGACTTTAACGGAAAGTTGTGTATGAAGAACTTGCGGTTAAAGTTCATCATACATTGTGAAAAGGGACGTAAATCTGGCAGCGGTAGTTCTAATATAGCTCGCCTAGTTTTTTTTAAAGTTCCTATTTATGCACATACATATATCAAGCCAAAAACGCCAATAAAAAACGCCGACAGATTTTTTGACACCGTTTTTTACGAAAGTATACGTATATACGTATGTAATTTGAAAAATTAATCGAAAGAATAAGTTTTTATGAAACTAAAAAATATTTTGAATGTATAAAAATATATGGATTAACCCTTACATGTATGTCGTTACCAATTGGTTCCATTCGCGTTTCAGTTGATTTTATTTATAAAGTTCAAAGCTTGAGTTTAATTAATTTAATTTAATCGAAAGAATACGTTTCATTAGGTAAGAGTTAGCACGTATAAGCATGTTGTTACCAATTGGCTATATTCGCGTTTCACTTGACTTAATTCATAAATTTGTAACCATCCTGCAGAAAATTTGGTGACAATTGATCCAAACGTACTCGTCCTATGACTTGAGAAAATGCGAGTGTTATCAAAAGTACGGAGAAGTGTATGGTGAAAAAAAGACATATCGTGTAAATGGTTACATATTCACAATTTTCGTGATGTATCATCGACTTGATCTGGAGCCAATTTAATTTGGACTCTGTGCAATATTGTAGTAAACGGCACTGAACATGTCCGATGTGGTTGAATACATGGACCTATCAAATAGTGTAAATATAATGTTAATTGCTCCCTTCAATGTGACTCTGGAACCAGTCCCGTAACTATACTCAGATATTAACCTAAGCTTAACAGGTATTTATACTTTTAAAACATGAGTGGCCCTGTGGTTGAGTGGGTAGTGTGCGAGCATGTCTTGCGCGAGGTTGTCGGTTCGAATCTCAAAAAATTTTCTGCTTAAAAATACAAAAAAAAAAATTATAAGTTTTCATTGTTACAGTTAAATGTCGGAATGACATTTATATATAATTTATATTATTCTACACCGAATGGGTCCCTATGGGATAGTTCAGGGACAATTCACAAGGTGCATAAAAAGTATCAGTTGACCCCATACTAGGCCATTCCCATGTAAACGTGACTGGTCCGCTTCATAGGAAGTGTTAGAACTCGAACTAGTCCCTATCACTTGGGGACCGGTCACGTGACTAGTATTGTGTCAGTTCAATTTCCTGCAGGGCAAGCATTTATAAAAGTTTAAACACACAACCATAAAAATAAGTTGAGCATAAGGTAATAATTTTTTTTGTCTGTAAAATGGATTTGAGCACTACGCATTGCAACTTCATTCGTATACAGTACATACTATAGAGGTGCGTAAACAGCCTTGAAATGTAAAAACGTCATGATTTTTAAATGTATTCACGTCGCATGTATTATACTAAACCAATAATAAATGCTGTCGTACTATAAGCGAAGCACGATGGATGTATTGGTGTATGTGTATATCAGTTGTAACAAGCGATGTCGCAAGACAGCTTGTTTGTAACAAACACTCAAAAGAAGTACTGTTGATTAGTGTATGCTTGTTATTTTTCATATTGTACGTTTGAGTGTGTGTGTAATATGTAGATGGTAAACTATTATGTGATTAACCGCATACAACTAATGTTAATGCATGTGTGTGCCTTTGCATGTGCGCAGAAAAATAAAAGATCATACACATGCGTAGAAAGAAGCTAGTATCACAAATTCTTCCGTCACGAAGTCTTTTCTTCTTTACTCCTATACCTACAATACTCAAAAAAATTGCTTGCAAACAATGTTGTTAACGTTTGTTTTATAAGATTTCGCTGTAGTAAAGCATTTGAAAAATCCCTCATGTCTTAAAAGTTCTTATAAGATATATTGTGCAGGAGACTAGTACATACATATACAGACGTAGGAAAGTTTTCCATAAAATGTTCCCTGGATTATCATGTATGCATATATTATGTGTGTATGTCGATAAAGTTTATGTCTTGTGAAGTGTATGTAAGATCCGGTGCAGTCGTATATAACAGTTAAAACTATATTCACAAACTTATTTATATATCAATTCATATTTAAAAGTAATTTTTCCATACAAAAATTTATGAAAATCGACATATAAATATGAATTGAAATTTAATTAGCATTGGTCAAATAGACTCTTAATTATTTTTCTAATAAGTCTAAAAGTCCATGTCAAATAGATTTGTTGTTTCATTAAAATTTGATGTAAATGATCGCTTAAAAAGGATCAAGGGTTTGCCAAACAATTGTAATATTTTAATAACATCAAATCTAATTGTCATGCCAGTTTTCTAGGTTTAATTACTTATTAGGATTTGAAAAACTGCGGATCAAAAAAGATTGAAGTAATGGCGAATTTATAAATTTTTAATGACTTACAAAGTCAGCTGTTTCACACATTCATTTTTCTTGTATTTTCATATATAAATTCAAATTAAATATGAATATTCATATAATTTAAGAACCTCTGCTATTTAGTGTGTTGCATGCCACACATTTAAGGTGTAAAAGTTAACAGTTCCTATAACGAAGCATGTACATACAACACGTGCACTCAGAGTTGTATATATGTTATCCTGGCATTCGCGTTCATATAATCATACATACACTACAACTAAAGTTTAATTTTAGATTTTGGTTTCACTATAATAAACATAAACATGGTGGAATATAAATTTCTTTGAAAGAAATGAATTCTCACATTCAATCATTTGCACGCTTGCACACAGTCGGCCCGGCACAGCCCATCCCCAACATTCAATAATACGAGTGCATGCCAGAGAAAAGTTCTTCAATGCAAAGGACGCAGAAGAAGAATAAAAAAAAGCATTTGTGTGTTGCAGACGCACTCTATCGCTTTTGAACACTGACATATACAAATACAAGCATAAATATCGTGCTTAGTGTCTAATTTGCTATTATGACATGAAGCAGAGGTGTTGTGTGATGGTAGGAGCAACATTTTGCTAAAATTATCGCCCCTAGTCAACTATTTTCTGGCGTTTTACTTAATACTATTAAGCGTATTTTTTAGATACTACTCGTATAAATGGAGTTTAAAAAAATTGATAATAGCTCCACACAAAAATTAAAATACTTTCGTGTTACTTTCCGGTGACAATTCAGCTCTACTTTGTTTAAATAACTAGACCTGTGCTCAGTCAATGTAGGGTAGATAGATTATAATTAATAAAAAAATATTGGGCTCAACCGGGATTTGAACCCGGGACCTCTCGCACCCAAAGCGAGAATCATACCCCTAGACCATTGAGCCGCTTGTAAGAACTCAACATTATTTTCCTGCTAATTTGTCTTCCCTGAAGACACACGATTATGCTAAAGTGACACCATTTCATCACAGTCAAAAAATATCTATGTATATACATAAATACATATAGTGTAAAACAAGATAATAACTACATATACCTATGAGTATATTACTACGTTTATATGCGCACTATTTGCTAATAAAAATATTTGCAAATAAATTAAGTCACTGTTTATACGGCATAGCAAAAGTACATACATAGACTTGGTAGCACCTCTATAGAAAACTTATTTTATGTTGACGAAAAAAAATAGTGCAAATGTACAAAATATCAAATAATTAATTGTTTTAATTGTCATTATTTGCTTCTATCAATATTTATTGTTTTTTGTTATCAAATATTTGTAAGCGTGGCAACCACAAGCATTTTATTTGCGAATAGCGAGTTAATTAAGAATTTTGATGTGTAAACATCTATACGCTAGGGGGTAAAAATCTTTTGACTTTGATTTCTTTGCTGAGATTTCTTTGCTTAGATTTCTTTGCTTTTGCTTTGCATTGTCAAATCGGTGTGAGCTATGTATGAGTGTATTAGTGTTTGAAAGAAGCAATACCAAGCAGAGAAACAAGTCGACCGGCTCGAAGCCGACGGTGCGCCGCCGCCGGTTATTTTTCTGTATATTTCCTTAGACCAAAGGTGAAAATGAACCGCAAGATCTACGGACTTGAAATTTGGACACAATGTGTAGACATTTGGCCACTGCAACATCAAATACATGAGAGTTAAAAATTAAAGGGTGTTCCAAAACGAGCAACGAAAAATGTTAAAATCCCATGTAATATACATACAATTGTATGTACATACATATATACACTTGAAATTTTAAAAGTTAGTGTATTTTTATACAGACTACAACAATTAACACTAAATTTAAAAAATTTAAATCAATTGCTGTTCCATCAGTTAATGCAATTTTGACTTTGTAATTTTGACAACTTGCTGTATCTTGGAAACCGTAAGAGCAAAACTCTTGAAATTTTCAAAAACGGTAACACTAAAAAATCAAAAAAATATAAAATCGCCAAATATAAAAAAATCACCAAAAACAAAAAAAATCGCCAAAACGAAAAAAGCACCAAATTAAAAAAATCTCTAGGACTAAAATAAATCGCGAAAAACCGGAAAAATCGCCAAAATGAAAAAAATCCTTAAACAAAAAAATCGCCAATATGAAAAAATCGCCTAAATAAAAAAACCCCAAAAACAGAAAAAAATCGCCAAAATGAAAAAAACCCCAAAAAAACAGAAAAAAATCGCCAAAATGAAAAAATCGCTAAAATGAAAAAAATTTAGAAAATTAAAAAAACCCAAAAAGAGAAAAAAATGCCAAAACGAGAAAACAGCGATAAAACTGAAAAAAGAAATCGTTCCAACTGAAAAAACTTAAAAAAGGAAGAAAGCTAAATAAAAAAAATAAAAAATCAAAACCGAATGTGCGCGAGTCAAAGTCGCACTTTACTGAATTTATTTTAATTGCAATGCGTACACAACAGCAAAAACAGAAACAAACAACTAAACGATGAACAAAAGGAATTAAAAATTAAAAGGTAAAAGTAAAGGCATTTACCATAGATGAGAACTGCAGTACCACTAAAGTTTCATTAAAAATAATAAAAAATGTTTAAAAAGTAAATTTTTACTGATTACTAAAATTTTTTTCTACAATTTTTATAAATTGCCTAAATGATTTTTTATATGATGAGGTGCATTGAATTTTCAGTAGTCACTAATGCTCGTATTCATAATGAAATTCTACCAAGTGGCTAAATGTTTTTCATTCAAAAGTTTCAAAATTTGAATGAAAAAACTTTGCCACTTGCTACAATTTTATTATGATTATGGCCCTACGATTTTACTGGTAATGCAAATTAAATTTCATTAGCAGTAAAAATTTACTGAAATTTTTTAGTAATCAGCAAATTTACTGCTTACTGCAATTTTGAATGCAGTACATATACATATACAGCAGTGTGCCCATTTACTAACCAAATAAGTTTAATAAAACAACCAAAAACCAAAACATTCATATGTATTTACAATATTGAAAGTTTTGATACTTTTAATTAATTAATTTAAAAAAAGATACTAAAAGCATAAGTACTTCCAACTTAAATAAAATTTTTTCATTACTAGATGTTTACACATCTCCTCTGTGATCGGACTCACATTGCTTTTTTTTATTACAAAACGGCAATTGCGTTGCATGAGGAACCATTAAAAAAGTTTGTTTTCCATTCTCGGGACCTCACCTTGCTTTACAGCACTTCTATTGCGATACCCAAAATTACTGTTTTCAACATTCCTTAAAAAATTTTCCTTTGATTTTAGGATTGTACTATTAGTGGGTTTATGCAGCCCATTTGTTTTTTACATAAATCTTTAACCCGCAGACCATTTCGATGATCATCGATAATTTTAACTTTATCCTTTAAAAACAATATATGTATTTCTCTTACACATTTTGATGTTTGTAGCAAAAATTACTTTATACAACTTACTCTCAAATGATATTAAACAAAACCATAAAAATAAGAAAAATAACGGTACATTTTTATTTATATTCTTTTTTAGTAACTTTCTGGTAGCAATTATGTTTTTATTTAATTTTACATTTGTTCGTTATACAGAGCACAAAATAGAATTTTTGTTCGTTATATAAGGTACTCAGTAGAAAAAAATTGGATGTTCGTTAAATGCGATGTTCACTAAATCGAATGTTCGTTAAATCGGAAAAGTACTGTATTTTATATTTATGAAAATTAAACGAAATTCTTTTTAATACGACCACATGATGTTCATGTACATGTTTTCAATAAACACACACAAACACAATAACATATATGGTATGCTCGTAAAACTTAAGTAGGATTTAAATATAAAAGGTTATGTGCATTTAAGTTTTATTTAAATTTCTCTCAAATTTGTACTAAAAAAATTTGGTATTCGGTACTCAAATTGCATTTAAAGATAAATGGCACTTAATTGAGAAGTTAGTTATTGGACCTTAAGGTGCAGAGTTTATGATAAACTAAAAAAAATATATATTTTATCAGCTCATGTACAAATAAAAAAGAAAATATTGGGCTCAACCGGGATTTGAACCCGGGACCTCTCGCACCCAAAGCGAGAATCATACCCCTAGACCATTGAGCCGCTTGTTAGAGGTCTTGTTAACTTGCTAACTAAAAACCTTAGACTTCTTAGGTATATTAACCTAACAAGCAATGCAAATAAAACAATTATAAGTGTGTAGAGTGCTAATGTATTAGTGGGTGGTCATGGCTTCGATTTTCCCCAAAAACTTTTGCATACTTTTGATACAAGGGATAAGGGCCATTGTTACTATGCTCGTCAAAATAAATAACTATGTATATAATTTGTAATTGTATTTGTAACATTTAACAAATAAATGAAAAAAAACAATTAAATATTACCCTTCATGACTTGAGTTGGTGTGTATACCTTAGTCAAAGTATATGTAACCTACTTCATTATTTATGAGAATTTTTGTAAAGCCAAGTTACGAATACAAAAAAAAAATCGCTTGTGAAGCCCGAAAAAAATTATAAAAGCGGTATAGAGCAATTAAAAGCGGGTAAAACGATAAATAGAGAATCAAGTAGCATCAACAGTGGATCATTGAATAAAAATCAAACGTTCAAACGTTCAAGCTGTAAGGTATATATATACCTATACCTGATTTACATTAAGCATTTTTTCATGAAATTTCATGAATTTTGTTGCATGCAACTTTTTCTATTTGCTACTTGCAGCGCTATAAAAAAGAATTTTATAGAAAAAAGGGCTTAGAATGAATCTCTGATGCATTTTTGACAACTTTTTTGATATAAGTTGCTCCTCCAGGCCTCGTATTGGCAAATAAAAAATTTTCATGCAACTAATTGCATGAAAAAAATTCTTAATGTAAATTAGGTACTAGTCAACCATGTATTACAAACTAATCAACAACTAACTGGAAATATAAATAATATTTTTTGTTAATATTTACTACATTAAATTAAATTATTTTGTAGTTTAGGGAATATTTATAAAAGTTGTTATTGTTTAATCTTAAGGAATAAAAATCTTGTTATGATTTAGTCCCTGATTTATGAAATAAAAATTAATTAAAAATTTAGCCTTGAATCGGCACAAAACAACTTTGTTTTATTTTGAGCATTCAACTGCTTTCTGTGCTGGCATTATTAACTGCCAAGATATATTTTATTCTTTTGCCAGTGGCGCTAATCAGCGCCAGCGACTTTTCGGGTAGACAGAACTCACAGTGTTTTCCCGAAACTCCCTACTTATATCAAATGGCGATCCTGCCAAAAACAGATGACACTAAAATCCTTATGGAGGAATAAAGACCTACAGGCACAGAAGGAGAAGCACCTGCATACACTGCAACTCCGATCAGTACAGGTCCTAGACCTTTTACCAAAGCGGATTACTGCAGAAGACAGCAAAGAAGAGCTGGAAAAGTATTTACCACCATCCCTAAGGTAAACAGGCCAAGGCACCGAAGAGGTGGCATTAGGAGGAAGCTATCTGCGTTACGAGCTACAGTAGAGGCACACTCTCCACCCTTTTGGTAGATTGCGTCGGAAATTTGGTTACAAATCGACAAATTACATCCAGTAGAATCTAGATGTTTCCTGTTTGAAAAAACCCCACTACTCGTCAATGTCAATCTATGTAGAACCGTATCCAAATACTCGGATACGGTGATTGGTACTAGATACAAGCCCGGCGCATTGGGATATATGATAAGGTCACTTAAAGCAATCTCTGATAAGTCTGGAAGGTCGTCTAGTACATGTTTTCCTAAAACCGCATGTCTGCCGATCGTGCCGCGCCCCATCACGACAGCGACGATCTTCGAGATGTTCCTACGGTTTCTACTTGTTAATTCTATTGAGTGCAGGGTTACCGCTGGGAATTTTTGAAAAGTCGCACAAAAGGTTGTTTTATAAAAATAAAGTCGCATAAAAAAGTCGCTTGAGAAAATAAAAGTTGCACAGCTTTTTAAACGCTTTTTGATAAAAAAAAAGATTATTGAATCAAAACAAAAAGCTTATTGCATATTTCATAACATATACAGTTGCATTATTGTATGTGCTTGTATGTATACTGAAAAAATCTACTTAAGTTTAATAAATTTGGCTGTCGTATGCTGCCGAGGTCAAGATATTTTTTACAAAATTCTAACATTTCGAACCAAAACCCCGTGAGCTCCTTATTTCAATTCTATTAGTTTGATCTTGGCGCCATATATCCTGTTTTTTGGGTGAATTTATTTATACTTCAACATACATGAATATTACTTTTTTGGAATCCACTCTTCTATATCTTTGTCTATCAAATTTAAAGCTGACAGCATTGAGTTGCATGTTTTTACTTTCAACTTAGTTTCAAGCTTATTTCAAAATGTGCACGTTTTGGTACACACTTGTATGCTTTACGACAACTTTTTCTTTCATTGACTCGGCAGCTAAAAATAATTTTGTAAAATAAGCACTGCAAAAACAGAATTTTTATTTTAAAATCCCTTTTTATTTTTTTTTTTTTTTTGCTAAAACTATTCTTTGAAACTTTTACTGCAAATTTGGGAAACATTTCTTAAATACATTGTACACATGAATGACATGGTTGAAAGAAAGTAATATAATATAAAATAATAAAAGTGCTTCCATTTCAACAATAATCTGTGAATTGCTTTTAAATTTTGACGGCGTTATTTTTTTATAAACAAATTTAATTTACTGCAATTTTAATGTTTTTTGTGAGAATATTTACAAAAAAGGGTAAAAAGTCCCAAGAAAATCAAAAAAGTCGCAAAAGTCGATCATAAAAAAAAGTCTCACAAAAAGTCGCAGACCTCTAAAAAAGGGTCAAATTGCGACTTTAGTCGTATGAACGGTAACCCTGATTGAGTGCATATTATTGTAGCAAAGCCACATTTTCTTACAAGCCTTAAATATTTCCATTTTGCGCCATCGTATTGCAAGTAAACCTTCCGAATCCAATTGTTTAAATTTTTTCTAAATGCCCTCATATCTCTTTCAATGTACATATTTTCCATGGAGTGTTCTTTTTCTATCTAGATCAGTGATGCCAATTTAGCCATTTTCTAGCTAAATTTAGCTATTTTTCATCCCATTTAGCCGGAAGAAAAGTGAATTTAGCTATTAGCCATTTTTTAGCCATTTTTATTTTAATTTAGCTATTTTTTAGCTATTTTTCAAAACATGTAATTTATTTGTGATTTCTCATAAAAAATTTCAGCTCGCATCAAAGGAACACTTATTTACTACCAAAAGAACACAACGGAGTTTTGTTTTGCATTACTATCAATGAATCCTGGTTCAAACTTATAATCGTTGCCAAGGCAAATTCATAACAGGTAAAGTTGAAAACACAGCTGATCTATTTTTTTGTGCCCAATTCAAGGCGAATTCATATAACTGTTGGCTCATATGTCAAAAGTTGTTTATATATACAGACCTGCGCCGGACAATTTTTTCGGCGGCGCCAGCTCTTGGAAAAATTGTCGGCGGAAGCTGATAATCAAATAACATGAAATACAAAATTTAAGATAAAAAAGAATTAAAAAGTAAATAAAGCGGATATTTACGTGCTGGTGGTTAAGCATTATCTATATATTTCATTGGTGCTTTGCCAAATCATCAGTATACATCAACGACATATTTCGAACAGTCACAAACCTCTTACTTATGCGCAGACTTTCAAAAATTCCTGTGTCAAAAACTATTTGAGAATTCACCCAGCAAATAATTTATATTCGATATAAATAGGTATATTTTATTTTTCTACACCTTTATACAATTAAAAATCCATTGGATAGCAATAAAAGTATTTATAAGGCAAAATGAAAAATAAAGTATAAATTTAACATTTAAGAAATTTATTATTTGAGATATTGTCATAAGTTTATTTTCATTGAAATTTATTTGCTTGTGGCTTAGCATTTTCTATATATTTGGTTGGTTCTTTTCCAAATCATTAGTAGACTTCAACCATATATTTTGTTAAAGTTTCTAAGCCTATTACGCTTATTTTCCTTTTGTGATTTTCAAATATATTATTATTTGTGAATTCTCAAATAGTTTTTGAAAGTCTGTCCATAAGATAAGAGGTTTGTAACTGTTCAAAATATATGATTGAAGTCTACTGATGATTTGGCAAAGCACCAATGAAATATATAGACAATGCTTAGCTACTATCAAATACATATCAATTAAAATAAACGTATGAAAATATGTCAAATAATATATATTTTTAAATAAATAAAATAATTATTAGATTATATTGTACATGAAGAATCGGCGGCTGTTTTTCAGGCAACATAAACCAAACTTTTTCCAGCGGCGGCGTAACTGACTAAAATTATCGACGGCTCGGCTCAGCCGGTTGTAAGCCATCATGGCCTAGATCTCTGCTTGAGTAACTTCAATCAGCTGTTTTTGACATACGAGCCTCAAAGGCAACAACAAAATACCATATTGTTTTTATTGTTTGTATTTTGTTGTAGTATTAACTTTACCTGTCATGAATTTGCCTTGATCGTTGCCATGTTGTTATAAGTTGTTGGGTCTAATTGGTGGTTTATGATATCAATCAAACAAGGGTTTTCTTTGTTTTAAGTGAGTTAAAATAAAAAATAAATCAAATTTTAAATGAAAGTTTAAAAAATAGAAAATGAATAAAAATTATAAACAAAAATTTCGCAAGGAATGGATTAGTAACCCAAAAATTTAAAGACTGAATAGAAGAATGTACAAATGAATACAAGGCGTATTGCAAGTATTGCATGTTCGCACTATATGCGCATTTGTTTGACTACCTGAAGAAAAATAAATTTATTTATTACTTACATTTGTTTTTATTTACTTTAAAAAAATTTCCGATTTGTTTAGAAAAATTAATGTATGAAATACCTTCTTGTTTTTGCTAAATTTCATGATTCTTGCATTCGATGGCGCTTAGCAATTATTTTTTTTTTTTTTTGTATACATTTAGCCATTTTTGGTGAAGGAATTCTGGCATCACTGATCTAGATATAGAACTTTAAGTTTGCATTACTGCTTGTTATGGGCACCAGACAGCTGTTATATTTTCTATTATTACAGTCGGGCCTCGATTATCAGTGATCTGGTTAACCGGTAACCCCGATTAACCGTGAGAGCCAAAGATCAGTAATTGTTTTTTGTTTGTAATGTTTTCAAATTGTTTGCTTCGATTAACAGTGATTACCTCTATTATCCGTGATGGCAGATTTTTTTAATTAACTTCAAATTCATACATATAATATAATAAACATGAAAACGGGGAATTCCGTTGTTTGCATACGATGAGTCAGAAGCATTACAAGTGATTAATTTAATTTTGAAATTTGAGTAGTGCGGGTGGTTAGATCTAAATATATTTGTTATTCGATTAACCGTGAAAATCGGTTATCCGTAATGCTTCTGGTCCCGACCATCACGGATAATCGAGGCCCGACTGCATTTAGTTTATTAAAGATAAGGTTTTTGTTTTCCTACGATCTCCATTAATAAAAATAAAGTTATAGACTATTGTATTTTCCGATTGGACTACTTCCGAGCTGTACGAGGTGGGCAAATGCCGTTCATCAAGAACATTCTTCCGCACACAGCCATGACAATTTACACCATTTCTTTGTGTTTTACATCAATTTAAAGCCCTTTAAAAAAAACTGTCCCTGTTTTTAGAATGTTATTTTTAAAATAATTTTTTTACTTAATCTGCCAGTTTGTCGAACGAAACCAATCTGCATTATGTGAAAATAAGGAGTCGTATTGAAGTCATGGCTGCTGCCGTGCCTCAAGAAGGTGGTGAATTCAATATTGTCTGTGTGCAAAAAATAAACTCATGTAATAAATACATGCACAAGATGCTCAACCATTATCTAAAGGTGAATGTGGAAGTAATATGTTGTGTGTATGTACATATGTGTGTATGCGTGTGTGTGGAATGTGTGTATAGGTATGTGTGCATGTTTTAGTGTGTGTGTTATAAAATGCGAGTGTTTTTGCTGATATGGCGGAAATGGTTTGGTATAGTTTCATATCAGGCCTGTTGTGCATGCACCTTAGTCAACACACATACACACACACACAGTCACAAGAGCTTCTATTGCAAATATGCATTTATAAATGCATGTTAAATAAAATTGACTGTGTGTGCGTGTGTGTTGGTGTTGCTGATGGTTTCCGAGTTGTTCTGTGTGGCAATGTATATAAATTTAACATACTTCTCGCTGCTCTAAAATTCTTTTCATCTATCTGACTAGAGTAGAAATTAAAATAGTTTTTTTTTGTGTATTCAACGTCGAAGAAAAGTAACAAACTAACTGGAACGAACCGTTTAATTAAGTTGATGTGATTTTGCGTCTTCTTGTTGATATATTTTTAGTTTGTTTTTTATTTAAATTGTATACTCTTTCTATTTTTTTTTTAAACATGAACAAAGTTATATAGACATATTCCCTACTAAAATATAACTTTGTCTTGAAGAGCAAAAGTTTGTATGTGTGTGTTGTGCTGATGTAGGGAAAATCACTGTTAAAAACTGCTCCATTTAGTTACTAGGAAGTTTGTTCATTAAAATTTCTATATAGTGGTTATTCAAGTCTATGAAATTGTGTATAATAATTAACAAAATATATATAAAATAGTTTTGAATAGAAAGTAACTATTAGAGTACAGACAGGGTTTTTATAGCTTAGAAAAATATAAAGTTTGCCCAAGAAGAAGATTTCGAAATAACGTGGGAAAACTGAACATTTAAGATCGTATTCAAAAAAACTTAACAAAGCTTGGAAAAGCAATGTTAAGTAAAGTTGTATTAAAAAAAAATTATTCAGGTATGTTCTCACACTCGCAAGGTTTTCAAATCGCATGTGAGTTGCAAATCGCTAAACTTATTTCTACATATTCTGTAACTCATGCGTTTTGCTTGCGACTTGTCATATTGATTTATGCTCAAATCGCCAGAGTATAAGGAAACAATGGAGAGGAAAAATGAGCAAAACACAAAAGCTTTTTTTAAATTTAATATATTTTATTAAAATTGTCAGCAAAATCGTCTAGTTTTGATACAAATAAGAAGAAAACATATTTCACTTAATATATTTATCATTTTATTGTTTGTTTAAAGTTCAGTTTATTGTAATTTCATCAGTTCACTTCAGTATACCCTTGCGAGTTCAACTCGCCAAAATTCTGGCGTTTGCGATTTACAGAACACTAATCTTGCGAGTTCAAGTCATAATCGCAAATATTATACGAGTTGCGAGTGTGAGAACATGCCTGATTATATCAAAATTCTAAAGTAGGCACCTACGTTTGTTAAGGCTACTTTAAGTTGACATTTCCAAAATATGTATTTTGTACCTCAAATATTTTTGTTAATATAGCACATATTGATGCATGTTACATCTGAAAATGAAGCTAGAAGTGCTAGCTCTTATCTTAAATTTATTATTTCTGTCATGTGATGGAAAATATCACTAAATTATCCAACTGAGCACAATCCATAAAAAAACATTAAAATAAATACAATTATAAAAAAATGTTTTAGTGATGTACATTCAAACAAAACGAATCGAAAAAAGCTGGATATTCACATACTCATTTCATTCGAATAAAATAAATTGAGATAATTTTTCTATGTTCATCATATTTTTTTTACCTATACTTCATAAAAATGTTTATCTGTTTTGCTTCCATGTCAGAAGCTTATATTTTATAAATTAGGTTGCTTAACTTCAAGATAATAAAAATGTATTTAATAAAATAAAAAATTAGTTGAATACTCGAATAAAATTGTATACGATGTTGTACATCATAAGGTGTGAAATGGTTGTTGAACATGGTGGTGTTACCAGAATTTATTATTAAATCACAAAATAATTAAAGTTGTCTTTTGAATACAATTTCTTAACAAAGCAATGTTAGCCTTAAAGCGCTTGGTAGCTACTATGAACTTTAAAGCTCAAGTAAAATATTTTTTTGAATAAGGCTGTTAGTGTTAAAGCTGTTTCACTATAAAACTGAAATTTAAATAAAATGCTTTTAATTTTAAATACTTTTCTATGGCTTCGAAACCAACACGAAAACACATAGTCACCGCAGTGGCCTTAAATAATCCAGGAGACTTCCTGAGTCTTGGTTTGCCGTCAATAGAAATAAATCCAACAATGCAATAAATGTCAAAGAAATAACATTCAAAAGAAAAATTAAATAACAAATTTTCGGAGTTATTTTATTAGGAAATAAACCCCAAATTTTTTGGATTTTTTTTAAATTATCTAATATTGTTAAAAAGCTTAAAATGCAATAATTTATTACTAAAAAAGATCAAATAAGAACAGTAATACTATTGGAAATTAGTGTTTGTCAATTCGAGCTTTCATTATAAAAAATCGTTCAACAAATTGTGACACGATGAATGAAAACAATTCACAATTCATTTGCTTTGTAAAATTTTGGCTGAAGTTTGCCCCACTCCCACTACACATGTGAAACAAATACATCAACGCTAATAATGACCAGCATATTGCTACAATTGTGCCCTTAATTATGAAATCATTCTAAGTCATATATATATATGCATTTTTGCTTCGAAATATTAAACAAATCTTTAAAAAAAACTTCACTAAATATGTAATAAATATTAAATAAGTTTATATGAAACGAGAATAGTACAACACTTACAGCCTGGCCCACGATATCGACAACGTTCGACTTGTCGCACACTTACATTTGAAACAACAACAAAATATTAAAATTTGTTTTTGTTTTGAATGTAAGTGTGCGACAAGTCGAACGTTGTCGATATCGTGGGCCAGGCTGTTAATTAAAATGTAGCATAATATAGAAATATTTTTTAATTTGTTCAAATGTAATCTACTAAATATATCGACCAAAAAAATATATGACTTAAACCACTTTCATTATTAAGGGCACAATTGTCTTTGGCGTAATTTATTTCTTAAATAAAAATATATGCTGTTAGTTCATTGGCAAAATTATTCGGGGCTTTTCTGAATTTATACGTTTATTTTCTGTTTATCCACGCAAAATTAAAACGTTCAGAATTGCCATAGAATTGTTGTTGGAAATATGCATTTGTAACAACAATACTATGTAAATTCCGAACAGTTTAATTTCACGTGAAATACAGAACATATCTGATAATATAGTTTTTATTTGAATAAGTGTTTGGAAAAATAATTGAAATTTTTACTAAGGACTCTCTTCATTTGGTAAGGCATTTCTGAAACTTTTCTTCAAACTTGTTAGATTAAGTAAAGCAAAAATTAGCAAATTATCTAACATGTGGATAATTAGTAAAAACAAACGACAATGGCAAGACTGTTGTAAATTTAGTGATGGTAAAATTACAAGAAAAGCTTTCAATAAATTTAAATAAAATGAATCAAAACAATTCACATATTCTATTTGCAATAATGGCTGAGTATATAAAGCAGAAATCTACTTCAACTGACACCAGCAGTGGACCAAAGACAAAAGAACGCCAATGATGAAGGTTTAGTGATCTTCAACAACAGCTAGTTGTTCCGTTCAACTATGTGTTTGTCAGAATATTTACAACTAACTTTGGTGTTATTTGCTCATTAATAATCATCACATGTAATGTTGCTTACAAGGCGATACGAACTTAAGCCTGATCAAATCATTAATATAGAAACAAATGAAGTTTGAACAATAATTTTTAGATTAAAGCCGCAAATATTGTTACGAAAATTACCATGACGCTGATCTGATGAATGTTTGCCATAAAAACATATGCTAACAAAACGAGTGATCTTAATATTATTAACTAAAGAATAAGATACACAAGCACACGAACACGAACAGGACGATGTTGAAGTATTGAAATTGTGATAAGTATAGTATTATGTTATACCTTCCACTTATTAAGAAATATTCAAGTACACAAACACATAAGCTAATGCAGACGTCAGATACAAACAACAACAATAACAAAAAACCAACAGAACGAATGTATGGACTAATGACGTGGTCGAAAGCTCACATTTTGAGGCTTTTGAATGTACTGAAATTTTCTGGACGTTCCTAACATTTTTCAAAAGAAGCTTTATGTTAACTATAAAATGGACAATGAATGTGCAGAACAGTCCAGTCAGTATTTTGTATAGACATAGAAATTAACATCGTGGTATTCGAGCAGTGAAATAACTTAACATGGTGTGTTTAAAAGGTCTTAATAACAGTATTGAGTAAAAAAGTGTTCTGATTTGATAATAACTTAATTACAAATATCATGAAAAAAATCGGCGTTTTTAGAGTTCCGTACACCAAAGGTGAAAAGGAACCCTATTGTTTTCGCTACGCTATCCGTCTGTCTGTCTGTCCGTCACAGGCGATTTACTCGAGAAGCGAAAGAGCTACGAACCTTAAATTTGGACAGAGTATGTAGAATTTCGGCCGCTACAACAACAAATACATGAGAGTTAAAAATTAAAGGCTGTTCCAAAACGTGCAACGAAAAATGTTAAAATCCCATGTAATATACATACAATTGTATGTATATACACACTTGAAATTTGTAAAGTTAGTGTATTTTTATACACAATACAACAATTAACACTAAAATTAAAAAAAAAATCAAAATTAAAAGGGTGTTTTAACAGTTAATGTAATTTTGACAACTTAATATATCTTGGAAACCGTAAGAGGCAAACTCTTGAAATTTTCAAAAACTGTAAAACTAAAAAACCTTAAATTTATAAAATCGCCAAACCGAAAAAAATCGTCAAAAACCGCCAAAACGAAAAAAGCACCAAATTAAAAAACTGAAATAAATCGCCAAAAACCGAAAAATCGTCAAAATGAAAAAAATCGCCAAAATGAAAAAAAAACGCTAAAAACCGAAAAAATTGCCAAAACTAGAAAATAGCGCCAAAACTAAAATAAATCGCCAAACTCGAAAAAATCCACAAACGGTATATTAAAATAACGCTCAAAATCTAAAAAAAAAAAAAATCCCTAAAACGAAAAATATCCAAAACTATATATTATATAGGCTAAAGTTCGTACAGTATTCCATATCTGATGTCCATACGGAACCCTTCGTGTGCGAGTCAAAGTCGCACTTTACTGAATTTATTTAAAGATGAAACGTAACAATATTTTAAATAACTTTCCATGAACACAAATACCCAATAAAATTTCATAACATATTAAATAATGGCTAAGCATGATTGTCTGGCATTTAAAGATCACATTTAGAATATGTGGATATTTTTTAAAATTTGTTTTTATATATATAATGGTTGTCAGCTGTTTTCTTAAAGATCTGTTTTTGTTTCTGTACTGTACTCTGAATGTAAAATTAAGACGTATTTTATTTAGCGTTCGCTTAACATTAATTTAATTCTTGTATATTACTTATACACATTTTTTACATGTCCTTTTTTTCTTTTGTAAAAATTTTCATCCTGTTCTGTCTCATCACGTTTGTTTCATGTCATATTAAGCTGGATGTGTTAAAACTTTTCGTATATTTTTTTTATTGCACTTCGTGTTCATCAATTTTAAGTCAGTATGTGTGCATGTGTGTGCGTGTGAGTGCGTGCGTTTGTGTGTCGTATGTGTGTGTACATGTGAGTGTGTGTGTGTGTCGTATGTGTGTGTGCCAGAGTTGCATTCATAAATGATATGAGCATTAAACATTTAATTGTAAAATATGAGCAAAAGTTTAGTTATTATTGCTCTTCATTTCGTTGTACATATTTTATTGCGCAGGTTAGTGTAGCAAATTTGCTTTAAATTCTACCAATTTTTTTGTTGCTATCTTCCTTCTTTCTATATTGTGGCATAAATTAAAAGAAAAAACTTCTTCTCTATCGTTGGCTTGCATACATGCAACAGGCAACAAAAACGATTTATCAGTATTAAGTTTGACATCAATTGCATTTTGGGAGCCAAACAGAGCTTAGAAATATGTTGGTAGTTTTATTTAAGCATTCGATTTGCAAGGAAATGCAATTTGAATTTGACTTGTACATTAGCATTGTTATAAAAGAGTAATACATAATTTGTTTTCCAATCTAGTGAAAGAAATTGAGACGAGATTCAATTTCGAATTTTTATGTTTTCCATGCATATGGAGAGACAAAGAAAGAAGTGTGCACAACAGTGATGCCAGAATTCCTTCGTCAAAAATGGCTAAATGTCGACCAAAAAATGGCTAAAAACTAGCTTAAAAATGTTTAAGCGAAATCGAATGCAAAAATTATGAACTGTAGCAAAAACAAGAAAGTATTTCATATATTATTTTTTTAAAGCAAATCAGAAACTTTTTAAAGTAAATAAAAACAATAGATTTAAGTAATAAATTAAATTATTTTTGGTAGTCAAGAAAATGCGCATATAGTGCAAAATTGCAGTACGCCTTGTATTCATTTGTACATTCTGTTATTCAGTCTTTAAATTTTTGGGTTATTAATAATCCATTCCTTGCGAAATTTTTTTAAGTTTTAAAAAAATTTGATTTATTTTTTATTTTCACTCGTTTAAAACAAAAATTACCCTTGGTTGATTGATATCATAAACCACCAACTAGACCCAACAACGGTGCACCGCGCTTTAGCAAATCTTATTGCCACCAATTTAGCCATCTCTTTCATATAAGCGCTTTTAGACTGCTGCAACAAAAAAATGACAAGTTTGAACCGGGATTCATTGATATTAATGCGAAACAATACTCTGTTGTGCTTTTGTGTTAGTAAATGAGTGTTCCTTTGATGCGAGCTTAAATTTTTTATGAAAAATCAAAAATAAATTTCATGTTTGGAAAAATGGCTAAAAAATGGCTAAATTTAAATAAAAATTACTAAAAAATAACTAATAGCTAAATTCACTTTTCTTCCGGCTAAATGGGATGAAAAAAGGCTAAATTTAGCCAGAAAATGGCTAAATTGGCATCACTGGTGCACAAGTGAATTTTCATAGAGACCCATCTCATACCATGGTGAAAGGTTTACATGACACTTAACAGCTGTATAGAGGGCCTTAGCACCCCTCAATTGCAGTAAAGACCTTCAAGTTTCTACAATTACATTTGTGTTCATTTTTAAGCAAGTTTTACTTTTCATTAAAAAAGAAACCAATTCACGTATTCTATTTGCTTTGAAATTCTTTTAAATAATAAAAATTTTTCGCATAATTCAACTCAACAAAGATAGAAAAATGTTATTAAATAGTTTCTTTTTGATCTTTTCAGAGAAGTCTGGCCTGAGAATGATGTCTTTGGCGCCATGTCAGCCGCTCCCGAGGATGAAATGCTCCTAATGCGTGAAATATTTATGCATCATATAACAACAGGTAAGTGTTTATAATCTCTGGTATATATTTTTCTTTTTTTTTCATTGCAAATATCAATTATTTTAATTAAACCAATCGAAATTCTATAACCACAAATTGCTTGCGGGAAAAAGAACACATTTTAATCATTTTAAACATTTTTTGCTCTGGCTTGTAATTTTTTATATTTTTTGTATCAAAAATATTTTAGATGATTAAATCATTCAATTAATTCAATGCAATAATGTCTATAAAAAAGTATTAAAATTCATTTGCATATTTTTGTGTGTACATTTTGATGTTTTAAAGCACAATTATAACAAGAATTCACTATTAATTAATTAGGACAACTGATGACTGGCACAATGTAGGAGTGTCTGCGTATTTGTATTTGTAATTGCACGTTTGCAGGTGTAGTGTGTGCATCTGATTGCACATAAATCCAATTTTCTATATAAACAATAGCAAATGATGACTGTAGTAACAATAGAACTTCATCAACTAAAGTAAATATAATTGTAAGTGAGCTTTTAGGGGCGGCCGGCCGCTAAAGCATGTAAACAAAAAACTTTTTACATAATTTAATCTAAATCGCGGAATCTTTGCACGCAGTGATTTAAAAATATTGGGGCAAATTACAGCACTTGTTATTGAACGAAATTACGAAATATTTCCATATAAACTGTATTGAAATATTTCGTAATTTCGTTTGATAGCGAGTACCGTAATTTGTCCCTTGATTAACGTTTTCTAATTCTGTTATAGGTTAGAAATTTATATTTATAACGTACTTTGATTACATATCTTATGTTTGTCGCTCATGGGCGTAGCTATAAATTTTGTCTTGGTGATTTTCATGAGTAATAACAGAAAAAATAATTAAATCCAATTTGGGGGGTGGGGGCAACAACAATTCTTGCAGGACAATCCACCACACAGAATGTTTTTTCTACGCCTATGTTGTCGCTATATACATTCTTCTAGCATTTGACAAATTTGAAGAAGTTTGCCAAACCTTTCTCTAAGAATTTATTACATTTCATATACTCTTACTCAACCGATTTTTTGTAAACTCTGCACGCTTCTTAAGAACCCTGGAGACGTTCAAATGAAGTCGCCAGTCACTGCATATACGTCGGTTGATTTTTGGTTTGATGTATGGAACAAAAATGTGTTTTCGAGAAAATCGATGAAGAATGTTTAGTTCATTAGTTTTATAATAATATAATATAATATAATTTTTTGTTTAATAATAAAAGTAATAGATACATATATTTTTTATTTAAACTTAAAGTTGATAAACATCTTTGTCAACGCATAACAACAATATTGTTCACTAATTGTTCAAGTAGGTTAAATTACTGTATATATTTAAATAGATATAAAAGGTGAAAATATCAGTTTTATTCATATAACATGACTTAGAGGAAAAACAAAGAAAGAAATTTGAATACATATATTTAATGAAAGAAGTTTTATTATTAAAAAATAAATATCAATTCAATTGATTAAAACATAACACACAATAAAATAAAATTTTTGTATTTAGCTTTGACTCACGTTCTTTGATATGCATCATAACAATTGCAAATAACAATATTAATACTTTTACGTGGGAAATGTGCCACATATCCCATAAATTGTCGATTGCCGTTAAACAGATTTTACAAAGTTCAACATTGTGGAAATGACGCAATATTGCAGCTATATACATGGTGGCGCAAAAGTAATCCTCCTATCAGAAAATGCTATAAATTTTGCGATTGGGGCCTAATGTCAGTTCTGTTTTGACATTTGTGTAGTAAACACATGCGAAATACACGTTAATAAACAATGTTACGCTACACTGCTCCAGAACGTGGAATATTGGTGACTATTTATTTGACCAATAATCGGTCGGTGACTTTGGCACAACGTGAATTTCGTCGCATATTTCCTGGCCGTCCAACGCTTACTGGTGAAACACTGAGACGTTTAGCCGCTCGCCTCGTCGCGGGTTTATGTCAATAAGCCTCAGACTCATGCAGCTCTTAAAGACAATATCCGTCAAGAATGTGAGGACCTATCGCCGGAAGTTTTGGCCAAAGTGATGGAAAATGCCATAAAAAGGGCTCAAATGACAATCAATTGTGGCGGCGGCCATTTACATGACATCATGTTCTCGACTTGATGTAAAAAAATTAAAAGACCAAATAAAAATAATCCTCAAGAAGAATCAAAGTTTTTCATTTTTTTTTAAATTACAGACAAATAACATCGGAAGGTTATTTTTGCGTCACCTGTATCTCCTGATATGTATATTCAAGATATCGGAAAACTGATAACGATTTTGGAAAGAGGACACATTATTCATATATGTTTAAACAATCAACAACTCAATTTTTTTAAATGTTCCATACATCAAACCAGAAACCAACCGACAAAATGTATCACAAAGAATCTTATGTGTTTTTTTAAGTCAATTATAATTATAGACTACGATGAAATTATTAGGCCTCAAATAAAAAATATAAAAATTTTCTCTTTGGAGTTTACGTTAACAAGCTCAATTGTCGTATCTGGGGCCCAGACAACCCTCTCCATCTTCAACGTGCGACTTTTTCGTGCGGGTTTTAATCTGGCGCGGTCATTGGATAACAATTTTTCGACAATGAGGCTAGAACAACTGCTAAGTCGAATGGAATGAGCTAACGAAACTATGATTAATAATTTTATAAGGCTAAAATTGCAAGGTACGGCACACAGTGGTTCAGAGTCGTTTTTCATTGGCCAAAAAGAAAGAAGTCCAACGGAGTCACATCATATGATCTTGGTGGCCAATTGACATCGCAACCACGTGAGATAACACGGCCATTGAATTTGTCGCGCAAAAGAGCAATTGTTTCGTTAGCTGTGTGGCAAGTGGTACCGTCCTGTTGAAACCACATATCATCCACATCCATATCTTCCAATTCGGGCCATAAAAAGTTCGTTATCATTTCACGATAGCGAACACCATTCACAGTAACTCGCTGACCGGCCTCATTTTGGAAAAAATACGGCCCGATGATGCCGCCAGCCACTAAACTGCACCAAACAGTCACTAATTGTGGGTGTATTTATTTTTCGACAATCACTCTTGGATTATCATTCGTCCAAATGCGGGAATTTTGCTTTTTGCCGAATCCACTGAAATGAAAATGTGCCTCATCTTTGAAGATGATTTTCTAACGATATGCATTTTGATTTGGAAGCCCATTTTCATAATAAGCCTGAATAGCTTTAACGCGTTACTCGATTGTGTATCTTTCCATGGTTCAAATTGAGTTAATCTGAAATTGAGAAATGTCAAATGAAATGCAGAAAAAAACTTGACGTTTAGGTGTGGTTCACATTCAACATCGGCCCTTAAAATTTAACCACCTTATACTTTGGTATATATCAACTTAAATGTATATATTACTTATAGTGTGCAGAACGATGTTTGCTTAAAAAATAAAGGTTAACAGAGAATTTACCAATTTAACTGTAAAAGAAAGAAATTTCTGAAAATCGACTTGAAGGCTTAAAATTGCTATCCTGCAAAACAGTGAAATATGACTTAAGCGCTTTTTCCTTATTGCATCCACTACAAGTTCCCTAAACCACAACTACGTACATACACATCTCTTTTATTATCACAATGGACCCAATTGGGTTTCCTTTCCTAACCTATCTCTTTTATTAATACATACTGTCAAGCGAATGTCATGTTTGTTACTAACACCTTTTTGTTATTGCTCTCGTACCCGTCCTTACTTTATTTGCAATTCGCTTGTGTATAGAATAACAATTGCTATGTACATTGCTCTTGTTGTTGTTGTTGTTGTTGTTGTTGTTGTTGTTGTTGTTGATATTTCTCTTAACATTTAATAAAGTTGTATAAACGTGAAAATTAAATTAAATTGGAATCTAGACCACAGAAAACACCAATATCTATGCCAACATATGGTTTAACATTGATGTTTGTGTGTAAAATGTGAACACACAAACACATACATAAATATAGATTTTTATGAAATGAAATAAGATACATATCTCATTGTCGATATACTCACATACATATGTGCCCTTAATTATGAAAGTGGTCTAACTCAAAAAAAAAAAAAAAAATGAGTTTACTATATGCCTCACTACATATTACTTTCAACTAAATTAGTTCAATGTGATTTTCATGATATTGTCAAAAATGAACCATTTATGAATGGTTGTTATTTCAACGTTGAATGGAATTCGTTTAGTGTTAATTATGAAAATGGTCTAAGTCAAAAAATTTTAAAAATTTAGTACATTAGTTATTAAAAATTTGTCTGTGACAGTAATGAGCAGTGATGCCAACTTTTGAGACTCAACAAGCGTAAATATGTTTGAAAAACGGGCTTAAAAGGGCTAAACTAAAAAAAAATATACTTTTAGCGCAACATAAAGTGAAATTTTTTGAAAAAGCGGGAAAAGGGGCTAGTTTTAAAATTTTCTGTTTAAAATTAAAAACAAAGTAAAGTAATTTATTAGAAAATAAATCAATACCATGAGATGAACACATAGGTTGATATACATATGTATAACATTTCAATAAGGGGCATACATATTTCATTTACTTTTCATATTGCATTTCAATAAAACACCAGGATTTAAATTTTTTTTTTTAATTTTAAACTTTTATGGGTTTTTTTTGTATTTTGGAGAAAATTGTCTTATTTGACTATTTTTGCTGTAACTGTGGAATGAAAAAAGATAAATTAGTAAATTAAATTGTAAATTAAAAGCATACTTTATCAGCCTTTAAAAACAATATTTTTTTTTTGTTTGAATAAAAAAAAATAAATATTATATATTATATTATATATTATATTAAATATTATTATAAATAATATAAATTGCGCACAAATGCGCAAATAGGTATTCTGGGATTTATTAGCTAAAATCTTATAAAAGCATTTTTCCCTGCACTCATCCGCAAAGTTGTTGAAACTCAATGTATATATCAAAAATACCACATTTTTAGAGCAATTTTTTTTAATTTTTCTAAAACATTTATCTAAACAAAAAATAATTTTTTAAATGCTCATACATATATCTGAAGTTGACGGTTCCATTATAAAACTTTTTCTTATAGAAGTCTTAAAAAAAACTATAATCACTTGAAAAATCAAAATTTTCTCTTCTAATCAATGCGCGCAAAAATAACTAAAATTATTGAACTTTGAACACACACTGCAAATAAAGTAAACTACCAAGAACTTTTATTTTTGCAGTTAGTTATGTAGAATTTTATATACTTTCATATGGTACCAAATACGGTTGTGAAAGTTAAAGTTCATATCTTGAATTAATCGCCACTTGTGAAGTCCTTCAACCCACAGTGCGACGTCCAGAGAGTTAATAATGCCACTGATCTTTAAAATATCAGACTATATTTTTATCTGAAGTTGCATCCAGATTGTAAGAAAAGGAACAATGTTTAAAGTACTTCTATATACATAAATTCAATTAAAATATTTCGAAAACTCATTCGGTATCGAGTGCCTTAATTTGCCCCTAGTTTATAATATTTTTGCAATTATATAACCTTTAAAGGTCAGATAATTTAATCTAAATTACAAGTTACAACGTATGTATGTATGTATGTACATACGAGTATGTGTTTTAGCAATCATCCTAACTACATCAATGAAAATTGAAAAATCTCAGCTGAAAATTTGCAAAAACACATTTGAGTTTGCAAGCGAGTCATGTAAAACACCTGCAAATTCCATAAAGCTTTTTTTTATTCATCTGCGAAAGGCATAATTGAATAAACCACAAATTTGTGCAAAAGTATGAAAGAAAAATATCAATAATAAAAAAAATTTGCAACACGTAGTGTGATAAGGTACTCACTCGTATTTAGTACTCTAATGAAAAAAAAATCGTATCCTTTCAATGCCTGCTCACACCCAAAAATTTACTTGCTTCTGCACGTTTCCCATGACACACATCCGCTCGTTCGTTCGTTCGTTGCTCAATATGAAAAACCACAAAATCGAATTTGCGGTACTATTGTTCATTAATAATGTGGAATAGAAAAAAAAATATGTATGTATGTATAAACATATGTATGTATGTACGTGTGTTCAAACATACATACACATGTGCACACACTCAGCTGCACAAAATCATAAAAATTCTGTATTATCAAAAAAATATCGTTCTGGTAAGAGTTGTATTGTAGTTAAAGCATAAAGGACTTCTGTTTCTTGCATATACATACTTACATATATATTTGGTTTGCTTGGCTTATTTATTTTTTTTTTATAAAAAAAATTCTACCGTTTTGTGCTCGCACAGCACAACAGCTAAAACACACTTTTTTTAAACGCCAAACATTTATTTCATATTAATGAATTTTAATCAATTACTTTTTTAAAAGGTTTTTTTTTTTGCTGGAATCGTCCCCCAATTCTGTAACTATTTGTCGACGTGAGTTAATAAAATACTAAAATACTGATCGATTTTGCTGATGATATCGTTATACAGGGTGGGCCAAAAGAAACCAAGGGGTGTAAAAGTTTAATAACTTTTTTGTTTATTAATTTTTTTTTATTTTTTCTTTCAGATTATATAGACAACACTTGGAGAATTTATAATGGAGAGGTTCACAACTGAACAGAGAACCAGAACAATAGAATTTTATTATTTAAACCAGAGATCAATTATTTTAACGCAAAGAGCATATCGTCGACATTTTAACGTCAGAATTTCGCCCTCTGAAGCGATGATTCGTTGCTTAGTTAATCGTCATCACCAACATGGCAGCGTAAGAGATTTGCCTCGAACCGGTAGACCACGTTTAAGTCGCACTGCGGAAAATATTGAACGAGTACAGCAAAGTGTTAACGAAGCACCAGAAACATCTGGCAGAAGGCGTTCTGCTCAGCTAGAAATGTCTCGTACGTCACTACGGCGCATTTTAAAAAAAGATTTACAGTTATACCCATATAAGGTGCAATTGGTCCAAGAATTAAAACCCGCAGATCATCGGAAAATCCAAGAGCCATTCATCAACGCCAATTGCACCCCATCAGGTGTACAGTATGGTGTGGGATCACATCTGAAAATGTCATTGGGCCCTACTTCTTCGAGAATGAAGATGGAAGTGCTGTAACCGTAAATGGAGAGCGGTATCGGTTTATGATAGAACATTTTTTACGTCCTGCTCTTGAAAACAGACCTGGTATGTGGTTTCAGCAGGACGGAGCCACTGCCCATACTGCCCGAGACACAATGGCACTTTTAAGTAAAATTTTTGGAGAGCGAATAATTTCTCGAAATTCGGAAATTATTTGGCCAGCGCGATCGCCAGATTTGACAGCACCCGACTATTTTCTTTGGGGTTTTTTGAAGGAGCGAGTGTATGTGAACAAGCCAGAGACAATCCTTGAACTCAAGGCAAACATTGTTGCAGAAATTCGAACGCTACAGCCACAAGTTTTGAAAGATGTTATGGAAAATGCTCTAAAAAGAGCCCATCAGGGCGAAGCTGAAAACGGTGGTCATTTAAGAGACATCATTTTTCATACTTAGTGTAAAAAAATTTCCATTTTGTATATTATATAATCTGAAAGAAAAAATAAAAAAAAGTTAATAAACAAAAAAGTTATTAAACTTTTACACCCCTTGGTTTCTTTTGGCCCACCCTGTATATCACGCCGACAAAACAATTGAAAAAATAAATACAAAGCTTCAAGAATCATTTGATATTGTAGAACAGTTTGCAGTTGATTGGCTTATGAAGTTAAATATAAATAAATGTGAAACAATGTTATTTAGACCCCCTGTAGACAAATGTAATAGCAACATAAAGAAGAATTGGAAATCCTTTGGAATAAGATCAAGTTTGACTCAAAAAACAATTTCCAACAAACAATGGGCCTCATGCATAAAACGTGAGCTTGAGCTCTGACTCGTTTTTTTGAGTAAAAGGTGCTTGTCGTATGCATAATAAAATTTGATGTATATGCTTTTACTCACTGCTCACGTTTGATCTCGTGTTGGTCAGTTTGAACTAAGTTAGATGAGCTTGTGCTCATTTTCATATGCATAAAAACAAGCTTTTGCTTTCTTTTGTGAGCTCTTGCTCAAATTTTGTTCAGCCTGCCTTATAGTTGACTCGCGTACACTAAAAAGGAATCATGGCTGAAAATTTTGTGCCACAAAGAAATACAAAATGTTATCAACAGCATAAAAAAATTTAACAAGTGAGGATAAAAAATTATACAGGTTTGTATTCTTAATTATTAATTTTTTTATATAATTAATAATAAAATGATAAATACATAGGTTTGATGATAGTAGCATCTGCTGGTTGGCTAATTATTTTTTTGAGGAGTCAGAAGAAACACGTGGTGGTGCCCTCAGCAACATTGATAAAATTCGACTGCATTTACGATTTTGTGCAGATCCTGGATTCCAAAACTTTATAGCCACATATTGGAGTCCATTAATCCACTGTATCGCGAACTATTGCAGAAGTTGCGAAACTTATATCTGCCAAAACAAGCGAGTGGATAAAATTCCCGAATGATGCAGATGAAATAAAAGATGCTTAAATGACGAAAGTTTCTTTCCACAAGTTTTTCTTGCAAAATCTGCATTTTTGTAGGAATCACCTTGTTTTGCTTTAACAAAACAAGCCTCTGCAGACTTTGAAAATTCAACTCCCTTGTCTCATCAGTTTCATAACGCCTCAAGACTGCTGTTGACTTTTTGTTAACCTTCAAAAATAAACTACATATAGCAAAATCTAAAATAAGATTGCTTAATTTCTGTTACACATGTTTCTAACGGGTTTTTTTTAGAGGTATAGAACTTCGAATTGAAATAAAAAACAAGAATATCGTTTTAATGTCCATCAATTTGGCTTTATTGGAAGGATAATTTTATGCCATTAATGTTTAAATATGATTTCGGGCATGTGGCCGCCGCGGCTGGCTCGAATAAAGCCAATTCTACAGGTCCAATTTTCAACCACTTTTTCGAGCATATGGGGCCGTATGTTGGCAATAACGCCACGAATGTTGGCTTCCAAGTCCCCTAACGTTTCTGGTTTGTTGGCGTAGACGAGCGACTTCACATATCCCCAAAGAAAATAATCCAATGGTGTCAAATCACACGATCTTGGTGGCCAATTGACAGGTCCATTCCGCGAAATTATGCGCTCATCGAATGTTTCCTTCAATAAATCGATTGTGACGTGCGCTGTGTGGCATGTAGCGTCGTCTTGTTGGAACCACAACTCATCCACATTCATGCCATCCAATTCGGGAACAAAATAGTCGGTTATCATGGCTCTATACCGGTCTCCATTAACGGTAACTGACTCTCCAGCATTATTTCGGAAGAAGTATGGCCCAATGACTCCACCAGCCCATAGAGCACACCAAACAGTCAGTTTTTGTGGATGTAATGGCGTCTCAAGGGTCTCATGTGGATTCTCTTCACTCCAAATGCGGCAATTTTGCTTGTTGACGTAGCCATTCCACCAAAAATGAGCCTCATCACTGAACAAATTTTTCCGATGAAAATCAGCATCGAGATCAATCTCATTTTCGGCCCATACACCAAAATCACGACGCATTGCATGGTCTCGCGGCTTTAATTCTTGCACAAGCTGGATCTTGTAAGGTCGCCGCAAGCCAAGATCTTTGCGCAAAATCTTCCATAAAGTTGATGGACAAAGCTCCAATTGCTGTGCACGGTGGCGAATCGATTCATTCGGGTCCTCTTCAACACTTTGCTCTACAGCGGCAATTGTTTCTTCGGTGCGCACTGTTCGACGTCTCTGCGGATGCGTATTATCACATAGAGTAAACGTAGTGCGAAAACGATCCATGGTTAACCGAATTAATTGCTCTGATGGACGATTATGTCGACCATAAAATGGACGGAGCTTGCGGTAAACTTCGCGAACTCAACCATTATTTTCGAAATAAATTTGCACGATTTGCAAGCGTTGTTCTTTTGTCAACCTGTTCATGATGAAATGGCAAACCAAACTAAATATTAATCACTTGACAGCTGACAAAATGGCCGCCAGTTAAAAAAGTGATGCCAACTTAAAGTTCTATACCTCAATAAAAAACACCCAATATTATTTGTTTTTTATTATTTTTACGGCCTGTTCCACGATTTCACCAGAAATCGTTCGATCGAATACTTATATTGAAAAATTTTCTAATGTTATTGTTTTTTGCAATACAAGTTGTCGATCGAACGATTTCTGGTGACATCGTGGGACGGGCCGTAAATGCTTGGTAATTGACTTTTTTCTAGTAAATATTTATTTTATTTTTTCTACTAAAAATTTAGAAATGTCGTCAGTTTGTATTGTATTATTATTATTTGATTATACTTCTACTTCAATTTCACTTGACGAAATGTTTGCACTTCAATAACCATTAGACGTTTGATCTCCCTGTGCTCAAGTAATTGCAATTGGTTTGAACTCATTTTTATGCATACGAAATTGAGCAAAAGCTGTTGCTGTTTGATCGAACTCAACTTACGAGCAATTGCTCACCTGACTCAACTCAGCGCTTTTACTCGTTTTTATGCATGAGACCCAATGTGTCCGATACTTGGGCATACATGTAAAGGGTGTTTTTTATTGAGGTATAGAACTTTAAGTTGGCATCACTATTTTAACTGGCGGCCATTTTGTCAGCTGCCAAGTGATTAATATTTAGTTTGGTTTGCCATTTCATCATGAACAGGTTGACAAAAGAACAACGCTTGCAAATCGTGCAAATTTATTTCGAAAATAATGGTTCAGTTCGCGAAGTTTACCGCAAGCTCCGTCCATTTTATGGTCGACATAATCGTCCATCAGAGCAATTAATTCGGTTAACCATGGATCGTTTTCGCAGTACGTTTACTCTATGTGATAATACGCATCCGCAGAGACGTCGAACAGTGCGCACCGAAGACACAATTGCCGCTGTAGAGCAAAGTATTGAAGAGGACCCGAATGAATCAATTCGCCACCGTGCACAGCAATTGGAGCCGACTAACCGACTATTTTGTTCCCGAATTGGATGGCATGAATGTGGATGAGTTGTGGTTCCAACAAGACGGCGCTACATGCCACACAGCGCACGTCACAATCGATTTATTGAAGGAAACATTCGATGAGCGCATAATTTCGCGGAATGGACCTGTCAATTGGCCACCAAGATCGTGTGATTTGACACCATTGGATTATTTTCTTTGGGGATATGTGAAGTCGCTCGTCTACGCCAACAAACCAGAAACGTTAGGGGACTTGGAAGCCAACATTCGTGGCGTTATTGCCAACATACGGCCCCATATGCTCGAAAAAGTGGTTGAAAATTGGACCTGTAGAATTGGCTTTATTCGAGCCAGCCGCGGCGGCCGCATGCCCGAAATCATATTTAAACATTAATGGCATAAAATTATCCTTCCAATAAAGCCAAATTGATGGACATTAAAACGATTTTCTTGTGTTTTATTTCAATTTGAAGCTCTATACCTCTTAAAAAAACACCCTATAGATAAATTTTTATACTATAATGAACATGTTAAAGAAGTCATTAGAAAAGCACAAAAAGCGTTTTTCATGTACAAATCTCTGTTCTATTCAAAATACATAAAATCATCGGTAAAAATAATTATGTATCAATCGCTCATAAGGCCGATTCTTACATATGGATGTCCTATATGGTTCAACATCTTACCGTCTTATATGGAAAAACTGCGGGTATTTGAAAGAAAATGTTTAAGAGCTTGCATGTCGTTATTTAGATCAGCACATAGCAACTATTTAAAATATGTTTCAAACAAAAATTTATATAATAAATCAAATATTATACTGTAAAATCAAATATTGTACTGAAAATAATTTAATAATGGCACCATACTACACAAGTTTTGCTTACATATCAAATGCTCTTGAAAAGGGACTAGGTCCACCAGAGTCATTCTTGTACCTAGATACAATAAATATAATACAAGATGCAAATAATGTTCCGATATTTTATCACAAATATAGACGGGCTAATGATACAGCTATCAACTCTAATTTTTGGTATAATTCAAATAGATACGATAGAAGTTTAAGTAATAGAGAACTTCGACACAAAAATACCAGAAAATTCTGGTGGTTGGATTAATGGTGTTCTATAGAACTTTTTCTTTTTTATATTTAGGTTTTATTTTTAAGCTTGGACTCTAGCTTTTTATCCTAACGTCATATATATGTAATGTTTTTTTATATTTTTTCATTACAAATTTATAAAATCCCTCGTTAAATGCGATTTGAATATATTTTATTTCAAAATAAAAAACTACCTATGTATATAAAAAATACTCGAGTGCCCGTTCTCGGACCAATGTATTTATGTAAATATGTAAATATGTATACTATTGTTTATTATGGTGTAAGCATATTATAAGTTGTAAATAAATAAACGAACTTAAAAAAAAACATTGTCACCTGCTTGTTGCGGACAATAATTCTGTGGCAATAAGGAAAAAGTGCTTAAGTCATATTTTACTGTTTTGCAGGAGAGCACTTTTAAGCCTTCAAGTCGATTTCCAGAAATTGATTTTTTTACAGTTAAATTGGGAAATTCCCTGTTAACCTTTATTTTTTTTTTTATCGAACATCATTCTACACACTATGGGCCAATTTCACCAACTGTATTTAAATATCAATTCATATTTAAATGTCGATTTTGATTAATTTTTGTATGGAAAAATTATTTTTAAATATGAATTCATGTTTAAATAAGTTGGTGAAATTGGCCCTATGAGTAATATATTTAAGTGGAAATATACCAAAGTATAACCTCAACTAAAAGCTATTATTCAAAATTAGATAAGAAGTCTAAAAAAGATAAGTCGCTACTCATAGTGCTATAACTTCCTGAAAAATCACTCAAATTAATTGAGATTTTCACCAGGGGAACTTTCACTTACCTTAACTCAAAATCAGCTTATCTCGACTTAAAAACTTTTTCCTTTTTTGCCACAGAGATGTCTACTGCTAACAGTCACTTTCTATTCTATAAGGAAAATAAAGTGGCAAGAAACTGCCTACGCACAGTGGGGCCAAAGGTAGTTTTTAGCGGATCATTGAGGGAATAGGAGTTCGAAGACGGGTAGCCCCCATACAAAGTGATTATTAATTAGATCATAAACATGATTTTTATAATATCGAAGCAGGAATAAAATGTGTATAAACGATGATTAACCAACATAACAAGCGAAAATTCATGATTCGTTTTTATTCCCGCACGCTCCTGATGAATTGCCTGCCCTTTAACGACTTCGGATATGAATGATCTAAAAATAGATATTTTTAAGAAGCCTAATGCCGACTACACATTATAACATTTTGTGTGTACTAGTGGCGTCCTTTATCATTTCCAATATTTTCCATTGTGTCACATTGCTTTCCATATAAAAAAAAAACATAATGTGACATAAAATGACAACACAATAATTGCCAGATGTGTACTCAGCATAAGAAAATTAGCGCCACTTTTTAAATCATTATTGTATATAAATACAACCAGGAGTCACGCGTGACTTACCTGTGATTAATGAGTGACTCACGCGTAACAAATCATGATATTTGCACAAAAAAAGACAAAAAGAACAGCAATAAAAGTTTTAGCGGAAGTCTTTAAGCCTTTAAGGTGGAAGTACATAACTCGCGTTCAATGCGCTAATGCGATACACGCGTCTGTCAAAAAAGTTGAAATGGTGTGTTTTCATAAGGTAAGTTACACAGTGAAGTTTGCGACGCGCGTACCTCGCAAAAAGTTGAAAATTCTTCAACTTTCACGCGTTGTATACAAAATAACAGCTAGTGTTGCCAGATTCATAAGCTAACATACACAAATATGATTAGAAATCAATTTTTTTTATTAAACAATGGATAAAAAATTCATTAAATATTTAAAGAAATATAAAACGTAAATGCAAGACGAAAAAATAGCCGGCATAGGCTTTAAATTTTACAATTAAAAAAAACCTCAAAAGCGTGTTGTGTAACTTTCCATTTGTATAGCGTTAAACGTTTAAAAAGCCAGAAAAGCGTTGCCGCGTAACGCGTGGTATGTACTTCCACCTTTATTATTGGTAAAAAAAAACGCGTGAAGCATTGAACACCTTTACCACAGCATGCTATCAATTTCAAAATATCAAGAATAGATATAATATACATTGTTTATACGATAATGATTATTTTGACAAGTCTCACGATATTAACTCTATTTCCCTGTCTGATGTTCTGGACACAAGACAGATTCCGCTGACGCTTCCTGTTTGCACAACACTACGTTTTACTACCGAACTAAACTCTTTAGTATAAACAATTGAAGTGCTGAAAGATGCATCGCTGTTTTTTACCCGACTGTGCAACGCAAAGAAGTGTATTGTGTTTATCAGCCTATGTACTCGTATGTATGTATGCATGTGTGTTCCTTTGCGGCACTATATAAACCGAACACGTGGACCGATTTTAATGACTCTTAGATCAATCGATTTGTCTTAGTTCTGGGAGTGCCACTAAAGGTATGAACGTAGTCTAAACTCAATATGGGCGGCGAAAAGACGCCATTTTGTAGATACGAAAAAAAATAAAAAGTTTGCGAACTATATCAAAATGGATATCATTCGATAGGCATTTTAAAATCATCTTTAGGTTTCTCTTATGATTTTTTCATTTCGAATGACCATTTAGGATGTTAAACGTTTCAAAGTTGGTCGCAGTCGGGTTTTCGGTTTTTTTGTATAAATACTTTTTATACTTAACACAAAGCTTTCAGAAGAATACTAGCAATATCCAGAATGTCACAGCCTCTCAATAATACTAGCTTTCGATCACTTCCTTAGTTCGCATTGCAATACGAGTACGTTCTGCTAACTTGTGTGTATATACTTTGTCAGGAGGAGGCATTATTAACATTGTTGTTGCTAGTTTCTTGTCGTTTGCCTTGGCTCATAAGTTTGTAAGGTTAATAAGCAGAAAGTAATCATTATAATTGTTGTTTTCTATTATTATTCTTTCCCAGTTGGCCGGATTGTCTTGTACGACTTGTCCTCTCTTATTTAGCTTTTTAGTCGGCAATTTAATTTCACGGCAATCTGAGTGAGAATGTCTCACAAGTTGTCCTTAATTAAACACTTTTGACTTTGTTGATGACAATCTGAGCGCGAAGTCGTGTGGTTCATCTTCCATCAAACCCATGAATATGTTGGCCTCTTTTTGGCAAAGTTTTAGTTGGTGTTGTAGCCGGGTGCTAAAGTCTTTCAATAATTTAAATAAAACGGAAAAAACAAGTCAGCAAAAAATAAATAAATTTTTATGTTAAAAATATTAATTTAAGTCAGTTCTGTTGAATGATATTATCCCCCAAGAACTCACACTAGAATTTTGTGAACGAATAACATCCCAGTAAAAAAAAATGGAAGTCATTCTGAAGGAACCACATTTTCATTGCTTCCAAAAAATCGATATTTTAAATTTGCCGATACTTCGCAGAAAACCAAGTAAAAGTTTATTTTAGTCACACAAAACCTTGTAGTTTTGCCATAGTTTCAGTAAATACTCACCGAAATGTTCAAAAAATCGATTTTTTGAAAGAAATTTATGAACTAATTTTGGCCTAATATTTGGAAGTTATTTGCTTAAATTTACATGAAAACACTGTTTCGCGTTTAAATTCGTATAAAAAGAAACGAATTGTTAAAATATGTAACTTTTGAAAATTTTTCCTAGATGAAAATATTACCATAGAACACAAAAAAGGAAACTTTTCTGAAAATAGCTTCTAATTCGGTGACTAGGCATCGAAAAAGAGAACTTCTTGCAATGACAGCCCTATGTAAAAATCATTAGATCGGATCGAAATTTGAACTACTTCCAGACTGCAAACTCTACATTTTCATGACTTCTTTGGAGTGTCTTTTTTTTACTGGGACTATGCTGGTGTAAATTGCCGCTTGTGTGGTCTTCGTGGCCATTTGTTCGAAAATTTCGCCAACGATTTATTTTAGCTGTCGTCAGTATGTCTTTCGCCATTTTCTGTTGTCTTGTTCACATCATTTAAGATGTCTAAAAGACATCGACCAACTGGATTCGTCTACATTGGGTTATGTGTTTGTGTGGTTGTATATTTTTTAGTAAGCTTACAGTATAACATTATATGTATGTACATAGTTGTTGTTTACTTAATCTTCTTGTATGGGTGTACGTTTGTGTGTTTTCTTCTGTAGTTAATAACTTCGGTAGAATTCCTATTGTATACCAAATGTTTTCATGAAAACAACATTTGGTATAAGGTTAGTGTTACGGTAATTTACATAACAATATGCTATATCAGTTTACGCATACATTACAATACCAGTACTTAGATTGATCACTTACATCACTGATAATTAGCGGAGGTGTTTTAATTGTTTTTAACCGGTTTCAAAAAAAAAAAAAAGAGGAGGCTAACAATTCGTCTCTATTTTTTTAGGTGTTACTTCATAACTCGGTACATTAAAAAATTATTTTAAAACAAGTGGGCAGGGACACGCCCACAATTTTTTTAATTTAATTTTATGATATTCTACTTATTTAATTACTGCGAAACCTATAAAACACCTTTCGTTCTTGTAATTACACAATTTGAAAGTTGAAAAAAATTGGCGGGGTTACTACCATTAAAATTTATTCTAATATTTCACGCGGTTCTATTTAACCGATTTTTACGAAACTTACTACACACCTTGTGCTCTCAAATACACACAATCCTCCATTTAAAAAAATGGGTTGAGTCACGCCCATTAAAATTTTTATTTTATTTTAATTGGTTCTACTTTACCGATTTTTAAAAATACAAAATCTTGCATTTAAAAAATGGGCGGAGGCACGCCCATTAAAATTTAATTTTATATATCACATATTTCTTATCTTGTTCTATCAGATCTTTGTATTGAAGTCGGGTTTTTTTTTGGCAGAAAGAATTTTTGTTTAACAGCTCACTACAAACAAGAAAATTAAACGAAAGCAAACGTTTGATTTTACTTATTTTTTCGCACTCTGGTAGTAGATATAGAATATTTTCACCTTTAATTTAAGAGCTTTCTTTTACCTTTATTGTAAACATTTTCTTACTTTTATACATGACATTGTGTGGAACAAAAACATGATATAAAAATTCAACTCAATTTAATATGCATCGTTAGCTAACATGGAATTAATTGCTTTGCATTTATATGCATAAAGTAGTTGGTTGCTTCACTCTTTAAACAATTTAGTCTAAAAATTTATGGCCATTTCAGTTTGTTGGACATTTTTCTCGTTTTTCGAATGCTTTATACATATTTTTTTTCCATCATGTCACATGTCCGTCAATATTTTAATGCCTCCAATCGCTTTTTTAATACGTTTTATTGTTGTTATATTTACGCTGAATGGTTTTTACTAGAGATGTGCACGTGAGCGTGTTTTGACTCACGACACGCATATATGTAAAATGTACATTGCACAGTGGGGACTTTTACAAAGTTAGCAATAAATCTGGAACATCTAAACTACTGATTTGATTTATATGAAACTCCTAACATCCGTCGAGGAGGACTTAGGCTTTATAACACATGTCATGACAGCCTTCTGGCTTGAGCTGGACATGAGTTACAGTGGGCCAAAGTTGACTACCTGGGACTCAAAAAAACTTCCGAGGCTTGTAACTTTTTTAAAAATTATCCGATTTTTACCGGATAAAACATTTTGACATAAACTTGAAGTTCTTAAGAAATAATTTCCCAAGATGTGTTTCCGTATCTCTCATAAGATATATACTTAAGACAAAAACAAATTTTTTTTGCCTTGACCTTTTTTAGTATTTCGCCTATTAATTTTTAATTCATTGTTGGATTTTAAGTTAAATTTTTGAAAAAAATTGTATATAAAAATAGGGAAAAAATTTATTAACATATTCATTCGTAAATGAAATTTTAAAATTTCCCTGGAAAAGGCATGTGTTTTTTTAAATATCTTCATTATTTTCAGTTTTGTCAAAAACTTTGTTAATTACATTTTTAATTTTTTAATTACATAGCGCTAAAGACAATGCATTAAGAATGTTTTTATAGCCAATTATTTTGTATTTTGGACATGTACCCTACATTCAGCAATGTTCTAAAATAGTAAATTGTAAAAATATTTTTTGTGTTTAAGCGGTTATAAAAAGTTGTGAAGGTAGATTTTGAAAGATTCAACTATAAGATTTTATTATGTAGATAGTTTTAAAATTTTTTAACTAAAATTTAAGAGTGCCTTTTCATAAATGCGATTGTACGCGTAGTTTTTCTGAAAAAAGTCGAAATTTTGGGAAAATATAGTGTGTATCATAAAAAAATAGATTAAAATAATTTTATTTTTCTATATTGGTATATTTGAATTTCATATGAGTCAGTTTACTACGCATGAAAAAATTATAACAATAGCCCAATACTTAATCTTGTGCAAATGGTCTTGCATCGTAGCATGCACAAAATGGTATAGAATATTGATACTGACTTATTTAGGAATTCGTGCGTGATTATTAAAAATAGCTCACGCAAGAGTAATTTATTTTTAAGTCACGCTTACGCACTCGCGTGATTAGTTATAAATTTGATCACGATCATGCGTGAGTCACGCGTGATTCACGCGTGACACGATAAAATCACGACACTTGCACATCTCTAGTTTTTACTACTGGTCGACCGCCCGACCATTTTTTTATGCCAGCACACACAACACAGACTCTTGAAACACTTATAAAAACATTGTTGTACCTGTTGTTGTTGTTTTTGTTGTTGTGGATTTTTTAACGTCTAGTCGCTGGATTATAAAATTTTGATATTTTACATATATGTACATCATACATACATTCCCATTTACTCTGGTTATGCCTGGACGCAATCATTCAAATAACCCAACCATCCATCCATCCATCCATCCATCCATCCATCCATTTATCCATCTATTCTCGTTCGTCTGTCTGTCCCTACTGGCCACCAAATAAATATAAATAACTTTTATTTTTTTAGCGCTTTTTCACAGCAAAAAGTGTCAGTTAACTGTAAATTTTTAGTGTGCGAACGAATGCAATTTAAATTTATCAAACAAAAAAATTTTTTATTGTTGTTTTTTAATATCTACATAATTTTTTTTCTTATTTGCTTTTGTGTGTATTTGTTTTAAAGTCTGGCCACAGAATTATTTTTGTCCCGGTATTTAAGGCACGCTTTGGATACGTCGTCCTTTTTATTTTTTATTTTTGCTTCCTCCTTTGTTTCGTAATCCTACAAAATTATGGTAATGATAGTGTTGGAAATAAATGAAAAAATAATAGAAATAAATGACTGTGGTGAATTATGGTTAAAGAAAAGGGAGTGTTTTTTGTGTTGTTGTTGGTTGAGAAAATTAATGAATAGTGAATGCGCTTAATTGTTAATTTGAAACAGGTAATTTGAGAAATTATTCATAAATATTTATTTTTGATGTTTTTGCTGGATGTACATATACATAATATTTAAATAATGAACCAAGAGTTTTTAGTTAATATAAAACATTTAGTTAAACGTTTTTAATATTTCTATTAAGGTTTTTATATATGAAAAATTTATGTAAAGAAATAATATATGTATATTTAAATCTAAAGCCTAGTACTCTTCTAGTTCGAAGTTGTAAAAAAATTTTCAGCAACATTGAAAAATTTGACACATAACAAGTGATGCCCATATTACTTTTTCCGAAAATTTTTTCGATTTTTATTGGTTACAAGTATGCCACATTGATCGAATTTTGTAAAAAAAAAAAAAAAAAAAAAAAAAAAAAAAAAAAAAAAAAAAACATCAGCTTGTCAATACGAGGGTGGATCATTAACTCAGTGTCTTTTTGAATTTCCCGCCTCTTGATTGAAATGGCAACACTGCTCTTGTCAAGAGGCAACTGTCAGTTGACTCCTGTCTAAATTTGAACAAGTTGTGTCATTTAGTTTGTGTTTGGTAGCCGTTTGAGAAGAAAAGTGAATTTCGTTTGCTCACTAAACATAATTTTTTGCGAAAAAAAAATCGTCAGTCAAACCAAGGTAAAGCTCGATAAATACTATGGGGTGACTGCACCATTGATTTCAATGGTAAAAAAAGTGGTTAACTGACTTTTGTTTTGGTCACACGGGTACAAATAACGCTGAACGTTCTGGACGGCCAATTGAATGTTGAAAAAATCCCCGATATGTTGTTGGCCGATCGAAGAGAAAAAGTGCGTGAGATTTTTGATGCCATAGGCATTTCATATGGCAGTGTCGTTTCGATTTTAAATGATCAGCTGGGTTTAAGAAAGTTGCCTGCAAGATGAGTGACGCGTTTGATCTCAATTGACCATAAACGTAAACGTGTGACAATTTCAAAGGATTGTTTGGAGTTGTTTAACCGCAATCCGAATGAGTTTTTGCGGCGTTTTGTAATTGTGGATGGAACATGGATCCATTACTGTACTCCGGAGACCAAGCAGCCGGGTGGACCTGCTCCGAAGAAGGCCAAGGTGAGTTTGTCGGCCAATAATTTGATGCAACAGTTTTTTGGTATGCACGCGGGATAATCCACATTGATTACCTTCAAAAGGGAAAAACAATAAACGGCGAATATTATGCCAACTTATTAGACCTTTTTAATGAGGATTTTAAAAGAAAACAACCCCATGTGGCCAAGAAAAAGGTTCTTTTTTTATCAAGATAATGCATGAGTGCACACGTGTGCAGTCTCAATGGCAAAAACTCTACAAATTTCTATGAATGGGGCTGCGAATTGGTACCCTATCCGCCATATTCTCCGGATTTAGCCACTAGTGACTACTTCCTATTTCCAAACCTAAAGAAATAGCTCGGTGGAAAGGGATTTAGCTCCAACCACCAAACAAATGCCTATTTCAAGAACCTCGCAAAATCCTATTTTTTGGAAGGGATAACAAAAGTGGAGAAACGTTGGACCTAGTGCATTGAGTTAAAAGGAGATTATGTTGAAAAATAAATTGTTGTTTTGCAAAAAAAAAAAAACTGTATTTGATTCAAAGGTCGCGGAATTATTTCGCGCGAAATAAATACCAGTCACATTATTTCACAGTTGTCAACAAAATGTTGCCAGATACATTTCATAAATTTTTTTACGAGTTGAACAGAGTACAAGTTTTGAATAATTTTTTCCTAAATATTTTATGTGTACTTATTTTTTATGGACCATGTCAACATTTCGCGTGAAATTTTGAACAGAGTACCAAGCTTAAAATATGAATTTAGATATTTTAGGCTTTTTAAATAATCTCACTGTTGCTATTATGCCCGCTAAATTCATTTAAAGTATTACACTTATTCAATTGCAATTTTTAAAATTTAATGCAATAAATAAATAACAAAATTTCTATAGCAAACATTTATCTTTCTTTCTGCATTCACAGCCAAAAAGCTCTCATAACTTTAAACTTATGAAGAAAGAAATTATTTAACTCTCACAACTTTTATTTTTTTCTTATTTATCTTTAAATTTCACACTTTTTTGTATTATTTTGTACTTGTCTATTTTGCAAGTAAATAAAATATAAATAAAATATTTAGATTAGGAAAAAAAAGTGAAAAAGAAACAACTACAAATAGAAAGGAATTGCATTTAAAATTTCAAATTGTCTCTTTCACTTTCCCCTGAGACACAACAAAAGAAAAAAAAGAAATGAAAATAGGAAATTTAAAGAAAATGAGCAACAAACCAGACTGAATTCCCCAAATAAACAATCCAGTACACATAGAGAAAAATTTAGAATAGCCCAGCAAACATTTAGCATACTCAGGAGATGTAGACAGACTATTTTTACTCTCTTCCTTATGATAGAGGAAACATGGATTAATATGTTATTTATTCAGTAAAATATTTTTATATTTTCAAATAAATTGAAAATAAGTAATAAGGGGTATAGCGAGCTTCCCAAATTTTTTTAGCAGATCGAGGGATATTATATTTAAATTTCATTCAAACAAATGTGAAGTGTAAGTATTATCACAATTGAAGAAGTATATTAATAATCAATCAGGTTGTTTTTATTTTCTTAATTTCATACTTCTACATGGTCTAAAGATGTTAGATTAAAAAAAATATATATATAATAAATACAAGTATGCATGATGTAACGCAACAGGCTGTCGGTTCCATACTCCTCAAAAGCTTTTGCAGTCCAGTAAAAAATGATCTTCCAAAACGTCAATAAGTGGCAAATTTCATGAAGTATAATTTTTTAATTAAATTTTTTCCATTGATTTTGGAACAGGCTTTTCCTTCTATTCTTATAGTTGTCTCTATGTAAAGTAATGAGCTTTTTAAAGTGCATAACTAGAAGTAGGGAAGAGCATTTTTTGCATATTAACTCATTAAAATTTACTGCGATAACCTTGCAGTCTTGTGGCAACAAACTCTCAGTAAGCTTATTCAAATTAATTTTATTTCGAACTAAATGAGAATTCTATCATACTTACAGAGTGTAATACATGATTAATAATTATTTTTCTTAGTTGGAATTTTGGTAATATGACTTAATTTAAAGGGACAATGCATCTATTAACAGCAGAGAGTTAGTTGAGTCAGGTCTTGTGTAAAGCACAGCTAATGTAACATCCTGGTATTTCAAAAGTGATTTATTTAACATTGTGTGATTTAAAAGCTATTAATATCAGTGTAGCAAAATACAAATTATCTGATTCGATAAAAATTGTGCAAGGGGACTTTTTGTTTAATTGTAAATATACGAACCCACATAAGCAACACTTCTTAAAGTTAAAAGCGTAACAATATTTAAGACTCGTTGTAGTAAGTTCCGTAATGGAAAATGTTCGCTGGACTAAGCAATATTTAGAATTAAAAGCGATATGTATATGTATACACATCTGTCAATAGAAAGTGTAGTGCAAACAAGTATGTATATACCGATACACAGTGGAATGACTAAAAGATACCATGCCAGACTTTATTAAACACTTCGGAAATATCTAGAGCTTTCACCCAAACTTTGCCTAATATGTGGAAGATTGAACCCAGTTTGTATTATCTCCTACTGATGAACTATCAAGAACAGCACTTCATTTACTTTTAATGGTGCTGTAAATTAGATTTTTAAATTTTAAATACTTGTTGCCGGTACTTTTGACTTTGTTTCACTGTCACACTCCACGTTCTTTAAGATTCTCTTAAAATGAGATCCACTGTTTTTCATAGCAAAGGTTATACTTATTTTTTTTTTTACATTTACGTAAATGTACATGTGTACAACCCCGGCGGTAAAAATTACCAGGCATTTTCTAAACCGGCCTTTTTGTAGGTCTTCTTATATCTTATATAATATCCACAACTATTTCCTGCCTGACTTCTCAGGAATGCCTCTGTACTAATTTCTAAAAATTCCCATACTTGTTGTATAATCCCTAACTTTAGAAGTTGTATATATATGGACCTTTTCGAAAATTAAATTGTACGGAATATTAAGCAAATCACGTTTGCAATTACAAATGTTGGCAACACTGAAATCTGTAAAAAATTTTAATCACCCTTATTCCAGTCGGCGACATCAACGTCACTTTAGGTTAGGTTAGGTTAGGTTAGCAGGCTGCTGATAAGGAAGGGGAAATTCAGAGTCCAGCTCACTTGGGTCCAATACAATGATCCCTTTGTGATACCTGTGTGTTAAAGATAAGTTAGTGAGAAAGGATGATAGGGAAAGGATAGTGATAGTGAAGTATGAAGATGAAGGAAGAGAGAGAGAGGAAAGCTTCATTCTTTTACAACTCTGCTTTTTTGCACGCTTTTTTTAATAATGCAGTGTCAAATGAGGCGTATTAAATTTTGAAGCTGTGTTTCTGCTACACAACGAAGGAGGGCGCTCTGATGTTACATTAGGATTAGCATCTGCTGAAGCCGGTGTAGTTTTAGTGACCCAGTGCCTTATGCCTGCATCACTTGAACTTTTCCCACAACAACTGATACAAAGGACGCTAATGCATATCAGAAAAATGCGTGGTGTTGTTATTTTAATGACTGTCGGACACCGGGCTCGAACCCAGGACCTTAGGTTTTGTAGTCAACGTGCTAACTACTTCAGCCAAAGTCACTTTAACGCAATGGAAAAAAAATTGGGACTTGTTTACTCGCTCTCGAGAACAATTTTGTGCTACTGACAATCAATTTCCGTTCCCCAAGGTCTAGAAAATAGCATAAACCTGCCAACAGGAGTCAGTTGTTCCTCGACAACGGGTACGCAAGCCTCAATTGTTTGGTATTGTGTTAAAGTGTCGTCGATGTCGCTAACTGGAATAACTGATTTTATTAGATAATTATAAATAGTAAATAAAGTTTCATTGTTAACCCTAATTTGTACTCGTAGTACCCTGGAGTGTTTCATTCCTTGCAAATCTTCGAGTTTACAGGAAAGCGTTTTTAAAGAAGGAAAAAAAACGTAACAATATTATGCAGCACTGTTTATTTTGTATAAATTAAACGTCAGTCAGTATTGTTGATAATAACCATGAAGTCGAATGTGACATTTATACTGGACTAGGCCTTCCCTTAGACTTCTTCATACATAGGGCCTTTAATAATGCTTATTCTTCAGAGGAGAAATAAGTTTGGATATGGATCAGTAGTGCTTGCATATGGGCATTTGTCTCAAAAGGTCCACCGTGACCAAGAAATTAAAAGTCATTAAAAACTAACTATTGTACGATATTGTAATAGAGAAATATTTAAATTTTATTAATTTAATCAGTTTAATCATAATTTTTTCCGCTAAGATGAAAAGGCAGACGATTGTGTTGCACAAATGCCATTTCTTATTTCTGATACGATTTGTTGCATGTTTTTTTTTTTTAATATTATATTCTTTAAAAGAATGGAACAATTGTAACAACTATTCCAAAAAAAAGTACTCTTATAAGTTAAGTAATTTAAGGAAAAAGGAAAAGAGAACGATAAAAATTTGATTAACGGTAAATTTTTAATTTCTTTTAGTCTTCTTCGTGATGTCACGTTCGACCTTAAAAAAGATCATTTATTGACATTGCGTCATAGCTGCTCGAAGAAATTGTTTCAAAGTTTGAATTTAAACCAATTTTTTTGCATTTGTATAATCCATCAGAGAAAATTGAACAAAAAAAAAATAAATATAAATACTTTAAATCTATTCGATTTTGGTCACGTTCGACACTATAAGTATTTACTTTACTTTACTTTAACTTTTTAAAACTTACAAACTGTTTGTGTAAGACTGTTACAAAAACGCCAAGATTTCTAACGTCTACGTCTTACAAAAACAGGGGGTTAATTCCTGCTAACTTGTATGTTTTGGCAAATTACAAATTTTAGTAGTATGATGTGACCGAATATGGGCCATACGCTAGGCATACATAATGAATAAATAAATGAAATGTAATGAAAATATATAGTATTATCTGACCCGTTATCATTTTTCAAATGTGCGCAGGGTAATGTTCATGGCATATTTTTTTTTTCATCTGAACAAGTTGAAGATTATTCTCTTCAATTCATTCACAAATGGAAGAAAGTAAAAAAATTCCTGGTATCCAAAAATTGCACTTGTTTTCCTGCGATGCGCAGAGGAATATTTGAGCCAAAATATCACCTTTTTCTGCTTTTGCTCCTCTTTGCATTGGTAAATATGAGTTAAAAACTTTTTTGACAGGGGCTTTCCGGGGGACCTTAACTTCCCGCTGCCCACAAAAGCTCAAAAGATTAATTATTTTGATATTAAAGCACATTTAGTACATTTTATTAATATTTAGATTATTTTTGCAAATAATAAATTTGTCACCGCACACAAAAGGAGGTGGGGACAAAAATGGCATTTAACGGTCTCCTTGCTCTAAGTTTACGGTTTTGAACTTTCGCCGACATTTGCAAGACAAAAGTATTGGAAAAGTTAAGAAAAAGTTTAGGTTTTTTAGAGGCAGGATTAGTTTCTCTACGGGTAACTTGTTTCGCCTTTGTCCGATTTTTCTTATTTTTAAGTTTTAAAAGTCTATGAATATAGGAGCACTCAATAACTTTTCACGAGCAATATGAACTAAAATAAGGCAATGGGCAGCTTTTTGGCTGAAGTACCCCCCTGTGCGAAGAAATATTTTAATTTATATTAATAATATCCATTTCATATTTTGAAGAAATTTTTTTTTTAAAAGTTGCCAATAACTAAATAGTCGAATCATTGTGGGAAAAATGTCATGTTCGAAACGTCACGTATCGACCCAGATTATAGCTTAAAAAAATACAAACAAGAAATTTTTTTGTCAAAGCCAAACTCGTTTAAAAGGTAAAACTGTTACTTAAAATTCCAAAGTTAATTGCAATACGAAACTATGTCAGGCTTTGCTGAGTTTCTCCTTTCTAAGCGTGTACATGAAAATTACTTCTATTTTTGTCGCGTTCGAACCTGTACTGTTTTGCCTTTTTCTTTTATCCCTACTTCTATATGCTGTCAACTTTAATATAGATTATAGTGCTCCCTATAATTTATAACTTAGAATAAAAACTAACCTGAAAATGTTTTTTGTATTTTGCTTTTTTTACATTTTAAATGCATACGACCATCACGTTCGACGCTAGAAAAATACCCAGATGTTAAATAGGGCCTTATAAAAGGCCATTTTACTCCTTTTTGTCGCTGATAGCTTCCCAGCGGTAAAACTCAGAAGACCTTAGTGCAGGCCTTATTAAAGGACTCTTTCGCATAAAATATACGATATACATTCCACACTCGCTTCTATGAGAAGGGAGAAAAGAAGGAGTAACATGTTTTGTTTTGTTTTTTTTTTACCAAAGCAAAAACAAAATCTATAAGTTTGAAGGCCTTCCAGAATCTCCGGCGAAAGAAGCAAGAACAGAAGGCCTGCTCCGCAATGACAATGCGTGTAAAAAAGATATCAGTATGGAATGGAGCGAGCAGGCCTTCTACATCCAAAAGAAGGCATACAAAGGAGTTCTAGAAGGCATCCCTACTCCTTCTAGTTCCCGCTGGGTGACTGCTGATATGATTTTCAGCATGTGTGCTTGTGTTCCTTTGAATATGTGTGAATGTGTGAGTCTTGTGTAATGCTTGACTAGAAAAATGCAAATACCAGAAAATGAAGTTTCACGTTTTTCACTCCCAAGCTATTTTTCCTATAGTTATAGCTTTGTGTTGATATTTTAGTAATTTTTTTTTCGTGTTCTTATGCTACTCCTGGTAGTAGTTTTAACATGTGAACAACAAAAATTACCATACAAATTTAAAGAACGAACGAGGAAAAAAAGAAAAATTAATTTTCTACATGTCACATATTCATATTAGAGATGGAAACATCACCCAAAATTGGCCGGAAGTACTTGTGATAACTCATGTTTCTTTTTAGGTAATTTTTGTCTTTAGTCTGTTGATCACTGGCGCAGGTTTGAATTAAACAAGAATTGGAATTCTTGGATGAATTGTATAAATATAAACATACGTTTGGAATATTACAAATGGCAAATATTATATACGGTTTTCCTGGATCTTTGGCACCTTAAAAAGTAATTTTACAAAATAATTCACTATCTTCAGGAAGCTGAATATAGCTGGAATAGGCTGAGTACGTGTAGGGTCACAAAGAAAATGTGGACATGCTTCCACGATAAATTCTTAGACCAAATTATAAACAAAAATATGAAGAGCATCTCATAAATGGTTGCGGTACGATCGCCAGGCATGCCAGTAGGCCCGGTCTTCTCTTAATACATTCCGCCAGAGCTGTAAAGGGCGGGATAAGGATGGGACAGTTTCCCAATTGTTCAGCGAGTTCTCGGCATTGCCATACTACGCGATACAAATTTCACTCGTCTGAACGCAAACTCAAGTTTAAATAATAAAATGAAAAATTGCTGCAAGAAAACTTTCTTCAACTAATGTGGAAGTTTACATAGGATGGTACAAATTGCAAGCTCCTGTAAAAAATTTTATAATGATAATTTTTGGAATTGACCCATGGTTGCGAAATGGAAAAAAGTATATATGTATATGAATTAGGATTAAAGGGATACAATTATCCACTCCACTATATATTATTGGCTCAAACGTAAATTTTTAAAACGCTGATTTAATACTTTTTGAAGCGAAAGGATTGTCTCTTTCTCATCTCTGATTTATATGATTCCGTCCAATGTAGTGCTGCAGCATTTAAAAATTCATGTTATATGTTAGTGCATCTAAACATTCAAATATAGACAAATAATTTAGAAAATAAAATTAGCAGAATTTTAAAAGAGTGGAAAATATTTAAGGAGTGACATTTTCATGACTTCCAAAGTATAAATAGTTGGTAATTGAGTTCTTGGCAAATCACTCTTAAGTTTGATAACAACAACAACAACAACGCAATATTTTTTGCGATCGAGATTTTTGCATTTTTCGATACAATAAATGTTCTTCTATCGAAATATATGTAAATAAATAAATATTTTAAAAAAATAATAATTTAGGGCCTTTTTATATTAAGGTAACCATATATAATTTAATATAATGGAGACACATTAAGCAAGATCACCTTCTACAAGGGCACACTAATGTTTAAGTTATTGAAAATGATACACAGAAAAAAATTTCCTACGATAAAGACTGAAGAAAACCAAAAATCAATTAAAAATTGTATTGAGTCAATTAAAATTTTAATTAAAATAAATTTTGAAACGAAAGTTTAATTGAATTCACTACATTTTTGAGTTTGATTTTTTTTCAATTCTTTGGAATATTTTTTCAGTGTACTGATGTCAATATTTGTTGCTTATTGATTCTCTTGCACGCTCCTCTTATGCCAGGGCTTAACAAAAAATAATGCAATGAATTCATATATTTATATCTCCTCCATTTGAAAGCACAAACTCAGTTTGTTTTACGTTTGCAGGAATAACGAGTTTTTGTTATTGTTTTTGTTTTGCCTGTTAAAAGAAAAGTTCATAACCTTAAAATATCTCCCAAATGCTAGAAAAAAAATGTTTTGAATATTTTAAATATTTGAAAGTTAAAAAAAAAATAATAATAATAACAAAACTATATCAAATGTTAATGCAATATTTGCTGGAAAACTTTTCGAAATGAGTGGAAAAGCAAAGTTTAACTCAATAGTGCTGCATGTGCTTAAATTGCATTCAATTTGAATTTAAAATAAAAATTTTCTCTAGAGTTCATTTCACCCACATAAATTTTTTTTATAATTTGATTTAATGATACACGTAGCTAACAAATCATTTGAAAACTTTATTACTAATTTGATGCGGTTTTTATAACACTGAACAACACAATCAAAAATGCTACAACGTTCTAAAGACTGCAGTCTAGTTTCTAGCTTTCACATATTCCGGGTCTTATAAAACAAACTTTAGAGGAAAGGCTATGCAGAACATTTAGGTGTTAAAGGCTGCTTAATTGTCAGCTTTTTTTGCAAAAGGTTAGAAAAAGACCCCTACAGAGAAAACTTTTAGGTTTCAAATATTCCACAAAAATATCTCTCCCAGGACTTTTAACAGCAAAAAGTTTCGTTGGCTATTTTAACCAATATTAGTTGTCAAATTTACAGTTAATTTAAGTTTTTGCTGAAATTTCAACTAGCAGCTTTTTTGTCTGGTTTAAATAAAATTTGTTGTTTAATTTTTAGTACAAATTGTTATTGTGAAGAATATAGCGCAAATCACTTCTTCGTTGCAAACTGCCAGTGCCAATATTGCAGATGTAGCACGTCTAGGAAAAATGCTACATTCTGCAATACCAAAGCAACAAATCAAATTTTTTTTAATTGTATGTAAAAATGAGAATTAATTAGAGAATCTAAGGTGTTATTTGCGATGCCTGATTTACATATCGTTAGCTGAAATTAAAAAAACATGCAAGTAAAAACAAAATTCAAAATCTCATTTTTAATTAATAGTTATTTCCAACATCAAAACACCTGTCCCTACAAATTTTCAAAACCTTTAGAGCATAGGAATTAGCCGTATTAAAATTTATAACAAGTAGTAATTACACAAATTAAAAAACCAGACTGCAACCAACTTTAAACTGTTAAATATCCTAAATTTTCATTCAAAATGAAAAGTCATCAAGAGAAACCTTAAGATGATTTTGATATAGTTCGCCCACTTTTTATTTATTTCGTGTTTACAAAATGACATCTGTTGGCCCCATATTGACTTTTGACTACCCTACAAGAAATGAATCACCGAAACTAACACAAACAAAACTTTTTTACTAACACACATGCAACAATTTTATGTTGAATTTTTGCTACTGGAGCTGCCACTATTTCGTTTTTTCAATAAAATTTGAAAGATTGTTTTTACAATATTTATTGCATATTTTTGTATAGTAATTTTTGTACATATTTATATATGTTTTATTTTAATTAAAGTTTTATTAAACTATATTGATAATGCTTCCATAAATTATAATTATTTGATTATTTATTATCAAAAAAAATTTAATTAGTATACAAATGGGTTTTCGAAATTTTGGGGGTTTTTAGGAAAAAAAAACGTATTGAACAAAAATGTTTGCTAGTGACAGTTCAGGCATATATTGCATCAGTTGTTTCACTCTAACATATATTTTATATGCGTACATGCAATAATTCTTGCTAATACTTTTTGCATGTATAAAAAGCACTAGCTATACATAGCATTTGTGAACACATGATTGTAAAAAACCACAAAATAAAATTTTCTAAAAGTCAATTTTTACATGTATTTGGAATAAAATTTAAATAATTGTGCAACATGGCTGTAATTTTTGTGTTTTAAATTCCTTAATCAAAGGCCGTCATTAAGGCATAGTACATGCAACAACTTGGCCAAATGTTCCCACTTAATGCCGCTTGTGGTTTCTTTGCCTAGAATGGTACCCGGCCAACGTTTCTATGTCCAAAGTGCCCACAACACTCAACAGATTCAAGCAACTCTGGCTATTCCGCAAATGCATCAAAACGGTAATATGTTTCTTAAATCATTTTGTTTTAGAAGTTTTAATTGTTCTCGCCATTTATTTAAGGACCTGAAAATATTTTTTCTCGCTGTTGGTAAATGCAATACCACAAGATCAGCAGCTGGGCGAACGTTCATACCAAATGATAGAACGTATGGATCCATCTAAGACCACGGGCATGTTGGAATAAAAATATCCAAACTCGTGCATGACGGAAGTTCATAAAGCTCTTTGTTGGAAAATGTAATACCATAAGAACAAATTCTGGGCGGACGTTTACACGCAATGACCGAAAGCATGCATCCATCTTTGGCTAGTACGATGAAGAGCATGTTGCTTAAATTAGTTTTAAAAACATTAATATTTATTGTTTTATGTTAAATAAAAACTTTGATTTAAAATGTAAATTTTAATTGACAAATATTTATGTTAGGACTTAATAGTTAGAGGTAACCAATATTTTCGTTTGCCTGACTGGTTAGAGCTTACCAGTATTTACGTTTGCCTATCTGGTTAGAGCTAACCAATATTTACGTTTGCCTAACTAGTTAGAGCTAACCAATATCTACGTTCCCCTAACTAGTTGGAGCTAACCCATATTTACGTTGTCATCATAACCTTATAAAAGGAATCAGAGTGAGCAGCACAGATATATGTTACATAGTCGGTTGGAATTAATAAGGTAGAGAGAGATGCAAAATCACAGGTACACAAGAGTTTCGGTTAGTTTTTACATTTTGCTCTTAAGAAACTAATAGAAACTTTAACAGACATATCAGTAAGCCCAACCGGTTAAACGACCGGTCATTTAACTGGTAGTGTTCTTGTAGGGTAATTTCATATCTTTAGTGGCACTCCTAGAATTAAGACAAATCGATTGATGCAAGAATCATCAAAATCGGTCCACGCATTCGGTTTATATAGTGCCGCAAAGTAACACACATACATACATATACATATATGCACATAGGCTGATAAACAGAATGCCCTTCTTTGCGTCGCGCAGTCCGGTAATAAAGAAACTACTTCAGTCTCTTGAATATGTTTATTTGTTTCTCTCTCATATTAAATTCACAAAAGTATAGTGACGTGATTTTACATTTCAAGTAATGATGTATAGATTATTTTATATACAGTTGCTAAAACTAAGCTACCCTTTCTACACTGGTTGTTTTTACCGACACATTTGGTTAGATTTACCTATAGCTTTTCTTTTGCATGCTGAACACATGCTTTGCCCAATATGAAAGAGTTTATGCCAATACAAGTATATTTGTTTTGTTTCTAGTCTCCTCTCCCAATATGAATTGAATGCGTTAAGAACCCTCATATTTTTGTAAAAGTTTATTTATGCTCCCCAGTGTAATTGGCGACCTAATTTTATTATCAACTGCAAATTTTTTTATTGAATTTATATTATATGTAAATGAGATATACTATGTAATTGAAGTAAAACTGTTGTTTAATAAATTAAAAGGGCTGATTAATTAAATTCACAAATACAAATTAAATTGCGACTATAGTCATAAATGAATTTTGAACTAATAGATTAATAGCTAAAAATTCTGTATAATGAAGCCAATTGTTTTAAGTTGAAAAATAAAAAATTTAATAATGAACAATGGTCCGGCAAACAAGAGATTGATCGATTGAATTAATAATTTATGTCTGTGATTTAGAGGCATTAAACTTTATATTAAGAGAAAGGAGGCATGAGGAAGGAACTTGGCTCCTTTTGCTGGCCTATTTTGTTTAAAAATAATAATGAGTTGTTAAGCACATTTTATAACAAAAACAAAAATAATTTCCAATGTTCAGCAGAGCTCTCTTATAAATGCTGGTTTGTGTTTAGGGTTATTTTAAAATTATATTAAAATTTAAAAATTTATCTTAGCAAAATATTCGATCCCTGTAATATATAATAATTTTATATTAAATAATGCCAAAAAATTATGTATATGTTATATAAAGTTAAATTTTGTTCGTTTACTGACCTAGAAATATTATTTAAAAAAAACAACCACAATAAAACAAATTATTTTATGTTAAAAAATTGTATAACAATTTTTGCCATACATAGTTCGTTATCTTTGTATGTGTATTATTGTTATGACTGTCATTGTTATGGCTAACTTACGACATATTCATTTTGTCATGTAAAAATTTATATAGGTAAAGAAGTGACATCAAAAAATTAATTTCAAACTCCTATTCATTCCTATGAAAAATAAATATTTAAGGCTTTATTCATAAAAAAAAGTTAGCACACATATCAAATTTGTTGTATAAACCTTTTTGAAATTAAAATAAATAAATTCAGTAAAGTTCAACTCTGACTCGCGCACGAAGGGTTCCGTACGAACACTAGATATGTAATTTAGTACAAACTTCAGCCTATATAATATATAGTTTTGGCATTTTTTTTTTTTTTGGTTTTTGGCGTTTTTTCAATTTGGCGATTTTTTTTTATTTTTGCGATTTTTTTCATTTTGGCGTTTTTTTCATTTGGGCGATTTTTTTTTAGTTTTGGCGCCTTTTTCGCGTTTTGGCGATTTTTTTTCGGTTTTTGGCGTTTTTTGAATTTGGCGATTTTTTTCATTTTGGCAATTTTTTTCATATAAACAATTATTTTGGTTTTGACGCCTTTTTCGCGTTTTGGCGATTTTTTTCGATTTATGGCGTTTTTTTATTTTGGCGATTTTTTTCATTTGGACGATTTTTTTCGAATTTAGCGATTTATTTTAGTGTTAGATTTTTTTTTAATTTTGGCGATATTTTAGTTTTGGGTTTTTTTTAATTTTTGGCAATTTGTTTTTGGTTTGGCGATTTTATAATTTTCGGATTTTTTAGTTATACCGTTTTTGAAAATTTCAAGTGTTTGCCTCTTATGGTTTCCAAGATATAGCAAGTTGTCAAAATTACATAGTCAAAATTGCATTAACTGATGGACCGACCTTTAATTTAAATTTTTTTAAATTTTAGTGTTATTTGTTTTAGTCTGTATAAAAATACACTAATTTTACAAATTACAAGTTTCAATATACATATGTACATACAATTGTATATTACATTGGGTTTTAACATTGGTGTACGGAACCCTAAAAAATCAGCCTGATTACATAAGGCGTTGGCTCTAGAAATCTTAGCGTTTTTGTAATAGATTAAAGGAAATAAATATTAGAATATTTTAATACATTACAAAAAGTTCAAGATTAAAAAAAAAACTTAAGAGGTAGTTAAAAAACAATTCGAACAATTATATAATATTATTTTATATTTGCTTATATCTGATATTGCAGTTAAATTTTCGATATAAGTGTGTTCTAAGACCTATAGTAGAATTCTATGACAAATATTTTCACAGAATATTCCAACTGCATATATCCCTTTTTTAAAGGTGATTTTTGATTTTTTTTTAAATACCCACTTCCAGAAAATTTTTGAGAGTTAATGTATACCAACAAAATGTTGCCTGTAATATTCTGAGTAAATGTTCTCAAAATACTATATACCAAAAACCTAATTTGCACACGATTTTCTAATTTTTTTCTTACTAAACATAATAGAATCAATTCACTATCTTACGAAATCTAAGTGAACTCAACATTTTTCGAAAGGTGGAATTTTGCTTGCGGGTCTTTGACACTTTTTTAACCCAGTTGGCCATGCCTTTCAGACATCCTGCAATGCAGATGCACGACAATTTTAAACGTGTAGGATCTGTTGGCGACAGACCAAACCTATCATTGAAGAAGTTTTCGAACAAATGGCCACTAAATTCAAACATGACAACCAGAGCGTCACTTTCATTCATGATTTCCTTTTCCCTGTAGAAATGCCAATTTCTCTAATGCGGCCCCTACATGTTGCAACTGGTCGTACAATTGAGTAGCGTACACCAGTTGATCGTTCACTGCACAGGCTGCAATTTTTCAACCAATTTTTCATCAAACTTCATTAAAAAATTATTTTTACAGTGTAAACATAACTTCTGATTTTTTAGCTCTATTGGCCATAAATAAAATTTTGATGTTCGAAACAGATCATAAAAAAAGATCATTATGTTCTTCAATAAAATTGTTCGTTGGCATTTTTTCTTCTTTTTTCCTACTTATTGTTTACTGCGCACGATGTTGCTTACAAATCGTCTGAATGGAAATGACAAACGAAAGAAAAAATCGCCATCACACGCACCAATTTCATAGCGAAGTTGTTCGTCGGTTGAATGAAAATCAAAATTTTTTGATTTTTCATTCAACCGTTGACCAACCGTTGGTCAATCAGACTTCTAATGTCACAATCGGTTGTACACCTTAATTAAATTGTACAACAAGTCGCAACGTGTAGGGGCCGCATAACATTTTCATTAATCCAATCTAAATGAAACAGAGAAGTTAAGTCATGGTCCCATGTAATGCAGTCATGGATTATGTCGTTTTAACAAGCAAGCATTCAATGCTGCACGATAAGTGTTCGTGTTTAAACGATTGTGATCGTTCTTCTTAGCCACTTACAAATTGTATGCGAGTAATCTATAACTATTCCATATGGGGTAGGTTTGGGGCCATGTGATCCATGCCTAGGGCATTGCAATGTTAAATCGACCATGTTTTATCCATAGATTTGGACTAGTTTTGCACTAGTCCTGGTCCTTTATGGAGTAGTCCTTACATGCATTTGTGGACTAGTTGCGTTATTTTGGAGGGAAGTTGTGATGTTTACATACACACACATACGCGCATACATCCATAAGGCCATAATAGCGAAAATATACAGAATCGATTCTAAGGACCTCAAAACGTCGAAATATAAAAACTAAATTTTCAGTCAGGTCATAGGGACTTTAGCAGTTTTGTGCTTTTACAAGTCGTTAAAAAATATATTAAATATTTCCTGGTAAAATTCTTTTCAAAGAGAAATTATGTGTTAGCATATTTTCGATAGTACTTCTTATCTATTGTACATAAATATTTTTCGACTTTTCTAGGATGGGACTTAGCAGCAAAAGCGCGCAAACACATACACACAATTGCCGCAGCCATATTTAGTCGCTTAAAAAACTCTTAATGTATATTTGTATGTACATAAGTATAAATATAGAAATGCAGATATATATTTTATATAGGTTAAGTACTATTGTTGTTTTTGCCATAGTTGTTGTTTATTATTTATAGTTTTTTAAAGTCACTATTGTTAAACATTCATATTTCATACACGGTATTTGTTGCTGTTTGCACAAATTGTACGAGCACTCACTCACCTTTACATAAATTTATATTATATAAATGTTTTTTTTTGTGTTGCCATGAGTACTGATTGTTGCTGCATCATAAGTCCTGTTGTCCTGTTATATAACGAACATACATACATACATACATACGTGCATAGAGTCGTATTCTATTGCACACTTGCTTTTTTTCATGGCATTCAGATAAACAATAATAGAAAATTTTTCATACAAAACTCATTTCTATTTCAAATATGTATCCAATGCAATGTTGCCATATTTATTTTTCAAAAATCTTTAAGTCGAACAAAAAAAATCTTTTTTTTGTTACCAAAAATCTTTTTTGTTATTTTATTGAATGAAAATGCGTTAAAATTTATTTTGTTTCTTATGAACTATTAAAAGTAAAACCAAATAACGCAAAATATTTGCTGTATAGAATATGTGTAAGATCATTATGAAGCAAATCAGAAAATTTCTAAGTAGTTTAGTCAAAAATTCCATCAATAGTTTTAAAAAAGTAAAATTTAAAAAAATTTTATTTTTAGATAAGAATCCTTTTTTGTCGTTCTAAAGGTACCAACAGACGACATGTTTTTTACATGTGTTTTTTAAGTTTTCGACTCGTATGTTTTTCTTTATGCTTGTCAATATTGGTTAATTTACATAAGGTTTATAATTTTTGGTCACAAATGTATATCTAGTATCACTTCTTCTTTTTCAGTACATAAATATCCACGTAGTTTGTTTTATAAATGGCTTGCAGCCGTCGAAATATTTTTGGTTCCGTCGCTTTAGTACTGGCGACGCAAATTTGCTTTTTTAATTTTTTCTTTTTTAAACAAGACGTTGAGGTTGTATCTAAAAATCTATACATTTTTGAACTTCTATACATTTTTGAACTTATTTTAATAAAACGACAACGTTAAATTAAAAAAAATATATAATTAATTTGTCTTGCAAAATATCTAAAAATCTATACATTTTTGGACTTATTTTAATAAAACGACAACGTTAAATTAAAAAAAATATACAAGTAATTTGTCTTGCAAAATACTTCATTCAGACGGCTAATGATAGTGCACATAATCAACCGCCGACGAATTTGTTCGCATGACATAGACATTTGGAGCTGTATGTTTAACATAAGAAAATAGAGCACGCTCTACTTCAAATAATGTCTTATGTTTTTTTGTCATTTTTTTACACAAGCAATGTTTTAAAGGGAACACACGACATGTTTTCGTTTACATATGTAAATTCTGGCACATACAATGTGAAAAACATGTCGTCTGTTGGTACCTTAACCTGTTTAAAAACTTCATAAATAAGACAAATCTTCACATATGGTAACACTAGTCCAATGATACCCATTTTAATATACTTAGTTCGCCTGCTTTTTAATATTTTCTTTTGCACAAAATATCCTTTCGCCGCCAATTAACTAAAATTTACTATTTTCATGTCTGTAAAGACTTTCGCAAGATTCAGACAAATCAGTTGACGTAAGAATTATCAGTATGGTGGCGCAAAGGAACACAAATATAAATAAACAAACATGTGTGTGAAGATAAATTCGAATTTAAATAGCAGAGACAGGAACCAAAATTTCTAACATAGCATGTTAAGCACATAACAGAGCACTGTTAGCAGTAGTCGCTAAATGGATTAGGATTCCAAATCCTTGGAACTGGATCGAGATAGTTAATTTTTTTTTTTGTTACAAAAATTGCTCCAAACTGTAGTTTATGAAACTATAAAAGTATTATGGTGAAAATATGTCTGGTAGAGCCCATAAATTAGATTGAATAAAACAGATAGATTGAAGAGAGCACACGTACTACACCTTATACAAGGTGTGGTACTCTGGAGGGTCCTAAATGTGATCCTAAATGTGTGTGTTCACGTTTCTCAAATAATTTTGGGAATTGAAATAATCGATTTTGAAAAATATGCTTTTGTTTTGGTGAAATTTCTTGATGTTAATGTTATCGATGTTACCATAGATATCACAAATAGACTTGGGTCGAACTCGTTCACTAGTTCATTTTTGCCACAAACCAATGATCAAACCCATGTAATTTAAATGGGTTTGATTATTGGTTTGTGGCAAAAATGAACTAGTGAACGAGTTCGACCCAAGTCTACAAAAAACATAAAATTGTGTCTATTATCATGTTTCTTACTATAAAATATTTTTTTTTCTCTTTTACTTTTATTAAAAGGTAAAACATTTATATTTATTCATTTTTTATATATTATATAGAATATTTTTTTTTGTAACTGGAATAATGTTCATGTTGTTTGCTGTATCTGGGCTTTTTTAAACTCTCGTTTCTGCCGCATAAATGTACATTTATTGTGGTTGTTGCTTGTTTTTTTTTTTGCTCTGCAGGACTCGCATGCACACATTCAACCAAAAGGACTCGACCCATTGTTGTCAGCTTAGTTTATGACTTTATTTTGTTAGTTTTATTAAATGTAATGGCTGGTTGGCTTAAATCTACGTTCTATTTGTTATAGTTTTTTTATATTAAAATTTTAAATTGGTTAAAGAAAATTCTTCATTTTGAAATTTTTAGGTTAAATGGCCTGACAATTATAATGAGTTGGTTTTAATTATTTGTATTGATTTTAAAGTAAATAGTTAGTTTTTGATTGTTTTTTTGAAGTAACGAGGTATGTAATTTATAAAAACAAAATTTTTTATAACTATATCAAGTAATAATTATCCAGGCTTTCTGGCTATGAAAATTCAATGCTTTTGTTACAATTTTATAGAATTTATAAACATCCAAAATATTATTTTTCAAAGCATGAGGCATAGCTTGTCTCTTATATTTGTGGATCAAAGAAATCAAAAATATTTTGTGTTATAGACATGAACATGGATAGTGACACGGCCATAGATGTGGACATGAATAAGAATAAGAAGGACATAAATATGGACATGAAGATGGACATGAACATTAACATGCAAATGGACAAGGAGAAGTATAATGAGATACGCACCGACATGAACATGAACGTGGGCACCGACATGAAAATGGAGAAGGATATGGACATGAACATGGAAATTAACATTAGCATTAGCACTAACACTTACATTTACATTTACATTTACATTTACATTTACATTTACATTTACATTTACATTTACATTTACATTTACATTTACATTTACATTTACATTTACATTTACATTTACATTTACATTTACATTTACATTTACATTTACATTTACATTTACATTTACATTTACATTTACATTTACATTTACATTTACATTTACATTTACATTTACATTTACATTTACATTTACATTTACATTTACATTTACATTTACATTTACATTTACATTTACATTTACATTTACATTTACATTTACATTTACATTTACATTTACATTTACATTTACATTTACATTTACATTTACATTTACATTTACATTTACATTTACATTTACATTTACATTTACATTTACATTTACATTTACATTTACATTTACATTTACATTTACATTTACATTTACATTTACATTTACATTTACATTTACATTTACATTTACATTTACATTTACATTTACATTTACATTTACATTTACATTTACATTTACATTTACATTTACATTTACATTTACATTTACATTTACATTTACATTTACATTTACATTTACATTTACATTTACATTTACATTTACATTTACATTTACATTTACATTTACATTTACATTTACATTTACATTTACATTTACATTTACATTTACATTTACATTTACATTTACATTTACATTTACATTTACATTTACATTTACATTTACATTTACATTTACATTTACATTTACATTTACATTTACATTTACATTTACATTTACATTTACATTTACATTTACATTTACATTTACATTTACATTTACATTTACATTTACATTTACATTTACATTTACATTTACATTTACATTTACATTTACATTTACATTTACATTTACATTTACATTTACATTTACATTTACATTTACATTTACATTTACATTTACATTTACATTTACATTTACATTTACATTTACATTTACATTTACATTTACATTTACATTTACATTTACATTTACATTTACATTTACATTTACATTTACATTTACATTTACATTTACATTTACATTTACATTTACATTTACATTTACATTTACATTTACATTTACATTTACATTTACATTTACATTTACATTTACATTTACATTTACATTTACATTTACATTTACATTTACATTTACATTTACATTTACATTTACATTTACATTTACATTTACATTTACATTTACATTTACATTTACATTTACATTTACATTTACATTTACATTTACATTTACATTTACATTTACATTTACATTTACATTTACATTTACATTTACATTTACATTTACATTTACATTTACATTTACATTTACATTTACATTTACATTTACATTTACATTTACATTTACATTTACATTTACATTTACATTTACATTTACATTTACATTTACATTTACATTTACATTTACATTTACATTTACATTTACATTTACATTTACATTTACATTTACATTTACATTTACATTTACATTTACATTTACATTTACATTTACATTTACATTTACATTTACATTTACATTTACATTTACATTTACATTTACATTTACATTTACATTTACATTTACATTTACATTTACATTTACATTTACATTTACATTTACATTTACATTTACATTTACATTTACATTTACATTTACATTTACATTTACATTTACATTTACATTTACATTTACATTTACATTTACATTTACATTTACATTTACATTTACATTTACATTTACATTTACATTTACATTTACATTTACATTTACATTTACATTTACATTTACATTTACATTTACATTTACATTTACATTTACATTTACATTTACATTTACATTTACATTTACATTTACATTTACATTTACATTTACATTTACATTTACATTTACATTTACATTTACATTTACATTTACATTTACATTTACATTTACATTTACATTTACATTTACATTTACATTTACATTTACATTTACATTTACATTTACATTTACATTTACATTTACATTTACATTTACATTTACATTTACATTTACATTTACATTTACATTTACATTTACATTTACATTTACATTTACATTTACATTTACATTTACATTTACATTTACATTTACATTTACATTTACATTTACATTTACATTTACATTTACATTTACATTTACATTTACATTTACATTTACATTTACATTTACATTTACATTTACATTTACATTTACATTTACATTTACATTTACATTTACATTTACATTTACATTTACATTTACATTTACATTTACATTTACATTTACATTTACATTTACATTTACATTTACAGTTACGGGATATGTTCAGTTTTTTTTTCATATAAAATCTTGAGATAAGCATTTTAACCCTCCAGCTGTCTTCCTATGAATATTTAGTATTCCTCTAAAAAAAATTGGGCGGAAAAGTACTCTCGGATGAAAGATGTTTTATAAAAATATCGGCCGTAACATTCTACGATAAGTCGTTACTGGTTTGAATGAGATTTTAGCCGTCTAAATTTTCTCCGTATTTCCCTTATGTATCAATCAGACGTGCCTTACCACAATGACAGCATTTGGCGCTATGAATAAGCCCCAAGAAAATAACATCCAAATGAGAAAATGAAATAAGGCCCAATAAAATAAGGGAATTTTTAGAGCTGTACGAATTATCGCCCAAGTTACTATCGCCCGAAAAATACTAAATGAAGGAACGCCCAAAATTATTGGGTAATTAATCATTGTGAAGAAATACCCAAAAAAACAGTGCCTGATCGCCCAAAAAAATTAAAAAAAAAACCAAAAGTGTAAAATGAATAATCGTCCGAAGGTTTTGGGTGTTTATTCATTACGTACAATCACCCGAATTTGGAATGAATAATCATTCAAAAAAATTTTTTTTTTGTTTTTTAACTTTTTGCGAAAATTTGGCAATTATTTATTATGAGCCACCCAATTATTTCTACAACAACTTTTTGGCGTTGCAACATTTTTGTTCTTCCGGCGATAGTAGCTTGGGCGATAATTCGTAAAGCCAATTTTTAATTAATTTAATTTTTTTGGTGGTAATGTTGAATTGGGTTGGGCTGTGTTTGTTTCTTGGACCTTAACCTTAAATATGTATGTATATTTGGTTCACATATTAGTGCTGTCATAACTATTAACACCTGTTTATGTTTTCATTTGTTTAATTATTTCAAAAGTTCAACATCAAATATGTTGAACCAGCAAACAGCTGTTTATGGTTATGGCGAAAACCCTAAAGGTGCTATTAGACGTGCCATAACCATAACCATAGAAAACAGCCGTTCAAACCAAACTAATGGGCAAAATAGGTGACTCGCCATAACGCCATAAAAACTAATTGAATTTTGGTTTGGTTATGGTTATTACATTATGTCTATGGCACGTCTAATTGCACCTTAAATTCAATCGGTTTCAATGGTTATGGCTATGACGTTATGGCGGGTCACCTATAATCAAATACAATGTTGCCCATATGTTTGGTTCGAACAGCTGTTCTGTATGGTTTAATGGAACCTTTTAAATGGGTAAATAATGGTTTGAAATGTTTTACAAAAATATCGGACCTATGAATTAATATGCTAGACTTGAAAGACCAGAAATATGTAAACTAAGACTTATAGTACGTTTTCATATACGTGTTTTGGAGTTTCTCAAAAACCAATGTTTTGCTACATGTTTTCCCATACATTTTTCATATCAGCAAAACATCTCAAATAAGTTGTTTTCATCCAAAACATGAACAAATTTGTTAGTGCAACACTGCGTTGCTGCCTGAAACTTCAAAAACAAGCCGTAATATTCTGACAAAAGATGGCACTAATACAGAATATTAAATTTTTTAAGCAATTGCACAAACCACATCAGTTGTATTTATGTGCTGTTTATATGTAAATGATTGAAAAATGTACTAATCTAAATAATAAGGTTTGCGGCCTTGATAATTAAATTAAATTGATTTCCAAAACTCGTTTAACCAAAACACAAAAAAGCATAATGGAAACACTTCCAAGTGTTCTGAGAAAAACGACTTGTTTTGCTCATAGTGGAAACGTACTATTAAATTAACCTTGCTAAGCATTTAAATTTTTGACTTTATTTTCTTGTGCTTAAGTTGAATTTATTTTTGTCCATATTGAAATTAAACCATCCAAGCTCAAACTAATTTCATTTAAAAAAATTTTTGCCCTTTAATTTTAATCCCTAACAACCATTTTTCCTTATCAATTTTTATGTTGCCATTAAAGTTTTTTTCCAATTTTCAGTTGGAACACAGCACATGTCTACTACTCGCTCCCATAGTTTTGCTTCAAACAAGGCACTTACTTTTCTGGTTTACTAAACGTTTGTTATCAAAATGTTATGGCATTGATCCAAAACATATTTACATGTCATATGTAGAGAGAGAAAAAGAGAAAAACGTACAATAGTTTATGCCGAAAAAAGTCAAAACAGCCAAACACAACAATGGCCATAAAAATTCCAATGAAATAAACTAGAAAACTACAATCTCTACAAACAGTCAGCCATAACAAACTACTTCTGAAATACTCACTCGTCCTCAAAATGAACTAAAAAAAAAGTTATAAACAATTTAGAAAAAAATAAACTGCAAAAACAAACAGAAAAATAGTTTTGCACTGAGAGAAGTTAGAAAAAAAAATATTTAAACTAAAAATAGCAGAGCTACAAAAAGAAACGACTGAATGACAAAAGTGCACAAAAGACTCTCCTCGCACATTCAAATCTGAGTTGTGACACACAAAAGCATCATTAAGTTGGTTTTTTATGTGAGTGTGTGCTTTTTTTTGCTTCCACTTCTTGTTTCTTTTGCATATTGCATATATGCAAGTTGTTGTCGTGTTAGTCGCTTTAATATCATGTTGTCGTTAGTTGTATTCTTGTAGAGCAGCAAACTAAAAGGACATTATTGCAATATATGTTTTGTTAAAGGGTTTTGCAAAAATGCACATGCACAATCATACAAATAGTCTCAATGCATGTAGTTGAATTAACTGGCAACACGGACACACACACACACACATGCATGCACACATGCTCATTTTACATATCTCGACGATGCAAATTCATTTAGATACACTCACACACACACACACACACTTACACATCAGCTAGAGAAACTTCTTTGTGCTTTAGCGTTCAGTTGAGTGTGATAATGAGAACGAATTTTATTGCACAACTACCAAATATATACACATGCTAAATGGATACATACATACATACGAGGGCAGGATGATCCCTTCGGTGGAACCGCCTCAGAGTGCCTTCCTTGTCCCCCATATTGGGAATCGGTAAAACTAGAGTTTTTCTCGTAGAAAGGTGAAATTTCATATACTTGTACTTCGAGAAAAATCGGTGCAAGGACATGCGTACCTTCAATACATTCTGAATTTTAAAATTCAATTTTGGCTACATTTATGATCAGAACAAAGCAAAAATATATAAATGACTCTCAAATTTAACATTCTATATTTGTTGTAAAATTTATTCCTTTCGAGGCAAGGACATAACTTCGTCCCATGTGTCCTTTTTCTTTTAGAATGGATTTTAGCTGCATTTATGATTATAACGCAATAAAAATGTGTATATATTTTAAGAATTGTGCATTTAAGCTCTGCAATAAGTTTTGTTCCATTCGGTGCAAGGACATGAATGTCTCCCATATATCCTTTTTCTTAAAAATCAGGTTCTAGCTGTATTTAAGATAAGAAGACACTAAAAATTTATATATACATATTTGTTGTTTTAAAAATATGCCTATAAGCTTTGTTGTAAAATTTTTTCATTTCGTGCAAGGACATGGCTACCTCCCATATATGTCCTTTTTCTTTTAAAATGGATTTTAGCTGCATTTATGAAGAGAACACACTGAAAAGTGATTATCCTTAGAATTATGCATCTCAGCTCTGTTGTAATTTTTTTTCATTCGGTGCAAGGACACGGTCACCTTCCATATATCATTTTTCTTAAAAAAATTGCTTTTATTTGCATTTATGATTAGAACGAACTAAACATTTATATATATTTTTCAAATTATGCATCTTAGCTCCGTAGTAAGTTTTGTTTCACTCGGTGTAAGGACATGACTAACTCCCATATATCCTTTTTCCTCAAAAATAGATTTAATAGATTGTAGCTGCATTCACGATTAGAACTCACTAATAGTTTATATATATTTTAAGAACAATGCATCTAAGGTCTGTTGTAAATTTTTCTTTTTTCGGTGCAAGGACATGACTACCTCCCATATGTACATATGTATATAATTTTTCTTAAAAAATAGAGTTTATCTGCATATATTATTAGAACGACATAAAAATGTATAAATATTTTTTGAATTATGCATCTAAGCTCTGTTGTAAATTTTGTTTAATTTACTGGAAGGACATGCGTACCTCCCATATATCCTGTATTTTAAAATTTTAGTTTTAGCTACATTTATGATTAAAATGTAACAAAAATTGTATCTGGCTCGAAAATATAACATTCTATATTTGTTTTAAATTTTATTCCATTGGGTGGAAGGACGTGACTACCTATCATATATCCTTTGTCTTAAAAAATTTATTTTAGCTGCATTTATCATTAGAAAGCAATACAAATTTGTATATATTTTAAGAATTGTTCATGTAAGCTCTTTTGTATTTTTTTTTTCATTCGGTGCAAGGACATGGCTACCTCCCGTATATCCTTTTTCTTAAAAATAGCTTCTAGCTGTATTTGAAATTAGAAGGCACTAAAAATTTTTATATATTTTTTAAAGTATGCCTCTAAGCTCTGTTGTCGGTTTCATTCGGTGCAAGGAAATGGCTACCTCCCATATATATATATATAAGCTCTGTTGTAAATTTTAGTTCATTCGGCGCAAGGACATGGCAACCTCCCATATATCCTTTTTCTTAAAAAATCGATCTTAGCTTGATTTATAATTAGAACGCGCTAACAATCAATAATAAATTATCAAACTATACTTTTTAGCTCGGTGGTAAATTTCGTATTATATTTCAAGGACATACATATGTATCTACCTTTTTAAAGATTTTTTGATATTTTATAAAAAATTTATAAAGTGGTGTTCTCTTAAAAAGGCATAAAAATATTTTTTCTCTGTATTTGGTAAGTGGGTAGCGAACTTGCCTTGCGATATGAAAAATGTGACACTGCACCCCGGTTGAGACAAACTTATTTTTACCTATATTTCTTTAACTATTTTTGTATATTTCGAAAAGGTTACGAGAGATTTTTGTGGTGCGCAAATATGAAATATTTTCTATTATGTGCGAGCATTTTCTTTGAATATAATTTTAGATAACACATGTTAAAATATTTTATTAACCTTAATCTAAATTATTTTTAACTGTTTAGTGCTTTTTTAGTTTTATTTAAAAAATTTCAGTGCCACGTTTATACTTTTAGAGGCGTGGCCACACCCAATTTGACAAATTCAAGATGGCTAAAGATGTGTGTCAAGTTTCGTAAAATTGGGTCATGTAGAAAGGAGCACGTGAAATATAATATTAATATGGCCCCGCCCACTTCTTTAAGCACAAAATTATGTTATTCCTGCAGCCTAAAGTCTTTGCCAAGTTTCGTGGGAATCGCATAAGTAGAAGTGAAGATAAATTAATACCAGCCTTTCATGGGCGTATCCCCGCCCAATTTTTTACACGCAAGATTGGGTATTTTTCAGAGTTCAAGGTATATGGTAAGCTTCTTAAAAGTCGATTGAATAGAAGCACGTGATATACATGTATTAAATTTCAATGGGCGTGTCCCCGCCTACTTTTTTTAATGCAAGCTTTAACAGCTCAAGATGTGTGCCAAGTTTCTTAAAAGTTAGTTAAATAATAGCAAGTGGTATGCAATATTAAAATTTAATAAGCGTGCCTCCGCCCACTTTTTTTAATGCAAGATTGTGTATCTCTTAGAGTGTGTGTTAATTTTCCTAAAACTAGGCTAACTAGAAGCATGTGAAATATGATATTAAGTTTTAATTGGCGTGGCTCCGCCCATTTTTTCTACTTCGAGATTATGCCGTTACGAGAGTCCAATGAGTTGGGTAAGTTTGGTAGCCATCAAATTAGTAGAATATAAAGTCAAAATAAAAATGTGGGCATGGCCCCGCCCACGTTTTTACAATGCGACCAAATGGAAGCTTTACAGTACCAAGAAACAAAAATAATTTTTACAAACGGTTTAAAATGTACCGTGTTAGGGAATAACATAACCTCCTCCTTTTTTTGGAAGTGAATTAGAAATATACATATTAAATATATATCGAGCCATAACCGCTAAAATAGCTTAAGCGACACATTTTTCGGACTTCGATTTTTTGACGAAAATCGACTATTTACGATCGCAAATAATCGATTTTGGTCAAAAATTGAAGTTCGAAAATTATGTCGTTTAAGCTATTTTGGCGGTTATGGCACGATATAATATTTTTCTGCAGAAGATCTTAATTTGTTTTCACTGATAGTTAGACCACCTAACGTAGTGTCGTAAGCCAACAATGAAAAATAGCTAATTTTTTATTTAAATATGTACACACATTTTTAATTACGTCAAAATTTTTAAAAGTTTAGGGTGTCCCTGAAAAAATTTAATGCTTCCAGTTTTAATATGTATTATTTGTTGCTATTCAAAATAAAAATTAAACAGCACATAAAAATTGAGCTAATTTCTTGCAGTATTGAAGAAAATTTTTATGAAAATTATTTAAAATTAATAACGCTTTTCATATAAATTTCTTACTCAAGCAGAGTGTCCGTGTTGTGGAAACAGAAGGTGATTGTTATTAACATTACAATTCGAAAGCATTTACTTTCGTTTCAAATTACAGAGTAGACCTCCTGATATGCTCTGCAAAATAGAGATCTATATTTTTCGTAAAATTTTATTTTATTTCTTTTTAAAAGTCCTTTTGGAGCGAATGCCTTGATATCAATTTTTATAAATTTGCTTCTAAGTTTTTTCCAATATCCACTTGCCTCTCCCTCGTAGACTCGAAGGTTATTTAAATATTCATTTGCCAGCATGTGTGTATGGCTTGTGCTTAATATTTACTACTCCAGTGCTTGCTTAAGTGTTAAAGTAAAATTTATTTGTGTACGAAGAAAGTTGTTTACTAGAAGTTGTTTTCATCGAAAACACTCGAAATGGTAAATAAAAACTCTTTATGTGCCAACTCAAACTCAATGATATTGAGAGGCTTATTAACTTTAGATAGAATTGTATATATTGAATTAAAATATGGTTGGTGTTTATATGGGTTTTGTGCTGGAGTATATACACAATATGTTTTAATGAGTTAAATGTCGTTCTGAAAATATTTCTTAGAAGCATGAGAGGCAGATAGATAGATATATATCTTAAAATATTTTTCGCATTAAATGTTTTTTTTTACGCAGAACATTTGCGAAATATTTTCCTAATCAATTTTGTATCCTCTTAAAATTCCCCGTAGCATAATTTTATTTTACTTAGTACCAAAATAGGAAATCCGCTGCTAGGAAAGTGGAGAGAAGTAGATAGATAAAAGCCATCATAATAAGTAGAATGAATGCAAATACATGAATAAATGAATGAATGAATGAATGAAAATGTACAGTAACGACACTCTAGATAATGACATGTTAAAAGCAAAAGCATTAGATTAGGAGCACAGCATTAATCAGTAGCTCGCTTGCTTGTTATTTGGTTTCTTCTACAAATGAAGTTGGTGGAAGGCAAAAGAAAGAATGTGTATAAAAACAGACTTTAAAAAAAAGAAGTAAACAGCCTTTAACGTAAGAAAAGAAATGTTGCACGCATACGAACGAATTTAACAAAACTTCTGTAGATTATAAACGTACATTTCAGTGCAGTGCCAGTATGAATATTTAAACTCTGTGGTCGTTTGCCTGTTGCTTTGTCTTAATAATGTAGATTTTATCGTTTGCTTCCGTTTTTTCTGGTGAAACCCAAAACCAAAAGAATGCCAGCCACTTTTGTATTACACGTGTGTTACACAGGTACAATTTGAGTTTTGAGTGAAAAATTCTGCCGTAATTGGTGACAAGTTTAGATGGTTTAAAATGTATTTTATAGTAATCGGGTAATTAATTACGATTTTTCAAAAAAATATGGGCATCTGCTGACCCTGCAGCCCAACCCTGAAACTCTTTTCGCTAAGCTATAGAATTACGTCAAATTTGCGGCATCCGATACACTTTTTAAGTCTATAAAAAAATCTGAAAATCTGAAATTGATTTGATGACGACTCTTCAAGTTTTTAAAAAAAGGAGATTTTTTCGAAATCTCGAACGAATCACCCGATTTTAGTCAAATTGGCAGCAAACGACGGGACTTTTTATGGCGCATTAAATTTTCAACTTGATTTTAGTTTAAAACTTTTTAAAAAAAAATTTTTGTGAAAATATTTTTTTTTTCGAAAATATTCAAAATCCTGCAAACCGACTCCATACATTATCGTACGTCATCTAAGTGTGCTCAACTTTTTTCGTATGCGGCAAATTTCTTTCTGATCCACTGACTTATTCAAAATCCTATGAAAAATTTCATATTAACTTCTACGAAAACAACAAGGGGTTCGGTCCACTCTGTAATTCGAAAAGAAAGAAATTGCTTTCGAATTTACATGTAATTAACTTACAAATTCGAAAGAATTTTCTTTTGTTTCGAATTACAGAGTAACCAGAGTTAATAATTAAAGATGATTTACACTAATTTAAAAATTTCCTTTTGAAATATGTAACTTTATTTCATGTTGTTTTAACATTTCAATATTGTTAAATCAAAATGAAGAATCATGTTCAATCACAAACATGAAACAAATTGAATTTTAGACTAAAATTGGTATACTGGGGGTCTACTCTGTAATTCGAAATGATAGCAAAGGCTTTCGTATCTACATGTTATTAAGATACAAATTCGAAAATATTCCATCCAATTATGAATAAAATTCCGCAGGAAATATCTCCCTTTTCCAATTAGAATTTTTTGTTTTCCCTATTACTTGCTATTAATTGAAATTGTTCCCAGGGAAAAATTTCCTGCGGAATTTTATTCATAATTGGGTGGATATTGTCTTTCGTTTGGAATTACAGAGTAGAACCCCCGGGAATAAGTGTTTCGAAAAGAACCATGATTTTCAAAATAACTTCGCACAATTTGGAAGTGTGTTGTTCATGTTAAACTGCCAAACCAAATTAAACAAAAATTCACTTGACAGCTAAAAAAATGGGCGCAAGTTAATAAAATGTTGCCAACTCAAAGTTGTATACCTCTATAGAAAAACTCCCTTTATCTTTCAAAAAAAAATCGATTTCAAAGTAAAAATTTCAAAATGTATTAAAACTACAAAATTTAAAGAAAACTGAAAGAAAAAGTAAAACTATTCAATCTTTGGGAAAAAACTGAAAAAAAACATGCACAAATATTTACTATACAGTTGCCAAAAATTCAGCATGGTTAAAGAGTTGAAAACTTGTGATGGTTTTTTTTCTCTTTTTGATGAGAAAATTCATTACAAAAATCGATGCATCTCTAACACATTTCCTTTGAAGTATTTTTGATTGAATGAATTTGGCGAAACATTTCCTCAAAGTGTTATTTTTTTTTTGCATTTATATATTTCACGTCATTTGGTAAAAAGATGAAAACAAAATCAAATAAAAAGGTATTAACAGAAGAAAAAAATATATAGTTATATATGTAAGTTAAAAAAAAAGTTAACTTTCATTCGTTTATAGATTTTTTTTTCTTAATTAGCGTTGATTGCATAAAATTGTATAAGTTAACATTTCGTGAAAGAGATTGTAGGTAAATTAAATAGGAATGAACGATGGCTGGTGAATATTTCTGTTAGTGTGATAAGTATCAGTTACACATACATATACATAAGAAAAGTACTCGCAGGTATGTAGTATGTATGATTGTACACAAATGTACGAGGGCCATGATGGGAATATGCCATTTATCTTAACATACTGCGTTACATGCAATGAAATCTACCTTGAAATACGGCTATTCTATGCTCTAGACACTATCAAAATACTCATCAATCATTATGGTAGAATTTTTAAAAATTAGTTTGTACACCGAATTAAAAAATTCTAACTTTTTTCATGCTTGATGCCACATTTTGATGTATTTAATTTGTTAGTTCATCAAGCACGCACATTTTTTAAATGAGATTTCAAGCAGCGGATGAAAAATGAAATATAAGATTTAATATTTTTTCTTTTTTTAAACCACTTCTTGATCCACAAAAGTTTTTGCTTTACATTATTTTTATTTCCCATCAACCAGATTGCTCCTAAATTTTCTTGGAATGTTGAAATTTTTACGATGTTTAAGGCCTTTAGACACAATGAAAATGCTTGCTGTCAAATTCGTTAAGTGTTCTTGTTATTTTGAAATTAGCATTAATTTTTGGTTTGATTTTGTGTTAATTATTTGGTAAAAAATATTAAAATTTCTCTAAATAAAGAAATTTTTTGTGCCACCTGTTCACAATGATATTGTAATGATAATTTGTTATTTCTTGGTAGATTAACTCTATATAAAAATTAAATATATAACTATATATGTATGTCAAAAATTAAATCTTTTTGATTTCCCTGCAAGCTTCGTCGGTATCATTCATACCATAAAGATTGCTTGCTAAGAATTTTGAACGTCTCTAAAACCCTTTATAGCAAAATATCAAACCAGCATGCGTACATCAAAACATTCAACACACATAGGAGAAACTGATATCAAGCATTTTGATCGTGTCTAGGCCGCTGAAATGACAGTCTACGCAAACAAGAAATAATAATAAAAAATAAAATAAAAAAATGGACCAATCGCTCTCATTAGTTTTGTTTTTTTTTTCTTATGTTATTTTCAAAGAAAATTTTGTCGTACTATTATTATAAAAGAATTTCATGTCGAGTTTTTTTAGAATATTTTAACCGCTTAAACGTCCGTTAAAGGACAATTGTTGGACGCCTTTTTACACAATGAAGGAGAAGAGCTGAATAATTAAAATGTTACACAAAAGTGTCTTTCTTGTTGAAGATTCTGAGAGTTGCAACCCCCATTTTAAATAAGATTAGGACGTAAACTATAAAAACGTCGCACAGTGGTTTTAAATGTAAAAAAGGGTAATAAATCTGTATCTTCGAAACTTGCAATCCGATAACAAAACAATCCCCCTTATTGTGAATGGCGTCGCCGACGTCACATTAAGACGACACTGAAAATTGTCACTTGTCTACTCTTTGTCGACAAAAATTGACTACTATTAACATGCTCCATTAATTTACAAAGCCTTAGAGATTAGTAAAAGACTGTCAATGAGATCCATTTTTTGCCATTTTTTTTAAAGAGTAAACAAGTGACAAAATTTGCTGTCGTCTTGATGTGACGTCGACGACGCCATTCAGAATAAGGGGGAATGTATGTAAAAATTATAGAGGAGGTTTTAATCTTTAAGAATATTGATGGTCCTATCCTTTTGAAACACACGGAGAGCTACAGTATCTCCCGATTTTTAAACATTTAAATTTTTAGTAAATATAATTTGTTGTAAAGTTTTTAAATAGACCAAGAAATTGCATTTTATTTTATTAAAATAGATATCTTTATTAATTTCAAAGATATGTATTTGGTTTGGAATTTTAAAATTTTCGTTTTTGGCATTTTTTTTACTTTGTTCCCCAGTAAGTAAATATGTCTATTAATACTCGCAGCATAACCAAAATTTTCAAAAATATGTTTATAATTTATAAAATTTTTGACAGTATGTAGAAGAAATTTTTGAGTTACCTTAATTAATGTAGCCGATAAAAAAAATCAAAGACTTTGACAAAATAGCTCTTGGGCATTTTTCTTAAAAAAAAGTCCCGTTCAATATTTCAAAAGAATACACTTCAAAAATTATTTTTATATTTCCTTGAAGAAGTTTCTCAAAGAAGTTGGGAAATATCGGAATTAATTATAATACAATTTTTTTTTTATTAAAAAATAAAAACATTAAGCTGAATTAATTATATGTACATATATATTAGACCTCTGCAAAATACCAATTACAAGACATTAGGGATTTTTCAAATGCTTTACTACAGCGAAATCTTCTAAAACAAACGCTAAACAACACTGTTGGCAATACATTTGTTTCAGTTATTGTAGGTATAGGAGTAAAGAAGAAAATACTAGTGTTTTAAAAGTATTGAGTATTTGAGTACTGAGTACTCAATACCGGGAGTTTTTCCCGGTACTCAATACACAAAAGTAACTACTCAATACTTTCAGGGTTGCATTTTGTAGTATTGATGTGAAAGTCTTCCTTTAAAATACATCAGAATTATACAACTCTGTGAGCTTGATACAAACAAATATGACTCTCAACCTCATGGAGTTAGTGAAACAAATACCAATTCTGTTAGGAATTATTTTGATACAAAAACAGCCACTAAAATAAAGTACTACAAAATGCATTATTGAACTACTTCAGTCATTAACAAATACTATTGGACAGAAAAAGTGACCCTTTAGAATAGTGGAAGGGAGGCACGTGATACAATATAAAGAGCAAGTCAGGTCCTCACAAACATAAAAATATTTTAAATTCTTTCAATGTCGGTAAAATTTTAATTCTACATTTCAACAATGACTAAGTAATGAAATCAATTGTGAGAAAAAAATGTTTATTAAAAAATATTTAGAAGATAATTTAAGAGATTAATTAATTAATTAATTAATGTTATAAATTAATTTAAATATATTTGTAAAGGGTGTCCCAAAAAGAACTCAAGATTTAAATTTGGCGCCATTCGAAGTGTCATTGTTTGACATTTGAACAATTGTTATTGTTTGCTAGTAGAAGGTACAAGATTAGTAAAAATGGAGCGCTACACGAATGAACAACGCATTCTCATTGTGAAATTGTTTTACCAAAATGGTGAAAGTTTTGCGGCTACAGTTCGCTAATTGCGATCAATTTGATGGCTTCGTCAATAGGCAGAATTGTCGCATTTGGGGTGAGGAAAATCCTCGAGTGATTCACGAGAAGCAAATGCATTCTCAACGTGTCACTGTGTGGTGTGGATTTTGGGCTGGAGGAATCATTGGACCTTTTTTTATGAAAATGAGGCAGGTCAAGCGCAAACAGTCAATGTTCGGTATCGTGAAATGATAACCAGTTTTTTCGTGCCTAGAATTGAATAAATGAATTACCATTAGACTTTCTTCTTTGGGGTTTTTTGAAGTCGATGGTTTACGCGAATAAGTCGAAGACGACTCAAGCCTTAAAAGAGGAAATTGGACGCTGCATTAATGAAATACCGCAGCATTTATGCAAAACTGTCATTGAAAATTTCATTAAAAGATCGCATGTGTGCCAGCAAAGCCGCGGCGGCCATCTGCCCGATATGTTGTTCAACACATAACCTCATTCTGTCTACTTTACGATATAAATCTGTGTTTTATTTAAAACTTAAATCTTGCGTTCTTGTTGGGACACCCTTTATTTAATCTTTGTTTTTCCATATTGCATTATAAATAAAATAGTACAAATAATAATTTTTAACTTCACATATACATACATATATAAAGTATTGAGTAGTATCGAGTACCCAATTGAAAAAGTATCAAGTAGTACTGAGTATTGAAAAGTAGCCGCTTTTTGCAACACTAGAAAATACTCCGTGACGGAAAAATTTGTGATGATTGCTTCTTCATACGCATGGGTGCGTATCAGCGATGCCAACTTGGTGCTTTTGGCGCTATTTTTAGTGCTTTTTGAAAACTCAAAACGCCAAATTTTGAGCGTTAGTGCCAAACTAAGAAAAAGCACTAAGTAGTGCTTTTAAGAAAATTACGTATTTCTTAAAATTACTTTAATAAAAACTTGGTGAATTTATTTGTTTAGTATAAAGCATGCCTTTTTCGTCTGATATATTTCATTAAAAATTTTGATAATATTCCCGAAATAGAGAATAGCTTAGAAAACATTATTAAGCTTCCCTCGTTTTTCACATTAGTGCTTTTTACGCTTTTTAGATATCAAAATTTCGCTTTTTATTGCTTTTACAAAATTCTGATGTGCTTTTAGAGCCAAAAAAGTTTTCATCAGTGGTGCGTATACAAACGTCATACATGTACATACGCACACATGTTGTGTGTATGATCTTATATTTTTCTGCGGACATACAAACGCACACATGCTTTGACATTAGTTGTGTGCGCTGGCTTTATAAAACCACCATTAAACATATAATAGCCCAGCGGTAAAACTCAGCAGACCTTCTTGGTGCAGGCCTTATTAAAGGACTCTTTCGCATAAAATATACGATACACATTCCAAACTCGCTTCTATGAGAAGCGAGAAGAGAAGGAGTAACATGTTTTGTTTTGTTTTTTTTTACCAAAGCAAAAAATCTATTAGTTTGAAGGCCTTCCAGAATCTCTGGCGAAAGAAGCAAGAACAAAGGCCTGCTCCGCAATGACAACGCGTGTAAAAAAGATATGAGTATGGAATGGAGCGAGCAGGCCTTATACATCCAACAGAGGCCTTCTAGAAGACATCCCTACTCCTTCTAGTTCTCGCTGGGTTACCATCTACATCTTACACACACACACACTTAAACGTACAATATGCAAAATAACAAGCGTACACTCATCAACACTTCCTCTTTTGATTATTTGTTATGAACAAAAAGTTTTCGCGACATCACTTGTTAACACTCATATACACGTACACCAATACATCCATAGTTCGTCGCTTATTAAACGACATCATTTATTATTGGTTTGGTATAAAATATGCCACGAGAATACATTTAAAAAACAAGACGTATTTACATTTCAAGACTGTTTACGCAGGCCTCTAATATATATTGTAATTTTATAGAAACCTTTCACGGTGTTTTAAAGATCAAGCCTCGTATTAATTTGAGTTTTTATCTAACTGCACAAATTTGTCTCTCTGTGTGTGTGTGTGTGTGTATGTGTGTGTTTGTAAGTTAGCAAAACATGAAAAAGATACAATGTTGAAAAAGTACATATGATTTCAATTTATTTTAATTAAAAACTAAGTTCTGTATAAATAACCTTTTAGTGAAAGTTTTTTTTTATTTTTCTCTTTTTCATATGCAGTCTCTTTGTGTCAGTCGATGCTGCAAAATTGGGGTTTATGAATAAAGTGTGTTTTTCTTCAGAAATTTTTATTTCAAACACTTAATTAAATATTATTCAACGAAAATTCAAAATGACATAAAATGCTGTCTGCTCTACGCTTTTGTGAACTTAGAAAGTTGCGTCTGATAGTTAAATGAATAAATAATATGTCTGAAGGGATTCATATTATTTATGTTAAGTAGTTCTGTTTTGTAAAGAAATTTAATAAAATTTGAAGAAAAAAAAATACATACATATCGCTTATTTACTCGAATAAAAGCCAATTTTATAGAAAGGGAAAATTAAAAAAAAAAATATTTTTGCTCAAGAGATGTTTGAGAACAATGCAGACCCATTATGGGTTAAACCGCGTCATTTTCCCCACAAAAAGTATCCTGTAATAAGTCTGTGTACTGAATTTTATTCAACGCACTTCAGCGCTTTTTCTTTATAAACTTAGTAATATAAAGTAGCAAACACACAAATATAAAAAACTTTTACATTAATAATACTTGTATTAGTCGGATACATATCGCTCATTTACTCAAATAACATTATAACTAAAAAAAAGCAAGTTTGCCAGAAAAAGAGTTTAAATTAGATTTAATTCAAATATTCCATTTGCAATAAAAGTTGCGTACATAAGGCAGAAATCTACAACAACTGACACCACACATAGTGGACCAAACACAAAGAACACTGGTGATGGAGGTGTAGTGGCCTTCGAAAACAGTTCATTGTTCCGTTCTACCACGTGTTTGTCAGAATATTTACAATTAACTTTGGTGTTATTTGTTCATTAATAATTAATAATTATTACATGTAATTTGGCTTACAAAGCGATATGAACTTTAGCTTGATCAAATCATAAATATAGAAAATAATATTTTTCTCTCCAGAGTTGAGTATACAAGAATTTTATATGAATTTTTTTACACAACGTGAATAACGAATAAGTCTACATTGTGAACTCAAAAATCGCATATATTGAATTACGATCTTGTTCAAGTAATTGAGCAATATGTGGATGCATTAACTAATTCTGGAAATGTAAAACCGTCGAAAGAGACCGTGAAACCCTTGCATTTATGGTAAAGTCTTACAAAGTCTTCTCTGTTAAGTTATCTTTTTTTTTACATAAGAGGTTAATATCTTTTACAAAGATCTTCACTACTAATTTTTAATTTCTTTTTTTCCTGTAGTACTTTGAATAAAGACAATAAGACTTGAAAATAAAATATTGGAAGTTTGTCAAAACTGAAAATGCGTTTAAGGGTTAATTTTATGTATAGAGGCAATGGGTTCGCAAGTGGATTCAAAGTCGTAAAAAGAAACGATTTGCGTGAAATTCTTAATGAATGTATGATTAGATTAGATTTTGGTTGCTTCTAAAGGCTGTGATGGGTGTGAACTTATACAGGGTGGGCCAAAAGAAACCAAGGGGTGTAAAAGTTTAATAACTTTTTTGTTTATTAACTTTTTTTTATTTTTTCTTTCAGATTATATAATATACAAAATGGAAATTTTTTTACACTAAGTATGAAAAATGATGTCTCTTAAATGACCACCGTTTTCAGCTTCGCACTGATGGGCTCTTTTTAGAGCATTTTCCATAACAATGTTTGCCTTGAGTTCAAGGATTGTCTCTGGCTTGTTCACATGCACTCGCTCCTTCAAAAAACCCCAAAGAAAATAGTCGGGTGCTGTCAAATCTGGCGATCGCGCTGGCCAAATAATTTCCGAATTTCGAGAAATTATTCGCTCTCCAAAAATTTGACTTAAAAGTGCCATTGTGTCTCGGGCAGTATGGGCAGTGGCTCCGTCCTGCTGAAACCACATACCAGGTCTGTTTTCAAGAGCAGGACGTAAAAAATTTTCTATCATAAACCGATACCGCTCTCCATTTACGGTTACAGCACTTCCATCTTCATTCTCGAAGAAGTAGGGCCCAATGACATTTTCAGATGTGATCCCACACCATACTGTACACCTGATGGGGTGCAATTGGCGTTGATAAATGGCTCTTGGATTTTGAGAACCCCAGAACCTACAGTTCTGCTTATTAACAAAGCCATTCAAATGAAAATGAGCTTCATCACTCATAATCAAATTTTCTATAAAGTTGATTTCATTTCTGGCCAACTCTTGAAATTTAACTGCAAAATTTAGACGTTGCCGATGATCTGCGGGTTTTAATTCTTGGACCAATTGCACCTTATATGGGTATAACTGTAAATCTTTTTTTAAAATGCGCCGTAGTGACGTACGAGACATTTCTAGCTGAGCAGAACGCCTTCTGCCAGATGTTTCTGGTGCTTCGTTAACACTTTGCTGTACTCGTTCAATATTTTCCGCAGTGCGACTTAAACGTGGTCTACCGGTTCGAGGCAAATCTCTTACGCTGCCATGTTGGTGATGACGATTAACTAAGCAACGAATCATCGCTTCAGAGGGCGGAATTCTAAATAAACAAAAAAGTTATTAAACTTTTACACACCTTGGTTTCTTTTGGCCCACCCTGTATTATAGATTTTTTAAAATTTATTACGTTTAGGAAATATTCCGTAGAACGCATACAATAAGTTTGACACCAAAATTGTTAAAAGTCTGTTTATTTTAATTCTTACTTTAAACAACGTTTTTAAAAAATTAGACGGGTGTGACATATTTTCAAAACTCGAAAATTATTGTTCTTATTTACGGCATCCGAGATTCTGAAAGAACATCTTGCTTAATAAAAGCAACTTTTTTTTTGATGGACTACAAGGAAAGGAAGTTTTAACTAATCTTAAATTATGATCTTAATTTAAGAATATAATCTTAAAATTAAGATAACGTTCTTGATATTAACAATTAATTCTATAAATTAAAAATTTATGCTTAAATTTAGAAACGTCTATCTTACTGACCAAATTTCAAGATTGAAATATTAATATTTCTCTAATCTAAATTCAAGAATTTTGCTCTTAAATTTAGATCGTCATTTTTCTATTAGTGAAGTGCTTGTATTTTTTTAATGAACGCTGTAATTTTTGATGTACTCAAAAGGCTTGTAATTTTACTTGCAAATATTTTCGATTGCCTGCTCTTTCGTTGTCTTTCAAATTTAATACCTTTTTTTCTCAAATTAAAAAAAAAATGGAAACAAAAAATTCATCATGTCACCTTAAGACAGAATATGTTTTTAAACATCTTTAAAAATATTATCTGAGCCCGACGAAATATTACAGCAAAATAGTAAAAAAATACCATATTGGGGATTTTGAGATTTTTTTTGGGAATTGCTGGGAACTCAAAATTCTATTTTTTTATATTTACTATTGTTCGTTCTTCTGTACTATAAGAAATATAAATATCAAATTTAATATATTTTTTCTCAAATTCCAAAGCTGGAGCCAAAAAATTCATCATGCCACCTTAAGAATCTCATTTTTGGGATTTTGAATTTATTTTTGGGAATTGAGAGAACTCAAAAGCAAATTCTATTTGTTGATACTCTCTTTCATAATTGCATAATTTTCCACCTAAACGAGCAATTTCCGACATAAATATTGATCACTATACTTTACCTCTTTTCACTCTAAATGTTTAACACTTAGCAAAAGAAATAGTCCAATGGTTTTTATTTCAAATAAATTTTCTGCCTTTTTTTATATTTATTTAAATTATTTTAAATTAAATTTATATCCTTATTGATAATAATTTTATTCACTATACATTGTTTTCTCTTCAATTGTATGGGCCGATAATACTAAAACTATTCATGCTCTGGCACATGATACATATTTATTTACTTCTTAATATTTTAAATATTTGTTTCTTATTTATTTATTGTTTGTTGTTTGTTTATAAACTATACACATTTAAAAATTAATTTATTTAAATATCTCTGGGATTGTTGTTTTATTATATATTTCCTTTTGAATTTGTAATGTATCTTAAGTTGTCAAATTACTGGAAAAAACTAAAACTCCTTTGTTTGTGTTGCATTGACTTTTCAAGATGAATGTTAAAAATGTTTTTGTTTTTAGTTTTATTTACAAATTGATTTTTTTCTGGTTGTTTGGCTATTATTTAAACTGCTTGAGAAAATATTCCCTTAATTTAGTTTTAATATTTGATTTGATGGTTCAATTAAAATATAATAAAAGGGTTTATTTTTGTTATTCAAATACAACTTAAATTATTTGTTGTAATTGTTTAGCTAAATTTTATTAAGTTTTTTTTTATATATAATTATTGTTTTTATTTTTTTTATTTACTGTTTGCTCAATCCTTTAATATATATTATATGTATATTTTTTTATACTGATTAAAACATTTTAATTTTTCAATTAAATATTTACATAATAAATTAAATTATCCTATTTTACTTTAGATCTTATATAATTATTTGATTGTGTATGTTTAATCAATTACTAACTTTTTATTATTTTTTCAACATTTTGGCATTTAGTTTTCATTTAATTAATTTTTTTAAAACAATGAGTTTTTCTCTGTTGGCAAAATATTATAGAGTGTGTGTCTTCACATTAGCCCAATTCACAATCTTATGCAAATGGTCTTGCATCGTTGCATATGCAAAATAGTATAGTATATTGATACTCACCACTTAACAATTCTTAGTGGTGAGCATTAATATACTTTACCATTTTGCACATGCAACGATGCAAGACTATTTGCACAAGATTGTGAATTGAGCCATTATTTTAAAGGTTTCCTTGCAGGTTTTTTTTATTCACAATTGTAGCATCTGAAATAGATAAAAGAAGAAATTAGAGTAAATGTTTAACTAAATTTTTTATTAAATTAGTGATTTTATTAATGTTTTTATTTATAAAATAGCGTTGCCCGCTCGTAATTAATTTTTATTCACTCAAAAGCGAAAAAGTAAACAATAGAAAATACCATTTGAATTTTGAAGAATTGCACAGTGGTGCGGCTGTGAAATTTTTCAAAATCCAATTTGCTTTCAAATCGCTTAAAAATCACAATTTATAACAAAAACCGTTGAATTGAAAAAATCTTCAAAATTACCAAAAAAGAAATAGTGAAAGCTACAAAACCTGTGTGGCTGTGTGTCTTTAAATGTAAACCCCTTATACAAGAAAAAAACGAAGAGAGGTGTCTCATAGTTTTGCTGCTTAGTTATATAAAACAAATTTCATGTGTGAACAGCGTTGCCGTTTTGGTTACTTGTAACCAAAATTGGTTACTTTTTTTTCCAATGTGTACTTGTGTACTTTTTTTCCATTTTGGTTACTTTTTTTCAACACAAAAATAACAATTTTTTATGCATAATGTACATATGTGGTATGTTAAATTTGCACATAACTAATTATTTTGATAAAAGATCACTATTTAAGCGTTTTTACTACGTTGTAAAGACAACACTGGATAATCAACATAGCGTTTAAAAAAAGTACATGTCTGTCTCTGAACATAACAAGCCTGGTTTCAAAAATCAGATGCATTCATGGTTGCAAAATCTTTATGATTTAATTAATTTTGTGTGACACAGTTCGGCTGCTGCTGAAAGGATATTTTTGCAGCTAAGTCTAGTCAAAACTAAATATGGGAATAAGCTCGATTTTAAGACTGTAAACTCAATAATGCAATCTAAAGAATTGTGCATCAATCGAAACAATTTCCATTATGTTTGGTCTGCCAAAGATTTGTTTTAATATTAACAAACTTAATATCTTATCTATAAAGAATGTAATTAAATTACATATTATTTGTTGTTCCTAAAAAGATTTTTGATTTGGAATTTCTAATAAATAAAATAGATGCACAGTTGAATAAAGATGCTTGTTTTGTAAAGATTTTTGTTTGAGTTTTTCAAGCTTATTATGTTTTTATATTGTGATTCTCAATATAGTATTAAGAGTCTTACTATAAACATACGGAGTTTGTTAACTAAATTCAAAAATTTTTTGGGCTGAAGTCTACTGACGAGTTCCACATGCGGGAACGAAATGCATATAGACAATTGCTTAACCATAAAAACAAGCCGATATTTGAAATTTCTAATAATTTACCTGAAGTATTTTTTTTTTACAAAATTGATTTTATTGATTGTTAATTATAATAAGATGCACTTATAAAACTGAAGTACAAATTTAAATGTAATGTTCCATTTGTATTATATGATTTTTATATTAATATATGTATGTATATTTTTCAACTGAAGTACAAATAAAACAGTATTTTAAATACATAAAAATGTTGGTTACTTTTTTTTGCATTTGGTTGCTTTTTTTTGTATTGTGGTTACAAAATTGTTTTGGCCGTGGCAGCGCTGTGTGTTTTTTTCTAGCTGCGTACGATTAATTTAATGTATTGTTTGTGGCCGGTGGCGGCTGTTAGCCGGCTTACAGCCGATCGGCTGTGTTCTCTAGTTTGTGCTAATGTGCAAAAACAAATTGAGCAATCGTTCTCATTGTTTTTTGCTTTGTTTTTGTTTCCCTCACTTCAAAGAGCAAAAATAAACAGAATCAAACAATTTGTTTCGTTCATCAAAAATAAATTTATAAATGCAATAGTGTCGTTTATTTTTGTTACGAAAATAACTTCCCAACTCCTGTATCGCTCAATAAATAGCAAAGCTATAATATTTGTACTTCAGTAAAAATTTTTATGGAAATTTTGTTTTAACATACACTTCAAATTGAAAATATATAAAGCGTGTATTTATATATGTTTTTAGTTTCGAAGAGGGATGAATTCCCCCATTCCGCTCCCTGGGTTCTAGTTTTTTGTCTGTTCGTCCTTTTATGCCTCTGCTTCGAATTTAAAAAACAATGTGTTGAATAGTTTCCGAAAGGCGGAAATTATTCTCCTGCCCCTCTTGGTCATAATTTTTAAAAATTATTAAGCCTGTATATCCTCTTGGAAGCAGATGTGTCTATGTTTCGGATTTCATAAAAGTCGGTTGAATAACACCGACAGCAAAAATAGCCCTCTTACCTTCTCGAGGCCTGTGTGTTTAATAAAAATCGAAATTCAGTTTCATAAAAATCGTTTAGATAGTTGCAGAGTGTACATTTTGCTTCCTGCCCTCTATGGATCCCACTTTTCAAAAAATTATAAACAATAGCCCAATTCACAGTCTTCTGCGAATAGTCTTGCATCGTAGCATGTGCAAAACGGTATAGTATATGATACTCACTCACCAATTAACAATTCTTAGTGGTGAGTATCAATATACGAGTACTATACCATTTTGCACATGCTAGGATGCAAGACCATTTGCATAACATTGTGAATTGAACTGCACCTGGATTATAGCATTGCACAGATACATCAGTTTACACTAGTTTTGCCTGTTTTTTGGTTCTGGTATGAACAAATATGTTATTTATCGTTTTCTGTTACTAGTTGTAAATGTTGATTTTTTAAGCAATTATTGTATGGTTGGTCAATGAGCAAATGAAAACAACACATTTATTTTTTTTGTTCTTCTAAAGCAAATAAGATACATGAAACTGCTTTTACCATAAGTGCCTTATGATGTGTTGAGAAAAAATGAAAGCAAAATTGCACATACATATGTAAGTAAATGATACATGTACATGAAACACATGCATTTGTAATTACTCTTTTTTCTCTTTCTCTCTCTATACTTTGGCTGCGCCACAAAATAACATAACGAACGTCCACACATAAATCTGCACATCATGTATTTGTCTGCATTTCAATAGTGGTTTTTTTCATATATTTGTGTTACAATATGTATTTTTTGAGCAAAAACAGATCAAACAGTTGCTCAGCAGCAATACAGTAAGCATTTGTTATTTGTTTTCAATTGTATTTTAATTTGGAAAAGCACGCACACACAATAACTCTTATACTAGTTCTGTCGCTTACACCACAATTATATGGTACATACCATGGTATATTTGTTTTGGCTATACAAACGAGTATACAAATGCAACCCTTTAACCTGGATTCTGTAACTTTTTGCGAACCGAAAATCTTAATATTTGTCGACATATTTATTCGCCTGCGATAAGGATAATGTTATTCTGTAATTTCTTTTTTACGATAGTCTCCCGCTTTATCTTATTCACCATTTAATTCAATATTATGTGGTATCTCTGTATAGAAAATGTGAAAACAAGCGAAAACCATAAAGAATAATTAAGCAAAACTCAACAGATTAGATCTTGTGACTTAATTTTTTTTCCAACCCACACCGAATATCGTCAAAATATATTACTGAATAGCAAAGTCGATAAATTTTCGTTATATTTATTATAACGATGCGATTATCGTAATAAAAGTTACTGAATCTAGGTACTGATGTGTTATTTTAGACGCCAGACCTGTAACGTATGTGAAAATAATGTTTGAAATTAAGTTAACTGCATTAACAGAGGTCTGTTAACAAGATAACATACCTCTGTTAGACATACAAATACGGGAGGGATATATTCCAAATGTAATGCTGAGCACATTTTACAAGCGATTGAAGTTAATAAAAGGTAGAGCTTGAAGAATGTTCAATAGTTTTTGTAAAAAAAAAATTATTAAAAGCGTAAACCGAAAGAGTATATTTTTTATCAAAAATAAATTGTAAATTTTTTCAACAATAATTTAAAATTGCAGAAAAACAGACATACATGGGCGGGCGGTTAGAAATTTTAGGAACTTATGAAATTCAATGGCCAAAATAAAATTTTAAAAATTTTTTTTCACCAAAGAATGAATTCCAGTACAACTGAACGTCTATAAATTCTTTCAATTTAATATAAAAATGCTGAACTAATAAAACACATAAATTGAGGAAGAATTGCTTGATCTCCTTGTTAACTGCTGCCCGCACCTCAGTACATTTAAAATTTTTCTCATAAATTCTGTAACAAATTGTTTCTTATTTTTTTTTTTTTTTTGTCATGTTATTTAAAGCCACAAAATTTATAACGAAAATATTTTATACTGACCCTTCTTTTAAACTTAATTAAAATGTTTTTAATTTAATAGATATCTTCCTTTTTAGATACGTACATATATTTCTTAGGAATGTTTGTTGCTGTGTTTTTTTTTTCTAAAATATAAATTTCTAAACTTATTTATTGTTCCGTTTAAAAGCAAAAAAAGTTTTTTATGCCCAGTTATTTAAACCCAAAATTACTAAAGACCAATAAAGACTTTGTCAAAGCAACTTGCCAAGGAAAAAAACCACAACAAAGTAATTAAATAAAAACCTTAAAACAATAAAATAAATATCTTGAAATAATGCTTGTACTGACTGACCCCTTTTTTTATTGTCGAAAATGTTATACAAAGTTAAAATAAAATAAAAATAAAGTTTCAATAAATGCCCAGTAAAAATAAAAAATTAACAACTGATTTTATTCATAAAAAAAATTTTAAGAGATGCAACCAACCTCTTACCAAAATAATGATTTGAGATAAAATAAAAACAAAAATTTCAACAAATGCTTAGCAAAAAAAAAAAAAAATTAATACTTAAATGATTTTAATCATTAGCAAAAAGACCAATTTTATTTTTAATTAAATAAAAAATTAAAGTGAGTGGCTGCTCAGAAAAATGTCGGTTTTCGCCCACAACAATAGTGCTATTAAGTTTCACTTGTCTTCTTTAGAAAATCACACTAATTAATAAAAAATATATTTTATTCTATATCAATTAAGCCCGTCTAGAAAATTATTTCTGATTAAAATTTATTCTAGATCAATTAAACTTAAATATGTATCATTATTTTTTTTTTGTAGATATGAATGATTTAAATTATAGGGCAGTGACATCTGCACAAAATCTAGATTATTTCAATTAAAATCTTTACACCAATTTTTTTTTTTGCCATTTGTCAAGATTTATTATCCAAAACAAAAACCATTGACTGAAATTTTTCCTAAACTACAACCAAACAACTGCAATATAGCTAGTTCAAACATATTTTTAAGTAGCGGCTTATTTTTAGTACAATTAAAAAACCATAGTTGTATCTCTTCTAGCTACTACTAGATCTCAAGTAGATTTCCACAAAATCTAGTCACAAAGTTGATTTGGTTTTGTAAGGGAAACCAAGTCGAAATCTACTAAATTTTACTTGAAATCTCGTAAGTACTACGTTTTGCTGAGATGTGAACGCTCTTTTAAAGTGTTTAATTGAAGTACTAACAAGTAAGAGTGCTATATTCGGCTGTGCCGAATCTTATATACCCTTTACCAAAGTGCGTTTATGTAGTAAAGAGATACATACATAAGCACATAGTTACTTTTATGTAAAAAGAAAAAAATAATAATTTTCAAACCCTAGAATCATAATTTTAGATTTTTCTTATTACTTATAAAAATCCAGTAATTCTTAAAAAAATATAGAAAGTGTGTTAAGTGAAAAAAAGGAAATTAAAAAAAAAATGTTTTATTTAGTTACTTTAATGTCCAGAAAAAAAATCATAGTTTCCAGCTCTGGAGCTGTGTTTTTTTTATAATTTTTTATACCAAACTTTTCTTTCCAAAACGTAAAATATATATAATTTATAAAGGAAAAGATAAAAATTAATTAGACTTAGTTACTTTTATATATCAAAAAAATGTAAGTGTCCCAACCGTGAACTGTTCCTTTTTGATTTTCTGATTTTTTACACCAATCTCTTTCTTTTAAGAATTTAAGAAATGTTTAATTTATAAAAAAAATGACAAATTCGTTTTAGTAACTTACTTTTGTACAAAAAAAGTTAAAGTTTTCCTACCCTGGGATCGTCTTTTTAATTTTTTTAATTGTTTTTTTTATTCGAAATACCAATTTTATTCGTTATCAAGCATAAAATAAATTTATTTAATAAAAATAGATAAAAATAAGTTTTCGGTAGTTAATTTTTTATATCACAAAGAGTGTAAGTTTCCCAACCCTGGAATCCTCCTTTTTGATATTTTAGGATTTCTCACACCATCTTTTTTTTAAGAATATAAGATATGTTTAATTTATAGTAAAAAAGAAAAAATTTGTTTTAGTAAGTTACTTTTGTATAAGAAAAAAAGTTAAAGTTTTCCAATCCTGGAAACATCTTTTTAATTTTAGAAGATTAATTTTTAATTTGAAATACCAATTTTATTCGTACTAAATTATAAAATAAGTTCATTTAATAAAAAAAATAAAAATTAATTTTCGGTAGCTAATTTTTTATATCACAAAAAGTGTGGGTTTTCCAACCCTGAAATCAAACTTTTTGATTTGATTTTTCTGATTTCTTATACTAATCTCTTTCTTTTAAGAATATAAGATATCTTTAATTTATAGAGAGAAAGGGAAAATTTGCTCTAGTAAGTTACTTTTTTATAAAAAAAGGTAAGGTTTTTTAACCCTGGCAACGTGTTTTAAACTTTTTTAAATTGAAATACCAATTTTATTTGTACTGAAGTATAAAATAATTTTATTTATTTAAAAAAAAATTAAAATTAGTTTTCGGTAGTTAATTTTTTATATCACAAAAAGTTTCAGTTTCCCAACACTGGAATCATCCTTTTTAATTTTTCTGATTTCTTACACCAATCTATTTCTTTTAAAAATATAAGATATCTTTAATTTATAGAGAAAAAGGAAAAATTTGCTTTAGTAAGTTACTTTTGTATAAAAAAGTTAAAGTTTTCCAACCCTGGAAACACCTTATTAATTTTATGAAGTTTAATTTTTTATTTGAAATACCAATTTTATTCGTAGTGAAGTATAAAATAAGTTTATTTAATAAAAATAATTAAAAAATTAGATTACGGTAGTTAATTATATATATCACAAAAATAGTAGGTTTTCCAACCCTGGAATCATCCTTTTTATTTTTCTGATTTTTTAAAATCAATCTTCTTTTAAGTACATTACATATGTTTAGTTTATAAAAAAAGGAAAAATTTGTTTTAGTAAGTTACTTTTGCATAACAAAATAAAATTAAGGTTTTCCAACCCTGTAAACGTCTTTTTAATTTTTTTTTTAATTTTTTTTTAGTTAGAAATACCAATTTTATTCATAATGAAGTATAAAATAAGTTTATTTAATAAAAAATTATTAAAAACTAGTTTTCGGTAGTTATTTTGTATGACAAAATGAAGTTTAAGTCTCCCAGCTCTGAAACCGTCTGCTCGATTTTGCTGATTTTTAATACCAATCTTATTTCGACCATTTCTGACCCACCAGTCCAAGAACGAAGTCTCTAGCTTTTCTGGGAGCTTCGGAAAACCGATTTCACGTACAGACAGACGGACATCGCTTATTCGTCTTCCCTGCATAACGATCCAGAATATATATACTTTATGTCTCGCTTATTAATATTCTGGAAATTACAAACGGAATGACAAGCCAATATATACCCTTTTACCATTTTTTTGGTAAAGGGTATAAAAATAATTCTGCCCTAATTCAGTAATACGAGATTTTTAGCTAAATCTTGCTGCTTTTTACTAGATTTCCCATACAAAACAAAATCTATTTTGTCAGTAGATTTGTAAGAAATCTAATATATTTATTTATTTATTACTACCCTGTACAAAATATTTATAAAAAAAGATGAGTGAATTAGCTACCGTGTGCTTAAGAAGGTGTGTGACTTAGCTACATTGCAGTTATTTGGTTGTAGTTTTGGAAATTTGTTGATTAATGGGTTTTGTTTTGCATAAAAAATCTTGATAAATGTCAAAAAAATTGGTCTAAACGGTATAGATTTTCATTAAGATTTTAATTAAAATCGGCAAAATTTTGTGCTGGTGCAAATAAGAAGATTCTCTAAATTATTTTCTTCAAAAATTGTTGTTGTCTTTGACAATGAAAAATAAAAATATTATTGCCATGTTTTTTTAAAACATAAAAATTAATTTAAAGTGTTATACAATAGTTCGAAAAATATATGCAAAATATGTGTTGGAAATAATGTTTGGAAAAAAATCATAAAGCAAATACACGAACCTTCTAGCATAGACAATAAATAATAATTTTTTTAAAGAATCACAACTGCGGCTTTTTTTCGTCCATAGACAAGACGATACAATCGTCGAACAGAATTAGGGCATTAGTGTTTTTATGGGAATTGTTAAAATTTAAGTTTAAAATTTCTTAATCCCAAATTATTATTTTACTTATTAAGGGCGTGTGTCAAACGGTAGAAAAGTACTATGGTAACAAAATATTTGACTGTGGGGAAAAAATTTCATTTTTCTGCTGTGCCAAATGATATCTTTTTTGACAATGTAAAATTTTGACAAATTCGCTTGAGCATAGAAAGAAGCTGATGAAACAATTGCTGCGGCGGCGGTTTTGCTTCGTCTGACTACAAGCCGCCGGCTACCAACAAATTTTTAAGAGGACATTTTTATATAAAACAATATTCTTGTAGCAATAAACTATATAATATTATATATATGATGGAAAATTTTCGCAAACTAAATTAAACAATGATTTTTTCACAGACTAATTAAACTTAAAAGACGTAAAAATCTTTGTATTGGGCGACGGCTCGAAGCGACGGCGGTGGATTTAAATTTTATGATACCATGCTTTTTATTGCAGCTTGTCAAAAATTTACCTGTTGTGTCAAAATTTCTACTAGCCCCCAGGGCTAGTGAAATTTTATTCACCTCAGAAGTGTTAAAAATTTACTTACACTAGTACTTTGCTACCGTTTGGCACAGGCCCTAAGTAAAATATTTTTTTTATTAAAAATACATTGGAATTGATTATTGAGGGGTTTTGCTAGAAGTGTGCATATGAGTCGCCATTTTTGATAACGACAGGAATTCAAAATGGAAAAGTAATTAAATGCAACAATGATACCACAACAAAAGCAATATTCATCTAAATTGCTTAAAATTTTATCTGACATACGTTTGTATATGTATATAAGGAGTTCAAAATTATTTGCAAAATAAAAGATTCAACCTAAAACCTGATAGCTATGTCTTTTTAAACCATTTAAACTTAAGTTTTTGTAAAAAAAAAAAGGTCAGCAGCATGTTATTCGTCTGTTGATCAACTCTTTTTGCTCTTGTTCAACCCAAAATTTATTGAAAATTCCAGCAGCCAATTACCCAACCCACCCACCGCCATCCATCTAAAATAAGCTAATTTTTGTTGCCGTTTTATTAAGTGCACAACAAACAAGAAAACTGTTATGTCTTCATAAACACATTAACCCAGAATATATATATATATATAAATACATATTTCTTTTTTATCGAAGACCTCTTTTTTTTCTTCTTCATCATATTTCATACGCATCAGTGTACAAAAAATACATACACAATTACTGAACACTAATCCAGCAACAACAATTCTGTTGAACAACAACCAACCCACAATCCTTGTAACAAATCTTAAGAGAATTTACAGTTTAATAAACTTATTTTATTTTTGTAGGGTTATCCTTCTTTCCCTACCCGCAGGCTTCTTCCTTTACAGATTTGTTTTAGTTTTATTTTTATTTTTATTACTGTATTTCGGATTGAAGCATTTATTGAATGTCAGTTTGTATGTATATGTACAGTAATGTTCCCTGCAGTAAATGCGAAAAGTGAAATTGTAGTGATTTACTAGTGACAGTGTCAATAGTACTACTGACTAGGTGTATCCCAGCCAATGTAATCGCCTATTGACATATAACATACGGTTGTCATTGAAAATCTGCCAGTAGACTTTAGCATCATTCTTTTACGACCATATGGAGACATTTGAACCAAAGATTCACTAATACATTTTAGTGACCGTCGTCCACAATTTTATAAGGGTTTTGCCAACAAACTTAAACACATACATAAATAGATATGTATTTTTTTTTAATATTCTTGCACAGCATAATAAAAAAGAAAAACAAACTATTGACGCGTTCATTGACAATGTCACCAGAAATACACTAGAACTCTTGCCTCTAACGTATCTCTACTCGCGCATAGAAGGAAAGTTGTCAACATTTCAACTAGTGCAATTGTCGCTAGAGAAAAGAGTGTTGACATAGAGGCATATGGTTCTAGGCTGACTAGAGGGTTAATAACTGTACATATACGTATTCATGTAGTTGGTATTTAGGATTTTTAATATTTTACTCAGGCTGGTTGAAGAATTGATTGACCAGTGGTCGCATAAGAACTTCTAAATTAAAAATTTGATTTGAGGGAATAAAAATGTGGAGGTTCTGCAGGCTTGGCAAATTTAAAATTAAGAAACTAGCTTAAAAACTTTTTTAATAAATTCATTTTTATTGTTACCAATTTAAAGTAGAAATATAAGAATTAATAATAGAATATGGTGTTGGTCCGTTCTTCCCACAAAATTTTGAATCACGTTTTGCAACAAATCTTCTTATCTCATCAATTCAGCGCTTAATTTCATCTTTCAGATCACTTCTTATTCACTTATTTCTGGTATGTTCACGTAAACCCGGCCTCTCAAATTAAAATTCACAAATTTCACAATCACCCCTATCGTGAACAGTTTTTCCCTCAAAATATTTTCCCTTTTCCCCAAATTGCAATCGTGAACAATTTTCCCCCTAAAATGTGTTCCCTTTCTTGATTCCCCTTATCGTGAATAATATTTTTCACATGGATTTTTTCACTTTTCCCTTCGTTTTGTTCACTTTATTTTTGCAGGCGAACTGAATTAATACACTGCCTAGTTTTAATATTATACTAGCAATTATATATTAAAACTTATGAATAACTATTTTTAGGGCAAGATCAATAAATAATGTCCACGATTAATAACAATAATTCTTTGGAACACATTTTTTCATTGAATATGAATGTCTTTGGTTCACATGAAGTAAATTTTATGGCTGTTGTATACTAAAAATTTTTTTGCACGGCGCCAGAAACAATTAAAACCACAACTAAACACTCTATAACATTTCATTTGAAACCCAAAATATGTTTATTTCTTATTATTAAACGTAATTTGTTTGATTTTCAATTAATTTTGAAGCTTTAAAAGTCTTCTTCCCTTTTTTTACATTCACTACGCATTGATAGCGGGAACAAACGTACCCATGAAATTCACGATTGCAAATTTCCCTTCATGGGGAATGAAAATTTCATGGGAACAAAAATTTCACATTTTATTCACGATAGGGGTGAATTAAAATTCTTTATTCAAGAGTGTAGCGCTACGTGGTTAAAATTTCCCAACTATTTACTAAATAAATGTCAAAGGATGAAAGCGGGATAAGAACATGCATGCATTTAAAACGATGGAAATAAGAAGATAAGCAACTTGTTAACTTCTCCGGATAAAAAAAGAATTATAGCTGTAATTTGTATTTAAATTAGCTTTTATTGTATCCTGTGTAATTGTAAAGGACTTGAGGTATCTCTTAAGTTTATTCTTATATTTATTTGCTTTAATTTCCTTCTGTTCATTTTCTTCTTCCAATTGTAATAAAAAAAAAATCACCAGTTCTGAACTCATTCATTTTTAGTTTTAAAAATTTTTATTTTGAATTTATAGAACAAATAAATTAATTTTATAAATTGGTATTCATTTTGACACGCATTACTTAAAAATTTACAGTCTAATTTTTATAAAAATGCATATTAATTTGAAAGTATACACTAAGTTTGAGGACTACAACTAATGCAATTCTCCAGATATTAGACAACTTATTTTTTTTATGAGCTGTTCCCTACCCCATCAGTTTTCTACTTGGTTGTGAAATGTCTTCAAAGTAGCGCTTACATAATTTGAAGATTCTTTTTTATTGTAGGTGTTTAGATATGATATATTTAATAACTAATTTTGTATGAGGATCACGCTTTGCCATATATCGTTTAAAAAAGAAACTTCGATCAAGTTACGCTCACACCATCAGTCTTTTGTAAGTCGAAATTCCCATAATAAACAGATAGAAAGAGGGCAACCTGTCATAGTTACAAAAAGAAATTAGCTTAAGTTACACCCTTTAACAGCAGTCTTTTTTTCAATGGACGTCCCCGAACAAATAGACAGACACATATATTCATCATCCTACACAGCCGTAGATTTTTTGTTAAAATACAACCCTGGTATGATGCTGTTTATGAGAACATCAAGGTTGTATTTTTTTTTGTAAAATTGTGTAGGATAGTGAGTTCTAGTCTTAAGTAAGTATTTTGTTGTTACGAAAAGACACTTTATTCATTTCTATAGATTAATGCTAGGAACATAATTGGGACGAACGACGAATTTCGTCCACATCGACGAATTCGTCGATAAGAATTCGCTGCGTAAATTCGAATTTACTCAGCGAACTCAGCTCTTATAATTGATAAAGTTGGTTATTGCCAGTGTGACCATAGTAGCTAATTTTGGGCTAAATTTAGCTTATTTCTTCTGGATTTAGCTTTAAAATTTTTATTAAGCTCTTAGCTTCTTTTTTAGCTTTTTTAAAAACGGATTTAGCTTTTTTAGCCTTTTTTAATCCAAATTGCGTATTCTCTAAAAATATATTAAAGACATACGTAATTTAGCTTAATTTTATTTTAAAATCTGGTCACACTGTTTATTGTGTATGTAAAGAGAGTGAGAGAAAATGGTTTTTATCGTCGTTCGTCGGCGTACAAAATAGAAATAAATCTATCTCAGAGTTCGTCACGCACGACGAATTTCGTTCTACGGCGGTATTGTGTTCATTTTCATACGAACAAATGTGTTTTGTTTTTTATGACGAAAGTTGGCACCGAAAAATTCGTCGTTCGTCCCAATTGTGATCCTAGCATAGGTCGGTTCCTACCGCAATTAAAAGACTGTTTTTTGATATTTTGGCGTCTCATCTAATGTTATGTGGCCTCAAATTGAAGAAATTGTGAAATCATTTTTGTTCCAAATGCACAATATTTAATTTGTTAAATTTTTCTGATACAAATTGTCTTGTCATTTTTTTTTTTTTTGCTCCACTCACAAGCTGACATCATGTCCAGGGCTTATAGTCTTATTACTGCGTTTCCTTTTTATATTGTTTTCTTTGTTTTATTTTAGTTACAACGAACATGATACTGCTTAATTAAGGATTTGAATTTGACACATTTCCCTGTTGTTATTTGCTGTTGCTTTTCTTCTTTTTTTTTGACAACATTCTTAAAATATCTTGAATAACAAACAATAAGTAACTTAAAAGCAAAGCATCTCCAGCACTTGTGAATGAAGTAAATACCCAAAAAAAATAAAATATACACTTTATGTCAGTTGGCGTTAAATAATCTCTTTTTGTTGTTATGTGTTTTTTTTTTATATTTTTGCAAGAAATCAAGTAGAAATTAACAAAATTCTTAATTTTTATCTCCTTTACCCCAATAAACTATTTAAAAATAACAACAAAATCATTTTCGTAAAGACTTAAAGCCTTCTTAACACCAACACACTTAAACAATTAAGTACCAAAATATAAACGAACCAGAAAGTAGAGAGGGGTTGAAGATTTTGTCCCTCTCAAAAAAAGAAAAATAAATTAAACAGGATAAATGTCAATGAAATTAAGTTGACAACAACAAAATGCTTGAACGCCTTTTATATCTTTTGTCTGTCTAAGAAGTACACTTTCTAACTCATACACAATGGAATACTACTAAGTTGGTTGACCAGTAGTAGTAGTAGTAGTAGTAGTAGTATATCTTTATATCGTATCATCTTATGTTTGTTACTTACTTCCGTTTTTGGCGAACGAAGGGCAACAAAAAATACCATTTAAGACAAAATGTTATAAAAAGGGGTTTAAGAGCAATTTTTATCATAAAACAAACACTTGTTCTAAAGAAAATTGTGCTTGAAAGAAAAGAAAAAAAATTGTTATTAAGATTTTATTAACAACGAGAGTAGGTCCTTCTCTTGTTTAGGCCAACTTGAAGTAAATGAATGTGACAGTAGTAAAAGCATAAAAACGAATTTAATTATAACTTACATGAATGAAACATGCTGTTTGGTTTGCTGGAAAAGAAAGTAAGTGCGCTACAATATAATGAGGCCGTTAGTAATAAGTTTAGAGCAGGGAAAATCTTACTGAAACATACTTGCAACTCACATATAGACATTTACACAGGAATGTCAACCTTTTGTAGCCTGCGACACCAAGCATATATGATTGTTTTTTCAAAGAAACCTAAACTTTTTTTCTTCTTTATATATATGTGTATGTAGGCCGTCAGAAGGTCTACCTTAAGTAAAATTTTAAGCAAAATCGAGTCACGTTGTTCAGAAATACAAGGTTAATTGCTTGCTGTCGCACGCGACAAAAAAGTGTAATTTCTCAGAGAAATGCCCATACATATGTATATTGAATCTTTATGCAATTGTATTTGAAACGTGGAAAATGTGGAACATGGAGGACAGGACGCGGAGCAGGATTGGAAATTTGGAAATGGGAAATTTTACCCATTTTGTAGCCATAATTAATTACAGCCAAACGGCAGAACCGATGGAATTTTTTTAAATAGAATTAAACTTACTTAAAGTTTTTATCACTTCATCTAGCGAAAAAAAATTAATCACTTACGCTCACGTCCTGTCACGCATGACAACTTTTGACGACATTTCTTCATTTAGCTGTTTCAAAGCGATAATTTGTACCGCTCCCTATTCTATAGCCACAGTTGGGCAAAATACCTTGTTTGCATTATTTAAAATACAAAATACAAAACACTTGCTGGTCATGTATTTAAAATAAATCAATAATTCAGTAAAAAAAAATCCGATTTCAGTGCAAAGATCTGATAGCAGAAGCACGTGAAATATAAAATTACATTTTATTGGGCGTGCCTGCCAGCGCCCATTTTCCAAATTTAAAATTGTTTGTTTTTCAGAGCTCAGGGTGCGTGTTAAGTCTTGTAAACATCGGCAAAGTAGAACCACTTAAAATGAAATATTAAATATCAATGGGCGCGACTCCGCCCATTTTTTAATTGCAAGATTGGGTGCTTTTCAGAGCTCAGGGTGCGTGTCAAGTCTTGTAAACATCGGTAAAGTAAAACCACTTAAAATAAAATATTAAATTTTAATGGGCGTGACACCGCCCATTTTTTTTTAGTTGGAGGATTGTGTCTATTTTAGAGCTCAAGGTGTGAGGTAAGTTTCGTAAAATGCGTGAAATATTATAGTAAATTTTAATGGGCGTAACCCCGCCCATTTGTTCAACTTTAATATTGTGTATTTAGAAAGAACCAAAGGTGTTTGATAGGTTTCGCAACAATCAAATAAGTAGAATATCATAAAATTAAATTTAAAAAAAATGTGTGGGTGTGTCCCCGCCCACTCTTTTCCAATAGGACTTATGAGAATTTTTATAATAGGACTAAAATGTACCGAGTTATGAAGTAGCACCGCCAAAAAAAAAAAATAGAGACTAATTTATACTTTTTTGAAGTCGGTTAAAAATGCAAAATACTTCCAGGCTATGTATTTAAAATGTGATATGTTCGCTATATTACTTGTATTGAAAACGAAAACAAATTTTCTTATTTGAATGTTGTTTTCAATAAAAGTTGATGATCGAACTTTTTTTTTGCGACATTGAGATACAGGATGTAAAATTATATCAATGATTTTTTCGTATTTCTTCAAATTTCGTCACTGTAAAGTTTTACTGATTTATATATGTGTAACAAAGTATTTTTCAGCTTGCTTTGGATTCGTTATATCGATGTTTCACTGTATGCGTATATCTTTTAAGATATCTTTTCCGGGGCGACCTAATCATTGGTTACTATTATTTAGGACTGGAAAGTGCTCAGCAGTAGCGAACTGATTTCAATTCAACCAAGGAATCAAACCTTCCAATCGCCTTTTAAGCTACTAAATCAAAGTTTCCCCCGTCCCACACAAGGACAAATGACCGAATTAGGACGACAAAAATGGAATTTTTTATTTTGTTAAATGTAACTACTAATTGCACTTAATATGTTCTATATACCAGTACGCAATAAACCTATAAACATTTATTTTTTTTTTTCAACGCATTATATTAGGCTGTACGTGCGTGCAAAGTATTATTTTCTGTTACACGCACTTATAAATGGCAGCAGCACCTATAGCGTTTATTGTTGCTAAACTCGACAGATTTTTGTAAATTTACAGTTTAAAGTTCTTTAAATATATTTTTAAGCACCGTGTCACTAATTTAATTTGCAGTTATTATAAAAACAGCAATTATGTGTGGTGTGTACTTTTTTTATTATGAAATATATTGAAAAATTTACTTTAGCTAGGGCTATAAAAAAGTTCCAAATAGTTCCACGACTTTTCCTTATAAGTTAAAAATCATAACTACTATTAAGTAAAAAAAAAGTCAAGTGGTGGTCCCCCCGTTTCCCCCTTCAATAAATAGAGCATATTTTCCTCAGGTAGCACTAGAGATGCTAAACGGGAAATCCCGAGCCCGGAAATCCCGGGATTTTCGGGATTATGCAAGTCCCGGAGCCCGGGATTTTTTAATTTTAAAGCGCGGGATTTTCGGGATTTTCTGAATCCTGTTTTTGCATAAATAATGTTTTTGGTTGTCATCTTCTATATTAAAAATTATTACAAACTCCCTGTTATAAAAAGTTGAAATAAAAGATTTGCTTTGAATAAATATTTTAGTAGATATTATATTGTGTATACGAGTACATAATATATGTATATCTGTGGCAAAAAGGAAAAAGTGTGTTTTAAGTTTAAATTTACTAAAGTGTAGTAATCTAAATTAAGCTATTGTTCCAAATGAGATTAAAAGTCTAAAAGAGATAAGTCGCAAGTTATAGCGCTATAACTTCCTGAAAAATCACACAAATTGATTGAGATTTTAACCAGGCATACTTTCGAATATGCAGATTACGGAGGTACCATTGACTCAAAGTCTGCTTATCTCGACTTAAACACTTTTCCTTTTTGCCACAGAACGCCATCTTTTCTAGGAAAAAATATTACATGAAATGAATATTTGCAATAAAATGGTTTTTTGAAATAGAGAGTTTATCAGAAATTATTGTATCATACGAACGCCAAATTTTATAGCAAAAAATAAAGAATGTGAAATTTTTTTAGAAATGAAAACGGCATTGGTGTTTAATATTTTAATTAAAAGTCTGAATTATATAAGTACAAGTGTACATACATACATACATATGTACATATGTTCGTCTGTATGCACCTTTTAAATATTCAAAAAATAAATTGTTAAATAAAAATCATATTTTTAATATGAAGACGCACTTTTGTTAAAATTTTTTTCGGGATTTTGTTAGGCCCGAAAATTCCGGGGTCCCGGTCCGGGATTTCGAGACTCCATCACTAAATCCCGAAGCCCGGAATTTCTAAAAACCTGTCCCGATTAGCATCTCTAGGTAGCACACCTAATTCCCGTGCAATAAGTTTTAAGCGAATTCGATAATTTTTTTAAAAATTGTTCTCCACATTAGATCCGCCATTTTGAATTTTTCAAAACTAATATAAGATTCGTAATCAGCGACCCCAAAAACCCCGTGTTATGAGTTTAAAGCGAATTCGATAAATTTTTCAAAAATTGTCCGCCATATTGGATTCGCAATTTTAAATTTTTAAAACCTGACATCATATTCCTAATCAACGACTCTAAAAACTTTGAGGTACCTAGTTTTATTAAAATTTATTGAGTCCATATGAAGTAAATAATTTTGTCGCACTAAATTTTCAATTTGTCCCTGTGTGCGTCCTATTAAAATTCTGTCAACTTTCTTGCTTTCTACATAGTGAGAATATCGTGGACTGGTATTGGAAAATTCATAAAGAAGTTATAAGTGTTTTAGCAGCCATGAGGCTTAATTCCTTTTTTGAAAGTACTTTTTTGATCACATATTTGCTTTAATTCTAACCTCCGCCGAAGAAAATTTAGTGTCATACCTCGTAAAAAATTAAACAATAAATTGTGTTTCATTGACATCTTAATTATTTTATTTGTATCTTTTAGTATTTTTCACTTTTATTTTTCTTTTTATATTTTGCTATTTGAACGACTTTCTAGAGTGGTTTGGGCTTAATGTGAATTGATGCCCTGCCACACACACAAACACACACACACACACACTAACACACACACACACACACACACACACACACACAATTGTCCACATACAGTTACTTGAGCAGAGGTGGGACACTCTTTTGCTTTCTGCTCAATTCTTTTTTAAATGTTTTTGTGTCTTTGGGTTGAGTCAATACATTTTGCTTTCTCCGCAATTTTCTTTGTGTGTCAGTATAGTATTTATATTCTGTTTCGTTGCCAACTTCTTATTACACATTCTCGTACATCCATCTTTGGTTTGCTTTGCTTTGCTTTCATTTAATTTTTTATTTATTTTATCACTTTTTTTTATTACGTATTACTTGAAATTACTTGTTAATTGTTGTATGAGAGTTTTATATGCTTTTGCTTGGTGTTTATCAAATTCCTTTGGCTTTAGTGGGGTCGTCTCTCTGAAGACTACTGCAATTGTGGTAAAAGAAATTTAATGCGGGAAATTGTATTTATGGGTCATTTACAATTAAGTATGGTTTAATTGGAAATAGTGGTTATTTATGTATGTGTATGTGTGTGTGTTTGTATAAATAAAGGATTTTCATTGTGAAAGTGGTTTAATAAATGTTTGGCAAATTGTAAAATTAAGTTCAACAAAGTTCTTTAATGTTTACTTAGTTCGGGTTATTATAATTATAAAGATTTTAGCCCAGCTACAAAATTGAATTAAAAATAAATTGTTATCACATTTTATCAAAATAATTGAAGCTTTGGAGCTATTGTTTTTGATATTTCTCTGATATTTTTATTTGAGGTAATCAGCTTTGAAAGCTCTTAAATTTGTTCTTGTTTTTTTGCAAAGTAAAAGCGAGCATTGTGCCCGAAAAATTCATTGGATGTTGTGCTCTCGTCAGTGTGAAAGCATAAAAGCTCTTTTGCAAAAGTTTGCACATTGTGCATTTGGCTTGGACGTAGCTGTTTTGGTACACTGCTGGCCATTCATTCTTATACAAATGAATACACATATGCGACTAAATTTGTCTCGGTGGCCAGCATTGTTTTAGTACCACTACCAAAGGCTACCAAAGATAAATGGCACTCGGTTAGCCTCTAGATGCGACCCTCCAATATCATCCATATCTGTTAAAATTTCCCTGAACTTTCTAAAGTATTTTTTTCTTTTCTTTAATTTTTCTCCATTACTTAATAATCCTGAAAGGATTTTCATCCTTATGCGATAAGTATAGATGTTTATAAACATAAACAAGTAAAACTTCCAAGTTATTAATTAATTATAATTCTTATTAGTAACCAACTTGTAATTTTACCTTGACTTCATATCTTTTAGCTACATACATATTTCTCTTGCCACTTCGCAAACTTGAGTGAAGCAAAGAAAATGAAGTAAAGTAAAATAAATAAAAACTATGTTGTTGTCATTATGGTCTTTTCCTAAAACTTTTCTTTCCATAAAAATCGAAAGAAAAAAAAGAAAAGAAAATAAAAAGTACAAGTTTTTTACAGCAAGTTTGGGTTACTGCACAACTTCTACCTCTCGCAAATGAAAATATTATTCTTGGCTCATTCTTCTTTTTTTTCTTAACTTTTTCTTGCAATTCACAATTTTCTATTTTTTGCTTTCTCTTTGAAAGCAGCATTGGCAAATGACTGTATTTCTTGATTTATACTTTGGTCATTAAACGAAAGAAAAGCAAAAAAAAAAAAGAAAAACTTTAAAGTTTTTATTTCTTATTTATATTTTTTAAAGAGAAAATAATCTTCATTTGTTATTACAAAACTAACAAAAAACTAAAAAAAATACATTTATGATAAAAAAATAAGAAACTTTTCAATAAGAATCGTAAAAGAGAAATTTGTGTTTAGTTTTTCTTTTTTTTACAAAAAAAAACTTGAAAAAATTATATTAAATTTTTTTTTTTTAAAGAAAATCGAATGTGCTGTAGTTTCAAGAATTTACTAAAAAATTGCTTACATTATTGGCATAAATAATTTAAAAAAAAACAAGTTAAATAATATTGATTTCTTTGAAGTACATAGTGTACAAAAACACTCAAAGTTTACTCTGCAAAGTCTTGAGATTATAGGAGCGCAAGAGAGAGCACTTCGCTCTTCTCTCCATCAAACTCAAGACTTTAAGAAGTAAATTTTGTTTGGGCATCATATATAACATATGATCTGGCCTTAACATAAGCGCCGTAACACTAGATGAATCTGTGGCGTTATAGCCCAATAACTAAGTCAATGTCATTATGACTCCTGGTGCAGGTCAAAGCCGAGGATGCTGAAGACCGCTTAATATTTTCTACACTCACATAGGTCATGCGCAGTCGTCTCATCTTCCTCAACGAAAAGGTAACACAAACGTCGACCAGCCTAATTAAATTTACCAAAGGATGGTTTAGTCCGCAGGGTCCGGATAGAAAGATAGTAATTAGTAATCAGAGATCATTTCTGTCGAAACCTTAAACATTATTGTGTAAGAAAGGCTACAATAACGTCTGCTTTGATCTAGTGGAATCGAACCAAACCTTCATTGTCCAGATCTCGTTCTACCTAAATGATGGCACAAACAGTCTATGCGCATATGAGGATTAGCAGCGGCTCTCGTATGCTTTCTCTTAACCCTGATGTCCTCTATGACCTAGTATCCGCTAAATAGAAATCTTATTTCTAACCGATAGGTTTTGTATCTAGTCAAAATACTACAAAACAAGCTTAAATCGCAATTTCCATAAACGGAGAGCATGACTATCATCTTCTTGATAGTGGGAGCACAAGTAGTCATCGCCTAAAACAATATGAGCCCTTTGCGCAATACGTCAGATATTCTAACATGGAATCTAAAGATGCCACGGAAAATCTTATTTTTGATCTTGCACCCACCTTTAAACCAACAAAGACTTTTGGAATGCCCAGGGGATTCTCAGTGCTTAGCCTAGGGTTCTTTATGCAGAACATCTTGTGAAGATAAGACTAGCAGGGAATGCCATTAATCCTTATTGGGCTACGGTAGGCTATCTCTTCCAATAGCGAGAAGACATGCGAATTTTTGGCATAATTTTAAAGTCCTATTAACTCAAAAGGTTTGCGGTCACTACACAATCCAGCGTATATAATAGTCGGTCCATCATCTATAGATTCAAATGATCAAATTAGGATTTCCCGTTCCTGAAAGGATTTGCGGTCACCACACAATCCGCCGTACGAAATAGTCGGGCTGGGCTGACTATCATATTATAGATTCAATTAATCGCATTAGGATTCTTTGAATTAAGCCAACATGTCTTAAACAAATGTTACTTGAGGTCAGGGCATGTTTGAGAATTATTAAGAGCATGTTCTTCGCCTCTTCGTTTCCAGAGACACCCTGATATCCTGGAATCCACATTATCTCGGTTTGTCTACAATACCTGTTACGTTAGTCCACAGATTAACTGAGTATGACTGTTTCCAATAGTAGGGCTGTGTAGGTGATTGAGAAGTAAAGCTCTGTCTCATCGGACGAAATTACTACAGCACAAATTGCTCATCTTAATCCTTCTAGGCTGCAGTTTAGCGCTACAGAATCGGTGTCGAACTTGAGAGGAAATTTCTTCGTAAAATATCCGACAAAATATGAGTCAATAATGGATTCCGAATTAAATGAATCATGAACTGCATTATCTATATGGTGATTTCGACAAAAACTTATCAAAGTAAACCACTATGACCTAACTGATGATAGAGCAGCTCTAAGGACATGCAGTGATAAAACAAAAGGTGGACAAAGGAGATAAAATCGATTCCATCTCTGTTGGAATTACCAAGTGCAACCAACCCCAGTAAAAATAAAATGGAAGTCATTCTGAAGGAACCACATTTTCATTGCTTCCAAAAAATCGATATTTTTAATTCGCCGATAGTTAGCAGAAAACCAAGTAGAAGTTTATTTTAATCACACAAAACCTTGTAATTTTTCCAAAGTTTTAGTAAACACTCACCAAAATGTTCAAAAAATCGATTTTTTGAAAGAAATTTATGAACTAATTTTGGCCTAATATTTGGAAGTTATTTGCTTAAATTTACATGAAAACACTGTTTCGCCTTTAGATTCGTATAAAAAGAAACGAATTGTTAAAATATGTAACTTTTTAAAATTTTTTCTAGATGAGAATATTACCATAGAACACAAGAAAGGAAATTTTTCTTAAAATCCCTTCTAATTCGGTGACTAGGCATCGAAAAAGAGAACTTCCTGCAATGACAACCTTATGTAAAAATCATTAGATCGGATCGAAATTTGAACTACTTCCATCAGACTGCAAACTCTACATTTTCATGACTTCTTTGGAGTGTCTTTTTTTTACTGGGACACTTCGAAAACCCATTTTGGTGTCAGTAAGAAGAATTTATGTAAATTTTTGGACTGCAGCGGCTTTCGGCTGCATTAGTCATAGAAGAATAATATGATGGAATAAGCCTTATGCCGGTTATGTATATAAAAATTTCTCAGCAATTATGTATCATTACCTCAAATCCAAAGTCATTAAGATGAACGTGCTTGATTGATATTTTCACTTTAAATAATTTGACATAAAACTTTCGTAGAACTGTTCAGCAAAGACTTGTTTTTAAAAAATTACAATATTTGAGTTTTACGAACCCAACAATAAAATTCAAATCAATAATTCTTTAGCAGTTTTCACAAATATTGAACAATTAAAAAGTTTTAATGGTTGCACTTACCCTTCTTATGCAAAGAGAGAATTTATTCAAAATCAAATCCAACCATATATTTTTTGTAACTGTTCTCATTAATCATTTATTGAAATGGAGCATATTGTTTTTGCCTTTGTAGCAGGGTTTGTCACCACATGCAAAACCTACGCGACTGGGCATGGGGCTTAACACTGAGGCACGTTTTTGAGAACGTTGACGAAGCTGAGCCCGGTAACGCTGCCGATGCGGAGGACGATGACGTTGAAGCAGTCAAGTGAGGAGGCAGGTGACGTTGCGGTTGCTGTTGCTGTTGCTGGTATTGTACTACATAGTCATCTTCCATGGAAGTCTGGCTATCGCCTACAGGGTCGTCCAGCGTTTGCGCTTGAGCCATATTTAATAGTTCCATGGGCAGTAATTCCGATTGAAGGGCACACGAAAATTGGCCAGAATCTGGTGTCATTTCAATGTAAAAGGATTCATCATCTAAAATGGCCGTGGAGGAGGCAGAAGCTGTCGAAGTTGAAGTGGTCGTGGAGGATTGTGAGAGTGATCGTGAGTTCGCCAAGGCAATAGAATGACTTAAAGCTGGCGGCTTGTAGTTCGTGGAACTGGACTTGACGGTAGCTGGTTTTTCAGTGGCCGATGTTTTCTGCAGCTCCCGCACATGCAAATTATGTAGCGGGGAGTTGTAGGGAGCTTCCAAGCGAGTGCTGTGATGCCACTTTTGCATGCCCTCGCTGTAGCTTAAAAAACTGTGCGAATCATCTTCCAAAGAATGATGATGTCTTTGGTGGGGCCGTAAATGATGGTTGGGCGATTGACGGCGCCAGGGCATGTCACAGCGGTAGACGTGCATGAGACCCATTAGTAAAACCAAAAATAGGCCCGACGATACCAGAACTATTAGGCCAGGATGATTTTCCTTACTCTCCGCCTTGCGCAGATCAGACCACTGTTCACTTTTAGTGAGTTTGGCATGTGCCTCAACTTGTTGATCCTGCAGAATTTGTTGTAACATCAGCTCGTGCTCGTGTTGGAATGTATGTGGCTGCGTTGCTTCACTTCGTCCAGGGTTATCTTGATCGTCACCGTTTTTGGGTGTGTTAACGGTACTGTGCTTGAGCGTGTGAGCTTGAACAACTTGTTGTTGTAGATTGGCGTCCAAAGGCTTTAGCTCTTGGTAGTGAGAGTTGTCGAAGTGTTTGGTATGTCCTACATTCTCTATAGACTCAGCAGCCGGCTGAACATGTTGTGCTACTTCATGCTGCCTCGTGATGATTGTCATTTTTTTCATTATTAAGGAGGGCATTTTGGTTTTCGTTTCATTATTGGACTTGTTAGTTTTTGCTAAGTCATCTTGCTTTACAACAGGAAGTTCTTTTAGCTTTCTGGGCTCTTGGCTGCTTTTTACAGTTGGTGCATTTGTTTTGGGCTCATCTTCTGTGGAGTTGTTGGGAGTTGCCTGTGTTGTTATTGCTGATAACTTGGTAGTTTGGCTGGCTTCCAAATGAGGTTTATATTTATTATTATTTGCGATGGTATTGGTCTCTAAGTCAGGATGTGCTTTGTTGTTATTACTGCTGCTGGTGCTGTTGTTATTGCTGTCGTTGCCTTCCTGTTCAGCATTATTGTTATTTGTTGGCAAGATAAGTTCATCGGCTGTAACCATAAGATTTTCTCCTTTGTGCATTAGCAGTGGTGTGCCGATTAAATGTCTGTCCTTAACAAGCAGTTGTAATGGTTCATGTTTGTGCATCACCGGGGCTGGTGCTGCCGCCGCCTCAGGAATTTCTGTTGAGGTTTTGCTGGCAGTTGTTTGTTCCAGTGTGACCTCTATTGTTGGCGTCCTACCAATTTCATCTGGCCAGTGTGTTGCTGTTGTAGCTGCTGAATTGCATTCTATAAAAATACCAGAGAATAGAATTTGTAAAAGGAAGAAAATAATTTACATTTATTTGTACTTTTAAGTGAAATTTATGAAAATGTCAGTCACTATCTTTTCAGTCTTTGTGTGTGTGTGTGTTTGTTATTGTTGTTTTCAAAACTCTTTTTTTTAATGTAAATTGTAAATTGTACTTTCCAAATGGCTGGAAAGGGATTTTTATGATTACTATGAGAGTACAGCTGCTTTGGCTTTGCACAAGCTTATGCATGCATATTGAGATAATGTGTTTTTTGACCTGATATGAGAGAGAAATAGAGGGTGATATAATCATATAATGACCCTTTTAAATATCTATTTAATGTCTAAAACTAATGCATAAGCATGATGTTTGAAAAAATAAATAAAAAAGTAATTAGATAATAAATTTAATTGAAAAAGTTATATCTGGGCTAGACAAGAACTTTTGGTTGCACTTGCGTATATTTATCATACATAAAAAATTATAAAATAATATGACCATAATTATGAAACTTTTCTGAATAATATATTTTTTGTTTAAAAAATTTGCTTGAATTGATTTGGGTAACACCCAAAACCATTTGTAAAAATCGATGGTTTTTATGAATAAAGACGATCATTCCTGCATCTTAGATAGAATATACTCGATTTTGCGGAAATGTTGCATTTCAACAAGATATCCGAAGCATGTCACCAAACTCGTGAAGAATTAGCTTTCAAAGCACAAATTTCAGACAATGCAAATGGAAGCATCAAGGGTGGGGTTGGCTCAAGTAGTTAGCAAGTTGACTACAAACCTGAAAGTTATGGGTACGACACCGGTGTCCAACAGTCATTATGCAGTTTTCTGATGTGCATTACTGTTTTTTTGTATCAGTTGTTGCAGGAATGTACAAGTGATGAAGGCAAAGACACTGGTCACTGAACTATACCGACTTCAACAGATACTAATGCTAATGTAACATCAGAGTGCCCTCCTTCGTTGTGTAGCTGAATCATGGACGAAGTAAAATAACCAATAAAATGGCTACTAACCACAACTTCGAAAAAAATTTAATGCGCCTCATTTAACAGCAGAGGCGCTGCAACACTGCATTATTAAAAGCGTGCAAAAAACAGAGTTATTAAAGAATGGAGCTTTCCTCTGTCTCTCCCTTCACCACCTGTCTTCACTATCACTATCCCTTTTCGAAAGAAGGTAACACCTAGTAATAAAGGGTGGTTAAATTTTAAGGGCCGACGTTGAATGTGAACCACACCTAAACGTCAAGTTTTTTTCTGCATTTCATTTGACATTTCTCAATTTCAGACCAAGTCAATTTGAACCGTAAAGATACACAATCGAGCAACGCGTTAAAGTTATTCAGTCTTATTATGAAAATAGGCGTTCAAATCTAAATGCATATCGTGCACTTCGTGATTTTTTCTGTCAGCACAATTGACCAAATGTGCGTACAATCATAAAAGTCATGCAAAAATTTGAGCAAACCGGGTCTGTAGGAGATGCGAGAACACCAGTGCATGCTCGCAGAGCTCGTACTGCAGAAAATATTGCTGCTGTTCACGATAGTGTGGCTGAAGAGCCGTCCACCTCAACTCGTCGTCGTGCCCAACAATTGCAACTCTCACGCTCTTCGTTGATGAACATTATGCATAAAGACTTGCATTTACACGCTCACAAGGTGCAATTCACTCAAGAACTAAAGCCTTTTAATGATTCCAAACGTCGTCAATGGTCAGAATGGTTACAAGAAATGGTAACAGTATGATAAATTTTCAAAGAAAATCATCTTCAGTGATGAGGCACTGTTGCACCTCAGTGGATTCGTCAATAAGGAGAACTGCCGCATTTGAACGAATGATAATCCAAGAGTGATTGTAGAAAAACAAATGCACCCACAAATAGTGACTGTTTGGTGCGGTTTATTAGTTGGAGGCATCATCGGGCCGTATTTTTTTTTTCCAAAATGAGGCCGGTCAGGCAGTTACTGTCAGTGGTGTTCGCTATCGTGAGATGATAACGAACTTTTTATGGCCCTAATTGGAATAGTTTTTACAGGACGGAGCCATTGACCACACAGCTAACGAAACAATGGCTCTTTTGCCAGACAAATTCAATGGCCGTGTTATCTAACGTGATTTGACACCGTTGGACCTCTTTCTTTGGGGTTATTTGAAAGAAAAAATATACGTGGATAAGCCAGCAACACTTCAAGAGCTAAAGGATGAGATAATTCGGCACATTAACGCCATAAAACCTCAGCGTCATTAAAACTTTGGACTATCGGATAGTGGTGTGCCGCCGAGGTCCCAGCGGCCATTTGGCCAATATTTTGTTTTATACATAATTGAACCATACCATATTATCATAATAAAGAGAAATGATAATAATTCCCTAAATATTTTGTGTTTTATTCAAAATCAACATCGGGCATTAAAATTTAACCAACCTTTAGTAGAAGTAACCCTTCTCTTTAAAAAAAAAATCATACCATACGCAAGCAGCTTTGTAAGCCACTAGCCGCTTGACATTCCCTTTTAAACCTGGTGACAAATCGCGGCATTCGATACGGTTCGAAATATTAAAATATTTCCATATGAACTCTATTCAAATATTTTGTAATTTCATTCGATAACCAGTGCCGTAATTTTCCCCCTGCAGTCTAATCGTCGCTTTCGATAACGAGCTGATTCGTTGACGTTTATTCACTTTGAGATAATCGCATTACATATCGAACCAAATTATTACATTGTTCGATAGCGAATGCCATAATGTCAAACTGAAAAAACGTGATCGAATCAGCTCGTTATCGAAAGCGACTGCTCACGGCGAAGCAGTAATTTTTGCTGGGGTTTATTATTATTATTATTTTTTAAGATCCCATATCCATGTTTATCGCGAATTTGTTTTAAAATCAATGATTTTGTTTACTTTTGAAATCCTTTTTAAATATTTTCTTTGCTAACTAACCCCTCTCGCTATTTTCGTCATTATTCTCTGTAGCCGCTTTTAAAAGTGTGTCAGTAGTTTTTAGTTTGATGTATTTCTTTTTCTTTAAATTAAATTGCATAATAAATAAATTACATGTATACATACAAATCTAAGCATTTGTGTGCAGTAAATCGTCTTTACAACAGACTTGGATATATATGTATATATCGAGCTATAACCGCACAAAAAGCTTAAGTAACAAAAACAAAATTTTACAGGAGAAGTTTTTTTTTTTTAATTATCTTCGCTCTTATTTAAGTTAATTCATTGAATTTTAGTATTTAGGTGTTATTGTGCTAAATATAAGTAACGCATCGAATTTTAACGAAATATTAGCATAATAACGGTATTTTTTGTCCCTTAAGCTTTTTTTGCTGTCTCCCTGATAACCTCCTTTGTATATTTTTATGTTGGTTAAGCTAAACATTTTATTTTTTAAGAAAAAGTAAATATCAGTTTTTTTACCTAAACTTGTCTCCAAATTGCTAAATTATTGCCATGTAGTGAATCTTCTACAGACTTATTACTTTTGGAATTAAAAAGTTCGTTATTAAATTTGTTGTGTATAGTTTTACCGACGGAAAGTATTTCCAAGTCCGTATACTTTTGTGAAGACATTTTTAATAAATTGCTATGTAGCGGAACTGAACTGGCGACTATCTCAGTTTTTCGCCAGGACCGCGTAATCAAATTCAAATCATAATAAATTGTTGCAGAGTTATTCAAATAACCATATTTAAGACTTATAGGTGATTTTTTTCAAGTCGGAGAACATAGCCTTTAAAACAATGGTAACTCACTTCAATACAATTATATTTTTTTGATTAGGCGTAGAATTGAATTGAATGGGCCTTATCGTGATTCGCGTATTTTGACTTCAACTACAAAAAGTTTGTTCTAGATTAAAAATACTGTATTTATTTATTTTTATTTTTTTTTATTTTTTTTTTTGTTGGAAGAATTCTAATGACTTGTTCGTGAAGTTATATAATATATACAAGAATGTATGTACGCAGTTTTTTTATGCGAAAATATGTTTTCCTCTATCGTCTAAATTTGTGTGTAGTTTTGTTGAGATATACTCAATGGGTCACGAGCTGTAGGGTAAATTCCAAATACATAACAAAGCTTATAATAAACTGATATGTGATGTTTCATTCTTATATGATTAGATGATACATATTTGGTCCAAATGTAATGAGGCCATATAGTATACAGATCTTACCTTATAAAATTACAAAAACGAATTATAATTATCACTACCCATTTTTTAGCGCAAGCCGTTGAAAAGGTATTTCCAAAAAAAATTAGTTTCATAACATAGTTTCATCTCATTAAAGGGCCATGATAGGTAATTTTTATGGGAAAATTATGTAGAGGAAAGATGTTGTGGTATTTATTCTATCTAAACAAAAATGGACCCAAAAGTTTTTTCCGAAAAACGCCGCATTTAAAAGTTATGATGCTAAAAGTGTTTATATCCAAGATAGGTTATTGTTTAGGTGAAAAATGCAATGTGCATGATCGGTATGCACGCTATTAGTGCAATTTTAACACATATGTGATTTTTATGGCCGCTCTATCAGAAACTGCCCGTGGAGCGAATAAAATAAATACTTTCTGCAATTTGTATGGTCTAATAATGTGCATTCAAGTTTTTTATATGTGGGTGAATAAATTGCTATCAGAAAAGGCTGATCTAGTTAATTATTTTAAAAATAGATCATGTATGTAATATTGTATGTATGCATATAAATACTTCATACGAAGTCGATGGAGGGTATGTTATATACGTCTAATCCGAATATTATATCTTACTTGCTTTATTTTCAAAAGGAAATTTTAGCTTAAGTAACATGTTGCTGTTACAAAAATTGTAAACAAAAAATAGTTTGTACTTAAGCTTAAATTGTTTTTGCTATAAAATTGAAACGGTATATCCTGTGGTTATAAAATTTTGACAGATAATGCCAATGATAACAAGTTAATGATTTTTATAAAAAAAAACGCATTTCGAAAATCATGTTGGTTAAGCTTCTTTGGCGGTAATGGCTCGATATATTTATATATTTCTTTTTTGTAATATATAGGGTGTTTTTTAAGAGGTATAGAACTTTGAATTGAAATAAAACACAAGAAAATCGTTTTAATGTCCATCAATTTGGCTTTATTGGAAGGATAATTTTATGCCATTAATGTTTAAATATGATTTCGGGCATGTGGCCGCCGCGGCTGCCTCGAATAAAGCCAATTCTACAGGTCCAATTTTCAACCACTTTTTCGAGCATATGGGGCCGTATGTTGGCAATAACGCCACGAATGTTGGCTTCCAAGTCCCCTAACGTTTCTGGTTTGTTGGCGTAGACGAGCGACTTCACATATCCCCAAAGAAAATAATCCAATGGTGTCAAATCACACGATCTTGGTGGCCAATTGACAGGTCCATTCCGCGAAATTATGCGCTCATCGAATGTTTCCTTCAATAAATCGATTGTGACGTGCGCTGTGTGGCATGTAGCGCCGTCTTGTTGGAACCACAACTCATCCACATTCATGCCATCCAATTCGGGAACAAAATAGTCGGTTAGTCGGCTCCAATTGCTGTGCACGGTGGCGAATCGATTCATTCGGGTCCTCTTCAACACTTTGCTCTACAGCGGCAATTGTTTCTTCGGTGCGCACTGTTCGACGTCTCTGCGGATGCGTATTATCACATAGAGTAAACGTAGTGCGAAAACGATACATGGTTAACCGAATTAATTGCTCTGATGGACGATTATGTCGACCATAAAATGGACGGAGCTTGCGGTAAACTTCGCGAACTGAACCATTATTTTCGAAATAAATTTGCACGATTTGCAAGCGTTGTTCTTTTGTCAACCTGTTCTTGATGAAATGGCAAACCAAACTAAATATTAATCACTTGACAGCTGACAAAATGGTTGCCAGTTAAAAAAGTGATGCCAACTTAAAGTTATATACCTCAATAAAAAACACCCTTTATCTATATTTATGCTACTTACCATTGGAACTTGTTTGTGCACATTTAACAATGGCATCCTTTTCTAAGGACTGACGAGCATGTGACATCATATCCTGCAAGCGATTAGATGATGGTGGCTGCTGGTCCACAATGTTGTTGTTGTTGTTGTTGTTGTTGTGGATGGTTGTTGCTGTTTCTCTAGTCGATAATGTAATATTGAATGTGTTTACAAACGGGTTTTTGTTATTTTTATTCGTAGTACCACTAAATCTGCTGCCTGTGCTGTTGCTGTTTGTTGTTTTTGTCGTTGCTAAATTGTTGCTGGTCTCATTTATTGTTTTACTTATTTGCCTTGTGTCCTCATTGTCATTGTAATTTGATGCTAAATCTTTATCTTTAACCAGGGTAGTGGCTGTTGCAGTTGCTGCTTGCTGCAGCACATTTCTCTCAAATGTTTTCGTTATTGCGGCAGAAACAATTGTTGTTGCTGTTGTTGCTGTTGTTGTTGTCGTTGCTGCGGCTGGTGCATGTTTTTGTTCTAATGTGGGTTTGTTGGTTGCTGTTGTATCTGTAGTTGTAATTGTTTTAATACGTAACGAAGAATCTGTTGTTAATATTTCATCAGTGGAGGAGTGGTTTTGGTTTGTGCTGTTAGGTTTGGGTTTGTTGGAATGGTATGAAATAAATCCATTTACTTCTTTATTGGATTTGCTTAAATTGGCTGCCAGTTTTGGGGTAATTTTAAATGTTCTTTTGACCATTGTTTTGTTTGTTGCTGCTGCTGCCGCTTTTGGTGTGTGCTCCATTGTTGTAGCTGGCATTATTGTTGTTGCTGTTTCAAATATTTTCGTTTGCATACTTTCGGGATTTCTTCTTATAAAAGATTTAATCTCTTTTGTAGTGGCAATTTCTGTTTTAATTTCATGCTCTTCTTGTTGTTTTTCCCTTTCAAGATTTATCTCCAAATTGCTTGTCGTTTGAAAACCAAAAACAACATCTTCTTCTTTCGCATCTCCTCCTCCACCTCCGCCCTGCACGTCAACATGTTCATTCTGCTGCTCGATTAGTTTTAATGCCTCAGCCTTTATTGAGGGTGTGGTTGCAATTGGCGCAGCCGTTGAACTAAATGCCGGATGTCCAGTTAATCGGTATAATTCAGACGGCTTTGAGTAGAAATGTAAACGTTTGAGGTCTATTAAGAGCTTTTCTTCTTTGGTCATGTTCATAGAACCTTTCAATGAATGAGGATCAACTGTTGTTTCAATTACATCTTGATTGTTTGCGTCTGCATTTGCAGTCAATTTAGGCTCATGAATTTTTTCGATTTGCTTTGTGGTAGCCTGCATTGCAGATTCAGTAGTTTTGGCTTCTTGCTGCTGGACTTTACTTCCATTTGTGAATTTTACCTTCGTATTTAATTTCAGGAGCTCGTACGATCGCCATATATTCGATTGTACATTGCTTGTTCGAACAACAACCCTATCCGGTTCACAAGAAGGTTTAAAAGAACTTAAAAATGTGTCATTTTCAAAAGTATTATTCACACGAAACGGTTCATAGAAATTATGCAGTTTTTCAAATTTATTTTTTAAATTTTGAATTCTTAACACAAAGTTTTCCTCTGCTCCTTTTTCAGCTGCCTGGTCTACTCGCAGACGGCAAGTGCTGGCCCATTCTGCAATACCCAGTAGATCAGAACACCTGATGGGATTGTCTTCCAACATCAGATCGTTTAGTTTGGGCAAAGAATGTATGATACCCTGACTAATGCCTCTGATTTCGGAGGACTGCAAATTGAGGGTCTGCAATTTGGGCAGCATGATATCAGGCAAATACAGCAACTTGTTGTGTGACAAATCCAATGTTTCCAAGTTGATTAGTCCTTGAAAGGCCTGTTGTGGTATTTCCATTATCTCATTGTTTTGCAAAAATAAATGTTCCAGGGAAACGGGTAGACTGATAGGGACTTTGCGCAATTTGTTGTGATCCAGCATAAGAATCTCTAAAATTTCCAAACGTCCCAAGGCATCGTCCTCAATATTCTCGATATAGCTAAAGGATAAATCCAAGTATTGTAGCAAAGGATAGCTGTCCAAGTCGCCGCATCTGATGACCTGCAAAACAGATAAAAATAAAAGAATTTAGTTTAATATGATTTTGTAAATTATTTAGAGCATTATGAGATTGGTAATTGTGAGTGATGTCTTCATTTTTCTTCCGACGGTGTTTCCTTTAAACTTCTTTTAACCAACTATTACTATAGCCAATTCCAATACTCAAGAGCATCTCTACTTCATTTATGTTAAAAAATTTAAATATTGTACAACTTTAAATAGAAAAGCACAGGCGTATTGTGAGTATTGAGTGTCTGACATACTTCTACTTGGAGTATGGTTATAGTCAGAGTATGAATATTTATTCGAACAAAATAAATATACTTATGATACTCAGAGTATTTATTCATCATATGTGTTTATGAAATGGAATGGAAATTGTGCTTTGGTCTGTTTGAAAAGACTAACCAGCAAAAATTTTGCTTCAAATAAAGCAGGTTTTTACTATTATAATAAAAGTAGCGCTGACAAACCTGCTGGTATCGCTGCTGATTTTTTTATAGCGATTTCTCGGTTTGGAGTACTAGATTTTTGCTCACAAAAGCGCTTTTTTTGAATCTAATAAAACATGGAAACATAGCAGTTAAATGTCAATTTTTAATAATTCTTCTTTGGAAAAATTACATTTTTGTTTTGAAACAATGCATCTGTTTAATTTGCTTTTGTTCTGACTGACTCTCGTCAGTTGTGTTTTGTATGTATTCACGTGTTCGTTTCGGTGTACAATACATTTTACAACCTAGATGAGAAAAATTTTCTAATGCATATGCATATGTAAATGGCATAATGTGAGTATATATATAATATTAGATGTGTGTACATAAGCTAACTTTCTGGCTTTAAAACCTGCATTGTTGTGGCGCTATTAAATCAATTTTTTCCTGTTCATTGCTTCATATACGTTCACTGCTTTTTAATAATCTCATAAGCGAGTTATGATGCGCTTTATTGCCCTATTGCTTCAAAAAACATGAAAATTTTTTACTGGGTAATAAGATAATTAGGAGGTAAAATTTAGAACAAATATAATGAGTGTATATGTTCGGCTTAAAGTCAGTTTTAATAAATAAAAAAAGCAACGTGAGTCCGATCACAGAGGAGATGTGTAAACATCTAGTAATGAATTTTTTTTTTTAAGTTGGAAGTACTTATGCTTTTAGTATCTTTTTTTAAATTAATTAATTAAAAGTATCAAAACTTTCAATATTGTAAATACAAATGAATTTGTTGGTTCTTGTTTGTTTTATTAAACTTATTTGGTTAGTAAATGGGCACACTGCTGTATATGTATATGTACTGCATTCAAAATTGCAGTAAGCAGTAAATTTACTGATTACTAAAAAAAAAATTCAGTAAATTTTTACTGCTAATGAAATTTAATTTGTATTACTAGTAAAATCGTAGGGCCGTAGCAAGTGGCAAAGTTTTTTCATTTAAATTTTGAAACTTTTGTATGAAAAACATTTAGCCACTTGGTAGAATTTCATTATGAATACGGGCATTACTGATTACTAAAAATTCAATTCACCTCATCATATAACAAATCATTTAGGCAATTTATAAAAATTGTAGAAAAAAATTTTAGTAATCAGTAAAATTTTTTTTGTTTTTACTGAAACTTTAGTGGTACTGCAGTGCTCATCTATGGTAAATGCCTTTACTTTTACTTTTTAATTTTTAATTCCTGTTGTTCATCGTTTAGTTGTTGCTGTTCTTGTTGTTGTGTACGCATTGCAATTAAAATAAATTCAGTAAAGTGCGACTTTGACTCGCGCACATTCGGTTTTGATCATTTTTTTTATTTAGCTTTCTTAATTTTTTAAGTTTTTTCAGTTTAAATGATTTTTTTTTTCAGTTTTATCGCTTTTTTCTCGCTTTGGCGTTATTTTTCTCTTATTGGGTTTTTTTAATTTTCGCAATTTTTTTTCATTTTGGCGATTTTTTTCTGTTTTTTTTTTGGGGTTTTTTTCATTTTGGCGATTTTTTTCAGTTTTTGGGATTTTTTTTATCTAGGCGAGTTTTTCATTTTGGCGTTTTTTTCATATTGGCGCTTTTTTTGTTTAAGGATTGTTTTAATTTTGGCGATTTTTGTGTTTTTTCGCGATTTATTTTAGTCCTAGAGATTTTTTTAATTTGGTGCTGTTTTTCGTTTTGGTGATTTTTTTATATTTGGCGATTTTATATTTTTTTTGATTTTTTAGTTTTACCGTTTTTAAAAATTTCAAGAGTTTTATTCTTACGGTTTCCAAGATACAGCAAGTCAAAATTACAAAGTCAAAATTGCATTAACTGATGGAACACCCTTTAATTTAAACTTTTTAAATTTAGTGTTAATTGTTGTAGTCTGTATAAAAATACACTAACTTTACAAATCTCAAGTGTATATATGTGCATACAATTGTATGTATGTATATTACATGGGATTTTAACATTTTTCGTTGCTCGTTTTGGAACACCCTTTAATTTTTAATTCTCATGTATTTGTTGTTGTAGTGGCCAAATGTCTACATATTGTGTCCAAATTTCAAGTCCGTAGCTCTTACGGTTCATTTTCACATTTGGTGTGTGGAAATATACAGAAAAATAACCCGCGGCGGCGCACCGTCGGGTTCGAGCCGGTCGATTTGTTTCTCTGCTTGGTATTGCTTATTTCAAACACTAATACACTCATACATAGCTCACACCGATTTGACAATGCAAAGCAAAAGCAAAAAAGCAAAGAAATCTCAGCAAAGAAATCAAAGTCAAAAGATTTTTACACCGTAGCGTATAGATGTTTACACATCAATAAAATTATTTTTATAATAATTTTATTTAATTATTATCCGACATATAAATCAAATTGCAAAAAAGATACTGCTTATTTATAAAAATTATTAACGCTTTATAAAGGCTTCATACGTAAAATTTTGTACGGAAATTAGTTTTATAAACACTTTATTAAGACTTAATAATTTTTATAAATAAGACTTTTAAACCTCATTATTATTATTATTATTTGTGGAATTCTTTTCCTAAAATGTATACCAAAATTTTTTTTAATGAGCTGATATTTTATAATTCATAAAGTAATAAATGAATATCTCGTAAATATTTAGTTATAAATGTATAACTATTAATTTGGCATCACTGATGCTTGAAGTCTCAGTAAATAAAATACTTCTCTATATACTCAGGTATAGCCAAATAAATACTGCCAGTATCTTTATACTTATGCGTTCGATTGTAGCAGATGAAGTGCATAAATTTAATTTATAGTCGTTTTTACTGTGTATTTAAAGAATGTGTATGATTAACAGACTTGGATCGAACTCTTTCAGTAGGTGATTTTTGACGCAAACCAATGATCAAGCCTATGTAATTTAAACTGGTTTGATCATAGATATTATGTCAAAAATGAACTACTGAACGAGTTCGCTCCAAGTCTAATTAACCGTATCGGTGGTTGTTTATAGTTGTAGGTATTCAGTTTAAAATTGATGGGCATGTTTTAGTATGAGTATGGGTTTTATTTTTAACTGTACGCATTTATACAGGGTGGCGCAGAATGAGCTATATGTTTTGAATTCTTTATAAGTTTTTTAATTATTATTCTTTCTTGGCTTTTTTAGAACTTTGTGAATAAGACTTGGGGAATTAATTATGAATTATTGCACGATCGAACAGCATAGAAAAGTAATTAAATTTTATTTTTCAATTCAACAGTCTAATAACTTGACGCGCATTATTTCGCGCACAAGCGATTTTAACTGGCCTCCACGTTCACCACATTTAACATCTCCTGACAGTTTTCTCTGGGGGTATTTGAAAGAAAAAATGTACGTTAACAAAGCAAGAACCACACTCCAACTAAAAATCAGGATTCGAAATAAAATCATGGCCATTACACCCGAAATTTTACGAAAAGTTATGGAAAATATGCTAAAAAAAAGCACGTACATATGTGCGAAGCAGAAAATGGACATCACCTACATATCATTTTTCAAAAATAAAATTCAATTATTTTTGTACGTTGTTCGATCGTGTAATGATTCATAATTAATTCCCAAAGTATTCTTCACAAAATGCTGAAAAAAAACAAAGAAAGAAAGAATAATAATTTTAAATTTTATAATGCATTCAAACCATATAGCTCATTCTGCGCCACCCTGTAGTTGTTTGACAGCTATTACTCAAAAAGTACTTGAAACCAGTGCTGCCAGAATGATGATTTTATCATATTTTTGATGATTTTTGGATCAATATATGATTTCAAGATTTTTTTTCTAGAACGATGATTTTTAATTTTGCAAATTATGATTTTTACTTTCAATCGATATGCTTGTATGTACAATTTTCTTTGTTGTTCTACAAAGTTTATCAATAGTTCTATACCTATAAGGAAAACAGTTTTGTCCCAGCGAAAAGATTCGTCTACCTGGGATCAGGTTGGTAAGGGAGATAGAGCACAACTTGTTCTCCTCTTCTGCGGTTGTTTGAAAAATAGAACATAAAAACGTCACATTAGAAGCAAAAATAAAAAGAAAAAAGTCATCTTAGAGAAGTGAGAAAAAATCGGTCAGGAATATGCTCAAATCTTGGACAAATCTATACCAAATCGATTAAAGAAGTCATTCGTTGCCAAGGAAAAGCAAAGTGCCTTTTACACACAACTGTACATACTTTATATGGTAAGAATATTAGCAATGTCGAATACTCTTGTTTGTTTGAATTTCTTAGCTAATTTTTTATTTAATAAAATATTTATATTAGTTACTTTTATCATCTAATTTTTTTTATTGGATACAATTTGAAGTTCCTCAATAAAATGCTTTTTAAATTCTTTTTCTAAAATAAGACAGTAAATACTTTTTTTAAATGTAAATATATAAATTTTTATTGCTTTTGATATTTGAAAAAAATTGGACTTGTGATGATTTATTTCTTCAAAATATGATTTTCTTTCCGACAAATGATGATTTTCTTCGCAAAGCTTCTGGCAGCCCTGCTTGAAACAATACTTTTGTTGACGTACGTTAAGGCGTGAACAATATTTCGAAAGTAATGTAAACCTTGCCTAATTTAGACTAAAATTAATATTTTTTTTTATAAAGCAAATGTTTTTCTAATATTTTTGGGCAAATCTTCCTTTTCACTTTGCTTCTTTTCCTTTCCCCCTCTGCTAACTTTCAGATTATATATGAAACTTTCCGGCCCAAGAAAGAATTTATCATTAATTTAATTAAACCTCAACCAGTTTACTGTTTATTTAATCTTCATACATACACGCACGCACACTTAAACAAACACACACACACACACATACATATACATATATTCCTATTTAACGTGAATTGTGGTAAAAGTACCAGTTGTTTTCTTTTTCCTTAAAAATTATTTAAATGTGTGCATGTGGTTTGAATCCTATTATTGAAATCCTGGCAACGAAAAATAGAGCAAGAAGAATAAAGAAAATAAGACAGTTTCTTAAAAAAATATGTTGCATTGCTATGTGCCTCTTTCTTTTGTAGTTGTTTTTTATTTCCTGAAGCTCTGCGTGTTAATATGCGTTGTAAGGGTGTGTGTGTGCGTGTGCTGATAAATATACCGTTATTTGCTGTCTGTGTTTGTATTTGCATTGTAAACATACTTCTTTTATTCATTTATTTTAAACATTATAAATGCTATTACAAGTTATGTTGTAACTCAATTTAACGAGCATAGTAACTTTGCTGCAAGACTCGCAGAAGGAGCAGCCAGCTGCCGCATTTTTTTTTTTTTTTTTTTTTTTTTGTACGTTTGTATTTTTATAACAATGTTATTATTAAGGAGCGTGCGTTTTTTGTGTTCTAGTTTCCAAGCTTACAAATATACATATGTATCTCAACGGGCCAACTTTTTTTATGCGTATGTATATTACAGCCAGCGATAGGCATAACGAACAATAGTCTATTACTACATATTTTTCATATTAAAAAATTTATTTCAATGTTAATTGACAAAATAAAGAAATATTAACGTAATTAAATAGAATTTTTTTTTTGTCTTCTATTAAAAATATCGTAAGACCAAAGTCTTCCAATCATCAATTTGATTTTGCTAAATATTTACTAGGGAAGCTCAAAAATCTTTTGCAACTGTATTAATGAGAGAATTTGAAGTACAGTGATACAAAAAAAGTAATTACAAAGATTGCAATTAATCGGTTTTCTAAGTGCTTTTTAGTACCAATTTTTATAGCTATGCTATTTATTGCGCAATACAGGAGTTAGGAGGTGATTTTCGTAACAAAAATAATCGACACTATTATAGCCAGCGATGCCAATTTGGTGCTTTTTAAACTATTTTAAGTGCTTTTTGAAGACTCGAAACGCCAAATGTTCAGATCTAGTGCCAAACTAACAAAAAGCACTAATGGCCTATTTCCCACCTGCGAAAGAAAACGTTCGACTTACAATTTATATTGAAAACAACAATAAAATACGAAAATTTGTTTTTGTTTTCAATATAAACTGTAAGTCGAACGTTTTCTTTCGCAGGTGGGAAATAGGCCATAAGTAGTGCTTTTAAGAAATTTGTCTATTTCTTAAAATTACTTTAATAAAAACTTCGTCTATTTAATATTTCAGTGTAAAGCATACCTTTTTAGTCCAAAATATTTCATTAAATAGAGAATAGATTATAAAATATTAAACATTATTAAGCTTCACTCGTTTGGATATTCACTCCTTTTTCACGATAGTGCTTTTTACGCTGTTTAGATCTCAAAATTACGCTGTTTAGTGCTTTTTCCAAAATTTGATGTGTTATAAACAGCGTTGTCAACTTGGTGCGTTTCGCACCATTTTGGGTTCTTTTTGAAATTTTTTGTGCGAAAAATTCCCTAGTTGGTGGGTGGTGCGCTTTTTTTAAAATTTCGGTGCGTTTTTTAATTTTTGATGGCACCAACGCAAATTTAACACAACAATGGGTTAAAACGAAAATTATTATTGTGAAACTTACCAACTTCCTGATAGTGTTAATTACCATATTAGTAGTAATGATGTTTATAAAACATATAATTTAAAATGAAATCTGTTTTATGGCCCGATGATAACAATAATGATGAAAATATTAGCTTTATTAATTTGGAATAATTAATTTTTGGCCTCTTTTTAAAAAGTTTTAAACCGAATTTATGAAATTAATGTACAGGGTGGGCCAAAAGAAACCAAGGGGTGTAAAAGTTTAATAACTTTTTTGTTTATTAACTTTTTTTTATTTTTTCTTTCAGATTATATAATATACAAAATGGAAATTTTTTTACACTAAGTATGAAAAATGATGTCTCTTAAATGACCACCGTTTTCATCTTCGCACTGATGGGCTCTTTTTAGAGCATTTTTCAAAACTTGTGGCTGTAGCGTTCGAATTTCTGCAACAATGTTTGCCTTGAGTTCAAGTATTGTGTCTGGCTTGTTCACAAACCCCAAAGAAAATAGTCGGGTGCTGTCAAATCTGGCGATCGCGCTGGCCAAATAATTTCCGAATTTCGAGAAATTATTCGCTCTCCAAAAATTTTACTTAAAAGTGCCATTGTGTCTCGGGCAGTATGGGCAGTGGCTCCGTCCTGCTGAAACCACATACCAGGTCTGTTTTCAAGAGCAGGACGTAAAAAATTTTCTATCATAAACCTATACCGCTCTCCATTTACGGTTACAGCACTTCCATCTTCATTCTCGAAGAAGTAGGGCCCAATGACATTTTCAGATGTGATCCCACACCATACTGTACACCTGATGGGGTGCAATTGGCGTTGATGAATGGCTCTTGGATTTTGAGAACCCCAGAACCTACAGTTCTGCTTATTAACAAAGCCATTCAAATAAAAATGAGCTAAAAATAATTGATCTCTGGTTTAAATAATAAAATTCTATTGTTCTGGTTCTCTGTTCAGTTGTGAACCTCTCCATTATAAATTCTCCAAGTGTTGTCTATATAATCTGAAAGAAAAAATAAAAAAAATTAATAAACAAAAAAGTTATTAAACTTTTACACCCCTTGGTTTCTTTTGGCCCACCCGTACAAAAATGTATCATCTTGTACAAATGAATGCAAAGATATGTATTATTAATTATAAAAGTTGTATAAGTCATATATTTCTTTGGTTGAGATATTTGGTAGATTACATTGGAACAAATCCAAAAATATTTTTTTATTATGCAATAGTTTAATTTAAAGTTGTACTAGTCTCGATTAATATAAATTTCAAAAATGCGTATAACTTAGACCACTTTCATAATATATGTAATAATTTGTTTAGTTTTTTTTTTTTTTTTGTTAAGTTTTTTTTAATTATGTACATATATTGTAAAAGGCTGTTTATTGTTATATATTTATATAAACTTCTGATAAAAAAAAATATTTTAATAAAATGATATATAATTAACTTTTATTAGTTTTAAATCCTTTATATTAATCGTTGATCTCTTTAAAAAGTTTTGTACAGAATTTATGAAATTAAGTTTTTTAGGTTTTATTTTTTAGGTTTTATTTTTTTTGAATCCTGAACTGTAAAACCCTGTTTTAGTGTTAAATTGTTTGCACAAAAAAATAATTTACTTTAAAAAAAGCCTGGTGCGTTTTTTTGTAAATGGCGCGTTTTTTTTCTCCACTTAGGTGCGTTTTGAAATTTCAAAGTTGACAACGCTGGTTATAAATATATTTTTGTTTTCATTTATTTGTACTTAAAACCAGAGAACACAGCCGATCAGCTGTAAGCAGGCTAACAGCCGCCGCTGGCCACAAACAATTCATTAATTTAATCGTACGCCGCTAGAAAAAATAAAATAATGGGAAATAAATGGAAACGTTTTGAAATATTTGCGGCGAATATGTAAATTTATTGCATTGTTATTTAACACATTATATTTGTTTTATATAGCTCAGCAGAATAGCTATAACCGGGTGTCCTAAGACACCTCTCTTCTATTTTTCTATTGAGTGCTTAAGCCCAATTTGGCAAATATTAGTACCCGCCTACTTTTCTAAACTAAATATCGCGCTTCTTTGATAGCTAAAGATGTGTGGCAAATTTTGTAAAAATCTGTCAAATAAAAGCATGTTAAATATAATATTAAAATTTAATGGGCATAACCCCGCCCGCTTCTTTAAGCACAATATTATATCATTTTTAGAGCCGAAACTTAAAGTGCAGATAATTTAATACCTTTTAACCTTTTATGGGCGTAGGCCCGCTTACTTTTTATAATGCAAGATTGAGTCTTTTTCAAAGACCAGGATGTGTGTCAAGTTACGTAAAAATCGACTAAGCAAACAAAACGTAAAATGTAATATGATTTTAACGGGCATGGTTTCGCCCATTTATTCAAATTCAAGATTGTGTCGTTACGAGAGTCCAAGGTGTGTGCTTAGTTTCGCAGCCATCGGATAAGTAAAAGTTCATAAAATCAATGAAAAAAACTAGTGGGCTTATTTATGCCCGCTTTTTTTTGACAATTTAACCAAGTGGCAGCTATACTTCTCTCAGACAAAAAAAAATGTTTAATCGGTTTAAAAGTTAATGAGTTATGAAGTACCAAACAAACCAAATACAGACGAATTTATAACCTCCTCTTTTCTTGAAGTCGATTAAAAACGAAAGCAAACGTTGGCTTCTATTTATTTGCATACTCTGCTTTATATGGAGTCTTAAAGCTTTTTTTTTTTTTATGTTTATTTTATGTATATTTTAAATGCAAAAAATATAATTTTTTTATGAACGATTAAATGTAAAAAATACCATTCTTTTTCGTCAAAGCGGGATTTGTCTATACACATATGTATCGCTTTTTTCTTGCTGTTTCTTTGCTGCTTGGCTGTTTTGTGCTGTTGTTTTAACGCTAATGTTTATTTAGCAACAATAAAAACGCCAAAGACGCCACCACAACATTAATGTACATATGTCTAGGCTTTTCCTAAGAACGCAAAGAAAAGTTTCCTTTTACTCGGCAAAGCAAATAACAACATTAGAAATTAATACATTTCTTTGAAAATTTTATTAAATGAGTGAAAACATATGTTTCCTTTTTTATAAAATGAATGGCTTAATTTTTAAGGTACCCACTAAAATTTTATTAAAAAAAAATTACACTTTTACCTATAAAAGTATATTTTTTATCATCCTGTAATTAATTAATTAATTCAGTAAACTCCTCCTTCTTTGAAAAAACGAAAAATGCTGCTAAAAAATTAATTGTTAGTGAAACATCATTTGGAGGCATAACATTTACACAATGTAAACCCAAAAATTCTAAAGAATTATTCTAAAGGAAGTGATTTTATATTTTTTACTTCCTTCTCTTCATCACAAAATAATTCCACTAAACTTATAATTTTTATTAAAACTAATTTTTTTTCAACTTATGTTTTTTATACTTCTTGTAACAGGGGTTACCTTCGGGCTGGTTATGGTCAATTCCAATTTTTAATAAAACAAAATTGTTTTATTTTATTTTCAAAGCACCCAACGTTTCGTTTGTTTTATTCAAACTTCTTCAGGGGTATTTTTTTATTCATAAAATCTAGCAAGAAAACAATAGTTCGTTCAATCAGATTTTGAATTCTACAATTATAGCAATTAATTTTTGACTTACAATTATTTGTTTTACATATTGTCACTATTATCACTTATTGATTAAAAATAGAAAAACTGGACTTCACGACACAGAGTTTGTATAAATAAAAAATAAATAAATATATAAGAACAATACAACACAAAGTTATTCGTCAATCTTAACGCTAATATCACAGAATTTCAACTAAATCAGATTATTGCAGCAGAATATTGTAGTTTTTTATATTTTGAAGTGTTGTTTACATTACTTTCAGTTCATAATCGTATTTTCGATAACTTTTTGGCATCTGGAAAAATTTGATATACACAATACCCATTTTAGTTTCAGTTGCGTTTTCAACTGACACGGACACTAAACTTGCATTATCGGGACTTCTTTGCTTCTTCTTTTTCCATTTCGTCTACACAACACAATATCAAAGTAAAATTGCCTTATTGAATACAAATCAGAGAACAGATTGAATGCCTTATTTTGTTGTTTTGAATGCAATCGCAAAAAACCTGCATATTGTTGTCAATCCACAACATTTAAAAGAAAACAACGCATGGCACAATCGAAAGAGATGAGCGCGTCGAATTTTATTGCTTGCATTGCTTGTGTTATATAAATGTTCACTGGTCTTGTCAAAAGCAACGAATACTCAGTGAATGGTGCGAATACTTTTTACTGTTATTGAACACAACGTGGTCTTTGTACTTTGTGCTCTTACACAGAAAAAATTATTCCCAAAAAATTTTTAAACAAATATTTGTTTGAAATCAAACTTAGTTTCAGTAAATATTCTGTACTGTTCCACTAAATTAATTTCTACCAAAAAACTGTGTAGAGAAGAAACAGGCCACGACGTTTGTCGGCTAGTTTTCGGCATTTACATGTATACAACACGATCAATCAAAATAAACAACAACAACCGCACAACAGCACGTTATTCCTACCCTGTCGGAAAATGTGTGGTTGACTATAAAAATAGTTAACTTATAGTTAACTTTTCTTAGACTGACTAAAAGCTAGCTGCAAAGTCATCCAGAACAAACCCAAATTAATTCTAAAGTTAAGTACGTAATCGAATTTGGTGAGAGCCAACAAATTTATTCTCAGCTACTTTAAAACTCATTTCAATTTTATATTAACATTTTGTTGTTATTCTTTTAGATGGCAGCTTAGCCGAGTGGTAGCGCGTTATGTGCACAACGTGTGATGTTACATGTTCGAGCCACAGAATTTTTTTTTTTAATTTAATGACTACCAGGTGATTTAAAAAAGTCAACTTTAAGTTAGCTTAAAATAGTGCCTAGTGAGACAATTGACTACCGCCTAGGACATCGCAATGTTAAAATAGTCAGTTGATTACATTGCAAAGTAATCCAAGTGTAGTCAGTACTAGTTGCGAAATAGTTAGCTTAAAGTTAGTTTAAAGTTAGCCAAATTTCCGATAGGGTATCAACAAGCAAGATAAACACCAACACACTGAAATAACATTTTCTCTCAGCCGAACTCTGATTAATTAAAATTTTTACAAAATTGTTATCAGAATTTACAAAATTATTTGTAGGACCGCATTCAAATAAAATATTTACTGATTCAACGAATTTGGTTACTGAAAATAAAATTTAGTTTTTTCTGTGTACATTAGTATTCAAAAAACACGATATAGATTTGAAATGCATTTTATGTAAAATTTTATATGAAACGGTTATTTTAAATACATTTTAGATCTATTTTACTTTTTCCAAATTTTAATTTTTATATTTTCTTTTTTTCTAACACTGTAAATATCTGCATTTATTTTTGATGTGTAAACATCTATCTATACGCTAGGGGAAAAAAATTTTTTGGCTTTGATTCTTTGCTGAGATTTCTTTGCTTTTGCTTCACAACATTGTCAAATCGGTGTGAGCTATGTATGAGTGTATTAGTGTTTGTAGTCATTTAATTGGTTATTTTGTTTACCCGATGATTTTGCTACAAAATCATCCGACGTGAGTTCGTTCTGAGGGTTAGAATCCGCTTAAAACTGCAGTGACCAGTGAGAACTATGCCTTGATCACTTGAACTTTCCTACAACAACTGTTACAAATGGACACTAATGTAAATTTGAAAAATACCTAATGTTGCTATTTGATGACTTTGTCAAAAACTAGGTTTTTGCAGTCAACGTTTTAACTATTTCAGCCAATGCTGGCTGAATCATAAATGATTGTTAAAGTTAAATCATTCTTTAAACGAGGTTTTTCCACACAAAATTTCTAGGTTAAATCAACATTATATTAACAATCGTTCTGAATACTGGCGAAAAACTTTGGTATAAAACTGAGACTGGAATTATCTAACATACGTACAAAAGGCTAGGTTTGCACTATTCTATACACCCGTACGACTTTTGAGAAATACAACACTGGTATGATGGAGTTTATGAAAACAAGAATTAGTTCACTAGATCAGTGTTATATTTTTTCAAAAGTCGTACCTTATATTTTTAGGAATGTGGTCACCTAAACCAAACCCAGACCAATAACTTCAACGCTCATGATGAAGATGTAGCGTTCCGTTCAGATAGCTTGTATCGGGCTTTTGCTGTAATTTGCTTCACAAAAATTCGAATTTAAGCCTTAGTAAATCAAACATAGCAGTGATGCCAACTTAGCCCTTTTAGGGCTAGATTTAGCCCGTTTTCAGTCAGTCAAAACGCGAAAAAAAAATTTTAGCCCCAAACTAAAAAAGGCGCAAACCTATCACTTTTTACAATAACCTTTCAGCCCTTTTAGACCCTTTTTAGTTTTTGCTCGATATGGCTACATTTAAACTTTAGCGAACTTTTCCTTCCTTTAATCTAGCAAAATAAAATGAGTAAAAAGTCGATATTGCTTTACCAATTTAAAAAAGAAGAATAATATAGAGTAATCTCTTATTTCTTCCAAATTTTTTATGCCTTGGAAGTTATTCAGTACAGCCTAAAACAGATAATGTATGTTTTTGGAAGAGCGAGAAATCGAAATTTTATTTAATAACGGCCAATTTTAAATATATACATCTACTTATGTAAACATACATATGTATATATATTTCAATTATATATGTATGTATATGCTAACTATTTAATCTACGTATGTACATACTTTATTGAAATGTAATACGAAATGTAAATGAAATATGTACAATATTGAAGCTCTCAAGCTATGTATGTGTTGATCTAATGATAGTTATATATATTCTAATAAATTATTTTACAAAAATTGATTTGATGTTTTTATTTTCAACAGAAACATTTTAATATTAGCCCCTTTTCGCGCTTTTTCGAAAAATTTTACTATTTTTTTATATTTTTGAATATTTTTTAGATTTAGCCCTTTCTAGCCCTTTTTTCAAAAATTTTTACGCATTTTGAGTCTCAGAAATTGGCATCACTCCACTGTTCCCTTTTTGTTGTATTCTAAGACTCTCAAGAGTATATCTTTTGTTCTCTCGTCTCTTTTTATCCAATATTTTAACATTCGTCAGATCAGGTGTATGTTTAATTTCAATGCAGTGTTGTGATAACGCTGTTGAATATTTCTGTTTATTAATATCTACTTCATGCTCATTTGTTCTTGTATTTAAACTTCTTTTTGTTGTTCCTATGTAAACTTTACCGCAACTTCCAGATGTATTACCTAAGCAGCTTATTTGGTACACAACATTACTTTGTTCTCTTTGTTCAATTTTTGTTTTTTGTTCTTGTAAATAACGAATTTATTGTTTGATGTGGTCTGTAAGCCAATGTAATTTCTTGATCATTTATTATTGTTCTTATTTGTTTATTTTCTGTTAATTTAGGCATGTAAGGAAGACTATAAAATTTGACGTTGCCAGATGTTTGTCTATTTTCCCTGTTTTGTTTGCCGTATTTTGCCTTTTTTTTGTGTGTGTGTTTAGTTCTTCCTCTTTACTCTTTAGATGAACAACAACACAAAGCGGACTGAGTCTTTACCCTACGTCTCCACTAGCCATCAACTTGGACATTACATGGACATGACGCTGGCAGAGCAACTGTTAAAAATTCATCAACTTCTATGTTGTGGTGAATACGTGCGATGTCCATGTTCATCCATATCAAAGTGATTTGCGTTGGTGCAATAGAGATGAAATATTTACCAATTTCGTTCTGTCTCTTTTCATTCTATTGCAAATGGTTGCGGGCTGAGAATCTCATGCCGAACACTGTTGCTCAGGCATATGTTCGGGCATCCATGTCAGAGCATGGACGAAAGTTGGTCATGAGCGGTCTCCATTAGCCATTTGCGATGTCCGACATGATGCCCATACCAAGTTCATGGCTAGTGAAGACCTCTCTGTTGCGGGTAAGAATTTGTGGTAGACCATAATAATACACTTATGTATATATGTACATAAATATTTAGTTATATTTGATATCAGGACTTATTTTCATAATTATCCCTCTTCCATTTAATTGAATACATTTTACAAAATAAAAGTCTTAACTACACATTTTATTTGTTCCCACCAACCCCTAATAATATTTATTTTTAGTTCCCCAAAAATTAAAAAAAAAATAAAACATCCATTTCCATAATAACTTTCAAACTAATTGTAATCCCCAGTTTTCTTTTTTTATTTCATTCATTCATTACATTATCATCAGCACGTACATTTATACATACAATTGTAAAAGCACTTAACAAACATATGTAATTACATGTATGTGCTACATAAAAAGCCACAGAAATACCACTATGAAAAGATAAAAAATAAAAAAAAACCAACCACAACTTGCAGCATATTGAAAGGATTCGTAATCCAGTGTTTTTCCAACCTCTTTTAACTTGAAAAAAATAGAATTATATTAAAGCCTTACATAAATAGAAAATTTTTAATAACAAAAATTAACATTATCTATTGCACATATTCATAAACATTTTAATAATATGCAAATGTAGGTACAAGGATACGCGTTTATAAAATATATACATACATATGTTTACATATTACTTTACTTAAATATTAAATTAAACGTATGCATGTTTGGGCATAAATTGGGCTGGGGTCGGAGCTTTAGCTGCCGCACAAACTAACACCCACACGCTAACATTTCCTGCTTGAGCCACTCTATTTATATTATATTTAAAATACACAAAACTTTTTGTTGTTATTGTTGTGAATTTGTTTATTACTACAAAAAGAAAATTAAAAACAACAAAAGAAATTTTTTGTGAATAAAGCATGTTTTTGTTGAACTGTGTGTTTTTGGGGTTTGTGGGTGTGTTTCAATTTCAAAAGATTTAAGAGCAACAAAACGAAGTATGAGAACAACTAAGTTTTTTTTTTTTGTAATTACGAGTATCTATGGCTGTATGGAATCTTAGATACTCAGCAAAAAATGCAGTCCACGCCCTTGTAGTCGCATAACTTTTGCCACAAGTAGTGAATACCTTTGCATTTTTTTTTGAAGATACCCTGATGTGATCCACAGTTTTTCTGTATATAAAATAATTTTGATTTCAAAATGCAAATTTTCTTAAAAAGGGTATTTTTATAGAAGTATAAAAGTTAAAGTTGGCAACACTTTTTTGACTGGCGGCCATTTTGTCAGCTGTCATATGATTTATAAAGGGTGTTTTTTATAGAGTGATACAAGTTTAAATTATAATAAAACCAGGAAATATATTTTTAATATCAATGAAATAGGCTTTATTGGAAAGAAAATTTTATGAAATTAATGTTTAAATATGATTTCTGCCATGTGGCCGCCACGTCTGGCGCGTAGAAGGCGCAATCAAAAATACCAATTTTCAACAAATTTTCGCAGCATTTGCGATCGTATTTCGCCTATAAATAACTCTTCGAATGTTGATTTCCAGGTGTTCAATTGTTTGTGGTTTATCGACGTAGACAAGTGACTTAACATAACCCCAAAGAAAATAATCCAATCACACGATCTTGCTGACCAATTAATTGGGCCATTAGGTGAAATTATTTTTTCATCAAAAGTGTTTTTGAGTAAATCAATTGTAGCGCCAGGTGTGTGGCATGTGCCTCCATCCTGTTGGAACCACATATATGCAAGATTAATTAAGATTAAGTAATTGAGGTACGAAAAAAATATCGAATCATGTTCCTATAGCGTTCACCATTGACAGTAACATTCTGACCACCATCGTTTTTGAAGACATATGGGCCAATCACTCCGCCAGCCCATAAAGCGCACCAAAAAGTAATTTTCTCTAGATGTAATGGTGTTTCGACAAAAGCTTGTGGATTCTCCTGTGCTTATTACGTACCCATTCAACCAGAAATGGTTTTCATGGAAAATAAAATTTTGAATGGAAATTCAAAATCAATATCAATTTGTGCTTCAGCCCATTCGCCGAATTGTCGGCACATACGATGGTAGTTTGTCTTTAATTCCTGCACAAGTTGAATCTTGAAAACTTTTAAGTCAATATCCTAACGTAAAATCTTCCATAAAGTGGAAGGACACAACCCCAGTTGCTGAGAACGGCGACGACTTGATTTATTAGGATAATCTTCAATACTTTCCTGTATAGCGGCTACAGGTTCTTCAGTGCGCACTGTTGGGCGTCTCACGGGATGCACATTATCAGTAACAGTAAATGTGGTCCGAAAACGATATATTGTTCTTCGAATTAGCCGCTCTGAAGGACGATTATGTACGCCATAAAATTTCAAATGTTTGCACACGTCGCTCTGGTGTATACCGACTCATAATGAAATTTCAAAGCAAACTAAAGAAAAATCAACTAGCAGCTGTTAAATGAGTACTCAAATAAAGCAGTGATGCCAACTCAAAGTTGTGACATTCTAAAAAAAAACACGCTATGTAGTTTGGTTTGGCATTTCAAAATAGACAGAGTCAAGCCTGATGAACAACGCTTCCAAATTATTCGAATTTATTTTGAAGATCATGGTTCTGCTCGAAATATGTATCGCGCATTCTACGGTCAATATAATCGTCCATCAGAGCAATTAATTCGATTAACTATGTAACGTTTGCTCTAAATGATAATACGCATCCACATAGACATCCTACTAGAGCTGCAAAACTATCGATAGTGGCTCCATTCGATAGTTTCGATAGTATTTGTTGATGCCATCGTTGCTATCGATAGTTCTTGATTCTTAGAAACACCCCTTTTACACACGGAAAGTTTACTTTGCAAAGTCTTAATTCAGTTGTGTGAAAAACAGAGTGATAAATACTATCTCTTTCTGTCTTTCTCCCTGCTAAATTAAGGCTTTGCAAAGTAAAGTTTCCGTGTCTATAAGGGCTAAAACTTATCAATTGTGTATTTTTCTAATATAAAATCTTGAATTTTTTTAATCATTCCATAAAGTAAAAAGAAAGTTGGTTTTTTTAAAACTTTTAGTTCCAATGTTTTTAATACACATATTCAACAAACATATATACACAGTTCTATAAAAAAAAATAAACGAAAAAGCAAACAGATAGATAGATGGATCAATAAAAAATAAATTAAAAAGGAATAAAATAAAAAAAATCTTTCATCATTACTTAAACTATTGCAGTTAGCTAAAAAGTATTCGTTTAACAGAAGTAGAAGCAAACTATTTAGCGTCACCTTTTATTTAAAAGTAAAGAGCGTAGACAGTCCAGTAGTCGTCAAATTTAGCCGCCGTCAAGTTTCTTCAAGTATCGAAGCCGTTGGTACATAATAATTTTATTTTTATGCAATTTGTATCTAGTAGATAAAAACTGACATCTTATGTTGAAACAAATCAAAAATAATTAATTTATTTTCACATTTATATATGTAATGATAACCATAACCAAACCAGGTGGCGAAATTTGAATGTTGCATTTTTTATTACACAGTCGGCATCATTCCGTTTTTATTGACTTTGATTTTTTCTCTTTTAGTAGTGTTTTTGTCGATAGTATCGCTATCGAAAAAAAATATCGATAGTCCACTTAAAATAAAACCATCGATACTATCGATAGCACCATCGATAGTTTTGCAGCTCTACATCCTACAGTGCGTAGAGAAGAAGTCATTTCTGCTGTAGGGCGTAGCGTAAAAGAAGACTCGAATCAGTCAATATAGTCTATAATCAGGCTATAGAGCCATGGTTACACCTTTTCTTTAATCAGTTGAACAACCATGTTGTGCAGCAGCTGTAGTTTCAACAAGACACAGCTCGAGCCATAATTGATTTATTGCAGGAAACGTTTGGTAACCGCATAGCACCAGGTTTTGGACCCGTGAATTGGCCTTCAAGATAGTCTGATTTAACGCCGCTAGACTACTTTTTGTGGGAATATGTGAAATCGCTAGTCTATGCCGATAAGCCTGAAACGATTAACGACTTGGAGGACAACATTCGCCGCCTTATTGCCGATATACGGCTACAAATGTTGGAAAAATTCATCGAAAATTGAACCTACAGATTAGATTACATCCGAGCCAACCGTTTCGGTCATATGCCAGAAGTCAGATTTAAATTAAAATGCCAGAAGATTATAAATAATAAAAATAAAATAAATTTCATTTCAATTTCAAATTCATCTTTGTTTTGTTCCATTTCAAAGTTTTATACCACTATAAAAACACCTTAGCAGCTGCTTCTGCTTATTTTAACTTGGCAGCACTAAATTTAGTACAGCGAAAACACGGTTGCATTGTTAAATTTAACAAAATCGCTTTGTATGGTCATACCAGGGGGTTTACTCTGTAATTCGAAACGAAAGAAAATATTTTCCAATTTCTATTTTAATAACTTGCAAATTCTAAAGCCTTTTCTTTCCTCTCGAATTACAGAGTAGACATCAATGTCTTAACAGTTGGATTTAACGTGAAACCGAACATTTATTAAAACCACGTCAGTGTGAAAACACTATAAGCCATTGCTGGCTTTAAATTTTTTCATGTCTAAGCAAATGTTGTTTATTTCCAGCAGTGGTCAGTCACCGAAAGAATTTTTCATACTTCATGCCTTTGAAAATAATTATATGATGAATAATGTAAACCACTAAAGAACTGCCAAAGATTATTAAAATTTCTAAAGTTTTTGTTGGGGACAAACCTAAATTACTTTCTGCTATGGTGTAGGGTATAAAAGTACAAGAGAATTATTAGCAGTAATTTTGAGAAGGGGAAAGTACTCGTAAGTTTTAGAGTAAAGAAAGAGCAGGCTTCTTTTGTTGAATATTAAATAAAGCATAAATATTTAAAGAATTTTATAAGTAAACTTTCAGCTTTTATTTCATTTATTCAATCGCTTTAGTCAAATATTATAGGGAAAATTATTATTTTTGTTTTCCATGCTGCTATGGTTTTTATGTAAATAATAGCAAAATCAAATAAATTGTTGGGAAAAAAATCAAATTAAAGAGAGTTATATGCAGTTGATTTCCGCAACGACTTAATAATTCAGTGGCAAAAATAAAGTTAATTCAAATTGAAATTCCTTGATTGTAGGTTTTTTAATAAGTTTGAATTATAATAAAACTAACCTGGCAATAAACGGCAAGCAAGATATAAATTTACCAGTGATATTGTGCGGCAATTGATGAATATTCTAAACATATTAATTTGATATTTGAGATGTTTATTTTAGATATGGATGGCATAAGTCACTTCATTAAAGTTATATGTATGTATATGCATATGTAATAGACCACTGCACAAGACCGCTTTCAAGAACTTTTAGGACATGAGGGATTTTTCAAATGCGAAACCTTCTAAAAAAACGCTAAACAACAATGTTTGCAAGAAATTTGTTCCAGTTATTGCAGATATAGGACCAAAGAAGAAAATACTTCGCGACGGAAGAATGCACATTGGAGCGTATACCAAACGTCATGCATGTACATACGCACACACGTTGTGTGTATGATCTCTTATTTTTCTGCGCACATACAAACGCACACATGCATCGACACTACCCGCTTGTCCGCGGATACATTCCATAAGTCATTATACTATTATGCACAAAGCAATGACCTATACTTGCTCGGCAATACCTACGCAGTGCGTTTGAGTGACGAATTTGGGGATGTCATTGGAAGTATACAATCGCCACCCTCTCGCTTACACTCGGTTGACGAAAACAGTGACGAATATTCATCATAGTTTTCATTCACAAAAATACTATGATGAAAAGAACACTGAAGCCGGAGTTAAATAATGAACGGTCATTAAGACCGCTTCTGAAATGATTAAAAATTTATTGTCAATTTACATTCAGTCAAAGTATTAAGTGTTTTTTACCTGAGAGTACTGAAACAATTTTTTGTGTTCTTTAAAGCTCTTCTTCCCTTGAACACCATCATGCTTATGCTAGAAAACTATTGTACACATATAATATATTGGTACACCAAGTAGGTACTGCCAATTGTGAGTGACGAATTTATTACAGAAAAAACGTCAATAGCAGTTTTGCCGAACAAGCGGGTAGTTGTGTGCGCTTGCTTTAAAAAACCACCCTTAAACACATAAAAGCTTGGCATCTATATGCTACACACACACTCAAACGTACAATATAAAAAATAACAACATACACGTATCAACACTACTTATTTTGAGTTTTTGCTACGAACAAAAAGTATTCGCGACATCGCTTAAAAACATACACATCCACGTACATCAATACATCCATAGTGCTTCGCTTATATTAAACAACATCATTTATTATTGGTTTAGTATAATATAGGGTGTTTTTTTCAGGGGTATAGAACTTCGAATTGAAATAAAACACAAGAAAATCGTTTTAATGTCCATCAATTTGGCTTTGTTGGAAGGATAATTTTATGCCATTAATGTTTTAATATGATTTCGGGCATGTGGCCGCCGCGGCTGGCTCGAATAAAGCCAATTCTACAGGTCCAATTTTCAACCACTTTTTCGAGCATATGGGGCCGTATGTTGGCAATAACGCCATGAATGTTGGCTTCCAAGTCCCCTAACGTTTCTGGTTTGTTGGCGTAGACGAGCGACTTCACATATCCCCAAAGCAAATAATCCAATGGTGTCAAATCACACGATCTTGGTGGCCAATTGACAGGTCCATTCCCCGAAATTATGCGCTCATCGAATGTTTCCTTCAATAAATCGATTGTGACGTGCGCTGTGTGGCATGTAGCGCCGTCTTGTTGGAACCACAACTCATCCACATTCATGCCATCCAATTCGGGAACAAAATAGTCGGTTAGTCGGCTCCAATTGCTGTGCACGGTGGCGAATCGATTCATTCGGGTCCTCTTCAACACTTTGCTCTACAGCGGCAATTGTTTCTTCGGTGCGCACTGTTCGACGTCTCTGCGGATGCGTATTATCACATAGAGTAAACGTAGTGCGAAAACGATCCATGGTTAACCGAATTAATTGCTCTGATGGACGATTATGTCGACCATAAAATGGACGGAGCTTGCGGTAAACTTCGCGAACTGAACCATTATTTTCGAAATAAATTTGTACGATTTGCAAGCGTTGTTCTTTTGTCAACCTGTTCATGATGAAATGGCTAACCAAACTAAATATTAATCACTTGAAAGCTGACAAAATGGTTGCCAGTTAAAAAAATGATGCCAACTTAAAGTTCTATACCTCAATAAAAAACACCCTTTATTTGCAACGTCAATAAATTAAAAAAAAAGACGTATTTAAATTTTAAGACTGTTTACGCAGCCCTCTAGTCTGTATGTTTGTATGTATATGTGTGTTCCTTAGCAGCACTGTATAAACCGTGGAGCGATTTTGATGATTATTACGTCAATCGATTTGTCTTAATCCCGGGAGTGTGACTATGTCAGTTGTGAAAATTCAATATGGCGGCCAATAGACTCCATTTTGTAACTACGAAAAAAAATTAAAAGTCAGCGAACTATATCATCAATGGGCATCATTCGACAGGAATTTTAAAATCATCTTTAGGTTTATCGTATGATTTTTCATTTCGAATGACCATTTAGGATAATTAACGGTTCAAAGTTGGTCGCAGCCGGTTTGATTTTGTTTTTGTATAAATACTTGTTAATTAAAGTTTTTCCCAAATTTTAAGACACCCTTTTATGAAACAGCATGCAAGTCTAGTTACAAAAGCAACATAAAATAATTTTTAATAAGTGATTCAATATAATTCTTATACATGAATACCATTACAGAAACTCTCACAAATACAAGAAATACACGTGCAAGCAACTCATGTGTTATTGTAGATAATATTGTTCTTGTGGTTCTTTGTTGCCGCTCCCGGCCGCATAGACGGAAAATCGCACTGAAGACTTACTTGTTTCCTTGAAAATCTCTAATGAAGGCAAAAGTCTGCTTAATAACGTGCTAAGAAGAAATGTTTACTTGAATAGAAACCAAAATGAAGAAGATGAAACCAGGAAAAGACAGACAAGTGGGATTATAAAGAAAACTCTAAACATCTAAACACGCTCCCTATGAAAATTTACATAAAGGAAGTTTCATAAATTTTCTGTGTATGTGTTCCTGTGTGTGTATATGTATAGATGGCTTAACAACTTTTAACTATAAAACACTTGTGCACATTTACTGGTTTTACCACCACCAACCAGCCAGAGATAAATCGGAACAAAGCCTCTGCTGCACAAAAAAAAAATCCACAACAATCAGGCATTTTATAATTTAGGATAATTGGTATAAGGATAATAAAGATAAAAGTCGAAAACTGCTTAATACACAGGCAGGCTTTTCTGTGTAGAACGAAATTTTGAAACACACAAGAACAAATAAATACTCGTGCTTTTATCAGCATTTACTTTAAGGCAAACACTGAGTGTTTGCAGAGACTGACTCATATCCGGTCGAAAGGAAAACTTTGCGATAATGAGATTCCTGGGATAAGCCAGTAGTCAAATACTTAATACAATAGTTTATAAGAATATTTTATTTGTGCAATCTACAATTTGTAAACATTTCGAATTAAAAGAAATTATAATTTTCTTATATTTACAACAAAAACTTTCATACATAAATACATATGTGTTATAAAACGCAATCTGGCTGGTCGATAGCTGCACTTCGGGAAACAAAATCTTTTTTTCATACTCTGAAAAGCACGAATTTTATTCTTCTGCCTAAATGCAATAAATTAAAATCTTTTTCATTATAGCTTTTTATGCTAACTGAAGTGCCCTTAAAATTTTATGTTGGAGTGTGGTCTTAAGCACCTACACTTGTTATTATTAAATCTCTTACATTTACTGTTCCTTTGTTCTTTTCAAATGTGCTTTGTGTGCTCGTTATATTTCTGTTGGTTCTTTCAACCGACATTAAATTAAATTCTTACATTTAATCGAAAAATCACCTTTGGGTTTTTAAGGGCTTTCATTTTGTTAAATACCCAGCAAAAAATTTCAAAAAAGGTTATCGAGTTTGGTTGGAATTAAGCATTTTTGGTGGAAGCTGTTCCTTACTGGATTACCAACTTAATGATTTTAACAAGGCGTGAGACTAAAATAATCGATTCTTGAGAAGTAGTTATGTTGTTTATTGTAGGAACTAGTTATTTTTTTCCTTTTGGGAAATACTTATTTTTTTTCTTGATGGAACTACTATTTTTAAATACGCCGTTGTTTGAGTAAATGGAAGGTTTTGGTTAGGAACTCAGTTTGATTAAATATACATATAATAACTTTTAAGAAAAATTTAAATAATTTAAAAAAACCCAGCTAAAAAAAATTATATATGGTCCATATACATACATATGTTTAATAAATGGAAATGTATGAGATTATACATTGCAAAACTATTATATATGAACTAATATATGGACTAATATATGAAATGTATTATAATATATGAGCTCATATATGGAAATTTCATTATAGGGCTCTTCATATGTATGTGGATCCATATATAGAATTAAGATTTAATATATGGAGCCATATGAGAATGTATGCATATATGATATCTCACATAAGATCGTTTTTGCAATCAAAAAAGCTTGGTATTTTATCACTGGTGAATTGGAATTCCATTGGAAAATACATACGGTATGCAAAGTTTATATGCGTACAGCCGCAACCTTTTAAAAAGAAAAGATTTTGTTAAAAAAAACCATTCTTGTACGATTTTATATATTGTGGTCCCATTTAATATATCAAATAATCAAAAGGATAATCCACTCATTAATTTTATAAAAAATAACACAATTCTCAGATATATTTAAGAAACAAAATTCATATAACTGCCAAAAACAATATTGACAACTAGTGTTAGTATAAAAACGGATTAATTTCTTTATAATTGCATTAGTTTGTAATCTCATTTCGTAAATTATATGTTGTGTATGAATATGTGTTTTGCGTTTTTTAAATAATCGATTCACCTTTTCACTTAAAATGATGAATGATATGACTTTTAGTTCGTTTTTCATTATATCGACCCCTTTGCGCGAAATTATCGTATAGGCCAATTTTTTTGAAATTGAGTTTTTGGTGCAATCTTGTTCTACATTCAAAGAGACGTCACCTGACAAAATATTGTAGGCGAATTCCACTTCGTCGCTCCAAAAATTGATTGAATACTTTATCGTATGTTACACTCCATTTTTTCTTGTGAGTGATTTTATCGTATCTGCCAATGAAGAATATTTTGCATATTGTAGATGTTACAATATTTACTACATATTTCTTTCTAAGTTAGAATTAGAAGGTAAAAGGAATTGCGCGCTTTATTTTGCCTCTATTCGTTTTACCGTTAATTTTACAGAAAAGGCTATAAGTGTGATCGTTTACTTTTGCAGTAAAATGCAGTAAATGAGTAGTTACTGCGAAAATTTTAAAATTTACTCTAAAAAAGAGCGGTTACCGAAAAAAGTACGCGAACGGAAAAATAGTAAAAATTAGTTAGATTAAAGAAACAGCTGACTCTAACTCCACATAGTGTTGAAAAATATATAACCTTTTGACTATCAACTATTCAACTATTGGTACTCGATACAATATTATTATAACACGGACAATCTAAGAATAAATTCTGTAATTTATTTCATGTAATTGTTTGTAATTAATTTCTTCTTCATTTCCTTGTTTTGTTTTTGGCTAAATTAATAAAAATTACATGACTATTTGTTAATGTTACTGATTACCTTAAAAGCAAGTGCGATACTAAGTACCCAGATACTTTGCAGTCTTACAACTCTGAGTAATTAAAATAAATTGCAAAACAAAAGGATTAATAAAATATATTACTAAATATGTATATTAACAGCTATTATTACTATGATTTATAAATTAATTATTTTTTAACGATTCACGATTTTTATTTAACCTTTTCTCAAATTTTTGCATTTTTCTTTTGCTTACTTTTCATTTGTTTACATTTTGAATCATATGTTTTTATCTTACTAAACTTTACTACCAGCGTTGCCGTTTTGGTTACTTGTAACCAAAATTGGTTACTTTTTTTCCAATGTGTACTTGTGTACTTTTTTCCATTTTGGTTACTTTTTTGGTTGCAAAATATTTAACCGTCAAACACAATAGCGGAGTTCGATGTTTGATGCAAATTGTCTTGCGTAAGTGCAAATGCAAAATACCGTAGCTTTTCTTCGGATTATGTGTGTGTGTATTTTGTTGTTGGGTTTGAAAGAAAAGCTACATTTTTTATATATGTGACGCGCAAAATAGAAAGGGACCTAAGGGTAAAAACCGGCTTTGTTCAGGAGTCCCATTTTAAAAATTTAAATACGTGTATTTTTGGTGTACCATCTCATAATAAAACGCGCATATCTCTGGGAGGGAACACTTTTGGGGCATGGGATCGGTCTCATTCGATGCTCAGATGTTGTCTACATAAAAAAAGTGAAAATTGATTTTTTTTTTACCCTTAGGTCCCTTTCTCTATGCGCTGTCACATATAAATTTGAGAACGATACAAGCAGGGAACGAAGCCGATTGGCTGTGAGTCGGCTATCAGCCGCTGCTGGCAGATTTTTTAAATTAGAAGTAAGTGCTGATATGGACATAGTTGAATTTTGGGACGCCGTTTCAAAACATACAACTCAATAATGCAATCTAAAGAATTGTGCGTCAATCGAAACAATTCCCATCAGGTTTGGTCTGTCAAAGATTTGTGTTAATATTAACAAATTTAATACTTTATCTATACAGTCTTGTGTTTTTACAACGAATGTAATTAAATTACATATTAGCGGAGTTCGATGTTTGGTTGCAAATTGTCTTGCGTAAGTGAAAATGCAAAATATCGTAGCTTTTCTTTCAAATCCAACAACAAAATACACACACACAATCCAAAGAAAAGCTACGATATTTTGCATTTGCACTTACGCAAGACAATTTGCATTAAACATCGAACTCCGCTATTATTTTTTTGTTACTAAAAATATTTTTGGTTTGGAATTTCTAACAATATTACCTGAAGTATTTTTTTTACAAAATTGATTTTATTGTTTGCTATCATAATTAATAAGATATACTTATAAAACTGAAGTAAAAATTTAAATGTAATGGTTCATTTATGATATATGATTTTATATATAATACTAGCTGAGCCGGGCAAACATTGTATTACCCTCAATTATGTTATATTTTTGTAACTACAAATTACTCCACACAGTGGTCACTTGTTGGGTCAAAAACAAAACAAAAACCTGCCGGGTATTAACCCGAACCTGTGTTGAAAATTTCGGCTCCACAGCTTATAGTTCTAGAGATCGTGCGTTAGGAACAAACTCACACTACGATTTTATATATACAGATATATTAATATATGTATGTATATTTTTCAACTGAAGTACAAATAAAACAGTATCTTAAATACATAAAAATTTTGGTTACTTTTTTTTGCATTTGGTTACTTTTTTTTTTTTTGTATTTTAGTTACAATTTTTTTTTGTCGTGGCAACGCTGTTTACTACGACAAATTTCTGCAGTAAAAATTTGCAAAACACTCAGTCAAGAACTCTCACTTTACTCTCTCAATTTGTGTTCTCATTTACTGTATTTACATCAGTGTGCACACTTAATTTTTTTTAAACCCGGTAGAATCGACAAAAAAAAAATGGGTAGTAGATTTGAATGAAATTCGGTAGAAAATTTTTTCTATTCAGAGAAACATGAAAAATAATAATTCAAAGAAAGAAAAAATAACAAAATATATGTACCTACTTATATAAAGATAAAGGGTAAGTGCAAGGAGTATCAAACTAAACAGGTTCCAAAAGCGCATTTAAAACTTCACATATGATTGGAAATTAAACTCCCATAAATAATGAAGCATTTCCAATAAAAAAGTGTCATCCCCAGTTATTTACCCTTACGCTTTATATATGTATATGTATATGCTATGCATATATAAAATAATATACATATGTAAGTAACAGGAATTCAGTTTTTGTACATAGGTTTTATAAAGCTACTAAAATAAATTTTATTTGGGAAACATTTGTAACTACAAAGATTATATGTAAGATCCATTTATGAATTTAAACTTTTGTGCAAAAATTATTAAATCATTGGTAGAAATAAATATTTCATCCCCAAGGCACAATTCTTTGGCAAATATTAGGTTATTTATAGTTTCAGTTTTTAACCGATTTCTTTGTTCTGTTTTGATGATTTTTATGACAGAAAATGCAATGGATGTCAAAATACAGTTTCAAAAAGTGTTTTTTAGTTTTGTTAACATTTTGCTTCATATTTTATATAGAGGTAGATATCCACCTTGTACATACATTCATATGTACATATACATACATATACACAGAGAAAACAGATTCGTTGTGACAACCGAATTTGTTGCCAATTGAATTTTGGCGGTTGCAGCAACTATCATAGAATTCTGCTATAGCGACTGAAATTTTCTTGTGGTACCACTATATTTTAATTATAACCCTCAACCCAATAGTTGCAGCAACAGAAAAAATTGGTTGACAGTATGGAATTTGAAATAAATGTTATTCTTGCTACCGAAAATTTGGTTAATATAATTAAAACAATATCATAATTGGTACCTGTAAAAGAAAAATTGGCCTTCCTTGCTGAAATAAAAATAAACAATAAACGCAAATAAAAATACATAATTTAAGAAATTTATTATTTGACATATTGTCATAAGTTTATTTTAATTGAAATTTATTTCCTAATGGTGAAGCATGTCTATATACATTTCTCCAACCAAACATTTTGAAAAGCCACAAACCTGTTATCTTATGCACAGACTTTCAAAAACCATTTGAGAATTCACAAATCATAGTACCTTTGAAAGTCACAAAAGTTAATTTTTTAATTTGCTGCTATAAACTATGATAGTAAACTCAACCTCTAGTTAGTTGCAGCAACTGATTGAAAGTTTTTATTTTAATTTTAATATAGAATGACAATTCTTTAGTTGCTAATACCAAAAGTTGGTAGTAAAATCTAATTCGTAATATTTTATTCGGTTGGGTTAACCAATCAGTTAATTAGTCATGACAAAAGCATACGCTCGGTTGATGTAATCAATTAAAGTATTGTCACAATCATATCTTTGTTACAATTATGTCCTTATGGCAGTGAACATGGAATGTTTTTTGCATTAAAAGAAAATTGATAGCGTGAACTGAAATATAGTTAATGCAAATGATATTTTATTGGACTAACCGTTTTCCAACCAATCTTTTTTCTGGGTGTACCATTAAGGAATAAACTCTACATACACCCATCATTTTTGGGGTTTGAGGAAGCTTGGGAAGAAATTCAAAAAATTATGTCAATATTTAGGGTGCTAATAAATATGTTTATACAAAAATCAAAAATAATTATAATAACAATAACATATTAGACCATATTTGGATGCCATTTGTTGACGGCTTGGTACCAGACAGAAATCACAAAGTTTTCAAACAAGTTGACAACATCAAACATATTCCACGTATTTTTTCATGTATTTTATGCCTGAATGTAGACTTTTTTTCTATGTATTTTGAATATTTTTGCTACTGTAGGTGTTATTATAATTATTTTTTTATTTTTTGTATAAACATATTTATTAGCACCTTAAATATTGTCATAATTAATTTTTTGAATTTCTTCCCAAATTTCCACAAACCCTAAAAATTATGGTTTTATGTAGTGTTTATCAATAATAAGAAAAAAATTAAGAAAATCTAAAAAAGTGGTGGAAGAGACCAGGGCTTAATATGCGTGCTACCAAAGGATTATATTGTGCTCTGCATTCCAATTTACGGAAGCATGATGTCAATTGGTTGGTGGACCTAACTTCACCGAAATTTCTGCCCTTTTTGCATTTCTATCCCAATAAGTGCTACATATACATACATACATATGTTTGCATACAGCCTCACGAATAGGGTGATCGATTCGGTTTTTCAACCGGTTTTAAAGCCCGGTTTTTTCAAAATACGGTTGTCGGTTTTTTCAAAATGTTTATTTTTCGAATGTCGAATAGTTCGGTTTTTTTACAATTTAAAAACCGGCTGAGTCGAATACTTTTCGATTTGTACATTTTGAATGTTTTGTTGATTTTCATAAGTATTTTTTAGAGAAGCTCAAAGCTTTTTTAGAGCATGGCATCATTTACTGAAACGTAAAATTTAGGAGAAATTATTTTATTAGGTAATAGCAGAGGCGAATTTAATTGGCCTTATGGTGTGCAATGGATGTCAAAATACAGTTGCAAAAAGTGTTTTTTAGTTTTGTTGGCAATTTGCTTCATATTTTATATAGAGGTAGATATCCACCTTGTCCATACATTCATATGCACATATATACCATTAAGGAATAAACTCTACATACAACCATAATTTTTGAGGTTTGAGGAAACTGGGGAAGAAATTAAAAAAATTAAATATGTCAATATTTAGGTTGCTAATATATCGCGCCATAACCGCCAAAATAGCTTACGCGACATAATTTTCGAACTTCAATTATTGATCAAAATTGATTATTTGCGATCGTAAATAGTCGTTTTTCCTAAAAAAACGAAGTCCGAAAAATGTGTCGCTTAAGCTATTTTAGCGGTTATGACTCGATATACATATGTTTATACAAAAAATAAAAAATTAAAAAATAATTATAATAACAACATAATAGACCATATTTGGGTGCCACTTGTTGACGGCTTGGTAGCGGAAATCACAGAATTTTCAAACAAGTTGAATACATCAAACATTTTGCACGTATTTTTTTCATGTATTTTATGCCTGTATGTAGACTCTTCTCCTATGTATTTTTAATATTTTTGCTATTTTTCTTAAATTTTTTCAATTTCTTTTTAATAAAGCAATTTAAAATCAAAACTTTTGTATAATAATTTTTTACTTAAAAAAACCGGTTGACCGGTTTTTCCTGAATTGTAAAAACCGAAACCGGGTTTTTCTTAATTTCAAATATTCGAACTATTCGAAAACCGGTTTCTGGAAAAAGTCGAATAATCGATCACCCTACTCACGAACCTCTACAAGCTGAATTAGCTGTGTCGTCATGTCATGCGTCTAGGGCGCTTGAATTTCTCTGCTATTCCAGTTTCTTTTTCTTTTTCCATACTTTTAAATTTTATACACGCACACATTTAAAATTCTTGCGGTATTTTCTCAATTTCAAAATGTCAACACGCTGACATTTTTTTTTGTGTTTGCAATGCAGCCAACTTATTCTCACAACTTTTTACATCAGATACGTAAACAGTTTGTTTGGTAATGCCATACAACGAAAAATATCGGAAATGACAAACTTTGCCACTAGTTCCCACTATTATTTTTGCTATATTTGTCACAAAATGTCACGGTGTATACTCGGCCTAAGAAGTAAGCCTGTGTACATACGAGTCAAAATGTGTGTGGATTGGCTACATTTTAGTTGGTTGGTTATAATTTTAGAAAATTTTCAGTTATTGGGATTTGTTTCAGATAAAAACTGTTGTTTAATGTAAAAAAAATAACTATGTAAACTCTATAGATTTTCACATAGATTTTAATTTAAATTTGCTAGAGTCGAGCTGGTGTACTTGTAAATGCCCTATTAAGTACTTGGTACTCGTTGCCACTGAATTAATTTTTTGATGTGTAAACATCTATACGCTAGGGGGTAAAAATCTTTTGACTTTGATTTCTTTGCTGAGATTTCTTTGCATTGTCAAATCGGTGTGAGCTATGTATGAGTATATTAGTGTTTGAAAGAAGCAATACCAAGCAGAGAAACAAGTCGACCGGCTCGAAGCCGACGGTGCGCCGCCGCCGGTTATTTTTCTGTATATTTCCGTACACCAAAGGTGAAAATGAACCGTAAGAGCTACGGACTTGAAATTTGGACACAATGTGTAGACATTTGGCCACTACAACAACAAATACATGAGAGTTAAAAACTAAAGGGTGTTCCAAAACGAGCAACGAAAAATGTTAAAATCACATGTAATATACATACAATTGTATGTACATATATATACACACTTGAAATTTTAAAAGTTAGTGTATTTTTATACAGACTGCAACAATTAACACTAAATTTAAAAAACTTAAATCAATGGGTGTTCCATCAGTTAATGTAATTTTGACTTTGTAATTTTGACAACTTGTTGTATCTTGGAAACCGTAAGAGCAAAACTCTTGAAATTTTCAAAAACGGTAAAACTAAAAAATCAAAAAAATATAAAATCGCCATATATAAAAAATTCGCCAAAAACAAATCGCCAAAACGAAAAAAGCACCAAATTAAAAAAAAATCTCTAGGACTAAAATAAATCGCGAAAAACCGGAAAAATCGCCAAAATGTAAAAAATCCTTAAACAAAAAAATTGCCAATATGAAAAAATCGCCAAAATGAAAAAATCGCCTAAATAAAAAACCCCAAAAACAGAAAAAAATTGCCAAAATAACAAAAACCACAAAAAACAGAAAAAAATCACCAAAATTAAAAAAATTGCGAAAATTAAAAAAACCCAAAAAGAGAAAAAAACCGCCAAAAACGAAAAAAAGCGATAAAACTGAAAAAAATCGTTTAAACTGAAAAAACTTAAAAAAGGAAGAAAGCTAAATAATAAAAAATCAAAACCGAATGTGCGCGAGTCAAAGTCGCACTTTACTGAATTTATTTTAATTGCAATGCGTACACAACAACAAGAACAGCAACGACTAAACGATGAACAACAGGAATTAAAAATTAAAAAGTAAAAGTAAAGGCATTTACCATAGATGAGCACTGCAGTACCACTAAAGTTTCAGTAAAAACAATAAAAAATGTTTAATAAGTAAATTTTTACTGTAGCCCTACGATTTTACTGGTAATGCAAATTAAATTTCATTAGCAGTAAAAATTTACTGAATTTTTTTTAGTAATCAGTAAATTTACTGCTTACTGCAATTTTGAATGCAGTACATATACATATACTGCAGTGTGCCCATTTACTAACCAAATAAGTTTAATAAAACAAACAAAAACCAAAATTCATATGTATTTACAATATTGAAAGTTTTGATACTTTTAATTAATTAATTTAAAAAAAGATACTAAAAGCATAAGTACTTCCAACTTAAAAAAAAATTTTCATTACTAGATGTTTACACATCTCCTCTGTGATCGGACTCACATTGCTTTTTTTTTTATTTATATCGTACAGAAAACAAAACTTCAAACTTACCTTAAAAAAGTTATGCCTCAACTTTAATGATCTTACGGCCTGGGCCAGGGCAGCGGGTATTTTACACAGGCCAGTAGCGCTTGCATCCAATGCCTTAAGACTCCAAGAGGCCACAAACTCCTGCATGTATGATCCAATGTTCGGATTGAAGGCGATACTCAAAGCCTCCAAACCCGTAATACCCTGCAAAGCTCGTATGGTCCTGGCTTGCAAGTCATTGTGAGATAAATCCAAATATTGTAAATTCGGCAGACCCAAAAACGTCTCGTAATCTACGGCGTGTATATTGTTGTGCGACAGCAGCAGGGTGTTCAAGCTCAAGAGATTGTAGAAGGCTTCACGGTATACTAAAACCATTTGGTTGTAGGCCACATTCAAATGTTTCAAATTATGCATACGCTCCGTGAAGAAAGGTGATTCGGTGTTTTCCAACAAGTTATGGGAGACATCTAATGTCTCCAAATTCTTTAGCAATGGAAAATGTATGGAGGACATATTTTCTATCCGATTGCCGGACATATAGAGATTTTTCAAGTAGAGATTGGACGTTAAGTTGGAAGTCGCTATCAAGTTATTGTTAAGATTCAGGGTTCTCAGTTTGGTTTCCGAATTTAGGGGTATAGCGGTGAGGGAGTTATTTTGCAACTTTAAAATGTTTAAATTTGTTGCATTATTAAGCAGTGAAATATTGAACTCATTTAGGTGATTATTTGTTAGATCTATAGTGGATATAGAAGGCAAACGTTGCTGAATTTGGGGCGTGATACGGAATGCAGTTAAATTTTGTTGGCTTAAATTAAGCACATCGTCTTGCTGCTGCGTCGAACGTTTAATCATCTGATGATTCTGATCATAGCTGGGCGATCGTTTTTGATAATATCTCAATTCAGTTTCCTCTCTGCGATAGCTGGGTTCGTTTTCATCACGCAAAATGCGATGTATTGTTTCATATGACAGCCGCTTCAACTCGCTGCGATACAGATGGAAATGTTCGCCGCTATTGTCGTCGTGTCGTAGTGCGTCCGCAGCCGAGCTGGCCTCATGTCTGTTCGTTTTCTCCTGCAGCAAATCGTCGTCATTGATAAGCAGTCGGATTTGGGGATTTTCTAATTTGGCACATTTTATGACGGGCAATAATATGGCGCCGATAGCACATAAAATTATTATTAATCTAAAATCACAGTTTTTTGCAAAGACATTATTGTTAAATGTCAATTTTGTTTGAGAAGTTTGGCATTTGAATGACATGTTTATGTTTTTGTTAATGAAGCTCAACACGCGCACGATTCCTTTATGATACTAATGCTCTGGCGTGGGCCGATTTCGTTCGGCTGATTATTATAATTTGACAGGTTTAATATATTTATTTTTTTTTTGTAATTTTTAATTCTTAATTTGCATTTAACATTTTGTTAATGTCTCGTCATCATCTCTTGTTTGTTCGGTCGTACGTTCGTTCGCTGTAGGTTAGCAGGTAATGGCAAATGTCACATCAAAGTGAAAATGAAAATGTCTGCGGAATTTTAAACATAAAAATTTTTTGCTTTCTTTCCTTTTTTGCTGCATTAACACAACGTGATATTCATTAGCTGAAATACAATAGGAACTTGACTTTAGCGGGTGGGTTGCTGTGACAAATTTCCTTTTATATTTCTTTTTGCCCTTTCAAAATGAATGTCACGTTTCTGGTTCTCCCTGTTTGTTGACTGTTCATGAAACTCGGGTTTCTTTTTTTTTAACTAAAATAGCAGGCATTAGCAGTTGTTATTTTCTTCTTTTTTTCTGTATTTGCTTTTTCAATTAAACATCAGAAGTACATATACCATTTGCAACATAAAGCAGAGACGAAATCATAAAAAATCAACTAAAACAAATTGTTGAATTTCACTTCTTAATGTATTTCTTTTGTTTTTTTTATATTTTTATTTCATTAAAATTTGTTTAATTTAAAATTATCATTCAGTTTTCTTTTAACACTTCGTTAAATTTTCTTTAGTCTTGTACAGCATGAGATTTATTTGCTTGTTTTGCTTTTAATAGATATTTTTGGAATAATTTTCTTTCATTTTATTTTGTTGAAATAATTGCACGCATTTCATTAAAATGAAAGTATTTTCGGTTATTGTATTCAGCATTGTGGTAGCAGCGACCTTCTGTATGTCGTCCTTTTATTTTATTAAATCTTCTTTACCTCTGACGGAGTTTTTAAACTATTTTGACCTTTTTTGTATATTCCGCTCCTGTTGTCATATCTGTAATGTAAATGTTAAAAGTTTATGTTTAATATTTTATAAATGTATGATATGTAATGGAGAAAATGTAATAAATACGATATACATTATTCTCCTGCACAAGACATCTTATAAGAACTTTCAAGACATGAGGGATTTTTCAAATGCTTTACTACAGCGAAATCTTATAAAACAAAAGTTAACAACATTGTTTGCAAGAAATTTGGTTGAGTATTGTAGGTATAAGAGTAAAGAAGAAAACACTTCGTGACGGAAGAATTTGTGATACTTGCTTCTTTCTACGCATGTGTATGATCTTTTATTTTTCTGCGCACATGCAAAGGCACACACATGCATTAACATTAGTTGTATGCGGTTAATCACATAATAGCTTACCATCTACTTATTACACACACACTCAAACGTACAATATGAAAAATAACAAGCATACACTAATCAACAGTACTTCTTTTGAGTGTTTGTTTTGTTTTGCTGTCTTGCGACATCGCTTGTTACAACTGATATACACATACACCAATACATCCATCGTGCTTCGCTTATAGTACGACAGCATTTATTATTGGTTTAGTATAATACATGCGACGTGAATACATTTAAAAATCATAACGTTTTTACATTTCAAGACTGTTTACGCAGCTTTCTAATATACATAGATACAGAAAATCTCAAAAGCAAATTTATATTTAAAGAACTTAATAACTCAATACACACAGAGAAAAAGTATCTTATTCACACCTTTAATTGGAAAAAATACAAATAATCAATTAAAAATTTAATTGAGTCAATTAAACATTTGTTTAAAAATTTAATTGATTTTAAAAAGTTTAATTGCCACAATTAAACTTTTAATTGATTTTTAATATTTTTTTTGAATCAAAGATGTTGATTTGAGTAGTAGTTTTTGTGGTGCACTATATCGAGCCATAACAGGGTAATGCGACATAGTTTTCGAACTTCATTTTATTTTTAACGAAAATCGATTATTTAAGCTACGGTCAGGTCACACTTGTCAAACATCTGCCCAAAAAATTGTAACCACTAAATGCTAATGAAAAATTTTTCAATTCAGACAAAATTTTGTCTAGTTAAAGAGTATCCAATAATGTTGGGTTCTATGACATTGTCTGTTAGTTGTGTTTACTTTGATAAACAAGTGTCTGGATCAAAACTTTTTTCATTAGTGTTTGTTAGTTACGCTTTTTTCGGCAAATGTTTGACAAGTGTGACCGTGCCTTTACTATCCTACATAATTGATTTTCATCATAAAATTAAGTTTCAAAATTATGTCACTTAAGCTTTTTTGGATGTTATGGCACAATTTGTAAACCCTCACGTTGGCTGCTTTCTTTTAATCCAGTATTAAAAATTCTCGTAACCACTCGATAGGTAAACTGTCCTTAATGGTTGTAATTTTTTTTACAGATATTTCTATTTTAAAACGCCAAGGAAGTCGGTTTATAGACATAAACCTTAGATTTGATATAAACCCAAAAGGACAAAGTTTCAAGAGCATAAATCAGTATTGCGTGTATTTCAATTTATGTGACGCATTAGCGGGAGTCTACTGTAATAACAAACTCTCTCATTATGTTTAAAGCTCTTTTGTTAAATTGTCTATTTAAGTATATTGAGAAATCTATTGTTTGTGTGCATATGCATGTGTGCATGTGTGTGTGTGTGTGTGTGGTTGTGTGTGCAAAGTAATTAAGAAAATGTAAATATATGTACATATGTAACTATTTTGTAACTAAGCATTGCAAATTTCGCATTAACAAATTGCTAATAACGATTATTGTTACAATTGCAGCTGCCTTACAATAGATAAGTATTAACTAGAGTGCATAATAATTTTGCATTAACACTTTATATGTGGGTTAAATGCAGCTTTTATTATTAGAAAATATATGTTTTTTATGCCATTTACCTCTAACATGTAATTGTAATTGCAATTTTAATTGCCATCTGCTGCCATTTCCCTTCCAATGCACTTTCATTAATTTAAAAGAATATATTTAAGTACAATATATTCTCATTGGGTTTTTAATTTTGGTTTTTAATGAATGGATTCTAGTAGAGGAGACTAAAAAGAAAAATATACAGGCACAGCAATACTTTTCGACTTTAGTGTAGTGTTAGTTAGTGTAGTTTTATGCAGACCACACCAATTAACACTAAAAACTAAAGCGTATTCTATTAATTAATGTAATTTTGTCTCAGTTATTTTGACAACTTGCTGTATCTTGAAAACCGTAAGAGTTAAAGTACTGCAATTTTCAATACCGTTTAAAACTAAAGAAATCCCAAAATTAATAAATGACAAAACAAAAAATCGCCAAAATAAAATCGCTTAAATTAATAATATCACCAAAGTAAATAATTCGCTAAAATGCAAAAAAAAATCAGCAAAAGTAAAAAAGGTCATCTAAAAACTAAAAAATCGACAAAAATCGAAAAACATAACTAACGTGTCTGTCACGACTTTCGAACGTTTTCAATTAGAATGAAAATTTCCGAATCGCAAAAAAAAAGATTTGGTGTCTGCATACTTCCGAATATTTTTGTAAAATTGGTTGCTAATGTGGGCATGTTTTTCATGTCCCCTTTTCTATGTATTAAAACCAAATATATATTGGTTTAAATTTCCGAATTAGGCAGATGAGATATCAAGCCTAATTTTAAAAAGGATTTCGTTTAAATTAAATTAATTTTAATGTGGAAAAAAGGCGATTCTATTTACTTTCACATTGGTTGGTGCAGTCGAAAGTAAAACGAAAAAATTATTCGGAAGTGAATGTCAGGACACCAAAATATGCGGAAAAGATTCACTTTCACACGGATGTGAAAGTCATGACAGACACGTAAAACTAAAAACAATCTGAAAAATCGCAAAAAAGCGAAAAAAAATCACGAAACCCCGTAGTAAATCAGCAAAATCAAAAACAAAACTGGCAAATTAAAAAACGCCAAAACAAAATTTTTTTAAATGTCTAAATATCTTTTAAAACCCTGCACAAGACTACTTACAAGAACTTTAAGACATGACGGATTTTTCAAATGCTTTACTCCACGAAATCTTCTAAAACAAACGCTAAACAACATTTTTTGCAAAAAAATTTATTTCAGTTATTGCAGGTATAGGAGTAAAGAAGATGCATGTGATGCATGCTAGTTTATACGCATGTGCGCATATACAAACGTCATACATGTACATACGCACACACGTTGTGCGTGTGATCTTTTATTTTTCTGTGCACTTACCATCGCACACATGCATTGACATTAGTTGTGTGCGCTTGCTTTAAAAAAACCACCCTTAAAAACATAATTGCTTGCCATCTACATCTTACACACACACTCAAACGCGCAATATGAAAAATAACAATCATACACGCATTAACATTATTTCTTTTGAGTATTTGTTACGAACAAGAAGCCTTCGAGACATCGCTTAAAAACACTCATATAAGCGGGTGCTATTATTATTATATTATTATATATTATATTATATGTATATATTGTTATTATAAACCAAAAATGAATGCTGCGTTTAATAAGTGAAGCATGAGGGATGTGTTGATGTACGTGTATAGCGAGTGCCAGACACATCAATATTCATCTTCAACATACATATGTGGTTGTGTGCGTTTGTTTACCAAAAATAGTCACACATATACTATTGGTGTGAATATTTTTTATAAAAAAGCGCACACAACCACATATATTGAAGATGAATATTGATGTGTCTGGCACTCGCTATACACGTACATCAACACATCCCTCATGCTTCACTTATTAAACGCAGCATTCATTTTTGGTTTATAATAACAATATATACATATAATATAATATATAATAATATAATAATAATATAATGCATGTCACGAGAATATATTTAAAAAACAAGACGTATTTACATTTCAAAACTGTTTACGCAGGCCTCTAATATCTATTGCTAAAAATCGATAAAGTGGATTTATCAACTTTTGGCTTCGAATGCCATGGCTATGGCTTAATAATGTAATTCGCCTAAATTTTAGTGTTTTATATCATTACCAAAAATTTTTAATATTTTTTCAGCTTTAGTGAGTTACAAAAATTGGGGGGGGGGGGGGGGGGAAATCGTATTCGATTATATAGGCTAAAATTCGTATAATATTACAAATGTAATTAACGGTTAACGGAATGAGCCATATTGCGATATCGAACAAATTTAGCGCCTGGTCCTCTTAATGCGAACGACAGATTCGATCGAACATTTAGCTTAAAAACCAAAATCTGAAACTTATTTTTATTTCTAATATTAATATTCGATTGAATCTATCCTTAACATTTAAAGGATCAGGCCCTTATTTTAATTGTTTATACAAATAAAATAATTTATTAGTACAAAAAAAAAAAAAATATTTTAAAAGTACTTCGGTTGTTAAGAATGCCATTTATAACGAATTATACCGCATAATCACCAACTTCCCAGTTCCAATAGTTTTGCGCTGATCTTTCATATAAATTATAGCAAGTTTTAATTTTTTTAACCTTTGAAAAAAATTGCATAGTAATTTTATATGATTATAACGAACAAAACAAAATAGCTAAAATATGTCCGGTATTTTTTAAAGCGTTCCCATCCCTGCCTCTGTGACAGCTTTTCGACCAAATAAACCTTTTTAGATACATTGATCTCTTGTTTTAATGTTGCCCTTAAGTAACCCTTTTCTATTTATTTTTATTGACTGAAAATAAGCACAACAAACAAAAGGACACATTGTTATACATATATTTTTTTATATTTATTTCTTCATTGATTGTCTCTGTATGCATATGAGTTCTTTCCTCTTTATTTTTCTTGTTTGTATGTTAGATTTTAAGCTTTTAGCAATAAGAGTTTATATCTGTTATATTCTGTAACTGACAAATTATTTTAATGTTCCTCTATTTCCTTTTATTTTTCTTGCAGGTACGTGTATCACAAAACCAAGTACACAGTGGTTAGTAGTAGAGCTCACGATAAGGAAGCAGCAGATGTAATAAAATGGTAATAAATGTTTATCGCCAACATACGACATCAATGCATTAAAATATGTATATGAATTATAAATGAGACGTAGTGTGTGCGGCCAAAGGTAAAATGTAAAAGGTTTTGCTGATTGAGGCCTTTTACAAAAACTACTCAGATTTTTTTCTCAGTGAGACTTTAAACTTTGTTAAACTGCCAATAAATGCGTTGCCACAAATTTGCTTTAAATTATACGATTGGCTTATGTGCCAGACTACTGACAGATTGGCAATATTCCTTTGACATATTTCTTGAATTTGCGGTGTAATATTTTGAATCAAAATTTCGTATAGACAAGCCAGCATTAGTGTTAAATTGTGGTTTAAACATTTAGATTGATGTCTTGTTAAAAGGAAATAAAAATAGTACCCAAGTTCTCGCCTTTGATGGGCAACAAATTTGTTGTCTACACTCACCGCACCTGGCGGGCATCGAACTGGGTAGCGGCTCCCTTTAATACGCTGATGCACTGCAGTAGGCCAGATAATACTCAAAATTAATGGCTCGATTATGGATGGCAACCGAACTTCAGTTGCCGAGTTAACTAGCAACGCAACTGAACTTAAAATTTGTATTATGTATGGCAACTTCCTACAGTTGCCAAAAAGTTATCGAAAATACGATTATGACAAATTGGCAACTGAAAATAATATAAACAAATATTTAAAATATAAGAAATACAAGTGCTAAAAAGAAAATTATTGAGTATAAAGTGTTTGAAAACATTAGTGATCATAAAAATTATTAGTTAAGTGGAATTAATTATTGGCGAAGAGAAGGAAATACAAAAGTTGAATCTATTGAACGAATCTTTAGAATTACCGCCTCTACTGTGAGTAAATGTTGTTGCCTTAAATAAGCTTGAACAATCTCTTTTTTATCTGTAAAGAAGAAATTCAAAAATAAAAATAATATTGCAATTACTGTTTAATTTTTTCATTTTTTTTTGCTTTTAAACTATGCAGCAACTACAAATTTGTGGTTGCCAATATGGCAACTGAAATTACCAGCTGTTAGTTGCCAGTTGCCACCCGTAATACAATTTCGGCAACTAGCAACGCAACCAAAGTTCGGTTGCCATCCATAATCGAGCCATAAAAGTTCATAGTCTGGATTTTGCTCTGAAAAATATACTTGAATATTTTTTATTTCATACAAGGATTTTTTTAAGGTCCTCTAAACACGGCTTGTAGACTTTTTATTCTTTTAGCGCAAGAAGCTTATAATGCGAAAATTTCATTAGTCGGCTTGACTTGTTCGAATGAGGTCTTTAAAAAGGCCCATTTCTTACTCCTGTTCATTGCTGGGTAACCAACATGTTCATTTATGTTTTAACGATAAAAACATATACAATAAAAAAAATCATTTAATGTATTTTTAATGTACAGTGGGCCTGATTCATTTCATTTTTCAAAATTGCAAAATATTTATTCATTTTAATCAAGAATAATTTCTTAATCGAGCCAATAAACTGCAATCCAAAGGCAAAAAATGCTTCCAAAATCCTAAATTTTATAGACGAACTGCCAATAAATCATTGGGAATTACAATTACTACAATCGTAATAAGCCAAGAAACTTAAAGAAAAATACAAAACACAAAAGAACGCTGACGATGAAGGTTTAGTGGCCTTCCAAAACAGCTAGTTGTTCCGTTCAACTATATGTTTGTCAGAATGTTTACAACTAACTTTGTTGTTATTTGTTCATTAATAATTATGTAATTTGGCTTACAAAGCAATACGAACTTTATTAGCCTGATCAAATCATAAGTATATATATAAGCAACATTATTTTTTATTTTTTGCCTTTTAATATTTTGGCCATTAAGTATATTTTTTTTTCACTGTGAAAAAGAAAGGCAATTGTATTTCTGTTTATGAGTGGGAAACAGAACATTTATTAAATTATCCTCTGCAAATTACCTACATAAATAAATAAAATTCTAGCTTTGTCGTAGTTATTGGCTTCATATGCGTCATCCCACTGTGAACTTTTTTTTCTATCACTCTGTGTATGTGTGTGCATGTGTGTTTGTTTGTTTGTGTCCATTTATGTATGTAACTACATATGCATTTGTTTATCTACTACAGTAATAACAGCAAATCCATTATTCTGTGTAGGCCATTAATTTTTAAGTTGTTCATATTTTCCACAAAAAAACATATTTATTTTTACATGCCTGAATGAGCAATTTTCCCAAATATAATAATTTTTATGAATAAATGTTTGTATCGAATTTGTTAAATAGAACAACGGCTTTTAAAAAAGGGTAGATCGATAAGAGGTCACAAGTGTGACATTTAGGGCCATTATTACAACTTAAAGTTAGTTAAAAGTAGGATTTTATCGGAAGTATAAAAAGCTTTCCATTAGTGAAAATTGGATTTAACTTACCATGTAGGATAAACTTGCCTGTAATTTATCACTCACTTGAGGTTAAAGTAAAATTTTGCAAATGATAAAGTTTTTATACTTCCGATAAAGTCCTACTTTTAACTAACTTTAAGTTGTAATAATGGTCCTTAAAGTTATAAATAAAATTAAATAATTTAATCCTAAAAGAAATAAAAATAAAAATTAATAAGAAGCAGTTACATCTGCAGCTGCATATTAAATATTCAGTCAGAGTTGGAGAGTAGTATAAAATAAATAATAAGTTAAAAAAAGAACTCATCCATCCGTTAGCTATGTGCAGACGATTGTCAGATATTACAATATTGTCAGATCTGATTTTCAAATACCTGTCAAACGATACCAATTTTGATACAGTTCGTCGACTTTTTTTGTTAGCCGCCATATTGAATTTTGACTAGAGTCTGGGGGATTAAGACAAATCGTTTTGAAGTAAGATGCATCAAAATCGCCCTACGTGTTCGGTTTATACATAATGCCGCAAAGGAATACACGCACACACATAAATAGGCTGATAAATACAACAGCTTCAAGCATGTTTATTCGATTTTTGTATCCATTTTTAAATTTTCAATTTTTTTTTTTACAATTAGTGGCCGCATGGTGTAACACTAAAAGTATTTCAAATGCAAAACGAAAAACAAAATTTTAATTTTGATGTAAGAAATACCGAATTGTATTAAGTTGACATTAGAACGTGTTCAGAAAATCACCGCGATTTTACAAACAAACTATTTATAGCTCACTTTTTAGTGAATTTTTATTGTATATTAAGTTTTTGTCACTTATAGTAAAATATTTGATACCAACTTCTAACGCTTTAAGTCGTGCATTTTACATGAACAATGATTTAGCTTTTGTTACATTTTTTTTTTCTAAATCACCGTGATTTGACAAGTCGTGATCAGAGGGCGAAGCCAATATATGTATGTTGGCGGCGGCTCAAAGCAAAATGTGTCGGCTACTGGTCAGTTAACACTATTTTCTAAATTTCTTAAATTAATTTAATATGTATATGTTTTGATAATATTTACTTATGAACATATTGTACTCAGTATCAACAACTGACAAAAGAGAGCTTTGCCGGCGGCGTTTCGCCTGATTAGACTGCCACTGCAAACTAATTTATTAAACTTTATAAAAAATAATAAATCTCGCTTAAGGCAGAATTACCCGACTGTAAATGTAGAACTGTAAATGTAAATGTGTCAGCTGATCGAATCTGTTGCGTGAAAAGCTATGCAAACGCTTACCTGACTGAAATGGCACGTAAATGTAACGTCTGAACCTGCAGAAAATAGAATTGCATGACGACGTTACGTGACATTTGTAGACAGTGATGGGATATATGATATTGAATGAGAGTGTGGCACAATAGCCCTGATTTGGTACTTTTGTTTCTTTTAATAATTTAAGCTTTTGAGTGATTAATTTGTATACGTAAATGGCATATTTAATAAATTTAGTTTTCTAAAAACGTTTTTTTTATAACATCTAACCAAAGTTTGCCAATCGTATGCGTTTATTTTTTGTTAATATACATACATACACATATGTATATGTACATATATATGAATTTGTAAAATATACATACATATGTGCGAACAAACATACATTCAAGCGTACAAAAAACTATTTTTATTTAAAAATAATAACAATAAAAATAAAAATAGGTACCTATAATTATAATAATTATAATGATAATAAAAATATAAATATTTTTTATAATTATAATACGTTGTAATGTAAATATGTATATACGGATATGAAGCTTAAATTGTAATTTCACTAAATGTCAAAGTCATTACAATGTTTGTAAGTATAAAATAATGATTTAATACCATTTAAATAATTTTGGTACTTTTTCCATGCAATCAAAAATAATGTGAAGATGTTGAACTCTCATCAATGTTTCGAACAGCTGTTTTCCATTTTATATGATTTTTTTATACTGATAAACACCCAGCAAACAAAAAGTCCTGTGTATATGTACATGTGTATGTATTTCTGTTAAAGAATATACATATGTATATTGTTTGCAAATAAAACTAAATTATTATGAGTACGTACGAACATTAATAAGAAAGGGATAAAAGAGAAAGTAAAGATTTGATTGAGGTGCTACTGCAAGCATACACATTCTTGGAAACTAAAGAGCTAAATACTTCGTCCTTCCGATGAAGTTGCTCAAAATGGTCTGGTAATGTACAATGACAAATATTACGGTTGAGCGTTACAGCTGCTATTAAAATTATTATAATTGAGTTCATTTAAATAAAATAATAATAATAATTTTCAAAACTTCTAGGCGCATTTGCGTTCTAAAAGGTATTATTTCAAAAACTCAATTAGTTTTTTTCCAACAGGCTAAATCTTGCCATCAAAAGAAAGTAAATTAAAATAGTTTCAGCGAAATTATTAAAAAATCTTGGATTAATTAAAACATTACTATTTTTATTTTATATATTATTTACTTATAAGTTCTAATACATACATACATACTCGTGTGTACGTCCGTATAGATATGTATGTAAATTTCAATCAAAATGAATTTCATGAATTTAATATTATACATAAGTATATGAACTTTCGCGTTTGACTTCAAATAACTCTCAATTTAAAATCAAAAATGTGTGTTTGCTGGGCACAATGCAATTAGTATGTATGTGTGTGTGCACAAAGAAGTTTTTTTTTGTCGAAAACACATGACACGTTTTTAAAGGTGGAAGTACATAACTCGCGTTCAATGCGGTAATGCGATACACGCGTCTGTCAAAAAAGTTGAAATGGTGTGTTTTCATAAGGTAAGTTACACAGTGAAGTTTGCGACGCGCGTACCTCGCAAAAAGTTGAAAATTCTTCAACTTTCACGCTTTGTATACAAAATTACAGCTAGTGTTGCCAGATTCATAAGCTAACATACACAAATATGATTAGAAATTAATTTTTTTATTAAACAATGGATAAAAAATGCATTAAATATTTAAAGAAATATAAAACGTAAATGCAAGACGAAAAAATAGCCGGCATAGGCTTTAAATTTTACAACTAAAAAAACCTCAAAAGCGTGTTGTGTAACTTTCCATTTGTATAGCGTTAAACGTTTAAAAAGCCAGAAAAGCGTTGCCGCGTAACGCGTGGTATGTACTTCCACCTTAAGTATTCTATAAGCGCTCAAACGTTTACATTTACATTACATTTACATTTACCTTACATCTGCGATTTCTACAATCGGGTAACGGAGCCTTTAGTATTATATAGGGTCCGCCAGATAACTTTTTTTTTTGAAAATGCTATTAAAAAAAACTACTGAAGCTTCGGCTGTGTGGCACGCAGCGCCGTCCTGTTGAAACCAAATGTTGCCAATATCCTCCTCTTCAATTTTTGTGAACAAAAATTCGTTCAACATGGCCCGATAACGATCGCCATTGACTGTAACGGCCACTCCTTGCTCAATGGCCCAATTATGCCTCTGGTCCAAAATTCGCACCAAACAGTGACTCGTTTTGGGTGCGTCGGCTTTTCAATGTATGCGTGCGGGTTTTCTGTGCCCCAAATGCGACAATTTTGCTTGTTTACATACCCGCCAAGATCAAAGTGAGCTTCATCTGAAAAGATGATTTTTTTGGCAAAATCGGAGGCCCACTTAGCGAAGCGAAAACGCATTTGATGGTCAGTTGGCTCGTTCAGCGGAAGGATAAAACTAATTATCTGTCAAATCAGACATGAGCTAAGTGTTACCGTTCACGAAATAAGCTCTAGTTGAAAAAAAACGTTAGATGGCGGACCCTTTATATTCTGCTGTTTTGTGTCTACAATCTTTTTTGCAGGCAAATAAAAAATCTTAGCTTACAAATTAAGTATTGACCTTTTATTTCAAAACTAATAAGTCGAATGAAATCAAGAATTCAAAAAAAGTAGTGCAAAGCATAAATAACAAAAATTGCATATGTATATCTTTACATTATGATAAATAAGAGCCATGATACAATTATAACAGGTACATGCACAAGCCCAGCCTGTCACTGTATACATTGCAGATAATTGTCAAACTTTGTTTACAAGCTACAAAAATGTTAGTGTATGTGTGTGAATAAAATGATTACAGTGTTGCCAATGCATTTATACATGGCTGTGTCTCCAATTACACATTGAAGAAAATTACACTACACATCTTTTGTGTAGGTTAAAATTAAAACAAAAATAAATAAAAATAAAACCCAAAGTAGAATTACACACAGATTATACAAGAATTTAATTACATGGCCTACACATGTGAGTAGAAATTACACACTGTCTAACTAAACACAGATTGGCAACACTGAATAACTATAATCATGCAGGAATGCCGCGTCTGCAATTGTACTTTAGTTACCCTGTAATTGTTATTTTTAAAAACAAAAGGCATCTGTTTCTGACAATTATTCGTTTGTTTATACCAACAAAATACATGTGTTTTTTGGTGTTGTATTTTTGTTGTAGTCGTGCATGTACCTAGTATAATTGTATCATGATAAGAGCCGTTTACCGAAAATGCATACGTACGTACATATATACAAACACCAAAAACAAGAGTAGAGAGAAGCTAAGAAACTGTTCTGTGGAATGCATCTTGCATGCATATGTATGTATGTATATGCTTGTAAATTTGTTAATATTTTACAGTTGAACACTTGAAAGCAAAAAATAGATAAATGAAATTTAACGCAATTTAAAAATATGTATGTGTGTAGATATGTATGTACATATGACTGCATAAATAATCAATTTAAAATAATGCAGGAGCGCATCTGCGGTTAACACTGCTTTAGTATATAATTTTGCTAAGTGGGACTTATAATTTTTTATAAAGTTTAACAAGTTAGTTTGCGACGGCCATCTAACGAGGAAAGCTTTCTTCCATCATCTGATGAAATATAAAGCTGACTACACGCATAATACAATTATGCAATTTTAAGCTGCTATTTTAAGAAAAGACAAAATGTTTATTCTTACATACAAAGTAGTGAAATAATGTAAAATCTTAAAACACATATCGCTCATTTACTCAAACAATGTCATAACTCAAAAAGCCAGTTTGCCTAAAAACAAGTTTGAATTTTTCAATTTACACAGCTTAAATGAAAAAAAAATTATTTTTGTCTCATGGGTTGATATTTGTATGAAATTTTTGCACAATATGAAAAACGATATGAGGATTATTTCAGCATTTATGAGTTATGACGTTCTTTGAGTATGTGGTCACCATACTACACAATCGCATAACTTTTGAAAAAATACGATCATAAACTAATGAGTTCTTATTGTCCTTTTAAAATTTTCATAATCTTCATCATTCCAAGGTAATTAAGAAAATTGTCTGCGGCGGCTGTAAGCTGATCGGCTCCGTCCTCTCGTCATGATTTGCAGAACAGAACCGGTATAGTCTCTAATTTACTTTTCAGATCACCCGGTAGCCTGCCATCAATAACTGTCAAACACAAGTTTGTTCAAATTATGGCAGTAGTCGAGTGACAGCTGCCAGCTAAAAGGAATTTTGTTATTCATTCAATTAAGGGCGTGGGAGACTTATTGACCCTCTCCTATTAATTAAAGTTGCGTTTTCCGGTTCCGAAGCGAAACGTTTTTGCGGCTTATTTAAGTTTATTTGAATAGAATTTTTTTTTTTTATTTAATAGAAAATATAATCTTAAGAAAATCAAATTTTCTGCATATCTTACGTGTGGTCTTGGCATTACAAAAATAACGCCTGACAAAAACCAACCGTAATTAGAGTCTATGTAATAGCTCAAAATTTAATGACAAAAGCTGGCTTTTTCATTACTGCTCTCCTGGGAGTAATTTGAAATTCAATATGTTATGACAAATCAAATTGCAAAATAAAACAACAAATTGTTTTAAATTTTTTTAAATTGTTTTTTTCCTATTCCTAAAATGTGTTTTACATATTCATCGCCTTTGAAATCTTACCAGCTTTTATAATAGTTTTGAATATGCATGTTGTTCACCTTTAAGTTCTCAAAAGAAAAGTGTTCAATTTCATTTAGAGCCAAAAGACGAGAGTATTTAAATGACAAGGGTACGAATCCCTTTTAAGTTGTTTTTCATAGAATTGATTACATTTTACAGGTTTTGAGATGTTTTCGATTGCTTCTTTTTTTGTTTTTGTTGTTTTTCGTTTTGCATATTATTTTCTTTAGATGTTTTGCATTTAGAGATTTTTGTAGTTGGGTGGTTTTTTATAGTTTTATTTTCTATTTGAACAAAAAAAAAAAACACATTCATAAGCCCTTGAGACATTAATATCCTTGTTGACCCAAAATAGGAATAAAAGTGTATATTTTTTTTATTATTTACAAAAAATAAAATAAAACTAGGGAAAGGAAAAATAAAACCTATTTCTTTGGTGGATGATACGAACATTTAACGAGCAGTTTGTTTGTAGTGAGGGGAGGAGGGCAAAAGTACTTGGAGTTTAATTTTAAAAAAAAATACAACAAGTAAATATATGGAATATGTTAATAGATATTTTTATTCCATTTCTCGTACTTCAACTTATTTTTCCGTGGAAAGTTTGTAATTTCCCATATGCCAACTAAATAAAGACTTTTGATTGCTCATCATCATGAGTTTGTGGATTTACAAAAAAAAAGCTTTACTTTACTTTTCTTCCATCACTTCCTGCACTTGAAAGAAAGAGAGAGAGAGAGATTAAAATACTAAATGTAAATGGAATAAAATTTTAGCAGAAATAATAATAATTTATATGAAACGAGGCAAATTATGAATCTTATAAGCACCCTTCATTTAAAAACAAAGTTTTCAAAGCAAGTTTGCACATACGAGTATTTATAATAGAATTTCAGGGATCATAATATCCTCGTTTAAGGGCATTTTTTGATGTTGTTGCCCTTTTAAAGTTTTGCTCACTTAAATTCATTGATTCGGTCTTAAACAGGCAACACCCCTGTACCTGGATTCACTAACTTTTATTACGATAATCGTATCGCTATAATAAATATAACGAAAATTTATCGACTTTGCTATTCAGTAACATATTTTAACGATATTTGCTTTCGGTTGGAGGCAAATAAAATAAAGTCACAAGCTCAAATTCATTGAGTTTTTCTTTATCATTCTTTATGCTTTTCGCTTATTTTGACATTTTCATAATATTGAATTAAATGGCGATTAAGATAATGCTGGAGACTATCGTAAAAAAGAAATTACGGAATCACATTATCGTTACCTTAAACGAATAAAATATCGATAATTATTACGATTTTCGGTTCGCAAAAAGTTACAAAATCCAGGTACTGGTTCAATCTCCTGATATTGCGTCATAAACAGCTAATGATTAGAAATGTATATAAGCAAGATCGCTTTATAGCTCTCACAACTTAAGTAAGGATAATCTAAACATTTTCATTTGAGAAAACAACTTAACAGACTTGATATTGAGAGCAACAACCGGCGCATGTTCTGTTTTTATGATGATGAAATTCGAGAGCACATTCTGAAGAACTGTGAAGCTTTATGTAAGAGAAGATACAGCCAACTAGGCAAGCACCTATTTAAAGATTAGAAACTGCCAATACTAGAACCAATGGCAATCACGACATTCCTCAGGAGAGCAGAACGTCTACTCTGTAATTCGAAACGAAAGAAAATGCTTTCGAATTTAAATGTTATAAGAACACAAATTCGAAAGCATTTTTGATTAGAATTACAGAGCAGACCCTTGCGTCCAGATGAGGTGCGCAAACACCTGGCGAGAGATACAAACGATATTCTCAGTCCTTGCGTTTTCCGTAAAATTTCGTTAAATCATTTACTCAACCCATTGGTTGGGTTGACCTTATTATCCAGCCACTCTGAGATAGATTTTTTTACATTTTAACTATCCGAACTTGGGGGAGCTGATTCCTTTCTCTTTGTCATTCTTACAACAAGAGTTTTCAAGACGTAATCAAAGCATTTGTGCGATCCGAATGTCTAGTGGCTAGTAATTATCGCTACAAGGTTTCTTAGTTAGAGTCTAAAAAATTTTATCGCAAACCGCATTCTCTTTGGATTTCCCTCAGGACAGATGTTTCTGGTTTCTTTACAGGTGGGCTCCCATTGCTTAATCGCCATTTTGTTGAAGTTAGTGTCAGATTATCCATCGTTCCCCCATCCCAAATCAATTATTTCTTCCGCAATGGTGGCTTTAGCAAGGACATCCACCCTGTTGTCATATACAAGACCCTATGTAAGATTACTCGCAAATGTCACGCTTTCTCTTTAAAAGATAGTTAAGATTCTTAAAGAGATTTTGGTGTGACTGATGAACACATTTCGTGGAAGCTTTGCTGTTAAAAGAAAATTGTAAAAGGGGTAAATTGTTGACCAAAAAATTTCCTTATAAGATGATGCACGAAAAAAGCTGAACAGATGCTGTTCATAATTTTCTTACGCCGAACTTCAACCCCACTTTTGTAAAGCGTTCAGACTTAAGTACGACTTAGTGGCTTATGGATGGCAACCGAAGTTTAATTGCGTTGGCAGCTGCCAAACTGTTATTACGTATGGCAACTGAGCACTAACAGCTGTAATTCGTAGTTATCCAATTGCAATTGCAATAGCAGGCTGACATAACATATTCTTTCAAAGTTAAAATCATTTTAAATCATATTGAATTAAAGTTTAAATCCCGATGGTATATATTTGGTGTGTGTCTAAAGAATATTTAAGACTTTTATGGCTGCTTATGCATACGAGTAGTTTTTAAAGCAAAGAGTTGATGAAATTAATCCATCTTTGGGAAGCACTACAGTTCAAAACACCACTTTTTCTGTGCGAAATTAAAGCCGCCTACCAAATCATGGCATTCAAACCAAATTCTGAAAAAAGTTCTTCAAAATTTAATTTAACCCATTAGCGACCAAAAATTAACCCTTTAATAACAACAGTTCATATGTATATGCATAAATTAATTTTAATTTTAACAAAACATTAGCTAATTGTTTAAATTTAGTTCATTTGGTAAATTTAAATTAAAAAACTCCTCTTCATTTTCATTAATTTCATCAACAGTTCACCTGTTTTCATACAAATGTTGCCTACTAAAAAGAGACATTACTCGCAAAACGCAAAAAATCGCTCTTTGAAGTAAATTGCAAATAACTCATTGGTTATTACTTAATTTATACTATAAATTTGAAAGGGGTCAATTGGGGTCAAAATTTTTGAGAGCCTACATAAAGTCAGTGCTTATGATAAATTATACCGTTTAAGTTATAGCTCATTATAATGAGTTATTTTAGTGCATAGCCATATAAATATAAAGAACTTTTCATGAAAAACAGCAATACTTATTTGTCTATTTATTTTCAATTTCACAGCCATGAGTTAATACCAACACAATTCGGGAAAAACGCACTTAAAAATTTACCGATTTCCACTGAACTCACAAGCTTATTTTCAGAAAAACTTAAATCTATTGACTTTGATCCAGAAATATGCGACAGTGCTTAATATTTTCCGAAAATTAAATTAACGTGACTTTATATTAAAGTTTTGACAATTGAAAACAACGACAAAAAAAGTAGAAAGTCACTTTTGTTTTTATGACTTTTGCACAGAAAAAGTGATCATTTGATCTAATGTGGAAAGGCGAAAATAAGTTTAACAAAGTAAAAAGTATTTGATTTGTCCCTTGCCACAATTTGTACTTCCTTCCCTCTTTTAAAAAATAATTCTACTAAACTAATCCTGTTTATTCTAAATAATTTTTGAAACAGTTTTACGTGAAATTTGTTTTAAATATATAGTTCTTTTATTTTGAAGCTTTGTTAACGTTATCTGTCATAATCGTATGTTCGAATTAGAAAAAGTTGTCATACATAATACTATTTAAAATTTCTGTTGCGTTGCCAGCTGACAAGGCAACTGAACTTCGGTTGCCATCCATAATCGAGTAGTTAATGCCCTATAACGCTTTGTAATAATATTAGCCTTTAGGGAATATGTCGAAGTCTTTCCAAAGACAGACAGTGTTAAGTTGATTCGATGTACATATGTATGTATAATACAACTATGAATACATGCCCATTTTGATTTCAAACTAACATCATTGGAATTACAAACGGAATAACAAACCCATATCCATATGCACCCTTAGCACTTTTGATGAAGAGTATAGTGGAATCAACAACAAACAAAAATTCCATATATTATTCAATACGAGAAAAAAACATAAAAAAAACTTTTTCAATTTGCTAAAAAGCTTTTTTTTCACTCTCAGCCCTTTTCAAATAGTTGCTTGCCTGCCTGCCTGTGTATGTGTGTTTGTTAAAACTTTAATACATTCTCCCGGGATATGATATATAAATTTGTTTCAGCTTTAACACAAGTGTCATATGTTGAGTTCAAATTCATATAAAAACATTTACATACAAATGTGAGGATGTTTGTAATACAAATGGGAAACATCATACGTTCATGTAAAAGTTACCCTTTCTTGTAACCAGCCTCTACAGTATACCCACGTTAATAGTTTTGTATAATTTTTTTAGAAATTTTACATATAATTTAACACACACACACACACACACATATGTATATATACAAAGACAGAAAGAGACAAACAACTTTTAACAAAAATATAATTAATGATATGAATATTTCATATCATTAGCAAAATTGTTTGTAAACCCTTTTGTGTTCAGCGAACTATGCTTAAGCAGCTGCATAAATTAAATTTAGTTCTATGTGTACTATAGCTAAATCCCAAAGCCCGCTATTAACTACAAATTTTAAACTGTAATAATCTTCTAAAATAAAGGACCACAGATAAACGTAATGTTATGAGAAAGTTTACCAAACACATAGAGCAAATTAAAAATATAATTAAATGCTTGAATCAATAAAAAAAATGTTCAATTGTGCTTTTACACTGGGTTCACACACGGCAATTTTATTTCAGCAACTTTTTGCTTATGCAAGAGAGAGAGAGGGAGAGAGTATAAGATAGTGACGAGGGGAGTCATCATATTTTCCTCTCTCGATCATGGACTAAAAACTTGCTCAACTAAAATTACCGTGTGTGAAGCGTGACTTACTTCCACCAAAATAATGATGTCGATAAGCAGAGTTTCTTTTTGTTGCTTAAACCTATTGTTATGATTCCGTACACTAAATGTGAAAAGAACTCCTATTGTTTTCGCTACGATATCCTTCTGTCCGTCATAGGCTGTTTTCTTGAGAACCATAAAAGGTACGGACCTGAAATTTTCACAGAATGTGTAAAACTTTTGCCGCTATAACAACAAAGATATGACAATTAAAAATTAAAGGGTGTTTTAAACCGATCAAGGAAAAATGTTAAAATTATACTGTAACATAAAGATTGATTTTTTAGCAACTTTCTTTTTGGCAACTCAACTGTTTTCGTGTATCATGCTACTGTTAAACATGTTCAGTTTGGTCTATAATTTAACCATGAATCGACTTACAAATGAACAACGGTTGCACATGATTAAATTTTTTTATTAAAATACATGATATGTTAAGAAAGTGCATATGCGCTTCCTCCATTTTAAAGTCAGTCGGGGCGACCTTCTGAGGCGGATACGGACGGCGCCCGGCGGACTACTTGTGACTAAATTTCGCACCAAAACTAGATTATTGAACTTTAAACCACCAACACGTATACGTAGATTGCGAACAGAGGAAAATAACGGAGCCATTTGTAGCCATTGAGACTCTTTTAATTTTCTTTTTTTGCCCAAAATGGAAGAGCTGGACTGTGCTGACATATGGTTTCGGCAAGACGGTGCCACATGCCACACACCACGCGAAACAATGGTCCAATTGAGAGGCGAGTTCGGTGAACAGTTTATTTCATATTTCTGTGTTTAAGCTCATGTCTATATGGACGAGCCCGCAACGGTTGACGCACTGAATTTATTCATGAGATACCGGCCGATGTGTTGGCGAGAGTATGCCAAAATTGGACCCAGCGTATGAACCATTTGAGGCGTAGCTGCGGACAACATTACATGAAATCATCTTTTAACATTGAATTATATAGATCGATCCACCGGATTAAAAAAAGATTTCGTATATTTTTCTAAATTTTGTGTTTTTTTAATAAAATCCGAAAGCTTTTAAAAATCACCCTTTACATACAATTATACAATATGGACACTTGAAATTTTCAAATTTAGTATGTTTTTACACAGACTACAGCAATTAGCACTGAAATTTAAAAAATCAAAATTAAAGGGTATTCTATCAGTTAATGTAATTTTTACTATGTGGTTTTGAGAACTTGCTCTATCTTGGAAACTGTAAGAGGCAAACTCTTGAAATTTTCAAAAATGGTAAAACTAAAAATCCTAAAACAAAAAATTCCAAAATAAAAAATCTACAAAAACCGAGAAAAATCATAAACCAAAAAAGCACCAAAATAAAAAAATCGCTAAATCTAAAATAAATCGCCAGAAAACGAAAAAATGCAATAGCTGAAAAAAAAAGCCAAAAACTAAAAGAAATCGCCAAAAACTGATAAAAAGTTTACCGAATGCTTAATTTAGTTATAAACATGTCTACATTAGATAAGATATTCGATTATATAAAAAGTTTTTATAGTATTACATACATACATATGTAGTGCCCATACGAAACCCTTCGTATTCGGGTCAAAGTCGCGCTTTACTGAATTTATTTAATATTTTCTGTATTGAACCGACAAAACTCTTCCCAGGAACTTTATTCTATTGTGAAGCTGCCTCGATTCTTGCCTTTTGATGGCCAGCGCACCGTGCACTAAGCGTTTGCTAAATTTTTTACATTTATTTTTTCGTTTATATATATATATATATATATATATATATATATATATACATATATATATATGTATATATATAAATTTCCTTCAAAAGACGATGCCGATAATCTAAACAGGACTGACGCTTTGAAAGATATCATTTGCCAATTCATCACTTACATACAGCCTGGCCCCTATTACTATATAAAAAATGTTCGAAAATTGGCCAAAGTGCCCCTACGACGGATATCATATTCAAATAAATTTAACATAGAATATTTTTGTTTCTAATAAAGCCAAATTTTTGCAATTTAACATCATTAATCGCGAAGAAAAATAGTAACTCATACGCACATATGCACAGTTTTTAACGCTACTGTATTTCTTCTTATTTTCTTTCCGTCTCTGCAGACTCCAAAGCAAGTGTTGAGGTTTGATTACTTGAGGCCATTTCTTTTGTTATTTTTAAGTTCGAGATTGTTATTGTCTATTTGTTTAGTTTCTTTTTCGGTTCTCTTTTTTATGGTTTGACTGACGAAAAATATGCTTCAAGTAAATAAATAACATGCTTTATAATGTGAAGACTGCTAAGAATACATATATTTTCTCATGTGTTGTTTTTTTTTTCTCGCTGTTAAGAAATTGATATGATTTTTATTGTTATTAGTATGTTTGTTTATTTATTTTTATTTTGTCAACCATCCAACACCAACAGACTACAATATACTCATCGTAAATACTGTAGAGAGTTACTTTTTGTGATTAATATTTTTGAGATTTTTTTAGTGAAAACTTGTGAACAAATAACCGGCAAGTTGTGTGAAAATTTAAAAATTTTATATGTATGACAAAATTATAGTACAATAGACGCCATTAGGCAATTCCCTATGGACAGCAATGGAAGTTTGCGGAAGTTATTTAAATTTTTTGGTGAATTTTTATTTAAAAATATAGTTTGTTTTTATTATGAAATCACCGTTTTGATTTTAAAACTATTTAAATTAATCGTACAATTTTATTTTAGGCCAACTATTCCAATGTTAAAATTAAAGAAATCATTACATATCATAATTATTACACTATACAATAGAGTGGTTCGAAAAAAAAATTGTGCCAATCACCCCCTAGGATTAAAGATAATGTTAAAAAAATCCAAAAATTTTTTATTTTATTTTTTTGCCACGCCTACAAATGCCGCCCTTTTAGTATTTTGTTCACTGTGTCGCCATTTTTAGTCCGATCATAACATTTTGTATACCGGTGTTTATGGCTCTGGAAGGGCTACATTTCTGTATTTAATAGTTTTTTAATACTACGTCACATTCTAGTCATGACTTTTAAAAACTCGGTTCGTACCCACCCTAATGCTAAATATTTTTGAACGAAAATAAAGCCGTGCCTTGTAAGTGCAGCACGATGGTTAACAACAGCAAGTAGATTAATTCCACTTTATGTATCAAAAAGTCGGCCTTCAGATACTTTGCGAAATTTAGTGACGTTCGTCGTTAAAGTTTATGCGCCATTATATATATGAGAATTGCCATTATATATTCAAGAAATAATTCGACCGACCATTGAACACAATAGTTACTATTTGCACCCTGAAAATATACTACTAGCAATGATAATGGATCCTGATCCAACAGTAAGATTCCAGGGGCCTAATTCCTGCACTCGTGATCGGAATTGCATTCGAATAGAAATTAATTTCGCTGGCAAGAAATTTTCTGATGATGTCACTCGTTATCAAGCGAATCGAGTTTTTGTTTCAGTGTTGGAAAAAGGCAAATATATTTATATATCAATTTATTTCACAACACTGAATAAATTGTAAGCAAAAGCATATGTTTGTATATATGTTTGTGTGCAAAAATATATGTATGTACGTACATACACACGTATATGCAGTAAAAAGAAACGAATATACATAAATGTTAGTTTCATTTTAATTTAATTAATACTTTAATAATAATAAATTAGTGTAAGGTTAGCCACATTTTCGATTCTTTTATTGGTTGACCAGGAGCAGTTGATTTGTTATTTAGATGCTCCCAGAGTTGGTTGATTTTTTTTTATTTTCCCCTACAACTCTTAGGCAAAACATTATTTGCAAAGTCAGTGTGTTTTGTTATATTTAAAGACAACTAGAAATTCTTTATATTTATATATTTTTATACGTACATTTGTGCATTCATTCATTTATAAATAAATAAGTCAAATATTGAACATACATTTTCTTTTTCTTCGCTTTTTCTATGTTAAACATGATTTCAAATGCCTTTTTTCTTGCGAGTAAAACCACGAACGGTTGCATTCCAATGTATGCACGTTACCGAATGCTGTCATTAGAAATTTCGACATGTGTTATTCGAAACCGAATGCGAAAAACCCAAAAGTTAAAAAACTCGCACATTCGAGTAATAACTCGCACGCAATCGAATGCGGGAATCAGGCCCCAGGATTATGAAATAATAAGAGCTGCTCGAGAAGACCCACCCGCAAAGATTAGAGAATTCCACGTTCCAAAAAATCAAATAAATTTTGATTGCAAAACCTATACGGAAATTGTAAAGTGGGACAATCCTCAAATAACTGAGCCACCATGCCTTCATTTCTACACTGATAACGAATTGCTTCAATACCAAAATTTATCTCATGAAATAATTGAAATACCAGGTAAATGTATAAATGTGAATACACATCTAAAAACCACTTCGTAATAAATAAAATGACATTTTTTTAGAATTTCCTTGTCATTCTCAAAATACTGAACGTTTTGTACGGGTTGTTAGTGAATCGGCTAATAAGGTTGTAGAAGAAAGGTGCATGGGTTATATATTTGCTAAAATAAGAAGTCGCGAACAGTATAGCAATCTCAATTCACGGCAAAATTTATCTTAAAAAGTTAAGTTAAATGTATTTTTTGTATCGTGCCGTAAAAATTATATTAACTGCATCACTTTTTGCCAAAACTGTTAAAGTATTTTTTTTTACCCCTATAACTTTTTTGTTTATGAACAGAAATAAATAGCTTCAACGCAAAAGTTTCATCAATATAACACGGCTTTATTTTCGTTCAAAAATATTTAGCATTAGGGTAGCTACGAACCAGTGAACTGTATGAGTTGATTCACTTTCGCTCTCCACTCACTTTTAAAATGCTTTTGTTTTGTTTTTTAACACCAATATGCACTAATGATATTGCTTGCAGTGTTGCCTCTCTAACAACTGACTGTCTTTAACTCACTCTCTTTTTTTAAATGTTGTCAGTAAACATAAATAAAGAATTCGTACTGTTGTTTGATTGTTTTGTATAGTAATCAACTAACTCACAAAAGCACGTTGACTAGATGAAGTCTTCAGTTTGTAAAACATTGAGTAAATATTTCCACACATAAATAAATAGCGTTAAGAAACTATTAAAAAGTGTTTTTAGAAAATTTAACAGAATGTATTCAGAAATAATAAAAAATTTCGAAAATTGAGTTTTTCGTGTAATAAAAAAATTATATAAAATGAAAAAATCTATCTCTTCATATTGTGTTAATTAATAGTTTTTCTAATATTAAAATAATTTATAAAAATGAATGGGCCTAGCTATTTTATTTTATAATACTACATAAAACTATATTTGTCGGAAATGGTTTAAGAAGTATTCAAAACAATCATACTGATTCATTGCTTTAGTGAGTCATATGAATGAATCTAAATTGCAAGCAATGACAGGCATTTATTAACAACAGTCTCATTGATACGAATCATGCAATAGCATCATTCATTTTGTTAATGTTAAGTGCTAGCTCAATATTCATTTTAGAAAATGCAAAATTATGCCGTTTGAATCGTAATCATGCAGATCACTGGTACGAACCGAGTTTTTAAAAGTCATGACTATTAAAGACAGAAATGTAGCCCTTCCAGAGCCATAAACACCGGTATACAAAATGTTATGATCGTATGGAAGGCGAACCACTCTATTGTACAACACACAAAAATAGCAAAGTTCTAAAGACTGATTCTGTCATTTTAACTATCTTCAGCTCTGTTACGTTAAATACTACGTGTAACATTTTAATCGTTAACATATGGGTCTTCTTCTTGTGCCTTCCAAAAAAGTTCTGTAAGCTTTAAACATTATTAGGTGGACTGATATATAACTTCGTGCTAACTTAAACAAAAATTAAAAAACGGAAAAGCAGAAAATGAATAGTTATTGTTACAAATTCATTTGCCAATAGTAAATCAATAATTGCATACACAATAAAATCATTTCTCATATTATATTTTATTAAAAATTCATGTAAATAGCTTATGTTAATAAACAAGTAGACAGATATGGGGTGCTGATCAAGTGCGTGGGGGCACAGAAAAATGCCGGTATTTCCCCCAGCTAAAGTCGAATTTTAGTTTTCTTGTTTTCTTTAGAAAATCACAGTAATTAATAAAAAAAATATTTCATTGTTAAAATTTCTTCGATCATCTTGTTTATAATTTTTTATTTATTGAGCTTGAGATCTTGTTTTTTATATAAAAAAAAAATACATACATTATTTAAAAAAAAACAAGATCTGAGGCTCAATAAATAAAAATATTTAATTCTATAAAGCCTATATCACAATGTACCGATTTTCGTCCGCTCACTGCAATAAAGCCATAACTAATTAATTAATTAATCAATTAATTCCGGAATAAGTCTATATGGCTTTATTTGGGCGTTATTTCCTTGGACCTTATTTTATAGTGCCTAAAAATAAACTAACTGAAAATTTCAAGTGTCTGTATATCGTACCATAATCGCCAAAAAGCTTATGTGACATAATTTTCGAATATCATTTTTTTTTTGGCGATAATCGATTATTTACGATCGCAAGCAATCGATTTGCGTCAAAAAATGAAGTTTGAAAATATTGTCGCTTAAGTTTTTTTCCGTTTATGACTCGATGAAATGACGATCTAAAGTTAAGAACAAAATTCTTGAATTTTGATTGCAGAAATCTTAATATTTCAATTTTGAAATTTGGTTAGTAAGATTGACGTTGTCAAATTTAAGCATAAATTTTTAATTTATACAATATACTCTTTAATTCAAGAACGTGGTCTTAATTTTAAGATTATATTCTTAAATTTTTAAGAATATGATCGTAATTTAAGATTTTTATTAAGAACAAAATCATGAATTCGATTTTCAAATGAGATTTTATTCAAGATTACAATCTTAAATACGATCTTGAAAAAAATAAGATTTTATTCTTGAATCATGAATTTTCGCATTTAACTGATTATCAAGATTGAAATGATTTGATTTCGAGCGTAAAATCTTGGTTTTAGTACAATTTTTTCCCTTAGTATACAATATAGAATTTCAACATGTTTCATTGCTCGCTTTAGAACACCCCATAATTTTTAACTTACATATATTTGTTGTTGTAGCGAGCAAAGGTTCACATATTCCGTAGCTCTTACGGTTCTCGAAAAAAAAAGCTGTGACAGAAAGACAGACGGACGGACGGACATCGTAGCGAAAATAATTGGTTGCCCTGGCACCTTAGGGACTTAAGGAAGCACAGGTGAATGCTACCGGCCTCGTCCACAGATTTGGGATAGCTGCTAAAGCAGTCGCGAAAAGTCAGCGGTTCCGTATTGAGTGTCAGATGGTTTCCCGGTTCAGCTACTCATCTTAAACCAACTGATTACCGAAACCTCACCTTTGTTGGAATTTAATATAAAACTATCTCGATATCTTTTGCGACGTTAAATAAGAAATTATGTTAAATTTTGATAAAAAAAAAAGATTTCTAATATGAAATCTAAAACTTATTGCCTGTAAGTCTTGTCAATGATTTTTTTTCTCTTTTTTTATACTTTCAACTTTTTAGCAAATGTTAGTAAAAGCATTTAAAACCATAATATTTCAAACGTTTGACCTTGTGTTTGTTAGTAAGATTCTTCAATATTGCGTATCTGTGTGTATGTGTGTTGTCTTTGCTCCTACAACATTTTTGCTGTCACATTGTATTCAATTTTATATTTTATTATTCCATCATTCTTGTCTTGTATGTATTTATGTATATTTTATCTATTCCATTTTTATGAGGCGTTAAATTTGCAAACTTTGTGACTTTTTGATTGGATTTTCAGTTTCGATTTTTCTTTAAAATTTTTTTTTTTCTTCCATATGCACATACAAACATATTTTGCTTTTATTTCCAACATGATTTGAAAAAAAAGCAACATTAAAATGAAATAAAAAAGAACAATACACATTGAAAAGTCGTCGAAGAGAAAGTTAAATTTGAAAAGTTTTCCGTAATAAAAACAATGAAAATTTCTTCATAAACACTTTTCTTATGATGATTTTTACAAATATTTGCGAAAAGCAATCGCAGCAAATTTAAAATAGAACGCACAACAAAATTTATATAGTTTATCTATTAAGTATTAAGAATGTTACTGAAAATTTTCTGGCATAAATATGTGATCATTAAAAATGAATGTCTTTGTTGAATAGAATTGTATTTATATGGGCCTTTCCACAACAAAGTCAACGTCGCGTGTGACAGCAAGCAGTTCAACAAAGTGACTCGATTTTTTTTTAAATTTTACCTAATTTAGAGCTGCTAGCTGCCTACACAACTATATAAAGAAATAAAAAAAAGTTCAGTTTCTTAAAAAATCATATTCGTTTGGTGTCGCACGCACGCTACAAAAAGTTAACATTCCTGTGGAAATGCCTATATTTTTTTATACGTTTTCTTTTAAATTGGTGTAAATGATAGATAAATTAATGAAAATTTTTTTTTGTTAGTAAGAATTGCTCTAAGAATTGTGTCTTCTCACTTTATGCTAAGCATATTTTTTTCTAAAGTTTTAATGTGTTTTATTGAGAGTTAAATTAAAAAAAATGTGGTGTGAATTTTTTAGTATTCGTGCTATTGATTTTTGCATTTTTAAGAAATATAGAATTGAGGAATGGAAATTATTTGTTTTTTTAATTCCTGTAAATTTGTTATAGAAATTTATTACTAAGTTAAAATCTAATCCAATTCTAATTAAATTATATTTATTATTACCAAATACTTTTTCAATAACTATACATAATTCACAACTAAAACTAATACTTCGTGTAATTCTAATTACACTTTTTTTAATCTATAAAAATTTAAAATATAGAACATAAAAGTATATACATCTAAAACTGCCAGACACACACACACACATACACACACGTTTTTTATATACATACATTCATACTTTTTAATATGAATGTGTGTGTGAATATGGAAAACCCTACAGGTTAGAAAGGATTTGTTATTATTAAACCATTTACTTCCCAAAAATTGTATTTTCTACTGACTTTCCAAAAGACTGAACAATGGCCGCATGCATGCATGATGTAATAAACATTTATTCACTGATAATATTTGTTGGTTTTGCTTCGACATACCAACGAATTTTCCATTGTATGGAATTATAAACAAAATCATATTCTATGATTTTAGTTTTTGCTTTTTTCCTTTCATATTACCACCTAACCACAAAATACATTTGCATTACATTTTATCAATATGTATCATTATTATCAATATAAATGTTAAAATAAATATTAAGCTGGCAAAAGCCATTTAACCCTTTGTAATCCGTCCCCATCACCCTCCCTTTTCCACAATCGTTATTAAAACCGTGTGGGAATTTTAAAAATGTATGTATTTTATTTCCCAAAGTCTAGTGTGATTTAATGTAAATTGACAAATATCTCTACTAAAATCGTCCTTCGAGTAAATGTATTCTTGTGTTTACATCATGTATGTACATAAAACACAAATACATAGTTGTTATTTTCTATAGATTATCTGTCCTTAATATTTGATATTTTGTTTATTAAATACATAAATTTATTTTATAGGCAAGTAGCTGTTACACATACATATCGTTTCCTTAATATAGAAAGGTCTTAACTTATTATTTTTTTGAAGTCGACTTTTTTACATTTCGGTAGAACAACACGTAATGTATCGAAAAATTTTAAAATCTTGATTTAAAAAATAATGATTTAGGGCCTTTCTATATTAAGGAAACGATATTTGTACATTCGTATGTTCTCGTACATACACACACATCAGCATCTACGTTTTATGTTTACAATTAAGAACACTATATACATTGACAGTGACAAAAGAAATGATTGTGAAGAGAATTAAGACAAAATTTTAGGTCGTAAACATTTGTTATAAGATGATGGTAAAAGGGTAAAAACTCTAAGCTATTGTCGATAGAATATCGAGCCATAACCGCTAAAACAGCTTAAGCGACACATTTTTTGGACTTTGTTTTTTTTTTTTTTTTTTTTTTTTTTTTTTTTTTTTTTTGACGAAAATCGACTATTTACGATCGCAAATAATCGTTTTTGGTCAAAAATTTAATTTCGAAAATTATATATATTATTATGTAATAGTTAGTTATAAAACAATATATTATTTTTAATAAACCCATAGTCTAAGTATAAGAGAGTATTTTTTTATAATAAGGTAAAACGACTTCTCAATATAAGACGGTAGTCTCTCGTTTTAAGAAGGTAACGCTGGTGTCCTATAAGACTGCAGTTTTAGTATAATATGTCACTCTTAATGATTAAACAGAATACCGGCTTCAACACATTTTCCATACAAATTGACACAAAAAAACAGCCGCAGAAACCGGTCGTGAGATAGAATCTATTTTATTTTGAGAGCGTTTTTTCTTATACTCTCACATATCAATGTTCATTCTCACAAAAATGTTACCATACTTTCAATAAATTTCATACATTTTGTAAATAAAATTCAAAGAAAAATAAGCACAAAAGAAAATAAAACAAAAATTAGAGAGCATTTGAAGTTACTGCCGTCGATGTTATTATGTGCTTGATTAATTTGTCAGCTATTTTCCTGAAGTTGCAGACTTTATTCTGTTTCTACATTTAGTGTAAGTTTTAGTATAACATATCAGCCTTAAGCTGGGGTCACACGACCCGACGAAAATTGGTGCATTGTGCTAATCGTGTGACCCCAGCTTTAGTACTAGGCATAAGTGTTTGTACAATATCGATATCTTTGTAGAAAAGGCTAGTATAAGACGGCAGTCATAGTAAAGCGGATGAGCTTTCTAAACTATTGTTATTAATTATACCGTAGCACACAGGGACGAATTGAAAATTCAGTGCGACAAAATTATTTACTTTATATGGACTCAATAAATTTTAATAAAAATAGGAACCTCAAGGTTTTTAGGGTTGTTGATTACGAATATGATGTCAGTTTTTTAAAATTTAATATGGCGGATTTAATATGGCGGACAATTTTTGAAAAATGTATCGAATTCGCTTTAAGCGTATTAGACGGGGTTTTTTTGGGGTCGCTGATTACGAATCTTATGTTAGTTTTGAAAAATTCAAAATGGCGGATCCAATATGGCGGACCATTTTAAAAAATTAATGGAATTCGCTCAAAACTTATTGCACGGGAATTAGGTGTACTACCTAAGGAAAATATGCTATATTTATTGAAAGGGGAAACTGGGGGACCGCCACTTGACTTTTTTATACTTATTTGTAGTTGTGATTTTTAACTTATAAGGAAAAGTCGTGGAACTGTTTGGAACTTTTTTTAAAGCTCTAGCTAAAGTAAATTTTTCAATATATTTCATAATAAAAATAGTATACTACACCTACACTACGTATAATTGTTGTTTTAATAATAACTGCAAATTAAATAAGACACCTGATGTTTAAAAATATATTTAAAAAACTTTAAACTGCAAATTTAAAAAAAAAATGGCGAATAAACGCTATAGATGCTGTTGACAGGTATAAGTGCATTTAACAGATAATATAATAATATATATATGTATATATATATAATATATATATAATATATATATATAATAATACTTTGCACGCACGTACAGACTAATGCGATGCGTTAAAAAAAATAAATTTTTGTAGGTCTATTGCGTACTGGTATATAAAACATATTAAGTGCAATAGTGGTTACATTTAACAAAATAAAAAATTCCATTTTTGTCGTCCTAATTCGGTCATTTGTCCCCGTGTGCGTAGGCTTAATGTAAGACTGTTGTCGACGGTGATAGAAGATAACATTCTTGGTATAAAACGGCATTCATAATAGAGTATAACACAAGTATAGTATAACACAAAAAATTTTAGTATAAAATTGTAGTCTTATTAAAAAATTTTGGTGCTAGTATAGTATAATTGAACTGCAGTATAATAACGCACTCTTAGTATAACACGGAAGTCTAAGTTTCAGATTCGCAGAAATCTTTGCATAAATCGAAAGTATTACTATATGAGAGATAGATGTTTTAGTGCAAGACCGAATGGCACTCTTAGTATCAGACGAATGTCTTTATAATAAATTGTAGTCTCTGTATAAATATGTAGTCTTAGTATAAGACGATGAGTCTTAGCATAAATCGAAAGTCGTAGTATAAAACTGTGGACTTAGTATTAGGCGGTGGTCTTAGTATAAGACGGTGGGTGGTCTTTGTATATGACGGTGGTCTTTGTATAAGACATTGGTTTCAGTATGTGGTAGATGTCTTAGTATAAGATGGTATTCCTAGTATAAGATGGCAGTCATAGTAAAATACGGTGTTCTTAAAACTGGCTGTGGGCTTAGTATAAGAACATGTCGTAGTATAAGACTGTGATCTTAGTATAAAACACCAGTCTTTTATAAAATGGTGGTATTACTATATTAATGAGGTCCTAGGATAAGAACGCACTCTTAATATAGAAATGATGTCTCAGGATAAGAACGCACTCATAGTATCCAACGATGTGTCTAACAGTCGTTTTATGTGTAGTGTACGACACTTTTCTTAGTATAAGTCGGCAGTATTATTATAAGCCGGTTGTCTTAGTATAAGACGGCAGGCAGTCTCAGTATGATATAAGATACAAAATATATAAGACATGAAATATATGAGTATAAGATACTCGTATAAAATATAAGTATTAGTAGGTATATATGGGATTAATAATAACACCGAAGTATTATTTTAAGAAGGTAGTGTGGGTATAAACATGGTAAGCTCAGTGTATGACGTAGGTTCTAGCAGAAGACAGGGTTGTCAGTATGAAGGCGCTGCCTAAGTAGAGGGCGATAGTGTTCCTTTAACACAGTGTCATTATTATTAAATATAGCAGAGTCTTCCTACTGGAGTTTGTGCAGGTGAAGTCAGCTGAAAAAGTTAGTTTGTGTTTGGTAGTGTAGTCTAAGACAAAAGCCTCAATTCAACAGGTTTCTCTATGTTTAACATGACATTGTTTAGTATAAAATGGTGGCATAAGGTAAATTCTTATTGTAAGACGTTTGTGGTAGAATGAGACTCTGGTCTTAGTAAAATACAATGATCTTAGCAATAGGTTGCGGTCTTACTATGGTATAATTCTCTGTAATTGTATAAGTCTTAGTATAAGAGTCTTGTATGTATTGGTATAAGAGGTTAGTTTTGGTATAAAACAGTTGTGTGAGTAATAGACAGTATTTTGGCATAATATTGTATACAGTCTTAAGCTATGGTCACACTTGTCAAACATTTGCCTAAAAAAGCGTAACCACTAAATGCTAATGAAAAATCTTTCAATTCAGACAAAAGTTTGTCAAGTTAAAGAGTAGCCAATCTTGTTGGATTCTATGACATTGTGCATTAGTTGTGTTCGAAACTGTTTAATATGATAAACAAGTGTCTGGAACAAAACTTTTTTCATTAGTGTTTGTTGGTTGCGCTTTTTTGGGTAAATGTTTGACAAGTGTGACCGTAGCTTTAGTATTTTATGCTTCGTACGAGTAGCTTTGGTACAATCCTGTGGTTGTGTTTAACCAGTGTTAGTTTCTCTCGAAAAATTTTCCCTAAATTCGAAAATTTTTCAACCGAAAGAAAAACGAAAATAGCAGGCACCTAAGAAAGCGAAAGCGGAATTTCGAAAAAATATAAATTTACTTCCATTATGAAAAAATCTAAAGTACCAGATTTCATAAAAAATTAATTGCTTTTGTATTCCTATTAAAGACAACATTAGAAATATGACAGGACAAAAGATTGCATCACTCTGCATTGTATATTTTTCTATACGAATATATGTATTTAATAAAGGGTCCTCCAGGTAACTTTTTTTTTTTTTGAAAATGCTATAAAAAAAACTACTGAATATTTTCTCAAATTTCTTTTTTTATTTGAAAGTACAATCCTTCCGGTTAATAATGAAAAATAATTTCATTCAAATGGCTGCCTCGGCTGGCCATGCAGTAGCCTACACGATCGGTCCAATTTTTAAGCACATTATCGATATTGTCCTTTAAAGCGTCAATTGTCTCTGGGTTGTCGGCGTAACCATGATACAATTATAACAGGTAATTACATGCACAAGCACAGCCTGTTAATGTATACAATACCTACAGTTGTCAAACTTTGTTTACAAGCTGCAAAAATTTTAGTGTATGTGTGTGCATAAAATGATTACAGTGTTGCCAATGAAATTACACATGGCTGTGTTTCCAGTTATATGTTAAAGAAAATTACACTACACATCTTTTGTGTAGGTTAAAATTAAAACAAAAATAAATAAAAATACAAGCCAAAATAGAATTACACACAGATTATACATGAATGTAATTACATGGCCTACAAATGAGAGTAATTGCACACTCTATGTAATTACACACCTATTGGCAACACTGAATGACTATAATCACAACTATAATTATTCATGAATGCCGCGTCTGCAATTGTACTTTAGTTACCCTGTAATTGTTATTTTTAAAAACAAAAGGCATGTGTTTCTGACAATTATTCGTTTGTTTATACCAACAAAATGAATGTGTTTTTTGGTGTTGTAATTTTGTTGTAGTCGTGCATGTACCTAGTATTATTGTACCATGGGCGTAACACTTATCTTTGACGGCATCCCACAAATAATAGTCCAACGGTATCAAATCGCAGCTCCGAGGTGGCCAAACGACATCAGCTCTGCGGCTGATAATGCGATCTTCAGAAACAGGGCGCAAAACATAGAGTGTAGCTTCGGCTGTGTGGCACGTAGCGCCGTCCTGTTGAAACCAAATGTTGCCAATATCCTCCTCTTAAATTTTTGTAAACAAAAATTTTTTCAACATGGCCCGATAACGATCGCCATTGACTGTAACGGCCACTCCTTGCTCATTTTCGAAAAAGAATGGCCCAATTATGCCTCTGGACCAAAATCCGCACCAAACAGTGACTCGTTTGGGTGCGTCGGCTTTTCAATGTATGCGTGCGGGTTTTCTGTGCCCCAAATTCGACAATTTTGCTTGTTTACATACCCGCCAAGATCAAAATGAGCTTCATCTGAAAAGATGATTTTTTTTTTGGCAAAATCGGCATCTTCTGTAAGTCGATCGCAGGCCCACTTAGCGAAGCGAAAACGCATTGGATGGTCAGTTGGCTTCAACTCCTGAACCAATTGGACTATGTATGGCGTCATACCAAGGTCTTTATGCAAAATTCGTCTCAATGATGTCTCCGAAATGTTCAATTGTTGAGAACGACGGTGAATTGATGTTGATGGCGCTTTACGCACACTTTCTGCCACAGCAGCAATATTCTCGGGTGTACGCACTGTTTTTGGCTTCTCACGCTTCGGTTTATCGATGAGGATGCCAGTTTCCTTCACTTTTTTCACGAGATAACGAACATGCGGAGCTGACGGTGCTTCTCTTCTTCCAAAATCCGTAAGCAATTTTCGCGCATATTCTGCAACATTACCATGATTTTCAAAGTAATGTCACAATATTTCCCGGCGTTGTTCAAGCGTATACACAACCATATTCGTTCAGCGGAAGGATAAAACTAATTATCTGTCAAATCAGACATGAGCTAAGTGTTACCATTCACGAAATAAGCACTAGTTGAAAAAATAAAAACGTTAGATGGCGGAGCCCTTATACATTTAATAAATTATGCAATAAATTTAATGAAAATTTCAAAGTTGTCCACAACAGTTTCTTGTTCCTCCTTTAGAGGAATTAAATTGAAGCTGGTCGTAATGTCATCAATTATATTTGAAAATTTAATATTTGTTTAATGAATGAGTGTGTAAATCATTTTATGTTAAAGTGCAAAACTCATTAAAATATTAACAGGTGACGACTCAGATCCTGATAAATTGATATCCTTTGGTGAAATTGTAAAATAAGTTTTACATTAATTTAATTAATTCCCTAAATGTAGAAGAACGGAAAACAAAAAAAAAAGAATTAATTGAAGATTATTTATTAAAGCTTTTGTTATAAATTACCAAATTGCACACAATGGGACTAAATTTCTAAATAATAACTTGTAACTTGTGATTGGTATTGGAAAAGAAATTTTATTAAATTTAGCAGTGGATGGGGGCTGTTAGTTGAAGTAATTAGTGCGTTGACTTTAAAGTCCGAGGTCAATCCCTGGACAGACTCAGTCATATCAACCTCATTCGTTTATTTGAAATCCATTATATCAGAGAGCGCTGCTTTTTCGATATTTGTAGCAATAAATCGTCGGCTAATAATAGGCCTACTTAATACCAGAGGCGCTGCAACGATTCTATATGAATTACCAAAACGGCTTAAGCTCAATAATTTAATACTTCGCCATCCGCAACTCTCCTCACTATCGATCCCTTTCCCATGAAAGCTAACACACATTCATATTGTTCTATTTCGTTAATATTGAAAGGGCCTAGCTCATTATTTTTTTGCAATCGAGTTTTTTGTATATTTCGATAGAAGAACATGTAGATGTATCGAAAACTCTTAAAATTAAAATGTAATGAGTTAGGACCTTTACATATTAAGGTAATGATATGTATGTTGTAAAGTCCTGCACAAGACCACTTACAAGAACTTTTAATATTTTAAATGCTTTAATACAGCGAAATCTTCTAAAACAAACGCTAAACAATACTGTTGGCAAGATATTTGTTTCAGTTATTGTAGGTATAGGAGTAAAGAAGAAAATACTTCGTGACGGAAGAATTTGTGATGCTGGCTTCTTCATACGCATGGCGCGTATACAAAAGTCATGCATGTACATATGTACGTTGTGTGTATGCTCTTTTATTTTTCTGCGCCCATACAAACGCACACATGCTTTGACATTAATTGGGTGTGCTTGCTTTAATAAAACGCCCTTAAACACATAAAAGCTTATCATCTACATTTTACACACACACACACACACTTAAACTTATAAGACGAAAAATAACAAGCACACACGCATCAACACTACTTCTTTTGAGTTTTTGTTACGAACACGAAGTCATCGCGACACTGATATATACGTCCATCAATACATCCCTAGTGCTTCGCTCATTAAACGACATCATTTATTATTGGTTTAGTATAATACATGCTACGACAATACATTTTAAAAACAAGACGTATTTACATTTCAAGACAGTTGAAGCAACTCTCTTGTATGTTTGTGGTAATTCTTAATGTCTGAGCGTTGCTTTTCTTAAAAAAAAGTAATTAGTATCTTCGATTTATGAACATATGTGTACATCATATGTGTAAACGGCCCATAGTGCAATTAATATTTAAAGATTGGAATATTTCATAATGTACATATGTATATATGTATATATTTTCATGTTCAATAGACTCACACATCTGCAAACATATTAATGTATTCCATCAGTCTGTTGAATTGAATAAAATAAAATGACAATTTAATATGACTAAATGAAATATATTTTTGATAACATTTTTTGTGTGAAAATATTTAACAAAAACCAATACATCCACAAGAGTATGTATGTATATACAAGAGGAAAGCAAACATGCATAAGTAAATAATACATGTGTTTAATAATAATTAATACAGTGCTGTCCACCGAGAGAAACGTATTCGTGTACATTTGTATAAGAAGCACTTTGTCCGGCTATGGTTTGATATTCCATTAACTCCATAAAATATACACATACGATATACATATATACATGTGTATAAAGGGACTTTTATTAAGCGCTTCCTATCTTTGAATTTAATTCTAACAAAGGTTGTGTGAGATATCATCAATATGTAAAGGTCTATCGATGCCCGTATGACTCTGACGCAGAACTGAGACTGAATTTGACCCGTGACATGGGTTATGTTGGCTTTAAGGGCCGCTGTAAGTTGGTGCTTGGACCCCTAAGCACCAACTTACAGCACCAACTTACTTATATTACGTAGCGCTATTTTTGAAAAAAAAAATCATTACTAATTTTCACTAAATTCAAGTCAAAAATGTTGAGTAAATAAATAACTGTTTTACCAGATACATATATTCGTTTAAAATTAATAAAATTTAATGCCCTGTTTAAATCATTCGCAGTGTACATACATATTTCTTTATGAAGGAAACACAATACTACATTTAAAATCGCTTGCATGTGTACATAAGCCAACTTATTATTCATAATAACTCCAATAATAATGAAAAAAAAATTAATATGAAATAATATAATAAAAAAGTAAAAAAAAAATCAAACCCATATTAACTTGTTTTTCGCATCAGCATATGATTTTGTTGTTATATGCAAATACGTATGCAGTAATGGAATTTTTGTAATCCTACTTACATACATACATACATACAACGATGATGTATCTGAGTATACCGAGGCTTTGCTGCAAGAGAGTCATAACTTAAAAAGTTTAATACTTTTGTAATTATGGAAACAAATAGATATTTCCCGCTTTAATTGTATAAAAATTGCATCAAATCACCCTGTGTAATCATCTCTCAAGAGGAAATTTTATGTCATTGCTCAGTTTTTAGTTGTTATTAAATTAAGATTTTTAACACCGTCGTTTTGATGTGGCGTCGACGACTTTCTTAACAATAAGGCGGATGTTTCTAAGGAAAGATTAGTTCTCCGGCAAACATTTCTAGGGGGATATTTAGAATTGGTTTGAAAATGCAATTTATCATAGATACAAACTTTTGAAGTCAGCTGTTTTGCTTAGAATAGGGAAATAAGAACCTGAAAACTATCGAGCCTTATTTTCGATTTTATCGTAAGCGACAAAAATTACGAGTACATTTTTCAGGAGAAGGATTTTTTATAATATTCAAATTTGTTTTACATACGTAAATTTTCGCTTACGATAAAAATTTTACATCTCATATTTTAAAAGTTATCAATAATTTTGGCATTGTGATAATTCTAAACTATGGATAGGCCCATAAAGTTTTAATTTCAATAAACAATCTCTATTTTCGATAAAATGTCGCCTAAGATAAAATCGGAAATAAGGCTCGATATATTAACGGGGAGTTGTTGCCAATTATGTCAGCATCTGGCTTTTAAATTTAAAATTTATTTGTAACCTAAAGAAAAAAAGCTGCCATGCATTTTTGGAGTTCCTTGAAACATCGTCAATTTTGTTTTTAGACGGTTTGAAAAAGAAGGAGATTATCGATTTGTGTGTTACTTCATATTTGGCCTCATTTGCAAAAAAAAGTGGGCGGGACGGCGCCCATTAAATATTTTCCTTTGATTTTATTTTACTTATTATTATTACTTATTTCACTTATCCTTTTTTCCGAAACACCTGCAGCTCTCGTAATTACACAATCTTAAGCTTGAAAAAATTTACAGAGCAACGCCCATTGTATTTTAATATTTTATATCAAGTGCTTTTGATTTTTACGAAACTTGGTGAACACACACAGAGCTTTAAAAGAGGCATGATCTTGCGATTAAAAAGGGGGCGGTGTTACGCCCATTTAAATTTAGTATAGTACATATAATTATATGTACCTTACTCATCCGACTACTGCAAAACTTTTCAATCAGTTTGAGCTCTTAGAATTTCATAATTTTATGTTTAAAAAAGTGGGCTGTGCCATGCCTATCAAAACTTAATTGTTATAATTCATGTGCTTCTAATCAATCCATTGTGGCGCCTTGAGCATTGAAAGTGGTATGATATGTTATTCCCATGAAGAATGTGAATTAGTTGTGCTCTTGGAATTTTATTGTACTTAAAAAATGTAGGCGGAACCGCGCCCATTAAAAACTAATTTTACATTTCACGTGCTTCCACTTAATCGACTCTTATGAAACTTATCGCACACCTTGAGCTTTGAAAGTGAGACGATCTAGTATCTAGAAAAGTGGGCTTGACCACTGTTGCTTGCAAAAGTGTGCTGAAAATAACACGTAAAGCAATTTAAACGACTAACATTCTGTTTCCAAGAGTCAGGCAAGCGACACGCTTAAGGTAGAATTAGTAAAATCGTATCATTTTACTTTACAGCTTGCCGTATCGTTCAACTTTGTGCACAAGTTATAGAAAATGTAACAGTTTGCATAGCACATTTTTTTTTTGTCTGGCATTAAATACGGCGTTTTTGACATTCGCTACAGAAAAATCTGTTGTCTGCTGATTCCTACGTCAGCAGTGCTACCACCACATATTTTATAACTAGTTAGTAACATGCATTGTATATCGTACGGTTTTTGTCAGCTGACATGCAACATCACGATACGATTTTACTAATTCTACCTTTACCTATAAAATTTTTATTGAAATCACTTTTAAAAAAAATTAAGGAGTGGTTTTCATATACATTTTCTACTCAAGTCGACGTCGGCCATTCTGGTTGTGGAAACAGGGGATTAAAAAATAAGCAAAAATTATTTAGATTCAGTTATATAGGGTGTTTTTTTAGAGGTATAGAACTTCGAATTAAAATAAAACACAAGAAAATCGTTTTTATGTCCATCAATTTGGCTTTATTGGAAGGGTAATTTTATGCCATTAATGTTTAAATATGATTTCGGGCATGTGGCCGCCGCGGCTGGCTCGAATAAAGCCAATTCTACAGGTCCAATTTTCAACCACTTTTTCGAGCATATGGGGCCTTATGTTGGCAATAACGCCACGAATGTTGGCTTCCAAGTCCCCTAACGTTTCTGGTTTGTTGGCGTAGACGAGCGACTTCACATATCCCCAAAGAAAATAATCCAATGGTGTCAAATCACACGATCTTGGTGGCCAATTGACAGGTCCATTCCGCGAAATTATGCTTGCGGTAAACTTCGCGAACTGAACCATTATTTTCGAAATAAATTTGCACGATTTGCATGCGTTGTTCTTTTGTCAACCTGTTCATGATGAAATGGCAAACCAAACTAAATATTAATCACTTGACAGCTGACAAAATGGCCGCCAGTTAAAAAAGTGATGCCAACTTAAAGTTCTATACCTCTATAAAAACACCCTTTATAAAAAATTTTTTTAAAATGTTATCTAAAGTGATTTTCGAAGTCGATGAGAAAATATTTGGGAACTAAACGCTTTGCGTACCTTGACTTGGCTTAGCATCGACTTCAAACAATGCTAAAGGTAGCAAATACAATAAGAATGAATCTCAATAATTTTCAACTTTTTGCTGTTTATATTTCAAGTCGCTTAAAAAATCTGTTAAATAGAGTGGGTGTAACGTTATCATCAATGACACACAATATTTAAGGATATACGAGTATGTACACACTTTATCATCAAAGAAATAAAACCCTTTTCAAGTGCACGGCCACACTAGTGAATTTTTTATAACCCCGCAAAAAGGATGCTGCTGAAAGGTCGGGTTAAAGGTCAATCAATGACTTGTTTGTTAGTAACGAATTCGTATAAATGTATAAAGTTTAATAAATGTATCTTCTCAAATGCATTGAAAGCAAATAAATTTCCTTGGAACTTTCTTTAAACAACTCGGTAAAAGAATATTATTAAACTTAAACTTTTATTAAAAATAATAATGCCAGATACATAAATAAAAGCGAATTGAAAAGAGAAAGAGAATTCTAGTACATTATTTTTGTATGCCACAATAGCAATTGACATAAGAAAAAAAAAGAAGTAAAAGAAAGGAATCATCATCATCATCATCATGCAACAATTTATTTTAACAAGGCCAAGACCAGTATTCAATTTTCTTTTTACTACTCTGAAAACTTGTTTTATTCGCCAGAAAATTTGTTTAAGAATATAACAAGAGTTAAACAAATTAGTAATAAGTAAGGACATTGTGAATTGTTTCTTCCTTGTTTCTTGTTTTCTTTTCGCCTCATTAAATTGTGTCCTACATTTACATACATACATAGATACACAAGTATGATGATGGAATTATGTCTATTGGTAACTGAAGTAAAAAAAAGATAAAATAAAAAATAGTTTTATTTTGTTTTTCCCTGTTTTTTTTTAATCGTATTTTTTTTATTCATATTATTTGTATAGCTTGCTTGCCCTTGTGAAGGAAAACTACAATACAAATATGTTTCTTGGGAACTCGTTATGTTTAAATGCAAATGAAGCTTATTATTTTTTTTTTGTATTGCTCACACAACATGAGTACTTTGTGTCTCTTAATCATTTGCGAGAGGAAGAAAAATAATTCCGAAATAATATTGGAAGTGAAAGCGAAAAAATGACTTGAAAAAATCTTAACTAGAAACTAAGCTGCAAATGTAAAAGTGAAACAACAAAGATTAATTAAAACTAAATCAAATTCACTTAAAATATTTATCAGATTGCTATCTAGCATGCTAATCCTACTATCAGTTAAAAAAATTCTGCGACTTATATATTCGATTTTTTTTTATCGCAACCCAGCACCTTCTTATCATGCCTGTTTGTGCAAGATGTTGAAGATTTAAAACTTGAAAGAGTGTTCTTTAGCCTGATGCAAAAAAAACTAAGATTTCCAACGTCAACTTTTACAGGCTGTAAATAATTACATCTTCATACCCAACTTCCTGATAAAAACTTCAGGAAACTTACGACTTATAAAAAAAAATAATTTTTTAAACTATGAAAAAATTTCTTCGAGTCAGAGAACATGCATTGATTCGACTCATCAATTTTAATGAAAAGCAATTTACTTCAAATTTCAGCACATGATCTCCAGGAAATCCAGCATGTTCGCCCTAAATCGAACCAGTGCGTCATCATTTGAATCGATCCTATTTTGATAATTTTTTTTTTTTTTGGCTGAAGAGAATACCTACCCAGCTAAAAAAATTATATATGGCCTATATATTTTTAATATATGAATGTATATAACTATATATAAGTATGTATGAATTCATGTATGGAAATATATGGGATTATACACGGCAAAACTATTATATATGAAATAATATATGGACTAATATATGAAATGTATTATAATATATGAGCTCATATATGGAAATTTAATTATAAAGCTCTTCATATGTGAATCCATATACACATAAAAATAAGATGTAATATATGGCGCCATATAAAAATGTATGCATGCATGATATCTCACATAAGATCGTATTTGCAATCAAAAAAGTTTGAATTTTATTAATTCGATCTTTTTCCATCTTTTTTATCACTAGTGAATTGGAAGTCTGTTAGAAAATACATACGCATATGCAAAGTTTATATGCGTAGAGCCTTAAAGTTTATAAAGTGAAAAAACGTGTGAAACAAAAATTTTTATATATTGTGGGTCTATTTGATAAATCAAATAATCAAAAAGATAATGCAGCCATTAAACAAAATTGATATAACTGCCAAAAATAATATTGAAAACTAGTGTTAGTACATACAGGGTGGGCCAAAAGAAACCAAACCAAATTCATATATAGTTATATTCATATATAGTTATATACATTCATATATTAAAAATATATGGACCAGATATAATTTTTTTAGCTGGGTTGTTTAATTTTGGCAGTATTAAGTTTAAGTTTATTTCCGTTAAAGCTTTTGAAAAATGTATTTAATAAAGGTGAAAGAAATTAAAAGGAATGAAGTGAAAATAAAAATTAGAGTATTTGTTCATGTCCGTAGAATTCAATTGAAATTCTTTAAAAAGCTCCAAAATGTAACCTACAATCAGGGCTGCCAGAAGATTTTGATGAAAAATCTGCACTTTTTCGAAAAATTATCGGCATTTTCGGCACATTATTTTCGGAAATCGGCAAGAAAATCGGAATAAATAAAACTGAAGACCTTTAAGTTTTTCATTAATTTTTATTAATGAGAACAAGAGCAATCATTTTTATAAATATAAACACAAAATGTTTGTATATGTAGATTTTAATATCATTTAACTGGATTTTACAAGCTAAAGTACATATTTTATATACAGGTATGAATATATTTCAGAATTTAAATTTCTTTCTAAACATTTTTAAAATGAGTGCCGAAACAATCGGATTTATTAATTGTCAAATAATTTTTAGAATACAGAATTCCTTCTAAGGTTTCATTTTCTAAGGAACATAGAAATTTAGTGGCACTGAAAATGCGTTCGACATTTGCGGACGAATGTGCCAGAACCATAAGTTGTTTCACAAATTCCGTTAAAACTGAAAAAAGTTTTGTTGAATCTAATCTCGTCGCTTTATTTCAGAAATGTTTTATCAAAGATTATATACACTAGTTTATGTTAGTTTCAAAATTTAACCATTTCCTTATTTTGGGTGAGCATTTCTACATAAAAACTTACACAATTATTAGTTATATTGTTAATTTCAGATTTGCTTAGCTTAGATTTTAATCTTAAATCTGTGACATAAAATGCCAAATACATTTTATCAAATTCCAAAAAGTTAGTTTTGTCTATGAAATCTATCAAACTAATTTCACTATTTTTTATAATATCTTTTTTTTATAAAGTTATAGAATATTGTTTTAAACCCTCTTTCCATCTATTCATATAAATCATGTATTTTGTGTTTGAACACGGAGTTATCGTGTTTTCAGTTGTATTGATTTAAATCGGCATTTTTTGACCTAAAATCGGCAAATAGGCATTTGTTGGCTTTTTAATGGAAAAATCGGCAAAATGCCGAAAAATCGGCACTTTTGGCAGCCCTGCCTACAATATGTGTACAAAAATACTAATAAAATAATTGAGAATTCTCAAATATACAAAGATTTAAAGCTAAAAAGCTTCAGCGAAAATCAAAAATCCCAAATTTTTTTTTTTAATCTTGAATGTAATTTTAATTTTTCTTGCTACTTTTTTTGTAAGTCTTTGCTCTTTGGCTTATAATATGAGCATTTAATTCATATGCAGAATGTGCGAGCTTTTACAAGAAAGCTTTGTGCTTTCACGCCAACGAAAGCACAACAGCCAATTAGATCTCGGCGACAACAATGCTTTTGCCGCTTACTTTGAAAAGAAACTTGAATATATTGTAAGAGCTTTCAAAGCTCTTTAACCTACCATTTACACATGAAACTAATTGCAAGAAAGTAGCAATACAATCAAATTTTTTCACTACCACACACGCATTGTTTTTAATTTCCAGTCAGCTTTCAACGATTTTTTCAGGAAAGTAAATTTTTGATGTTTTCAGAAAGTAAAATGAAAAAAGGTTAACAGTGTTACCCCCTTTTTTCAACTTTACTTTTTGTCGACATTTTTAAAATGAACCTTCACTTTCCTATGAAAATCAACAAGAAATTTTCATGAAAGTCATTTATTTCATTGAAATTTTTATTCATAATACGTATACAGAAATTTCAAGAAAGTACTTTCATGTGTAAATGTAGCGTAACTCAAATTTGAATGTCAGAGTATGTGTGTTTGAATGTAGCTGAGTTAAAAGGCAAAATGAAATACAAAATGTTAATATTTGTATGTGTGTGTAATAATATGTGCGAGGTTACTCTGTATTACGATATGAAAGCATTTCCGCTGCGAAAGCTAAATACGATGAGACGCCAATTTGGTATTCTCGAAAGCTTTCGCGAGACTTTTCTATGGTTTTTTTTTTTCTAAGGAGCAACATATAGGAGAAAACTAGATTTTATTAATATGCGAGTAGCTATTTATAAAACGATTTACTAAGCCGGAACTAAACCAGGGGTCTAATCGTCGCTTTCGTTAACAAGCTGATTCGATCACATTTTTTCAGTTTGAGATTATGGCACTCGCTATCGATATCGAACATTGTAATAATATGGTTCGATATTGAATGCCATAATCTCAAACTGAAACGACGTGATCGAATCAGCTTGTTAACGAAAGCGACAATTAGACCCCATAAGTTATAAAAATCTTTAATACAATTGCATCAGCAGTGATCTACAATAACATCAATTGGGAACTTAGTTAAAACTATAGATGTTCATTGATTTTATTAGAATTTTTATAAAGTATACTGGGAGTAAATGTAACTTAAATATATTTGAAATATATCTGTTATCGTTTTGCCCATTTTTTACAAAAATTTCATGAAAACCCTATTCCTAAACGTATTTGTCATGTCACCATAATCATAAAAATTTTGATATAACAAGCAAATCTACTTAGAAAAAAAAACAAGAAATAACATTCATAACAACAAAAATATGAAAAGTTATTTTATTACAATAAAAATATTTCAGTACAAATAGTGAAATAAACAAGCAAAAATAAGAAGTGGATTTGAGAAATCACTATGAAAGTGTGTGTACCCAAATGTCCATGTCGCTTGTCGAACTTTTGCTGGGTCAAAAGTTTTGGTAGTTGATTTAATATAATTTTTGTGGCAAAAAGGAAAAGCTGCTTTTGAATTAATGGCACCTCTATAGTCTTCATATTCAAAAGTACCTTTTGGGAAAAATCTCAATATCTTTTTATCTTTTTTGAATTTATAATCTCATATGGGATAACAGCTTAATTTGGATTATACTTTGGTATATTTTAAATTGAATATTTTATGTACATAGCATCCTTGTAGATTTAAAAAAATAAAATAAAAGTAAGCAAAAACACTTTTTTCCTCAAGTCGACTTAAGTCCATTGTTTCACATTACCACAAATATGTTCTAAAACTTTTTTTTTGTAAAACTTTTTTTTCATATAAATCTCTCTAAAAATGGGCGATTTCACATAATACATGATGGGATGCGTTCGTAAATGCATCACCGCTCTGCATCATTCGTGCAAACTTTTATTTAAAATGCAATACAAGTTCGCTGATTAACTGTTTTAGTAGTAATCATGTTTGTAAACCCTATTTGACATTTATTTGTGCTTTATCTACTTCAGTGAACCAGTTTAGAACATTTAAATTTCCATTTGCAGCGCAGTGATGCACTTACGAACAGGCCCGTGATAACTTTTAACATACTCATAGACTACACAATATTGTTAAGTACTTTATTGCTATTATTAACAGCTGTTAGAGCTCAATCAGACGTGAAATAACCATGGCCATAGAAAACAGCCGTTCGAACCAAACTAATGGGCGAAACTGTATTTGATTATAGGTGACTCGCCATTAACGTCATAATTAAGGCTAATTAAAATATGCAAAAAAAATTAAAAATATGCGCCAGAAATAGCACGAAAAAATTTCAAAATATGCACGGTTATATGCACAAATATGCAAAATATGCAAGAATAAAATCAACAATTTTGTTACCTTAAAGTATTTTTATTCAAAGAGATCGTTATTATAATGAACACTCATTTGTTTTTTTAAATTTTCAAAAAGAAATGATCTTCTAGTTATTGTCACATAAAACAGATGAATACATGGAACATATGCGTTCAACATCAGTAGATGTAACAGGAGCGTATTTAAATGCGAGTATTTCAGATGTGGACAAATTTTCAATATATTCATCGGTTTCGGTTTTATTGAAATATATATAATTTTTAATTTTGATTAAGGTCTTCAGACCTGTGTTTCTGTTCAAAACTTTGTTGAGTTTATCAATGAATACATTTTGGTTTGTATTTTCGATACTTTCTTTCACACGTTCTATAACAGCTAAACTTTCACTAATAGGAAGTCCTTTAGTTTCTAGTTGGGTGATGCTTAAGCAGAGGCATTCAAAATTATGTTTTATATAAGTCAGATTTCATTGACGCTTTTTGAAACAATAATTTTGCATTGCGTATAGACTCTGCCTCATCGTCATCAAGTTCATCTAAAACGTCACAAAAAAGAGGAAAGAAATATATTTCATGTGAATTTCTTTTACACCAGTTTTAGTTATATGAGTCGTTATATATACGGTGTTTTTTAGAGGTATAGAACTTTGAATTGAAATAAAACACAAGAAAATCGTTTTAATGTCCATCAATTTGGCTTTATTGGAAGGATAATTTTATGCCATTAATGTTTAAATATGATTTTGGGCATGTGGCCGACGCGGCTGGCTCGAATAAAGCCAATTCTACAGGTCCAATTTTCAACCACTTTTTCGAGCATATGGGGCCGTATGTTGGCAATAACGCCACGAATGTTGGCTTCCAAGTCCCCTAACGTTTCTGGTTTGTTGGCGTAGACGACCGACTTCACATATCCCCAAAGAAAATAATCCAATGGTGTCAAATCACACGATCTTGGTGGCCAATTGACAGGTCCATTCCGCGAAATTATGCGCTCATCGAATGTTTCCTTCAATAAATCGATTGTGACGTGCGCTGTGTGGCATGTAGCGCCACAACTCATCCACATTCATGCCATCCAATTCGGGAACAAAATAGTCGGTTAGTCGGCTCCAATTGCTGTGCACGGTGGCGAATCGATTCATTCGGGTCCTCTTCAACACTTTGCTCTACAGCGGCAATTGTTTCTTCGGTGCGCACTGTTCGACGTCTCTGCGGATGCGTATTATCACATAGAGTAAACGTAGTGCGAAAACGATCCATGGTTAACCGAATTAATTGCTCTGATGGACGATTATGTCGACCATAAAATGGACGGAGCTTGCGGTAAACTTCGCGAACTGAACCATTATTTTCGAAATAAATTTGCACGATTTGCAAGCGTTGTTCTTTTGTCAACCTTTTAATGATATAATGGCAAACCAAACTAAATATTAATCACTTGACAGCTGACAAAATGGCCGCCAGTTAAAAAAGTGATGCCAACATAAAGTTCTATACCTCAATAAAAAACACCCTTTATTAATCGCGTTGCCAGAGTGAAAAATAAGCTTTTTTATGCAAGGTCATCCGAAATAAGCATTTTTCTACAAAAAAAAAATAAAATATGCAAAAAATGCTTTTTGGGGCATAAAGCCAGAAAAATTAGCCCTGGTCATAACTCTCGCCATAGAAACCAATTGAATTTTGGTTTGGTTATGGCTATGGCATTATGGCTATGTTACGTCTAATTTAAACTTTAGTTGTAAGTAGACCTACATACGTTATAACATTTCGGCAACTGTCAACTCCACTGGCTGCTTTCCGTCATCGGGATAGTTCAGTGACATACAAATTCGGAAGAATTTTTTTTATTCCGAATTGCACACTAGACCCTTGGTCAAGTGGGTAATCCCAAGGACAAAAGCTTGCACGTATGAATACATACATACAATATAATATATAAAAAAATTATGTTGTTGGTTTTAAATTTAAGCTGTAACATATGTCAAAAATGTCATTAAAAAATACAATTCTTCCCATCTTAACCAAAATACGGAGCAAAAGAACCAAAAAAAATAAAGAAACAGCTTCATTTAACGTACAGTAATGTAAAACTCGCAATGACACATGCAAACATACTTACATTTGAAAATAATAAATATAAAATATAGTTTGCGTAATGGAATGCACACATACGCCCGCTCTTCTTACCTAGAATTTTTAAAGCAGCCCATACTTTTAACAATAAAAACACAAAATAAAATAAAAAATATGTAAAAAGCTGTTTTTATTTGCTTTCTACCGCCACTCACACACAGTGGGCCATTTGTAGTTAAATGCGTAATTTAGCTCTGCTACAAAAATTGTTCGCTGTAAAATCTTTTGTAAGGCACTGTGCAGTGCAATACGTTGCTCGTGCGTATTCTTTTACTTTTAAGATGAAAAGTTGGCATAAATATAAAAAATAATAATGTCGAAACATCCTTGAAATAAATTGGTATTCTTTTACACCTTATCATTCCCATATATTAAAGTGGTGGGACTTGTTTTGCAGTGCTGCACTCATGACTTTATTTTCTTCTTCTTTCTTTTTGCGTAACAAACATGCTGAACACAAGTTCCTCTAACCGAAACATTTAAATTTTTAAGTTAAAGTGCAAACAAACACATGCACAGGCATGCATACATATCTTTTACACTACCCTGTCGGAGAATGTGTGGGTGACTACAAAAATAGTTAACTTAGAGTTAACTTTTCTTAGACTGACTAAAAGCTAGCTGCAAAGTCATCCAGAACAAACCCAAAATTAATTCTAAAGTTGAGTACGTAATCGAATTTGGTGAGAACCAACAAATTTATTCTCAGCTACTTTAAAAATCATTTCAGTTTTATATTAACATTTTGCTGTTGTTATTTTAGACGGCAGCTTAGCCGAGTGGTAGCGCGTTGAGTACATGTTCGAGCCACAGAAATTTTTTTTTAATTTACTGACTACCAGGTGATTTAAAAAAGTCAACTTTAAGTTAGCTTAAAGTAGTGCCTAGTGAGACAATTGACTACCACCTAGGACATCGCAATGTTAAAATAGTCAGTTGATTACATTGCGAAGTAATCCAAGTGTAGTCAGTACTAGTTGCGAAATAGTTAGCTTAAAGTTAGTTTAAAGTTAGCCAAATTTCCGATAGGGTATTTTCTATTTTAATATGCAGGCGCATACATAAGTATAATGTATACTTGCATGAGTACGTACATATGTACATAGATGCATACGTATAAACATATAAAAGCAGTCAGTAGTGTTTGTGTTTGCATTGCAGTTCAGTTGTTCAAGTACGAATAGCTTTCACTTAAAATTTGTGATAGTGGTAATATAATATTGTAAATGGAACTTTAATACATAGTGAAGTTATTGCAAAAAATAAAGATAAGGAAAATGAAATACAACCATAAATATTGAAGCAATATTTTCTCTTTATTTCTTCTCGGGCACAGTGGGGTTGAGTAAAACAAATGGAATATCAAGGAAGAATTATTTTGACTCATACCCGCTGTGCTCGACAATAGACTACCAATTCGTATTTTTACATAGAGAAGAAAAGTTAGCCTTTTGAGAAATCATAAAGTTCAATCTCGAAGCCTCTTTCCGGGCAAAAATGAGAGAAACTCGAACAGATATTGTAGAGACATTCAAGAAAACATCTCTCATTTACCCAAAAACCGCAATTTTTGAATTAATAATGCAGAATTAATCTTCATTTCGTTATTTATGTTGTGTAAAAATATCAAACAAATATCTTGTTTACTTAACTCTTGAAAGCAAAATATGTTTTTCTTTTTCCATTTAAGTTGTAAAGGCTTTTTCTGGCTAACTAGTTTTCTTTAGTTATGATGTTGTTTGAGTAAATGAGCGCTGTGGGTTCCAGGACATCAGAGCAACGCTGTCAACGAAGAGGCCGATAAGCTTATTAAGATGGTATAATTATTAAACGGCATCACACTAGAAAACGCCAAATCTTTTCAAAACTTAAAAACCGAACAACAACAATGGGATAGAGACCAACACATCAGAAATTATTAGAACATAATCACCCCTATCGCGAATGTTATGAGAATAAGTTGTTTGGTAGTAAACGTATATTCCCATCCCCAACAAATTGGTATTGCGAATATTTAGGGAGTAAAAAGTCTATTGTGAATATCATGGGAGTAACAATTTCTATTTTTAATTGTTTGTTTTGATTTATAAATAGTTTGCGTGCTTATAAAAGAAAAGTTTATTTTGTGAAGAAAAGTGTTAATTTAAAATGAATAGTGTTTATATGCGTTTCCTGATTTTGAAAGACATATACGCGATGAATCAGATCCGCTATCGTTAGCGGAGACAAGGTAAAAGTCGTAAAGATTTAAATGTGTTTGTCTCTAAATCAAACGTTTTTGACAGGTTTCAGGAATATTATAGACTTAACAAAGATGATTTCCAATTCCTACTGAACGTGTTGGAAATTCACATTTTCTCTTTTTGAAATCCCTTACCATACGCTGGCTGCGCGGACATGGCTTCCACCAGACAAGTGCGTTGATCTTTATTAATACTCCTTCAATAAAATAATTTTAATAAAGTTGAACATTTAGAAACAAATAAGTAGCAACTTACATGTATACTTCTTGTTCCCAATAACAATTTTTGTGAATTAATTTTGTAAAATAGTTGTTGGGAGTAAATATTCGTGATACCATATTTTTTATGTTTGTGAACGCATTCACAAAAATTTCTATGGGAACATTCACGATAGCAAATCATAAAATTTGGGAGTTTTGTCTTGGGAACGTTTATTCGCGATAGGGGTGAATAAAAAACAGGACATACAGAGTTAAAGAATCATCTGGCACGCCTTCCAAGAAGATGATGAAACTCTCGAACATTACTTGTATCACTGTCCTGCATTCAGCAAAATCAGAAGATAAATCTTCGATGTGGAAAATATATCCAGATATGGAATATTTTAGTGGGATTCAGTACCTAGTTTCCGTAAGAAATGTGAGAACTTGTCGAGTCGAAAAAATTATTATCATCCTGTGGAACACATGATACTTATTGATATATTTCGTAAGTTTATTTAAGGTTTTATATGAATAACCCTGTGTAAAATAGCATATCCAATATAATTATTTAATTTTTTTGGTGCGAGAACTTCGCACAAGTTACAAAAGCGTGGCACAGAGTGGAAAACTTAAGAAAATATAGTGAGGAACTTAAAGAAATAAAGTGATAGGTTTAGGGTTCCTTTATTGCTATATAACATATCTTAAGAGCACACAATATGCGAAGAGATCATAAATATAATCCGCAATAGATTGGGTGAACACTGATTGCTCTTAACCTTAGATGAAGTTTCTATCAAATAAGAAGTTGTTAAGGGATTTTATTATCCTTTTCAACTTAGCTAGTTTCCTTAAAAAAGTTAATTGTAAATTAAATAACAGTTCACGTATTCTGTTTTTTTTTAATTTAAGAGATTTAATACTCAGGAATTGAATGTCTTCTACTATTGCCAAATGTTACATTCTTAAGGAAAGCAATAGCGATAGAAAACACACCCGCTGAAGCAGAGATAGAGGAAAGTTTCATTCTGTTTCACAACAGTAAAAGACAACAGTAGTAGTGCTGCAGCGCTGCATCTGATGTGAATCAGGCGCATTACATTTTTGAAGCTGTGTTTAGTAGTCATTTAATTGGTTATTTTGTTTACCCGATGATTTTGCTACAAAATCATCCGACGTGAGTTCGTTCTGAGGGTTAGAATCCGCTTAAAACTGAAGTGACCAGTGAGAACTATGCCTTGATCACTTGAACTTTCCTACAACAACTGTTACAAATGGACACTAATGTAAATTTGAAAAATACCTAATGTTGCTATTTGATGACTTTGTCAAAAACTAGGTTTTTGCAGTCAACGTTTTAACTATTTCAGCCAATGCTGGCTGAATCATAAATGATTGTTAAAGTTAAAGCATTCTTTAAACGAGGTTTTTCCACACAAAATTTCTAGGTTAAATCAACATTATATTAACAATCGTTCTGAATACTGGCGAAAAACTTTGGTATAAAACTGAGACTGGAATTATCTAACATACGTACAAAAGGCTAGGTTTGCACTATTCTATACACCCGTACGACTTTTGAGAAAATACAACACTGGTATGATGGAGTTTATGAAAACAAGAATTAGTTCACTAGATCAGGGTTATATTTTTTCAAAAGTCGTACCTTATATTTTTAGGAATGTGGTCACCTAAACCAAACCCAGACCAATAACTTCAACGCTCATGATGAAGATGTAGTGTTCCGTTCAGATAGCTTGTATCGGGCTTTTGCTGTAATTTGCTTCACAAAAATTCGAATTTAAGCCTTAGTAAATCAAACATAGCAGTGATGCCAACTTAGCCCTTTTAGGGCTAGATTTAGCCCGTTTTCAGTCAGTCAAAACGCGAAAAATAATTTTTAGCCCCAAACTAAAAAAGGCGCAAACCTAGCACTTTTTACAATAACCTTTCAGCCCTTTTAGCCCCTTTTTAGTTTTTGCTCGATATGGCTACATTTAAACTTTAGCGAACTTTTCCTTCCTTTAATCTAGCAAAATAAAATGAGTAAAAAGTCGATATTGCTTTACCAATTTAAAAAAGAAGAATAATATAGAGCAATCTTTTATTTCTTCCAAATTTTTTATGCCTTAGAAGTTATTCAGTACAGCCTAAAACAGATAATGTATGTTTTTGGAAGAGCGAGAAATCGAAATTTTATTTAATAACGGCCAAATTTAAATATATCTACTTATGTAAACATACATATGTATATATATTTCAATTATATATGTATGTATATGCTAACTATTTAATCTACGTATGTAAAGGGTGTTTTTTTTAGAGGTATAGAACTTCGAATTGAAATAAAACACAAGAAAATCGTTTTAATGTCCATCAATTTGGCTTTATTGGAAGGATAATTTTATGCCATTAATGTTTAAATATGATTTCGGGCATGTGGCCGCCGCGGCTGGCTCGAATAAAGCCAATTCTACAGGTCCAATTTTCAACCACTTTTTCGAGCATATGGGGCCGTATGTTGGCAATAACGCCACGAATGTTGGCTTCCAAGTCCCCTAACGTTTCTGGTTTGTTGGCGTAGACGAGCGACTTCACATATCCCCAAAGAAAATAATCCAATGGTGTCAAATCACACGATCTTGGTGGCCAATTGACAGGTCCATTCCGCGAAATTATGCGCTCATCGAATGTTTCCTTCAATAAATCGATTGTGACGTGCGCTGTGTGGCATGTAGCGTCGTCTTGTTGGAACCACAACTCATCCACATTCATGCCATCCAATTCGGGAACAAAATAGTCGGTTATCATGGCTCTATACCGGTCTCCATTAACGGTAACTGACTCTCCAGCATTATTTCGGAAGAAGTATGGCCCAATGACTCCACCATCCCGTAGAGCACACCAAACAGTCAGTTTTTGTGGATGTAATGGCGTCTCAAGGGTCTCATGTGGATTCTCTTCACTCCAAATGCGGCAATTTTGCTTGTTGACATATCCATTCAACCAAAAATGAGCCTCATCACTGAACAAAATTTTGCGATGAAAATCAGCATCGAGATCAATCTCATTTTCGGCCCATACACCAAAATCACGACGCATTGCATGGTCTCGCGGCTTTAATTCTTGCACAAGCTGGATCTTGTAAGGTAGCAAGCCAAGATCTTTGCGCAAAATCTTCCATAAAGTTGATGGACAAAGCTCCAATTGCTGTGCACGGTGGCGAATCGATTTATTCGGGTCCTCTTCAACACTTTGCTCTACAGCGGCAATTGTTTCTTCGGTGCGCACTGTTCGACGTCTCTGCGGATGCGTATTATCACATAGAGTAAACGTAGTGCGAAAACGATCCATGGTTAACCGAATTAATTGCTCTGATGGACGATTATGTCGACCATAAAATGGACGGAGCTTGCGGTAAACTTCGCGAACTGAACCATTATTTTCGAAATAAATTTGCACGATTTGCAAGCGTTGTTCTTTTGTCAACCTGTTCATGATGAAATGGCAAACCAAACTAAATATTAATCACTTGACAGCTGACAAAATGGCCGCCAGTTAAAAAAGTGATGCCAACTTAAAGTTCTATACCTCAATAAAAAACACCCATTACATACTTTATTGAAATGTAATATGAAATGTAATATGAAATGTAAATGAAATATGTAGAATATTGAAGCTCTCAAGCTATGTATGTGTTGATCTCATGATAGTATATTTATATTCTAATAAATTACTTTACGAAAATTGATTTGATGTTTTTATTTTCAACAGAAACATTTTTTTTCGCGCTTTTTCGAAAAATTTTACTATTTTTTTTCTTTTTGAATATTTTTTCAATTTAGCCCTTTCTAGCCCTTTTTTTCAAAAATTTTTACGCGTTTTCAGTCTTAAAAGTTGGCATCACTGAAACATAGAAACTTTGTTTATCTTTTGTCGTGTATCTGCAAATATTTCAAATCAATTAAAAATTTAACTGTGTCAATTAAACTTTTAAATTATTTAAATTTTTAAACAAAAGTTTAATTAACATAATTAAATATTTAATTTGCAAAATTTTGTAAAAAATTTCATTTCTAAACGTTTCAAATTTGTATGAAAAAAAAACAAAAATTTTTTTCAAAAAATATTTTTTCCATAAAAATTTCACAACGAAAATATCGTTTATATTTACAAAATAATAATAATAATTAAGTTTTTAAAGAGAAGTTAAAGTAGCTTAATTAAATTTTTAATTGAGTACTCATGGTTCACACTATGAAGTTTTTCTTGCTAAAAGTGTAAATTTTATGCTGAGAGAGAGAGAGAGAGAGAGAGAGTAGAGAAGAATATAATGTAGTGCCACACGTTTTCATGAACTTGGAAATAGTCTCTTGTTTTCTTATTCTTAGTTGTGTACATAAGTTTATTTTATTGAAGTTTTAAGTTTTTATTAAACTTTAACATTTTTTTTAATTAAATTTTTGTTAACACAGAAAAAAGAAAAGTAATAAAATAGAATTTCATTAAAAAATTTAGATTTGCAGGCGCGAAAAAGAGAGAAAAGATATTTAAATAAAATTTCAGAAATAAAAAATTTTTAGTGTGAACCGTGATTTATTTTTAATGAAAAGCGTTAATTCAAAAAAATGTCCACGTAGATCCATTTATTTTCTATTAACCGTATACAGAGTTCACAGAGCGCATTGAAAAATATTTAAAATGTTGAAATATGAAATAAATTTAAATCCATTTATTAAATAATTTTGTATCATAACAATACTTTGTCCTTGATATAAAAATCCTTTAAGACATTAAGAACAAACAAAATTTAAGTTTTGCTTTCACATAACGAAATAGCAACTTAACTTGAACTATTGACCTTAACATATCAATACGCATACATATATTTATAAGTAAGTTTTCTCTATTTCCTTCTTATTATTTTCTTTTACAAAATTTAGCTTTTTGTTTTTCGTTGCATTATTAATGTCTTCTATGCTAATGTCATATTTATGGATATATAGATACGAACTCACGTCTGAGTATAAAATCATAATACTAACAAAAGATAAAGAAAGAAAAAGAAAATATATAGTATATATTAAAAATAAAACTAAACCAACACTATTTTCCCATTTAGTAGAATAAAAAATATATATGCATGTATATGTATATAAAATAGAAACAAAACTGAAATCCATACGTGACATTGGCAATAAATAATACTTAAAGTTGTACAAATAAACACAAACGTGAGACGCACACTTTCAACAAGCAGCATGTCTTAGCACGTCTGATTCTGCGGGAGGGTGGCTGTAATGTGCACACAGTGGTTATGATAAATGATAAAAGCAGCAAATTTCAACTTTATTGAGTAGAAATATAAAAGCATCGTTGCCTGTTTAGTAAAGGATGCTTAAATTTGTGACTCACAGTAAAGACCGACCGACAGCTTAAGGTCTTAACCAGATAAAAGTTGTAGTTGTGTATAAAGTAGCAAACTAACACTGAAGGTGAAGCAATAATAAGAAATAAAACTTCTAAATCCTAGAGATATCCTGACCTTAATGCCCTGCTTTATATTATAGTACAAGACACACATGCACACACACACACACGCACTTACGCCCCCCCCCCCCCCCCCCCCACTTTTCTTAGCCAGACAACCCAGTAAATAATTTGAAATGAAATTATTACTCTAATGGCATAATGTTCTGAGATTGTTCTAAAAAAGTGCAAACCATATGGAGCCCAATTTTCGATTTAATCCTAAGCGACATGTAGTAAAAAATTAACTTTCTTATTGAAATTAAACTTTTATGTTTAAGTTATAAAGGGTGTCCCAACAAGAACGCAAGATTTAAATTTTAAATAAAACACAGATATAAAAAAGAGAAAAAAAAGCAATGTGAGTTAAAGTGGTTCGATTTTCGACTTTTTTCGAATTCAATGCTCTACCAGACCATAACCTCTGGAGGACATATAATAGAGCCCAAAAACCCATATAAACAGTAATATTAGCGAAATTTCACTTTTCGCCAGAGCCTCAAAGTTTTTCAAAAATGTCCAATAGGCAAAATGTCGATGATTTTAATGTCACGTTTTCTGAATGGGCAAGCGATATACAATATTAAAACAAGTATAAAACTACCTAAAATTCATATTTCAAACAAAATAAATCTTTATTTTAGTCGAAACCTGCCAACAAAATTTTTCACTGAAAAGCATCTTTTTTTACCACTTTTTTGTAAAGAATTTTTATGGCTAAAAAAATTGAGTAAATTTTTACTGCTAATGAAATTTAATTAGCATTACCATTAAAATCGTAGGGCCGTAATCATAATAAAATTGTAACAAGTGGCAAAGTTTTTTCATTTAAATTTTGAAACTTTTGTATGAAAAACATTTAGCCACTTGGTAGAATTTCATTATGAATACGGGCATTACTGATTACTAAAAATTCAATTCACCTCATCATATAACAAATAATTTAGGCAATTTATAAAAATTGTAGAAAAAAATTTTAGTAATCAGTAAAATTTTTTTTGTTTTTACTGAAACTTTAGTGGTACTGCAGTGCTCATCTATGGTAAATGCCTTTACTTTTACTTTTTAATTTTTAATTCCTGTTGTTCATCGTTTAGTTGTTGCTGTTCTTGTTGTTGTGTACGCATTGCAATTAAAATAAATTCAGTAAAGTGCGACTTTGACTCGCGCACATTCGGTTTTGATAATTTTTTTTGATTTAGCTTTTTTTAATTTTTTAAGTTTTTTCAGTTTAAACGATTTTTTTCAGTTTTATCGCTTTTTTCTCGTTTTGGCGTTTTTTTTTTCTCTTTTTGGGTTTTTTTAATTTTCGCAATTTTTTTCATTTGGCGATTTTTTCATTTTGGCGATTTTTTCTGTCTTTTGGGGTTTTTTCATTTTGGCAATTTTTTTTTCTGTTTTTGGGGTTTTTTTATTTAGGCGATTTTTTCATTTTGGCGATTTTTTTCATATTGGCGATTTTTTTTGTTTAAGGATTTTTTTCATTTTGGCGATTTTTCCGGTTTTTCGCGATTTATTTGTCCTAGAGATTTTTTTTAATTTGGTGCTTTTTTCGCTTTGGCGATTTTGTTTTGTTTTTGGCGACTTTTTATATTTGGCGATTTTATATTTTTTTGATTTTTTAGTTTTAGCGTTTTTGAAAATTTCAAGAGTTTTCTTTTACGGTTTCCAAGATACAGCAAGTTGTCAAAATTACAAAGTCAAAATTGCATTAACTGATGGAACACCCATTGATTTAAATTTTTTAAATTTAGTGTTAATTGTTGTAGTCTGTATAAAAATACACTAACTTTTAAAATTTCAAGTGTATATATGTACATACAATTGTATGTATATTACATGGGATTTTAAAATTTTTCGTTGCTCGTTTTGGAACACCCTTTAATTTTTAATTCTCATGTATTTGTTGTTGTAGTGGCCAAGTGTCTACACATTGTGTCCAAATTTCAAGTCCGTAGCTCTTACGGTTCATTTTCACCTTTGGTGTACGGAAATATACAGAAAAATAACCGTCGGCGGCGCACCGTCGGCTTCGAGCCGGTCGACTTGTTTCTCTGCTTGGTATATTGCTTCTTTCAAACACTAATACATACATAGCTCACACCGATTTCACAATACAAAGAAATCTCAGCAAAGAAATATCAGCAAAGAAATCTCAGCAAAGAAATCAAAGTCAAAAGATTTTTACCCCCTAGCGTATAGATGTTTACACATCAAAAATCGTGAAACTTTATTATATCGTAAAGTAGACAAAATGAGGTTATGTGTGGAACAACAAATCGGGCAGATGGCCGCCGCGGCTTTGCTGGCACACACGCGATCTCTTAATGAAATTTTCAATGGCCGTTTTGCATAAATGCTGCGGTATTTTATTAATGCAGCGTCCAATTTCCTCTTTTAAAGCTTGAGTCGTCGTCGGCTTCTTCGCGTAAACCATCGACTTCTAAAAACCCCAAAGAAAAAAGTCTAATGGTGTTAAATCGCACGATCTAGATGGCCAATTCAGGTCTCCAAAACGCGAAATAACACGACCGGGAAATGACTGATGGAGCAATTGAATTGTTTCTCTGGCTGTATGACATGTGGCGCCGTCTTGTTGAAACCACATGCCCTCCACATTCATTTCTTCAATTCTAGGCACGAAAAAACTGTTTGCGCTTGACCTGCGTTTGAGCGACATCATCACGTACAGCTGCGACATTTTCGGTCGATCGACCTGGTCGAAGGCGCGTTGTTGTCTTTACATCACTAACAGACCCATTTTCAGCAAATTTATCTATTAATCTCTTTACAGTTGACTATTTTGGAGCATTATTGTGACCCCAAATTGATCGCAAATTTACGAACTGTAGCCGCAAAACTTTCACCATTTTTGTAAAACAATTTCACTATGAGAATGCGTTGGCCATTCGTGTAGCGCTCCATTTTTACTAACCTCGTACCTTCTACTAGCAAACAATAACAATTGTTCAAATGTCAAACAATGACACTTCGAATGGCGCCAAATTTAAATCTTGCGTTCTTGTTGGGACACCCTTTAGTTATAAATACTTAAGAATTATCAAAACAGCACAGTTGTTGATTACTTTTAAAATACAGGCTGTACAATTTTATCATAAACGCCAATATTATTAAAGAACCTTCTGAAAACTTTTTTTTTTCGCTTATGATTAAATTGAAAATAGGGCTCGTTATGATCGCGACGGAGATTAAATGTAAAAATCGTGTGATCTGGAAGGGTGTCACATCTAAATATTTCTACTGACAGTCAGATTAATTGGCTTCGATGTCCGGGATAAATTTAATGAATTTGGCCAAAGGCTGATTTTTTTGACAAAAGCGTCTGTCCAAATTTTGATTCGGGTTTCATATAAAATTTATACATGCAATCAATGTGGATTTTGTAATTTCCCGACTTTTAACTGAAGGAGTAAGGGTGCGAACAGAGTGAGCGATGAAAGCCGAGCCGAGATTGTCAGTGCGATAAAGATTGTCAGTGCGACAAAACTGAAAACATTGTTTATGTTTACTTTTTAGCGTGCAGTCAGTCGTGTTTTTTAATGGTTTAAAAATAATGAAAAATGGACATCGATGAAAAATTATGAAATTCACCAAATTCATTCCTTTTTAGTGTAATTGGATTTTTTCCAAATTCTTTTGTGTTAATAATTGCATTAATCACACTAGGAGAAGCAAAATACTCTTCATCAGATGAATCCCATACCGTGTACAGCAATTTTATAAACACAAATGGAAAATAAGACTAAATGACATAAAAGCAAAACACATGGAATAAACAGAATTTCAGCGCTGATTCTCACATTCACTGTGTTATATACAAATTTTCTTCTCGCATGAAAATAAGCGTCAATAAGTTCTGTTCGCACCCTAACACAACATGCAGCTGTCAGTTGACTCCAGTGAAAATTTAAACAAGCTGTGAAATTAAGTCAGTGTGTCAAAGCTATTGAATTTCGTGTGCTTGTTAAGCATATTTTTTTTGCAAAAAAAAAAATAAATAACATTACTGAAACCAAGGCTAAGCTTGATACGAGTAAATACCAGGACGGCTCTGTGCCATAAAAAAAGTAGTTTACTGAATTTCATTGTGGCCATAAAAAACGAAAGATGGCAAACGTTCTTGCCACCCGAAACAATTGATAAAATTCACGATATGGTGTTGGCCGATCAAAGATTGAAAGTGCGAGAGAGGGCGTGGAAGCCGTAGATATCTCTCGTGACTTAAGGCCGTGATACACTATCATGCAAAGTCGTGCGATCTACGAAAATATACAACCCTGGTGTGATGAATTGTTATTGTCTTTTGAAAATTTTCATAAACTCCATCATACCAATGTTGTACTTTTTCGTAGATCGCACGATTTTGTATGATAGTATATCATGGCCTTTAGTGGTTTCAATTTTCAATGATCACTTGCGTATGATGAAGTTTTCCGCAAGATGGTTACTGCGTTACAGTAAAATTAAGCTTTTATAACGAAAAATGTGCAACAAATTATGATACGATAAATTGAAACAGTTCTCGTATTATTTTTGCATTAAAAATTATATACATACATAAAAACCTATCTGTTTTTTTTCAAATACCCACGCCGCCATTTGATATAGTAAGATTCTTTATGCTGACATGTAAAAAAAATTATTTTTTTTAGCGAAATCATTGGATGGTTTATTGAACTGTAAAGAGAGTGGTATGCCATTAAGAATGGATAACGGAAGACGATATCAGCTAAGGCTGCTTGTAGAACGATATTCTCTTAATGAAAGCTTTCCTCACCAATTCGCACATTTGCGGCTGTTGTCCTCGATAACTTCACGAATTTTATTTTTGAGATCTTGAATCAATTGTGGCCCATTTGTATAAACCCTAACTTTCACGTAGCCAAAGAAAATAGACCAAAGGTAAATCCTAAGATCTCGGTGGCCAGCTGCTATCAGCTCTTTTGAAAACTTTTCACACATCGTCACTTGTGTGACAGGTAGCGGCATCTTTTTGAATTTAAAATCCTTAAGATCTAAGTCTTTGGGCAAAATATGATGTAATTTCGGTTGAAAAATTTCCATTTCCAAAGACCGATCAGAAATGTATAAACTTGCATTTTGAACACCATGTGCTACAACAGTAATTTTATCGTAAGTCGATTCCCGGCATAGGCCCTAGTTGTTTTTCGCAGGGAATCCAATCGCTTCGCGGGGTTATTTTTTTTTTATAAAGAAAAAGCAGTTATAGCTTGAGTCATGTTAACTCTTTCAATGATTGATCATAATGTCCGATATTAAATGTAAATTCTTTCAAATTGCAAACGTCTGCCCCAGTGTTTGTTGGGATATTGAACAAGCTGCATTCATCTGTATGTGTACTCTGATGTGTTTATGTGTATGTACAGATACACACATATATATGTATGTACGCTTATGTATATTTTTGTAGGTTAGTAACAGAGGCAGCGTTTTTTTTCGTGTGTGCTACTTGTCTATTTGTTTTCTTTAATGTTTCTAGGAGTAATATTTGATCATGTTGCTGCTGGTGATGGCAATTTCTGCGCGTGGTTTTGTCTTCGTTGTAGTAACTGTGTGTGAATGTCACACCAAGCATGTTGGCGGTGCTGTTGTCTCGCACACCATATCCTTCACATAAAAATATATACATACATACATAGATATTTTGTACATGGGTTTGTTTCTACATACATGATAATTTTCGTTTCGTTTTGGTTAGAGAAAACCATGTCAACTGTCATAAATGTAGTTTAAATTTGTTTATGAAAATCGATTCTTATATAATGGTTTTATATTTATATTTCTTTAATGGCTTTGTTTTACTAAATATATGTGGAGATGTTTAACCCTGCGCTATAAAAAAATTATGTGTGTATTGAATGTTACATTTTAAAGAGTTCAAGCAGTACAAACGAAAAGGTATAAATTGAACCCTTAGGGCCGATAAAATATCTATATTTCCGAGCTAATTGGGTTCAATGTGAGTACATACATATAATGCAAATTGGATAAAAACATCTAAGATTATCATATCTAAACAGAAATTTAGAACTAAAAAGTTCCCCTAAGGAAACATTTAATCTGCCTCTCTCTCTCTCTCTCTCTCTATTATATCTATGTGTATTTGTGTGTTGCTTTTTAATCATAGTGATTAGTAACATTCTTGAATGTGTGTCTTCGTTAAAAATTTAAAAGAACAGAAAGCGAAAAAAAAATGTTAAATGACATACAAAAGTCCATAAACTTTAAAGCTTAAAGCATTAAGTTACCAAGTTTTTGATTATTTAGATGAAATTGCCTAAGGCTGAGTTTACATCTGGCATTTTTCTTGTGTCATGTGCCCAAAAAAACGTAACCACTAATTACTAATGAAAAAGTGCTTAATCCAGACATGTATTTATTGATTTAAACTGTTTCCAATCATGTTAGATTTTATAAAATTGTCTATTAGTTTTATATGAAACCGTTTAATTTAATAAATACTTGTCTGAATCAAACTATTTTTCATTAGTAATTAGTGGTTATGCTTTTTTTACGCTTGTGTGGCACAAGGGGCACACAGATGTAAAACCGGCCTAAGTTAATTTTTTATTTAAAGGCGTATGAGTAATTTCCCTGTTTGTATTGTGTAATACTCATACGTCAATTTACAGAAACAAAAGTGCACGCAACCCTCGATTTACGCAGTCTGGTGGGAGCGAACTAGGTACGTGTAAATCAAACTCGCCTAAAATAATGTTCACTATTAAAGATGAAAAAAAAAATTTTTTGGGACGAATTTATCGTTTCGCTTAAATCAAAATCAAATCATACACATGCAAAATTTTAGTTTGGGACCTGGGAATCCAAAACACACAAAATTATTAACTATTTTCTTATTTAATTCTTACTTCTCAAAAATGACAGGTTTTGTACATATTGTACCATTGCTTATTTCTATATAAAAATTTGTAAAGAAACATATTAAGAAGCTTAAGAATTAAAACAGGAAAAATAAATACATACTGCAATTCACAATTTTCAAAAATAATGTTTCATATTTTTAACCGACTTCAAAAAAGGAGGAGGTTATATATTCGTCATGTATGTATTTTTTTATATGTTCACCTATTTATCCGCCATTTTTGAAACGATTTTAAAAATCCTTCTTTTATATGAAATGGTATACCTCACAGGTGGTCCCATTTTCCCAATATGCTATAGGAACAGGGGAATGGGTACCTCACATACAAATTAATTATTAATTACTGCACATAGGAAATACTATATCAATGAGAGTCTTCAAACTTGATGAGAATTACTTTATAGTTAATGCGCGTAATCCAGCGGAAAAGAAGTGGTGTAAGAGTAGGTGAAAGACTCACTAATTAACCAATTTATACGTCATTTGTAACTTTAAAACTTTATTAGAATTGTTGTTTTGTGAAAAATTTTATACACATTTCACACATACGTTGTCAAGCATCTTCTTTGTATTTAGCTGTAACACATTATTTTTATTTGATTGTCTATTATATTTTGGTTTTTCCGAACCAATTTCAGTACTAATTCAATATTTTGCACGGTAAAGTTAGACGCGCGAGCACTGTTTTACAGCAGAGCTGCCAATAGTGAAACTTAATTCTTTGCTCATATTAAAAACTTTAGCTGAACAACGCACTGTGAATATGAAGTATTAGTTAAACAATAGTTATCATTTTAGTTTACTAATAATTAACTAATGACTGCAAAATTTGGCCTTAAGAGATTCTTTCTTCTTGGCTTTGACTGTAAATAGTTAAGTAGTTAACGCATGTATTATTCTTCTTTTATTTTTAACCTTTTAGTGCATAAATTCGGTTTATTTTTTTTTAAGTTTTTATTATATTTGTTAACAAAGAGCTTTTAATAAAATAGTTTTCATGTTAACATGTTTTTTTTAATTTCTTTTTCGTAAACAATTTTGAAGTTTCTGGCTGACTTTAAATTGAAAAAACAAATAGCTCAGCTTGTCATTGCTATTACCTGGTGAATTCGCCTTGATTTCACGGCAAATTCAGATGAATTCAAATTGTTTGAATTTTGTTTTCGTTTTTTTTTTGTTGGTTCTCTGTAGTTAACTTTTTTAAATCAAGAGATTTTGTTAAAATTTTAGGCTTCTCTCCATTTTTCAGGCGTTGCAAAATCTTAATTTTGTCGTATAATGATATTGCATTAAATTTATTAATTATCTTATCCGCTGGTGTCGTTTTTATTAGAAAACTAAAAATATTTTAAATTATATTAATTATGTAATTGTGCAATTGTTTTCTACCTACATTTATCTCAGTGCTGCATTGCCCGTCAAATGAGTGTTGCCTAATAGGTTAATCTAACCAATTTAAGTTGTCCATTTTACTGCTGAAATTTCAATCAATCAAATTTCAATTATTGTTGCGATTTAGGTGAACAAACTTTTTTTCTGGTTGAAATAACTAATCAGAAATGGTTACTGAATTGATAGTGTAAAATTGTAAATTATTGTTGCAAAAGAACAACTTTTTTTTTTAATTAACACAATCAAGTTAAATTGTGACGGTTTAAAAAATCTCTCAAACTTTGGAGGAAAAAATTATTGCTTACCAATAAAATTTATAAATGTGACACGATTTTATGTCTTTTTGATTTCGTTCTGCGTGATTTATTTTATTTATTTCGTTTATTTCGTTTTAATAAAAACGCATTTCATTTTAATCAACCCAATAAATTGCCTTCAAAAGAGCGACAAAAAAATCTCATATAAAACCAATTTATTCAATGGAATTCATGCTTAAAAACGATTTTTTAACGCTTAAAAAATAAATTCGTTAAGGATCATCATTTATTTACTGAAGAAAGCCCATAAATTTGCGCACAGAAAGCAGGCATTAAATGGCACTGACTGACTGACTGGCTTTTAATTTGTTGCCTCTAAATTTTATATATTTTTCTGTATGTTTGATTGTTTTTTTTTTATTTTATTTAAGAGAAAATGAAAAGAAACAAAATCTGCTACCAACGCTAATCTCTGTGTAATTTGAGGGTTTTAACATTTAAATAATTGAACCATTGCAAATGTCATCAATTTGAATTCAAAAGTTATATAAAACAAAAATTAAATGGCAACAATTTGGTGGAACATGAGTTTCCTATACCCAGAATACATGTTAGGAAATAATAAAAATATAAAAAACGCAAAAAACAAAGCAACACCCTCCTCTAAAATATACGAGTATGTACATATGTAAGCGTATAATTTTGTTTTTTTTTTGGAATCTTTGCAGTAAATTAAAAATTTAGCCTGTGTTTTTTTATTGTTGTTGTTTTTGTTGTATTTAACACACCCTTTTATACATTATAGTATTTTGTTTCACATCAAAAGAGGGTGAAAAACTCACAGCTGATGAGCAGAAGCTCGTAAAAGTTAAATTGTTTTCCTCGTTATTTTTTTTTCTTTTTGTATATTCCAAATAAATAATTGAAAATGTTAATGGAACGTACATACTCGTACATGCATCCATATGTGTGTTGTCATCAATTGCAGATAAAAATTTAGCACTCACAGAGAATCAAATGTAATGAAATTGAATAAAATATTAAAGTAAATTCAAGTAACTGCTGCCAGCAATGCGTCACAGTAACGAACCTTCTGCTACTTTCTATTTTTTTATATTCTTTTTCTTTTGAACAAATTGAAAAACAAAAATGAAATGTTTCCGCATAGCAAGAAATCTATTTACATTTGTAAGACATTCAAGCTAGAACTACTAAACTTTTGCTAAGTAATGGTGTCAAGCATTTGGTGGCTACACTCAGAGAAAAATATGGAATTGGTTCAGGGAAAATCTCATAAAGAATTGTGGTAATATAATTTCGTTTTCACAATTATTTTTTAGCAAAGTTTCTTTCAGTAAGAGCATTCATTTTCTTATATAAAAGAAAAAGTGTTTTTTAAGCAAAATCCTCGTATCTTTATTGAATAATCCAATAAATAAAGACACTTCCAAGAAATCATGAAAATCAGACGTTGCTATTCGGAAGTGGTGCAAATTTGTATCATTTTTAATGATTTTTACATGGACTTGTCATTGTAAGAAGTTCTTTTTATCGTTTCCTAATTACCAAATTGGAAATGAATTTCCTTTTGGGTATTCTATAATAATCAGGGCTATCATGAATAAAATTCCTCGTGAAATTGCTCCCTTTTCCTGTAGGAAAAATTTTGCTAAATTTGTTTCCTTTAATACGAATTAAAATGCCAAATATTGATTTCATATAAATTTCAGTAAATAGCTATTACATTTTACGCCAAAATTAATTCATAAATGAGGCTATCAGCGCAGAAGTGGTGTAACCAACATTGGTTTTTGGGTTGCTATTCTGATGATAAATTAGAGACCTGCGTAAACAGTCTTTAAATGTAAATACGTCATGATTTTTAAATGTATTCACGTCGCTTGTATTATACTAAACCAATAATAAATAAATGCTGCCGTACAACAAGCGAAGCACGATGAATGTATTGGTGTATATGTATGTATATCAGTGTTAACAAGCGATGTCGCCAAGACAGCTTGTTTGTAACAAACACTCAAAAGAAGTACTGTTGATTAGTGTATGCTTGTTATTTTTCATATTGTACGTTTGAGTGTGTGTGTGTGATATGTAGATGGTAAGCTATTATGTGATTAACCGCATACAACTAATGTTAATGCATGTGTGTGCCTTTGCATGTGCGCAGAAAAATAAAAGATCATACACACATACAGGGTGGGCCAAAAGAAACCAAGGGGTGTAAAAGTTTAATAACTTTTTTGTTTACTAACTTTTTTTTATTTTTTCTTTCAGATTATATAATATACAAAATGGAAATTTTTTTACACTAAGTATGAAAAACTATGTCTCTTAAATGACCACCGTTTTCAGCTTCGCACTGATGGGCTCTTTTTAGAGCATTTTCCATAACATCTTTCAAAACTTGTGGCTGTAGCGTTCGAATTTCTGCAACAATGTTTGCCTTGAGTTCAAGGATTGTCTCTGGCTTGTTCACATACACTCGCTCCTTCAAAAAACCCCAAAGAAAATAGTCGGGTGCTGTCAAATCTGGCGATCGCGCTGGCCAAATAATTTCCGAATTTCGAGAAATTATTCGCTCTCCAAAAATTTGACTTAAAAGTGCCATTGTGTCTCGGGCAGTATGGGCAGTGGCTCCGTCCTGCTGAAACCACATACCAGGTCTGTTTTCAAGAGCAGGACGTAAAAAATTTTCTATCATAAACCGATACCGCTCTCCATTTACGGTTACAGCATTTCCATCTTCATTCTCGAAGAAGTAGGGCCCAATGACATTTTCAGATGTAATCCCACACCATACTGTACACCTGATGGGGTGCAATTGGCGTTGATGAATGGCTCTTGGATTTTGAGAACCCCAGAACCTACAGCTCTGCTTATTAACAAAGCCATTCAAATGAAAATGAGCTTCATCACTCATAATCAAATTTTCAATAAAGTTGATTTCTGGTTTAAATAATAAAATTCTATTGTTCTGGTTCTCTGTTCAGTTGTGAACCTCTCCATTATAAATTCTCCAAGTGTTGTCTATATAATCTGAAAGAAAAAATAAAAAAAAAATAATAAACCAAAAAGTTATTAAACTTTTACACCCCTTGGTTTCCTTTGGCCCACCTTGTACATGCATGACGTTTGTACACGCACTCATGAGTAGAAAGAAGCAAGTATCACAAATTCTTCCGTCACGAAGAGTTTTCTTCTTTACTCTTGTACCTACAATACTGAAACAAATTTCTTGCAAACAGTGTTGTTAACGTTTGTTTTATAAGATTTCGCTGTATTAAAGCATTTGAAAAATCCCTCATGTCTTGAAAGTTCTTATAAGATATCTTGTGCAGGACACTATGATAAATGAGGAGCTGGCGAACAAAACTAGACATGTCCTCAGTTAACAATTTTTTTTTTAATTTTTTTTCGAACTCTTCAAGTACACATCTATGAAGTCACGAAATATTTTCATGCAATACCAGTTCGATCCTACCTTAAAAAAAAAAAATAACAAAAACTGACTTTTGCTTGCTTGTGCCTATCTAAAAACTTCACTTATTTGGCTCTCCTGTAAAAAACAGTTATGGGTACTAGTCTGGTTTTGTTCGCCAGCTCCTCAAATATATTTTCAAATGGTACTCATAAATTAACACGTTTTAAAGTAATAGCACGAAAAAATATGACTGCTTTAAGCAGCATTGCATTATAGTTCTACCCATGATACAATAATATAAAGGTACAACCACATTTGACGTACAAAATTAATTATGACTTTTTCCCCGATTATTTGATTACTGCTTTTTTGTAAACAGAGAGGAGAACGTTGCCACACACATGTAATGGCAACTTTTATATTAGGATTGCTTTTTGAAATGTGTAATTTGAGTTTAGAAATTGTAGTTAAACACACATTTTTTAATGTTAATTGAACATGAGAATAACGAAATCTGTGTGTAATAAGACCTACAAAAGCAAATATTTGATTAATTATTTAATTCAATAGATAACAAAAAATCCTCACGACTTGAAACTTCGATGAAACTTCGTTCTTAAAAACATCGATATAAATAAACGCCGTAAATAGAAACGATACATCGATGTTTTATTAGCGGAATTCACGGTTGTTTCATACATATAATACACATTCGCATATACTTCTTGTGCAAAGTTATTGCTGGTTTACATCAAGCACAGAATACATATTGCGACATTTGCATTTAAGGTAAACACCTTTCAAAGCTCTTAAATTTGTTATTGTTTCTTTGCAAAGTAACAGCAAGCATTGTTGTCGCCGAGATCTGGTTGGCTGTTGTGCTGTCGTCGGTGTGAAAGTACAAAAAGCTCTTTATAAAAGATTGCACATGGTGCATATGGCTTGGACGCAGCTAAATAAGAGTTAATGCTTTATTGATATATACAACAAACACTGTTCTTCTTTTTTGTTTGCTAAGGACATGGCCTGTGATTGGACTAGGAACATATAATTATCACATTTCTCCTTAAAATGGACCACGTGGTCTAATAGTGTCCTTAAGAATGCTACAAACCGTTAACAATTTCATCCTAATAATGTAAGGCAGCTACGTGCAAACACACATACTCTAATATATGTATTTCAGATAAACAGCTTTGTTATTGTTTCCTTGCAAAGACCAAAGATGTCGCCGAGATCTGGAGGCAAATCGCGGCACTCGTTATCGAATTACGAAATATCTCCATATAAATTATATTGAAATATTTCGTAATTATGTTCGATAACGATTGCCGCGATTTCCCTCCTGCTTGGATGTTGTGCTCTCATCAGTGTGAAAACATAAAAGATCTTTTGTAAAACTTTGCACATAGTGCGTATAACTTAATAGCAGTTGATGTAAGGCAATACACCAGAGATTATAGAGACAAAGTTCCACCTTGATTCAGTTGGAAATTTCCTTCCTGTTGTATCTTGCTTGCTGCCGTTGTTGGTGCTGCTGTAACTTATTTGCTGTTTATTTTTTATAAGTTTATGAAATAATTGAAATATTTTCTATTATTTTTAAGAACGTCAAGAAATTTATAAAAAAACTCGGATTTCATAAATTAATAAGGTAGCATTAATTTTGAGAGTAAAGAATAATCGGAACAAACGTCAGAAGGTTAATATGGCGACGAAAAGAGAGAATGGTTTTACCTTTATATTATTGTATCATGGTTCTACCACTTTTTTACATTGCTCGCGCTCTCTCTCTCTCTCTCTCTCAATGCCTGTGGTAAACTCTCACTCGTTTCCACATGTAGTTATGACAAACAATAAACACAGCTGAGAAAGTCTTATTATTTTATGACCTTTTTCTTTGAGCCAGAACAACAATCTTTTTACACCATGTTAAAATGTTAAGACATTATGACACTCAAGAATGATAAAATAAAAGATTACGCCAGCGCGCAAGAATAAAAATACATTTCTGCGCATGATGGACTTCTGACGTCACTCAGCCTGTGTTCTCATTGGTTAGTAAAATTCAACTATAGATCTATTACACACACACAAACTCACATTTCATATTTGCTCTCTTTCTTATCTATTTATTTTTACTAGATATACCAAACGGACGACACACTCGTCCGTATTCTAGAATCAAAATGTAAATAATTTAAGATTCAAAGAAAATGTATCTAAACTTCATAAAAAATTCATTAAAACACAGCCACACACAAACTTACATACATATGCAAGCATAATTAAATAATACATGAAATTAAAAAAAAAAACATAAACAAAATCTCTTTAACCAAGTTAATTCAATTTATTCAACTCTCTTCCTTTAAGTATTATGGCTTTCATACAACAAATTAGAAAAAAAATTGTTAGATCAAGAGAAATATTACAAACCCACACACACACTCATGTTTTGTTTCTTTTTTACTTGTAAGCTAATAAATGCGTGTGTAATATGTTTGCATGTAGTAGTAGCAACTTTAAACGCTTATAGCTCCCAAAATACTAAACCGATTTCAATAAAATATAGATTCTGCACATCTGTATAAAAAATCCTTTAAAACTATATAAATCTTTTTAAAATCGGTGCAGTGGTACCAGCGTAAAAGGGATTACAAAAAACATGTTTGCCTATTAATTATATAGATTTTGTGTTTTATTTTTCTTGGTTTTGCAGCTTTTAAGCAACAACATATAATTTTTTTCTTGGATATCTCTCTGAGTAAATTAATCACAGGGCTGCCAACTACAACAAAATAAATACATTTTTTGCAAGAAATTATAAATTTCACATATGATACAGACTTGGTAACCTTTGCGAGGGGACTACTACGTCATCAAACGGTAAATCATGCGCAAGGCGTAATCTTTATTTTATCATTCTTGATGACACTTAGGACACTTAAGACACTGGTGTGAATACTTAAATTATTTACAATACCAACTATCAATAAAAGTAGACTTTTGTTATTCTAAATAAAATGGAGCTGAAAAATTGTAATAAAGAAATTAAATAATTAAAAATAGCAATTGTTTAAAGAACTAGATGTGGGTTACAACACTTCGGCGCTGATATCCTCAAATATACTTAAAAAAATTATTTTTTTAAAAAGTATAATAAACTTTAAAAACAATGAGCCAAGTGGCCGTCACGTAATTTTTTTTAAAAGGTGCTTTTTGCAAAAGATACTTCTTGTAAAATTTAATTTTTGTATAAGGTATATTTTGTACAAAGAACTGTTTGTAAAAGGTACTTTTTGCAAAAGTTACTTTTTCTAAAAGGTACTTTTTATAAAAGGTTTTTTTTTTTTGTAAAAGGTAGACGCTATTTTCCATATTTTTTTGTCATGCTGATCATTATTCGTTTTTGTAAATAACAAAAACAAATTAATAGGGCATTTTAATTGCCTCGAAATTTTGTACTTACCGAGGTTTCGACGTTTTTGGTGGTCGCTGGGAGTGAGTTCTTATGTTAACTAAACTTTAAAATCCTTATTAACACCTAATCTTTTATCTTAAAGACGGTGTAATGTCGTTTGCGTCCCAGCAAATTCAAAATATCGACGAGAAATGGTGAAACCTGGGTCGCCCTTAACACTATGGGCAATAACAGCAATATTCTCAGTTGTTCTCATGTGAAGTTTATGAGTTTGACCTTCACATCAGTAACTTCTTCCAATAGCTCAAATTTGTTCACCACTTTCACAATTGCTGGCCGAGAAGGCGCTCTTCGACGTCCAAAATATGCTTTAGTTTTGTAAACTGTTACCGCAAAATTTTCACCATTTATTTTAGTGAATTTTAATAATTTCAGTGTGTCATTGAAAAGTATTTCATTCCATTTTTATTAATGGCATAGTTTCTACTTGTCATCTGTCAAATAGTTCAAGGTTCAGTCATGACAACTATTCAAATGGCGGGCTATTCAAAATAAAACATCTTATTGGAAGTATAACAAGTCATGCTGTAGACATCTACATACTCAAGCGGTCTTTAATTAATGTTGATATATTAAAAATATTTTAGAAAATAAGTACATACATATCAGCATTTCCAGGGAAAGGTAAACCGTGACCAAAAATTTAAATTTTATTAAAAAGCTTTGCTTGACCGATAGTATCATAAAAAACCCTTCAAATAATTTGATTGTAATGTAAATGCCCATATGTACATTGTGTATATTTTGTAGGAAAAGCAGCATATGTCGCTGTTACAAGATTGTGTGAATTTATATAACTGTGTGTGTGTTTGTTTGTTTGTATGGAATAACGCGTGATTAAGCTGATGTTATATAGCGGCATTTAATTAAACATTTGTATTCATCAGCAATCGCATAACATAAAGTTGAAATAATATCCCCCATCTCTCTGTTCAGCTTGTTTAATAAACATACATTTTTTTGCGTATGCATTTATTTCTCAATTTCCAACCCCACGCACACCCCTTCCTTTTCTTTCAAGTTATTGCCTTGAATTTAAACAAATGGCAAACAATATGGCTCCCAGTTTGATATTTATTAAGAAGCTTTTATAAGTATGAATGAATTACTCGTATAAAGGGTGTTTCGTAGCAGGATCATGTGTAACATACATATATATGAGGCCATCAGCGCAAAAAAATTTCAGACCAAAACATGAAAAAAGGTTTAGTTTTTAATGTGTATGTGTGAGTGTGTATTTGACTGATCCTTTTTTCGAAATATGCAATAATTAATGCGGGAACCCCTCCAGTTTTTCCATTTAACAAAATATTATTGTGTAAAAATTGTAACTCTGTATTTTAATCGAAGTCAAAATGGTTAAAGATCCAAGAAAAATATCATAACTGTTCCTGAACCGCTCAAATGTAAGACCGACCCCTACTAATTCTTTCTGCCCAACATTTTTTCAGAATATACCAGCCCTCTATATCCACTTCTTGAGGGTGTTCCCATACAAAAATAAGATATTCTTAAATTTTTCTCCACCGACCTAACTAGCCGCCATGTAACCCTATAGGAGCCATATTTATGATCGATTTAATTTAATTTTCACAACTTCAAAAATTGTTGCAACAGCACAATACTGGCTACATTCAATTAGCAATTGTAAAATTGTCCATTGCTGCTTTAAACATCACAGCAGTTTTTCTTTCAAAATACGCTTACAATTTTTTATATATGTACTTGGTTTCCAAAGACTTCTTCATTTTGTATAAGCAGTTCAAAATTTTAAAATATTTGGGGTATTCACAAGGGTGTCCTAAGTGTCATAAAGTCATAAAGTCCTAACATTTTAAACCAGTTTATTTTTTTATTTTTATTTTCTTTCATATAAAAGGAGTACTATATTAATACCATTCTTCACTCTATGTATATATTACTGTCATAACTAATTATTTTGCTTTTTACTTTTCTTTTTCGACAAAATGTCCATTTACGCTTAAATACGTGGCATTTTTCTTTAGCAAATTTCTACTCAAATCATATTGCAAAAAATATCAAAAATTCGCAAGGGATTAAAATAATGGAAAAAATCTCCCAAAGCTGATTATATAGACCGCAAAAAAAAAATAATAATAACTCGGGTATAAACTTACAGCACATAAATCGCGAAAACTTGCAAAAATGCGAATATCTTCAAAAAATTTCCAAAGCTTCAAAAATTGTAAACCAGCAAACTCAGTAGATTTTATGAATCAAAAATTAACTCACGTGCAAAAAATTTGCGAAAGTTCGCGAACAATTTTTTAATTGAAAAAAACCTAAAATTTATTTTAAAAAATGCTTAAATTGTAAGGAATGCAAAAAACTTTTAAAAATCCGCAATTACGAAAATTCGCAAAAACTTGGTAACATCAAAAATATATTAAAGTCTGATACTTATTAAAAAAAGTTTAAAACTATTAAAAAAAACAAAGAATTGGGAACAATCACTTTTATTGCAAAAATTTGCAACAAATTGCAAAATTGCAAACAAGCTCCAAAATTACTTACAAATACCTAAAGATCTAAGAAATTCCAAAAATCGCAGAAAATTGACAAAATTATAAAAATTCGCACAAATAGATAGATGTATAAAAAATCGGTAAAATGGTAAAACGGCAAGCCCTAAAATAACACATAAATACCTAAAGATATAAGAAATTCCAAAAAATTGGAAAAATTCGCGAAAATGAAAATTTGCAAAAACTTGCTAATAAATACCAAAATGATAGCAAAGTGTGACATAAAATAAAAGTCGGCAAATTTTGTTTTACATATTGCAAAAATTCGCAAATAATTTTCGGAAACAGATAGAAGCCGTTAAATAATTTTCTCATAATTTTGCATATTCGTACCAAATATTATTTAATTTTTGCAATATTTTTTCTCATTTGTTTTGTATCATATTGTTTATGTTTCAACTAATACACTAAAATATGAGGGGTTGCTCACAGCAGTCGTATTTTAAACTAGTTTAAAAGTTTAGAACATTATGACGTTATGACTTTAACACTACCGTTTAAATACCACAATTAATTTGTAAAATATAAAAACAAATTCTTAGTTTTTCATACAAACAAAAACAGTAGTTTTACAGTTTGTCAAATAAATGTTATAGCAAGTAGTAATTAAAAAAAATAAGAAACTCGACTGCGGCCAACTTTGGGCCATTAAATATCCTAAATGGTCATTCGAAATGAAAAATCATAAGAGAAACCTAAAGATTATTTTAAAATACCTGTCGAGTGATACCCATTTTGATATATGTAGTTCACTGACTTTTTATTTATTTTTTGTATTTACAAAATGGAGTCTCTTGGCCGCCATAGTTTTGACTACTGTCATATTTTTAGTGACACTCCCAGGATTAAGACAAATCGATTAATGTAAAAATCATTTAAATCAGTCCACGCGTTCGGTTTATATACACTGAAAGGAAAACCTTAATTTGATCAATGAATTTTGTCATTAATAAAGAGCTAACGTCAGAATTCATTGTATTACTCAAGAATTTCATGCTTATTATGAAAACTTTCAATAATCTAATTAACAATTTCATTCATACAATGAAAAATTTTTAATGATGCCACTTCATTAGCTGAATGAATGTTTTTTCTCTTAGTGTAGTGCCGCAAAGGAAAACAGATACATACATACGTATCGTTACCTTAATATACAAATGCCCTAACTCATTGTTTTTTTTAAATCGTTATTTTTGCATTTTTCCAATCATTAGATAAAAACTCGAGTTCAAAATAATAATAATAATATTTACATTTGTACAAACATAGGCTGATAAACACAATACCCTCCTCTGGGTTGCGCAGTCGGGTAAAAATTTAAAAAAAAAAAATACAGCAACAAATATCTACACGTATTTCTACATGTGATTCATTTTATTTCGAAAAAATTTAGTAGACAACCTGTATGTTAAAACCTAAATTTATCGAACTTGTAGTGTGAACGGAAAATCTGCTGTTTATCGTTCTCATTTTATTTGTCAAAACACTATACGACATGAACTGCCATTATTATGATTTGTCAGTGTTCGATGAGCCGTTTTGTTTCGCAATCATAACCCAACTTTACTCAAAGAAACATTGGCCACGCCCACTCTTGCGTCCACTTTTTTAATTTATCTCATGGCAGAAAACCGCTGAACCGATTTGTATAATTTTGTTTATATTCGTAGTAATTCAGAGAAATTATTTTAATAAGTGATAAATTGGGCGTGGCACCTGCCATATATAGCAAATTCTTATATTGAAATATCTTGGGTAATTATACGTTAAAACATATGCGATTTTGTAGAACTTCCTCCGTTGACCTTATAAGTTGTTAAAAAAAAAGAAAAAGTCGGCATAAAAAAGTGGGCGTGGCACCCCTCATATAAACATATTATATATTGCAATATCTTTGCACCTACTGCAGCAAGAAATCTGAATTTTTGTGTCAGTAACGATTTTTATAAGACACGTTGTACTACAAAAAAAAAGTTTGAATTGGACATGTGGGTTTGGCACCTGCAATTAAGAGACAATATTAACTTTGACATATCTGAAAACTAATTTAGGGAGAACTTTGAAGATTTTTCTTTTGATATTGTGCATTGTCTTTGGAAACAATTTCTCAGAATTCAACAAGTGGCGCCTCTCATTTAGTGCAAATTTTGGTTTGTCTTCAAAAATAATACAAGCGTACCGATCTTATTGATTTATTTACAGCGTATTACCAATGGTGAAGTAATTTATGAATGCCTAGCATTATAAATAGGTGCGTCACCCTCCAGATTAATTTTTTAATATCTTGGTATCTGCCACAACCACATAATTTAAATTCCTGTAATTCTGCTGATGATAGAAAATAATCGGGTTTGGACAAGATTTGACGCGGTTTCTCTCAAATAGAAGAAATGTTTACTTAAACAAAAAATATCTTGGCAGCTAAAGCAATAAAAATTTTGAAACTCTTCATGACTACTCATGTTAATATTGAAAATTGTATTCTACAAAAAATTAAAAAGGTTGACACTTCTAATATACAATTTTTTTTAGTGTTTTTTATGGGAATTATTACAATTTAAGTTTAAAATTTTTTAAACGCACTAATAATCCCAAATTAATATTTTACTTATTTTAAGTAAAATATTTTTTTATTAAAAATAAATTGAAATTGATTATTGATCATTAGGGAACCTTTACCCAAAGCTTCTTAGAACAACTAGAGTTATTATATTATAAACTTTCATTTCAAGAAATGAGAAGCTCAATAACAAATAACAAAGTTGAAACAAGAACTCAATAATCAACATGTTTTTAGGGTTCCGTACACCAAAGGTGAAAAGGAACCCTATTGTTTCCGCTACGCTGTCCGTCTGTCCTTCACACGGTATTTACTCAGGAACCGGACCTGAAATTTGGACAGAGTATGTAGAACCTTGGCCGCTACAACAACAAATACATGAGAATTAAAAATTAAAGGGTGTTCGAAAACGCGCAACGAAAAATGTTAAAATCCCATGTAATATACATACAATTGTATGAACATATGTATATTGAAACTTGAAATTTGTAAAATTAGTGTATTTTTATACAGACTCAACAATTAACACTAAAATTTCAAAATATTTAAATTAAAGGGTGGTCCATCAGTTAATGCAATTTTGACTATGTAATTTTGACAATTTGCTATATCTTGGAAACCGTAAGAGGCAAACACTTGAAATTTTCAAAAACGGTAAAACTAAAAAAACCCGAAAATTATAAAATCAGCAAACCAAAAAAAAAAAGAAAAATTGCCAAAAATTAAAAATAAATCGCCAAAACGAAAAAATGGCCAAAATTAAAAAAAATTCTAACACTAAAATAAATCGCCAAATTCGAAAAAATCGCCAAAATAAAAAAAAACGCCAAATCTAAAAAAAACGCGAAAATGTCGCCAAAACTAAAAAAATTTTAAATAAAAAAATATTGCAAAAATGAAAAAAACGCTAAAAATAGAAAAAATTCGTCAAAATGAAAAACTCCAAAAACCGAAAAAAATCGCCAAAACAAGAAAATAAAGTGTCAAAACTAAAAAAAGAGCCAAAACTTGAAAAAATCGCCAAAACCGAAAAAACGCCAAAACAAAAAAACCGAAAAGACCCCAAAAACGAACAAAAATGCCAAAACAATATATTATATAGGATGAAGTTTGTATTAAATTACATATCTAGTGTTCGTACGGAACCCTTCGTGCGCGAGTCAGAGTCGCACTTTACTGAATTCATTTATTATTTTCTTACTTTACCATTGCTACATTGGCTGACTTTTTTTCAGCTTCAAATTGTAGTCGTAAGAGTATGTAAAAGAAAATAAATGTAAATAACAACAACAGCTATTTAAGAATAGAGTGTTGCCACACAAGTATTTTTTTTTTTTTTTTTTTTTTTTGACCAGGTGCAGTCAATTTAATAATTAGTGTTTTTTATGGGAATTGCTACAATTTAAGTTTAAAATTTTTTAAACGCACTAATAATCCCAAATTAATATTTTACTTATTATATTGGGTAAAGGTTCCCTGATGATCTGCATTAGCAACAGTGAAATGCGCATAGGATCCAGCTAAACCCCTCAATAATCAATTTCAATGTATTTTTAATAAAAAAAATATTTTACTTAATATGTAAAATATTAATTTGGGATTATTAGTGCGTTTAAAAATTTTAAACTTCAATTTTTTTTCTTGTTTTCATCACAAAATGTGTAGAAAATGTAGCGAAGCATACAATACATACATACAAACATAATTTTTAATTTAAAATTACGTAATATCAGGTTATTATTTTACATCGAAGTTGAACAGCTTCGAAAAAATACCCGATATAAGCGAGACTTGTGCGTAGCTGTAAATATATATGTATATGTGTGTATGTATGTGTGTGTATATGCATGTATGTATAGAGACACATTCTATGTATCCGTCTACAAACATTTAAAATTCCTTTAAGACGCTTTCGTTATGGCAATTTAAAATGTTTTAATGTATGCATACTCATAGTTCGGCAAAAGAACTGTTTTCTTTTTTTCCTTTAAGCCATTTAAGCCAAATAAGAAAAACTATTAAACAAAGAAAAGTGAGCTGTTTAAAATAAATTGCGCTGAATAAAACTTTTAGGGAAAAACTCAAAAGAGAAATAATTACAGGAAAGAATATTTGGTTAAAAGTCTTGTAATACTTATTCAATATTTAAGTAGGTAATAAAATGTTTGGGACTGGATATTAAAAATTCTCAAACATTTTGCACACATTCTATAAAATTTAAAACGCATATTACAAAAAAAAAAAAGTTGTAGATTTTCCTCTAATCTTCTAGTAGAAGAATGAAATCTCTTCTTTTTTTCCATTGCTACTGCTTCCTTGTTCTACTCTGCTTCTATTGGAAATTTTTTTATTTTAAGTTTTTTTTTTTTTTTGCTTAACGTTCATGTTAAGAAGGTGCCATAAATTTTATAGAGATTCAGTTTTATTTTATACTCTGGAGATTTTGTTAAACTATTTACGATAATTTATTACAGATTATCATGTAGAGAAGAAAAAAGGGAACAGCTTATGCGCCAATTTTATGCTTGTTTCAGTTTCGTTTTAGAACATGGAAAAAATTAACAAACTACTTTTTTCTTTAAGTATAAAATTGTTTGAGAGTGTAAAGTTTTAATTTGTCTTTAAGTTGGTATCAATAAACAGCAAACAGATAATCGCAAATAGACCATATAAAATTATATGCGTTTTGTGTTTCGAGAAAGTAAAAAGGTCTTAAGAAGAGATTTGAAAGAATAGACAGATAATAATTACATAGTATTATGATAATGAGTTTGACAGGTCGCAAATATAAAAACTGTCTCTTAAGTTGTTTATATTTATAATTATTTTAAGCAATGTAAAAACTGTCATTTATTATAATTTTTAATTTGTTACAGAGCTCAGAATATGGGTGTAAGTTACACTTTAGTTTAATTTAAATTTATTTGCTGGTGGTTCAGCGTTGTCTATATATTTCATTGTTGCTGTAACAAATCATCAGTAGACTTCGGGTGTGGGTTATTTGCTGGGTTTTTTGTATTAGTTTCTAAAGCCTACTACGCTTATTTTTCTTTTGTGATTTTCAAAAATATTATTATTTGTGAATTCTCAAATAGTTCTTGAAAGTCTGTGCATAAGATAAGGAGGTTTGTAACTATTCAAAATGTGTGGTTGAAGTCTACTGATGATTTGTTACAGCAACAATGAAATATATAGACAACGCTGAACCACCAGCAAATAAATTTCAAATTAAAATATGTCGAATAATAAATTTCTTAAATGTTATACTTTAGTAATTTTTTGGGAAAATACACGTTATATTTCTCATCAAAAGAACATGAGAAAGAGTAATGAAACTAATCTATTTAAGACGCAAATTAAACTAGGAATTTTGTATAAGATATTTTTTATACCCTATAGAACTTACGAATGGGTTAACTCTAAAATAAAATGTCATAATAGAAACTTTTACCTTTGCAATTTTTATAAAAAAAAATACACAGCTTTTCTAATGTCGATGCATTATTTGATATCTAACTGCCTTAAGAAGTGACCTCGTATTAATGAAACTTGTGACTTGTTCAATAAGGAAGACTCTTGTCATGGAATTGATGTTAAATTTCATGAATACAAGGCAGCATATTTTGCCATATAAATTTTGATTTAGGTGTAAAGAATTAAATACAAGTTATACTTAAATTTACTCTTCCATTTCAATACTTATCGAAATCTTTTTATAATACAGTTTTGATAATTTTAGCGATTTATTTGACTGAACTCGTTAAAATTACTGAAAGAAAATTGAGAAGTTCATGAATTATTTTATTAAATTTTGTGCGGTAGTTGTGGCATTGCAAAGGCACAATTTGTGTTCAAAGCTACGTAAAAATTTTGATAATGAGTAGTAATTTTTTAATGGGCATACTGGAGCCGATTCCAAAGTAATACTAAACTTGACAATGCGATCATCTTCTTCAATGATTTATAGATTTAAATTAAAAATTACATCGCAAAATTTAAATAAAATATTTTGTTACTATTTTTTCTTATTATTCATGAAATTTAAATATATTAAGGGCCATTATTACAACTTAAAGATAGTTAAAAGTAGGATTTTATCGGACGTATAAAAAGCTTTCCATTATTGCAAATTGGATTTAACTTACCAGGTAGAATAAACTTGCGTAATTTATCGCTAACTTTAGGTTAAAGTAAAATTTTTCAAATAATAAAGTTTTTATACCTCCGATAAAATGCTACTTTTAACTATCTTTAAGTTTTAATAATGGCCCTAAGGATGATTTTTGTAGCTTCATGAGCAAATGATAACATAAGACAGAACTATTGTTGGAATGAAATTATTTAAACGCGTAGCCTCGGCGATCAGTCCAATTTTTTAAATAAGTTTTTTCCAATAAATCTGTCGTCACTATGCTTTAGGGGTTGCTGGTTTGCCAACATTAACCAATGACTTATTTTAGTCCCATAAAAAGTAATCCAGAGGCGTTAAGTAGCACGAACGATGCGGCCAATGAACTGGAACACCTCTGGAAATAAAGTTGTCACCAAATTGATTCTGCAATAAAACGAATGTTAAGCGCGCTGCATGGCAAGTTGATGCGTCTTATTGGAACCAGGTGCCGTTGACAATGTTGTTAACTCGAAGATTTTTGAACCGTTTTAGTGCTTTTGAAATTTTCGTCGGGAAAAATTTTAAAGTTAGCAGTCAGTGCTTTTATAAATTCGCTCTTGGTGCTTTTTATTTGTGATTTTGTGGAGGTGGCATTAAACACAAAATTTAAAAAGAAATTTCTATATTTCTATAATTTAAAAGGCATAAGCTCTGAAATTACATATTTATAAGTATAAAAACTTTTTAATATAATAAAAAAAATAGTGATTTTTACTTAAATTTCGCGATTTTTCCTGGTTTCAGTGCTTTTGAAATTGAAAAGTTTTACAACGCTGGTCGTTGATGTTTAGCTTATTAATTTTTGAAAATAAAAATTAAATAAAAAAAAAATAAATAAAAATCAAATATTTGGTTTGGCGATTTCTCTGGCGATAAATAAATGATAAATAAATTTATATTTATGATTTGAATAGGCTAAAGTTCGTATCGCTTTTTAAGCCAAATTACATGTGATAATTATTAATGAACAAATAACACCAAAGTTAGTTGTCAATATTCTGAACGGAACAGCTAGCCAGCCCTTTTCGAAGGCCACTAAACCATCATCATCAGCGTTCTTCTATGTTTGGTCCACTGTGTGTGGCGTCAGTTGATGTAGATTTCTGCTTTATATACGAAACTTTTTTGCAAATGGAATATGTGAATTGTTTTGATTCATCGTATTTCAATTTGCTGAAAGATGTTTTGTAATGAAAGCTCACTTTACCATCTCTAAATTTACAACAGTCTTACCATTGTCGTTTGTTCTATACTAATTATACACATGTTAGTTAATTTGCTTATTTTTGTTCTACTTAAGACAAACTTTTTTGGTTTGTTACTACTAATTATATTTATTTAATTTTTGCCACAAGCCAATGACTATTAATTTAGTTAATTTAATTATTATTTTGCTACAATGGTAATGTAATGGTAAGACTTTTGTAAATTTATAGATGGTAGGGTGAGCTTTCATTATAAAACATCTTTCAGCAAATTGAAATACGATGAATCAAAACAATTCACATATTCCATTTGCAAAAAAGTTTCGTATATAAAGCAGAAATCTACATCAACTGACACCACACACAGTGGACCAAACACAGAAGAACGCTGATAATGAAGATTTAGTGGCGTTCGAAAACGGCTAGCAGTTCCGTTCAACTATGTGTTGTCAGAATATTTACAACTAACTTTGGTGTTATTTGTTCATTAATAATTATCACATGTAATTTGGCTTAAAAATCGATACGAACTTTAGCCTATTCAAATCATAAATATAGAAACAAATGAAGTTCGAAAAATAATTATTAAATTAGATAAATAAATTTGTTGGCGATTTTTTAACAAAATTGAACTTCAAAATTTTTTTAAATCAGGAAATAAATCCTACCAAAACGTGTCCGCTGGAAATTAAAACAATTTAATTTTGATTGATTTTTCTTATGTTAATTTAAAGTAATTAATGCGTTTTGAGTTTGGATGAGAAAAATGTACATGAAATAATTTTTGGCGATTTTCTGCTAAATTTGTGTGCGATTATTTTATAAAAATTTATATTAAAAAAAAGTGTTACATATAAAAACAAATTTATTGTCAAATATGTATTAAGAAAGACTTCATAAAATTGATTTTGGCGATTTGTAAAATCAGTTTGGCCATTCAATGTAACGGCAGCTCCTTTCTAATAAGAGCTCTCTTTGGTACCCACCAGGGATGGCAAAATTTGTACAGTTGCTTTTTTTTTTGGTACTACTCAAACTCGAAAAGTACTATAGTACACCAATGGTTAATTCAGTACATTTAAGGAATCTCCCCAGTTTTAGTAATTTCACTTCGCATTTATTTTCAAACAATTGTATATGTCAATTTTTACTTTTAAATAATGAAACTCATATTCTTTGCACTTGAAAACAGTATTGTAAATGTAAAACGGAAGGAAAAAATCAAAAAATGTGAACTCATCCATTTCCAAATTATTTTTCATCTAAATTCGGATGCTAATGTACTCTAGCTATTAATTTCTATATTATAAATTTCAACAAGTGTACAATATGCTTTAAAATCCGAACTCACAATCAAATTTAGGATAAAATGGATAAAACTAATTTAAAAAAAAAAAAAAAAAAAAAAAAAAATATTTTAGTACAATTCAGGTCAAAAAAGTACGTTTTTACAATTGAAAAATTCTCAATTCCATCCTTGGTATCCACATTTCTTTGCCTTTCAACGGTTTTGAATCGATTAGAGTAAAATCATCAATCAATAACTGAACAAATTGCTTGCTAAATGAATGAAGTGCTCTATGGACTTTACGAAGAGATTTATTTTTAAAAATTAAATTTTCTAGAATTTGAAAGCGCTGTTCACACGCCAGATTTACGATGACTTGCCAAACGTTACTGGACAGAAATGTCAACTCAGTTTGACATGCTCACCTGTCAAACCATATTTATTGATATCGATAGTTCTCATGCAGCTAAAAGAAACACGATACTTCTGAAAGGAGTACTAATTATTTTTTGATATTCTCCAACAAAAATATGTTGTCTACGATTCCAGAAATTACTTCTTTTCCTAAGTCGGCTTATTGCTCATTCCATAAATACGCATATTTTCAACTTACGAGTATATGACTTTTGAGACCAAGCCCTAAAAAAAATCGCCTTGAAGTGGCCATACATTTCCATTTGCCTGTTGCACGTTTTTAAAAGCCACTTTAAAAAAAGAGAATTTGCATAAAATATTTATTCCATGAAATTAGATTTTTAAGCTGCTTTTGCTTTAAAATAAAATAACCTAATTGCTTATGACAAGCAATAGTCGTTGCTTACTTCGGCTCCAAGCGTGCTATACCTCCCCTCTCAGTTAAAAATTTAACCTTGTGAATTTTTTTTTTTTTTACTAAATCGTAAAATATTTAAGTAGTCTTTAGCATAAATTGCATATTTTGTAAAAAAAAAATTTTGCGTTATATTTTTCTTTAAAAAATAATCTAAAACACACGCCTGGATACACACTCACCAATTTGTTTTTTGTTCTACTCTAGTTTATGACAATTTGCCTGGATTTTTTTTCATTAAATCCTCTTTCCATCAAAGCAGTTTAGAGAAAATTTATAAAACTGTTTTTGGTTGTTCGTTCTACTTTTTTTTTTGTTCAACTTGTATGAGACTACTGGTGCTGTCCCTGTTTGCTGCTGCCATAGAAGTTTAATATCAGGCAGTGATTTAATTTTTTTTTTGCAATTTTAATAATGTAACATATAAAATTGTAACAGCACTTGTGTTATTTTTGCTTGTGCAAAAAAACGATTTTTTTACTATAAAATATCTACAAATAAGTTGGCGGAAAAAAAGATATGATGAGAAAATTTGCATATTTATAAATATTGGCGTACAACTAAGCCGTGTATTTTGTAGCACAGTGTGTTGGCCTGTAGTGAAATTTGAGTTTATGTTTTTCTCTTGTAGTGCTACCTCTAGGAGTTCTTGCACTGCCTTTTCAGCAAGAGTTCGGCAGTTGATTTTGAACCAACCTTGGATTTAAGTACAAAAACCCTACTAGGCACATTTTTGTGGCATATTTTAGCCCTCTAACTGTTCTCCATGTTTCGGTTTCTTGCCTTTTTAGAAAAAAATGGGGCCAAAGTACCCTAAGCCGCGAATATAGCAGATCAAAATATTATGCAAATATAGTTGCAATAAAGTATTAGTATTGCCTAAAATGCAATTTTTCATACCCCAGGCCACTGTGCAATAACATTTTAATACCACGAGCTGGTTAATAGCCTAGTGTAAATATCTGAAATATTAGATTCCTTGTTTTTCAAATACTTGTAGGAGTTTGTACCAGTGATGCCAACTTTTTTGGCTATAAAAGCACATCAACATTTAAAAAAAAGCACTAAAAAGCGTAATTTTGAGATCAAAAAAGCATAAAAAGCACTAACGTGAAAAAAGAATGACAAAAACGAGTGAAGTTTAATAATGTTTAATATTCTCTAAGCTTTTCTCTATTTTGGCAATATTATCATATTTAATGAAATATATCAGATGAAAAAGGTAGGCTTTGCACTGAAAAAAATAAATACACCAAGTTTTTGTTAAAGTAATTTTTGCCCCTATCACGGTTTTCAACTTTTAAAATAGTTTGGTTGGGATTGATAAATTTGTATTGCCATTCTCCACTAAATTAACAGTTGACTTTTCAGTTGTGTTTTGGTACTGTCATTTACCACTCTGCGTAAGTTTGGTTGAGACAAGCGTTGAGTATACACAACTGCTTTTTAGTAGTTGGGACTGTGGTTGGATTTTTTTAATTACTGGTTGGTGCAATATAAAAAGCAATAAAAGTGGAAATAATAATAACAATTTTTTTAACAATTTCATTATCGGCGGTATAGCGGGCACATACAAAGATTTCTTTCAATATGGTTTTTAGTGATCCAACAAATAACGAAACGTTCCTTTGTTCTGCCGGAAAACATTCAAAACCTTTTTTAAAGAATTCGTTCCCTATTTTGATTATTCCTTACCTTGCATTGGGTAGTTCAAGAAGGTTGGAATCATCACGAATTTTTCTTCTGATAGGTAGCACATCAACAATTGCGACTTCGTTTCCGTCGTCATAAAATAAATCTACACATATTTGTATCCATTTGGTATGATTTCTTAGAACTAAAACACTAATACCAAAACACAGTTTGGTCGTGTGTCAGTTTGGTCTACTCTTAGACGACCAAACTGAATTTAGTTGAGAACCGAGATAGGTGCATTTAAGAAATACACAAATTTCTTAAAAGCACTAAATAGTGCTTTCTCTTAGTTTGGCACTAACTCTCAAAATTAGGCGTTTTGAGTCTTCAAAAAGCACTAAAAATAGTGCCAAAACCACCAAGTTGGCATCGCTGGTTTGTACGACTTGTGTGTGTGTGTGTGTGTGTGTGTGTGTGTGTGTGTGTGTGTGTGTGTGTGTGTGTATGTACGAGTATTTGCATCCATATCGAATCAAAATGAATTGTACAAATGCCTGATTTTAAAAATATTTAATAACAAGTGACTGGTGGATGGAAATAAAAATCTTGGAACTTGACTCGTTTAAAAAGGATAAAAGAAAAGCCGTTTATGTTTTTCAACAAGAGTTTTTTTTCTTTTGGTTCTCTCTCTAAGCGCAACAATAGTGAAGAAGAAGAAAAAAATGATGATATTAAAGCGAAACAAGTTTTGAATTTGTGCGTCGTGCCACATTTCAATAGTAATACAGCTGCAGTATTAAAATAAACCCCAAGCAATTTTCTAGCGAATACAACAACAACTGAAGCTTCAGCAACAATAGAAGAAAAAAAAAAGAAATCAACGAGTCGGTTTGAAAAGTTCCTTTGTACAAAAAGGCGAGTAAGAAGGACTTATCTAGCATAAAGCAGTAATCTGGGCTGGTTTGTAAAGAAAAAAAAGCAACCACAAACAAAAAAATGTTGCAGGTTGATGTTGTGATTATGACAAAAACGATGATTACGAGTACATTCGAGAACTCCTTTTCTGTAAAGAGCTTTCATAGACGGTTTTATCATTTAGAATTTTGCCTTTCTAAAAGGTCTTTCAATAGGGATTTCCGAATTTAACAGTTAAAATTAAAGCATCCCAGCTAAAAAAATTATATATGATCCATATATTTTTAATATATCAATGTATATAACTATATATGAATATGTATGAATTCATGTATGGAAATATATGGGATTATACATTGCAAAACTATTATATATGAACTAATATATGAAATGTATTATAATATATGAGCTCATATATGGAACTTTAATTATGAAGCTCTTCATATGTGGATCCATATATAGAAATAAGATTTAATATATGGAGCCATATAAGAATGTATGTATACATGATATCTCACATAAGATCGTTTTTGCAATCAAAAAAGCTTGGTATTTTATCACTGGTGAATTGGAAATCCATTAGAAAATAGATACGGTATGCAAAGTTTATATGCGTATCCTCAACGTTTAAAAAAGAAAAACTTTTGTTACGAAAAAAAAACCATTCTTGTATGATTTTACACACTGTGGCCCCATTTAATATATCAAATAATCAAAAGGATAATCCAGTCGTTAATTTGATAGAAAATAACAGAATTCTCTAGATAAGAAACAAAGTTCATATTACAGAAAAAAAATTATATTGAAAAACTATTTTTAGACGGATTATTTTTTCGTTTATAATTAATTGCATTAGTTTTTAATCTGAATTTCTTAAATTAAATTTTATGTACGAATGTGAGTTTTGTGTTTTTTAAATAATTGATTCACATTTGCTCTTAAAATGACTCATGGAAATGCCCTTTAATTCGTTTCTAATTATTTGTTCAATTAAATGTTTCATTAAATATTTAAAATCTTAAAAAAAGTAATTTAAATAATTGAATTTATTTCACAATAGTGCGCTTTTTTTAGTCAAGGGAGTATAAATATCAACTTTGCATATATAGGGAATACACATTCAGGTATGCGAATGTATGAATATATATTATCATATATGGCCATTAGGGCGTTTCACCAAAGGCGTTTTTTGCGATTTTTGCAACACTTGAAGCGGAATATTAAGGCTTGTGATGTAAAAGAATTTTGAAAAAATTTTTGGATTTTTTGAAGATGAGTATGGGGTCGCTGAAATAGATTTTATCAAAAAAATGAGGTTATGGAGAAAAAATTTTTATATTATTTTTTCCAGGTGCTTTTTGTTCATACAACTCAACAATTATTTTCTTAAGGATCCGATCCCACGACAAAAAAAATTATTTCTGTGAAAAATTATTATATTAAGGACCACTTTGATAGTCTTAAAAATGAAAAATTATTTTTCATAGATTTTAAACCTCGATAACTTGAAAATTTTTCAACATTTTTTCAAGATGTAAAATGCGTTAGAAAGGTCTTTAAATTACCTTTCATTCGGTACATAGATTTATTTTTACTTGTTGGAAAGATATAAGAAAAAAATTAAAGTTTGAGAAAATTTTTTTTATTTATCAAATTTTATGAAAATTTATTATGTTTCGTTAATGGTTAAGTAAAAAAAAACATCTAAAATATATTGCTTTAATAAAAATATCAAAAATTCAATTCATCAATATATTTGTATTCCCATACGAAATCAAAAGATATTAAATAAACAAAATCAACATATTTAATGAACAAATTAAAATTAAAAAGTAAATTTGTATCTAAAATTACAATATATTAAACATTAACAGCCGTATTCATAAAAATTTTAAACCGCGTTTCAAATATTGTTTAAGCAAAATTCGCTAAAATTGTATTCATAATAGAATTTTAGCTTAAAAAACGGTTTTTAACCCTTGCGTAAATCAGCAAATTTTAAAATTGACTGCCCCCATGTTTAAACCAATTTTAAGGTGACGTTGTTGTAATTTTGCTTCGTTTTTGTTTACATTTTGAACTTTACCTGTATGTACATATGTGTGTATGTATGTATGCACTTATGTATGCATGTATGTATGCATATGCCAGTGTTATTTAGAAGAAAACAATGTAATTTTTTTTTATAGAAACTATTGCCGAAATAACAAATATACTCCAAAGAATATTTAAAAGAAAAGGAGCGATCCAGTTTCCATTCCCAGTCATTGTTTTCTCATTTTATGTGTTAACAAAAATAGTATAATTGTAGAAAATTAACTAGTGATGTATAAACACTCAAAACAAACAAAATAAAGCTCGTTATTCTATTGCTTCTTTATCTGCAATAAAATAAATAATATAAAAAGCACTTTTAACAAAGATTTGTTGTGAACTTTTTTTATTATTTTATTAAATACAAGTTGCAACATATCTTTTATTTTATAGAAACAATATTTCTCTGAAAACCGACAAATAAACAAAATAGCCACGAGTACTTTGTGAGTTAACAATCGTTGTTTTGCAGAACTAATATGCAAGTGACAAATAAAGAATACAGTGTTGCCACGATATTTTAAAAAAATCTAGTTAATTGATTTTTAGTTAAAAAACTGATTATGAATACCAATATTTAAAAAACGTTATTTAGCCTTAAAACGTTTTTTAACTAATATGAATTTTAAACCTCAATCAACTTTTTTTTATGAATACGGCTGTAAATGTGGAACAACTGTGGAAGTATTAGTTTCTTAAGAGCATTTTCAATGACATTTTTGTTAACATTACGTATAATTTTTCGATTGTTATCAACGCTAATCAATAAGTTTTGAAAATCATCCTCATTCTTAGTAATTTTTTTCTTATATATTGTAGCTGACGCCTCGCCTCTTTCTGATAGATCATTTACAACACATAGTTTTTGTAGTTTTTTCTTTGCAGAAACAAAATCATCATAATTTTCCTATGAATGTGTATCTTTTGAAAAAAAGGAAGTGGGCAATTTTAATGCATCAAAAACCCTTTTACTGTTTGCGGTACTGTTTTTTTTAACATCTGTAGACATTTGTAGAGGAAAATTGTTGCTTAAACTTAGAAAACAGTTTTATATATATTTTACTTACCCATGCTTTGATTATTTTCTTTATACAGTAGACCAATTGTAAATGAAATATTTAATATTTTTGCCAATTACCTACTTTTAAAGAAGTCCGACTTCATGTATCGCAAAATTTAAATAGTCTGAAATATTTTTATTTTTGTATATTTTGTTAGTCGCTATTCACACTATGCTTTTTTAGCCTGCCTTGTATTGACAATTTTCTTTTGAAACCCCTACGAAAAGTCATACATTATGTATATACACGTTTAATGCTGAGAATACGAAAGAGGCAAAGAGAAATGTCATAAATCCCCTCGAATTTTCATTTCGTGCCTTTTGTTCTACACCGCAAGATTCTCACCCCCTCTCACCAATAAACTAAAAAAGCCTGCCTGCACAGGCAAGCAGAAAAGGCATAGTGTAAATTGCATCTTACTTTAAAAATGGGCTACTTCAAATATTTTAAAATTCAAATAGTGTGAATTTAAAAATAAAAAATTATTATTTTTTGTCTATTTTTTTTTATTTTTTTCAACATTTTTTCACAAGTAAGATATAAACTTATACATACCAAAATAAAGGTATCTAAATTATCTTCCTAACGCATTTTACATCTTGAAAAAATGTTGAAAACTTTTCAAGTTATCGAGGTTTGAAATCTAGGAAAAATAATTTTTCACTTTTTTTTTCATAATATAATAATTTTTCACACCAATAATTATTTTTTCGTGGGATCGGATCATTAAGAAGAGAATTGTTTAGTTGTATGAACAAAAAGCACCAGAAAAAAATAATATAAAATTTTTTTCTCCATAACCTCATTTTTTTGATAAAATCTATTTCAGCGACCCCATACACATCTTCAAAAAATCCCAAAAAATTTTCGAAATTCTTTTAGATCACAAGCTTTAATATTCCGCTTCAAGAGTTTAAATTTTTTTTTTTGTGAATCGCCCTAATGACCATATACCCTCAGTTTTCGGATCCGAACCATATATAGGATATCATATATGCTCCAGACATATTTTTTTAGCTGGGATATCATAAAACATAACACTTGCCGCTGTTGTTTAGGTATGGCTGTTACACTAAACCAAGTCAACCATTATCGCATGACTCATGCAGCAGGGGCAAAACCCGTAGTATAAATGGTTTTAATAAATGTTGCTGCGTAAGGACCATGAGGAAATAAATATACATACATATATGTACATAACTGTATGTACATACATATGTGTATGTGCGTGCTTGTGAGTTAATGACAAACGGTTGTACATTGAAGTCTGATAAAAGGAAAGAGGTTAGATTTTGCAAAGTGCTTGTTCTTTTTAGCTTTTGCTTTTCACTTTTTTGCTGCGTGCTTTCTTCTTTCGCTGGCTCTTTAGATTTGTTTTCTTTTTTTGCGGTTACTTTGCACAAGAATATAATTTAGTTGTAAATTTTTAGCAATGAAATTGTTAAATTGTACTTGTAAATGTCTAAATCCGTTTGTTGTGTCTGTTGAAGAGATTGTGCAAGTGCCGTTACAATTGTCGTTCTGTTGCTTGTTCCTTCAGTTTGTAAATTTTTTTCCGTTTCTTTTACAATTCAAATTTTGAAAAGTAAGCAAAAAAAAAAAAATTAAATTTATATACATACATACATATGTACATGTCGCTCTAAGAATATGTAAATTATTCTTACTTTTTTTCCTTAAGACTAGCACATAAAAATATAAAGAACAATACACTTCAACTTGCCTGAGTTCCGTATTATTTCCACTTTCTTAAAGATGATTGTCGTAAAATTTTATTACCTTTTTATTGGGTTTGTTTTTTTTTTTTTTTTGTATGGTGGAATTATTTAAAATGGTAACATGAAATAAATCTTTAAAAGCATTTTTTATTTCTTTGCAGATATTATTATTTTTTTTTGTAAAAAAGAAAAAAATGATTTGAAATTGAAAGTGTTTATTTTACTCATTTGTGCTTTTTAATGTTTAAGCTTTTGTGAAATAAATGCAAATATTCCATTTTCGTAGTATGTATGGGACGTTCTTAAATTGTTTATTATTCAATCGTAAATTAATGCGTAAAAGCTACGTTGAAGTGATTTTTCAAACCATAAAATATAAAATCATTTTTGAAGATCTTTAAATGGTTGCAATAAATCCCTGGCCATTGATTGCATAACAGCAAGAGTAAATTTTTTTATTACCTCTCTTAAAAGGGGCTTTCTATTTAATTTTTAATGCAAAGAAAAAGCATCCACAATTCCAGTAATTTTTAAGAAATATTGTTATGGAAGAAGCTGAAATTTAAATTTGAGATGGAATAGTGTAACTTTAATATTTTCTTGGGTATTTTTGCAACATCTTTGGGCAGGAATTTTTATTGAAATGCCTTAGTAAAAATAAATAAATTTTAATGTTACGGCTTAGAATTTTCTATATCTTTGTGATAAAACAGTTTTTAAAACTTTTCAAATTTTCGATATTTTTTTTCGAAATAAATTCGGTATTTCTTTATAGTTTTATATTTTAAGAATTTGTTCTTATTTCAAAATTCTTTTCAAATTTTGAAATTTTTTCCCTGTTTAAATTTTATGGGCTAGAATATGTACACTAGAATATGTAGAACTTAAGTAATATTATAAAAAAAATAAGGAAAATAAGAAAAATCAGTATTTGGTAATTTTTTTTTTATTTATTTTTATTTTTTTGCAGTTTGCTTTATTTTAACCCCAACTTAAATGACTTCAAACAACAGATAAAGGTCGAAAAAAATAGCTTAATTAACTAAAAAGACGAAAATTTAAGGAAGTTCGGAAAGTGCCAAGAGTTCATTAAAAAGAATTTTGAAATAAGAAAAAATGCTTAAAATATACAACTATAAAAAATACTTGAGATTTCGATTCCCAATCACAATATGACTATAATAAAATACTTACCCCCTTATGCAAAAAAATATTTTACTTTAGCTTTAAAGTTCATATTAGTTGCCAAGCACTTTAAGGCGAACATAGCTTTGTTAAGAAATCATATGCAAAAGACAACTTTAATTATTTTGTTATCTAATAATGAATACTGGTAACACCACCGTGTTCAACAACCACTTCACAGCTTATGATGTACAAAATCGAATACAATTTCATTCGGGTATTCAAATAATTTTTTATTTTATTAAATAAATTTTCATTATATTGAAGTAAAGCAACCTAATTTAAAAAATATGAGCTTCTGACATGGTAATAAAACAGATAAACACAACTATGAAGTAAAAGTAAAAAAATGTGAAAAATTATCACAATTTGTTTTATTCGAATGAAACGAGTATTTGAATATCCAGCTTTTTTCGATTTGTTTTGATTGTATGTACATCACTAACACATTTTTGTATAATTGTATTTATTTTAATATTTTTTTATGGATTTTGTTATGTATTTTGAAGCAGTTGGATAATTTGGTGATGCTTCCCATTACATGACAGAAATAATAAATTTAAGATAAGAGCAGGCACTTCTAGCTTCATTTTCAGATGTAACATGAATCAGTATGTGCTATATTAATAAAAATATTTGAGGTACAAAACACACATTTTGGAAATATCAACTTAAAGTAGTCTTAACAAACGTGGGTGCCTACTTTAGAATTTTTATATAATAATTTTTTTAGAATACAACTTTACTTAACATTGCTTGGCAAAGCTTTATTAAGTTTTTTGCATAAGACCCTTAAACTTCAATTATTATTATTTGTAGGCTGTGCTAAATCTTATCGCATACTTGCTAATTTTTTTTGGGAATTAGTTCATGTTTTTTTTTTTTTTTTGCTTATTTCCTTAGGGCTAATTGTAATTGTCACACTTGATAGTTGCTAAAGCTTAACGCTGGTATTCATAAACGATTATTAAAGTTAATGTTGGCTTAAGGTACGAATTTTGTAAGAAAAAATCAGTTTAAACAGTTTGAAGCTTTAAATTCTATACAACTACTATTTGTAGTTATTACATGTGCAATTTAACTCAGTTATTTAACATTTCCCTTATATACTTATTTAAGTAATTAATCTTTTTCCTCTTAAATGCAAGTGCCCATTTAGGACATTTTCCAACTTACCTTTTGTATTTATTAGAGCAAAAGCCACAACAATTCTTATGAAATTGTAATCATCTGTAAAATAAGAGGAAAATTGTAAAAATTAAATAATTGAAAATGCCTACATACATTAGAGCAAACCATAAACAAACATCCCTTATGGGGAGAAAAAAACAAGAAACGGATAATAATTATGTCTTAATATGGAATTGTAATTACATCAGTGCATGTATTTACCTAAATATATGTATATTGCAGACAGTTATTCTAAATACATTTAAATGCATACAGACATACACTCATATATATGTACGTGTGTGTATTGTCTTAAGTTCATATAATATTACTTTTCTTAATTGTAGATGAACATGTGAAATTATGTGTTCAAAAACTCCTATTTACCGCAATACACTTAAAGAAATTGTTGTTTTGTAATTTATTTTAATCGACAATGTTTTTTATATTGAAAAACATTTTTTTTATAGAGAAAAAATTTAACAAATCTTTTCCTATATTTTGCATTATTATAAAACTTATTATTTTTAAATTACATGTTAAAGAATGTTTACTTGCTTTAGTATTTACCTTGGAAAATATTACGATTTACGCATTCTTATACATATGATATATGATTTGCTCTATATTGGAACTTTTCTCACCTTCCACAAAAATGGTAATGGTATACATATATCGTATATAATTTCCACATTCATGTTCATACGCGACCCTATTAGGTATATACATATGTACATTTAAATCAATGATGTCAGTTTCATGGCACAATTGTGCAAACCAAAATCACACACATTCTTATTCTCTTCCATTTAGTCGTCAATGAAACAGCGACGATAACACATGCGCAGCGGGTGTATTAAATTCTTTATAGATACAGTGAAAGAAAAAAAGTGGTATGCGAAAAATATTCTATGATCAGTAATGCTTTTTGCGACATTCAATGTATTTTATGTTACAAAACTTTTAAGGAAGGAAATGAATATATATTAAAAAGACATTTTAATTTTTTTGGAGCAGCTTCAATAAACTGTATTTAAAATCAAAACTTAAAAGACCAATAACTCGGAAAATATTAGTCGCATTCAATTTTTTTGTTTAATTTTTTCTTCTTATTTTTCAAGTTTCTATCAGATAAGCTATTAAAAAATTTATTTTTGGAATTTCTTCACAGTTTCCTATGAAAAGTTTACAGCGCCGTAAATCGGAAAATATGGGTCGCCCGCAACTTTTTTATTTAATTTTTATTCCTTCTTTTTTAATTTTCTATCATATAGACTCCTTTTTATATATTTTGAGCTGCTTCACATAACTGCATTTGTTGCAAATATTTATTTTTTTCGATGTACTTCAGAGACGAATGAGACAGCATTTCTCACACATACAACTATAATTTTATTTTTGACACCACTGATTTAAATCAATGGTCACCAAGAAGAGAAACTGCTTAAAATCAGAACAGCACTAACACATGTTCAGTGCTGTTCCACTGAAAAAAAAATCGCTCTTGTAAATGTTTAATAGGGTATATGAAAAATATTTTTATGGGTTAATTTTGTATGAAGGAACGTTTATATTTAGTGGTGCCTACGACTGTATGTACCAGTTTTTTTCTGGATACTTGCTAGACACTCAGCATCCACAAAAAATAAAATCTTTTTTTTTTCAACTATATTTCACATATTTTTCTCATTTTTATAGCACTAAAAGGTGCTGTTATAAAAAGATTTAAATAAGATAATTTATTTACATAAATAATATGGAAAAAAATTAAATAATTTTGGTGGTGTTTGAATATTCTCGGTGTATTTTTTTTTTTTTTTTTTTCATAAAAAATGCGACAGAAATCTGCTCTTTTTGTGTGTTTTATGCTCTTGCTTTAGATTTTTGTTAGTAGCTATACTGTGTACGTATGTAAAGAAGAATGGTAGCAGAGCCCTCAGGGCAATGGGATGGTGGACACTGATTTAAATCCTTATGAAGAAGAGCTACGGACTTCGGACTACGGACTACGACTGAGAAGTTGTTTTACTACGACTATCCAAAAATGCTGTAGTTTAGCGATTTGTGACGGTGAAATTTTCACCATATTTATAGTAAATATTAATACGTTCAATGCGTTTTTGAAGCCGTAATGTTATTTCAATTAAAATTTTGATTGTGTGTACTAACAAATTTAATTGTATTCACAAATCACAAATTATAATCCAATTTTAGAAAATCAAGTTGCGATGTTGCATGTATTTCAGTGAAACGAACGCCATGCCGCAATTGCGGACAACAAAATCACACATATTCACCCTTGTCGTAGTTGGTATATTTCGACTTTTACTAAGACGTTTTTGTAATAGAATAAAGAACACCGTGACATTTTCTCTTTAATCTAGTCAGGTTTCAAATATACTAACCACGATAAAGGTTAATAGTAACAAACCAAAAATGTTTGTCTTAAGTAGAACATAATTAGTAAAGAAGAAATGACATTAGCAAGACTGTTGTAAATTTTGGGGTGATAAAATTGAGATTTCATTACAAAAAAAGCTTTCAGCAAATTATAATACGATGAATCAAAACAATTCATATATTCCATTTGCAGAAAAAGCTGAGTAAATAAAGCAGAAATCTACATCAAGTGACACCACACACAGTGGACCAAACACAAAAGGACTACGTGTTTGTCAGAATATTTACAATTAACTTTGGTGTTATTTGTTCATTAATAATTATCACATGTAATTTGACTTACAAAGCCTTACGAACTTTAGCCTAATCAAATCTCCCATATATTTTTCTCTGTGTATTCAAAAACAACTTTTCATTAAAATTTCTTCAAATGTACACTTAAACTTCATTACATTAACGACTTTTACTTCTAAAATATTTATAATTATAAATGTAAACATTAACAATAAAGTAAAGTTTTAAGCATAAAACCAGAACACGCTCTAATTGGGCTCTCCCTTAAAAAAAAAAAAAAAACATAAAAATGTATCTACACAGTGTACTAGTTGGGGTAATAATAAAAAAAAGGGAGCGGTGGTTAGTTATTGTGCATTAATTACAAAAGTTATTTTAATATTTGAAGTCTTTTTTAAGTGTATGAACTTGTACATTTAAACAGAAATCGTAAGTATGTTTAAGCCACATTATGATTTCGCCGGAGGTTTTATGCTTGTAGCAATCAAGCTTTTCGTTTTCATGAGCCATTTAAACATCGTGTAGATGGTAGTAAGGGAGGGACAAGCAACAAGGGGAATTAGCTTTAATCGAGCGAAAATTTCAAGTATTTTATAAAGTACACATCCATACATACCTACATACAGACATATGTACATAATTAAAGTAGTTTTAACAAAGTTGTATGAAAGTTGTTTATAGCGTACACTCAATTTTATACTTTAATACAAATTGTTGGAAAATTTCAGACAGGGTTGATTGTTTTGTATGTGTTTGCTTTTGGCTTTTATTGACTTTAAAACAAGTATCTGTGCGTCTTTATGTCATGCACGGCGATAAAAGAGCAGTCCTTTAGAGCAGAGCGCTATTCATTGAATAAGTGAACCAACAAACAACCAACCAACCCTCTTCCCTGCTTCCACGCTTTAATTTAAGTAGTCAGACAGGCGTGTGTGTCTCTTTCGTTGGCAATATAAGATTTTGTTTTCTTTTCGCTTAATTAAGTCTAATTAAAATTTTAATGGTGGTATTGGTGATCATTGCTTCTATTAGTGTGTTGATTTTTCTTGTGTATAATTCATTGGCTTTTAGCGCTGTTTTTGTTGGCTTGTCTCGATGCCAGGTAGCAGCAGGCTTTTGCTGCTGCATTGAATTTAATATCTTTTATGTCACGTCAGTGGTTTGATGTTATAGTTACCGACGTCTATTGCCATGACTTTTCCGCGTCCTTATTTAAAACTTTCATTTACTTTCATTGTATTTTCTTGAGTTTTTTCCCCCATAATTTCTTTTCTATTTCTATAAGTGGCAATTTTATTAGTAGTTTTTTTTTGTTTTCTTTTTTAATAATGAAAAAAAAATTAAAGTTGGAAAAACATTTCTAATTTGAGCAAATAACACCATACAACAGCAAAAAATTAAGCAACAAGATTCTAAGGAACTAATTCCGGTCGAGGAGCCCAAAAAATAAACAATACTGCACGAGCCTTGGCAATTTGAGAGTGTTTGAAGGACTTCTACTTAACTGGGCAAATATTTTGGCAGTACATTTTAACTCGTTAATGACCTGTGGGTCAAAAAAGGACCATACTGTATTTTATATAAATTTACTATGTACTAGGCGTGAATTTCCGGGAAATTGAAAAATCATTCCTGCTTTCCCTGAAAAGAAAAACTCCTTAGAGTTAAGTGGTTTAGTCTCATTTCCGATAACCCGGATATTCTGCTGAAAGATAACACACGCAGGCACCGCTACGTGATAAAAGACCAAAAAAAAAATAACAACCAGTGTCTCCCAGTTTTGCCCCAACACTGCACGGAAAACCTTCATTCAGACAATGAAATTCTTCATTGTATTACTGAAATGTTTCATTAAAAGTCAGCTAATGAAGCCCTTCATTGGATCAATGAAGAATGCTTCATTGTATTTATGAAGTTAATTTTAGCGGCTATGTCATAAATAGAATGAAACTATTTCATTAGTTCAATAAAACTTTTTCATGAATATAATGTAGTTGTTTCATTGATTTAATGAAGTTCTTACATACTATAAATGAAGTTTATTCATTAATATAAAGAAAATTGCATATATATAATGAAATATAAGCAGTAAATAATGAAAATTTTCTTTTAAAAACATGAAATCATATCCCTTCCAAACCACCTACTTAATAAAAGATATATAAATTTTTTTTATTTTATTTAATATATAGAAATATATATGTACTTAATATATAAGCAAATGTAACGTAAAACATTTACGGTCTAATTCATAAAAAATATTTTAGGTTTATTACAGGTTTATTTGACAAATTTCCCATAGAAATATGTCAAATAAGCGCTTAATAAACCTGAAATATTTTTTGTGAATAAGGCAGTTAAAATTTAAGGAACTTATCAGTAGAGTTCAACCCAAATAATGTTTAAGTAAGTCGAAAAACTTGCATGTTTATAGTAAAACCCTTAATATGTTATTGAGAATCACAATACACAAACATAAGTTTAAAAGAATCAAACTAAAATCTTAACAAAACAAGCATCTTTATAAGATGTTTGGCACAACCTTCTTGCGTTTGTATAGTGGTGAAGGACGTGAAAATGGATTAAAAAAAGAGAAAGAGAGAGATATCTGCTATACAATGAAGAATTTACATTGTATAAATTAAATGAATTCATTGCATTGAAATTAAAAGGGATTAGAAAAATGAGAAATATATATTATTTTTTAACTAAATAACTTTTGATTTATTCATGTTTGACAAACTCTATACAGTAAGAAGACAAAATTATTGGAACTTATTTATATTTGCCCCAAATTCGCCAAAAAGAAAATTCGTTTAAACCGAGGCCCCAAAGATTTGGGGCCTCGGTGTAATTTTAGCATTTTCTTAGGCTCATATCTGGTAAACCGTTCGGAATTTTGATTTACTCTCTGAGGCAAAGTTGTGGCTCTTGTCATAAACACTTGTGAACATATAAAATTAAAAAAGTTTCATCTTCAAGATCAAAATCGCAAAAAATTTTAAAAAATTCCATTTTTTCCTTTTTCTCCTGTTCAGGTCCTTAGGTAGCAAACCGTTCAAAATTTAATGAAACAATCAACTACAAAAATGTACCTAAGATCTCAATAAACAACTTTTTAGAATATATGAATTTCCTAGGAATTATTTTTAACACCGTTTAGATAGTCGCAAAGTAAAAAATTTCCGGAAAATTTTTTAATTTCATTTGTTTGGAAAATTTTGACTTGCGTGTTAAGAATCATTCCTAGAAAGTTCATATGTTCTAGAAACTTGTTTATTGAGATCTTAGGTACATTTTTGTGGTTTATTGTTTCCTTGAATTTTTAACGGTTTGCTACCTATTGACCTGAACAGGGGAAAAAAGGTAAAGAAAACCAATTTTTATTTTGGCCTTTTATCACGTTATGGTATCCGTATATGGTTTTATTTCTATGACTTAAAAAAATTACACACAGTGAAACCTGCCAAGGAAGTGTAGACGGCGAACCTCCAGAGCGGGAGATAGGCAGAAGAGATGCAAAATGCTTTCCTTCTCGTCGTCATCATTGAAACTGAAGCAGTATTCATTGTACGGGAGACCCAGACGATTTGTATGGGTTCCGAAAACCTCAAATGATTCCTAGTGAAGTTTATGTGGATGTTAGTTTCGTGGGGGTTTAGGCGAGTCCAGAGGGTTTTGCTATTGCTCAGAAAGGCAACGTCGAAGCAACATCAGTAGGATGAGAGTGGTAGCCAACAAATCTTTAGGCTTTTCATAAATAAAATTCCACATGTAAATTTCCAAACGTGTGAAACAGTGTTCCAAAAAATATCATACGATTCCGAAATAATTTGAAAATTTTTGAAGAAAATTATTCTTAAAGATTTGTCTGTCGGAAAAAGTGGAAATACGAGTTAATAGTCCCATGTACACTCACCCAATCTAGGGCCAAGCCCACTTAAGTACGGACTGACTTGTCAGTTATGAAATGGATAACCTTAGCCAGTGTGTTGCTCTTTTAATGGCAGATCTATCTGCCTGTAGTATACCACATTCATCCGTATCTCTAAACGATATTTTAAGTCCTAACTTCGCAATATATGTCTACGCCTCTACCAACTCTCTCACCGTTTTGAGCCGCCCGTGACTACATGCATGATCAATCAACACACCGAAACTAGCCTGTTCCTATCTTAATGCTTGATTCAACAAAATTTTAGCTTCAAAACAATAAGTCAACAATGTACCAAAAATTATAAAATTATTCCAAGCTCAACACTCCTGGTTGATTTATAAAAATGAAAAGGAATATAAATTGCATATTGCAACAGTCTGCTAATGTCAAGGGATCAGCTGATTCGTTTACGTTAACATAAGAGCATTTCCGTACTAATTACAAGGTTGAATAATCACTAATTATTTCTAATTGTTCGGCAGCGTTTATATTAAAATATAAAAATATGAATTAATCGATATCAATATATGTATATATACACAAATATTTGATACTAAAAATTTCCAAATGAACTCGTTTTATTACGTGTGTAACTTAATTTATCATAAATAAAACTTATGGCCGCAACTTGCGTATTTGAATTAATTAGCTAGAAAGGTGTGTGCCAATTGCAATTTTTCCCATAAATATTAAAAATATGCAGTCAATATTTAAAAAAAAAAAAAACCCGTAGTTATAATTCATATGTCGACATAACAATTATGCGGTTTATTTGTATGATGTGCTATTTAACCATTGCGACATAATTTTATTATTTTAATATTGCTATACTGTGGAACAATTTTGTGCTGTTTTTTTTTTTTTGAAAATAGTTTGCAGATGGATCAATATGCTGAGAACACTGTGTGTAATGTTTTAAGTCATGGAAATATAACCCTATACGGACACCAAAAATAGACCTGTGTCTCCCAGTTTTACCCCAAGTCACGCACTTTTATTATGGGCCCCCAAAAAATTTGGGGTCTCGGTGTCATTTTTTGCATTTTCCAAGCTCATATCTTGAAAACCGTTCGGAATTTTGATTTACTCTGTGAGGCAAAGTTATAGCTCTTGTCATAAAGAACAAAAAATGTGAACATATAAAATAAAAAAATAAAAAAACTTTATCTTCAAGATAAAAATCGCAAAAAAAATTAAAAATTCGATTTCATAGGTAGCAAACCGTTCAAAACTCAAGGAAACAATCAACTACAAAAATGTACCTAAGATCTTAATAAGCAACTTTCTTAGGTGCCGCAAAAGTGAAAAAATTCCCGAAAATTTTTTAATTTCATTTGTTTGTTTTAATTGAAAATGTTTTTATACTCTTTTTACTCAGTTCTACTGTTCTGTATTTCAATATTTGCTTGCGGCTGCATTTTAAAAACAAAACCCATTGTCATACTTTTAATTAAACATGTTATTTAATGTTTCCATTTAAAATTGTTAATTTCACAGCACATTTCACATGTTTAATGATTACGAAATGATTAATATTTGTAATTAATATAATAAAACATTTAAAACTTCCGGAAGATGATTAAACATTTTATGTATATTAAATTAAAAGTTTTTAATTTTATAGAAACTATAGGAAATTCATTGAACAGAAAGAACTTAAACCAGGTGGCAAATCGCGGTACTCGTTATCGAACGAAATTACGAAATATTTCAATAGAGTTTATATGGATAACGAGTGGCGCGATTTGCCCCCAGGAGTTTGAAGTTACGAAATATCAGAAAATGTCCACGAGTTTTACCTTATTTTTTTACAATTACAAATGCAATTTTGATTATTGTACCTGGGCCGCCCCAGTTTATTTTTATGTGGCATTTGGCAACATACTTTTTTGTACAAAGAGAAGTAACACTCGGCAATGAATGCCTACTTCTATTACTAGGTGTTACCTTCTTTAGGAAAGGGATAGTGATAGAGAAGACAGGCGGTGAAGGAAGACACAGAGAAAAGCTTCATTCTTTTACAACTCTGCTTTTCCACTTTTTCTAATAATGCAGTGTTGCAGCGCCTCTAGTGTTAAATGAGGGGTATTAAATTTTAATTTGAAATTTATTTGCTGGTTGTTCAGCGATGTCTATTTGCATTGCATTGTTGCTGTAACAAATCATCAGTAGACAATATGTCGAATAAAAATTTCTTAAAGGTATTAAATTTTTTTTGAAGCTGTCCTTAGTAGCCATTTTATCGAGGGCGCTCTAATCTTACATTAGGATTAGTATCTTCTGAAGTGGCTATAGTTCGGTGACCAGTGACTATGGCTTCATCACTTGAACTTTCGTACAACAACTGACTCAAAGGGACACTAATGCACATCAGTTATTTTATGGCTGCTTAATGCAGGGATTGAACCTAGTACCTTCGATTTTATAGTCAACGTGATACCTACTTCAGCCAAGGTCACCCTAAAAAAACAATTAACTTTTTTCGTCTGTGTGGGAATATATTGCCTTTGTTTTAATTTTTTTTACACAGGAAAAAAATTGTATTTGTGATCAACCGATTAATTAATAAAATGGCTCAGGTTGTAGTCAGAGGACAATGAGTACTCAAAACAAAATATATGTAAGCAAATAGTCTTAATTTTAGTAGCTGCGTATAATCATAATTTTAGCGTAAACAATTCGTATGCTCGCATCTTTTAGCTCAAGCTAAAGAGAAAAGTTGAAATACGTTGCAACTAAACATAAAGAGAGGCACATGCTTATCAAGCGCATTGATTTCTTATAATACTTATTGTCGAAATATGCTTATACTCAGAGTATGGATACTTAGTCGGACAAAAAAAAGTATATCAAATGAAATGGAAAATGTTTTTGGCTGTTTGAAAATTAATTCAAATTAATGCGTGTTTTTTATTTTAGCTGTACGCATTCCTAGTTGTTTTGGCGTTTAATACTCACAGAGTACTTAAAACGATACTTTTGTCATTCTCTGGTTGTGGGAGGACAGCATTCCATTGTCGTAGGGAAATCAGATTTTAGCCATGATGTTGTTTGATTTTGAACGTAATTTTACAGATTTATTTCACAATGTCGATTAAACAAGGCGGCCTTCAAATATTATTGGACATTTTTAAAGTATACATACTTGCCTACGTCCAATATTCCGTGAGCGAATCAACTGGCTGTGATATAACGATTTTGAGCAGGAGAGTCTTCAAACAAGACAACGATAATATGGATTTCTATAACATCGGATTTTGACAGCAATCAGATTTGATAACAACCTTCGACAGTTCGACGTCGACAGATTCTAAAATACGTGCGAAGAAATATCGTTCTCAATAATCGATATTTTGTTATCTCTTATAAAAACATCAACAACATTGAAAACAGCTGACTTGTATGCAGAAAAAGTTGAAAGCAAAAAGGGATTTGAGAAGATATTTAAAGAAATATTTAATAAAAAACTTGACAGTATAAGTGCTAAGTAACATAAAAAGACACAATAAACAGTGAAAGTGAAATTAGTTACTTGTTTTATTTGTTTTAAAAACGTATTTACATCTTTGAAGAACTTAAAGAAAACTTAATTGACTTGTAGAGCCTGGCCGAACGCCATTAAAGCTTAATTAACAGTGATATACACCATATAAACACTTCGTATCTCTTTTTTTCTTTATTTATTTAAACTTAGCGCGCTAAAATTGGCGTTGAACGAATATGACATTGAATCATGGTGACGAAGTATTTTAGAATGTCTCCAATGTGAAAGAAAACATGTGTTTTCTATCACTCATCTCCAACGTAGTATTTTAGAATAGCAAAAAGTGAAAGATGAGCGTATTTGTGGTGAAAGTGACTTCCCGAATAGACCTGAATAATAATAATAGAAAATCTATTAAAATTATTAAAAACTGTTTAAACTTGTTCAACTGGAACGATCTTGTTGCACAGAAAAAATGGTTAAAATGTTTAATTGTATATTATTTAGAAACACTTTGGCTAAAAAAATTAATTAATTAACAAGCTGAATTTCGCTCTTGTATCATAAATATATGTATGGATGTATGCATTCATTTATTTATTTATTTTGCTTAAAAAAGAAAAACAAAAATAAAATATGAAATTAAACTTCTTTTTAAAATATTTGTGTTGCACTTCAAATGAATGAATGTATTCGCATAATAAACTCTTGCTGCTATTGAATATGCATGAGTACGAATGAGTATGTACTGCAAACCAGTGATGAGAAATGAGATTTGCATTTCGGTATCAAAAGCAATTTTTTGAGTACTTTTTTGATCCCGAGAGTACCAAGAATTATTATTTTTTTATTTAAATTTAATTAACAAAAAAATTATATAAAATTAATTTACAAAGAAATAAAAAGAAACACAAAGCATATGTATGTATGTACTCGTACATAGGTTCAAGTGTTAAAGTTATAACAAGAAGAGTTTTAAGATTTCAATAAGCCTTTGTCCTGGGTAAAAAAAAAATAAAAAATAAAAAATAAAAAAAAAAAGCTGGAAAGTATCCAGAGGCTAGCAGAGCTCTGCATCACTGGAGCTTTAAAGAGTACACCTACTGCAGCCTTAGACGTTATATTGGACCTTAAACCAATAAAGCTAATTGCAGTGAACGTGGCATGCAAATCAGCTATCCGACTAAGGACAACAGGTCAGATGTCGTACAGATCATTTGGTCACAGCAAATTACTAGAAAACATGGAGTGTAGCTCGGACTACATCATTCCAGTGACGAACTTTTTTACCAAACCACAGATCACTATAAGTGAAGAAGGCTATTTGGAAAGTCTTAATCATAGTGGTTCTGGTTTTAACTTTTTCACTGATGGTTCAAAGATGGATAGAGGGGTAGGAGCTGCGGTTTACTGTCAGGAGCTCGGTATAGAGGAATCTTATAAACTTCCTGATCATTGTAGCATCTTCCAGGCGGAAATCTATGCTGTCAACATGGCAGCAGAGTTAGCCTTCACCTCTCTAACTATGGATGCGCGTGTAAATCTGTATATAGACAGTCAAGCAGCTATTAAAGCAATTTCAGCTGACTGCAATTACTCCTCGGTTGTGCTTCTGTGTAGAAAGGCCCTGGATATGTTATGTACTGGTAGACAAGTACATATATTCTGGATCCGGGGACAAATGGGGATTGAGGGAAATGAAATGGCCGATACACTGGCCAAAAGGGGAATTCTATTACCGGCTGAGGTAACGGTAAATATCCGAAAACCAATTCAATACCTTAAAGAGATCATACATTCTAATATGAGGGAAGAAGCGGAGAAATGTTGGCGCGCGACGAAAACTTGCAAAACTTCTAAAATCATGTGAAGCTCCTATGATCCCATTTGACTAAGTTCCTTTTATCATTAACTAGAAGCAACTGTAAGCTTCTAGTGGGAGTATTAACTGGGCACTGCTGGACGGCTTCGTACGCTGTCAAAATAGGACGAATAGCCGACGGTACCTGCAGGAAATGTAAGGAACCCGGAGAAATGGAAACAATGGAACATCTGCTGTGTCACTGCCCGGCTTTAAGCCGTACTAGATATAACTATCTTGGTGCTTACACTTTTCGTAGTCTTGAGATTGTATCGAGAGTAGAAATGTGTAGGTTGCTAAAATTTGTTAAATCTGTGTGGGAGTCATTCGATACAGGCACCACGAACTAGACTGCCATACTAACAGGTTCTCATTTCATTTGCTGGTATCGCTAAGGATCAATGCCGGTCTATGCGAGGTCTTGGACCAACCAGATAAACCTAACCTAACCTAACCTGGGTAAGACTTGATACTATTGGAACATAAAGTCTGTTCCTTTGTTTTATTTTTATGACATTTTGTACGAGAAAATCCTTTCGACATTTACAGAGGAGTGCGGTATAGACAAAATTCGGTAAGCTACTGTCGATTTACCAGGAAACATGTATTCATCTAAAGCGTTTTTAGTTTTAGTAGCTGCAGGCTAAAAAATGCATATATTTTCTGTTGTTAATAGTTTTAGTTCTTCCATATCAGGCAATGCTCTATATTGATTGTTAATATTTTTGATTTTAAAATTTTGCTTTTCGCTGGGTAACATTTTTATTCAAAGGGATATAATGCTATTGGTTTTACCAGATAAAACATTTTCAGGGGAAACTTACTAAGCCAAGCTAACATTTCATTGTCAAAAATACATATATGTGTACGCGCGTCTTCTGACTGCATTTCTGAGTTGGCCGTGAGACTATCAAATGTGTTACGGGAGTACTACGGTACTTTTTCATGGCAAATAGTATCAAAAAAAGTACGATCATACCAACTTTCCCATCACTGCTGCAAACTGCAAGTGTGAGTGCGTGTATGAAAATATGTGCACTTTTAGAAAATTCATATACTTTTTGTTGTATGCATGTCGTATGATGTGCGTCGTGCTGTTGTACAGCAGAAGAAATGTATGTGTGCACTTTGTATTTATATTTGTATGTATGTATGTCCGGTTAAAAGTTTTTGCCATGTTTTCTACCAAAAATTGGAGTCGTTGCAGTACTCTATCTACTACAAAATGGTTCAAGCTTTGATGTTTGAAGTGGTTTTTATCATCTCTAGTCTCTGTTGTTGCTTATTTCACTCCCCCATTTCTTAATTTTGTGAATTTCTTTTTCGTTTTTATTTTTCGCTTGCTTTATTTGAATGTCGAGCATACTCATGCATAGGAATTATGCTTCGAGCCATAATTCCGTTGCAATTGCAAATGCATGCCACAACATAACATGCACACAGACGTCCATTTGAGCGCCCATATACATAGAAGCAAATCTATTTTTGCTTCTCTAATAGTTATTAAGGGAGTACTTGTTAAAAAAAAAATTTAAGCATCGGCGTGACTTTCGACCCTTAAACGTTGGAATTGATTTAAAAATTCAATAGAAGCCGAATTTTTTTAATATTCCATTGCATTTCCTATTGAGGGTTTTTTCCTCTTACGTATAAAATTTGTTATACTAAAAACTATTGTGAAAGCCAGCCTGTCTCACGATGTCGATAGTTCGCAAGAGATTTAAACGGCAAACAGCTGTTGTGCTGTCCAATAATATTTATCAGTGTTATAAGTCGAACGGAAACCTTCATTAAAAAAAGACATGTACTAATGGGTGTTTTTTATTGAGGTATAGAACTTTAAGTTGGCATCACTTTTTTAACTGGCGGCCATTTTGTCAGCTGTCAAGTGATTAATATTTAGTTTGGTTTGCCATTTCATCATAAACAGGTTGACAAAAGAACAACGCTTGCAAATCGTGCAAATTTATTTCGAAAATAATGGTTCAGTTCGCGAAGTTTACCGCAAGCTCCGTCCATTTTATGGTCGACATAATCGTCCATCAGAGCAATTAATTCGGTTAACCATGGATCGTTTTCGCACTACGTTTACTCTATGTGATAATACGCATCCGCAGAGACGTCGAACAGTGCGCACCGAAGAAACAATTGCCGCTGTAGAGCAAAGTGTTGAAGAGGACCCGAATGAATCGATTCGCCACCGTGCACAGCAATTGGAGCTTTGTCCATCAACTTTATGGAAGATTTTGCGCAAAGATCTTGGCTTGCGACCTTACAAGATCCAGCTTGTGCAAGAATTAAAGCCGCGAGACCATGCAATGCGTCGTGATTTTGGTGTATGGGCCGAAAATGAGATTGATCTCGATGCTGATTTTCATCGCAAAATTTTGTTCAGTGATGAGGCTCATTTTTGGTTGAATGGCTACGTCAACAAGCAAAATTGCCGCATTTGGAGTGAAGAGAATCCACATGAGACCCTTGAGACGCCATTACATCCACAAAAACGGACTGTTTGGTGTGCTCTATGGGCTGGTGGAGTCATTGGGCCATACTTCTTCCGAAATAATGCTGGAGAGTCAGTTACCGTTAATGGAGACCGGTATAGAGCCATGATAACCGACTATTTTGTTCCCGAATTGGATGGCATGAATGTGGATGAGTTGTGGTTCCAACAAGACGGCGCTACATGCCACACAGCGCACGTCACAATCGATTTATTGAAGGAAACATTCGATGAGCGCATAATTTCGCGGAATGGACCTGTCAATTGGCCACCAAGATCGTGTGATTTGACACTATTGGATTATTTTCTTTGGGGATATGTGAAGTCGCTCGTCTACGCCAACAAACCAGAAACGTTAGGGGACTTGGAAGCCAACATTCGTGGCGTTATTGCCAACATACGGCCCCATATGCTCGAAAAAGTGGTTGAAAATTGGACCTGTAGAATTGGCTTTATTCGAGCCAGCCGCGACGGCCACATGCTCGAAATCATATTTAAACATTAATGGCATAAAATTATCCTTCCAATAAAGCCAAATTGATGGACATTAAAACGATTCTCTTGTGTTTTATTTCAATTCAAAGTTCTATACCTCTAAAAAAACACCCGTTATTATTATGTAAAAAAAAATTCTAAATTTAATTAAAAAAAATTTCGAAGTATGAGTTAATTTTTACAAAAATGTAGTAAAATTTTTTTTTTTTTGATTTTAATTGAACTATAGTGAATTTTTAATCAGAAATAATTTTTAGTCAGGCTTAAGTTCAGTGATTTCAATTCTTTTATTGAATGAAATATTTTTATTAATTAATGTGAGTTTCTAAAGAAGAGAAGAAAAATTAAATTAGAGTTTTAAGCTGGGGGAAATACCGATATTTTTCTGTGCAGCAACGCACTTCATCAGCACCCTAGTCTATCTACTTGGGTAGAGATTGTTATTAACATCAGCTATTTAACGTAAATTCTAATGAAACGGAATGTGAGAAATGATTGTTGTGTACAATTATTGATTTACCTTTGGTAAATACATATGTAAGCATCACTATTTATTTCCCCTCTTTTTCCATTTTTTTTTCATTTTTCTATTTAGGTTAGCACGAAGTTATATTACTCTACCTACGTATGTTTAACTATTCTTGCTTATCTTTTACGATCATCACATTAATTATTTTTAATTATTCGATGTACCGTCGGTACATACATATAAGTATTATAGTAGTGGATATTATGTTACTTTGTTGTTGCATTCTCCCGTTTATTTGGTATTCCAACATTTGTGATTGCCAAGTGAACAGTGTTTGCCAAGTGAACATATTTTTTGTCACGTGCCCTTGATGAATTGAGACATTTTTAAATTTTAATTGAACTATAGTGAATTTTTAATCAGAAATAATTTTTAGTCAGGCTTAAGTTGATTCAGTGATTTCAATTCATTTATTGTAGTAAAAATTACTTGGGGCTATAACTTGTCGCACACTTACATTCAAAACAAAAGCAAATTTTAATGTTTTGTTGTTTTTTCAAATGGAAGTGTGCGACAAGTCAAACGTTGTCGACATCGTGGGATTGGCCCTTAATATGAGTAAAAGATAAAAAGTTCGTATCTTTAAAAATAGTTCATAAAAATACACACAAAAATTCCCACATTCAAGGACAAGTTTACTGGCTTAAAAGAAATATTTACCAAAAATTGGAAAATGGTTAAAAGTTTAGGGAAATTGTATCCTAAGAACTTGTTCATCTCGCTTTAAATCAAAAAATAAATTTAAAAAAATAGCTTGTTGTTATGGTTATGGAACTCGTCAGAAGACTTCAACCCAAAAAATTTTTGAAGTCTACTGACGAGTTCCATAAGCGGGAACGAAATGCATATAGACAATTGCTTAACCATAAAAACAAGCCAATTTTTGAAATTAACTGCCTGTCCCACGATGTCACTCGCAAACGTTCGATCGACAACTTGTATTGAAAATTTGTCTTTGTTTTCAATATAAGTTGTCGATCGAACGTTTGCGAGTGACATCGTGGGACAGGCAGTAAATAAAGACATTATGTCAAATAAATATAATTCAGTATTTCATGTCAAAAAATAAATTTTAGAAAATGATTCACTCCTGATTAGTTCATCAAATTTGACTTGCAAGATATAAATTTTACATTTTTTTACATTTACAATTTTTAATATTTACCAGTTTTAAGTATTTTTTCTTTAAATTATAGAAATTGGCGCATAGTCATAGTCAAAAGAAAGTATACTTTATGAGTTTAAAACCAGTATTTTGTATGGCAATACTGGTTTTAAACTCTTAAACCGTACTTTGTTTATGACTATGACTATGCGCCAATATCTTTTATTTCCATTAAGCTAAAAATCTAATGCCCTAATTGAGTAAGAAGATTTAGGACGTTTTTGTTTGAAAATACTTTTATTTTCTTCAAAAATGGTTGTTGTCTTTGATAATGAAAAATAAAAATATTATTGCCATGTTTTGAAAACATAAAAATTAATTTACAAGTATTATACAATAGTTTGAAAAATGTATGAATAAATATGTGTTGGAAATAATGTTTGGAACAAAATCATGAAGCAATTACACGAACCTTCTAGCACAGGCAACAAATAATAATTGTTTTAAAGAATCACAACTGCGGCTTTTTTCCGTCCATAGACAAGACGATACAGTCGTCGAAAAGAATTAAGGCATAAGTAAATTTTTCATATATTCCAGGAATAGTTGCACTTGAAATATATTCTTTTGTAGATAAAATAAAATCTTAAAACTCAAAAATTTCAATGCTTATTCAGGCTGCCCTGTTAGGCAATTGGTTAGAGTAGAGTGCTTGCCTATCAGTCAGAAGGTTATTGGTTCAATACTTGTCTCCTCTCTAGGAATTAATATAAATGTATGGTAAATGAATTAAGAATAGAATATGAAGATATAATAAAAAAAAAACAATACCAAGAGGTATAGCATTTAATTAAAAATAAATATAAGTACCAGAATTAAAGACATAAAAAAACTTTGAAAAATTTACTAAATTTGAGATCAAAGATGAAAAACCTTTTTTTTTTGTTTTTTTTTTTTTTTTGTAAAGCTCAGAATTTTATGGGAAAATTTTACTTAATCTTAGAAAAATTTTACTTAAATATAAAAATATAATTACTTTAAACTAGTTTATTAATGAACTAGAAATTTAGTAAATATTTTATTGGTTTCAAGTAAAAAAAACAGCTTTGGCGCCATACAACTTTTTTTACTCAAATTTAGAAAATTTTTCAAAGTTTTAGTTAGTTTTTTTTTTTTAATGTATAAATCAAAAAACTAGTTTTACAGAAAACGAGTTTAAAAATTTAAAGTTACGCAGAACTTAATGATAAAGGAAAATTTAACCACCTGTTTCTAGAACGCAGACGGTTGACTTGAGTATAAAATTTATATTGAAAACTTTCCTTTTTTTTGAGAGATTTTCTAGTCGAGTCGTTTGCCTGAATTGTAGAAACTACACATTACTTTTCTTTCAGGATTTGAATAAAAAAAAAAATCACCCTTATTCTAATTGTCGACATCGACATCATTTTAACACAATACCAAAAAATTGGAGCTTGTGTACCCGACTCCTGCTGGCGGTTTTATGCTACTTTGTAGACCTTAGGGAACGGAAATAGATTGTCAGTTGCACAAAATTGTTCCTGAGAGCGTCCAATTTTTTGGTATTGTGTTAAAGTGACGTCCATGCCGACTACTGGAATAAGGGTGGATATTTGTATGAAATATTTACCCAATATTTAAAACGATATGAGGATTAATTCTACTTCCATTTTCTAATTCCAATTTTTGAATTATGACGTTTTTTAAGTAAATGAGCGATATGAGCATTAATTCAGCATTATTACTTTAAAAATTGAATTTTTTGACTTACGACACTATTGAAATAATCTAGCGATATATATATAATGGCAATTTTACACAGTAATGTTGTTGCGCTATAATAAAAATCTGTATAAAAATTGTGGCTTATTCAAATAAAATATTCTCGGTTGCTTGTATTTACATAAAAATTTTAATTTTCTAATTAAAATTTCTCTCACTCTCCCTCCAATTCCAATCCAATTCCTATTTACATTTTGCTTAGGCTTTACCATAAATAAAAATAACCAAATTCCCCCTTAAATCTCCATTTAATTTGTAACGATTTTATTCATAGTCCTCCTTCACCTTTTTAAACACAAACAATTTGCATTTAATCTTTTCAAAAATGTGACGCTTTAAAAGCAATAGCTCTAATTATAAAAATTAAATTGTGCGCCATCCCCTCATTTTCAAATTTGCATATTTAATTTTTTTTTAAAGAATTTAAAGAGAATTATGAAAGCAGAGGAAATACATTTTTAATACGAGTATTAACAAATACTTGTACACGACATCACGAAATACAATAAGAAAACTGCTGGTTCTTTTTACAAAATTTTTCGAAACGGAAATGGAAACAGAGTTATTTAAATACACAATTGCTATTTGCTCACAAGTGTAAATATATGTAGACTTACACACACAAATACAAATTCGTTGCAGCAAAAAACTGTTACTGACATAAAATTCTGCTGATACTGATGAGAGTTCACTCAAAATATTTCCCTAAGCTTTTTTTCAAGAGTTGCAAGCGACTATGAATGTCTGTGCAAACAGACAGTTAGTTGCAGATAGAACTCATGGAAACAATTGCAATAGATTGGAAGGTATGAGACCAAAAAATTACTAAAGTTCAATTTGTTTTTTAGATTTCTAAAATATACAACAAAATAATGGAGCCCATAATTTTCAATCATAACAATGCTCGACTTATTTATATTACCTGTCCAGTTGAAAACGATTTGGCAAATACAAAAAAAAAAAAAAAAATATTATTGAGACAATCATTATATGATTAAATGATATGGTTGTAGGAAAATCATAGGTAAAGGGCTCTCATTGAGTGCCTCCTATATTTAAGCTTAAATCGTTATAGGGCATTTCATAGCACAATTGTGCTGAGAGCATTCATACTTGTTCTTAACAAACAAATTTTATATCGGAGAAAAAATGCCGGCTGGAAATTCAATTGTGGGTGGCCTTGTCTGACTACAAAATCGCCGGTCCTGGATTCGAACCCGGTTCTGACAGTCATTAAATAATAACACTTCGCATTTTTCTGATGTACAGTTGTAGGAAACTTCCCACCCAATTATGAATAAAATTCCGCAAGAAATTTTTCCCTTTAATAGCAAGTAATAGGGAAAACAAAAAATTCTAATTGGAAAAGGGAGATATTTCACGAAGAATTTTATTTATAATTGGGTGGTTCAAGTGATGAAGGCATCGGACAGTGGTCACTGAACTAGTCCTGCTTCAGCGGATACTAATGCTTAATGTAACATCACAGCACCCTACTTCCTCGGTATTGTATAGCAGAATCATCGGCGAAGTAAAATAACTAAAAATGTCTACCAAACAAAGCTTTATAAATTTAATACGCCTCATTGACACCAGAGGCGCTGCAAAAGCGTGTAAACAGCAGAGTTGCTGTTTGTTGTCTTCTCTATCACTATCCCTTTCTTAAAGAAGGTAGCACCTAGTAATAGTAATTCATTGGCTGAGTATTACTTCTCTTAAAAATAAAGTTTTGCGACAAACCAATTGAGACTTGTATGGTCCCCCCTTTACTATTATGTTCTGTTTCATTTTCATTGCTCAGCATGTTTTTTTTTATCATATTAATGAAGTTTAAATATTATATTTCTCAAAGCAAAGGTTTAGATACTATTTGTTGATTTTTTTAACTGAGTTTCTTTTCCCTCCTAAGAAAATAGCCGAAATAGATAAAAAGAATTGTACCTAATTAACATAATCCTGTAGTTGGAGCAGACAACTCACTACATTATTTACTTTTTAGTGTTTTATTTTATTTTTGGTTTGCGTTTTTTTCTTTTGAAAAAAATTGTTTTATTGTTGATTTGCTTGGCAGTTGATGATGCTAAATGATGTTGGAGATTTTTGCTTTGATTGTCTTTTTTTTCATTGTCTGCTTGCTACAAGTCTTTAAAGACGAAAGATTAATTTTGCTTAACTTTATCTTGCTCGTTTCCTTTTAAAGAAAATTTTTTATCTTCTTTTTTATGTCAAGGCGACTTTTGCTCTATCACAAAGCTATTTGTCATCAGCTACGTTCTACGTTTTTTTTTCGTAATTTTTTCTTTATGGAAATTTAAGTTTCTTCGAATTTTTGTGATTTCTTTTAAGATTTTCGCTCGTAAAGTTAAATATTTAAAAGTTAAGTAAGAAAGAGGAAAAAACTTTAGGCTGTTTTTTCGTTAAATAAATGCTGCTACTGTTTTTTTTTTTTGTAATAATGAAGCTTGAAATTTTTTGCTAAACTTTGTTCTTATTTTTATTTTTTCTTATTTGACAAATTGCTTTAGAAGATTTTTTTTAACGTTTTTATTATTATTGTTGCTTAAATGTATTTAATATTTTATAAAAGTTTTATTTTTCATTTATTTATTTTTTTTTTCATATAATTTAAAAGCCTTTAAACTTTCTTGTAGCATATGTGTCAGCTGTTGTGTATTTTCAAGCATACTTTAAGGCTTTATTGTGCTGTTATATTTGTATTTACTTAATTCACAAGCTGTGTTGTATTGTTTAAAGTTGTATTTTACTTATTTAAAAAGACAATTTCAAACAATAACTCTCAAAATAAAAACAAGTTATTTGTAAAATATTTTTTGGAGACATTTTGTTCGCAATTTCCTTTTAAAATACACACACAACTTTAAATGATATTATTGTATTGTGAATTAAGTAATTCTATTTTATGTTGTGTTGCATTAATGGATGAAGTGGACACTTAAAACGTAAATTTTCGTAGAAATATTAACATTTATATGCTTATACAGTTGAACCTCGATAAGTCGTTATCAAGGGAACCTACTGCTTTTTACGAATTAGAGTAGTTTTCGTTATAAAAAAATTTCCCATAAGTTTAACATTAACAGCAATGTTTTTTTCAGTGCCTTTGATTTTTTCGTTCAAAATATATTTGCGGGTGCAAATCGTAGTATTAAATAGAGATGGGCGCGTGTTGGGCTTTTTCTTCGGGACACGAACACGCACAAATCAACACGAAGTGTTCGTGACAAAAAATATTATTGGGTGCGTGTTCGGTTCGTTTCGTGTTGTGCAAAAGTGACAAGAAAAACACGAAACGATCTTAGATGTAAAATATGTATGAATGAATTTCCAGTAGAGAAAAATCTGAATATTTTGTATCGTCAAACACACAATACCAGCATATTTGTTGATATTGTATAGGGCCTCTGAAATATTAAAGTTCTATACGTAAACCGATAGTATCAGCTGTGGTGGCAGATAGTATCAGCTGATAGTGCCAACTCGGTGCCATATTTGGAAAAGTGACGCTTGAAAAAAACAAGTAAATTTTCTGATCTTCAATTCTATACCAATAATATTTCGTGCGTCTTGTGCAATATCGTGTTGCCCAAACTTTTCGCGTGCGTGTTTCGTACGTGTTGAACATCTTGTTATTCGTGTTCGTGACGCGTCGTCTTGGAAAAATTCGACACGCGCCCATCTCTAGTCTTAAGAGTCATAGTGTCATAATGTCTTAAATTATTTTAATGTAATTGTTTTTGTTTATTCCTTGAAAAAAAAATTTTGAATTATTATGACAATATGACACTTAGGGCTAATAAATCAGTGAAATTTCAAACGCTAGTTTAATTGAACTAAACTCAAATTTATATGTGGTTTAAACTCAACAGGTGTAAATCAGTGAACCATACCGTATGTGTAGTTTCAAAAGTGGTATTGTGGCAGCACTAGAATAAATATCAAAAAAAAAAAAAAACAGCTGTAGTGCAGCAGGCTGTCAATTTTTTGCACATTAAAAAAGTCAAAAAATTTAAAAAGTGTCAATCAAAGGTCGCCAAATTTTACTGAGAAAGAAATAATAGTTATGCTTGGCTAAGTAGAAAAGTATAAAAGGATAATAGAGTGTAAGAAAACATATCGAGAAATATCTGAAGAAAAAGTAGAAGTAGTGATCTTTAAATGGAAAACATATGGTACGAGTTACATACATAAGGGGTGTTTTTTTTAGAGGTATAGAACTTCGAATTGAAATAAAACACAAGAAAATCGTTTTAATGTCCATCAATTTGGCTTTATTGGAAGGATAATTTTATGCCATTAATGTTTAAATATGATTTCGGGCATGTGGCCGCCGCGGCTGGCTCGAATAAAGCCAATTCTACAGGTCCAATTTTCAACCACTTTTTCGAGCATATGGGGCCGTATGTTGGCAATAACGCCACGAATGTTGGCTTCCAAGTCCCCTAACGTTTCTGGTTTGTTGGCGTAGACGAGCGACTTCACATATCACCAAAGAAAATAATCCAATGGTGTCAAATCACACGATCTTGGTGGCCAATTGACAGGTCCATTCCGCGAAATTATGCGCTCATCGAATGTTTCCTTCAATAAATCGATTGTGACGTGCGCTGTGTGGCATGTAGCGCCGTCTTGTTGGAACCACAACTCATCCACATTCATGCCATCCAATTCGGGAACAAAATAGTCGGTTAGTCGGCTCCAATTGCTGTGCACGGTGGCGAATCGATTCATTCGGGTCCTATTCAACACTTTGCTCTACAGCGGCAATTGTTTCTTCGGTGCGCACTGTTCGACGTCTCTGCGGATGCGTATTATCACATAGAGTAAACGTAGTGCGAAAACGATCCATGGTTAACCGAATTAATTGCTCTGATGGACGATTATGTCGACCATAAAATGGACGGAGCTTGCGGTAAACTTCGCGAACTGAACCATTATTTTCGAAATAAATTTGCACGATTTGCAAGCGTTGTTCTTTTGTCAACCTGTTCATGATAAAATGGCAAACCAAACTAAATATTAATCACTTGACAGCTGACAAAATGGCCGCCAGTTAAAAAAGTGATGCCAACTTAAAGTTCTATACCTCAATAAAAAACACCCTTTACATGACAAAATCATATTGCCTGTATTGGTAGTCCAAATGCCAAATTTTATGCGTTTACAGATGGTTTAAATACTGGGGTCTAATCGTCGCTTTCGATAACGTGCCGATTCGATCACGTATTTTCAGTTTGAAATTATGGCATTCGATATCGAACTATATTATAATATTATTCGATAGCGAATGCCATAATCTCAAAATGAAATACGTGATGGAATCAGCTCGTTATCGAAAGCGACATTTTAAATCCAAAATAGAGATTAATGCCCTAATTCTGTTCGACAATTGTATATGGACGAAAAACAGCCGCAGTTGTGATTCTTTAAAACAATTGTTATTTATTGTCTATGCTAAAAGGTTCGTGTATTTGCTTTATGATTTTGTTTCAAACATTATATCTAACACATAATTTGTCATATATTTTTCAAACTATTTTATAATACTTACATTTAATTTTTATGTTTTAAAAACATGGTAATAATACGGGATTTACACTATGACTTTTTACTGTGACTTTTCTAGAGTTTATTGACAAACGGGGTACAAAGGCAATCAAAGGGGTAGCAACACAAAAGAGAATTGAAGAAAAATGCAGGGGAGAAAGTCATCGTGTAAATCCCGTATAACATTTTTATTTTTAATTATCAAAGAGAACAACAATTTTTTAAGAAAATAATTCAGAGAATTCAAACACAAGAACTCAAAAGTATTTTCAAACAAAAATGTCCTCTCTCTCTTCTTCGATGCTGCCTTTCACAATTCAGCTCAAGACAGATATCGCAATGAGCCTATCTGCGTTATATCGAGAACCCTTTGACCTCACCTAAATATCAACAGAACCAACAACCTCATTAGCTTCACCAGGAAGCACTTGAGGAATCTCTTGGCCACACTAACCGGTCACTGCACTTTTGGAACCCACGCTAAACTTATGGGTCTACAGTTGCAATGATGAAGAAGAGGAGAAAAGCATTTCGCATCTTCTCTGCTTCTGCCCCGCTTTGTACGACCTTCGTCTACGCTTACTTAGCAGAATATCCTTCAATAGCCTGTCCGAGTTATTGGAAAAAGGACTCAGAAACCTAAGTCTATACATTAGTAGCAGCGGTTGGTATGGTCGTTAACCCTCTTCTATGGCATGTTTATGTACTGGACCCCAGCGATGCCAACTATTTATAACCCAAACGCGCTACTACCCTTCCCAAAACGCGCTAAGTTACAGCATTGTCAAATATTTATAGCAAAAACGCGCTATTTTTTATGCGCTAAATTAAATTTCAATAAAAGTCGATGTATGTATGTATGTATGTAAAGGGTGTCCCAACAAGAACGCAAGATTTAAATTTGGCGCCATTCGAAGTGTCAGTCATTGTTTGACATTTGAACAATTGTTATTGTTTGCTAGTAGAAGGCACGAGGTTAGTAATAATGGAGCGCTACATGAATGAACAACGCATTCTCATTGTGAAATTGTTTTACCAAAATGGTGAAAGTTTTGCGGCTACAGTTCGCAAATTTGAGATCAATTTGGGGTCACAATAATGCTCCAAAAGAATCAACTGTAAAGAGATTAATGGATAAATTTGCCGAAACTGGGTCTGTTAGTGATGTAAATACAACAACGCGCCTTCAACCAGGGCGATTGACCGAAAATGTCGCAGCTGTACGTGATGATGTCGCTCAAACGCAGGTCAAGCGCAAACAGTCAATGGTGTTCGGTATCGTGAAATGATAACCAGTTTGTTCGTGCCTAGAATTGAAGAAATTAATGTGGAGGGCATGTGTTTTCAACAAGACAGCGCCACAATGTCATACAGCCAGAGAAACAATTCAATTGCTGCATCAGTCATTTCCCGGTCGTGTTATTTCGCGTTTTGGAGACCAGAGTTGGCCGCCTAGATCGTGCGATTTAAATTAGACTTTTTACTTTGGGGTTTTTTGAAGTCGATGGTTTACGCGAATAAGCCGACGACGACTCAAGCCTTAAAAGAGGAAAGTGGACGCTGCATTAATGAAATACCGCAGCATTTATGCAAAACGGCCATTGAAAATTTCATTAAAAGATCGCGTGTGTGCCAGCAAAGCCGCGGCGGCCACCTGCCCGATTTGTTATTCCACACATAACCTCATTTTGTCTACTTTACGATATAATAAAGTTTCACGATTTTATTTTTTAAATATCTGTGTTTTATTTAAAATTTAAATCTTGCGTTCTTGTTGGGACACCCTTTATTACTACTCGTATATACAATTAATTTTTCAGATTTTGCTATATTGGTTCCTCGACATTATGTTTTAATTAACTAAAATCATTTAAAACAGAATCAGACTCGCTTTCACAATAATCGAAGTGCTTAGTTTTTACTTTTAATTTATTTGTAAAACTTTGTAACAACATTTAAATTGTCGAATAGTTTTGCGATTCAAATGCTTTTTGTACTTCAGCTATAATAATAGATGCTTTGTAAGTAATGTACATTTTTTGGGTCATTGTATGTATTACATATTTTTTTTTTTTTTTTGTGAAATTTCAAAATATTTGTCATTGCAGTATTAAACGCGTTTTTTTATTGTAACCACAGTCAAGCGAATTTTGTTTGCGACAGCTGAAATATTAACTAATTTAAAAAATTTTATCGGAGTTTGGGATATTAGAAAATTGTTAAATTTATATAAAAAAAGAGTTAAAAAAATATTGAACTAATGTGATATTATTGACTTTATTCTAAACGCGCTAATTTAGCGCTTTTTTAATAAACGCGCTAAGACGGAAAAAAGTGCGTTTGACATAGTTAAAACGCGCTAAATTGGCATCGCTGCTGGACCCTCTCCTGACCCACTTCTCTTCTCTTTTATTCTCTCTTATTCTAAAAAAACTTATTCCCTATCTTGCAGGTAGCACAAAGGGATCATCGTATAAGGCTTGAAAATTTTTATGGATTGACGTTTTTTTTATGTAATGCCCAATAATTAATTTAAAATGCGGTTTTCGGTTTTACATTTTTGCTGACGATATTGTTTTATAATTATCACCGCAAAAAAGAGCCTGCAGAGCAGTCAATAATATACCGAACTTGTGACCTGGAAGTAGTAAAAATCTCAATTATTTGTAATGACTTTTGCACAGGATTGGCATTGCAAGAAGTTCTATGTTTTGGTACCTATTCAAGGAACTGGGAGTCATTTTTCTCATGTTAAGTAAAACAGATTAAATTTATATTTTCACGACTCACTTAAACACTTTACTCACTGAGCCATTGCCGGCATATTGCATTAAGCGTTGAAATTTTGTTTTCATGTGCAAAACAAATGTTAATACAAATCGCTTTGTCATCTACTTTTATCATTATTAAACCATTAAAAAAGTAAAAAAAAAACAAAATTTCTAAAGTTTTTAGTAGAAACTTCTGGGCATATATACATCACTTTTTAATTGGACTACCAATTTTTTTTTTTTTTTTTTTTGCCTTAGGCGCCAACTGTTTTCTTTTTCTTTCATTTTATAAGTAACTAGAACAATTGATAACCAAAGAAGTAATGCATACAATATGTGGGTTCTGGCTCCAGCAAGGGAGTCCCTAACAAAATAAGCAGAATAGTTTTAAAAAATCATATACTTAATGGAGATTTTCAGCTGTATTTTGAACATTCAAGATATCGCATTTAAAGTTGAAACTCCTCAGCCACAGCAAGGCCCTATATATTCTCTTATATTAGCTTATCTTACACACATTTGATTACATCTGACAAAAGTATTTGTTTCCACTTGCCTTTGATTTTGGCTCACCCTACTATGTACTCGCCGCCCTAAGTGAGTCTGGTTGCTGGCTGCCAGGCAGTCTGGCTTTTCCCATTACAAACTTAAAGAATATCTACACAAATTGGCAAAAAAAAAAAAATTAAAGTCTGTATCAAACCTTAATTGGCTTTATTATTTTGTGTTCACTGCAAATTAAAGCAGAAATGTAATATCATGCCTTTTTCTAAATATTATCTTTAACACATGAAATACTGAAATATATTTATTTGACATAATGTCTTTATTTAATTTCAAAAATTGGCTTGTTCTTATGGTTAAGCAATTGTCTATATGCATTTCGTTCCCGCTTGTGGAATTCGTCAGTACACTCTAAAATACTTTTGTTGAAAATTACGTCGATAATAGTAGGCAACACTTTACAGACTACTTTCGACCTAAAATTACACAGCTATATTTTTTCAACGTTTTGTTGATTTTTGAGCACTATATGTTTAATTTTGAACAAAATGTGTTCAACAATTTTACGCAATTTGTGTTTAGTTTCCCCCTTGTGTTTAATTTTAAAATATGTTTTTTTTAAATAAAAATGCATTTAATACATGTGTTTAATTAAATTTATTCATAAAAGGTTTACTGAATTAACATAAAAAAATTCACGTTTTGCTTTAAATTTTACATATAATTTTTAGAATTCAAATTAAAATTAAAAATAAATTTCTAAAATTTGAGTAATTTTGTTTCTTATATAAGTATGTATAAATATCGCACTTGTTTAACAATACTGTCTTAACTCAAAGCTTTAATTTAACAATTTTTTTACTCATTATTCACAATATTAACTTATCACTATTTATATAAAACACACAATTATTATTTAGAAATAGCTTTATTTTAATTTTAATTAATTTTATATATGGCGTGCTTCTGTTAGAACATGTGTACTTTTGAGCTTCTTCTTTCTTCTTGTTAAACATATTTCTGCTGCTTTACGCACATACATACATATGTTTAGTTTTCAACATTTTTACGTTATTTAGGCACATCTAGCTGTTTTTTAAGCACACTTTGTTTAAAAATAAACACATCTAAAAGCAGATTTATATTTTTGTATAAAATGAGACAAATATTGTTTTTTTGATACAAATAACTACACAATCTATATAAATTTAGACAATAACAGCCGTATTCATAAAAAAAAGTTGATTGAGGTTTAAAATTCATATTAGTTAAACAACGTTTTAAGGCTAAATAACGTTTTTTAAATATTGGTATTCATAATCAGTTTTTTAACTAAAAATCAATTAACTAGATTTTTTTAAAATATCGTGGCAACACTGTATTCTTTATTTGTCACTTGCATATTAGTTCTGCAAAACAACGATTGTTAACTCACAAAGTACTCGTGTCTATTTCGTTTATTTGTCGGTTTTCAGAGAAATATTGTTTCTATAAAATAAAAGATATGTTCCAACTTGTATTTAATAAAATAATAAAAAAAGTTCACAACAAATCTTTGTTAAAAGTGCTTTTTATATTATTTATTTTATTGCAGATAAAGAAGCACTAAAATAACGAGCTTTATTTTGTTTGTTTTGAGTGTTTATACATCACTAGTTAATTTTCTACAATTATACTATTTTTGTTAACACATAAAATGAGAAAACAATGACTGGGAATGGAAACTGGATCGCTCCTTTTCTTTTAAATATTCTTTGGAGTATATTTGTTATTTCGGCAATAGTTTCTATAAAAAAAAATTACATTGTTTTCTTCTAAATAACACTGGCATATGCATACATACATGCATACATAAGTACATACATACATACACACATATGTACATACAGGTAAAGTTCAAAATGTAAACAAAAACGAAGCAAAATTACAACAACGTCACCTTAAAATTGGTTTAAACATGGGGGCAGTCAATGTTAAAATTTGCTGATTTACGCAAGGTTTAAAAACCTTTTTTTAAGCTAAAATTCTATTATGAATACAATTTTAGCGAATTTTGCTTAAACAATATTTGAAACGCGGTTTAAAATTTTTCTGAATACGGCTGTAAGAATATTTCAACAACAATTTAGACAAAATATGATCCTAAATTTGAGCTAATGTTTTAGAGTGTAGACTTCAACCAAAAAAAGTTTTTGAATTTAGTTAACAAACTCCGTATGTTTATATATAGTAAGACTCTTAATAACATATCGAGAGCCTATATTCAAAACACATCAACTCAAATTTCGTCAAAATGAGTTTCCGATGGCAAATAGCTCCCCTATGCAATATTCTTCATCTGTGGTATAAATTTCGAATCAAAAAAATGATATTTTCCCCGTTTTATATAAATTTTTCTTATTCTGCTATCTCAAAGTATAATTTTTTTTTTTGGTGAAAATAAATGCTAACTCTCATGTAAATTTCCAATATTTTTAAAAGATTTGTAATTTATAATAATTCTACCTATAATATCTGATTGCATTTGACATCCTGAACACGAATCTGGTAAGGATTTTCATATCCTATGGCTAGTTTTTGAGATATGGTCACTTTTAATATATTAGTACGGAGGGGTTCCTATAAAAAAAAATTGGTAATGCATGTATAACTTTTTAACTGTTAATCGAATAGAAACATTATGTATGGACCGATTATAGTCAATGACATAAGCTTTCGAAATTGATCATTTGTTGTGACCCTGTTACAATAGAGAGTGAGTTAGAGAGTGCTAAAGCTGACCACCTCGAGATTGAAGAGGCTTTCAGTCTGGCTTATGTTATTTTTAGGGTTTCCGTACACCAAAGGTGAAAAGGAACCCAATTTTTTTTCGCTACGCTGTCCGTCTGTCCGTCACACGATATTTTCTCAGGAACCGTAAGAGCTACGGACCTGAAATTTGGACAGAGTATGTAGAACCTTGGCCGCTACAACAACAAATACATGAGAATTAAAAATTAAAGGGTGTTCCAAAACGAGCAACGAAAAATGTTAAAATCCCATGTTATATACATTAGTGTCCTGCACAAGAGTATCTATAAGACTTTTCAAGACATGAGAGATTTTTTCAAATGCTTTACTACAGCGAAATATTCTAAAAGAATCGCTAAACAACACTGTTGGCAAGACAAACCACCGAAAAAAATTACTTGCCAACAGTGTTGCTTAGCGATTCTTTTAGAATATTTCGCTGTAGTAAAGCATTTGAAAAAACTTCTCATGTCTTGAAAGGTCTTATACAGGACACTAATATACATACAATTGTATGAAATTTGAAAAATTAGTGTATTTTTATACAGACTACAACAATTAACACTAAAATTTAAAAAAAATTAAATTAAAGGGTGGTCCATCAGTTAATGCAATTTTGACAATTTGCTATATCTTGGAAACCGTAAGAGGCAAACACTTGAAATTTTCAAAAACGGTAAAACTAAAAAAACCGAAAATTATAAAATCGCCAAACCAAAAAAAAAAAAATCCTCAGGCCAAAATGAAAAAAACGCCAAAAATCGAAAAAAATCGCCAAAACGCGAAAATATCGCCAAAACTAAAACAATATTTTATATAAAAAAAATCGCAAAAATGAAAAAATCGCCAAAAATAAAAAAATCGCCAAAATGAAAAAACGCCAAAAACCAAAAAAATCCCCAAAACAAGAAAATAAAGTGTCAAAACTAAAAAAAGAGCCAAAACTTAAAAAAAGAACCAAAACCGAAAAAAACGCCAAAACAAAAAACCGAAAAGACCAAAAAGACCAAAAACGAAAAAAAAATGCCAAAACTATATATTATATAGGATGAAGTTTGTATTAAATTACATATCTAGTGTTTGTACGGAACCCTTCGTGCACGAGTCAGAGTCTCACTTTACTGAATTTATTTTTAAAGTATTTTTAGTTTTTTATTGTAGCTTTTCAATTCTTATATCTAGTATTAAGCAAAAGATTTCTCAAATTGATTAAAAAATAAATATATGTATTAAAAAAAATTAAAAATTTGTCCGAGAAAATATGCTAACTCAATATTTGTTTTTGATCGACTAAAATATGCTATCTCATAAAAATACGCTAACCAGTGCTAAATAAAATATTTTTTGCAGACCTATAAATCAGTAAGCATATTTAAACCATATTATGGAAGGCACATCATTTATTTTTACAATATTAAGCGAATTAACTAGTTTTTTCGCTCTACTGAAAAGTTAGCTTTTTTGAGTTGACCTGTTTTGAATATAGGCTCTCGATATTGAGAATCACAATGTACAAAAATAATAAGTTTGAAAACCGCAAACGAAAATCTTTATGAAAATACATATTTTATTTTTCTTTTTGCTTTTTGAATACTTTTATTGTTGCTAATGGTAAAAAGATGGTGGAAAATAAAATAGATGCACGGTTTTCAAACTTATTATATTTGTATATTGTGATTCTCAATATGTTATTAAGAGTCTTACTATAAACATACGGAGTTTGTTAACTAAATTCAAAAATTTTTTTGGGTTGAAGTCTACTGACGAGTTCTACAAGCGGGAACGAAATGCGTATAGACAATTGCTTAACCATAAAAACAAGCCAATTTTTTGATATTATCTTTAACTATTTAGCTTTCAATTTGTAGTTCTTAGTAAAACAATCTTGATGGTTTAAACTTAAGTCATCAAATAATTATAGACTGTGAATTTGGGCCTGAAATCTTAATATGATATTTTGCAATTTGAATATAATCGAAAGTCTCGTCTGTGTTTTTAAACGATGAAATAATCAAATTTATTTGAGTTGTATTCCCCCACCTATATACGCTACTTCACAATGCATGCAACATTATTTATGAAAATAACACAAGTGTAAGTGTCATAATAATTTGAGTGCATTCCGTTGCAATGATCGATGATTGGTCAATGAATACCTGTTATTTGAATCCCTTTGCATTTCCAATAATATGATAATAACTATGTTTAGACAAGCTAAAAGGTTAAAAGTTAAATTTGTAAAAGTTGTATATGAGCCAGAGTGAAAATTTAATAAAATAGACTTAATTGAAGAAACGCAAACCGGCAATATATTCCTAGTTCTTTTTAATTGCGGCCTTTAGTTGTTTAAAATAAATAAAGAGTTTTAGGAAACATTTCAACATTTTATAAACAATTTTTTTTTTTTTGATATGTTGAGCATTTAAACGGTAGTCCTAAGTGCCATAGTGTCATAACTATTTTAAAATTTTTGTTAGAAAGAAAAAAAAAAATAGAAGCAAACAGCAAAAAAAAAGTTTGTCTTAAGTAGAACAATAATAAGCAAACAAACTAACATGTGCATAATTAGTAAAGAACAAACGACAATGGCAAGACTGTTGTTGAGCTTTCATTACAAAAAAGCTTTCAGCTAATTGTAATACGATGAATCAAAACAATTCTCATATTCCATTTGCAATAAAAGTTGCGTATATAAAGCAGAAATCTGCATCAACTGACACCACACATAGTGGACCAAACACAAAATAACGCTGATGATGAAGGCATGTGTGCCTTCGTAAAAAGCTAGTTGTTCCGTTCTACTACGTGTTTGTCAGAATATTTACAATTAACTATGGTGTTATCACATGTAATTTGGCTTACAAAGCGATACGAACTTTAGCCTGATGAAGTCATAAATAGAAAAAGCAAAAACAATTATATTTATACAAATTTAATGACACTTAAGAATACCGTTTGAATCTTTCAATTGTATTTACATATTTTAACATTAATATTTATCTCAAATTAACCAAATTCTTATATTTTTACCATATTATGAAAAACCACAAAATTATTAAAAAAAATATTGCCAAGAAGAAAAAATAACTTAAAAAGACTTCATTAGAAATTATTAACATAAAACTTTGTTTTACAATTAAATGCAATATATTCTTTTACTTCTTTTTCAGGTGAGTGGAAATAACTTTAAGGTTTAAACGTGTGAGTATATTGATCAGAAAACTATTGTAAATAAAAACTATACCTTTAAACAAGTAGAGGGCTGCGGGTCACAGTAGTTTTTTTCCCCGAATTCAGTGGTCCATACATATATGTGCCCATAATTATGAAAGTGGTCTAATTCATATATTTCTTGTGTCGAGATATTTAGTAGATTACATTTGATCAGATCAAAAGATATTTTAGTTTAGAGTTGTATTACTCTGGATTAATATAAATGTATTTAATATTTCTTAAACATTAAAATATATTTGCTGGTGGTTAAGCATTGTCTATATATTTCATTGGTGCTTTGCCAAATCATTAGTAGACTTCAACCACACATTTTGAACAGCCACACAATCAATAATAGTTTTTTAAAATCACAAATGAAAAATAAGCGTAATAGGCTTAGAAATTTTAACAAAACCCAGCAAATAGTTTTTATTCGATATGAATCCATTTTATTTTTCTACACCTATATGCAATTAGAAACCCATTGGATAACAATAAAAGGATTTATAAAGCAAAATGAAAAATAAAATTTAAATTTTACATTTAAGAAATTTATTATTTGACATATTGCCATGAGTTAATTTTAATTGAAATTTATTTGGCGGTGTTTAAGGATTGTCTATCAGGCATGAATTAGACCACTTTCATAATTATGGACCACTGAATTGAGAAATATTTACAGCATTAGCTTTCTAGCACCATGGCATGGTCTCCACTTAAATTTTTGTCACAAATCATGAATTTATATTTCATATTTAAATATTTCTGTAAAAAACTGCATTAGATTTTTTTTTATTTTTTTTTTTTTTTTTTTTTTTTTTTGAAATGGAATGGTCCAAAAATAGTGATTTTTGATACCAAAATCCCACTGTGCGGCTTAACACAACAACTTTTTCAGTCGTGTGTCTTTTTAGAACATTATATAATTATTGAAATGTAATTAATTATATATTTAAAATATTAGAGTATCATATAAATAACTGAATGTTTTCGAATATCTCTACAATTCCCGTATTCTTTTTCACATGAAAATTTTGCATATAATGCAGAAATTTATATTGGGCCTAATTGCAAATGTCGTATTTCGACTTCTACTGCGACGACCTTGTTATATAACCACATTTTTTCTTTAATCTAATACAAAATTGGCGTAGTCGTCGTAGTGTCCATTAACTGTCAACATTCACACAGTTGAAGGATCGTGTGAAAATAGCATGTTGCTCCCTTTTGCTATTGTTTGCCAGAATAATTAAAATTTTGTTATATTTAATGCTCACAAGACTATCACTTGCTTGTATTAATTCAATTTATACTTGAAAAATTTAATAACTAAATTAACAAGTTGCCTTGTGCCTTTAAAAATTCTTGATTATTTATTTTTATGTACTAAAATATCGCATAATATAATTTATTACCTTTTATTAAAGTACTTAAACAGTTTTATCGTTTGATGTTTTTATTCTTTTGCTCGTGCATTTAAAAAAGAATAAAATATTGCTCGGATCTAGCTGCTACTTTATCCCTAAAAGTATGCAATATATTTTGTTTTCTACTGCACTATTTCAATTGTATGTTTTCAATGTAAGAGAAAATATATTTCATATATATTCACTGTTTTTTATTTCTATTTACAATTTGTTATAAAACACTTCTTGTGCAAGAAATATGTATGCACATACTTTTACTTGTTGGTTTATTTTCTTGGCAATTTTATCAGGTTTTTTTTTTTTTTTTTGGTATGAAAATAATTTTTATGAAGTTAAGTTGTCGCACAATTTATGCCGGCATTTCGTAGTGTATAAATAAAGAGATTTTTTTTTTCTCTAGCTTCAAACTATTGCAAGTAAATTCCTTTTGCTTAAAGTTTTATACCCAAATATTTTTGTGTTTCGGTAGTGTTGCTTATTGCGTAGGAAAAATCGTTTAAGCAATTACTTTGTCTCCTAAAAGTAGGCTGTATGTTTTTTATTATTTTCGTGAGTGTGTGTGTGTGTATGCTTTTATTTTCCTCGTTAAATATTTTATTTATTTTCATTTGCACTTGTATACTTTATAAAAGATTTTATTTTCTGTTAAAATTTATTTTAAAAAATTTTCACAAAAAATACATACATACAATACATAAGTATCTTAACGCGCACTGTGATTGATTCCCACACAAAAACATTCTGCCAAGTAAACGTTTATTGCGAAATTGTTTTCATGGGTGTGCGTTAAATATTTGCACGTAATTTTTGTTTTTTATATGTATATTTTTTTGGCTTGTTTTATTTTTTGTTTTTATTTTATTTTTTGTGTAGCAAATAATTTTGCTTTCCGTTAATGTTGCCGTAGCGATGTTGACGGTTGTATACGAAGCTTAAGACTAAATTGTCAGCTTCTTAAGGACCAGTTTAAATATACTAAATTTTTATGGCATTTTATCCTTAAATTTTTGTTGGTGTTGTTGTTGCTCGTGTTGTATGTTATTGTTTTACAATAGCATTGTTGCATTCCTTTAGTTTGTTTGATGGACTTGGCCACAGTTACATTCACAGTAGATTTCATTTTCCTTGAATTAAGGATACGAGTATGCGCTGTTTGCACGGATAAAGCTCTCTCTCTCTCTCTCTCTCTTTCGTATCCGCTAAATGAATTTTTGGCTCATTTCTTCTCTAATTCATTTTAGTTTGTAAAGCCGGGTTCATTTCTCTTCTCAAAATAAATATATAATTTTGATCTCTGTTGTCCTTGAGTTTTGTGTTTTCAAATTTTTATTTCATGTTTGCCCGGCCTGCTGCCTGCATGTGTACGTACGCTACGCATTAGATATGTATTTATTTGGTTTTTAAAATAGTTTTTTTCTTGTGTAATTTTCTTTGTTATCCTTTTTATCTAAACTGTATTTAGTGGTTGTTGCTTTAAGTTTGTTTGTATTTATTTTTGCCTCTTTCTCTTCTATAAAGATTTTCTCATGTACATCTATACATAATTGCTTTTATACCCACTTGTCTCCATCACCTGTTAACACTGAATTTTTAGTTCTAAATGTTACTGCTGGCTTTTCTTTTTTTAATTTTCATTTAGCTTCACTTGTTTTTCTAATAGCAACAACTATTATGGCAAGTCCTTGGAAAGAATGCACGCAATTATCAAACAATGTTTTGTGTTTGTTTATAGTTAAATGCGAAAGGACTCTTGTGTATAGAAAATTCTTTTAAACCTAAACAAGCATGATGATGATTAGTTCTATTGGTGGTTCAAGAAAATTTCGTTTAAGCAGGACGTATTATTTTAAGTTGCGGGAAAAGTCAATGACTTTTTGCCATGAAAAGTTTCGCATATGAAATTTGTGCAAAATATATATGTATATGTACCTATTTGTAGTTGCTAGTGATTACTGGCATTCATGCAACAAGTATGGAATAGCTCATATTAAGAAAATGAGTTATTTGGGCTTTTATTTTGCAGCACACAGAAGTAAATGTTCTCTAATTAACACCTTAGAAAATACCGAAATACATTTAATTTATGTTAAGCCTGTAATGTATTACATAGTGTCCACACATGATGAATTTATATCATGATGAATATCAAATTGATATCATGATGAAAATTCATCACGTATAGACTCAATTTATTAATATTATGGCAGCGTTATGATATAATCATCAGAGCTCATCTTGATATCAAATGCAAGGTTGGCAAACGGTATCGTAAAAATACCGATACCGATTCAAATACCGTTAAAATTAGGTACCGGTATCAATACCGATACCGAAACTCATTTCGGTTAGAAAATACCGGTATCGACAATACCGTTTATGTCTATACCGGTACGTACCGGTATACCGATTTCCGTAAAGAAAAAATTACAAAACTTAATTTCAATTAACTTTTTTGAAATTAATTACAGAAACAACATTTTCCCCTTTAGACGTTCTTATTCAGCTCTATTCTTACTACTTTTTATCGACAACAACCGGACTTTTTCATTTCCCGGGAAAGCGGGAACGACTTTTCGGCTTCCCGGGAAATTCCCGCCCAGTGCAAAACAATACAAAATATTTTTAATTTAATTATTTCAACAAAAAAAAAATTAAAATTCATGAGATCGATTAAATAAAACGTTTTATAAGCACATTAGTAAAAAAAAATAATTTCATTTGAGTTCTTTAAATAATAGTAATGCATATATACCAATATTATATGTAAATGCCAAAAAAAAAAATTATTTATTTATTGATACATATTATACAAAGTAAATTTGCATAATATGGTGTTGAACAAGCATGGGTGGAGTAACTAGACCATATGCCCAGGATGTTATTAACAGTATTTTAAAAAAGTTTTGTGACTGACTGTACACGACGTATGCCTTCACATAGGAAGCAGCAACGTGGTTGTTAAAGAAATTCCTCAAAAAACCACAAGATTATACGGACGAAAAACTCTCAAAGGCCAACCAATACACACAAGCCTGACCGCACTTAAAAAAAATATATTATTAAATAAATATTACAAAATATTACTTTAGTACAGAACAGTAATGTAACGAATGTCAATTTATAGACATTAAATTAGGGCTCTATTTACGCCTGTAATATGAAATATTAAAAAATTGTTATGAAAAAGAACTTCATACTCCTCTTGGCGCACTTTAAAGTTAATAAAACTACCTAAAAATTTCAATGATCGTCAGTAAATAATATTTCAAAATGAGCAAAAATTTCTATAAAAAATTTAATGGATTCGTACAAACTAATATTTTTATCCATTTATTTAAATTTGGTTTAGGATTTATGCATTTCTTTATTTAATTTTTTGGAAAAATATTCGTATTCGCCTGAATTTTACGAATACGAATGGGAATACGAATATATAAAAATGGCCGAATATTCGGCAATTCTAATACAAATATTCGTGCATCACTAGTACAGAATAAGCATTAATAGAATCGTTCTTTTTACCAAGGAGAATCTGAAATTATTTTGTTAATTTTATTTTATTTCCTTGCACATTTCTGTTGTTAATTTTATGAATTGTAAAATTAAATTTTGAACGTCGGGTTCTGCTTATTGCAAATAAAGGCCTCTTAGTCTCAGAGCACATGTGTGCCAGATGTAAACTCGGCATTAATTGTTGTAAAGTTTTAGCTATTGTGCTAGTGACATGACCTTATTATTGCGCCATCGCATTCATAAAATGAATAACGACACTCATCAAGTTGCCATAATATCAAAAAAATCCCTGGAATTCTCGTACATTTTCCGGGAAATAGCGTTTGAAAAACAATAGTATAAACGTTTATAACCAGGCTGCCCAGAGAAGCGTAGAGTGCCGAAAATCAAACGGCTTTTTATAGAAATTAATACACATATGCTTATACATTACTCTCGGTTTTCTCTCTGTGGGCAGCTCTGATCGAAACATACTTATGCATGTATGTATGTTTATACAAACATACAAGTTTACACTACACTTGTGTAAATAATCTGTGCAAGATATTAAACTTAGTTTTTTTATGTTACTGTTTACTAAAGACTTTATGTAAAATTACTTACTTTTAACTTAATAAAAACAGGTTTTTTGCTATATACACTGTATGAATTAATAAACTTCACAGTAATAGCGGTATACCGGTATTTTAAACTCGATAACGGTATGTACCGGTAATACCGATACCGAAATAAAAAAAAATACCATTACCGTTACCGATACCGAAATTTTTAAAATAATTGTACCGGTATCAATACCGATACCGTTATTTGTTTCGGTTTCCAACCTTGATCAAATGTCATTTTATGTGTTATTGTGCATTTAACGTTTATTAAACAATTTTCGTTTAAAAAATGCGGCACAACAATTATTTGTGACTAAAAAATTAAACAACACGGAAATTATTTATTTTTGGCAAGCATTTTTCAAATATTTGTTTGATTCATCATAATATAAAATCATCAACGTCTACACCTTTGTGTTCATATTAATGAAAAAATGAGGTTTGATATAAAATCATCAGGTGTGGACACTATGTTATACTATTTTCACACTAATTTGTTTAAGCGTGTTTGAAGCAAGTGTAAAAAAAAACTAAATACAACCGTTCACATTATATTTGATCTCATACCATACCATTACATTTTTACTTCCACAGATGTTAAAAGTAATATAATGGTAAAATAAAAATAATAATGGTAAAAAATATTCACAACAATTCACACATTCCTTTTGCAATAATGCTAAGTATATAAAACAGAAATCTACATCTACTGACACCACACACAGTGGACCAAACACAAAAGAACGCTGATGATGAAGGTTTAGTGGCCTTCGAAAACGGCTGGCTGTTCCGTTCAACTATGTGTTGTCAGAATATTTACAACTAACTTTGGTGTTATTTGTTCACTAATAATTATCACATGTAATTTGGCTTAAGAACCGATACGAACTTTAGCCTGTTCAAATTATAAATATAAAAAATATTATATTTGAGATGTTTAAAGTGGACGTTTTCTTGGTAAATTATTGTGTTTGCCAGAAATTCCGAACAATTATGTTTTTTTATTTTTTTATAATTATTAAACAACAAATGTTTTTGTAAATAATTTTATATATTTTAAGCAATTACTTGCGAACCAAATAATTATTCCAAGAACACAAAGTTGCCAGAGTTACCAAAAAAAAAAAAACACACTGTCCATACACCAGTTACGTGTTTAACGAAGTGTTTAAATCTAAAACACCTCAATTGAGATGTTTAACATAACAAGTCAATGTGTAGCAAAACATCTCAAAATCGTCGTGTTTAAGCTCTTAAACACGGATGAGATCATTGTCGAATAAGAATCGGAATAAAATTGACGAATTATCTAATTAACTGCTATCAAATCGCCGAATTTTGTAATATTTGAACTTTAGCTCCAGTGGATCACAAGTTAAAGTAGACTGATTTAGCTCAAATTTTCCCCATTTACGTTTTATACTAAGTGTTACAATAATTCGCCTGGGCTTTCACGACAATCAAAAGTTTATTTTTTTTCTTACATTCTAATGCCACTCTAATATAATATATATATATATAATATATATATATATATATATATATATATATATATATATATATATATATATATATATATATATATATATATATATATATAATGCATTCACATTAGATGTGTGCGCTTACTTTAAAAAAACCACCCTTAAACACATAATAGCTTACCACCCTGCAGAAAGTGTGAATAGTGAAATTGTAGTGATTTACTAATGACATTGTCAGTAGTACCACTGACTAGGTGTACCCCAGTCAGTGGTATCATCTATTGACATTTGACATTAGCTTGTCATTGAAAAACCACCACTAGACTGTATCTTTATTGACTAAGTAGTTCTTTTAGGTCCACATGGAGACATTGGCACCAAAGATTCACTAGTATATTTTAGGGGCTCTAGTATACAATATCGATATTTCCTCGCTCGTTAATAGTAAAATTATAGTGATTTTCTAGTGACATAGTCAATAGTGCTACTGATTAGGTGTACCCCAGCCAATGTAATCGCCTATTGACATATAACATAGGGTTGTCATTGAAAATCTACCAATAGACTTTAGAACGATTGAGAAGGTACATAGTTCTTTTATGACGATATGTAGATATTTGAACCAAAGATTCACTTGTAGATTTTAGTGACGTTCGTCTGCATAAGTATATTTATTTAATAATATTGCATTTCATATTAAAAAATAAAAACAAACTATTGACGCGTTCATTGACAATATCACCAGAAATACACTAGAACTTTTCTCTCTAACGTATCTACTCACGCATAAAAGGAAAGTTGTCGACATTTCAACTAGTCCAATTGTCGCTAGAGAAAAGAGTGTTTATATAGAGGGCATCTACGGTACCATGAAATAAGTCCCAAATGAAATAACTACCAATGAAATAACTCCCAATGAAATAACTCCCAACCAAAATGAAATAAGTCCCAATCAGAAAAAATTAAATAACTGCCAATTGTTCAAATGAAATAACTCCCAATAATTGTAACTTATTTCATTAAAAGCGAAATAACTCCCAATGAAATAATTCCCAAAAAAAATTAAATATTTCCCAAAAAATTAAATAAGTCCCAATAGAACTACAAACAATAAAAACTAAGTAGCCTTTAATGAAATAAGTCCTAAGAAAAATGAAACAACTCCTATAGGTTTCTTACATAATCGGCTTCAGTCGGACTTAGGCATTTTCTCTACCATGGAATTTCCCAATATGGTGCCGCTTACTTAAGGCTGCTTGCATATCCGGCCTTCGATTTTCTCCACCATGGTTTTTCCCGACACGGTGCCGCTTACTTAAGGTTTCTTGCATAGCCGGCCTTCGGCCGTACTTACGGATTTTCTCCACCATAACATTTCCCGACACGGCACCGCATACTAAAACTTTCTTGCATAGCCGGCCTTTGGCCGGACTTAAGGCTTTTCTCCACCATGGTTTTTCCCGACATGGCGCGGCTTACTAAAAGTTGTTTGCATAGCCGGCCTGGGACCCCTGAGCCGGGCCAAAGGCTTACTATCCAAGCAACCTTTGGTAAGCCGCGCCGTGTCGGGAAAAACCATAGTGGAGAAAATTCCTAAGTCCGGCCGAAGGCCTGCTATGCAAGAAACCTTTAGAAAGCGGTGCCGTGTTGGTAAATACCAGAGTGGAGAAAATCTTTGAGCCCAGCTGAAAGCCGAAAAATATTAATTTGACAGCGCTGTTATTGGAAATATCACAGAGCAAAAATCCTTAACCCCCACTCAAGGCCTGTTGTAAGCAGGAGTTACTCATCCAGTTGACTGTTTCAAACCAAGAAGAAAACTAATGAATGATTTTTTTTTTTGTAATTTTTATTGTAAATTTTATTGTAATTTGCATGTAGGTATAATATTCAAAAAAGCAATAATACGATAAATGAAATAACTCCAAAAAAAATGAAATAACTCCCAAATAAAAATGAAATAACTCCCACTCAAAAAGGAAATAACTCCCAATTGAGAAACGAAATAATTTCCAATGGCAAACGAAAATTAAATAAGTCCCAACCGATTTTTCGTTGGGAATTATTTCATTTGGGAGTTATTTCATATGAAATAAATCCCAACCAGAAAAATGCAAATAACTCCCAATGCATTGGGACTTATTTCATAATGAAATAAGTCCCAATTTTGTATGAAAAAATCATTGGGAGTTAATAACTTTTTTTCTTGGAAGTTATTTCATTTGGGACTTATTTCATGGTACCGCCATCTACATCTTACACACACACACACTAAAACGTACAATATGCAAAATTGCAAGCATACACGCATCAACACTTCTTCTTTTGATTGTTTGTTAGGAACAAGAAGTCTTCGTGACATCGCTTAAAAATACTCATATTTACGAACATCAATACACCCATCGTGCTTCGCTTATTAAACGACATCATTTGTTATTAGTTTAGTATAAAACATGCTACCAGATTACATTTAAAAAACAAGACGTATTAACATTTCAAGACTGTTTACGCAGGCCTCCCATAACTTAAGAACGGGTAGGTGGATCGGAAGCAAATTTGTCGCATTCGATTCGGTTCGGTATATGAGTGTGAAAACACTCATATACGATTTTGAATTAAAAAGCCGCAGTGCGGAACGGCATAAAATTCAAATCTATTTTATTTTCATTGCGGACTTTCTTATTGTCTCAATTTTTTACACTCTTTCTCTTTTTGATGTTCCCATCATTTTTGAATAATTGGCGGTGTTCACAACATTATTGTAAACAAAAAACATGATTCTGAAGTTTAAACATTTTTATCATCTATATATATATAAAAGAGGATGTGTGTATGTATGTATGTAACGTATGGACGCCAAAACGGCTGGTCCGATTTTGATGAAATTTTCAGGGAATCTTCAGAATATTCAGGCTGGTGACACTGTGAAGTCTGATTTTTGTCTGCGGGCGGAGGGGCGTGGCAAAATCCAATTTTCATATTGCACCACCAATGCGCAACACTTTCAAATCAATATAAATGAAATTGAGAAGACAATGGGGGTAGCGAAGCACACCGGGTGTTGCTAGTAAAAATAAAAGTTTAAAATGTATGTATGTATGTATAAAATGTTAATCATTTTTTGTTTTTAGTTACTGCCATTACAAAATATTTCACACAGAGTAAATTGTTTATAAAAAGGTATGCACAAAAAAATTAATAAAAATTTAAACAAACAATGAAAAGTATTGCTGTTGTATTATGTTTATTTTTCTCTCCCGCAACGAGAAATCGCACCGCACCACAAACATTAGCGGAGTTCGATGTTTGATGCAAATTATCTTGCGTAAGTGCAAATGCAAATTATCGTAGCTGTTCTTTTGATTGTGTGTGTATTTTGTTGTTGGATTTGAAAGAAAAGCTACGATAGTTTGCATTTGCACTTACGCAAGACAATTTACATCAAACATCGAACTCCGCTATTGTGTTTATAGTGTTTTCACACTGACATGGCTTTAATAAAAGTTGGTTAAAACGTTAAAACCAACTGCTAAAACCTGGTTTTACCATACAAATTTGTTTTTGTTAAAATTAAATGAAAACCATTTTTCAATTGGTTTTAAGTTAGTTTTATGAAATGCAACCTTGTTTTCGCTATGATAAATTCAGTGCTGCCAAGTTGAAATGACCGACTACAGATGATAATGTTTATGCCAGTGAATAACAATAGATGGCGCTTGAAAGATTTTCAACTTAAAAATAGATGCAGTAGCAACAATAATCGAAAAATTATGGGAAAGAAAGAGTTTTTTTTGGAAGGAAACAAAGAAAATATTTTCATTGAACTCTAGAAAGTGAAAATAGACAATACGACTGCCATTCATCTGCCTATAAAAAAGGTTTATCTTAAAATGTATTTCTGCATTTTTATATATAATAACCAGAAATAATTTTTAGTCAGGCTCAAGTTCAGTACTTTCAATTCTTTATTGAATGAAATATTTTTATTAATCACCCTTATTCTATTTGGCGTCGGCAACATAACACGACGTCGTTTTTAATGTTTTTTATCAAATCGGTATTCCCGTAGATAGTATTGCCATTTATCGATGACTGTCAGCATATGTTTGGTATTCTGAAAGAAACATTGATGTTCATGTTGCCGTTCATTTTGTCTTCATTGTTTTTGATGTCGTGTTCTGTTGCGTGCATGCCTCAACAAATTTGAAAAATAATTTAAATGGTAAAAAAGTGAAATATAAGTAGATATAAAAATGTACATATTTATTTGAAAAAAGTTCTTAAAAAAAAGTGAAAAATATAATATGGACAAAATTAAAATTACCAACCCCAACCAATTTGAAAAGCTTGTGGAAGAGTTGGAAAAGTCCTTCTTTTGCTAGAGGATTCCTCAGGGGTAGTTTCCTAATAATTTCAAGGTGCAGTAAGAAAGTGAGACTGCACTAAATTCCCTCGGTCCACCAATTAGAACTAGTGGTGGATGGCAAAATGTAAGGTAAATAGTGTGTTGGGAAAGTATACTGAGGTTTAAATTAAAAAAAAGGTTGCAAACAACAACAGCAAAGCAACTGAAGGCGGGGTATATAAACAATTAGCACTGAGTACCTTTGGAGGAAGCTCCAAGCTCCAATAAACGTTGATCTAATCCCTTTTGTTTCAAAAGTTAGGCTCTATTGTATCCAATACATTCCTAAATGATGTTTTGTTCAGCCGAAAATATTTGTAAAATATTAAAAGGATGAACATTACTCATTATTTTCCAAAAACATGAGAGAACTTATCACTTACTTTTCCTTGGGTAACTGGCAAATGCATCACTTTTGTCTGAGAAATCTTATTTTCACTATTAATTTTTTTTTCATCGTCTCAATAGGAAAGAAAAACATTTTATTTTAATTTATTTACAAAGCTTTTACTTTTTCAAAAATACTTTTACCAAAAATAGTAAACAAAATGAACCAGCTGACTCAAGTATTGGATATGTGTATTGTATTTATCGATAAACAGGCAACGTCGTCATAACACTGTTAGGGAATACAAAGTTAGCATTGATGTTGTGTTATATTGATGTTGTTTCAAAATTGATGACGATGTTGCCGACGCCAAATAGAATAAGGGTGAATGTGAGTTTCTACAGAAGATAAGAAAAATTTAACTTGGACTTTATAGCTGGGGGAAATACCGATATTTTTCTGTGCAGCCACGCACTTCATCAGCACCCACGTCTATCTACTGGGGTAGAGTTTTTGTTATTAACATCAGCTATTTAACGCAAATTTAGTATAAAATGGAATATGAGAAATGCTTATTGTGTATACAATTATTGATAATAATTGATTGATGATAATTTAAAAAAATTGTATTTACATAATATAAAATAATTTCCATTTTAGAGCGCATTGTGAAATCTCAGTTTGTCATATTAACATAAACTGTTGTTGTACAGTTTGTTCAACAAGTGTTGTTAAAAAGCAGAAAAAATTCAACAACAAATACACGCATTTCTGCAGGAGATTTATTTTATTTTGCGCAAAGTTATTAGACAGCATGTGAGTTAAAACCTGAATTTAACAAACTTGCAGTGTGAATGCAAAATCAGCTGTTTATGGTTTTAACGTTAAAACCAGGTTTTAACTTTCAGTGTGAAAACACTATTAGACTCCATTTTTGAAATTTTTTTGTTAATGAAATTTTTATAAAACGTTTTTTCTTAAATTGTTTATCTAATTTTTCGACCTTTTTTATATGTTCAATGAAACTATTTTTTAAGCTTTAGGTCAGTAAATATTATATATTTTTAGTTTTATATCGATATTTCGTTAACCTTTGGTTAACTTCTTCAGGATTATATTTATTTTATTTTTTGGTAATTAGTTTTTGTCTTTTTTCCTTTTAATCAGAAAAAAAATTTAAACTCATTTTTAAATAATAAGCTGACATATATATATCATTGACGAAACATTGCGAAGAAAAAGTTCAAAAGTCTTTCTCAAATCGATTTTAGATATTCACTGATTTGTATTGGCTGCCGCAAATTTTACTGAAATCAGCAACTTAGTTGGATTTTTCAGGGTTGGCCTGCAAGGAGATCAACCGAATCGCATATTTTTTAAATATATTTTTACGTTTTTTTTTTATTTATTTCTTCTTTATATGTTTTATTTTTTTAATATTTTATTCACGTAATTGGTCAATTCCATCATTTCTAAAAAAAAACATATAAATATTTTAAAATGCGCATCATCTGATTGATGCCTGTGAAAATAACTTCCCCTGCATAATATTATTTTCTTTGAATGAAAAAAATCGCCTTCTTTGGTGAAGTATTACACTAATGTTATTTATGATAAACTTATTCGATAATTTCGCAAATTAACAAATAAGTCCTGAATTGAATGGGTTTTAATTTAAATAACACCCTTTATAAATGAAATATTATGCCGCCATTAAGGCTTTTAGTTTGTATTTTTGCCTATTTTACTTTTAATTATATGTTTATTTGCTTTAATTTTCTTCTCTCCTTTAATGGGGGAGATTTGCTTTTCAATGGAGCTGTTTTTTAAAATCTAATACTGATGTTGGTTGCAACAGACCCATGTTATTCATAAAAGTGCTGGAATATTTATTTCTAAGTAATTATACGAACCAACATTAAATGTTGGTTTCCTTTTTTGCCAGCAGCCAGAAAAAAGGAGCATAAAAGAAAAGTATTCCTTTATTTTTTTTTTGTTTATACAATTCATTATACTTTTAATTATGTTCCTCACACTCTAGCAGCTGTCTGTGTGTGTGGAAATATATTTTTCAAATAAAAATTAATCTCTGATAGAACCGCTTTTTTGCGTTCAGAAAAAAATAAAATAAATAAACTTCAAACATTCACTTTGTATAGGATTTCTTTTGTACTCTTCCTTTTTCCCCATTAAGTTTTAGGGCTTAAAGAAGACAACAGTTGCAGCAAAAAGTGGGATTGAAAAAGAGAGAACTGCATAGTGAGCAGGGGAGGACAAGTAGAAGAGGAAGAAAACATTTTTGTAGGAAAATGTCGCGTTAATGCTACACTTTCACCACAAACTGCATTATTAATGACTTGGAAATGTCACGTGCTTTTGGTTTTTGCAAAAACCTCTATTTCCTCTTGCCTCATCACACTGATGTTGCAACCAACAAAGCTATCACACAATTTCGGATTGTAGTTGTGCTGCTGTATATGGTTGTTTGTGTTGTGTGTGTGTGTGTGTGTGTGCATGTATGTGTGTGTGTGTTTTGTTTTTATTGGGGCAGGCAGAGGAGCCATTTCCGGTGCTTTGTTGAATGTAAAGTAAAATAAAATATTTCCTCTAAGCAAGAACTAAAGGCCAATTCTCTAACACATGCAAAAAGGTACTAGAAAAAGTTCAGATCCTGTCACACAACACCAGCGGACTAAATTTGTATATATTTTTATTTTTTCATATAAAGTCAACTATATGTATAAGTGTTTACATAGGAAAGCAGATAACCTCCTGGGTAAAACTACATATATATGTATGTATATTATCCGACATTCAGTGTGATGTTTTGCAACAAATTCAATATAAAGATAAATGAAAATATCATAAAAGTGCATTACAAAAAAATTTTATATTCTATTTTATTTTAAAGCTTAGCTGACATCGACTCCAGTGAGTCGAAATTTAATCGACCTTATGTAAAACAAACAAAAAAAAATAAGATGTTATATCTCAGCGGGAAAAGGTAATGAATAAGAAACGAGAAGGTAATGCACAGCACTCATAATTTTTTATTCCAGAATTCATTACTGTTAACACAGAACATGTCCTAGAAAAGTAATGAACTTTTTTTTGGGTTGAAATGTATAATTCATTTCATTATACCTATAATTGATTATTTTTTTATTAATAAATAGAATTAATACTTTTTCTTTTGTATTTTACCATCAATCTTCTTTAATGCACAATTTTTAAATACAATTAGGGAATTCTCAATGAGTAGCTTAAAACTTTTAATGTTTTAACATTGTGCCATCTTAAAATTTTCATTGTTAGCAGTTTAGGATATAAAACACAGCATATTGAAGTATTAAAATAATAAAAAAATTTAATATACATGTAATATATTTTAAATTTTTTCATCACTGACAGTTTAAAATTACCATATAGCCATATTGAAAATGACATGCTTACCAGACTTTTAATTTTGATACATAGTATTTAATTTGATTTCCACACACACACACACACACACACACACACACACACACACACACACACACACACACACACACACACACAAAACAAGAAATTAAATGTAAACGTTGCAACATTAATGCCCATTTTTTCAGTTGGTAATCAAACCGTAATTATTTTTAAGTTCTAATTAAATACGAAATTGTGTTTTCGAGTGCTTATTTAAATAATAATTAAATGCCCAACCCTGCGAAATTAAACACTACTTAAGTTTTATGATTGTACCATATGTTTTTATGCGTGTGTGTGTTTACTGAAAACATGCACATGAGCATCATGCGGTCGTATTAAAAAGAATTTCGTTTAAATTTCATAAATATATAACATATACAGTACAAAGTTTCATATCATGGAATAAAGTAATATAAAAAGTCATTATGATGTTCTTTTGGTCTCATAATAGGCTTTTCACAGTTGCCAACATTTTCGTGGCATGTGTGGAAGATGTTGAAAATGTGAAACATACGTTCACATTACAACATCTAACATAAACCATCATATTTAGCTGTCAAAATAAATAAGGCCACGTTTTGTGTAAAAAAATAATAAAAATTAAAAAAAAATGGATAATGAAGAGGAATTAATAATAGGACTGGTTGTTAATTTGCAATAGCAATCTCTACTATTAATGCAGTGTGTAGAATCCATAAAAAGCTTACTGGAGGAAGAAGATGATGAAGACATAGTTTTGGACAATCTCATCCAGCAACATAGCTTCCATTTCTTCCGTCCAACAAATTCGGACTGGTTTTCTTTTTTACTGCAAAAAAAATAGATACATATGTAAGAATGTACATACAACAAAATGTTTGTATATACAAGGAATAATTATGTACAAATATTTAAAAATAAAAATACTTACATTTTTTTATGTCATTAAATGTCAAAAATTCCAGTGATGCCATTACAATTTTTTGTCATTTATCAGTGATGGCACTAAAATAATCAAAAGATGTTGAGTGGAACAAAATGAGTTAGGAACATTTTATAAAGATGTGGAAAGATGTTGCTCTTTAGCCCTATACATTTCTTATGGGAAATTTTCAACATCATCGCAAACTGATGGTAGATGTTAGATGTTGATAAGTGTGAAAAGGCTATAAAATGAGTTTTTATGCAATTTAATTTTCTACATATTGATAACCTAACTTTTTTGTTTACATTAAACAGCTGCTGTTTGAAAAGCTTTCAATAATACTGGGAAATTTTGCAGTGCTACCGTACTTTCAACGTAATTTAATAAGAACTTTAAATAACCACTGAAAAAATGAAATCGTATTTAATTACAACTTAATTTTAAATAAAAATTAGCTAATTACGTACTTAATTTTTAAGTTAAAAACTGGGGGTAAGACATATTTTAAAACGCTATTGTGAACTCCCTAATTTTTTTTTAAATTTTTGTATACAATTTTTACTGCCAATGAACTTCACTGGCACGCCTTCAAATACAAACTGCGTCTTCGAATAAAAATAGCCGAAGTTGTATTCGACATAAAGACAGCACTGAGTAACGGATTTTCTTTATTTTTTAACAAATTATAAGGAAAACACGAACACCTTCTCGCTTCTTAAGTCCTAGTTTATACTATGTAAATCTTATTGCTAAGATGGTTAGTTTGTTAAACTTTTTAAAGAAACCTTTCTTCCCTCGGCTCTTTCTCCTAAAACACACTAATCAGCTTAGCAATAAGACCTGCATAGTGTAAACTGGGACAAAGTAATGTATTATCTTGTTTGTGAAATAGCAAATTTTTTATCCCATTATGTATGTAATCAAAGACCAGTTTCCCCCTGGGATATTTAAGTAAAAACTGAATATTACTAAGTAATTAAACATAAGAGGGCAGTGCCAAAACTAGCCGACTTCACGTATAGATGGCAGCATTAATTTAAAAAAAATACTTTGGTTGAAAACTGGCAACCCTACAAAGTATGCCTTAAAACACATGTTTCGTAACATGCCGACCACACGAGCAATAATCTTAGCAATTATTGCCATGGCAACTGTCAAATTCGATTGCCGACACAAGATATTAGCGTGTGGACCGTATGAATATGTGTTCAAATATATATTCAGCAACAAATGTTAAAACACATTGCTGAGCAACAATCTCTTAACACATGCTGTCAAATACAAATTATATTAATTTTTTTTCAACACAAGAGTAGAAAAGAAAAGTTTTAACTACATAAAACCAATAAACGTTCAATTTAAAATTAAAAAAGGATAAAATTATTGATAATTTATAATTTATGTGAATAAAAAGCAAATATATTTGAATATACGTGTTCACCACCTCCAGATACATTGTTGAACACAAACAATTTGACGTCATCATTCTGCCGGCGTTATTGCTTGTATTAAGACACATCAAATTGCTCGTGTGGTCGTAGTGTAAGGTTGCAATATTTTTTAGAGCAACAGATTCCAAATGGGGGTCCGTAATAATCATCCATGGTGTGTGTGTGTGAAGAGCCGAAAAAATAATGTTTTTAAATTAGTGCTTTTTTATGGGAATTGTTAACGAACTAATAATTCCAAAATATTATTTTACTTATTCAGTAATATATATTTTTATTAAAAATACTTATTAAAAATACAGTATTGAACACATTTCATCAAGGAACCTTTACCCAAAAATTTTCTTAGAACAACTAGAGTTATTATGTTGTAAACTTTCATTTAAACAAATGAGAAGCTGAACAACAAATAACTAAGTTAAAACAAGAACTCAATAATCGACATGTTTTATATTTTCTGACTTTACCATTGCTACATTCTCTGACTTTTTTCAGCTGGAATTGTAGTTGTAAAAAGTATGTAAAGCAAATAAATGTAAATAAGAACAACAGCTGTTCAAAAAGAGAGAGTTGCCACACAAGTACTTTTGACTTGAATGTACAAGTTAAAAAAAAAACTAATTATTAACACCAACATGAATGTAAAATAATTGTTATTTAATATATTAGTAGAACAAACACATTACACATATACAAACAAGTATTTATACAAAAAAAAAATCAAAAAACCCGACTGCGACCAAATTTGAACCGTTAAATATCCTAAACGCTCATTCGAAATTAAAAATCATCAGAGAATCGAATGATACCCATTTTGATATAGTTCGCAGACTTTTTATTTTTTCTTATATACAAAATGGCGTCTGTTGGCAGCCATATTGAATTTCGACAACTGGCATATTTTTAGTGACACTGCCGGGATTAAAACAAATCGATTGACGTAAGAATCATCAAAATCGGTCCAAGCGTTCGGTTTATATACCCAGTGGGAATTTGAGTTAACTCAGAGTTATTGAATTATCAGCCAAAAATTAGTCAGAGGTGGTTAAAATCAGCACTCATTCTGCATGCTAAAGGTGATCAGATTTAACATTGAGTGGCCGCAGGACGAGTGCATCAGTTTTGAATCAGTTTTGAACTAACCATGAGTTAGCTCATTATGAGCTAGCTTGTGCCAAATAAAAAAATAAAAAAAGTGTAATACATATTTAGTTAATTATGATTTAGCTCATTATTTATTAACATTTTTTAGTGAGCTTAAAGTTTAAACAATTTTAAATTATTTTTTAAGAAACGAGAACGGGTGGATATCGAACCGTGATCACTTTGTTTGTCAGTCATTATACTTAACACTCTGCCATCGCGCCATATAAAATATAAACGGCACAGAGTTATTATAAACATGAATTTTATGCTGACATCTTCTTTCTGAACTTTGACTGTATCAGCTTTGAGTTAGCTAAAAGTTAGCTCAAAACTTATCGAAGAAGTTAGTTGTACAAAAACAACTCACTAACCTCAACATCAGTTTTGAATTAGCTTAAAGTTAGTTCAATACTTATCGGAAAGAAGACAGTTGTGCAAAAAACAACTGACTCACATCTGTATCATTTATGAATTAGTTCAGAAGCTAGTTGTAAATAAGTTATCAAAAAGTCACCCATATTTTGAGCTAGCTAATAAAAATCCGACTGGGTAGCGCCGCAAAGGAACACACATACATACATACATACATAGACTGATAAACACAATAATCTTCTTTGCGTTGTGCAGTCGGGTAATAAAGACTTGAAATTGAAAAACAATTCTCTGTACTCTTCACGTAGCGCTCGTCATAACTCGAGATTACTTTTCCACCAACCCAATACTAGTAAATGTTGAAAGCAGCATCATCTCAGTACTTTCAGAGTTATCAGCAATAAATAGTGTGTAAGTGCAGATGTACAAGTATTTGTAGTGGTAAATTTTATAAATTTATATTCCACAAAAATGTTTTACACACACACACACACACACTCACACTCAAACCACAGTCTACTTAATGTCAATGTGTATTGATTGTGTATGTTTAACTAGGGATGTAACGAATACCAGTTTAGCGAAAGCGAATGCGAAAACGAATAATGCATGTACATTTTTGCGAAAGCGAATGCGAATGCGAAAGCGAATGCAAATACTTAAAATATGATAAAAAAAAATCACATGAAACTAATTTTTTTAAAGAACATGAAGTTGTGTGATATAAATACTCGTACTAGATATAGCTTTAAAAAATAAAAATTTTAGGGAATCAATCCATTCGTACTTTGGCCCTAAGGCCTGGTACTCTGTTCAACATTTCATGTGAAATGCTGTTAAAATACATATTAAGAAAAATTGGAATGAATTGTTCAAGAAAACAAAATTTTGGGAAAAATATACAAAATATATTTATCTTCAACATTTAAAGTTTTCATGTGAAATAATACCCGTATGAATTTTACAAAAAACAAGGGCTGGTTAATATTGTTAGCATTTGAAATTTTCAGTACGAAGTAATGAATGGTAATAAAAATTTTTCAAAAGTTTGAACAGGCTAGTCTTACTGAAGTAGAAAATATTTTCGCGCAAATCAAACACTGCTTTTTTTTCAAAAACTGATAAATATTTCCAAACACAGCTGGATTTTGGATTCATTCTGATAATTATTATTTGTACAAAAGTTTTCCGCCAAAATTTTAAAAGTTTGTTTAGAATCGTAAGCTATTCGTAAAAAAAGTACAAATTTTGTTGTCTTTAGTATTCGCTTGAAAAATTTGCATACATTTTAGCGAATGCAAAAGGAAATGCAAATAGCAAAAGTAAGCGAAAAATTTGCGAATGCGAAAACGAATGCGAACATTCGTTACATCACTAGTTTTAACGATTCCCTCTCCCTCATATGATCAATATTTTAGCCACATTAAAGATCTATTGGAATTGTGGTTGTTGAAAGTGGGTGGCAGGCATGGATCAGCCATTCCTGGGCAAAATGACTCGAAGAGTGGGTATTGCTTAGTAATAGTTAAACACAAAAATTGGGCACAGCTGCAAGTAGATGTGTGTGTATGCATTTTTAAATAGTCGTTGAATGTTTGAATAAATGGATGAATGAACAAAATTCATATGGATTACCAGTGGCAGCAATAACGATGACAACCAATACTTATTTGCCAAGAGCATTTTAAAGGTTTCATGTATGCAAATGTTTAGTCTGTTTGTGTGTCTCTTCATCTATACATATTGATAGCGACTTTTATTTGTAGAATATTCACTAATCCATGTTTAGTGGCATATCAATTCTCATTATCAGTATATTAGATATATTTCTTCTTCCGTCATGTAATTTAAAAAAAAAAAATTTGGTAGCTTCACTTGCCACAACTAGTGTGCAAACATTTACAGGAGACCACGCTGCGAAACCACATTACAAGGCTGCATTTCCATTACATTCATGTTAGCTTTAAGCATTTCTCGTACTCGAAATTCTACTCTCATGCTCTACCAAATGTATTCTTTTTTTTTAATATCGTTTTTTCATAAAAAGTTCAGGCAGTTTCTCGGGCTCTCGAAGACCGCCTTTATGCTTTATAGTCAACGCATATAATCCTCGCATTTTTTGGTACAAGAAGTGCTTAGATGTTTTTTTAAGATTTGTGTTCAACAGCTTTTGAATTAAAATGAACTTTTGGACACAAGTCGGAATAAAATCGTGGATGTAAATTAAATGGGTTGGAATGTTAAGGAAATAGTTCAAAAGTCTAGTCTTTTTTTTTAAAGCAAATCAAGAAACATTTTTATGCAATCCTAAGGGGTTTTTTCAAAGCTTTCGAAAATTGTTATAACGGCGTGATAAAATTAAACCACCAAGCTCTGAATACACCAAAGTTCGTAAGACAATAAAAGTTTAGAGCATTACATTAATATTATTATATCCAAAAATCAGACTATTTCGAAGCCACGAATCTCAGTCATAACTTGCTTTATTATATTGTCAAGGGTGGCGTTGGCTGAAGTAGTTAGTACGTTGACTACAAACCCGAAGGTCCTGGGTTCGACCCCGGTATCCGACAATCATTAAATAACAATACCACAGATTTTTCTGATGTACATTAGTGTCCCTATGTATCAGTTTTTGTAGGAAAGTTCAAGTGATGAAGGCATAGTCACTGAACTATATCGATTTCAGCAGATACTAATCCTAATGTACCATCAGAGGGCTCTCCTTCGTCGCTATTGTGTAGCAGAGTCATCGGCGAAATAAAATACCCAATATAATGGCTACTAAGCACAGCTTTGAAAATTTAATGCGTCTCATTGACACCAGAGGCGCTGCAATTCTGCATTATTTAAAAAAATAGTGCAAAAAGCATAATTGTAAAAGAATGAAGCTTTCCTCTATCTCTTCCTTCAGCATCCGTCTTCTCTATCACCATCCCTTTCCTAAGTAAGGTAGCACCTGTTAGTAGTAAAAGGTGTTTTTTATACAGTATCACAAGTTTAAATCATAATAAAACAAGAAAATATATTTTTAATATCAATAAAACGAGCATTATTGCAAAGAAAATTTTATAAAATTAATGTTTAAATATGGTTTCTGCCATGTGGCTGCCACGGCTGGCGTGGTAGAAGGTGAAATCTGGAGCACATATTTTCAACAACTTTTGGAAGACATATGGGCGAATGAGTCCGCCAGTAATGGTAATGGTGCTTCGACAAAAGCTTGTAGATTCCCCTCACTCCAAATGCGATAGTTCTGCTTATTAACGTACCCATTCAACCAGAAATAGGCTTCATCGGAAAATAAAATTTTGAATGAAATGAGTTTGAAGAATTGTTATGCAAATAAGATTTGTTCCAATAGAACTTAACCAAATTAATGCCAATACATCAAAAAACATTTTCTAAAAAAAATTTAAAAAAGCACGTTTTGTTCTGCGACTCCTCATATGTGGTCTCAGGCCGGGTTTACATCTGTGTGCCATGTGCCACACAAGCGTAAAAAAAGCGTAACCACTAATTACTAATGAAAAATAGTTTGATTCAGACATGTATTTATTAAGTTAAACGGTTTCATACATAACTAAAAGACAATTTTAAAGAATCTAACATGATTGGAAAAAGTTTAAATCAATAAATACATGTCTGAATCCAACAGTTTTTTATTAGTAATTAGTGGTTACGTTTTTTTGGGCACATGGCACAACAGAAATGCCAGATGTAAACTCAGCCTAAGTCATATGCATTTTTGCTTCGGAATATTAAATTAATATTAAAAAATTTCAATAAATATTAAATAAGTTTATATTAATCGAGACAAAAGTACAACTCTAAATTAAAATATTGCATAATATAAAAATATTTTTTGATTTGTTCAAATGTAATCTGTTAAATACCTCGACAACAGAAATATATGACTTAGACCACTTTCATAATTATGGGCACATATGTACATAATTTTGTTAAACTCTATTGCATTTTACAAATTTAATATTAAATTCTTTAGTCGCCTACTTTGTTTGCTTCTCTGCTTGTATTCATAATTTTCGAAACGAAGGTTTTTTGCAACATAAAAACTCATATGAATTCATAATAGTAAAAAATTTATAATGAAAACAACATTGGAATACAACAGAACAATATGTCATTCATAAACATTTTGTTGAATGACAATACAGAGACAAACAGCAGACTTGTGATAGGAAAACGCGCTTGCAGTCAGTTATAAAATACTTTTATATACATTCACACATTTTTAATAGAAATATTCAGAATGAATGAATAAATTCTGAACAAATGTTGCCATTAACGGATGTAAAAGCAATGACAACAGTTGCGAGTTGCAAAAAATATGGAAAAAATAAATAAATACACTACAACGTAAAAACTGATAAGAGTAGATGTATGCAAGTGTGTGAGTGTGTGAGTGTGTATGTGTGTATAAACCATTAATAGCAAGGGGAGAGTGCAGCATATGCAAGTAATATGCGCAAAGTGGTTTGTCAAATGGAAGTGCTTTTTTTTTCATATACGAGTATTTTATTAATTTTAATTTTGAATTAATGGAAGTGTTTTTTTTAGTTAATTTTAATTATTATTCGAACTCCATTTGTTTCTATATTTGTGATTTGAACGGGCTAAGGTTCGTATTGCTTTTTAAGCCAAATTACATGTGATAATTATTAATGAACAAATAACAACAAAGTCTGTTGTAAATATTCTGACTAACAACACATAGTTTAACGGAACAGCCAGCCGTTTTCGAAGGCCACTAAACCTTCATCATCAGCGTTCTTTTGTGTTTGGTCCACAGTGTGTGGTGTCAGTAGATGTAGATTTCTGCTTTATATACTTAGCATTATTGCAAATGGAATGTGTGAATTGTTTTGATTCATCTTATTTCAATTTGCTGAAAGCTTTTTTGTAATGAAAGCTCAATTTTACCATCTCTATGTTTACAACAGTCTTACCATTGTCGTTTGTTCTTTACTAATTATGCACATGTTAGTTAATTTGCTTATTTTTGTTCTACTTGAGACAGAAGTGTTTTTTTTTTCATATATTTTATTAATTTTACCCCCTGTTTGTGTGAAACGTTTGAGTTAAAAATCTTGGCGTTTTTGTAATAGACTAAAGAAAACTTGTACAACTTTTCTTTAATCTATTACAGAAACGCCTAATTGCTAACTCAAACGTCTTACACAACCAGGGGGTTAATTTTAAGCAGACATATTATTCTACTAAATTTACACCAATTCCGATTATTAATTAATCAGGGTGACTCAAAAGAAAGTTTACATATGGATGTGTCAGACGCTAAACGGCCTAACTCCAGTTTTCGAAAATTTCTCAATTTTATTATATTACTATCTAATTAGTTGTGAACACTATGGAAATTATTTTGTTCTTCTATTATTTCGATATTTTCCATTAAAAATATGAAAAATCGGTTTTGAATCTTATTTGAATTTTTTCAAAAGCTGCTCCAATTAACTCCACTTTAATTAAAAGCATTGGTTTAGTCAAGCGAAATTTCCATGTTTTCTGAAATTTTATAAAAGTAGTCAATGTATCTGTTAAGCGGGAATCCTCTCTCCCCTCATTTTTTGTACCTTTTATAATTTTCATAAATTTTGGAAATTTCTTTGACAAACATTACTACCCCAGCAAAAAATTTCAAAAAAGGTAATCGAGTTTGGAATTAAGCATTTTTGGTGGAAGCACTTCCCTACTGGATTACCAACTTAATGATTTTAACAAGGCGTGAGACTAAAATAATCGATTCTTGAGAAGTACTTACATTTTTTTATTTGTCAACATCTCACGTAATCTAAATATTTCGTCTAAAAAAATCATTCTCTTCATTTAGCAACTTGCACGTCATTTTTTTAAATTTTAGGTAATGTGATTTGTAAGCGAGTAATGAAAATTGGCAATCAGAAAAGTAAGTCATTATATGGCAAGTAGTTCTAATGGTAATGTGTAATTTTTTGCTGGGAATTTACTCAACTTTTTATTTTGTGGAGTTAGGTCTTTTAGCTTCTGACGCATCCATATGTATGTGCAAAAGCATCGAGTGCTTATTTAAGCCTGCTAGACTTTTTTCTAAGGGATCATTTCAAGTGTAAAGTTTACCCCCCAATAAACCGAATTTTTTTGGGCGCTTTCAAACGAAATTGATTAATTTTGATTCTTTTAGATTATTTTGTAGTAATTTCAAGTAATTCAGATTACTTTTCGATTTTACTAATCGTAATCAATTATTTATCAGCAATTCTTTTGAAGGCAATTATATAATCACTACAATTCTTTTTAAAATGTAATCTAATTGATTACTAATCGTAATCGTAATTTAACAGGTATGGCTGAACGATATTATTTTTCGAAATAAAGTTTTAAAATGTGTATTTTAATGAGCAATGAATATTGTTTCGATAAAGGTCATGTCTCTCCTTTGAGACATCCTGCATAGGATTGTCCTTCTCTTTTTGAAACACTCTGTTTTGTTGCATTTCAAAAATGTGACAAAAAGTAATAAACTGAACACACAAAAGCGTCAACATATTTATCATTAAACCAACACAACTATATAAACATAAATGCTTTCCTTTGCATGCATATACATATATATGTACATATACATATGTACTTAGGTACATGTAAATCATTTACCATGCAAGTCAGTATGCTAGCTAGATAAACATTAGAAGGTAAAAATAAATTTCTAACTTAAATCAACGACAGAGCGAGAGAAAACAAAAAGACTCGACTCGGTCGTTCATAATCATTCAGAGAAGTAGTAATGGTGCGGGTGTTGTGTGTGTATGTGTGTGTTTGTGTGTATGTAACAGTAATTGTTTTTGGTGGTAGTGGTAAATTATTGTGATGGTGATGATAATGACTACAATGACGACAACATTTGATGATAACGGTAATGTTGTCATTATTATTGTCGTTGCTTTTTGTTATTGTTTTTGTTTTTATAATTATTATTATTGTTGTTGTTATTGTTGTTTCTGTTGCTTTCCTCAAACCATCTCGTACATATTAATGCATGTACTTAAGTTTAGTTAATAGTAGTTCATAGCTGCAGGTGTAGAGGAAATGAAATGCAAATGTTAAGGTTGGCAAGTGCACTGATGCACACCCACACGCATACATTTATAAATATTTTTGTATATAAATAAATTATTTACAGTGAGTTGCAAAATTTTAAACACACAATCAAGTATATTCAAGAGCACTATTTCTATAAAGATACCTGGAGAATTTTCTTTTTAGGGCTCCGTACACCAAAGATGAAAAGGAACCCTATTGTTTTCGCTACGCTGTCCGTCTGTCCGTCACACGGTATTTTCTCAGGAACCGTAAGAGCTACGGACCTGAAATTTGGACAGAGTATGTAGAACCTTGGCCGCTACAACAACAAATACATGAGAATTAAAAATTAAAGGGTGTTCCAAAACAACAACGAAAAATGTCAAAATCCCATGTAATATACATACAATTGTATGTACATATCTATATTGTAACTTGAATTTTGTAAAATTAGTGTATTTTTATACAAACTAAAATAAATAACACTAAAATTTAAAAAAATTTAAATTAAAGGGTGGTCCATCAGTTAATGCAATTTTGACTATGTAATTTTGACAACTTGCTATATCTTGGAAACCGTAAGATGCAAACACTTGAAATTTTCAAAAACGGTAAAACTAAAAAATCCGAAAATTATAAAATCGCCAAACCAAAAAAAAATCTCCAAAAATTAAAAAAAAAATCGCCAAAACGAAAAAATCGCCAAAAAAAATCTAACACTAAAATAAATGGCCAAATTCGAAAAAATCGCCCAAATGAAAAAAATCGTCAAAATGAAAAAAACGCTAAAAATCAAAAAAAATCGCCAAAACGCGAAAAAGGCGCCAAAACTAAAATAATTGTTTATAATTATTTATAAAAAAACCGTCAAAATGAAAAAAATCGCCAAATTGAAAAAACGCCAAAAACCGAAAAAATCGATAAAACGAGAAAATAAAGTGTCAAAACTAAAAAAAGAGCCAAAACTTAAAAAAATCGCCAAAACCGAAAATACGCAAAAAACGCCAAAAACAAAAAAACCGAAAAAACCCCAAAAAATGAAAAAAATGGCAAAACTATATATTACATAAATAGGATGAAGTTTTTATTAAATTACGTACGGAACCCTTCGTGCGCGAGTCAGAGTCGCACTTTACTGAATTCTATAATTCTATATTTTTCTCACAATATGACTTTTTTTAAATTAATTTTTATAAAGTTCCAAAATTATTTTAGAAATGCTACTAAATATCTTTAAAGAGCTATCAGGAGCACAATTTCTATAAGTGGGATGCCTGTAGGATTCTGCTATTTTCCACAATGACCACTAATATTCTCAAAAAAATTTTACTTCAAATTAATTTTTTTTTTTAAATTAATTTTTAGAAAGTTCTTAAATTATTTCAGAAATGCCATTTCTATACTATGGAATGCCTGTAGAATTCTCTGGTTTTCCCACAATTATGACACATATTCCCAAACGAGAACCGTTTTTAAATTAATAGGGCATTTACACCTGCACGAAATCCAGCAGACTTCAATTAACATCATTATGAAAACCTATACCGTTTACACCAAGTTTTTTTTTAACATTTATGAAGATTTTTTATGCAAAACAAAACACATTTTTCCAAAACTATAACCAAACAACTGCAATGAAGCCAATGCGCACACATTTTTAAGTACACAGGCTGGCTGACTTTTTAATAATTAAAAATTTTAAGAAAAAAATCGTAGTTGAATCACTAAGTTTTAGTAGATTTTGATAGTAGATTTTGCAGGGAAAATCCACTAGATTTTGCTCAAATATAAACGCACTGTAAGTTTAAGTATTATACATACACATACATCTATGTATATATATCCAAGTGGTATAATTTCATTAATTAAGCTCATCATATTTTCCATTAATTGGGGAATATGGTCCTATTCGCGATTCCCAGACTTCGCTTCCAAAATACATAATGAGCCTAATTACGAGTGCCGTGCTTCGAATACGACTGCGACGGTTTTGTACTAGATTAAAGAACGTTGCAAATTTTTTTCTTTAATCTATCACAAAATCGTCGTAGTCGTAGGTGAAATACGACACTCGTAATTAAGCCCAATATTTATTAATATTACCAGGACTTTTATTTGGTTAATAGTGCGCTGTTAACTGCAAAATAGGATCTGCTAAAATTGTTTGGTTTTTGTCTCTGCTACTTTTATTTTAATTATTTTTTATTTTTTAATTTTTATTTTTTAACAATAACAGCTTTTACAAATAAATTGTTTTATACTATATATATATGGCTACTAAAGGGTTTTTATAACAAACATTTAGATAAAAAAATTATAGAATTTGGTGCTGTGGCTTTACTTTTGCAATCTACCGTATATATGCCCATGTCCATGAAACCTTATAGGACTGCGAAAAGCCAAATTGGTGAGAAAGGTAAATTTTTTGTTAAACTATTTTATAAAAAAAAAATTATTTCGAATAAACCTATTTGCCATCTAATCTTTGTATATGAATATGAATGAAGAGCTTTCACTGCAAATGTAAAAATGGGGTGGTCCAAGGAAGTCAGTCATCATGCTGGGATCTAATCTGTATTTCGAAACGAATTGTAATCTTAAAAATATACAAATTCGAAAGCATTTGCTTTCGTTTCGAATTATGGTATGTGCCATTATTCTCCTTTTGAACACGATAAATTTGCTCGAATTATACTTTTACAAATATATCACAAATTTGTCTTGGCAGCCCTGGTGTGATAAGAGAAAAATAGATTACGCTCAAAACCGACCCACCAACACAAACATAAATATGAATATATGAGTATGGGGATCATTGGTAGACCCACTGTATTTTCTGTCTATCCAAATTATTTACAATATTTTTATGATCTATATCTTTGTTGTGTGGGACCTTCGTCTATTTTATCAGCAGTGTTGTTAGTCTGTTTTTTTTTTGGGTCCGGTATTAATATGCCTACACCGAGATGCAGTAACGAAAATCGTAAATTTAACGATACATTTATTCGTTTCTAGTAACCATAATGGCATTCTATAAATTTAATTTTTTCTATAGTATACATCCCTGTTTTACTCAACATTTAATTCTTTTTTATGTAAAATCTCTACATACAAAATGTCAAAAAAAAAAAATTGCGAAAAGCGTAAAGATTAATAAAAAATAAACTAAATGAATTTGTCGTTGTGATTTTACTTTTTTTACTTCAACCCAGAGGGAAGAATGTCGTTGAAATATGTTACTGAATAGAAGTCATCGAATTCCAGTATTGATCTCTATATTATTATTTTTAAAAATATAATTTTCTCAGCTTTGAATCTCATCTGACTAGAAACACAGATCTAACCGTTTTCAGTCCTTATATTAACGTTGCTTTTTCCCCATCAAGGACAACTATTTAAGCAAACAAAAATCATTTTTTTTCGCTTTCCTTCTCTGCACAATTGTGCTGGTTTTTACTACGAATAACAAATAGGGAAAAATTATTTTAAAAAAAAAGAAATCTATCCACAAGTCTGTGCAATACACTTAACTTCACAGTTGTATAAATATCTAAGAGATATTTATTGTGGAAAATATTACAAAAGACACTTCTGCAAAAACCGTTGCATGAATAGCAAACAGCATGCTGCTGTGGTATTATCTTGAAGAGTAGTAGTGGCTTTAACATTGACCTTGACTCATGCAAATATAAATTTATTTTAATATGACTGACGGACGAACTCTATTCACTCAAGCCGGAGCACATCTACAGTGTAAGCAAGATTATGGATTAGAAAAATATTTATACATATTTTTGGTACGAGTATAATAAGAAAAAGAGAAATAAAATTATTTTAGACATAACTAATCGTTATAGAATTAGTTTTTTTTTTTTTTTTAACTAAGAAATTATTATCATCTAAATGGCGTTTTGTGAGAGAAAAGATTGCTTTAAATTTTTAGGAAAGGTTGTAAACTAAATTTTAAAGCCAGTCAGCAAAAAATTAGATTATGCGGCCAAATTTCAAAACTCGCTTACAAATCACACTACATAAAATTAATAAAAGGGCGCAGAAGTCGATTGATAGAAGACTGATTTCTTTCTTGACTTATTCAAAAGAATTCATAATTCATTCATCCAAATATCTTAAATATAAGTGTGTGTGAAATTAAATATTAACTGCCTTATTTTGTAAGGTGTGACCCATAACTTTCTTTTGCTCAGTTTTGGCTCTTACTGAAAAATTGTATGCGAAATGCATGAATTAAATTTTTGTAGGTTAACAGAACTCTGTTAACACGCTAAGAGAGTTCTGTTAAAGCACCAGGTTTGTGTCACGGGTTGCAAATTTTAAAATTTAAGTTAATTTTAATTATTATTCGAACTCCATTTGTTTCTATATTTGTGATTTGAACGGGCTAAGGTTCGTATTGCTTTTTAAGCCAAATTACATGTGATAGTTATTAATGAACAAATAACAACAAAGTCTGTTGTAAATATTCTGACTAACAACACATAGTTGAACGGAACAGCATTAACTTTACACATTAAACAAGAAGAAATGTTGGTGTTCTGTTTATAATAACTCATGTTAGAATTCTCATTCGGTTGATGTTGAAATTAATTCAAGTAAGTGCTATCCATACAAACACAGTTAAAATTGTATGAAAATTTGTTCGATATCGAATGCCGTAATTTGCCCCCTGAATGTATTGACTAAAAGAAACCAATTCAAATATTTTGATATAAAAATATAGAAAATTGTTGATGAATCGGTTTTAGTCCAACTTTATTTTCATTTGAATTTTCGTGCAATGTTTTAAGACATAATAAAAGTTAAAAAGTTAAAGATTCGAAAATGTAATATATTTAACATAATAAAAACGATAACACTTCAATTCGTAAAACGCTACAATTCCCATATTTACGCACAAGTGTTGTCAATTCAAATCATATTAAAAATAAAAAGCTTAAATAATTAACTTATAATTCTCTCTTAAAAGCAAACACATTTATTTGCTCTGAAACTAATTTGAAATATTAAATAGTAGGCAATTCATTATTATCTAATGACTACTTTTTATTGCTTTTGTAACACAAAATAAATAATATTTAAAAGTATATAATTAAATAAAATATAAATCTCCTGCAGTCATGTGTGCGAGTATGTTTAAGAGTTACATGGTTCAAAGAATCTTAACTAATCAACACAATGCAATAAGCTAGTGTCAAGTAATTTGTAGAGGTCATCATTGTTTTTGTACTCTCCTTTTAGTCGGATGTTATTGTCCTTTAAGTCAAATGCTGCATACACAAGCACACAACAAAACAACAGACACAAGTGAACAAAACAAACAGATGACTTACATGACTTTCCAAAAGACAAATTGTACTTTCTACATTCCAAACGCACACACATACACACATATATTATAGAAAGACAAATATCAGTCATGTTAACTTGGCTGTTCTTGCAAGAGAAAAATTTATATATTCAACGTGTTTCGCCGTTTGGAAAGTTTACAAAAAAAAAAAAAAAAACATTAATACCTGTAAATAATAATTTACAATTACAGAATTGGTTAGTTTAACAAAAAATATGTTTGAATTACAACGTCATTCTACCTTAACAATTTATTCTAGTTGTTTTTACTGAAAAATTTGTACTTTTGCAAAAACAGTTTACTCGTACATTCAGTAAATGTTTTAAACTAATTATTTCAAGGAGACAAATATGTTTATTGTTCGTCTGAGTCATAACAATAACAATTATCAATTGGTAAGACTAACCAGACAAAAATTGTTTTATTATTATGAATTCTAACAAGTATTTACGTTAGCTCAAAATTTGACAACTTAAATTGATTACATGAACCTAAGAGAATTTTTTATGTTGAAAAAAAAGCTCGATAGAACTTTAAATTAAAAAAAATAACAACAAAAAAATAAATTTTAATTAAAATATTTTATTTTCGAAAGATTTGTACAGGCCAGCTGTTTCTGACGACATGTACATATTCTGAGCTAACAATATTGAGCCACTTTTTCGAGCAAAAAGTTGTCCACCATGGGGTCAATTGCTTATGGCTTATCAGTATAAATCAGTGTCTTCACGTTACAGCTGTGTATTTCATGAACGAACTAGTTCAGTTAAACGATTCTGTGTTTATGATTGTATTATTTTTTATATAGTTCTATGCATACTCTTGATGAACGTCAAGAAGCGATATTAAAATTAAAACCAATGTATTAGCATGAATTAATGTGTAGTTTCCACAACGCAAGCAAGGGACTTGTCTAGAAAATTTTTATAGGAATCACTCAAAAATTTGGTGTTTTTCATATATTTTTTCGAGACAAGTCACTTGCTAGTATTATGAAAACTACACGTAAGTATGAATTCTGACACAATAAGATTACGTCTGATGATATGAAACTCAAATATGAGAATTGTTCATAATAACACACAGAAAACAAATCTATACCTGGATCTAGTAACTTTTATTGCGATATCTGTCGACTTTGCTATTTAGTAATATAAATATTTTAATGATATTCTCTGTGGGTTAAAGTAAAAAAATAAGGTAACAAGTTCAAATTCATTTACTTTTCAGTTTAACATTTTTTAACGCACTAATAATCTCAAATTATTATTTTATTTATTAAGTAAAATATTTTTTTTTTATTAAAAATACGTTGAAATTGATTATTGAGGGGTTCATGCGCATTTCACTGTTGCTAATGCAGATCATTAGGGAACCTTTACCCAAAAATTTCGTAGAACAACTAGAGTTGTTATGTTATAAACTTTCATTTAAACAAATGAGAAGCTCAACAAATAACAAAGTTGAAACAAGAACTTAATAACCAGCATGTTATTTACTTTCTTACTTTACCATTGCTACATTGACTTACTTTTTTTCAGCCCGAATATGAAGTATGTAAAGCAGCGATCCCCACACATATACATTCACACTTATGTTTGTGTTGGTGCTTCGTTTTTGAGCGTAATATATTTTGCTCTTCTTATGGCAAGGCTGCCAAGACATATTTGTAATATATTTGTAAAACTCTAATTCGAGTAAATTCTTCGTGTTCAAAAAGAGATTAATGCACATTTGATATATTTTAAATAGTATATAATAACCTACTTTCAGATATGATTATTACAGCTCTAAAAAATAAAAAACCTTTAAATTAAACTAATTTAAAAAGAATCCATTGTTGTCTGGTAAAATGTGACTACACAACCCGCACATATGAATAGTCTGATATTAAAGTGGTAGCCCTGATTGTAGTAACAATTGAGTACACATTAAATAAAAATACAAATTATCTCTTATTGCTCTCTTCGTTATTGTGAGAGCACTCGCACGCGTGCGCGGTTTTAAAGATCGCTGATGTAAAGAAAATAAATGTAAAAAGCAACAACAGCTGTTCAAGAATAGAGTGCTGCCACTTAAGAGTCCAACCTTAATTAGAGCGTCAATCGTTGCGTTACATTCAAATAATATTTTATACATTTATATGTGCTAAAAATACGTACCGTGCTGCTAACGCAACGCTTGACGCTCTAATTTAGGTTGGACTGTAATTATTTTTGATCGGGTGATCATTTTTTTAAATGAAAGTTTATAACACAAACAACTCTAGTTGGTCTGAGAAAGTTTTGGGAAAACCAAAAGCCATAAATGTCAGAAAGTGAACACAGTATGAAAGTTCGTTTGAGCAGTTAATTTTTTTGTAAGTTATAGCAGGCTTTAAAAAAAAGGTACAGAATGTTCTGAGAACTTTAAAGTCTCAAGATAAACGTTTTTGTAAACCATTATAATCTTCCCAGAAAAAAGTACTGCTTCGCCGTGAGCAGGTTTGTAAGGAAATGTCCAGCTGCTATTGGCTTAGGCCGGGTTTCCATCTGTGTGCCATGTGCCACACAAGCGTAAAAAAAGCGTAACCACTAATTACTAATGAAAAACTTTTAGATTCATACATGTATTTATTAAGTTAAATAGTTTTATAGATAACTAATAGACAATTTTATAGAATCCAGCATGATTGCAAAATGTTTAAATCAATAAATACATGTCTGAATCAAACAGTTTTTCACAAGTAATTAGTTGGTTACGCTTTTTTTGGGAAAATGACACACAAGAAATGCCAGATGTAAACTAAAGGCTCAGTTAGCCGAATGTAATGTAATGTAACTGTAACGTAGAAAACAGCGGATTGATATTTTTATATGAAAATTAGCTTACATTACATTTCATTTCTATAACCATTTTCATTACTTTTCACCTAACAAAATCGATCAGCTATTTCTTACTGTTGCAGTTACGTTACATTACAGTCGGCTAACTGAGCCTTTAGTCTTACAAACCTCCTTACTTATGGCACTTTGGAGCATTTCGTTTTAAGTGCTTATTTCGAAAATAATAATAAAAAAAATAAAATAAATAAATCACGAAGTAAATATCTCATACGCTTGCACATTTGTATGCAGGTAAGCGAGAGAGTGGATGCACTATAAAAAAATTGAGTACAAACGTCGACCAACTTCGTAATGTTTGTACAAAATTTCCGTCATTCGTTTACGTAAATGCATCCTGGTAAGGCGGAGGGAGTGCAGTGTGTGCTTTTCCGCATCTCCGAAGGGTTTCTTTTTTTAATGCTTACTTGTACCAAATTTGTTTTTGCTGGAATGTATATATGTATAAATAAATAAAAATAAAAAACAATGGTAAAACGCCATATCGAGCCATAACCGCTAAAATAGCTTAAGCGACACATTTTTCGGACTTCGTTTTTTTTGACGAAAATCGTCTATTTACGATCGCAAATAATCAATTTTGGTCAAAAATTGAAGTTCGAAAATTACGTCGCTAAGCTATTTTGGCGGTTATGGCGCGATATGGTAGTAAAATTTTACATGCCATCAACAAATTTTAAAAAGGTATATACATATATTTAATACAATCAGCTGTTGCGTATAGTTTTCTGTAGGCTTTAAAATATTTGTATTGTAAAATAATCTCAAGCTTCTTAATTCTTTCAAGCGCTTTATTTTGTCTGCTTAAAGTTGACAACGCTGGAGAATTATACTGGTAGTTTGTTAACGCACACACAAACACGCACATACTTTAATACACAAAAAGTACATCATTATTTGTTTACCTGAGCGAAGAAACCTGATAAGTACGAGTAGAAGTGGAAGAATTTTAGGTTGCAGAAGGAAACCATTTGTAAAAAAAAAACACATACAAGTTCAAACTTGCTCACACAGTTATTTACCGAACCAGAAACCAACACTACCAACACAAAGATACAAAAAGTTAGCACACACACACACACACTTGTGCTTACATTCGTACAGCCGAGTATGGTTACAACGAGCCCCAGTTATCATTGTTACATTTTTGTTGGTTATGGTCGAAGTGCATATATTAAAAAATTTATTCTTTTTGACACGGGTTAAATAAAAATTTCATTTTGAATTGAAGTAAATATTTTTTACAATTAAAAGAAAGTAACAGAAGATAAACAAAATAATGCATTTTATTAAAACCCCATAAATATTGGTTGTTTTTTTAAAACATGCGAGAGCACTTTCACATAATTTAAGTAAGAAATAAAATACTAAAAAGTCCTTAATTATTTTTGAGCTAATAGAACAGCTGTTATAAAAACCATCACCACTTGCATTTATTTTATTTGCGTATAAATTTCTAAGCAGTTGTTTTTAAAGGACTTTAAAAAGAGTTCCTTGTAAGTAAGAATTCGTTATAACCGAAGCATACGAATTTGTAGAGTTGTGTCCAACAGCTGTTTGAACTTTTTGAACTGGTTCGTTCTGTTGGACACGAGTCTAGTCAAAAACATCAATGGATGCATTCATAATACGTAGCGGTTGCGCAACCGTTGAGTGTCTGTGTTAGAAACGCATAGTTGAGTAGTTCCGCTCCACTCAACAGTTGAGTAATTTTACGTCATAAATTTTTTTCGCTATCTGTAGTCATTATGTTGTGCTCACCCTGAACAGCTGATCGAATAGATCTATGCTTTTTATATGCTTTGTTAGGTGACAGGAGCAAATATTTGTGAAAGTTTACATTGCAAATGAGATAAAGTAGCGAAATAAAGATATAGGGCCAAGCCCACGATGTCGACAACGTTCGACTTATCACACACTTACATTCAAAACAAAAACAAATTTTAATATTTTGTTGTTGTTTCACAGAGCTGTGTCCAACTCGTTCATTTTTGCCACAAACCAATGATCAAACCCATTTAAATTACATGGGTCTGATCATTGGTTTGTGGCAAAAATGAACGAATGAACGAGTTGGACCCAGCTCTACATGGTTTTGATCAAATGTAAGTGTTTCAAATGTAAGTGTGCTACAAGGCGAACGTTGGCGATATCGTGGGTCAGGCCTATAAAATAAAACTTTATCCATCAAGCCGTTTCTAAGACATAACTGTTCGGGACAACAGTTGCTAACAGTTTCAAAACTGTTGAACTCAACAGCTACGTCTTATGAATCCGCCCAATGTAACAGAGCTGTGTCCAACTCGTTCATTCGTTCATTTTTGCCACAAACCTATGATCAAACCCATGTAATTTAAATGGGTTTGATTATTGGTTTGTGGCAAAAATGAACGAATGAACGAGTTGGACCCAGCTCTACAATGTAAATGAAATGGGTTTGAAACAACTTTGATTCAAACGCTCTCAAACTAGTTCAAAAAGAACTGTTGGACACAACTCTACTAATTTGTATGAAGTATAGGTGCCAACCTGTTGGACTCGTAGAATTTGTTTGTTATAAGCCATAATTCGTTATAGCCGAACTGCTTTGTATATCTAAGTAGAATTAATGCTCATGAAGTAAACATTTCTATACAAAAAATTTTGTTGTATGAAATTTTAATAAAATTGTCAGTTTTCTTCTTTGAATGCATGTGTTAAACTTGCAAGCCAGATGGAAGAAGTTTTCTTGCATAAAAGGAAACAACGGGTCTTGCACTAGGTACTTCCGAACTTTGACATTTGATAACAGCTACATATATTGTTGAAGCTATATTTGTCGAATTGACTGTCATTTCAGTCTGTTTTGGCAAATTGCCATATGCAACCCAGCAAAAATAAATTTTGTACAAGTAAGCACTAAGACAAAAAGAAGCGATTCGGAAGCGAGGAAAAGCACACAGTGCATCCCCTCTGCTTTACGAGGATGCAATAATGTAAGCGAATGACGATATTTAACACAAAGACTACGAAGTTTGTCGGCTGTTTATACTCATATTCTTAAAGTTTTTTATAGTGCATCCTCGTCTCTCGCTTACCTGGTTACAAATTTGGATGCGAAATAAATTTTTACCTCGAGTCTTTATTTTTTTTTATTTTTTAATTGAATTGTATACAAAAATAAATATGTGCTTCGGTAGTTCGGTGGGTAGTGTTCTAGCCTAACATACGGATATCCTGGGATCGACTCATGATTCAACGCGCGAACAAAAAGTATTTGATTTCATATTGTATTTAATATATAATAAATATAAAGACGAAATAAAACATTGGAAGTTAATCTAAGAATAGATATAAAATTCTGATCTAAAGATCAAATTTTTTAATTACATACATACATATATGCTCATGCAATTTTATGTTGTTCCATTTGGATGTAATTTAAGCACGGAAATTTTACTATAACAATTTTTTATTAGTTAGTTTGACTAATTTTTTTGTTTAGATAAATTAGTTAGATTACCTAAAACTTTTTTCTGTGTGCTCATACTGTTATCGAATTTTTTTATTATTATTACGGCGATAGAATTTCGTATTCGACATTTTAATTTTTTACTAGTTTAAACAAAATTGTTACATGAGTCTTTAATTGTAACAAAGTTAATAAAATTCTAATGCCGATTATTATACATTGTATTACTTTCATGTGTATATCGCTCGTTTACTTCAAATGCGTTTTTTATGGCGTTTTCTTTTCTGGAAAAAGTGTAACATTTTTTTACTTTTTATTCAAAAAAATACAATTTAGCGTTCGTTTAAAGAAAAAATTTAAGTTCGCAAGGGATGATACAATAATTTCTAATAAAATGTATATTTCAGAAAATCATTTTATTGTGAATTTTCATTGAAAAGTGTAATAAGTATAACATTTTTTTCCAGAAAAGAAAATGCCATTAGTTAATAATTAAGAATAATAATCTTGTGTTGAAATTTCATATAGAAAGCTTGTAACTACCACCTCCTGAGAGAAGAATATTTTTCCATGTCTTCATTGAGTTTTATGTAAATTCAAATATTTAAACGCGTTTGTTTTTGCAAAACTAGATTTTTTAAGTTGTTTGATTATTGAAGTAAAATATCGACATCTAGATATGGCTTTCTACCAAAAATTATTTTTAATTGAAAAAAAAATACAAACAATCAATTAAAAATTTAATTGAGTAATTTTTTTTCTGTGGTTCGTATTTAATTTTTTGTTCATGGATGTGATGATTTTATCCTTGCTTATGGCTTATGGTGGAGTGATAATGTTTGCTGGGTTAGCTAAACATCAGTTTAACATTTAGTATTAAAATAGATAAGGGTTATTTTCGGTTTGATGGCCGCACGTACTGTCATATTTATGCCGAGTTCAATCTTTACGACCTGCAAAAACTTTTACCCCAAAAAGCTTGACTTTAAATCACCTTCAATGTGAGTTTGTTGAAAAGCTCTGTCAGAATAGCATACACTCATACATACATAATTATGCATAAATTTACAAATGTTAATATGCATATGTATGTCTGTATGTACACTAAAAGAAAAACACTTCGCAACGGGAATGAAACCGTTACGTTGAACCCCTTTCATTAATAGAATGACAAATTTCATTAATAAAATGAATAATTACATTAAATTGATGCAAATTTCATTAATGAAATGAATCATTTCTAGTGCTTAATATTTTACATTTCGTAGTATCATTAATGTTACGAAATAATGTTCATTCTAGTAATGAAAAACTATACATATACATATACATGTTTTTATGTAAAATTCATACAAAAAAATATTTTAAATTAAATAGGTGACATAAAAGAAATCAAAATTTAAAGTTCGTACGTCAAAAATCAAACTACAATTGTAATTAATCTATTATTATGGAAATTATAGTTTTGTTGCAACTTTAATGAAATATTTTCGTAACTAGAATGAAGAAAACTTCCTGCTGCTCACTAGTAGGCAGTGTGCTACCCTTGTACTCTCAGGTTTTTAATATATATATTTATTTTTAAGTTATAACTTTTACAAACATATTAAATAATGTTGAATTAAAATTTCATTAATGATGGTATATGTATATGTATTTAGTATGTATCTAAATAATATTTGAGGTTGTGGCTGCAGCGGTAAGCGCGTCGACTACAACGCGATGAGTTCCATCGCGTTGTTCCATAATACATACGTAACTTGAATAATTAATAAAATATAATAATAATTAAATACATTAAATTAATGAATCAGAGTCATTACAACAATGACTTATGTTGTTAACACAATGATAGATATTACCAAAAAATTAAACGTTACGTCTGAATAATGAAATACTCTCATGATATGCATAAAGAATGTTGTTAATTCAATGAAATAGTTCGTTTAAAAAATGTAAGACTAACTGACTTCATTGTATAAACTAAAAAGCTCCATTGCAATAATTTCATTTTTCATTTAGAATATGAAAATGTACGTTGCTTAGTAAAAAACATGTCGTAACATGAATGAAAATATTTCGTTGTATAAATGACATTTTTTCAGTTAATGAAACAATTTTCGTAATGTGAATGAAGCGTTGCATTGGTTGAAAAATAATGACAAAATCATAAATATAATGTCGAAAATCATTGCATTTACGAAGGTTTTTCTCTCAGTGTATGTAAGCAGGAAATCAGCCTCAGGATATTTTAAATAACCCCAGCGATTGTCATCTGTTTGTAATTGTAGTCCTTATTATTGTCACACTCTTCCGTTTCTTAGCGGGTTGTGTATTTTGATTTAGATGGTGATGGTTATGATCATGTTTTCATGCCTTTAGCTCATAAAATGTGTATGTACAGGGTGGGCCAAAAGAAACCAAGGGGTGTAAAAGTTTAATAACTTTTTTGTTTATTAACTTTTTTTTATTTTTTCTTTCAGCTTATATAATATACAAAATGTAAATTTTTTTACACTAAGTATGAAAAATGATGTCTCTTAAATGACCACCGTTTTCAGCTTCGCACTGATGGGCTCTTTTTAGAGCATTTTCCATAACATCTTTCAAAACTTGTGGCTGTAGCGTTCGAATTTCTGCAACAATGTTTGCCTTGAGTTCAAGGATTGTCTCTGGCTTGTTCACATACACTCGCTCCTTCAAAAAACCCCAAAGAAAATAGTCGGGTGCTGTCAAATCTGGTGATAGCGCTGGCCAAATAATTTCCGAATTTCGAGAAATTATTCGCTCTCCAAAAATTTTACTTAAAAGTGCCATTGTGTCTCGGGCAGTATGGGCAGTGGCTCCGTCCTGCTGAAACCACATACCAGGTCTGTTTTCAAGAGCAGGACGTAAAAAATTTTCTATCATAAACCGATACCGCTCTCCATTTACGGTTACAGCACTTCCATCTTCATTCTCGAAGAAGTAGGGCCCAATGACATTTTCAGATGTGATCCCACACCATACTGTACACCTAATGGGGTGCAATTGGCGTTGATGAATGGCTCTTGGATTTTGAGAACCCCACAACCTACAGTTCTGCTTATTAACAAAGCCATTCAAATGAAAATGAGCTTTCACTCATAATCAAATTTTCAATAAAGTTGATTTCATTTCTGGCGAACTCTTGAAATTTAACTGCAAAATTTAGACGTTGCCGATGATCTGCGGGTTTTAATTCTTGGACAAATTGCACCTTATATGGGTATAACTGTAAATCTTTTTTTAAAATGCGCCGTAGTGACGTACGAGACATTTCTAGCTGAGCAGAACGCTTTCTGCCAGATGTTTCTGGTGCTTCGTTAACACTTTGCTGTACTCGTTCAATATTTTCCGCAGTGCGACTTAAACGTGGTCTACCGGTTCGAGGCAAATCTCTTACGCTGCCATGTTGGTGATGACGATTAACTAAGCAACGAATCATCGCTTCAGAGGGCGAAATTCTGACGTTAAAATGTCGACGATATGCTCTTTGCGTTAAAATAATTGATCTCTGGTTTAAATAATAAAATTCTATTGTTCTGGTTCTCTGTTCAGTTGTGAACCTCTCCATTATAAATTCTCCAAGTGTTGTCTATATAATCTGAAAGAAAAAATAAAAAAAAATTAATAAACAAAAAAGTTATTAAACTTTTACACCCCTTGGTTTCTTTTGGCCCACCCTGTATGTACACAGGTTTATGTGGGAAATGGATGTAAATAATTTCGGTTGGGGTATGATTAACAAAGTTAACTTGAATTGTTAAATAGTTGGGTTTGTTTGTAGCTGGGCTTTTTGCCTTGTTATCTACATATTGTTTTATTTGTACATATGCGACATATATAATTAGTAATATTGGAGCACTGCTCTCCTCTACTCCTTGTTGAGTTAGTATCTGTGTACATATGTATGTACCCAGCAAAAAATTACATATTACCATTAGAACTATAATATATATATATATATATATATATAAGTATATATATAATACATATAATGACTTACTTTTCTGATTGCCAATTTTCATTACTCGCTTACAAATCACATTACCTAAAATTACAAAAAATGGCGTGCAAGTTGCTAAATGAAGAGAATGATTTTTTTAGACGAAATAGATTACGTGAAATGTTGACAAATAAAAAAAAAATGTAAGTACATACTTCTCAAGAATCGATTAATTTAGTCTCACGCCTTGTTAAAATCATTAAGTTGGTAATCCAGAAGGGAAGTGCTTCCACCAAAAATGCTTAATTCCAAACTCGATTACCTTTTTTGAAATTTTTTGCTGGGTATGTATGTAGATAGCACAAACAACATTTGTGCAATTCCAACAAATATGTTTGTAAATTTTTCTTCTTTTCAATCCTAAACTTACTGACTCATGCTTTTAAATTGTCTGGTGGTGAATGGATGGCTTCAAAGTTAAATTAGTAGATATTGTTGTTTTTGTATTGTTTGAGTCAGGTGATTGTGCAAATTACATGGGTCATACGTAGCAGGTGCTTGCTGCAATGATATTGGCAACAACAATAAAACTACGAGTATAATAACAACAACAGCATGTAACCAGCAACATATTTGTTTGATTGCAATTTAATTTAATTTCATTTGGATAAATGTTTTGCGGCTATGAATTTATTGTTCACATGATAAATTATCCATATTTTACAACCGTCTTATGCAAAGAGCAACCAACAACTCTGACCAAATATGGTCAGCAACATGATAAATTTCAATTCGATTAACTCTAAATCTATGGCAAATAGAGCTTAAACGTAAATTAAATTTTAGTTTAAATAATTCTTTTATTAACATTAAATTTAAATGCATAAATTAAAACTTAGTAGGAATTAATAATAAATGGCCATAAACTTGCCGATTCATAGCTGGTAGAGTAAGAAACCAATAGTTATGCACAAATTAGGACTAGAAGTAATATTTGGCAACAAAATCAAATAAAAACACAAACTTATTTATAAAATTCTTGTTGCTATTATAATCTAAGTTAGACTTCCCATTTGTTTCATCTAGAATTTGCTATAATATCTCTAATATCTCATTGCAAAAATTTTTGCAATCTGCATTAACAACAGTAAAATGCTTATGGCAACTAGCTACGCCTTTCAATAATCAATTTCAATGAAATGGTATTAAAAAAAATTTTTTTTTCTATATTTGTGATTTGAACGGGCTAAAGTTCGTATCGCTTTTTAAGCCAAATTACATGTGATAATTATTAATGAACAAATAACACCAAAGTCTGTTGTAAATATTCTGACTAACAACACATAGTTGAACGGAACAGCCAGCCGTTTTCGAAGGCCACTAAACCTTCATCATCAGCGTTCTTTTGTGTTTGGTCTACTGTGTGTGGTGTCAGTTGATGTAGATTTCTGCTTTATATACTTAGCATTTTATTGCAAATGGAATATGTGAATTGTTTTGATTCATCGTATTTCAATTTGCTGAAAGCTTTTTTGTATTGTAAGCTCAATTTTACCATCACTATATTTACAACAGTCTTACCATTGTCGTTTTGTTCTTTTTACTAATTATACACATGTTACTTAATTTGCTTATTTTTTGTTCTACTTAAGACAAACTTTTTTTGGTTTGTTACTATTAAGTATATTTTTATTTAATTTTTGCCACAGGCCCATGGCTATTAATTTTTAGTTAATTTTAATTATTATTCGAACTCCATTTGTTTCTATATTTGTGATTTGAACGGGCTAAAGTTCGTATCGCTTTTTAAGCCAAATTACATGTGATAATTATTAATGAACAAATAGAAAATTTTTTTACTCAATAAATAAAATATAAATTTGGGAAAAATTATGATAAAAAATCTTAAGGCTAGATTATGGATGGAAACCGAACTGTAGTTGCGTTGTGCAATGGCGTAGTTTTTACTAGAGCTGTGTCGAAATCGTTCGTTGTCCAAGTCGTTAATTTAAGACACAAATCTATGATCAAACCCATGCAATTTAACCCTCTGTGACTGACGTGATTTAGTTCTCACAATTACACTGACGTGGTAGTACACCAGACACCATTTTCATGCTTTATATTTTTAAAGTTTCTTTTTGTAAATTTGATGAAAGTGTTTGTGTTTATTGTTTATGAGAGTTAGTTGCTTTTTAAATAAAAAAATTTTCCAATTCAACACGAAAATTCGTGTTAAATGTTGTTTATTAGCATTGCATAAATTTCCTTAAAAAAAGTAGACCTGTACTAAAACAACAAAAAATAGTCAATATTAATTTGGTTTCGTACATAACACGAAGGTACAGAAAACGCGAAAGTAATTATTTGAAAAATAACGGTACAAAGCACTTTTTTATATTTGTTGATGTCTGTTAGACTACCACGTCAGTCGCAGAGGGTTAAATGGGTTTGATCATCTGTCGAGAAGTTGCAGGTTGTGTCGTGACTAGAGTTGTGTCCAACAGGGTTGTCAGATAAGGAGATTTATCAACTTGTTTGGCGTCTTAATTTTTGACTTGGCGACATTGCGATTTTTCTGGCGATAAATAAATTTGTTGGCGATTTTTATGTTTTATCAAAATTCAACTTAAAAATTTTTGTAATTTAGGAAAATTAGCTTGTTGAAGTAATTTCAAAAATAAATCTTACTAAAACTCGCTGGCAAGCAATTTAAAAGAATTGTATATTTATGATTTGATTAGGCCAAAGTTCGAATCGCTCTGTAAGTCAAATTACATGTGATAATTATTAATGAACAAGTAACACCCTAGTTAATTGTAAATATTCTCACAAACACTTAAGCTATGTACAGACGGTTGTCAGATCTTACAATATTGCCAGTAAAATGTGCTTAAAATTTCTTACAACCGTTAACTGACAATTTTTGTCAGACGTTATTGCCAGAAAAAGAATTTTCAGTCCATTGCAAGACTAGCAGCTGAAAACAAATTGTCAGACATCTTACAATCGTGTGAAGACATTTTAAAATTATTGCCAGATATTTGTCAGATAATATTGTCAGATGTGCGAAGTTTATGCATCTGACAATGGCGTCATTGTAAGAGAATTCTTTCTATGGGATTTTAAAGAAAAAAATTTATAATAAAATATATGCAGACAAAATCATTGTAATTGCTTCTTTATGGTCCATAATAATTTATACTTTCACTTTTTACGTTTAACGCAAACAAAAACGATAAATATTTAACAATTTCTAACAAATACTTTAAGTCTGGCAACGCATAACCACAGATCTAACAATTTGTGCATATGACAACCGTGTGATGTGCAATTGCTTCACGTGAGTACCTGCCATTACGGCCTAATCTCACGTGTGCCAAAGGACTGGGTGTGGGTTAGACGCCAGACCAACGCCCCCATGCCCCCTTTTAGAATGAACCTATCGCCCACTCCATAAGGCACATAGGTTGCAATCTTTGAATATAGTTATACCTGTTCTATATTCAGGTACCTTGCTGAGGTACTTTGAGCTATCTAAACTCTGCTGCTATATCCGTGCCCATAGCAGCTCTGTTGAATGGCAACAGCACCTAGAATAGTGTCTGGCTGACCGCGTCAGACCAACCACTAGCATTGATTTCACACTGGGAAGCCAAGACTATTCTCCCAGCGATTTTGGTAGCAACCACAGTCACCACGATAATTCTCGGGCTTCCACGCTATGGTGTTGTGTATACACCTTAGCGAGGTCCCCAAGAAAATTCCTCAACCATTGCCGGCACAGCTAACCACTCATCCATAATGAACGCATGCCTGTGTCGCCAAATAAGCATTGCCTACTCCACACATACCAAAATCATCCCTTTAACCCCGTGGGGTAGGACGAACTCGGCATTTTAGCAAAGGAAACTGACGACCGCTACATGCACTCAAAACTTCAGAGCAGCGAGGACCATTTACGCGAGAAGAACGCAAGCTCGCCGCCAAGATCCTATGCCTACTACAATCGATCATGCTTGATAAACGCCCCTTGAACCCAGGAGGTAGGACGCACAACTATTTTAGCACAGAATCTTGACAACCGCAATGCATTTATCTCTAAGCAGCCCAGCTGTCGGGCAACCGGCACCCGTGGCACCAGAAGTAGCCTCTGGTTAGACCTCGAAGTTCCACCACAAGGGCTTCACCTCTATCGTCTTTTGAACTCAGGGGCAGTTCTAGGTGACGCTGCACCTAACTGACAACAACGGGCGTACAATATTTGTTTTCCTTTTATAAATATGTGCACATCCTTTGCTCTGTTTGTGTTCAGAGATCGGGTAGTAACACACACATAAGTTTTACGGGTAATGAGCCAAAGGTCCGTCAGTGGAAAAAGCTGCATTACCCTAGCTGGGGCCCCGGGATTGCCACAGCCGTAGTCTATAAATAGACTCCCCTGGGGGTTGACAACCGTGTGAACTGACAATTTTTCTACTGACGATTTTGTCAGATGAATTTATTGTCATACAACCGTCTGGCAATAAATTGTAAGATTTTCTTATACCCATGTGAACTGACAAGGAATATTGTGCTGGCAATTTTCGATTGCTAGTACAGTGTCAGCACATTGCCAGATCTGACAATATTGTAAGATCTGACAATCGTCTGTACATAGCTTTAGTAGAACGGAACAACTAGCTATTTTCCAAGGTCACTACACCTTCATCATCAGCGTTCTTTGTGTTTGGTCCACTGTGTGTGGTGTTAGTTGTTGTAGATTGCTGCTTTATGTACGCAACTTTTATTGCAAATGGAATATGTAAATTGTTGTGTTTCGTCTTATTTCACGTTGCTGAAAGCTTTTTCTTTTGTAATGAAAGCTCAATTTTACCATATTGCCATTGTCATTTGTTCTTTATTAATTATGCACATGTTAGTTAATTTTCTTATTTTGATCTACTTAAGACAAACTTTTTTGGTTTGTTACCACAACAATTTTATTTTGATTTTTTATATTAATTATTGTAAGTAAATCATTTCGATGAGACAAATTTACAAAAAATAATAAAACACTGGTGTCCGACAGATTTTTTTGTGAACTCCTTCGCTCTTCGACTCAAAAGTTGTTTCAAACCGATTTAATTTACTTTGACGTTTCTAACCGGACTTGTGTCCAACGGTTCATTTTAGTTCAAAAGAGTTGTTGGAAACAACTCTAGTCATGATTAGACTTGAGTCTAAGGGCTAATAAATCAGTCCATGATTATATGCATTTTATTTTTAAATCATATTTAAACAAAACATTTTGTTTCTCACCACACAATTAAATCAAACTTAAACAGCCAACATTGTGCATTTAAGTGTTGTTTAAGTTTTACAAAAACACAATGGGCCATAACCATAGTTAACAAAAAAGTCCACTTTTTAGGGTTCCGTACACCAAAGGTTAAAGGGAACCCTATTGTTTTCACTACGCTGTCCGTCTGTCCGTCTGTCCGTCACACGGTATTTTCTCAGGAACCGTAAGAGCTACGGACCTGAAATTTGGACACAGTATGTAGAACCTTGGCCGCTACAACAACAAATACATGAGAATTAAAAATTAAATGGTGTTCCAAAACAAGCAACGAAAAATGTTAAAATCCCATGTAATATACATACAATTGTATGAACATATGTATATTGAAACTTGAAATTTGTAAAATTAGTGTATTTTTATACAGACTACAACAATTAACACTAAAATTTAAAAAAATTAAAATTAAAGGGTAGTCCATCAGTTAATGCAATTTTGACTATGTAATTTTGACAATTTGCTATATCTTGGAAACCGTAAGAGGCAAACACTTGAAATTTTCAAAAACGGTAAAACTAAAAAAACCGAAAATTATAAAATCGCCAAACCAAAAAAAAAAAAAAAAATCGCCAAATTCGAAAAAATCGCCTAAATGAAAAAAAACGCCAAAATGAAAAAAAAACGCCAAAAACCTAAAAAAATCGCCAAAACAAGAAAATAAAGTGCCAAAACTAAAAAAAGAGCCAAAACTTAAAAAAATCGACAAAACCGAAAAAACGCAAAAACCGCCAAAATAAAAAAAACCCAAAAGACCCCAAAAACGAAAAAAAATGCCAAAACTATATATTATATAGGATGAAGTTTGTATTAAATTACATATCTAGTGTTCGTACGGAAACCTTCGTGCGCGAGTCAGAGTCGCACTTTACTGAATTTATTTAGTTTTAGAATGCACTTTTTTAAAACATGTACTTTGGCCTACCATAGACGAGAAAAACTGCACTTTAAAGGAAAAAGTCGGTTCTAAAGTTAAAACATGCTGAAGTTGTTTTTAACTAGATTAGCATCGACTCTCGCTCTTTAGTTCAACACAAAACACATTAAAATAAAAGAGAACACATATGTATGTATGTATGTATGTCTGTATGACTTTCTATCTCTTGGCTTCTTTTGTTCCTATAAACAATTTATAATCCAATCATTGAACAGTTTATTGTATTAAAATAATACAAAATACAAACACCTTTTTAATTTTCTCTATATTAATTATTTGTTAACTTATTTTTATGTTCGGTTGTTTTATTTTATCTTGTTCTTAATCTCAACCCTTTTTCATAACACAATGTCCGATGAGAGAGAGAGAGATGAGAGAGTTGAGAGACAGAGATGCCACTTCCTTATATTTTGTTTTCTATCATATGAAAAATTTCCAAAATTTACTGTGGCACCCAGTTAAAGTCGGTTCAACTTAACACACACTTTGTTTTTGACTATAGTAGAAAAATATTTAAGAACAGGGGGGTTACTCTCTATTGCGATGCGTAAGCTAGTACGATGCGAAAGACAAATGCGATAAGAAAACAATTTGATACTCTGTAGCGTTAACGCAAACGCTTTCGTAAAATAAATTGAAAAAGAAGCAACACTGGCAATTCAAAACAAACAATAGCGAAGAACAACAAAATGAAATGTCAAAACTTATAAACAAAAACATTTAAAAAAAATTGTTTGTGCAGTACGATTTTATTGTGGAAAATAAAATATAAAATAAATAGTGATGGATTCGGTGGCGTTATGGTTTGATGAAGAAAATGAACATGTTGAACGGGTTACAAGGAGAGTTTTGAGAGATAGGTCAGATATATTCTCCCTAAATGACCACAGGTAAGTATTATGTGCAAGTGTTATGTGCAAAATGTTTTCGAGCGTTTCATTTTTATAGCTTTATACAAAACTTTCGGCTAAATAAAGATGCGTTTATGTATGTATTAAACGCTATTCAACACGACCTCATCGTTCCTAAGAGATCCACAGCAATTCCAAACATAATAAAAGTGGCCGCTGCTTTGAAATTGCTTGGGCAAGGTGGATATCAACAAGGTGGATATCAACCAAATTAGACAAGACCATCTCTTAGGTTTATCGCAGCAAGCCATGCCGCGTTGCTTGCAAGAAGTTTTCATGGCGATTGAGCGAATACTCTGCCCCAAGCACATATGATTTGAGGTAACAGCGGAAGAGGAAAACGAAACCAAAAGAAGCTTTTTTCACAAATGTGGCATTCCTGGGGTGATTGGAGCAGTGGATGGCACCCATATTCAAATGATCCGACAGGCCAGGAATGAACACTTATACTTCAATAGAAAATTAAAGCACAGTATGAACGCTATGGTGGTATGTAAACTTTTATCCATGCATTTGGCTTATTAAATCTTACTTTGATATTGCATTTTTAGATATGTGATCACAAAATGATAATTAAATTTATAGATTGTCGATACGGTGGTGCAAGCCATGACTCACATGTTTGGGCCCTTTCTAACGCAAAGCAAAAATTAAAAGAACGTTTCGAAAGAGGAGAAAAGGGATTTTGGTTGATTGGTAATTAAATGAAAATAGATCCAATAGATTTTAGTTACTTATTTTTTTAATTTCTTAAAGGCGATTCGGGCTACCCATTGGAACCCTGGCTGCTTACTCCATACCGAAACGCAATGGAAAACTCATCCGAATCAATTTATAATAAACAATTTTGCAAAGGAAGATCCATAATTGAGAGAGTATTTGGTGTTTTAAAAGGCAGATTTCGGTGCCTGTTAGCAGCCAGGGGATTGCATTACGAACCAGAAAGAGTGGTTCAAATAACGAATGTTTGTTGTGCCCTCCACAATATTTGTGTTAATTTTAATGTGCAACTGCCAACACACGAGTTTGCTGAGACAGAAAGTCTAAATGAAATTGCATTGTCTGTTGATAGCAATACGAACAACAGCGACCTAACAACTATTGCTAAAGAAATAAGGAATAATATTAGAAATCATTTAATTTTAAGAACATAAGTTTTATTTGAAGTAGTTTTTATAAAAACAAATATGTACATACATACACATACATACATATGTATATACTTATATATAATAAATTCAGTTCATTGCAGTATAAATTTAAAAAAAAAACTTAAAATCTAAAGTTTTAAAGCTTCTTTATGGCGATTTTGAGATCTTGAAATTAGTATTTAAAAGTTCTTAAACTAGAAATTGCACTTTTAGGCACATTAAACAAAATAACTTCTTTTGTGGAAAATAACAATTAATCAACATAAAAATAACGAAAATATAAAATACAAAAGCGTACCACAGTGAAAATATCACATATTTTTTTTTTAATTTCTAATTCTATAATTTTCTTTTTTAATTCAAGCTTTTCTAATTAAATTTTTTGTTTTTGAAGCTTGTACTTCTTTTTAAAATCAAATTTTTCTTTGCAAAATGCTATATTTTTCTCCTTTAATTCAAAATGTTTTCTACTATATCTTACCAATTCCTTCAAGTTATTCCGTACTTCGCCCAAAAGTTTGACGGATTCCTTATGGAATATTCCCTGGTTTTCAACTTGGGTTCTTATCATAATATCACGGTCGGTTTGGTTTGATAGCCGTGTACGTTTAGGTGTCTGAAAACTTTCATCAACACATGTTCGTTTGGAAGCGTGCGCTGATACATCTAAACTACTTTCTTCATTTTGCGAAGGTAGCAAAAAGCTCTTTGTCTGTTGAAATATCGAGACTAGCATCACGACTTGTGCCAAAGCATGTTGATGTTGGCAGCCCGTTGACAGCTTCTTCCATATGAAGAAGATTCATTATTTGTTTGTTTATATACACAAACACATAAAATGTCACAATACATTACCTTTTTCCAGCCAGCTACATCCCTAACAGGAGGTCCATTACAATTAAGGTCGTCCACAAGCTTCGTCCACAAGTTGCTGGCGCGTTGTTTGGCATTGCCGCACTGCAACTGGCCCTTGGCCAAATCGCTGTGTTGCACCATAAAATCAACTAAGATTTCAAATTGCCTTGGCTGAGTCTGCAACTTTTTCGGCTTTTCCCTAAAAAATAACAATTTAGATATAAATAAAACATTTATTCACTCTTACTTACATGATTCGTTTCCTCTGCGTTTGATATTTTGTTAGCGCATGATATTTGCGCTTAGTGAACGATTTTGACATTTGCTTTTGCATTACAGAGTGCGGTGATGCCAGATTTGCGAATGGGGAAATTTTGATGCCAAAGAAAAACGCAATAAAGAGTACCAATTGTTCGATGCGTTAAAATGTTTCTTTCGCATCGCAATAGAGAGTAACCCCCCAGGTTTTTAATTTTAAGTTGTTTCTAAAACGAACCGACTTTATTCTATGACTATGGTTATGGCCCAATATCTTTTGTGCATGTGTGTGTTATTTGAAGGTATGTACATGAACATCATGTGGTCGTATAAAAAGAATTTCGTTTAATTTTCAAAAATATACAACAAATGTAACATTTATTTTCATATCATTAAAAATATAAATAGAAAAATGCATTCTGATGATCTTTTTGTATCATAACATGTGTTTTTTGCTATTTCATTTTTTTGCAAATTGAAAAATCAACTTTCTTATTTATATTGAACAGCTGTTCTTTGGAAAGCTTTCCATATTATTTGGAAATATTGTAGTGCTACCATACTTTCAACGTAATTTGATAATAACTTTAATTAGCCACTGAAAAAATGAAAACGTATTTAAATACATTTTAATTTTGTATGTAAATTAACTTAAAATATGTTTAAATATTCACTGATTTATTAGCTATAACTCATATAGTCGGTCGTTTTTCATATTATCAAACGCATGTAATTTAAATGGGTTTGATCGTTTGTTGTTTGGACCCAGCTCTAGACTCAACTCTATCGTTCATTAGTTTATTTTTGACACAAATCGATTATCAAACCGTTTTAAATTATTTGGATTTGATTATAAATAGACTTGGGTCGAACTCGTTCACTAGTTCATTTTTGCCACAAACCAATGATGAAACCCATTTAAATTACATGGTTTGTGGCAAAAATGAGCTAGTGAACGAGTTCGACCCAAGTCTACGGTCAAGAAGTTGCAGGTTGTGTCATGAATAGACTTGGTTCGAACCCTTTCACTAGTTAATTTCTGACACAAACTTATAATTAGACTTGGGTCGAACTCGTTCACTAGTTCATTTTTGCCACAAACCATGTAATTTAAATGGGTTTGATCATTGGTTTGTGGCAAAAATGAACTAGTGAACGAGTTCGACCCAAGTCTATTTATAATCAAATCCAAATAATTTAAAACGGTTTGATAATCGATTTGTGTCAAAAATAAACTAATGAACGATAGAGTTGAGTCTAGAGCTGGGTCCAACTCGTTCAGTTATTTATTTTACACACAAACCTATGATAAAACCCATTTAAATGAACGCCTAACGAGTTTGGCGTCAAGTCATGACAACTGTTAAAATGGTGGCCTATTAAAAATGAAACATCTTCTTGATGGAGTTTCACTATAAAAGTTTTTATTTAAAGAAAACTGTGTTGACTAACACAAGCCATTTTTAACCGCATTCATGTCATTACAAATAAAATGAATAATTTTATATTTTCACTCATTTGACGGTATATTTGTGTATTATGCTGCTTTTTTTTTAAACAAATTGCTTTTTTTATCTATTTTTATTACACCTTCACACTCTCGACGAAATAAAACATACTTCCATTTTCTTCATATGATCTTTTATAAAATCTCAGCAACTATTTTAACAAACACAAAATTTGCGTGACAAACATAACAAAATATTACAAATATAAATTATAACTTTTTATTTAGCAAACAAATACAAATTTATTTAATTTATGCTCTTTGGTCTCGACAAAACAACAATTAGTCCTTGCAAAAGAAAAACTTCATAAAAAATTGCAAACCATTTTGTATGTATTATAAATTAGCTGCTTAACAATATCTCTGGTATGGTAGAGAATTCAAATATAAAATCTAATACAAACACGTATCAGAAACTATTCTTAACACATATACACACGCCCACGCTCCATCAAAGAAAGAAAAATAATAACAAAAAATAAAAATAAAATAAGGTTAGAACTAAATGAACAAGCAACGCAAAAGCCATCACTTGTGTTGGGCATCGTTCATGCTGTGGAAGTGAGTAAATTTTGTTAGTGTTCGTGAACTTAAAGTAATTTAAATGGGTTTCATCGTAGGCTTGTGTTATCAAAATTACCGACTGAATGACTTCGACACAAGTCTTATTGGAATGAAGCGAGTAGTTAGGCTTGTAATAGACTTGGATTGAACTCATTCAATTGGAATGTCTAAAAATAAAAATTTTAAACCAAAATTATTTTAAAATTTTTCTTTCTCAGCAAGACAAGTTAAGTTTCAGAAATAATGTGTACAACAGAGAATGACAATGAGTACTTAAAACAAACAAAAAATATAAGTAAATAATCTCAATTTAAGTATGCGTATAATCCTAATTTTAGCGCAAACAATTTTTACGCTCACATATTTTCTCTCAAGCAACTATGACTATAGCCGATGATGAACAGCTAGTTGTTCTGTTCTACTAAATGTTAGTCAGAATATTTACAATTAACTTTCGTGTTAGTTGTTCATTAATAACTATCACATATGTCAAATTAAGATTTTTAGCCTAATCAAATCATAAATATTAAAGATATCAGAAGATATTTAAAAAAGTAATAAGGCTAACAAGGTTTTTTATGACCGAGGTAGTCAAATTTGACACCCTGTACATCACCGTGTGTTTCAACGGGGTAGTTCAAATTTCAATATTCTTAAAGCTTAGGTTTTCCTCAATAATTTCTCTATAAATCATTTTGTTATCGGATCGCAAATTTCAAAGTTACAGATTTATTAACTTTTTTTTTTTAATTGGACTACTGTGCAACACATGCTGACAACAAGTTGTCAGACATCCTACAATCGTGTGAACACATGATAAACTTATTGCCAAATACTTTAATATTGTCAGATGTTCGAAGTTTATGCATCTGACAATGGCGTCATTGTAAGAGAATTCTTTCTTTGGACAACTCTGCACACGCTTGATTTTAAAAAATCATTGCAATTGCTTCTATATGGTCTATAATAATTTATATTTCCACTTTTTACATTTAACACTAACGATTGATATTTAACAATTGCTAACAAATACTTTGAGTCTGGCAACGCATAACAACAAATCTGACATTTTTATGACAACCGTGTGAACAGACAACTTTTCTACTAACGATTTTGTAAGATGAATTTATTGTCATATAACCGTCTGCCAATAAATTATAAGATTTTCTAACGAAATTGATACAACCGTGTGAACTGACAATATACCTTGTGCTGGCAAGTTTTTACTGGCAATACATTGTCAGCACATTGCCAGATTTGACAATATTGTAAGATCTGATCATATATAGATCAGGGCTATTCAACCTGTGGTACGCGTACCACTTGGATACGCGAAACTTTCCCAGGTGGTACGCCAAATCTTCGGAAATTTGAGCATATTTTTTCATTAACTAACGAAGTAATGCAATTAAAAAAACACAATATGTTGTATTTGTTTATGTTTGATCTTAAAAGTATACTTGCGTATTTTTCATGACTTTCCACTTTTATTATACCGAGCATTTCTGTTGTATAACGACCCATATGGACACATGTTCGCATGTTATATACATGCGTATGTACGTATATGGTCGTTGCTCTTCATCTTCTCTTGCTTGCTTGCAATGTCGTATACGTATACGCACGTCTTAAGGCTCAATCAGACGTGACATAACCATAGCCATAGAAAACAGCCGTTTGAACCAAACTAATGGACAACACTGTATTTGATTACATATACGTGACTCGCCATAACGCCATAACTCTCACCATAGAAACCAATTGAATTTTGGTTTGGTTATGGCTATAGCATTATGGCTATGTCACGTCTAATTTAAGCTTTATTCTTTTTGCATTTTCATTGGAAACATCAAGCACAAAAGACAATTGAGCCCATACTTGTTTATACACATAAATTTTTTTTTGTGGTACGCGAATTATTTGTTGTGAGTTTTGTGGTACGCGAACTAAAAAGGTTGAATAGCTCCGGTATAGACAATTGTCTGTACATAGCTTTAGAATAAAGTAACATTCACGCGCCCCTCTTCGTTGACAAAAACAACAAATTAAAAAAAAATACCCAAAAATAAAATAAATAAAGTTAAGAAAAACAAAAGTGTAAAGAAAAATATTCACTAAATAAATAAATACAGTAGAATTTAAATTAACTGACTTTTTGCTGCAAGCAAAGAATCACTTTGTGAATATATATTTTTTTTTTCTCAAATTTGGGACTTTCAGGATTTTGTTTTATGAAATACAGACGAAACCATCACACACACACACACACACACACACACAAACAACCAACCCTGTCAAATAAAAAGAAAACTTGTTATTCACCATATTAAAAATCCCAACAAAACAAACAAATTCCGCGGGCGTATAAAATACATTATTTATGTTTTATTTTATTTCTTTGAACTTCTGTGTTCTTTTTTTCCAGGAATCAGAATTTGGGAGCATGTGATTGTATGAGTTGAAAGTCGCATACATACATTTATGTATACATATTCACATACATACATACCCTGTCGGAATCTCAGTTAACTTTAAACTAACTTTAAGCTAACTATTAAGCAACTAGTGGTGAATGAGACTTGGATTACTTTCCAATGGAAACAGCTAATGAATGGCCTGTTTCCCTTACTGTGAAAGAAAACTTTTGACTCACAATTTTTATTGAAAACAAAAACAAATTTTCATATTTTATTCAATATAAATTGTAAGTCGAAAGTTTTCTTTCGCAGCAGGGAAATAGCCCATAAGTCCCAACTCACACTATGCAAGTCTTATTGCTAAGCTGATTAGTTTTAGGGAGAGAGAGACGAGGGGAACAGAAACGTTTCTTTTCCCCCGTCTCTCTCTCCTAACAAACTAATCAGCTTAGCAATAAGACTTGCATAGTGTAAATTGGGACTTACTATTTTAACATTGCGATTTCCAGGCGGTAATCAATTGTCCCACTGTGCACTACTTTCCAATTAACTTAAAGTTGATTTTATTTAAGTCAGCTGGTAGTTAGTAAATTTGAAAAAAAGATGTGATGCTGTGTTTCGAACTATGTATCATCACACGTTGTGTAGTCAAACGCGTTACCACCCAGCTAAGGTATCATCTAAAATAACAACAGCAAAATGTTAATACAAAATTGAAATGAGTTTCAAAGTAGTTTAGAGTAAATTTGTTGTCTCTCACCTAAGCCGATTACGTACTCAACTTGACAATTGATGTTGGGTCAATTCTGGATTACATTGTAGTTAGCTTTTAGCTAAGAAAAGTTAACTATGTAAGTTAAATGTTTTTGTAGTCGATTAGTCATTTTCCGACAGGGTATGTATGTATATCACATATTCTAGCGGTTGCATAAGCCAACCTACCAAACATACATGGTTTAAATTCGAAAAGCGAATGATTTTGAAAACAAATCATATCCGAAGCAATAAATGTTTGAAAGGCTGGGTTCACACTCAGCAATTAATGTGAAGCAACTTTGGAAGAGAATGAAGAAGGTCATAGTTTCTCCTCTCGCCCATAAAAATCGAAGGTGCTAAAGGAAAATTGTTTGAATTTGTTTCAAAAACAATTTGAGATCAACGTATGTATGAAATATCAATATTTATTTGAGTTTAATTTTCCTGCTTATATTATATATATATATATAAAATACAATCACCCTTATTCCAGTTTTCGTCATCGGCGTCTCTTTAATACAATACTAAAAAATTGGGGCTTGTGTACTCGTCGTAGAAATCAACTGAGTCCAGTTTGCAGGTTTATGCTATTTTCTAGACTTTAAGGAAGGGAAGTAGATTGTCAGTTACACAAAAATGTTCTCGAGAGCTAGTAAACAAGCTCTAATTTTTTGATATTGTGTTAAAGTGATGTCGACAACTGGAATACATATATATATGAATGTACTTATGTATATGAATGTAAAGTCCATTCATATACATATGTATATCGAAATCTCAACGTTAAAATAATGTAAGCCGAAAAATTATATTTTACAGGCGACTTCCCGCTATCAAAAATATGAAGTTATTTATTTCAACCTGACTCAAAAATCAAGTTTTCATTTTAGATCCCGACGATCATACTATTTTTTTTAATTATGAAACTCCAGAGCATATTCTGAAGGAATTTAAAGATTTATGCCATAGCAGATACAGCCAATTGGATACAGCACCTATTGGAAGATTGCGAATTGTCAACACAAGAACCGAATGGCAATCTTCACATTCAGATATTGTTATTCGTTTCTTTCGTCTGAATCGGCTAATGTGTTTGTGTGGTTGTATATTTTTTAATAAGCGGAAGGTAAAGCATAATACTAAAGTTCTTATAATTTGAATCATCCGATTCCTCAGAAGAACACCTGCACTTAGATAAAAAAAAGTGCTAAAATCAAGATTTTAGGCTCAAAATTAAATCATTTCAATCTTAATAGTCGTTTAAATACGAAAATTCTTAATTCAATAATAAAATCTTAACTTTTTTTAAGATCGCATTCAAGATTGTCATTTTGAATAAAATCTCATTTTATCGATCTTAAGATTAAAATTACGTTCTTGGTTTTAAGAAAAAGTTTAAGTTTAATTTTAAGACCACGTTCTTGATTTTAAGAATTCATTCTATAAATTAAGAATTTATGCTTAAATTTGAGAACGTCAACCTTACTGACCAAATTTCAAGATTGAAATATTAAGATTTCTCCGATCTAAATTCAAGAATTTTGTTCTTCAATTTAGTTCGTCATTTTTCTCTTAGTGTGGCAAGGTATTCAATACATCTTATTCGTTTGCAGTGTTCTGTTCCCGTATAATTAATAATTCATTCATTTATTCATTTATAATGATTCGAAGTTTTGTTGACTACAACACCTAAAAATTTTCGATAAAATATTTCCATTTCTTTAATAACAAGAGACCTGCCTAAACAGTCTTAAAATGTAAATACGTCTTGTTTTTCAAATATTCTCATGGCATGTATTATACTAAACCAAAAAAATTTGCTGTCATATAATAAGCTAAGCAAGATGAATGCATTGGTATATATGAGTGTTAACAAGCGATGTCGCGAAGAGTTCTTGTTCATAACAAACAATCAAAAGAAATAGTGTTGATAATGTTCTTCACTCCTATACCTTCCCAACAGTATTGTTTAGCGTTTTTTTTTTCGGAAGAGTTCGCTGTGGTAAAGCATTTGAAAAATCCCTCATGTCTTAAGAGTTCTTACAAGTGGTGTTGTGCAGGACTTTAACCCATATCGCAAGCCCTTATATGAACATTTTTCTGACACTAGTCTCGCATAAAAGTAGCTTAGTGCTCTTCGAGAGTTTTTTTTTATCATAAAAAAAAACATTCTTGAAAACCACCCATTATCTTAAATGAAGTCGATATAAGCCAACCACAATAACGTCCAATATATCCATGAATATTTAGAGAACGATGAATTTAAAAACTCCGTTGCTAAGGTCAAAGGTCATACTTAAATAATTACATATGTAATTATGGATTTAAGTAAATTCAGCTGAATAAAAATATTGGGCAACAATTCCTGTCGCAATATGTTGTTAAAATAAAAACAAAGTCTAAATGCTCACTGGTATATATTTCTGGTTGATGCATTAGTAAGAGGATACGTGATGTGTACAGCAGCTTTTATGTAGTTATTCGTATTATATGATGTTATTCTTACTCATTTAGCGAACGTAAAAATAATACTTTGGCATATGTCTGCTTTGCTTGGATTTGTTTGCCAAGCAAGGTTGGTGTGTTGAAACAGTGTTGCAACAAAATTTTTGGATTATTGCACCCACAAATTTTCAGCTTATTTTTACAAAGAAATTATAGGAGACAACACGGGAAAGAAGAAAGTTTTAGTTTTATAAATTAGGGGAATATTCAAAGACACTTTTTATGCATACTAAAAATACTTGATCATATCGAGCCTTATTTTCGATTTTATCGTAAGCGACATGTTATCGAAAATGGACTTTTTTATTGAAATTAAAATTTTATGGGCCTACCCATAGTTTAGAATTATCAAAATGCCAAAATTGTTGATATCTTTTAAGATACGGGCTGTAAGATTTTATCGTAAGCGACAATTTACGTACAAAAACATATTTGAATATTTAAAAAAACGCTCTCCTGAAAAATTTCATTTTTGTCGCTTACGATAAAATCGAAAATAAGGCTCGAAATAATTTTTCGAAAATAATTTTTAAATAAAACAAAATGTATACAACCCGATTCCAAATGTTCAACGGCAAATAATTGCCGGGGAATCGATTAATTTCAGAATGAAATCCACTTTTTCCAAAACCGGAAGAGTGGACAATTTAAGATGGGAGAATTTCGATTTTTATAATTCAACTGAGGGAACAGATGATGACGTGAAATGTTCACGTGAAATTTTTATTCCCCTCGTGAATCTCCCGTGAAATTTTTTCCCGCTATCAGTCCCAGCGAATGTAAAAAAGGGAAGAAGATTTGTAATGCTTAAAAACTAATTTAAAATCAAATTTAATTTAAATAAAAATTATACACATATTTTAGGTTCCAAATAAATTTTTTTAACTTCAAAATTGTGTTTTTAAATATTCTTTAGTATACCACCGCTGTGCACCACCATGAAATTTACTGTGTGTGAACCAAAGATATTCATACCCCATCGAAAAAGGTGTTGCAGGGAATTTATTGTTAAGAATCATGAACTTTACTTACGAATCTTGTCCTAAAAATAAATATTTATAACTTTTAATATATAATTCAAAGGAAAATATCGAAAGTATTCAATGTAATAATTTAGTTCGCCTGCAAAAAAAAAAGTAAAAAAAAATCTAAGGAAAAAGTGAAAGAATTTACGTGAAAAATATTATTCACGATAAGGGGAATCAAAACAAGGGAAAAATTTCAAGGGACAAATTATTCACGATTGCAATTTGGTGAAAAGTGTAAATATTTCGAGGGAAAAAATATTCACGATAGGTGTGATTAAATTATTAAACGTAACCCACCTTTTCCGAGAGAGGCATCATTGGGTCATTCAAAAACATTGAGTTGATAATTGAAAAGTTTTCCGCAGTGCTAAAAAGTTGTGTTTTTTTCAATTATTCCGATAATAAAGAAGATTATGTGCAGTCATCCTCCCCAGACTTCTTAAAAAGTTTGAAAAAAAAATACTGAGTAGATCAAACTAAGCCTTTATGTAATAGCGAGCAGCAACTTCAATATTGAAAACAAAAATATTACGGTTACCATGTTAGGTTAGGTTGCTAGTTTTAAAGTCAAAACCAGTACACTTGTGTACTGAGTGGATTCGTTGTTTTACGTGAAATACAGACATGGAGAGAGAAACAGAAGAACAGCTTGCAGAAGAAGAAGCGTTATAGTTATTGTTGTTCGTGTCTTTCGTCTCCATCAGCTTATGTGTTTGTATGGTTGTATATTTGTTAATAAGCGAAAGGTAAAACATAATATTATAATTCTTATAATTTGAATCTTTACTTCAACAAAGTCTTACATGTTTTTGTGTTTAAGTATTTATTGTCATTTAGCTAATAATTTCTGGTTAATTTTTCGTGTAAACAAATATTTTTATGGAAAATTGTTATAGCAAAACATTTAATATCTTTACTGAAACCTATTTCAGGTCCTAACCTACCACAAAATTCGTAAAACTAAAATCCAAAATTGTAAAAAGTTTAATGCAATAGTAGTATAAATAGAAGGCTTTCAACTCATATTTTTCATATAAAAGTTGGCTCATGCAGAGCTTTGAAGTATGATTTCTTTAATTTTTGAGTTAGTTGAATTGAATGTTTATCCCTTATTGAATCATATGTTCATAATGTGTTGCCTATTTCGCGGGTTTAAGGTTGTTGTGTTGAACAGAAGATCTCTGAGGTGAATTTTTTGGTGTGTGAATAAGTTGATTTTAGATGGTTGTGGTGAATGAGGGGGAAAAGTGCTGCCAGAGTAGGGGAAATGTTTAATACTTGGAATATCCATCTGGTTTGCTGCTTAAAAACTTGTAGTTACTGATGCTAGAAGAAAAAGTGTTGGCTCATTTGGGGTTGGGAAAATGTATGTAAAGATTTTTTTCAAGTTAAAAAAAAAATGTGTGAGTTAGTTCGATTTACATGGTTTGTTATGGTCGTGATGGGGGAATGAGATGCCTGCTTTTAGGCGTTATTATAGTTTGAGCAATGTTGTCATATACATATGTATCTTTGAGGAAAGAACTACCTACGTCGAGCAAAAAACTGTTTTTCAGGAAAAAAAAACTCTTCCGAACTCATATACTCAAAGCCTCAAAGCCATGGTAATTCAAACAGTAATGAAACATACCATATTTCCGTACAATAACTGCGACAACACTGTCTTGATTTTATAAAAACTGCATATAATTTATTTTTTCTTACAAGAAAAGGTTTATTTGTACACGTACGCAATAAAACCAGTTAAGTGAAAGGATTCATGTATTTTTATTGACTTTAAATATCAAACATTTTTAAATGAAAAATATAACAAACAAACGGAAAATGCGAAAATTATTGCAGTATAATGAGAGCCTCTCTATTGCTGTGTATTCACCTAAATAGTTTAAGTGTAAAAATTTTGCTATTAATATCATTTTATATTACTTTTAAATTTAACATAAACCTGATGAGTTTTTAATTTTCATATCTCATTTCACAACAGCAAGAAATTAAGTACTGTTAGAGTATTGACCGTCAAACAACTATGAATGCGTACAGCTAAAAGTAAAAAAAACACGCTCATATACAAACACACGCATTAATTTTAACCATAAACATAAAAAAAAAAACTTGGTTTATACCAGTGCTGGTACACTATCAATATTATCTTCTATCGATATCTATCGATAGTTTCACTATCGATATCTATCGATAGTTTCACTATCGATACTATCGATATTACTATCGACTGAACGTACATATGTACTTGAGAAAGAAAAAGATAACTAATTTTTCATCAGGTTACAGTTAGTTTTTTATCCCTTATCTTATGTTTATTTTAATATGTATGTATGTATTACTGATGTAACAAATGTCAATTTTTGATATTCGCGAATACGAATAAGAAGAATATTTGAAACGATATTCGCGAATACGAATATTATATTTACGCCTGCAAAATGAAATATTAAAAAATTGTTATGAAAAAGAACTTCATACTCCTGTTGACGTACTTTAAAGTTAATAAAAACTACCCAAAATTTTAATGATCGTCATTAAATAATATTTGAAAATTTAATGGATTCGTACAAACTAATATTTTTAGCCATTTATTTAAATTTCATTTTGGAATTTTGCATTTATTTACTTAATTTTTTTGGAAATTATTCGCATTCGTATTCGCCTGAATTTGGTGAATACGAATACGAATACGAATATCTAAAAATGGCCGAATACTCGGTAATTCGAATACGAATACGAATATTCGTGTATCGCTAGTATGTATGTATGTATCTACGAACGTTATTTTAGGTGACAGTTTTTGAAAAATTGTGCTGCCAATTAAAAAAAATTATAATACCTCATGTTTTCAGAACTGCATAATATCAATATCGATATTTTTCTATCGAAATTTTCGATATTTTAAAACGAGTTTATACTCAGTTTTTAAATTAAGCAGCACAAACAACTATAATTAAAATGTTTAAACTGTGTGAGCTACAATCGCACGCATAAATATAAAAATACTCTGACTATTAATCGACTATACAGGGCTATTTTAATTACACAAAAGCATGCTTTCAAACATCCCCACACACACGAATGATGAATAAATATCCCAAGTATCATGTGTATATTTTTTTTTTTGTCCGACTAAGTATCAATACTCTGAATATAAGCATAGTCCGACTATAAGTATGACAGGAAGTTAATACGCTTGATACGCATATGCCTTTTTATTAATAGTTGTAGCGTATTTTAGTTTTTTTGCATAAACAAAGTGAAGATGTTCCTGTTTGTTGTAATCGGCTACAGTCATAATTGCTTGAGAGAAAATACGTAAGCGTACGAATTGTTTGAGCTAAAATATGATTATATTCAGTTATTCAAATTAAGACTATTTACTTAAGGCGGTGATACACTATCATACAAAGTCGTGCGATCTACGAAAAAGTACAACGCTGGTATGGAGTTTATGAAAATTTTCAAAAGACAATAACAACTCATCACACCAGGGTTGTATATTTTCGTAGATCGCACGACTTTGTATGATAGTGTATCACGGCCTTTAAGAACATTAGTTGCAGTATTGTTATTCTCTGATCAGAAAACGATGCATTTCTAAGAAAAAATTTTGTAAGCTAGTTTAACTGGGATTTAATTTTATAGAATTTTTGTTGGTTTTAAAATATAATGTAACGCTATAAAATAAATGTTTGGAAAAAGTTTGAAATGCATATTATAAAAATAACGATCTGATGATTTAGAAAATAATGCGTACATAAATATTTCCATATGTAACTTTCAAAACACTTTCTTTATATTAAAAAAACATCATATTTATTTTAAATGTAAGCAAATAAGCAGCTTTTTATTTTGCATAAACCTTACAGAATATGACTTTAATTAAGGGTATTCAGAAAGCTTTCTGTTCCTTTTCCATCAGCTGCGTGAAAAGTTATATAATAAATTACCATGTTTTTTTTTAAATTTAAATGAAATCTCTTTTGCTTATACTCACATGTATGTATGTACACACACATATATATATATATATATATATATGTATGTATTTATGTGTGTATGCATATGGGTACCATAAGAATCATTTTCAGAAAAATATGTTTTTAATTGTGTTTATGTATATATCCTACATCAAGCGACTGACTGCGTTTGTTTATTGCTTTCATCCTGTTGTTTGGGTTGGTTCATCTGCTGCTGTGATAATCCTTTTGCCATTTTTAATTTAAGCACATTATTTACATCTTCTATGTTGTAATTACCATTTTTTTATATATAATTTTTGTTGTTGATTCGAAATCTTTTGTGTTGATTGTAAGAGTCATATGGAGATAAATAGGTATGTATCTTAGATGATACATAAATTTTTCTTTATTAAACCCGAAACATATGAGTAGACACTTCTCTACACAATGACATATAACGGCTTAGAGAATAGATGGAGATTTTGTTCATTATCTTTTTAATTTTATGTTTTCTTTTTTTTAATGATTATGATGAGTTGTTATGAATAACATTAATTTTTTTGTTAAAGGTTTAAAAATTGCCTTAAAACATTTTGTTATACGAAATAATTTCTTTTATAGGGGCCTTGAACAATGCTGGATTTTTTTTTTTTGCCTGTGAGGGTTAACGCTTCAGGGGGGGGGGGGGGAGGGGTTGAAGAAGGTTGGGATTGGGGGTATAAAAAAGTCGCAAAATAAAGTAACATAATATGTAAACGGCCCCTAAGCCTTTTTTCTAATTATTGTTGTTTTTAACGGGGGGGGGTTATTATGCAATTCGAAACGGAAACTGTTCGAATTTGTATGTTATTAACATTAAAATTCGAACACATTTCCGTTCGATTCGGATTACATAATAACCCCCTGAACTCAGTTTTGTTGTCTCTGTAATTGGAAAAGAAAAAGAAAATCCTTTCGAATTTATATGTTATTAAATTCGAAAGCTTTTGCTGACGCAGCGTTTTCCAAGAGAGACAGAGGGTAACCTTCTACATTGACAGCCAAGCAGCGCTAAATGCTTTGAAGGGACGTAGTGTCAAATCGATACTATTTAGTTAGTGTAGGAGAGCCCTCAACATGCTTATGGACAAATATAATGTGAGACTATGTTGGGTTCCAGGCCACAGCACTGTTGAGGAAAATGAAATTGCCGATCAACTGGCAAGAATAAGGTCGGTGTTAGATGAGGTAAAAGTAGTACAGATCGGTGAAATTACCAATAGGCCATTACTACAGGGAACTCAGTAAATTGCGTAGACCAACAGTTCATGGCAAAGTGGGGAGGATTTTAGAGTTTCGAGGGCTATATGGTCAAAACTTGACTCCTTAAGATCCAAACTGCTACTTGATATTAATAGGAAGGCGATGCGAATCGTGATAAGCGCATTGACTGTTCACTGGTCGGTCAGAACAAGAATCAGCATTTCGGAAACTGACACTGCAGATTTCTGCAGGATGTGCGTTGATGTTAGAGTTGGGCAAAATCGTTCCTTTTTGGGAATCTTTCGGAACGATCCGAAATATTAAAGGAACTAGGTCGTTCATTTCGTTCATCGTTCCTTTTTTATTTTGAACAGTAAATGAACGATGAACGAGAGAACTTCTCTGTCGCTCCTAAAAAAAATGTGAACAAATGCATGTCATGACGTTTAAGAATTGCTGTTTGCTCATATGTATATTTTCGTGTTGAGCAAATCATTGTTTTAATTATAATTAAAAAACCAATTATATATTAGGTTAGGTTAGGTTAGGTAGGGGTGGCAGTCAGAAACCCGTACTCACTTAGACCTTTTTGGTCCATTGTGATACCACGGAGACTCTGCTTATGCGGAGTCCCCACCGTCGAACCAACCAGAGCTCAATATAAAGCTACTAATACGTTGAAGTTCAACACTAGCAACGTCGGAAAGTTCCCTGAACTCAAGAGCGCCGATTGTGGTCAATCTCTTTCTTGCAAGTCCAAGACAGTGACAAAGAAAATGCACTATGCTTTCCCCTTCATCAATGTCCTGGCAGCTACGGCAGTAATCATTGTGTTAATTATATATTAGCGCGTATAAATTTATTAAACAATAGAATTCATTGTTTAATTAATTATTTGTTAATGTTTACACAAAAATATCAACTTTGTATCAGAAATAAGTTAACGATTGTTGTGTAAAATGCTGTCAAACTTCATATGAATACTTATAAAATCTGTAAACAATGCCTCAAACTTCATAAAAAAAGAACCCTTCAACTATTCTGTGCATATGTGGTTGTAATAATAACACCACCTTGTTAAAAAAATTTTAGTCGGAACGATGAACAATAAGAAGTGAAACTGTATAAAAGTCCGAACCGTTCCTTTTAGTGAATCGTTCAATGGAACTAGGTCGTTCCGGAACGACACAACTCTAGTTGATGTAGAGTAACCAGAAACCATTGAACATATCTGTCACTGAACAAAGCTGCAACGTCATTAGGCTTAGATGGCTGAGCAGATGTTTCCATTAGAGCATTACTGATATCGTTAAGTGTAAACTGGGGGATATCAGGAGCTTCATTATGGGAATTCGGTGGCTTAATGACGGATAATAGATTTACTTTGAGTTACAAATAGGAGGTAAATATTACTTTTAACGGGCAATTGACATAACTGGTTTGTGGTGGTTTTTTAAAGCAAGCGCACACAACTAATGTCAATGCCTGTGTGCGTTTGTATGTGCGCAGAAAAATAAAAAATCATACACACAACGTATGTGTGTATGTACAGGGTGGGCCAAAAGAAACCAAGGGGTGTAAAAGTTTAATAACTTTTTTGTTTATTAATTTTTTTTTATTTTTTCTTTCAGATTATATAGACAACACTTGGAGAATTTATAATGGAGAGGTTTACAACTGAACAGAGAACCAGAACAATAGAATTTTATTATTTAAACCAGAGATCAATTATTTTAACGCAAAGAGCATATCGTCGACATTTTAACGTCAGAATTTCGCCCTCTGAACTGTAGGTTCTGGGGTTCTCAAAATCCAAGAGCCATTCATCAACGCCAATTGCACCCCATCAGGTGTACAGTATGGTGTGGGATCACATTTGAAAATGTCATTGGGCCCTACTTCTTCGAAAATGAAGATGGAAGTGCTGTAACCGTAAATGGAGAGCGGTATCGGTTTATGATAGAAAATTTTTTACGTCCTGCTCTTGAAAACAGACCTGGTATGTGGTTTCAGTAGGACGGAGCCACTGCCCATACTGCCCATACTGCCCGAGACACAATGGCACTTTTAAGTAAAATTTTTGGAGAGCGAATAATTTCTCGAAATTCGGAAATTATTTGGCCAGCGCGATCGCCAGATTTGACAGCACCCGACTATTTTCTTTGGGGTTTTTTGAAGGAGCGAGTGTATGTGAACAAGCCAGAGACTATCCTTGAACTCAAGGCAAACATTGTTGCAGAAATTCGAACGCTACAGCCACAAGTTTTGAAAGATGTTATGGAAAATGCTCTAAAAAGAGCCCATCAGTGCGAAGCTGAAAACGGTGGTCATTTAAGAGACATCAGTTTTCATACTTAGTGTAAAAAAATTCCATTTTGTATATTATATAATCTGAAAGAAAAAATAAAAAAAAGTTAATAAACAAAAAAGTTATTAAACTTTTACACCCCTTGGTTTCTTTTGGCCCACCCTGTACATGCATGACGTTTGTATACGCACCCATGCGTATGAAGAAGCAACACAGAGAAAACAGTGCCCAATAAATACCTCATAAAATAGAACAAAATTAATAAGAAATCTCTATGGTTTTTTTCAATAAGGAAATCTTATTAATTTCATAGAGAAAACCTTTTTGAAAAAATCGAGAAGAAATCTTGTAGTTTTTATGAGCTTATCTTATTGATTTTTTTAATAAGGTTTTCTTCTTGATTTTATGAGGCGACCTCATAAATTAAAAAAAATATGTCTTTCTTTATTCTTTGTGCTTTGCTTATGTATTTTCATTTAAATTCTACATCATATACTTATGTATGTATGTAGTATATGTAGATGTTATTTATTTATAATATACTACTATACATACTTACATAGATACATACATATTATATTGTATTCTTAATTAATTAACTTACCATACATACATATTATTACTTGAAAGGAGACAAGTATTGAAGCAGCAAACTTCTGACTGATAGACAAACCCTCTAACCAATATGCTAACAAGCAGTCTGAATAACCATTGAAATAATTTTGCAAACATGCTTATACAAAAACGAAAAAGATCAGGGAAAAAAATTGTCTGTGTCTATTTATTGATATGAAATAACAAGACACCTCATAAAATCAAGAAGATTTCCTTATTATGCTTATTATTATGCTTTACACATAATCATATAGGAACCTAATAAAATCAAGAAGAAAACCTTATTGAAAAAATCAATAAGGCAACCTAATAAAATCAATAAGAAATCCATATAACTAGTTTACAATTTATAAGAAAACCTAATAGAATCAAGAAGTTTTTCTCTATGGATTGTTTTTTTGGTGCCAAAAATAACGGAAATTGAGTAAAAAAAAGTTGGGAATAATAAGATTTCTTCTTGATTTTATGTGGTTTTCTTCTTGATAAAATTAATAAGATTTACCACATAAAAACAATGAGGAATCTCTATGAAAAAATCTTCGCTTCTTTCTGCTGGGATACCCCTTAGCCTAAAAAGGTTTCATAGAGAAAATCTTATTGATTCTATGAGGCAGTTTTTTCTCTGTGAAGCATCGCAAATTCTTCCGTCACGAACTATTTTCTTTTTTACTCCTATACCTGCAATAACTGAAATAAATTTCTTGCAAACAGTGTTGCTTAGCGTTTCTTTTAGAAGATTTCGCTGTAGTAAAGCATTTGAAAAATCCCTCATGTCTCAAAAGTTCTTGTAAGTGGTCTTGTGCAGGACTTCAGTAGGTATGTATATGTTCAAATGTGTATTTGTTTGATTAAAAATTCAAAAGATTTATAATAATAGTTTTTTGAAGATTTAATGGCTTGCAAACAAAACGTGCCCGCACATCCATCCATTCTTACAGGAATTACAATGGCAAACACGCCCACTCACATCAGCAAACAATCGCTTACACTTGTCATGTATGAGTGTTGAATAATGAAGTGTTGTTATGGTAGTTGTTAAAAGTGTTTGTTGTATGTATGTGATGTATGTGATGTTGCATGAATGGCTGAATGAACATGCGCGTAAAGGCTGAGTGACTGAAGGAATGCAATACATGTTTTATGTCAAAGATTAAAAATAAACTCAATTTTTTTATTATTTATTATTTTGAATTTTTAATAACAAAAAATAAAAGCACAAAAGAAAGTAATAAACAATGAAGTATGTTATTAAAAAAAGCATTTTCTAAAGCTTAAAATCTTGTTGTCTTTTTTTTTATAAAATTTATATGTATTTTAATTAATCCTTTGTTCTTACAAAGGAAAACGTTAGAAAACAAAAAAAAAAATTCTAATAAGATTTGATGAGGGAATTATTTACAAAGAACATTATCATACTCATAAGTATGTGTGATTAAATTATGTTTGTTTAACAATTTCATTGTAATATGTATTGTAAACTGTACCCAAGAAAGGTAAAATAAAAAAAGTTGTTATTACCTAATGTAATTAAAGAAAGGAAAAAAAATTATGTGCATATATATATATATATATATAGATATCTATCTAAGTATAACAATGTTTGAGGGACTGCTGTAAGTGAATAAATGAGTGTCATTTACACGGAACTTCTCCCCGGTTGGCGGTATTACTGCCACTGATGCTGCAGATATGTACGGAGGAGAGCACATTAACACATATAACACTTCTCATTTAACCTAATAATCAGCTATTTTCATGGTGTTAGTATGACAGTGTGCACGTCAACGAAATGGTACTTGAGTGCGGCGTATAGGTCGCGTAGGTTTAGAAGAAAAAAACAATTCTACAGTGGAGCAGAAGGTGAACAATTTATAATTATAAAAAAATATGTATAAAATTTTTTATTGCATTAATAAATTGCTTAAGAACAAGGTAACACCATTTAGTCCTGAGTAAAATAATTTGTTTTTTTTTTACAGTAGAGTCCCGTTTTGCTCAAAATTCTTTTTGGTGTTAAAAAAATTTAAGAAAAACGTACTGAAAATTACTAATATTTGGAATCACTTAAATTGTGAAACTGTTGAATATTCCTAAAAAATTTCAAGAGTTGAAAAGGCACTCAAAATTTTGCTAAAAATGGACAGAACTCAATAAACTACAAAAAATTAAAAACTTCTGAAGTGCTTCAAGCTTTTTAAAATTTGAAATACGGTCCAATTTTATTTCTCTTCATTTTCCTTAGAAGATGCAATCCATAATTGAACAATCCTTCCTTTTAACGCAACTAATTACTGTCCTCAGTGACACTGTGCCTCCCCCACACACGATAATACTACTTTTTGGCTTCTCTCTGCTAGTCTTCAGTTATTCAGGTCTATTCGGAAAGTCACTTTCACCACAAATACGCTTATCTTTCACTTTTTGCTATTCTAAAATACTACGTTGGAGATGAGTGATAGAAAACACATGTTTTCTTTCATATTGGAGACATTGTAAAATACTTCGTCACCATGATTCAATGTCATATTCGTTCAACGCCAATTTTAGCGCGCTAAGTTTAAATAAATAAAGAAAAAAGAGGTACGAAGTGTTCTGGTGTATACCACTGTTAAGTTAAGCGTTAATGGCGTTCGGCCAGGCTCTACAAGACAATTAAGTTTTCTTTAAGTTCTTCAAAGATGTAAACACGTTTTTAAAACAAATAAAAGAAGTAACTAATTTCACTTTTACTGTTTATTGTTTCTTTTTATGTTACTTAGCACTTGTACTGTTAAGCTTTTTTATTAATTATTTCTTTAAATTACTTCTTAAATCCCTTTTTGTTTTAAACTTTTTCTGCATTCAAATCAGCTGTTTTCAATGTTGTTGATGTTTTTATAAGAGATAACATAATATCGATTATTGAAAACGATATTTCTTCGCACGTATTTTAGAATCTGTCGACGTCGTACTGTCGAAAGTGAACGTTCGACGACGAAGAAGTGAAGCGCGTATTCTCGAATAGACCTGATTACCTTTCAAACGAGCATCAAAATTCTACAATCGACCTTTATTAACTTTATTTCTGCTACAACGTCTAATTGAATTTGTCCCACTGTATTTGTATCGTTCAAACAACTCTTTTTCCCATTAAAATACTTAAATATGTATCTCAATATAAGTAAGCACTTGTTGTTGTTGTTGATGTTATTTTATGTGTATATTCTTATAATTCTTTGTTTCATATTCGCCCTCACGCTGAGCATAACAAGCAACTAAAAAATTATGATTGTAAGGATTATGGTAAAACAAAAGCTTTGTCGTTATATTTTTTACGCGTTTTAAAACAATCATTCATATGTTAATACACTACTACACACACACATATACACAATCTAATGCTTTCACCAAGCAACTATTGAAAGAAAAAAACTATAAAAAAGAAAAATATACTTTTAATATGACAAAATCATACATTTAAATTTACACGCTCACACACATTTACCAACTTTCACAAGAGCCGAGCAATAAAGGGGTTTTATGTTTATAATGTTAGAAGGAATGTGTAGGCAAACGGTTTTAAAAAGGCCCTACGAAAGGCCTGATTAAGTTAAAAAAAAAAAATGTTTATTTAACTGTTTTTAAAATTAACACAGGTACTCATAAATGATTGTTGTTAAAGATTCAATTGAAAGTAGACGATAAAGTACTGCACAAGACCACTTACAAGAACTTTTAAGACGTGAGGGATTTCTCAAATCTTTTAAAAGAAGCGCTAAACAACACTGATGGCAAGACAATTGATTCAGTTATTGCAGCTATAAGAGTAAAGAAGAAAATACTTCTTGAATTTGTGATGCTTCCCAGCATACCAAATTACAAACTGCTAAGTCAATGAAATGATCAAATATTTTGGGTCTCCACTTCTTTGACCTTATAGAGATTATATACAGCGAAAGTAAAAAATCTAATTTATCCACTCCGCCCATACTTTTGTTATACATTGAGATTACATGTGGCTGAGGTATAGAAACTTTTTCTTTTTTTTTCAGCGCAGAATCTTGGCACTACATTTAATGGTTCATCACCATATATTGAAGACACGACATGAACTATACCTCCATCAAACCATCTAATATCAAATAGATTATTTTCTTTTTCTAAGCGGAAGTCATAACTACCTCTTCCTTCCTTTTTTAATTCTTTTTCAGACTTCAAAGGCAGCTTATTTATTCTATTGGCTCTTATGGTCCCAGTAGACCAAATACCCTTTTCTCTTAAAAGCAGCATTAAATTGAGAGTTGAAAAATAGTTGTCAAAATACAATTTGAAGTTTTTCTTCTCTGGAATTGTCCTTGATAAATGTACTACAATGTCAGAGCAAAATCCTAATTGCGAACCACATAAAATTGTATTTTTGCCCTGGTAAATTTCGAAATCATGCAAAATTCCATTTGAACTGCATAAACAGAATACTTTTATGCCCCATTTTATGGGCTTTTTGGGCATATGTTGTCTAAGTGTTGTTTTGCCTCTAAAAGGGATCATCATTTCATCGATGCAAAGGTTTTCGTCCTTAGGTAGTGTAAAGGCCTTTTTTTGGAACATATTTATTAAAGATCGAACCTTATAAAGTTTATCATTAAAATTTTCATTTGATGTAAACTTTATACTGTTACGAAGAGCATGAAATCGGCTCCGTGACATACTTTCTCCAAAAGCTGGGATATTTGTTGGTTTTTTCCAATACATATCTAGTCTAGGGTACCCAATTGAACCAGTCATTATTTCTAATGCAACGAATTTCAGAAACTCTTCCCGCTTAAGATTGATTGACGTTCCGTTTTTTATCATAGTGGATTGATTAGTCGCCTGTATTACATTGTCAATAAACTCTTCAGTATAATATTCCAAAAAATATTTTACTAGAACTTTTACGGAAGCAAATGGACTTTCCCAGCTAAAGGGGGCTTCTGGTGTGGTCCAGGAACATTTTCTCCAGCGAAAGTCACACAGTTTTTTTGAAACATATTCACATTTACTGTTATCAACAACTTCCGCCTCTTCGATTTCAGTATGGTCAAGATTAATTTCATAGTTATCTCCTTGTGACATAGTTTTCCTTATAAAAGATTCATTTTGATCAAAACTTTCTATTAAATCTTCTAAAACATTTGTTTCTTCTAAGTCTTCAACATCTGAATAGTCAGAGTCTTCAAAATTTATAAGAATTTTCTCAATTTCACTCTCTTTCATACGTCTTGTCATGGTGGCATACATAGCGCAAATGAAACCAGCACAATAATTAAAGTAACGTTTCTTGGTAAATTGTATACATTAAAATATTTTGTTGCCATACGGCATTTTAAAAAATCGTTACATACTTATGCGGTGCTAAAAAGCAAATTTTTAGTTTCAAATACATTGCAAAATGTGTTTTTATTGTTACTTTATTAAAAAAATGTTTCTAATATTAAAAAAAAAAATACTATACATGTAGAGGTTGGTACGATATCGATTATTTCTTGTGAGCTTACCCAAATTGATTTATTTTCTATTTTTCTTATTGCCAAGACATTAAAATACAAAACCTAACTAAGAAAATATTGACTTATCACATCAGAATAGATCTACAGGTGAACAATTTTGATGTTGCCATATGGCAACAAAATTGCGAAAGGGTTAAGAATAAGCTTATATAAACAGTGGATATTAAGTTTTTTTCAATATCATTTACATTAATATTGACAGAATTTGAATAAACAAACAGTTTTAAACAACGCTTAAGAAACAATTATTACACACAAGTTTTTCTAAAGTGTACTTTTATAAACGACAATTGAATGACGCAATAAAATGATTGAAAAAAGTAATACATTCTAAAGTCATATACTGTTATTTTTGTTTTTACACACATGATGAAAATATTTTGCGTATACATCTTATCTTAGCTTAATATATATAAAAATCAAAAACACGTTTATTTGTTAGGGGTGAACTCTTCAATGCCCCAACAGATTTTCGCCTTCCACCCCACAAAATATTTGTAAAAGACCGGCGCGTGTTTTTATATATATTCTACCCCGGTAAATGCTACGCCCCTTTCAGAAATAGTGATTTTAATAATAATATATAAAATCGTAGTGTGTGTGTGTTCGTAACGCATGATCCCTGGAACTATAATAGCTGTGGGGCCGAATTTTTTAACACAGGTTCGGGCCAATACACGGAAGGTATTTGTTTTGTTTCATACCAAACAAGTGACCACGGTGTGAAGTAATTTGTAGTTAAAAAAATATAACATAATTGAGGGTAATACAACGTTTACCGGGCTCAGCTAGTTTAGTTTTAAATTTTAAAATGAGTGAACGTAGAATTGAATATTAAAGTAATAATAGTCGGTAATTTTTTAATAAAATATTTAAAATGCCAAATAAATATAAAAAAAGTGTTAGAAGACGACAAACAAAAGAAGTAATTGAACTTCTTTTAAATGATAAAAAAACCAAAAATTAATGAATCAGTGGAAGATTTTAGTGCTAGCCTTCCTAGAAGCAGGTCAATAAAAGAACATAATTGTAAATGTCCAAGTGAAAGTAATAAAATTCAAGATTTCAGTACTGGTGTTCCAAATAACAGTTCAGTTGAAGAAGAAATTTCTAAATACTCAACTTCAAGTGAAAGTGATGAAACTTCAATTAATAATTTTGTTAAAAACTACAATATCCGAGATGAGTTCGCTAAGTGGAGTGTAAAACATTTAATTTCTAATTATGCCCTGAATGAACTTTTGATAATTTTAAAGAAAATTGAGCCATGCCTACCAAGGGACGAGAGATCATTGAAAAAAAAAAACACCTAGAGATGCCCCAATTGTTCAGCTAACAGATGGTGAATATGTGCACTACGGATTAAAATATTGTTTGACGCATTTCCTCTCTTATTCATCATTTGATAGTGACACGATTCATTTAAATATCAATATAGATGGCCTTCCTATATCAAAAAGTTCTTTGGCTCAAGCTTGGCCTATAATGGTGAATGTCAATGGTACAAAAACAGTACACACTGTAGGAGTTTATTCTGGCAATAATAAACCCAAAGATGTCAATGCATTCTTAATGCCATTCAACGAGGAACTAAATGACGTTATTGAATCTAACTTCTTTTGTAATGGAAAAACTTATATAGTTAGGTGCCGGTCATTTGTTTGTGATGCACCTGCGAGGGTCCCTTGTTATGGGTATCAAAAGTCATATAGGTTATAATTCCTGCCATAAGTGTACGCAAAGTGGAGAATAAGTTTAGAGACGTATGACTTTCAAACTTGAAAATAACGCTTTACGAACCAATGAAAGTTTTAGAGCATATGAATATACAAATCACCATACAACGAGCACCCAAATGGCAATAGAGAAATTACCAATAGATATAGTAAAGTCATTTCCCCTTGATTACATGCACGTAGTTTGCCTCGGACTTGTTAAGTCCTTGATGACGGCATGGATAAAACAAAAAAAAATTCTTTTTCTCTGCGACCAGCAAAAATCAAATTGCTGAATGACCAACTACAGCACCCAAAATCTCAAATTCCGCGGGAGTTTTGTCGACGAAGGTCTAGAGGTTTGAAGGAATTTCTTCTTTACAGTGGACCATTTATATTGAAAAATATTTTAGAAGAAAGACTGTATTTACACTTTATGCAATTAAGCTTGGCCATGCGCATTTTACTAGATGAAAATAAATGTAAAATACAAAATGAGTGTGCTCGAGCTATGTTAACAAATTTTGTGACGCATGTTCCTGTGTATTATAATGAAACGACTGTAACATATAACTTTCCCTGCCTAAAGGTAGAATTAGTAAAATCGCATCATTCTACTTTACAGCTTGCCGTATCGTTCAAATTTGTGCACAAGTTATAGAAAATGTAACAGTTTGCACAGCACATTTTTTTTGTCTGGCATTAAATGCGGCGTTTTTGACATTCGCTACAGAAAAATCCGTTTTCTGCAGATTCCTACGTCAGCAGTGCTACCACCACATATTTTATAACTAGTAACATGCATTGTATATCGTACGGTTTTTGTCAGCTGACATGCAACATCACGATACGATTTTACTAATTCTACCTTAACTCATATAGCAGATGATGCTTTATTATATGGCTCACTGAAAAATATTAGCGCTTTTAAATTCGAAAATAAATTGGGGCAACTGAAACGACTTCTTAAGAAGAAGAACCGCATACCGAACCAATTATATAATAGACTGGTTGAACAGAGCTTAAACAATTCACAGTCAAATCAGCCTAGAAAAGTAGAAAGGAAAACGAATACATTTGTTGATAATGAATATTTATTTTTGTCAATTTCTTCTTGCTGTTGGACAAGAAGTTTTTTGAAAGTTTCATCAATTGACTGTTCAGAAACATTAAAAGAGTGTTTGGAAGAAAAGTACTGAATTTGGAACCATTGTTTTACTATCCACTGAAATCTTCTTTCTTGAATATATGGCAAACAACGCACTTATCTTTATCCCAAACAACTCAGGGACACTTTTTACATCAACTAATTAAAATTGTTAATTTTTCTAATGACTCAATGAATGAAGACTTCACCAATTATTTTACAAATCAACATAACAATAGCCAATCGCAACGAAGTATAACAACATTGGAACCATCTACAATAAACCAACATAATGTCATCCACACAAATTTTCCAAACTCTGAAGGTAATAATGAGTCTATGACACATTTGAATAAAGCTTAATATATTAATTCACTTTCAGAAATAGCCAATCAAGTAGTTGCAGCAATTCAGCCGATGTTGATTAGACTGACGAATGAAGTGCAAACTGTACGAAAGGAGTTGCAGGAGCTAAAAACAAAAGAAAAAGTTCAAATAAAACTCGTTGTAATGCCTGCACAGCCATTCAAGGAAATTTAGGAGTTCTTGGAGTTTGAAAAACGATTGCAAGAAAACGGAGAAAGCTTTGCTTCTTTTGTAAGTTTAACTCTTATTCTATGTACGCTATATATAAAATCGATTCTTTGATTCTTTCCTTATCACATTTTTCAGGAAAACGAACTGACAGCTGTTGCAAATTCACCAAATTTCATAAAAAATTGTTGGAGAAAAGTAATTAGTGATGAATTAGGAGAACAACTATGCTGGATTAATACTGAGTCTAAAAAAAGTGTGCGTAATCTAAGCACAACGAAAGCAATACGAGGTAAGTTAAATAAAATATGTAACTAAAACAAAATAATAATAATAATAATAATAAAACTCTAAATGTTATAGATGCAGCTACATATATCAGTTGGAATTACAGAGGATCAATTTATTAAGGACACTGGAACGTTCTTCCAGTTCGCTAAAAATCGTATTAAACTGCGCTTAAACTACAAAAGTAATAAAACAATATAAAATTTTAATTTAAATATTAAATTTTATACATTGCATTATAATTATTTATTTTATTACTAAATGAATTCTTACACTTAATTTAATATGTATAAAAATACATTAAATATTGAATGACTCTTTCGTTATACAAATAAACTGAAGAAAAAATAAACCAAGATTTGTTTAAACTAAATATTATATTTGAGAAGCTTATTCTATATTTAAGTAGAAAAGCTTATAAAAATATTGAGATAATGAGCTTTTTTAAACAAAATTTAAGAAAACATTATTCCCGTAAAGTTATTCTACAATTTTGTGAAAAAACTTATAAAAACTTTAAGATAGTAAGCTTTTCTTTACAGAAGTTATTAAAATATTTTTCAGCAACTTTATTCTACAATTGCAAAGGTACATAAGCTTAAAATAATTGTACACATGTAATATTTTCACGAGGGTTCCGTTTTGATTTTTCTACAATTGTTACGATAACCTTTTTCAATATATTCTACAACATTTTTCAAGCTTAAGGCTTACAGTAATTAATCTTATTATAATATTTTTCTCAAGGTATAAATTTCGGATGGAAGATTTGTCTTTTGATTTGATTGAATGCTGGATAGTGACACAAGTAGTGTTCAAGAGTTTCATCATCAGGGACAAGGACTTCATGCATTTAAAAAAGGTATTTTAGGCGCCTAAGATATGACATCAAAAACGCAAAATATGCACTAAAAACAATAAAATATGCATATATCTTTAAAAAAAATTATTCAAAAGTAAAGTTTTCAATCTACATATCACTAAATAAAGATGTAAAAATATTTTCTTTTCTCAAGAGGTGCGTGTACAAGCCTTTTATATTAAATCTTTACACAAGATTAAATATTGTATTATTAACTCCAAATTCGCATTTTCGAGATATGTATGTTTATATTACAGTAAAGGAGCGATACGTAAATAGAAAAAGAAAAGTGTTGTTATTTATTTACGGCCTGGCCCACGATGTCGACAAGAAAACATCTGTCGCTTAGTAATGTTGAAAACAAAAACAAAATAAGAAAATTTGTTTTTGTTTTCAATATAACTAAGCGAGAGATAATTTCTTGTCGACATTGTGGGCCAGGCCGTTATTTTTTTATTATTCATACATATATATTATCGAATGTGAAGTCCAATCAATATGTTCTTAGAAAGCTTTGTGCATTGAAAAAGGCCTTGTAACGTCTGTGGATGTAATCGGCTCAAATTTAAATGATTCTTTTTATATAATGTTGTACATTTATTTAACTCAACCATTACAATGAATTGAATACTAGCTATTAGATTTGGTTTTTGAATCCGTTATAATTTTTAAAAACAATATCAAGTTTCAGCATAATTGTTTCACTACTCCCGGATTTAATAGCAGACAATATGAAATTATCAAAAGTACAATTTCCATTAAATTTGGTACGTGTGAGTGCTTGTACAATCGTTCCACAATTCTACAACAATGCAAGCGAATACAGTTGCCAAAAACAGTTTTGCAATATTTTTTGAAATTTGAATTTTTGAGAAAATCAGCATTTATATCAAAATATGAGACAAAAATATGCATTAATAACTCAATTATGCAAAAATATGTATTTTCAGCAAAATATGCAAAAATATGCACTAACAAATTGATGCCATTTTTAAGCAAATTCATTGTTTCGTAAATATATTTCATTCTAGCCATTATCAGAGTTAAGGGAAAAAACATGCATTTGCATGAAAGCCCTGTCCCTGTTCATCATCCTTCTGGCAAGCTCTACATGTCGTATCGTCAACAACACGAATGCAAGCCAGGTGACTTTTTAAGTCTTAATGTCCTATTTTTACAATAAACAAGTTCCACAATGTTGTATTTTTTAAACTTATAATCTCTATGGTCTTTTCACTATTTGCTTTTCCCCTACGGAATTTTGGTTACTCTTCCAATAGTAGATTTATGCCAATCTGTGGTGTGTTCTATAACCCCATTGTTTCGATTTATTTTTAAATTCTTGAAAAGGTGTGATTTTATTCAGTAATGATCCCATCTTTTCAAGCCTTATCAGCTTCTTCATTTCCCGGGACACCCCGATGTCCTGGAATGCATATTATCTCCCTTACCTTGAATACCTCTGTAAGTTTATCCAATTTTTTGCATTTAGGGACGCTTCGAGATTGAACTTTATGATTTCCTAAGGCTTCGATAACTTTTTTACTATCCGTAAAGATACGAATTGGTAGTTCTTTGTCAATATCCTTTATATATTTAATGCCTTCCGTTATAGCCGTGATCTCATTGTGAGAGAATTTTTCTTATTTAGGTGAATCTATAACTGCCTGGTGATCGTGCAGTCATTTCGTATAGTACACCTCCTATTTATTTCATTTTGAGTCTTGCGCTTAAGTCTTAGTTTGCGTGAGGCATTCACATTCCATATCCAGTGGAAGCTGTGAGCTTGTCCCAGTACTAGCAAGCTCTTTAAACCTAGAGTTTCCCTAAAACCCTTTATGCCTCGAGATCTAAATGATCCTAATACTAAACTGCTCTGACATCTCATTTAAAGATGCTCAGCAGTCTAGTTCATTTATGAATACCCTTGTAAAAATATTGTTAACAACTCCGGGAAACTGAAGGCCTCAGATTGATTTACCTTCTCTCTTAGCAATATTGCTCTCCGTGTTTCACAATATTGATGTCCTTGAATTTGTATTGTATAAAGTTATGAATTTGAATATCTATCTGCCTGCCTGCTGTGTTTATGTTTTAGAACATTTTTCATTCTTTATCTCTATATTTTAATTTTTTTTTTTATGCTAAATTCAGCCTTAAAGTATACTACATGCTCTTCCAGTATGAGGGTGTGTGTGTGTGTGTAAGTGTGTTAATGTTTTCCTCTATATGAAAATGACATGTTGTGTCACGCGTTTGTATAATTTTTCTTCCTTCAATTTTACCAAAAGTCTTTTGTTTTGCACAATATTTTATGTTTGTGTAATAATGAACATTTAAAATCACAAATACAAAACCGAATTAAGAATACTCTCATTCATATAAGCCATATTGTTCTGTTAATAATAAAGCTCTACACCATCATCTTCATTATGTTTAACTTCATCTCATTAATTTTTTAAATTTTAAAAGTGTAGGCGGTGTCTGTGTGGGGATTTATGTACACACACACATGCTTATGTATGTATGTGTTTTTATGTGTTTCCAGAAGTGTGCGTTAATAAATAAAAGCGCGCGTGGATGCTAAATATCTAATAATCTATAGCGTGGTTTTGAATTGTATCTATAAAAATAACCTTTTATTTGGATGCTTTCTTCTTTTTTAGGGTTCCGTACACCAAAGGTGAAAAGGAACCCTATTGTTTTCGCTACGCTGTCCGTCTGTCCGTCACACGGTATTTTCTCAGGAACCGTAGAGCTACGGACCTGAAATTTGGACACAGTATGTAGAACCTTGGCCCCTACAACAACAAATACATGAGAATTAAAAATAAAAGGGTGTTCCAAAACGAGCAACGAAAAATTTTAAAATCCCATGCAATATACATATATACAATTGTATGAACATATCGCTCATTTACTTCAATAGTGGCATAACTCAAAAAACGAGTTTTTTGAGTTCAAAATGCAGAAAGATGCGGCATTTCGTATTTTATCTTGTGTACAAATTTCATATAAATAGCTTGTACCATCACCTCCTGAGAGCAGAATTTTTTTTTCATTTCTCCATTAAGTTGTATGCAAATTGAAAACTTAAAACGCGTTTTCTGCTAAACTGTTTTTTTTTTTGAGTTGTGCCACTATTGAAGTAAATGAGCGATATGTATATTGAAACTTGAAATTTGTAAAATTAGTGTATTTTTATACAGACTACAACAATTAACACTAAAATTTAAAAAAGTTAATGCAATTTTGACAATTTGCTATATCTTGGAAACCGTAAGAGGCAAACACTTGAAATTTTTAAAAACGGCAAAACTTAAAAAACCGAAAATTATAAAATCGCCAAACCAAAAAAAAATCGCCAAAAATTAAAAAAATCGCCAAAACGAAAAAAATCGCCAAAATTAAAAAAAAATTCTAACACTAAAATAAATCGCCAAATTCGAAAAAATCTCCAAAATGAAAAAAACGCCAAAATGAATAAAAAACCCCAAAAATCGAAAAAAAATCGCCAAAACGCGAAAATGTCGCCAAAACTAAAAAAAAAAATAAATAAAAAAAATCGCAAAAATTAAAAAAATCGCCAAAAATAAAAAAAAATCGCCAAAATGAAAAAACGGCAAAAACCGAAAAAATCGCCAAAACAAGAAAATAAAGTGTCGAAACTAAAAAAAGAGCCAAAACTTAAAAAATCGCCAAAACCGAAAAAACGCAAAAACGGCCCAAAACAAAAACACCGAAAAGACCCCAAAAACGAAAAAAATTTCTAAACTATATATTATATAGGATGAAGTTTGTATTAAATTACATATCTACTGTTCGTACGGAACCCTTCGTGCGCGAGTCAGAGTCGCACTTTACTGAATTTATTTTTAATTAATCTTTGTTATCGTTGCTGGTTCTATGGGATCAATTTTGTAGCGTAAATAAAGTTATGGCTTATTAATAAATGCACAGTCTGGCCTAAAATAATAGCAGCTTTAGCAGTTAAGTCAAAATTGTTTTACATATGTATGTATAAATAAAAATGTTAAACAAACTAATATTTTATTCACTGGTAATGCTTCCGCCGAACAGTTGTTCAGAACCATTTTTCATCGGCCAATTTTTTGTCATTAGTTTTTTTAATGGCTTAATAATGTCGTAAACTTTTATCCAAATTTTAAGTTGGTTAAAGTTGAACTTCCTTTTTTTTTAATTTTGCATCACGTTTTTTATTATTATTATTTTTGTCATTATACGACGAAAATTAAATAATCGTTATAAAAGCAACAAAGTTGATTTTTTCAGTCACAAATACCCAGCAAAAAATATCAAAAAAGGTAATCGATTTTGGAATTAAGCATTTTTGGTGGAAGCACTTCCCTACTGGATTACCAACTTAATGATTTTAACAAGGCGTGAGACTAAAATAATCGATTCTTGAGAAGTACTTAAATTTTTTTTATTTGTCGACATTTCACGTAATCTATTTCGTCTAAAAAAATCATTCTCTTTAGTTAGCAACTTGCACGTCATTTTTTTAAATTTTAGGTAATGTGATTTGTAAGCGAGTAATGAAAATTGACAATCAGAAAAGTAAGTCATTATATGACAAGTAGTTCTAATGGTAATGTGTAATTTTTTGCTGATCTTATAGAACATATTAGAAAATGACCCACAGATTTCTGAAAAATATATATGCGACCAAACTGCAAATAATAAATAAAATAAATCTTGAAAATCTGCTCACATGTGACAGACCCAGCAAAAATGTTTGCTTGCTTGCGCTTTTATAATGCATGATTTTTGTTCGCTATGAGCCACTTAGAAGCAATAGTTTCTGTATCCACAAAATGATTATTTAATGCGTTTGAAAATGCCGTGATATAATGCATTTAATTATCGTACTATCTATAAATCCTAATTTTTCTTATATAATGTATTGCATTATAGAAATGTTTTATAAAGGGTGTTTTTTATTGAGGTATAGAACTTTAAGTTGGCATCACTTTTTTAACTGGTGGTCATTTTGTCAGCTGTCAAGTGATTAATATTTAGTTTGGTTTGCCATTTCATCATAACAGGTTGACAAAAGAACAACGCTTGCAAATCGTGCAAATTTATTTCGAAAATAATGGTTCAGTTCGCGAAGTTTACCGCAAGCTCCGTCCATTGCATAATTTCGCGGAATGGACCTGTCAATTGGCCACCAAGATCTTGTGATTTGACACCATTGGATTATTTTCTTTGGGGATATGTGAAGTCGCTCGTCTACGCCAACAAACCAGAAACGTTAGGGGACTTGGAAGCCAACATTCGTGGCGTTATTGCCAACATACGGCCCCATATGCTCGAAAAAGTGGTTGAAAATTGGACCTGTAGAATTGGCTTAATTCGAGCCAGCCGCGGCGGCCACATGAAGCATATTTAAACATTAATGGCATAAAATTATCCTTCCAATAAAGCCAAATTGATGGACATTAAAACGATTTTCTTGTGTTTTATTTCAATTCGAAGTTCTATACCTCTAAAAAACACCCTATATTATCCCATTTGGAATCCTCAATATATTAAAATAAATATATGCATTACATTATGCGCCACAAAAATGCATTATATTATGCATTCTTAATGCAAAAAAGCTTTTTTTTTTGTCATAGCTAAAAATGACAGATTTTGTAATAAACAACACGTTTTTTAACACAAAAATAAATAATTTATTTACTATTGTCTACGTAAATGCAAGAAAGGATATTTTTATCAAATAATAGTTAGTCCGGGCTTACACAGTTCAACTTTTGTTGTATAGAAAAAAGATATGTTTGTATTTCCTTCTAGGTCTTTCTAACAGTTGATTTATGAGTTGATCAACAAAAGTTGAATTGTGTGAACCCTGACTTATCATAAAACGTAAAAATAAATACATATTCAGAAAAGTCATCTAAATATTCGTACTTAGCTAAAAAATAAAAAATATAAGGAACAAACAAAATAATTACTACAAAAAATAACTGAAGTGATTGGAATACATATCTTTTGCTTCAACTCCTTGTAACCTACTTGGATTTCATCTAATTTTGTCAAAATCGCAGCAGTTGTTGATGGTGATTCTTCTCTTTATACTTTTGTGCGTTCCATATTACTAAGCTATACTCGTATAATATATGTACATATGTATGTATATATTAATATGTTGCGTTGTTAAAAAATAATTTTTATATCGTTGGCTTTATTTAGAAAAGGCGTATCACGACTTTTTCGAAATCTAAGATACAATAAAATACTTATGTACATATAAAGTAAATATGTATACAAACTTTTACTATTATCGTTTTTTACTTTTTTCGTTCTTTTTATATACTTTTATACTTATGTATAAACGTAAAACAAAAATGTTCACCGTACAAGCTCCCGTACTGTTTGGAGATAAATTACGCACTGGTTTGAGTATTTTAATAGAATAAATCATCCACCAAAAGTGTACGTGTATTTCTATATATATATATATATAATTGTGTGCTGTTAGTGTACGATCTTAGAACATACATATTGGGTGGTATTATTGATTCCGCACGGAAAGGAAAATTCGACGGAAAGAACTATCGATCGATATGCAAATTGCAATTATTCATTCCTGCGGTATACGCTTTCCGTGAAATTGATTCAACGTCCCTGTTTTTATTAATTATGACGTGGTGTAGTATCGGCTGTGGTTAAAAAAGCATTTTAAAAGATATACATTAGAGTTGAGCGATATTTGGAAACCTGTTACTTTTTCACAGCGATTGAAAAATCACATATCACAACTGTGACTGAATTTATCAAGTAACATGTTTTGGAAATATACATAGTTCTTTCATACAAACTGTGAATGTTCTTGTATGCTTACTTTATAGTAAATGAAGCTACCACATTAATTTTTTTTATACATTCAGATTTTGTCAAGAAAAAAATCGTCAAATCGTGTCAAATCGTCTTTTCTGGCAACTATGTACAGCTCACATTTTTATATTTGCAATTTTATTGTCTCTCTGCCTGTTATACGACAATTCTCAATGTATGGATGGGGTTAATTGCTAATTGTTTATTCTTGTCGCTCTTCTTATTAGTATTTATCAAGACACCAATACTAATAAATACTTTTAAAGCAGAAGAGCTGAAATGTGTTAAATCGTGATCACAGTCAGTTTAATTTCACTGCTGTTCTTATTAGATTTTCTCAAAATAACAGAACTGCTACAAACAAAATATTGCTAAACTGTGATCACAGTCACAGTTTAAAAGAACAGCGATTTAGAAATCACGTTCACAAGGAGCAACATTATTAAAAAATCACGTTATCGCTCATCACTAATATACATACATACATACACGTATATGTAAATACATACATACATATGTATGAACATATGTATGTCAACAAAATATAAAAAGAAGTGTTACAGATTAATCATAGAGAGTAAGTTGGAATAAAAAATTTTAATATAAGTTAAATTAAATTAATAATTGCTTCTGTTTGGTTTTTTTTTATATTCTTATAAAAATAAAGCAAGCAAATTAAATTAAAATAAGCTTTAATTTTGCTAATTTGTATATTTTCCTTACAATTTTGTTCTTTCCGTAGGCTTTCCGTCATAAAATTTGAGCGTAAGTAAAATAGAGAAAAATACCGCATCAACGGAATGAATAATTGCAAATTTTGCTTCCGCAAAAAAAAATGCTTTCCCCAATAGCGGAACGGAATGAATAATTAGACCCATTGTAATGGTCTCGCTTACCTTAGTGCTTCTTGGAAGCACTAACGTCAGTGAGAAAAGTTAAATCTTAAGTACTTTTTTATATATTAAAATTACCGTTAAAAACTAATAAGTGTTCGTGCCTATTTGTTCATGATATTTTGCAGCATAAGTCTTTTATTTTAATGCTTGCAAGTATAATAGTTTCAACAAACATTACATTACTTTAGTGCATTTGTGCATTTTTGGAAGCATTTGTTCTTAAATATGCAATGCATTGCTTCTAACAGCTTTTAGTGCTTCTAAGTGGCGAATATTTTTATTATGCTTTTGAATGGGAATGGGGGAGGGAGGCTGCAGCAAACTTTTTTCGAAAAAAAATATACTGCAGGCAAACCTCTTCAAACAAAAAATTGTTTTAAAAATTGGTTTGCAAAAGAAAAAGTTGTGTGCGGTAAAGAGGGGGAGGGGGGGGGTATTTTCAGATTGCAAAATTGTAGAACCAAGCTGCAAGTCAAATAAAAAATGACACCACACACAGTGGACCAAACACAAAAGAACGCTGATGATGAAGGTTTAGTGGCCTTCGAAAACGGCTGGCTGTTCCGTTCAACTATGTGTTGTTAGTCAGAATATTTACAACAGACTTTGGTGTTATTTGTTCATTAATAATTATCACATGTAATTTGGCTTAAAAAGCGATACGAACTTTAGCCCGTTCAAATCACAAATATAGAAACAAATGGAGTTCGAATAATAATTAAAATTAACTAAAAAAAAAACAAATAAAAAATTGTTTTGAAAATCAGTTGACAAAGGACAGAGTTATGCATGGTGGTAGAAAATTTCCTCCTCCAATTTTCAAAAAAAAAAAATATGGGACCAAATAAAAATAATAATTTTGAAATTCAGTTTATATGACATGACAGAGTTATGCGTGTACAAACATAAAAAATACTAGCAAATTTTGTTAAATTTTTTTGGAGTATGTATTTACTAGTGTCCTGCACAAGACATCTTATAAGAACTTTCAAGACATGAGGGATTTTTCAAATGTTTTACTACAGCGAAATCTTATAAAACAAACGTTAACAACACTGTTTGCAAGAAATTTGTTTGAGTATTGTAGGTATAAGAGTAAAGGAGAAAACACTTCGTGACGGAAGAATTTGTGATACTTGCTTCTTTCTACGCATGAGCGCGTGTACAAACGTCATGCATGCATGTGTGTATGATCTTTTATTTTTCTGCGCACATGCAAACGCACACACATGCATTAACATTAGTTGTATGCGGTTAATCACATAATAGCTTACCATCTACATATTACACACACACTCAAACGTACAATATGAAAAATAACAAGCACACACAAGTCAACAGTACTTCTTTTGAGTGTTTGTTACAAACAAGCTGTCTTGGCGACATCGCTTGTTAACACTGATATACATACTATACACCAATACATTCATCGTGCTTCGCTTATAGTACGACAGCATTTCCCAGTGGGAATTTGAGTTAACTCAAAGCTAGTTAATTATCAGCCAAAAATTAGTCAGAGGTGGTTAAAATCAGCACTCATTCTGCATGTTAAAAGTGATCAGATTTAGCATTGAGTGGCCGCAGGACGAGTGCGTCAGTTTTGAACTAACCATGAGTTAGCTGGTGCCAAATAAAAAAAAAATAAAAAAAAATTGTTATTTTTAGTTAATCATGATTTAATTTAGCTTATTATTTATTAACATTTTATAGTCAGCTTAAAGTGTAAGCAATTTTAAATTATTTTTTCAAGAAACGAGAACGTGTATCGAATCGTGATTACTTTGTTTGTCAGCCATCATACTTAACATTTCGCCATCGCGCCATATGAAATATAAACGGCACAGAGTTATTATAAACATGAATTTTAGGCTGACATCATCTCTCTGAACTTTGACTATATCAGCTTTGAGTTAGCTAAAAGTTAGCTCAAAACTTATCGAAGAAGTTAGTTGTACAAAAACAACTCACTAATCTGTACATCAGTTTTGAATTAGCTTAAAGTTAGTTCAGTACTTATCGGGAAGAAGACAGTTGTGCAAAAAAAACAACTGACTCACATCTGTATCATTTATGAATTAGTTCAGAAGCTAGTTGTAAATAAGTTATCAAAAAGTCACCCATATTTTGAGCTAGCTAATAAAAATCCGACTGGGTTATTATTGGCTTAGTATAATACATGCGACGTGAATACATTTAAAAATGATGACGTATTTACATTTAAAGACTGTTTACGCAGGTCTCTAGTATTTACATTAGAGTGTGTGGCTAGTGCAAAATTATATATAGACTTAAGGAAGACACATTAAGTTTTCTGTGAATGTTTTAGTTTTTTGATCCCTTCTGATCTTCAAAAGTTATACACTACTAAACTTCAAATTTTACGAAAACGTGGGGGTTTAAAATTTATTACATAGCACCCTAACCTACAAATTTTACAGGTTCTAAACATATTAATAAATATTAAAACCAACATTTTTCCCAACACAATAAAAAAAAACCGTAGGCCGTTACCGATAATAGCTTTCGAAGGATCATAATTTATTTTAGATTATATACATATATAACAAATTTTATTGGTTTTAAACAATATAACGCCTACTACTGCGAATATTTTCATTTTGATTTTTTGGCTACCTTAATTATCTTTCCGATGACGTAAAAATTTTAAGAATCTATTTCAAGAAAAAAAATATAGCTTTTGGCCAGCGAAAATTGATTCTGAACCACCGTGCGCCGCCAGCTGCCGCATGCCGTTTACATTCGCTTCCCACTATCAGAATATTTTTTTAAATAGATGAACATCCATAATATTTAACTTCTAGTAACGCACTTCGTATACAATACATACTCGTATTTCAACAACAAATTACTGATAACAAAAAAAAATTCAAATTAACACCGGCATGCATCATTAACAAACACATTTTCGGCTGCTGCCTTCTTCCAACCCTGCTCGAAATCAATCGTTATTCAACAGAAAAATAAACGAACCGCGCAACATGCCAGAGGAAAAGTAAGAGCAAAAAAAATGAGTTTAATGTTCTGTACAATAATTGAACACTTTTGAAAAATTTTACTAACTTAATACATACAAAGAAAACGGAAATTTTTCAAATTTATTTATTTGCTTACAAAGTAAAGGACTCTAAGCATATTTCCAGAGCAAACTGGGAATGAAACAAGAAAAAGAACAGAATATTAGTTAAAGTGAAGTGAATGTCAACTGAAGCTTATTATTGTATGTCAAGAAAATAATAATTAGCATTTGTTTATTTTTCTAAAGAAAAATGTTTAATTTAACAAGCATTTTACATTGAAAATAGAAAACAAATGTCTGTTAATAGGCCATTAAAAAAACTTTATTTTACAACAAACAGCCTTAAAAATAAATTTAAGTACATGCTAATGATTATGAGGAATGGGGGAAAAATATTGAGTTTTTCTTTTATTTTTAGTTTTGTTACACGTAATTCCGCCACCATTGAATTTAGTTAAGAAAATAAAAGCAGAAACAGCGATGACAACTTAAAGTGTGGGGCGAAATTTTTAGTGCTTTTTGATGCTCAGAAAATGCCAATGTTTTTAGTTTAGCAGATGCACTACAATAAGCAATTGCGCTAGTGACTTTAGTGCTTTCAACAAATTTATTGAAGTGTTCTTATGAGTTCTCTAATCATCCATGAAATGCATCTGGAGGGGCTTGACACACAGTTTATGTGCGCTGTTGATATTTCAATTAATTTTTAAATTTTTATTAGTTACATTTTTTAATTGAATTTAAAATTTCTTTAAATTATTTTTTTATTTAATTGAATTTTTTAAATATACAAAGTAAATAGTTTAAATTTTAGCAAGTGTGTGTAATCATTATTCTAACGCAAACAATTCGTATGGTCACAAATTTTCTCTCAAGCAACTATGACTATAAAGGTAGAATTAGTAAAATCGTATCATTCTACTTTACAGCTTGCCGTATCGTTCAACTTTGTGCACAAGTTATAGAAAATGTAACAGTTTGCATAGCACATTTTTTTTTGTCTGGCATTAAATACGGCGTTTTTGACATTCGCTACAGAAAAATCTGTTTTCTGCAGATTCCTACGTCAGCAGTGCTACCATCACATATTTTATAACTAGTAACATGTATTGTATATCGTACGGTTTTTGTCGGCTGACACGCAACATCACGATACGATTTTACTAATTCTACCTTAACTGCATCCAACATAAAAGAGCATCTCTACTTCATTTATGCGAAAAATTAAAATACGCTACAACTACAAATAAAAAGACACATGCTTATCGAGAGCATTGACTCTCTCTCTCTCTCTCTCATACTTATAAACTGAGTATGCTTATACTCAGGCTATGGATATTTAATCGGAAGAAATATACCCCAGCGGGAACTAGAAGGAGTAGGGATGCCTTCCAGAAGGCCTCTGTACGCCTTCTTTTGGATGTCGAAGGCCTGCTCGCTCCATTCCATACTCATATCTCTTTTACACGCGTTGTCACTGCGGAGCAGGCCTTCTGTTCTTACTTCTTTCGCCAGAGATTCTGGAAGGCCTTCAAACTAAGAGATTTTGTTTTTGCTTTGGTAAAAAAACAAAACAAAACATGTTACTCCTTCTCTTCTCACTTCTCATAGAAGCGAGTGTGGAATGTGTATCGTATATTTTATGCGAAAGAGCCCTTTAATAAGGCCTGCACCAAGAAGGTCTTCTGAGTTTTACCGCTGGGACGCATGATGCCCGGGATATTTATTTATTTATGTATGTGTGTGTGCGCGCGGCTGTTTGAAATACTGATTTATATGTGCGTGTGTGTGTGTGTGTGTGGGTGCCCCTGTGGCTGAGTGGTAGCGATGCTAGCCTCCCAGTTCAGAGGTCGTGGGTTGGATACCCGCAATATACCCTGGGAGTTTTCCACAGACAAGCTAATCGCTTCGCGGGTTGTGGCTGTTAAAAAAATCTAATAATGAAATAATAAAAAATAGCCCTGTATATATGCATGTGTAGCTGATTAATAGTCAGAGTATTTTTATACTCATGCATATGATTGTAGATCATTTAGTCTATAAATTTAAATAATATAATTTAAAAAATGTGTGTGTAAACATTGTTGTTGGATGTTTATAATTATACGTATTCGTTAAAATAATATAACAAAAATTTATCGAATTTGCTATTCAGTAACATTTTTAACGATATTCGTTGTAAGTTAATGTCAGCTGTGTCGTTATTTAAGCGACAATAATTTATGTGCTGTTAATTTTATCGACAAAAATCAACAGAAAACATCAGCTGCGTTAAAAAGGAGTTACATACATAATCACCCAATCGTTATTGCAAGTGATAAAATGTATAGACAAAAAAAAAGTTACCTGAATTGATTACTAATTTTCAAAGAAAATCTGGATAATATCGCAGCGTTGTTCAAGAAAACGTACATGTCATGCCATAACCGCCAAAAAAAGATTAAGGCCCAAATTCACAGTCATTAGCTAACTAATAGCAATAGTTTAACCAATAATCAATCACCTTTATTCCAGTTGTCGTCATCGACGTCACTTTCACACAATACCGAAAAATTGGTGCTTGTTTACCCGCTCTCGAGAACAATTTTGCGCAACTGACAATCTATTTCCGTTTCTTAAGTTCTAGAAAATAGCATATACCTGCCAACAGGAGTCAGTTGTTTTCGACAACGGATATACGAGCACCAATTTTTTTGGTGTTGTGTCAAAGTGACGTCGATGGCGACAACTGGAATAAGGGTGAATATTTGATTCACAGCTCTTTGTTTACCATTAGTTAAACCGCCAAATGTCATTGGTTAACATGTAGTTAGACAACAGCTGATTCGTTATAAACTTCATTAGTATTGTTGTTTTGTGAACAATTTTATACACATTTCACACATACATACATACGTTGTCAAGCATCTTTTCTATATTTAGCTGTAACACTTTCTTTTTATTTTATTTTCTATTATATTTTCGTTTTTCCGAACCAATTTCAGCACTAATTCAATATCTTTCAGGGTAAAATTAGACGAGCGAGGACTGTTTTATCCATTTTTAAGAAATAATAAAGCAAATGTAAATAAAAACTATATGGTATAGCAGAGCTGCCAATTGTGAAACTTATTTGTTTGATAGGGTTACCATTTTTGCTCATATTAACTTTAGTTAAACAATGCTAAATGGCATAATGTTCGAGCTTAAGGTTTTACAAAAATCGATTACTGACGATGATAGAAAATTGACGATCGTCAAAAACGAAGTTAAATTAAAAAAAATACGTCGCTTAACCTTTTTTGTAGGTTATAGCTCAATATTATACAAAAGGTCAAATATAATACGATAGTGTGAGTGTTTTCTTTTAGATATTAACCAAATTAAAGTTTAACATTCATCTTTTGTCATTTTCTTTACAGTCGAGCGTTGTGGCTGGCTCACTTTTCAAATTTTCTTCAAATGAATAAATAAAAGGAAAGAAATGAATGCACGAAAAAACGTGAATATGTTGACAATGCCAACAACCTTACATGTGTATACGAGTATGTACATAAATACGCACACGCACCTATTATGTATTCCAAGAACAACTTGAATAAACAGAAATCCTGAAAAAGCAATAATAAAAAAAAAAAAAAATACGGGCAATGCATTTAATATAAAATTTTGTAATTCCTAACGCGTTTTTGATTCTTCCACATACTCATCGTGCGATATTTACCTACATATATTTTGAGGCTGTTGCTGGGTGATTGTACAAAGTCCTGAAGGACTACAGAAAGCAAAATATATATTTAGTGCATGTAAATATCTGTGGGGCGAAGCTTCTGCTATTGTTGTTCATATTCTTGTATGCTTTCGTATGATTTTGTATCACCCTCTGCCAATATTCATTTCAATATTTTTTTTTTTCTATGTAGTTTTAAATATTCATTTTTATAAAAAAAAAATGACAAAGCATACACATGCATACTTCAGGAATCCCTGAAACCATAAGATGTGTATGTGTATGTTGGTTTCAGGATATTTGGTGTGATGTGCATGTAGTATATTTGGTCTGAATGTCTACTTATGTATGTATGTGTGTTCGCAATAGTAGCGAAAGTTATTGACAAGAAATTTTTCGCTTTTCACTTATATACTAAATACGCATTGGCATTTATATGCAAAACATACGATGTTATGTTTCTTACAATGTCAGGGCAGTTCTAAATGTCTTTTATTTTCGTTAATAAATCTGTGGCAATAAAGAAAAAGTGTTCCTCAATTTTTTTTTTCAGCGAACAAGAATATGACAATCAGTGATGCCAACTTTTTTGGTTCTAAAAAATTAAAAAAATCACTAAAAATCGTAATTTTGAGATCAAAAAAGCGTAAAAATCACTAACGTGAAAAACGACTGCAGATCCAAACGAGTGAAGTATAGTAATATTTAATAATGATTAATATTTTCTAAGCTTTTCTCTATTTAATGAAATATATCAGACGAAAAATGTATGCTTTACATTGAAAAAAAAAATACACCGAGTTTTTATTAAAGTAATTTTAAAAAATACACACATTTCTTAAAAGCACTACTTAGGCCTAATAAATCCGTGAAAGTTTAAACACTGGTTTAGTTAAACTGAACTCAAATTTATTTGTAGTTTAAACTAAACAGGAGTAAATCAGTGAACCATACTTTATGTGTAGTTAAAAAAATAATATTGTGGCAGCACTAGAACAAATGTCAAAAAACAGCTGTTTTGCAGCAGGCTATCAATTCGTTGCCTAATCAAAAAGACAAAAAAGTTAAGGAAATTTCAATTATATGTCGCCAAATTGTACCAAGACAGGAATTATGTATATGGTTGGCGAAGTAGAATAGTATAAACTAATACTATAGTGTAAGAAAACAGGTCGAACAAGATCTTAAGAAAAATAGGAGGCTTGCAAAAAAGTTTCAATGCAAAATATATGGTCTGTAAGTAACAAAACCATATGGCCTGTATTGGTAGTTTAAACGCCCAATTTTATGCGTTTACAGATGGTTTAAATACTGTATTGATTTAAATGTTTACTAGTTTAAACACATTTTAAACCAAAAATAGAGATTAACTTGCACTGATTTATTAGCCCCTAGTGCTTTTTCTTAGTTTAGCACTAACGCTCAAAATTTGGCGTTTTGAGTCTTCAAAATTCACTAAAAATTGTGCCAAAAGCACCAAGTTGGCATCGCTGATGACAACTTATCTACATCAAAAATATGATAGCGAGAGAGAGAGAGAGAGAAAAATTAACTTTCAAAAAAATAATAATATTTCTCATTTATTTTTTGAAGAATATGCTGCCTGGATCTAGGTAGTATAAATATAATGTTAATTATTCCCTCCAAAGAGACCGCCAAGGCACTCTGGAACCAGTCCTGCAACTACACGCAAAGAAAAAATATGGTTGAGGCAACCATAATCAAACAGCAACATACTATGATTGAATTATATGGTTGCAGTCCAATCATATTATTGTTAATAGAAAAACAAACTTTAATAATATTATTATCTGAGATAATAATAATATTATCTACAAGAAAATTGACTTTGCTGTACCTAATCTTATTATTGTTAATATGATAACACTATTGTAAGATGTGACTAAAATATAATTGAGTCTCACCATACCATGATCTAATATTATATTAATATTGTTAAATGCAACAACAGTTTTATATAATGTAATAATCTATTTTGTTTTTTAATCATATTTTTATTGTAGAAACAGCTGTGCGTTAAATTCGAAATAAAAATAAATTAATATTATTGACATAAAATGTATATACAGAAATGTATACTTACACGACATACAGACATGTCTGTATAAAGAGATACACAAATGTTTATATATGTTTTATTGGCCAACCCTTTTTTATACTTTATTTATCTATTAACTTATTTAACACCACCCGTGCACTACCGATAGCTTACAAACGAAATACTTAACTGACAGATGTTTCTGAAAAAGATTTTTTTTTAAACTTAAAATAGCATGGTTTTGGACAACATTATATTGTTATTTACATCATATTATTTTTAAATAATAATACAAATTATGTTGTAGTCATAAATTTTTAACAAAACTGTATTGTTAAACTCTAACCATATCACACTTTTTTATGGATGTGATAATGTAATTATTAAATTCAAACATTACTCTGTTTATCGTAACGAAATAAATGTTTAAAATAACAATAACTAGTTTTCAACGACCACACATTTGTTTCAGAGAACATAATATTGTTTTCTCAACCATTCTACAACCATATCTTTTCTTTGCGTGTATATTTAGATATCAACATTAGCTTAATGTTGGGAACAAAACTAGGACGAATGACGAATTTCGTCCACGGGGAGGAAGTTGTCGATAAGAATGCGAGTAGTAAATTCATCGTGTGAAGCTTAAAGCATGAAACACATTTTTTTCCTTTTCCCCCTGTTCAGGTCCATAGGCAGCAAACCGTCCAAAATTCAAGGATACAATCAACAAAATAAAATGTACCTAAGATCTCAATAAACAACTTTCTAGAACATATGAACTATCTAGGAATTATTCTTAACACCGTTTAGGTAGCGATTAGGTAGCCGCAAAAGTGAAAAATTTCCAAACAAAAACATTTTCGGGAAAGTTTTCAGTTTTGCGGCTACCTAATCGCTACCTAAACGGTGCTTACAATCATTTCTAGATAGTTCATATGTTCTAGAAAGTTGTTTATTGAGATCTTAAGTACATTTTTGTTGTTGATTGTTTCCTTGAATTTTGAACGGTTTGTTACCTATGGACCTGAACAGGGGAAAAATTTAAAAAAACGATTTTTTTAATTTTTTTTGCGATTTTTATCTTGAAGATGAAGTTTTTTTTATTTTATATGTTCTTTATGATAAGAGCTACAACTTTGCCTCAGAGAGTAAATCAAAATTCCCAACGGTTTGCAAGACATATGTAAGCCTGAGAAAATGTAAAAATGATTTTGAGACCTCAAATCTTTGGGGGCCCTTAAAAAAAGTGCATGACTTGGGGTAAAGCATGGCGTCATTTATTTTTTGGTCTTTTATCGCGTAGTGGTGTCCATATATAGTTATATGGTGTCTTCATAACAGAAATAGTTATTTTTTTAAGTACTTATTCTTCACTCCTCGCATAATGCGTACTTTAAATTTGTCTCTTTATGCTTTCGTATTTCCTTTTTTCTTTTCAAAAACATTTCATACACGTCTTTTATAATTTGTTCGTTATTTCTTATTTTCGAATTTCTCTTCTCGGAAGGATTTTAACATTTATTTCAAGCTCATCTTTTTTTGTGTAGCATAATAAAATCCTGTAAAAATGCGTGCGTGTGTTTTTATGAATCAACGAAAAAAAGCATATTGGATTTAAAAAAAAACAAACCAAGTTTAATTTATTTATTTATTGTAACGGACATGTGTGGGGAATAGTTTTAAAGGTAAAATGTGAAACAAAAATATTGTTTTCTATTGTAGTGCAGGAGTGTAAACAAAAGGGTTAGAAAAGGGTAATGACAGCCAGCCACGCCCATTTAGAAGCATAAAAACCAGTAAGCATAGTAATTTCATGACGAATTTCCAGTGAATAATATTTATTAAGAAATTTTAAAATACGACTTGCAGCATAAATAAGTTTAGCGCGTGTTTAGAGTTTGGGTGTGTTTAAAGTGAAGTAAGAAATGTTATTTGCTTAATGTCATTCAGTAAATAGGAATTTTGGAATTCAATTGATTTTACAATTCAAGGAATGTTGGTTTTAGTTGTTATATGTATATATACATACTAAATTAAAGAGCAGCAGTTAGCGATAATTCAGTTCACGGCATTTGCTGTGTGGAAAGAATTTCATTTGCCAATAAGAGCGGCAACAAATGTAAATTTTTCATTTAGAAAATTTAGAAAAGCAGAGCAAACACAAACTTTAGGTATGGTGATACTTGGCAAACATTTGCCTAAAAAGGCGTAACCACTAAATAAAGTGTGGGCTAATTTGAGGTTAGAAAGTAAATTGCAAGTCAAATGGTGAAATGTCATGAGTTAAGCTGTCATCCTTTGACATTTATTTAGTAAAAAGTTGAAAATTTTTAACCATGGAACGCCGCTACACTGTTGAACAAAGAATTTTTTATTATTTTTTTTTTTTTTTGTTGAAATTCGGAACGAAAACGAAGCCGCATTTTTCTGCAGATAAGCTAATCGCTTCGCGGGTTGTGTTTGTTAGAAAAAAAACTTGGTTTTGAATAAGAGAAGTAACACTCAGGCAATGAATGCCTGCTACTATTACTAGGTGTTTACGTTCTTTTAGGAAAGGTATAGTGATAGAGAAGGCAGGAAAGCTTCATTCTTTTACAACTCTGCTTTTTGCACGTTTTTAATAATGCACTGCTGCAGGGCGCCTCTGGTGTCAATGAGGCGTATTAAATTTTTTCGAAGCTGTGTTTAGTAGCCGTTTTATTGGTTATTTTACTTCGCCGATGATTCTGCTACACAACGAAGGAGGGTGCTGTGATGTTACACTAGGATAAGTATCTGCTGAAGTCGGTATAGTTCAGTGACCACTGACTATGCCTTCATTACTTGAACTTTCCTACAACAGCTGATATAAAGGAACACTAATGCACATCAGAAAAATGTGTGGTGTTGTTAGTTAATGACTGTTGGATACCGTGGCTTGAACCAAGGACCTTCGGTTTTGTAGTCAACGTGCTAACTATCTAACTACTCCAGCCACCGGCACCCTCTTTAGTGATGAGGCCCCTTTTCAATTAAGCGGTTATGTAAACAAATAAAATTTTCTCATATAGGGCTCACAAAATCTAAAAACAATTGTCGAAAAACCAATACATCCAAAGAAAGTGACCGTATGATGTGGTTTGTGGTTAGGCGGCATCATCGGCCCGTATTATGTTCGAAAATAAGCAAGGAAACTCCGTCACCGTAAATTTTCGGCGCTACCAAACCATGATAACCGATTTTTGTGGCCATAATTGGCTAATATTAACACCAGTGGCCTTTGGTTTCACCAAGACGGCGCACTGTGGGGTGAAAGCGATTAATTCAAAAGATGAACTTTAACTTTCACAACCGTATTTGGTACCATATGAAAGTAGATAAAATTCTACATCACTAACTGCAAAAATAAAAGTTCTTTGCAGTTTACTTTATTTGCAGTGTGTGTTCAAAGTTCAATAATTTTATTTATTTTTGCGCGCATTGTTAAAAGTGAAAATTTTGATATTTCAAGTGATTATAGCTTTTGTTAAGACTTCTATAAGTAAAAGTTTTATAATGGAACCGTCAACTTCAGGTATATGAGCATTTAAAAAATTATTTTTTGTTTAAATAAATGTTTTAGAAATATTAAAAAAAATTAGATTGCTCTAAAAATGTGGTATTTTTGATATATACATGGAGTTTCAACAACTTTGCGGATGAGTGCAGGGAAAAATGGTTTTATTCTCTTAAAATATAAGATTTTAGCTAATAAATCCCAGAAGACATATTTGCGCATTTGTGCGATTTTTGAGTAATGAAGGTTTTTGTGAGAGAATTCCAGTTGCTAAAAATCAATGTGAAAAATATATATTAAATATTTATTTTTTTATACAAAAAAAAATTTTTTAAAGGCATATAAAGTAGGCTCTAATTTACAATTTAATTTACTAATTTATCTTTTTTCATTCCAAAGTTACAGCAAAAATAGTCACATAACACCATTTTTTCGAAAATACAAAAAAGACCATAAAAGGTTAAAATTTTTTTTAAATGTTGGTATATTATGTATTTATTAATATTCATCAATACAAAATAGCAACACTTTAAAATTACGGCTTTAATGAAATAATCGCCACTTTTTCTCATTTCACCCCACTGTGCGGGGCCTAAAGCCACACAACCGGCCAAACAATTCAGTTATTTCATGAAAAATTTCCCGGTGGCGTAATCTCTCCAGTTGGCAATATCAATTGGCCGTCTCGTTTTTGTGATTCAATGGCGCTGGAATATTTTCTCTGGGGACATTTGAAAGACCGGGTTTACATAAACAAGCCACAAACAACTGACGCACTGATAGGTGAAATTCGGCGCGGCATTGACGAGATAAGCGAAGCTTTGTTGCAAAGTGTGTTTAAAAATTTTGTGAAAAGAGCGGACGTCTGCCAACGTGCTAGAGGTTGAAATTTGCCCGACATCATATTCAATTATTAATTCCCATATTTCTACTTTACATTGGTATCAATAAAACTGAATTTTTCAAAAAAAAAAAGTGGGGTTTTAAGTAAATTTACTTCCTAACTTTAAATTTTTCCACACTATTGAAAACACCTTTTGACTCAGACACGAGTTTATTAAGTTAAATTGATTCATACATAATTAATAGGCAATGTCATGGAATCCAATACAAATGGAAACTTTTTAACTTGAATCAACTAACAGCTGCTTGTTGACAGGGGCAGTGCTGCCCTTTTAGTTAAGAGGCGGGACAAAGTCACGGGCCCTCGTAATAAAAAGAACTTTGTCGCTTCAAAAGGATTACAGTATATATTTTTCCAATATATATCTTTAAACTGGAAAGAGCGGCATTGATCAAAGAAATTGTAAAATTATTTGTGGCTTAAAGTAACAAAAGCATCCTTTTATAACAAGTTTTATTCGTAAATTCCTTAAATACCTTGCATGTATTAAAATTAAAAAAAAAGATATTTTTTGTTCATTAAAAATATTTAGTTAAATCACAAAATTTACCAGAGGTGAAGGAAACCAGGAACTTTTAGAAACTCCTGGTATTTTTTTGTATCTTATGTTCTTATTTATTAATCTGTTTTCATATATATATATATATATATATATATATATGTATTAGACCCCTGCACAAGACCACTTACAAGAACTTTTAAGACAAGAGGGATTCTTCAAATGCTTTACTACAGCGAAATTTTCTAAAAAAAAACGCTACACAACACTGTTTGCACGAAATTTCAGTGATGCAGATATAGGACTAAAGAAGACGGAGGAATTTGTCATGCTTGCTTGTTCATACTCATGGGCGCGTAGACAAACGTCATGTATGTACATACGCACACACGTTGTCCCATGTAATGCAGTCATGGATCATGTCGTTTTCATACAAGCATTCAATGCTATACGATAAGTGTTCGTGTTTAAACGAATATGATCGTTCTTCTTAGGCACTCACAACTTGTATGCGAGTAGTCTATAACTATTCTATATGGAGTAGTTTTGGGGTTAGTCCGATATAATGCAAAGTTGGACCATGTGGTCCAACCCTAGGACATCGCAATGTTAAATCGACCACCTTTTTTCATATATTTGGAGTAGTTTTGTGGTACTCCTACTTCTCTTTTGACTAGTCTTTACATGCATGTATGGACTAGTCGCATTATTTGCAGGGATCTTACACGCACACACACACACACACACACACTCAAGCTTACAATATGCAAAGTAACAAGCACACACGCATCAACACTATTTCTTTTAATTGTTTGTTATGAACACGAAGTCTTTGCGACATCGCTTGTTAACACTCATATACACGTACATCAATAAACCCATCTTGCTTCGCTTATTAAACTATAGCATTTATTATTGGTTTATTATAATACATGCTACGACAATACGTTTAAAAAACAAGACGTATTTACATTTCAAGACTATTTACGCAGCCCTCTAATATGAATAAAATTATAAAAAGGACATTGTTACCTTTTTATAAATATTTTTCGCAATTTTACCATTTTTATATTCAACACAAGTTGGAAAGAAGTGTTGACAGGTTTGACCATTGACAATTTTAGGCACGTAAGCATTTTGTTTGCATTTATTTTTTTTTTGCATTTTTTTTTTCTATTAATGTTCTTTATCGCCGCTCGATAAGGATACAAAAAATATATGTATATATGTATGTATATAAATATACAAATTTTATATGCCATTGCGGTTTTTTTTTATAAATAAAAGACTAGGACACGTGCATTCGTTAATGTGCGAGTCGAGTGTGTGTGTGTGTGTGTGTGTATGTGTGTGTGTTTCCTAGGTAAACAAGACAACTTAAGTGGTTTTATATTAAGGTATTTTAAGACTATTCTTATTTCCTCACCTAGACAAACTCAGTGTGTTCTGTTTTTTTTTTTTTTTTTTTGGTTAAGCTTACCACCATAATTGTTAATACTCTAGAGAATTTATTTGTTGGCCAGCAAAATGAAAGAGAATAACAAATTTCCTCTAACAAAATTATGTAATGAGAAAAGTTATTTCGTTTATTTGTTTAAGGTATCTTTTACCTTTTATGGAATAGTATTCTTATTGAAGAAATTTTTGTAGATTAAAATGAACATGATATGTATGCACAACAATTTGGGGCAAATTAATAAGTGTTTGTCCAACACTTATGTACATACATATGTCAAGAACTTACAAGAGTTAATGTAAATAATTTGCTGAAAGGATATTAGTTAATTTTTCTCTGTCCATTCAAATAAATAATAAGCAATAGTTGTTATGTAGTGAGACGAAAGTATGTTGATTGGTGGACGGACATACAATAATTGAGTACAATATTAGTGCTACGAGGTCTACTATTTATATTTCGGAAACTGGCAACAACATAATGTCACTAGCTAAAATCTGGCAATACGATAATAAAGTTTGACATTTTTTAACATCAATGTACTCACAACATTTTGATGTACAAGTGAGATTTGTTTTGTTTACAGTGAGTTTAGAAAATCAATTTGACAAAAAAAATAATGGAAATTCCAAGAGAAGGTTATCGTTGGATCATTTTTTTTACAACTTTCGACGTGGATTATCTCAACAATAATGTGTCGATGAACTTAGTTCTTTGTATGGCGATAAAGCATTATCAAAAATCACAATATGTCGCTGGTATAGTGAATTCAATAGTGGTCGTTGTTCTCCAGCCAACGAATTCCGTGAAGGTCGTCCAAACTAGAGATGTGCGCGTGTCGTGTTTTTTTCTCGACTCAACACGAAGTGTTCGTGACAACAAATTTGATTTTGTGCTTGTTCGGGTCGTTTCGTGTTGAGCAAAATTGATACGAAAAACATGAAACGATTTTAGATGTAAAATATGTATGAATGAATTTCCAGTAGAGAAAAAATTTTATATTTTGTGTCGTCAAACACACAACACCAGCATATTTGTTGATATTGTATGGGTCCTCTGAAAGTTTAAAGTTCTATACGTAAACCGATAGTATCAGCTGTGGTGGCAGATAGTATCAGCTGGTAGTGCCAACACGGTGCCATATTTTGAAAAGTGACTCTTGAAAAAAATCAAGTAAATTTTCTGATCTTCAATACCATACCAATAATATTTTGTGCGTCTTGTGCAATATCGTGTTGCCCAAATTTTTCGCGTGCGTGTTTCGTACGTGTTGAACATCTTGTTATTCGTGTTCGTGACGCGTCGTCTTGGAAAAATTCGACACGCGCCCATCTCTAGTCTAAACATCGATGTTGTGCGTGAACAGATAATTCAAGATCGTCATGTGACATATTGTGAGATAGAGGCATCCTTCCGTATTAGTTCCACTTCAATACATTAGATATTGCATGAACCCTTAGTTGTAAAAAGAATTTTGTTCTCGTTGGATACCCCGTAATTTATCAATCTTTCAAAAAAAGGCTGGCGTCAAGTGGTGTAAGAAAATTATTAAATAAATTCAGTAAAGTGCGACTATGAGTCGCGCACATAGGGTTCTTTACGAACACTAGATATGTAATTTAATACAAACTTCATCCTATATAATATATAGTTTTGGCATTTTTTTCGTTTTTCGGTTTTTTTGTTTTGTCGTTTTTTGCGTTTTTTTCGGTTTTGGCGATTTTTTTAAGTTTTGGCTCTTTTTTAGTTTAGACACTTTATTTTCTGTTTTGGCGATTTTTTCGGTTTTTTTTTTTTGGCGTTTTTTCATTTTGGCGTTTTTTTATTTTTGGCGATTTTTTTTAATTTTTGCGATTTTTTGTTTATTTAAATTTTTTTTTTAGTTTTGGCGACATTTTCGCGTTTTTTTTTCATTTTGGCGTTTTTTTTTCATTTTGGCGATTTTTTCGAATTTGGCGATTTATTTTAGTGTTAGATTTTTTTTTTAATTTTGGCGATTTTTTTCGTTTTGGCGATTTTTTTAATTTTTGGCGATTTTTTTGGTTTGGCGATTTTATAATTTTCGGTTTTTTTAGTTTTACCGTTTTAGAAAATTTCAAGCGTTTGCCTCTTACGGTTTCCAAGATATAGCAAATTGTCAAAATTACATAGTCAAAATTGCATTAACTGATGGACCACCCTTTAATTTAAATTTTTTAAATTTTAGTGTTAATTGTTGTAGTCTGTATAAAAATACACTAATTTTACAAATTTCAAGTTTCAATATACATATGTTCATACAATTGTATGTATATTACATGGGATTTTAACATATTTCATTGCTCGTTTTGGAACACCCTTTAATTTTTAATTCTCATGTATTTGTTGTTGTAGCGGCCAAGGTTCTACATACTGTGTCCAAATTTCAGGTCCGTAGCTCTTACGGTTCCTGAGAAAATACCGTGTGACGGACAGACGGACAGCGTAGCGAAAACAATAGGGTTCCTTTTCACCTTTGGTGTACGGAACCCTAAAAAAGACGTGTATAAAATCGCGACAGGTGACGAATCATGGATATATGCTTATGAGCTGGAAACAACACACAAATCAACCTTGTGGGTATTCCAAGACGAGCTTAATCCAAGGGTTAGTTCCCAAGCCACCGGATGATGAGCATTATTATTGCACTAATTCTGTTCGACAATTATATCGTCTTGTCTATGGACGAAAAAAAGCCGCAGTTGTGATTATTTAGACGCATATTACACTGTGAGTTTTCTGCTTGCCTGTGCAGGCAGGCTTTTTTAGTTTATTGGTGAGAGGGGGTGAGAAGTTTGCGGGCTAGAACAAAAGGCACAAAATGAAAATTCGAGGGCATTTATGACATTTCTCTGTGCCTTTTTCGTACTCTCAGCATTAAACGTGTATATAAATGCCAAAAAGGCATGAATAAAAAGGGCTTAATGTAAATGTGTGTGACTTTTCGTTGGGGGTTTAAAAGAAAATTGTCAATACAAGGCAAGCTAAAAAGGCATAGTGTGAAATGGCTCTTACAACAATAAATAGTAGAAGGTTCGTGTATTTGCTTTATGATTTTGTTCCAAACATTATTTCCAACACATATTTTTTTCATATATTTTTCAAACTACAATACTTTAAATTAATTTCATTATCAAATATTGCGAATAATACACTGAGAGAACACAATCCACATATATCATAACAAAAACAACAAAAATAATACTACCATCGTTCTCAGATTATCATATTAAATAACACCCTGATATTCTTCTCTTTAATTCACCAACAACTTTAAGTTTAATAATTTTATGTAACATCTGAACTCTAATCACAATACAAAACAGGTTCATTTGCTTTATAATTACAACAACATATATTAAGTAAATGCAACAAATTTATTCGTTACTTATAAATGTATAATCTCAGGAAAAATAAAACTAACACCAAAGCAACTAAAAAAATAAAAACCAAAACAAATGCTCTGACTCTAATATGGAAGATACTAGTGTAAATAAAATTGCAATAAAAACTCCTGCGAATAAAGTTGTAAGAGAGCGTTTACAAAGCCTATCTAATGCTGCTAACTTATCTACTACAGACTCACCTTTCAAACTCTTAACTTTTATGGATAAGCGCTTTGACAAACTCTCAGAGCGTATTGAGAAAGTACTTGAAGATAAGCTTAGTCAATACAAAATCGAACTCTTAAATGATATTGATAGGAGATTTAACTTTATAAAAAATGAGTTACAAGCAGTCACTGAAAGAGTATCCCTTCTCGAAACAGTCGCGGCTGATGTAACAAGTATGCAGGCTGAAATTGCTTCTTTAAAAACGAGGATTAAACACCATGAAAATAATACTGTGTCGTGTGAGTTACGTTTAAATGAAATTCCTTACTATGAAAATGAAAATCTTATGGAAATGTTTTGCTCTATCTGCGACACAATAAGAACTACAGTCCCAGCCATAAAATCAATCTACCGCCTACAAAACCTAAACAACAAAAATAAAACTTCTTCTAGGGATGCAGTTATCATCGTCAAAATGTGGTCTCCTTATGGCAAAAATTTCTTTTTAAAAGCACTGGCGAATTTAAAAAAAAATAATAAGCAATTTTCCTTTCGTCTGTTTCATGTTGGTCTCAACTCGGAAAATAAGTTTTATATTAATGAAAATCTAACGAAAACTAATTTTCAAATATTTCGCGCTGCTGTTCGACTTAAAAGAAGCAATCGTATTGACAGCACTTTCACCATGCGCGGTTTCGTCTACATTAAAAAGACTGCCGATGAAAACATTCTACAAATTGATGACATTAATCAGTTGTATCAGTTATTTCCTGATTCTGAGCTGCCAATTGATAACGAATGTCATGGGGTTAGGCAGATTGATAAATCCAATTTTTAGTATTAAGTTTTGTCTTAGCTGCTTTCATGTTTTAAACTTCTATTCATTTATTCCATTTAATTTTATTCCAAATTTATTTATTTACATGCCTTTAACAGGCTACCCATATTCAACCAAATACATCCTATACAACTCCTTTTATCGCTAGAATTTAATTTTTATAAATACTGTCGCCCACTTTACTTTTGAAGGCATTGCCAACTTTAAATATATATATGTTAAACTTTATTGGTACTAATTCTAGAGACTGTGTGTACAAATGATTAGAATTCTTGCCAAACAAAGGTCTGGGCTTAATATCAAAAAATAATTGATGAATTTAGATATTTATTTGAATCAGCAGGTATTGATATCATTTGCATATCTGAGACATGGTTCCCAGTGGATGTTCAAGATTTTGTATACAACCTGCAGGGTTTTAAACTATTCAGGTCTCACAGAACAATTCTTATCAATAATGTAGAAACTAAAGCTAAAGGTGGCGGAGTAGCAGTATACGTATGCAATGGAATTCACTGTAAAATAAAAGTATTAAATCAAATTGGCAGTGCAATTGAATATTTATTTCTAGATATTTCGACAAATGACAAGAAGAAGCTTTTACTAGGTAGTGTTTACAGACCTAACAGCAGCATGAATGTCTATCCTTTTATTTCTATTTTAGAGGAAATCTCCATTGAATATGATGATATTATTGTCCTTGGTGATTTTAATAATAATCTTTTAGTCGAAAATCCGCTTATTGGACCCATGCAATCCCTTAATCTTTTACCTGTGAATGTTTCTACACCTACTCATTTTCACAGTACTTCCAGTATTCTGATTGATCTAGTATTTGTTAACCATAAACCTAAAGTACTCATCTATGATCAAATCTCGGCTTCAGTGTTTTCCAACCACGATATTATTTTTTTGAGTTATGATCTGCTTTTAGCAGCTACGGATAAATATGTTACTTATCGGGATTATCATAACATTGATTATACAATACTAAATCAATTCATTGATAGTGTCCTTTGGGACCAGATCTATACAATTGACAATGTAAATGATCAACTTTCTTTGTTACAAGAAAATATTCGAATGCTGTATGACATGAGTGTTCCAATTAAAACAAAAATTATCAAAGCCAATCAACCACCATGGTTTTGTCATGAAATAAAACTGTTAAATGAGAAACGTGATAGTGCTTATAATAGGTGGAAGAGATATAGAACGGATGATCTGAACGTAGTTTACAAATCTGCTCGAAGGGAGGTTCAAAAACGCATTAAACAGGCAAAGTTCATGTTTTATCGTAGTAAATTTTCTTCTGCAATAGACAATAAATCGAAATGGAAGGAAATCCGTAAAATTGGTATAGGTCAGAACTCTTATAAAGCAAATAACTTGGATGTTGATGTGTTAACACCTTGAACTACCAGTTTGCAAATATCAATATACCATTTCTAAATTGTAACATTTATGATGATCTTTGTAGTGTTTCCATACAGAACCCCTTCAGTTTTCGTGGTGTTAATCAGCCAGAAGTTTTGGAGTGCCTATTATCAGTCAAATCAAATGCAATCGGTTCAGATAATTTAGATCCCAGATTTTTAAAAGCACTTACACCTAAGCTATTGCCTTACTACACATATTTGTTTAATACTATTCTTCTTAAGTCTACCTTTCCAGATGGATGGAAACTATCTAAACTCCTTCCTATCCCCAAAACCAACAGCGAATTCAGGCCTATTGCCATTCTGCCATTCTTATCCAAAGTTATGGAAAACCTTATTGCCAAACAAATCAATATCTACTTAGAGCATAACAATTTTCTGTCTGATAGGCAATCGGGTTTTACGAAAGCAAGAAGCTGTACTACTGCTCTTGTGGATGTGGTTGAAGACTTAAAATTGAATTTGGATAATAACATGGTGTCGTTTTTAGTACTTCTGGATCACAGTAAAGCATTTGATACAGTTGATCATAAAACCTTAATATTAAAGCTCCAGAAATTGTTTTACTTTTCAAGTTCAGCATGCAATCTTATTCATTCCTATCTTATGAACAGGTCTCAGCGTGTTCATCTAAACAACAAGATATCAAATGCACTCAATGTTAGGAGAGGAATTACCCAAGGTTCAATATTGGGACCTCTTTTATTCTGCATATATATTAATGATTTACCTAATCTTTTAACCAACTGCAAAATTCATATGTATGCAGATGACGTGCAGCTATACATGAGTTCACATGTTGAAAATTTAAGCTCGACTGTGAACAATATCAGTAATGATTTAAACGCAATAAATAATTGGGCTAATGCAAATGGGCTATGTATTAATCCCTTCAAGTCAAAGTGTATTTTGATTTCAAAATCTAATAGAGTGTTTGATGTACCTGAATACAAAATAAAAGGAAACAAAATTGACGATGTGACATCAGCATCCAATCTCGGTGTTATTTTTAGTAATCGCCTTACGTGGTCAAATCATATTAATGTCGTTGTGGGTAGAGTATACAGTATGCTTCGCAACTTATGGGCTGTTATAGATTCAACCCCATTCACCATACGTGTGCAGCTGGCAAAAACCTACTTAATTCCGGTGTTATTATACGGTTGTGAAATTTTTGCGAATAGTGACAGCCATGATCAACGGAAACTCAAAGTCGCTTACAACAACATAGCAAGATACATTTTCTTAAAAGGGCGTCGTGATCACATTTCATTTTTCTCGTACCAGATATTTCAAGTTGAGTTTGAAAACCTCTTAAAAATTAAATGCCTAATGTTTCTACATAAAATAATTACATCGAAGCAACCTATATGTACTTGTTTTGTAGAATCCAATTTGCTAGATCTAATCGAGGAAGAAAAATCATTCAACATAGGTATAAGACCCTTCTGTCACAACGTCAGTTTTTTATTAATACCACAAGTCTCTGGAATTCTCTGCCAAATAATATTCAAACCTTAGGCAATGCATATGCGTTTAAAAAGGAGTTATATAAACATTTTTCTTAATTTATCTTCAGATTATTAATTTTTTTGAATCAGTACTTATTGAAAATTTATGCATTTACCTTTTTTCTTTTTTTTTACTCTATTTATTTTTATCCTATTTTTCTACATGTTTACTATATTATATTTTTCTGCATAATTATTCCATATATTTTTAATATGTACGTTTTATTTTTATTAATTTTTTATCATTATCTTGATTATTGTTTGTTATTATTTTGATTGATTCACCAGCACTTTCATTTATAAGGTATATATATATCTTGTTGTGCTAGGTTACAACTATACAAATAAATAAATAAAAATAAATAAATCAGAATCGCCTTCCAAAAAATCGAAATCAAAGACAACAACCATTTTTGAAAAAAAAAAATAATTTAGAGAATTCAAACCCAAGAACTGGAACAAAGTTTTTTCAAACAAAAATATCCTAAATCTTCTTACTGAATTAGGGCATAAATCTCATTTAATTAGATACGACTATGTTGCATTAAAAAAGCTATATGTACTGGTATTTTTCTCAACCAACTTTCTTTTGATTATAATTACTACGGCAACATCTATCGAATGTCCTTTTAATACATAAATACAATTTATAATAAACCACAATTTATTTTTAATATTTTTTCTCTTTCATGCTTTATTTTAGTTTTAGTTCATTTTAAATTTTGTTTCCCTGAGACAAACGACTCTATATATGCGTATACATTCATAGTTTAACAACAATCGATTTTATATTGTTTTCAAATAAAATTCATTTAGATTCAATGATTAATGTACGATTGATGGTGTATACATTTATATTTCTATGAATATTGACTTTTATAGACAAAGTTTCCAATATAATTTCAATTTTAAATAATATTTTTCAGTCATTCGTTTCTGTTATTTTTATTGTTATTATTATTGTTGCTGGTAGGGCGGACAACTGCCGTTTTTAAAGAGCTCTTGAATATTGGCTTGCCTGATTGGTTGACTGAGACTGTTCAATCAACTGCACCATAACAACTGCAAAAATTTTAAAGCTTATATTAAAATTTAAAAGCACGCAAACGTATGTTTTTCTGAATAAAATACAAGGCAAAAGATGATTCTCCGTAAACCAAAGGTGATAGTTAAAAATTAAAGCGCGTTCTAAAGTGAGCAAAAAAATTTAATATACCGACAATTATATATAGACATTTGGAATTTTCAAAGTTAGTGTTTTTTAAAACAAACTACGCCAATTAACACTGAAATTTAAAAAAATCTAAATTAAAGGGTATTCTATCACTTAATGTAATTTTGACTATGTTATTTTAACAACTTGCTGTATCTTGGAAACCGTAAAAGGCAAACTCTTGAAATTTTTAAAAACGCTAAAACTAAAAAATCGCCAAAAAAAATCTAATAAAGCGCCAAAAACTAAAAAAAAACCGCTAAGTCTAAAATAAATCTTAAAAACCCCAAAAAATTGTCAAAACAAAAAAGCACTAACACTAAAAAGAGCCAAAATTAAAAAAAGCGCCAAACTAAAACAACGACACAAAACGTTAAATATAGCCGAAGCAAATAAGCACCACAACTAAAAAAAATAGCTAAAACTAAAATAAATCTTCAAAAACCGCAAAAAAATGCTGAAACTAAAAGAACAGCAAAACTAAGAAAAAGCGTCGAAACTAAAAAAATCGCAAAACAAAACAGAAAAACCCCTGCAAAAGACCATTTACAAGAACATTTAAGACATGAGAGATTTTAAAATACTTTACTTCAGCGAAATCTTATAAAACAAACGCTTAAAAACACTGTTGACAACATACAGGGTGGGCCAAAAGAAACCAAGGGGTGTAAAAGTTTAATAACTCTTTTTTGTTTATTATCATTTTTTTTTATTTTTTCTTTCAGATTATATAATATACAAAATGGAAATTTTTTTACACTAAGTATGAAAAATGATGTCTCTTAAATGACCACCGTTTTCAGCTTCGCACTGATGGGCTCTTTTTAGAGCATTTTCCATAACATCTTTCAAAACTTGTGGCTGTAGCGTTCGAATTTCTGCAACAATGTTTGCCTTGAGTTCAAGGATTGTCTCTGGCTTGTTCACATACACTCGCTCCTTCAAAAAAACCCCAAAGAAAATAGTCGGGTGCTGTCAAATCTGGCGATCGCGCTGGCCAAATAATTTCCGAATTTCGAGAAATTATTCGCTCTCCAAAAATTTGACTTAAAAGTGCCATTGTGTCTCGGGCAGTATGGGCAGTGGCTCCGTCCTGCTGAAACCACATACCAGGTCTGTTTTCAAGAGCAGGACGTAAAAAATTTTCTATCATAAACCGATACCGCTCTCCATTTACGGTTACAGCACTTCCATCTTCATTCTCGAAGAAGTAGGGCCCAATGACATTTTCAGATGTGATCCCACATCATACTGTACACCTGATGGGGTGCAATTGGCGTTGATGAATGGCTCTTGGATTTTGAGAACCCCAGAACCTACAGTTCTGCTTATTAACAAAGCCATTCAAATGAAAATGAGCTTAATCACTCATAATCAAATTTTCAATAAAGTTGATTTCATTTATTCATTTCTTATTTTCTGATTTTCATTTATTATTTTCATTCATTATAAATTCTCCAAGTGTTGTCTATATAATCTGAAAGAAAAAATAAAAAAAAATTAATAAACAAAAAAATTATTAAACTTTTACACCCCTTGGTTTCTTTTGGCCCACCCTGTATTTGTTTCAGTTATTGCAGGTATAAGAGTAAAGAATAAAACATTTGAAGATGGAAAAAATGTGGGATGTTTGCGAACTACTCGGCTTATTGGCGGCTTAATACTTAGCCGATATTTTGTCTTTTAATTTTTATACTTTTTGAATTATGTTTAATATTGTGTCTACTCAACTTGCTTATAGTTTTTATTTATATTTCGGATTGCATATGATAGCCATAGTCCCTGAAAAATAGTTGATTTTGCTTTCACATAGAGAGAAAATGTGTATATGAACGGTAAGTCCCGGTTCAAACACTTCAACTTTTGTTGATCAACTCATAATTCAGTTGTAAGAGAGACGGAGGAAGAAGTACAAATATCTCTTTTTTTCTTACAGCTGAATTAAAAGTTGATCAACATAAGTTGAAGTGTGTGAACCGGGACTAAAGGAGCTGCGACAAAAATTTACGTTCTCTACTGGAGCCCCTTCTTAAATCCATGCACGTTTACATAGACTTTTTGTTGCAGCACTCAGGCGACTTTTTACAATTATTTGATCAAAGCTTTTTATTAGTTCATCCGTAGAAGTGTTGCAATAAAGTAACTAATTTTTAATTCAATCAGGAAGCTTAAATGAAATTTATGTATAGTCTAGTTTCTATGGTTTAACAAATTATTTACGAAGTTATTTTTATTGGCATTTAGGACATCAATTACTGCAATATTCAAACTATTGCAAAATAAATAACAAATAAAGAAATAAAATAATAAAATAAAATAAAATAAATAAAATAAAATAAAGAACAAGAAGTCTTCGCGACATCGCTTGTAAACACTCATATATACGATTGTCGCTTATTAAACGACAGCATTTATTATTGGTTTAGTATAATACATGCCGCGAGAATAAATTTAAAAAACAAGACCTATTTACATTTCAAGACTGTTTACGCAGACCTCTAGTATGAAGTATCCGTACGTAAGGAACTCTTTGTGTGCGAGTAAAAAGGCGCACTTGACTGAATTTATTTTATTCGATATCCAAAGCAAAATTGGAACAAACTATTTACTGTAACAGAGTTTTTTTTGCTTCTAATTATTAGATATAAGCACCTTCTCAGCCAGCACTTGCGGAGCTGCTGGAAAAAATTTACCTGTTGGGTCAAGTTAAGTGATGTGAAGAATCCAACTCGTGCACAGAAACAAATATCATCGAAATGCAACCAACAAAACAAATTGTTAACAATTTAATTTAAAAATTAACAATCATCATTGTCGATATAACAAATTTTAATTTTTGTAGTCAATTAAATTACTCAACAAAATTATTTGTTAAATTATATCGTAATGGAATGCGCACATTTAGAAGAAACAAGAAATCATATTTTGTGTGTATTCATCATTTGCGTATTAAATAAAGTCTTGGTCTTTAGCTGAGAGGTAAGTGAGTCAGTTTATTAGTGTTGATGTTGCCGGTTCAACTCCGCCCAAAGACATTGAGTGTTTTTCGCAGACAAGCAAAAAATTGTTTAGAGGATTGTAATTGTGTACAAAAAGCTTGTTAATAAAACAATTATGATACATAAAATCAACAATTCACATTGTTAATATAACAATAACTTTAATTGAAATAACTTTGAAATCTAACAAACATAAATGTTGAAAAAAATAAATAATTTTCAACAAATTATTTGTTGATATATTTAATTGAAAATATTTTTCAGATTTTCCTTTAACTTACAATTTCGTCAATTGTATTTACAAAAATCGTTGTAGGTTCAAAATCAATTAATTATTTAATTGATATAACAAAAAAATTAATTGTATTTACAAATCATTTTTTTCTGTGTGCACATCGCTCAAGAACAACTCAGAATATATATTTAAGAAAGCCCAAACTTTGGAATTGGACATTTTGTAAACAGCTGTTATTTTGTCCTTGATGGTTTTTTAATCGGATATCAAATTCAAGATGTAGGATTTTAAGAGAACTTTATGGGAATATTATTAAAAATTTATATTTTTATCTCATACAAATTTTTCACAGAATAATGCTTTGCCTTTCATCATAAATACTTGAAATTTTAATGCAAAGCAAAAAAAAAAATAAAATAAATTTTTAAGAACACTTTCAATGTATAATACTCCCACTTGATGTCTTAAATGTATCATAAATAAAGTTTCTTTCTATTATACTTGTACATATTTGCTTTTTTTAATAAAGTTCTTAATTCAGAGAAACATATTGTTTAAGTGCAACGTCAAATTATGTTAACAAAAAAAAAGAGAAAAAAAGAGAAAAAAACTAAACAAAAAAATAATAATCCTTCTCCTCTTGTATTTTATTTTATATGCGAACAATTTTCATTTTAATACGCTTTAAATTCTTCACCACTTTCACTAACAGCAGGGACTACTAACGTCGTTGCAAACATCTAACTGAAATTGTCAGCATAAAGTTAGTACGAGTAGTAAGTAGGTGCCAGTAAAAAACGAAGGCAACACATTTTCATGACACGTTTTATTGTCATCATCCCGTTTGGTCTGCATAAAATCTAGATTTTATTTAAAATGTTGCGCAGCTCCTGTGAAACTGAAAAGTAATATGTAATGAAATATTTAGCAATAAACTGCTAAAGATATTTTATAACAAAAAGCTTTATTATAGAAGAGCAGCTTAAGCAAGTGTTTGCATAAATATTAAAAAAAATTTGTTTTATGTTCGAGATCTCATAAAAATGGTTTTAGGGGCATTCTATATTCAAACGCTTCAAAAGCCAGGGAAGCTGAATAGAGGTGAGGGTGTTTTTAATACCGATAGAACTTATGAAAGGGTTTACAGCCAAACGAGCTGTCATTGTTTTTTTTTTAATTTCTTGCAAACAGCAAGCGTTTTGAAAGCAATTTGCGATTCGATTTCGTTCGTACAGGATACAGAGTTGTATTTAAAAAAACGCATAAAACCAAATGATGCTAAATTTTGTATATTAATTTAGTAAACTTGGTACTAGTGAACATAAAATGAAATCGTCCTACTCGAAACGGGGGCAGTGTAAAATGTAAATGCAATTTAAATCTTTATAATTACGTTAATTTACAATATAATGGGCCTTATTATTATTATAGAAGAGCAGCTTAAGCAAGTGTTTGCATAAATATTAAAAAAAATTTGTTTTATGTTCGAGATCTCATAAAAATGGTTTTAGGGGCATTCTATATTCAAACGCTTCAAAAGCCAGGGAAGCTGAATAGAGGTGAGGGTGTTTTTAATACCGATAGAACTTATGAAAGGGTTTACAGCCAAACGAGCTGTCATTGTTTTTTTTTTAATTTCTTGCAAACAGCAAGCGTTTTGAAAGCAATTTGCGATTCGATTTCGTTCGTACAGGATACAGAGTTGTATTTAAAAAAACGCATAAAACCAAATGATGCTAAATTTTGTATATTAATTTAGTAAACTTGGTACTAGTGAACATAAAATGAAATCGTCCTACTCGAAACGGGGGCAGTGTAAAATGTAAATGCAATTTAAATCTTTATAATTACGTTAATTTACAATATAATGGGCCTTATTATTACGATTGTCGTATTACGACTTCGACACGACGACAACATTTTTTCTTTAATCTAGTACGAAATCGTAGTAGTCGTAGTTGAAAAACAACATTCGTAATTAGGCCCAATACCTAATTTATATTAAAAATTATTGCATGAAATTTCATGAATTTTGTTGAACGAAACTTTTCTTATTTGCTGACTTCAGCGCTATAGAAGAGTGCGCACAGAAAAAAATGATTTTGATATTTGAATACGAAAATCGTTGATTCAATAAAAAAATCTTTCGAATTTTCTGTGATGACGATTTTTGCATTATTGATAAATAAAATTGTATGCACGTTTATTGAATATATTTTTTTTTCAGTCAATAAAGAAATTTAATAAATCAAAGAAAAAAGTTGTGGACTGAAATTTAATTTTCAGTGATAATTGTTTTTGTGTTGTGTGTGTGTGTGGATGAATGGCACATTTTTCAACCCCTTTTTGTTTGCTTTTGCTTGGCTGCTACTAAATTAAAATTGTAACTAAAACTAAATGTGTTTGGGATGAGTCGAACCGGCAATCTCTTGACTAATAAACTAACGTACTTACCACTCCGCTAAAGAGCAAATCGTTTTTGGATACGCAAATAATGAATACACGCAAAAAAAGACTCCTTTTGTTTCTTCTAATCTAAAAATAACTTTGTTGAGTAAAAAAAAACAAGCCACGACGTTTTTCGGCTTCTTGTCCGAATGCACACGAATACAACACCAACAATCAAAATAAACAACAACATCAGCACATGACCAGGGCGTCTACTCTGTAATTCGAAACGAAAGAAAATGCTTTCGAATTTGTATGCTTAAAACATGTAAATTCGAAAGCATTTTCAATTGTTTCGAATTACAGAGTAGACCCCCAGGTTTAGTCAATCAACAAGCAAGGAAAACACCAACACAAATAAATGACATTAAATCACTGCTGGCCAGAGAAGCGCCAGAGTGCCGAACATCAATCGGCTTTTTGTACAAATGAATGCACATACGCTTATACATTTCTCTCGGTTTTCTCTCTGTGGGCAGCATTGCATTAAATCACTGCTGGCCACTAAGAGAAAAACTAGCGCCAGAGGGCCGAACATCAATCGGCTTTTTATACAAATGAATACACATTTCTCTCGTGTTTCTCTTTGTGAGCAGCTATGCATTAAATGATATTTTAAAATGTGCGGAATTGATAAATACAATATTCAAGTTAATGACAAATATTATTGAAACTAAAATTTTATTCAATAACACGGTTTTATTGAAAATAATTCTTGTCTATTTTTTTCTGTGCGATGTATAAAAAAAAAATGACGAAGCATGAATCTTTGAAGCATTTCTGGCAACTTTTTTGATCTGTATTTTGTTTATTAGTTATTCACGAATTACAGAAATAATAATACAGGTGGTCTACTCTATAATTCGAAATGAATGAAAATGTTCTCGAATTTACATGTTACAAAATCGAAAACGTTTTCTTTCGCTTCGAATTACAGAGTAGACCCCCCAGGTCTAGAAATAATTATTTGGTACGGTTGTATTTGCAGATATTTCGACAATGTAGACTCTGTGTTAAAAGAAAAAAAGGCAAATTATAATATTTTTAAAATTTTTTGTGGTCTAAACAAAAATTGCTGTGATGAAATATTTATACATTTTCGTCTATTTCGTGGTTGAGCTTAGGTAGCGGCAATTGCAAGGTATGACCTCTAAAGTCAACCGTAGTCCATATTTTTACCTATAAACATATAATTTTTTGATAATTGGAAAACTGGAGTTTTGCCGTTTTTTTCGGATTTGGCGATTTACACTTATACCCCGATTTACATGATACTTTTTTACACGATCTCACTTTTACACGATTATTTTGGTTTTTACACAATTTTTTATGTGTTTTATTGAAAATTATTGCCTCTAATAAGACGTTCGAGTCAGTTCTTACATTTATTTATTTATAGTACATATTCTACAAAGTAAATTTGCAGAATATGGTTGCGCAAAATTGGACGGGTGACTAAGACCATATGTCCATGATGTTATTAACAGTATTTTAAAAAATGTTTTTGTGACTGACTGTACACGACCTATGCCTTCACATAGGAAGTAGTAACGTGGTTGTTAAGGAAATTCCACAAAAGAACCGCAAGATTATACGGTAGTCCGTGGCAGATCAGTCAACCAGCGCGAGTGAGACGCAAAACTCTCGAAGGCCAATAAACAACAGTGGCCTGGTTGCATTTAAGAAATAATTGCCAACGACGCGTGATGTTGACTCGCCCAGAGCTGCTTTACGACTGTTCTTACATTTATATTGTTTAATGAATAAAAGTTTATTTTTATGTGTTTTGAGTAAACGCTTCTGATATTTTAAAACTAAGTTAAAATACATACATAATTTTTTAATAAAATAAGTTTTTTACGCGAGATTCTGCCTTTATTTTCGATTTACACGATTTTTCATACAAAAATTTAAATTTTCGATTTACACGACTTCTCAGGATTGTATCTATCGTGTAAATCGAGGGATGGGTGTATTTAAGTTCAAGAGATTTTTTTTAGTTTTGGCAATTTTTTCATTTTGACGATTTTTTTCGTTTTAGCGATTTTTCTTCATTTTGGCGATTTTTTTGGTTTTTGGCGATTTTTTCGGTTTTTGGCGATGTATTTTTTTAGTTTAAGATATTTTTAATTTCACGCTTTTTCGTTTTAGCAATATTTTTGGGTTCTTGGTGATTTTTTCGGTTTGGCGATTTTATAATTTTGGGATTTTTTAGTTTTACTGTTTTTGAAAATTTGAAGAGTTTACCGTTTCCAAGATACAGCAAGTTGTCAAAATTACATTAACTGATGGAACCCGCTTTAATTAAAACTTTTTACATTTTAGTGTTAATTTTTGTAGTGTGTATTTCAAGTGCCTATATACATAGATATAATTGTATATATATTACATGGGATTTTCACATTTTTTGTTGCTCGTTTGTGGGAACACCCTTTAATTATTAACTCTCACGTATTTGCTGTTGTAGCGGCCAAAGCTGTACACACTCTGTCCAAATTTCAGGTCCGTTACTCTTACGGTTCTCGAGAAAATAGCCTGTGGCAGACAGACAGACGGATAGCATAGCGAAAACAATAGGGTGCCTTTTCACCATTGTTGTACGGAACCCTAAAAAAAAGACATCTTGTCAAAGCGGAAATTACTTAAGCTCCACATAAATTATATAACTAACAGGCTTCAGAATTATTTTTTTCCACAAATTCTTTGCCAAAGGATGTGCATTAATGTAAAATAAAATTTCAATAATAACGATGACAGGAAATGCATATGCGCAGGCATAATTTATACGTAGAATGGGAATACAATTTTACTATTCTTTACAACAGGAAATATAATTATTTTATGAAAGAGAGAGATAAAATAAAATAAGATTTTTTTTTTTAAGTAAATTTGATTTTAAGGCAAGCACAAAGAAAAAAATGTAGCAAACATGAAGTTTAATTAAGCGACATAAAATTTGCAAAAACATATTAAGAAATATATATATTTCTTGATAAAGAAGTGAAAAAAAACAAACCATAAATCACTGCAACAAAACAAATAAAGTCATTTGAAAAGTTGTGAGGAGTATGATGTCTAAGGTATCGTTACATGAAGAATTATCACAAAAGAAACCTTAAGCTCTTGGCAAACATAAATCATAAATAAATACAAAAGATTTATGTATGTACTCGCATTAATACAAACAAAATTACAGCCATGATTTTTATATGACGTGTCTATCATTATTGCCAGCAGCAGCATATCTTATGATTCCTGCGTTGGGGCTTGCAAAAGAGGATTTAATTGACATATTGATCCTAATCTTTGAGCTTATTGTCATGTTCTATATAGTCGCCTCTACCCAGCAAGCAAGAATGTTTATTATTAAATTGAGCATGATTTGAAAACAATTTGGAAATGTGTAAAAGTAAAAGGGATAATTATTAAAAATTTTTTATGTTTATTAAATTTTAAGAAATGTGTAAGCGAATCTTAAGAAAAATTCGTTATATACTGTTACGTTTTTCTCTCTATAAAAACGCTTTTCCGTAGATCCGAGGATTTGCAAATGAATACAAGAGCCGAGTGTAGTAATTAGGGTTAAGAATGATACAAGTTTCATTTACAAATACACTTATACTAAATTACTCAAGAGCTTAAATACACTAATACAACTTAAACTAATAAATTACACACAGATATTCACAACTGGTTACCACTACGCCTTCCTCGCTGTAGTTTACGCACGTCTCTTAGCTGGCTGCGCAAGTAATCACGTGACACCTCTTTGTCTGCTGCTCGTCACTTACGAGACTCACTCTGCCGACACTTACAGTTGATACACCAATAAAGACGCACTGGCTTTACTTACACCCTTACACACGTCTATTCGCTGCGCTGTTCCCTTTACTCCAGTCGACACGATAGACTCCACAGTAATCTCAATTCCACGACAGACTTTGCTGTCACTATAGACTGTCCTATAGTTTCTCTTTTACTCCAACTCTTGAGTAAAGCACAGACTGCTCTTAACTATCAACTCACCACTGTATCGCAGATTATTATTAATTCACAACTTAATTATCAACTGACTAACGAATTCTTAACTTCACTACTTTCTGATTACCACTAACTATAACTGTTCACGACTGACTTACAACTGCAACTAACTAACTCATTGGATGCGTCACCTCTTTTTATATTTCACACAAATTCCACTAGAAGTTTCAAGCAATGTCTAGACGATCATTATCATCTTATATGCTGCCTAATTAAGTTCATGTGGTAAATATGTACATATATGTGTATATGCATACGTGTGTACATCATTAACTAAGCAATACACGGTGGTTGTTTATCTTTTGCTTTTCGTTTGAATTAGCATGTATGTATGTGTGTAAATATGTGAATCTTCTTAATAGGCAGACGCCTTTTGTTGTTGTTGCTTTTGCTTGTTTACGTTTAATCAAGCTAGGCATGCTTATTTAGTTGTTGGCTACTATTCTAGACTATTCTTTGCTTTGACCCTGTAGGAATATTTTCGCGTAGCACTTACATTAACCCTGTTGGAATATTTTTGTGTAATGCTGCTTAAACCTGTCGACGGCTATTTTCGTAACAATACATTTAAGTTATATACACTTTTATTTGCAGTGCAGTTTGTTACATGCACACATACATATACGCACGCATAACTATAAAAATACTCTGAGTATTTATTCGGCTACACGTGAGTATATAATTATTTATAACTATCACTAAGTTTATGTCCGACAGTGGTCGGGCCTAATAATTATATTCTAGATTTAAGATTTGAATACTTATTGTTAGTTCACATTTAAAGATACAATAAATAAATACATGCATTAACAAAAACAAAAAAAAATAATAATAACAAAAAAACGAGATATACAGGAGTATTTTATTTGCATAAAACTTCAAGAAAAGTGAATTTCTAAAATGCTAAAATGGGAGTACAGATATACATATCTAAACTACGATAACTTTATAAAAATGAGTGGGAGGCAATATGTTTCTACTTATTTTATAAATAAAAATGCTTTAGTTTAGGAAATTAAGGTACAAAATAAATTAACAACATAGTAAAATTATAAAAAGCGGAAAATACATACTTGTCACGTCACATCAATTTTGCACCAGACTAAGAGTTAATTTTTCAACAGTCTAAATATATATCGACAGGTTTTTGTTCATTATTTCTATAGACTATGGTTCAGGTTAAGCTAGAAAGGCCAATTAATTACACCAACTTTCAAATATGCAAAATTGTCACCTTTATTTTGGCTCTACTCAAGTGAGTACAGCGGCGGGTAATAGGTTAATGGTGCTTAAGTGATTGCATGTCAGGGGTGGGAAAATCGATTTAAAAATTGTCGACGGTGCTAAGAACATTCCTAGCTTACTTTTTATTACAAATACGAGGTGCAAAATATCAGTTCATTAACGGTTTTAGTTTGCAAATGTTAGTGAAAAAATTGGAGGAATAATATCAGTTATTTAAAGATTATATATATTTCAAATTTCACCAACTAATTATCTCATTAATGTCTTCAAACAGCCAAAGCTCATTTTACATTTCATGCAAATGGAGGCGTATGCTGAATAAATACTCTGAGTATAATGCGTATATTTATTTTGGCCGAATAAATATCCCTACTTTGTGTATACGCACACTCCGAGTATAACACAACCGATAAAAAAAAATAAAAAACATTTACTAGTGAAGACAGGCATGTAAAACAGCATTAGCTATCAGATTTAATGTGGCATGACTAGTGTTGTCCAGTTTTATTTTACTGACAACACGACCACTTTTGTAGCTGTAGCCAGCATAGACAAATTTCTATTTTTGTTGTCGACAATGTGCAAATTCTGTGCTGCCAATATAATACAATATGTTTAATGGATTATAGCTTCAAATTATTGGTTATCAGAGTTCGATTCTGTTCGTAAACCCCATTTTTGTAGGAGATGGTGTCTATTGCAGGCTCTGGTATGCTGGGGTATGCTCCGTCTAGGGCTTGACTTCATGAGGTGGATTCAATTCCGTTTCCGAGCATTAACTCTGTGACATGGCCAAAAAATTCATTAATTCTTATAGTTTTATGTGATATAAGTACATTTTAAATAAGTAATTTTATTTGTATAAATGTGAAGTATTTAATACCATGTTCACACTTATGGTCTTAAACGTGTTTAAGGCAAGTGTTTTAAAAAAACTAAACACAAACGTTCGCATTACATTTGAGATGTTTAAGGTTGACGTTTTGTCAATAAATTATTGTATTTGTAAAAAATTACGAACTATTATGCTTTTTTATTGGTTTATTATTTGCAAACAACAAAATAATTTTTGACGTGACGCCATTTAATATTAACATAAAGTTGCCAGAGATATCAAAAAACGGACTGAACATACTCCATTAGCGTGTTTAAAGCCTGGATCACACGATTGGCACAATGAACCAATTTTCGTCGGCTCACCGCAATAAAGTCATAGGTAATTAGCCAAAATGACATTATTTCTTAATTAATTTTTGAATAAGTCTATATGGCTTTATTACCAATGCAGTGTGGTGAAGTTATGTAATTATGTTTCAATTAGTTGAGAAATAATGCAAATTTACCTTGTTACTTTTGAATTTATTTCAGTGAGCCGACGAAAATTGGTACATTGCGCCAATCGTGTGATCCCAGCTTAAGGAAGTTTTTTAATCTTAAACACTTCATTTGAAATGAACAAAACAAGTCAATGTATGGCAAAACATCTCAAAATCGTCGTGCTTAAGCTCTTAAACACGAATGAGGTGTTAAACACGTTTAAAATCATAAGTGTGAACATAGTATAAAGGTAGCACCACTGAAATATGTGTATATACTTCAATATCAGGTGCTTATGAAGTCGCTGTACCTTTCCAAATTACTAAGTATCGTACTACATGGTTGCAATTGTTGCAAATGACTTTTGTTGCAGTAGTGTAGTCGGTAGCCTGCAGTCGTTTATGTGGTTAATGCCTCAGACTACGACTCAGCATCAGTAAAATAAATTGTATTTGTTATTAAGAAAATATTCTAAGGAATATTTTTTTAGTTTATTTGTTATTAAGAAAATATTCTAAGGAATATATATTTTTTGAAATATTGCATCATTTAGCTGTTTTCAACTTATAAATTTAGCAATACTGTTTGTTATGATAATAGTATAATTTTTTTTTGGAGTCATATAACTATTACGCAAACAATCAGGACAATAGTCAAAATTGAATTTGTAGGGTATATGGCTTTTTTTTAAGAACCACAATTGATAGAATTGACTAGAGTATACGGACTGACAACACAATTGTTAGGATTGTTTTTCTATTTGCTTAACTTATCACTGAGAACAGCACAAAATGCTTAAAAACAACATCATAAAATTGTTTGCGATAACATATTTGTTTACTTTTGCTGTTATTACTGTTGCTGTTTTGTTTATATTTCGGCAATACAAATATGAATTTTATGTTGGGCTTTGTAAATTAAATATACAAAATAAACGCAAAGAGTAAAAATCCATATCCGCAGATACGAATAGTGTACAAATACAAATAAAATCTGTAAACGTGCAGGTATGGAAAGGAGTGATTTGTTTTGTAAAAGAAAATTCTCTTAAAAACATAAATGTGTAAAAAAAGCTTAAGTCGCAACAAAGATGTTACTTAAGGCTACAAAAAGTACTGAGATTCCAATGTGGAATAAGTTTATGTTTAATATAACATATCAGTACAATATTTTTATATGTAAATATTTTTTCTTATCATTCGATTTCATTAACTTTTGCTACACTTTCGAGAAAATTCGATGTCTCTTTTTTTACTTAATTTTGGGAAATAAAGGGTGTCCCAACAAGAACGCAAGATTTAAATTTGGCGCCATTCGAAGTGTCATTGTTTGACATTTGAACAATTGTTATTGTTTGCTAGTAGAAGGTACGAGGTTAGTAAAAATGAAGCGCTACACGAATGAACAACGCATTCTCATTGTGAAATTGTTTTACCAAAATGGTGAAAGTTTTGCGGCTACATTTCGCAAATTTGCGATCAATTTGGGGTCACAATAATACTCCAAAAGAGTCAACTGTAAAGAGATTAATGGATAAATTTGCCGAAACTGGCTCTGTTAGTGATGTAAAGACAACAACGCGCCTTCGACCAGGTCGATCGACCGAAAATGTCGCAGCTGTACGTGATGATGTCGCTCAAACGCAAGTCAAGCGCAAACAGTCAATGGTGTTCGGTATAGTGAAATGATAACCAGTTTTTTCGTGCCTAGAATTGAAGAAATGAATGTGGAGGGCATGTGGTTTCAACAAGACGGCGCCACATGTCATACAGCCAGAGAAACAATTCAATTGCTACATCAGTCATTTCCCGGTCGTGTTGTTTCGAGTTTTGGAGACCAGAATTGGCCGCCTAGATCGTGCGATTTAACACCATTAAATTTTTTCTTTGGGGTTTTTTGAAGTCGATAGTTTACGCGAATAAGCCGACGACGACTCAAGCCTTAAAAGAGGAAATTGGACGCTGCATTAATGAAATACCGCAGCATTTATGCAAAACGGCCATTGAAAATTTCATTAAAAGATCGCGTGTGTGCCAGCAAAGCCGCGGCGGCCATCTGCCCGATTTGTTGTTCATTTTGTCTACTTTACGATTGTAACGATGTTTCTTGGGCTGGGGTAAAACTCAGCGATGTCCAGTAGTGTTGTAAAAGTATTGAGTACTCAATACACAAAAGTAACTACTCAATACTTTCAGGGTTGCATTTTGTAGTATTTAAGCGAAAGTTTTCCTTTAAAATACATCAGAATTGTATAACTCTGTGAGCTTGATACAAATAAATATGACTCTGAACCTCATGGAGTTAGTTTAACAAACAGCCACTAAAAAAAAGTACTATAAAATGCATTATTTAACTACTTCAGTCATTAATAAATACTATTGGACAGAAAAAGTTAATGCAATAGAAGTGTTAAGAGTACGTTAAAAAATTTTTATGTACAAAAACTAATCTTCAAACTTATTTTTTTGCATTTGTTATAAATTAGTTTAAATATACTTGCATTTAATCTTTGTTTTCCATATTCCATTATCAATAAAATAGTATAAATAATTTTAACCTTCCATATACATACATATATAAAGTATTGAGTAGTATCGAGTACACAATTGAAAAAGTATCAAGTAGTACTGAGTATTCAAAAGTAGCCGCTTTTTACAACACTAATGTCCAGGATTCGTCCACAAAAATTTGTTGATTTTTGGGACCGTGAGAGAGAGAATAAAAAAAACGTGAAGTCAATTCAATAACAATAGTTCTTTATTATAATTCTCATATAATTAACTTACCGTCTAAGTGACAACTTCAACGCTCAGAAGGGGCGGTATGCGTATGTAGAGCGCAGTCACTATGCACGCGGGATGTCTAACACCACACAACCTACAGGTTGCGCATGTGAGAACGCGAGAAAAAAAATGCTCAGAAGGAGCGGTATAGCGATTGCTCGTGTAGAGCGCAGTCACGGAGCACGCAAATGCAGGCGGGATGTGTAACACCACACAAATGCTCAGAAGGAGCAGTGTGACTGTTGCTAGACCGAAATCCAAGGAGATCGGTCACACAATAGTATACACTAATTGTGCTTAATATAAGTGTTTAAAGGCAAGTACAATGCTGATGGATGTGTAACACCACGTTCGACTTTGTGTTCTTACCTCGCTGACAGCTAGCAGCAGACTCCCCAATTCATGCGGAAATTCCTCCTTATATACGCAAATTTCTGCCAATAATCAGTTGTCATAAAACGTAACTTACTAAATAATGGTTGTATAAAAGTGTCAATTTAACTATTTTAATACTTAAATTCACATATAGATGGCGACTCCATCTATAACAAAACGTTAATTTTAAATCAATTTTTAGACTACAAGGCAATATGAATAATATTAATAGAATTTATAAATTCATGTATAATTCAATTTATAATAGAAACAATAAAATATGATAAAACAAAAAGAATATAATCAGATACAATTCAGAACGTAAAAATAATTGATTTCTTTCATAAATAAATAATTGTTGGACGATGAAAACGAGGGGCCCGACTTTCGTCGTTACACGATATAATAAAGTTTCACGATTTTTTTTTTTAAATATCTGTGTTTTATTTAAAATTTAAATCTTGCGTTCTTGTTGGGACACCCTTTATTTCCGATATCGAATGAAATTTGCATTTAAACTCTTTTGAAATATTGTTACGTTTTTACCTTTTGAAAACGTTCTGTTTTGGGTTTTGTGTATAATTTTTATTAAACCAGAGTACTTTATTTACTCAACACTTATATTAAGAGGTTTTCAACACATAATGTTCAATTATCCTATTTAAGAATACCACGATGTTAACTTCGTTATAGAGTTGTTTTATCAGCCCTTTGAGTGGCCGCTCTATTCAGCTTAGCTCACTTTACCGAAGTAGTTAAGTCAGTTAAATCAGTTCATTTGTGATGAAAAATTTTTTGAAGGATAAAGAAGGCAAGAAAGAGCCATATAGTATAAAAATGAAAGAAGTTTTATTGTGCGGAAATTCTTAATAAATATACATTTATTTCCAAAATTAAAATTATTAACATATAAAAGATCTTGTTCCAAAAAAATATTTGTGATTTACAAGACGTTTATAAAATAGTTTTTGGTATCAAATTTTTTTATAAACCCTTTATAAAGCAAGACTATTTTTTATAAATAAGTCACCTTAGTATAAGGGGTATTTTAATTAGAGGCATATAACATTATTTCAATGGAATGGCCAACATTTTGGATTTATTTAGCTCATAAATTCCAAGGCATTTAATGGTGAAAAATAGTTTCTGCCATGTGGGCCCCAAGGCTGAGCCTAATGAACGCCGTTTTGTCGGGCCGACTTTTGAATCCCTTTTTCGAGCATACCCGGCCTTATTTCGTCAATAATGCGTGAAATATTGTCTTCTAAATCATCAATTGTTACCAGTTTATCAGCATAGAGCAGAGACTTGAAGTGAACTCACAAAAAGTAGTGCAACGGTGTCAAATCACATGAACAGGGTGAGTAATTGAAAGGTCCAGTTCTTGAGTTAATTCAGTCACCAGACGTTAGGTTCAACAAATTGATCGTTTCAGGCGCGGTATGGCATATTGTGCCGTCTTGTGGGCAACAATTTTTCCTTCAAATGACTTGCTATGACATGAGGAATAAAAAAAATAATAAATCACTGGTTTTATATTTAAAGACAAATGGGCCCATAACACCTTCGGAATGTAAAATGCACCACACAGTGATTTTTTGTGGGATGTACAAAAGCCTCATGAGTCTCACAAGAATTGTGCTCTCTCCCCCAAAATGACAATTCTGCTCGTTTACATACCCGACAAGCCAGAAACGAGGCTGAATATGATTTGACGCTCAAAATCTGGTTCAAGATCTAGTTGATTTCAGCCTGTTAGGCTAATACACTATGCATATGATGATCTCATGGCTCCAATTTTCGCACTAGTTGCATCTTATATAGATGTTGGTCAAGATATTTCCACAAAATGTTCCAATAAGTGGACGGGCAGAGACCCAATCGCTAAGAACGCCGTCGGATATATAAATTTGGGTTCGCTGTCACATTCACGTCTAAGCTGAAAACGATCGATAGATTGAATGGCTTACAGTGATCAGCCAAGTGAATCGTTCAATTGAACTAGTTCGTTCATGAGCAGCACAACTCTACTTCGATGTTTTTAATACAAGACTCCACTAGACTGAATCTACTGTTTAGTGTATGTATCGCCCTTTTAATAACCAACATAAAACTTACATAATACTGTTAGTAATATCCAAAAAGTCTCAGGGCAGCCTCTAAATTTTTTTACCGTTCTACCATGTCATGAACATCATGGTAAAAGCATTATAGTTGTTTGTTTTTATGTTCTTCGTCTGTACCGGCTTGCGTGTTTGTGTGGTTGTATGTTTCCAAACATAATAGTTTTTATTAGCCCAATTCACAATCTTGTGGTTGTGCATCGTAGCATGTGCAAAATAGTAGAGATGTGCACGTGAGTCTTTTCTGACTCACGACACGCACGCTCACGCAGAAAATTTTTTTACTCACGCACTTTCACGCACGAATGATTTTGAACATTTTCACGATCACGCACGCTCACGAATAAAATATTTTTAATCACGCACGAGTGGTTTACAACTTATCACGATCACGCACGCTTACGAAAAAGTATATTTATAATATAATTTTCTTGTTTTTTGGGTTGAAAAATAGGTTCTTACATATACATATGTACATATCTATGTATATATGTATGTGTGCTCGTGTTTTTGTAAACTTTACAATGTAAATTAAAGCAAAGATAATTTAATATCGTTTTAAATATTCGTATTCGCGGATATCATTTTAAATATTCGAATTCGAATTGTCGTATATCAAAAATTGACATTCCGCACATGTACATATGTATGTATACATATATAATATAAATGTGAAGGTAAGACATATGATCAATTAAATAAATGATAATCAAATAAATGAGAAAATCATATTAAATGAGAAAACATACAAATTACTAAAATTTTTCTGTTACGTAACATTTTCAAAGACTACCCCCCCCCCCCCCCCCGCCCCCAACATAACAAATCATAACAAAACTCGAACCCCACCCCTCCCCCCTACAGCGTTACGTAGTATATGGACGGCCCCTAAAGCAAAAAACATTTTCAGCGGTACAATTCGTCAGTAGTATTGTTGACAAAGGCACTGTTCAATCAGTAGTGTTTCTCAATTGATACTTCCTACCTACAGGGTATCTAAGAAACATACATACATACTTACAAATGTGTATGTATACATCAAACAAAATGCTCCGAATTCGTAAAGAATTCGTAACGATTGGTCGACAAAATCTTCCGTAACAATTTTCGTATGAAATGGTTGACACGACTTCGTAACGATATGTCGGTACGAGTTCGTTACGATAAGTCGGTACGAATTCGTAACGACATGTAGGTACGATTTCTTTTTGCTTTTATAGCAGAGTACCGCTTCACCGTTATGTTGCTGCTATTGTCGAAATAATTTGCACATACTCACGTTTTTTAATATTTGTTACAATCCTTTTTTTTATCAACATATACATATTTATTTAAAAAAATTTTTACAGACTTTTACTTATGTAATCAAAAATCAAATGTTTAAAAAAAAATTTTCAGAGAAGTACCGAAATGTCTTAACGAATTCGGTACGACTTCAGAAAAAGTCGAAACATTTTGTTTGGAGGTATTCATTATGTTTGTAAGCTCTTACTACCAAAGATATTACTATACATACATATATGCATTTATTATTATAAAATAATTTATTTCAAATGATTGAATACAGTTACATATGTATGTACAGGGTGGGCCAAAAGAAACCAAGGGGTGTAAAAGTTTAATAACTTTTTTGTTTATTAATTTTTTTTTATTTTTTCTTTCAGATTATATAGACAACACTTGGAGAATTTATAATGGAGAGGTTCACAACTGAACAGAGAACCAGAACAATAGAATTTTATTATTTAAACCAGAGATCAATTATTTTTAGCTCATTTTCATTTGAATGGCTTTGTTAATAAGCAGAACTGTAGATTCTGGAGTTCTCAAAATCCAAGAGCCATTCATCAACGCCAATTGCACCCCATCAGGTGTACAGTATGGTGTGGGATCACATCTGAAAATGTCATTGGGCCCTACTTCTTCGAGAATGAAGATGGAAGTGCTGTAACCGTAAATGGAGAGCGGTATCGGTTTATGATAGAAAATTTTTTACGTCCTGCTCTTGAAAACAGACCTGGTATGTGGTTTCAGCAGGACGGAGCCACTGCCCATACTGCCCGAGACACAATGGCACTTTTAAGTCAAATTTTTGGAGAGAGTGGTGAGTATTAATATACTACACCATTTTGCACATGGAACGATGCAAGACCATTTGCACAAGATTGTGAATTGGGCTATTATGCTTTACTTTTCTACTTCAACATCGCCTTACATATTCGTGTGCTTGTGTATTTATGTCTTTTAGATGATAATTTCTAGATCATTTCCAATGTTCACAAATGTTTTAAAACCAAATATTTAAGTGACAATATGAAAATAAATTTATCAATTCGCACTTTCAAATCTCTGTTTATCTGGACTGTCATTATATAACCGAATATTTCGTTATGCTAAAAACGATATGGAAAAGCAACACAAAAATATTTTATAACAAATAATCTGTAAAACAGTTTAAAAGCTTTTAGAGAAAAAAAAAATACAAAACATTTAATAAACAGACGTAGCAAATTCATTCAAATGCCAAATACAAATTTCTTGCAAACATAAACTGAAAGTATGTTTATTTCTTTTTTTAATTTTTTTCTAATCGACATATTTTATATGTACATAAGTATGTATATATGTATGTGTGTGGAGAAATATTAATAAGCTTTGCAACATATGAAGCATGCGAGAGCGGATCAATAACGCCGTGACTTTTCGAACTTCCCTCGTAGTTATATGAAATGCAACACTGTTCTCATCAAGTACCACCTGTTAGTAGACTACTGTCAATTTTTGAGCAAGTGTCGTCATTTACTTTGCGTTCAACAGCTGTTCAAAACATACAACCTGGTGTATTTTTCTAAAAATGGAAAAAAGTGAATTCCGATTGCTCATTAAACATTATTTTTTGCAAAAAAAAAACCATCAATCAAACCAAGGAAAAGCTCGATAAATACTATGGGGACTCTGCACCATCGATTTCATTGGAAAAAATGGTTTACCGACTTTCGTTGTGGTCGCACAAGTACAAATGACGCTGAACGTGATTTTGGCGGCCAATAAGGTGATGGCAGCAGTTTTTTGGGATGCATGCGGGATAATCCACATCGATTACTTTCTAAAGGGAAAAACAATAAACGGCGAATATTATGCCAATTTATTAGATCGATTTAATGAGGATTTAAAAAGAAAACGAGCCCATATGGCCCCATCAAGATAATGCACGAGTACACACGTCTGCAGTCTCAATGGCAAAACTCTATGAATTGGGCTACTAATTGGTACCTCATTCGCCATATTTTCCACATTTAGCATTCAGTGACTAGTTCCTATTTCCAAACCTAAAAAAATGGCTCGGTGGAAAGAGATTTAGCTCCAACGACCAAACAAATGCCTATTTTAAGCACCTCGAAAAATTCTATTTTTTTTTTGGAAGGGATACAAAAACTAGAGAAACGTTGGACTAAGTGTATTGAGTTAAAAGGAGATTATCTTGAAAAAAAAAATTGTTTTGCAAAAAACTGGGGTTTCATTCAAAAAGTCACGGACTTATTGATCCGCCCTCGTACATACTTACATATCCAAATGCATATATACATACATATGTATATATAAACATATGTATGTATACATGTGTACAGTGACAAATATAATGTCCGTACAAAACACTAATATTGAATATTTTAAACTTATCTTAAATTAAAATTAAATTAAATTTTTTTTTGAAGGCTTTCATTTGATGTGTCTAATAAGTGTGTTTTAATTTCATGTCCATTTTATATGACATTGCTTTATTTTAATAGAGCAAGTGGGCAATTTCTTTTTGTTGTGTACTGTATGCGTATAGAAAATTGCCATATTGTCATGTCCATAAGCATATCATAAACAAAATGTCAATAGAATTAATTTCAACAGCAACAAACAACAACGACAAGAGAACAAAATATATGAATACAAATATTCATTTCTATTCAAGCGTGGATTGGTTTAAGAGTCTTTAGACCTATTGTGCTGGAGTTTTATATGAATTAAATTAATTTAATTAATTATAATTAAAATTTCTATTGATAACTTACAAGCACTTGAAGCAAACAACAAAAAGTTCTAAATACGCAATTGTCAGATAGACTTCTTAAATAGACACGTATGAAAGTTTATAAATGGAAGTTTATATATGGAAATGGCAAGCTAGTTCTAGCATGTGTGTTCTATGTGTCTAAAGCACGAAATTGTGGCAAAATTTATTTCCTCCAAATGTTCAAGCATCATAAAACTTGATGTGCAGACCCCTGTTGCCAAAAAATGAGCATTTTAAAAATGGCATTTTCTTTTTTTCGTATTTTGGTAAAATATTAAATATAACTAGTTAAAAAAAACGTTCTCCTTATTATACTTTTTTACCACTCAAGAAATTTAAAACTTAATTTAAAAAAATTTAAACATTCACAGCTGGTCATACTTAAACCGAGTTGCCTATTAACACATGTTTTTGGCATTTATGTCATCGAAACGGTAGTAATTGAATCGTGAATTTTTTTTTTTTTTTTTTTCAAAAAGCGAAAGTGGAACATTTTAATTTTGGGCGCTAATATTGAAATTGGATACATAGTGCATTTTAGCAACACTTAATAGATTTGAAAATGACGGGGTAATGCATAAATGTAGTCTTATGGCTCGATTATGTATGATAAGCGAGCTTCAGTTGACTTGTCAACTGGCAACGCAACCGAAATTAAAATTAACAACTGGCAACTTACAGCAGATATTCATTTCAGTTGCCCTATATTGGCAATCATAAATTTTTAGCTGCTGCATAATTTTTAAAACAAAAAATATGATAAAATTAAATAAATTAAAAAATCAAAATTAAATCAACTATTCTTTGTTTTAGGAAGACGAAAATGTGCTTTAAAGCTAAAAAGATGATTTATTACTTAAAAGTTATTTCAAGTAATCACCCCTATTCTGCGTTTCGATTCGAATCGAAAGTTTCTCCGTTTGGCAACTTTGGTATTCTGCGTTCCGTTCTTCGATTTCTCTTTCGATTCTATGTATTCTGCATTTCGATCGTAACTACGTTTTTGTAAGTTGTTATTTTAGTGGCGGATCGTTTTCAATTTTTGTTTGTTTAGCTTTAAAAAGTGATTAATTCAATAAATAATGCAAGTATTAAATGAAAGAAGGTTTAATTAATGAACTAAACAGTTTGTTTTGATTTTCTGTACTGAAATGCGATTTTTATTTCGTTTATTACAGCTAGAACAGTATAAAAAGTTGACATACATACCTATTTAATGGCAACGAAAAACGATATTCTCTACTTTATTTTTGTGTTACAATTATATGTAAAAAATTAAAATATCACCTCCGGCGCGACAGGATTCTTCACACTGGAAAAGATTGGCCAAAAATACCTCTAGCTTATCTCGTTTTTTTACCTCTCTGTACTTAAATTTACAAGATTTTATTTAATGAAAATTTTCACAATATTTAATTATTATTTGTTTTAGTGTTAAATCACTGTTTTTTTGCACTAAATTTAACTTTTTGCTAAAAATTTTGCAAAATTGCTTAATTTTTCTGTTCCTATTTCACCCGTTTCAAAGCAAAGCAGCAAGTTTAAACATACTCTTCTCTTCTTCTTTTTCTTTCGATTCAGTTTTTTGGCAGAATACCTCTTTTCGATCCGTGCGTAACTGAATGCGGGAACGTAATCGAAACGCAGAATAGGGGTGAATAACCTTTACGCACAGTAGAGGCACAGATAAATAAGCACTGTCATTTGAAATTTTTATTTACCACTTACATTTTATATTTTTTTATTTTTATTTTTTTATTTTTTATTTTTATATTTTTAAGCTTTGGTTCCAGAGTATTTTCAGTTGCCAATCTGTCATAATCGTATTTTTGATAACTGGAAACATTTGCCATACAGAAAATTAATTTTAAGTTTAGTTGCGTTACCAGTTGTCAGACATGCCAACATATCGAAATTTCTAATGAAAGAATACGATAACGTGCATACATGCGAATGCAACCGTTCGTCTTTTAACTCGCAAGAAAAAAGACATTCGAAATCATGTTTAACATAGAAGGAAAAGAAAATGTATGTTCAATATTTTACTTATTTATTTATAAATGAATGAATGCACAAATGTACGTATAAACAATACAAATATAAAGAATTTCTAGTTGACTTTAAATATAACAAAACACACTGATTTTGCAAATAATGTTTTGCCTAAAGACTCAGTTAGCCGACTGTAATGTAATGTAACTACAACAGTAGGAAACAGCTGATCGATATTGTTATGTGAAAAGTAATGAAAATGGTTATAGCGATATAATGTAACGTAGCCTACTTTTCATACAAAAATGTCAATCAGCTGTTTCCTATGTTGCAGTTACTTTACATTAAAGTCGGCTAGCTGAGCCTTAAGAGTTGTCGGCGAAATTAAAAAAAAAAATCAACCAACTCTGGGAGCATCTAAATAACAAGTTAACTGCTTCTGGTTAACCAATAAAAGAATCGAAAATGTGGCTAGTGCTCTGTTCTCTAACTTTACACTAATTTATTATTATTAAGTTATTAATTAAATAAAAATGAAAATAACATTTATGTCTGCATATTCGTTTCTTTTTTCTGCATATACGTGTGTATGCACATACATATATACAAACATATGCTTTTGCTTACAATTTATTCAGTGTTGTGAAATGAATTTATTTGCCTTTCTCCAACACTGAAACAAAAACTCGATTCGCTTGGTAACGACCCTGCAGAAATTGCGAATAGTGAAAATATACTGAGTCGCTTTTGACTTTGTCACCAGTACTACTCTACAATTATTCCCCATACAATACTTTATGCTATAGACATTTAGCATGTGCTTGTCATTGAAAATCTACCAGAAACACTAAAACAATTGACTAGGTAGTGAATTCATAGTTCTTATGGGAACATGGAGACATACCAACCAGACATTTACTGGTACATTTCTATACCTTACGTACATACAAACTTATGTATATTGACAAGTTGTTGCAAAATCCACCAGAAATACACCACATCTGTTTTCTCTAATTCTTTTATACTGACGAATAGAAGAGAAATTGTAGACAATGTAACTACTACTAGAATTTTAGTGTTGACATAGAGGCACTTGGCCCCAGTCTGACTGCAGGGGAGTGACATCATCGGAAAATTTCTTGCGATCGAAACTAATTTCTATTCGAATGCAATTCCGATCACGAGTGCAGGAACTAGGCCCCAGGCACTTTGAGGTCACGGTCCGGGGTGATTGTCGATTATACAACACGATCAATCAAAATAAACAAAATCAAAAGGACAACAGTGAGTTTTACTTATCAACAAACCAAATAAATACCAAAATTCTTAAATAACAAATTATTTCTCATTAAATTTTTTTCGCTTTACCGGACTCAGACATAAATAGTATATCTACGTTTTGTAAATCAATCTGTGGCGGGTTTTTAAGGCGTGATTTTTTCTAACTTTCATTTGAAAATTAAACATTTAAAAGGTGAAGACACTTGACAGCAGTTATAGACATTTAAAAGGGAAAATTTTGAAGTTATGCGCATTTACGTGAAAAGCACTGTAATAGCATTGTTAAATCACAATAACAGCAATGAAAGAAATATTTAGGGAATTCACAATGAGTATCTTAAAATTTTAATGTGGCAACATTGTGCCATCTCAAAATGTTCGTTATGAGCAGGCAACGATATATTGATGTATTAAAATAACAAAAAAAAAATTTAAGATTAGAAGTTATTGAAAATTGCTTTTTGAAAATTAATTTTTTTTCTGCAAAATGTATAAAGATAGCGAAAAATACAAATATTTTTTCAACTACAGATACGCTGACAGTTTAAATTTCTTTAGTTTAACATTACCATATTGCCATATTGAAAATGAGATCCTTTTTCCTCGACTGCGCGACGCAAGGAAGGGTATTGTGTTCATCAGCCTCTGTACCCAGCTAGCATTTTGTATCATAATCGAATCTTTTCCGTATCAGATTGACGGGAAAAATAACCGCATATGAGCACATTTTTCGATCATAAATGATACTTCCGTTGTGAGAAAATGGTACCCTACAGTTGAATCATCCCAGAGAATCATTTATGATGCGATCTGCTGATTAATTTTTGAGCAATTTTCTGGTAGTATTTAAACCATTGGTTTTCTTTTTGCGGCTTCTTTTTCATTTTGTTCCTCTATTTTCAAGAAATAATTATTTTATCATACAGATGAATCATAAGTGAATCGTTTTTCAATCACTCAAGTGATAAATCACTTTTTAATTATCAAAACTGATTTGAGGAGAATCATAAAGAGATTTTTGCAAAAAATTATCACCCAAACGCTAGCTGGGTATTAACCGAACTCGTGGACTGATTTTGATGATTTTTACATCAATAGATTTGTCTTAACCCTGACGGCCAACGGACGCCATTTTGTAATAACGGAAAAGTAAAAAGTCGGCGAACTATATCAAAATGAGTATCATTCGTTAGGTATTTTAAAATCATTTAGGATATTTAACGGTTCAAAGCTGATGACAGTCGGGTTGTTTGATTTTTTAAATTACTACACGTTATACTTTTTAATTTGCCACCAAACAAAAACAACACACTTGTCAGCCAATATTAAAGTATTAAAATTGAAACTTTGGAATATTAAGACATATTTTAAAAGCTATTGTGAACTGTCTTATTATTTGTAGCGCCATGATAATTTAGTTTTCTTATTTGTTGTTTTTCTCTTGTTACTTTTTGTATATTACATCTTTTAAAATAATATCTAGTTATGTCTACACCCCTTGGTAAGCCTTTAGGCGTTTTCAGTTCTAAATACTTTTTTACATACATACATACATACACACATAATAATGTCCAAATATATTGCGCTTGTGTTACAATTTTGCTGCCAATTTTATTTTTAATAAGTAGGTGGACAATTTTTTAGTTTGACTTCGAAAATAACATCTATTATTTTTTTAATATTAGCCATACACATACATAGTTATAAATCAATAATTGTCTTTCTGTCTTGGTGTAATGGATTAAGTTTCTTTCTTTGCTTGAGTGTTTTTTCTTTTAGAGGCGTTTGAAATAAATATTGATTGAGAGTCAAATCGAATTTTGCGAGCCTTATAATGTAATATAATTTTAATTTTGCAATATAGAGAAGCGGCTGTATCCTCACGAAAACATAAATGTGTAAAAAGCAAAGTTCCTATCCGAACTTTCGGCCGTCAAAAGTAGTACTGAAATAAAAAATTTGACATAGTTCATGTTTGCTACAATCGGTAAAAGAAAATGTTTAAAATTTTATATTAATGAAAAGCACAGATGTACTTGAAAGAAATGGGTTAGAGCTTGATGTCTGTAGCCTAGTCTCCTGGAAAACTGCACTCTGTACGAAGCCGAAGTAACAACTTTATGGGCGTAGTCAAGCCTCTCTTTTGAAAATACAAAAAATAATACCTTTGCATGGATATATAAAGTTTCTAATAGAGTCGCTTGTGTTGAAACCTTTTACATTTACAGCCTTATTTATAAAAATTATTAAGGTTTCATAAAGGGTTTATAAAAGAGATTTCATACAAAATTATGTTTATTAAGCCCTTAAAACGCCTTACTGCCACTTCCACTATGTGGAAAGAAAAACTCTGCGAAAGAAACCTAGACGCTCGAATTCTAATAAATTTTCATTCCACTATGTCGTCAGCTTTCTTTCGCTTGTGATTACGTATGTCATTTTTTTGTTTTACGTGTTTATAAATTAAAGTAGTGCCAATTTGTATATTTCAAGTATTTCTAGCGATTTTTTTAGACCTACTAACATTTACATGAAAATAAACACAACCATATTAAACAACGAAAAAGAATTCAAAAAAATAGTCGCACAGCAACAGCAAGTTATTGCTGTTTTGCTGTACAACTACATTCGTTTTGTTTAAAATATGCGAGTACTTTTTATAATGAACATAAAACAATAATCAAAACAAAAGTGTTCAATAATATTTTGATAAATATAGAAATATATAGAAGTAAAAAAAATTGTAATGTGATAAAATAATAATTTTAGAAACTTTATTGAATTCTTTGCAAATAAATTTTACTACACGAAAGTAAAAAGCAAGTGAGTGATTTTGACATAGTGTTCGCTTTGTTGACGACTCATTCGAGTTAGTGGTATGAAAATCTGTATGAAAACACTTACGTTTTCTTGCGACTTGTCGTTCGAGTCAATGTTCGTATAGAATTAAGATAGGGAAATGGAAATCTGTTTTCTTTTGCTTAGAATGCGAATGAAGACCTTCTTTCGAAATAGTGGAAGAGGCACTTAATAATTTTTATAAATAAGGCCTTTAGTTTATAATTCAGAGCCTCGTCCCAGACTTATGATTTAGATATCATCATTTTATGAGAAATGTAAAAGCAGGGCGATTGGCTTCTTATAAATAAAGACACTGAGTGCACAGCAGAGAACTGCATGAGTAGATGCACTTTTGCTCTCCACTCATGTTCATTACAATGGTTTTGTTTTGTTTTTTAACCCCAATATCTACAACTGATATTGCTTGCAGTTAGCTTTATAACAACTGGCTATATATACGAGTAACTCACTTTTTTTAATGCTGTTTGAAAAAATAAAGAAAAACTTGTGAGATACTGCTGTTTGGTTGTTTTGTATAGTAATGAAATATCTCACAAAAACACGTTGAATAGATGACGTTTTAAGTTAATAAAACAGTGCGTATGTATATGTTTTTCAAATAATTTTGAAAAACTATTAAAAGTATTGTAAGAAAATTTGACATAATGGAATTAGAAATAATAAGAAAAATTGATATTCATATACGAGTACACAGAAAAAAACAACTTTTCAGTAAGCAAATTCATTGAATTAGTAAATATTTTGTATGAGTGCGGCCGTAGAAATAGTTTTGTAAATTCTGGTAACAATTTTATAAAAGTTTAACAGAAAGAAAATTTTTGTAAGCTAAATTTACTAAAATAAAAATTTACTGAAACTCGAAATTTTTTAGATTGTGCAATGAACATATCGAGCCATTACCTAAAAAAACTTAACCTACACATTTTGTGGACGTCTTTTTTTTACAAAAATTTGGTTTAAAAAAAAATTAAGTTCGAAAATTATGTCGTTTAAGCTTTTTTTGGCGGTCAGTATGTCGGTCATATTTGTATGTTTATTTTTATCATGTTTTATTTATTTTTTTAGAACTGTAGGAATACGTACTTTTTATGCCCATGCATTTCTTTAAACTTGTTTTTTATTACTTCAACTAATAATCAATAGAAATAGTAAAATAATTTGACTGAAAATAAAATTTACTTTAAAGTGTTTCCTTAAATTAACAATTTTTCTGTGTATGTAGATATGTATATGGTCCAAAATTGAAATTTCAAAAAGAAATTTATTTCTTTCTTCTTTTATTTTATATATTAACTAATAGTTTTTTCTGGTATTAAAATCTGTCTATATATATAAAAGAGGATGTGTGTATGTATGTATGTATGTATGGCCCGATTTTGATGAAATTTTCAGAGAATCTTTAGAATATTCAGGCGGGTGGCGCTGTGAAATCTGATTTTTTATTTTCGGTCTGCGGGCGGAGGGGCGTGGCAAAATCAGTTTTTCATATTGCACCATTTTTTTTTTTGCTTTTTTTTATTTTTTTTTAAATTTTTTTTTGAAAGCTGTTGTCATGTTTTTCAAAACGAGATATCAAACTCTTAATGGGTTACGTAGTTCTGAAGATATTTTCAAAAAACCTATGTTAACAATAATCCAATGTCAAAATTTTAAAACTTTCGAAATGTTGCATTAAAAAATCCGAGTTTTCGGTTTATTTACAAAATATTTACATCATTCGATAACACGATGGGGGTAGCGAAGCACACCAGGTGTAGCTAGTAAATTATAAAATAGAACAGCTGAACTCCCATAAAAATGTTTCATAAAACTATGCTGCTTGATACGTAATCATGCAGACCTCTGGTGCAAAGCGCCTAGATCCAATGACTTTCTGTTTCTGTATAGAAAGCAAATTACTTTATTTCTGGTTTTAAATTAAAAATATATGTATCCATATCGTTACCTTACTATAGAAAGGCCTTAACTCATTTTTTTTCTTTTTTAAATCGAAATTTTTTCATTTTTTCGATACATTAGATGTTCTTCTATCGAAATATACAAACAACTCAATTTCAAAAAGTCAATGTGTTATTGGTTTATCTCTATGTCTATGTACATCAGCGTTGCCGATTTCTGTGCAGTTATCCAAAAATGGGACAAACAATTTTAAACTATTTTGGGACCATAAAATTCTTTGCGTAATATACACAAATAAATTATTTAATTAAGGATCTTCATTTCATTAAGAAAAATTTTACTTCGTAGTAATAATAAACTTTTTTATAGTCTTTTTATCGTCGGGTGGTTACTGGTTTGCAGCAATAGTAATGTATTCTTATTAATAATCTGTGCGGCAAACCAGTAACCACCCGACTTTATGTTTTTGTTTCGCTATACTTGTCTTGGAGATGATATTTTTCTTTTATTTTTGAACTGTTCAGTAGAAAAATTTTCTAGCAAATTAAAATTAACAAGAACTTACATGAAAAATAAGTTGTTGTCTGGTACCATCGGGTCAATTTTTTTTGCGTATGAAGGTATAGGAAAATATTGAGGGGATCATTTTGAATCAACCAAAAATATGTTGAAAATGAAATATTGAAATTAAAAATTGCAATATATCGCAATAATAATAATACCTAATTTACATTAAGCATTTTTTCACAAAATTAGTTGCATTAAAATTTTTTTCATTTCTTAACAGGAGGCCGGAAAAACAAATCAGATACAAAAAGTTGCTGAAAATGCTTCAGAGATTCATGTCACGTTATTTTTTACAAATCACTCTCTTATAAAGAAAAAGTTTCGCTATCTTTATTGACAATGCCAGATATAACAGCAATATCCTCCTCAGTGCGCACGCTTTGCATACGTATTTATTGGTGGATTAATGTTCAAAAAAGTGAAACTGGTGCGAAATTTAGTCACAACAACTTGAAAAGGTCGATCTATTATGAGGAGCATAAAATGGACATCATTTACGAAACACATTTCTCACACACCACGAATTTTGGAATTTTGATAATAAAATTCAATGATTTGAAAGTTTTGTTCATTTGTTAGTGTATTAATGTTGAAATCACGAAGCTTACTACGCATTTATGGAATTGCCACAAATTACGAATATTTTTCTTTTTTTCACGGAAATAATTCACACTGAAAAAACAAATAGTAAAAAAAAAATCACTCGATACATATTCTCATATAAAAAGCGTTATTTATTATCAAACACAAAATTTGTTTTATGTAATTTATAACATTTTGGATAATTTTTATGGTTCGTCGGTGTAAAATTGAATTTCGATTCCGCCAACACTGATGTACATATATGACGCATTTAGATATTGTGAGTTGACTCTCTGACAACTAAATTAAGTTGAATTGACAACTATAATAGGGGCATTAAATAAGTTATTCATTTATTCCGTTAATTGAAAAAAAAATAAAACAATTTCAAACAACATTTTGATTACTCTTTACACAACATTTAATTAAAATATTAATTGATTCAATTATTCAACGCATGTCAAAATGAATAATAACGAAATATGTTGTGCGTTTTTTTTCAACCTTTTTAGTTTCTTATGTTTCTAAATTCAGATTATTAATTTTATAATTTTTTTCTGTGTTACTTCTTCGAAAATCTACCAGAAATTTACTAATGCTAGAGGCTTGGGTATTCTCTCACTCCATAGTGCGCACACTTAATTTTTTGGAAACCGACATTATTGTCGTATTAATATAAAATTTACTTCTATTTGGACTTCCCGTAATTTTGTGATTTTATTATTTATGCAATAATATTTTTTAATTTGGCATTTAGATAAATTTTAATTTAAAAAAAAATTAAAATTGCAGCATTTTAGGGAAGCAGTAGACATGACTCTTCTCTTCCAGATAGAGTGCAATTTCATAAAAAAAGTTAGTAATATTATTGCATTATCGGCTTTTATTCTTTAATATTAAAAAAAAAATTGTCTGCAAGTTTTTGCGTAGTTATTAGCGAGTCTGAATGTCTGGTGATTTCAGCTGTATTTGGCAGTTTTGTACAGTTGATGTCCACCCATATATAAAACGAGTCAATCGGCCGCTGCTCGCTCATTCACTCCTTCTTGTGTCGCATATAGATAAAGGGTGTCCCAACAAGAACGCAAGATTTAAATTTGGCGCCATTCGAAGTGTCATTGTTTGACATTTGAACAATTGTTATTGTTTGCTAGTAGAAGGTACGAGGTTAGTTTTACTAAAATGGTGAAAGTTTTGCGGCTACATTTCGCAAATTTGCGATCAATTTGGGGTAACAATAATGCTCCAAAAGAGTCAACTGTAAATAGATTAATGGATAAATTTGCCGAAACTGGGTCTGTTAGTGATGTAAAGACAACAACGCGCCTTTAACCAGGTCGATCGACCGAAAATGTCGCAGCTGTACGTGATGATGTCGCTCAAACGCAGGTCAAGCGTAAACAGTCAATGGTGTTCGGTATCGTGAAATGATAACCAGTTTTTTCGTGCCTAGAATTGAAGAAATGAATGTGGAGGGCATGTGGTTTCAACAAGACGGCGCCACATGTCATACAGCCAGAGAAACAATTCAATTGCTACATCAGTCATTTCCCGGTCGTGTTATTTCGCGTTTTGGAGACCAGAATTTGCCGCCTAGATCGTGTGATTTAACACCATTAGACTTTTTTCTTTGGGGTTTTTTGAAGTCGATGGTTTACGCGAATAAGCCGACGACGACTCAAGCCTTAAAAGAGGAAATTGGACGCTGCATTAATGAAATACCGCAGCATTTATGCAAAACAGCCATTGAAAATTTCATTAAAAGATCGCGTGTGTGCCAGTCAAGCCGCGGCGGCCATCTGCCCGATTTGTTGTTCCAAACATAACCTCATTTTGTCTACTTTACGATATAATAAAGTTTCACGATATTTTTTTTTAATATCTGTGTTTTGTTTAAAATTTAAATCTTGCATTCTGGTTGGGACACCCTTTACATATGAACATACTCGTACTCGTACACATGTATGTATGTTCATACACACATTTATTATATAAATGATGATAATGGTATTTATGGCTTTATGTTGCAGTTAATTCTTTTTTTTTTTTTTTTTGTTGTTGCATGAGAAAGTTATTTTGCTGTTAACTTTTCCCAATACATTTTTTTTTTTTTTGGAAAATTTCTATAGGCGTGTATAACGTATTATTGCCAAATTGTCTTGACAGGCTTCGTTTGCGATATACTATTGTTGTGTAAAATATATTGGGTTATTGACTCTTTTAATTTTTATTTTCTTACAGTAGTTTTCGCTTATAGTCACATTTAAAATTGCACAGAAATTGTGGACTATATCGCTAATGTGACTACAAGTCTAACTTTTTTATATGCCACGCAGAGGTATATAAAAGAATTTCCATACAATCCAATTATGTCAATTACAAAACAATTTTTTATTTAAAATGCACATTTGTGTGGCCTTTTATGCAACAATGTTTTGTTCTAAAGACATGTTCTTCTACTAAACAGTAGTTGGAGGTTGAAATTTAGATTTACGAGTACTTTTTGGTTTATGACTTTAAAAAATAACTAAAAAAAATCTGTTGAAAATTTTTGTGACTATAACGCGAATTGTTTGCATACAATTTGGATTTTGACTACCACAAAGTTGGTGCATGTATGTCAAATATGACTATATAGTAAATGGACTATATCGTCAACTTTTTGAATGAAATTAAGTTCAAAAGTCACAAAAAACATTAAATATGGACTATATCATTAATGTGACAATAAGCGGTAGTGACTATAAACGAAAACTACTGTATTTGCCATTACACATTCAGCAAATGTCATATGTTGTTTAAATGGTTTTCAAAATGTGTTTAATGCGAGTGGTGTTGAAGTTTTAAAATATTTTATATTTGAGAATTTTAAAAAACAAAATATGTATATAAGAGCAACGAGATATCATTATCTGAATATTTGGGTGTAACTTTGCTGTTTGCGGCGTACTGTGGGGTGAAAGCCTTCACAAGTGGCGATTAATTCAAAAGATGAACTTTAACTTTCACAACCGTATTTGGTACCATATGAAAGTAGATAAAATTCTACATCACTAATGCAAAAATAAAAGTTCTTTGCAGTTTACTTTATTTGCAATGTGTGTTCAAAGTTCAATAATTTTAATTATTTTTGCGCGCATTGTTAAAAGTGAAAATTTTGATATTTCAAGTGATTATAGTTTTTGTTAAGACTTCTAAAAGTAAAAGTTTTATAATGGAACCGTCAACTTCAGGTATATGAACATTTAAAAAATTATTTTTTGTTTAAATGTTTTAGAAATATTAAAAAAAAAAATTAGATTGCTCTAAAAATGTGGTATTTTTGATATATACATGGAGTTTCAACAACTTTGCGGATGAGTGCAGGGAAAAATGCTTTATGCCCTTAAAATATAAGATTTTAGCTAATAAATCCCAGAGGACATATTTGCGCCTTTGTGCGATTTTTGAGTGAATTCCAGTTGCCAAAAATCAATGTGAAAAATACATATTAAATATTTATTTTTTTATTTAAACAAAAAAAAATATTAAAGGCATATAAAGCATACTCTAATTTACAATTTAATTTACTAATTTTTATCTTTTTTCATTCCAAAGTCACAGCAAAAATTGTCAAATAAGACCATTTTCTCCAAAATACAAAAAATCCCATAAAAGATTAATTTACGACTTCTATGAATTAATCGCCACTTTCCCTGCCATTCGCCCCACTGTGCGGCGTGCAAAATTTTGAGGAAATGTGCAGTTGCTAATCGACTTCCAGAAAGTATATTCTTAATGTGATGATTGTTTTTTTATGTTCAGGGCGGATCAATAAGTCCGTGATTTTTTGAATGAAACACATGTTTGCGAAACAAAAATTTATTTTTCCTTTTAGCTCAATATACTTAGTACAAAGTTGCTCCAGTTTTTGTATTCCTTCGAAAAAAAAATAGGATTTTTCGAGGTCCTTAAAATAGGCATTTGTTTGGTCGTTGGAGCTAAATCTATTTCCACCGAGCCGTTTCTTTAGGTTTGGAAATAGGAAGTAGTCACTAGGGGCTAAATCCGTAGAATATGGCGGATGGGGTACCAATTCGACAAACTCACCATAGCCTTCTTCGGAGCAGGCTTAGATTGCTGCTTGGTCTCCGGAGTACAGTAATGAATCCACAGTTACAAAACGCTGCTACGTTTATGGTCAATTGAGAGCAAACGCGGCACCCACCACCCATCTTGCAGACAACTTTCTTAAACCCAGCTAATCATTTAAAATCGAAACCACACTGCCATATGAAATGCCTATGGCATCAACAATCTCACGCACTTTTACTCTTCGATTGGTCAACACCATATCGTGGATGTTTTTCGACATTTTCGGGTGTACTGACCTCAATTGGCCGTCCAGAACGTTCAGCGTTATTTGAACTTGTGCAACCACAACGTATTTAAGTCAGTAAACCATTTTTTTCCTTTAGTTTGATTGACGGTTTTTTTTTCGCAAAAAAATAATGTTTAATGAGAACACGAAATTCACTTTTTTCCATTTTTAGAAAAATGCACGTGGTTGTATGTTTTGAACAGCTGTTGAACGCAAAGTAAATGACGACACCTGCACAAAATTTGACAGTAGTCTATTAGCAAATGGAACTTTTTTTTTTTTTTTTTTTTTTTTTAACAAACACAATCCGCAAAGCGATTAGCTTGTCTGCAGAAAACACCCAGGGTCTATGGCGGGAATCGAACCCACGACCTCTTGACTGAGAGGATAGCATCGCTACCACTCAGCCACAGGGGCACCCAATGGTGGGAATAGTGTTGCATTTCATATAACTACGAGGGAAGTTCGAAAAGTCAGGGACTTATTGATCCGCCCTTGTAACTTGTTCACTTTTCAACCAATTGCCAAAAATACTCTATTTGTCTAAAGACACGGTGACACTTGGCAAACATTTGCTTAAAAAAAGCGTAACCACTAAATACTAAAGGCTCAGTTAGCCGACTGTAATGCAAAGTAACTGCAACAGTAAGAAACATCTGATCGATATTGTTATGTGAAAAATAGTGAAAATGGTTATAGAGATGGAATGTAACATAACCTACTTTTCATATAAAAATATCGATCAGCTGTTTCCTACGTTGCAGTTACTTTACATTACTGTCGGCTAAGTCAGCCGTAATGAAAAACATTTTGATTCAGACACCAGTACCTGGATTCACTAACTTTTATTACGACAATCGTATCGCTATAATAAATATAATGAAAATTTATCGACTTTGCTATTCAGTAACATATTTTAACGATATTCGCTGTCGGTTGGAGGAAAATAAAATAAAGTCACAAGCTCAAATTCACTGAGTTTTTCTTTATCATTCTTTATGCTTTTCGCTTATTTATATATTTTCTATACAGAGATACCACATGTCGATAAATATTACGATTTTCGGTTCGCAAAAAGTTACAGAATCCAGTAGCAGGCAGCTGTCAAAATCATATTTTCCAATTGCAAAGTGCTGCGGTTTGCTTTTAAATTGGACGGGCATGAATATTTTTGAAAGCTAAAAAAAGCTTGCCGCTGTCGTTGCCAAGCAAGTAAGCCACTTTAAAATTTTTAATTTAACTTTATAGTGCCTACTTTTTTTTTAAAGTAGCTTCGATTTATTCCAAAAAAAAAAATTAAGTTTTCTTAGCCTTCATGGTCCACTCGCTTTGCAAACTTCGAGTTGTATTAGAGAAAATTGATTTTCTTAAGATGTAGTAAGTTTTAAACTCCTAAATTTAACTGATTTTCTAATACTTTTTGTCAGTATTTTATGTGTTTTTTTCTTGCTTTACTTTACTTTTTGATTGGCTTTTCCTTTCATAAACTTTTGTTTAAGTTGAACAAAAAAAAAAAGAGAAAAAAAAATCTACAGAAGTAGAATATTAATTGATAACGATTTGAAAACCATTTCCATTGTTACTCTCAACTCTTCTGTTTTTTTTTTTTTTGAACTTTTTTTTTGTCTTCTTGCAGTTGACCCCAGTGAAGATGACCGACCGAATGATGGTGGAAATTCTGAGCGCAGCGATGATGACGATGAGGAAAATGAAGAGATTGCAGGTAAGAAGAAAGCACCAAAACATTTCAAAAAACAACACAAACTTTTTTGTTTCATACCAAGTTGATTTTATTTACTCATGCTCTGCTATTTTTTTTCATGATGTCCTCGCCAACAGATGACGGCATGGTGGAGAAAACTTTTAAATTTGATGATTTTGCAAAAAGGTAAGTTGTTGTACCAGTTAACACAAACAAACTTTAATTTAAGGCCACAAATGAAAAAATTTTCAAAATAAATAAAGCATTTAAATAAGAAGTTGTAAATTTAACCCAATTAAAAAAAAATAAGAAAAGAAATACGCCAACACCGAATGATTTATTAACTCTTTTTTTTTGTACAAATTAGTAGAATTTCGTTTTTTTTTTCATTAAAAACAGGCGAAAGAGCGAAATAATTCTTTAACTTAATTTGAAGTAATTTCTTTTTTAGTTCTTGTTTTTATTCTGCAGTCAAATTACACACTTTCTCAAACACACTTTCTTCCCAACTAACAAAAAAAAAAAATGTGTGTTAAGACGGCGTGAACTTATTTCGGTTTCATTTTATCCTTTCTCTTCGTCGAATAGATAAAGATAAAGTATATAATTACACGGAGGATATAAATGAGGGTGTTCTAGTTTATTATTGCTACTGCTGCTTTCGCTGAACAGAAGAAAAAAAATTGCTCTTATTTTTAGCTACAAGTTCAAGCTGCCAAGTGTAGAGACGAATTAAAATTTATTTAAGTTGGCAGGAATTTAAAGAAACAAAAATTAACATTACTAAATCGCTATAAATTGAAAGTTTGTGGGAGCAGTAAACGAATTTGTCTACTGCTTGACATAGGTCCCCGCAAAAGTATCAGTCTTGGCGGTAAAAAGAAGCACCGCAGTCAAGGTAATTCGAACTGACAGGCATTACCTGGGACCCTTGGTTACCCACAAAACTTATATCGTGCCTAGGGCGATCGACTCGGTTTTTTCACAATGCGGTTGTCGGTTTTTTCAAAATGTTGATTTTTCGAATGTCGAATAGTCCGGTTTTTTTACAATTTAAAAACCCGAAAAGTCGAATACTTTTCGATTTGTGCATTTTGCAAAAAAATTAGTTTTTACTATGTTAGAACTTAGACCAACGTGTTCTGTTGATTTTTCTAAGTATTTTTTTCTTTTTTCAGTGCAAAAGTTCTAAAATTTTTTTGAGCATGGCGACACTTACTGAAACATGAAATTAAAGCGAAATTATTTTATGAGGTGATAGCAGAGGCGAATTTAATTGGCCTTATGGTGTGCAATGGATGTCAAAATACAGTTGCAAAAAGTGTTTTTTTTTAGTTTTATTGCCATTTTGCTTCATATTTTATATATAGGTAGATATCCACCTTGTCCATACATTCATATGTATATACCATTAAGGAATAAACTTTACATACAACCATAATTTTTGGGGTTTGAGGAAACTTGGGAAGAAATTCAAAAAATTAAATATGCCTATATTTAGGTTGCTAATAAATATATACGCTTATACAAAAAATAAAAAATAATTATAATAACAACAACATAATAGACCATATTTGGATGACATTTGTTGTTCCGGTGTTGGTACCGGAAATCACAGAATTTTCAAACAAGTTGACGACATCAAACATTATGCACGAATTTTTTTATATAGACTTTTCCTATGTATTTTGAATATTTTTGCTACTGTAGGTGTTATAATTTTATTTTTTATTTTTTGTATAAACATATTTATTAGCACCCTAAATATTGGCATATTTAATTTTTTGAATTTCTTCCAAATTTTCCACAAACCGTAAAAATGATGGCTGTATGTAGAGTTTATTCCTCAACTGTGTATTATATATAAATATTTATGTATTATACATAAGTATATGAAGTTAATTTTTATGTTTTACCTTTAATTTTTGTATTGTTTTATAGTATTTACATGAACTGTTAACTCTTTTCTTAATAAAGCAATTCAAAATCAAAACTTTTGTATAATAATTTTCTTACGTAAAAAACCGGTTGACCGGTTTTTCCTGAATTGTAAAAACCGAAACCGGGGTTTTCACAATTTAAAATAATCGAACTATTCGAAAACCGGTTTCTGGAAAAAGTAGAATAATCGATCACCCTAATCGTGCCCTATTTTCAAAACTTAAAAACACAGCCTGTAAAATTTTATCGTAAGCGATAATTTACGTGTGTGTGTGTGTGTGTGTGTGTGTGTGCGTGTGTGTGTGCGTGTGTGTGTGTATCTAATGGTTTAACCGATCTTAAACAATTTTATAGCATTCGAAAGACATTCACAACATCGACATCACGTAAATACAATGCCAAAAAAAAAAAAAGATTGGAGCTTGTCCACTTGCTCTCAAGAACAATTTTATGCTATTGAGAGTCTATTTCTGTTCCCTAAGGTCTAGAAAATAGCATGAGCCAGTCAAGTTAAGTTTGGTATTGTATTGAAGTGACGTAGATGTTGACAACTGGAATATGGTTCATTGACTTCACTTAGATTTCACAATATAATGCATCGATTCAGTTCTTTGAGTTTGGTTAATTTTCGAAAATAAAGTTTTCGAAAAATGATTTTTTTTTTCATAAAATATTTGAACTAACACACTGATCGAGTTCAAAATCTAATTAGCTCTTAAACTCAAAACAAGATGGACTGCTGCTAAATTGAATTAAAATGGATTAATTCGTTCGAGAGATATATTTGAGGAAATATTTGGAAAAAAATTGCTTTATTGTCATAACTCCAGAAGTTCTTTTCAAATTGATTTTCACTATTCTTTTACTTTTTGGACTTCAAAAACTGCGTCTAATATCGTAAATTTTATCTAGTTTTGGTTGAACAGAAATAAGACTGACTCAAACCGTGTCGGAGTACACTTATCTTGTGAGCGAAGTCAAACAACTACAGATAATAAAAATCACTTTGCACTAATCAAAAATAATTGCCTTATTCCATAACTAGTCGTAGTTGTCGACATCGACGCCAGCGTGCTGGGAGTTCGTTATAACCGAACTCTACTCTACATATATATTTATATAAAACTTAGAACTACTGAAAAAGCATTCTCTAGTGTGTCGTATCTTAAGCATACCTGCTATAAACCATTCCTCGTTTATACTTGAACATGTTACCAATTCACTTCTTGTTCCTCATACACCAATTTTTGCGCTTGTAGCGTACTAAAAAACAATTGCTCAATTGAAGGGTTAAACTTAAGGCTGTTTTATTTTCTTTTTAATTTCACCATAAGTAAGCGAAGCCAATTGCTAAGAATAAAATAAGAGTAGAAAACAACAACAGCTGAAAACTTTTGATTCCCCAAGCGGCGGCAGCTGTTGTTATAAAATTTTTCTTTTCAGAAAATTTTAGTGCTTTTTCATTACACTTCGCTGCTTTTTGCGGTACGAACAAAAAAATTGTTTACAAATACTTATTTTTTACTGCCAGTTTTGTTGCTTTTAAATCATGCGAGTATTAAATTAATTTTGGTTGTTTTAACTTCTATTGTGTGTATTATTTAGAACCATTTGAATGAGGGCTTTAAATTAAGACTCAAAAGGACAAAAAAAAAAAAAAAAAAAAAAAAGAACAGGCAAGAAAAGCAAATTAATTATGATTATAAATTGTCAGTTGTAGGCAATTTCTTGGAAAAAAATTTGCCATTTAAGATGCTGTCGCTCTTAACTTAAATTTCTTGCAGGTTCTACGGATATCGCTACATTAATATAGAAAGACCCTAACTCATTACATTTTTGAAATCGAGATTTTTGCATATTTCGATACATTAGCGGCCTTATGTACATATGTATAATCAAGAACTGGCATGAAGTTAGCATAAGTGAAATAATTGAACTACGTGTTGACGAGTTCCTCTATACAATTTTACATTAAAAATCATGCATGTAATCGTGAGTTAAAACTACACTATGCGGTGATTTTTAATGTAAAATTGTATAGAGGAACTCGTCAACACGTAGTTCAATTTTTTCACTTATGCTAACTTCATGCCAGTAGAAGTTCATCTATCGAAATATACAAAAAAAAACCGATTTGTTTAATAATGAGTTAGGGCCTTTCTATTTTAAGGTAACGATATATTTATAGTTATAAACCCAGCAAAAAATAAAAGGAGTACTTCCTTACGAACCACTTTTAAATTACTTCGAAAGTATCTAATGAATATTTTTAGATGTTAAAGAATTTATTTTTAACCACATATCAAATGGAATTTTAAATCACTACTTTGTTTTCAGCAAATTCATTACTTTTTTGGCTCAAGCCAAACACAAGTGTTTTTTATTACATTTAAGGCTTTTCAAATCTAAAATTTTCATTATTAAAAATAACAATGGAATAAAATAACAAAAAAATAATTAATTTAATCTTTTTTCTTTTCAAACCATATAAAAGTGATTTTAATCACTGAATAAAAAGCACTTTTTAACTACTTTTGTGAAGTGAATTATTTTCACTCCCGAATTTCGGATTTTTATAGCACCAAAAACATGATTTTTATTCAGTTTAAAAAATGTCAAAGCAAACCACTTCCTTCCAATGACACGTCAATGTAAAATTCATTGGTTTTTAACCTAAATTTTAAGTGGTTTGCTGGGAATTTTATTAAAAACAATTCAGCTGATCTGAATACATATGGGAGAGGTCACTGGGTCACAAAAGTGGTTTCCATTCGTTGTATAATAATCGCCTAAATAGAAAAATCGCTTTAACTGAAAAAAATTACCAAACAAAAAAAAAAAAAATCACTGAAAAGGAAAGAAACACCAAAATGTAAAAACGTCAAAAATAAAAATAAAAATTTTCAAAATTATATCGTTGACAAAAATCGCCTGAAAACGAAAAAAAACGCTAAAACGACAAAAAAAATTTCTATCGCTTACAAAAACAAATACTCTTATTTTATTGCTGTTTTCAATACAAATTGGCGATCGAAAGTTTTTATCGATATCGCGGCCCAGGCTGTAAAACATTAAAGTGAGGGGCATTAAAATTACCATGCGATAATAATTTTGTAGTAAAAAAGAATAAAACTCACTCAAATTCAGAATATTCTGAAAAAGTCAAAGCGTAAAAAATTGTCGTCACTAAAAAATCGTTCAAATGGAAAAAAATCTACATACATATATTTTAAAACAAGAAACAGATGTTTATTAAAAAGATTATTAGTAAATAATTTGATATATGTTTTGTTATTCAATTCATTACTTTTCTTAATTGATAATAGAGGCCTGCATAAACAGTCTTAAAATGTAAATACGTTTTCTAAACCTATTCTCGTGAACCAATAATAAATGCTGTCGTATAATAAGCGAAGCACTATGGATGTATTGATATACGTGTATATGAGCGTTTGTAAGCGATGTCGCGAAAGCTTCTTGTTCGTAACAAACACTCAAAAGAAGTAGTGTTGATGCGTGTTGCTTGTTATTTTGCATATTGTACAAAATGAGTGCGTGTGTAAGATGTAGATGGTAAGCTATTGTGTGTTTAAGGAATGATTTTTAACACCATTTAAAAAAAAAGTCAAAAATTTTCAAACAAATGAAATTAAAACATTTTCGGGAAATTTTTCACTTGTGCGGCTACCTAAACTGTGTTAAGAATTATGCCTACGGAGTGCGTATGTTCTACAAAGTTGTTTATTGAAATCTTAGGTACATTTTTGTGGTTGATTTCTTTCCTTGCTATCTATAGACCTGAACAGGGGAAAAACTTAAACAAAAATCGAATTTTTTTAAATTTTTTGCGATTTGATCCTGAAGGTGACGTTTTTTTGATTTTATATTTTCACTGTTTTTGTTCTTTATGAGAAGAGTTACAACTTTGCCTCAGAGAGTAAATCGAAATTCCGAACGGTTTGCAAGATATGAGCCTGAGAAAATGCAGAAATAACACCTAGGCAAAAGTGTGAGACACGGATCTTTTTTTTTTGTCTTTTATCAGCTAGTGGTGTCCGTATATGGTTTTATTTTTTTTTTTTTGTGTTGCACTGTGTTATGCAGCATGTGTTCCACAAATTTTTTACATTGACTATGCTTCAAAGCCAAAATTAATTTGTAAAATACTTATAATTTATCATTTATAAAGCTTACTACGATTGTAGTTCTGCAATTCTTAAATTTTTTTTTGATGTGTAAACATCTATACGCTAGGGGTTAAAAATCTTTTGACTTTGATTTCTTTGCTGAGATTTCCTTGCATTGTCAAATCGGTGTGAGCTATGTATGAGTGGATTAGTGTTTGAAAGAAGCAATACCAAGCAGAGAAACAAGTCGACCGGCTCGAAGCCGACGGTGCGCCGCCGCCGGTTATTTTTCTGTATATTTCCGTGCACCAAAGGTGAAAATGAACCGTAAGAGCTACGGACTTGAATTTTGGACACAATGTGTTGACATTTGGTCACTACAACAACAAATACATGAGAGTTAAAAACTAAAGGGTGTTCCAAAACGAGCAACGAAAAATGTTAAAATCCCATGTAATATACATACAATTGTATGTACATACATATATACACTTGAAATTTTAAAAGTTAGTGTATTTTTATACAGACTACAACAATTAACAACAAATTTAAAAAATTTAAATCAATGGGTGTGCCATCAGTTAATGTAATTTTGACAACTTGCTGTATCACGGAAACCGTAAAAACTCTTGAAATTTTCAAAAACGGTAAAACTAAAAAATCAAAAAAATATAAAATCGCCAAATATAAAAAAAATCGCCAAAAACAAAAAAAATCGCCAAAACGAAAAAAAGCACCAAATTAAAAACAAAATCTCTAGGACTAAAATAAATCGCGAAAAACCGGAAAAATCGCCAAAATGAAAAAAATCCTTAAACAAAAAAATCGCCAATATGAAAAAATCGCCAAAATAAAAAAATCGCCTAAATAAAAAAACCCCAAAAACAGAAAAAAATCGCCAAAATGAAAAAAACCCCAAAAAACAGAAAAAAATCGCCAAAATGAAAAAAATTGCGAAAATTAAAAAAACCCAAAAAGAGAAAAAAACGCCAAAACGAGAAAAAAGCGATAAAACTGAAAAAAAATCGTTTAAACTGAAAAAACTTAAAAAAGGAAGAAAGCTAAATCAAAAACAAAATGATCAAAACCGAATGTGCGCGAATCAAAGTCGCACTTTATTGAATTTATTTTAATTGCAATGCGTACACAACAACAAGAACAGTAACAACTAAACGATGAACAACAGGAATTAAAAATTAAAAAGTAAAAGTAAAGGCATTTACCATAGATGAGCACTGCAGTACCACTAAAGTTTCAGTAAAAACAATAAAAAATGTTTAACAAGTAAATTTTTACTGATTACTAAAATTTGTTTCTACAATTTTTATAAATTGCCTAAATGATTTGTTATATGATGAGGTGCATTGAATTTTCAGTTGTCACTAATGCCCGTATTCATAATGAAATTCTACCAAATGGCTAAATGTTTTTCATTCAAAAGTTTCAAAATTTGAATGAAAAAACTTTGCCACTTGCTACAATTTTATTATGATTACGGCCCTACGATTTTACTGGTAATGCAAATTTAATTTCATTAGCAGTAAAAATTTACTGAATTTTTTTTTTAGTAATCAGTAATTGCTTACTGCAATTTTAAATGCAGTACATATACATATACTGCAGTGTGCCCATTTACTAACCAAATAAGTTTAATAAAACAAACAAAAACCAACAAATTCATATGTATTTACAATATTGAAAGTTTTGATACTTTTAATTAATTAATTTAAAAACAGATATAGGGTGTTTTTTTGAGGGGTATAGAACTTCGAATTGAAATAAAACACAAGAAAATCGTTTTAATGTCCATCAATTTGGCTTTATTGGAAGGATAATTTTATGCCATTAATGTTTAAATATGATTGCGGGCATGTGGCCGCCGCGGCTGGCTCGAATAAAGCCAATTCTACAGGTCCAATTTTCAACCACTTTTTCGAGCATATGGGGCCGTATGTTGGCAATAACGCTACGAATGTTGGCTTCCAAGTCCCCTAACGTTTCTGGTTTGTTGGCGTAGACGAGCGACTTCACATATCCCCAAAGAAAATAATCCAATGGTGTCAAATCACACGATCTTGGTGGCCAATTGACAGGTCCATTCCGCGAAATTATGCGCTCATCGAATGTTTCCTTCAATAAATCGATTGTGACGTGCGCTGTGTGGCATGTAGCGCCGTCTTGTTGGAACCACAACTCATCCACATTCATGCCATCCAATTCGGGAACAAAATAGTCGGTTAGTCGGCTCCAATTGCTGTGCACGGTGGCGAATCGATTCATTCGGGTCCTCTTCAACACTTTGCTCTACAGCGGCAATTGTTTCTTCGGTGCGCACTGTTCGACGTCTCTGCGGATTAATTGCTCTGATGGACGATTATGTCGACCATAAAATGGACGGAGCTTGCGGTAAACTTCGCGAACTGAACCATTATTTTCGAAATAAATTTGCACGATTTGCAATCGTTGTTCTTTTGTCAACCTGTTCATGATAAAATGGCAAACCAAACTAAATATTAATCACTTGACAGCTGACAAAATGGCCGCCAGTTAAAAAAATGATGCCAACTTAAAGTTCTATACCTCAATAAAAAACACCCTTTACTAAAAGCATAAGTACTTCCAACTTAAAAAAAATTTCATTACTAGATGTTTACACATCTCCTCTGTGATCGGACTCACATTGCTTTTTTTTTGGAAATTTGTCTATAAGCATTATGCAAGCTTTTTTTAATTGTAAACAACATTAACCAGCTATTGAAAAATGTGCTATACATAACCAAAATTCGTATAGATTATGCTGCACAGTGGGACGAACCACGAATTTAGCTGGACAAAATTATTTTATGATCACTCTATATGGTTTTGGGGCTGCTGAATACGAAAACAATAGTTAAAAAATTCTAGCTCAATTTTTTTAAGGAAATACGATAGAGTTTTTCTATTACGACCCAGCAAAAAATTTCAAAAAAGGTAATCGGGTTTGGAATTAAGAATTTTTAGTGGAAGCTGTTCCTTACTGGACTACCAGCTTAATGATTTTAACAAGGCGTGAGATTAAAATAATCGATTCCCGAGAAGTACTTACTTTTTTTGTTTGGCAACTTGTTCACGTAATCGATTTAATCTAAAATAATCATTCTTCTCATTTAGCAACTTGTACATAATTTTTTTAAATTTTAGGTAATGCGATTTGTAAGAGAGTAATGAAATTTGGTAATCAGAAAAGTAAGTCATTTTATGGCAAGTACTTCTGATGGTAATGTGTAATTTTTTGCTGGGAAACTTGGGTAGTACATTTTTTTCATATCATATTAACAATGATTTTTAAAGTTGGAAAATTATTGAAACATTTTTTTATACCATTTAAAACAGTGACGTTCAGGTACTGCGAACTTTATATTAGAGATTTCTTTTGAAGTGATACATATTAAATTTAATTGAACTAGAATGAATTTTAATCAAGAATAATTGCTTAGTCAGGCTTAAGTTCAGTATTTTTTTCGTTTTTATTGAATGTAATATTTGTATTAATTAATGTGATTTTCTAAAGAAGAGAATAAAAATTAAACTAGACTTTAGCTGGGTGGAAATTGTTATTAATAGTGTTTTCACACTGAAAGTTAAAACCATAAACAGCTGATTTTGCTTTCACACTGCAAGTTTGTTAAATTCAGTTTTTAACTCACATGCTGTCTAATAACTTTGCTCAAAATAAAATAAATCTCCTGCCGAAATGCGTGTATTTGTTGTTGCATTATTTCTGCATTTTAATAACACTTGTTGGACATACTGTTCAACTGTTTTTTTTTTTTTTTTTTTTTTTTTTTTTTTTTTTTTTGTATGAAAAACTGAGATATTTCACAATGCGCTGTAAAATGAAAATTATTTTATATGTTGTAAATAAAATTTTTTTAAATTATGGAACTTCTTATACAGAATGAAGAAGTGCTTGGAAATATTGTTAATACAAAAATGCACAAATTCATTATAAGACAAACCTTTTTTATAGGCAGATGATTGTCAGTCATATTGTCTATTTTCACTTTTCACAGTTCAATTTAAAATATTTTCCTTGTTTTCCTTCCAAAAAACTCTTTTTTTCCATAATTTATTGATTATTGTTGCTGCTGCATTAATTTTTAAGTTGAAAATTTTTCAGGCGCCATCTATTGTTATTCACTGGCATACCATTACCAGCTGCTGTCGGTCATTTCAACTTGGCAGCACTGAATTTATCACAGCGAAAACGAGGTTGCATTTCATAAAACCAACTTAAAACCAATTCAAAAATGGTTCTAATTTGGTTTTAACAAAAACAATTTGTATGGTAAAACCAGGTTTTAACAGTTGATTTTAACGTTAAAATCAACTTTTATTAAAACCATGTCAGTGTGAAAACACTATAACATCAGCTATTTAACATGAATTTTGTTTTTAATGAAATCATATCTCATATTCCATTTCATTAAAAAAATCATTCGTTCATTGTTCTAATGACAGCCCCAGCCAATGTTAAAAAAAGATGACACTTTCTTTTAAAACATCAAGTGGTTAATCAAATAAAATACAAAAGCACAAAGTTAAAGAAAAAATTAACGGGAAATTTTTGTTCTTGTTGTATTAAAAAATCATAAAAATATTTATTAAAAAGGAAAAAGAAAACACAAAACACAAAACTTCAACAATTGATGTCAACAGCATTAAAAGTAAACATTTTGATGGACAAACCAAAAGCAGCAGAATAAAAGGAAATATCTCCATTTCACTCCAATACAACAAGAGGTACTTTAACAAGTACAAAAGAGGAACAAACGATCAAAAGAACGCTTAAAAGTGTAGAAAAACTAATTTTAAATAAATAAATTATAAATGTTAAGCGAAAGTAGTCAGTGGAAAAATGAAATGAAATGAATACACCAGCCGCCAGCAGCTTTATTTTTAGTGCCATGAAACAAAAACAGACATTTAAAAGTTTCCATCATTTAAGGGGCAAAACAAATGATAAGTAGTAGTGATGCATTAAACACATTCACCACAGCAAGCTACCGACTACCAAATGTCAAGGATAGAATACACATGTTTATATAAGAATGATTCTGTTGAAGACAGGAAGGCAACATGGCGACAGGTTGTTGCTGATTTTGTTGTTGTAGTCCTATTAAGCTAATTTCTATTTCTTTGGCTACAATGAGAAAATTCAGTGTTGTTAGTATAATACAAAATTTTGAATGAATGATATCATACAATTATTTCATGCATGTAATTTAATAGAAACAATATCCAAAAATTGATTTAAAGTAAAAATTTATCCATTTTTGTACTTTTACGTGAAATAAGTACATTTTAAAAGAGAATTAATTTTTATAAATGCAAAATATATAAAAGTGGCAATACTGAACCATGTATTTGTACTTGAATATCAGCTGCAGATGGTGCTGCTGCAGTCTCCAAAATAATTAAGTAGGCGGCTACGAGGCGACAAATGCTGCTAGCGGCATTTGAAGTGGTGTATTCGTGTAGCCTGCTGTGGTGAATGTGTTTAATGCATGATGTTGCGCTGCTGGGGACAGGACGAAGTCACAATCATCGTTTAGTGTCTATCTATCTGTCTGTCTGTCTGTCTGTCTGTGTGTGTGTCTGTGTGTGTGGACAAGGGAAATTAAGTTTTATGGTTTGTAAAAATGCAAGTTTTCTATTTAAACATTTGTTGGCAATTAAATTTCAGTTAAAAAAAAAGTTCCAATTTAATTTCATGGTATAAAAGACATAAAACCAACTCTTAAAAGTAACAACTAATTATATGTACAATCCAACATCTTTGCAAGAATGTAATACCGAGAAAATGCTTTTAACTTGCTCGCAAACGAAAACTTTTACTTCTTGATGACAATACAACAATACTTGGAAATATCAAAAATTATATGAAAGCAGTTGAAAATCATTGACAAGGATTTTCAAAGGAAACAAAAGTAACAAAGAAAAAATAAGAAAAGCAAGAAATTAAAAACAATGATGAAAATAATTGCGCAGTAGTCGAGAAAACCCAAACACGAATAATAATACGAGCACAACTGCCAACAACAATAATAACCACAAGACACTTAAAATTTGAAAGTAGTTAAAAAATAGAACAATGCATACCCAGCGAACAAGTGCATGCACGGGTAAAGTTTTGCCTTTAAATTTAGGTTCAACAACACTTGCAAATAATAAAATTGTTTTATTAAAATGTGTGTATTCTGTTCGGGCACCGTTTCGCCCGTTTTACGGACTATTTGCACTGTAGTGTTTGAATTTAGTTTCGTACGTACGTTCTACTCTGTAATTCGAATCAAAGAAAATACTTTCGTTTTGAAATTACAGATCTGCCGAAAATATTGCCGCCTTCCGTGAGAATGTGTGGGAGAATCCGAAGCAATCGATTTTTCATCGCTAACACGAACTGTGTCTTACGCAAACCATAACTTGGCGAAATATTGCGTTGTGACTTTGGTCTGCACTCCCTAAAAATTCAGCTGACTCAGAAACTGAAGTAAAACAATGAAAGAAAACGACATGTGCTCGTGTGTGACCTGGAACTGCTGTAAACTGGCGCTAACTTTCGCGCAAACATCATTTTTAGCGATTAAGTCCATTTCTGTATGAATGGGTATATCAAGAAATAAAATTATAGAATTTGGGATGATGATATCAATCCACATGAGATCCAAGAACGTGCAATGGATTTTAGGATGGTGCCGTCATCCGTCCATACTACTTTGAGAACGACGTTGACCAGTATATCACCGTTAACAGCAAGCGCTATGGGTCGATGATTATCAACGTCTTTTGACCAGAATTTGATGATATATACACTAAAGATAAAGATTTGAGTACTAGTCGTCTCACGTGCAGATAATCTGCCTTATCGTGGTTGGCGTATTTTAAATACGACTACGACTGTTTGGTAATAGATTAAATAAGACTTCAACAGTTTTTCCTTAATCTATTACCAAGCAGTCGTAGTCGTATTTGAAATACGCCAACCACGATAAAGCAGAACTTCAACTGGCCAACGAGATAGTGTGATTTGACCCCGCTAGAATTTTTCATGTGGGGTTATCTTAAGTTGCAGGCCTGTACGTATGTGGTTTTAACAGCACGGCGCTACCTGACGACTCATTTTTCACTCTGCACGAGCTTTTTGAGGGCCTTCTCATCGCACGTAGTGGCCATGTGAACTGACTAACGAGATCGTGCGATTTGACACACTTAGATTTCTCCGTGAGGGGTTTCCTTTCCACAACGGACCTCAAAACCAACATATCCTGTGTCATCGGTCGAATTCAACTTAATTTATAGGCCAGATTCGTGAAAAATTGGATATTTCGGATGTGAACCATTTGAACTATGTTATATTCCTAGATAATTACATTGATAGGCCTCCAAATGAGTAAACAATTTCCATGATATTTCACACATTCTCTATTTTATTGAAATTTAGAGATAAGAAGCGTTTAAAAATATACTTTTTTTTATTGCACTCTCTTTGCGAACATGCCTGATTTAACACAATTGGCCATATCTTTCAGTCATCTTAAACAATGTATACAACGCTATAAAAATCGTGGAAGACATATTGACGACAGCTCAAATCAACTAAATCGTTGACGGAGTTTTTCGAAAAAATCATTCAAGACCACACAAGCAGCAATTTTCACCACCATTACGGTTGTCGTTCACAAAATGATAGTGTGAGTTCTTAGCGATAATGTCACCCAACAGAACAGTCGTTAATTAAAATTTTCAACATAAAAATTTTATTTTTTTTTTGCTTACTTGTATTTTCGGTTTTATTTAAATTACAGGCATTCGGGCTTACCACCTGGCTACAGACCTCCTGTAGAACACAAATCCAAAATATTCATGTGCTGATTAAAGACAAAACACACGACTTGTCGCTTAGATTGTCATCAAGAAAGTCAAAAGAGTTTAATTAAGGAAAAAAAATTCAAGACATTGTCGCTCACATTGACGTGAATGACGATTTCCTTTAAATTATCGACTGGAAAACTAAATAACATTGGATAAGTCGTACAAGAATCATAAATGATAATGTCGTGCAAGGCAATCTGGCCAACTGGGAAATGTTTGCTGGGTGGTTCAACTCATACACCCACTTAAAGTATACAAGTATACAGGAAACTGCTAGAAAATAATGGAGTACATTTTCTATAAAAATTATAAAAAAAGTTTTTTTTTAACGGCGCAAACCGAAACAAAAATTCTTAATAAAACCTCCAAACAACAACAATTAACAGCTGGAACACAAACGCACATACATATATACATCCAAGCGTACATTAAAAGGCATTAATGAAAGAATTAAACAACAATAATTACAATTAAACAAACACACATACACCCACACACACTTTTTACCCACTTTCCCCAAGTTTCAGTAGTTTTTAACAACGTTAATCTTTAATTAGTTGCCTTGAGCTTAAGGGACTTTTCTTAGTTTTTCTCCATTGGGTTCTTCACTCAACAACAATATTGATGCGCAAAACTTCCCAATTGGCCAACTTGTCGCAGAAAACACTCTCATCAATGATTACTTAGAGACCTTTCGTAATATGTCATGCACTATATTTGTCGATTACAGTTTATTTTAAGATAATATAACAGAAACCGTACTCAAAGACTCAGTAAAAGAAAAACTAATCAAGTGGTCATGCATCAAACTATAGTTGGTGGATATTGTCCACCATCAACGTTCGATTTAAACCCAGCAAAAAATTAGACATTACCATTAGAACTACTTACTTTTCTGATTACCAAATTTCATTACTCGCTTACAAATCACATTACATAAAACCTAAAAAGTTGATAAATGACGAGAATGATTATTTTAGATTTAATAGATTACATGAATATGTTGACAAATAAAAAAAAAATGTAAGTACTTCTCAAGAATCGATTATTCTAGTCTCATGCCTTGTTAAAATCATTAAGTTGGTAATCCAGTAGGTAAGTGCTTTCACCAGAAATGCTTAATTCCAAACTCGATTACCTTTTTTGAAATTTTTTGCTGGGAAATTGTGTATACATAGTTTCATTAATGAAAATGTTATAGAAATTGTCATTTGTGCAGGGACAAGGCAAATATGAGTTTAAGTGTTGCTCTTGTTGTCATGTTTGAACTTAGTCCCTATTTGTACGAAAATTTCTTCAATGATCTGTTTAAGATGTCGCCAACAGGACCTTCCTTCACGCTTTAACATAGCCGTGCATCAGTCTTGCAATATGTCTGAAAGGCATGGCCAACAGTGTTGTCAGATTTTTTCTGACCTATTTCGCCAAATTGATTTTAAAAATCGCCAAAAGTCGCCAAAAATCAGTTTATGTAGTTTTTGTTAGTAAATATTTGATAATAAATTTGTTTTGGTATAACAGTTTTTTGATAGAAATTTTTATAAAATTATCGTGTCAAAATCTATCAGAAAATCGCCAAAAATTATTTCTTGTAAATTTTTCTCATCCAAATCAAAATTCAGTAATAACTATAATTAATATAAGAAAAATCATCAAAATTAAATTGCTTTAACTTCTTGTAGACGAGTTTTGGTAGGATTTGTTTTTGAAACTACTCCTTCAGCAAACTAATTTTCCTGAATTAGAAAAATTTTTAAGTTAAATTTTGTTTAAAAAAATAGCCATAATGATCGCCAACATATTAATTTATCGCCAGAAAAATCGCCAACAAATTTATTTCTCGCCGGAAAAATCGCCATGTCGCCAAACCAAAAATGTTGACACCAAGCAAGTTGAAAAATCGCCAATCTGACAGCCCTGATGGCCAACTGGGTTAAACTGTGAATGTATAAGTTAGGTATACAAGCTACCCAGCAAACACAAAGTGCAGCGTGTGAAATATGAAACTGGATTATACGAGAAGAAAATCAAAAATCTGCAAATAATCAACATTTTCGGATTTATGACTCTCGCATTTATTTGCTACTAGTATTACAGGTTTATATATTTATCTCTTCTGCCACTTTGCAAAATCTTCATTTCGCTCCTCGTATTCCCTTAAATTCCCTAAATACTGAAGATAATGAGTTCTGTATTTTTTAGGAAGTAAGTGCTAAAAATAAATCCAAGAATCTATTTTATAAAATTGTAAGCAAAGCTCTTTTGTTTGTATTCTTGACATAAATATATTTAAGCAATCGCCGCATGTGCATTTTCCGCGGTGTTGCCACTTTGTGGGTAATTACCCCGATTAGGTGTAATTCTAACTGTCGTGTGTAGAGGGTGGATAATTTCTTTTTGGTGTAGATCAGTTGTAACTGAAAATGTTTTCGTTTTAAAACCCCGTTTTTCGCTTCTTAATATTTACTTTGGTTTCCATATTCTATATCAATACCTGAAATGCAAAACGCCCTAACTTACATTTCATAATTTTACGGGAAGAGGAAAAAAACATGTTAAAATGGAAAATATTGAGCTGTTCAAAGCGAATTAAAAAAAAATAGATTTGCATAAGTGTGCTTTTGTTTCAGTTATTGTAGGAAAGTTAAAGTGCTGAAGGTATACCGACTTCAGCGGATACGAATCCTAATGAAACATCAAAGCTCCCTCCTTCGTCGGCATTGTGTAGCAGAATCATAAACGAAGTAAAATAACCCATAAAATGTCTACTAAACACAGCTTTGAAAACTTAATACGGCTCACTGACACCAGAGGCGCTGCAACACTATATTATTAAAAACGTGTAAAAGGCAGAGTTGTAAAATAATACAACTTTCCTCTATCTCTTCCGTCACCACCTGTCTTCTTTATCACTGTCATTTTCCTTTCAACTCGCAGGTAGCATAAGGGGATCATTGTATTGAACCCAAGTTAGCTGGACTCTAAATTTTATCCTTCCTTACCTAACCTAAGTTGTGTAGGATGCACATAAATCTCTTTAAATTTTTTAAAGTCTCAACGCTTGTGGGAAATTTAATAATGTAGATGAAAATTTATTTTTCAACTTAAATGAAATAGATATTGGTAGTTTGGCATATGAGCCTTTATCATTCTGTTCTAGTATAAAAGGGACAATTATGCTTGAAGAATTTAAAATTGAAGAAGAATTTAAAATTGAAGAAGTTTTCCAAATAAAATCATGATAAAGTTTATATATTGATCAAAAAGAATACAACTCTTCTTCTTTTGTTTAAGAAAAGATATCCATTATTTGATATAGATTTGCAAAAAACTTAAATTTGAGATTCATAGTGAACCCAACGTTTATTGGAGAAGAGTATTCAAATTTGAACATTAACCGGGGGAATTTTTATTTTGCCAGAGAGAACATTTAGAAGCCTTAACATTTGCAAAACTAACTCAAGATACAGACTGTTGTCTGAAATCAAAACTCTAACGATTATGTAGGATAGTGAGTGAGTACCAACCTTTAAAAAAAAAAGCAGCCAGTACCTTTTAATCCATCTCTATTTGTTTATCGCTCTGTGTGCTTAAAAAAAAAATTATGCCAATTTTCTATGAATTCAATAAATAATGAATTATCTAAAGCTTTTATTTTGTAATTCAATAAACATTTTTTCTTTTCTTCTTTCATTCATTCAACTACAATCAAGCTTATACAAATATTGCACTGCTAAAATATTGCATTTGCTAAAATGTTGGAAAAATGTAAAATTAAAATATAAAAAAAAAATATTTCCTTTATGTATTAAAAAAATAGAAAACACCATAAATAAAGAACTCTTTTTTCCTTTGACTACTTAAAATGATTAATAACCATAAAAGAAGCTTTTTTATGTTCACGTTGTGTAGTTAATTGCCCTGTAGTGCGCATAACTTTTTCGTTAGGTAGAAGTTACTATTATTTACTGGCACAAATTCCTCTTTTACCCGACTGCTAAACGCAAAGAAAGGTATTGTGTTTATCAGCCTATGAAGTAGGTATTATCCTTAGCACTATACTATATACAACGAGTGCGTGGACCGATTTTGATAATTCTTGCGATTCAATCGATTTATCTTAATATCGAATGTGTCACTAAAGATATGACAGTAGTTTGCTTTTTTTATTCACTTTACCCAATGCCTCGTTTCTGTAAACTTTTCTGGTATCGAGAAAAACTAAATAATTATATTTGTTGTCCTACGAGCATTTTACTCAGGGTTATTCCCATAAAAACTTAAATAAAAAATACCCACCCTGTGTTTCACAGGATGATAACAATTATTTCGACTCGAAAGTTCTCACAGTCCTTACAGAAACGAGCCACAGAATTCAATATGGCGGCCAACAACAAAGTCGCAATTCCTGCAAATCTGGACCGATTTTTCAAGATAAAAGAATAATGTGTTCACATTAGGCCCTATTACGGTTGCCGAATTTTACGTTTCGACATCGACTTGATGCACTGGACTATATGGAATGAATATAAAACGGCAGATTTTCTATCTATCACTTCACAAAAAGCCTTCCAATTATTCAGCGTGTTTTGCCAAATCACCACAGACATATACAACCGTTCAACAGCACGAGCAGATGATACAATTTTTATATAAAAATTTGTTTACTGTTCGGGCAACTTTCCGTGCTTCGCCTATTTTTCGATCTCGAGCGATATAGAATTGGATGATATAGATACCATGCCACACAGCTCATGCCATATTGTATGTATAAATAGTGATCCTCATCGTGATTGGCTTATTTTGTCAAATCACAATAAACGAGAATATTTTATGAAAATTTCGCCATCATAAGCAAATACCAATAAACTGCCGGGTTAGTAAAATGATGCTGCCATTTAAACACCCAAGAAAAAAATTAAATAATTGGCAAATTTTCAGAAGTTTCAACTTACTTATTAAGATCTCTTTATTGTATGAGTTAAACACCTTTCGGTTTTGTGATTCGATATAAATAGAATGTTTTTTATTAATATATTTTCTGAATTAAAGTAACTTAAATTTTAATTACAAAAGTGCTGACACAATACAATTAAAAATTACAAAAAATTTCCTCATATCAATCAAGCAGAATAAATCAAGCAATAACTTAAATGTTGCCTATTAATAAGCAAAATAGTAAGTGTAACCCTATACAGCAGTATGGGTATTCACAATTTGTGGTCGATCATTATGGATATTCCCGTAGTGATAAGCGTTGCTAACTTGTGTATTATGAATGAAAGAAATTTTTTGAGGTAGAATTATATGCAATCATTTGTAAAGCCGCATTGTACCATATTCAAATTATTACCAGCAGCCATTAAGCTTTTATCTTTATCTGACAATATGAAAAATTACACCAAAAGAATAAGAAATCCTGTCTCATGAAATGTGATAATGAAAAGATAGATATATAGCATTATATACAATAAGTGAGGCCGCATGTTAAGTTGTATATAAAATACCTACCTATTTTTTAATTTTGTATTTTATTTATATTCTCATTACACCATACATTATTTTGAATCATCACAATAAGTGTAATTCAGAATAGAAATAATAATTTGAATCATCACAATAAGTGTAACTCACAATAGAAACATTCTGCGTCGAATAAAAATTTTTTGATCAGCATTTTCGATTAAAGTCGAAAATAGAAAGTTGCTTATAACAAGGGCCAAAGAACAAAACTAGACTTTTACCATTTCTTGCTATTAAAGGGTGTCCCAAAACTAACACAAGATTTGAATTAAATAGAAAACACAAAAGACTATTCTGATTGTTATTTTTTTTATTGTGAAAAATTTCTTAGTTAGGAAAAGTGAATGAAAAGAAATGTAAAAAAAAATTAAATAGCAAAATAAAATAAGAGTTCAAAGAATTATATTACCCCTATTTTCCCCTTTCCTCTCTCTATCTCCCTCTCTCTTCTTTAAACTCAACAGTTGAGCAACTAAAATTGTTGGGTGTGAACCAGTGATGGGAAAGTTGGTACGATCGTACTTTTTTTGATACTATTTGACAAGAAGAAGTACCGTAGTACTCCCGCAAAACGTTTGATACTCTCGCGGCCAGCTTAGAAATATAGTCGGAAGACGCGCGTATGCATATATTTTTGCGAAAAATTAAATTTCTTTTTCGACAACTGGCACGAAACTTTATTAGTAAAGACATTTTAGAAAAGTGTACCAAACCAATCACAATTAAATATAAACGAAAACTATATTTGATTCAATGATATTTTCTGTCGCACAGAAGTTGATCTCTATGTAAACAGAAATGATGTTGAAACAACTGTTTCAGTTTAAAGAAAATTGTAAAAAGTTTATATTACATTCTGTCAAGTTCTTAGAGCAAAAGTGGACTTTGACAATGAAATGTTAGTTTGGTTTAGTAAGTATCCCTCTGAAAATGTTTTATTTGGTAATTATACTACTTTTAATTAAAGTGTTTCCCAGCGAAAATCTAAATTTTTAAAATATTAACAACCAATATAGAGCATACATACTATGGAATAACTGAAGCCATTAACAACAGAAAATATATGTATGCAGTTTCTGGACTTCCGTGGCTATAACTAAAAATGCATTGGACGAATACATGTTTAGTGATAAATCGAGAGTAGCTTACGGAATTTTCTCCATACCTCACTTTACAATCTCATGAAAACAAAACAAAGGAACAGGCTTTATGTTCCAACACTATAGTCTTATCCAGGCCAAAGATTTATTGAAGTCTAAACTGTTTTTGTTATAACTTAATATTTATACCCACCCAGACAGAAAAATACAATCAGCACGATGTTGTTACGATGGTCTGCGGGAAACTAACTAACATCAGTATAACATCTGTTTACCATTATTTTTAGGTACTCATAAAATTAAAATGGTAACACGGAATGACCGTCTTCCAACTCTTGTTTTTAATGTTGTTGCAATACTCTAAATACAAATTTATAAGGTCGTCACAATGGAAACTTCCAAACTTAAGTCAAATTTTTGTATTTACGGTGTTGTAGTGGTATAGGATTACTAAGAGCACGGTATTTGTAAACACAAAGTAATATTTTTGTGTTTGTAGTACTGCGGTGGTACAAACTTTTTGGAAGAATCGTAATTTTGTATTTACAGTGTTGTGGTGGCACATACTTTTTGCGCAAAATCACAATTTCTGCCTGGTTATGTACATATGTATATGCTTTGTGTTCATTTTTTTATTTATTTGTAATAAATTTTATATAATTTTTTGTTAATAAAATTTAAATAAAAAAATTGTTTTTGGTACTCTCGGGATCAAAAAAGTACTAAAAAAAAATTTTTTTTTGGTACCGAAATGCAAATCTCATTTCCCATCACTGGTGTGAACCCAATCATAATAAACAAGGCAGCGGTGTATGAACCCGGTTTTAGTAAAACCCTTCAAATATGGAAATAAATATTTTACAACTATTATTTTGTGAGTGTAATATCATAATTCATGGACTTAATTTCTATTTACAGATTGCTAAATCCAAAAATTGTTCGTGCCTGTGTTGTGGTTCTTTCTGATTGGGAGCAAATACCAACGAAATCCCTAAAAGCAGCTGTAACCATACTTCATCGCATTGCCTATGGATGCTCATGTCCAGCTATGCTTTATCAGGTAAGTTTACGGCTCTTTTAACTTTTTCTTTTACACCTGCTACCTATTCAGCGGGATGTGTGTATGCACGTTATATTTCATATAAATTTTATAGGGATCATTTTGCCAGAAAAATATATCGTTGTCTATAATCGTTTGTGTAGTAGCAATAAGCAGTATTTACGTTTGTTTTAAAAGCAAAAAAAAAAAAAAACTTGAAAGCTAAAGCAAAGCAAGGCGAAAACTGCCCCTATAAATTTCGCTTTTGATTAAGCTTCAAACGTGTAGAAAAGTAAAATGTCTGATGTTGGTGATGTTTCCGGCAGAACAAAGAAAAAAACCAGCTAAACTGCTGGTTCGAAATCTTTTTTTTTCTGTTTTATGGAATTGTAGATATTTTGCGATGTTTAGCTGTTTATGTGTGTGTGTGTGTGTGTGTTTGTGTGCATTTGTTTATGCGAGTGTAAAGGTGATTCCGTTTCCGTCTGCTCAATATAAAGTGTTGTTATTTATTTTATTTTTTTATGCTATTGCATCACACCCTTAGTTCAGAGTTTGACTATACATGCAAAATAAACATAAATCAACGTCAGGCACACACATAGAAAAATGCGCATTCAAAAATTGCCAACAACAACCAATTATGAAACACCTTAGCCGAGGAGCTTTTCTGGGGCCTAATTCCCGCATTCGATTGTGAGCGAGTTATTACTCGAATGTGCGAGTTTTTTAACTTTTGGGATTTTCGCATTCGGTTTCGAGTAACACATATCGAAATTTCTAATGACAGCATTCGATAACGTGCATACATTCGAATGCAACCGTTCGTGTTTTTACTCGCAAGCAAAAAGGCATTCGAAATCATGTTTAACATAGAAAAAGCGATGAAAAAGAAAATGTATGTTCAATATTATACTTATTTATTTATAAATGAATGAATGCACAAATGTACTTATAAAAAAAATACAAATTAAAGAATTTCTTGTTGACTTTAAATATAACAAAATACATTGACTTGGCAAATAATGTTTTGCCTAAGAGTTGTCGGGGTAAATAAAAAAATCAACCAACTCTGGGAGCATCTAAATAATAAACTAATTGCTTCTAGTCAACCAATAAGAGAATTGAAAATGTGGCTAGTGCTCCATTCTCTAGCTTTACACTAATTTATTATTATTAAGTTATTAATTAAATTAAAATGAAAATAACATTTATGTATATTCGTTTCTTTTTTCTGCATATACGTGTGTATGTACGTACATACATATGTTTTTGCACACATACATATATACAAACATATGCTTTTGCTTACAATTTATTCAGTGTTGTGAAATGAATTTATATATAAATATATTTGCCTTTTTCCAACACTAAAACAAAAACTCGATTCGCATGGTAGCGAGTGACATCATCGGAAAATTTCTTGCCATCGAAATTAATTTCTATTCGAATGCAATTCCGATCACGAGTGCAGGAATTAGGCCCCTGGTCTTTAATCTCCCCCCTTAATAACAGCAGGCCTTAGGAAGAGTATTAACTAAAATTGTTTTCATAAAGGAGCATCAGCTGCTTATTTTGATGCTTGTGGCAAATAAAGAATGGAATTTAAAGCCACATGTTAGTTTTTCAACATTTTTTATTTTCCTGCTTGGCTGCCGTCATCAATGCTGGTTTTTCTTTCCTAAGGACTCTTTGAACAAATTAAATGAACTTGAACTTTTAATCTCTCGCTGGCAATCCAGCGAAATAAACAATAACGACTTTTACCATTAACAATTCCAAAACGCTATAAAATTTCTACAAACAATGACAGACATTATATAAATTTTTTGGCTGCCTCAGAAATATGCAAAGAATAATTTTTTTCCCTGCTTTCACTACCGCAAAGTGTTATTTATACACAGAATGAAGTTGAAATATTCTTTGTTTGTTAATGGCTTATTCGCTTCTTTTTTTTTTTGCTTCTGATTATATTGTAACATGCGGTAGTTATGTTTAATAAAATTGGTCATTTTGAAAATGCCCTACAAATCCAATTAATTTTCGGTGTATAAAAGTAATGAAAAACACTTGTGCGGTCTGGAAACTCCATTTTCAATGGTATTGATAATGTTTGTTTAATACAAATTTAATCCGAGTCTAACTAAATTTTCAATTGCCTATTCGGAATGAACATGTTTTTTTTTTTTAATTTATGCTCTAAGTTTAAAATAAGACAAGAAAATTTGCAGTGGATTAGTTGTCCCTCGAATTCTTGTTCTCTTCGAGAGACATTCCTTCTATAATGAATTATTCTGTTGGCAATAAGGAAAAAGTGCTTAAGTCATATTTTACTGTTTTGTAGGAGAGCACTTTTAGACTTGCAAGTCGATTTTCGGAAATTTAGTTTTTACACTTAAATTCGGGAAATTCGGTGTTCACTAGAGAGGCATGGTTTTAAGTACTGTTTGAGCATTGGCTGTCAAGTAACTATGAATGCGTACTGCTACAATAATACGCATGAGTATAAAAATACTCTGAGTATTAATCGGTTACACATGCCTATATACAGGGCTATTTCATTTACACGCACACATAAAACATGTTTTCAAATAGCCACACACACATTTCATTCTATTTTACGAGTATATACACAAATGATTGTATTCGGTGGAGAATGATATAAATAAATAACCCGAGTATCAACGTAATTTTTTGCCGATGAAATATCCATAGCCTGCGTATAAACATACTCAGACTGTGAGTATGAGAGGAGAGAGTCAATGTGTTTGATACGTGTTTGCCTTTTCATTTGTAGCGTATTTTTGTTTTTCCCATAAACGAAGTGGAGAGAGAGAGAGAGCTCTTGTATGTTGGAATAGGCAACAGTCATAGTTGCTTCAGAGATTATGCACATAACTAAAATTAATACTGTTTACTTCAGTATAATTTTTGTGAGTACTTATTGCCATTCTCTGTTGTTCACTTAAATTTTTTGGGAAAATATCGTTCGATGACAAGTTCTGCTATTATTGCATATGAGATTAGAAGGCGAAAAAAGAAAAACAAGATCTCATTATGCTATAACTGAAAAATCGCACAAAATAATTGATATCTTGCCCAGATTACATAGGTGCCATTAACTCATTAAAGCGCTTTTTCCTTTGTCCTTCGAAAACAGCTCGTTGTTCGGTTCTAGTACGTGTTTGTCAGAATATTTACAATAAACTTATTTATTTGTTTATTAATAATTATCACATGTATTTTGGCTTACAAAGCGATACGAATTTTAGCCCACTCAAATAATAAATATAGAAACAAACGGAGTTCGAACAATAATAATAAAACTAACTAAAACTATTTTTTTTATTACATTATTTATTTTGTTAAATCTTGTATTTTTTTAATATTTCGAACACCTTCGGTGCCCTTCCTCAGGAAAAATTCTATAGTGCCAGTCCTAAATTTTCAGAGGCGTGGCCACGCTCATTTTGTAAATAAAAGTGGTCACTCCCACTTTTCTAAATGCAAAATTCGCCCGTTTCAGAGGTCAAGGTGTGTGTCGAGTTTCGTACGAATCGGTCTAACACAATATTAAATTTTAATGGAGATGGCGGCGCCCACTTTTTTAAGCACAAGATTATGCCAATACAAGAGCTCCAACTTTTTGAAAAAATTATCGGCGAAATGCGGCCGCAAATGCTGCGAAAAGTTGTTGAAAATTGGTGTTTCAGATTTTTTTTTTTAATAGGACCAGCACTCAGGGTATAACCCGTACTCATGCAGTGCATTGTGCTAGAACTAGGAAAATAGGTTATAGGGAAGGAGGATAGAGGGAGTAGTGTCTGTGTACATGTGATTTAAATCTTCCCACGCTGGTAGTGACAGGAAAGACCTCCGCAGGTAGTTGATTCCACATATGAACAGTGCGGCTAAAAAAGGAATTTTCTCTGTAATGCGTAGTGCGATGCATTGGCCAATCGACCACAAAAGGATGTGCTCTAAATGAGGCACGTGTTGTACGTACATATGTGCGGGTTTCAGGAACAAGTTCCCTAATTTCATTAGAACACATTCCGTTGTAGTAACGATAGAACAATGAAATGCACCCCACATTGCGTCGATGCTCCAATGAATCAATAGAGTTGGATACCCTACTGTCACCGATGAGCTTTTTCGCCCTCTCCTGTACGCGGTCGAGCAGCCCCAAAATAGACTTTGAAGCGCCGGCCCATACATGAGAGTTGTATTCCATTTTCGGACGGATATAGGTGGTATAAATAGTAAGGAGGTCAGATGGGGTGAAATATTGTTTGCACCGTTTCAAAAAGCCGAGGCACTTGAATGCTTCTTTTGCAATTTGAAAAATCTGATCCTTAATATTTATACCCCCCATAGTTACAGAGGCAACAGCATTTTCGGTCATACGTCTATGTGTAACCATGCAACATTGGGTCGTACGGGCGTTAAAGTCGACCCTGTTCACATGACCCCATTCAGAAATTTTTTCTAAATTATAGTTTAAAGTCTCATTCATTATTTGACGCATGGCCTCAACCTGCGGCAGAGACTAGGTCTATTGCTGAATGAGAAAGAATGGCAAATGCTGCTGTCGTCCGCGAAAGAGTAGATAGGGTTGAAAGTTTTACATAGAAGGTGGTTTATAAAGATAAGGAATAGAGTTGGCGAAAGAACGGAACCTTGCGGTACCCCTGAATTTAACGTGAACTCATTTGATGAGATCCCATCTATAACAACTCTTATAGTGCGATCCCTGAGGAAACTCGATAACACACGAGAGAAATTATCACCGACACCAATAGCAATACATTTTGACAAAAGTTCACCACGCCACACTCTATCAAACGCCTTGGAGATATCTAGAGCCACCGCCTTACTTTCGCCAAAATGGTGGACTGAATTACACCATTTCTCCGAGAGGAGGGCTATTAGGTCTCCCGTAGAGCGGCCTCTACGAAATCCATACTACCGGTCGTTGAGTAAGCTGTTGGACTCCAAATACCTTACAAGATGGAAATTTACCATACTTTCCATCACTTTGGAAAGTGCAGAGCATATTGCGATTGGGCGATAATTTTCAGGGTTAGTAGCTTCTCCTTTTTTAGGGATTGGCGTAACATTAGCAATCTTCCAACACACTGGGAACTCACCAACATGGTACAACGTGCTGAAGAGATTAGCTAATGGACGTGCTAGCGTCGAAGAGCACTGTTTCAAGACCAGTGCTGGAATGCCATCCGGCCCAGGAGACTTATTTATGTTGAGTTCCGACAAAACCATTTTTACTGCCCGAGCTCGAAATAATATCTTAGGCATAGTATAGGCAGAGGCTGATTGCTTTCCGGCAAGTAGGAATTACTTGCAAATATTTCAGCTAGTAGGTTAGCTTTATCGGCCGGGTCAGTGAATATTAAGTCATCCTTTAAAAGAGTCGGAATTGAAGAACTAGTATTATTCTTTACTCTTTTAACGAATGACCAGAAGCTCTTACTACCCCGAGGGGCAGCAAAAACTTTAGCACGGAGACGATTCTCGTAAAGAGCTTTTTCACGCCTCAGTACTTTGGCACACGAAGATCTCGCCCTTTTGCGTAGCAAATCAGTATCGGCATTCGATTGCGCTAGACGTGGCAGCCACATGGCAGAAATCATATTTAAACATTAATTTCATAAAATTTTCTTTCCAATAAAGTCCGTTTTCTTGATATTAAAAATATATTTCCTAGTTTTATTATTATTTAAACTTGTGTCACTCTATAAAAAACATCCTATATAACTACACATAATTTAATACTAAACTTTAATGGGCGTAGACCCGCCTAATTTTTTAAATGCAAAGATCGTGTTACTTCCAGAACACAAACTGTTTTTCTAGTTTCGTGGGGATAGGATAAGTAGAAGTACATATAATTCAATACTAAATATGTGGCCCGCCCACTTTTTTAAATGCAAGATTGTGCCATTTTCAAAGCTAAGGGTGTGTGCCAAGTTTCGTAAGAATGGGTTAATTAGAAGCACCTGAAATATAATTTCAAATTTGAACGGGCGTAGCTACGCCCTTTTTTAAGTTCATCATCATCACTACCGAAAGACCAAGGTGTGTGCGATCCGATTAGTAAAAATATATAAAATTAAAGGAAAGAATTTGATGGCCGTATTCTCACCCATTTTTTTGACAATGATATCAAATGGAAGCTACACAAAAAGAAATTTTTAAACTAGGTGTAATAGCTATAGAGTTATAAAGTAACACAAAAGAAAGGTACACACGAATTGGTTGATAACTTCTTCCTTTTTTAACTCGGGAAGAAAAAGTAAATTTCTTATGAAAAAAAGAATTGAAAATACCGAACTAAAAATCTTGAGTAAGAAAAATTACTCCTTGAATTGAAAAAATCACTGTTGCACTCCCATTTAAAGGGTTGTAAAAGAAGTTGTTAACGAGTAGTATCGGTATGGAGTAGTATTGAGTACTCAAAGGAAAGTTATTCGAGTATAATTTGGCAACACTGATTCTTATTGCATTTTTATAACACTTTATTTTAGCACATTTTGTTAAAATGTTAAAATAATTTTATTCTGCAAAATTTAACATATTTTGCTAATAAATTTGTGGCAACACTGATCACAAATATTTCGCGGTTAGCGACGTGTATAGACTAGGCCCCTGCACAAGACGACTTACAAGAACTTTTAAGACATGAAGAATTTTTCAAATGCTTTACTACAGCGAAATGTTTTAAAACAAACGCTAACCAACACTGTTTGCAAGAAATTTGTCTCAGTCATTGCAGGTATAGGAGGAAAGAAGAAAATACTTCGTGACGAAAGAATTTATGATGCTTGCTTCCTCTTACGCATATACAACGCGCGTATACAAACGTCATGCGAGCACATACACACACGTTGTGTGTATGATCTTTTATTTTTCTGTGTACATACAAACGCACACATGCATTGTGTGCGCTTGCTTTAAAAACCCATCCTTAAATACATAACAGGGGCCTAATTCCTGCACTCGTGATCGGAATTGCTTTCGAATAGAAATTAATTTCGATGGCAAGAAATTTTCCGATGATGTCACTCGCTACCAAGCGAATCGAGTTTTTGTTTTGGTGTTGGAAAAAGCAAATATATTTATATATAAATTCATTTCACAGCACTGAATAAATTGTAAGCAAAAGCATATGTTTGTGTGCAAAAACATATGTATGTACGTACATACAAAGGTATATGCAGAAAAAAGAAACGAATATACATAAATGTTATTTTCATTTTAATTTAATTAATAACTTAATAATAATAAATTAGTGTAAAGCTAGAGAATAGAGCACTAGCCACATTTTCAATTCTCTTATTGGTTGTCTAGAAGCAGTAAATTTGTTATTTAGATGCTCCCGGAGTTGGTTGAGGCAAAATATTATTTGCCAAGTCGGTGTGTGTTGTTATATTTAAAGTCAACAAGAAATTCTTTAATAAGCACATTTGTGCATTCATTCATTTATAAATAAATAAGTCTAATATTGAACATACATTTTCTTTTTCATCGCTTTTTCTATGTTAAACATGATTTCGAATGCCATTTTGCTTGCGAGTAAAAACACGAACGGCTGCATACGTTACCGAATGCTGTCATTAGAAATTTCGATATGTGTTACTCGAAACCGAATGCGAAAATCCCAAAAGTTAAAAAACTCGCACATTCGAGTAATAACTCGCTCGCAATCGAATGCGGGAATTAGGCCCCAGCTTACAATCTACATACATCTTACACACAAACTCAAACGTACAATATGAAAAATAACAAGCATGAACGCATCAACACTACTTCTTTTGATTGTTTGTTATGCATAAGAAGTCTTCGCGACATCGCTTAAAACCGCTCATATACACGTATGTGCATCAATACATCCATCGTGCTTCGCTTATTAAACGACATAATTTATTATTGGTTTAGTATAATACATGCTACGACAATACATTTAAAAAATAAGACTATTTACGCAGCCCTCTAGTATAGACGTCAAAATATTTGAGAAATAATGCCATTTTGGCTCATTACTTACGACAAAAATCGGTGCATTGCGCCAATAATGAGATGTCGGCCTTAGTCTTAATAAAAACTTTAGTCATGAAAATATTTTCTATTCCTTAGAGTTCCATCGCCCAATTAATATGCGAGTATAAATTTGTGTAGGGTGTGACGCCAACTGTTTTCTTTTCTCTTACACGACTAAAAATAAAATCAAAAATTTTTTAATTTACTTTCATAATTTATGTTGATAGGAAAGGCACCAACAGAAAGAAATATTATAATTAAACCATTAAAAAAAATATTTCTTTCGGTTCATAAATCATCCTTTTTTTCTACGTCTTCTATTGGTGTGTTGTTGCAGCCAACTCAAGGTTGTCTAAATCATACGGAGCAAACTGTTTTGTGTTGCAAACATAACTTAATACAAATTACAATTAGAGACAAAATAAAAAATAAATTTCATCTCAAGGAATAATATTTTTTTATTTATTTATTTTTTTTAATCCTTCGTTCTAAAATCTCATACCAAAGGATATGGATTTTTAATAATATTTGTATTCCCATTCCAAATGAAATGAGTCATTTCCATTAAAGCATAATTCCTTATGCGCACATTGTAACGTTTTTATTTTTTCTTTTTCTTTTTGTTTAATTCCGTGTTATAATTAATTTCATTAGCAAATAAAATCACCAGCACCAGCACCAGTACCAGCATCGTCGTCGTTGTTGTCATCATGCATTCTGCGCTGTTCATATTTATTATATTCTTATCATGTCGCTGCTCTTGCTGCAACTTCACTATTTCTTTGCGAAATGTGCTGTCATAAGGGGGAAAGTATGTGTTAAAATATTGTAATGTAGTTTTCCGAAAATTTTAAATTAATCTCACATAACATAGACTAGATGCAACGAAGCTAGCTAATATAATGTAAATTTTTTCACTATTTTCCACAGAGACGCATTAATTTACAAGAATATTTTCCCCGTCTGACCGCACCTTACCGACTACCACTGTGTATGTGCATCAAATCTGTGTACATATGTACAGCAGGAAGTGAATTGCATTGTCTGGCAGGAAACTAAATAATATATATTTATAACTAAATCTATATGTTTATATAAACGTATACAGTGGGAAGCAAGTGTTTGACGTAATGGGGATTCAATATTTGGGGTAAATAAGCCATAAAGGTATTTAACCGATGCACACAGAAAAAAATAGACAAGAATTATTTTTCATAAAACCTCGTCCAGACTTGCAATTTTTGTTGCTGCAATTTCTTAAAATTCTGCTCTCAAATTGCATAAGTGTCCACATTACGAAATTCTAGTATTGCAATTATGCATTAAAAAAAATTATTACACCACAAATTTCCTTGAAAAATTAACAATTATATTTACTTTTTGTTATATTTTTTTTGTTTGTTTTTTTATGCAATTGAAGAAATAAAATTATAAAAAACGTCAAATACAACTAACAACTTGAAATTAACAATTGCGAATTTCAATTCAAAAGAGAATTGCCGAGCACATGAAACTGTGTACCCCTCCCCCATCTTCTCACCCCTCTCACCAATAAACTTAAGAATTGCTGCAACAAAAATTGCAAGTCTGGACGAGGACTTAATGAATAAAATTTTTAATTTCAATAATATTAGTCATTAACTTGAATATTGTACTTATCAGTTCCGCGCCTTTTAAAATATCATTTAATTTCATTTGTTTGTGTTGGTGTTTTCCTTCCCTCTAGTCAGCCTAGAACCATATGTCTCTATGTCAATAATCTTTCTCCAGCGACAATTGCACTAGTTAAAATGTCTACAACTTTCCTTTTATGCGCGAGTAGAGATACGTTAGAGTCATCAGTTCTAGTGTATTTCTGGTGTATTGTGAATGAACGAATCAATAGTTCGTTTTTCTTTTTTAGGGTTCCGTACACCAAAGGTGGAAAGGAACCCTATTGTTTTCGCTACGCTGTCCGTCTGTCCGTCACACGATATTTTCTCAGGAACCGTAAGAGCTACGGACCTGAAATTTGGACAGAGTATGTAGAACCTTGGCCGCTACAACAACAAATACAAGAGAATTAAAAATTAAAGGGTGTTCCAAAACGAGTAATGAAATATGTTAAAATCCCATGTAATATACATACAATTGTATGAACATATGTATATTGAAACTTGAAATTTGTAAAATTAGTGTATTTTTATACAGACTACAACAATTAACACTAAAATTTAAAAAAATTTAAATTAAAGGGTGGTCCATCAGTTAATGCAATTTTGACCATGTAATTTTTACAATTTGCTATATCTTGGAAACCGTAAGAGGCAAACACTTGAAATTTTCAAAAACGGTAAAACTAAAAAAAACCGAAAATTATAAAAGCGCCAAGCCAAAAAAAAAATCGAAACAATTAAAAAAAAATCGCCAAAACGAAAAAAATCGCCAAAATTAAAAAAAAAAATTCTAACACTAAAATAAATCGCCAAATTCGAAAAAATCGCCAAAAGGAAAAAGTCGCAAAAATGAAAAAAATCGCAAAAAATAAAAAAGTCGCCAAAATGAAAAAACGCGAAAAACCGAAAAAAATCGGCAACACGGGAAAATAAAGTGTCAAAACTAAAAAAAATAGCCAAAACTTAAAAAAATCGTCAAAACCGAAAAAAACGCAAAAAACGCCAAAACAAAAAAAAACGAAAAGACCCCAAAAACGAAAAAAAATGCCAAAACTGTATGTTATATAGGATGAAGTTTGTATTAAATTACATATCTAGTGTTCGTACGGAACCCTTCGTGCTCGAGTCAGAGTCGCACTTTACTGAATTTATTTATTATTATGCTGTACAACAATGTTTAATAAATATATGTAGACGAGGGTCACAAATCTACTAGGGAATCTTTGGTTCAAATATCTCAATATGGTCGTAAAAGAACTACCTTCTCAATAGTGCTAAAGTCTACTGGTAGATTTTCAATGACAACCCTATGTTATATGTCAATAGGAGATTACATTGGCTGGTTTACACCTAGTCAGTAGCACTATTGACAATGTCACTAGAAAATCACTATAATTTTACTATTGACAACGAGCGAGGGAATATCGATATTGTAGACTAGAGCCCCTAAAATTTACTAGTGAATCTTTGCTGCCAATGTCTCCATGTGGTCCCAAAAGAACTACTTAGTCAGTAGTGATACAGTCTAGTGGTGGATTTTCAATGACAATCTAATGCTAAATGTCAATAGATGATACAATTGGCTGGCGTACACCTGATCAATAGTACTACTGACAACGTCACTAGTAAATCATTACAATTTCACTATTCGCACTTTCTGCAGGGTTGCTTGTCGATCGACTCAACGTGGTCATGTTGTTGCTTTTTTTTATTGCTCGTGTTGTATACGTGTAAATTCCGACAAGAAACCGAAAAACGTACTGGCTTGGTTTTTTTTTACTCAATAAAGTTATTTTTAGATTATATCAACGGAATGCTCACATGCAGGGTTACCGTTAGGAATTTTTGAAAAGTCGCACAAAAGGTCGTTTTATAAAAATAAAGTCGCACAAAAAAGTCGTTTGAGAAAATAAAAGTTGCACATCTTTTTTTAACGTTTTCGTTAAGAAAAAGCTTAACACAACAAAAAGGTAAGTGGAAACAATGCATATTTTATAACATATACAGTTCCATTAAATGTGCTTCTATAAATGTTTTCATGCATGTATACTGAACAAATTTACTTAAGTTTAATACATTTGGCTGTCGTATGCTGCCGAGGTCAGAGGAGTAGGATTCATTAAAAAAAACAAGCTAAAAAAGTTAAACTTAAGATATTTTTACAAACATTTTCAAATAAAGCCCCGTGTACTTTTTACTTTAATTGTATTTATTTAAAAATAAGTTCATCAAAAGAAATCCAGTCTTCTATATCTTTGTCTATTAAATTTAAGGCTAACAGCATTGAGTTGCATGTTTTTACTTTTAATTTATTAGTTAATTTATTACTAAGCAAAGATAATTTCAAAATGTTCACATGTTCGCATACACCTGTATATATAGGGTGGTTTTTTAAGAGGTATAGAACTTCGAATTGAAATAAAACACAAGAAAATCGTTTTAATGTCCATCAATTTGGCTTTATTGGAAGGATAATTTTATGCCATTAATGTTTAAATATGATTTCGGGCATGTGGCCGCCGCGGCTGGCTCGAATAAAGCCAATTCTACAGGTCCAATTTTCAACCACTTTTTCGAGCATATGGGGCCGTATGTTGGCAATAACGCCACGAATGTTGGCTTCCAAGTCCCCTAACGTTTCTGGTTTGTTGGCGCAGACGAGCGACTTCACATATCCCTAAAGAAAATAATCCAATGGTGTCAAATCACACGATCTTGGTGGCCAATTGACAGGTCCATTCCGCGAAATTTTGCGCTCATCGAATGTTTCCTTCAATAAATCGATTGTGACGTGCGCTGTGTGGCATGTAGCGCCGTCTTGTTGGAACCACAACTCATCCACATTCATGCCATCCAATTCGGGAACAAAATAGTCGGGTAGTCGGCTCCAATTGCTGTGCACGGTGGCGAATCGATTCATTCGGGTCCTCTTCAACACTTTGCTCTACAGCGGCAATTGTTTCTTCGGTGCGCACTGTTCGACGTCTCTGCGGATGCGTATTATCACATAGAGTAAACGTAGTGCGAAAACGATCCATGGTTAACCGAATTAATTGCTCTGATGGACGATTATGTCGACCATAAAATGGACGGAGCTTGCGGTAAACTTCGCGAACTGAACCATTATTTTCGAAACAAATTTGCACGATTTGCAAGCGTTGTTCTTTTGTCAACTTGTTCATGATGAAATGGCAAACCAAACTAAATATTAATCACTTGACAGCTGACAAAATGGCCGCCAGTTAAAAAAGTGATGCCAACTTAAAGTTCTATACCTCAATAAAAAACACCCTTTATTTTACGATAACTTCTTTCACTGACTCGGCGGGTAAAAATAATTTTGTAAAATAAGCACTCCAAAACCACAATTTTTATTTATTAAAATTTTTTGTTGCTACTACTATTCTTTCAAACTTCTACTGAAAATTTGCGAAAAATTTCTTAAATACATTTTACACGTGACAAGGTTGCATTTAACAAAAGTGCTTCCAAATAAACAATAATCTGGGAATTGCTTTTAAATTTTTGCGATTTTTTTTATTTTTTGATAAAAATAATAAGGAAATTTATAATTTATGCAATTTAAATGTTTTCTGTGAGAATCTTTACAAAAAAGGGTAAAAAGTCCCAACAAAATTGAAAAAGTCGCAAAAGTCGGTGATGGAAAAAAGACTCACAAAAAGTCGCACATACTCACAAAAAGTGCCAGTACTTGCAATAATTGTGGCAATAATTGTCAACAGTTTTTCGTTGACAATTATTGCGAACGTGAAACGTCAAACTCGATGTTAATTTATGTTCGACTTTTCTGTATTGTATTTGGCATTTCGATAACATTATTGAAATTTATAAAATATACATGTGTATGCATATTAAAAAAGGAAAATAGTCTCTTAAAAACGTGTGTAGTGAAGTGATTTGTATTATTATAAGTTTTTAAAAATAAAAAATTGTTCGATTAACCAGATATTTACAAGTGAATTATATTTTTATTCTGCACCTTCCGTGTTTACTTTTTCCATATTGTGGCTACGATTTCCCATAGCCTTAACATAAGTAAAGCAATAAGCAATATTGTTCCGCTATTCTGCCGGCGTTATTGCTGTATTGCCAACATATTTATTGCCAGTCTAGACGGGGGGTAACGATTTGCTCTTTAGCTGAGTGGTAAGTACGTTAGTCTATTAGTCAATAGATTGCCGGTAGAGCTGTGCCAAATCGTTCTTTTCAGTGACCGGAAATTTTCGTTCAATTAGCAAAAAAATTGACCCGTTCGTTCAATCGTTCACTTTTGAACGACAGTATGAAACAATGCTATTTTGTAAGAATAATAAAATCGGTTGTATATACGAGTATTTAAATAATACGAATGAATGAATTGAATAACTTATTAAAAAAAAGTTGAATTATTTATTTAAAAAAACTATATTTAAATTCATTTTATAAATAATTTCTTGTTCTTTCGACTGGAATTTTATACATTTTATTTTGGCTTAATATTTAGTTTAATATTAACATCTTACACAAACAGGGGGTAAGAAAGGTACTTTTGTTAGGTTTTACTAGTTTTTTCTCTTTAGATAATTAATAAAAGCATTGTAACTCTTTTATCGTTATTTATTATCAAAAGCGCATCAATGTTTGAATGTTACTTCTCAAAGTTTAAGTTAAAGTTTTGTCCTCAAAAATATTTTACCGGAAACAAAAAAATCTCTAAAGCACTACAAATTCGTTTTAGATTCAGGTAATGAAATGTATGTATAAATATATATCTAACATCTTTACTTTGTAAAAACACTTTATAAAAAACACTAGTAAAAATACTTCTTGTGAAAAGACTGTTAAATCAAATTATAAAAAGAATGATGGCAGTGCCACAGCGACGCTAAATAAAAATTTAGTATACACGTACCTAAACCTTCTAAAACACAAAAACTCAACTCAAACAAAAAGACATGAACATGAACAAAAGCAAATTTGACATAAAAGACTTGAAAAACAAACTGCAAGAACGAAAACATCGAGCGGTACACTACTGATCCAAAAGCGTTCAGTAAAATCACCGAATCAGTTCGTTCAATTAAGTGATTCGTTCAATTTAATCCGTTCGTTCATGAGCTACACAGCTCTAATTGCCGGTTCATCATTTGAAACACATTCAATTTTAATCGCAGCCAAGCAAAAAACAAACAAAAAGGGGTTGAAAAATGTGACATTCAACCATCCACACACACACAATAACAATTATTACTGAAAATAAAATTTCAGCCAACAACTTTTTTCCTTGATTCATTAAATTTGACAAAATTACAAGTTATTAATAAGATATTTTATTAATTCAAATATGTATGTGTATATTATTGAAAAAATAATATAGGGTGTTTTTTTGAGGGGTATAGAACTTCGAATTGAAATAAAACACAAGAAAATCGTTTTAATGTCCATCAATTTGGCTTTATTGGAAGGATAATTTTATGCCATTAATGTTTAAATATGATTTCGGGCATGTGGCCGCCGCGGCTGGCTCGAATAAAGCTAATTCTACAGGTCCAATTTTCAACCACTTTTTCGAGCATATGGGGCCGTATGTTGGCAATAACGCCACGAATGTTGGCTTCCAAGTCCCCTAACGTTTCTGGTTTGTTGGCGTAGACGAGCGACTTCACATATTCCCAAAGAAAATAATCCAATGGTGTCAAATCACACGATCTTGGTGGCCAATTGACAGGTCCATTCCGCGAAATTATGCGCTCATCGAATGTTTCCTTCAATAAATCGATTGTGACGTGCGCTGTGTGGCATGTAGCGCCGTCTTGTTGGAACCACAACTCATCCACATTCATGCCATCCAATTCGGGAACAAAATAGTCGGTTAGTCGGCTCCAATTGCTGTGCACGGTGGCGAATCGATTCATTCGGGTCCTCTTCAACACTTTGCTCTACAGCGGCAATTGTTTCTTCGGTGCGCACTGTTCGACGTCTCTGCGGATGCGTATTATCACATAGAGTAAACGTAGTGCGAAAACGATCCATGGTTAACCGAATTAATTGCTCTGATGGACGATTATGTCGACCATAAAATGGACGGAGCTTGCGGTAAACTTCGCGAACTGAACCATTATTTTCGAAATAAATTTTGCACGATTTGCAAGCGTTGTTCTTTTGTCAACCTGTTCATGATGAAATGGCAAACCAAACTAAATATTAATCACTTGACAGCTGACAAAATGGCCGCCAGTTAAAAAAGTGATGCCAACTTAAAGTTCTATACCTCAATAAAAAACACCCTATACTATTCTTTTACAATTTTTGTTATTGATATAGCGGATTTCTTTATCACAGGAAATTCGAAAATTAAGATGATTGAATATCGGGATTTTTGTTATCAAAAATTAACCTTATTTTTTTCTGTGTGGGTAATTAAATGGGGTATGCTCTATTAAACTTATGAATATCGCTATGAAAAGCGTCATACCAAATAACAAATCTAAAAACCCAATTTTGCATATTGGATAGTTTGACGTGGTAGAGACGATATTATCAATTTGAAATGAAACACGAGTTTGCTGGATAAATATTTTTGAAAAATATATGTAAGCATCCGCCTGATGTCTCATCGACGACTAAATTAAAGAGGGTACTTGTGCAATTGTGCAAAGAAACGCCGTTCAATGATTTATATAAACAAAATCGGGCATTTAAGTATTATTTAAATATGCACTTCAAAACACAATTTCGTAATTACATAGAACTTAAAAATAATCACACAGAAATAACCACTCCCTCAGTTCTCTAATATACAGTAGTCAATAAATAATCGGGCTAAAATTATACAATAGTTTTTTTTTTTCAAAAATGTATAGTTCTCTTCCGGACCCAAAAACTTGCGAGAATTATATATTTTGAGACGTAAGAAGAATTTCCCACCATTAATTTTATTTGAAAGAACAGTTTGGGTGAAATTGGAAATACTTGGCTTTTTCTATTGTAGATATACGGCCTGTCCCACGATGTCACTAGAAATCTTTCGATCGAATGCTTATATTGAAAACAACAAAAAAATTTTAATTTTCATAATCTGTTGAGTTTTTTTTATATCTAACCAATTTTTTTACATAATTTATCTTATTCAAATATTTTTATTCGAATATTTCTTTGCAACTAATTTCATAAGAATATTTTTATACAAATATATATGATTAACTTCGTTCGAATAATAATTTTTCAATACTTTTATTTATATATTTTTGATTTAACTTCTTTCGAATAATTTTAGTCGAATAACTTAAAATACTTTTGATAAAACATTTTTCATTTATAATATTTGACGTATTATATATTTTTGTCTAAAATTTTTTTTCGAGTAATTTTATTCGACCAATTTAGTCGAATAATTTTATTCGACTACTTTTTTTTAATTGATATTAGTGTTATAGTTTTTGAAATTTATAATATTTGATGTATTCTTAAGTGGTTTGCTCGAATAATTTGCTGAGTTTTATGTATGTTATGAAATTTCATTCAAATAATGAAAACTTTCAATAAATAACCGAAGGAAAAAATTCATTCATACAGTGAAGAATTCACTCGCTGAATGAATAATTTTTTTCTTATGGTCTGTCCTTCGATGTCACCAGATCTAATATAATACTAATGTATATTGAAAACAACAACAAATTTTCTAATGTTATTGTTGTTTGCAAATTGCAATACATGTTGTCGATCGAACGATTTCTAGTGACATCGTGGGACAGGCCGTTAATTTAATTTTTTTATAATATATGGAAAAATTATATATTCTTGAAATAAATTTTTCAAAAATTAAATTAAATTTTTCAAAAGTATAATAGCATTTTTCTAAAAAACCATATTGAAACATTTCTCTATAAAACTGTATAATTCGATTTTTGAAATTGAGGGGTCGAAAAATTAGGGTTTTGATACCAAAAGCATCCCACTGTGTAGAGCAAAATGGGTCAAAACAAAAAAAAAACACAGTGCTGTTGTATTCAAGGCACTGATTTCTTTTAAACTTCATATGATAATTATTTTTTTGAATAAAAAAATAAATATTATTTTTAACCAACTTCAAAAAAAAAGAAGGAGGTTTATAAATTCGTCTGTAGTTGTTTTTTTTTTGACATTGTTACTTTATAACTCGGTACATTTTAGATCGATTTTCCAAATTCTTTTTTTTTTTTTTTTTTTTTTTTGACTGAGCGGGTATCGCTTCCAATTGGTCACAATGTAAAAAAAGTGGGTGGAAACACGCCCACATTTTTATTTATTTGATTTTATGACAATCTACTTATTTGATTGTTGCGACACCTATCAAACACCTTTGGTTATTGTAATTACACAATTTTAAAATAGAAAAAAATGGGCGGGACTACGCCCATTAATATTTATTATTATACTTCACGTGGTTTTACTTAATCGATTTTTTTGGAAAAATTACCACACACCTTGAGCTCTAAGATAGACACAATCTTCCATTTAAAAAAATGGGCGGAGTCACGCCCTTTAAAATTTAATATTATATTTTAAGTGGTTCTACTTTACCGCTTTTTTTAAATTTGACACATACTCTGAGCTCTGAAAAAGACTATCTTGCATTTAAAAAAGTGGGCGGCGCACGCCCATTGCAATTGAATTTTATATATCACGTATTTCTTTCTTAACCAAGAGATTTTCAAAACTTTTTTGTTTAGAAGAGTTTACTTTCAGTTTAGTTCCATATATTTTTTCGAAAATATTCTATCAAATCTTTGCTTGAAGTCGGTTTTTTTGCAGAATTTTTAAATTAAAAGTTTTTGAAGTTTTGCGGCTGCCTGCCTGATGAAACATTTTCATATTTTCGTTTTTTTTTTTTTTATTACAAAGATTAATGCCCCTATTGCGGTTCTCAACTGAAGTCAGTTTAGTAGTATGAGAGTCAACACAACTTCCATGCATCAAATTTTTTTAGTATTGCGAATTACAAGTATTTTTTTACAACTATAAACTTAACCGTTATTTAAGTTGTGAATAGCAATACCATTGTGTAAATTGGGTTGACTCTTAGTCAACCAAACTGAGTTGATTCGAGAAAAATAATAGGAAGCTAATATTTATAACTTAAACAGCTGATTGTTCATAAAATTTTGTATTCTACTGTAGTTGAAAGTTACTATTTATTTCATTTGCTTTTAAATAAAGTTTTAAGCAGTTTGTTGTTCTCTAAGAATGTCAGCAAAAGTTTTTATATGTCATTGTGCGAAACAACGGGGTTTATTTTTTAATTATTCTTTAATGTGTATAAATTTATTAAAAATGGCACGTAATAGCTAAAACATCTTGCTTACAAACACTTAGCTGTTTTGCTTTACAAAAGGATTGTAAAGGACTAATGGTGAAACACAGGGATGCATAGAAGAGCGGCAGCTTGAAGCTGTGAGGTGAATGGTAAAAAAAAAATTGTGTGGCAAATATAATTTATTTTGGAAGTTTTTAAATTGAATAACATTTATTAAAACTTGCGGAAATTAAAACGGCTAAACATGAAATGCTGACACAACCTGTTTCAGTCACAGTATGTCCTTGGCCTTGGCCTTTTCTCTAAATACAACTAAAATATACTTGCAGGCACACATACATATGTACTTATATTATGTACGAGTATTTTATTTACCAAATAATACACATATCTGCAGTTTTAACAACTCGTTTCATACTTAATTTTTAGGCCAAATTATTTCGCATCTTTCAACAAGTTTTTCATGCTGGTCGCGAGGCACATCATGAGGAATTGCGTCGTTTGGGCAATTTTGTTGTACGAAAATTTGTTGAAACGGCACCAAGTAATCCAAAAATTTACGCTGAATTGCTGTTCTATAAATCGATTAAAGAAGCAAATGAACTGGAAAGTGGCTACTGTGATGCCTATGAATCGTAAGTATGAGTATTCTATCATTTTTTTTTTACTTCGTCCTCCTTAATTCATTCAAGTTTTCAATTGCTCATTCATTCAATCATTTAATCAAATACAAAACACTTGCACACACAGCCATTTTAATTCAACTGAACTCAAGTTTATTTATTAATTTAATTGGAAAACACTTTCACTTTCGGGTGATCATTCAGGTCATCGTTAAGACACATTTCAGTTCGACTCTTTGTGGTAAAAGGGACGCTACTTTTGAGATATTTTTAAAGACTTTACAAAAACAAGATCTTAGTTTTCCATTTTTTAACCCTGTTCCATGTAGATTGATTACGAAAATACAGCAGATTGGCATTCGTTTTTTTGTTTTTCTTCATTTTCTTATGAAACAAAATAAAAAGAAAGTAAGAAAAAACATTTCATTTTAAATGATGATGAATGATTGCCAATGAAATAATATTTTAACACTCCCATCATTTTCTATCTCTTCCATTAATTGCACATGTTTTATTTAACAAATTTGAAAGAAGAACGCATAGATATAAAAAAAACGCATGAGTTTATTTGATTACTTTTGCTTTGTCTGTTTTTTATCTTGTGTATGTTGTATTTTTTTATTTGTTTTCAGTGGCACAAAAGGAACCTGGTCAGAAGAACAAGAGTCCGAGTTACGTTTTCTATTTGAGGAGAATCAGCGAAATCCTGAAAATGACAAGGGTAAGTTGTTTTTTTTTAAGCATTTTATTTGTTTTCCAACACCCTACAACAAAAATAGTTGGGGGTATATAAAGGTTTGTCATCCGGTTTGTAATTTCCACAAGCTCCATTAATCGTATACGTAGTAGACCCCTGCACAAGACCACTTACAAGAACTTTTAACGCATGACGGATTTTTCAAATGCTTTACTACAGCGAAATCTTCTAAACCAAATACTAAACAACAATGTTTGCAAGAAATTTGTTTCAGTTATTGCAGGTAAAGTAGAGAAGACAATAAATTGCTTCTTCATACGCATGGGCGCGTGTACAAGGGTCATGTATGCACATACCCACACACGTTGTGTGTATGATCTTTTATTTTTCTGAGCACATACAAACGCACACATGCATTGACATTAGTTGTGTGCGCTTGCTTTAAAAAAACTCCCTTAAACACACAATAGCTTACCACCCTGTCGGATTTTTAATTAGCTAGCTAAAAATATAGGTGACTTTTTGCTAACTCATTTACAACTAGCTTCTAAACTAACTTATAAATGATGCAGATGTTATTCAGTAGCTTTTTGTAGAACTGTCTTCTTCCCGATAAGTATTGAACTAACTTTAAGCTAACTCAAAACTGATGCTGAGATTAGTGAGTTGTGTTTGTACAACTAACATCTCCTCGATAAGTTTTGAACTAACTTTAAGCTAACTCAAAGCTGATGCAGAGATGAGTCAAAGTTTATCGAGAATATGTCAGCGTAAAATTTATGTTTATGTTAACTCTGTGCCATCTTTATTTTATATGGCGCAATAGCAAAGTATGATGGCTGACAAACAAAGTAATCACGGTTAGATACCAATTCTCGTCTCTAAAAAAATTTAAAATTGTTTCACATTTAAGTTGACTAAAAATGCTAATCATTAGTAAGTTAAAAATAATGGTTAGCTGAAGAAAAACCTTTTTTCTTCTTTTTTGATGAGCCACAAACTAAGCCATAATGGGCTAAGCATTATTTGGTGAGTTCGCAACTAACTAATACTGCACTTGCATTTAATCAACCAAAAACTCATTCGAAATGAGCTAACTTGTGGTTATTTGAAACTTATGCAGCGTGAGTGAGTACTGACTCGTTTTGAGGACATTACGTTGAAAAACTGAATAGCGTTTAACATGTAAAATGAGTTAGCTTTTGAGTCAGTTGTCAATCGTCTCTGATTAACCATTAGTTACTTTTAGGTTAGCTCAAATTCCGACAGGGCATCTACTACATCTTACACACACACACACTCAAACGTACAATATGCAAAATAACAAGCAACACGCATCATAGTGCTTCGCTTAATAAACGACATCATTTATTATTCGTTTAGTATAGTACATACATTCAAGACTATTCACGCAGCACTCTAATACATACGATATACCTAATTTAAGTATTTTTTCATGAAAATTCTTCATGCTGGAGCAGCAAATCAGATCAAACCAGTTTCCAAAAATGCTTCAGGGATTCATGCTACGTCATTATATTACACATATATCACTCGCTTTTATAGCGCTGCACGTAGCAAACTGGAATTTAAGTGCAACATATTTCATGAAATTTTTTGTTTACTCAATTCTGGATAGAAAAATAAAATTTTTTTAAAAGCCACCCTTAAACACATAATAGCTTACCATCTACATCTTACACACACACACACACACACACACTCAAACGTACAATATGCAAAATAACAAGCATGCACGCATCAACACTACTTCGTTTGAGTGTTTGTTACGAACAAGCAGTCTTCGCGATATCGTTTAAAAACACTCATATATACATACGTACATCAATACATCCATCGTGCTTCGCTTATTAAACGACATCATTTATTATTCGTTTAGTATAATACATGCTTCGACAAGACATTTAAAAATAAAACGTATTTACATTTCAAGACTGTTTACGCAGCGAATTATCTCTTTTAGACTTCTGATCTCATTTGGAATAATACGAGTAGCTTAATTTAGGCTAGACTTTGGTATATTTCAACTTAAATGTATTACTTGTAGTGTGTAGAACGATGTTTGCTTAAAAAGGTAAAGGTTAACAGGGAATTTCCCAATTTAACCGTAAAAAAAATAAATTTCTGAAAATCGACTTGAATGCTTAAAAGTGCTCTCCTGCAAAACAGTATAATAAAGCCTGGTACTCTGTTCACAATTTCGTGCGAAATGCTGTCAAACTAACTTATAAAAGTATTTGGTATGAAATATTTGCGAAATAAATTCGCAAAAGTAGTACTCTGTTCTTGTTGTGAAAAATACGTAAAATCATGTCTTTCCATGCAAAATTAGTCTGGCATCATTTTAGTTTAGCTGCGAAACAACATGAGCAGTGCTTTTTTCGCACGGAATTTTGACAATGTTGCATACTTTCAAGCAATAAAAGCGAGAAATTTATAAAAAAAACCGCGAGTTGGGCTACATTTAGTATATGTCAAATTTTTCACGCGAAATAACCAATAGTGCTGAAAATTTTTCACAACTTTGAACAGAGTACCAGCCTTAAAATATGACCTAAGCACTTTGCCCTCATATATTTTTTATTAACTTTGAAGGGTAAATGAGAATCGGCTAAGCCGAATATAGTGCACTTATTTGTTTTTTTTAATTTTATCACAAATAAATATTAACAGACATTTAATAGAGTGAATTTATACATATTCAAAACCTATTGCAATCAAATAACCATATGAAGTAAAATAACCAACCAATAAATAAAATGGCTACTAAATACAACTTCAAAATTTCATACGCCTCATTTGACAGCAGAAAGCGCTGCAACACTGCATTATTAAAAAGCGTGTAAAAAGAGCAGAGTTGTAAAAGAATGAAGCTTTCCTCTTTCTCTTCCTTCACCACCTATCTTCTCTATCGCTATCCCTTCCCTCTATCACTCTCTCTCACTTTCTTCTCTTCAACTCACAGGTAGCACAAAGTTATCATTGTATTGGACCCAAGTGAGATGAACTCTAAATTTCAATCTTCCTTACCAGCAGGAAGCTGGTTAGGTTAGCAGCCTGCTAACCTAACCTAATCTAACATAAATACCCATATTTAGTAGAGCTATGAAAAAAATTTCTTTTATTGAAAATCTGTTGACAAAATTTAATGGCAACTAAATACTCGTATTGTGATACGAAAGCACGTATTTTGATTTCTAATCCTTGAATCCGAACCATTCCACTGAAGCTAATTTTTTTGCGATTTTCACTTTGTGGTCATAGCTACCCACTGTAAAAACCTTAAAAAATTTTCTCAACTTTCGCCAAAAAATAATAATACATACTAACCAGGGATGATAAAGTTGGTTCAATTGTACTTTTTTGGTACAATTTAAACCCTTAAAGTACGTTGGTACCTCCGTGACTCATTTGGTACTATTTGAAAATTTTGCGAGACTATCCCTTGTTTTTTTCACACCAAAAAGAAATGCGGATCATTTAAAGTTTATCCAATTTGAGAGAAAAGTAGCGAATTTAGTTTGTTGTTGAGAGCGACTGCCTTGTTAGATATGCATTACACTTGTTTGGTTTTTTATAAAGATGTTTCGGTGTTTCGTTTTCAATATGATTGCATCGTTTTCATTTATTTTATCTATTGTATTATTATAAAATTTATTATCTTTAGCGAAACTAAATAAAGACAAATTTCATGCCGAAATTTTAACCCGGCTAACGAAATTCACTGCCGAAATTGTTAGTAGTATCGTACCCTTCATATTAAAACATATTCCCGAAAGAAAATGGAAATTATGATAGTATAAATAACAAGTTTAGTGCATTGAAAAATTAATTGGATGAGCTTTCAAAAGTTATCAGGAGAATATTGTCAATTCTACACTCATCAGCGAATGTGGAAAGAGTATTTTCATAATCGAAACGAAGACTCGAAATTCGAATACAAACAGAAGTTTATTGAAATGCCTTAACACTTATTTTTTACGAAATTGAGTGTTTCAGTGATTCCAGTACATTTCACACAAATACACTTCGCCACAAAAATTAATTGCAATAGTTTAAAAAATAGAGCTTTTACAATCAGTTGTACAGAAATATTACAGTTTCTATTGTGCTTTTACCTTCCCCTGTAAAATAACAATTATTTGTGTTAGGGCCTTTGTACCTGAAACCAGCGATATGTATTTACTGCCTCTTCCACTGTCTCTAAATCTAATAATAAATTTTCAGTTTTGAGTTAATGATGCAGATTAATCTGCATATCGTTCTTTTTTAAAAACAAACACAAAATTTCCATTTTTCATTAAGTCGTGTGTAAATTGAAAACTTTAAATTTGTGTTCCGGCAAACTAGTATTTTTTTTTTGTGTTCGTTATTGGAATAAATGAGTGACATGTTCTAAAAATATAATAAAACAAAGTAAAAACACGAAAAAAGCGAGTTTAGTACTATTGGGGTCGAAAAAGTACAATTTTAAAAGCTAATTGGTACGAAATTGGTTTTCTCATTTATCATGCCTGATACTAACTAATATCTTGCGTTCACAAAAGCTGCCATTCTCTTATAAACTACAATAATGCACAAATAACGAAATTGTTCTTTTAAATTCATATTTTAGAATATTTCACTTCCGTCACTTTCTTTCGTAATTGAGATAACTCTATTTTCTTTACTTGTTGTTTTTTTTTTAAATAAGAATCAAATAGTGATGAAAAAAAGGTTTGTGGTGTGGCAGAATCCTTTTTTCATTATTACTTTTTTTTAATATTGTATTCTAGTGTCCCATTGTTGTTTTGTGAACTTTATATTTTGCCATTGGCATATTTTTTAAGTGCTTCGGTTTGGTCTGCAAATCCAAAGTGATTGATTTAACAAGTCAATTTCAATGTGTTGACAGTTTCATGATTGAAATAATTTTCTTTATTATCGCTTTGCAATCAACCCAACAACAACAATACTCGTATTCCCGTCGCCATTGTCATTTTCATCATTTGCCTTCATTTGTTTTTCACTTAATAGCAGCGCACACCAATTGATGGGGGTATTATTCGGTAACACAGTATGTGTGTGTGTGTGTGTGTTTGTGTGTGTGTGTGTGCGTGTTTGTGTGTGCTGATAGCTTTGTTCTGTTGCTCTCTCTCTCTCTATATATCTCTAGCGGGCTTTTTCTAAAGTCTGTTTGTTGTCTGCTTATGTTTTGACATTTTTATTTTACCAATATGTCCAAGATTAATTGTTATGAGTCTGGCTGGTAGTATGGTTGAAATTTTATTTTTATTTTTATCCATAAAAATAAATTTATTGTTAAAAAAGGAACCCATAACAACCATTTTTATTTTTATATTTGCGTCCTTTTACTGCAGTGAAAAATCTAAAGTTATCCTTTAAACTGAATAAAAAGAAGATGTAGACAAAAGAAAAACAAGCTTAGTGGCTGAAATCCTTTAATGACACACTCATTTAAGTTTAAAATAATCTTAAACATCATTTATATATGTCTTTATTTTGAATGACATTTAGCTGTTTTGTCATTTTAAATTTAGTAGTCATCATCAAGATCTGTTAATTATATGAGTATCTAGATGCTGTTTTAGGACTGCATTAAAATAGAAATAGTACTTAAATGAATTTTGATTATGGGAATAATTGATGCTGTTGTATAAGATACTTTAGCAGTAGTTAAGCGGAAATCTATTCCCAAACCCACTGCACACGAGCATCACTCTCTTACACAGTAGACTACAAAAAATAATTAGGGTGCTCTGAGTCAGAATTTCGGACAATGGATTCTGGTAGAGCCGATAAAAAAGATATAAAGAAAGATCACATCGGCATATGACACCTGAGTTGCAGTCCACCAACTTTGAACAAATTTTGAAGGCGGAACATATTAACCTTTAACGTTTTTAAAGGCTTCCAGTTTCATGCGAAACTGGTTAACTTGAGTCCTGGTGTATACCGTTGTACTGCCTGGGCGGGTATGAAGGACAGACAAAATTGTGAGGCATCACCCCACTTGCTCAGCATTAAACCAACCTGAGTTTTGTATGAATGTAATTATTCTTTTAATATCGCATTTCCATATCTTTTTAAGATCATGCGAAAAATGAGAAGTCCAGCGACCAGCGTGGTCGCCCTTTTATTAGCAAGAGCGGGACAGTGACAGAGTTCAACCATTTCTTCGTCCTCTACGACGTCACCCCAACTTCTATAGAACTCATTGTATGGAATATATAATCTTCTGGAATTTGTACTTATGTGAGAATTTCCTGTTAGAGTACACGGATTTGATTCCTAGGGATTATTTCTAAGATGGCGGATTGTAACATGGCCAAGTTAATTTTATAGGGGTAGAGCTAGAACCTCGTTTGACTGTCAAGTCTGCTCTACTATAAAGAACCCCTGCTCTATTTTTAATTTTCAGTGTTTCAAAGGAATACCAACCATTTGGTCAGTACATCGAGCCCCATCATATCGTTACTGTAAGCGCCTTCGTGCCCTCGTACCCAAGTTATATCCAGTTTAGAATATCACGCCATCTAATTAAGATATATGCGGTATACATGTACAAAAATATACATATCGTCAGCCCATTATTGGTTTGGAGCATATGCCAAAAAGTTGGAATGTAGAAAAACGACAAAGAAGGTTTACATGAAGTTTTCTGAAGGTATACCCGATAGAATTTTTTTATATTTTCACCATTGTTTCCGACAAATGCTTAGAAGAAATATGTAAATTTTTGTGAACTTCGATGAATAGAGTTAAAAGTTAATATTACTTTATTGAAAGAGAAAAATAATGTTTTGTGCCACATACGCCACTTTTCATAATCTATTTTTAAAAAGTAGCTTTTTGTGCTGCATATGTATACAACTTTACTGCTGAGAAACTTGTTGAGAAGAAAATTTATGCTTGCAGTCCATAGAAATAAATCGATCGGTTTAACGATAACCCCAAAATTAAACAAAAACCCTTACCAGACATTGTAATTTCCGTGATGTTAGCAATTTTTTTGCAATTGATCTAATTTTCTGAGGTTTTTTTTATTCATTGCAGTGTAAGTAATTTTTACAATGCATTTAGGAATTTTTCGCGTATCTGAGATTTTTTCGCGTTCTTTTCAACTTAATTTTTTTAACAGTTTTGGCAATTTCTAGTTAATTTTACTACTTGTTTCCAATTTACAATTTCTCTCGAATTTTTGCAATGTTCGCAGTGAAAGCGAGTTTTTGCAAGTATTCTTCTTAACAGTTAATTTTGAGCAATATTAAACCTTGCTTTTGCATATGCTGCTGTGACCAAGTTTTCGCGAATTTTCGCAATTTTCACGTTTTTATGGAATTCTTAGCATTCCTTATAGTTTTAGCGATTTGTATTAAAAATTATGGCTGGTTTAAAATTTTGCAATTTTTCGCGAATTTCTGTTTTTTTTTGCGAAAGATGTAATTTTTCCAAAGTTTTTGGGTTTCCTTATTTGTTTTTATTTAAGGACTTAAAATTTAAAAAATTTCTTCATAATGTTAATGATCAATTTTAGTTTTGAGCTTGTTTTCAACATTGCGAATTTTTAAGATTTTCGCAATAGGTTTGATTTATTCCAAATTTCTGCCTTTTTAGAGTTTAAGAGACTTTTATTTATTTCAAGACTTGATATCGATTTTTGCATTAATTTTTATTTCAAGTACACAATTCAGTTTTTTCCATACTATGCAAGTAATTTTTGCCGCAGTTAACATTTGCATAACTTGGTATCCATACACTACAAATATATCCATAGCAAGGCAGAGATTTGGAGTAGATCGAATTCTTGAAGGCAAGTTCATCGAACTATGCGAAGTTCGTCGGTCGTCCCAATTATTTTTATAACATTACGGAAATGAAGCAAAGCAAGAGTTAAATTTATTTTGTACGTTTTTGTATGAATAATTTGACGCAATAGCCAAACAGTGGCGTTTACAGCCAAACAATACTTATTAAACCTAAAAATAGTTGAAATGGAGCAAAATGAATGATAAATATCTCAGAAACCATAATTAATTCCGCGAAACACTTTTTGGGTTCAGAAAGTGTATATTCGAAATATATATACTCCATACATAACAAATTTTTTTTAATGGTCGGTAGGTCAAACCAATAATGGGCTGACGATATGTTGTGTGTATATCTGAGAGATTTTTTCATTATATACTGTACTGTATCTGTTGGTAGTGGTACTGTTGGCTGAAGTAGTTAGTGCGTCAACCATAAAGAAAGTCGATGTTCGAGAGAATGAGTTCAAACCCTGGCAAAACCCAGTATAGACTTTTGTGACCCTCCTTCGATGACATTTGTGGCAAGTAATCGTTGGCAAAGTAAAATATAACCAATAAAATGGTTATTTAGCTTAGAGTAGTACGCTTATTTAACACCAGAGGCGCTGCAATATAAACGCTAAAAAATAACAAAACACACAATGGCAGAGTCTCTTCTCAGCAAGATGCTAACCTAACCTAACCCAGCCAATTGGCTGCTCTTCTTATAGCTGATGTTTTAGCCGGTATTACACTACTCTAACTTAAACTTGATCTTTTGCACGAAGCAGGGAATAAAACCTCAGCCACCCACACTCTTGCCCGATTTCGATCGGTCGGTAGGTGAAAACATGTAGTATATCGCGAAGATTTCCTAACATTATTTCTAATGAAGAAGCAGATGTGCTGACATAAAAATCTTTTTCTAGCGAACAGTTTGGATGAGCAATAGTCTGTATATAGACTATACTGTTCTAAAATTTTTGCATAACCAGTGGCTGCTTTTTTCTATGCATTGCTTGCCTGTAATCGTAATTCTAAGTTCATTGTTTGTTGACTGGCAACCAGTGCATCATTGTGAAAGGTGTTGTTTTTAAGGCACCAGAACGTGCTAAGGATTCTTCCTTTTAAGCCTCTATATGTTGTTTTTAGTAATATCGCGCCATGCATGCTTGACGACTGTGTTGAAGAACCATACAGAATTAATTAGGTTTATGCCCTACGTTTTGCACAGAGAACGAAGCCGATACTGATTTTTTTGCGGCGGTGGCTGACCTAAAAGATCTACGGTGGCGGTTTAAAGTCGACGCTGAAGAAATCTCGGCAACGGTTGCCGAAATACACATCCGTCGGCGCCTATTGTATGACGGCTAATGTTAACAAAGTCTCTTAGCTAGCATTAATGTCAGAAGCGGCCACAGACTATTCCGTTGATTTAAAAAAGGGGGATTAAAAAAACGGCGAAGCCCAAGCGCCGAAGATTAGCCGTACAGAGCGGCGGCGGCTGCAACTCGTCAAAATTTTCCAGCATATCGGATGGTAGCCGGCTCACAGCCGATCGGCTTCGTTCTCTGATTTAGTTAGTCTAGAGTCAAGATGTATAACCAACTTCGCGTTGTTTGACAGCTTAAGTTCTTTCTATTCCATATAATTTGCGAAGTGTGAAGATAAGATAAGATACCACATACTTCTGCATGAAGAGCACAAGTTCAGTTTTCAATGGGATACCGCTTAGGCCGCTTCCGTTCCTGAACAATTATATTCTTCACTCAAAGGAGTGGCGAAACATCGAAATATAAAGAAATCTTTTTTAATATAAAAACAAGAGACCTTAAGCTCAATAAAATTAGATATTACTATAATGAAAAAGAGAGCTCACAAAGATTAGAAAAATTAATAGTTACTAGATATACCAAACGGACGACACACTCGTCCATATTCTAGAATCAAAATGTAAATAATTTAAGATTCAAAGAAAATGTATCTAAACCTCATAAAAAATTCATTAAAACACAGCCACACACAAACTTACATACATATGCAAGCATAATTAAATAATACATGAAATTAAAAAAACATAAACAAATCCCTTTAACCAAGTTAATTCAATTTATTCAACTCTCTTCCTTTAAGTATTATGGCTTTCATACAACAACAAATGAGAGAAAAAAATTGTTAGATCAAGAGAAATACTACAAACCCACACACACACTCATGTTTTGTTTCTTTTTTACTTGTAAGCTAATAAATGCGTGTGTAATATGTTTGCATGTAGTAGTAGCAAATTTAAACGCTTATAGCTCCCAAAATACTAAACCGATTTCAATAAAATATAGATTCTGCACATCTGTACAGAAAATCCTTTAAAACCATATAAATCTTTTTAAAATCGGTGTAGTGGTACCAGCGCAAAAGGGTTTACAAAAAACATGTTCGCCTATTAATTATATAGATTATTATTATATTATAAAATAAGTTTTCTCTCTTTTCTTTCTTATAGATGTCATTGATTGGATTTTGGATAACATTGCCGATAAGACTCGCACTAGACGTGGTATCTTGAAAAAACTTAAAGAACTGGGTTTGCAATTTAAAGCCCCGACCAAAAAATCCACTGCTGGGGCGCTCAACAAGAATCTGTGGCGTTCGGAAGAAGACGAGGAGCTGCGTAGTCTCTATGATCAATATCGCACGGAAGATGGTAAGAGAAAATTGTCCTTCAAATATACTCGAAAAATTATCAACATATTTTTAAATTTTTGTTGCAGATTGTCTGCAGCGTATTTTAGAGGAATTCGCCGATAGACGCAATAAACAGGCAATAATTAAGAGAATGTTGCAATTGCACATTATAGCAGACAAGTCCGAGATTTTGCCGCAGAAACCACGTAAACGCAAGTCCAAAAAACAAAGCGGCAGTGCAGCCCAAGGAGGAGAGCATGATGAATATGAATATATGGAAGAGCCAATGTTTGGTGAAGAAGTTGGACCGAGCACGAGCCGGCCAAAGAAAATTAAGAAATCCAGCAAAACCAAGCAACGCAAAATAGTTAAAACTCCTTTGGATGTGGGCACGGTTAGAGCTCTGCTGAGTCAGGTGGAGGAAATGTACCAAGAGGCCATAGATTGGTTGAAAGAATGCTTAGATGATGCCGCAGACGATGCTGAAGAAGCGGCCGAAGAAGATGATGGTGTACCCTTGGTACCTTTGCAAGACTTGCAAAAGAATGCCATGGAAGATGAACATTTCAAAAAGGTTTTATTAGCTTTGGGCATACAGCCGCCAGCCTTGGGCATTGAAAATTATTGGCGTATACCCATCTATTTAAATTCGGCCGATCTTAAACTTAGAGCGAAAATAGTGGCAGGCGAACAAATTGAAATCGATATTGAAGATGTGGAAGGAGACGATGATTTAACAAGTGATGAAAGCGCTGATGAAAACAATGACAAGGGTAGTGGCGCTGAAAGTGAAGAAGATTATTTGGAAACTTTGGGCATGGCCAAGGAGCGTGAGAAATTGGATAATTTGGAGAATTATATGGACCAGCGCAGGGAGAAAATGAAAAATTTAATGTTTAGCAAAAGTGATGAAGAGACTGAAGAACGCGCTCCCCTAAAAGGTAAAAAGAAAAACAAATCCAAAAAGCGTGATACCAAAAGCAAGCAAAAGAAGAAAGACTCGGATAGCGAAGAAGAAAGTGAAGTGGTGTCAACAATCGAAAGAAAATTAAATAAACAGAAACGTAACAACAATTTAAGCATCAGTGAAGATGAAGGCGACAATGAAGAGGAGACTTTTAAAAAACCTAAAGAAAAGCAACAATTTGGACAAAATACAGGAGATTTGTTCGATCAGTTGAAGGCCAAAAGAAACAAAAATAAAATTAATCTTAAAGATATGGTGGCCAACAAGAATGCTGGTACAGACGAAGAAGATGACAATGATTTAAACTTTAATTCCGAGGATTATCGCAAACGTTTGGCTGAACTAGGCGACGATGAAGATGACGATGATGATAAAAAGAAAAATCAAAATGAATCAGACAAACAACATGAACAACAAACTTTAACTAAACGTTCTAGACGTGCCAATGTAATTGAATCCGATTCGGATGATGATGATATTGATGCTGCTGCTGCTGTTGTTGACAATGTTAATGAAGACAACGACACCGATAAACAAGCTCTCAATGCCGGCAGCAACAATGTAAATAGTGGGGACAATGATGATGGCGTTCAATTAATTAAAGAACAACAAACAGGCGACAACGTAAAGGATTCATCTAAAAAACGTCAACGTTCTCTAGACGAACACAATACAGTTGATGTACAGCAAGTGGATAATTATAATGATGATGCTGATGAGGAAGATAAAGGATTCTTAAAACGCAAGAAACCTTCAACGTCTAAGCAAAATGATTTAGAGACTGACGAGGTACCAGCTAAACGACGTCGTGCTGCTGTCATAGATGATGATGATGATGATGATGACGAGGATGATTGAGCAAACAGTTTAATTTTAACTTGTTCTCTTTATATTGTATTCGATGATTTTTATTTAATTTAAATTTTTTTGATAGTTTATTTTTTCTGTTTAATTGGTTTACAAAAACCAAGTAGCAGAAGAAAAGAAAACTGAGAATGAACGAAATTGTTAGGTTTAGTTCAGGCATTACCGTATTTTATAATTTTCCTTCAGTTAAATTTAATGTTTTTAGTTTTTTTATTTCCTTTTTGTTTCAAAATACATACTAAACTATTTGATAAGTTTTTTCATTAAATTTGCATTAAGCATGTTTTTCAATTTAATTGTCTGCTCTTTTTTTTTTTTTGTTTAATTTTTTTTTCTTTATTTCCTTTTTTAACGATAATCACTATTTGAATTGTTAAATTATTCTTTGTCGTTGCATTGCATACAATCGGTATTATTATTGAATTTGTATTGAGTATTAAATTTGAAATAAATGCGTATCTCTTAATTGTTTTTGCTTAAGTATTGTAGTTTTTTCAGCTGGGGCTAAAATCGTTAAAACAAAAATGGGTCAAATAAATTCAGTAAAGTGCGACTTTCAATCGCACACGAAGGGTACGGACACTGAATATGTAATGCTATACGAACTTTAGCCTATATAGTATTACCTGATGGTATTATTGATTTCGCACGAAAAGAAAAATTCAACTGAAATAAATATCGATCAACATGCAAATTGAAATTATTCAAGAAATTTTTGAAAGATATACATTCATACACGCATATGTAAATTCATACATATGCATGTAGATATGTGAGTATTTTTCAACGTAAAAACAAAAAAATGTGGAGTTTTGTGCTGTTATTAAAAACGTGCATAGATAGTAAGTTGGCAACACTAATGTCAAAAGCTAAAATCTGGCAACACCATAATAAAGTTTGACACTTTTTAGCATAAACGTACCCACAACGTTTTGATGTACAAGTGCTATTTTGAAAATTTCAGGACAAGGTTTTCGTTGGATTATTTTTCACAATTTTCGACGCGAATTATCTCAACAAGAATGTCTCGATGAACTCAGTTCTTTGCATGGCGATAAAGCACCATCAAAATCTATAGAATATCACTGGTATTCAGAGAATTCAATAATCGTGGTCGTAGTAGCAGTCGAATTCCGTGAAGGTCGTCCAAAATCGGTTGTTGTGCCACAAAACATCGATGCAGCGCGTGAACTGATGATGCAAGATCGTCATGTGACATATTATTCTAATATGCAAAATGTTATGTATATTCACACTCACCACTTAACAATTCTTAGTGGTGAGTATCAATATACTAAACCACTTTGCACATGCAACTATGCAAGACCATCTGCACAAGATTGTGAATTGGGCTATTGTAAGATAGAGGCATTCTTCCACATTAATTCCACTTCAATACGTTCGATTTTGCATGAAGCCTTAGTTGTAAAAAAAATTGTTCGCGTTCAATACCCCATAATTTATCAATCACTCAAAAAAAAATTGCGTCAAGTGGTGCAAGGAAATTATAAAAAAGTTCAAGTGTATAAAATCCTGACAGGTGACGAATCATGGATACATGCTCAGGAGGCGGAAACAAAACAGCAATCGACCGTGTCGGTTCTACAAGACAAGCTAAATCCAATAAAAGTTTTTCGTGGAAGAAGTACAGCGATGCAAACGGTTGCCTGTTTCTCCGGTCGAATAGGTCATGTGGCCACTGTTCCGCTTGAGCAACGTAGAACTGTACATTCTGAGTGATACGCGACCATTTCTTGTCCATAAGTCTTCGGAGAAATTCGTAAAACTAACCCCGAAGACGAATCATTCTTCATCATGACAATGCGAGGTCTCTCACATATCTCGTCAAACAAGTGAATTTTTGAACAGTCAAAACCTCAAATTGATGATATCCTTCGTATCGTTCTGACTTGGAAACAGTGTTGCCATATTTATTTTTCAAAAATCTTCAAGTCGAGCAAAAAAAATCTTTTTTTGTTACCAAAAATCTTTTTTGTTATTTGACTGAATAGAAATGAGTTAAAATTTATCTTGTTTCTTGTGAAATATTAAAAGTAAAGTGTCTCCAGAGGAATTAAAAAAACTGCTATGACAAATGGTTGGAACGAATGCAAAAGTGTATTGATCATTAAGGGGAACATTTCGAAAAACAATGAAGCCATTTTCATTTAAAAATGTTTCGTTATTATATAGCAAATTCCCTATAAATAGTAGCCCTCGTATTCACAGAAAAAAATATACAAGATTTATGTTCCATGTTGTAGAATAAAATTTTTAATTTCAATAATATTTGTCATTAACTTGAATATTGGTATTTATCAATTCCGCGCATTCTAAAATATCATTTCATTTCATTTGCTTGTGTTGGTGTTTTCCTTGCTTGTTGATTGACTCAACGTGGTCATGTGCTGATGTTGTTGTTTATTTTGATTGTTGGTGTTGTATACGTGTGAATTCCGACAAGAAGCCGAAAAACGTCGTGGCTTGTTTTTTTTTAATCAAGAAAGTTATTTTTAGATTATATCAACGAACTGCGCCATGCAGAAGAAACATAAGGAATCATGTTTTGCGTTTATTCATTATTTGCGTACTTAATAACGATTTTCTCTTTAGCTGAGTGTTAAGTACGTTAGTCTATTAGTCAAGAGGTTGCCGGTTCGACTCATCCCAAACATCTTTAAATTAAAATTTCATAAAAAACCAAGTTAAAAAAAAAATTAAACAAACAACGAAACAACACATTAGAATTTGAAAAACAAATTCATTAAAAATTTTTGTTTTCTGTTAACAACTCAATTGTGAACAACACAATAATTTTAATTGGAAATAATTGAGTTGATTTTGTTTTCTTATGTATCAAATGTGTGTTTGTATTTACAAAAATCGTTGTAGGTGCCTTTTTAAATAATATTTTATTTGTATTCACAAATAAATTAGTTGTATTTACAATTCTTTTTTTCTGTGTTGGTAATGCCATCGCAACTGCGAAAAAGCACCGCAGCAACGGAATGAATAATTGCAAATTTTGCTTCCGCTCAAAAAATGCTTTCTACGATCGCGGCACGGAATGAAAAATTAGACCCATTTAAAAAAAATTTTTGTTTTTGGCGTTTTTTTTTAGTTTTAGTGATTTTTTCGTTTTGCAGATTTTTTCGTTTTTTTCTTCGATTTTTTTAGTTCTGCCAATTTTTTGCGGTTTGCCGGTTTTTTCGGTTGGTTTTTAGTTTTGGTGTTTTTTTCTCGTTTTAGCAATTTGTTCGGTGTTTAGCGATTGTTTTTTTACAGCATACATTAGTTTTAGCGAAAAATTTTGCCCGGTAAATTAGGGAAAACAAAAAAATTTAATGGGAAAAGGGCGACATTTCTCGAGGAATTTTATTCATGATTATCCCTGTTTAGTTTTACGGCCTGTACCACGATGTCACTAGAAATCGTTCGATCGAATACTTATAATGAAAACAAAAACTAATTTTCTAATGTTATCGTTGTTTGCAAACCAAATTGTCGATCGAACGTTTGCTGGTGACATCGTGAGAGTTAGTGTTTTTTGTTTATGCGATTTTATTTAAGCGCTTTTTCCAATTTGGCGATTCTTCGTTTCGGCATTTTGTTTTTTTTTTTAATGTTGGGATATTTTTTTAGTTTTAGCGGGTGGGAAAATTTCAAAAGTTGGTCTCTTACGGTTTCCAATATACATCAAGTTGTCAAAATTACATTAACTGATAGAATGTAAGCTTTTAATTTTTGTTTTATTCCAGTATTAATTGGTGTACTTTGCATAAAAATACATTAACTTTGGAAATTTCACCTTTCTATAAATAATTGTTTGTATATTACATTGGGATTTCAACATGTTATGTTTGATCGCTTTCAAAGATCCTTTAATTTTTAATTTTCATATATTGTTGTAGCGACCAAGATTTTTGCATATTTAGCAAAAATTTCAGTTCTACTCAACTTACGGTTCTAGAAAAAAAACTACCTGTAACACACAGACAGACGGACATTGTAGCGAAAATAATAGTGTACAGAACACTAAAAACTAGTGACGAGCGTAAAATGAAAAATTTCATGAATGAATATGTATTTTTTTTTAAATTTAATATTTAAACCTTTAAAATAAGACCATAATAAGACCATAATAAGTGCTTAAATAGTGCTTAAACCAGTGCAATTAAATCCAAAATAAATTAAAAAGAAGAAAGAAAGAAAAAAAAACGATAATAAAATTAAAATCAACTATTAAAATTAATTGCTGAGAGACTATTTTGCCAACACAACAAATAATGCATTATATTTTTTTTACAGCAAATGGAAGCCGTGATTTTGCTGCTCTAGAACTGAAATGGGGCACAAATATTTGCCTTGTTTCAAATAGTTTACAATTTAATTGTATTTCCTTGTGCACAAAACCAACCAAAGATCCAGTCTGTCAGTCAACCCAGCCAGCCAGCCAGCCAGCCATTCTTTCCTTCCTTGCCATTACTTTGCTGAATTTTTGTTTTTTTTAAATTTTATTTTAATATATTTTTTCCGTATTGCTTTCTTTGTTTTTTTTTTGCCTTATTACTTGTTCACATTGAAAAGTTAATAGCTGCAATTACATAAAGTCACATCATCTGCCATATTATGTCATTTATGGGCAGCATGGAAGGGAAAGAGTTTTACACACACACACTCACCCATATGTCACTGCTGGCCAGAGAAGCGCGAGAGTGCCAAACATCAATCGGCTTTTTGTACAAATGAATGCACATACGCTTATACATTATTCTCGGTTTGCTCTCTGTGGGCAGCATTGCCATATGTACATATGCACGTGTGTGTAAATGTGTGTGTGTATTATGTTTTAATAGTAGTTACCTATAAACATAAGAGTGAATCCTTTCCAAACTTAAAATGAATACCTACGTGGGTATTGCAGCAGAACCAGACAGACACAGCATAAATATGGTCAGTCGGTCGGAACGCTCCGTCAATTTCACTTTAGGTACATATTAGTGTCCTGCATAAGACATCTTATAAGAACTTTCAAGACATGAGGGATTTTTCAAATGCTTTACTACAGCGAAATCTTATAAAACAAACGTTAACAACACTGTTTGCAAGAAATTGGTTTGAGTATTGTAGGTATAAGAGTAAAGAAGAAAACACTTCGTGACGGAAGAATTTGTGATACTTGCTTCTTTCTACGCATGAGCGCGTGTACAAACGTCATGCATGTATGTGTGTATGATCTTTAATTTTTCTGCGCACATGCAAAGTCACACATATGCATTAACATTATTTGTATGCGGTTAACCACATAATAGCTTACCATCTACATATTACACACACACTCAAACGTACAATATGAAAAATAACAAGCATACACTAATCAACAGTACTTCTTTTGAGTGTTTGTTACAAACAAGCTGTCTTGCGACATCGCTTGTTACAACTGATATACACATAAACCAATACATCCATCGTGCTTCGCTTATAGTACGACAGCATTTATTATTGGTTTAGTATAATACATGCGACGTGAATACATTTAAAAATCATGACGTATTTACATTTAAAGACCTTTTACGCAAATCTCTAGTATATATAGAAAGAAAAAAATTAAAATGAAACTAATAATGAAACTTTTAGACACTGGTTTGGTTATGCCATAACATAATGATAATAATAATAATAATAGTACTTTGGAGCTGAAATATAAAAGGAAGAATATTTTTAGGACAAATCTTGTTTACCATCACATGTGCTAGAATATCATAAGAGTAATTATGGTTTTCGGTGATTGTACACTTGGGAAATGACACTGGTGGTATCATCACCAGCAACAAATATTTTTTATATGGTGTTCGTTTTTTCTAGAGGCGCACGAACTATGTATATATAATATAAAAAAGGAATGTGACCGGGTTATCACGCGGCTGGTAGATTCCTCTTCGGATGTGTAGACAGATCTACTAAGAGGGAATTTTCGGAAATTTTTTACGTTAGGGGGTTGAAAATGGTTAAAAATCGGTAACTGTATATCTCTGGAACTAATTACGATGGAAAAAAAGATTGAAATTTTTGCAGGCGAACTGAACTTTGGTACTTTTTTGTACCTGATTTATCTGCTAAAGCACAGACCATAAAAACATTAAGTAAGCTAATTTTGTTATTAGGTTCTTTTTTTGATGTCTAGATTTATTAAAGGTACGGCCACACTTGGCAAGCATTTGTCCAAGGAAGCCGTACCACTAAATACCAATGAAAAACCTTTTGTTTCTGACAAGAGTTGAACCCTCTAGCTGGCAAGATCGTAAAAATGATCGGATGAAGCCAATATTTTTTTAAGTGGTTATAGTCAAAGGAACCCTAAGTTTTAACTTACAGGGTAAAACAAAAAAAACATTAGGAACGAACGTTAGGTAAAAAATAGTGAAACACCCTCTGTAGACGGTGTTGCCGGTTTGCATGTATGTAATGAATATGTAATAGAATAAAATAAATTTAATTTAAAAAGTTAGATAGGGTAACTTTTTCCCACATTCCGTATCTCTAACTGTTAGAGTTACTTTTGTTATGCTTGTATATTGGAGTTCGAATTGAAATTGAAATCTTTTTCAGTTCTTGTTCTCTAAAATTAAAATATTATTGGCCATTAAATGAACATATTGAGAACATTTTTTTTATAGTAATAAGATGAAGAAGGGGAGAAACTAAGAGTTATTAAAGGGGTTGGCTGGGTAATTTATTTGTTATGGTAGTACAAGATGTTTAACATTGTTTTCTATTGTTTCATAAAATTTTATTAAAAACTTTCAATTGTATTCGTCTAACCCTAAAAAAAATTTTATGAATTTTTCATGGTTGTAGCTGATTATTATATTGTCGTATTTGTTTTACTTGCTATTACAATCATTATCTAGGATAAGAATCTTTTGGTAAACAATTGTTATTTTCGCCAAAATATTAAGGGTACATACTCGTATTTTCGAATTATTTCGGGAAAAATATTGTTGTACAAGTGAATCTATATTTATTAATTTATGATTGAATCTTGTTATCTTTTTTAGGAATGAGCGAAAAAATAATAATTTTCTTATTCAAATACTTTTGCAAAACAATTTTAAAGTTTCGTTCTTTTTTATTTTTTTTCATATGGACATTTCCAATGAAACATCCCCCGACTCCAAAATAACTAAAAATTATTGAAAACACTTTCATTTATGATATTTAACAAATGTAAAAAAAATTTATACATTGCCCATTTCGAGATATTCGAATGCAAGGTCATAAAAGCCCAAATTTCTTAATTATGATATTTCTGTCGGTCGTTTTGTTTTGATAAATATTTCTAGGACCATGAATTTTGTGCTCTCTAGAGTCTTTCTAAAGATACAAAGGGCCAAAAAAGACTGCATAAGAAACTATGCGATTGCAAATAACTGTACATTTATGCTTTGAGAATCGAATATTTCTATGTCACGTGCGCAATTGAAAAAAGAACATAGTTATCAGTGAGTCGAAGGAAAATGCATAAAGCCAATCAAATAAACACTGCAGACAGAGATATTTAATACAATTAAAAGTAAAAATTTACTGAAAAATTTAAAGATTTGTGATCCTGGTATCTATATAAAGTTGGTCACGTGCGACATGATTACTATAAAACTAAAAAGAAAAATATTTTACACACTTTTATATAAATTAAATTTAGATGAAAAAACGGCGAAAATAAATTAAGAGAGTTGAAAACACAAAAAGAAAGAAAAAGTAGGAGGAATTAGCTTCAGGAAAATATTATATAATTGAAGAGCAAAGGTAGAAACAAACAAAAAACAAACAAGTGTGACCCTGTGGCTGAGTGGTAGCGATGCTAACCTGACAATCCAGAGGTCATTTGTTCGATTCCCAGCATAGACCCTGGGTGTTTTCCGCGGACAAGGTAATAAATAGCTTCGCGGAGTGTGTTTGTTCTTTGTAAAAAAAAACAAAGTCGGCCGAAGTTTATAATTCATAATTTCATATTTAAAGTCAACAGACACAATATAAATATCATAATGTCAAATAATGTCACGTGCGACTGTGAGTAAAATTCAATTTAGAAAAATAAATAAAGTGAAATCAAAACCATTTTAAAAATACATCAATCAATCAATGCAAAAACAATTCTATGAAAACTAAAAAAAAAATTAATATAGAAATTCTTATAAAATTTTCCGAAAAATTCTAAAAAATGTTTTTAATAGAAATTTTTTAAAAAGTTTCTTAAAACTTTAAAAAAATCTATTAACATTCTCTTCATAAATAACATTTTTTTATTTTCTAAAAAATGTTCGATAAAAATCAAAAAAAATTGCAACATATTTTTGTACAAAACTTAAAAAAAAATTTTAAATTATTAAAAAAATGTTATTAAAATTAAAAAACGCTATAAAAAATTTCTTGAAAAAGCATCTATAAAAAATTTTCTTTTTCTTTAAAAAATATCTATAAAAAAAAAATTTTAAAAAATTTCCATAAAAAAAAATTTTTAGAAAAGGTTTTGATAAAAAAAAACTATAAAAATTAAAATAAGGTTTCAATGAATATTTTCCAAAAGAAAAAGATTTAATCAAAATTTCAAAAATAAAACAATTTTCTATAAAAAAAATTATTTATTATATTTTTTATAGAAATTTTGTAAGTTTTGTTAAAACATAAAAAAATCTGTTAAAATTCTGTTCAAAAATTTTTTTATTTAATTTTCTAAGAAATGTTCCATAAAGATCCAAAAGTTTAAAAAAATATTTATGTACTTTATTTTAAAATTTTTTAAAAAATTTTTTTTAAGTTATAAAAAAATTTCTATAAAATAAATTTCTGAAAAAAAAATTTGTTTAAAAAAACTTCTATTAAAAATTTCCGTAAACAAACTTTTTAGAAAAGGTTTTGATAACAAAAATTTCTATACAAATTAAAAAAAGTTTCAATAAATATTTTCCAAAAAAAAATTAATAAAAATTCTCTAAAAACCAATTTTCCATAAAAAAATTAATTTTTCTAAAAATAGTTTTGCAAAAAATCTTTCTAAAACTAATTCTCTATAAAAAACTAAAAAATTATTTGTATAAAAACTAGTTTTTAAGAAAATCTCCTATTTTCTAAACACAATTTTATATAAAAAAGAAATTAATTTCATCAAAAAAAATTTAAGAAAATTATATTGAAAACGAAAATATGCTCAAAATCAGACTTGGCGCCAATTAAAAGACTAATTTAGAAAGAAATACGAGTATAAGTTACGCTTCTTGTCAAAATAAAAATCCGTTTTATTTTTACATTTTTCACCTTAAATGTGTATGATGGTCACGTTCGACATCATGGAAATGCCCATATCTACACAGAGAAAAACTGCCTCATAGAATCAATAAGATTTTCTCTATGAAAGGTTTGTAGGCTAAGGGGTATCCCAGCAGAAAGAAGCGAAGATTTTTTCATAGAGATTCCTTATTGTTTTTATGTGGTAAATCTTTTTAATTTTATCAAGAAGAAAACCACATAAAATCAAGAATAAATCTTATTATTCCCAAATTTTTTACTCAATTTCCGTTATTTTTGGCACCAAAAAAACAATCCATAGAGAAAAACTTCTTTGATTCTATTAGGTTTTCTTATAAATTGTAAACTATAGGGATTTCTTATTGATTTTATTAGGTTGCCTTATTGATTTTTTTAAAAAGGTTTTCTTCTTGATTTTATTAAGCTATCTTATTGATTTTTTCAATGAGGGTTTCTTCTTGATTTTATTAGTTTCCTATATGATTATGTGTAAAGCATCTTATTGATTTTTTTAATAAGGAAATCTTCTTGATTTTATGAGGTGTCTTGTTATTTCATATCTATAAATAGACACAGACAATTTTTTTTCATGATCTTTTTCGTTTTTGTATAAGCATGTTTGCAAAATTATTTCAATGGTTATTCAGACTGCTTATTAGCATATTGGTTAGAGTGTTCGTCTATCAGTCAGAAGTTTGCTGGTTCAATACTTGTCTCCTTTGAAGTAATAATATGTATGTATGGTGAGTTAATTAATTAAGAATACAATATAATGGTGTCTATTCTGGAATACGCGTCGACTTGGTGAAATTTACATGTAAAACAAAAACAAAACTTCATAAATGTTAAAAATTTGTTTTTGCTTATCATATAAAATTCAGAATTTTTAAAAAAGAGAGCAACGCGCTGAAATTCTCACGTTTATTTCATTTTAGAATTGTATGGAAAACAAAAACAATTTTTGAAACTTTGTTTTTGCTTTAATGTAAAGTTTCACTTCCTCGACGCGTTTTCTCGAATAGCCACCAATATGTATGTATCTATGTAAGTATGTATAGTATGTATAGTATAAATAAATAACATCTACATATACTACATACATACATAAGTATATGGTATAGAATTTAAATGAAAATAAATACATAAGCAAAGCACAAAGAATATAGACATAATTTTTTTTATGAGGTCGCCTCATAAAATCAAGAAGAAAACCTTATTAAAAAATCAATAAGATAACCTCATAAAAACTATAAGATTTCTTCTTGATTTTTTCAAAAAGGTTTTCTCTATGAAATTAATAAGATTTCCTTATTGAAAAAAAAAACTATAGAGATTTCTTATTAAAATTTGTTCTATTTTATGAGGTATTTATTAGGCACTGTTTTTTCTGTGTATATGTATGTACATATATTTAAATAAAACATACAAATTCCTTGATGCAATAAACATTTAAATTTGCGTTTTGCAGTCATTAAATTTAGAGAACGAGAAAATTCGTGTAAACACGTGCTTCAAAGAGACTTTCTGTAAAACGAGTTTAAAGTTTTCAATTTACACACAACTTAATGGAAAAAGAACATTTAATTTTCGCTCAAGAGTTGAGTATTCAAGACTTTTGATTTCTTAATATTTCAAATTCTTGGCTTTGTGTTTGGTGGGTAGCTTTGGCACTTCACTAGTACTACAAAGCATCACTAGAGCCACAGTGCTGCCCACCACTGATTTAATTGTACTGTAAATTTGCAAGGTTTTTGGCGGTTAATATATTGTAAAAAACATACGTACACTTTTATTATCGACTGTAAGAAGAATTTGTTTTAAGCTAAATAATATTGTGATAAATATTAATGGTGGCAATAAAAGAAAAGAGTTTTTTTCTCTCTCTCTTAATACACAACTAAATAACGATATGTTTGTATGTCACTTTGACTTTATTTATTTATGTTTTTAGAGGCCTCTAAAAACATTCCATTGAAATATATTGCATGACAGTAAAAAGTAAGTGGCACAATTTTTCCTATAAATATATAACTATAAAATTTATCAATATTTTATGAATATCAGTCTGCATTTTGTCTACAAATTCCTTGGAGCAGGAAAAAAGAAATGTACTGAGAAATAAAGTGAACGCGCCGTGGCGGAGTTTATACTTTTGGCTTTTGTATATTTGAAGCTTCTTAAACAACTAACTAAATATTCAATTTATTTCTACACACTCGAATAAATCGTTATCTTATTTGCCTCATCTGTTTCCTGTTCCTTCATTTTTATCTATTTTTTTTATTTTTGTTATTTTTTTTCTCTCTTTCTGTTTAGCGGAAGTGATAAATTAGTTAAGCTTAGATAGCTCCTGCTGCCATTTGCTTGCTGGTGGCAGGCAGTTGATTTGAATGTTTCTCATATTTTTTCCCACTTGCGTTGTATCTAGTAAATTGTGGCATATAATATTTTGTTGCTTATTGCAGTAACCAACGAGTGTTTGCCACAACGAAGACAGATAAGAAATTATTTGAAAGTTCAGGGGGCATTATGAAAATTATGTTGATACACAAGTAGAGTACTATACTCTGTCAATATGAATATTAATAATGTCATGTAAATGGTTGAAAATCAAATATATTATTTTTTGTTGTTATACATACTTTTGGCAGCATTTCGAATACTTTGTAAGGTTAAAGTCAGCATCAGCAGTAAATTGATTGAGTTTTATGTTTCACATTTAAATGTAATTGGGAAATGAAAGCAAATTCATTTCATGTATTGCTAAAATGAATTATGAATAAATTATTGTAATAAATAATGTCAATAAAAAAGGAAATTATATTTTAGCGAAATTAAAAGAAGGCATGTTATGAATTATGAGCAAAAAATAAAGAAAAATTTCTTTAAAGTGTTCAATTATTTTTATATAAATATTTTATTTAGCTTCAGCCATGTTAAAAAAATATATTAAATAATATAAAAACATTTAATAGCAATTTTTTGATTCTCAGGGCCATTCTAGCAATAAAGTTGCTGATAGTTAAACATATGTAAATTTAGCTTAAGTGAAATATAAAGTAGCCGGCGTTGAAATTTTTTCCATTATTAAAATAATTTTTATAATTTTGAGTACCATTACTACTTCTATAGCTCGATTATTTTTATTATTTTTTTTTTAATGAGAAGTAACACTCAGGCAATTAATCCTATTACAATTACTAAGTGTTACTTACCTTCGTTAGGAAAGGAATTGTGATATAGAAGATGGGAAAATTTTTATTATTTTTTAATGTTGTTGTTGCAGCGCCTCTGGTGTGAATGAGGCGTATTAAACTTTTCGAAACTGTGTTTAGTAGCAATTTAATTGGTTATTTCACTTCGCCGATGATTCTGCTACACAATACCGATGAAGGAGGCCGCTCTGATGTTAGTTAGATTAGCATTAGTATCTGCTGAAGTCGGTAAAGTTCAGCGACAAGTGTCTATGCCTTCATCACTTGAAATTTCCTACAACATTTGAGACAAATGGACACTAGTGCACAGCAGAAAAATGCGTGTTGTTGTTATTTAATGACTGTTGGATACCTTCGGTTTTGTAGTCAACGTGTTAACTACTTTAGCCATTGCCATACCACAAAAATGTGCAACAGCTGTTTTTGTTTGTACAGGGTGGGCCAAAAGAAACCAAGGGGTGTAAAAGTTTAATAACTTTTTTGTTTATTAATTTTTTTTTATTTTTTCTTTCAGATTATACAGACAACACTTGGAGAATTTATAATGGAGAGCTTCACCACTGAACAGAGAATCAGAACAATAGAATTTTATTATTTAAACCAGAGATCAATTATTTTAACGCAAAGAGCATATCGTCGACATTTTAACGTCAGAATTTCGCCCTCTGAAGCGATGGTTCTGGGGTTCTCAAAATCCAAGAGCCATTCATCAACGCCAATTGCACCCCATCAGGTGTACAGTATGGTGTGGGATCACATCTGAAAATGTCATTGGGCCCTACTTCTTCGAGAATGAAGATGGAAATGCTGTAACAGTAAATGGAGAGCGGTATCGGTTTATGATAGAAAAACTTTTACGTCCTGCTCTTGAAAACAGACCTGGTATGTGGTTTCAGCAGGACGGAGCCACTGCCCATACTGCCCGAGACACAATGGCACTTTTAAGTCAAATTTTTGGAGAGCGAATAATTTCTCGAAATTCGGAAATTATTTGGCCAGCGCGATCGCCAGATTTGACAGCACCCGACTATTTTCTTTGGGGTTTTTTGAAGGAGCGAGTGTATGTGAACAAGCCAGAGACAATCCTTGAACTCAAGGCAAACATTGTTGCAGAAATTCGAACGCTACAGCCACAAGTTCTGAAAGATGTTATGGAAAATGCTCTAAAAAGAGCCCATCAGTGCGAAGCTTAAAAAGGTGGTCATTTAAGAGACATCATTTTTCATACTTAGTGTAAAAAATTTCCATTTTGTATATTATATAATCTGAAAGAAAAAATAAAAAAAAGTTAATAAACAAAAAAGTTATTAAACTTTTACACCCCTTGGTTTCTTTTGGCCCACCCTGTATGAAAAACTAAAAATTTTTTTAAATTTTGCGCTTTAAAATGGAAATTATTTTATATTTTGTAATTGAAAATTTTAAAATTATGAAGCTACGAAGTACAAAGTAAAGAAGTATTAGGAAATCAAGTTGTTAAATAGAAAAAAAAATCACAAATACATTATAAGGTCATCTCGAGTATATTCTCCTCGCAGAGGTCAATGAAAATATATTCGTTGTTTTACGAAGAAAAATTTCTTTTTCTCAGGAATTCTTCGATTGTTGTTACGGCTGTATTAAGTTTTAAGTTGAAAAATTTTCAATACGAAGTCAGATCAATAAGTCCGTGACTTTTCGAACTTCCCTCGTAGTTATATAAAATGCAACACTGTTCCCATCAACTACGTACCACCTGCTAATAGACTACTGTCAAATTTTGAGCAAGTGTCGTCATTTACTTTGTGTTTAACAGCTGTTCAAAAAATACAACCATAGTGTATTTTTTTTAATGAAAAAAAGGGAATTTCTTGTGTGTAAACATATTTTGTGCGAAAAAAAACAGTCAATCAAACCAAGGAAAAGCTCGATAAATACTCGTACTATGGGGACTCTGCACCATTGATTTCAATGGTAAAAAAAAGGTTTACTGACTTTCGTTGTGGTCGCACAAGTACAATGACGCTGAACGATTGAGGTCAGTACACACGAAAATTTTGAAAAAAAAAAACGATATGATGTTGGCCGATCGAAGAGTAAAAGTGCGTGAGATTGTTGATGCCATAGCCATTTCGATTTTAAATTATCAGCTGGGTTTAAGAAAGTTGTCTGCAAGATGGTTGTTGCGTTTACTCTCTATTGACCATAAACGTAAACGTGTGACAACTTCAAAGGATTGTTTGGAGTTCTTTAACCGTAATCCGAATGAGTTTTTGCGGCGTTTTGTAAATGTGGATGAAACATGGATCCATTACTGTACTCCGGAAACCAAGAAGCAGTCTAAACCTGCTCCGAAGAAGGCCAAGATGAGTTTGTCGGCCAATAAGGTGATGGCAATAGTTTTTTTGGGATGCACGCGGGATAATCCACATCGATTACCTTCAAAAGGGAAAAACAATAAACGGCGAATATTATGCCAACTTATTAGACCGATTTAATGAGGATTTAAAAAGAAAACGACCCCATATGGCCAATAAAAGTTCTCTTTCATCAAGATAATGCACGAGTGCAGTCTCAATGGCAAAAGTCTATGAATTGGGCTACGAATTGGTACCCCATCCGCCATATTCTCCGGATTTAGTCCTTAGTGACTACTTTATATTTCCAAACCTAAAGAAATGGCTCGGTGGAAAGAGGTTTAGCTCCAACGATGACATTATTGACGAAACAAATTCCTATTTCAAGGACGTCGAAAAATCCTTTTTTTTTTTTTTTTTTTTTTTTTTTTTTTTTGGAAGGGATGCAAAAACTGGAGAAACGTTGGACTAAGTGTATTGAGTTAAAAGGAGAGATTATGTTGAAAAATAAATTTTTGTTTTGCAAAAAAAAACTGTTTCATTCAAAAAGTCACGGACTTATTGATACACTCTCGTAGGTATTTATTCTCATTAATTGATATAAAAATTATCAGCTGCTTGCGGTCACTTAAACTTGGCAGCACTGAGTTTAGTACAGCGAAAACAATGTTGAATTTCATAACACCTGCTTAAAACTAATTCATAAAAAGTTTTAAGTTGGTTTTAAAAAATTGAAAACACTAATGCAAAAACTTTGTCTGTATTGCAACTAAACAAAAATAAGTTTTAGCCACGTCAAGGATCAACATTTTTTTTTTTTTTTTTTTTTTTTTTTTTTGTTTAACATCATTAATATTTCCTAATCTTAATGCTTTGTTTAGTTTTTCCAAAACAAAAAAATAAATAAAAAAAAGTATTATAATCATATATTATTAGTACATCCTTGGACAATATAAACTTTTTCTGAAACACTTTATTATACTATACATACTCGTATTATATTTCATAAATCATAAGTTGTTTTAACTTAGTTTTCATTATGCGAATATATTTTGTGCATTATCTGGGGAAGCCAAAGAAGACATATACTTCCGGTGTGTGTAAGCATATGCGACATATTAAGTCACACATGCAAACTAACTGACACTGACACTGACAATGACACCAACAAACAGCAGAAAGAAGACAACATGAATGAAAAACAACACAACATCTAGCCACCCTCTTGTCATACAAAAACTCTTGCAACTTCCGGTGAAGCAAGTTCTACATATTTGGACAGCTTTTTAAATCTTCTTGTTTCTGTTGTTTTTTTTTGCAAACTATTGTCTGAATTTACAAAAAAATAAAAAATAAAAATTGGTAGTTAATGGTTGCTTTAACAATAAATTTTTGTCATTTAGTTTCTATCAAAAAAAAAAAAAAAAAAAAAAAAAAAAAAAAATCTCTCTGTACTTGCTAGATAGAACTTTATTTAAACTTTTATCCCAAATAAATTTAATAGTATAATACAATGGACAAAGGTACAGGGGTGCAGAAAATGCTTGCCAAGCACTTTTTTGGATTTTATTACATTAACTGCCCTTTTCACAATGTACAATTAAAAGCTAACAGGGACTTTAACGGCGAGTTTTGTATGGAGAACTGTCAGTTAAAGTTCACGTTAACTCTTAATCATACATTGCGAAAAGGGACGTAAGTCGTCTAAAGGGTAGTTAGTTAGAAACATCAAAAGTTTGAACTGTAAGCGAGCCACAGCTGCTATTTTTATCTGTAATAAATTAAAAGATTGAGATAAAAAATTACGAGTAAATTGAAATATAAAACTAATCACTGATTTGACCCATTTTCAAAATGTTGCACGTGACCGCCATGCTCATTTAAGCTGAAAAAGTGTGCATTCGCCTCTTTTGAACTGCCTCGATTTTCAGAAAATTTAGTAAATCATATTTTGTCGTTTTTTTCTGTTAAATTATTATTAGTGTAAGTAGCATTAATTTTTTTATTTAAACGAAGAACTAAATTTATTACAATTGTTTTATATTATTACTAACTTTTACCTGCAGCTCCGCTTGCGTTCATCTATTTAAAAAATATATAAAAACCAGTTTTAACTTGGTCAAACCCGAAACAAAAAATATAAAAAAACTGGTTTCGAACCGGATAAAAAATAGCCTCTATTTGACGCTGGTAATGTAGCTTTTAATTGGCGAAAGAATTTTATAAAATCGGTTTAGGGGTTTGGACGTGAAAGCGTCACAAGCAAACCAGGTTAGTTTAGGTTAGCAGGTTGCTGGTGAAAAAATTAAAGCTAAGGGTCCAGTTCACTTGAGTCCAATACAATGAGCCCTTTGCGCTACCTGTAGAAGTAGTAGAGAAAGGGAGGATAAGGAAGAAAGGGGAAGACATAGATGAATAGTTACTAGAGAAGAGAAAGAGCTTGGGTCCGGAAAGGGGGTTAACGGTCATACCAGCCGCTATTCCTAATACAAAAACTCAGATTTTTGAGTCCTATTTCCGATAACTCGGATAGGCTACTGCTGGATAATCTGCCAAAGAAGCACAAACGGAGATCCTCCAAAGAGGAGCAGAAGCATAAGAGATGATTTCCTCCTCTTCTTCCTCATTACAGCTGGATTGTAATCGTTGTACGGGAGACCCATACGTTTATGATGGGTCCCGAGAGTGCAGTGACCGATCAGTGTGGACAAGAGATTCTTCAAGTGCTTCCTAGTGAAGTTCATGAGGCTTTCAGTTTTGTATTATCGCTATCACGCAGGTGGGCTCATTGCGCCATCTGTCTTGAGCTGAATTTAGAAAGGAAATATATATGGAAGCGTCTCCAGCAGGAAGATTGAGAGTGGGAGCTTAAAAAGATTGTCGATATGGACTGCTCTGAGTAGATTCTCCCTCTTTGCCAGTTCATCCGCAACTATTTTGTCTGAATTAGTCCAGCGTCTACACATCCAATTCAGTGTGATAGATGAGTGCTGCGCAAGCTTATGTAGGTCTTTGCCATACTCTTGGCCAAGGAAATATGTGGAGGCAGAATGCTGGGATTGGAACAAACCAACAAACTCACTTTTACATTTATAATATTACTGAGGATTATTATTACTTAAATATTATATAGGCATTTCCATGATTTCGAACGTGACCGTCAGACACATTTAAAGAAGTGAAATAAGTTCAAATAAAACGGTTTTTCATTTTGACTTAAGCTGAACTTATAGGTTTAGATTACCTCTTTAATTAAAATGGATTTTGAAGATAATTGCAAAAAACCCAAGGCATTCGCATGTGACAAAAACAGATGCTGCTTTTGTGGCCAACGATAACAACACTGATTTCAAGCGAAACAAAGCGTCGTGTTTAACAGAGCTCTGTTAACTAAAACAGACCTATGTTAAATAATAAAATATATTAATATTTAATATTAACAAATCTAATATCATAGACATATACACATACATATGAATGGCGTGGTAACTTTGTGCTCACAAAGGAAAGAAGACATAAATGTAACAAATTATGGCAAATATATACACAATCACATGCGGCTAAAACTATCAGGAAAAAGCTTAAATTACACATTAAAGACACACACACACACGCTCGTGCTGATGCAAATACAAAACGCTCAATAACAAAACAAAAAATGTGCAAGTTGGCAAAAATAAAGCAGTAACACACACGCATACATTCATTTACATACAAATGACATGTAACCATATGTGTGTGTGTGTGTGTGTGTGTGTGTGTGTGTGTGTGTGTAATATTCCCTGCAGTCAGACTGGGGCCAAGTGTCTCTATGTCAACACTAAAACTCTAGTAGTAGTTACATTGTCTACAATTTCTCTTTTATTCGTCAGTATAAAATAAAGAGAGAAAACAGATGTGTATTTCTAGTGGATTTTGCAACAACTTGTCAATATAAATAAATTAAGGTATAGAAATGTACCAGTAAATTTCTGGTTGGTATGTCTCCATGTTCCCATAAGAACTATGAATTCACTATCTAGTCAATTGTTTTAGTGTTACTAGTAGAATTTCAATGACAAGCATATGCTAAATGTCTATAGCACAAACTATTATATGGGGAATAATTGTAGAGTAGTACTGGTGACAAAGTCAAAAGCGATTCAGTACATTTTCACCATTGACATTTCCTTCAGGGATTGTGTCTGCAAATGAGCACAGCAAGCAAGGAAATCGAAAATATTGAAAGTGCTGATACAATAAAAGTGAACCATGTTCTTAAAAATGGAGTTCATAAAAGATAACATGACACATCTGTAGCTATATACTCGTAAAACATGCCGAGGGTTGACTGAAAAGTTCTAAAATAAAAAAGCATGAAGTATCAGGTTATAATGGCTCCTTTATTGGAACATAGATATGTATATCTCAAAAAATGCGTTTTTGGAGTTAATAATGCAGAAAAATCGTTAAAGTTATGATGTTTAATCTTGTGTAAAAATTTCATATAAAATGGTTCACGCATCTCTTGAGAGAAGAAAATATGTTTGTATCTTCCTTGAGTTGTAAGTAAATTAAAAAGTTAAAACTTAAAACTAGCATTTTTGAATTATGCATCTGTTGGGATAAAGGAGCCATATGTATGTACATATTTATGCATGCAATTTAGCTTAAACACACACTTTAGTTTTAGACAGCCAATGTAAAGTAAAAATATCACAGCAAAAAATTTTTAAAATCATTCTTAAGGAATGTAATTTTCATGACTTTCCAAGCATCAGTAAGTACACATTTTCAACTCTTAAGGGATTATAGATACTATCAAATTTCAAATGAACAACTAAGATTCATATCCATGGCCTTGTACTGCACTCACTGCGTATAATCATATATGATATAATTCTCATTTGGTTCAAATAAAAATTTAGATAAGTAATTGAAGTTTACAGACTGCTTGTTACCGATTAAAAATGTTAAATTTTTTAAATAAAACGTTGATTAGGAATTAAATTGGTTTAAAAATACACATTTTTTGACAAATTTAGTTTTATTGATACCATTGATATGGGAATTGATAAATGAACAAGTGTCTACCTCTAGCCAGTCGGCAGGCGTTCGTTTACTTCGCAAAATTTTTAAACACATTTGGCAATAAATATTAGCATATGCCGTCAGTGCCGAATTTAATTTTTTCAAAGTGTCACTTGTTTTTGGTTTGTTCATTTAAATCTAGTCTTTCAAATATCCCCAGAGCCAAGCGGTGCGAAATCACTAGAAAGAGCCGGCCAATTTTCATCACCCATTTTCTTTTGTAAAAGAGAAGGAACACTTCTTACTTTAGGACAGCAATGGTGATGTAGAAGAGAGGTAGTGAAAATGTAAAAATGTTTTATTTGGCTGATTCTAAATTATTAACTTTTAACTTTAACTCTTTATTTTTTATTTTTGAAGTCAAAAAGTTTTCTTTATTGAAAATTTGTGCCTTTGGGCAATCAAGCATTTTTGTTTTCTGATTGGCAAAAAAAAACTAAAGTTTCATGGCTTATTTTAAATTTAATGGAACTTTTATTACAACTCAGGCCAAAATGAGTTTTTACAAACTTCTTCACATAAAAAAATTCATTTTTGCACATACAGGCAAATCTCGGTATAACGAATCTCGCTTTAACGAAAATCTGTACCTGGATTCTGTAACTTTTTGCGAACCGAAAATCGCAATATTTATCTACACATTTATTCGCTTGCGGTAACGATAGTGATTCCGTACTTTCTTTTTTACGATAGTCTCCAGCTTCATCTTACTCACCATTTAATTCAATATTATATGGTATATCTGAATAAAAATGTGAAAATAAGCGAAAAGCACAAAGAATAATAAAGAAAAACTCAATGAATTTGAGCTTGTGACTTTATTTTATTTTCCTCCAACCAACAGCGAATATCGTTAAAATATGTTACGTTATATTTATTATAGCGATACGATTATCGTAATAAAAGTTACTGAATCCAGGTACTGATATAACGAATATCCAAATTTTTTACATTAACAACCTTATATAGCGAATACTATCCTGATTTTAGACTGGATATAACGAATGATAAAGAAAAAATCACGAAATAAAAAAAACTTGCTAGGAACATATTTCTAACATTCAGTTCTACTTTAAATAGCGAATGGTTTGGTAAATGTGTGCTCTGTATAACGAACGGGGAAAAAATATTAAACAAAATCTACATCAGCAATGTAAATGCAAAAAAAAAAATAATGTGATACCATTAGTTTGTAGTGGTAGCTTATTTGAAAAATTCCCCTCATTCTTTTTGTTGTATTGTATTTATCTTGTCTAAAATAATAATAGTTAAAATAATACTTGAAAAAAGCTTTACGATATAACGAATGGGCCTGACATTATATCGTTCGTTATAGCGGGATTTGCATGTATTTTGTAGCTCACACAAGGCAGAGAGAGAGAGAGAAAGATAAAAGATGAGCAGTACTGCAAAATTTTTCAGACAATAAAAAAACGCACTAAAAAGCACTAAATGCAATAAGTATGTTTTTATGTAAAAGGTGTTTATTATAGAGGTATAGAACTTGAAATGGAGTAAAACACAAATGAATTTTTTAAATTGTCATGAAATTTACTTTATTCAAAAGATAATCAGCTAAAATTATAATTTAAATATGACTTCTGGCATATTTCCGCCACGGCTAGATCGGACGTAGTCTAATCTATAAGTCCAATTTTGAATTACTTTTTCTAACAATTGTGGCCGTATATTGGCAATAACGTGGCAAATGTTGTCCTACAAGTGGTCAGTCGTTTCGGGCTTATCGGCGTAGACTAGCACGATCTTGGAGGCCAATTCACGTGTCCGAAACGTGAAACTATGCGGTTACCAAACCTTTTCTCTAATAAATTAATTGTGGCACGAGCTGTGTGACATGTTGTGCCGTCTTGTTGAAACCACAGCTCTTGCACATCATGGTTGTTCAATAGATGAACGAAGAAGTCAGTAATCATGGCTCTATAGCTGCGGACTGATTCGTGCCTTCCTCTACTTCCTCTTTGTTGCTCTGCTGGACGATTATATTGACCGTAAAATGGACGTAGTGCGCAATACGCATTTCGAACAGAACCAGGATTTTCAAAATAAATTTGCACAATTTGGAAGCGTTGTTCAGGCGTCAGTCTATTCATGTTGAAATGCCAAACCAATCTTAACATAAATCTCATGACAGTTGACAAAATGAGCGCCAGTGAAAAAAGTGTTGCCAACTTAAAGTTTTATCTTTACATACTCGTATATAATTCTACTGCGCGTGTGTATGTCATTGAGCTCCTCCTAAACGGCTAGACCGATTTGAATAAAATTTTTTGTATGCAGTTGGGTGGCACCATTAATGGCTTAGATTCACAAATCAGCCCGGCAGATGGCGCTGCAGTCAATATCTAGGTTATTTATCTATACTGCAGCTAAACGGCTGGATCGACTTGAATGAATTTTTTTTTATCTAAATTATTTTCTACTTAGTTACTTTATATCTGAGGTCGTAACAGTTATGTGATATAAAGTAATAAAAATCAATTACTGGTTTCATATTTATTTCCTTTTAGTTTCCATCCTCGTATGTCGTCACATAACGATAAATAAACTTATGTAACATGTGTACAATATATGTACATATAAAATTGCTTCATGTATTGCACTTGTTGGCTTCAATAAAGATATTTAAATGTTTTTTCTTTTTCAATATTTTTATTGTACATATATTTAATATTTTCAATATTTTCACTTGCAAAAGTTTTTTTTCGTGCTTTATACTCTTATCAAGAATTTTTAAATAAAACTGCAAAAATTTGGTTTATGAAATTTTTATGGGTCAGACATGTTTTTAGAAGTGCCATAGAATATATTTTAATTTTATTGTATAAATTTAAGAGCATCATCTACTGGCTGTATGATGTTATATTATTTACTTGTGGAAGAATTTGTTCATTGTACATACAATATACTCGTAGATTCGAAAACTTAATTAGTTGATTCTTTTTTTGTCATGGTAAATAATATGGTATCATATTTTAAAAGAATTGCAAAAGTTTGTATTTTAGCAAAAGGAAAATAAAAGAAACTTTATTGAGTATTTTGTTGTTATTAAAATTTAATTTGAGGTTGGAATTTTATATAAAGAAAATTGTTAAAAAAAAGACTCTGAGAGAAGTATTTAAAAATATTTTCAATATTAGAACGAAAAATAGCTTGTTAGTAAATTTGTCGAAGCATTTCAAATTGTTTATTATTTCAAGTTGAATATTTAAAAAAAATTGTTAAGTAAAGGGATTGAAATATTTTATAAAAGCAAGTATTTTAATATAAAGCTGTTTTTCCAATTGGTTGTCATTTTGGGGCTTAAATTATTATATTTTAGGACAAAAATATTCAATATGGCACAAACTAAAGAATATAAATTGTATAGAATGCGCATCTGAGCTAAAAAATTAAACATTTTTTGCTTACGCTTTAGTCCCTGTTTACACTATGCAAGTCTTATTGCTAAGCTGATTAGTTTATTAGGAGAGAGAGACGGGAGAAAAGAAACGTTGCTGTTCCCCTTGTCTCTCTCTCCCTGAAATTAATCAGCTTAGCAATAAGACTTGCACAGTGCGATTTGGGACTTTGATGCGGGGGGAAAGTATAAAGCGCAAGCAAACACACACTGAGAGCATTATATTATTTGCTCTTATCACCAGCGTTGCCATTGTGCGACTTAAGTCGCATTTTGCTTCTTTTTCAACAGCAAAACATGCGGCCAATTGCAAAAAAAAACTATGTAAAAATATCCCAGTTTTACCACAAAAAATACAGATTTTCGGATGAAAGTTGCTGTTGCTGAAATAAAGCTTGTTTTAAGGATGATAAGTTTTCAAATTCTGCAGTTGTAAAGGCAGTGAATTACACCTTATTTCTTCATCTTTATAAAATATAATTTACAAAAAAAAACATAAAGTATAAACATAAATTAGCGTTACTAAACAATTATCAAATAGACTTAAAGTAGACACTTGTCAAAGATTAGATTCCAAGTGAAGAACTTATTAAGAAATACAGGATGTTCAGTTAAGAACTATGCATAATGCCTTGAAAGAATAGTATAACTATATTATCCTCTTCAGAATAGAATTTTAAAATTTTCTACAAAACTTTAAATGGTTTTTCCTCAATATATATTTTTTGATTTATGCTGGTTTTTAAGTAAATAAGTGAGATGAACCATGTATAATTTATTTATGTTTTTACAGTCTCTATTTTTTTTTATAAATCTTAAGTAATTGGGTATATTACGGCACGCGATATCGAACGAAATATGCATTTAATTTCGATTGGAATTTCATTCGATATGAAATGCTGCAACTTGACCACTCTTTTTTTAGATTTCATGATTTTTTTTTATATTTAGTAGCTTATATACATACATGTATACTTTAAGGCCCAAATTTTGGCTTCCAAATTTACTTCATTTGAACCTATTTTAACTTATACATATTTTATAAAAACTTACTTACTAACTTATATAAAGTTTTATTAAGATTAAAGATGAAAGTAAGTTAAAATACATATTTTTTTAATTGTGATACTCCGAGAAATAATTTGCATTTGGAATCAAGGATTTGGGTGTCAGATTTTTTGCAATATTTTCACCATTTATTGGCTTTTCTATCGACCAAAACAATAAAATTATCAACATCATCGAGCCGAATATCGCCAACTGGACGAACAGCTCTTTTTCTAATACCTGATATGCTAAACTGTGTATATGATTGCCCTACGGCATACATTCTGTTAAAATAATACAAAGGGATAAATTGATAAAAGGGTAATAAAAAGTGTCATTGGCACGAAAACGAGTCAAAAGTGATACTTTAGTGCATGGGTGAACATCATGTAGCAAATTTTTGCAAATCGAATTCACACGTATGCTTATTCTCTTTCATTAAGTATTATCTGAGATAAATTTTTGCTTATCTTTTTACTCATTTTTCTCAAACGCACTGCGAGAAATTTATTATATATGCTTTTTATGTTAAAAAATGGTTTTGCCTACATACAACAAAAAATTTAATTTAATCTTCACTGAAACAGCGACGAATGTACATGCATAGCGGGTGTTATTGTTCGTTATTCTTTCAAAAAATTCTTTTTTATTAAAAAAATTCTTTCATAAAAATAATCATATAAAAATTACTTTTATTAATTGTTTCTGGCTGTGTGTTTACCTATTTCGCTCACTTACACAACCTTAAATTTATCTTGGTCACCCATGCTTTAGTGCAGTATCCCGCAAAATAAAATATGTTTGTATTGGTGAGAAAAATGAGAGTAAAATAAACTTGCACTTGAAGAAAAGTTTTGTAATATAAAATACATGGTGTGGTTATTAGTTGATTGAATTATTTTTTTTTTTTAATTAGCAATTTAATTAAAACTTAAATAAAAAGTAAAAATTTAATGAGCATTCAACGATTTAGTGTATAAATTCAAAATTAAATTTACTCACACTTCTGTGGATACTATTAAAATGTCTTTTTAGACTATTTTCCCTATTATTTTTCAATGTTTCATTACATAAAATGCATTGCATATTGCGAAAAGCATTTTTTATCACGAAATTTTTCTTAGCTTCCATAATTATTTAATTTTTTTTTTTTTTGCTGTACAAATTTATTAAATTTTAACTTTAATTTCATTCCGTGTGCTGAATAAAACTAAACAAAAAACCAGGAAAAAATTCGTACATGCGTACACAACTTCATTCGTCGCTTGCTCAGTGACGACTAAATGAAAGAGCATAAGCATGTATGTGATTTTCATCCGCACAATTGTGCTATGGCTTGCGGGTTACTGCTTTAAGATAGAATTAGTAAAATCGTCTACTTTACAGCTTGCCGTATCGTTCAACTTTGTGCACAAGTTATAGAAAATGTAACAGTTTACACAGCACATTTTTTTTTGTCTGGCATTAAATACGGCGTTTTTGACATTCGCTACAGAAAAATCTGTTTTCTGCAGATTCTTACGTCAGCAGTGCTACCACCACATATTTTATAACTAGTAACATGCATTGTATATTGTACGGTTTTTGTCAGCTGACACGCACATCACGATACGATTTTACTAATTCTACCTTTAGTGTCACAACGGCAACGCTGCTCTCAGCAATGCGAGCGTAGCATACACTGCAGAAAGAAATGAGAGTACGTAGCTGGACGGGTAGTACTGGAAATACCCGTCATAGAAAATTTTAGCTTTTATGAGATGCGCATTCTATATGATTTATATTCTTTGCACAAACATAAATACTACAGAGGAAATTGCATGTCTGCAACTTTAAGATTTTGAGCCATAACCGCTAAACGAGCTTAAGGACACATTTTGGACTACGTTTTTTTTTTACAAAAAAAGATTATTTACGATCGCAAACAATCCATTTTAGTCAACAAAAAATGTATTTCGAAAATTATGTACTTAAGCTTTTTTAGCGGTTACCGCACGTGGTTTCCACACTTAAAAATGTTTGCTAACAAAAAAAAAAAAAAATATTTAAAAATATTGTACAAAAAAACATTAATAGAAGAAAATAATGACAATAAAAACAAATTATTATTTGTTACTTTATACAATTACATAATTTTTGTTATAGCTATGCTATTTATGGCTCGATGCAGGAGTTAGGACGTGATTTTCGTAACAAAAATAATCGACACTATTAACAGTATAAATTTATTTTTGTTTTGATTTCTTTGTACTTAAAAGCAGATTACGAAAATAAACGAAAAGAATTATTTTATTTTGTTTTGTTTCGTTTTTTGAAAACGATGAGAACAATTGCTCAATTTGTTTTTGTATTGTTTTTGTACATGAGCACAAACAGGGTGACCGATGACATTTTTCAAAAAGTGGCACCAAATAGGGGATTTATCAAAGAAAGGGGGCAAAATTAAAAAAATACGAGAAAACTGCACTAAACTTTTTATTTTTAATGTGGCAAGGCAGTCGAAAAAGGGGAAAAGCAGTCGAAAAAGTGGCAAATTGCCACTTTAGTCGGTCAAACGGTCACGCTGAGCACAAACCAGAGATTCAACCGATCGGCTGTAAGCCGTGTAACAGCCGTTACCGGCCACAAACAATAAATTAATTTAATCGTACGCCTCTAGAAAAGAAAATAAGCGGAAATAAATGGAAACGTTTTGAAATATTTGCGGAGAATCGGACATCGTCATATAATATAATTTTATTGCATTGTTATTTAAGACCCTAAGTTTGTTTTAGATAGCTAAGCAGCATAGCTATAACCGGGTGTTATAAGACACCTCTCTTCTTTTTTTTTGTAAACATGAGTAACTTTTCTATAGAAGTGCTACCAAGTTTTTATATACAGGGTGTTTTTTTAGAGGTATAGAACTTCGAATTGAAATAAAACACAAGAAAATCGTTTTAATGTCCATCAATTTGGCTTTATTGGAAGGATAATTTTATGCCATTAATGTTTAAATATGATTTCGGGCATGTGGCCGCCGCGGCTGGCTCGAATAAAGCCAATTCTACAGGTCCAATTTTCAACCACTTTTTCGAGCATATGGGGCCGTATGTTGGCAATAACGCCACGAATGTTGGCTTCCAAGTCCCCTAACGTTTCTGGTTTGTTGGTGTAGACGAGCGACTTCACATATCCCCAAAGAAACTAATCCAATGGTGTCAAATCACACGATCTTGGTGGCCAATTGACAGGTCCATTCCGCGAAATTATGCGCTCATCGAATGTTTCCTTCAATAAATCGATTGTGACGTGCGCTGTGTGGCATGTAGCGCCGTCTTGTTGGAACCACAACTCATCCACATTCATGCCATCCAATTCGGGAACAAAATAGTCGGTTATCATGGCTCTATACCGGTCTCCATTAACGGTAACTGACTCTCCAGCATTATTTCGGAAGAAGTATGGCCCAATGACTCCACCAGCCCATAGAGCACACCAAACAGTCAGTTTTTGTGGATGTAATGGCGTCTCAAGGGTCTCATGTGGATTCTCTTCACTCCAAATGCGGCAATTTTGCTTGTTGACGTAGCCATTCAACCAAAAATGAGCCTCATCACTGAACAAAATTTTGCGATGAAAATCAGCATCGAGATCAATCTCATTTGCGGCCCATACACCAAAATCACGACGCATTGCATGGTCTCGCGGCTTGAATTCTTGCACAAGCTGGATCTTGTAAGGTCGCAAGCCAAGATCTTTGCGCAAAATCTTCCATAAAGTTGATGGACAAAGCTCCAATTGCTGTGCACGGTGGCGAATCGATTCATTCGGGTCCTCTTCAACACTTTGCTCTACAGCGGCAATTGTTTCTTCGGTGCGCACTGTATTATCACATAGAGTAAACGTAGTGCGAAAACGATCCATGGTTAACCGAATTAATTGCTCTGATGGACGATTATGTCGACCATAAAATGGACGGAGCTTGCGGTAAACTTCGCGAACTGAACCATTATTTTCGAAATAAATTTGCACGATTTGCAAGCGTTGTCCTTTTGTCAACCTGTTCATGATGAAATGGCAAACCAAACTAAATATTAATCACTTGACAGCTGACAAAATGGCCGCCAGTTAAAAAAGTGATGCCAACTTAAAGTTCTATACCTCAATAAAAAACACCCAATATTTACAATGCCGTATAAACAGTGAGTTAATTTATTTGCAAATATTTTTATTTGTAAATAGTGCGCGTATAAACGTAGTAACAGTTGCTTTTTGAAGTGTCAATCAATGACTGAATCAATCATCAATTACTTATGTGTTCCTTTAAATTCTTTGTTCTAAAAATTATTATAATTTAAAAATTATTGTTTAAAGAAACTGCTAAAATTTAATTTACCCGTTTACATTTCAAATAAATTTTGCTTAACCCAACTTAATTGAACATCTCTAGAACAAAGTTATTGGATCGTATGTTTTGCCTTAAGAAATTTATTTTCTAAACCAAAACAATACAGAAGAAGTCTTATCATCATTTGGTCACATATTTAGTTAAAGGAAAAAGCATGTGTCTGTGTTTTAGTGGAAACATGAAAAGAAATGTTTGCCATATTACAGTTAACTTGCAACACGAGACCAATTTGCAACATTGTTAATACTAGAAACATGTAAAATGATTTCATCATTTTTTTTGCTATTGCTGCAGCTGTTGTTTGGCCAGTGTAGATGCAAAGAACTATGAATTTCAAGGCAATCTCTTGAGATACACCCAATTTGACAAATTTCTGTCATTGTACTCGTAATCCGTTTTGTATGCGCAAGTGTTTGTTGCTTTGAACATTTATCATTGTGGCTACAAGTGGAAGGACAGACAGACAACAATAACAAAACTATTTGAAATACTCGTATTTATCAGAGTTTGAGGGGAAATCAAAAGCTTGTACAAACAAAAATGGGAACGAAAAAATCTTAACGCACATCACGATTTGATATTTTTGTAGGATTTTAAGTATCAATTCTGCAAAATGCTTTACATGTCAAAAAATTCTATAAAAATTTATGTCACTCAAAATTTCCTGTTTAATTGAACTAGAAGGAATTTTTAAACAAGGCATTATTTCTTAATCGCTCTTAACTTCAATATTTTTCAATTATTACTATAGAATGAAATTTTTAGTTAATTAATATAATTTTGAAAAAATAAGCAAGAAAAGTTAAGCTAGACTTAGCTGGAGGAGAAATGCCGCATTTTTCTATGCCAGCACGCACTTCAGCAACATACATGACTCTCTAATTATGCAGAGAGTGGTTGTTAACAGCAGCTATTTGACCTGAATTTATAATCAAATAGAATATGAGAATTGATTTTATCACATATATGTATGTATACAATTATTGATTTACCGCCGGTAAATGCATTTATGAGTATAACTTTTCATTTCGGTTTTCCCGTTTGTAGGGTTCCTTCCGTACACAAAATTGAAATTAGAAAATTTAGTGTATTTTTATGCAGACGGCGCCAATTAACACTGAAATTTAAAACATCAAAATTAAAGGGTATTCTATCAGTTAACGTACTTTGGAATGTGTAATTTTGACAGATGTGTTTCAGATTAACGCCAGCACCTGGCTTTACGGCATAGCCACGCAAAATTTCATTTGCAAGCCAATGAGCTTGCGCAGTAGACGTTATGGTGACACACGTATACGTCAGCTACTTCGGACAAAGTATGTGTGATGTTGTGTGTTTGGCTGTTTCGTTGTTGTTGCTATGGCCAAACAAAGCGAGTCATTTGATCTTCAGCATTGATCGAGGCAAGCAGAAAGAACACAAACATGCACAAAAGCGCTCAGTCACGTTTGGGGCAGGGTTGTCAGATATTTTTCGACCTATTTCGCCAAATTGATTTTAAAAATCGCCAAAAGTCGCCAAAAATCAGATTTATGTAGTTTTTCGTAGTAAATATTTGATAAGAAAGTTGTTTTTATATAACACTTTTTTAATATAAATTTTTATGAAATGATCGTGTCAAAATTTATCAGAAAATCGCCAAAATTAGAAATAAAATCGACAAAAATAATTTCTTGTAAATTTTTCACATCCAAATTCAAAACGCATTAATGACTATAATTGATATAAGAAAAATCATCAAAATCTAATTGTTTTAACTTCTTGCAGACGAGTTTTGGTAGGATTTATTTTGAAACTACTCCTTCAACAAACTAATTTTCCTGCATTAGAAACATTTTGAAGTTCAATTTGGTAAAAAGAAAATAATCATAATAATCGCCAACAAATTTATTTATCGCCAGAAAAATCGCCACGTCGCCAAACCAAAATTTGGACGCCAAGCAAGTTAAAAAATCGCCACGTTTGGCGAGAAATCGCCATATCTGACAGCCCTGGTTTGGGGTGCTCTGCTTTACGGCCTAATCTCACGGTGGTATAAATATTGGCTGAAGGTTAGACGCTTACCAGTGCCCCCATGCACCATGTGCCACTCCACGAGCACATAGGTTGCAATCTTTGATCACAGTTATCCCTGTACTTAGATGTACTTAGAGCTGTCTAAACTCTTGGTGCTAAGACTTTGTCAAAACAGTCTTCTAATGTGTGGCAACAGCACTTAGAATATTGTTAGACTGGGCGCGTCACACCAATTGATCTAAAACTGAGCAGCCAATACTATTTTCCCAGTGTTTTTGGTAGCAACTAAGAACCAGCACGCACGATTCTCCAAGTTCCCAAGCCGCGAGTGTAGTTGCTTACACCCACCCAAGAGAATTCCTCACCATTTTCCGGCACAGCTCAACCACTCATCAGAGCCAGACGTATGTCTGGAAAGGCACAATCCAGTACCTACTCAACAATGTTTAACATCATCCCTTTAACCCCGTGGAGTAGGACGAAATCGACCTTTTGGTAAAGAATCATGAACAACCGCTACACACCTCCAAACTCCTAGAGCAGCTTAGCTGTCGGGCCACCGGCACCCGTGGTACCGGACACAAGCATCTGATCATACCTCAAAGCTCCATCCCGAAAGGCTTCATCTCTATCGTCTTTTGAACTCACTGCAGTTCCAGATAACGCTGCACCTGATACAACACAGACCTGTTTCCTTTTATAAATATGTCCACATGGGTAAAGCATCAAAGGTACGCCAATGAAAAAAGCCAAATAACCACAGCTGGGGCCCCGGGATTTCCACATCCGTGATCTACTATAGATGCCCTTTGGTGGGAGTGTAGGTTTTAGAACTTGCTGTATCGTAAGAGCCAAACTCGTGAAATTTTCAAAATCGCTAAAAATAAACGCAAAAACTAAAAAAAAATCGCCAAAAAGCGAAAAAACCCGCCAAAACGACAAAATCACTAAGACCGAAAAATTCACTAAAACGATAAAAGCGCCAAAGTTAAAAAAAATTCTATAACTAAAATAAAACGCCAAAACAGAAAAAATCTCAAAAACGAAAAAAGCGCTAAGGCTAAAAATATCGCCAAAAATCTAAAAAAGGGTTTACCGTTTACTTAAAATTTTTTCAAAATGTCTACATCAGGTGAAATATTCGATTATATATACTAAAGTTCGTATGGTATTGCATATGTAGTGCCGCACCTTCGTGTGCGAGTCAAAGTCGCACTTTATTCTACACAGAAAAAACTAAATTTCATTTTCAGTAACCAAATTCGTTGAATCAGTAAATATTTTATTTGAATGCTGTCCTACAAATAATTTTGTAAATTGTGATAAAAATTTTGTAAAAATTTAAATGAATCATAGTTCGGCTGAGAGAAAATGTTACTTCAGTGTGTTGGTGTTTATCTTGCTTGTTGATAGGAACAACGTGCTGTTGTGCGGTTGTTGTTGCTTATTTTGATTGATCGTGTTGTATACATGTAAATGCCGAAAAGTAGCCGACAAACGTCGTGGCCTGTTTCTTCTCTACACAGTTATTTCGTACAAATTAATTTAGTGGAACAGTATAGAATATTTACTGAAACTAAGTTTGATTTCAAACAAATATTTGTTTAAAAATTTTTTGGGAATAATTTTTTCTGTGTAATTTAATTTGTGTTCAGATTAGCACGAAGTTATAAAAATTCTCCAACATAATGGCCTTAACTACGAGTGTCGTATTTCGACTTCAAATTCAAAATTAAAAAATTAAATTTAAATTGGGCCCAATATATTAGGTTACATAAACCTGTACCAAGAGGTACAAACCAACTCAATTAATTTAGGGTACAACGTGAAATTTATCTTTCTGTGCAGGGTTGGGAAAATATAAAGAAAAATATTTATCAAATATGTTCAGATTTATCGATCTCACTCCTTAGCTTTAGATATTCTTGGAAGCAGATGACTGATGAACATAACCAAGGCATTATTGCATGAAATAAGAACGCGTGTCAGTAAATGACTGATGTATCACACAATTATTTTTGATAATATTATTGTATCTATGCATTACACTGCATGAGTGCACATGTAAACATTAAGCGTCGAAGTTCCACTACAAGGACAATGTTATAAGAATAATTTCTTTGCAATTTTAATAAATTTTTTATTAAAAAAAAAATAAGTATTTCAAAAATATGCCTTCAGAAAGCTTCAATATTCGAAAATGTATATAAAAGTGAAAATATTTTCGCATAACACTCAGTTATTTTACGTACACGAATAATGCCGGCAATACATCTAGTTTTTAGTTTCTCCAAAAAAAATTTAAGTTTTAAAAAGAAGAAGGGATGTAATAAATTCCGATAACAATTAATGAGAAATATAATTGCGATAGTGTACGCAACTCATTTAAATAATTTTCTGCAGCTTTAGAATTTTAAAGATTTTTTCGCATATTTTAAAATTTTTTTGACGGCGCAATGGAATTGAGTTATAACAATATAGGTGGGACAAGGTAATTTTGGTATTTATGGGTAAGGTAAATAGTAACTAAAATACAACAATAGCAACTATATTTACAGCCTGTTTGTAGAAGACGACTCCTCGATAATAAGCGCTAACATATTAGAAGTTTTTTTTTTTTTTTTTGGTTTTTAGACGGCGACTGCTGACGATTTTAATTGAAAAACGTTATAACTGTCAATTTATTTCAGTTTGTACATCACGGTTTGAATCATTATAAACGTCAAGATGGGCGTTAATAAAAATGCACCAAAATAAATAAAATACTGAAAAACCACATACACTCACAATTTTTGTTCTTCAAATAACAACAAAAATTTTGAAGAAGAATTAATTTTTTTATAACAAAATAATAAAAAAATATAAAAATAGTTTTTCATTCAGTTGTCAGTTGTGTGAATAGGGTTGATTTTTTCTATGAAAAAAGAAGATAAACAAAAACTATTTTTGGACATGTTGGAAACATAAAGTTTTGCAACAGGATGGATATATAGGGAAGACCATGTAAGTCGCACGACAAAACAGTGTTGTGTTCTATGAACGCTATTTCTTAAGCGAAACGATAAAATAAATTTCGTTATAAGAAAATTTTCGATGTAACTATAATTTGCTAGATGTGTACTACTTGTTTCAAATATTATTGAAAAATCGTTAAGACTGAATAAACTGTTCGTTACTAACGCATAACTTGTGATAACTGGACTCCACTGCGAATCATAAAAATTTTCCATAGAAAAAGTGTTCTGTGACACAATTCAACTTTACTATAATAATGGTGTGATGTGACACAAATCAATTTTTTCTATGGGAAAAGTGTGCTGAGTGAGACACATTTCATCATATTGTCTTTCAAAATAGTATGCTGTGACACAGTCCATCATATTTTCTATAAAAACACAGTCCATCATCGTTTTCATAAGAAAAGTATATTCTGAAACATTCCCTCATCTTTGTGCAAATGGTATTGCATCGTAGCATGCGCAAAATGGTATAGCGTATTGATACTCACCACTAAGAATTGTTAAGTGGTGAGTATCAATATACTATACCATCATTGTTGCCATTTTGGCGTTTTCACTGCCAGATCTGGGGGGTTACTCTCTATTGCGATGCGAAAGCCAGTTCGATACGAAAGGTGAAGAGTACTAATTGGTACTCTGTATTGCTGACGCAAACGCTTTCGCAAAATAAGTTTAAAAATAAGCAACACTGGCACCACATAATTCACAATAGCGACGAATTACAACATGAAATGTCAAAACTTGTAAACAAAATAATAAAAATATTTAAAAAAATTTCTTGTGCTGTTCACGGTTTTGTTAAAAATAAAATAAATAGTGATGGATTCGGTGGAATTATGGTTTGAGGAAGAAAATGAACATACTGAACGTATTACAATGAGAATTTTGAGAGATAGATCAGATATACTCTCCCTAAATGACTGCATGTAAGAAAATAGGAGTAGATAGATATCATGTGCAAAATGTTTTCAAATATTCCTTTTTTATAGCTTTATACAAAACTTTCGACTCAATAAAGATGCGTTTATGTATGTACTAAGCGCTATTCAAGAAGACCTCATCGTTCCGAAGACATTCACAGCAATTCCAACTGCAATAAAAGTGGCCGCAGCTTTGAAACTGCTTGGGCAAGGTGGATATCAACACCAAATTGGTCAGGATCATTTATTAGGTTTATCGCAACAATCTATGTCGCGTTGCTTACAAGAAGTTTGCTTTGCGATTGAACGAATACTGTGTGCCAAGCACATACATTTTGAGCTAACTGCGGAAGAGGAAAACGAAATCAATACATGTGGTATTCCTATAAACCTATATACAAACATACATGTGTAATTATATTATACTATTGGTGTCACATTTCATTATAGATATTACTTTTTTCCAACCAGCTATATCCCTTACAGGAGGTCCATTAGAATTTAGGTCGTATGTCAATTTTGTCCACAAATTATTTGCGGCTTGTCTGCCATTTGCTGACTGCAACTGTCCCTTGGCCATGAAATCCACTAAAATTTCAAACTGCCGTTTTGTCTGTAATTTTTTAGCCTTTTCCCTACAAATTACGATTTAAATATTAAATATAAATATTTTTTTCAACGAACTTACATGTTTTTCTCACTTTGCGTTTGGTATTTAGCTATCGCAAGATATTTGCGCTTATTGCGCCATTTTGACAGTCGCTTTCGCATTACAGAGTACGGTGATACCAGACTTGCGAAAGGGAAAATAAAAGATGCGAAAGGTAAATGCGCAAACGCATTAGAGGGTACCAATCGTTCGATTTAGTACCATTTTTCTTTCGCATCGTAATAGAGAGTAACCCCCCTGGCATTTTTATTCGCTGAAAAGCATTCAACTTTTAAAGAATTTGCGCAAAATAAAAAATGTTAATTTATTAAATTTTTTTCAGTGTAGAAAATATTTCTTTTCATCAACGTAATTTTTTTACAATTGTGTATTTCCTACGTAATGTAGATACAATGAATACCTACGTATTATATACATACATATGTATACGGAGCCCTATTTTCAATTATGATTAATCGGCAAAAATTAAAGTTTTCAGAAGACGGGTTTTTATAGTATTCAAATATGGTTTACATACATTACATAACGAGCCTTATACAGGGTGGGCCAAAAAAACCAAGGGGTGTAAAAGTTTAATAACTTTTTTGTTTATTAACTTTTTTTATTTTTTCTTTCAGATTATATAATATACAAAATGGAAATTTTTTTACACTAAGTATGAAAAATGATGTCTCTTAAATGACCACCGTTTTCAGCTTCGCACTGATGGGCTCTTTTTAGAGCATTTTCCATAACATCTTTCAAAACTTGTGGCTGTAGCGTTCGAATTTCTGCAACAATGTTTGCCTTGAGTTCAAGGATTGTCTCTGGCTTGTTCACATACACTCGCTCCTTCAAAAAACCCCAAAGAAAATAGTCGGGTACTGTCAAATCTGGCGATCGCGCTGGCCAAATAATTTCCGAATTTCGAGAAATTATTCGCTCTCCAAAAATTTGACTTAAAAGTGCCATTGTGTCTCGGGCAGTATGGGCAGTGGCTCCGTCCTACTGAAACCACATACCAGGTCTGTTTTCAAGAGCAGGACGTAAAAAATTTTCTATCATAAACCGATACCGCTCTCCATTTACGGTTACAGCACTTCCATCTTCATTCTCGAAGAAGTAGGGCCCAATGACATTTTCAGATGTGATCCCACACCATACTGTACACCTGATGGGGTGCAATTGGCGTTGATGAATGGCTCTTGGATTTTGAGAACCCCAGAACCTACAGTTCTGCTTATTAACAAAGCCATTCAAATGAAAATGAGCTTCATCACTCATAATCAAATTTTCAATAAAGTTGATTTCTGGTTTAAATAATAAAATTCTATTGTTCTGGTTCTCTGTTCAGTTGTGAACCTCTCCATTATAAATTCTCCAAGTGTTGTCTATATAATCTGAAAGAAAAAATAAAAAAAAATTAATAAACAAAAAAGTTATTAAACTTTTACACCCCTTGGTTTCTTTTGGCCCACCCTGTATTCGATTTTATCGTAAGCGATATTTTATCAAAAATAAACTTTTTTAATTAAAATTATTATTTTATAGGTCTACCATAGTTTAGAATTATAAGAATGGCAAAATTATTGATGACTTTCAAGATACGGGCTGTAAAATTTTATCGTAAGCGACAATTTACGTATGTAAAACAAATTTGAAAATTATTATTAAAAACCATCTTCTAAAAAGATTTAATTTTTCTCGCTTCCGATTAAATCGAAAATAAAGCTCGATAAATTGTCGCTTGCGATAAAATTTCAGGATGTAAAATTTTATTTTAAAGGATGTCAAAAATTTCGAAATTTTGATAACTCTAAACTATGGGTAGGATAACAAAATTTAAATTTCAATTAAAAACTTTGTTTTTTACATGTTGCTTACAATTAACGTCCCTTTTCACAATGTATGATTTAGAGTTAACGTGAACTTTAACTGACAGTTCTTCATACAAAACTTGCCGTTCCTGTTAGCATGTCTCGATATACATATATATATATATATATATATATATATATATATATATATATATATATATATATATATATATATATATATATATATATATATATATATATGTGTACATATGTGCCATAAAAATACCTGTAAATACTAATAATTTTGTATAAACGTGAAATTCAAAGCTATTTCTATAAATTTTTTTTAAATTTAAATCTGGCATTATACTTTTCTTCTGTAGAACATTTTAGCAGAATATTTTTAAAGATTTAGCATTCTCTCATCATCGCTTTCTGGCAACACTGTATACTATTTTGCACATGCTATGATGCAAGACCATTTGCATTTGAAAAAGTGTGCACGAATTTTGTCACGCAGTCTGTGTGATCAGCTGGTATGCAGGGTAAAATAATTTACCTTTTATTTATGTATATTATTAATTCGGTATATATTAATAATTCAATATCTATTAAAACTTTAAAAATATTCCGCTAAGACTGTTTCAGACGGAAACACTTTAATAGATGAATAGTCTTATTTGTATTAATGAAATCCGCTTAATATTGCCACATTGCAGATGTTTTATAAAATTTAATATATCCTTGCGTTAAATGCAAGGAATTCGCACATAAGTTAATGCAATAACAACAATAAAAAAAAAAATATTTTAATAAATGTATAAATATTCGTCCGCTTCCTGCATAACCAAACAGCAAATCATACAGCAAAAGAATTTATACGAGTATTCATAACAAAAATAAAATAAAGTAAAATAAATTGAATTGAAATATTATGAAATGAAATAAAAAGCTGGGAAATATTTTTCAATGAATGAATGAATCAGTAAATTGCATGTAAATAACTTTATGCATCATATATGAATGTGTGTCTCTCTAGTTAAAAGCTTTATGCAAATAAATACAAAAAAAAAAAAAAAACACTTGAAAACGCATCCATAAAAACGTGATATTCGATGTTTCCAAAGGAAGTAGACAGCGTGCGGATCTGTGAGACAGAGAGAGAGAGAGAGAGAGAGAGAAGGAGTGGCACAAAAATTAATGTTCTTCACTGCTTTATGGCTAAAATATTACAATAAAGGAATAATAGTCAATAGAGCCCTGCACGAGACCACTTACAAGAACTTTTAAAACATGAGGGATTTTTCCAAATGCTTGACTACAGGGAAATCTGCTGAAACAAATGCTAAACAATAATGTTGGCAACACATTTGTGTCAGTTATTGTAGCTATAGGAGTCAAGAAAAAGGACTTCGTGACGGAAGAATTTGTGATACTTGCTTCTTCGTACCATTGGCGCGTATGCAAACGTCATGCATGTACATACGCAAACACGTTGTATGATTTTAAATTTTTCTGTACACATTCAACCGCATACATGCATTGACATTAGTTGTGTGCGCTTCCTTAAAAAAAACCTCCTTACACACACACTCAAACGTACAATATACAAAATAACAAGCAAACACGCATCAACACTACTTCATTTGAGTGTTTGTTACCACCAAGAAGAGAAGTCTTCGCGACATCGCTTGCTAACACCCATACATCCAGTGCTTCTCTTATTAAAGCCCCGTTCAGACTATTATACAAGTATTAATACTTTCATCACATTTTACGATACAGAAATCTAAATACATTCGTTGCAACTGTCAAAAAATCTAACGTAAAATCACATATTGTGTTCAGACCATCACACTTCAAATCAAATGTGTAATACAATTAGAAAACAAAACAGCTGTTCAATGAAAATGTCTGTGCTATTTATTGACTAGCGGCGGCAAAGCGGTTTCATGCAGGCGGGGACGTGCCGACACTTGAAAAAATTCAGCAGTTAAAAATATTCTATGTAAATAACAGAAAAAAATTTAAGAAAAGATGTTACAAAAACGTTAAAAAATTACGTCAACGAAATATACTTCCATACGATTCACTTATTCAAAATTTTGAGCCGATAGACATATGACAAAACATTACATCAATGACGACACGCTATCAGCGGCGAAACAGCCGACTTGGAAGTTTGGTATGTGTGAAAATGCAACCCTGATCTAATGAAAAGTATTATCGTTTAGAAAATTTTCTAAAAACGAAAAAGTCTTATGGGATGTCAAAATTTTTATCGTATTATTTGCCACTTCGATGACATTTAGGGTTCAGAATATCACACTTGGACGTATTATTTGAGTTTTTGACAAGTATAAATACAAAGTATAATAGTCTGAACGCGGCTTAAATGACATCATTTATTATTGGTTTAGTAAAGGGTGTTTTTTATTGAGGTATAGAACTTTAAGTTGGCATCACTTTTTTAACTGGCGGCCATTTTGTCAGCTGTCAAGTGATTAATATTTAGTTTGGTTTGCCATTTCATCATGAACAGGTTGACAAAAGAACAACGCTTGCAAATCGTGCAAATTTATTTCGAAAATAATGGTTCAGTTCGCGAAGTTTACCGCAAGCTCCGTCCATTTTATGGTCGACCTAATCGTCCATCAGAGCAATTAATTCGGTTAACCATGGATCGTTTTCGCACTACGTTTACTCTATGTGATAATACGCATCCGCAGAGACGTCGAACAGTGCGCACCGAAGAAACAATTGCCGCTGTAGAGCAAAGTGTTGAAGAGGACCCGAATGAATCGATTCGCCACCGTGCACAGCAATTGGAGCCGACTAACCGACTATTTTGTTCCCGAATTGGATGGCATGAATGTGGATGAGTTGTGGTTCCAACAAGACGGCGCTACATGCCACACAGCGCACGTCACAATCGATTTATTGAAGGAAACATTCGATGAGCGCATAATTTCGCGGAATGGACCTGTCAATTGGCCACCAAGATCGTGTGATTTGACACCATTGGATTATTTTCTTTGGGGATATGTGAAGTCGTTCGTCTACGCCAACAAACCAGAAACGTTAGGGGACTTGGAAGCCAACATTCGTGGCGTTATTGCCAACATACGGCCCCATATGCTCGAAAAAGTGGTTGAAAATTGGACCTGTAGAATTGGCTTTATTCGAGCCAGCCAGCGGCGGCCACATGCCCGAAATCATATTTAAACATTAATGGCATAAAATTATCCTTCCAATAAAGCCAAATTGATGGACATTAAAACGATTTTCTTGTGTTTTATTTCAATTCGAAGTTCTATACCTCTGAAAAAAACACCCTATATAATACATGCTACGGTAATACATTTAAAAAACACGACGTATTTACATTTAAAGACTGTTTACGCAGCCCTCTAATACTCAAAGTTTTTTTTTTGCAATATTGTGCAGACATTTTTTAATTAATGCTGACTGCAAACATAAGTCACTGTTATTATTAAGCTGAAGTGTGATAAGGTTGAGTATTTAATGCATTGTCTATCTATCAGACTGCTGCTGGTGGTGGGTTCACTTGCCACCAGTGACGCTGAAATGATTCGCAATATTTTTGATAAAACACAAAAATGAGTTAAATTACAAGAAAATTTGGTTTTAGATTTCGTTAGTTTAAATGAAAAAATTATGGAACTAATAAAAAATATCAAAATCGAGAATTTATTGCTTTTAATTCAGCCACGTGCTGAAACTCACATTACATTTCGCAGTTGCAAAACAAAATTTGCTGCGCTGGAAAACGTAATCACAAAAAAATTTGCTTTAAAAAGTCAATTTTAAATCAAATAATTTAAGTCATGTACTTTTATGTTGATTGAAAACAAAAAATCAAGTAAGAAAACTTTTTAATTGAATTTCATGTTATAAAAACTTCACATAAAATTATTCTGCAATCAATTAACAACTTTAATTATTAACCCAAGAAAACGACAATTCCAAAGGATAATGCAATTGTGCACACGACTAACTGCAAAAATGCTCGTATTATAACATGTGCAAACGTATGTATGTATATATAAGAATGTCACAAAACATGTTGGAAAAAATGTCTCATTGAATTCGAAGTATTATTAACTTATACAATGGCACTAGTACATATATGTATTATGTACGTTCTACGAACGAGTGTAATACCGGAGGTACAAATAAGGTAATAAAGAAGCCTTTAAAGGGCCCTCCAGTCAATGAATTTGCTTTAATGTCCTGGGGCCTAATTCCCGCATTCGATTGCGAGCGAATTATTACTCGAATGTGCGAGTTTTTTAACTTTTGGGATTTTCGCATTCGGTTTCGAGTAAAACATATCGAAATTTCTAATGACAGCATTCGATAACGTGCATACATTCGAATGCAACCGTTCGTGTTTTTACTCGCAAGCAAAAAGGCATTCGAAATCATTTTTAACGAAGAAATAGAAAACGTATGTTCAATATTTTACTTATTTATTTAAAAATGAATGAATGCACAAATGTACGTATAAAAAAATACAAATTAAAAAATTTCTAGTTGACTTTAAATATAACAAAACACACTGGCTTGGCAAATAAATAATGTTTTGCCCAAGAGTTTTCTCGGGGAAAATAAAAAAAATCAACCAACTCTGGGAGCACCTAAATAACAAATTAAATGCTTCTGGTCAAGCAATAAAAGAATCGAACATGTGGCTAGTGCTCTATTCTCTAACTTTACACTAATTTATTATTATTAATTTATTAATTAAATTAAAATGAAAATAACATTTATGTATTCGTTTCTTTTTTCTGCACATACGTGTGTATTTACGTACATACATATGTTTTTGCACACATACATATATACAAACATATGCTTTTGCTTACAATTTATTCAGTGTTGTGAAATGAATTTATATATAAATATATTTGCCTTTTTCCAACACTAAAACCAAAACTCGATTCGCTTGGTAGCGAGTGACATCATCAGAAAATTTCTTGGCATCGGAATTAATTTCTATTCGAATGCAATTCCGATCACGAGTGCAGGAATTAGGCCCCTGATTATAAATGTTAAGACGATTTTGAAAAACAACTTGCTAGAACAACTTGCAACTAAATGATAGTGAAAAAGCTTTACTGCTTCGAAGTAAAAATTTTCATGAAATTAACAAACTTATTTTTTGTTTGTTTTCCGCTTCATGTAAAACACAACGTTTACAGAGGCTGCACTTCCAAAGTGCTGGCCTTGATAAAAAACTTAAATAGGAGCATATACATATATGTACATATGTGTATGTATTAGACCCCTGCAAAAAACAACTTACAAGAACTTTTCAGACATGAGGGATTTTTCAACTGCTTTACTACAGGGAAATCTTCTAAAACAAATGCTAAACAACACTGTTGGCAACACATTTGTTTCAGTTATTGCAGGTGTAGGAGTGAAGAAGAAAATACTTCGCGACGGATGAATTTGTGATACCTGCTTCTTCTTACGCATGGCGCGTATACAAACGTCATGCATGTACATACGCACACACGTTGCTGCGCACATACAAACGCACACATGCATTGACATTAGTTGTGTGCGCTTGCTTTAAAAAACCACCCTTAAACGCATAATAGCTTACCATCTACATCTTACACACACAAGCACTCAAACGTATAATATGCAAAATACCAAGCAACATATGTACACGCATCAACACTACTTAATTTGAGTATTTGTTACCAACAAGAAGTCTTTGCGACATCGTTTAAAAACACTCCTATACACGTACATCAATACATCCATAGTGCTTCGTTTATTATACGACAGCAATTATTATTGGTTTAATATAATACATGCTACGACAATACATTTAAAAAACACGACGTATTTACATTTCAAGACTGTTTACGCAGCCCTCTAATATGTGTGTATCGCAGTCTTTGAAGGCCTAGCCTAGATTATCCCAAAGGTCTTCCAAAATTAAAATGAAAGCATAAAGAAGGCCTTCAAAGAGGCCCGAATTATGCCTGAAATAAAACGCGCAGACAAATAGAAAAAAGTGAATAATATTTAACAAAATAACGATGCAGACGTAGATTCATAAAAAATTTACAAACACAAAAAAAGTGGAAAGAGAGAGAAAGACACTTATATTTAACACAAAACACCGTGTATATTACATTAATTTGCAAATATTTGGTGCGACAGTGGAAGGCGATTAATTCGAATGTGAAATAAATAAAAAAAATAACACAACCCCACGATGGTTTTTCTTTTAAGAAAATTAATAAGCACTTCGGATAGATACTCGTTTTAGGTACTAAGCTTCAAATAAAAATAATAATAAAATCCATCGATTTTTTGTGCGGGTTCATGCCCAAAATTCAAAGAAAATAAAATTGAAATTATTCATTCAATTTTGCGTTACAAAATTTCATCGAAAATGGTTTAACATCTTCTGAGATGGTACAGGGTGGGCCAAGAAACCAAGGGGTGTAAAAGTTTAATAACTTTTTTGTTTATTAACTTTTTTTATTTTTTCTTTCAGATTATATAATATACAAAATGGAAATTTTTTTACACTAAGTATGAAAAATGATGTCTCTTAAATGACCACCGTTTTCAGCTTCGCACTGATGGGCTCTTTTTAGAGCATTTTCCATAACATCTTTCAAAACTTGTGGCTGTAGCGTTCGAATTTTTGCAACAATGTTTGCCTTGAGTTCAAAGATTGTCTCTGGCTTGTTCACATACAATCGCTCCTTCAAAAAACCCCAAAGAAAATAGTCGGGTGCTGTCAAATCTGGCGATCGCGCTGGCCAAATAATTTCCGAATTTCGAGAAATTATTCGCTCTCCAAAAATTTGACTTAAAAGTGCCATTGTGTCTCGGGCACATGTGCTGAAACCACATACCAGGTCTGTTTTCAAGAGCAGGACGTAAAAAATTTTCTATCATAAACCGATACCGCTCTCCATTTACGGTTACAGCACTTCCATCTTCATTCTCGAAGAAGTAGGGCCCAATGACATTTTCAGATGTGATCCCACACCATACTGTACACCTGATGGGGTGCAATTGGCGTTGATGAATGGCTCTTGGATTTTGAGAACCCCAGAACCTACAGTTCTGCTTATTAACAAAGCCATTCAAATGAAAATGAGCTTCATCACTCATAATCAAATTTTCAATAAAGTTGATTTCATTTCTGGCCAACTCTTGAAATTTAACTGCAAAATTTAGACGTTGCCGATGATCTGCGGGTTTTAATTCTTGGACCAATTGCACCTTATATGGGTATAACTGTAAATCTTTTTTTAAAATGCGTCGTAGTGACGTACGAGACATTTCTAGCTGAGCAGAACGCCTTCTGCCAGATGTTTCTGGTGCTTCGTTAACACTTTGCTGTACTCGTTCAATATTTTCCGCAATGCGACTTAAACGTGGTCTACCGGTTCGAGGCAAATCTCTTACGCTGCCATGTTGGTGATGACGATTAACTAAGCAACGAATCATCGCTTCAGAGGGCGAAATTCTGACGTTAAAATGTCGACGATATGCTCTTTGCGTTAAAATAATTGATCTCTGGTTTAAATAATAAAATTCTATTGTTCTGGTTCTCTGTTCAGTTGTGAACCTCTCCATTATAAATTCTCCAAGTGTTGTCTATATAATCTGAAAGAAAAAATAAAAAAAAATTAATAAACAAAAAAGTTATTAAACTTTTACACCCCTTGGTTTCTTTTGGCCCACCCTGTATAATCTCAGTTGTTGTTAAAAATTTTTTATAAAGCATTTTAAATGTTTTGAACGTAAAAAATACAGATTATGGTTCAAAGTAAATATACTTTTATGAGTAAAATATATAAAAATTACTTACCTGAGGAAAATATAGCGTTTTTTTTTTTAAGGAAAGCAGAGACATTCGGGTAGAAAGAAGAGTTTAGCGCTGTGAAAGAGAAAATATGTTGCAGATTAATGACAGAAAATAAGTTGAAATAAAGAAATTCGAATTGAAAACAGCTAGTTGTTCAGCCTAATCAAATCATAAATATAGAAACAAATGAAGTTTGAACAATAATAATAAAACTAACTAAAATGCATTTAAGCTTGTGTTTGTTTTTTTTTTACTTCAATCGACAGCGAATATCGTTTAAATATGTTACTGAAAAGCAAAGGCGATAAATTTTCAATATTTTATTAAAGCTATACGATTATCGTAACAAAAGTTACTGAATCCAGCTGCTGGCTCAGTTTTCGCTTCAATTCACTTTATTTTTTATTTAAACAAAAACACAATCACCCATATTCCAGTTGTCGGCATCGACATCACTTTAACACAATACCGAAAAAATGGGGCTTGTGTACCCGTTGTCGAAAACAACTGAACCCTGTTAGCAGGTTTATGCTATTTTCTAGAACTTAGGGAACGGAAATAGATTGTCAGTTGCACAAGATTAGTCTTGACAGCAAGTAAACAAGCCCCAATTTTTTGGTATTGTGTCAAAGTGACGTCGATGTCGACAACTGGAATAAAGGTGAATTCTTTTGGCAATCAAAAACATAAAATTTTTATAAAATTTCTATTACTAAACTTTTGTGTTAGTGCATAATAAAATGTAAACATTAAGCAGCTGATACAGACTTTACCCTTCCCGTGTTTGCTAATTCCCCGGGTATTTGCAAGAGGATGATTTTTTTGCGAGGAACGTTCGATAGGGAAAAATTTCTTATTGGGCTGAATATAAAAACTCGAAAGAACTATTATTTCGCTTTTGTAAAAATAGGCAGTTTAACAAAGTATATTCAAATCTATTAAATTATATGTTGATTATAAAAAATATCAACAACAGTAGCTATTATTTCAAAGAATTATGTTACTAAAGCCCCTTTCAGACTATTACATAAGTATTAATATTTTCATCACATTTTACGATACCGAAATCTAAATACATTCGTTGCGACTGTCAAAAAATCTAACGTAAAATCACATATTGTGTTCAGACCATCACACTTCAAATCAAATGTGTAATACAATTAGAAAACAAAACAGCTGTTCAATGAAAATTTCTGTGCTATTCACTTACTAGCGGAGGCAAAGCGGTTTCATGCAGGCGGGGACGTGCCGACACTTGAAAAAATTCAGCAGTTAAAAATATTCTATGTAAATAACAGAAAAAAATTTAAGAAAAGATGTTACAAAAACGTTAAAAAATTACGTCAACGAAATATACTTCCATACGATTCACTTATTCAAAATTTTGAACCAATATACAAAACATTACATCAATGACGACACGCTATCGGCGGCGAAACAGCCGACTTGGAAGTTTGGTTTGTGTGAAAATGCAACCCTGATCTAATGAAAATTATTATCGTTTAGAAAATTTTCTAAAAACGAAAAAGTCTTATGGGACGTCAAAATTTTTATCGTATTATTTGCCGCTTTGATGACATTTAGGGTTCAGACTATCACACTTGCACGTATTATTTGAATTTTTGACAAGTATAAATACAAAGTATAATAGTCTGAACGCGGCTTAATTGATGTCTGAGTGAAAGAGTGATTTTTCTAATGCCACTTTGTGTTCTCTAAATTCAACAAAATTGATATTAAAAGATAAAATAACACTTTCAGTCAGAGTTGCATTTCCATAAAAAGGTGCTGCTGCAAAAGATTTATTTTCAACTTTCTTTTTATTAACATGCAATCAAGCACACCTACAGCAACAACAACAATAATACTTACCAAAAAAACACATATAAGAAAATTGGAAATTTTCTAATCTAAAAGCAAAAGGCACATTATAGGAAGCTCGTATTAGGGTGGTGAGAAAATTTAAAAATTTTATTGAATTTTTTATATGATTTTTTTCTGGGACCTGAAAATTAAGAAATGAGTTCAAATTAAAAATAAACAATGGCCGCAACCATAAGAAAAATCTAAAAAATTATTTTTATTCACTTTAAAACTTGTCGATTTTCGCACTAATTACATAAATAATGATATCTATCAATCATCAGAATTGCAAAACTTCCAATAAATAATTTTAATCCAATTAATATAATTTTTATTTAAAACAAAAAGAATTATTTAAAAACACCAGTATCACAAATCAATATACGAGTAATTTGGCATCACCAATTGTTTTTAGGCAACAAAGCAAACATCTGTGGCAACTCTGAACATTCTATTGTGAATTGATGTAATTTTCTTAAGCGTATTTTTGCAATTTTCTTAATAAACTGTTGTTATTCAGTAAAATGCATAATATTTCGCTTCGATTTATGTTATCAGAAGAAGAAGAAAACTTATTGAAGAAAATGAAAGGACAAAATTTGAGAGATGCATTAAATTCATTGTATTTATCGGAAGTAATGTAATCGGAAATATGAAGAATTGTTGGCAGGTTCCAAGAACATTTTAGAGTTAACGGAGCAGATTTTAAGTACATTTTCACACATCGTCGGCTTAGAATGAAAACCTGCTAACTCACTTCCACCAAGTTTTACACGAAAGACAAAATATTGCTAACATTTTCTATATAGATTAAAAAATTAGTCTAATGCATTAAGCAAGATTATAATGGCATTACAATATCATATGTTATAAAAAGTGGTTTTAGCAGGTTTACTCTCTCAGCCGGCCATATATTGGTTTAGAACTGCTCACCGGATACAAAGACGTCAGCGCTTCCGTCGGTTGTGAAGCTTGCAGCACGTCTACGCTTTTCTGCAGAAGGAAGTTATACAAAATGCGTTGGGCGGCAAATGGGCGTTGGTGTAGCGCAATCTACTTTTAGTGAGTTGTTGTCAGAATTTTGGAGGATTTTTGAAAATAAATGAAAAGAGCCATTTGGATTTGTTGGTCGAATATAGAAGATCAATCGTCCTTATTGTGAATGGCGTCATCGACGTCCCATCAAGACGACAGTAATAATTGTCACTTGTCTACTCTTTGTCGACAATAATTGACTACTATTAACATGATCCATTAATTTACAAAGCCTTAGAGATTTGTAAGAGATTTTCAATAAGAGCCAATTGTTGCCTATAAAGAATAGACAAAGGACAATATTTACTGTCGTCTTTATGTAACGTCGATGACGCCATTCACAATAAGGGGGAATATATGTATATATATATATATATATATACATATATATACAATGCTTCCTTTTTATTCCCACTCAAAATATTTGTGAAAAAACGTCACATAATTTTGGAAGTAACACATACGGGAATACAGCGTTGCCATACTTTTTTCCAACAGGGGAGTCTTTTCACGTAAAAATAATTCACGATTGCAACTTTAGGGGAAAAGGAAATATTTCCAGGGAAAAAATATTTAGGATAGAAATGAATAATATGAATTACGTCAGTCAAAGCATTTAGTTTCATGAATCAAAAAATTAATTGAAAAAGATAAATAAATTGGAATTAATTAATGTAAATATTTTTTTTTAATAAAAAGAAGTAACACTCAGGCAATGAATGCCTACTACTATTGCTAAGTGTTACCTTCTTTAGGAAAGGGATAGTGATAGAGAAGACAGGTGGTGAAGAAAGAGATAGAGGAGAGCTTCATCATTTTACAACTCTGATTTTTTTCAATAATGCAGTATTGCAGCGCCTCTGGCGTCAATGAACCGTATTAAATATTTGAAGCTGTGTTTATTAGTAGTATTGGTTATTTTACTTCTCGAATGATTCTGCGAAACAATACCGATGAAACAGTGCGCTCTGATGTTACAGTAGTATTAGTATCCGCTGAATTTTAATTTAATTAATTTGAATAGTATTAAACAAGTCAATAACTGGAATAATAAACAGCAACGTTAAAAATTTTATTTAATAAATTAAGCAGGTTGCTTGCTTCAGCTAGTTTATCTCATTAACTCGTCAAAGGAACTATAATCAAATTCTTGAAAAGGCCTTGTTAATACGTATCTTCATATAAGAAAATATAAAAAAAGGGTTGATTTTTTAAGAACTGTCGGATTTGATTTAAAAAACACACATATACATTTTGAGAAATGTATGAAATCTTTATTTGAGTCTGTAGTCATGTAAATTTTGACCGCAGATATGTCTGAAATGGTTCATACGCTGGGTCCAATTTCGACATTATTTCTCCACAATATCGGCCGGTATCTCAATAATAAATTCTTGAATATTGTCTTCCAGTGCGTTGCGGGCTCGTCCCTATAAACATGAGCCTTAACTTAGCCCCACAACTAACAGTCTAAAGCCGTGGTCGGCAACCTATACCATTACATTTTACGATTGTATGAGTTATACTCTCACCACACACCGGTGTTGCCAGTGAAATTTTGTCTCATTTTCGTAATTTGAAGTTTTAAATCTCTAAAGGCAAACTTAATTTTATTATGGTCAGAATAAACACTCAAGTTTTATTTATAAAGAAAGGCATCTTTTGTTTTTGCAACGTTAATGTAATGGCGAGTAAAAAGATGGTTTTGTAGAAAATTTTCTTAAAATAATTTAAATATATGCTTGAAAATGCCATTGCATGTCACGTTTTTTCATGCACGACAACGAACGTTGACAAACCAAACCTTCTGGTTTGCCATAATAATTTTCTGAAAAAAAAATTTAGTAAATATGTGTGATATATTTTCTTATTGTTGGGGGAAAAATTTTTCTCTGGCAGCGCTGATTCTTAAGAGTATGCAATACACACAACTTGGTCTCAACAATAAGTGTGTACACATACGTAATAGAAGAGTATATTAAAAGGCACGGCGCCCTTATTTTGCTGACCACGGGTCTAAAGGCGTTAAATCGCACGATCTAGGCGGCCAATTGACCGGCCCAAAAGTGAAATAAACTGTTCACCGAACTCGCCTCTTAATTGGGCCATTATTTCGCGTGATATGTGGCACCGTATTACTGAAACCACATGTCAGCAAAGTCCAGCTCATCCATTTTGGAAAAAAAAAGTAACAGAGACCCAGAAGGTCGCCCACGCTGACCATAAAATGGAAGTGTACAGATTGTTTTCTTAACATATCATGAATTTTGATAATAAAATTTTGTAATCTGCAAGTCGATTCATGCTTAAATTATTAGTAACATGATACGCGAAAACAGCTGAGTTGCCAATCACAGTGTTGCAAAAAAGAAACTTGCTAAAAATCACCCTTTATAATTGAGAATTATTAAATTTATCAGCAGATGTAGCTCCAACAAAAATAGTGAATGTGTTTCGTTCTAATCAATCATATTATTAAATCAATTAATATATTAGTTGAATATTCACCCATACCGTAAATAACAAGTGAAATTTGTGTTCCCGTGAAATTTTCGTTCCCCTCAAAGGGAAACACGCTATTGTGAATCACCCATGAAAAATTTTTCCTGCTATCAGTTTTAGTGAATCTATAAAAGGGAAGACGATTTGTCAATATTAAAAAATAATTAAAAACCAAGCAAATTTAAGTTTAATAACAAGAAATACACAAATTTTAGCTTCCAAATGAAACTTTTTTAACTTTATAATTAAAAAAAAAATATTCACGATTAGGGTGAATGATTTTTTGAGTGCGTAGTTGCATCTTGTAGCTGCTTAAGCAAATCAGTACACATTATACTGCAGTTAATATAATGTTCTCTGAGGGAGGTTTCAATTTAATGCTGCTGCCTTTTGAAATAGTAAAACAACAAGCCTTACTTCCATTTAGAACCGTCCTAATAATTTAATTTATGTAATGTTCAAACAATGTTCACAATTCATTTAAAACTATTATACGATAAAGATTTGTCTTTTCATTCATTCTTTTTTTGTTCTACTTAGACTCTTTTTATCAAAAACTACACTCGCACACATACACACACACACACAAAAGCACTTGCAAACACATACAAATATGCACTTATACATACATACTTACATACCTACAATACATATATGCGCATACACATACACACACATTAATCGAACTAAAATATTTGAGGCAAATCCTTAAAAAAAAATTTAAGAAAAGGAAATGAAATATGCAGAATCAAAGAAATAGAAACGAAAACAATGGGTAAAAAAGTTTTCCACAAAATGTTTTAAAGAGCTTATATGCACACATACATGCGCGCATACATACATATGCAGTTGTAAAGGGTGTCCCAACAAGAACGCAAGATTTAAATTTGGCGCCATTCGAAGTGTCATTGTTTGACATTTGAACAATTGTTATTGTTTGCTAGTAGAAGGTACGAGGTTAGTAAAAATGGAGCGCTACACGAATGAACAACGCATTCTCATTGTGAAATTGTTTTACCAAAATGGTGAAAGTTTTGCGGCTACAGTTCGCAAATTTGCGATCAATTTGGGGTCACAATAATGCTCCAAAAGAGTCAACTGTAAAGAGATTAATGGATAAATTTGCCGAAACTGGGTCTGTTAGTGATGTAAAGACAACAACGCGCCTTCGACCAGGTCGATCGACCGAAAATGTCGCAGCTGTACGTGATGATGTCGCTCAAACGCAGGTCAAGCGTAAACAGTCAATGGTGTTCGGTATAGTGAAATGATAACCATTTTTTCGTGCCTAGAATTGAAGAAATGAATGTGGAGGGCATGTGGTTTCAACAAGACGGCGCCACATGTCATACAGCCAGCGAAACAATTCAATAGCTACATCAGTCATTTCCCGGTCGTGTTGTTTCGCGTTTTGGAGACCAGAATTGGCCGCCTAGATCGTGCGATTTAACACCATTTGACTTTTTTCTTTGGGGTTTTTTGAAGTCGATGGTTTACGCGAATAAGCCGACGACGACTGAAGCCTTAAAAGAGGAAATTGGACGCTGCATTAATGAAATACCGCAGCATTTATGCAAAACGGCCATTGAAAATTTCATTGAAAGATCGCATGTGTGCCAGCAAAGCCGCGACGGCCGTCTGCCCGATTTGTTGTTCCACACATAACCTCATTTTGTCTACTTTACGATATAATAAAGTTTCACGATTTTTGATGTGTAAACATCTATACGTTAGGGGGTAAAAATCTTTCGACTTTGATTTCTTTGCTGAGATTTCTTTGCTGAGATTTCTTTGCTTTTCTTTCACAGCATTGTCAAATCGGTGTGAGCTATGTATGAGTGTATTAGTGTTTGAAAGAAGCAATACCAAGCAGAGAAACAAGTCGACCGGCTCGAAGCCAACGGTGCGCCGCCGCCGGTTATTTTTCTGAATATTTCCGTACACCAAAGGTGAAAATGAACCGTAAGAGCTACGGACTTGAAATTTGGACACAATATGTAGACATTTGGCCACTACAACAACAAATACATGAGAGTTAAAAACTAAAGGGTGTTCCAAAACGAGCAACGAAAAATGTTAAAATCCCATGTAATATACATACAATTGTATGTACATACATATATACACTTGAAATTTTAAAAGCTAGTGTATTTTTATACAGACTACAACAATTAACACTAAATTTAAAAAATTTAAATAAATGGGTGTTCCATCAGTTAATGCAATTTTGACTTTGTAATTTTGACAACTTGCTGTATCTTGGAAACCGTAAGAGCAAAACTCTTGAAAATTTCAAAAACGGTAAAACTAAAAAATCAATAAAATATAAAATCGCCAAATATAACAAAATCGCCAAAAACAACAAAAAATCGCCAAAACGAAAAATAGCACCAAATTAAAAAAAATCTCTAGGACTACAATAAATCGCGAAAAACCGGAAAAATCGCCAAAATGAAAAAAATCCTTAAACAAAAAAATCGCCAATATGAAAAAAACCCAAAAAAAACAGAAAAAAAATCGCCAAAATGAAAAAATCACCAAAATGAAAAAAATTGCGAAAATTAAAAAAACCCAAAAAGAGAAAAAAAACTCCAAAACGAGAAAAAACGATAAAACAGAAAAAAGTCGTTTAAACTGAAAAAACTTAAAAAAGGAAGAAAGCTAAATAAAAAAAAAATTATCAAAACCGAATGTGCGCGAGTCAAAGTCGCACTTTACTGAATTTATTTTAATTGCAATGCGTACACAACAACAAGAACAGCAACAACTAAACGATGAACAACAGGAATTAAAAATTAAAAAGTAAAAGTAAATGCATTTACCGTAGATGAGCACTGCAGTACCACTAAAGTTTCAGTAAAAACAATAACAAATGTTTAACAAGTAAATTTTTACTGATTACTAAAATTTTTTCCTATAATTTTTATAAATTGCTTAAATTTTTTTTTTTAACACAAACACAATTCGCAAAGCGATTAGCTTGTCTGCGAAAAACACCCAGGGTCTATGGTGGGAATCGAACCCACGACCTCTGGACTGAGAGGCTAGCATCGCTACCACTCAGCCACAGGGGCACCCTTAATGATTTGTTATATGATGAGGTGCATTGAATTTTCAGTAATGAGTAATGCCCGTATTCATAATGAAATTCTACCAAATGGCTAAATGTTTTTCATACAAAAGTTTCAAAATTTGAATGAAAAAACTTTGCCACTTGCTACAATTTTATTATGATTACGGCCCTACGATTTTACTGGTAATGCAAATTTAATTTCATTAGCAGTAAAAATTTACTGAATTTTTTTAGTAATCAGTAAATTTACTGCTTACTGCAATTTTAAATGCAGTACATATACATATACTGCAATGTGCCCATTTACTAATCAAATAAGTTTAATAAAACAAACAAAAACAAACAAATTCATATGTATTTACAATATTGAAAGTTTTGATACTTTTAATTAATTAATTTAAAAAAAAGATACTAAAAGCATAAGTACTTCCAACTTAAAAAAAAATTTGCATTACTAGATGTTTATACATCTCCTCTGTGATCGGACTCACATTGCTTTTTTTATTTTTTTTTTAATATCTGTGTTTTATTTAGAATTTAAATCTTGCGTTCTTGTTGGGACACCCTTTATAAATCTATATAATTTTGTGTCCATGTGTGTATGTGTGAGTGTGTGCACGTGCTTGTGTGCATTTCTGTGTTTCAACGAGATGATATTTTTTCAATAGTGTTTCTGTGCATGTTCATGTCTTTGAATGAGACATTGGGGGATTAAATTTTAATTTGCCAAAAGTGGCAAGTTACTGTGATGACAATATTACGATAAAATGAATGATTTTCAGTTAAACTAAAAAAAAAATAATAATATTAAACAAAAATTTCAAAAGAAGAAGGATTTATATTCTCTTCCTTTTGTGATTTTCATAATTTTCTAAAGTGTATTTTTGTTAGCAAAAAATTTTTCACATTGTGATGTGAAAAAAAAAGTTTAAAGATTCTTAATGATTTTATATTTAAGCTCGTCAAACTTGATTATTTTCTTTTGTTTATTTTGCAAAAAAAAAATTGAGAAAGTAAATAATATTAAGGTAATATATAATTTAAGAAATTTGTTATTCGACATATTGGCAGAAGTTTATTTTAATTTGAAATTTATTTGCTGGTGGTTCAGCGTTGTCTATATATTTCATTGTTGCTGTAACAAATCATCAGTAGACTTCAACCACACATTTTGAATAGTCACAAACCTCTTATCTTATGCACAGACTTTCAAGAACTATTTGAGAATTCACAAATAATAATATTTTTGAAAATCACAAAAGAAAAATAAGCGTAGTAGGCTTTGAAACTAATACAAAAAACCCAGCAAATAATTTATATTCGATTTGAATCTATTTTATTTTTCTACACCTTTATACAATTAGAAATCCATTGGATAACAATAAAAGTAATTATAAGGCAAAATGAAAAATCAAATCTAAATTTAACATTTAAGAAATTTGTTATTCGACATATTGTCAGAAGTTTATTTTAATTTGAAATTTATTTGCTGGTGAAAGTCTGTGCATAAGATAAGAGGTTTGTGACTGTTCAAAATGTGTGGTTGAAGTCTACTGATGATTTGTTACAGCAACAATGAAATATATAGACAACGCTGAACCACCAGCAAATAAATTTCAAGGTAATATATAATAATATAATAAGTAAAAATATAATATATGTTGACAGGTTTGAATTTAATTTCACTTTATGAATAAAAATTAACCGATTTTGCACAACTGCACGCTTTGCTATTGTTTGTGAATTGCTTAAGGCATGATTCTCATGTCCCATTTTTATATGTAGATATTAGATCCTTTAGTTTCTATAAGGAGCATAGGGCCTCACAAAAGTTTTCCAATCGTTTCTGTTTGGTGCTAGGTTCTTAATTTCATTATAGCGTTTTCCAGCTCGTGAAGCCTCTGCCTCTAGTTGTCTTGGCCAAGTGTGGACAGGCCGTCGTTTCCTTCTGATACCTTGCAGATTCCAGTCAATGGCATTGCGGGTGACATCTTCGGGTGCTCTTCGTGATGCGTGGCTAGTTTATCACCATTTCCTCAATACTTCGGTATATATTCGGCTTTGACGTGTACATATCCAGAAGTGCGTGTTGGGCAAGAAAATTCTTAATATCCTCTTTAGGCATTTGTTGGTAAAAACTTGCAAGGTGTTCATGTCTTTTGCCGCCACATTTCACGTTTCACATCAATAGAGGAGCACAGACTTCTCGCACGAATTGAAAATTGTTATTTTAGTGCGGGTGGAGATTGATGGTGATTTCCACACTGTGTTTATGGTGGATTGGATGTTGCGTTTACTCGCAAGACCTTTATCTTGTTTATGTTTATTCTTATTCCTGCCTTTGAAGCTTTTGTCTTTACCATTTTAAGGCTTTGCGCCATGTCGGATACTATATACATATATATGTAAAATATATAGACTTCCTTAGTAAGGTCTATTTGGGAATACAGATCACTTATCTGGGGTCCTTACACTAATTACGAGAAGAAATCTATTGAATCTGTTTCGAAACAATTTCTTTTATTTTGCTTGGACAATACTTCTTGTAACCCTAATATAAGGTCCTTTTTAAATCGAACAGAATTTAGCTCTCGATGAAAAATTTTAATATGAAAGCTTACGAATGAAAATTATTTCGTAACATTAATAATACTACGAAATGTAAAATATTAAGCTTTAGAAAAGTTTCATTCATTCCATTAATGAAATTTCCATCAATATAATATTACAATGTTTAATTTTATTAATGAAATTTGTCGTTGTATTACTGAAAGGGGTTCAACGCAACGGTTTCATTCCCGTTACGAAGTGGTTTTCATTCAGTGAAGTCTGTTCTGTTGAATGACATTTTCCCTCAAGAACTCACATTATCATTTTGTGAACGATAATCGTTATGGTGGCGGAAATTGTCGCTTGTGTGGTCTTGCAGGATTTCGTGCACATTTGTTCGAAAATTTCGTCAACGTTGTATTTGAGCTGTCGTCAATATGTCTATCACGATTTTCTATTGTCTTGCAGCCGCCGATTAAGATGTCTGAAAGACGTGGCCATGTGGGATCCTCTATTATTAGGTCAATGGTTTTCTAAAGTACAGTTGGGAAAAATAACATCAGGAACAATTGATTCTACCTCTCAATATTTAAATAGTTATATTATTAACAATATCCATTGCATTTTAAAATATGTATGTATGTCAATTTGCCGCATTAGCTTTTAAATAGTTTAAGAAATTTTCTAGTCCACAGTTCATGGGTTTACTAACGCATTTCAACTAACACAAGCAGACATTCACGCAAACACACCCCGCCACCACAATTTTGAGTGTCCACATTTAAGTAGTTTTAAGTAACGTACATATGGTCATAACGTGTCGACGTTTAACATAAAAAGCCAATTTCCAATAGTCTTTATTGTATACAACCGATGTCTTAAATGGTCTTTGAATTCTTGGTTGGTGCGTGCGTTTCTAAATAAACGTGGTAGTGGTGCAACGGCTACAGTTTATAGTGGCAGTGACTACTGCTTCCTGCTACGTGAATCTTGTTATTATTTTCTTTTTTTCTATTTTCTTCTGTCGCTAAAGAATATAATGAAAGATTTAAATATTGAATGAATGTGTTAGAGTGCTTGATGTTCATTATTGTGAGATTGATGGCATTGTTGCTACTTGTATTGCTGATGTAGACTGTTTTATTATTGGTATTGGTGAGGTGGAAAAATAATTGCTACAATTCGAAAGCAAAATGAAATAAAACAAAATGAATTTTATATTATAAAAAAATACAATTTCGTTAGCTCTAACAATAAGCCTGTTTGTAAAGGCATCACTGCGCTGCAAATGGAAATTTGAATGTCCTAAAGTGCACATACTAATCCTAATGTAACAACGGCGAAGTAAAATAACAAATAAAATGGCTAGTAAAAACAGCTTTGAAAATTTAATACGCCTCATTGACGCCAGAGGCGCTGCAACACTGCATTATTCATAAATTCAGTAAAGTGCGACTCTGACTAGCGCATGAAGGGTTCCGTACGAATACTAGATATGTAATTTAATACAAACTTTAGCCTATATAATATATAGGGCCAAACCCACGATGTCGACAACGTTCGACTTGTCGCACATTTAACTACATTCAAAACAAAAACAAATTTTAATATTTTGTTGTTGTTTCAAATGTAATTGTGCGACAAGTCGAACGTTGTCGATATCGTGGGTCAGGCCTATAGTTTTGACATTTTTTTTTAGTTTTTGGGGTTTTTCGGTTTTTTTGTTTTTGCGTTTTTTTCGGTTTTAGCAATTTTTTTAAGTTTTGGCTCTTTTTTTAGTTTTGACACTTTTTTTCTCGTTTCGGCGATTTTTTTCGGTTTTTGGTGTTTTTTCATTTTGGCGATTTTTTTCTATTTTTTGCGATTTCATTCATTTTTGCGATTTTTTTTATATTTATTTTTTTAGTTTTGGCGATATTTTCGCGTTTTTGGGATTTTTTTCGGTTTTTGGGGTTTTTTTCATTTTGGCGATTTTTTTTTATTTTGACGATTTTTCGAATTTTTGCGATTTATTTTAGTGCTAGAATTTTTTTTTTTTAATTTTGGCGATTTTTTTCGTTTTGGCGATTTTTTTAAATTTTTGGCGATTTTTTTTTTTTGGTTTGGCGATTTTATAATTTTCGGATTTTTTTAGTTTTACCGTTTTTGAAAATTTCAAGTGTTTGCCTCTTACGGTTTTCAAGATATAGCAAATTGTCAAAATTACATAGTCAAAATTGCATTAACTGATGGACCACCCTTTAATTTAAATTTTTTTTAAATTTTAGTGTTAATTGTTGTAGTCTGTATAAAAATACACTAATTTTACAAATTTCAAGTTTCAATATACATATGTTCATACAATTGTATGTATATTACATGGGATTTTAACATATTTCATTGCTCGTTTTGGAACACCCTTTAATTTTTAATTCTCATGTAATTGTTGTTGTAGCGGCCAAGGTTCTACATACTGTGTCCAAATTTCAGGTCCGTAGCTCTTACGGTTCCTGAGAAAATACCGTGTGACGGACAGACGGACAGCGTGGCGAAAACAATAGGCAGAGGTTTAAAAGAATGAAGCTTTTCTCTATTTCTTCGTTCACCACATGTCTTCTCTTCACTATTCCTTTACTAAAGAAGGTAACACCTAGTAAAAAAAACACGGGGAATTTTAATATCCTAAATTACTTCACTGAAGTAGATAAGACACAAAGAAATGTCAAATATAAGATGCAAATATTGGAAGTACTAAAAAAGAGATTATCAGCCAATTTGTATTGCATTTTAAATTAAAATTTGCTCGTATGATGCAAAGCAGTGATGCATTGCCAAACATTACACAATGCACAAGTGCATATATGCATATTAAAAAAAAATAACTTCTTTCCAAGAAATTATACTTTCCCCCACCCAATTAATAAATATACATATTTTCTGTGCAGGCAGGGAAGCAAGATTTTAATATAGCAATTGTTCGAAGGAAACGCATTTGTTAGACTTTAATGTGGTTTTCTGTTACAGTTAAATCATTTTTGTGGTTTATTTTGTTTGGCAAAATATTACAGATTACACAGCATTTTTATGGCCAATATCTTGAAAAGCTTCCTTTGAATTTTTACTCTAATGGTTTTTTGATTTCATGATTCATTTACATTTACATGTAATAACGTTAATGGCTTTTTTATTCAATTATGAAAAAATATTTTTTTGCAGTTTCTGTTTACCTTTGAATCTTTCTTAGAATTAAATTTATTTTCTTGATTTAAAGAGGTTTTAAAATTAGCTGTTTTTTGCTCATTGTTTTATTAAGTCATCATAAGAAATTCCGTGAACCTTACATATACATATGTGCCCTTAATTATGAAAGTGGTCTAAGTCATATGCATTTTTGCTTCGAAATGTTAAATAAATCTTAAAAAACTTCGGTAAATATTTAAATAATATTAAATAAATTTTTATTAATCGAGACTAGAACAACTCTTAATTAACATTTTGCATCATACAAAAACATTGTTTCATTTCTTCACATGTAATCTACTAAATATCTCGACCACAGAAATATGACTTAGACCACTTTCACAATTAAGGGCACATATACATAAAGAAAAATTTCATATTAAAATCTATGAAAACAAAGGTTAAATTAAAATTTTTCGCCAAGGATTTTGCTTCATATGTGTTTCATGTTAATTCAATATGATTTACACCTACCTTCAAAGAAATTTTTTCCTTTGGTTTTTGGGAATTGTTACAATTTAAATTTAACATTTGCTAACACACTAATAACCCCAAACTATTATTTTACTTATTTAGTAATAAAAATACATTGAAATTTATTTTTAGAGGTTTAGCTGGATTTTTCCTTTTAAAATAGCTTTATTTCATGTTGATTTAATATTCCAGTACTCTTAAATCAATATTAAACATCATCATGTTGAATCAAATTTATTTCAAATTGATACAACATAAGTTTAATTTAATGTAGTCATTTCATTTCATTAATTATTTAAATTTCATAATTGTGTATATTGCCACAGGCATCAGGAAAACTTTTGCGTGTTGTATGTATAGCTGGTTTCCACAGCCAGGATTTGAACTCGAACTCTTCGCGCTGCAGACACAACAAGCTTAAATATTCTTTAGAGAGATACCATCATGAATTAAATTTCAATTCAACATGATTTAATTGATCACTTAACATAAAGTTTATTTAAAATAAAAATTAAAGCAAATAAAAAAACAAACAACACACTTAAACAACATATTCTTTCTAATAAATTTAAAATGATTTTGCATTGTGATTTTACATTGATATTTTTTTATTTGTGTATGAGTCTTCTTAGAGCAGAAAAAAAAGACTCTTAGGGCTAATAAATCAGTTAAAGTTTAAACGGTGGTTTAGTTCAACTAAACTTTAATTCATATGTGGTTTAAACTCAACAGGAGTAAATCAGTGGAACCATACCTCATGTGCAGTTTAAAAACTAATACTGTGGCAGCACTAGAACAAATGACAAAAAACAGCTGTTTTGCAGCAGGCTATCAGTTCTTTGTACAATCAAAAAGGCAAACACTTTAATAACATTTAATTAAAAGCATTCAAATTTTACTGAGAAAGAAATTATATATATTCTTGGCAAAGTAGAATATTATAAAGGAACAATTGAGTGTAAGAGAACAAATCGAATCGAATCTGAAGAAAAGTAGAAGCTTGGAAAAAAGTTGAATGCTTTTTAAATGCAAAACATATGGTCTGTAAGTAATAAAATCATATGGCCTGTATTGGTAGTTTAAACGCCCAATTTTATGCGTTTACAGATGGTTTAAATACTGCATTCATTTATATGTTTGCTGGTTTAAACACATTTTAAACCAAAAACAGAGATAAACTTGAACTGATTTATTCGCCCTTAAACTGTGATATCAGGTGTTGGCATTCTCTACGAAAATATTCGCTATAATATATAACAAGTGTATGAATATTTTAAAGCTCGACATTGGGCTTAAAACGATAACAGGCCAACTACATCCAACACATACGCATTGTTGCGATGCCTATAGCAAAAGTTAAAAAAAGAAGAGAAGTGTCTTAGGACACCGGGTTAGAGCTATATAAAACAAATTTCATGTGTTATATTGAGCCATAACCGCTAAAATAGCTTAAGCGAGAAATTTTTTGTATTTAATTTTTTTTACGAAAATCGACTATTTACGAACGCAGATGATCGATTTTGGTCAAAAATTGAGGTTCGAAAATTATGTCGCTTAAACTATTTTGGCGGTTATGGCACGATATAACAATTATTAAATTACATTATTTTTATTTTTTAAACTATTTATTTAATATTAGCAAAATTTATTTATTTATACCCCAGTAGATAGACATGGGTGCTGATGAAGTGCGAGGCTGCACTGAAAAATATCGGTATTTGCCCCAGCTAATAAAGTCTAGTTTAATTTTTCTTCTCTTCTTTAGAAACTGACATTAATTAACTGCCACTTCCACTATGTCGAAAGAAAAACTATTCGAAAGAAACCTAGACGCTCGAATTCTAATAAATTTTCATTCCACTATGTCGTCAGCTTTCTTTCGCTTGTGATTACGTATGTCATTTTTTTTTTGTTTTACGTGTTTATAAATTAAAGTAGAGCCAATTTGTTTATTTGAAGTAATTATTTTGAGCGATTTTTTAAAATTTACTAACATTTACATGAAAATAAATACAACCATATTGAACAACGAAAAAGAATTCAATTGCTGTTTTGCTTTACAACTACATTCGTTTTGTTTAAAATGTGCGAGTACTTTTTATAATGAACATAAAACAATAATCAAAACAAAAGTGTTCAATAATATTTTGATGAATATTTTATGACTTTTCTCTATAAATAAAAAATAAATTGAATAAATAGGAATAAAAAAAATTATAATGTGATAAATTAATAATTTTACAAACTTTAGTGAATTCTTTGCAAATAAACTTTAATACACGAAAGCAAAATAGCAGGTGAGTGATTTTGAAAACAAAAATAAATTTATAACGGTAATAGTGTAGATTATTTTTGTTTTGAAAATCACGCCGCCCTAGCTCCTGTGTCTAGCATAAAGAACATAGCTCTAATAATTTGTATAATAAAATAACTCCATTATCTTAAATTCAACTTGAAATAACTTTGATTCAACATGCTGTTTCGTGTTATTTCAGTATCAAATTCTCGGATGTTAAATTAACATGAAATAAAGTTATTTGGAAATTAAAAATTTTCTTGAAAGATTACTGTAAATCCTGTTGAATTAACATGAAACACATATGAAGCAAAATGATTGGCGAAAAATATTAAATTAAGCTTTGTTTGCCCAGATTTTGTAATGAATTCTTTTTTTTTTTTTTGTGTAGAGCTTTACAAATTTGTATTGTGTACATTTCAAGGATAATGAGACGTAAGATAAAAACTTTTAAAAACGATTTTTTTTATATATTTTCCAAAAGTTTAAAACCAAGTAATTGCTTTTTAATATCTATAAATTCAATCATACTTTTTTACAGAAAATCTCTGAACTTAATTTTTGTTAGTCAAAAAAAAAATTGCTTCAACAATTTTACCATGTGCCCCTGAAGTGTAAAATTTTCTTGTTAAATGCAAAATAGAAAAAAATTCATTCTGTTTTATTTGAACTAACTTGTACTGCTTTGGCATCGTCTGCATTAGTGAACAATTTAAATGAATCTATGAATTTGTAAAATTCATTTTACAATTTTTGTATTTTTTGCATCTGTCAGTTTTATTATTTGAGGTTAGTGACTTTACGCTTTTGTACAATCTTGCTTTAAAGTTATTGCCCCGATGACTTATTGCTTCTCCTTTTGGTTGCCACATTCTACATACATAAATAAATACACAAATTTTAAACACATAATGTTGCTTTAGCTGATATTTGCTGCTGTCTTGTTGGTTTTGTTTTTTATTTTTTATTCGCTATTTGTTTGTAACATATGCAACGCTTTTCAATTCAGTGTGTTATTTTGTTTTCGTTTTCTTTTTTCTGTTTTTTTTTCATACATTTGTATGTTATTTATGAATTTTTCATGCAAATTAATGTAACAAATCTTTTTTCTCTCTCACTCTATCTCTTCTTACTACGAGTACATCTTAATATTAAAAGGAAAAAATTGAAAATATTTGCCAAAGATTTTTTACTTAATGGCAGGGGGAAGAGGAGAGAATGTCGGGAATGCCCTGTTTCCTTGAACAAAATATGTAAGCGTTATGTTAATTTTGTTTTTGTTCTGTTTTTTATTATAATGATTTTATATTAAGAACTTACATGACTTGGGGCAAGTGGCATACATTTTATGATGCTTCATACGTCGCACAGTGCCTCGATCATCGATAATTACAAGGTAAAAATCGTATGTGATGCGGAGTTTTAAAATTTGATACATTAATTTTTAATTAATTTTTTAATTAAATTTCGTATACATACAAAATATGGAATTTTTTTTAATGACACTATCAGATAGGATCCGATCGGAATTCTTTTGATTCCGTATTTGCAATTCCAATTGATTTTGTATGAACATTGTTCAAATTCCAAACGATTTTGTTTATTCCCAGCTAAAAAAAATATGTATGGAGCATATATGAAATCACATATATGGCTCGGATCCGAAAAATGAGGGTATATGGGCATATATGATTATATATTTTCATACATTTTCATACATGTATGTGTAAATATTCCCTCTACAATATGAAAAGTTCATATTCATACTCTCTTGATTCACAAAAGCGTACTGCTGTGCAATAAAATAAATTACTTTTTTTTTAGATTTTGAACAGGGAGGTTGTTTGGACAAATAATGAAAAACGAACTAACAGTCATTTCATTCATCATTTTAAGTCAAAAGGTCAATCAATAATTAAAAAAATACGAAAATCATATTCGTACATAAAATTTAATTTAAGAAATCAGATTAAAAACTAATGCAATTAATTATAAAAGAAAAATAGTCCGTCTAACAATAGTTTTCAATATAATTTTTTGCAGTAATATGAACTTTGCTTCTTATCTAGAGAATTCTGTTATTTTCTATAAAATTAATGACTCGTATGGATATTCCGTGTAATATTATATTTTTCAATTAAATAATTTATTTTAAACAAAAAACAGAAAAAACTCTTTATTCTAAGTTATCAAAACAATAAGAATAATTACAATAATAAAAACACTTCAACATATTTTTCACAAACAAAAAGAAAAGTAAATTTCATAGAAAACTTAAATATACAAATTTATAAAGTGTTTAATTATATAGTACCCACATTACTCCCCCCTCGAAAAATATTAACATCTAATAAATTAAAAGTTACTCGTTTATTATTTAATGAATTAGTGTTGTTACAAGTGCTTAAGTCTTTACCACTAACATTTTCTGTAATAGCGGGCTTAAGACGATCAATAGGGACAGTTATAATAGTTCCATCTTTCTCAATTTTAAAACATTTTTTATCCCTTTCGATAACTTTGTACGGGCCTTCATATGGCTGTTGTAATGACCTTCTATTTATCACACGTAAACATACCAATTTGCAACTTTGTAAGTCTTTTGGAACGTAAAAACATGATTCGGAGCTCGTATGATGAACCATTTTTGATCTTACATTTTGAAAGCAATCTTTCAACTTAAATAAAACATCAGATGTATCAAAATGACTTTGTTCAATAACAATTTCTCCGGGTAAACGAATATTTTGACCATATGTCGGAATACTGGTACCATTAGCAGCTGTTAAAACGATATCAGATAATTTATTATTATCTCTAAATTTATAAGAGGGTAAAACAGAAACTTCTGCTCCGCTATCGATCAAGAAATGTAATTTGTTTGTTTTATCTAAAACAAAAAGGCGACGAGATATAAAACTTTCACCACAGTTTGTCGCATCAACAGTGGGTGAATTTAGTTTAACGATAATTTTGAAAAAGAACATGGTTGTTCGCATCGTACAGCCTTATCTCCGAAACGGTAGTGATACCTACATAGCCAATTATCATTATTTCTACGCTCTCGTGAGCGAGAATTTCTCCTGTAGTTATTTCTAAAAGGTGTACGTGGTTGCCTATCTCTTAATTCACCTTTAATAGCATTCACTTTTATAGATAATTTGTTGATATTTTCACATAAAATTTTCGTTAAATTCTCTACAACATGTTCTATATTACTACTTGTACTTGTATTTTGTTCTCTAATACTTGAAACTTCAGAATTAAACATTACTTCCCAAATCTTGTCTGCTAACTCTGTCATTTCCGAAATATTGTTACAGTTAGAGCCAGTTAAAGCTACATTAAGACTTTTAGGAAGTTTTCTTAGCCATAATTTCCTCAAAATATCAGAAGTAAAATTACTTCCCGCTAGAATAGACATTGACCGATAAAATTCAGATGGTTTTCTGTTACCCATCTCACTATCTGACAAAATCTTTTCTAATCTAGAAGTTTCACTCAATGAATGTCGATCAATGAGCACCTTTTTTAAATTATCATAAAGGTTGAGTTGAGGTGGATTTTGAATTATATCAAGTACCGTAATAATAACTTCCTGCGGAAGTGAAGTAATGACATATTCATATTTAGTTTTGTCTATAGAAATACCTTTAGAAGCAAACTGCATTTCAGCATGTATAAACCAGGCATCAGGACAATTTGTCCAAAATTGGGGGAGTTTAACTGAAGTAGCACAAAGTTCAAAGTTAAATTGAGAAGGATTGTCAACTAATGAAGAACTTTGACAATACTGTACTGTAGGGCCCTTATTGGTTTGTGTTGGTGGAGTATTAGGCGTAGGAGAATGAATTGGTAACATTTTTCGATGAAGGAATTCACAGTATATTGTGAAAAGTAAATAATCAACAACAAGAACAAAATTATTTGAGTAATTAAAATAAATTAATATAGTGTGAGTTAATGTGTCTATATGTAACTATTTTATAAATAAATGTTTTAACATTAATACCGATATTCCTTATAGTTATTTGTTGACGAGGTTCAGATTACCAAGTTATCCATAAATTTAATTGTAAAAGTTTTTGCAGTGCCAAAATTGTTACTGATGAATTCCAGTTTGTAAAATTTTCTAAATTGAAGTTAAAAGAAAACGATTTGCTCACCACACATGCATCAAAAGATATTTGCTCATCACATATATGTATTTGGAATTCACTACTTTCTTGATATTGGGATTTTTTATATATATATAAATTCCACGAATTATAAAAAAAATCTTGAGAGTTAAATCTTGATTAAAATCATCAACGAAATTGAATTTTCAAAGGAAACAGGATCGCCATATATGGATATTCCGTGTAATATTATATTTTTCAATTAAATAATTTATTTTAAACAAAAAACAGAAAAAACTCTTTATTCTAAGTTATCAAAACAATAAGAATAATTACAATAATAAAAAAACTTCAACATATTTTTCACAAACAAAAAAAAAGTAAATTTCATAGAAAACTTAAATATACAAATTTATAAAGTGTTTAATTATATACATAGTACCCACAACTCGATTATCCTTTTAATTATTGATATATTAAATGTGGCCACAATGTATAAAATCATACAAGAATGGTTTTTTTTTTTGTAAAAAAAAGTTTTTCTTTTTAAACTTTGCATACCGTATATATTTTCTAATGGATTTCCAATTCAGCACTGATAAAATACCAAGCTTTTTGATTTTAAAAACGATCTTATGTGAGATATCATGTATGCATACATTCTCCATATATTAAATTTTATTTCTATATATGGATCCACATATGCAGAGCTTCATAATTAAATTTACATATATGAGATCATATGTTATAATACAATTCATATATAAGTCCATATATTAGTTCATATATAATAGTTTTGCCATGCATAATCCCATACATTCCCATGCATTAATTCATACATATTCATATATAGTTATATACATTCATATATTAAAAATATATGGACCATATATAATTTTTTCAGCTGGGTTCCCAAAAATTATAAAATCTCCGCATTTCAAATAAAGTATGCCAGTGTTATGCATGACGAAACAAAAAAAATGGTTAATTGAATAAAAAGCAGCACAAAGCAAAACAAACAAAAAAATATGTGGCAATACTTCCATTTAAAAATAAATCATCAGTTTTTTTACACACACACAAATAAGTAACAATGTTAAATCAAAATGCCAACATTTTGATTGGACCTTGTTTTATTGTTTGATTTTGATGTTCGTGTAAATAGCCGACATTGCATTGCTAGCAAAAACTAGCTGCTGCTGCTGGCTAGTAGCCAGTGTACTAGTTTTGTGGTCGCAGGTTCGATACCTAACAAAACACACAAAAAACTATAACTTGAATTTCAACTAAAATTTATTTATGTTAAATCATCAATTAAATCATGTTGAAATAAAATTTAAGTCAAGTGTATCTAAATAATATTTAATTTTGTTGTGGCTGCAGCGGTAAAGGCCATGATACACTATCATACAAAGTCGTGCGATCTACGAAAAAATACAACCCTTGTGTGATGAATTGTTATTGTCTTTTGAAAATTTGCATAAACTCCATCATACCACGGTTGTATTTTTTCGTAGGTCGCACGACTTTGCATGATAGTGCATCGCGATGGCTTTGAGTGGGAATCTTGGCCGGGGAAGCCAAATATATCCAACACACTCATTTTCCTGATTTCTGTGCCAATACAAATCACATAAGCTATAAATAATTAATAATATAATAAAATGACTACACTTCATTAAAATAAATTCTTTATGTTGTTTCAACTTGAAATTAATTTGATTCGACATGATTCTTCATGATATTACAGTATGAAATTCACGTTTTTTCAACTTGAAATAACTTCGATTCAACGTGATTGATCAAACAGCACTAGAATATCAAATCAACATGAAATAAAGTTATTTCAAAAGCAAAAAAATTTCTTTGACGGTTACTATAAATCATAATGAATTAACATAAAACACATACATATGCAGCAAAATCACTGCCGAAAAATGTTAAATTAAACTTGTTTTCGTAGGTTTTAATATGAAATTTTTTCTGTGTGTAAGAAATTAAAATGCTTTTTTTATAAATGCATTAGCATTTTTCTTTAAAAATATCAAAATCACTTTGAAAATTTTGAAATGATTTCATTTCCAAGAAATTATTCGTTTTCTAGGGACTCTACTTAGGGAATTGAAGCCACTTTGAAAATGAATTGAGATCTGTTACACGGCTGTATATAAAACTTGCAGTTTTTAGTGTCAAAAAGAGCCAAGTTAAAAAAAAAACTTCTATAAAATATTATTTTAAGGTTATTATTATCTCTCGAACAATAAAACTTTCATTTTATTTCGTTACACAGGCAGTAGCACTGTGCGTCCGTGGTAAAAGCAAGTTAAAGTGATTTTTAATTTATCTTGTCAAAATAAAATATAAGTGCATTTATTTTTTATTTCTAAAAAAAAGCGTTAAGTTAAATAAAGTCATACAAATTGGTAACCATAATAACGATAAATCATACTCAGAATATACACACATACTTATGTATGCAAAGTAAAAATATTTTGTTGTTTATATTATGGCCTTAGGGAAACTTAAGGCTTGTCAAATGATTCTTATATGTAAATTTTATCTCAGATTGTCTTACGTTCGTATTATTGTCTGCAAATCATAAGTTAAATTGCAAGCTATCATTAATAGAGAGAGTGAAATCGAAATAAAAAAAATCAGAATCTGTTTATTAAAGAAATAGTTTAGTTTCATACTAAACTGGTTAACTTCTGCAAGCTACATAAGGTCATTTCTATTGTTTTTTTTTTAAGTAAAAAAGCGCAATTAGCTTCACATGAGTAAAAGATAAGAAACTATCGAACAGCATGGCTCTAAAATATCAGCTTAATTGCTGGCTGATGAACAAATGATGAGACAAATGATCGACTCTTTTGTGGAAATGCCCATATGTAAGTATAATTTTGTTTTGTTTGTAAAATGAAACAGGCAAAAAATTCTCTATTTATGTAATTGACTCTTCTAATTGTTTGAACAGCTGTTAAGTTAACATCGGGTGTACTGACCTCAATTGCCCGTCCAGAACGTTCAGCGTCATTTGTACTTTTTGCGACCACAACCAAATTTTTTACCATTGAAGTCGATGTTGCAGAGTCCCCATAGTATCTATTAAGCTCTTCCTTGGTTTGATTGACGGTTTTTTTTTCGCAAAAAACAATGTTTAATGAGCCGCGACATTCACTTTTTTCCATTTATTCTCAAAAGTCGAGGTAGTCTGTTATCAACGGCAGCCAAACACAAACTAAATGACACAGCTTGTTCGAATTTAGACAGGAGTCAACTGACAGTTGCCTCTTGACAGGAGCAGTGTTGCCATTTCATTCAAGAGGCGGAAAATTCAAAGAGACACTGAGTTAATGATCCACCCTCGTGTATCGCTAAATATTTCTGAATGTATAGATTCAAAATTAAACAAAAAAAAATTCTAATTTATTTTAAATGCCAAAAATCGTTTATGAAAAGTTTCCCCTATTTGTAGGCTAGATATCTAATATTCATACTTATTGGAATTAGCCGCACTGATGGATGGAATTTTGACGAACAGAACCATTATTTCGATAAAAAATTTCAAAAACTTGCAAGCCTTGCTCTCATGCAAGTCTATCTATCCATGATAAAGTGGCAAAGCAAACTAATCCAAGCCAAAGCAACTATCAGCTGTTAAATCGGTGGTCAAATAAAGCAGTGTTACCAACTCAAATTTGTTAACCTGCAAAAAAAACAAGACCTGTTACTACTTGTATTCAAATATTCCGATTGTGATACATACTAAAGGTACGGTCACACTTGTCAAACATTTGCCCAAAAATACGTAACCAACAAACACTAATGAAAAAAGTTTTGATCCAGACACTTGTTTATCATTTTAAACAATTTCGAACACAACTAATGGACAATGTAATAGAATCCAACAATATTGGCTAGTCTTTAACTTGACAAACTTTTGTCTGAATTGAAAGATTTTTCATTAGCATTTAGTGGTTACGCTTTTTTTGGGCAAATGTTTGACAAATGTGACCGTAGCTTAACTTGAAGTAAATTTCTTAAAATAGTGGCTATCTATCTATCTATCGGATACACATACATATGTAACTCTGAACAATGTTCGCATTGAACTCTTTTAAGTGTAAAGATCTCATGTATTACAACAACATTTGTAGAATAGCGTTAAAAATCAGAGAGAAAGAAAAAAAATTAAAGCGCATTAATGACATTAGACATGCAGCGATGCCAATTTAGCGCGTTTTAACTATGCCAAAAGCGATTTTTTCCGTCTTAGCGCGTTTAATAAAATTAGCGCGTTTTGAATAAAGTCAATAATATCATTTCAGTTCAATATTTTTTTAACTTTTTTTGTATAAATTTAAAAATTTTCAGCTTGACTGTGGTTAGAATAAAAAACGCGTTTTAATACTGTAATGACAAATATTTTGAAATTTCACAACTAAAATTATGTACTAGATGACCCAAAATATATACATAGCTTATTAAGCATCTATTATAGCTTAAGTACAAAAAGCATTTGAATCGCAAAACTATTCGACAATTTATATGTTGTTACAAAGTTTTACAAATAAATTAAAAGTAAAAACTAAGCACTTCGATTATTGTGAAGGCGATTCTGATTCTATATTAAATGATTTTAGTTTGTTAAAACATAATGTCGAGGAAGCAATATTGCAAAATCTGAAAAGTTAATTGTATATACGAGTACTAATACATACATACATCGACTTTTATTGAAATTTAATTTAGCGCGTAAAAAATAGCGCGTTTTTGCTATAAATATTTGACAATGCTGTAACTTAGCGCGTTTTAGCGCGTTTTGAGAAGGGTAGTAGCGCGTTTGGGTTATAAATAGTTGGCATCGCTGTAGACATGTGCGGCTTTTGATTTCAAACTTAAGTGTTTGAATTAAATCAATTAAAGAAAATAAAGATAGAGCACACACGCACAGACAAAAACACACCATTGAAGTAGACTTGAGAACAAAAGAGTGCACTAGAGTTTATATGTGTGTGTATGTATGTACATAAGGCGAGTCCATGTTCCACACGCCAACTCCTTTCACACGTTTTAGACATGTGCCAGAGTAGACAATAAAGTATTGCCAGACCTTTTATGTATAACAGGAATTTAACAAATACTATTTGCAAACGGTCGCTGTTCACACTACGAAACATTTGCAGCAAAATGTTTTACTTTGTTGAAAAGAGGAATGGAAAAGGGTACCTTGTTTCATGTACATTAGTATATTATTTTTATTTCATTTTGATGAGAAATATATTAAACTGAATAATAATAACACGCACGAAATCAAATTGAATAGCAAAAAATAGATACATATTTTTGTTTTGAGGAGTTGAGGTCTCTATACTCGAAACAAATGGAAACATTCATAATATAGTATTGGCCGATCGGAGATTGAAAGTAAGATAGATTGAAAAATTTTGAATGATCACTTGGGTATGAGAAAGCTTCCTGCAAAACGGGTGCTGCCTTTGCTCACAAGCAAAGTCGAAGTAGTCTTTGACGTTGTTCAACCGCAGTAAGAACGAGTTTTGCTCCATTTCGTAACCTTGATCCACCATAATGCGCTTCCTTATCCTTAATCTGCGAACTTAGGACGGGATGATTATTTCTTGTTCACAAACCTAAAGAAATAGCTTGGGGGAAAGAGATTTGACTGCAATGATGAAATCATACTAAAAAAATATACATATTTCGCTGACCTTAACAAATCTTGTTTTTTTTTATTTGGAAGGGGTAGAAAATTGATATTTAATTTTTTTGTGCAATCAGTTGGAACTGTGCACGACTTTAAATTTTATGTTTGTAGAATTATTATTAAAAGTTAATGTTCTGCTAACACGCATACCTATACAGATGTTTTTAAATTAGTTTCTTTCATGTGCATGTATGTGCATGCTTTTATATATGTATGTAAATATATTTATGGACATACAGACATATGTATGTATATGAATGTATGTTTGTAGTTATCTAAAGTATGGAACAACTTTGTGGTATTGAACTTGTAAAAAAATGTTTCATTATCGCTGTTTTAAAAATATACGCTACATTTTCATGAGTTAAGCTTTTCAGACAAATATGGAGGTAAAGTTCGATATATATAACTCAATTTTGATACTGATATGATAGGCATGGTCGCAGTAACTCTGACATCATTTTATCAAACGTAGGGAAAGACAAAGTAAATTGGATTGAATGACTCCTATACATCATCATAGATGTTGCCAGTGTTGAACTGCAACGCATTAATAGCTTTATTTTAAGCTCTGGTTGGTTTGATAGAAGCTACTCCCCATATCTCCGTGGTACAATGAAGGTTCTTAGTAAGTCCGGGATTCTGACTGCCACCCTAGTCTAACCCATAACCTTACTTGACCTATATGATCTTAGGAACAGCAGTGATGCCTGGCTGTAGAAAAAGATACCGACTTTCCCTGTACCTTCCTGTCCATCAGCACTCTGATCACTTCTCTTATATCCAAAATTTCAGCCTGAAATGCGCTGACTTTGTTAAGGAGATGGAAGGAGCATTATATCTTAAGATCGTTTAAGAAGACTCTAGAGCCAACACCTCAGACCATTCTTAATTCATCAGTGTATACTCTGACGTAGTATTCTCTAACTATTTTTCCTCCTCTCGCAAAGCCTTCTAATGGCTTACGCAGCACTCATATATCATATAATATTGGGTGCGTGGACATGGGACTAATTCAGCACAATAGCTGCGGATGACCTAACAAAGAGGGGAATCCTACTCAGAGTAGTCGAGATCGACAATCTCTGTGAACTCCCACTCTCATCCTGTTGGAGACGCTTCGATGTTATCTTCCCCAAATTAGCTCAAGACAGATTGCACAATTAGTCCACCTGCGTAATAGCGAGAACCCTTTGACCTCGCTTAAATCGCCACAGAACTAAAAATCTTATTAACTTCACTAGGAAGCACTTGAGGAATCTCTTGGCCACACTGACTGGCTACTGCGGTTTTTGTACCCATGCTAAACGTATGGGTCTCTCGTAAAATGATTACTGGTCGAGTTTAATGATGAAGAAGAGGAGGAAAGTATCTCGCATCTCCTCTGCTTCTGTATCGCTCTGGAAGATCTCCGTCTGCACTTCCTTGCTAGACTATCCTTCAGTAGCCTATCCGAGCTATCGAAAGTTAAACTAAAAAGATAACTGACCCAGGATTCTGGGATGACCATAAGACCTTGATCTCTGATATCTAGATGACTAATACCTAATTATCTTGCAATTTTGATGCAAGCGGATATCTGTGTTCTATAAAGTTGATCTAACACATATTTCTTAATTGTGGTAGGCCACTTTATTACAAAGCCGTAAGTGAGTATTCGACGCATAACTGCTGTATGCATCCATTTAAGCATTTTAGGGTTTATAACCCATTTAGAACCAAACATTTTATGACAGGAGTAGTAGGCAGCCAATGCAACGGTTTAACTGTAATATTGAATACTTAGTTTCCATGTTAATTTTCGGTTCAATATAGGTTGGGTTAGTAAATATATTGACATCTGTGGCCTTAATATTCACACTGATCCATTTTAAAACCTGAGTGATCGCACGAACTTCCAATTGGCCAGGTAAGCCAAAGTAAATATCGGTTACCACTTCTTGTATGAAAAAACCCAGTACTGTTCTTTCCCCTGCTTTTGAGCCATCCGCGTAGCAGCAAACTTCCCACTGTTGTTGTTCCCAGAGTTGGATTGACCCACAAGTGTCCTACTGGTATCAATGTCTCGCAGTTCAGTTATAACTCTAGCCTCACTTACCCGGTCGAACATTTCCAATGTCTGCTCGTATCCGCCCAGTGACGTCCATATGTTCTGGTGGTTTGGTATGTTGTCTTGTCCGATCCATTCCCCCATCACTTGTAAACGTTCTGTAGCAAGAGCTTCTTCATGTCTACAGGTTGGACATAAAGAATGGTCTTCAATGCCCTGGTGGATGGAGTTCTCATAGCGCCACTTATACTTGGGTAGCACATTCGTTGAAGCTTCTCTAAAATGTTAGTGTTGCACTTTCTACCACCATACTACCTATTTGTATGCTCAAAATTGGTCTGATCGCACTCCAATGTGTCGCAATAGCGCTGAGTACCCATGTGAATCCAATGGCCCTTCTGCAGAGAGACTAGTACAAGTTAGCCTCCTTGACTATTTCATCTATGTAGTGTCACCACAACAGTTTCCAATCTCGGATCACTCCTAAATATTTAATCCTATCGGATAAGGTGATGATCTTTCCCTGAAAACTACGATCAACAGCTTTAATATTTACGTCTTGGTTAATATTCAGTACCAGCCCAGTTAAGTGCAATATTGAGAGTTCTATCCACCTCCCTGCAAAGTTGGTTAAGGTTCTTGCCCTTAGAAGCGTCAAGACATTGTAAGGATAGCAGAATGGTTCGTAACCTTTATTAGTCAGGTGCCTTAGCAGGCTGTATATAGTAATTAACCAAAGTAGTGGTGAAATTATTCCTCCTTGAGGCATCACACGTTGCACCCTGCTCTTAACGTTTTTATATGATGCATACCGCATCTTATTCACCTGTTCCCCAGAGTAACTCCTAGATATTTTGCGGTGTCCCATAGCGATAGTTCGTTAATTTACAGCCGACAAAGTCTAAAGTTTTGTACCTTGGTCTTTGTTGTAAACAGCATCAGTGCCGTTTGATTTAGGATTACTCCTAGACTACAGTCTGTAGCACAGTTGCGTTGGATATGATACCGTTTATCACACACACATTATACTCGTTACGTTACAACTTTCATTCCCACGGCATCTAATCTGAAATTAACGCAGCCTAAACTATTCTATTATTTTTTTATTTCCGGAAGTTATTGACGTGTATCGAAATGAATACGAATAAAAAATTTAAGGGTTTATTTTTTTATCTAGTGCAGCATTTCCTAGGTCGAAAGGTCTAAAGCTATGTACAGACGGTTGTCAGATCTTACAATATTGCCAGTAAAATGTGCTAAAAATTTCTTACAACCGTGTGAACTGGCAATTTTTGTCAGACGACGTTGCCAGAAAAAGCATTGTCAGTCCATTGCAAGACTAGCAACTGACAACATATTGTCAGACATCTTACAATCGTGTGAACACATTGTAAAATTATTGCCAGATATTTGTCAGACATTTTAATATTTGTCAGATGCGCGAAGTTCATGCATCTGACAATGGCGTCATTGTAAGATAATTCTTTCTATGGGCAACACTGCACACGCTTGATTTTAAAGAAAAAGTTTATAATAAAAGATATGCAGACAAAATCATTGCAATTGCTTCTTTATGGTCCATAATTATTTATACTTTCACTTTTTACATTTAACACAAACACAAACGATAAATATTTAACAATGGCCAACAAATGGTTTAAGTCTGGCAACGCATAACAACAGATCGAACAATTTGTGCATATGACAACCGTGTGAACTGACAATTTTTCTACTGACGATTTTGTCAGATGAATTTATTGTCATACAACCGTCTGGCAATAAATTGTAAGATTTTCTGACATTCGTGTAAACTGACAAGAAATATTATGCTGGCAATTTTCGATTGCCAGTACATTGTCAGCACATTGCCAGATCTGACAATATTGTAAGATCTGACAATCGTCTGTACATAGCTTAAGAAATTATCGATATTAGCAATAATGAAATGAAATATAAACCAAACAACAAACTAAATTTTTGCAATCAAAGTAATTTTGAGTTTCTTTACGAGAGTCATCCAGTTATACATATAAGGTGCAACTAAAACCGATAATACGAAACTTCTTCCAGGTTCTTTTCATTTTTGTATAAAAGTTGATTTAAACTATTCATTTAAGTTTGCAAATTTCATGTTTAACACGCAACTTATTGTTGCGTATGATTAATATTTATGTAACTTGTTCATTTATTATTAAGCATACGCTGTCGATGCTCCTCTTTCTACTTCTCTTCACCCCTTCTGCTAACGTTTTCTTTATTTCTTTGCTGTTTTTTTTAACAATTTGGTTATTTCCTTTTATTTAATTTGTTCTCGTTTCTTTAGTACCACCCCCGCCTCCCTCACCCACGCAACCATTTACAGTTGTAAATGTACAAGCATTGCATGCACATGCCACAAATTATGAATGTTTAATAGTTGGTGCATTTATTCATTGTTTTTTCCATTTTATCATTTAAAATTGTTGCATGTAGTCGCATGCAAGCAAAACTTATTGTATATGCTTACACAGAAAAAAATTTATGGGTGAATCAAAACAATTTAAATGATTAAAATTGCAACAAACAGCAAAATTGGTTAAACTAAGCAATGTGAAGCAGTTAAAAATATGTGAACCGAAAATTTTTAGCAATACAGTTAGTGAGGTTACTTTATACATAAAAAAAAGTTGCTAATTTTTTTCTATCCAAGGCATTCGTTCTAGGACAGCGTAGTTTTCGGGGAACAATCCATTATTTATCTAATAGTATGTTTCCACCGACTTTAAATCAAGTAGGTTTAATTAAATCGCTGCGAAGTATTTCCACCGAGCTTGTGAGTGATTTTTTGTTCGAATTATTTTCGTATTCAATTTATGCACGTACTTTATAAGGTGGGCGCAGTAGCTGTAATAAGAATTTTGTCCACATATAGTTGACATTTAAAATTTATTAAATATTCCTTAGTGTCACTCTTCGAATTTTTCAATCACTACTAATGGATGACCCAGGGATGGAGTTTGTAATTTTAAAAGCAACGCACGGTTGCATAGAAAGCTCCAGTTCGAAAAATAGTATTTTCGGCATAATTTAAAATAAATCAACTACTTTAAGGTTAAATCACCGCCATATGCAAAATGTATTGTAAATCAAGTATAATATGATTTGCACTAGGGTTTGCCAAAAACCGTGGAAATTAAAAAACCGCGGTTTCCTGTTTTAAGCAACTAAAACCGGTCGGTTTCGGTTCGGTTTCGGTTTTAAAAATATACATGTATATAAATAGGTATGTATGCTGGAAAGATAAATGGTGATTTAGAAATAATCATCCCTATCGTGAAAAACAAATCGAATTTTTCTTCATATGACATTTTCATTCCCCTCGAAGAGAAAAATGCTATCTTGAATATCACGTGAAACTTTTTTCCCGCTATCAGTCCACGTCGATGTAAAAAAGGAAGAATTTTAATAAAGCTTAAGAATTAATTGAAATTCAGACAAATTTAAGTTTAATAAAAAAATCACAAAAATTGTAGGTTATAAATTAGTTTTATTTAACTTCCCAGCAAAAAATTTCAAAAAAGGTAATCGAGTTTGGAACTAAGCATTTTTGGTGGAAGCTGTTCCTTACTGGATTACCAACTTAATGATTTTAACAAGGCGTGAGACTAAAATAATCGATTCTTGAGAAGTACTTACCTTTTTTATTTGGAAACTTGTTCACGTAATCGATTTAATCTAAAAGAATCATTCTCTTCATTTAGCAATTTGTACATAATCACCCTTATTCTATTTGGCGTCGGCAACATAACACGACGTCGTTTTTAATGTTTTTTTATGAAATCGGTATTCCCGTAGATAGTATTGCCATTTATCGATGACTGTCAGCATATGTTTGGTATTCTGAAAGAAACATTGATGTTCATGTTGCCGTTCATTTTGTCTTCAGTGTTTTTGATGTCGTGTTCTGTTGTGTGCATGCCTCAACGAATTTGAAAAATAATTTAAATTGTAAAAAAGTGAAATATAAGTAGATATAAAAATGTACATATTTATTTGAAAAAAGTTCTTAAAAAAAAGTGAAAAATATAATATGGACAAAATTAAAATTACCAACCCCAACCAATTTGAAAAGCTTGTGGAAGAGTTGGAAAAGTCCTTCTTTTGCTAGAGGATTCCTCAGGGGTAGTTTCCTAATAATTTCAAGATGCAGTGAGACAGTGAGACTGCACTAAATTCCCTCGGTCCACCAATTAGAACTAGTGGTGGATGGCAAAATGTAAGGTAAATAGTGTGTTGGGAAAGTATACTGAGGTTTAAATTAAAAAAAAAGGTTGCAAACAACAACAGCAAAGCAACTGAAGGCGGGGTATATAAACAATTAGCTCTGAGTACCTTTGGAGGAAGCTCCAAGCTCCAATAAACGTTGATCTGATCCCTTTTGTTTCAAAAGTTAAGCTCTATTGTATCCAATACATTCCTAAATGATGTTTTGTTCAGCCGAAAATATTTGTAAAATATTAAAAGGATGAACATTACCCATTATTTTCCAAAAACATGAGAGAACTTATCACTTACTTTTCCTTGGGTAACTGGCAAATGCATCACTTTTGTCTGAGAAATCTTATTTTTACTATTAATTTTTTTTTCATCGTCTCAATAGGAAAGAAAAACATTTTATTTTAATTTATTTACAAAGCTTTTACTTATTCAAAAATACTTTTACCAAAAATAGTAAACAAAATGAACCAGCTGACTCAAATATTGGATATGTGTATTGTATTTATCGATAAACAGGCAACGTCGTCATAACACTGTTAGGGAATACAAAGTTAGCATTGATGTTGTGTTATATTGATGTTGTTTCAAAATTGATGACGATGTTGCCGACGCCAAATAGAATAAGGGTGAATTTTTTTTACATTTTAGGTAATGAGATTTGTAAGCGAGTAATGAAATTTGGCAATCAGAAAAGTAAGTGATTATATGGCAAGTAGTTCTGATGGTAATGTGTAATTTTTTGCTGGTTTTAAAGTTGTACTCATGGAGGTGCTTCTGTTGATTTAGCTACTTTTTTCATTAAGTATACTGTCTGTGAACCAAAGAGATTCATACTCCATGACAAAATGTGTTGTAGGGAATTATTGTTAACAATCGTAAGCATTACATACTAATATTGTCCCAAAAATGAATAGTTTTTTTAATTCGAAGAAAAATATCGAAACTATTCGATGTAATAATTCAGTTCGTCTGCAAAAATAGAGTGAACAAAACCAAGAGAAAATTTAAAAAATTCACGTGAAAATATTCTGCTTTATCGTGGTTGGCGTATTTCAAATACGACTACGACTGTTTGGTAACAGATTAAAGAAGACAGGAAGCAAAAAGGGTAAATATTTCTGGGAAAAATTTTTCGAGGGAAAAAATAGTTACTATAGGGGTGATAGAGTTTCTCTGGTTTGTATTCAATTCAGGTACTTATATTAGAAAAGGAACATTTAGTAGTGAGTATGTGTATAAAAAGCATAAGAATAAAAAATTTATATTTAATTATCCAAGTAATAAAATTTCAGAAACGTTAAAGCGTTCAATGTAGAGTCGTTTAAACGAAATCTGATTTTTGTGCAGAAGTTACCAGCGACAGAAAACACTCTTTCGGTTTCAGTTGAAGAGGACTTTATTGCGTTATTGCCTTGCGAAGCAATAATATGTTGGTTGTTTTGTTGTGACTTGTGTGTCATTTGCCCAAAAAAAGCGTAACCAACTAATTACTAATGAAAAACTGTTTGATTCAGACATATATTTATTGATTTAAACAGTTTCCAATAATGTTGGATTCTATAAAATTGTGTATTAGTTATGTATGAAACTGTTTAACTTAATAAATACGTGTCTGAATAAAACTATTTTTCATTAGTAATTAGTGGTTACGCTTTTTTTACGGTTGTGTGGCACATGGCACAATGTGGAAACACGGCCTTAGTAATGTATAAAAGTCTTCAATGTAAAGTACATTTGCTGTATTTTTAAACGAGATAATTATGTTAAAGTAAAACTTAAAAACCGACGATATTTTTGTCGGTTTCGGTTTCGGTTTTTATGGGTTAAACACCGCGGTTTCGGTTTCGGTTTCGGTTAAAACCGAACGGCAATCTCTAATTTGCACAACTTATCAGGCTTTATCTAAATCATGCCGGGGCAAACTTACTACAAGTCCACTTATATAACTGCCATCCACTTCACCAATTCATTTAAATTTTTTAATTAGGAATTTTGTGCTTAATACTATTCTTGTGTAGTTCATGAACGAACTAGTTCAAATGAACGATTCAGTACTCTGAACTAAGTGAACTAGTTCGTTCAATTGTTTTACGCTCACTAGTTCAATTTTTGAACTAGTTAGTTCATTTTTTGAACTAAGAACTAAGACACAAAATGAACTAAATGTTTTCAACCTTTTGCTTTACTTCTTTCTGTTTGTGTGCTTTGCTTCCATACTCATCCATATGTATGTATGTATGTATGTATGTATATTTTGTTCTTGTTCATCGCTGGCTACTACCACAAATGCAATAAACAAGCAAACACTTATACTAACCTATTCACAAAAATATTTTGTATTTATGAGATTTTTAAAAATGATTTTCACACTAAATTTGTTTTACAAACCCTTTTTAAAGCAAATTTATTTATTAATTAATTAATTAATATTAGCTTTCGTAAAGTTTTTTAATCACAGATCTGTGTTTTTAATACTGTCAAAAACCACAACATATCTACATACATACATATTCATGCAGATGTAAAATCATTGAACTAAAAAGACCTAACTAATTAGTTCATTGAACTAAAATGAGCGATTGAACTAAATGAACGAACTAGTTCATTTATAAATAATGAACTAAAATGACCGGTCACTGAAATGAACTAAATGGCACAAGTGTACTTAATACAACATTTAAGTATTTTTAATTACTGTCACTAAGCTTATGTCCGATACTGGTCGGGCCTCGTTATTATATTAATGGCCAATTTCACCAACTCTATTTAAATATCAATACATATTTAAATGTTGATTTTCATGAATTTTTGTATGGAAAAATTATTTTTAAATATGAATTGATATTTAAATAAGTTGGTGAAATTGGCTCTTAGACTTAAGATTTGATTAATACTTATTGTTAATTCATTTTTTAAGATACAATAAATAAATATATGTAAAAAAAATATGATTTCTCATAATCTCCTTAGTAAAATAGAAATATCTATGCGGATGAACTAGCCAGACCCGGAGTTTGAATGCACGTTTCTGATAGGAATCAAATTCAGCTAGATGTATTTGGGACCACACAGACCAAATGGTCCAACAAGATCGCTTTCTGACTTTGCTAGAGTTAAATTGCAACGTGTTATCAACTTTTTATAGAACTCTGACCTCCGCAGAACCGGCTCTATAAAATTAGGCCCAAGGAAATAATGCCGAAATAAGAAATTAAATAAGCCCTAATGACAAAAATCCAAAAATATTAAGCGAAAATTTATGAAAAAACACCCAATATAAATGAAATCAAGTACACAGAAAAAAATGATTTTGATATTTGAATACGAAAATAGTTGATTCAATAAAAAAAATTTTCGAATTTTCTGTGATAACGATATTGATAAATAAAATTGTATGCACGTTTATTGAATATATTTTTTTTCAGTCAATAAAGAAATTTAATGAATCAAAGAAAAAAGTTGTTGACTGAAATTTTATTTTCAGTGATAATTGTTATTGTGTGTGTGTGTGTGGATGAATGTCACATTTTCAACCCCTTTTTGTTTGCTTTTGCTTGGCTGCTATTAAAACTAAATGTGTTTGGGATGAGTAGAACCGGCAATGTCTTGACTAATAAACTAACGTACTTACCACTCAGCTAAAGAGCAAGGCTCTTATGCAAAAACGTTTGTTAAAGTTAAAGCATGTATTAAAACCGGTTTTGTCATACAAAATTCATTTGTTAAACCAACTTTAAGTTTAACAATCGTTTTTGCATAAGGGGGCAAATCATTATTGAATAAGCAAATAATGAATAGAAGCAAAACATGATTTCTTATGTGCGCATTGTCTTGATATAATCTAAAAATAACTTTGTTGAGTACAAAAAAACAATCCACGAAGTTTTTCGGCTTCTTGTCCGAATTCACACGTATACAACACGAGCAATCAAAACAAAAACAATAACATCAGCACATGACCAGGTTGAGTCAATCAACAAGCAAGGAAAACACCAACACAAACAAATGACATTAAATGATATTTTAAAATGCGCGGAATTGATAAATACAATATTCAAGTTTATGACAAATATTATTGAAATTAAAAATTTAATTCAATAACATGGATTTATTGAAAATAATTCTTGTCAATTTTTTTCTGTGTACAATTAAAAAAGTCCAATGAAACCAAACTACAGATGAAATAAATCCCAAACAAATGAAATAAAGCCCCAACTAAACTCAAGATGAAATAAAGCCCAATTAAAAATTCCTCAATTTTATTTGGCCTTATTTCATTTTCTTATCTGGCCATTACTTCCTTGGGCCTTATTTCATAGAGCCCGCAACACAAACCAGAGAGAAGAGCAGGGTCTCCGTGGTATAATAATGGTTCTGGTTCGAGTGAGCCTGGGTTCAAGCGATTCCGGAATTCTGACTGCCACCTCAACCTAAGCTAACCTCTCAAGGTCACCTATTCAATAAAACGAGGCAAATATGGCCTTATTACGCAACTTGCATTTCACTATTTTATAGATGCGCATGCTAGAAGATTAAATCCACCATATAACGATTTCTGTAAAAGTTGTCACAATAAGCAGAAGGAAGAGACTATAGAACACCTCCCTCCGTCTATGCCACACTCGCTCCCTCTCTCTCTTTGAGAAAAGTACGCTTTCACTTTGCAGGCCGCTGTTGCTGGATGTATCAGCCTTTTGACAGATAAACTCATTTTTGTCGGACCTTGAGTTGGTTCTGCACTGAACCGAATAGAGATATGTAGAAGAAATTACATCTCCTCACTTTTACGTTTTAGGTAACACAACAGAACCAACTAGTGGGATAGCTTTTATCTTTATAACAACTCTCAAGTGGTGCAACCTAACTAAATCTTCATTATTGAGGGATATAGCTAGTTTCAATGCCCTTTTCACTTTTGCTAATGCAGATCAACAGTGACGCTTGGCCCAAAAATTTCTTAGAAGAACTAGAGCTCTTATGTTAAACTTTCATTTAAACATATGAGAAGTCTAACAAATATCATAGTAGAATCCAAACCTCTATAATCCATCATGTACTTTTATAATCTTAATTTGCCATTACTGCCTTTTCCCCAACTCTAAATTAGTTGTAAGAAGCATTTAATTGAAAACAAATGTAAAAATAACAATAGCTATACAAATATTACTCTTGTTAGAATTAAATGATGTCAGTCAAGTAGTTTTGATCGGTTTCAACCAAGTTAATAATTGGTGCTTTCTTTGGGAATTGTTGCAATTTAAGTTTAATGTTTATTAATGCACTGATTTTCGACAAATTATTATTTTACTTTTTCCTAAAAAGAAGCACCATTGCGCCATGTCAAATATACTTGACCAACATCACTCTATTCCAGCGAACAGTTCGGTTATTTAAATTGCAAAAAAAAAAAACTTTCATTTACAGTTAAATTAACAATTGAAACTAGTTGAATGAGATGAACCTTGCTTATTATTTTTTATTTAGGTTATTTATTTGTTAAATATATATTTGAATTGATATATCATTATGTAAGACACAATAAACCCTAACAATTTATTTTGGTTATTTGAACTAATCAATATGTTCTATGGCAACAATTATGTCCGCTCCCAATTCAGTTACTATTTCTAATTAGTCATTTCAACACGATAAATAGTTCATTCATTTAAATCACAACAACAATTTGCACTTAAAATAAAATAACAAATAGGAATTGGTTAAATTAACCACACAGAATTTGTTTAATTGTCATTGCAACAACAATACACATGAACCGTTAACTTAACAATTGAGATTAGTTAGATTAACTAACTTAAATGTTTTTTTTCCCGGTGTATATGAAAAACTATGTACTCTGCTAGAACTGCTTTGCAACAAGAACGTCATAAGTCAAACCGTAAGAATATGATGTTTTATTTATTTATTTATTAAATGTAACTAATACAACTACAGATTGTGAAGTAACTTGTTTAGACGAGGCAATCGATCTCACGATTCCTGCACTGATAGTCTAGCACACTACGCATAAAAATTTTCATTGACTAATTGAATTTAATATCGCGCCATAACCGCCAAAAAGAGCTTAAGCGACATAATTTTCTAACTTAATTTTTTGGCCAAAAAAAAAAAAAAATTAAGTCCCAAAAATGTGCTGCTTAGGCTATTTTAGCGGTTATGACTCGTATGTTTTTCTTTTATAGGGTTCCATACACCAAAAGTGAACTCTACACAGTCCGTCTGTCTCTCTGTCTGTCTGTCTGTTTTCTCGAGAAGCGTAAGAGCTACGGAACTTAAGTTGTCACAGAATATGTAAAACTTTAGCCGCTACAACAACAAATATATGACAGTTAAAAATTAAAGGGTGTTCTATAGCGAGCAACTAAAACATGTTGAAATCCTTGACATGATCAAAGTTAGTGTATTTTTAAGCAGACTACACCAATTAACACTCTGAAATTAAAAAAAATCAAAATTACAGGGTATGCTATCATTTATAGTAATTTTGACAACTTGCTGTATTTAGGAAACCGCACATGGCAAACTCTTGAGATTTGCAAAAAAGCTAAATTTAAAAAATCCCAAAATTACACAAATGAAGAAACGAAAAATAGCCAAAATAAAATAAATCAATAAAATGCAAAAAAAAATCGCCAAAATAACCTAAAATATCGCCAGAACAAAAAAAGTGCCAAAAATAAAAATATGTATGTATTGTTAAAAAAGAAAATAAATCGAGAAAGGCGGAAAAAAATCGCCAACGACCGAAAAAATCGCCGAAAGCTACAAAAGGCCCCAAAACTAAAAATATGTTTTGTAAGAAGCAAAACAAAATCGCCAAAAATCGAAAAAATCGCCAAATACCGAAAAAGTCGCCAAAGATCGAAAAAATTGCATAAGATTGAAAAAAATCGCCAAAACGAAAAAAGCTTCAAAACTAAAAAGGCGTCAAAATTAAAAAAAATGCGCCGAAAAGAAACAAAGGCCGTACGGACTTTGGAATTATGGACTTTATTGTTATTTTAGCCAAAGTATGTTCTCAAATATACCGACAATTTCAATACATATTTGGCGTTTTTATTGAAGTTCAGACTTAATTTCTCTCTTAAATCGTAAATTTTTTTAGTTAAGTTGTCTTTGCTGCAAATTTGCAATGTGTATGGCATATACATGCATATGCATTTATTTTTAGTGGAAAAGTGCTGGTGTGAGCACATTTTAAAACAATGTTTTTTTGTTCCCTTTTAATAAATGTTTGTATGAGTTTAACAGCTGGGAATAAGTGTTGCAAGTAGTGTTGCAGCAAGTGTTTGTACGAGTGCATGTATAGTGTTCTTTATTTCCGTGTAGCGTGTGTGTGTGTTAGATTATAACTTTGTAAACGCTTGCAGATTTTATGATTTTCATATTAAAAATACAAATTTATATGACTTTAAAGTCTCATCTCATAATGTGTTAATATTTAATATCAAGCATTTAACTAAATGATTCAATTGCTGTGAAAAAATGTAAAGTGGGGCTGAGAAGAATGAGAATGGCATGTTGCTAAATTAAATTTAAGTATTCATTTAAGGAATTGTACACATACATGTCTTCATAATCTTTTTCTATGTACTAGATTTTCTATGTACTAGATTTTTTCACATTTTCATGTAAATCAGTCCTTTTTTTTCTTAAACAATTTTTACTTCCAATATTATAAGTTATTTTTGCAACATATGAAATGTCACTTCTAAGCACACTGCACTTTACTCTTGTATTGATTTGCATAGTTATGTCTTTTTTTTCTTCTATATTTAACTTGAATTTGCCATTGCATTATCAAGATGTGTTATTGAATGAATTTTTTATACTTTTATAAAATATATAATTTGTTCTGCCATAAAAATGTTACAACAACAACAACAACAACAACAACAACAACAACAACAACAACAACAAATAAGTGACTTTAATGCTTACAAGTCTAGACACTATTGTTTTCTAGTAAACAAACACATTGATTTTATATTTTTCATTTCTTTTTTTCTCTATATTATTCTATTTAATTCCCTTCACTTCCATTAGTTTCATTTTTATATACAAATATACGAGTATGTAAACTATAATAAAATTTTTATGTTGTCTTAACCAAACATAGAAAATTTTATGAAAAGCTAAAAACAAAATAGAATTTTATGTTAGGAAGTTTCTCCACTTCCAACAACTTCTGACATTAAAATGCACTCTTTGGTTTTTGGCGAAGAAAGTCCTGTAGTGAGTGCTTTAAATTTTAACATCCATTAACTTTTTAACCGCTGGTCAATCATTGTCGGCTAACAATTAAATTTCTTTACAAAGACTACAAAATTGTTTTAAGTCATAAAAAAAACTTGGAAAGGGTAATTGTTGTTTCAGAGTTTGTGAAATTATACATAATAGAGAGCTGCGTAAACAGTCTTGAAATGTAAAAACGTATTTGATTTTTAAATGTATTCACGTCGCATGTATTATACTCAACCAATAATAAATGCTGTCGTACTATAAGCGAAGCACGATGGATGTATTGGTTTATGTGTATATCAGTTGTAACAAGCGATGTCGCAAGACAGCTTGTTTGTAACAAACACTCAAAAGAAGTACTGTTGATTAGTGTATGCTTGTTATTTTTCATATTGTACGTTTGAGTGTGTGTGTAATATGTAGATGGTAAGCTATTATGTGATTAACCGCATACAACTAATGTTAATGCATGTGTGTGCGTTTGCATGTGCGCAGAAAAATAAAAGATCATACACACATACACGCATGACGTTTGTACATGCGCTCATGCGTAGAAAGAAGCAATTATCACAAATTTTTCCGTCACGAAGTGTTTTCTTCTTTACTCTTATACCTACAATACTAAAAAAAAATTCTTGCAAACAGTGTTGTTAACGTTTGTTTTATAAGATTTCGCTGTAGTAGAACATTTGAAAAATCCCTCATGTCTTGAAAGTTCTTATAAGATGTCTTATGCAGGAGACTAATACATAACTTTTATTTCTTCCAGCAAGTGCTTTTAAAGGAGGATAACAAACAGAAAAATGTATATATGCGTTTGAAAATTAACACTAGTGATAAGGAACACTATTGTTTTCGCTACGATGTCCGTCTGTCTGTATTGCCATCTTTTTTTTTTAAGAGAAGTAACACTCAGGCAATTAGCGCCTACTACTACTACTAGGTGTTACCTTCTTTCGGAAAGGGATAGTGATAGAAGACAGGTGGTGAAGGAAGTGATAGATGTTATATTAGGATTAGCACCTGCTGAAGTCAGTATAGTTCAGTGACCAATAACTATGCCTTCATTACTTGAAATTTCCTAAAACAAATGATACAAAGGGACACTAATGCACGTCAGAAAAATGCGTGGTGTTGTTATTTAATGACTATCGGATACAGGGATTGAACCCAGGATCTTCGGTTTTGTAGTCAACGTGCTAACTACATCAGCCAACTCCACCCTCTAACTGTCACAGGCTGTTTTCTCGAGAACCGCAAAAGCTACGGACCTGAAATTTTCACAACAACAAATATATGACAGTGAAAACTTAAAGGGTGTTCTGGAGCAAGCAACAAAGCAAAACATTTCTAATCTACAAGTAGAAAAATATAAAAGAACGATTCCAGGGTTGGAAAATTTTAACAGTTTTTGTTTATATAAGTAACTAGGTCAATATATGTTTTCGTTTTCTTTAAAAATTAAATAAATTTTATGCTTTAGAAAGAAAAGTTTAATATAAAAATTTTGAAAAATAAAAAATGCAGCCTCAGAGCTGGCAAATTAAAATTGTTTTGGCATATAAAAGTATTTAAGTAAACCAAATTTTTTTCTTTAACAATTATACATATTTTAAATGTTAAAAAGAAAAATAAGTATTTAAAATAAGAAGAAAAATCAAAAATATGGTTCCAGAGTTGGAAAGTTTTAACTTTTTTTTTTTTGTAAAAAAAAATTAACTAAATAAAAATTTTTTAAACGCCTCAAAAATCAATTTCAATGTATTTTTAATAAAAAAAATATTTTACTTAATAAGTAAAATAATAGTTTGGGATTATTAGTGCGCTTAAAAATTTTAAACTAGAAATTATTGAATTTATATTTTATTAAGATCTTTAGTCAAGAGTTTTTTATATTTGTTTAATTTTAATATAAAAATGTATTTTAATTACAGGCAAATCTCGGTATAACGAATCTCGCTTTAACGAAAATCTGATATAACAAAGTCCAAATTTTTTACATTATCAACCTTACATACCGAGTACTATCCTAATTTCATACTGGATATGAAATAACACTTGAAAAATTACTACGAATTTTTCGGTATAACGAATGGGTCTGACATTATATCGTTCGTTATACCGGGATTTGTCTGTATAAATAAAAAAATTTCAAAAAAGTAATCTGGTTTAGAACTAAGCATTTTTGGTGGAAGCTCTTCCTTAGGAGTTCGTATTAATTCTCAGTAAGTGGAGAAAACATAAAATATATCGCTAAAGAACAGTCACAACTACACAAAATAAATTAAAGAATTTTATATCCCTAAAATTGTTCCTTTGGGATTAAACAATCTGCATTATTTTTACCATCTTATATTATTCCTAAATCAATTACTTTGGCGATTTCTTTTATTTAGTTTAAAAAATTCAAATCAATTCATGAAAACATATTGAATATAAATTTTAATTTATTTGCAGCTATGCTTTATTTTTAAAAAGATAAAAAAGAATGCCACTGTCATTGCATCAGAGACTAAAGCACCCAACTAGGGAAAAAACGAAGCAGTAAATGAAGAAAATAACTCGAAATGTAGACGTTTAACCTCTAAATGAAAAATATCTGCACACACACATACATACATACATACTTGCATATTAACTGAAATGAAAATGAAAATTAAAATTGTTTTGGAAAATTTATAGGTTCATAAATCAACCCACTTGTAAAGATATATAATTTTTAAGATAGCAAATGAAAAAGAAACGACAACTAAATAAGTGCCTTTAAAAAGTTGTGCGCAAGTATGAGTGCGTGTAGCTTTTTGTAACTGAAATGTTGTTGTTAATATTTGATATTGTTGTTAGCTGTTGTTGTTGTTGTTGCTGCCGTAGCACTTAAATCTAAGACTGTGGAATATCTATGAGTCTCTGGTTTAAACGAATGTCTACAAAACACTTGAAACATTATGTGGCGTCATTAAATTCCCATTACAATTTATTGTATTGTGGCAATCTGAGCTTACGCCTGTGTCTGTGTGCCTGCGTGAGTGTGTATTTGTGTGTGCGTTTCTATGAGCCATCAAGATGTGTTGAGTGCCAAGATTCGCCTTGTTTTCTAGAAAATATTTTGTTTTTTTTTTTTTTTTTTTTGTAAGAAAGTAACAAAATTAGGCAGGAGCTTTGTGGAAGTTAAAGCCCATAAAAAAATTAAAATATTGAAATTTGGACTGGAATCAGAAATAACTCGTAACACAAACTTACTGGTGGCGTTGGCTGAAGTAGTTAGCACGTTGACTACAAAACTGAAGATCCTGGGTTCAATCCCTGTATCCGACAGTCATTAAAATAACAAAACCACGCATTTTTCTGATGTGCATTAGAGTCCCTTTGCATCAGTTGTTGTAGGAAAGTTCAAGTGATGAAGGCATAGTCACTGGTCACTGAACTATACCGACTTCAGCAGATGCTAATCCTAATGTAACATCAGAGCGCCCTCCTTCGTCGGTATTGTGTAGCAAAATCATCGGCGAAGTAAAATAACCAATAAAATTGCTACTAAACACAGCTTCAAAATTTAATACGCCTCATTTAACACCAGAAGGCGCTGCAACACTGCATTATTAAAAAGCGTGCAAAAGCAGAGTTGTAAAAAAGAATGAAGCTTTCTTCTATCTCTTCCTTCACCACCTGTCTTCTATCACTATCCCTTTCCTAAAAGAAGGTAACACCTAGTAATAGTAGTAGGCATTAATTGCCTGAGTGTTACTTCTCCTTAAAAAAAAAAAAAAAAAAAAAAAAAAAAAAAAAAAAAAAAAAAAAGTTTATATAAGTCATGTAAAAATTCTCGGCTGTCCATTTACAATGAAAACAAAAACAAATTTTGAGTGCTTTGTTTTTGTTTTCAATATAAATAGGCAGACGAGAATTTTCACATGGCTTCTATGAACTGGCAGTTAGTGTTTGTCTAGAAAACATTTTGAGGTTGTTAAGTAATTTGCTAGTTTATTAGTCAGGGGCCATTGATTTGACTGCCATCAAAAAAGACTTGTTGGTCCGCTTAACTGCTGTTCTTATTACAGTGTAAAAAAATGACAATAAAATTTAACTCTCCAACTCTTCCCCTTATGGGTTTTTTTAACCGACTTAAAAAAAGGAGAAGATCATTAACAAGTTCGTTTTTTAAACCGACTTCAAAAAAAAAAGAAGGAGGTTATCAATTCATCCACTAATTTTTACTTTAATTCTATAGCTTTTTACTGATCCGCTTGCTGCGAAACTTGGATTCTTGTAATGACACAATTTCGAATTTCGAAAAATGGACGGAATCACGCCGATTAAAATTTAATATTAAACTTCACGTGGATCTGCTTAACTGATTTTTACAAAACTTACCAAACACCGTGAGCCCTAATAAATCACAATAATGTATTCAAAAAAGTGGACGTGGCCACGCCTTGTAAATTTTAATATTATACTTCACGTGCTATTTTTACGAAACTTCGAACACACCTTTGGCTTTTAAGAGGACACAGTTTCGCATTCAAAAAGTGGGCGGTCTAAGCCCATTAAAATTATATATTATATTTTCCATTCTGCTACTTTACCAATTTTTACGAAACTTAGCACACAGTCTGAGCTGCAAAAAAGACACAATAATGCATTCAAAAAAGTGGGCGTGGTTACACCTATTAAATTTTAATGTTATATTTCACTTGCTTCTACTTCATCGATTTTTATGAAACTTGGCACACACTTTAAGCTCTGAAAAATACTTCAGATTGTTCAAAAAAGTGGGCGGAGCCACCCACGCCCTTGAAATGAAAGTACTAAATTATACATACTTCTATTTATATGGTTCCCAAGAAAATTGACAAAGAGTTTCATCTCTCAGAATGACATAATTTTGTGCTTAAAGAAGTGGGCGGGGCCATGCCCACTAAAGATTAATACTATATTACCTGAAAGTGGCGCGATGTTGAATTTAGAAAAGTGGGCAGACATTAATATGTACTTGCAATATTAGGCGTGACCACGCCCCTAAAATATAAAATTTGGGACTTAAAATTTAAAATTAAACCGGCTTCAAAAATAAGCACTAAAATTGTAAAATAAGTTAGATTCAGTTAAAAAAAAAAGCAATGTGAGTCCGATCACAGAGGAGATGTGTAAACATCTAGTAATGAAATTTTTTTTTAAGTTGGAAGTACTTATGCTTTTAGTATCTTTTTTAAATTAATTAATTAAAAGTATCAAAACTTTCAAATTTGTTTGTTTTTGTTTGTTTTATTAAACTTATTTGATTAGTAAATGGGCACACTGCAGTAAATGTATATGTACTGCATTAAAAATTGCATTAAGCAGTAAATTTACTGATTACTAAAAAAATTCAGTAAATTTTTACTGCTAATGAAATTTAATTTGCATTACTTGTAAAATCGTAGGGCCGTAATCATAATAAAATTGTAGCAAGTGACAAAGTTTTTTCATTCAAATTTTGAAACCTTTGTATGAAAAACATTTAGCCACTTGGTAGAATTTCATTATGAATACGGGCATTACTGATTACTGAAAATTCAATGCACCTCATCATATAACAAATCATTTAGGCAATTTATAAAAATTGTAGAAAAAAATTTTAGTAATCAGTAAAATTTTTTTTGTTTTTGCTGAAACTTTAGTGGTACTGCAGTGCTCATCTATGGTAAATTCCTTTACTTTTACTTTTTAATTTTTAATTCCTGTTGTTCATCGTTTAGTTGTTGCTGTTCTTGTTGTTGTGTACGCATTGCAATTAAAATAAATTCAGTAAAGTGCGACTTTGACTCGCGCACATTCGGTTTTGATAATTTTTTTTTTTTTGATTTAGCTTTCTTAATTTTTTAAGTTTTTTCAGTTTAAACGATTTTTTTTCAGTTTTATCGCTTTTTTCTCGTTTTGGTGTTTTTTTCTTCTCTTTTTGGGTTTTTTTAATTTTCGCAATTTTTATTTTTCATTTTGGCGATTTTTTCATTTTGGCGATTTTTTGGGGGTTTTTGGGATTTTTTTATTTAGGCGATTTTTTTATATTGGCGATTTTTTTGTTTAAGGATTTTTTTAATTTTGGCGATTTTTGCGGTTTTTCGTGATTTATTTTAGTCCTACAGATTTTTTTTAATTTGGTGCTTTTTTTCGTTTTGGCGATTTTTTTATATTTGGCGATTTTGTATTTTTTTGATTTTTTAGTTTTACCGTTTTTGAAAATTTCAAGAGTTTTGCTCTTACGGTTTCCAAGATACAGCAAGTTGTCAAAATTGCATTAACTGATGGAACACCCATTGATTTAAATTTTTGAAATTTAGTGTTAATTGTTGTAGTCTGTATAAAAATACACTAACTTTTAAAATTTCAAGTGTATATATGTATTTACATACAATTGTATGTATATTACATGGGATTTTAACATTTTTCGTTGCTCGTTTTGGAACACCCTTTAGTTTTTAACTCTCATGTATTTGTTGTTGTAGTGGCCAAATGTCTACATATTGTGTCCAAATTTCAAGTCCGTAGCTCTTACGGTTCATTTTCACCTTTGGTGTACGGAAATATTCAGAAAAATAACCGGCGGCGGCGCACCGTTGGCTTCGAGCCGGTCGACTTGTTTCTCTGCTTGGTATTGCTTCTTTCAAACACTAATATACTCATACATAGCTCACACCGATTTGACAATGCAAAGCAAAAAGCAAAGAAATCTCAGCAAAGAAATCAAAGTTAAAAGATTTTTACCCCCTAGCGTATAGATGTTTTCACATCAAAAATATTTTTATGTGTTTTACCTATAATGATATTCAAAGCACGGGCGGAGCCATGCCCATTAGAGATTATTACTATATTTCAGGTGCTTCTTCATAAATGATTCTTATGAAACTTGGCACCCTTTAATTTCTGGTATTTTCTTTGCTATGTTGACAAGTTTTGGGACCACCCTTGCAAAATATATGTAAGTAGCCTGTAAGACTCTATTCATAAATGAAAATAAAGGCCGGCTTAAAGTATGTCATTAGAATCTTTGAATTAGAATAAATATAAAACTATACGAGTACTCACTACTTTCTCGGAAAAAGGCAACAACGGCTGGCAAACAATTGCAACTGAATTATCTCCTCACTTACATATTTATTGTCTGTCAGTCTAGCAATGACATCAGGCAGAATGTTATAAACGTGCACAAAGTGAAATGAAATAATTTCGTTGATATTTTTTTGCACTAAATTTTGTGCATGTGTAGTGCAAATCAAATTCAACTATTGTTGGTATGAATGAGTGAAAACACAAATGTATATAAACATAAGAATTGGATTTTATATTAAATTCCATTATTGTGATGTCATTAGTGATGACTTTTGCTTTAGCATTTATGCCGAATTATAATTGCTAGGGTGATCTCCAAATGTTTTGAACTTGCGTTCTTAAGCAATATGTCAATAAGAACTTAGTTGCGAATCACTGCACCAGACATAGAAATTGAAATTTTATCTGTGATTTTGCAATGGGGAGTTGCCTGTGTGTATGTGTGTGTGTGTGTGTGTGTGTGTGTGTGTGTGTGTGTGTGTGTGTGTGTGTGTGTGTGTGTGTGTGTGTGTGTATGAGAGAGTATTTGTGTCTGAGTTGGTTTGAAAGCAGTCTGCCGCATAATGATTTTTAATTTTACAATGCATTTGTTATTACCATATTATTTCATTTTTCTGCCACTTTGGCAATTTTTATTTTTATTTATTTCCCTGGTTATTAAAAGGGATCAAAAGGATAATGCTTTTATTGTGTTTAACAAAAGCAATGTAAAAAAAAAGTTTGAATAATTTTTGATATTATATTCGTGGAGGGGCATTTAAAAAGCTTTAAATTATATATGAACTTAAGGCAAAGAAGACATTAATATTTCCTGAAAAGAAATATACCGAAACAAATATCATTAAATTGGAGGTAGATAGGAAATAGTGTCCTGCACAAGATATCTTATAAGAAGTTTTAAGACATGAGTGATTTTTGAAATGTTTTACTACAGCGAAATCTTCTAAAACAAACGTTAACAACACTGTTTGCAAGAAATTTGTTTCATTATTATAGGTATAGGAGTAAAGAAGAAAACACTTCGTGACGGATGAATTTGTGATACTAGCTCATTTCAACGCGTGAGCGCGTGTACAAACGTCATGCATGTATGTGTGTATGATCTTTTATTTTTCTGCGCACATGCAAAGTCACACATATGCATTAACATTAGTTGTATGCGGTTAATCACATAATAGCTTACCATCTACATATTACACACACACTCAAACGTACAATATGCAAAATAACAAGCATGCACAAATCAACACTACTTCTTTTGAGTGTTTGTTACAAACAAGCTGTCTTGCGACATCGCTTGTTACAACTGATATACACATACACCAATACATCCATCGTGCTTCGCTTATAGTAGGACAGCATTTATTATTGGTTTAGTATAATACATGCGACGTGAATACATTTAAAAATCATGACGTTTTTACATTTAAAGACCTTTTATGCAGGTCTCTAATAGGAAACAATATTGTTCCAGAAAGTATTTAATTAATCTGATTAATACGAGGGCGGGTCGCTAAGACCGTGACTTTTTTAAATGAATAACAAGTTTTTGTATATAAAATCTGTTAATAAATGGATTTTTATTCACATTGAAACAATTATCTTAAAAGGCAATCAACATTCTGGCAAAAAAAAACAAGGAGATAAAATGATTTTATTTTTCAGCGTATCCCTTTTGATCTATATAGACCTTGTCCAACGTTTCGGCAATTTTTGTATTCCCTCCAAAAATAAGATTTGTCGAGGTCATCAAAATAAGTATTTGTTTGTAAGATGATATTGGGATGGGATGGGACGAAGAAATAGTCACTCGGGGATAAATCCACAGAATCGGACAGATGATGGATCGGTTCGTAGACCAATTCATGGATTTTTGGGCACCTTTGCATTGTCGCGTACCTGTGCCTCGTTTCTGTATGACTGAAACTACGAGTATATTTATTGATATTTTTTGTATGTTTATTTAAGTTTTTATATGAATAGTCCTGTGTAAAATAGGGCAACCAACATAATTACATATTTAATATTTCTCGATGCCAGAACTTCTCACAAGTTACAGAAACGCGGCACATATTATCGCTAAAATAAGTCGACTTTGCTTTGCAGTAACATATTTTAACGATGTTCTCTAACGGTTGAAATAAACAAAGTACGAGTAAAATCACAAGCTCAAATTCATTGTGATTTGCGGTTCGAAAAAAGTTACTGAATCCAGGCACTGGTGGAAAAAAACTTCTCTTTTGGCCAAATCTGGTATTTTTTTTCCAATCCTCATCAAATCGACCCAATAAGTTGGCACAATATTCGCCATTTTAGGCTTTTGAAGTTAGTCAAAATGGATGCGTCCATCCAAAAATAAAGCAAATTCAGTCAAGTGTGGCTTTGAATCGCACACGACGTCGGCTGTTTCTTTTTGACATTTTTTTTGCGATTTTTTTCGGTTTTTGGAGATTTTTTTAGTATTGACGCTTTTTAATTTTTGCGTTTTCATTTGTTTTCGGAAAATTTTTTTGTTTTTATACATACATATTTTTACTTTATTATTTATTATTATTTTTATTACTTTTGGCTATTTTTTCAGCTTTTGGCTACTTTTTTTTTAGTATTTTGGCAAACTCTTTTACTTTTGGCTATTTTTTTTTTATTCTCGCTATTTATTTTATTTTTGGTGATATTTTTCATTTAAGCACTTTTTTAATTTTAGCAATTTTTCGTTTCGACATTTTTAAATTTTCGATTTTTTTAGTTTTAGAGTTTTTGAAAATTTCAAGAGTTTACGCCTTAAGGTTTCTAAGATCCACACAAGTTGTCAAAATTACATTAACTGATAGAATACTCTTTAATTATGCTTTTTTTTATTTTAGTGTTAATTGGTGTAGTCTGCATAAAAGTACATTAAGGTGCTATTCACATATCACGTAACGCTATTTTCGGAGTTTTTTACTATCCCTCCCACCCCTGGGAAACAATTTTTAAAAAATATTCAGTATACATATATTTTGTAAACTGTAACTTTCTTCAACTCCGATATCCACTGTGCTATCAATGGGTGTCAAACACAAAATAAATTATGCAGCAGTCAACTGACAGTTGACAGAAGCAGGGTTGGTTTTTCAGTTAAGAGACGGGAAATTCCAAAAGTCATGGACTTATTGACGTGCTGTTTCCTACAATTCAAACAAATGTTTGCATTTTGGCTTTTAACATCTACAAAAAGCGACAACATTTAAAAACAGTCTTTTGTTACTAAAATTTAAAATTTTATTGAGTAAACACGAACATTCGTCAAAAATTTATAAAAATCTTCATCCACTCAGAGTACACAAATACATACAAACATACATTATATACACACATACATACATACCAATACATAAATAAACTCACTTGTAACGGAATATATTTAAGGTAACAGATGACAAATAAACAACAAAACGCAAGTATTCCCAACAATTCATGTGCTGGATCAACAGTGTTATTTGTTTATTGTAAAATACCGTTACGTGCATGCATAAATACTTACAAACTTATTTCTATTCTTAAATATGATTGTCAGATAAACATACAGACATACATACATACATACATGTACGATGAACTTGAAGTTTGCATGTGAGGTTTTGACTATATTCTTTGTAACGGGATATTTCCACGTTCTGGAATTACTTCTACTTCTGCTATTTATGTTTATTTTTATGTATGTAGGTATGTGAGAAGGTATCATAAACATAAAACGCGTCATAAAATCGTTCAACATCGGCATCAAATGGAGTTGTTAAAATGAGAAATAAAAAAATATATGTATGTATGTATGTATATATGTATGTATGTGCATATGTTTGTATATGTATTTAATGTTCGAAAAAGGATATAAAACTGAAAAATAAATTAAATTTTTGCAAACATCTTTTCGCATTATACCTTTAGAAGCATATTCAATTTTTATGATGTAAGTTCATTCAACTAATGTTATAAATATGCACATGGATATGGATGACAAACAATATCCATACACTAGTTTACAAAATTATATTTTGTACTCCATATGGAGTAGTTTTGTGTTAGTCCGATGCAATGCAAAGTTGGACCATGTGGTCCAATCCTAGGACATCGCAATGTTAAATCGACCACCTTTTTTTCATATATTTGGAGTAGTTTTGTGGTACTCCTACTCCTCTTTGGATTATCCTTTACATGCGTGTATGGATTAGTCGCATTATTTGCAGGGAGGAAGTAAACAACTACAAATGTATAATGTTATACCTTCTGCACATAAAAAATATACAACCACACGAACACAAAACTCTTCCCTAATTGTCAATGTACATACACACAAACCAACAGTACGAATTGTAGCACAAACTAAAGCTACGTTTGAGAAGCTATTGAATGTGCAGAGACTTAATGGATGCTATCAACATTATTATGGAGACTTTATGTTAAGTATAAATGGGTTGATGCATCAGCTAAGCAGTCAGTCTTGTGTTAAGAACAGCGAAGTTGACATTACTTAACGTTATGGTGTTCCAGATATGAATAACTTAACATTGCGTATCTAAAAGCTCTTAATTAATAGTGTTGAATAAATAAAGTGTTCTGATCAGATAAAAATTATACACTGCCTTCCTTTTTATTTAATTAAAAAAATAACGTTTTGAAAAGGAAAAAGTTTAACAAAATATATTTTTGTATTTTAAATTTCATGGCACACTCAATTTACCATTTATTTAAATTGCCTTAATTGAAAACCATGTAAGAATAAAAAATGCAACAAATCGGAATTTAATCAACTCTAAAACAATATTAAAATACTTTAAAGCAAGTGTTTAATTCACTGCGTCAAATAAATGTTTGTATCAAATGTTTGTTACACAAAAGAAGAGATAAAAGCAATCTATATAAATAAATTGAAAGGAAATTGTTATATAAAAAACAATGTAATTTACTTAAAGAATTGAGGAAATTTTCATATTTCATTTAACATTTTCATCACTTAACTTGTATGTGTTTAAAACAGCTTGAAATTTTTAATTTTTTAAGAGAATTGTGTTAAATAAAACTATATGAAATTGTGTGCATTTATTATATCATACATATATAAAACAATAAAAAATATTTTTATCTAAATTATTAAATCGCACAGACAATCTTTTGAAATTCAGAATGTGGATTAAATAAAAAAAAATATGACAAGTCAAGAAATAATCTACTATAAGGGTGTAAAGTACAAACAAGAGAAAGACAATAGTATCAATTTAAGTACTCTTTTAGTATTGGCCGTCAAACAACTATGAATGCGTACAGCCACAACTGTGTTTATACATATTTTTTAAATTACTCATCACAAATAACTAAAATTTATAGACTGTGTGAGCTACAATCACAAGCATGAGTATTAAAATACTCTGACTATTAATCGGCTATACATGCGTGTATGCAGGACTATTTTATTTACACACACACATAAAGTAAGTTTTCAAACAGCAACACACCACACAATTTTCATTAAATTTTGTAAACACAAATGTATGTATACGCTGGCGAATGATGAATAAATATCCCGATTATCATGCGTATATTTTTTTAAATATCCATAGCCTGCATATAAGCATACTCCGACTATATGTATGACAGAGAGTCAATGCGTTTGGTACGCATGGTGCATTTTTATTTGTAATTGTAACGTATTTTAGTTTTACAGAAATAGATTGATTTTAATAATCAAGAAAATTTTAGTATTAAAAATATTTTGTTAAAAAAAAATAAAGTATGTGGTTACGAATTTGTATTTAACTATACAAAAATTCATGAGAATTTATTTCGTTTCGAATTGTTACTTATAAGTTTTACTCAAAAGTTTTTCGAAAGCTTTCGATAATACCAAATTGGCGTGTCATCGTATTTAGCTTTTGCATTAGAATTGCCATCGCGTCGTAATACAGAGTAACCTCGCACGTGTTATTACACACACACACATGCATATAAACATTTTGTATGTCCCCTGTCGGAGAATGTGTGGTTGACTACAAAAATAATTAGCTTACGTAAATCAGAACTGTACCTAAATCAATTCTTAACTTGAGTACGTTGTCGGATTTGGTGGGAGCCAACAAATTTACTCTCGGCTACTTTGAAATTTTATATTAAAATTTTGCTGTTGTTATTTCAGATGGTTCCCTAGCTGGATGGTAGAGCGTTTGACTATACAACGTTTGATACATACATAGTTCGATCCTTAGACCCCATCTTTTTGCAAATTTACTGACTACCAAGTGACTTAAATAAAGTCAACTTTAAGTCAGTTGAAAAGTAGCGCCGAGTGGGACAATTGAATATCGCCGAGGACATCGCAATGTTAAAATAGTTAGTTGATTCCATTGGCAAGTAATTCAAGTGTCAACCAGTACTAGTTGCGAAATAGTAGTTAGCTTAAAGTCAATTAAAAGTTAATCAAGTTTCCGACAGAGCCATTACATACAACAAACACAAATACATTCGAATTAATATCACATACATTAACAATATCATGGTTTTGTGTTAAATACTTTATTTTATTAAAAGGAATAAAAAATAGATTAAAGAACATTATTTTCATTTATTTTTATATTATTTGTGACATAATACGCTTGGTTAGCACGCACATTTTGAGCTTAACAAAGCGGAAACATGTAAAATTGTCGAATGTGATTTATCAAATGCGATTTAAAAAAACAAAATTGTTTAACTGAACAACTTAATGAAGTTGTTTATATTTTTCTTTGCGAATGATTTCTGTCGCACTAAAAATATGTGTGATTTTGTTATTTTAAAAATTTTAAATTGTTAAATATAAAATAAATGTAAACGAATCGAAAAAATTACTTCAAAGGCATTTCAATTGTCAACAACTTAAACAAAAATATGATGAGATAGATGATTTAAGTTTTAACTTTACATACAACTCAATAAAGATTTAAAAAGATTTTCTTTTCACAAGAGGTGCGTTTTAGGGCTGCTCAGACTATTATACTTTGTATTAATACATGTCAAAAATTCAAATAATACGTACAAGTGCGATATTGTGAATATAAAATATCATGGCGAATGGTAAATAATACGATAAAAATTTGACATCACATAAGACTTGAATATTATTATAAATTTTCCTAAACGATAAGGCATTTCATCTGAACAGAGTTGCACTACTACAAATTTAAGTAATATACAAACTCACAAGTCATCTGTTTTAACGCCCATGCCGTGCCGTCGTTTATGGTATATTTCTTCGCCTTAGGTTTGTTATTCCGTGTGTAATTTCCATAATATTTATATGCGGCCCATAAGGTATATACACATATTCTGGGTCCTTACGAATAGGGAAGACGAATAAGCGATGTCCGTCAGTCCACACGTCTGTATGTACGTGAAATCGGTTTTACGAAGCACCCAGAAAAGCTAGAGACTTTGGTATTAGACTGATGTGTCACAAATTGTCAGAATTTGATTGGTATTGAAAACCAGAGCTGGAAAACATAAACTTTTTTTGGGTATATAAAAGTAACTAAAAGAAGTAGATTGGTATGACAGAACACAAAAATCTAAAAAGATAATTACAGGGTTGGAAAACTTTACTTTTTTAGTATATATAAGTAACTAGGTCAAATTAATTTTTTCTTTTTGTTTATAAATTAAAAAAAAAAAATTTTAAAATATAAAACAGCTCCAGAGCTATAAGTCACTATGAGTAACTACATAAAACTTATATTTTTCCTTGTCGATTAAACATATTTTATAACGAAATAAATTAATATTAAAATCAGAAAAAAATATAAAATAAGATTCCAGGGTTGGAAGATTGAAACTCTTTTTTTAGTACAAGAAAAGAAAATAAATAGAAATTTATTTATTTATTTATTAATCTAGCATATTTTAATTAAAATCTTTATAAAAATCTATAACGTTTACACCATGTTTTTTTGGCATTTATCAAGATTTTTTATCCAAAACAAAATCCATTAACTGCAATGTAGCCAGTCCTCACACCTTTTTAAGCAACCCGTAGCTAATTCAATCATCTTTTATATAAATATGATGTACAGGGTAGTACAAATAAAATAAAAATATTAGATTTTGAGTAGATTGCCTACAAATCTATTCCGAAGCTAGATTTTCTTTTGTATGGGAAATCAAGTAAGGAAATCTCGTAAGTACTAGATTTCGAGATAATGTAAATGCATTATTACTCAAGAGTTTTTTAAATTTGTTAAATTTTGATATGAAAATATAATGTAACCATAAATATTGGTCACTCATTAGCCTTACGAAGCTTTGTGATATGTTCCTTATTATGCTTTCAGCACAATTATGTTTCAAATCGATGGTCTCGGACGGTGACAGCTTGCAACGAGTTCTTATTATATATGGAGATAACAAAAAATATATAGCTAACAAATAGTCATAACTACAAAATTAATTAAAGAACATGTTCCATTTCTGCTGAGCAAAACCAAAAAATTTTTTGGAAATAAATAAGTAACAAAATATTGCGATATGAATGAACGTGCAATATTGGCAATAGAATGTTTGATTTGAGACACTAAACGGTTTTGTAATATAATATGAAATAAGTTAGCTTAGTTGGTATAGAGGTACAATATTAGCAATATTTTGGGATTATTAGGTTAGGTCTAGATTTTTTTTTTTAAGCGAAGTAACACTCAGGCAATGAATGACTACTAGTATTACTAGGTGTTATATTCTTTAGGAAAGTGATAGTAATGGATAAGACAGGTGATAAAGGTTGAGATAGAGGAAAGCTTCAACTGCACGTTTTTAATAATGCAGTGTTGCAGCGCCTCTGGTGTTAAATGAGGCGTATTAAATTTTACAAAGGGACTCTAATGCACATCAGAAAAATGCGTGGTGTTGTTATTTAGTGATTGTTGGGTACCGGATCCAACCCAGCACCTTCGGTTTTGTAGTCCACGTGCTAAATACTTTAGCCAACGCCACTCTCACTTAGTATAAATTGCACTAGAGCAAAAACTAAATGATCTTTTTTTTCCAAAAACAAACGTTTATGTACGAGTAAGAATTTATATACATGTATGTATGTATACTCCATACCAATTGTCTATAATGACATTTCGTCAGCCCATTATTGGTTTGACCCACTGACCATTTAAAAAAATGAGTTAGGTATGAAGAATATATATTTCGAATATTTCCTTTCTAAATCCAAAATATGTTTCACGAAATTAATTATGGTTTCTGATATATTTAGCATTCATTTTGCTCCATTTCAACTATTTTAAGGTTTAATTAGTATTGTTTTGCTGTAAATGCCACTTTTTGGCGTTTGCATCAAATTCTTCATACAAAAACATACGAAGTAAAGTTATCTCTTGTTTTGCTTCATTTCTATATGAAATGAATAGTAAAAAAATAAGGTGGCGTAAGAAAAATTCAATGGCGACTGTTAAGCAAAAACGTCATCACCCAGATGCAGCCGCCGATTAAATGTTTTAATATAAACTTATTAAACACTAAAATAAAATAAAAGAAACCTTAATTGTGCATGTTTGAGTATAACAGAAATAATTTAATTTCATTATTTATATTAAATACACTTTAATTACTTATTTTTCTTGTGTAAGTGTGTAAACGGATCGATAGTTAAAAATATTACGGCGGCGGCTTCTTGGTCGGCGTTAAAAGATCAACTTATTTCTCTGGACAGCAAGAAATATAAACAAAACAACAAAATTCTAATTCACAGATGTGAACCAGCAGTTAAGTATACGTATGGAGCACAAAAAGCTACTTTTTAAAAATAAATTAAGGAAAGTGGTGTATGCGGCACAAAACGTATTTTGACTTTTACAATAAAGTAATATTAACTTTTAACATTATTCATGAAAGTTCACTAAAATTTACACATTTCTGCCAAACATGTGTAGGAAGCAATGATGAAAATACAAAAAAAATTCTATCGGGAATATTTTGAGAAAACTTCATGTAAACTTTCTTTGTCGTTTTCCTCCATTCCGCCTTTTTGGCATATGCTCCAAACCAATAATGGGCTGACGATTTGTCAGCTGTAGTTTGCAAGTTATCAAGCACTTAAGCAGCTCATTGAAAATTATTGTTTTTGTTTTTTTTGTTTTTTGTTTTGTGCTTTATAAATCATCAGTCTACTATATTCAGGCCAAATATTTGTTATACATAAGGCTGATAATGTTTGTAATTGTAAAATGTTTTATATCCATCAATTATTGCACGAATTGACCCATTGTGCACAGCAAAGCAAATGAGGCAGTAATTACCCCAAAACCAAATTTATGGGAAATTTTTTTGTTTGGTTTTTAATAAAATGCAGATAATCAAATAAGGCAAAAATTTTCCAAATCAAATTTATGGAAATTTTTTGTATAAATTTTCATCTGTAACTGTGTCATCATCATTGACAATTATTAAAAGCATAAAAAAACAAATCTAAATGCACTGACTTACTAATATTATTGATATCAATTAATGATAAATCCCATAATATGATTTATGATCTTTTTATCGCTCTAATGCGTCTTAAAAAGAGTAACAAACAAAATCTACACGCACTTACAAGAAAAGCGTATACGCACAAGAATGTACAAGAGGTGAGGGTGGGCACCCAATAAAATGTGTGATTGAAGAAAGTTTTGTTGGGATTGGGTGGGGAGGGGTGTTGTTCGAACTTAACTTTTTCATTTGATGATTTATTGTTTTTTATTAACAGCCATAAAACTTTTCACCGCACACACATACAAACACACACGAAAAACATTTCAGTTGCAAAGAGAAAATTTATGCCCACAGGATTTGTTCGCTTTTTTTATGAGAGTGTTTGCCACATCCTTAGTTTTATGATTTTCATTATTATATCGTTTTTATTTTCATATGAATACTCGTATGTGTATGTACAAGCCTGCATACCGATGACTTAATATAAAAAAGGTGTATCTCAATTATTTTTAAAAATAGCTTTTTTAACGTTTTCTGGTTAGACAACGCCATAATTACATTCTCCTTAATCCTACGTCTACACCTGATATATTTTTATTATAACAAAAGTCAAACTTTATATTGAAAAATAATTTTTTTTATGTTAGCTCTTTTTTCTTCATTGAATTGACATTTGTCATGATAAAAATATATCAGGTATAGACGTAGGGTAAAGAACTGTGCAAGTAATACTTAAAAATAAAAGGTTTATGGACACTTAAAAATTATTCTTGCATGCACATAACTGCTTTGGTTTTGTTTTGTTTTTTTTTCCTTCTACCGTAAAATATTAAAAATTCGAGTTACGCCTTTTTTGCATTAAGCCATCGTTCTATTTTTCTATGAACTTAGCATAAGCAACAAATGTGTTTAAAAGTTCCAGGCCAACATGGCCAGGAAGTTTAGTCGGATGAGTAAATAAATGAATCAAGAAATAGATGTAACCTTTTCTATTTGTTCTTTAATGTTTTATATGTAATACAAAATAATAAAAAAAAAACAATGTGAATACAAGACAGAATTACTCGTACATCATTATATTTTAGGGCAAACAATAAAATCTGTACAACTTTATTTAAGCTGATGCTGCATGCTTGTTTCCACTGATATTCTGATATTCGTAATAGTATTTTTTTTTTTTTGCTTTTTTCTCTAACTATTCCATTTTGATATCCTTTCATAATCCTTGGGAAAAATCTCTGTTGAAAATATTTGGTGAAAAATATTAAATGAACGCACATGTTTATGTTTAAACTGCTGTTGGGTCGGATGAAAACCACATTCCGTAAAGTACATTTTCGACTTACTTTCAAATGTCCATATAATAAGCGTGTTTGTTCGTGCACTGAGAGTGTGTAATAATGTACGATAGAACTCTCAATTGTTTCACATTGAAAATACTTTAATTATATACCTTTTGGTTCGCTTTAACACAGGGCCGCTTTAAAAGAAAAATAATAAAGTTAAATCAAGAGAATCACAATGGACCCAAATGGGTCTCCGAGTAGAGGTGCACCACCCTTGCTAACCCAGATCAAGAGAGGTCCAGAGAGAAATGTATGAACTCCGAAACTATCCAGCGAAACTATTCAAAAGACAGATACATCTGCATCTAAAAGAACACACCGGTTTGATTTTTTTTTTAACTAGGAGCAAGAAAGAGCAGGGGGAAATTACTGCCTCTCCGCAAATTTTCAACCAAAAATTATGATATTTATGTAGATATTAAAGCGCCTTTGAAGCAATTTTGAAGAACAATTGAACATTGAAAAATTGGGCCATGCAAAAATTATGATTGCAAATATTGTTTAATTAAATGTGTTGGTGTGTATTTGCCTTGTTCATACCCTGTCGGAAACTCAGTAAACTTTAAACTAACTTTAAGCTAACTATTTTGCAACTAGTGCTGGCACATCCGTGAACGTACAACTCGTCACGTAAAAACACCATTTTCGGATTATGACATACGTGAACGTAGTGAAATCTCATTGAGCTTATACCATTTACGTATCACTTAAATATTTTCGTACGATTCTCGATACGATCACGGATGTGACGATTTGAGCCTATTTCCTGTGGAAACAACTAACTATTCTAACATTTCGATGTCCTAGGCGATAGTCAATTATTTCACTCTGCACTACTTTTTAACTAGCTTAAATGTGACTTTATTTAAGTCACCTGGCAGTCAGTTAATTTATAAAAAATGTTGCTGGGGTTCGAGCTATGTAACACACGTTGTAAGTCAAACGCGTTACCAACCAGCTAAGGAATGAGTTTCAAAGTAGCTGAGAGTAAATTTGTTGGCTTTCACCAAACCCGGTTACATAATAAACTTAAGAATTTATTTTGGGTTAGTTCTGGATTACATTGTAGTTAGCTTAACTAGAAGCTAGTCTAAGAAAAGTTAACTATAAAATAATTATTTTTGTAGTCGACCAGTGATTTTCCGACAGGGTAGCTACTTTTTAAAGCTCTGCTTAATTGCATGGATTGTTGTTGTTGTGTAAATAGCCGCAAAACTTTGGTTCAACATGATTCTTCATGTTATTTCAGTATCGAATTCACATTATTTCAACTTCATTCTGATTTAACAGTACTGGAATATTAAATAAACATAAAATAAAGTTATTTTAAACGGAAAAATTTTCCTTGAAGATCCCTGTAAATAATGTCGAATTAACATGAAACACATATGAAGTAAAATCACTACCGAAAAATATTAAAATTAACCTTGTTTTCGTATGCTTAAATATGAAATGTTTCTGTGTTAACAGAAAACGCCGCGTTCCCAGCCACATAAAATATATAAAAATTAAACGTGATTAACTCAAAAATTGCAACTTTTACAAGCTGTATATGGAAATGGCAATATCTAGATTCTAGAGCTATCAATATATTATACACTATGTTGTCACCATAGGCGACAGTTTTTTGGGTTTATTTTTTTTTTTTTTTTTTTTTTGTTTCACTTTATCTCGCTTCCTGGTTTTGTCACTCTTTATTATTTATTCTCTTTTCCATTCATCACTGCTGGTTTCCTACAAATGCGAATTTTTGCTTAAATTGCAATTTCGGTTTTCATTGTTTTCATACAATAAACGGCTTATGTACACACAAATAAATTTTGAGGTCCAAATTGAAAGATAAAAAAGCACAACGTGTCCATTTCTATGCAAAAACACCAAACTGGTCTATTGAATTGTGCCCAAAAAAAATAAAAAAATCACTGAAAATAGAAGTTATACATATTTATTTAAATGTACGCTTAACTGATTTGATTTGCTTGGGGTGTTTTATTTTGTTGTTACTGTTGTTGTTGTTGTTGTTGTTGTTTTGGATTAAACACAAGTGCTATTGTTTGCGGCTTAGCAGATCTTTATTGCTAGAGAAAATTTTTGCTGTACTATTTATATGAATAAATATTAATTAATTTTAGTTAAGATTAAATTTTATATAAATGGAATTAAATTGAAATAAAATTTATTGAAAAATATTGATAAGTGGATGGCACACGGCCTTAACTCATGATGCATCGAGATAACTGTTGCACAATGGGGGATTTTGTTAAAAATAAATTAAAATAATTCTAATTCTATTATAAAATAATTTTGCAAAAATACCAGCCCCAGATTTGAAAGGCAATGCTAGAAGCTAGCCTTTGGTCAGCTTCCTAAGGAAAGGCTAGCAAGATATCGATTAAAAAATTTCAATTTAAATTTGATCAAATACATAATTAAATATAAGATGACTACATTAAATTAAATTCATGTTGTTTCAACTTAAAATAACTTTGATTTCCACGCGTTTTTTCTTGCTATTATCAAATCAAATCCACGTTCGTCCAATTTGAAACAACTTTGATTCTTTATTTCGATTTGTTAAAAATGCTGTTGTTGTTGTTGTTTTATAAATGACAATAAAGTTGGAAAAAGTTTCATTTTTTTACCGAAATAAAACTTTTTATATAAAAGCACCAGGTGTACACTTTCTTTTGATACTCACAGTACTACATACATACTTACATAAATCTTTTGTGCGATTTATCTGCCCCGCAAATATATAAGGGGATATATGTACCTATTTAAAGAAATTTAATGGACATTAGTTGCAATTTCCAGCACATATGTTTGATCCACCCTTGTAAATGCGTTCAAAGTTCCAGTCTATTAAATATCGATGTCGCAAAAATGGTCCAGCAATCATTACAAAATATGTATACATCTAGCTTGCAAATTGACAACGACCCCCAAAATTGCCCAAAAAGAAAAAAAAATTAGGAAAAAAAGCAAACAAAGAAACAACAAGAACAATGTGAATCTACGGAGGCTAAAAGCTACACTAAATAAAACTAAAAGAAGAACATCCATGGAAAACACACACACCACTTCATATACAGGGTGTTCCACTAAGACGTTTCATTTGGAATCGAATGCCATTTTAACAGCTGTCATGACTAAAGCTGTAATTATGTGAAAGAAGTGTCAGTTGTTGTAGGAAAGGTCAAGTGATGAAGGCATATATGGTGAAGTGATGAAGGCATATATGACTATATATGTATAGTCACTGGTCACTGAACTATACCGACTTCAGCAGATACTAAACCTAATGTAACATCAGAGCGGCCTCCTTCGTTGTGTACCAGAATCATAGGCGAAGTAAAATAACAGATAAAACGGCTACTATCCATATCTTTAAAAAAACAAATTAATACGCCTCATTTGACACCAGAGGCGCTGCAACACTGCATTATTAAAGAAAAAGAATGAAGCTTTTCTCTGTCTCTTTCTTCACCGCCTGTTTTCTCTATCACTATCCCTTTCCTAAAAGAAGGTAACACCTAGCAATAGTAGTAGACATTCATTGGTTGAGTGTTACTTCTCTTAAAAAAAAAATAACATTTACACGCTCAACAAAGCATTGAAATTATTAAAATTTTCTACAAAAATAAAAATGGTGAACATTTTGCCGTCACAGTTGTCAAAACTAAAGCCGTGACTTCTACAGCGCAAGTCGAGTCTTAGCCGCCGCCGTATATATTGTTGGTCAGCCAACGCATGCTGGGAACACAACTTGGACGAACGACTAGGTGTGTGGTAAATTTCGTGAAAATCGCTTAAGTAGAACCGCGTGATATATTAAAACTTTTAATGGGCGTAACTCCTTCCATTTTTTTCATCTTTCAAACTCTGTAATTACAAGATCCAAAGGTGTTTGCTGGGTGTCGCAGCAATCAAATAAGTAGAATATCTTAAAATTAACTTTAAAAAATTGTGGGCGTGTTCTTTTTTACAATAGGACCAATGCGAAGACAAAAAACAATTCTTAAAATCGGTCTGAAATGTACCGAAAAAATGGAGACCTTTTTTGAAGTCGGTTAAAAATATAACACATTTGTGCATATGAAAATTAACAAAACACGCTGTAGAATGAAATTCGTCGTCCATGACTAACTGTGAGATAGATTTATTTCTCTATTTTACGTCCCTTTATCTTTGCACAAACAATAACCAACTTTATTACTTATAAGAGCTGTTATGTATTCGTCATTGTTGTGCTTCACACGACGAATTTACTAAACGCATTCTTATGGCAGAAGTCGTTGAACGAAATTCGTCGTTCATTCCAAATCAATATCGGCTTCGTACTCTATTCGTCGGCAATTGTGAAACTGGTTTAAAAATTTCAGCTGTTGATACCAGTTTGTGATGTTAAGAATCGAAATCAGGCACGTCGCTCAAAAACAATTAGGAATATTGCTGTTGTAGCCCATAGTGTTGAGGAAACCTCAGGTTTGTACATTTCTCGTCAGCCGATTTTCGGAATTTGAACGACGACCATTGGGCTGATATTATTTTCCATTATTCATGGCACATCTTTCTCTTTACAATTAAATAAACATCACCTAATTTCGCTTGCAAATACTCGTTTTTTAACATATCAAAATTAATAAAACTCTTATTGGAAAACCCTTTACATACAAACATAAATACATACAGACAAGTATATAAACATACAGATGTTTTAGGAAAATAAGTAACCTGTCGGAGAATGTGCGGTTGACTACAAAAATAGTTAACTTATAGTTAACTTTTCTTAGACCGACTAAAAGCTAACTGCAATGTCATCCAGAAGAAACCTAAAATTAATTCTTAAGACGAGTACGTAATCGAATTTGATGAGAGCCAACAAATTTATTCTCAGCTACTTTGAAACTCATTTCAGTTTTGTATTAACATTTTGCTGTTGTTATTTTAGATGGCAGCTTAGCCGAGTGGTAGCGCATTGAGTACACAACGTGTGATGATACATGTTCGAACCCTAGAAAAAATTTTTTAATTTACTGACTACCAGGTGGTTTAAAAAAATCAACTTTAAGTTAGTTGAAAAGTAATGCAGAGTGAGACTATTGACTACCGCCTAGGACATCGCAATGTTAAAATAGTCAGTTGAGTACATTGAAAAGTAACCCAAGTGTCATGTCAGTCAGTACCATTGCGAAATAGTTAGCTTAAAATTAGTTTAAAGTTAACGTAATTTCCGACAGGGTAACAATAAAAATGGCCATAGTTAAAAGGCAATACGAAAATAACGTAAATGCATGTTAACAACTGTTACACTCACAACAAGCACAACAAGAGCGAATTTCTAAATGTCATGTAAAAAATAAAAATAAAAGCCAACGACAACTAGACAAATAGTACACAAACGGAAGTATAGTCTAATGATTTGAAATACGAGTAGCAACAGCCAGCAGGACAACAACAAATTACACCAGCTGTGGTTTCCATTCAGCCTCTTCATGACTGGCACACATCTACACAAAATTTTCCTTATCATTTTTTTTAAATTTTGGAAAGATATCCTTACGTGTTTAAACAAAAAAAAAATATAGTTTCAGTTAAGTCTAACAGACTTCGACGAATAAAATAACACCAACCAAGCAAATTGTTTAAACTAAGTAATGTGAAGCAGCTACAAAAACAAAATGGAAATCGGTTGTCCTTATAGGCAATCCCTGAAATTTCCCGCTAAGTTACAGATTATGGTGAGGGTGGCGTTGTCTGAAGTAGTTGGCACGTTGACTACAAAACCGAAGGTCCTGGTTTCGAACCTGGTCTTCGATAATCATAAAATAACAACACCATGCATTTTTCTGATGTGCACTTGTATCAGCTGTTGTGGAAAAAGTTCTAGTGATGCAGGCACAAGGCACTGGTCACTAAAACTACACCGGCTTCAATGGATGCTAATCCTAATGTAACATCAGAGCGCCCTCCATCGTAAAATAACCAATAAAATGTCTACTAAGTACAGCTTCAAAATTTAATACGCCTCATTTGACACCAGAGGCGCTGCAACACTATAGGTCTATCCCAGATGCATAACCAAACAGTTCGAACTTGTACAATGTTATCCAAAAGCGTTTCAGTTAGCAATTTTTGTGCAATTTTGAGAGCGAATGAGAGAGTAATTTTTTCATTTCCTGTACAAACTAGTACGAACTTTTTCTTCTGGGTAAGTTCAGACAAGAATTAAATAATCAGCTGTTTTTTGTTTAGATATGAAACTGAAAAATTAATCAGAAAATCTGCAAATATAGGAAAAAAGTTTTTACTCACACTTTTATTAAAAAGCAAAATGGAAGGTTTTTTGAACAAAGTGGAAGTTGTAAGTACATTTGTGCATATTTCTCCATTTCTTTAATATACAAAGCTGCTCTTTTTAAATAATTCACTTTTTTGAAACTTATTTTCATTTACTTTTTACAGCTGTTGCCATTAAGCGACTAAAATCACTTAAATTAAGTTTAATGTAAAAAGTAAGTAACATTAATATTTCAAGATGTGCAATTATGGTTTTTTGCATTCCAGCAATTTTGGATAACTTTTGCATATTCAGAGAGTAATTTTATTTTTTCTTTTATTAGTCCGAACTAGACTTGCCACCTTTTGACATTTCCAAAACAGGACACTACTAACAAAAATAGAACAAATTTGGAATTCAAACAAATTCGTTTATAATTTTTATTTACCAAAATCAAACAAACAGAAAAGTAAGTATAAAAAAAGTTAATCAGCTCAGTTAAGAATTTTCCTGGGGAGTTGCTTCTCTTCCCTATCATTTATTGCCGGGGAATAATACTCCTATTCTAAATAGTCGGGGAATAAGCAAATATGGGGAAGAGTAAAATCTGGATCAGCTGTTTAATTTTTACATATTTTCTGCATTAACGCAAGAGTTCAGCCATAGAAATTGAATAAAAATTTTAGGTTTTCATTGTCAATAAGATTGTGTGTTAATATAAATATATTTTATGCTTAAATCAAAAATAATATAAATAAAAATAATATAATAAAAAATAAACAGCGTACCCATATAAAAGCATGCGGAATAACTTTATGCTGAAAAAGTGGAGCTAAAACTGCCCAGGTGCAAATGACATTGGATTAAATTTTGAATGCATACAGTCACTTCCAATGCATACAGTCAAAGGAAATTGTAAACTTTATAATTTAATTATTATTTTTCGAACTTCATTTGTGTCTATATTTATGATATGAATAGGCTAAAGTTCGTATCGCTTTTTAAGCCAAATTACATATGATAATTATTAATGAACAAATAACACCAAAGTTAGTTGCAAATATTCTGACAACACATAGTTGAACGGAACAGCTAGCCAGCCGTTTTCATCATCAGCGTTCTTCTGTGTTTGGTCCACTGTGTGTGGTGTCAGTTGATGTAGATTTCTGCTTTATGATGAAGGTTTAGTGGCCTTCGAAAACGGCTGGCTAGCTGTTCCGTTCAACTATGTGTTGTCAGAATATTTGCAACTAACTTTGGTGTTATTTGTTCATTAATAATTATCACATGTAATTTGGCTTAAAAAGCGATACGAACTTTAGCCTATTCAAATTGTAAATTTTATAGTTTTTCTTATCGGTCTTGATATTAGAGGAAAACCAGTCTTCCATTTAACTTAAAAAAGGCACGCAATTTTTAGTGTTTTAGTATTTTTTCTAGAGCCAGAAGTAGTTCATGTTTTTGAAGGTTATGTGCTCAGGACTTGAATAAAAATGCCTAAAATAAGAGGGAAATACAAAATTTTGGTGCTTATTTAAACTTCTTACAACATTTGTTAAGTTGATTTTTAAATTTTTGCATTAGTTCCCATCAAAATGTTTGGGGAGAAAACTTTTAAAAAAATCTCGTTCTCCCTCATATTTAGAGAACCTAATTTTTTCCCGGGGAGTTTTTTCTTCCTCTCCCTTATATTTAGAATACCTATTTTTTCCCGGGCAACTTTTGATTCATAATAGGAGGAATGAGAAAAAGGAAAAAACTCCCGGGGAATAGTTATTCATAATTGGGCTGTATGTGTTTTTTGAATTTGATCGTTTCTTTAACATTGAAACTCCTTAAAATTTTACTGAAAACTTTTATGTACGATTATGGATGGCAACCGAACTTTGGCTGCGTTGCTAGTTACCGAAATGGTATTACGGATGGCAACTGGCAACTAACAGCTGGTAATTTCAGTTGCCATATTGGCAACCACAAATTTGTAGTTGCATAGTTTAAAAGCAAAAAAAATTAAAAATTAAACAGTAATTGCAATATTCTTTTTATTTTTGAATTTCTTCTATGCATGTTTAAGGAAAATATGCTTTACAGCTAAAACAGAGATTGTTCAAACTTATTTTAGGCAACAATATTTACTCACAATAGAGGCGGTAATTCTAAAGAGTCGTCTAATAGATTAAACTTTTGTACTTCCTTCTCTTCACCAATAATTAATTCCACTTAACTAATAATTTTTATGATCATTCATGTTTTTAAGCACTTTTACTCAGTAATTTTTTTTAGCACTTGTATTTCTTATATTTTAAATATTTGTTTATATTATTTTCAGTTGCCAATCTGTCATAATCGTATTTTCGATAACTTTTTGGCAACTGGCGGAAGTTGCCATACATAATACAAATTTTAAGTTCAGTTGCGTTGCTAGTTAACTCGGCAACTGAAGTTCGGTTGTCATCCATAATCGAGCCATTAATTCATAATAGGAGGAATGGGAAAAAGGAAAAAACTCCCGGGGAATAGTTATTCATAATTGGGCTGTATGTGTTTTTTGGATTTGCTCGTTTCTTTATCATTGAATCTCCTTAAAATTTTACTGGAAAAATTATTACAAGATAATACTACAATAAGCACTCATATCATTGTCCGGCGTATTTCTTAGGCTGAGTTTACATCTGGCATTTCTTGTGAGTCATTTGCACAAAAAAGTGTAACCAACTAATTACTAATGAAAAACTGTTTGATTCAGACATATATTTATTGATTTCAACAGTTGCCAATCATGTTGGATTCTATAAAATTGTCTATTAGTTATGTATGAAACTATTTAAGTTAATAAATACGTGTCTTAATCAACTTGTTTTTCAATAGTAATTAGTGGTTACGCTTTTTTTACGCTTGTGTGGCATTTGGCACACAGATGGAAACCCGGCCTTAGCCAACTTTGGAAATCCGGTAACTTTAACAAATCTGGTTGAAACTTACAATGCCTTTTAGTTCTATTTTTTCCTTTTCGTATGTTACTGCCGATTCATTTACATCTGCAAGTCTTTTCCTGTTCATTTTTCTATGCAAAGTTTTATAATTTTAATATTTTTGGTAATAGTTATGTTGGAAATACTACTTACTTAAATAATAAATATGTAAATAACTCTGCAAGTTAGCACGATCTGTTAAAACTGTAATTGATTTGAAAGTTGACAAATAAAATAAGAAAGTCAAAAAAGAATCAATATAATCGAGTGTTGCAAATCAATTAACAGCCTAACCCACGATGTCGATCGACAACTCGATCGACTGACGACAAGTCACTCATTATAGTTCGTTTGAGCGACCCACTAACTATCGACTTGTCGGCCGTCGGGCTTTACGTTGTTAACGTAATGCATTTACTCATTGTCAAATTAGCATATTGCCACATCAAAAATTTCATAAATAAAACGCTACTTTACAAATAAAAAGCGCTGAAATATGAAAAGTATTCCATAAAAAATGCAACTCTATGCTACTTAAAGTTTCTACAAATAAATAATAAAAATAACAACAATAATAAACATAAGACAATACAAAAAAAATTAAAGTTATTTTCAAAATTTTGTGTGTGAAATATAAATAAATATATCAGTTGAAATGTGTAGATACTCCTAAAATAACGCAAGCGGATTGTAATGAAGAATGAACGGGAGTAGCACCAATGGGACAAGCAATCTATTGAAGTGGAAAGAGTAATTTGCCTAATTGAGTGTTTAGAATTGGTTAGATAAATTGCACGTATACACATTCATACATAAATACAGGGTGGGCCAAAAGAAACCAAGGGGTGTAAAAGTTTAATAACTTTTTTGTTTATTAATTTTTTTTTATTTTTTCTTTCAGATTATATAGACAACACTTGGAGAATTTATAATGGAGAGGTTCACAACTGAACAGAGAACCAGAACAATAGAATTTTATTATTTAAACCAGAGATCAATTATTTTAACGCAAAGAGTATATCGTCGACATTTTAACGTCAGAATTTCGCCCTCTGAAGCGATGATTCGTTGCTTAGTTAATCGTCGTCACCAACATGGCAGCGTAAGAGATTTGCCTCGAACCGGTAGACCACGTTTAAGTCGCACTGCGGAAAATATTGAACGAGTACAGCAAAGTGTTAACGAAGCACCAGAAACATCTGGCAGAAGGCGTTCTGCTCAGCTAGAAATGTCTCGTACGTCACTACGGCGCATTTTAAAAAAAGATTTACAGTTATACCCATATAAGGTGCAATTGGTCCAAGAATTAAAACCCGCAGATCATCGGCAACGTCTAAATTGTGCAGTTAAATTTCAAGAGTTGGCCAGAAATGAAATCAACTTTATTGAAAATTTGATTATGAGTGATGAAGCTCATTTTCATTTGAATGGCTTTGTTAATAAGCAGAACTGTAGGTTCTGGGGTTCTCAAAATCCAAGAGCCATTCATCAACGCTAATTGCACCCCATCAGATGTACAGTATGGAGTGGGATCACATCTGAAAATGTCATTGGGCCCTACTTCTTCGAGAATGAAGATGGAAGTGCTGTAACCGTAAATGGAGAGCGGTATCGGTTTATGATAGAAAATTTTTTACGTCCTGCTCTTGAAAACAGACCTGGTATGTGGTTTCAGCAGGACGGAGCCACTGCCCATACTGCCCGAGACACAATGGCACTTTTAAGTCAAATTTTTGTAGAGCGAATAATTTCTCGAAATTCGGAAATTATTTGGCCAGCGCGATCGCCAGATTTGACAGCACCCGACTATTTTCTTTGGGGTTTTTTGAAGGAGCGAGTGTATGTGAACAAGCCAGAGACAATCCTTGAACTCAAGGCAAACATTGTTGCAGAAATTCGAACGCTACAGCCACAAGTTCTGAAAGATGTTATGGAAAATGCTCTAAAAAGAGCCCATCAGTGCGAAGCTGAAAACGGTGGTCATTTAAGAGACATCATTTTTCATACTTAGTGTAAAAAAATTTCCATTTTGTATATTATATAATCTGAAAGAAAAAATAAAAAAAAAAGTTAATAAACAAAAAAGTTATTAAACTTTTACACCCCTTGGTTTCTTTTGGCCCACCCTGTATAAATGTATGTATGTATGTAATTAAAAAAGAATTATGTGACAAAAATGCATGTTTGTGAGTTAAATAAATAAAATAAACGCAAAAAAAAATAACATTTTTATTTTTGATTTTCATATATGTAAATTTGTTTAAAAATTTGGTATTTATGTGTACTTTTTTGTTTTGTCGACAAGCACAAACCAAGTGGCTGATTTTGACATTTGTTGTTGTTTGAATTTTCATAGTGGGTACCAAATTTGTATGGAAATGGTTACGTCATCGTTCGCATGCATTGTCGATCGACTTGTCGTGCTGAACAAGTTTAGTGGGTGCCAAATCAGCTGTTTGTCGTTAAAAATGATTGCGAACGACAACGTTCGATATCGTGGGTTTGGCTGTAAAATAATTTCGGTGTTGCTAATAAAAAATTAGTTAGTAGTACGAAAATAGTTGCTAAAGATCTCGTTTTTTTTGTGAGAATTAGTGAAAAGGTTAGTTTAATTACAATACTTTTCTATAATACAACGAAGAAAACGAAGAAACGGGACAAATGGTGTCCCGTTCAGAGTATGACCGGGACACGGGACATTCCACTCTAAAACTGGTCTGTCCCGACGAAAACTGGACGGTTGGCAAGTCTAGTCCGAACTTGTGCGAAATCTTGTGGAACACACCTTATATTATTATAAACATGTAGAAAGCAGTTTTGTAAAAAAATAAAACTTTCCTCTGTCTCTCCCTTCCCTATCACCCTCTATTGCTATCTTCTAGCACAAAGGGATAATTTTATTGTGCTGGTTTCTAAATTTCGTCCTTCCTTAACAGCAGCCTGCTAACCTAACCTAACCTAACTTAGAATTGGTAAAATTGGACATTCGTACTTTAAAATTTGTTTGAAAAAACAGTTTTTTTGAAATTTTATTTTCGAATATTACATATGCACATACATATACATATGTACATATCGTTAGATAAAATGCTAAAAGGCGTAATTAACAAAAAAATTCAAAATCGAGTTTTTGTCATTAAACTACATGTCTTGAAAAAAATTTACACTTCCGCAATCGAAAATTGCGCTTTTATTGACAAAAAAAAAACAAGGAGACTTAACTCCAAGTTTGTTAAGTTTTTTTTACTTCTCCTGTAACATAATATTTTTGTTAGTTACGCCTTTTTTGATTTTAGCTATAAGAATATTGGCTTAAGTTATATCCTGCAATAGATTTCCTTAATTTTCCTCTAAAAATATATACATATATCTTTGATAATTTCATCTACATACATCTTCGATAAGAATAAAATTCTTTTAAAATCATTTCATTTTTGCTTTCTCTTAAATTGTTTCATTCAAAATATCCCAGCAACCCCTCTTGAAGAAATGTTTGCAACAACAAAATATTGAGTACAACAAATAGCAGGACACAATTGACAATATACGTAATAAATAGCATTAAACAAGTACATGAAAGAATTTATGAATGTATATATGTATGTATCTGTGCATTCATGGTCACAAATGGTGTAATAATAATCTAATAATGTGTTTCAAATAATCCCCTACTATTATTTACCATTTAAAACATTTTTGTTCTTTATGAACAGTTGTCCTTTGTAAATGGGATTCAATGTCCTGCAATATGTTCATATTACTGTTGTATTTATTACCAAATTAAGTCTGCCTATGTACATATTAGACCCCTGCACAAGACCACTTACAAGAACTTTAAGGACGTGGGGATTTTTCAAATGCGAAATCTTCTAAAATAAACTCTAAAACACACTGTTTGCAAGAAATTTGTTTCAGTTATTGCAGGTACAGGAGTAAAGAAGAAAATAATTCGTGACGAATTTGATATGCTTGCTTCTTCATACGCATTGGCGCGTATACAAACGTCATGCACGTGCATACGCTCACACGTTGAGTGTATGATCTTTTATATTTCTGCGCACATACAAATGCCCACATGCATTGACATTAGTTGTGTGCGCTTGATTTAAAAAAAAACACCCTTAAACACATTCCCACTTGACCAAGATTTTCGTTATAGATATCGATTTCGAATATATCACGAACATTTATCGTGCAAAACTATCGAGAGTGACACTCAAAAATGAATCTAAAATTTTTTTCCTGTAGCTCAGTTTTGTCTCAAAACACATTCGATCTCGAACTTTCGCTAGCAATATCAAAAGTGAGGGAATATCGAACTAATTTCGATATTCCAAAAAGGCAGCAGAAAAAGTAAAAAAGCAATTTTATTTCTTTATTTATTTATTTCTTTTATTCATATATTTTAACTTACTTATTTTATTTATTTTTTTAATACCTTAATTTACCCTTCAGGATTTGAACATGGTACCTCCATTCTAACAGACTGACACACACACATCCACTAGGCTATCGTGACAAATTTTTTTCTGTTCAATTATTGCACATACATATGTAGGTATGTGCTCTTATTTTACTTTTTAACTTGTAGTGCTGTCATGCATCGAACTTTGTACCTCTAGACTAACAGGCTGACACACATCCACTCGGCTACCGTCACACATTCGAAAAATTATCGAGAGAAGTTCGAAAATTGAAGTTTTAGCAAACATTCGAATTTTCTTAGATTTGCGAACAAATATCGAAGAATTTTGTTTCGAAATTTCTTCGCTTTAAATAGCATTCGTTTTATCAGGTCAAGTGGGTTATAGCTTACCATCTACATATTACACACTAAAACGTACAATATACAAAATAACAAACATACACGCATCAACACTACTTCTTTTGGGTGTTCGTTACGAACAAGTAGTCTTCGCGACATCGCTACAAAATCTTCATATACACGTACATCAATACATCCATAGTGCTTCGTTTATTAAATTACATCATTTATTGTTGGTTTAGTATAATACATGCTATGACAATACACTTAAAAAAGCAAGACGTAAGTATTTACATTTCAAGACTGTTTACGCAGCCCTCTAGTACATATACATATATGTGCTTACATACATACATAACAATTGTGTTTTGTAAAATATCCCAGCGGGAAAAAGAAGGAGTACGGATGCTTTCTAAAAGGCCTCTGTACTCCTTCTTTTGGATGTACAAGGCCTGCTCGCCCCATCCCATCTTCATATCTTTTTTACACAAGTTGTCATTGCGAGGTAGGCCTTCCGTACTCACTTCTTTCGCAGGTATTCTAAAAGGCCTTCAAATTGATGGCTCTTAAGAGGCCTTCTAAAGAATGACTGTTAAAAGGCCTTCCAGAAAATGGATGTTACAAGGCCTTCAAATAAAGGTCATATTGAAAGGGGTTTAATAAAGGTTTTCAACTGCTAGGGCCTGTATCTCAAATCTTGCAAGTGTTGAAATACAAGTAAAATAGTTGTGAAAATATATTATTTATATGAATATAAATTATTTTCCCAACAGTTTTACTTGTAATACAGCACTTGTAAGTTTTGAGAAACAGGTCCAAGGTATACAATATACACATCCATATACATATGTATATAGTGTTTTGACGTTTTGTAACCTTTTGATTGAACATATTGAAAGGAAATTTCTGAAAATAAGAACCCATATATTATTTATATGCATACATAATATTGATCGAACAAAACAACTGTCTTATTCAACGTACAAAACTCAACTAAAATAATTTACGTTTTCTTTTCCTTAATTGCTCTGTATTTGGCATTTGTATTATAGCATTGCACAGATACATCTGTTTGCACTAGTTTTTGCGTGTTTTTGGTTCTGATATGAACAAATATGTTATTTAGCATTTTCTGTTACTAGTTGTAAATGTTGATTTTTAAAGCAATTATTGTATGGTTGGACAATGAGCAAATGAAAACAACACATTTATTTTTTTTTTAACAAATAAGATACATAAAACTGCTTTTACCGTAAGTGCCTTATGTTGTGTTGAGAAAAAAATACATGGCTGATGATGAATGAATAAAAGCAAAATTTCACATACATATGTAAGTAGATGATACATGTACATGAAACACATGAGCTGCAAATACAAAAAAAATGACACACGATATGCAAGTGTAATTACTCTCAGAGCAATATTGTCTCTCTCTCTCTCTATACTTGGCTGCGCCACAAAACAACATAACGAACGTCCGCACATACATCTGTCCGTCATGTAGTCCTGATTCACACACATCAGGTTTAGCTGATCAGTTTTTGTTCAATTTTCTTTTGAAACTGCATTTACGTTCATACACACCGTCAAGTTTGTTTCATCAAGTCTCATCAATTTGTGTTTTAGTAGAGTATTACGAATGACAAAACAAAAGGAAAAAGCAAACTTGACTAGTACGGTCAAGTCTGTACCCCTTTCCATTCTCTTTTCCTCTCTCACCAAAAACTCAAGACTTGACGACTCAGACCTGACGTGTGTGAATCAGGACGTACTTGTTTCAACAATGGTTTTTTTCATATAATTGTATTACAATATGTATTTTTAAGCAAAAACAGATCAAACAGTTTCTCAGCACCAATACAATAAGCAATTGTTATTTGTCTTTAATTGTATTGTAATTTGGAAAAGCACGCACACACAATAACTCTTATACTAGTTCTGTCGCTCACACTACAATTACATGGTACATACCATGGTATATTTGTTTTGGCTATACAAACGAGTATACAAATGCAACCCTTCAATTTTTATATGGAATTTTGTTTTTTATAACGGCATCAGGGGCCAAATTCCCGCATTCGATTGCGAGCGAGTTTTTACTCGAATGTGCGAGTTTTTTAATTTTTGGGATTTTCGCATTCGGTTTCGAATAACACATATCGAAATCTCTAATGACAGCATTAGATAACGTGCATACATTCGAATGCAACCGTTCGTGTTTTTACTCGCAAGCAAAAAGGCATTCGAAATCATGTTTAACATAGAAAAAGCAAAGAAAAAGAAAATGTATGTTCAATATTTAACTCATTTATTTATAAATGAATGAATGCACAAATGTACGTATAAAAAAATACAAACTGAAGAATTTCTGGTTGACTTTATATATAACAAAATACACTGACTTTGCAAATAATGTTTTGCCTAAGAGTTGTCGGGGAAAATAAAAAAAATCAACCAACTCTAAAAGCATCTAAATAACAAATTAACTGCTTCTTCCAATAAAAGAATCGAAAATGTGGCTAGTGCTCTATTCTCTAACTTTACACTAATTTATTATTATTAAGTTATTTATTAAATTAAAATGAAAATAACATTTATGTATATTCGTTTCTTTTTTCTGCATATACCTTTGTATGTACGTACATACATGTTTTTGCACACAAACATATGCTTTTGCTTACAATTTATTCAGTGCTGTGAAATGAATTTATATATAAATATATTTGCTTTTTACCAACACTGAAACAAAAACTCGATTCGCTTGGTAACGAGTGACATCATCCGAAAATTTCTAGGCATCGAAACAAATTTCTATTCGAATGCAATTCCGGTCACGAGCGCAGGAATTAGGCCCCTGAATTCTTTTGCTTTGGGAAAAAAGCAAAACAAAATAATTTACTCCTTCTCCCTTCCTATAGAAGGGAATGTGTATTCCATCTTTTTTTTACTAAAGAGCCAAAGCCTTCTATAAGGCCTTTCTCAGAAGTTACACAAGAATATTAACTGACTCCAAAACATGAATTCGTTTGCTTTTGTTTTGGGAAAATAACAAAACCAAATATGTTAGTCCTTCTCTTCTCCCTTCTCACAGAAGGAAATGTGGAATGTGTACCTTATCTCTTATGCGGAAAAGCCGAGGCCTTCTAAAAGGCATTCTTTAGCAGTTTGATAAGAAGAGTAATTGAATCGAAAAAATTCCTGAGCAGGCCTTTAATAAGGCCTGAAGTAAGAAGGTCTTCTGAGTTTTACCGCTGGGTAGTAGAGATGGAATCAATAACAAGAGAAGTTATTGATGCACTACTAGTGTATCAACAAAGCTTTGAAAAACTACATCAACTGGTTTTCATAAATATTAACCTATGTCAAATATTTCTTATGTCAAATTTTTATATTTTAAATGACTTTTAAAAAGGTCTAACATTTTTTTTAACAATATAGACCAATAAGATTTTTTTCTCAAACAACAGAACTTTTAACTTTTTTTCAAAAGACAATAATTTTCAAAAGAAAACGGTTTGGCTCTCTTGAAAAAAATTGGTTTTTGGACTTAGGCTGTTGTTATTTATGAAAATCACAGAAATGCGAGTGAGAAAAGAAAATGAAAATGAAAAAGTAAAAACAATTATGTTCCACTTCCTATTCCTCATGACGCTTTCCTCACAATAAATTCAAAAGTGCAGCAACTAAAATTCTTGTGTGTGAATCTACTCTTAATAAATTGTTTTCACCTAAATCTCGGGGAAGGAGTTTAAAGATTGCGGACTTATTGAGATATTTTAGTATTTACATTTGGAAGGGGATGTTAGAAGAAGACCATTCACATATCACGTAACGATATTTTCAGAGTTTTTATACCCCTCCTCTCCTCCTTTATTAACGCTTTTTACAACATTTTAAGTATAAATTTTCTAAACTGTAACAAATCCTTAAACGCCCCCACCCCTTTAAATGTTACGTAATATGTGAATAGCCCCTCTAAGTCCAAACTTCCGTTCAGTTTGATCAACACGTTTGTGGTTCAAAAAAAAAAAAACAAGTTAGGACAATGTCATACATACATACTTTCTTTTATTTACCAATTTTTTTATTGCAATTTTTTTAGTGTGCGTCCATTAAACACTTTGTTATATTCTGTTTTATTTATTATATTTTTCTTCTCGTCTGCATTTTATGAACTAATAAAAGCTGACCACGCTTCTTTTTATTGTTGTTTAAATGAGTTTTCAAAGTGGCGCTAAATGTTCACAACAAGTGATTAATCGAAAGAAAAAAAAATTATTATTATTTTAAATCAAAAGAATCATTATTATATAAACAACATTGTTGTACCCATTTATTAGAAATGTGGCATTAAAACTGCCGTAAAGTTAACTTTTTTGTGTAAAAGAAATATTTTTAATGAAAAAAATGAACAACAACATATAGTCAAATGAAAATAAAATATTAATTCAAAAAGGCATCCAGCATAACAGTGATGGGCAAAATAGGTCAAAGTATGACTTACTTATTTTATGACAAATTTCTTTATAAAACAATTCGATTTAAAATTTAAATCACACTTCTTGTTAAACTTGTGTTTTTTTTTCATAGCGAAACTTTTTTTTTGTCAATTTAAATGAAGTGCGTCCTTATTTTAAAGTCCTGTTGTTAAAATTACGCTTTTGTTTGTAATATATCGAGCCTTATTTTCGATTCAATCGTAAGCGACAAAAATTTAAATTTTCAGCAGAACGTTTTTTATAATATTAAAATTTATTATACATACGTAAATTGTCGCTTACGATATTAAAAGTTATCAACAATTTTGGCATTTTGATAATTCTCAACTATGGGTAGGCCCATAAAATTTTAATTTCAATAAAAAGTATATTTACGATATAATCGAAAATAAGTATATATTTTAATACAAAACTCAATATAAATATAGAAATGCAAGCAGAAGATACTCAAACATCGTCATAACTCAAAACAAAAAAACTAGTTTGTGGAAAACGTGAAAAGACAAAGAAAATTTTATTTTTCTTTAGAGTTAAGAAAACAAGATATTTGTATGAAATTTTTTACACAATATGAACAAGAATATCTGCATCATTAACTTAAAAATTTCATTAAATCAAAAATAAACTCGTTGTTGTATTTTTATTATTTTATGAATTTTTAAAAACTAACTAAAGAAACAACTTTCATTTCTAGAGAACGAAAAAGTTTTTGAAATTTGTAAAAAAAATGTGTTATAGCTAAATTTTAAAAATAGATTTCAGTAATAAGATAAAGAAGATTAATTAAAAAATTAAGAAAATATGTCACACAACGAAATAATATTTACAAGAATTTCTAAACAGCAAAAAACAAATATAATTAAATAAGAATGGTAATTTGAACATTATTATAGACATCATGGTCTCGGGTCACTGCTGTTTTCTATGAACATATTATAAATGCAGTGTAAAAAAAATTGTTAGAACATAGGCCGGGTTTACATGCGTAAACAAAAGCGTGACCACTAATTACTAATAAAAAACTGTTTCATTCAGACACGTATTTATTAAGTTACAACAGTTTCATACATAACTAATAGACAATTTGATAGAATCCAACATGATTGGAAACAATTTAAATCAATAAATACATGTCGGAATCAAACAGTTTTTTATTAGTAATTAGTGGTTACGTTTTTTTTTTGGCACATGGCACACATGAAATGCCAGATGGAAATTCAGCCATAGTTTATTTTATCTTTCTGACATACTTCCTATTCATTGTCCGCACATACCATCACACTTCTTTCTATAACCATACTTTAGTTTAAGACGAATACTAAACGATTTCACAAAACATAAATCATGGCTGTGGAAGTGTGATGGTTCGGTTATCTAGGTCATACTTTATGTCAGCCGCAGGTCAGGGCCAGCTGGTTTTTGAAATTATTGATATAAAGTTTGGGAGCTATCCAATGCTATCAGAACATTCACCCGAAGGAAGCATAAAGTGCAAAATAGTCGACTGTGGTTGTTGTACAATTGGTGTTAAATAGGTATTAACGGGTCAATATTGGTATCAGATATGCAAAGAATAATTAGTAACTGCCTCCGTGTTGGGAAAAACCATGGTGGAGAAAATCCTTAAGCCCGGCCGAAGGCCGGCTATACAAAAAAAACATTTAGTACGCAGCGCTGTGTTGGGAAACACCATGGATTAGTAAATTTTTTAAAAATTTCAATAAATCTTTTAAGATCTTCTTAAAAGCTTTTAAATGATACCAATACTGACTGCTCTGGATGGAAAATACATCAAATAATCACAATTGTGTACTGGAACTTTGGATGCCCATAATTCGGTGACGAAGGTTCGCCGCCAATGTTTTTATTTAATTTTTCCTTTTTATTTTTTAATTTTCTATCCGATAGGATAGTTTTTATTTATATCTGCGGGGAGGACCTAAACCCTATTTGTTCCTACAATTGTCCCAAAGTTATGGAAATCTCCTTACATTTATTTCATGGAAAATATGTATGTATGTACATATATTAAAATCGCGTTAAATTTCCACTGGGAAAAACTGAGCATGATTGCAACAAACAACTGCCGGAATCAGTCCCAGTCGTTTATTTATGTTTCAATGAATGATATAAGTTCAATGAACATACAAAAATTATAATTTTAACTTACCTCGCAAAATGTTGAGTTTTATTGAAGAAGGTCTTTCTTTGTACACTTGCTGTTTGGTTATTAAATGGAGCCACTGTAGTATGAGTTACATACACACATATGTATGTACATACTTATGTACATAACTTAAAAGGATTCCCCAAGCATTACAACAAGTTTACACACACATTCTATTTCACTTCTATTTGTTGCATTATTATTATTATTATTATTAACTTTTAATTTCACTTCACAATACATAATTGTAATTATTTTACCCAAGTCCTCTTTTTAATTATTATATTCACAACAAAACCTCACGTAAAAAAATTTAACTTTACAAATGATCCAACGAGATCTGTTCTGATTACACCGCCAAATGCAATAAAATATAACGAGTAAATATATGTACTGCATAAACTTGCTTTTACGTTAACATTTCTGTTAACTGTTATTTTTTTCTAATAACATCATGAACATGATACCAGGGCTGCATACTAGAGCTGCAAAACTATCGATAGTACTATCGATAGTATCGATAGTTTTGTTGTAAATGAAATATCGATAGTTTTTTCCACTATCGATACTATCGGCAAAAAAAACAAGTAATTAAAAGAGTAAAAATAATCGAAGTCAGTAAACAGTAGCCGGCAGCTTTGAAGCAAATTATCCGTAGTTGATTTATGCTTTTGTACAGCGATGGAAAAGTTGGTACAATTGTAAAATTTAAGCGCTATTTGAATGCCAAAAGTACCGTAGCACCGCAATGACCCATTTAGCACTAATGGAATCTCTTTATATTCTATTACATTCCAAAAATAGCATTAAAATATATTAACCCCCTTATGCAAAAAATAATGCGAGCTTGAAGTGTACATTAAAAAAAAATTCCATAGAAAAACCGGTTTTAACGTTCACTTATTTTTTTGCACAAGGGGGTTAATCTTTAGCTCGAAGGTATTAGAAAATTAAGTAAATCAAACGATGTTTTCCGGTACTTAAAGAATTGCTGGAGGAATGTTATTTATTCCAAATTCATCTGCAAATGTGGAAATTTTATTTTCCTACCAAGGAGAGAATCCGACTATTTGCATCGACTGTCAACAATCGAATAAAAAAAAGGTTATAAACGTAGTATATCGTAAATGTTACTTTTATATTCAGATCCCAGCAACTAATATTCTTTGTGCACCTTCTGGCGTTTTGTTAATTGATTTTTAGTACAAGTATTAAAAAAATATACATAAAGAATTAGGTACAATCGTACTGAAAAAATTAAAATTTTTTTTGAAAGTTAGTACAATTTGTAAATATGACATCGCATCCCTGCTTCTGTATACATAAGTACTTAAATACATATGTATGTAAATATATGAATTTATTTATAAATACAAGTGTTATTCGACAAATAGTGGTCACAAGTATCTTAATAAATTCAACATAGTCGACACAAAGATAAATTTTCGTGGTACTGATATCGCGACGGCCGCCAATCGTCTCTTACGATAAAACTTTACAGTTAGTGTCTTAAAAGTTATCAACAATTTTCGCATTTTGATAATTCTAAACCATGGGTAGTCCCATAAAATTTTAAGTTCAATAAAAAATTATATTTTCGATAATATGCCGCTTACGATAAAATCGAAAAAAAGGCTTGATATATTTTTATATAATAATGAAAATGTTGAGGACTCTGGATTTTTTTCGAGTCAAATGTAGTTTATGTGGCAACTTTTATAAAACTCTTCGATACTAATGATAGTATCGATAGTTTTACATAAAACTATCGAAACTATCGAGTGGAGCGACTATAGATAGTTTTGCAGCTCTACTGCATACATCGTTTGTTTGCATTTGTTTTACTCACATGTGCACCCAGTAGAAAGGACGATTTGTGCATAATGTTGTACACAAAATTTATTTTGATCTTAAGATACATACGTACATATATATTTATTTTTAATTAATTAATTTATTTATTTATTTATTATTTATATAACCAAGCCCTTTTGGGCCATATATGGTTATTAGTGTATAAAAAATGTACAAAATAATAGAATTCAATAAAATTCAAGAAAAGAAGAAAAAAATTTATATATTATTTAATATTAAGAAAAATTTATGAAATAAATTTAAAACATTTGACTCATTAAATAAGAGTTTTAATAAAATATGTAATAATGAAATTAATGCATTAAGTTAAGACAAAAGTACACGAGTGAAACAAAAATAGTGTATACTGGCTAATATACATATATGCATGATAAATATAATGTATTTACATATGTATGTGTAAAGCAAAGATATTTACAAAAATATTTACAAATTGACAGTATTTACAAATTAACAGGGAAAATTGTTAAATGGGACGTTAAGATGTTTCTAAAAGTAGATTTAGCTCTTGGTGTGGGGAGAGTAAACACTTTAAGATTGTTAGGTAGGGTATTCCAAGTGCGCGCGATCCTGACGACAAAGGAATGTTGCTTTATATACTCGATTGATAATTATCTGTATAGAACGAGTAGAATGCGAAAGCACAAAGCTATTGTAAAGTAAAGAAGGTTGTTTTAAATAGATTATCTTGTAAAATAGAGTGAGAAGTCTAAGCTTAATATACTTAGCAAATGATAAACCAAGAAAACGCTCAACAAAAGGGGAGATATGGTCCCGCATTCTAAGTCCGAAAATATATCTAGCTATTCTATTAACTATTCTATTCACCTCTTTCAAAGTGGTGCGATTAGTAGCATTGTAGGATTCGAACCCGTAGTTAACAATTGAGAGAAGTAGGGAATTTGCAACCAAAAATCTAATGCCAGTAGGGAGGTAACTACCTACGCTATATAACCTCCTTAAAACAAAACAAACCTTAGATTTGACAGAATTAATGTATTTTCGAAAGTGTAGCTTGTCATCCAAGATGATACCCAAGCAACGTAGATTATCAACCATACCAATATCACTATTTCCCAGCTTAATCTTCAACAGCGATTTATTCCGCAAACCAAAGCACATAGTTTTAGACTTGTTGGCGTTGATTTGTAAGAAATTACCCCTCATCCATGGTTCAATAATATCTAACGTGTAATTAACACGTAAGTTTAAACAATCAAGAAATTGATTTACACCAAAAAATACTAAATGAATATCATCAGCATACAGAAAAATGTCTGAAGACGGTATATCAACAAGCTCTATAAAATCATTCATGTAGAGCATAAATAGAAGTGGGCCTAAAATAGATCCCTGAGAAACACCACTAATACACGTCTGTAAAGATGAATAATTATTATAGATAGATACAAATTGTTGTCTTCCTGTAAGATATGAAGTAATCAGTTTACACGAGGCCTTACCAAATCTAAATAAAGAGTGAAGCTTATTAACTAAATTGTTATGATTAATACTATCAAAACCCTTAGATAAATTCAAAACAATTAGTACACCAATTCCCTGATTATTTAGACTATTTCTGATCCTGTCACTCAAAGTTAGTAAAAGAGTGGTTGTACTATGATTTTGACGAAAACCATAATGACTAGCACATAAAAGCCTATTTACATTTAAATATTTGTTCATCTGATTGACTATCATATGCTCGAAAAATTTCGAAAGGCATGGGAGAATGCTGATTGGCCGAAAACTATCAGGGCCAAAACCAGCCTTCTTTCTAACAGGAATAACGCTGGCCATCTTCCAAATAGTGGGGATCGATGAAGTCATGACTATAGTGTTAAAAATGTGCAACAGGTATTTTTCTAGGTATGGGTACACAATTTTTAAAAATTTGATTGATATATTGTCAACACCTATCGCATTTGAATTAATACGAGAGAAAGCCTCAATGAGATCAATTTGATAAAATGTAATAAATGAAAACATACCAGAATCAGACAAAACATTCATTGGACTGAATTCATTCGATTGATTGGCAATAAAGGCGTCATTCAAGACTTGCGGACCTTCTGATATATCCGACTCGTTAGCTGCACCACGCACACCAATATCGTTGAGTATTTTCCAATTTTCTTCAGAGTTGCATTCACAGAAAGCACGATAAGGGAGGTCGCGTAAATATTGGGCTGACTTTACCTGCCTCGTATCCATGTACAGAAGCTCTATGGCTAATTGGAACACACGAAAAAAGTTCAGATAAATTGTGGTTAAGAATATCGATCTGCACATTAACATCAGCAGTATGATAAATAGGGCTAAAATCTGTCTCAAAAAATCTACTTTCAAGAAGTTGAAAATCAATAGTGTTATAATCTCTATATTCAACAAAGGCTATATTCTTGGGTACAGATAATTCAAGACTTAAGCAAACAAAAGCATGTTTCGAAATATGTGGCGACTGAAATTGACCCGAAAAAGAAATAGGAGCATGATTGCTCAATATAAAATAATCAATAAGTGAAAGGGAGTTAGTTCTAAGATCAATGTGAGTTGGCAAGGAATTGTGGCTATAAGTTAGATTATGAGCACTACAAAAACTTCTAACAGTACTAGCTTTAATAGGGTCAAAAATATTGAGATTAAAGTCCCCCATTATTGCAACGTGTTCATAGCGGCAGGACAAATCACCCAAGATGTGATCAAGATGCTGGAGACCAGCAGTACGTCCATGAGGTAAATACACAACACCTAACAACATTTTATTAACGATCAAACTTTATTCCAAAATATTTTTAGTATTTATAGGACTTTAAAAAGGTCAAAAACTGAACTTATGTATCATTATATAATACATTTAGTACAAACGTTTAGCTTTGTGTTGGTTGGGTTAACATTCTGCACCAGGGATAGAAAATGCATTTTTACATCAATGTTAAGGGCTTTGGACACGATCAGAATGCTTGCTGTCAAGTTTTTTGTATGTGTGGTTGGCTTGATCTTACCATCCTTGATGGCACAGCAAGCATTCATTTTTATTTGGATTTTGTGCTGTTCTTTTGGTTGAAAAAACATACATAAAAATTTTTAAATAAACAAATTCAATAACAATAATGGCAGAATAGTTTACAAAGAAAGACAAAAGCTAAATAAAAAAGTTCTAACACGTAATTTTTCTTCAACAGTCAAATTAATGTTTTTCTTTTAATTCCGATTTTTGGGGCAACCGTTCACAATGGAAATATAATTATAAATAAAATTTGTACGGGTTCGATGGGTTAACACTATACACATATTAGCAACTGACATCAAGCCTGCCGAAAATCCAAACTTTTTGATTTTCCATCAAGCATCGTTGGTGTCACACATACTAAAAAATTTCATTCGTGCTATAACAAAACTCAGCAAGCATTTTGACGGTATCTAAACCCCTTTAACCAGAAAAATTGGAGTACACGCTATCGAACATGAGCGACAGTAAAAAATTCATAATTTTTGAATATTGGTGTTGACTGCTCAGACTATTTATCATGTTTGACAATCAAGCCTTCATTCAAGAAAAAAATTGTACATACAAGCTTGCAAAAACATAACCCGTATGCGCATTATTGCAAAAAAAAATTTATAATGAAATATATTAATTTTTCTTATCTCTTACAACTCCTCGTATTATTATGTCCAAATACTTTGTCTATACTATCACAAACAGCATAACAGTTCATAAAAATATACTAATTCCATAAAAAAAAATATTTTTCCAATCCGAACAATTTTGATCTTTTCCAAATTACACGAGACTAATTATATATATATACAGCTATGTGTGTGTGTTAGTGTTTTTCGTATTCATTTAACATTTGCTGTTTTTTAAAGGTGTGTGTATTGGTTTTGTTCTGCAAATGCGGGGTTGAAGCTGGTTGAAAAATTATGTTAACCACAAAACCATTCTCAGGGCAATTGATTGAATTGGTCTTGATTTGCAAATCTGCGTATTCGCCTTGTATATTTGTTAGTGTAAAATTTCCTGCTGTCAAAATATTTCTTAACGTGTTGGTTCATTTGACAGAAGGGAATTTATATCAGCTGGCGAATTAAGATCACCTTATGGGAATTCGCCTTGACCATTCTCTTCACCGAATTTACCAACAAACTGCCATGTTATGCCAACATAAGTATGCCCGTGTAAATCGGCACATTCATATTAAATAAGATAAAATTAACAATGGCAACACTGATAAGAGTGCATGTACTACTCGTTATGTTAACGGTCAGTTTGTGTAATTCAAAGCCTCATCTCGTAGCCAGTTAACGAAGCCGATAATTTTTCTTCGCCTCAGACGTCGCTGACATTCGCGGGTTAGCCGACATGAGATAGCATTGTTACTATATCATAAAGGCCATGACAACGCCATACAAAATCGTGCGATCTACTAAAAAGTACAACACTGGTGTAATGAATTGTTATTGTTGTTTGAAAATTTTCAAAAACTCCATCATACCAGGGTTGCATTTATTCGTAGATCGCACGTTGTATGAAAGTGTATCACAGCCTCAAGAAACAATAATTTCTAATTGCAAGAGTAACGAAATATGAAAAAAATGTTCATACATAATGCTAAAAGTACACCTTTTTTCTGGTGGCGGCTGGCAATCGTATTGTAGTTTTGTGTCAATATGGACATATTCTGCATGCGGTGACACATGAAACTGAAACAGTTAATTTTAAATGAGCTTTTTGTGTCAAACTAAGTATTTTAAAAATATTTTCAATTATAACAAGTGTGGTACTTAGATTTCTACCATGAAAATTTCGTAGTAGACTTAAGGACATTGCTAAATTTTATATTTAATCTAGTGCAAAGTTTGTAGAAGTTGAGATATATAATGAGTTTATCGTTGGTGAAGATTGTAAACCTGCTAACTCATTTCAATCTTCAAATTTCAGAGGACAAAATACAGTTAACATATTATTTGATTACCTAAAAAAGGAGTATTTTACATTAGCCGCCAGCTTATACAAGCCATGTAAAAATTCTCGTCTGTCATTTATATTGAAAACAAAAACAAATTTGAGTGCTCTGTTTTTGGCTTCTATAAACTGGCAGTAAACTTTTTCGACATGTAGAAAATAAATGACAAATAAATATTTTAGTTTGTCGATGCAGCGTCTCTTTCTCTTTCAAACGGCTTTAAAATGTCATATATTTTTAAAAAGTTTCATTCGTTTTTCATGTGTGGAATTAGACAATAATACTAATAAATATGTTAAAACAATAAAAGCAAGTTTATAACTTCATCTTTCAGCAAGTTGAGTACATTTTGCATATATTACAATATATTTGCTTAAACAAATCACCAAGTATGAAGTTTAAAAACAATTCTTTTATTTAATTTCCTTAACTCAAAATCTTATTTTCATAAGTTCATAGCGAAATTAATAAAGTATTTCATATAATGCTTTATTAAAGAAGTTCCTTATCAATTTTTAAAGTTATCACTTGGGAGAAATTAAAGAATTGAATGTGTTGCTACCTCTTGGTCTTTAAATGCAATAAATTTAAAATCAAATATGTATAAGAAAACGTGCTGCTATAAATTAATCATCAACAGCCGGCTAGCAGTCTGCGCCGCCAACTATTTCTTATCGGCATGGCTCTCTTACTCGTTACTTTATTTCGCGGTCTAATTGGAAAATTCAGTCATTTAGTGGAGGTGCATAAAGCTGCGTGCAAATAAATATCGAGCAAAATTAAATTAGAAAATTCAAAATATTGTGAGAAATTTAAGTGAAATTGGTGTAAAGTGTTAAATAAAGTGAAAGGTGTTTTTCCTAATATATTTTAAAGTTAGTAAATGCAAGTCGGCAATGAGCAACCAAATCTTAAAAAAGGTAAAGAAAAAAATTATTCCTGCATTTCATTTAATAAAAACACAATGGAAAAAAGTATCATGTACATACTTACATATGTAAGCATGAACATATGTACGTACATAAGTATGTATATAAAGCTTATGCTTGCAGCTATGTATTTACACATCCTCATATATGTACATAAATTAAAAAAAACCTTAAAGGGCGGGGCACAATGAATCCGTCATGCGTTTAACTTCGCCTTTTTCAACTGACAGCTAAGTTGGGATACATGGGTTCTTATGAGATCTGTTGCATTCAGTACGTGTCCGTCAACGCAAAGTACAAAATTTGGTCAACTTTCAACTTATTGTGTACGTTGAGTAGTTTGACAGATATTGGTTGATTTTTTTTGGTATGTTCTGATTTAGTTTTTTGTGTTTTGTGGCAGCAAAAATAAAATTAAGCAAAAGAAATAAACGAAATAAATAATAAAATTTGAATTTAATAAATAAAATGGAGAATCAACCTATTGAAGCTGTTCAAATGCTTCCGTCAATAAAGTACTCATTGTGCCAACCTTCTCCGTCGTTGTGTTAATCTCAGTTGAAAAAGGCGAAGTTTAACGTATGTCGGATTCATTGTGGCCCGCCCTTAAGTTACATTTAAAGTGTCTTACAGGAGTAGCAAGCATACATACATATGTATGTATGTAACTACAGTTACGGTCATAAATCTACGAGCAGTCAATACAAATAACTTTGTATTGAACAAAGTATCTTTTTTCAAACTATTCAATATACTGAAATCAAATTCAAATATCCTAATACTATACAGATATGTATGTATGTATATACGTATCTTACTATTTTCACTTGTTTTTAGTAAATGAATGATAACAATGGGTGCATTCATAAGACGTAGCTGTTGCGCAACCGTTGAATATTTGTCTTAGAAACGCACAGTTGAGTAATTCCGCTCCACTCAACAGTTGAGTAATTTTCCATCACAAAATTTTTTCGCTACCTGTAGTCAACATGTTTTGCTCAGCATAAACAGCTGATCGAATAGAGCTTTGCCATTTATATGCTTTGTTAGGTGACAGTAGCAAATATTTGTTAAATTTTATATTACAAATGCGACGAATTAGCGAAATAAATATATAAAATTAAATTATATCCATCAAGCCGTTTCTAAGACGTAACTGTTGGGGCCAACAGTTGCTAGCATTTGCACAACTGTTGAGCTCAACAGCTACGTCTTATGAATGCGCCCAATATATGTGGTTTTCATTAATAACGTGTGTCTCATTTCGAGTTTATGATGCCAAATTGTTATACATAATTCAAAAAGTTCTAAGAAATTTTTTAAAAACATTTTCCATTTTCTAAAACAACAACACAACTTCCTACCTCTTTTCTGAACAAGTCCTGGCTCCCAAACGTCAGGTCAAATCGTCAAATCTTGAGTTTTCAGGGGAGCGGGGAAAATAGAATGAAGACGGGTACAGACTTGACCGTACCGTACTAGTCAACTTAAGCTACGGTCACACTTGTCAAACATTTGCCCAAAAAAGCGTAACCACTAAATGCTCATGAAAAATCTTTCAATTAATTTTGTCAAGTTAAAGGGTATCCATTAATGTTGGATTCTATGACATTGTCTATTAGTTGTGTTCAAAACTGTTTAGTTTGATAAACAAGTGTCTGTATCAAAACTTTTTTCATAAGTGTTTGTTGGTTACGTTTTTTTGGGCAAATGTTTGACAAGTGTGACCATACCTTTAGTTTTTTTCGTTTTGTTTTGTCATTCGTAATACTTTATGAAACAAATTTGAACTTGTGTATGCAGGTTCAAAAGAAAATTGAACAAAAACTGATCAGGTAAACTTGATGTGTGTGAACCAGGGTTCTCATCGTCGCTTTCGATAACGAGGTAATTCGATCGCGTTAGAAAAATGTTATGGTTCGATATCGAATTCCATAATCTCAAACTGTAAAAACGTTATCGAATCATCTCGCTATCGAAAGCAACGAAGTTCAAAAAGAACTTTTTTGGCTCTACTGAAAAAAAATTTGAATTTTGTACATACGCTGTTATTGATGAAACCATAGATATAACTTTTTTTGAATGTGTGAAAATCGTGCAGTTTTTTAAAGTATGGTATGCCAAAATTGTATTTAAAAATATTCTCAGTTAAAATATTCAATAGTTTTTGCAGTTAAATAATTTAATTAATTAATCGTGTTCCTTATTTAATTAATCTTTTAATTGGTTTTAATATTTTATATGCAAAAATATACGAATTAACGATGTGTCCCGAAATACATATACATACATATATACATAATTATTGCGATTTAACGCGGTTTTTTTTAAGGACCAACAGTTTGTTAGAAATTATTAGGTATTTCTATTTAATGGGGTACGAACTTTGGGGATAATAATGTATTTTAATATACATATAGTCATATAAATTCGAAAAGGGCCTAACTTACAAAAAGTTCAAAATCGTCTTTTTGATCGATTATGATGTACATAATTATATAAAATCCATCTACCCACAACATTTTTATACGAGTATGCTAAAAAAATCGAATTAAATAACGAAATTGAAAAAAGACTACTGAGAACTAAATACACTAAAACTTATGACGCATAGTCATAGTCATAAAAAAGTGCACTTTAAGGGTTTAAAACCAGTATTGCCATAGAAAATACTGGTTTTAAACTCATAAAGTATACTTTGTTTTGACTATGACTATGCGCCATAAAGTATAAGTCGTTTTGACTATGACTATGCGCCTATGTGTTTTACTTCATCTGTAAAATATTTTAAATGTAACTTATGCCTTTTTTGAATTTATATGACGATATATTTATATAATGCTGTTCGATGTTAGATGCTTGAAAAAAAACAAGTTAAACAAATCGCACATTTACTTCAATAGTGGCACAACTAAAAAAACCAGTTTTGCAGAAAACGCGTTTTAAGTTTTCAATTTGCATACAACTTAATGGAGAAATGAAAAAAAAATTCTTCTCTCAATAGGTGATGGTACAAGCTATTTATATGAAATTTTTACACAAGATAAAATACGAAATGCCGCATCTTACTGCATTATTAACTCATAAAACTAATTTTTTGAGTTATGCCACTATTGAAGTAAATGTGCGAAATGTTCGTTAATGCAAGAGCTAATAAAGGGTTGTTAAATTTTAAGGGCCGATGTACACATGTAATACCTGATTTACATTAAGCATTTTTTCATGAAATTTCATGAATTTTGTTGCACGCAACTTTTTCTATTTGCTTATTGCAGCGCTATAAAAGAGAATGTTATATAAAAAATAGCGTAGAATGAATCTCTGATGTATTTTTGACAACTTTTTTGATATAAGTTGCTCCTCCAGTCCTCCTATTGACAAATAAAAATTTTTCATGCAACTAATTTCATGAAAAAAATGCTTAATGTAAATCATGTATAAATCAAATTGGCTTAATTTTTTTATATATGTATATTTTTTTTGCTACACCAGCAAGTAGTGTAGGATAACGATAAAAAAAGAGTTGTTCGTTAACAACAATGACAATTATTGCTGATTCAGCTACTATTTTCACTCAATTAAGTTTTATGACAAACATAAATTTTAAAAGCAAAAACTTATTTTTGGGGGAAAATTCATTGCGTCCAACTGCCAATTGTACAACAAACAATTAAAAGTTTTGAGTAGTTAATGTGCGTAATTTTTTTATTTGTATGCGAAAGAGGTTATAATTTCATTTTATTTAAATAAATAAACGAAAATTATTTAAATTGCGAACTAGCACAACAAGATATCACTATATACATATGTATATATGTAACTCATATAGTGCTAGTGATTATACAAACATATAAGTATGTATGTATATCCACATAAAGAAATAACTAATATGTTACTTACATATATTCAGATTTTGTAAAAAATTTCATTCCTAAACGTTTGAATTATTTATGAAAAATAACGAAAATTCGTTTCAATAAATATTTTTCCCATACAAATTTCAAAACGGAAAAAAGCGTTTATGATCAAACAGAATTGCGGCATAAACACATTTTCTGTACAAATTGACAAAAAAATTAGGCCCAGAAAGCCGCCCAGAGATAGAATCTGTTTTATTTTGACAGCGTTTTTTCTTATGCTCTCACATATAAATAAATATTCTCTCAATAATGCTACCATACTTTCAATAAATTTTATACATTTTGTGAACAAAACTACAAAGAAAAATAAGCGGAAAAGAAAATCAAATAAAAATTAGAGAACATTTGAAGTTACTACCGTAGATTTTATTATGGCCTTTGTTAATTTGGCAGCGATTTTTCCCTGAAGTTACAGACTTATTCTATTTGATCATTTTGTATTTACAGATTCTAACCTTGAATCAAAGCACAAACTTAAACAATTTTGACAAGAAAATGATATAAAAAAATAAAAAGTGACAAATAAAGCGAATAATGACCATTACATTAGCAGTTTAAATAATTCCCATTTAAATATGTTGGCTTTTCCTAATTTTCGAATGTACATACATGTATACATATTTTTTTGGCAAGGAGTTCCGCAAGGGCGATTGTGTGCATTAGGCTTAGGTTTGTACAAGGCTCTTGTATTTTTAACCGACTTCAAAAAAAAAAAGGAGCAGGTTATTAATTCGCCTGTATTTTTTTTTTTTTTTTGGCACTGTTAGTTCATAATTCGGTAAATATTAGACCGACAGTAAAATTTCTAATTTCGATTTAAGCTTGGTACTCTGTTCACAATTTCGTGCGAAATGCTGTTAAACTACATGAAAAAGTATTCGGTATGAAATGTTTGCGAAATAAAAAAATCGCAAAAGTAGTACTCTGTTCTTATTACGAAAAATACGTAAAATTTATCTGGCAGCATATTTTTCCATGAAAAATGGATCTGGCATCACTTTAGTTTAAGCTGCGAAACAACATGAACAGTGCGTTTTTCGCACGGAATTTTAACAATGTTGCATACTTTCAAGCAATAAAAGCGAAAAATATATTAAAAAAAACCGCAAGTTGAGCTACATTTAGTATATACATGTGAAATTTTTCACGCGAAATAATCAATGTGCTGCAAATTGTTCATAACTTCGAACAGAGTACTATGCTTTGGAGGGTTTATCTTCCATTGTAAAAAAAAGTGGGCTTGGAAACGCCCACAAATTTTTGTAAATTTGATTTTATGATATTTTACTTATTCAATTGCTACGAAACTTACCCAACACGTAGGGCTCTCGCAACGACACAATATTGAAGATGAAAAATGGGCGGAGTTACGCCCATTAAAATTCAATATTATAGTTAACCTGCTTATACTAAATCGTCTTTTACGAAACTTCACACACCCTGAGCTCTGCAACCAAAAAAGTGGGCTGGGCACGCCTATTAAAGTTTAATATTATATTTCACTTGCTTATACTAGACCGATTTTTACGAAACTTGACACACACCCTGAGCTATACGGGCCTGTTCTGAAAACCACGGTGATTTTAATCACGGTGATTTTAATCACGGTGATTTCAAAAACAAACTATTAATAGTGGACTTGTTAATGGATTTTTATTGTATATATTTTAAGTTTTTGTTATGTATGTATAATAGAATATTTTATTCCAACTTCCGTCGTTTTGAATCGTGAAATTCACAAAAGCAATGATTTAGATTTTCTTAATTTTTTGAAATCACCGTGATTGTCATGTCGTGATTTGCAGAACAGGCCCAATAATCTTGCATTTAAAAAAGTAGGCGGGGTTATGCCCATTACAAAGTAATTTTATATTTCATGTGCTTGTACTCAATCGATTTTAACAAAACTTATCACACACTCTGACCTATGAAAAAGGATCAATCTTTCATTTAAAGAAGTGGGCGGGGTCACGCCTTCAAAAGGTAAATATTAAATTCTATGCTTCTATTTAGTTGATTTTCACGAAACTTGGCCCACCCACAATCTGATCGTTGAAAAAGTATAATTTTTGCATTTGAAAAAGTGGGTGGGCCACGCCCATGAAATATTACTATTAAATTCTATAAACTTCTACTTATCCGATTACCACCAAAATTGGCAAATATATTGGAATAATTTTGTTTTTAAAGAAGTGGACGGGGTCATGCCCATTAAAGCTTAATATTATATTTTACTATCTTTTACTTGAGCGATTCTTACGATACTTGGCACAGACCTTGAGTTGTGAAAGTGCTGCGTTGTAAAATTTGAAAAAGTGGGCGCAAAATAATATTTGCGAAAATTTAAACCCACTTAAAAAAATAAGCACTAAAAAGTTAAATAAAACATATTTATATGCGTTTCCTATAGTGCTATTCGAAAGCGGCGACAAAATAAAGAATTTTCTAATTTTATTTGAAAATTCAATGATTTCCCTTTAGCAAATCGTCAACAAATAATAAGGTCTAATGTGATCTTAAAAAAATATGAATTAAGTATAAATAAATTAAAACAATTGGCAATTTAAATTACATTTATGTTAAATACACTTGTGTATATATTATTGTAATTGAAATTTTAATTTTTTTTTATTATAATTACAAAATGTAATTGCAATTGAAATCCTTAAAATTACAATTACAAACTTATAATCACATGTCGGATTGTGATTGTGATTTTTCCACCACAATTGCTTTTCCTTTTTCAATTACATTCATTGTAATTGAAAGCTTTCAAAAATGGTGCAATCGATGTGTAATCAATTACAAAATGTAATCATTACTGCCTAAGTCATGAATATGGGAAAAATCATTTTTTATACACATTTATTTCTTTTTATACATAACTAATGTAATAAGATAAATTATCTATAAAATTTCATATTTATATATTAAAAATATTCCTTTTTATTCAAGCAAAATAACTTTTTCGCTTTAAAGCCAAGCACTAGAACGATTATACGAACATGCATACAAGCTAGTGCGTGTAACAACAGGTTTGTTTGTTTACACAAAACCATACTTAATTTCATTCAAAGTAAAGCAACTGAAAAAGGGGACGAAAAATAAATCTATGTGTAAGAAAAAATTAAAAAAAAAATAAATTATAGAACCAGCATTATTACTTTACGTTTACACCTACTCATATTCTAAATGAAAGTGTTCATCGATAGGTTTTTATATAGTTGAACATTTTAAACTTGCCATTAAAGCTTTTTTAGTACGAAATATTGATATAAATTACTCTGTGCTTTACTGCGCAGGTTTCGATTTGAAAGCTTTTAACGTTTCAACATCAAAATGAATTCGAAAGTGAATTTCAAAAGTTCATCCACCAAAATAAAAATTTCCTTAACTATTTTTGTACTAAAGATTATGTGCCGAGTGTGTTCACACCACATAGAATTTAAAAAATAATAATTTTCATGAACACAAAAAAATATATTTTCTTTAATTTCGCTCATTTACCAGTTAACGATATATTTTCGTTTTTCGTTTCATACTTCTTTTTTAAAGTATCACACACATAGAGTCTATAAAGCGACCTGCTCACAAACAAAATTCTGGATGCCAGTTTCGTGTACGTGTGTTCAATGTTTTGATGTACACATGCTGGATGAACCGTCAAGCATTAATTTTGAATTAGATTTTGTGCTGTCAATATCGTCAAAATGTCAATATGGAAAGCAAATTTAGCAGCAACACTGGCAGTGGGTTTGAAAAAAGAAGAAAAAAATAAAAATTATGGAAGGAAAAAAAGCAGAGAGGTGTTCTAGGACACCCGGTTATAGCTTTGCTGCTTAGTTTTACTCGTATATAAAACAAATTTCATGTGTGAAATAACAATGCAATAAAATTATATTATATGATGATGTCAAATTCTCTGCAAATATTTCAAAACGTTTCCATTTTTTGCCCATTATTTTCTTTTCTAGCGGCGTACTATTAAATTAATGTATTGTTTGTGGCCGATGGTGGCTCTTAGCCGGCTTACAGGCGATCGGCTGTGTTCTCTGTCTTGTGCAAAAACAAATTGAGCAATCGTTCTCATTGTTTTTGTTTCACTCACTTCAAAGGACGAAACAAAACAATATCAAACAATTTGTTTCGTTTATTTTCGTACTCTGTTTTTAATAACAAATAAATCAAAACAAAAATAAATTTATAACTGTAATAGTGTCGATTATTTTTTTAATGAAAATCACATTCTAACTCCTGTATCGCGCAATAAATAGCATAGCTATAATAAGTTTGTGGTTTTAAGACTCCGATATCCAACAGTCACAAAATAACAATACCACGCATTTTTCTGATACGCATTAGTGAAACTTTGTATCAATTGTTGTAGGAAAGTTCAAGTGATGAAGGTATAGTCACTGGTCACTGAACCATACTAATCGAAATGTAACATCAGAGCGTCCTCCTTCGTTGTGTAGCAGAATCATCGGCGAAGTAAAATAACCAATAAAATGGCTACTAAACATAGTTTCGAATTTTAATACGCCTGATTGACACCAGCAGCCCGTTTCTATAACTTTCGTTACGCATTATAACGAACGATATAACGAATTTAGTGGTGTAACGAACGGCGGTGTTTCATAAGTGTGGTGGTATTCATTTTCGTTATAATTTTCGTTAAAGTTTTCGTTATTATATGTTCAACACAGAAAAAAATGATTTGTAAATAGAATTAATTTTTTGGTTATATCAATTAAATAATTAATTGATTTTGAACCTACAACGATTTTTGTAAATACAATTAACGAAATTGTAAGTTAAAGGAAAATCTGAAAAATATTTTCAATTAAATTTATCAACAAATATTTTGTTGAAATTTATTTATTTTTTCGACATTAATTTTTGTTAGATTTCAAAGTTATTTCAATTAAAGTTATTGTTATATTAACAATGCGAATTGTTGAGTTTTTGTGCAAATTTTGATTATCATAATTGTTATATTAACACTGTTTCTTATACACAATCACAATCCTCGAAACGATTTTTTGATTGTCTGCGAAAAACACTAAATGTCTTTGGGCGGAGTTGAACCGGCAACCTCAAAACTAATAAACCAACTTACTTACCTCTCAGCTATAGAGCAACACTTTATTAGATACGCTAATAATGAATACACACAAAATATGATTTCTTGTTTCTTCTACATGTGCGCATTCCGTTGTGATATAATTTAACAAATAATTTTGTTAAGTAATTTAATTGACTACAAAAATTAAAATTTGTTATATCAACAATGATCATTGTTAATTTTTAAATTTAATATTAACAATTTGTTTTGTTGGTTACAATTCGATGATATTTTTTTCTGTGATGCAAGTGTTTTAAAAAACTAAACACAACCGTTCACATTACATTTGAGATGTTTAAGGTTGACGTTTTGTCAATGAATTATTGTGTTTGTAAGAAATTACGAACAATTATGCTTTTTCATTGGTTTATTATTTTCAAACAACAAATGTTCTTGTAAATATTTTTGTATTCTTTAACTAATTACTTGTTTACCAAATAATTTTTGACGTGACGCCATTTAATATTAACACAAAGTTGCCAGAGTTATCAAAAAACGGACTGAACATACTCCATTAGCGTGTTTAAGGAAGTGTTTTAATCTTAAACACTTCATTTGAGATGTTTAACAAAACAAGTCAATGTATGGTAAAATATCCCCAAATCGTCCTGTTTAAGCTCTTAAACACGAATGCGGCGTTAAATACGTTTAAAACCATAAGTGTGAACATAGTATAAGACTGCAATATGCAAAAACATGCTGTAAAGGCTGAAATATGCAAAAATATATAAAAAGTTCTCCCGCATTAATTAGTCACACCAGAAAAAAATATGCAATTGCATATATGCGGTTTCCCTGATAATGAACTAACAACTCCAAATGGGTCGAATTAACCAACAAGAGTAGTTTATTTCAAAAATTATTAAAAAATAATCGGATAATCTGTTCGCAAAAACAAGTAAAATTTACAACTAAAATAGGTTAGATTAACCTATGTAATATTTTTATAGCCACTTAGAGTTCTCAAATATATATTTGTAAGCGAAGAATCTAAAAAAAATGTGCCATTTATCCTTATCAATAACACTTTGACAGGTGTAACTAAAGCAAATTTAAACACTTAAAAATTACAACATTTGTCAAGTATTTTAAAATTATTCCCAAAATTACTCATACGTAGTAAATTGTAAATTAAAAGACTTGCATACAAAATAAATGCATTTTATGCAAATTTTGGAAACAAAAGCTTTTTGTTAGCATAATTGAATTGGAGTTACACATAATATACATACATATACAATACATACAGTAGTTCCTGCTTAAATGCATCCCGCTCAAATACACATAAATTGCTGACTACAAAAATCAGAGTATGAAAAACGCTTTGCTCAAAAGCCTTCCACTCTTAAATTAGTAGTTTTTGAGTGACCGGAAAATATTTTTTTTTCGGTGTAACTAAAATAGAATTTAAATCATTACCTTATTTGCAGTAAGCATGAAATTTCATGAATTTTATTGCACGAAACTTTTTTTCTATTTGCTAATTGCAGCGCTATAAAAGATTAATTTTTTGGCAATTATTTTGATACAAGTTACTCCTCCAGGCCTGCTATTGACAAATAAAAAAGAAGAGTGGTATCTTAGGACACCCAGTTATAGCTTTTCTGCTTAGTTTTAATCGTATATAAAATAAATTTCATGTGTGAAATAACAATGCAATAAAATTATATTATATGATGATGTCAAATTCTCTGCAAATATTTCAAAACGTTTCCATTATTTTCTTTTCTAGCGGCGTACGATTAAATTAATGTATTGTTTGTGGCCGGTGTCGGCTCTTAGCTGGCGTACAACTGATCGGCTGTGTTCTCTGGCTTGTGCAAAAACAAATTGAGCAATCGTCCTCATTGTTTTTGTTTTGTTTCACTCACTTCAAAGAACGAAACAAAACAATATCAAACAATTTGTTTCGTTTATTGTCGTGCTCTGCTTTTAAGTACAAAGAAATCAAAACAAAAATAAATTTTTAATTGTAATAGTGTCGATTATTTTTGTTACGAAAATCACGTCCTAACTCCTGTATCGCACAATAAATAGCAAAGCTATAAAAATTTTCATGCAACTAATTTCATGAAAAAATGCTTAATGTAAAGAAGGTATATCTGAATAAATCGAAACGACTTCAAGAATGAGTCAGACAATTTTTAATTTAAATGTTGTTCGATTAGCAATTTTGTTTCTGTGTATAAGTCCATTTTTTTCAGCAAATATAAATTTGTTGCTCTTGTTTCCCATAAGGGTAATTCCATTTTAAATCAGCGAAAAAAAACGCAATTTTTTGTCTAGCCCTCTTAGAATTGTACAAAAATTTGCACGAATGTTCTACAGTACTAAAATAATATAAATTCAAAAATGTTTGGTATCTAGCTTTAGTGGTTCCCGAAGTATGGCGCTTCGAAAAGTAAGGAATTCATTAAAAACTCATATACATAAGTAGTCTGCCATTATTGCTCATATCTTCAAAAGTTTTTAAGATACAGGGTCGATATTGGTCCCATTTAATAGGTATTGAGAATAGCTTTAAAACTGCATTTAGTTTAACTTTTTTTCTGAAAGGGCAAACATCACTGTCACATGATTTAAAGTTTGGGGAACTATAGCTCAAAGAATGTGTCAAAAAATTTGAGTGAGCTTTTATTAGTTCCTGAGATATTGATAACGATGTGAAATTGCTGCTTTCGATTTAATAGAAAACTTTATTCATTAAACAAGCATTAGACAAATTTTGAATATTTTTCCTACGTGCACTAGGAATAAAAAAATTTCAAGAAAATCGTATACAAATTTCCCAAATAATTTCAAGTTATTGTCTACACAGAAGAAAATATCATCGAAATGCAACCAACAAAATAAATTGTTAATATTTAATTTAAAAATTAACAATGATCATTATTGATATAATAAATTTAAAATTTTGTAGTCAATTAAACTACTTAACAAAAGTATTTGTTAAATTATATGATAACGGAATGCGCACATGTAGAAGAAACAAGAAATCATGTTTTGTGTGTATTCATCATTTGCATATTCAATTAACTGTTGCTCTTTAGCTGAGAGGTAAGTGAGTTAGTTTATTAATCCTGAGGTTGCCGGTTCAACTCCGTTCAAAGACATTAAGTGTTTTTCGTAGACAAGCAAAAATCATTTCGGAGATGTGATTGTGTATAAAAATTGTTAATATCACATTTATGACACGGAAATTCAACAATTCACATTGTTAATATAACAACAACTTTAATTGAAATAACTTTGAAATTTAACAAAAATAAATGTTGAAAAAATAAACAAGTTTCAACAAAATATTTGTTGATACATTTAATTGAAAATATTTTTCAGATTTTTCTTTAACTTACAATTTCGTTAATTGTATTTACAAAAATCGTTGTAGGTTCAAAATCAATTAACTATTTAATTGATATAACAAAAAAATTAACTGTATTTACAAATTATTTTTTTCTGTGTATAGTCCAGGAACTAATAAGAGCTCACTCAAATTTTTTGGCACAAAATGCGGAAAAAAATTTTTTTTAACCCATAACCTATGTATGTAAATGCTTTCCTTTTTTATTGTAATTTAAAATTGATTTTTAAGGTCACTCTAATGGACTTTTTGAAATGATTTATTTGCTTATTCATCCAAGGTCATGCTTAGGCGGTTTCCCATTGTACACTGAAAAAATAGTTCTGCAATAAACAACTTTAATAGAAAAAAAACCCAAAAATCAATTAAAAATGTAATTGGAACAAATAAACTATGTAATTGATTAAATTTATAAACTAAACTTTAAATGACTTAAAAGAATTTTTAATTAATTTTGCGTTTTATTTTCAATTGAAAGTTGTTTATTGCTGCAAAATTTTTTCCTGTGCAATTTATTAAAAATTTTGTATTATTGCATTATAAGCTTTTAAACAGGGACTACTGTATATAAAATTTAATTTAAAAGCTTAAAAAGGCCTGTATGTAATGCAGCATTTGTACGTATGCACTTTCTTAAATTTTTTATGCGTTTACTTACATATGTGTCTTGAAATGAGTGAAGTATAAGTTATTTATGTTTTATTCATGATAATGAAAAAACAAAAAACAAAAAATAAGAATTGTTATTTATTTTATACATTTTGACATGATGTGTGTTGCAGCATGCAAGCCTTTTCTCCTATTTTGTATCCTTTCTTCTGCTAATGTCAGTGTTACTTATCAATTTGTTAAACTTGTATGATTCTTTACATGTGTATGATTTTATTTTGGAGAATTTATTATGATTATATGAAATTGTTGAATGTAGAAATGTTAGTTTGTGTGCGTACCTGCGAACTAAAGGAATGAAATCGTTATAATTTTGTTAAGTTTTTCACTGAAAACAAAACCGTTAAATATTGTTACGCAAAAATATTCGAACAGTGCTAATGTAAATGTTTTTATAAAAAAAATATTTGGTAAACAAAGAGAACTATCCAGAATCGTTTAGCTAAAGAATTATGTAAATACACATGCGTATGCACACACAAGCATAAAAAACTATAGCAACAACAATAATACAATACCCTGTCGGAAATTACATTAACTTTAAACTAGCTAAGCTAATTGTTTCGCAACTAGTACTGACTGACACTTAGATTACTTTTAATGTAATCAACTGACTATTTTAACCCATTTTTCGCCGACCGGTGATTATAATTACCAGAAGTTCTACTATCCATAACCGACAAACAAAATAGTTTTGATTCGATAGACTTTTTTTAATAAGTTATTTGGGGACTAGTTTGTTTTTGGGACTCAGTTAAGTTCCTTTCGCTACTTAAATTTCTTATTTTTGGTAATTTTAGAGATTAGTAATTAAAGGGAATTGAAAAACATGGAGATAAAGTACCAATAATTTATTATATCTCTCAATAAAAAAATAGGTGTATTTTTATAAAACTAAACGTTTACTTTTACCTTTTGTGTACTATTTACCAAAAATAATATTAATTTATAATGTAAAAGTTCATTATGAATATTGTGGTAATTATAATCACCACTGGCGAAAAACGTATACACCTTATAGTACGTCTTATTCACATGCCTTGTTGTATACGCTCTCTCTGAAGAAGTGTATAGTACATAAATTGACCTCGGTTCTCTCGTGGCCTTAAACTTAATCGAATATTTGAAGCATGTTGAGCGTCTGTCTACTATCTGAAATGAAATTTAATGCCAGTGCACAAAAACAGATTGCCAGCTAATTAATCTAGAAATTAAATATGACAAACGCTTACCAAAAAAAAATACAACTTCATGTTCGATCACGCAAATGAGATCTATATTGCAAAATAGCATGATAAAGTAATTTTTACCTTAGCAATCGGATTTTGATACCATCGATCCTTCTACAACTGACCGACGCTACCAAAAGTTACATAAGTATATAATGTTGAATAATTTAATGTGATACAAAGTTATAAATTGCATATGGGGTGGGGTGGGCGTAGATATCGAAGGTAATACAGCATCGAACTACCGCATAAATGTTAGAAGCAAGAAGTGGTTAGGTTAGGTGAGGTTAGCAGACTGCTGGTAAGGAAGGGTGAAATTTAAAGTCACGCTCACTTGGTCCAATACAATGATCCCTTTGTGCTACGTCTAAGTAAGAAGCTGATAGAGAAGGGATAGTGACAGAAAAGACAGGTGGTGAAGGAAGAGATAGAGGAAAGCTGCATTCTTTTGCAACTCTGCTTTTTGCACGTTTTTAATGATGCAGTGTTGAAGCGCCTCTGGTGTCAATGAGGCGTATTAAATTTTGAAGGTGTATTAGCTTGCAATTTTTAATTATTATTTTACCTGCTACACATTACCGACGAAGGAGGCTGTTCTGATGTTGGCGGATTAGTATCCGCTGAATCCGATGTAGTTCAATAACCAGTGTCTTTGCCTTCATCACTCGAACTTTCCTACAACAACTGACACAAAGGGGCAATAATACACATCAGAAAAATGCCTGGAGTTATAATTGAATAACTTCGTCAGTGACCGGTCTCGAACCCAGGACCTTCGGTTTTGTAGTAAACGTGCTAACTACTTCAGCCAACTCCACCGTCAGCAAGAAGTGGTGATGGCATCTTTTTTCGAAAGTAGTGAACTCGGTTGTTGTGAATGCTTGTAAGTTGAAATTTTTTTTGTACAACATTAGAAAAAATTGAGGGAAAAGCCAACACCAATTTTGGTCGGAAATTACTAGAACTCTTCTGGTTTGCGAGGATTCCGACGAACACAGAGGTACCAAGACTAAAACGCATGAAAGTGACCCAATACGTTATTATAAGCCAGATGATGGCGAAATTATCGGTGCAAGAAATGCCACATCCGCACCCAATTTGTGTGTAAAAAATGTGAGGAGCACCTGCATAGAATTGCTTTAAAGTTTACCATAATAAAAACATTTTATCATTAAATAAAATGCCTTCTAGTTAACTTTGAAAAATCGTACACCTGTATACATATTACGCCGATGGTGATTATAATTACCACTTATTTTCTAGGAAACGTGAAAAGCCTTTTAGTCCAAAGATGGAAATTTTCTTAATTAGTATCAGAATATGTTCTATACAAAATTTTATTCAAATCGGTCAACAGGAACTTGGTGCGGCGAAAAATGGGTTAACATTGCGATGTCCTAGGCGGTAGTCAATTGTCTCAGTCTGCATTACTTTCAGCTAACTTAAAGTTGATTTTTTTAAATCACCTGGTAGTCAGTAAATTTAAAATTTTTCTGCGTCGCTGCACAGAAAAATATCGGTATTTTTACCAGCTTAAAAGTATAATTTAGAGGAACAAAAGTAATGCTCACAGTCATGAAAATGTGTATTATGACTTATAAAGTCTAGTAGAGGACTTAACTCACTTTTCAAAAAAATGTCAGTTAGGTCGGTTAGTTAAAACAGCGACGATATACATTATTTCCTTTGGCTCCTTATAAGGAGTAAACATTTATAAAATATAAGTCAATAAGACATAAATCCCTATACTCTTCGAATAGTTGATTGGAAGCAGTTTTTCCGCCGAGCATTCTCATAGAGAATAACAAAAATTAAAAATTTTAAAAACCCCTGACTTTTTTCAGAAAAGATGTTATATCTTCTAAATGGCCGATGGACCGATTTCCTTCAAACATAGCTAAGAACCCTCTCGATCAAGTCATCTTTCAAGCAGAAAAAAACTAAATGAAAATCGGTCCAGCCGTTTGGCCTGTACGTGGACACGGACAGACACACAGACACACACTACAAACTTATAACACCCCTTTTTTAGTCGGGGGTTAAAAAGGTAAAATAATTATATGAAAAAATTATGTTATATGTGTGGCAAAAAGGAAAAAGTGCGTAAGTCGAGATAAGCTGATTTTGAGTTAATGGTACCTCCGTAATCTGCATATTTGAAAGTACCCCTGGTCGAAATCTCAATTACTTTGTGTGATTTTTCAGGAAGCTATAGCACTATGACTTGCGAATTATATTTTTTAGACTTCTAATCTCATAATGGAATAAGAGCTTAATTTAGCTTATACTTTGGTATATTTCAAATCAAATGTATTATTTATAGTGTGTAGAACGAAATTATCAAAAAGAAATATAAGTGAATACCGAATTTCCTAATTTAACTGTAAAAGAAGTAGATTTCTGAAAATTTACTTGAAAGATTAAAAGTGCTGTACTGCAAAACAGTAAAATATGACTTAAGCACTTTTTCCTTATTGCCATAGATATATTGATTTCATTGCGTTAAGGTTCTATGCACTTAACTTCTTAAAACTTCCTTTAATTATATGCACATACATACACACTTACGTTTGTTTTGTAATTTATGATAAAAATTATAAACAAAAAAAAAATAAAGACATAACTTCATGTTGAGTGAATGTAAATGTGGATTTTAACACTAACAGAGTGATAAATTAAATTTGCAGCCAAAATACTCGTAAGTGTTGAAAGTTTTTAACCCATTGTTGGAAATGAATAGCCAATAGCATTTGCTTATATTGTAAAGGGGTTTAGACACGGTCAAAATGCTTGCTGAGATTGGTTATAGTATGAGTAAAAATTTGTTAGTACGTGTGACACCAACGATGCTTGATGGAAAATCAAAAAATTTTGATTTTCGGCATGCTTGCTGTCACTTGCGTGTATATTGTTACGCCATCAAGCGCGTACAAATTTTTATTATAATTATATATATTTCCATTATGAACGGTTGCCCAAAATATTGGAATTAAAAAACATAAATTTGACTGGTGAAGAAAAAAGAAGTGTTAGAACTTTCTTATTTTGCTTTGTTATTTTTTTGTAAACAATGCTGCCATCAAGGCCTATTTATCAGGTCAACGCAATCGTCCTGATGATATTCTGTGTTTTCGTGTTTTAATTGTCAAAAGCTGTTTGCACCATGTTTGTGTGTGTTTCTGACAACTGAAACACAAAGTTGTTTTTTGTGTTGCTGTGTTTTTGTAGAGTTGCATAGACCTAATAAATAGGCCTTGGCTGCCATTATTGTTATTAAATTTCTTTATTAAGACATTTTTATACATTTTTTTTTTCAACCAAACGAACAGCACAAAATCAAAATAAAAATGAATGCTTGGTGGGGCATCAAGCATGGTGACATCAAGCCGACAAGCACGCGTACACGAACTTGACAGCAAGCATTTTGATCGTGTCCAAAGACCTTAAGAGCCTAAAATCAAGCATCTTCGAAACACCGCACACGGGAATGGCTCTCAATTTTACTTATGCCAAACCAGTGATGGGATAGTTGGTACGATCGTACTTTTTTTGATACTATTTGACATGAAAAAGTACCGTAGTACTCCCGCAACACGTTTGATACTCTCACGGCCTACTTAGAAATATAGTCGGAAGACACGCGTATGCATATATTTTTGCGAAGAATTAAATTTCTTTTTCGACAACTGGCACGAAACTTTATTAGTAAAGAAATTTTAGAAAAGTGTAACAAACCAATCACAATTAAATATAAATGAAAACTATATTTGATTCAGTGATATTTTCTGTGGCACAGAAGTTGATCTCTATGTAAACAGAAATCATGTTGAAACAACTGTTTCAGTTTAAAAAAAAAATTGTAAAAAGTTTATATTACATTCAGTCAAGTTCTTAGAGCAAAATTGGACTTTGACAGTTTAGTTTAGTAAGTATCCCTCTGAAAATGTTTTATTCTTAATTATACTACTTTTAATTAAAGTGTTTCCCAGCGAAAAGCTAAATTTTTAAAATATCAACAACCAATAATGACAGAACTAAGGCCATTAACAACAGAAAATATACATATGTATGCAGTTTCTGGACTTCCGTTGCTATAACTAAAAACGCATTGGACGAATACATGTTTCCTGGTAAATCGAGAGTAGCTTACGGAATTTTGTCCATACCTCACTCCTCTGTTAATATCGAAAGGATTTTCTCTTACCACAATCTCATGAAAACAAAACAAAGGAACAGGCTTTATATTCCAACAGTATAGTCTTATCCAGGCCAAAGATTTATTGAAGTCTAAAAACTGTTTTTGTTATAACTTTAATATTATACCCACCCAGACAGAAAAATACAATCAGCACGATGTATAACATCTATCTATCTATATCAGTATAACATCTGTTTAATTTTAAGGAACTCATAACATTAAAATTGTAACGCCGAATGACCATTCTCCAACTCTTCTTTTTAATGTTGGTGCAATACTCTAAATACAAATTTATAAGTTCGTCACAATGGAAATTTTCAAACTTAAGTCAACTTTTTGTATTTACGGTGTTGTAGTGGTATAAGATTACTAAGAACACGGTATTTGTAAACACAAAGTCATATTTTTGTGTTTGTAGTACTTTGGTGGTACAAAATTTTTGGAAGAGTCGTAATTTTGTATTTACAGTGTTGTGGAGGCACATACTTTTTGCGCAAAATCACAATTTCTGTCTGGTTATGTATATATGTATATGCTTTTTGTTCATTTTCTTATTTATTTGTAATAAATTTTATATAATTTTTTGTTAATAAAATTTAAATAAAAAAATAGTTTTTGGTACTCTCTGGATCAAAAAAGTACTCAAATTTTTTTTTTGGTACCGAAATGCAAATCTCATTTTCCATCACTGTGCCAAACTGAGCATTAGTGAGATAGTGTAAGGCAGCGTTGCCAAAAATTTGAGATTTTTCGCATTTTTGATAATTTTTAAATCTAAATATCAATCGATGACTTTTTCTCGTAAATAATGATTTCTTTTCTTTTGTAGTCACCTTTTCACTTATGTCCTAGATTAACTCTGGTACTGCTTTATTCCTTAGTTTCACGCTCTCATAAGAATTTTTACATTTCTCAATAAGTTATTATGAGTTTATCTATAAACATTGGTGTTTTTAAGCTTTTTTTTTTTAAATTGTGTTTGAAGTCTAGTGATGAGTGTTCTAAGGGCCAAACATCAACCCATTCATCTACGTATGGACCTCACTGAAGAAAAGTTTTTTTTATCATTAGATGGGAGGATAGTGTTTTTTTACCTCAGCTTATAATACTCTTACCATCAATATTTAAGAAGTCACGTGTCACAAAAATAGTAAAAAAATCATTTAAATTAGTAAAAGACTTGCTATATTTTTTGCTCATTAGGTAAAATTATATTTAAAAGAAAACCTCAAAAAAAAGCAATGTCAGTCCGATCACAGAGGAGATATGTAAACATCTAGTAATGAAAAATTTTTATTTAAGTTGGAAGTACTTATGCTTTTAGTATCTTTTTTTAAATTAATTAATTAAAAGTATCAAAACTTTCAAATTTGTTTGTTTTTGTTTGTTTTATTAAACTTATTTGATTAGTAAATGGGCACACTGCAGTATATGTATATGTACTGCATTCAAAATTGCATTAAGCAGTAAATTTACTGATTACTAAAAAAAATTCAGTAAATTTTTACTGCTAATGAAATTTAATTTGCATTACCAGTAAAATCGTAGGGGCGTAGTAATCATAATAAAATTGTAGCAAGTGGCAGTTTTTTCATTCAAATTTTGAAACTTTTGTATGCAACAAACATTTAGCCACTTGGTAGAATTTCATTATGAATACGGGCATTACTGATTACTGAAAATTCAATGCACCTCATCATATAACAAATCATTTAGGCAATTTATAAAAATCGTAGAAAAATTTTTAGTAATCAGTAAAAATTTACTTGTTAAAAATTTTTTATTGTTTTTACTGAAACTTTAGTGGTACTGCAGTGCTCATCTATGGTAAATGCCTTTACTTTTACTTTTTAATTTTTAATTCCTGTTGTTCATCGTTTAGTTGTTGCTATTCTTGTTGTTGTGTACGCATTGCAATTAAAATAAATTCAGTAAAGTGCGACTTTGACTCGCGCACAATCGGATTTGATAATTTTTTTTTTTTTTTGATTTAGCTTTCTTAATATTTTAAGTTTTTTCAGTTTAAACGATTTTTTTTTCAGTTTTATCGCTTTTTCTCGTTTTGGCGTTTTTTTCTCTTTTTGGGTTTTTTTAATTTTCGCAATTTTTTTCATTTTGGCGATTTTTTTCTGTTTTTTGGTTTTTTTTTTCATTTTGGCGATTTTTTTCTGTTTTTGGGGTTTTTTTATTTAGGCGATTTTTTCATTTTGGCGATTTTTTCATATTGGCGATTTTTTTGTTTAAGGATTTTTTTTCATTTTGGCGATTTTTCCGGTTTTTCGCGATTTATTTTAGTCCTAGAGATTTTGTTTTTAATTTGGTGCTTTTTTCGTTTTTGCGATTTTTTTTGTTTTTGGCGATTTTTTTATATTTGGCGATTTTATATTTTTTTGATTTTTTAGTTTTACCGTTTTTGAAAATTTCAAGAGTTTTGCTCTTACGGTTTCCGAGATACAGCAAGTTGTCAAAATTACATTAACTGATGGAACACCCATTGATTTAAATTTTTTAAATTTAGTGTTAATTGTTGTAGTCTGTATAAAAATACACTAACTTTTAAAATTTCAAGTGTATATATGTATGTACATACAATTGTATGTATATTACATGGGATTTTAACATTTTTCGTTGCTCGTTTTGGAACACCCTTTAGTTTTTAACTCTCATGTATTTGTTGTTGTAGTGACCAAATGTCAACACATTGTGTCCAAATTTCAAGTCCGTAGCTCTTACGGTTCATTTTCACCTTTGGTGTACGGAAATATACAGAAAAATAACCGGCGGCGGCGCACCGTCGGCTTCGAGCCGGTCGACTTGTTTCTCTGTTTGGTATTGCTTCTTTCAAACACTAATACACTCATACATAGCTCACACCGATTTGACAATGCAAAGCAAAAGCAAAAAGCAAAGAAATCTCAGCAAAGAAATCAAAGTTAAAAGATTTTTACCCCTTAGCCATGATACAAGTATGCAGGTAACCGCGAAGAGCCAGCTGTTTTGCTTGTTTCGTGATTTGATCTGCCAAATGGTGTTTATGTTTTACCAACACACGCGCACAGTGCCCATTAAAACTGTACTAATACAAACATCCTTTGCAAAGCCAAGAGAAAACGCAAATACATGTATATTGTTTTCTCTTGGTTGTCTCTCTTGTCAATCACAAAACAGCAATAAAAATCACTGTTGTTTTATTTGTTGTACATTTGTTGTAGATTCGCGGCTACCTGTATTATTGTATCATGCCCCTAACGTATAGATGTTTACACATCAAAAAAATAATTTTAACAAAGACAATTTCAGTAAAGTGCGACTTTGACTGGCACACGAAGGGTTCCGTACAGACTCTACTCTATAGAGTATGTAATGCTATACGAACTATAGCCTGTACGAGGACTACTATTTATATTTTGGGAAGAGCAGATAATAACAAAATTTTTTAAATGAAAATGGCTTTATTGTTTTTTAAAATGTTCTCCTGGATGATCAAAACACTTTTGCATTCGTTCCAACCATTTGTCATAGCAGTTTTTCCATCCCTCTTGAGACACCTACAGAACATGGTTTTTGAACACTTCTAGGGCTTCTGCGGCGCTCGTAATTCGTTGACCACGCAGTTTACGTTTAATATTTGGGAATAAGAAGAAATCATTGGGTGCTAAATCATAACTGTACGGAGGATGAGTCATCAATTCGATGTTTTGACTGCTCACTTGTTTCACGAGATGTGTGAGAGCTCGCATTATCATGATGAAGAATGATTCGTCTTCGGGGGTTAGTTTTACTAATTTTATTTGAACTGTTCATGCAAAATCGAATGTATTGAAGTGGAAATAATGTGTGAGAATGTCTCTATCTCACAATATTTCACATGGCGATCTTGCATTATCAGTTCACGCACTGCATCGATGTTTTATGGACGACCTTCAAGGAATTCGTCGGCGACGGAACTACGAACACGATTGAATTCACTGAATATCAGCGATGTACTGTGGTTTTTGATGGTGCTTCATAGCCATATAAAGAACTGAGTTCACACACTCTTATTGAGATAATTCACTTCGAAAGTTGTGAAAAATAATCCAACGAAAACCTTCTCTTGAAATTTCTATTTTCCGTCAAATTGATTTTCTGAATTCACTGTAAACAAAACAAATGGAACTTGTACACCAAAACGTTGTGAGTACGTTTATGTTAAAAAAATGTCAAACTTTATTATGGTGTTGCCAGAGCTTAGCTATTGACACTAGCATTGCCAGTTCCCAAAATATAAATAGTTCCACTCGTATAATCAAATATTTTACCTGATGAAGAAATTTAAAAAAAAAGTTTTTAAGTACCCGATAAACTTTTTCGGTTTTTTGGCGATGTTTTTAGTTATGGCACTTCTTCTTTGTCTTGGCGCTTTTTATTTTTGGTTTTTAGGATTTTTTTCGGCTTTTGGGGTTTTTAGTTTTGGCGTTTTTTCGTATTGGCAATTTTTTCGGTTTTTAGCGATTCTTTTTCGGTTTTTACCGATTTTTTTTTTGGAAATTTCAAGAGTTTGCCACTTACGGTTTCCAAGATACAGCAAGTTCTCATAATTAGTGAAAATGACATTAATTAAGAGAATACCCTCTAATTTTGATATTTTAAATTTCAGATTGGTGTAATCTTGCTTGGAAAATTTCAAGTGTCTGAAATCAAAATTGTTGCATGGTGATTTTAAATTGGATTTTTTTCGATATGTGTATATAATTTTCTATATATTACATTGGGGTTTCCAAATGTTTCTTTGCCTGCTTTATTATACCCTTTAATTTTTAACTGCCTTACATTGTTCTAGCGTGCAAAGTTTTACATATTCTGTGAAAATATTAGGTTCGTAGCTCTTACGACTCTCGAGAAAACAGCCTGTGACAGACAGACGGACATTGTATCGAAAACAATAAGGTTTCTGTTCACCTTTTATGTACGGAACCTTAAAAAGACTGATGAATATATTTTCCGTGCCGAGCACAGTTAACGTGTTAATAACAATCTTTTTGTCTTATTTTATAAAGATGATTTAATTATAAAGATTTTATTAAATACAATAAATTAAAATGTTAATGTATGTCTATTCAAATTTAATTTAGTTTCAAATACGATTATCCTTTTGTGTTTTCTAAATTATTTGCTTGATCTTGTTAGATTATATTCTTTGTAAATAAATAAATTATTTTGCTTGTTACATCACACGAAGGCATAACAAAGGTTTTGAAATTTTATACAAAGAATTCATAAAAAGTTGTCTTAAGCCTACAGACAAATTTTGTAAGTAGTCGTATGTGTTGCAAGCGACACCAAGACAGCATTTTTGCTTTGAGTTCTTTTTTTTTTTTTTTTGCTTAAACTTTTTGTGTTGTTTTTAAAACAAATAATCGTAAATAAAAAGTCATAATGGCACATACATACATATTTTCTTAGAAAGAAAGAAAAAGTAGAATGTGGAAATTATACATTTCTTTTCTTAAAATTCATGTGTGTAGAAGACTTTCTTGCAAAATATATGTGAAACTTAAACAAAAGCCTTGCAAGAAACTTAGAACATTGATAGTTTTAGCATTTTACTTTTTTATAATACGAGTACATATATTCTTTCTATGAAAATAATACGTATGATGTGAGACATCCCAGCAAATTATATGAAAGTGTACAAAAAATAGGTTGCAAAAATATGCATGGAAATAATATCCATATAAGCAAGTATTTGGAATATATATATTTATAGTTAATAATTACCCTTATTCCACTTGTCCATATCGACGTCACTTTAGCACTATACCGAAAAATTGGGGCTTGTTTACTCGCTCTCGAGAGCAATCTATTTCCGTTCCCTAAGGTTAAGAAATATACTGCCAACAGGAGTCGAATTATTTTCGACAACGGGTACACAATCCCTAATTTTTAACTACCGTGTTAAAGTTGACAACTGCAATAAGAGTGAATATTTTGAAATATTTTGAAAAATTTTAAATATTGACCTCGAACACTATATCTATACATCAGTTTTTTTTTTTTTATATACAATGTAGGCACTTTTGAGCACTACACTTTTGAGACACTTTTTCCAATTTTTTTATTCCTTCTAAAGTTTCTCCATTTTTTATCTTTTCTAAATACTAAGATTTGTGGAGGCCATCAAAAGAGTTATTTGTTTGTGAGAAGGTTTGGGAACGATAAATAGTCACTCGTTGCCCAGTTCATGGATTTTTGTCATGGAAACTGCACATCTGTGCACTCTTGCATTGTCATTGTGGATAGTAACGTTTGCTTTGGCCAACTACAAGCGTTTTTTTTTCATATCCTTGTTAAATCAACCCACTAGACTGTTTTACCCTTTCGAGGGTAGTCAATGTGGTGTCAAAAAAAACGCTCTCCATGGCTTTATTAGCTAACAAACTCACGTTGGCGCTCTCTGGTATCGATTCTCACCGAGAAACTAACTGTTTTGATTGGTGTTTGGTCTCTGATGGTTTGTGTTGGATCCTCGCCTCGTCCACGTCCATATTACATTTGAACAAAGCGGAGTTGTCACACGATTGCAATTGTGGTCGTTTTGGGTGAGCTAATGTGGCAACCATCTTGCGAAAAGCTTTCTCATACCCAAGCTATCATTAAAAATCACAATCTCTATCACTTTCACATTATGTAGTGAATTTTTTCAATTATTTCTGGTGTAGAAACTTCAACTAGACGTCCAGTACGTCGGTCATATTCTAAGCTGGTACCTAGCTTTAGCTTTAGCTTCAGCTGAAGCTTTAGGTTTTTGTATGAAATTCAGTACGTTTGTTTGGGTTCATTCTAATGGAAAGGTTAGTATTGCATGGATAGAATGGTTAACGCTTCACGTGTTCTATTGTTTTGGATGATCTTAGTCCCCCGATTTTGTTTCGCTGAAGTAACTTCTTGAGCGCATATTAGTGATAGTGATTTTCTTTAGATACCGACGTTTTTGAGGTCGTATGTATGTAATGTATGTAAACCCATCATAACTTACGGATGGCTTTATCGATTGAATTCAAATTAGTAGCACTCTATAGATATTAACATCTATTTGGTATCCCGCTTCAAAATTGGTTTGTAAACATACCGGTTCAGTTAAATCACAATGGACTAAATTGGGTCTCCGAGTGGCGGTGCGGTATAGCACCACCCTTCCTAACCTACTGGTTCAGTTGAAGTGAACACTGAAGATGGCACATATCCGAAACCAAATTTGATGCCTCATGACTTAAAATCGTTCCATATTAAAGAAAATCTCGCCAGAAGAAAAATACATCACCATTAATTTCACGTAGATCTTGAGAAGTGGGAAATTCGTTTATTTTTTTTTATCTAAGATCAGCTATTAAACTGAATAAACAACTTGAACTATCGCAAATTTGATTGAAATTGATTTAGTGGTTCGAAAGATATCATTGATGAAAAATTCCAAATAAGCGCTTTCTTTTAACAAATCTAAGATTAAATTGTCAGGGTTCATCTAATTTTTAGACTTGAAAAACTACGTCGAATGTCCTAATTTTTAACTTAAATGGTTAAATGGATCAAGAGAAGACTTTGAAGAAAAATTTCGAAACCTATGTTCGTTTATCAAAACTCTGAAAGTTCTTCTCAAATAGATTTTCTCGGTTCATTTGCTTTTATTGGCCTGTAATAACAAGAGTTTTAGGAAATATTTGTAGAAGTATTCGACCACTTTGGGGTAGAGCTAAGCGAGAAGTTCCAAGAATGACTGGCAAAGTCAACCGTTTTCAATATTTTTTTTAAAGATATTTTCATATCTGCGATATCCCTAAAATAACTTTTCCTTATAATTTTATATACCTTTTATTTTTACTTATTCTGTTTTTTTTACTGATTTTTTTTACAGATAAAATGTGCGGCTTGGCAGTGTGAGAGTGTTTTCAATTCTTTTAACAAATATGTATATGATTTTCTAAGTTGGTCTTGCTTCTTTCGTGAACAATTTGTGAGTAGAATTTTATATTTTATATATGTATGTACTTAGATTTAGTTTACTTGTTTCAATAAGTTCGGGACTTTTTGAATTTCCCTCCTCTTAACTGTCAAAAGTCAAGTGTCAGCTGACTCCTGTCAAACTTTGTACAATCTCTGGGAAAATCCAAATAGTGAAAAACGATAGAGATTCTAAGTTTTAAAAAGGGCAACACTTCGGAAGTTGGTAAGCGTAATAACAGGACATAACAGAGTTAAGAAGTCAGCTGGCTTGCATGGGTGTTGTTGACGATACGACATGAAGAACTTGAAAAGAGAACTGTGTCACTGTCCAGCATTCAGTCAAATTACAAGACAAATCTTCCATCTGGAAAATGTACCAAATATCTTAGAGGTTTAGACTGGAATAACCTGAGAAAGAGACTTGGTTCCTAATCTGATTAAGTTTAATAGGTTTTCATGGTTTTTATTGGGTATCTCCCCAATATTTCTTATCAAGAGCGCACTACATGCTATAATAGCATAGCTGTAGTCCGAAACGGATTAGGTAAATTATTACTGTCGCTCTTTCAACCTAACCTAACCTAAGTGTGTTTCTACACCCAGCCACAGCGGACTATACCTGATTTGAGAAGAACATAGAAACAATTGATTTTCGTGTTCTCATTAAGAATTATTTATTTGCGAAAAAACCATCACTCAAATCAAGGGTAAGCTTGATAAATACTACAGTGAGGAGTCCAGCATCAATTTCAATAGTGGGCACGGATGATGATGCCCAACGCTGTGGACGTCCAGTCGAGATCTCTACACCCGAAACAATTGAAAACAGTCACGATATGGTATTGGCCGATCGGAGACTGAAAGTAAGAGAGATTCTGGAAGCCATATACATCTCACATACCTCAGTGGCTTCAATATTGCCAAGGCGTTTCCTCACAATCCACCACAAACGCAATCGTATGATAATGTTGAACCGCAATATGGATGAGATTTTTAGCCGTTTCGTAGCCGCGGACGAAACATAGATCTACCACAATACATCAGAGATTGAACAGCAGTAAAAACGGTGGGTTTGTCTGGACGCATCGATGCCAAAGAAGACTAAGTTGGGTTGGTCATGCAATAAAGTCATGGCAACGGTTTTTTGGGATGTACTCGATTGGAATGCACATTGACTACCTTCAAAGGATAAACCAATCAATAACCAATATTATGCCAACTTATTTTGTCTAGTTAATGGGGATTTGAAAAACTAAAATGACCGCATTTTGCCAAGAAAAAACTTGTTTTTCGCTAGGATCCATGGAGATATGGAAATAATGAAGAGATGACGCGAATATTTTATTGAATATATTAGTTTTTTTTTAAGTTAAATTTTGAATATCACAGAATGCGTGACATTGATTCCAGAAATACACTCCTGGGTCAATCGAACCCTAGAACAAACATCCGTGGGATTTTTCTGCTGCGCGGATGGCTCGAAGCTAGGGGAAAAGAACTGGACTAGGTTTCTTCATAGAGCAACCAGAGACCGGGATTTACTTCCGCTTGCCTGACCATAATACAGTCTTCCAGGCGGCGGTTCGTGCAACCACGTAGGCTTTAAAATGTATCAAGGTGAATACTAGAACCGCAGACAGTAAGTCGGCAATTAGGGCAATCACAACAGAAAGATCAAACTCTAGGACCGTTTTAGATTGCAAAATTATGATAAACAATTACGCGGTTCATGGCAATATTCGTCTTGTATGGGTGCCGGCCTAACAGGAAATGAACGTGCAAACGAACTGGCGAAAAAGTTTAGTATGTTACGAACAGTAACTCTAACTAATGCGAAGACTTTCAAGGCAACGAAGATTGAGTTAAAAAATTGAGCGAAGATGGACACGATGGAATGGGGCGACCCGAACGAAGGTATAACAAGAGGACTGTTAAAATTAAACAAGCCCGAGCTAGGAAAGTGGACCGGCATCTTAACGGGGCAATATAATATCCTAAGTTATTTGTAATGGAGCACTTCCTTTGTCATGTTCCAGCTTTCGCCTACCCGAACTCCCGTTATTTTGGGGATGACACTTTACCGGACATTACCCACCTTAGAGGCATTGACTGGGGAAGCTTGAGGGACTACGTGAACGATACTGAGGTCCTATAAAGGTGGGGTTCGTTTCTTAATTTATATAAGAGCGCACAACAGGCCTATAGTGACTTATGTGCATGACCCAGGAAATAAGCATGACTTATGTGCATGACCCAGGAAATAAGCATGACTTATGTGCATGACCCAGGAAACATAACCTAACGTAATATTTTGAATTATTGAATGGAGATAGCAACACAGTGTTAGCAGCGGAATATACCTATAATCCACGAAGATGACCACGACCTGGAATAAATCTAAAGGATGAACTTACCAAGGCACTTGATAAAATGAAGTTAGGTAAAGCTGCTGGACATTGTGATATAGCTCCAGAACTTCTGAAGTATATGGGTGAGGATGTACAAATTTTGCTGCTCAAAGTTTTAAAGGCGACAAGTAGCAATAATTAATCCAATATTTAGAAAATGTGTAACAGAATCACTGAAGAATATCTAACTGTAGCGGGTAAAATATACTCAAGGATACTCAAAGACTTAATATTATAGAACACAAGCTTGAGAAGGAACCGTGTGGTTTAAGATCAAATCGTGGAACATAAAAACTCATATTCACGATGAGACAAATATCGAAAAAAATCCACGCATTTTAACAAAAAAGACCTATTGCTGCTTCATAGATCTGGAAAAAACTTTCGACAAGGTAAAATCGTGAGAAACGTGGTAGGTGCTTCAAAGAAGAACGTGGACAACAAATTGATCAGACGAATCAAAAGTTTTTATGAAATATGCCGAAACTAAGTGAGAACCGGAAACACTACATCCGAAGAGCTCATAACCTCACAAGGTGTGCGACAAGGCGATATACTTAGTTCATATGTTTTTATAATACTGATAGACGATGTAATCAAAAGTTGCAAGGAATCAGTCATTCCTATGACAATTGGAAATTGGAACATGCAACCAGTGAACGTTTCAATGTTAGCATACATAGATGACGTTACGTTACCTGTCCAATTAAGCAAAATCTCGTCAACATAACTTGAATATTTTCACTTATGAAATGACTACACTGCAAAATAGAAAGGGGACCGGAACTGGTTAAGTATTAATGCAAGTGCAATTGCATGCAATGTGCAGTTTCCATGGCAAAATTCCATGCATTGGACTAAGAATTCCTCCCAAGCCCACCCTATTCTGTCTGTTTCATGCTCCCAAATCTGAAGAAATGGCTCGACGGAAAGAGATTTTTTGGAAGTGTTAAACAATTAGCGAAACGTTGGACAAAGTGTATCGAGTCTTTGAGACTACGTTGATAAATAAAATGATTTTTAATTCAAAACTAAGTGTTTTGCAGTTGAACTTATTGAACCGTCTCCGTAGCATTTAATACAGATGCTGGAACTAGAAACTCAAATCAGTTTTAAAAACCTATTTAAAAAAGAGTGTAAGATACTGGAACAAAAAATTAAATGCAGTTTTAATAAACCTATGTTTCCTGTCTATTTAAAATATTCCAATTAAGAACGAAAAAGTGATACTTGCGTATATATCTACTAACTGTATATAATAAAGATATAATAAAGAAGAAATAATGTCCCACTGCGGATTACTCAGATATGATATTGGAATGAAAATTTCTTACCATATAGTGGTAGAATTATTGAGGAAAGAAGCGTCTTAACAAATTTCGCACGTTCGATTGTAACATAGCGGAAAGTCCTCTGGGAAAAGGCTTAAGTTTGCCACACATAAATGTGATATTCCTCTAAATTACCTTATAGGGAATTGTTGGAAAATCTTATTAATATAATGATGGTATGTGTACGTTCAGATAGTTGTTGTGCAGTTGAAGTGGAACAACTCAAGAAGGAATTAAATAAGTTGGAACTGACGACAAGGTAAAAACTACAGGAGAGACTACTGCAAGAGTTCCATGGAAAGCTATGACTTCGATGAAAAAGAAGAAATTGAGGTATGTACTCGTGCAGTACTAAACAGTTAGCCGCTATGATGGAGAAAATGGAAACTAGGTTTCAAAATAACGAGAAACTTCTAGGCCAAATGGATGAGAGATTTCAAGAGTCTAATTAATGATTACTGCGAGAAATTTGTCGAATTGAAAGCAGAAATGAAGGCTGAACGAGAACGAGAAACTAGTGGAAATTTGTGAGGCCATAAACAGACGGGCATATGGTGTAGAAATGCAACTCAGTAAATCTGACGAAAATAATACTGGCTTGAAGCAGGGTGCCGATGGTATTTCTGGCACAGAGGAAAACGTTGACGAAAAACTTAAAGCAGTAAAAGATGAAATCAGCAGTGGTCAGTGTCAACAAGTTGGACGTGAAGAAGTTTCCAGTGAAGTAAATGAAGCTAGCGATTTAAAAGATAGACATGTGGTTTGTGACACAGCGAAACTAGCTATGAATGAAATGGTGTCATATGCTCAGGATAAAGAAAATGCTACGGAATACAAAGTGCGCAGCATAAAATCAGTTCGGAAGACGAAGACAACTTCTATACAGAACCTCAAGCGTTCTTACCACACGCTTGAAGATATAGTCGAGGAACAAAGTAGAGTCAGAGCCAAAGGCCATAAATGTGGAAGGAGTTGTTATCTCCAGCGTAAGGCAAGGCAAACTGTAGTAGAAATACGAACCGGAGTCAGTTCCAGGGGCCGCAAATGTCGAAGAAGTAGTCACTTCCAGCGTATGGTAACACAAGTCCCAGTTGTAAGACAAGGCAGGACCAGAATTAAATTCTACAATTCATCTTCAGCGTAACTACAAGGCGTATGGAAAACTAAAAAAGAAAAAAGGTGATGATGTGCCTATTCTGGACGAATAGGATTAAGGGGGCGGCAATGTTACAGAAATGGTCGTCAGCAGTGTTAATGCCAGATTTACGAAAAATATTCCGACAAGGTTAATGCAGTGTTACGCGTAAATATTCTTACAGGGTCAATTCAAAGAAGTATCTAGAAGTATTTAGCTAAAGAACATAACATACACACATACACTTAAAAGTACAATCGCATATGGTAAGAACCCTGTATTACCAGTAACACACAGTGTTACCAACATAAAATTCGTTGCACAGTAGCTCTGAAATTCCAAATAAGGATCAATCGAATTATCTTCAAACATCTATAAACAGTAACATGAATTTTTCAGATGGTGTTAGAAGACTGTTCAATCAATTGGCTATCAATAGTAAACGATAGCTAAATGGTAGCGTACATAGCAGCAACATAGCACATATTGAACATTCTAAAATCGCTCCCTGTAGTATAAAAGAAGGAGGTACCCTGTGTGAGAGTCAGTTAGTGTAAATCAGTTAATAGTAGAGTCAACATCCTTGAAAGTGAAGACAACTTGCGGAAGTAATTAAGTAAAGACAGCGAGTCTGTTGTGTTGTATAAACAGTGAGCATCAGCAGAGTAAGTCATGTGTGTTACAAACAGCCCAGTGGGAGTTTTGCTAAAAAAAACCAGTGCAGTCAGTTGTGTGAGACTTGTGTATACAATAGCGAGGAGGACGTAGTTGTGGTATATTCAAGTAATCTATGTGTGTGTATATTTAAGCTCTAGAATTCGATTAGTATAAGTTTATTTATTAGTAAATAAAGTATCATTCTTAACCCTAATTATTACACTGGGGTATTTTCTTCTTCGAGTCCACGGAAAGCGTTTTTAAAGGAATAAAAACTTAACAATGTGTACTAGGAATAGTCTTTATGGATTCGCCAATCCACGATTTGGATTCCAATTAAAAAAAAAAACACTAATATAGTCCCATCATTAACTGAAGCAGAATACGTCAAATTAAGTTTGACAGGGTATTTGGCTGATATCTAAATTTAAGGTCATTCCATCAAAATTTACGAAGAAACCCAAGAATGCATTGCTATGGCAAAAATTAAGATTTCCAAAGAGGAACATATAGACATAAAACATAATTTTTTGACAGATCATTTGCTGAAAACTAGGTGACCTGACGTATAGATGTCAGCAGTAGTTTGAGAAAGAAATAATTTGGTAAAATTTGGCAATCTCAAAGTGAACTTTTAAAGATGGAAAAAATTCTTACCATTATGTAATTCAATACTTTAATTTCAAAGGTCTCAGTCCAACCAATATTAAAGCCAAGCCAGATCCAGCTCTTTGGAAGCCTGATCTTTCGTTTATGACTTCTAACGAGACAATACAAGCTGTCAAGCTGACCCATTGAGGTGCTTAGGCAAGAAACGCTTAAGAAAATCGCCAAAGTGGTTAGAATGATCGTCGACTGAAGATGCGTGAGCTAGCTGAAATGATTTCATTACATGATGACATTTCAAAAAGTGCTATATATTGCATATTGGCCGAAGATTTGAAGATGATAAATCTGTGCGATAGATGGATGCCGCGTGTAGTTGCAAGAGAAATAAAATAGCGCAGTGAAAATCTTTCAATGGAGTGTTCGGCGATGTTTAACCGCAATAAAGGCGAGTTTTTGCGTCTATTCGTAACCATTAATAAGACATGGGTTCACCACTTTGCAACTGATACAAAAGAAAAGACTGATATCGGAGAATCGTGTGGGAAAAATGTGAAGACTGTTCCATAGGCAACCAAGGTTATGGCACTATTTATTTAATGAGCTGGAATAATTGTGGTTGCTTCTATCCAAAAAGGAAACACAGTCAACGTAATGCGAGCAAACGGTACATCCACCCTGATCATTCTCTATCCAGAACATCCAACTCGAGGACGTGCATCATTTTTGCAATTTGGGTAGTATCGTCACATCGTCTGGAGGCTCTTCGGAATTCTCAAACCCAACAAAGAGAGATCGGCAAGCGTTCGGCCAACTAAACAGAATGTGGAAATCACTATCAATCCCCACCCGTACTAAAACAACAATATTTAATTCGTGAGTGAAGTCTGTGCTTCTCTATGGATGTGAAACGTGCAAGTTCTAACCAACAAATGCCTAAAGAGGATATTAAGAATTTTCTGACCCAACAGGATATCGAAAACGCACCTTTAAATATACACCGAATACATACCGAAGTATTGAGAAGAAGAGGGCTATGAATCGACCAAGCATTATGAAGATAATGTTGAGTGCAATGCCATTTTTTTTTTTTTTTTTTTTTTTTTTTTTTTTTTAAGAGAAGTAACACTCAGGCAATTAATGCCTACTACTATTACTAGATGTTACCTTCTTTAGGAAAGGGATAGTGATAGAAGACATGTGGTGAAGGAAGAGATAGAAGAAAGCTTCATTCTTTTACAACTCTGCTTTTTGCACGTTTTTTAATAATGCAAAGTTGAAGCGCCTCTGGTGTCAATGAGGCGTATTAAAATTCGAAACTATGTTTAGTAGCCATTTTATTGGTTATTTTACTTTCTATACTTTCGGTATAGTTCAGTGACCAGAGACTATGCCTTCATCACTTGAACTTTCCTACAACAACTGATGCAAAGGGACTCTAATGCACATCAGAAAAATGCGTGGTGTTGTTATTTTGATGACTGTCGGATACAGGGATTGAACCCAGGATCTTCAGTTTTGTAGTCAACGTGCTAACTACTTCAGCCAACGCCACCCGCAATGTAACAAAAAGAGAGGACGGCCATCAAACAGAAACGATAGTAAAAGTTTGAAGTACTGCTCCCCTTACAGAAACTAAATGGTCTAATAATCTTAAGTGAAGAACTTGGAAAAAATAACAGTGCATCAGCTTACACATACACTGTTGCGATGGCCAAAATCAATGAATTACAATTCGAATTGCGTTATTACGTACGTGATTCGCAAGAGTTATGTAGATCACTTGGATTATTTTCTGTTTCGTAAATTAAAAAAAATTACTCCGTGATAAGAGATATGCCAACAATGAGGATATGGTGTCTGTGATTGACTGCCCTTTTAAGGAGCTAAATAGTTCTCGAAGCTACTGAATACAGCTGGGAAAAGTGTATCGAGCTAAAAAGATGCTATGTTGTGGAAATAAGGAATTTTTTTTCCAGATATCTTGTGCTTTTTCTATTATTGCGGATATATTTGGATTTGCCCTCATATCAACAAAGAACCAAAGTGCTGATATCATTATCAAAGCCTTAGATAATAAGAACTTAATTTTAATTAAAAATTTATTAAGATTATATTATAGATTACTTAGTATTAGTTATGTTTTAGTTATAATTTGCTTTACTCTAGTATTGTAACCTCCTATTTCTACAACGTAGATTGTCGATTTGAGTATAAATAGGGCACTATTTTTTTAAAGTGATTTGCATACAAATGTTCTAGACGAGTCATCTGCCTGACTTGTGGAAACTACACATAAGTTTTTGTATATTACACATTTTTTTTTGAGGATAAGAGAAAATTGTTCAAACGAAGCAGACCAAAGAAAATACATGATCTAAAATTACTTTCTTCGTGTTAAATTAAATTTCTTAAAATAAAAGTGAGTGTCCGTGAGCGTGAGTTATGTCAGAGTGCTTATAAATATACAAAAAAAAAATTATGTGCCGTGAAACTAAACGAAACGAATGTTCGCGTGCGAGAAATTACTAGATCGTCTGAAAGAGTATAATTAACATTTTCGGCGTGATAATATCGTGGTCAGGAACTTCCAAAGTGCCTTTAAAATAATCAATAGACTATATGAAGTCTCCATGAGAATAAACTTTAGTGAAAGTGCTTAATATTTCTAATATGAAATGTGAATGAAAGATTACACATGATGTCATCTCAAATCAGTTTAACGGAATAATGAAGGTGTCACATAGCTCAAAACGATCTTATTATCAACTAAATTTAACGTCTGCAAATGCTTCTTGAGTGTATTATTCCGGTAAGTGTTTTGAGTCTGTATTTTTTTTATTATTAATCAATATATGACAAAATAATTTAGATCAGAAAGTTTTTCCTTAAAAACTTTACAGAATTTAGTTTAATGTTAAGTAGATCATCACCTGAATTTAATGAATTATTAATTGAATAAAAGGAAGAGCATTGAGAATCAATACTATTCGACCCGATTTTATTTTTAAAAGCATTTTCCATAATTTTTGAATCTGCCTAACCTCTTAAATGTTCCAGAACATACTAACTTTTATTACTTTTATAAATTTTAATTGTATTTAATCAATAAAATTTTTAGTTTCCCCGATTACTTTGAACATAAAAACTGCACAGAAAAAGTGAAAAGCAGATTCAATTAAAATATGAACTAGATGTTAAATCAATTAAAAAGTAAATTTAAAATATTTTGTGTTAAAATCTATTGATAACTACTATGCTGAATTAACAGTAAAATGAATTAAAAGAAACTTGAATTCAATTAAATTATTCATTAAAGAATAAACATTTACTGATCAAAAAGTTAATTGGAGGAAATATAACAATAATTAATTTAAAAAAATATTTATAAACTTAGCGCAACGTCATTCAACATATTCTTGCATATAAATTATGGAAACGGCCTAATTTTTAATTTTAGATTTATTTTTCTGCTGGGATATTTAGACTTCAAACTAGAGATGGGCGCGTGTCGTATTTTTTTCGTGCTCGTGGCAGAAAATTGGAATTCGTCCGTGGTCCGGTCGAATCGGGTTGAGGAAAATTGACACGATAAATCACTAAACAGTGCTTAAGCGACATTATTTTCGAGCTTAATTTTTTTTTACCAATTTCGATAATTTTTTGCGTTCGTAAATAATCAATTTCCGTCGTCAAACAAAAACTATGTACAAAAAATGTGTCGGTTAAGCTTTTTGGCGGTTGTGGATGGATATGCATTCATGAATTTCCAATAGGGAAAAAATTAAATAGTTTGTATGTGGGAAAAATGCAACACGCGCCCATCTCTACTTCGCATACTAACGATACGGAAATTTGAATACATACACCCAAACACGAATAAAGTTATTTTTCATATATAAAATTTCTCTATCAAAATCAAGCAAAAGTTTTTTTTTTTGTTTTTTGTGAAGAAATCATAAAATAAAAGTTTTTCATAATGCTTCCTATTTTTTGTTTCTTTGTTTTATTACACCAACATTCCTTTGTCTCTCCTATTAAACTTAAATAAAGGAGGAAAAAGAAAATATGTGTATGTAAATTTTTCGTAGAAAATCAAGAATAATAATAACGAATGAATGAAATTTCAATGTTAAATGGAAAAATAAACAATAGTTGCAACTAATTTTGTATATGGAAAAATAAAAATATGTACATGTGTTCGTACATATGTATCTCATATGAGTTGAACTGACAAGAAGAAAATTTTTAAATAAAATTGTAAATATCATAAATACTCAAAAACCTAAAGATTTTCGTTAAAGATGTCTATTGAAATGTGTATAGTACATACATATGTATGTATGTATATATGTATGTGTAAATGCATGTTTGCATTTGCATGTACAATATTCTGTTAGATTTAAGTAACTGCCAGTTTGCAATATATTTGAATGACGTTTAATTAAAATCGGTTTTATTTAAAATTTAATAATTTCACTCAAGCATAAGAAGGCAGAAATTTTTCGTTTAAGGAATAAATGTCATTCGTTAAAGGATTTTTTTTTCTGTTGGCAGCAAGTGACATCTAAGCGATCAAAATATTCTTTTAGTTTTTGCAAATACATATGTATGTATTTAAAATATCTCCGATCACAGGGGAGATGTGTAAACATCTAGTAATGAAAAATGTTCTTAAGTTGGAAGTACTATGCTTTTAGTAATATTTTTTAATTAGTCAATTAAAAGTATCAAAACTTTCAATATTGTAAATACATAGGAATTTGCTGGTTTTTGTTTGTTTTATTTAACTTATTTGATTAGTAAATGGGCACACTGCTGTTTAATGAAATGTAATGCATGTAGTTATTTTACAGCAATGGTTTTCGAACTATATAGCGCTAGCACAATTATATGTTAGTGAAAATTAGTAGCTACTATTGCACACAAGATGGTGTTTATATGAAGCTGTTAAGAAGTACAGAGACTTTTTGTTGCCCGTATGAATGACAATCTCAAAGACGATGAAGACTTTTAGTTTGACAAGTTTAGGTTTTTGTTTTCCTTATTTTGCTTTGTTTTAGTAAATTTCTTATTAAAAGTACAAAAAATCTTTTTAAAAGTTATTAAAATTAAATGTTTTTGTATTCATTTTATTTATTTGTTTTTATTTGCCTATGATAACTTAATGTACGACAATTCAATAAAGTGCGACTTTGACCCGCGCACGAAGGGTTCCGTGTGGACACTTTGCCTATATAACAAATAGTTTTGGCTTTTTTTTTCGTTTATTGCGTTTTTTCGGTTTTTGGAGCTGTTTTTTTTTATTATTTTTACTGAAATTTTAGTGGTACTGCAGTGCTCATCTATGGTAAATGCCTTTACTTTTACTTTTTACTTTTTAATTCCTGTTGTTCATCGTTTAGTTGTTGCTGTTCTTGTTGTTGTGTACGCATTGCAATTAAAATAAATTCAGTAAAGTGCGACTTTGACTCGCGCACGAAGGGTTCCGTACATTAGGCTTTGCGCATTTTTTTGATATAGCTTTTTTCCTTTTTAAGTTTTTCCACCTTAAACGATTTTTTCAGCTTTGTCGCTTTTTTCTCTTTTTGGCGGTTTTTTTCTCATTTTGGGTTCTTTTAATTTTCGAAATTTTTTTTCATTTTGGCAATTTTTTTCCATTTTGGCGACTTTTTTCTGTTTTTTGGGGTTTTTTTCATTTTGGTGTTTTTTTGTTTGTTTTTGGGGTTTTTTTATTTAGGCGATTTTTTCATTTTGGCGATTTTTTTGTTTAAGGGTTTTTTTTAATTTTTGCGATTTTTTCTATTTTGGCGATTTTTTTTATTTTGGCGTTTATTTTTCTATATATTCTATTCTATATATTTTTATTTATCCTAATTTTTTCATTTTGACGATTTTGCGGTTTTTCGCGATTTATTTTAGTCCTAGAATTTTTTTTAATTTGGTGCTTTTTTCGGTTTAAGCGATTTTTTTGGCGATTTTTTTAGATTTGGCGATTTTATAATTTTTTGATTTTTTAGTTTTACCGTTTTTGAAAATTTTAAGAGTTTTGCTTTTACGGTTTCCAAGATACAGCAAGTTGTCAAAGTTACAAAGTCAAAATTGCATTAACTAACTGATGGAACACCCTTTAATTTAAATTTTTTAAATTTACTGTTAATTGTTGTAGTCTGTATAAAAATACACTAACTTTACAAAATTCAAGTGTATGTATATTACATGGGATTTTAACATTTTTCGTTGCTCGTTTTGGAACACCCTTTAATTTTTAACTCTCATATATTTGCTATTGTAGCGGCCAAATGTCTACACACTGTGTCCGAATTTCAGGTCTGTAGCTCTTACGGTTCTCGAGGAAATACCCTGTAACAGAGGAACGGACAGCGTAGCGAAAACAATAGGGTTCATTTTCACCTTTGGTGTACGGAACCCTAATAAGGCAAAAAACCTAACGACCCTAACAAACAAAAATCAGCAAAATCCTATGTATTTACAATATTTTAAATAAGTTTGTATTGCTTCTTTCAAACACTAATACACTCATACATAGCTCACACCGATTTGACAACGCTGTGTGCATCTCAGCAAAGAAATCTCAGCAAAGAAATCTCAGTGAAAAAGATTTTTACCCCCTAGCGTATAGATGTTTACACATCAAAAATAAGATTTAATTGCCGTTTAAAATAAACTCGTGCTATTTTCAGGCAATTGTTACAATTAAGTCTAAGATTTTATTTTATTTAAAATATTGTTACGCAAAAATATTCGAACAAACCTTTTAGTCGCAAATGCTTAAATAAAACAAATATATCGAGCCATAACCGCTAAAATAGCTTAAGCGACACATTTTTTGGACTTCGTTTTTTTGATGAAAATCGACTATTTACGATCGCAAATGGTCGATTTTGGTCAAAAATGGAAGTTTGAAAATCATGTCGCTTAAGCTATTTTCGCGGTTATGGCACGATATGGTAAACAAAAAGAATTATAAAGAAATATTTAGCTAAAGAACTCTAAATACACATGCTTACACACATTCAAACTGTAGCAACAACAATAACGAAATAGCTTCTGCTTGTTAAGAAGAAACACATACAAACACACACATATGTACATGATAGTGCTTAGCCAAAAATAAAAATAAAATAAACAACCACCATAAGTTGCTTCTTTAATGATGTACGAGTACATACGCACATTCATCGTTAATACATGAACTAATAACTCGATCGAAAGCAAGCATTATAGATGCTGCTGAGATCTTCTAGATATTGCTGTCACATTCTGGAAGCCTTGTGTGAAGTATAAAAAGGGCGATGCATCTGCTGGCAGTTCAGTATATTAAAAGTTCAGTTAATTATTGTGAAAAAAGAGTAAAGCTCAGTCGAAAGCAGTTAATAGTCGTGCAAAAGTGTGTAAAAGTAAAGTCAGTGAGTCATTGTTGTTGTACAAACAGTAAGCGTGGGCAGAGTAAGTCTTGCTCTAAGACCAGTTCAGCCAATTTTGTGAGACTTGTATATACAATCCCAGTCGGATTTTTATTAGCTAGCTCAAAATATGGGTGACTTTTTGATAACTTATTTACAACTCGCTTCTGAACTAATCCATAAATGATATAGATGTGAGCCAGTTGTTTTTTGCACAACTGTCTTCTTCCCGATAAGCATTGAACTAACTTTAAGTTAACTCAAAATTGATGCAGAGATTAGTGAGTTGTTTTTGTACAACTAACTTCTTCGATAAGTTTTGAGCTAACTTTTAGCTAACTCAAAGCTAATACAGTCAAAGTTCAGAGAGACGATGTCAGCATAAAATTCATGTTTATAATAACTCTGTGTCGTTTATATTTTATATGGCGCGATGGTAAAGTGTTAAGTATGATGGCTGACATACAAAGTCATCACGGTTCGATACCGGTTCTCGTTTCTTAAAAAAATAATTTAAAATTGTTTAAACTTTAAGCTGATTAAAAAATGTGAATAAATAATGAGCTAAATCATAATTAACTAAACATGTATAACAATTTCTTTTTATTATTTTTTTATTTGGCACAAGCTAACTCATAATGAGCTAACTCATGGTTAGTTCAAAACTGATGCACTCGTCCTGCGGCCACTCAATGTTAAATATGATCACTTTTAACATGCAGAATGAGTGCTGATTTTAACCACCTCTGACTAATTTTTGGTTAATAATTCAATAACTCTTGAGTTAACTCAAATTCCCACTGGGATAGAGGAGTAGACGTTGTGGTAACAAGTTATAAATCATGTAAGTAATTTAAGTTGGGCGTGTGGGTGTATTTAAGCTCTTGATTTTATTAGATAAGTGCAATTAGTAAATAAAGTGTCATTCTTAATCCTGATTAGCACACTAGGGTGTTTTATTCATTTGCGAATCTTCGAGTCCACAGAAAGACGTTTTTAAAGGGTAAAAACGTAAAAATTTATTGAAATTGATTATTACGGAGTATGTATACTCATTTCACTGTCTAATGCAGATCCGTCAGGGTTTATTTAAGAGAAAAAATAGAAATACTAATAATAATTGCAGATTTTTAAGCAGAACTACTTCTTCCATTATATTACCTCATAGCTCCGTTATTTGTTAACCGATTTTGAAAAACTCTTTTTTTTGGTCTGAGGGCTGTTAGCTTTTCAATATAAAAGAATTTTAGACACCGAAAAAATGCCAGACGTTTCTTTAAAAAAGTAGATCAAAAAGCAAATAATCAAATCTTCTGTGACCTGTTCAGAAGGGTCAGAAAAATACGTTTGTTGAAAAATTTTCATTGAAAACAGCAAAACATCGTACTCTGTTACGAGAGCGGGCCATTAAGTCCCTGAGTTTAAACTAAAAGGGCGACACTTCCGTCAACAGGCTACGGTCACTTGACAATTGTCAAAATTTTTACAAGCTGCAGCCATTGACAGCAGTTTACCGCGTGATTAGTAAAGAAAACGGGGAAATTTCGTGTGCTCATTGAGCATAATTTTTTGCGAAAAAAACATCACTCAAATCTAGGCTAAGCTTGATAAAAACTATGGATACTCCTCACCATCAATTTCAATGATAAAATGACGCTTAACTGAATTTCTTTATGGCCATACAAGATGAACCTTCTGGAAGTCCAGTTGAGGTCTCTACACCAGAAATAATTCAAAAAATTCATGATATGATTTAAGACGACCGGAGACTGAAAGTGAGAGACATCTCACATGGCTCAGTGGTTTCAGTTTTGAATGATTACTTGGAAATGAGAAAGCTCTACGCAAGATGGGTGCCGCGTTTGCTCACAGTCCATCACAATCTTGTGAAACTTTGCAGAAGAGTTTGGGGCTGTTCATGTGTCATTTCGTAACCGTGAACGAAACTTGGATCCACAGATGTGCAATTGCTTTACGTGAGTACCTGCCGTTACGGCCTTATCTCACGTGTGTCAAAGCACCGGGTGTGGGTTAGACGCCAGACCAACCTATCGCCCACTCCATAAGGCACATAGGTTGCAATCTTTGAATATAGTTATCCCTGTTCCATATTCAAGTACCTTGCTGAGGTACTTTGAGCTATCTAAACTCTGCTGCTATGTCCGTGCCCATAGCAGCTCTGTTGAATGGCAACAGCACCTAGAATAGTGTCTGGCTGACCGCGTCAGACCAACCACTAGCATTGATTTCACACTGGGAAGCCAAGACTATTCTCCCAGCGATTTTGGTAGCAACCACAACCACCACGATAATTCTCCGGCTTCCACGCTAAGGTGTTGTGTATACACCTTAGCGAGGTCCCCAAGAAAATTCCTCAACCATTGCCGGCACAGCTAACCACTCATCCATAATGAACGCATGCCTGTGTCGCCAAATAACCAGTGCCTACTCCACACCTACCAAAATCGTCCCTTTAACCCCGTGGGGTAAACCCCGAGGGGTAGGACGAACTCGGCATTTCAGCAAAGGAAATTGACGACCGCTACATTCAATCAAAACTTCAGAGCAGCGAGGACCACTCACGCGAGAAGAACGCAAGCTCGCCACCAAAATTTCTGTGCCTACTAAGACCCGACACTAAAAAGTGAAAGAGTCCTGGGGTCGTATCCAGGACAAAAGCCATTTCGGACCAGCAATTTTTAACAACCGCAATGCATTTATCTCTAAGCAGCCCAGCTGTCGGGTAACCGGCACCCGTGGTACCAGAAGTAGCCTCTGGTTAGACCTCGAGTTTCCACCACAAGGGCTTCACCTCTATCATCTTTTGAACTCAGGGGCAGTTCTAGGTAACGCTGCACCTAGTTGACAACAACGGGCGTACAATATTTGTTTTCCTTTTATAAATATGTGCACATCCTTTGCTCTGTTTATGTTCAGAGGGTAATGAGCCAAAGGTCCGTCAGTGGAAAAAGCTACATTACCCTAGTTGGGGCCTCGGGATTGCCACACCCGTAGTCTATAAACAGACTCCCCTGGGGGTGCTTGGATCCACAACAACACACCAAAGACAAAAACAGCATTTAAAACAGTGGGTTTCGCGCGGTGAATCGGCGATAAAAACACCGGAGGGGCTGTTAGCCAATGAAGTCATGGCGAATTATATTGTGATATACGCAGTATTATCCACGGTATAGTCACCTTCAAAAGGGCAAAACAATGAAGGGCGAATATTATACTAACTTATTAGGTCGATTTAATGAGTATTAAAAAAAAGACAGCCTATTACTAAGTGTTACCTTCTTTAGGAAAGGGTTAGTGATTGAGAAGACAGGTGGTGAAAAGAGAGATAAAAAAGCTTCTAACTTAAAAAAAATTTAAATGTTTTTTTTTACTTTAACATGCAGAAAATGTTGATTCAATTCATGAAATTCATGGTTTTATTCCCTAATTTTTTTCGTTTTCTAAAGCACCATAATATGAATTGAAATCCCATTTCCGAATAAAATTGAGCTCTGTGACATGGCTGAATAATCAGGCATTATCCAGCAGTGTGTAATTAATCTAACTCGTATGTAGCGCCGTACCACAACTTAATTTTGCTATAATATTCAACATAATAATGTATGTAATTGTTACAAAATTCTACAAAAATTTCCCACTTTTTCAGTTTTGTAAATGAATTTCCTTACGTATACTCTAAAGAGAAAACTTTCACTAATTATATACAACTCTTGACGTTTAATTAAACGTTTCCCCAGACATACTCAGCAACATAATTTGTCGTCTATGTAACTGAATTAAGACAAAGTCATAAACAATATTTAATACTTATACAGGGTGTTTTTAAAAGAGTGTCCGAACTTAAATTTGAAACAAAACAGAAAAAAAATTCATGAACTAATTGAAATTTTTATTCTGTTTGAAGGAAAATTCCATGACTGATATAAATATGATGTGTGATAAATTACCATCAAGATAGGCTTTGTTCAAGAGCTTCTGTTTTTATTTCAGAAATGACAGGAGTCATGTTGAGAGCTAGTTGCTCAAGAGTTTTTGGGTAGGCAGCGCAGCATATGGACTTTTTTTTTTTTAAACAAGAGAAGTACCACTTAGGCAATAAATGTCTACTACTATTACTAGGTGTTACCTCCTTTAGAAAAGGTATATGAATAGAGAATATAGGTGGTGAACGAAGAGATAGAGGAAAGCTTCATTCTTTTACAACTCTGCTTTTTGCACGTTTTTAATAATGCACTGTTGCAGCGCCTCTGGTGTTAAATGAGACGTATTAAATTTTTTTTTGAAGCTGTGTTTTTTTTTGTTGGTTATTTTACCTCGTCGATGTTACATTAGAAATACTATCTGCTGAAGTCGGTATAGTTCAATAACCAGTGACTATGCCTTCGTCACTTGAACTTTCCTACAACTGCTGATACAAAGGAACACTAATGCACATCAGACAAATGCGTGGTATTGTTATTTAATGACTGTTGAATACCGGGGCTCAATATGCTAACTACTTCAGCCAAAGCCATCCTCAGCATATGGGCTTTACGTATCCCTAGGAAACATAGTAAAGAGGCATCAAATCGCCCGATTTTGTAGGTTTTACAACAGGTGCATTTCGTGAAATAATATATGGGAAAACTTAGGATTAGGACGTAAGTAAATTGGCTTAAAAATAAATTTTTTTTCTTAAACAAATTCAGTTTTATTGGTACCAATGTATAGAATCCGTTCAAAAACAGTTTCTCACAGTGATGGGAAATGAGATTTGCATTTCGGTACCAAAAAAAATTTTATGGAGTACTTTTTTGATCCCGAGAGTACCAAAAACTATTTTTTATTTAAATTTTATTAACAAAAAATTATATAAAATTTATTACAAATAAATAAGAAAATGAACAAAAAGCATATGTACATAACCAGACAGAAATTGTGATTTTGCGCAAAAAGTATGTGCCTTCACAACACTGTATATACAAAATTACGACTCTTCCAAAAATTTTGTACCACCACAGTACTACAAACACAAAAATATTAGTTTGTGTTTTCAAATACCGTGTTCAACAACACCGTAAATACAAAAAGTTGACTTAAGTTTGAAAATTTCCATTGTGACGACCTTATAAATTTGTATTTAGAGTATTGCACCAACATTAAAAACAAGAGTTGGAGGACGGTCATTCGGCGTTACCATTTTAATGTTATGAGTTACTTAAAATATTAGTAAACAGATGTTATACTAATGTTAGTTGTATCCGCAGACCATCGTAACAACATCGTGCTGATTGTCTTTTTCTGGCTGGGTGGGTATAAATATTCAGGGCTATCATGAATAAAATTCCGCATGAAATTTCTCCCTTTTCCAATTAGAATTTTTGTTTTCCCTATTACTTTCTATTAATTGGAATTGTTCCCCGGGAAAAAATTCACGCGGAATTTTATTCATGATAGCCCTGATTAAAGTTTTTAGACTTCAATAAATCTTTGGCCTGGATAAGACTATACTGTTGGAACATAAATTCTATTCCTTTGTTTTGTTTTCATGATATTGTGGTAAGAGAAAATCCTATCGATATTTACAGAGGAGTGAGGTATGGACGAAATTCCGTAAACAACTCTCGATTTATCAGGAAATATGTATTCGCCCAATGCGTTTTTAATTATAGCCACGGAAGTCCAGAAACTGCATACATATATTTTCTGTTGTTAATGGCTTCAGTTCTTTCATAGTATGCTCTATATTGGTTGTTAATATTTTAAAAATTTAGCTTTTCGCGGGGAAACACTTTAATTAAAAGTAGTATAATTACCAAATAAAACATTTTCAGAGGGATACTTACTAAACTAAACTGTCAGAGTCCACTTTTGCTCTAAGAACTTGACAGCATGTAATATAAACTTTTTACAATTTTCTTTAAACTGAAACAGTTGCTTCAACATGATTTCTGTTTACATAGAGATCAACTTCTGTGTCACAGAAAATATCATTGAATCAAATATAATTTTCATTTATATTTAATTGTGATTGGTTGGGTACACTTTTCTAAAATGTCTTTACTAATAAAGTTTCGTGCCAGTTGTAGAAAAAGAAATTTAATTATTCGCAAAAATATATGCATACGCGCATCTACCGACTATATTTCTAAGCTGGTCGTGAGAGTATAAAACGTGTTGCGGGAGCACTACGGTACTTTTTTATGTCAAATAGTATCAAAAAAAGTACGATCGTACCAACTTTCCCATCACTGGTTTCTCATCTTTTGTCTATAAAACGTTTATAGAAATCATTTGGCACTACCATCTTACTCATCGAGATTAGCAGAAATTAATTTACCTACTTTAAAAAGCCCTAGAACAATGCTTAACATATCTTTTATTGTCAACCTTATAAATGGCAACATCAATTCTGAGTTTTTGCTGAATAAAGTAACTTTTAATATTCCCCAACGCTCGTTACGCTACTATAACCCACTTTATATTGCGGCTTGCCGAACTAACTATGCTATGGCTGATCCGATGAGAAAATTATGCAGCTGTTTCAACGAAATGTATCACTTTATTGACTTTTCTTTGAATGTTAATATTATTAAATGCAATGTCATATCCTTTTTAAATCAATAATGTTGTCCAAAATCGTTTGGACAACAACTGACTAAGTCAGATTTATAAACTTTTACTTTATTATTATAGTTATGATATACTTATCATTTGATTACATTTAACTATGCATTTTCCGTAATCAATTGACACGTTTGAAGACCTGCAATTTGGAAAATTGTAGAAGAGTTTCCAGTTTGCAACTTCCAAATGTCAACCCGTTTCAATTTCCAAATATCAAGGTTGGCATAAAACTAATAGAAAAATAAAATGTAACTTACTTACCTTTGAGCTCTCAAACCACTCACATTAAAAACTTGAATTAAATTGAAAATTAGTCAACGTTTGATCTCATAAAAAAAATATATACCTACATACATAAAATTGTGTATTTTGTGAACCCTTATATATCTCTAACGTGAAATAAAGCAAATAAAAAAAAGGAGAAAATTAAAGAGAATCCAACTTTATAATAAAGGATACCCTACAGGAAATCAGGTAATATCACCCTTTCTGAAGGATCGAACAATAGAATTAACCATCCTGTTCGCTCATTTCCTTCTCTTATCCCCTAAATTATAACCCTCGATGACGAGTGGTTATAATTCGATTTCTTATCAGGTTGGTCCCTTTCATCCTATCTAAATTTACCATCCTGGACGGAATCGTAAAATAATCCACAAATTATTTCAAATGTAATTTATATATAAACTATTCTTGAATACTAAGTAGTCTGTAAGGAATTCTCCATAGACTTGTATTAAAATAAAGTGAAAATAAAACGTAAATTAAAAATATGGGAATAAATAGTGGAATATTATATCGGGAAAATGTACACCTCTAGCACGTCACAAAATTTATAACCACATTTTGCAAAAAAGCTTCGCTTATCTTTTCAAGCAGAGCGTCAGTTGTTTGTAGTTTGTTCTTTCAAATGGCCCCAAAGAAAATAATCCAGTAGCGTTAAATCACAAGAACTAGGTGGCCAATTGACATTCCCAAATTGAGAAATTACGCGACCTGAAAATTTCTAATGCAATAACTGAACTGTTTGGCTGGCTGTGTGGCTTCTTGTGGCGTCGTCTTGCTGAAACCAAAGGTCACTGATGTCAACATTAGCCTATTGTGGCCACAAAAAGTTGATTATCATGGCTTGGTAGTTCAGAGAGTTCACGATGACGGGGTTTCCTTGCTCATTTGCAAAAAAAAAAAAAAAAAAAAAAAAAAAAAAAAAAATACGGGCCGATGATGCCGCCTGACTAGAAACCGCACCTTACGTTCACTTTCTTCGGATGTAATGGTTTTTCGAGGACTGTTTGTGGATTTTCTGAGCCCCATATGCGACAATTTTGTTTTTTTACATAATCGCCTAATTGAAAATGGGCCTCATCAAGCTGCTCCAATTTTAAGATGTGAACAGTAAAATTTTCACAATTTTGATAATAAATTTTCACAATTTGAATTCTTTGTTCAATCGTGTAGCGTTCCATGGTTAAAATTTCCCAACCTTTTACTAAAGAAATGTCAAAAGATGACAGCTCAATTCTTGACATTTTATCATTTGAGAGCCAATTTACTTGCTAACCTAAAATTTGCCCACATTTTAACAGAATTGTTCATGAGAAGAATTAGAAAATGTATGACGCAACCGATGGTCATCAATTAGTCTTTAATTATTGGATGTAAACCGAGATATTTATGTTTAATTTTTCATGTGGTGAAGAGGCAAAGTTCATATTACTGAGAAGGAAATTGTATTGAAAAATCGGGGTCATTTTCAACACTTACACTCTGTAATTCACGCTCAGAAGGACCATTATATTCAACGTAAAGTTTGCGAAGTGCTCTATAAGCTTTTCGAACAGATCTTTGAGCTTCGAAATATATTTCATAATAAAAAAATTTAGAGTTTCACATTTCGTAGTTAAGTGGAACAATATTTAAAAAAAAAACACCCTGTATGTCTATGAGCATCTATGTGGTACGTTGTATGAGTTTATCAAGAATAATATCATCTATTGGTCACATATAGCTAAATTTATTTTCACATCATATGATACAAAATTAATTACTAAATACACAGTAAGAATTTTTACAATTTTACCTTCACAGTTTATTTTTTAAAGAATTATTACTGAGGCAATGAATGTTTACTACTAATAGTAGGTGTTACCTTCTTTAGGAAAGGGATAGTGATAGAGAAGACAGGTGCTGAAGGAAGAGATAGAGGAAAGCTTCATTCTTTTACAACTAATGCTTATTGTCAATGAGGCGTATTAAATTTTTTGATGCTGTTCTTACGTCCCTTTTCACAATGTATGATTAAGAGTTAACGTGAACTTTAACTGACAGTTCTTCATACAAAAGTTGCCGTTAAAGTCATTGTTAGCTTTTAATTGTACATTGTGAAAAGGGCCGTTAGTGGCCTTTTTGTTGGTTATTTTACTTAGCCGATGATTTTGCTACACAATGTTACATTAGCATTAGCATTACCTGAGCACTTTGTGCTAAAATTTTACAGCCATATCAAAAAAACAAAAAAAAAATAATAATTATTTGAGCTTGAAGTGTACGTTCAAACAAAATTTGCATAAAATTTTTGACAGAAGAACACTTGAAGTTCATACTGATATTTTTTTTTTTTTGATACGGTCGTTATACTTTAATATCAGTACAGAAAACTGAGAAGCACTTTTGTCACTTATTTATTTCAATAAATAGTTTTGCATTTTTTAAAACGTTTTTAAAAACGTGAAAAAAGCAGAGTTGTAAACGAATGAAGTTTTCCTCTATCTCTTACTTCACCACCTCTTTGCTATCACTATCCATTTCCTAAAGAAGGTAAGACCTAGTAATACTAGTAGGCAATCATTGCCTGAGTGTTACTTCTCTTTCAAAAAAAAAAAAAAAAAAAAATTTTTGCCTCTTTAAGTGAAATTAAACATTTATTTTATTTTCACTTTAGTTAATTTAGTTACAAATCTGTTAAAAATAAATGTTAAAAAACTTAAACCTAAAAAACATTAATAATTTAATTGAATTTGAATCTAAAGTAGATTAAAGCAACATACAAATTTCTCTCAGCATACTAGCAGTCATGGTGGCTTAGGGACTGACCACAAAAAGCAGAAACAATTTTTTGTTTGACATTTAATCCTAGACAATTTGTTGTTCTTCTATTATTTTTGATTCTGCTGCGTATGTGTAAATAACAAAATACCACAAAGAAGCAATAACAATGGTATGATGACGTCTGAGGGCAGCATTACAAAAAATAAACGAAAAATTTCCAGACTTTAACGCTGCAGGGTTAGTACTCGTATATGTGAAATTGTTACAATTCTGCTACAAAAACAAAGACAACAATAACCATGAAATCAAAGAAGAATTCACAAAATAAAAGAGCAACCATACATGCAGTATAATAATTACGGCAACAAAACGACACTGTATCCACAGCTCAAAATTCCTTTCCATCTACTGCAAATAGCAAAAATAGCAACAGCATACTTGAAAGGAATATTCGTACACATGTATGTATGTAAATGTTTCTATGTGTTTATTGGTTTTATGTTTGGCATGATATTTAGAATCCCTTTAAACCAAAAGTGTACATGAATGACCTTAAATTGAAACAATGATTGTTAGTAAATTTTAGTAAGTAGAAAGTGTGTTTTTGTTGTTAGATTGTTTATTTTATTGTGTGAGTTGCAAAGAGTACTGTATCGTCTAAAATAAGCTTATGATAATAAAATGTCTCCACTAGAACATAAAATTTGATGCAGCTCTCATTACACACACACACACACGCACACAAAATACTTACATACATATCAAGACCAAGGCAAACAAGTTAACAAGAACAAAAGCTACAAAATGTCATGTGATACCCAATCAAAACGACAGAAAAAGGCAATTAAAACATAACATTCTAGTTTGTACACGTGTACATACTCGTATATAGATATGTATGTGTATGAGTGCTTTAAAATGCAATTCTAAAAAACACATGAAGTTACAGTATGAGACACGTGTAATTGGAATAACAAAACATCTTTGTTATTTTTAAAGAAAGACGTTTTGTAGCTTCCAACAAGTGCACACCTTTAATTTCTTAAAAAGTCATATTAACAACTTCCACAGGTCTAAATGACAAGCACGTTTTCGGTTACACCTAAAGCAGAATTCTCATTTGGTTATAGTTATTCGCAAGATTCGTTCACAGCTCTCATTTTGTGTGACAATATACGGCACAATTCTCGTTTAGTTCATGTCAGTTATGTAAGTTTTTTAGACGACTGGAATCCAATAGGCTGACCAATAAAACTAGTTAGTTTTTTAATTAATAATATTGCGGTATGCAATAAAAATTTAAATGTTATTAATTGTGTTTCTCGTAATAAAAAAATCATCATCGGAATAAAATTTTCATGGATTCTAATTCAGATATAGTCATAACAAAAATATGCTAAAATTATTAAAGTAAATTACCGTCTTTAAAAATAGGTAAAAAAAAAAGTTAAAACTAATTTAGTTAATTAAAATATTATAAGCACACTGGTTGTGCCTCTAGCATGGATGACACCTACATCCCTTGAAAAAAACATGTATTAATATTTTATTTAACAAATACGGTGTTTGACTACCATTCATAGCAGACTACCGCATGATTTGTAAAAGTGAAAATTGTGGTCATCAAACGGCAAAAAGCCATCACTCAAACCAAGGCTAAATTTGATAAATACTATGGGGCCTATATACCACCAATGTTAATGGGAAAAAATAGATACTGAATTTCATTGTAACCGTACGAGCACGGATATGCGGAATGTTCTGGACGCACAGCTAAGATCACTACACTCGAAACAATTGAAAAAAAAGCAATGTGCGTCCGATCACAGGGGAGATGTGTAAACATCTAGTAATGAAAAATGTTCTTAAGTTGGAAGTACTATGCTTTTAGTAATATTTTTTAATTAATCAATTAAAAGTATCAAAACTTTCAATATTGTAAATACATAGGAATTTGCTGGTTTTTGTTTGTTTTATTTAACTTATTTGATTAGTAAATGGGCACACTGCTGTTTAATGAAATGTAATGCATGTAGTTATTTTACAGCAATGGTTTTCGAACTATACAGCGCTAGCACAATTATATGTTAGTGAAAATTAGTAGCTACTATTGCACACAAGATGGTGTTTATATGAAGCTGTTAAGTTTCTCTGTACTTCTTGTTGTCCGTATGAATGACAATCTCAAAGACGATGAAGACTTTTAGTTTGACAAGTTTAGGTTTTTGTTTTCCTTATTTTGCTTTGTTTTAGTAAATTTCTTATTAAAAGTACAAAAAATCTTTTTAAAAGTTATTAAAATTAAATGTTTTTGTATTCATTTTATTTATTTGTTTTTATTTGCCTATGATAACTTAATGTACGACAATTCAGTAAAGTGCGACTTTGACCCGCGCACGAAGGGTTCCGTGTGGACACTTTAGCCTAACAAATAGTTTTGGCTTTTTTTTTTTCGTTTATTGCGTGTTTCGATTTTTGCCGGTTTTTTTTTATTATTTTTACTGAAATTTTAGTGGTACTGCAGTGTTCATCTATGATAAATGCCTTTACTTTTACTTTTTACTTTTTAATTCCTGTTGTTCATCGTTTAGCTGTTGCTGTTCTTGTTGTTGTGTACGCATTGCAATTAAAATAAATTCAGTAAAGTGCGACTTTGACTCGCGCACGAAGGGTTCCGTACTTTCGGCTTTGAGCATTTTTTTGATGTGGCTTTTTTCCTTTTTAAGTTTTTCCAGTTTAAACGATTTTTTCAGCTTTGTCGCTTTTTTCTCTCTTTGGCGGTTTTTTTCTCTTTTTGGGTTCTTTTAATTTTCTAAATTTTTTTCATTTTGGCAATTTTTTTCCATTTTGGCGACTTTTTTCTGTTTTTGGGGTTTTTTTAATTTTGGCGTTTTTTTTTGTTTGTTTTTGGGTTTTTTTTATTTAGGCGATTTTTTTTGTTTAAGAGTTTTTTTTTCTGTTTTAGGATTTTTTTCATTTTGACGATTTTGCGGTTTTTCGCGATTTTAGTCCTAGAATTTTTTTTAATTTGGTGCTTTTTTCGGTTTTAGCGATTTTTTTTTGGCGATTTTTTTTAGATTTGGCGAGTTTATAATTTTTTGATTTTTTAGTTTTACCGTTTTTGAAAATTTTAAGAGTTTCGCTCTTACGGTTTACAAGATACAGCAAGTTGTCAAAGTTACAAAGTCAAAATTGCATTAACTGATGGAACACCCTTTAATTTCAATTTCTTAAATTTACTGTTAATTGTTGTGTCTGTATAAAAATACACTAACTTTACAAAATTCAAGTGTATGTATATTACATGGGATTTTAACATTTTTCGTTGCTGGTTTTGGAACACCCTTTAATTTTTAACTCTCATATATTTGCTGTTGTAGCGGCCAAATGTCTACACACTGTGTCCGAATTTCAGGTCCGTAGCTCTTACGGTTCTCGAGGAAATACCCTGTAACAGAGGAACGGACAGCGTAGCGAAAACAATAGGGTTCATTTTCACCTTTGGTGTACGGAACCCTAATAAAGCAATTATTATATTCACATTTGATGTACGGAACCCTAATAAAGCAAAAAATCTAACGACCCTAACAAACAAAAACCAGCAAATTCCTATGTATTTACAATATTTAAAATAAGTTTGTATTGCTTCTTTCAAACACTAATACACTCATACATACCTCACACCGATTTGACAACGCTGTGTGCATCTCAGCAAAGAAATCTCAGTGAAAAAGATTTTTACCCCCTAGCGTATAGATGTTTACACGTCAAAAAAATCAACATATGGTGTTTGTTGGTTGATTTGAGATTGAAAGTAAGAAATAAATAAGCAAAAGACCGCATACCTTCTTCGTGCTGTTGTTCGGCATATGGTCATCTGGCTTTGCGAAACACGACCTATTTTTGTTGGGATAGAATACGTGTGTCAGTGATAATTTGAGAATGTGGCCTTTCAAGACGTCGGTCATCTGTGGCTAATACTCCTAGTCTATGTTCTTCACCTTACCCCACAGCACTGGTAAATCACCTAATATTCGAGTCAACTTGTTGTTCCATTGCGTGAAATTACTCGTTCTTCGAACGTCGGTTTCGACATGTTAGCTGTGGAGTGTTGTACCATCTTGTTCAAATCGCAACCCTCCCACTTTGAATACATTTAAATACACCAGAAAAAGTTAGTTCTTAGGGCCTTCTTGTTGAGACAGATGCCCAATTTACTATTTTTTTAAAAAGAGAAGTAAGCAACACTCAGGCAATGAATGTCTACCTGTTACCTTCTTTAGGAAAGAGATGGTGATAGAGAAGACAGATGGAAGAGATAGAGGAAAGCTTCATTCTTTTAAAATTCTGCTGTTTGCACGTTTTTAATAAAGCAGTGTTGCAGTGCCTCTGGTGTCAATGAGGCTAATTAAATTTTTAAAGCTAAGCTTAGTAGCCATTTTATTGGTTATTTTACTTTGCCGATGATTTGCTACACAGTGCCGACGAAGGAAGGCGCTCTGATGTTACATTAGGATTAGTATTCCCTAAAGTCCGTGTATAGTTCAGTATGCCTTCATCACTTGAACTTTCCTATAACAAATGATACAAAGGGACACTAATGCACATCGGAAAAATGCGTGATGTTGTTATTTAATGACTGTCGGAGACCGAGTTCGAATCCAGGACCTTCGGTTTTGTAGTCAACGTGCTAATTACTTCAGCCAATGGATCCCTGTGGTTGTTATGTAGTGTTAGACGTCTCCTCCAAGGATGTTTGTTATCATGTAGAGTAAAATTGGTTAGCAAATTGGTCGATGATTGTTGGAATGAATTGTTCTGATGGACACGATTATGCTGATCGTAAATTATTGCTTTTCGTAAAAAATCTCCACAATTTGCAGACTTTCTAACATAACATAATAAAGACATCCATTTCATAAATTGAATCTACTCTGCTATAAATGCCAACAGCTTTGCGATAAGTTAAATTGGAATATAATACATGTTTAAAAATCTTTAAATGTACAACTTTTGTGTCAGAGGATGTAATCACACAATAAACAAACATTCTTCTTGTGAGTTGATTGCAGAAGATCCTGCTGCACGTGTCACAGAAACAACTCCTTTAATACTCGTAAGTTGTTAGTAACACATAACAAAGTATTGATTAATGTGTACACTGCAAACCAATATTGATGCAATACACAGACATTTCAAAGAATATTGCCTCGAAATTGTGTAGTTTTACTTTGACAGTTTAAATGGAAATAGTTCGGACAAATTTTTATTTTGCTTATGCTGGTGTTGTAACGGCTTTCTTGAGTGCTTCCTATCTTTTAATTTGTGTATGAGTGTAAGATATCATAAACAGGTTTTTAAGCGCTTAAAAAGTACAACGATGCCATTATGTTTCGAATATAACAACGAGCAAATATCCGCCGCGAAATGCTCACTTCACACATGAGATGACTGGGTCCTCAAATATCTCTTGCATAGTTTCCAATGTGCCATGAGCCTATTGCGTAGTCCTATTAAAACCATACATATGTGTCGTTGGTGTCGATATCATCCAGTGCTGGCCAAAAAGTTGATTGTTATCAACATGTAGTCCTTACGACCGTAAAATAGGCGAAGCGCAATGAATGTCGACCGAACAGAACACCAATTTGATCACTCGCACGTGTTGTTGAAAGCAATACTAGTTCTGCTTGATTTGTCAAAACGCAAGAGCCAATTCGACAGCTGAAGCTTCAACAATATTTCTGCTGCAAGCGTCACTTTTATGAATCCAAAAAAAATATTCTATAATAAACCATAATCCATAATAATATTCCATTTCTTTTGGAAATTCTATGAAAATAGAGTGGTAGCGATGTCAGCCTCCCAGGCCAGATATCGTGAGTTCAATCCCCGCCATATACCCTGGTTGTTTTTCACAGACAAGCTAATATGCTAATAGCTTCTTTTCGAGCAATAAGGGTTGATTATGGTCGTCATAATCGCCCTACTATGCAAGAAATTGGCAAGATTTTAAAGAAATTTTAAGATACTGAAAGCGTTACAGATATGGTCAGAACTGTGCATCTTCGCAATGTGCGCACTGCCGAAAATATTGCATCTCTTACTGAAAGTGTGTGCCGGATAATCTGAAGAGCCGCTAACGTCCCTTCAGAACGCTATAACCGACTGTTTTTCGCCTGCAACTGAAGATTATGAACCAGTGATCTGCATGATTACGAATCAAACGGCATAATTTTGCATTTTCTAAAATGAATATTGAGCTAACACTTAACATTAAAATAATGAATGATGCCATTGCATGATTCATATCAATGAGACTGTTGTTAATAAATGTATGCCACTGCTTGCAATCTCTATTCATTCATATGATTCACTAAAGCAATGAATCAGTATTATTGTTTTGAATACTTCTTAAAACCTCTTCTGACAAATATAGTTTTATGTAATATTATAAAATAAATATTATTTATTTTATAAATTGTTTTAATACCAGAAAAACTATTAATTAATACGAAATATTTTATTAACTTAAGACTTCATCTAGTGAACATGCTTTTAGGAGTTATTTGATTGCTGTACAAAACAATCAAACAACAGTAAGAAATTTTATTGATTTGTAATAACAGTACCAAAAAAAAAATAGAGAGTGAGTTAATGACAGTCAGTTGTTAGAGTGGTAACTCTGCAAGCAATATCATTTACATATTGATGTTAAAAAACAAAATAAAAGCATTGTAAAAGTGAGTGGCCAGCGAAAGTGAATCAACTCATGCAGTTCTCTGTTATGAACTGGACGATGAAACGAGCCACGACCGATTTCGGCTTTATTGCATGGGCCGCTTCCAAAACGCATATTTTCACATTTTGAAGAAGTCAATTGCCAACCTAGATCATGCGATTTGACGCCGTTAGACGGGGAAAATCCCCGTTGCACAGTAGGTCAAATGATCACTTTTTCTGTGCAAAAGTAATAAAAACAAAAGTGACATTTTACTTTTTGTTTTCTTTGTCAACACTTTAAAATAAAGACACGTTATTTTAATTTTCGGAAAATATTAAGCACTGTCGTATATTTTTGCATCTAAGTCAATAGATTTCTGAAAATAAACTTGTGAGTTCAGTAGAAATCGGTCAACTTTAAATTGCGATTTTCTCGAATTTCGTTGTTATTAACTCATTGCTGTGAAATGGAAAATAAAGCGACAAGTAATTATTCATGTTTTTTATAAAAAGTGTTTCATATTTATAACGCTATGCTTTAAAATAACTCATTATAATGAGCTATAGCTTCATTTGTAGACTTCATTTGACCCCTTTCAAATTTAAAGTATAAATTAAGTAATAATCAATGAGTTATTTGCAATTTATTTCAAAGTGCGATTTTTTGCGTTTTGCGAGTAATGCCTCTTTTTAGTAGGTAACATTTGTATTAAAACAACTGAACTCTTGATGAAATTAATGAAAAAGAAGAGGTTTTTTTGAATTTAAATCTACCAAATAAACAAGATTTAAGCAATCAGCTAATGTTTTGTTAAGATTAAAATATTTTAATGCATATATCGACTGTTGTTACTAAAGGGTTAATTTCTGGTCTTTAATGGGTTAAATTTAATTTTGAAGACATTTTCTCAGAATTTGCATTGAATACCATGATTTGGAAGGCGGATTTAATTTCGCACAGAAAAAGTGGTGATTTGACGTATAGTGCGTTGGTGCATTTTAAAACCAACATTCATAAAATTATCTCAGAGATACCGTCCGAAATATGCATAAAAGTGGTCGAAAACTAAAATGATCGACTTCTGCAACCAATATAGTGGCGGTCTTTTAAATGACATTGTATTTCGTACTTAATGACAAGGTCCAAGCAAGCATTGTAATGAAATAAAAGTTTTATGAAAATCTTTTTTTTTTTTTGCCCTGCTTAATAATAAATAATAGCTTCAGAGATGTGAACTAAGTTCGTTAAGCTTTTCATTAACGAGATGTGGACAAAGCTTAGTTACTAATTTCTTATGTAATGATTTACAAAACGTCTTCAGGTTGTCGCTAAAAACAGAGACGGCCATCTGCAATGATTTGGTCAAGTGGGTTGTGCCCCACAACAATGACCATAGTGTAATGGCATATCTGAACTTTTGCACTGATGACAATGTGTCATTAAAAATATCTTGCGTGTGTTGTGCATACTTTTAGGCGTAGAAGGGCGATCACAAAAAAGTGTAATATAACAGATTATATGTATTTAAAAGAAAACATGAATACAGCACCATCCCAACATTAAACATGATGAGTATGTAAGTACATACGTGCAGTTTATATTCATATCAAAATTTGTATCATAACACCACCCTGTCACCCCTTCTTCCCACCTTCTCAATATTCCTGTACGAGTACTCATTTCCCTTTCCTCATCTTATGTGTGTTTATGTATAAACTTTAACAAACACACTTATTGTCCGACATGAAAGACGTAAAAAATTCATGTTTATGCTTATGCAGACAATGCAGGCAAGCATATAATTTATTGTCTGTTGTGTTTCAGTAAGATAGTGGGTGCGACTATTGAGCCGTAGATAGGGTAAATAAAAACCAGGTCTATTCATATCTACGTGTTTATGTATAAATAATCGTATGCTTAGTAAAATATAATTTAACGGGAATGCCAACAGTTGGTAAATTTATTTGTGGCCTTTTGTTGTTGTTGTTGTTTCTGTGTATGAACTTCCAAAGATTTTATATTTTTACCCCTCATCATCGTTATGTATGTATGATTTTGAATGGTATTAATAAATGATTTTGTATTGGCAGCCAAAGAGGAATAGGTTTTAAAATAAAATTGAATTTTTATGCTCAACAGGCTGTTAAATTAGGAATGACGGAACATTTAATATGTTCATAGAATATAGGTTCCATAATCAATTTTTTCACGAATTTACTTTAGTGTTCTAATTAGTTCAAGATGGGTGAACAAATTAGTATATCGATTTTTATACTTCACATACATACGTATATCTTTTGATGGGTCCTTGCGCAATATTTATAACATACTAAAATGTTAACTTCGATGAGGGATTTTTTAAGCCCGAAAGAGCTTTAATTTGTAAAAAAATTTTTTATCGTAAGATCAATAAATTGTATTAGCATTTGAAATGATTTTGAGCGTATAGCCATCGTAACTGTTCTTAACAAAAGACACTTAGGACGTCAAGTTTTGGGTCACTTTTTCGATTATTGCTGGCCGTTTATCACGAATTACAGCAGCAATTTTGCCTTACGAGGCCTCAAATGTTGCTCGTTTATCAGCACAAATCAACGACTTCACGTGATCCCACGGGCAATAATCCAGACGTAATCCATATATGACGACTTTTCAGGACAACTGACAGTTCCAAATTTTTATTTCAATAAGTCGATGATTGCGGTAGCCGTGTCACACGTAGTGACATCATGTTATAACCACATCCCCCGGATCAATGTCATCCATATGTTCAAACAAAAAATCATTGGTCATGGTGCAGTAACGATCTGAGAATGACCATAAGTACTCAAAAAAGGATTCTTTCCTTAGTAAATAGTATTAATTTTATTAACTGAGTGTAATCATAATTTTAGCACAAACAATTCGTACGCTCACATATTTTCTCTCTAGCAACTATGGTTATAGCTGATTCCAAACTATAAGGCCATCTCTACTTCGTTTGTGCGAAAAACTAAAATGCGCTACAACTATAAATAAAAAGCACATGTGTATCAAGAGTATTGACTGTCTCTCACACTTATAGTCGGAGTGTGCTTATAGTCAGAGTATGGATATATAGTCGGTCAAAAAAATTTAGGCATGATACTCGGGATATTTATTCATCATTCCCCAAAATGGAATGGAAAATGTGACAGCATGTTTTATGTGAGTGTAAATAAAATATCCCTTTATATACGCATGTGTAGCCGATTAATATCCCAGAGTATTTTTATACTGGTAAGTATGATTGTAGTTGTAGTCTGTAGTGCTGCGTAATTTGTGTATCAACATAGTTCCTAGTTGTTTATAGTTATACGAATTCAGAATAAAATTATTGCGTGTGTTTGAAGAAATTTCAATTATATTAAACAAAAAATCAGTTCTAATGGCCTTTTTAAGCAATATGCCAAATTGATTAACTACATAGATTGTAATTATTTGGTACGCAGTGGCTTGGTTTATTATAAATTAAATGTATTTTGAAGATAAACCATTTTTTCTATAAGGCTGATGGACGATTATGCTAAAAGTAAAATAAACGAACAACGCGTTGATTCTCTCAGACTGAAAACTTTTCACAATTTTCAGACGTTGCGCCAGTAGAGGGTGGCGTTGGCTGAAGTAGTTAGCACGTTGACCACAAAACCGAAAGTCCTAGGTTCGAGCCCGGTCTCCGACAGTGATTAAACAACAACACCACGAACTTTGCTGATGTGCATTAGTGTCCATTTGTATCAGTTGTTTGTAGGGAAGTTCCAGTGATGAAGTCGTAATCACTGGTCACTAAACTATAGCGACTTCAGGGGGTAATAATCCTAATGTATCATCACAGCGCCTTCATTCGTCGGTATTGTGTAGCAGAATCATCAGGAAAGTTAAATAACCAACAAAATGAATGGCTGCTAAACACAGCTTCGAAGTTTAGATACGCCTCATTGACACCAGAGGCGCTGCAACACTGCCTAGTTAAAACTAACGTGCCAAACAGCAGAGTTATAAAATAATGAAGCTCTCCTCTATCTCTTCCTACACCACCTGTCTTCTCCATTACTATTTATTCTTAAAAAAAAGGTAATACCTAGTATAGGTGGTAGGATACTTTGCCTGAGTATTACTTCTCTCTATCACAAACAAAAAAAAAAAAAAAAAAAAAAAACGGCACACACCTCAAGCATTATTGGCAACTGTAAGTTTTATACCTTTAAAAAAGCATCTCATATTACTGGCGTCAAATTATAAAATTATTTTAGATGACGATTTCTACTCGTATTGTTTAACATAAATAAGTATTTAAATAAAATTTTCATTCGCTTGAGGCTTTTTCATATTAAATTAGTCCTTCTAAAATAAATACTATAAACGTTTAAATTTCTTGTAAAAATTTATTTTCTTATTTATTTAAAATAAATAGCATGCAAAGGAATGTGTGCGTTCATGTGAATTTTTCGTTTGTACGTACATATAATGTAAATGAAAACGTGTATTTAACATGGACGAACACCCCTTCTTAACGGAAATTTAGTATTTAAACAACATGAATTATTGCAGTTAATTAAATAAATAATTAAGTTTTTCCGTTTAAAATATAATGCAACATTAGCACATTCACCAACTTACCAATACCGCTGACTTGAACTCAAACACTCTTAAATGAATAAACACGTTTTTGTGTGTGTGTGTACGAGTATGTAAGAATGAAAGTTATTGAGGGTCTGTTTTAATTACCAGAGATACAAACATACAAATACATGTGTACATGCCAGCTAATAAGGTAACAAAAGGATAAATATTTGTATGTTTTGTTTGGCAAGTGGATCATATCAATGCATAATTGTATGTATTTGATTGTAGTAGTTGGTAAAGTCCTAAGTACACACTCATGCACACAAACATTTAGCGTAATGTGCACAATAAATATTTTTCGACTTTAATTAGTAATTATATTAGTAATGCAGGCATTATAAAATTTAATGAGGTAATAACGGAAATGTCAGATAAGCAAATAAATAAATTCCGCATACAAACAAATGAATATAAATGTGTATAAATTGAAAATGGCGCAAAAAAATTAAATCAAACAACCAACCTCCACAAAATTACAAAAACCCGTACCAGAAATATTAACAATAAATTATACCTACATTAGATAGAATTAAATCTAGAGACAACTGAAAAAAAACTGACTCAGCCAGCATTTGTTTTAATCCTTTTTAGTAATAAACACCTGATCATTGATTAAATAAGAAATTCAATTTTATTGCTACAGAGTTACCCAAAAATAAAGCTTATACAGTGAAACCTCTCATAACCGAACACTCAACATGGCGGTATTTTTTTCTCTAGTTATTAGAGGTTTCGGCAAACTCTTGAAATTTTCAAAAACGGTGAAACTAAAAAATCCCAAAGTCATAAAATCCCCTATCCAAAAAAAAAATCGCCAAAGCAAAAAAATTGCCAAAAGATAAAAGAAATTTCTAACATAAAAATAAATCGCCAAATCCGAAAAAATTGCCAAAATGAAAAAAATCGTCAAAATGAAAAAAAAACTCCAAAAACCGAAAAAATCGCCAAAATGCGAAAAAGGCACCAAAACTAAAAAAAATCGCCTATGTGAAAAAAACCGCCAAAATGAAAAAACACCAAAAACCGAAAAACGCCAAAACGAGGAAACGAGAAAAAATTTCAAAACTAAAGAAAATCGCCTATGTGAAAAAATCGCCAGAACCGAAAAAACGCCAAAACTAAAAAAACGCTCAAAACCGAAAAAAAACAAAAAACCAAAAAAAAAAAAATGCCAAAACTATATTTTAAATCGGCTAAAGTTGATTTCATATCTAGTGTCCGTACGGAACCCTTCGTGCGCGAAACAAAGTCGCACTTTACTGAATTTTTTTTTTTTTTTTTTTGTAGTTTATTGTAATTAGGTTAGTATAATTTCAGCTGTTGGGTTTCAAAATAACTTTCAATGTTTCAAAGTCGTCAATGCAACAAAGTCTTCTCTAGAAAAGTGCTTTAAACAGGCATTTTGTATAAGAAATGTAGCAATATGAATTGTTAAAATACACAAAAACCTTTACATCTTCCCAAAATTCGCGCACCGAACATTTCTCTTCCACTAACTCGTTTAAAATTTCCATTTTTTTCTTTAATTGAAAAAACAATTTTTTTCCTTTGCCTTTTTGGGACACGAGCTAAGCAAACGACTTTTTCAAATGAACAGCAATTTCTTTGTCGTCTTCAATGCATTAGTATCAGATACATATGCCTTAACCGGGGAATCACCAATATCATTGACACTAACTTGGGGGCCACACGTTAAATTTTTGCCTTTCAATTCCATTCAATTTGCAATACACTCACACTATTTTTACTAACACAATCAAACTTCTTAAATTGAAAACTAGATTGTTTTCAAATTCACCATTTATATGGCAACTTAATTTTCAATTTGAGCAGCTGGTCACAGCTCACATTGATTGAAGCTACAAATTTGAGTTGTTTCTTCATCGGTAGCATTTAAAAAATAAAATTGATTATCAATTTGTGTCACAGCTATCAATTTCAATTCTGATTCAGATTTGTCTTACACGTTCAATAAATTGCTTTCAATTTCATCACACACTATTACGAGATTTACACTATGACTTTTGACCGTGACTTTCCTAGAGTTTATTGACAAAAGGGGTACAAAGGTGAACAAAGGGGTAGCAACATAAAAGAGAATTCAAGAAAAATGCAGTGGAAAAAGTCATCGTGTAAATCCCGTATATGTGTGATGAAATTGAAAGCAATTTGTTGAACATTTAAGACAAATATGAATCAGAATTGAAAAGAAATACCTACCATTTAAATGCAACTCTGTTGTTGGCGTGTTTCGCCGCTTCTGTCCGCTTGTGAGAAGTATTTAGAATATTTTTAAAAATTTAGTGTCAGCATGGAAATGCATTTTGTATGGAAAAATTATTGAACCCGTTTATTATAGGTGCCCAGTTATAGAAGATGTCCCTTATGAGAGGTTTCACTGTTTCATGTGCCTCCCTGCTGTGACATCATAATAAATTTTACTACTCGAATAAATAGCAGTTTTGTATGTAAAAATAAATAATAAATATTCCTATTGGCGTAGTTCAACTTTGCCTACGATGTTTTTGTAGTAGATAAAATAATTCTCCAACAGTTCTGCTTTAAACTATAGCTGTTAAATAATGATTAGTAATCGTATGGATTACTAATTTGATTACTTTATTTTGAGAGGTGAAGTAATGATTAAATTACGATCATATTCAGTTTCGCACGATTACTAATTGATTACGTTTACTAATAATGGAAAAGTAATCTGAATTACTTGAAATTACAACAAAATAATCAAAAAGAATCAAAATTAATCAACAAATAATCCGATTATATTTAAAGATTACTTTAAATTCCTTTTGATTATTTATTAATAATCAAAAGTAATCTTTGAAAGTAGTCGGATTATTTTCTTTATTACTTTTGATTCTTTTTGATTATTTTGTTGTAATTTCTAGTAATTCAGATTACTTTTTAATTATTAGTAATCGTAATCAATTATTATTCAGAAATTCTTTAAAAAGGAATTATATAATTAGTACAATTCTTTTTAAAATGTAATCTAATTGATTCCTAATGGGAATCGAAATTTAACAGCTCTGCTTTTAATCTACGGCCAAATTGAAATAGTCGAATGCGAAATACTCCATCCACGCTAAGGCCCATTGTTTCAACTACTTTATTTTTATTTTCTAAAATATTCACTAGATATAAAATTTCTTTGGAGCCACCTTTTATTAAATAAAGTATTATGAATAAAACGTACAAGTGTCACATACAATAACTAAACCAACAACAACAATTCAATGTCCCAAAGCAATAAATTCATTTGCTTATACGTAAATCCTTAATTGTATTTAAATCATCATAACTTATAATCATCATATTAATTTATGATGCGAAACGGCCAATACTGTACTTAAATATGTAATTACAAATAGCAATTAATTGCAACAGTGCATAACAAAAAAGAAATGATATGAGCGTTAATCACCCTTTATATCATAAAGGCTAAAATTACACACATACATACATATACATATGTATTAATGTATGTATGTACTCCATGTTTTTGTACAGCGTGAGTGCCTCTTTCTCTTTCGAAAAATGTTAAAATACAATATAATATACATACAATTGTATGTACATATGGTTGATTCTGAGATTACGGGCCAATTTTGACATTATTTTTGGCATTTAAGTTTTTTGCACAATTTAATACAACAGATAGGTAGCTTTAATCCTTTTAAGAATGGCTACTCAATTATCGAAGGTACACATCGATATTTTAATTTTTAAATGAATTATACGAGTTTTTAAAAATATGTCCTCCAGGGTAATGACGTGTTGAGCAGGGAAATGACGAAAACAAATAAAATTACAATATTTCCTTTTAAATCAATCATTTTAATTCAGTTTAGTTAAAAATTATAAAAATAACAAAAACCACTTATTTTACATAAATTATTTTAAATTAATAAGAAGATTATCAAATTTATTTTAAAAACGTCTTTTCATTATTAGCTACAGCAAAGATGTTCACTTTAGAAGCTTAGCAATTTGTACTTTTTCAATAAATTAGAGTCCTTCTGACAAATAGCAGAATGTCTGTTAAGAAAATAAAAACATTTTAAAAAATTATATATGTATTAGGTAAGGTTAAAATTAATTTTTTACCTAGATTGTTTTTTATTTTTAACACCTTGAGCCTTGGCAGCTTTCAGACTTTTTAATTGTCGAGTGCTGTTGGTCTCATCTTCGCTCGAATTGTAAACATCCGCGTATGTCCAACCTTTTTCCGCAGTTGACCGTTCAAACTTTCCACGAATATTAACGTCAAAAGAACCATTTGAGCTACAGGAAGTTAGCCTTAACCTTGGTTGGTGATAATCGACAATCCCTAGTTCAAAGTGATGACAATCTTCACAACCGAAACAACTCAAAGTTCTCATTTTCAAGCGACTATACTGATGATTACCACAAATTTGATGAACTTTTAAAGTACCAGGAAATGGTAAAATATTTTTAAACTCGCTTTCCTTTGACTTTACCTCAATATCTTCATTTTTTATTACAAAAAACCGAATTCCTGGGCAATTTTCTTCTAGTTTCTGCAATAAAATATTAAAATCCATCAAATCGGTACCCTGTGCAACAAGACGATCCGCGGTTCTTTTAACAGTTCCTCCAATACCATCGGGCGCACCTTTTCCGTGACCAGATTCACTGTAGTTTTGCTTTGACATTTGTCCTTTTCGGACAAACTCGCGCTTCCCAGGACAGACTCGGCTGTTGATATCAAGCTCAAGGTACTCCTGCACTAATTTCCTGTTTTTAATGGAGTCATACCTATCCTTTCGAGCATAAAACAAACATGAAGTATTCATGTAATCTTTTGATGTTCTTTTGTATTTTAAGAATAGAGAGCATTCATTTTGCATTCTATATTTTTTAATTATTTTACCAGAAATTACTTTTGTGAACATTTGCCTTGCTCGATCCGATTTCATACTTGTGAAATTACTGACTAACTGCTCTCGTAAAACTTCGCCGAACAACATTTTTTTTTGCAATTATCGGACTATGAGATATTCCAGAATCTAGAAGTATTTTATTTACCTTGGAATTTGGTGATTTTACATTTGCTTTATATGTAGCCTTCAATCTATAGTATCTTTTCTTATACATTTCGCGTTTATTGTTCAATTCACAAATGATTTTATCTTTTTCCTTTAGTGCCCTACAATATTTTTTTCTTTTTCTTGTTGCCAACAGTTTTCCTTTGCAAATTTCCTCCCGAAGATGAAGAAATTCCTGTTGAGAAGATACGCTCGGTTCCGGGTCTGGTGGATTGGTTTCATTTCTATCATTTGAGACAGACGGAGAATGATCTCTCAAAACATTCTTACTAACGCTTTCCTTTTTTTTCTTATTTTCTCTGTAGTTTTTTGAATTTTTTTTCCACGTCTTTCTCTTGGCACGTTTTTCTCGCGCAGTCATTTCAGCAATAGGTTTCACTAGCTTTTTCTCCTTTTTCTTAAGATACTTTAATCTTTCCTTTTGCCTTTGCTCTTCATACTTAACTGGATCGTCTTTAATTTTTTTATATCGGTTTTTTTCTGCTTCTCGCTTTTCTGCCAACGCCTCTTCCTTAGTTTTTGCTTTATTTTTAGCCATCACGAAATTCTAAACAAATACACTTCATTTAATAACGGTAAACTATCATTCCCCTGTAAGTCGTCATTACCCTGTGTTTCTTTGTTGCAGGGGAATGATGGCAGGGGAATGACGAATAGTCACAAAACTCTTCAAAATGTTAATTTAAGTACTTACCTTCAAAAATTTGGTTTCAATCTGATGTTAAAAATCAAAAAGCATTAAAAAAACACACACAAAATTATAAAATGTATTAAACTTTTTGTTTAGAACAACACCGGGGAATGACGAACGTAAGTGTGACAGCTCATTCCGAACGACAAAACGCGATTGATTTCATTTTATTAGCATAGTTGGCGAAAAACTTGCCACATATAACCGAAGTTGATATAACTTTCTTTCAAATTTGAAATATTGCAAATCAACAATGCATTGAAAATTTGAGTTTAAGAGAGTATAATATATTACAGGGGAATGATGTGTACCTTCAGGGACAAAAGATAATCATCCATAAAAATAATAATTGATAAAAAAAATTAAACATTATTAGAAAAAACAAGTCATTAAATATTATTTTTTTCTTTGCACTAATTTTTTTAAATAATTATTTACTTTTTTTGTTAGAAATTTAGAAAAATTTAAGTGAAAGTTGTGTTAGGGACAGCCAGGGGAATGATGTTTTAACACTTTGGCAGGCAATTTTTTGAAGAATCCATCAATTTATGAAACAAATATTTAAGTGACTACAAAGGACCTATAATGTTTTATTGTAAAGTATATAATAAAGTGGAATATATTTTATTTATCCTAGTTTAAATACACAAGGACAGCAAATTGGCCGGTTATCTCAGAATGAACCATATGTATATTGAAACCTGTAATTTGAAAAATTAGTGTATTTTTATACAGACTAAAACAAGTAACACTAAAATTTAAAAAAATTAAAATTAAAGGGTGGTCCATCAGTTAATGTAATTTTGACTATGTAATTTTGACAATTTGCTATATCTTGGAAACCGTTAGAGGCAAACACTTGAAATTTTCAAAAACGGTAAAACTAAAAAAAACCGAAAATTATAAAATCGCCAAACCAAAAAAAATCGCCAAAAATTAAAAAAAATCGCCAAAACGAAAAAAATTGCAAAAATTAAAAAAAATTTCTAACACTAAAATAAATCGCCAAATTCGAAAAAATTGCCAAAATGAAAAAAAAACGCCAAAATGAAAAAAACGCCAAAAATCTAAAAAAATCGCCAAAACGCGAAAATGTCGCCAAAACTAAAAAAATTTTAAATAAAAAAAATCGCAAAAATGAAAAAATCGCCAAAAATAAAAAAATTGCCAAAATGAAAAAACGCCAAAAACCGAAAAAAATTCCCAAAACAAGAAAATAAAGTGTCTAAAAAAAGAGCCAAAACTTAAAAAAATTGCCAAAACCGAAAAAACCGCCAAAACAAAAAAACCGAAAAGACCCCAAAAACGAAAAAAATGCCAAACCAAAGGCATTTTCAAGCATACATATATTTAAATTATTTTAAAAACATTTTCTACAAAACCATATTTTTACTCACCATTACATTGACGTATCAACAACAGACATTATAAACAAAACTTTGCCTTTGGAGATTTAAAATCTCAAATTAGGGAAGTGAGTCGAAATTTCACTGACAACTCTGGTTTATAGTGAGAGTATACCTTATAGATACAATCGTAAAATGTAATCGTATAGGTTGTCAACCACGGGCTTAAAAGGTCTTAATATCAGCGTTGGGCAATGGAGTTTTCTTATTTGATAATAATTGCATGCTTGGGCTTTTTATTTAATTGCAAATATAATAAAAATGTGCCTGCCACCCGTTTGTACAATTTTGTAGCATGAGCGTTGTAGTATTTAAGAATTATATTATTTGTTACAGTCAGATAATCTAAATAGTTTATAAAAACTTGTGTTCCTCTAAATTTCTGCAAACTTAAAAATTGATAAACAAAGGGTGTTTTTTTTATCGAGGTATAAAACTTTAAATTGCCAACACTTTTTTTAACTGGCGGCCATTTTGTCAGCTGTCAAGTGATATATGCTTAGTTTGGTTTGTCATTTCAAAATGAATAGACTGACGCCTGAACAACGCTTAAAAATTTTGCAAAATTTATTTTGAAAATCATGGTTCGGTTCGAAATACGTATTGCGCACTACGTTCATTTTACGGTCAACAAATTCGTCCATCAGAGTAATTAATTCGATTAACTGTGGAACGTTTTCACACCACGTTTACTCTAAATGATAATACGCATCCACAGAGACATCGTAGATGAAACCCCGATGCAATCTATCCGCCCCTATAGAGCAATGATTACTGACTTCTTCGTTCATCAATTGAACAATCCTGATGTGTAGGAGCTGTGGTTTCAACGAGTCGAAGAAAAATGTCACATAGCTCGTGCCACAATTGATTTATTGAAGGGCACGTTTCGCACCCGTGAATTGGACTTCAAGATCAAGCGTTTTAACACAGCTAGACTTTTATTATTTTATAATGTGGGGTTGTCTGAAGTCGCTAATCTGTGCCGATAAGCCCGAAACGATTTTCCATTTGGAGGGCAGTATTCGCCGCGTTATTGCCAATAAAAATTTAAAAAAAAATCATCGAAAATTGTCATATGCAAGAAGTCATATTTAAATTATAATGCCAGAAGATTATCTTTCATCTTTGTTTTATTCCAAAATTTTATATCTATATAAAAACACTCTCTGTAAAAGAGAATTAATAAAAGAACATACGCACATTCATTGTTAGGTAAACAATAGTGTTTTTAATTATTCGTCTTTTATATTTGTTCGAATAAAATTTCGTGATTTTTTTCTTGTTCGAATAGACGAATAATTTTGAACTTTTGTTCGAATATTCGAACGAACAAAGTATAAAAAAATATATTCGAATAATCTTAAAAAAGTTTGCAAAAAACGACACGTATATGTATTAGTTTAATTTTTTTTATTAACAAACGGAAAATTATTCATCACACAAGAAAAACATATGATTTCAATAACACATTTAGAAATATTAATAACAAAACTTAAAAATTTTAAGAACCTTTGCCGCAGTTGACGCTGTAGTATAAGTTAAGAACTCTGTGTTCCACTAATACTATTGAAGTAGCAGAATCGCAAAAAAGAAAAGAGTAAATTAATATATAGAAAATTTAAGATAACTTCCAATCGACTAGACCGATTTTCTTCAAGTATAAATTAGAAGATACGATCATGTCACCTTTCAAACGAAAACAAAGCAAATTAAAATCGGTAAAGCAGTTCGGGAGCTACGGCGTCAAAGACACGCAGATTTACCAGAATATATCTGAAAACAAAGTGATACTTTCTAAGCGGCTGGACCGATTTTCTTCAAACATAGCTAAGAACACTTTCGATCAAGTCACGTGGACTCGTAAAAACAAACAGATACACAGACACACGCTACAAACTTATAAATTGTTTTTCTCTTTTGTGACGTATTTTAAAGAGTTGGTATTTAATGCTTTTTTTATGTCGTTCAATAATTCGATTTTAAGGCTTTTTATTAGAGAAAATCAGTTTTTTTCTAATCTCTTTATCAGAAACTATACGACACTTTCTAATTCCATGAAAGAAGCATTACCTTTGCCCAGAAAGAAAAAAAGATGAGTTTAGCGAACATATGTATGTTTATATGTGTACATACAAACAAGCTTACACAAGTATTTATAATTTGGAGTAATTTGATTACTTAATATCATATTGTTAACATATTAAAAAGTAATGAAATGTAAAATACTTTTCATATAAAGTAGTTAAGGAAATTGTTCGAATATTCGAATGTTCGACAAAAATGATTCGAATAGTTTTTTATTCTAAATTGAATATTTTTGTTCGTTCGAACAAAAATGATAAAAAGTTGTTCGAATATTCGAACAATTTTTGTTCGAATGACAACACTAGTAAACAACTGGCAGTAAAATTGAGATATCATTAGAGTCAAAGCAAGTCTCGCATTCCATTTCGATTGACTACTGAATTTTATATCTACAGTCATTACATACAGTGGGCTAAGCTGATAAAAGCTTATGATGAAGGTGTGGCGCCCTTCTAAAACAGCATGTTGCTACATTATGCTATTTTTTATCTTATATTTAAATACCTGTTGTTATTCTAGTGGCTTCTCAAACAAACGAACCTTAGCCTAACTTGACATTTTACCGCAATAATTGTTTGTTTGGTTCCTTCACACTTCCTATGAGTATATCTTTTTTTCACCATTAGGGTCTTCAATAGGCCCACAACATTTTTTTTGCTGTATTTTACATTAAATTTACGCAAACAAAAAATTCAACCGATTTTGCATTTTAAAGTGTCATATTTCTTCTGTCAATATCTATTCTTGCAAATACAGTTGATGCCATTTTTTTAACAGCCCATAAACATAGATTTATGTATATAAATTTATAGTATTGTTTAAGACTTTATTTACGTAAAATTAAAATTTACAAAAATTCATATGCCGCTCCAATAGACTTTTAATCAAATGTGTATTTTTCAGCCATAAATTAGCATTTTTCAGGAATGTAAACACCACCCACAGTAAATGTACATTTAAAATATTATGAAGCAGAATACCAAATATGTTGGTAGGCACCAAAATCATTGTTGAATTGAAACAAAAAACTCTAGCTAATCCTTAATTTATAAATTGGCATTTCGCTTTTGCATAGTAATACATTTTAATAATTTGAATAAAACGTGTGGTTGCGGGTATTATTTGGTTGTGCTTGCTTTTCGCAGAATTTAAAAATAAAACATACACATATGTAAAAACAGTACATATCCTTTTAATAAATAGCAACTAGTCATTAAAATTTATTTTTTGTGGTTTGATCTTAATAAGAAGCTTGACTAGGTAAAACGTAGCGAGTTCAACAAGCTGGTTTATGCTACTTTAGTGCACAAAGAATGACAATATCTAGATATTCACTAAACTGAATATTATTCATTAAATATAAAATTCAGATACGTTTATCAGCCTGATATTCAAAGTAATGAACGAAAGCATTTCTACGTTCTAGGTGGGAAACCAGCTAGAAAAATCCGAATATTTTCGAAAGGGGTGCGGGCCACCCCTTTAAAGCCCAGAATTTAATTTTAACTGTTCATAAGCTGCGAATTTTTTTCTACTATTTTTGTAACACTTTACATGAGTCCTTAGCACTGACCACAGCAAAATATTGAATTTCAAAAAGTGGGAGTGGTCGTGCCCATAAAAATTTTAACTTTATATTTTGAGCTTGAGAGCTACAATTTGATGCACAAGTAATGCACAAGTCTAGATGGAGCAACCAACTAAAAAATTCTGAAAAAATGGACCAAGGAATCGGGATTATGCCCCCCACAAACGTTATATGCGATAGAAAGCTGAAATTTGATACACGAGTAGGCCTAGCTGAGCTAGCAACTGGAAAAACCAGCGGATCGTGGACATAAACTTTAAGCTCAGAATTATAAATTCAAATAAAAGTTGTTCAAAACACAAGCGCTTCTATTGAAACTTTGCATGAATATTTCACTTCTGCAAGACATTTTCAAAAGTGGGCGTGGTTACTCCCATAAAATGTATATTTTGTATACTTCGGCTTAGTAGACTTTAATCTATTAATCTATTTAAAAAAAGTAGTTAGGGTCGCATCCACCAAAATTTTACGTTATACTTAAGCTGGGGCCTTTGTAGTGTTATACTAGTGCATTTTTCAAAGCGGTATACGATTATTTTATTATTTATTTATTTTATTTTTTTTTTGTTTTGTTTTTTTATTTTGTTTTTTCGAATTTACAAATTCGATATGTATAGAAATCTAATAAACTAGAAAATTTAAACTAAAGTAGTTTTGTAAAAAAAAAATCCAAAAAAGAAGTTAGATCCTTAAAAAAATAAATCTAAAAAAAGGTCAAGTTGCTATTAACAATTACGGCCGTCACTTAAGTTACAGGTGTATGTAGCAAAAATTAAAAAATAAAAACATAAATTTTGCAAAATTTATTGTCTATCACACGAACATAAAAAAATTAATTGGTTTTTTATGGGAATTGTTACAATTTAAGTTTAAAATTTTTAAACGCACTAATAATCCCAAATTAATATTTTACTTATTAAGTAAAATATTTTTTTATTAAAAATACATTGAAATTGATTATTGAGGGGTTTAGCTGGATCCTATGCGCATTTCACTGTTGCTAATGCAGATCATCAGGGAACCTTTACCCAAAGCTTTTTAGAACAACTAGAGTTATTATATTATAAATTTTCATTTAAACAAATGAGAAGCTCAATAACAAATAACAATGTTGAAACAAGAACTCAATAATCAACATGTTTTTTATTTTCTTACTTTACTATTGCTGCATTGGCTGACTTTTTTTCAGCTTCAAATTGTAGTCGTAAGAATATGTAAAAGAAAATATGTAAATGTAAATAACAACAACAGCTATTTAAGAATAGAGTGTTGCCACACAAGTATTTTTTTGACCGGGTGCAGTCAAGTTAATAATTAGTGTTTTTTATGGGAATTGTTACAATTTAAGTTTAAAATTTTTAAACGCACTAATAATTCCAAATTAATATTTTACTTATTAAGTAAAATATTTTTTTATTTTACTTAATAAGTAAAATATTAATTTGGGATTATTAGTGCGTTTAAAAATTTTAAACTTAAAAAATTAAGTTTGTTTTGTTTATATATCGAGTAAGGGTTATAAAGATTATACTCAATCGATGACTCGATATCGAAAGATTTTATTTCAAAATCTATTTTTGTACCATATCGAATGTCATGCTTCCTAGAAAAAAAAATTGGTTAGGCCCTAGCATTTAAGCTGAAAATACCACATAGAATATGACACGTAAAACTTGGATAAAGTGATCTGGGCTCAAATCGTCACATCCTGATCGTATCTGCAATCGTACGAAAATAAATTAAGTGATACGTCAATCGTATACGTTGAATAGGATTTCAGTACGTGCACGTATGTCATAATCCGAAAAAAGTGTTTTTACGTGACGAGTTGCACGTTCACGGATGTGAAGATTCGACCCCTGTTCGAATGGCATCGTTGTCGAAAAACTTAGAAAAAAATATAGTATATTTTCTCTGCTTGTGTACTGCTTTAGACTTGAAATCATTGTCAAAACTTTTAAAAGCAGCATTTCTTTTTTTAATAACTCCAAAAGTTTTTGTCAAATCCATTTTCTGTGTTCCATTAATTTCACTGCGTTTTGAAAACTCATAAATTTTCGATGGCATTGGGGTTGAGTTTAGCCGAAAGTCCCAGTGACAGATGTGCAATTGCTTTACGTGAGTACCTGCCATTACGGCCTAATCTCACGTGTGCCAAAGCACTGGGTGTGGGTTAGACGCCAGACCAACGCCCCCACCAGACCTATGGCCCACTCCATAAGGCACATAGGTTGCAATCTTTGAATATAGTTATCCCTGCACTATATTCAATTACCTTGCTGAGGTAATTTCAGCTATCTAAACTCTGCTGCTATGTCCGTGCCCATAGCAGCTTCTGTTGAATGGCGACAGCACCTAGAATAGTGTCTGGCTGACCACGTCAGACCAACCACTACCATTGATTTAACACTGGGAAGCAAAGACTATTCTCCCAGCGCTTTTGGTGGCAACCACAGCCACCACGATAATTCTTCGGCTTCCACGCCGAGGTGTTGTGTATGCACCTATAGCGAGGTCCCCAAGAGAATTCCTCAACCATTGCCGGCACAGTACAGCCACTCTTCCGAGAAGAATGCAAGCTTGCCGCCAGATATTAGTGCCTACTACAGTCAGCATCATCCCTTTAACCCCGTAGGGTGGGACGGAGTCGACTTACTTCAGCACAATACTCTGACGACCGCAATACACTCAACTCCAAGCAGCTCGACTGTCGGGCAACCGGCACTCGTGGCACCAGAAGTAGTCTCTGGTTAGACCTCGAAGTTCCACCACAAGGGCTTCACCTCTATCGTCTTTTGAACTCAGGGGCAGTTCTAGGTGACGCTGCACCTAACTGACATCAACTGGACCTGTCTTCCTTTTGTTATAAATATGTGCACATCCTTTGCTCTGTTTATTTTCAGAGATCGGCTAGTAACACATAAGTTCTATGGGTAATGTACCAAAGGTATGTCAATGGAAAAAGCCACATCACCCCAGCTGGGGCCCCGGTGTTGCCACACCCGTAGTCAAAATAGACTCCCCGTGGAGGGAGTCCCAGTGACAAATGTTAGTCGATTTTCGATTTTCCGCCACGAAAAAAAAGCTTAATTCTCTTACCACTCTGCTTCTTTGCACGTTTGTTGTATCGCCTCTGGTGTCAATGATGCGTATTAAATTTTCAAAGATGTGCTTAGTAGCCATTTCATAGCCATGGTTATCTTACTTAGCCGATGATTCTGCTACATAATACCGACGAAGGAGGGCTCTCTGATGTTACATTAGTATTATTATCCACAGAAGCAGGTGTAGTTCTGTGACCAATGTCTATGCATTCATCATTTGAACTTTCCTACAACAATTAACAAGGGAACACTAATGCACATCAGAAAAATTCAAGTTTATTTTTTTCGGAACCGGGCTTGTGCACTAGTTTTGTAGTCAATGTGCTAACGCCACCCAAACTTTACTGTTTTATGCCATCAGCATTTTAACGATCGATTTTAACTTTAGCTTGAGCGAATTACAGAATACGGAGCTGCTAGTTTCTTTCTATGTTTGTTAAATTTCTCGTAAATAAATTTGTTATAACTTTGTAGCAAACTAAAGAAAAATTTAATTCGTTGTGAACACCATTATTGTGTTTCCGACAAAGAATCCTTAAATAATCTGCAATTTAATATCCGTTGCCTGTTTCACTCCTTGCTGCTCTCTTGTCTGCGGTAATATCTACTGTACTAAACAAGGGACAGGAACATATTTATATTCACGTACATGTGACACTGTGGGATGAGTTGTGGCATATAAACTATGAGTTGATATAATATTGACACATTGCTCAAATATATATTTAACAATTTTTCAATGCAAATAATGGCATATTTGCATAGATGGATACATACATATGTACATGCATATATACAGTAAAGGGTTGCATTTGTATACTCGTTTGTATAGCCAAAACAAATATACCATGGTATGTACCATATAATTGTAGTGTGAGCGACAGAACTAGTATAAGAGTTAATGTGTGTGCGTGCTTTTCCAAATTAAAATACAATTGAAAACAAATAACAATTGCTTATTGTATTGCTGCTGAGCAACTGTTTGATCTGTTTTTGCTCAAAAAATACATATTGTAATACAAATATATGAAAAAACCACTATTGAAACAAATACATGATGTGCAGATGTATGTGCGGACGTTAGTTATGTTATTTTGTGGCGCAGCCAAAGTATAGAGAGAGAGTAATTACAAACGCATGTGTTTCATGTACATGTATCATTTACTTACATATGTATGTGCAATTTTGCTTTCATTCATTCATTCATCAGCCAATTACATTTTTGCTCAACACATCATAAGGCACTTATGGTAAAAGCAGTTTTATGTATCTTATTTGCCTTAGAAAAACAAAAAAAAAAAAAAAATACATGTGTTGTTTTCATTTGCTCATTGCCCAACCATACAATAATTTCTTAAAAAATCAACATTTACAACTAGTAACAGAAAACGATAAATAACATATTTGTTCATACCAGAACCAAAAAACACGCAAAACTAGTGCAAACAGATGTATCTGTGCAATGCTATAATATACAGGTGTGTAAATGTTACCCTGTGCATTTCCTTGCTGTGTACCGTTTTATTTATATTCATCTCACCCTTAATGTGTTTGGGTTAGCTTTTATGGGTTTCAACAATCATGTATTGCATTTGTATAAAGAGTGTCTCAAAATTTCGGCAATATTTGAATGTCTGCACTTTTTTTTATATAAGAGAATTAACACTTAAGGAATAGAGGAAAGCTTTATTCTTTTGCAACTCTGCTTTTTGCACGTTTTCTAATCAAGAAATATTAGTATCAAGAAATATTGATTTGAAAATGTATATCATACAAATCTATTTGCTTTATTCTGGCGTGTCACCGCTCATTTTTTCTAATGGGACAGAATAGAAGCTATACCCTCTCAGACAAAAGAAGAATTTTTACAATGGGTCTAAAATATTTCAAGTTGTGAAGCAACGATGGAAAATAAATACAGACGAATTGATAACCTCCTTTTTAACCTCCGACTAAAACAAGGGGTGTTATAAGTTTGTAGTGTGTGTCTGTGTGTTTGTGTATCTGTGTGTCTGTCCGTGTCCACGTACAGGCCAAACGGCTGGACCGATTTTCATTTAGTTTTTTCTGTTTGAAGGATGACTTGATCGAGAGGGTTCTTAGCTATGTTTGAAGGAAATCGGTCCAGCCGTTTAGAAGATATAACATCTTTTCTGAAAAAAGTCGGGGGGTTTTAAAATTTTTAATTTTTGTTATTTTAAAGACAACATTTTATATGTATGTATGTGCTTTTATAAGCGAACTATAGAAAATGTTGTATTCTGAAAATAATGTTTAAGTAAATCTCGGGGAACTCTTAACTTATGTAAGTGCATACCATACGTATATATTTATTATTTTTACTCGCGTAGTAAATGTGAATCGTACAGTTTAGTTGAATGCAATTATTTAAACAAAACATCCTTTTTATTTGTGCTATTCGTGCACGGTATGAAGCCAACAAATTGTTTATTTTACGTGACATTTAAATTTTAATGATATTTCGAAAAAAACTATTAGTTGATCTTAGGATATGTTTTATGATTGCATAAGGACAGAAAGAAATAATCTCTCACAATGTGACATATTTTTTAAGTTTATTTTATTTAAATTAATTTTTTTTTAATAATTTAGAAATGCTAGAATTAACATCTATTTCTGCAAACTATTTAAAAATCCATTAAATATTATTTGCATATAAATATGAAGCTTCTAACGATTAAAAATTAATTTAGCTACAGTTGGGTTTTAATCTACTTCATATTACTTGGCGTAATATCTATTTTTAGTTTCCTACGTACGCAGTGCTAAATTCAAGCATTTCTGTTTCATTTTTATTTATTTATTTTTTTTTTATAAAAAAAGGTATTCAAACGCGTTCATCTATTTATGAAATATTTTGTGATTTGAAAGCTTATTTTTCTTTTATTTTAAATTATGCATGTATGCAAATTAAAGCGTGAAAAAAACATATTTACAAATTTCATTAATCATGTTTTAAGGCTAGATAATGCTAACAAGTGGTGATGGGGTGGGGGGGGGGGGGGGGGCGGGATATAGCTTAGATTTGAATGCATCATTTTTGTTTGTTTATGAAAACATAAATTTTATTAAATTTTTGTTCATACATATGTATTAAAAATGTCATGTTGAGGCACATTATTATTCGTTTATCATGATGTACGTACTATGAATGTGCAGCAGTAAATAATATTCCTAATAAAAATTTGTAAAATTCATTAAGTCCAAATAAAAGAAACAACTAATTACATTTATCTGTCTGTAGTTGTCTAAAAAAATTTATTATAATTCTCAATTAGTTATTGTTAAATTTTTTTTATAAATAATTTAAGTTCACTAACATTTGCTCAATAAAATTTTAACAATTAGTGTTTTTATGGGAATTGTTACAATTTAAGTTTAAAATTTTTAAACGCACTAATAATACCAAATTAATATTTTACTTATTAAGTAAAATATTTTTTTATTAAAAATACATTGAAATTGATTATTGAGGGGTTTAGCTTGATCCTATGCGCATTTCACTGTTGCTAATGCAGATCATCAGGGAACCTTTACCCAAAGCTTCTTAGAACAACTAGAGTTATTATATTATAAACTTTCATTTAAACAAATGAGAAGCTCAATAACAAATAACAAAGTTGAAACAAGAACTCAATAATCAACATGTATTTTATTTTCTTACTTTACTATTGCTACATTGGCTGACTTTTTTTCAGCTTCAAATTGTAGTCGTAAGAGTATGTAAAAAAAAATAAATGTAAATAACAACAACAGCTATTTAAGGATAGAGTGTTGCCACACAAGTATTTTTTTTTTAACAATTATAACTATAAATTTTATTATAATTATAATTATCAAATGCTTTGATAAAGTGTTGTAATTTTCTTAACAATTGCCAGCAGTAAATCTAACCAAGAGACTTTTGGAAGATCATTTATGTAAGCTTCGCTGAACACGTTGTACCTTGGATCTCATTGAATCTTCCGAAAGAGATAGCGATCTAAAGCACATTGCCATGAAGAACAGCTTCTGAAACGGCAAATTTTATGTAGTCACGTCATTCGCAAGCATTCTATATCTATCGTATAGAGTCACGATGGGTAAACAAAGTACTTAGACATTTATATATTTTTTTTCTTATGAAATTTAATTTTATTATAAATTGTCTCAACATGTGGTTTAAACTGTTTTCCACCCATTTTCTGTGCAATTAAAATTTATTGTTCTATTTATTACTTATCAATGAAGATACAAAAACTTTACCGGAACAATGTTAAGTTTTGGTGAAATTGCAGATTTTTTTTTAAAGAGATGTTCGTTGGGCCTAATAATTATACTTTAGATTAAGATTTGAATACTTATTGTTAGTTCATATTTGAAGATACAATAAATAAAAAACGTCTTAAAAAAAAGAGATGTAACACTCAGGCAATGAGTGCTCACTCCTAGTACTACTAGGTGTTACCTTCTCTAAGGGATAGTGATATAGAAGACAGATGGTGAAGGAATAGATGTAGTACAGTTTCGTTGTTTTACAAAACTTTAGTTTTCGTGAAATTGCAGATTTTTTTTTTTTTTGGGTAAGGCAGGGTTAAATTTTTGAAGCTGCGCTTAGTCATTTTACTGATTCTACTAGATAATACCAACGAAAGAGGGCACTCTGAGTCACACTATGACTAGTATACACTGAAGTCGTTATGTTTCAGTGACCTGATACAAAGGGACACTTGTGCACATCACTTGTGCGTGGCTTTTGCCGGTGACCTGGCTCAAACCCAGGGCTTCGGCCGCTGTATGTGTATCATCTTCATAGACTCTAGTTTATTGAGTATACTCTTCTACTTTAGAAATCGAGGGCGGATCAATAAGTCCGTGACTTTTCGAACTCCGCTCGTAGTTATGTTAAATGCAACACTGTTTCCATCAAGTGCCACCTGTTAGTAGACTACTGTCAAATTTTGAGCAAGTGTCATCATTTACTTTGCGTTTAACAGCTGTTTAAAATATACAACCTAGTGTTCGAGTGCTCACTAAACATTATTATTTTCGAAAAAAAAGAAACCGTCAATTAAACCAAGGAAAAGTTCGATAAATACTATGGGGACTCTGCACCATCGATTTTCCAATGGTAAAAAGTGGTTTATTGACTTTCGTTGTGGTCGCACAAGTACAAATGACGCTGTACGTTCTGGACGGCCAATTGAGGTCAGTACACCCGAAAATCTTGAAAAAATCCACGATATGGTGTTCGCCGATCGAAAAATAAAAGTGCGTGAGATTGTTGATGCCATAGGCATCATATGGCAGTGTGGTTTCGATTTTAAATGATCAGCTGGGTATAAGAAAGTTGTCTGCAAGGTGGGTGCTGCGCTTTCTATCAATTGACCATAAGCGTAAACGTGTGACAACCTCAAATTATTATTTGGAGTTGTTTAACTGCAATCCGAATGAGTTTTTGCGGCGTTTTGTAATTGTGAATGAAACATGGATCCATTACTGTACTCCAGAGACCAAGCAGCAGGGTGAACCTGCTCTGAAGAAGGCCAAGGTGAGTTTGTCGGCCAATAAGGTGATGGCAACAGCTTTTTGGGATGCACACAGTAAAATCCACATCAAAAGGGAAAAACAATAAACGGCGAATGTTAAGCCAACTTATTAGACCGATTTAATGAGGATTTAAAAAGAAAACGACCCCATATGGCCAAGAAAAAAGTTATTTTTCATCAAGATAATGCACGAGTGTAGTCTCAGTGGTGAAACTCTATGAATTGGGCTAAAAATTGGTACCCTATCCGACATATTCTCTTTAGCCCCTATTGACTACTTCCTATTTCCAAACCTAAAGAAATGGCTTGGTGGAAAGAGATTTAGCTACAACGATGATAAAGGGTCCGCCATCTAACGTTTTTTTTCAACTAGTGCTTATTTCGTGAATGGTAACACTTAGCTCATGTCTAATTTGACAGATAATTAGTTTTATCCTTCCGCTGAACGAGCCAACTAACCATTCAATGCATCAAATCATCTTTTCAGATGAAGCTCATTTTGATCTTGGCGGGTATGTAAACAAGCAAAATTATCGCATTTGGGGCACAGAAAACTTCCACGCATACATTGAAAAGCCGACGCACCCAAAACGAGTCACTGTTTGGTGCGGATTTTGGACCAGAGGCATAACTGGGCCATTGAGCAAGGAGTGGCCGTTACAGTCAATGGCGATCGTTATCGGGCCATGTTGAACGAATTTTTGATCACAAAAATTGAAGAGGAGCATATTGGCAACATTTGGTTTCAACAGGACGGCGCTGCGTGCCACACAGCCGAAGCTTCAGTAGTTTTTTTAATAGCATTTTCAAAAAAAAAAAAAAAAAAAAGTTATCTGGCGGACCCTTTATTATTGCCTATCTGAAGGACCTCGAAAAATCCTATTTTTTGGAAGGCATACAAAAACTGGAGAAACGTTGGACTAGGTGTATTGAGTTAAAAGGAGATTATGTTGAAAAATAAATTTTTGTTTTGCAAAAAAAAAACTGTGTTTCATTAAAAAAGTCATGGACTTATTGATCCGCCCTCGTATATTCTCACAAGGTTAAACCTGGTTACTTTCTAAATATTTTTTCCTATACCTTTAATTACTTTAGGATTCACATTTTCAATACAAAAATAACTGTTTTTTTTTTATTTAAAAATTTAGATAAAAATATATTGTTTTTTTTTATTTTGTGAAAGTATTATTTAAATATTTTTGTTCTTAGACATAATTTATTTATTTATTTTATATGATATACTAAATGAACACAAAATTATACAAGTGCATTTTACATAATTTACCTAAAAATGGAAAATTGCAAATGGGAAGCTGTTTCAAACACACATACAAGTCAAACGATGAAAATGTTAAATGAAATATGAAAATTTCTGCAATTCTTTTAAGTAAATTACAAATTTTTCTTTTTTTGCTCTTCTAATTTCCTTTTTAATTTGATTTATATATGGATGCTTTTTATCTTATTGCTTTTGTGTAACAAACATTTGATACAAACATTTATTTGATGCAGTGAATTAATAATTACTTTCTTCTTTAAAGTATTTTTTTAAAGTTGATTAAATTCTGATTTGCTGCTATTTTTTATATATTTTTAAATGGTTTTTAATTAAGACAATTTGAATAAGTGCATGAAATTGAAAGTATAGAAATATGTTATAAATATTAATTTCGTTATTTAGAAAATAGAAATTTTTTTTATGTGCATGAGTTTTATTAAAAGAACTTTTGTATAATTGTTAAAAAAAAAAAGAAATTATCACTACCTAGAAACTAAAAGGATGTAATTTATTTTATTCATGAATTAGATTATTATTTTTTAAATAAGTCTATGCTTTTTTTTTTTTTTGATGAGATAATATGGCAAATTTTGAGCAATAACTAAAGCTACGGTCACACTTCTCAAACATTTGCTCAAACAAGCGTAACCACTAAATGCTAATGAAACATTTTTCAATTCAGACAAAAGTTTGTCAAGTTAAAGGACCGGTTTGTCAATGTCGATAACGTTCGACTTATACGACAAGTTTACATTTGAAACAAAAACAAAATTTTGAAATTCCAAATTTTTTGTTTGTTTTGAATGTAAAAGCGCGACAAGTCGAACGTTGTCGACATTGACAAACAGGCCCGAAGAATATCCAATAATGTTGGATGCTATGACATTGTCTACTAGTTGCATTTAATTTGATAAACCAGAGTATGGATCTAAACTTTTTTCATTAGTGTTCTTGGTTACGCTTTTTTTGGGCAAATGTTTAATAAGTGTGACCATACCTTAAGAAGTGTCTATAAATAGTTGGCTAGCACAACACTTGAGTTAATTAAATTTGTTCTTTAGTGGCTTGGTCGATAGATATTTCATAATTTCTCGTTTATATCATTCTCTGGAATTGTGTAGTTTTAATGGTGCTTAAAGTAATTTTTGCTAATTAAATTTTTTGTTTTTAACTATTGGTTAGCTTAAAGCTCCCTACTCTGTACTACACAGTAGTAAGTCAGATTTGAATAGGCAGCGGGGCATGTTTTTTTAAGTCTTAATTTACTTTTTCTGTTTCAATGATTTAATTTTAGTCTAAGGTTGTGTGAAGAAACGAGAAGTTAGTGGAAAGTAAAAAACTTAAGTATATGAAGATAAAGTATTTAATACTCTCAACCACGCCATGTTAATAAACTCCAACCTCGTTTAGCTGGTGTTGGGGTCGTGTTGTATACATTCTCTTGCTGTTGCTGCTGTTGCTGCTGTTGCCCTGATGGCTGCTCATCGCCTAGAGAAGTCCGTAATACGGTATGTTTATATACGGATCTCTTAAATTCGTCAGGCGATGGCTTATAGGACTCAAGCTTATTCCGGTATTTATTGTATTGCTGCTGCTGCGATGACTCTGTTGTAAATGCCTGTGAACCACCGAATAACTTTGAGCCGAACGAGTAACCGCCGTAGATTGATACTTTTTTCGCTGCTGCTGATAGTGATGAGGTTTGTTGTTGCTGTGTTTGCTGTATATTGAAGGATGTAGATATGGCCTGTTGATGATGTTCATATTCATTAGAAATAATTTTTTCGTCATTATTATTATTATTATTGTTGTTGTGGTTATTGTTATTGTTATTATTATTATTATTATTGTATTTGTATTGTGTATTTGTAATAGCAGTGAAGTGGCTTGTTTGTTGTTTGGTGTTATATGTACTGTATGCATTAAAGCTGTTAGTTACTTTATTATTGTTGTTTGTAAAATCATACGTTTCAATTGCATTCGCGCTAAATCTGGTTGATCCCTCGGGCGCAGCACATAAGCCTTGATAACGTGCTGATGGTCTCATGCCATACGATGTACAAGAAGGCGTACCAACTTCATAAGGTTTGTAGCCGACAACGTTGCCGCTGAAAATGTTAAGATAAGTTTTTTTTGTTTGTTCAATCTATTTCCAATAAAATTTCGTCTCGTAGTTGATCAATTGCACTATTCAACAAAATCATACTTTTCATTAAAATAACATGGCTCTTAAAGACTGATTGTCCCGGTTCACGCAAATCAGCTTTGACTCGTCACGTAGTCCCTATTTACACTATGCAAGTCTTATTGCTAAGTTGATTAGTTCATTAGGAGCGAGGGACGGGGGAAAAGAAACGTTGCTGTTCCCCTCGTCTCTCTCTCCCTGAAACTAAACAGCTTAGCAATAAGACTTGTACAGTGGGTTTTGGGACGTATTGAGTTTTAAGGAGAGACTGGAAAAGGGAATGAAGGCTTTTTGCATTTTTTTTTTTGTCATTCGTAATATTCTACGACAACGCAAATTGATTAAACAAACTTGAACGGGTGTGAACATAATATCAGGTTCAAAAGAAAATTGAACAAAAGCTGATCAGCTAAACTTGATGTGTGTGAACCGGGACATTCGGGGAAGAGGAGATATACCTGTTCATGAGTTTCTAGAGTTTACATCAGAAACTAAAAAATAGAGGGGAGAGTGCAGATAACGTCTCTGTAAAAAGGAGGAAAACCTGAACAAAAAAAATTTTTTTTAAAGAGAAGTAACACAGGCAATGAATGCCTACTACTATTGCTAGGTGTTACCTTCTTCAGGACAGATATAGTGATAGAGAAGATAGGCGGTGAAGGAAGATATAGAGGAAAGCTTCATTCTCTTACAAGTATGCTTTTTTAATAATGCAGCGCCTTTGGTGCTGTGGTTAGTAGCCATTTGATCGGTTATTTTACTTCGCCGATGATTCTGCTACACAACGAAGGATGGTGCTCTGATGTAACATTAGGATTAGTATCTGCTGATTTCGGTATAGTTCAGTTACCAGTGACTATGCCTTCATCACTTGAACTTTCCTACAACAACTGACACAAAGGGACAGTAATGCACATCAGAAAAATGCGTGGTGTTGTTTTTTAATGACTTTTAGATACAGTGATTCAAACCAGTACCTTCGGTTTTGTAGTCAACGTGCTAACAACTTCAGACAACGCCACCCTCTGTATACATACATATATAAAATTCTCGTGCCACGGTGCTTGTAATTGAACTCTTCCGAAAATGGGGCCGGGAGAAGGGGCACGCACCCACAATGCAAACTAATTAACAACAATTTTATATCTTGCAATCTACAACAGTAAGAGTCTTTAAATTTGGTATGGACTTTTTACAATTAGAAATATTAGTAGAATTGGACCGGGGATAGGGGACCCCATATACAAAGTAATTAACAATAATCTTATATCTTGAAAGCTATAAAATAACAGCAAGAGTATTTAAATTTGGTATGAACTTTTTTGAGAGTGGGGTCGATGTAATTACAAATATTGGTAGAATAGAAACAGGGAAAGGGGCACCCCCATTCATAATAATAAATAATAATCTTACATATTGAAAGCTATAAAAGCAAGAGTCTTCAAATTTAGTATGTACTCTTTTAAATTCGAGATATTAGTATAAGCTTGAAAGTGATAATAGCCAGAGTCTTCAAATGTGGTAAGGACAAGGACGCGAGGTGCGAAGTAATTAGAGATATTAGTAGAATAGGACCAGGGGAATGTGTACCCCATGCAAAGTAATAAATAATAATATTATATATTGAAAGCTATAAAAACAAGAGTCTTCAAATTTGGTATGGACTCTTTTGAGAGCTAGGTGCGAAGTAATTCAATATATTAGTAGATTAGGACTGGGGTAGCGGCACCCTCATTACAAAGTAATTAATAATAATATTGCATCTTAAAAGTGATAACAACTAAAGTCTTCAAATTTGGCATAGAATTTTTTTAGAGCGAGGTGCGAAGTAATTCCAAATATTACTAGAATCGGAGCTGGGGTAGGGGCACCCCCTATACGAAGTAATTAATAATAATCTTATAGCTTGAAAGCTATAATAGCAAGAGCTTTAAATTTGGTATGAGTTTATTTGAAAACAACTAATATAACTATAGATTATCACAATATTAAAACAATAAATTTTTGGTTTTTTGTTATTTCTATATTTTGTCATCGTTCACAGCACTGTCTGCCCCTATCACTCGTATACCACATCCTCACACACTAGTAATGAGTTAGTTATTATTTTCTACCCTAGAAATTCCCTAGAAGTAATTTATGTGGCTATGGTCAGCTAGTAGTACTATAAGTCTCTGAGTATAATGAAGTTTAAAATTTAAAGTGAACACTGGAAATAAGTAAAATCTAGCAAATGGGATTAAAAGCTAAGCCGTGGTATCTCCGTCTAGCGTTCTTTTTTTTTTTTTGTTCTCTAGTCAAAAAGGAACAAAAGACCCGTAAGGACATGAGTTAAAGCTTTAAAATGCTTCTGCAAACACTCAATGTTTTCCTATGACGTTTTATCATATGAGTGTGTAATAAGGGGGAGCGGCAGTATTAGCGTCCCTTTACAGAAATTTACACATATGTGCGTAAATTATACTTTGGTAATTACATTTTGGAAATAACTCTTTGTTACCATGTTATTTTAGCAAAAGTTTAATTTTGTCCTGCCAAGAAATTGCTGCAAAACGATTTGTTCTAAATCCTATTTGTAGTATTGTAATTATTCTTACCCTGGTCCATAATTGCAAACGTATAATTTATTAAATTTTGAGGTATCCTTGTATTCTGAAAAGCCGCAACCTACCAAACTGGTTTCACCCCAAACCAACTGTAATAAGAAAATATTAATTTTTCATAAATGTGAAGAAATATAAATATTATGGGCCTGTCCCACTATGTCGAAAGCGTTCGACTTGTCGACATCGTGGGAAAGGCCATCATCAAACTGACCTGTGAATAATGACCGGTTTTGGGTGACCAGGCATCGCCAAAGGAATACTTTTGCACTTCATTGAACCAACTTTTTATGCGTGAGGGAAAATCACCATCATCTGGCTCTAAAGGTGCAGTACTCCATATAATAGCCAGATTTTGACCCATAGTGAAGCGATCTTTAAACAAAAAGAAAATTTATAATAATTTGAAACTTCTTTTGTTATTTAAGAAAACAAAAAAGCACTACTTATTGTTCTGTGCGGATCATGTCGAAATTGACAGTTTTCCGCCCATTGTTGTGCTCTCTGTGCCAACTCTTCATCCCATACTATCTCACGCATATTTTCAGCACCTGGTTGGCCCGGATAGAGACCAGTGGCCACCGTTTGTCTTAATCTATTGTGTTCTTTTAATATTATCTCCTTTTCATCTTCTGTGATGCCGGCAGCTTTATTAAAAAAAGATAAAGAAATATTTTATTTAATTAAAAATCTAAAATATGGGCTAAGTTTTGCATTTAATATTTAGCTTTTTTTTTTCTTAAAAGTCATTTAACCACAAACTTGAATCTCTCTTAATCAAATATATTTTTTCGAATTTCAGTGAGATTTCTTATATGCTATTGAATCATTTCTATTTTTATTTATCGTTTATTTTTTATGACTTTGCTTTTAAATCTTTATCTTTTCTGACCTTTGAAAAATATATTATGTTCCTCTTAAAAAGCATAGATTTTTTTCCGTTGCCTAATTTGAATATTTTATTGCTTATTATTGTAATAATTTCGATTCCTCTTCATATCTTCTGTAGGCACAACGAACCATATTCAACTCATTTTGAAATCCCATAGTTTCGTTTAAGAAACAAAGAAGCATGGAACTTTTTATTAAAAAAAAAAATAATTAAGTGGAAGTTATAAAATAGAATCAAATAAAAATTCATTTTCTTTGAATTTATGCACAAATTTTGTGACAAAGTGTATTTACATTAGCATACACCCGAGCCTCGTGCTGCAATTCATGTTTCTATGATTTTGTTTTATGTTTAAATATTTTTTTGAAATAAAAGCCGTCTAAGGCCCTTATTATGAGCAACTTTCGATCTTCGACTGTAGTCGACGAGCGTTCGGCAAGAACGTCGTTATTGTGAATAAAATTGACAAAAAAAAACAGCTTAAAAATTTTGTGTTTGTGTACTTAAAAATAAAGATTGTTTGACAATTATATTTTTTTTACAAATTTTGCATATTAAAATACTTCATCGAAATCTAAATTCTGTTCGATAGAAAATTCGTTACTCAGCGAAATGTTCAATGCTCATAATATGAATTTAACATTCGATTTTCGATGTGCGATGCCCAGCGAAGATCGAAAATCGAATGCAACTCATAATAGAGCCTTAAATGAAACTCTGCTCTGAATGCAAAATAATGTAAATACAAATCATAGAGGAGCACACGTGCTATCACGTGCAGTATGTTTTTTTTACGAGTTTTAGGACAGAGAAGTCTAAATCAACATTTTTAAAATTTTTGAAATATGTTTTTATGTTTTCATGTAAAAATCACTCTCATTCGTGACGTGACTTATACATTTACGATTTTAATTTACTACATAGAAAACGGAAAAAGCTTAAAAAATTTTTGCTTAGTTCTTATGATATTTTAAGTAGTTTAAAGTTCACTTATCATAGAGATGAGATCATGAGCAATTACTTATTTACGATCATGCACGCTCACGGTAACATTCCTATACTATCATGCACGTCCTTGTTTGTTAGACTTATAGGTACTGTTTGTGTGAACTCCTGAACACTTTTCTCTTAAAATAACAAAACTTATCAAAATCAAAAAGCAAATACTTCGTTGGTATTGAGTTGCAGAATTATTGGCTTTACTTCGCAAATAGCTACTAAACACAACTTCGAAAATTTAATACTACTCTTTGACACCAGAGGCGCTGCAAGACCTTCACCACCTGTATTCTCTATCACTATGCCTTTCTTAAAGAAGTTAACACCTAGTCATAACATTAGTCAGCCTGAGTGTTACTTCTCTTCAAAAAAAAAGTTCATTTTAGTCACAATTGTAAGATTGTCATAGTATATCAAGAGTTTGGGCTCTTTGTCGTAGAAAAATTATTTCTACAAAGCAATTAAAGGAAATTGAAAAATTTTTGTCTCTGTGGGAAACTTTTGCGAAATATTTACTTTTTATTAAAATAAAAAAAGATAAACCATTTTGATATCATATTTGAGTTACTTTTGTGAACCTACAAACTTATGAAAATATTAATAAAAACTTTGAGAAATAAAAAATTTTAACAGCTTATTTTATTCATTCCCTCGTCTTTGTATAATTCTGTTAAATGTCCCACAGACTAAAGTCTTTAGCTTGATTTTACCTTACCTTTTTATAAATCTAGTAGATTTCCAATACAAAACAAAATCTTCGTTACAAAATTTTTTCAAAATCTACCTAAAATCTAGTAGAAGTTGCATCAATGCAATGATTGTTTTTTTTTATATTTGTACTAATAAAAGACCAGCCTGTGTACATAAAAAGGTGTGTGACTTGGCTTCATTGCGGTTTTTTGGTTGTAGTTTTCGAAAAATTTCAGTTAATGGAATTTTTTTCTAACAAAAAAAAAAAAAAATTAGTAAAGGTCAAAAAATCTTGGTTTAAACGTTGTTAATTTTCATAAAGATTTTAATTCAAATCTGCTAGATTTCGTGCATGTGCCCTATTAACAAAAAATTTTGAAAATAAACATCAATTTCTATTACAAAATTTTTTAAACTAGTTTGTAGTGGGTCTGGTGTATATCATTAACATAATTTCACGTGTCATAAACCAATCATTAGACAGCAAACCAGCTTGGAAGATTTAATTAAAATCAAGATTTTTTTTATAAAAAATCTTGCTGAAACACCATCCAAAATGTTTTCGCTCTGCTGTGTACAAGAAAAAGTTAGTTAAAATGAAGGTTTGAAATATATGTATATGAACATGAATATATGTATATGAACTAGTCGAAGAAGTGAAAACTTCCATTTAAACAAAAGCAATGTTTGAAACATAATGAAATGAAACAAAAACGGTTACTTTTGTATGATAAACTAAACTAATTTTTTACAGTTTTGTTTTTGTTTTCCATGTAAGTTTCATTATGTCGACGCGTATTCCACAAGATCGACCCCTAACAGCCAAAAAAAGCTTAACCGAAAAAGTTTTTTGAACCTCGCTTAAGCTTTTTTGTTGGTTATGGCACGATATACACCGCTATTTAGATCGGTTCGTAAAGAAACCTATTCGAATCACACCACACTCCATTTTATAGCGTAAGCCAATATAATCGATGTTAAAAATGTGGCCAGTGCCGTGCCCATAAAAATCTAATAACATTCGTACTTGAGGTTCTTTTGGCCGCTTTGTATTTATATGGACATACCTAGACTCCTAATTTTTATAGAATATTTTTAAATAATGCTAGTAGGCAGTTCTACGCTCAAAACAAAAATGTATTTATACTAAAGAGCTTCTGCACAACCTTTCCTGCAATTTAAGTTTTGAAAAACTTCGTGCTGCATTATAAAATGGCCAAGTGCCGTAGCGGCCGTGACCGGTTCTTGTTGAACTCTTCCCGCACTTTGACTCTTTATCATGATAAGATTTTGTAACAATAAAATTGGGCAGATATAGGAGATACCAATTCGTTAAAATATTCGACTACGAGTCTCTCGATAAATTGTCTATTTCAAAATTTTTTTCGTCAAAATATCTAAATTTGGATGCTGGAATACATACTATTAATTTTAATTTTCTAAATTTTCACTTAAACAGGTGTATCATGTTGTGAGCCAGAACATACATGATAGTATTACACATGTAGTGTGCGTACGGATTCCTTTGTGTGCGAGTCACAGTCGCACTTTACTGCATTTATTTTTATTTAACGCATATACAAACGCAAACGAATTAAAAGTATTTTCTTTGTTGTTGGTTAAGCACTTCCAGATGCATTTTAATATAATAAAATAAATCGGATCTTTAGAAAAATTTTAGCACATATAGTGAATAAGTACGAAATTTTCCCGAGTATGCTTTACATTTTTTAGCTAGCTATTTTATTTTCTGAGCTAAGAGTTTCGAGCATTGCTGCATTCAATTCATTATTATATAGTTTAATAAAAATGTGTTTTTTACTCCCTATATCCCTGTTTAAATGTACTTGATTGACTCATTTCTTTATTTTAAAGGGATTCAATATTTACTTCAAACATTTTGCTGCTTGCAACTTAACGTTGTAACGAAATCACTTTGAATCACATAGTGGCATATTATACATCAACAATGCTTCTTATCAAGATCAAAATAATGAATAATCAGTATAAACACATTAAAGCTAAATGCGAAATGACAAATTGCTTATACATACATATCTATATAAAAAACATACATAACAACTACAAATAATTTCCGTAAAATAATAAAAAAACCAAAGATTTACATAAATTTTTTGTAAACATCAGAAATAAAAAAACAGATTGAACGAATTTTTATTGTAAACGTCACTTCTTAGAGCATTAATTTAAGAAACACGATTTATGATAATAAAAAAAAATAAATTTCATAAAAGACAAGATTGAAAAACCACCGTTTAACAGGATAAGCATTGGCTCATTTAAACAGCCAGTGACTGCGGCGTCAGCAACAAGCCCCAACAGCCCCCTATTGGATAAAAAAAACGAAAGACTTAAGCAAGAAACTTTTTTCGTTATCTGTTTTTTTTTATTATTTCTCTTTGGAGATTTTTATCTCTAAAAAAGATACTTGTTGGCAGCGTTGCCAGAATTGCTGATTTATTGTATTTTTGAAGATTTTTGTTACAAATGTGATTGGATGATTTTTTTTTCTAAACTATAATTAAATAAAGTAGATATACATAGTAGATATGCACATATGTACATACATACATTCATACATATGTGTGCAGATTAGAGTTGAGCGATTTTTCGAAACCTGTTACTTTTTCGCAGCGATTGAAAAATCACATATCACAACTGTGACTGAATTTACCAAGTAACAGGTTTTGGAAATATAGTTCTTTCATACAAACTGTGAATGTTCTTGTATGCTTACTTTACAGTAAATAAAGCTACCACATTAATTTTTTTTACACATTCAGCTTTTTTCAAGAAAATATCGTCAAATTGTGTCAAATCGTCTTTTCTGGCAACTATGTACAGCTCACATTTTTATATTTGCAATTTTATTGTCTCTCTGCCTGTTATACGACAATTCTCAATGTATGGATGGGGTTGATTCCTAATTGTTTATTCTTCTCGCTCTTCTTATTAGTATTTATCAAGACACCAATACTAATAAATACTTTTAAAGCAGAAGAGCTGAAATGTGTTAAACCGTGATCAGAGTCACTGTTTAATTTCACTGCAAACAAAATACATATTGCTAATCTGTGATCACAGTCACAGTTTAAAAGAACAGCGATTTAGATATCACGTTCACAAGGAGCAACATTATAAAAAATCACGTTATCGCTCATACTAGTGCAGATATTGTTTTATGTTCTTATAAAATCATTAGTTAAAAAGTTCAGTGTGCTCCTCTTTTTATATACAGTGCACTGGTTGGTTCCACGGCGGCGACTCCGCATAAGTAGTCTCCGTGGTATCATGATGGGGCAAAACGGTCTAAGTGAGTCCGGGATTCTAGGTTACCTAGCCCAACCTACCATGAAAAATAAACTGGAAGACTTAACATTTCGTTGTTTAAAATATATATTTTTATATTAATAATATATTTTCTGGCGTTTTATTTTGGTGATATTTTAAGTCAAATATTTGTTCACTTGCTTTATTATAAATTATGAGGAAACATCGTGGCAATTTTTAATTCTGCGTAATTTAGTTAAGCCAACCAAATTGTCTAGGAAATTTCTGAAATTCTCTAGACTTATCTACATCCTACAAATTGAATCAGTTGCAGCTGCTGAATGGCTAAACTGAAAAAACTGTGCAGTAAAACCACAAAAGCAAATGATTTATCTTTTATAAAATTTTGTAATTTTACCCATAAATTATTATCGATCTAAAAGCTGCAAGATTAAAAAAAAAAGATGAGCAATTTTAATTTAACATTTGTTTACGAGAGTATTCGCAATTTGTTCGCTTCTTCCTCACTGTGTTCTTATTTTAAATCCCCTTACATTGAGTTCTTGGCTATTTTAACTTCTTCTCTAATCGAGATAAGCTGGATTTATTTAAATAAATTCGTTTGAGCTCGTTTTTTTATCTCTAGCAACTTTTATGAATATTAAATTAAATATAATTTATGAAGCTTAAAAACTTACTGTAAAATTTTCCATATCAAGTTTTTTTCTTTTTTTAATATCAATTCGTTTTATGAGTCATGGCTATTGTTAAATTTAATACATTTTAATCTGGACCGCAGTTAATCCTCTTAATATCGTTCGTCTTAGACAAATATTTTACTTTCCAAATGCATTAAATGTTCTTTTATATTATTAGATTATTTGCTATGATAATAGCATAAGGATAAAATTACACTATACAACAAAAGATAATTTAAATCAGTAATGATTTCTTATTCTTTCTTGGGTTCAGTACTTACAATTCCTATAATAGAATGAAATACATACATATATATTAAGAAGAGAAGAGAAATTAAATTAGACTTTTTAGCTATGGGAAATACCCGCATTTTTCTGTGCCGCTTTGCACTTCTTCACAAAATCAAATTAATTAATAAAAATATTTCATTCTATAGAAATTAAAAATACTGAACTTAAGCTCTATTAAGAAATTATTCCTGATTAAAATTTATTCTACTTCATTCAAATTTCTAATATGTGTCGCTATTAATGAAGGTTTTTAAAACTAATTCGGACAGTGAAGGCAAGAAGAGGATAGCGGGCGTTGGCTGAAGTATTTAACACGTTGACTACAAAACAGGAAGTCATCCCATATTACGGATGTGGCAATCCCGGGAATCCTAGCCGTGGGAAAATACCCCAATCTCTGGAATAACTGAGATTTTTTTTTTTTTAAAGAGAATTAGCACTCAAGTTATGCATGACTACTACATTACTAGGTATTACCTTCTTTAGGAAAGCGGTTAGTGATATTGAAGACAGCCGGTGAAGGGATATATTTAGGAAAGCTTCATTCTTTTACATCTCTGCTTTTTGCACGTTATTTAATCATGCAATGTTGCAGCGCCTCTGGTGTTTAATGAGGCGTATTAATTTTTTTTAAGTAGTAACGATATTATTGCTTATTTTACTTCGCCGGTGATTCTGCTACACAACGAAGGAGGGCGCTCTAATGTTAAATTGACGTTAGTATCCCCTAAAGCAGGATGTTGCTTGCTACAGGTGCATTGTCACCTAGAACTGGCGTGAGTTCAAAAGACGATAGAGATGAAGACTTTCGCTAACCCGCTAAAAACGTCGGCTTTGTCTAACCCCAAGGGTTTAAATAGATACTGTTGATCTGTGTGGGGTGGGTATTTGATTCTTTTCGGCTCGAGCATTCGTTGTACTCCAATAAAAGTGAAGAATTCGTTGTTGGTGTGTGCAATCGCACTTGCAGCGGGTGATCACTGAAAAACTTACGTGGTATTTGTGGTTGCTACCAAAAACTCTAGGAAAATAGTCTTGGCTTCCAAATGTTAAATCAATGCTAGTGATTGGCGTGACGCCAGTCAGCCAGACACTATTGTAGGTGGTGTTGCCATTCAGCAGAAAGCTGCTTTTACAATGTTTTAGCAGCAAGAGTTTAGATAGCTCTAAGCACCTCAGCAAGGTACTTGATCGTAGTAAAGGGATAACTATGTTAAAATATTGCAATCTAAGCGCTCTTGGTAAGTTACATGGTGCTTTCTAAGAATCGCCCCCTGCCAATTGACTGGACGCTCACCTTCACCAGGTGTTTAGACCACCGTGAGATAAGACCGTAAAGGCAGACCTCAAACAGATGTGTATCAGTTGTTGTAGGAAAGTTCAAGTGATGAAGTCATAGTCACTGGTCACTGAACTATGCCGGCTTCAGCGGATACTAATCGTAATGTACGATCAGAGCGCTCTTCTTTATCGGTATTGTTTAGCAGAGTCATAGGCGAAGTAAAATCACCAATAAAATGGCTAATAAATACAGCTTCGAAAATTTAATACGCCTAATTGACACCAGAGGCGTTGCAATGCAGCATTGTTTAAAAAAACCTGCCAAAAGCAGAGTTGTAAAATAATGAAGCTTTCCTCTATCTCTACCTTCACCACCTGTCTTCTCTATCACTATTCCTTCCTGAAGAAGGTAACACCTAGTAATAGTAGTAGCCATTCATTGCTTGAGTGTTACGTTTCTCTTTAAAAAAAACATGCGTTGGCGTTTGAAAAGTTTGCTTTTGAAGCTTTAGTAAGATCAGTCTAGCAAACCATGACAGCCTTACAGTTGAGATAGGATATGTTGTTAGCACTATTGTGTCAATTCTTGCGGGAAACATTTTTGTGATTGAACCGTCTTATAACCGGTTAAGTTTTTTTACAGCATTCTAAAAGAAGTGTATATATTACAGAACTGCTTAAACAGTCTTGATATGTAAATACGTCTTGTTTTTTAAATGTATTCTCGTGGCATGCATTATACTAAACCAATAATAATAAATGCTGTCGTTTAATAAGCGAAGCAAGATGGATGCATATGTGTTCGTGTATATGAGTGTTAACAAATGGTGTCGCGAAGACTTATTGTTCATAACAAGCAATCAAAAGAAGTAGTATTGTTTCGTGTACGCTTGTTATTTCGCATATTGTACGTTTGAGTGTGTGTATAAGATGTAGATGGTAAGCTATTTTGTGTTTAAGGTTTGTTTTTTAAAGCAAGCGCACACATAATATGTGTCAATGCATGTGTGCGTTTGCATGTGCGCAGAAAATAAAAGATAATACACACCGCGTGTGTGTGTATGTACATGCATGATGTTTGTATACGCTCCCATACGTATGAAGAATCAATCATTACTCTGACGACGCTCACTGTTTTTACTACAATAGTGGCGCGCTGGCTTTACTTTTGCACACTTTTGCACGATTATCAACGGCTTTCAACTGAGATTTACTCTATCTCCCCAATAATGAACTGAACTCTTTGCAACAGACAACTGAACTTCAGACTGACTGCATGATAGAGTGAACTGCCAGCAGATGCATCTCGCATTTCATACTTCACACAAGGCTTCCAGAATGTGACAGCAATGTCTAGAAAATCTCAGCAGCATATGCAATGCTTGCTTTCGATCGCGACATTAGTTCCTGTATTATTGAAGCAATTCATGGTGGTTGTTTACCTGTGTATATTTTTATTAATTTTTATATTAGCCTGCGCTGCCATGTATGTGCGTGTTTATATGTTTATCTCCTTCAGCTATTTCATTATTGTTGCTGCTATAGTTTTTATGTCTGGTTAATTCTTTTCGATTACAAAATGTTTTTTTTTTTCATGAAAATACTTGCGTTTGTACTGTTCGCGGGCATTAACAGTATACAATATATATGATGTTGATATGAGAAAGTTTCCGTCACGAAGTATTTTCTTCTTTACTCTTATACCTCAATAACTGAAACAAATGTCTTGCCAACAGTGTTGTTTAGCATTTCTGTTAGAGGATTTCGGTGCAGTAAAGCATTTGAAAAATCCCTCATGTTTTAAAAGTTCTTGTAAGTGGTGATGTGCAGGTCTTTAGTATACATTGCTTAGATTAAGAAAAATTTTACAAAACAAATTTTGTGCTTTCGTGAATACTTTAATGAGACTTTTGGAAACGGCTTTTGTAAAAGATTTTTTTAGGTGTTATTAGTGCGCCTACCAAAACTTTTAAGTGGAACTAAGCTTCCTCTAGAGCAGGGTGCTTTAAAATGGCTTACATGGGCAATTTTCGTTTAAGTGTTTGATAAGATTGCTAACAGCTCTCTTACAGAGAGTTACGCTCTTAATAGTGATCAAAATTACCTTAAATTTGTATGTAAAATTTTTAAAAGCACTTTATATGTGAAACAATAAATCTGCTTCCCCATCTGTTCGCTGAAATTCCACTATTCTTATGCTTCATTTCATTACTGAGACAGACAAATGGTGGCTGTAAATGCGATCAGGCCATTCCAACTCAACTACTTTTTGTTTCTTATCTACCAGTTTCATAAATATCCTAACCTTGAAATATTACTTAATTATTAAATAAAATAAAAAGAAAAAGAGGCAGTTATGAAGTGTTTTATTGTCCCAAAATACAAACTTATTTGTATAAATACATTGCGCGTTTTAAGTCAGTCCCTCTTTTGTGCAAAATAAAAAGTGTTTTTCCCTTAATTTCATCATCATTTTGTCTGTCCTTTTTGACGGGCTTTGTTTTGACATTTTAAAAATTAATTAAAAAAAAAATTGGCGTCTGTTGTGCTTTCTGGCGGCTTATTAAACATTTTTAATTGTATTTCTTAGCACGAGTCTGGGGTTTTTATTTCCTAGTAGTAGTTTTATGCATGCATGTATTATAAATATGAAAGTGTTGGTGCATAAGACTTTTTAACGGCAGACTCAACGGCGTCCGTATATATGTATATAAAACAGATTTTTGTATTAAGCATAAAACTTCATATGCATAAGCACAGATGTTATTTTTTTTTTAACAATTACGGGAAATTATATGGCAAAATGAAAAATGAATATAAATGTTTAATTGTACATTTTAGTGTTAATTTTAATTACTGTCAATTTATCTTGTTAAATTAGTCTGCAAAGATAACTGAACATTTTTATTTTTTGTGCATTTAGTTTTCGTTTTGTCTTGCAGATGTCAAAAATTTAACAATCATTTAAAATAATTAGCAGGCATATCTATTTTTAACCTTAAGTTTATTTTTTACTTTCGAAATGCATTAAGGGATTATTAAATTTAAATTTATGTGCTTCTGTTTCTGCTTTAATATATTGTATTTACCTTCAACGATATCTCTTGTTATTAGCTTATGCCTTTAAGTCTCCGATCGCAGTAAAATAATAAAAAAGATTTAACCAGAATTAAATTAATGCCGCTCTTTCGCAGTGATAGGATTCCATCGTTTCAATACATAAACTCTCATTTGTTTCTTAATTACGAACGTTGTCTAGTTTATTTATATGATTTTTCTTCGAAATAATAAATAAATATGAAGCAAATTTGAATAAATATTTAATGAATATTAAATAATTTTCACCATTATAATTATGAATTAAAATGCATAATATAAAATAATGTATTCAAATATAATTCATTAAATATCTTGAGATAAAAAAAATATGCAAGAAATGTCCAAATATATAATCGTAGACGAAAACTGTTGTGTTCAGCAGAGGTCTGTTAGTGTTTTAAAATAGCTCATTAAAAAATTTTTCTATAAAATAAACTTAATATCCAATATTTTAACAAAGTGAATTAGAAAATTAAGCACGTTCATTCCTTATGTCTCATTTATCATTTAAGTTTAATGCCTCCAAAAACATCAAAAGTTCACAGCTTCAAACACAGCCATAAAATACGGACTATGGCTGTTGGCTGAGACTGTGGGTGCCTTGACTATTAAGCAAATGACGGTTTTCGAAAGCCCGAGTTCAATCCCTGGCCAAACTTTCTGATATCAACATCATATATATTGTTGCGGAAATGTCCACGAACAGAGCTAACGTAAATTTCTTCATAAAAAACATTTTGTATTCAAAAAGAATAATTATCCAGTCATAAAAACTAAAGCAACAACAAAAATGAAATAGATTCTGCTTGTTAAAGAGATAAACATACAAACACGCACATACATGTTAGTGCAGGCTAAAATAAAAATTTATAAAAAGATACAGAGGTAAACAACCACCATGAATTGCTTCAATAATACAGGAACTAATGTCGCGATCGAAAGCAAGCATTGCATATGCTGCTGTGATTTTCTAGACATTGCTGTCACATTCTGGAAGCCTTGTGTGAAGTATGAAATGCGAGACGCATCTGCTGGCAGTTCACTCTATCATGCAGTCAGTCTGAAGTTCAGTTGTCTGTTGCAAAGAGTTCAGTTCATTATTGGGTAGATAGAGTAAATCTCAGTTTAAAGCCGTTGATAGTCGTGCAAAAGTGTGTAAAAGTAAATCCAGCGAGTCACTATTGTTGTACAAACAGTGAGCGTCGGCAGAGTGAGTCTTGTGTGAAGAACAGCAGTTTTGTGAGACGTGTACGAGTACATACAACAACGGATTAGAAGTCATCGCAACCAGTTGTAATTAATTTAAGCAATTTAAGTTGTGTGTGTATATTTTAAGCTCTTGGTCTTATGAGCTAAATTTAGTTAATAAATTAACTGTCATTCTTAAACTTAATTAGTACACTAGGGCCTTTTATTCATTTGCAAATCTACGAGTGCACAGAAAATCGTTTTTAAATGGTAAAAACGTATATATATATATATATATATATATATATATATATATATATATATATATATATATATATATATATATATAGATATGTATATATCTGATCTCAGGCACCCTACTTCTTCGATATTTGTAGCAATAAATAAAGTAATGAGCCTACTTAACACCAGGCGCGTTGCAACGATCGCTTTCCAAAAGAAGGTAACTCACGTCCATAAAAAGGAAAGAACTTAATAGTAAATGTGTAATTTATTGAAGAGTGTTTCAGTGTTTCAGGCTGAAATTTTAGCGGTAAGGGAAGCAGCTAGAGTACTGATTGATAGGAAAGTACAGGGTAAAGTTGGTATCTTTGTCGACAGCCAAGCAGTGCTTCTATCACTTCGTCTGTTCTAGTCGGGCAGTGTAAGAGTTTGCTATCTAGACTAAGTGGTCAGGTTGACCTCACCTTCATCTCGGTTCCAGCACATAGCAACGGCCCGATAGAGCTGGTGCCTCCAATGCCGAATCGGTAGCCATGCTGTTTGGTCCTATTAGAAGCACTATCTCTATAAGGCTGAATGTAGATGGCGCAATATAGTCACGTGCAAGGTTGCTAAGAAGATGTGGCCTTGCTACAATGATAGGCGCTCAATACAATTAACAAATAGGAACCGTAGGAACATCTCGAAGCTCGTTGCAGTTATGACGGGGCACTGGACGATCGGCAGAAATGCTAGTAGGATAGGTCTGACCTATAATGAGTTCTGCCGAAGTTGTCGAGAAGAAAGCAAAGAAGAAACAATCTTCAACTTTCTTTGCGAATGTTTAGCTTTGCATCTCTCCAGACACAAATTTTTAGGAAGCCATTTACTAAACGATCTTTCAGACTTATCTGAGATTCGGTTGAGTGACCTTATCAGATATCTAAACGCGACGGGTTGGATCTAGTAACGATCACCGTATCAGAATACTTAGATACGGTTCTACATAAGTTGACACCGGTGAGTGCAGTAGTCCTTTCCAAAAAGAATCATGTAGATTCTACTGGAATGCATGTGTGCAGTAGGCAGCCACGTAAACCAACAAACCAACCCTTGGACTTTATTGAAAAAATTTCCGAAGTTTGCAAAAAAAAATTCCGAAATAGATCGAAATTTATCACAGCTTTTCAAAAGAATCGTTTTTGAAATCTATCACATATCTAAATATGTATCACAGGGAAAGTAAGAAAATAAACGGAAGGAAACGTTTGCTTTCGTTTTCTTTTATTCTCTTGCAGTGAATAAAACATAAACAAAACAAAAGCAATGAGAGCATTTGCGCCATTCAGTTTTATTTTAACCCTTAGTCCTTGAAAAAGTATTTGTTTTAGTTTATTTTTTCATTTAAAAAACGATAAAAAAACTTTTTTTTTATAATTTTAGTCTTTGCAGGCAACTTTTGCGAATTTTTTTTTGCTTATTTTCATGCACTGTATGAAAAGCATTAATTTAGCTCCATAGCTTACTGATCTTGCAATTAAATCCTTAATCTCGTATCTGCCCATCCATAGTGGCAGGTATTTAACAACTCTTTTTTCATTTTAGATTGTCTTTAATTCCAAAGAACATGCACGTAGTATATTGTTAACCTTAAATATACTGTTACGGCAGCATTTTAGCAATTAACTGTTCTTAAATGTTCCCTTTAAATGGGCCATGAACATGAACTTAAGCCAGAGCTGCCCACAGAGAGAAAACTGAGATAAATGTATAAGCGTATGTGTAGTCATTTGTATAAAAAGCCGATTGATGTTCGGCACTCTGGCGCTTCTCTGGGCAACCTGGGCTTAAGCTTACATCTATGTGTGCCTTTATGCTCATATTTATAAAAACTCATGTTAATTAAACTCTTAACTGCAGAATAAAAAAAAGCAGAAAAAGTAAAAAAAAACTCTTTACAAAAATAAAATTGGATTAAAATGTACATGACATAAACACACATTGTCGCGCACTCACACTCACGCAAAAAAAAAAAAAAAATCAAACTGTGTGTACGTGCGCTGCCATCGTGCTGCCATGGTCAGGGTCAACTTCTTCGCAATCTAGAATTAAACTGTAAAATTTAAATTGAGGTTTCCAGCAAGGCGGTAAAACGTTTAAGAAAGCAAAATAAAATCACACTTAAACTCCAAAAAGGAGACATAATCACTTAACAAGAGCAAAAGCAAAAAAAAAAAAAGAAGTACACATTAAACATGAGACGGGTTAGCGATCGTTTAGGTTCTTATAGCTGAACTAAGGAGAAAAACCGAACAAACTTAAAATTTAGGCGGCTTTATATTGATAAAAAAATTTAAATGTTCTCACGTTTGAGCATTGAATAGTTTTAACGAAATAGACCATTTATGTTTGGTACTTTTATATATTTTTTTATTTTGTAACAAACCTTTAACAACTTGTAATCAATTTTATGAAATTAAATGGCAAAAAAAATATTGATCATTATATAAACAGAAATTAAACGGTTTTAGTGATTGTTATCGGCAGCTTAAAGTCAAGCCCTAAGAAGACAAAATAATTTATACTTAAGCATTAAAGTATGAAAGCATGATCGCGAAACTCAGCAAAGGAATTAACGTAGATACCTACGTGTGCTTACTAGGCAGCTTTGGGTTTTTAATTTTTTAGTTTAATAAAGCTTTGGCTGCAGTGTTTACTTTTACCAATGAGCGCGACTTTGTTCTGCGTCCATTTGTATAAAATTTACAAATATGTATATTTTTAAGACAAGTAACACTCAAGCAATTAATAAGCCTACCAACATGCATGTTAGTCCAAAGAAATAAAAGTGCTTCAATAGTCCTCTGGGCGTTACACTGCCGAAGTTTTTATCCTAAAACCGTATCATGGCAGAGGCTCAATCAATGTCTATGCAAGGTTTGTTAAGGTTGCTTAAGGGCTAGTAAGCACAGCTTCAAAAATTTAATGCATCTCATTGACACCAGAGGCGCTGCAACACACTGCATTAAAAATAAAAAACGTGCAAAAAGAAGAGTAGTAAAATAATGAAGATTTATCTATCTCTTCTTTCACGACGTTACTGGTTTTGCTACTGAAATTTTGGTAATAAAATTGTTTACATATATCATATAAATTATAAAAATCTATGCTTCGAAATATCAAATCTTAACTGAATAACAAATAAACTTTCTTTAATCAAAATTAGCACAATGCTAAGCTAAAACTGTTGCTTAAAGTGAAATTATTTTTTTTTTAATTTATTTAAATGTAATCCATTAAATATGTCGAAAAATATATAAACATAAATATCTTAGACCATTTCCATTATTATATTACGAGTATAAATAAATAAAATTTGTAAACTTAATTTGGTTGCTACTTACAAAATCCCTTGAAAGCCTTAAAATTTAATTTATTTGGACATTGTCTTAATTAACAAAACCATAAAAAATTATTTAGTAGACAAAATTACTGCAATAAAATTAATTGATAATAAAATCGTTGACGCCTTTAAACAAAAAAACGTTTTGATGACTTAAACCCCCCCCCCCCCCCCAAAGATCGCTTGTAAAAAAATTGTTAATCTTTAAAAAAAGCGATAACTTATGCGAAAAATTTTGCTAAAAATAAATTTCCAAGAAATATCGAAAGGCATTAACGAAGACGTAAAAGATAAAATAATTAGGAAATCGAGTTTCAATAAAACTATTAATTCTTGCTGTAATGCAAAAGGAAAAAAAAAACAAGTATGTACATATTGCGAAATGTTTTATATGATTTTCATTATTATAAGTTAAATGTTTTGATTTGCCTTCATTGTTAACTGTCATGTTAATCAAGCTTAACATTATTTAACATTTTAAATAAACGCACTAAGCGCAGCAAATAAATAATATTATTTTTTTTTTTTCATGCAAAACTAAAAGTATTCAATGAAATTTTAAGTTTAAGTTTTTGTTTTGTGATGCCAATTTTTTTTTGGCTCTAAAAGCACATCAAAATTTAAAAAAAAGCATTAAAAAGTGTAATTTTGAGATCTAAAAAACGTAAACAACACTAACGTGAAAAAAGAGTGAAGATCCAAACGAGTGAAGTTTAATAATGCTTAATAGTTTCTATTCTATTCTCTATTTAATGAAATATGTATATCAGACGAAAAAAGTGTGGTTTACACTGAAAAAATAACTGAAACACTGAAAAAATACTACTTAGTGCTTTTTCTTAGTTTGGCACTAACTCTCAAAATTTGGCGTTTTGAGTCTCCAAAAAGTTTTAAAAATAGATGCCAAGTTGGCATCGCTGAAAAAAGTATTTAATGTATTAAAAACGAAAGATTGAAGAAAGGAACTTGAAAAATTTTTCATTGATTTCTATTTGAAATTTTATGGATTTTTTAAATGTTATTCAAATTCGCAGCATCGAATTATTAATTTAATTTGACATAAATCTTAAATGTTTCTGCGACACAATCATCGATTTCAAATAATAGTTTTGGCACTAACAAAAAAAAAACAGGATTTGAACGGAAAGTATAATACAAAGCTAAATTTATTCTTTCCTAAAACTTAAAAAAAAGTGAAAAGTGAATTTCATTTGAAGCAGATGGCAACATTTTTGTTTCGCCTCAAATTCAAAAGAAAAAAAATTAATTAATCTGGTTTCTTTAATAAAAACTAAAAGAGAGCTGTAGTTTAAATATATGGATAAAATAAAGTGATCTATTTGGCTATGATTAAAAAAAAAAAAAATAATTCGTCAATGCTAATAACTGGTTGGCTGGAAAAAAAAGGCAATTCGGTCTAACTAAAGCTACATCATAACCCAGACGCATAACTTGATATCTGAATGGACGACTGGAAGACCTGGGGCCTAATTCTCGCATTCGATTGCGAGCGAGTTTTTACTCGAATGTTCGAGTTTTTTAACTTTTGGGATTTTCGCATTCGGTTTCGGATAACACATATCGAAATTTCTAATGACAGCATTCGATAACGTGCATACATTCGAATGCAACCGTTCGTGTTTTTACTCGCAAGCAAAAAGGCATTCGAAATCGTGTTTAACATAGAAAACGCGAAGAAAAGGAAAATGTATGCTCAATATTTGACTTATTTATTTATAAATGAATGAATGCACAAATGTACGTATAAAAATACAAATTAAAAAATTTCTAGTTGACTTCAAATATAACAAAACACACTGACTTGGCAAATAATAAAATAAAATATAAAAAAAATCAACCAACTCTGCTAGCATCTAAATAACAAATTAACTGCTTCTGGTCAACCAATAAAAGAATCGAAAATGTAGCTAGTGCTCTATTCTCTAACTTTACACTAATTTATTATTATTAAGTTATTAATTAAATCAAAATGAAAATAACATTTATATATATTCGTTTCTTTTTTCTGCATATACGTGTGTATGTACGTACATACATGTGTTTTTGCACACATACATATATACAAACATATGCTTTTGCTTACAATTTATTCAGTGTTGTGAAATGAATTTATATAGAAATATATTTGCCTTTTTCCAACACTGAAACAAAAACTCGATTCGCTTGGTAACGAGTGACATCATCCGAAAATTTCTAGCCATCGAAATTAATTTCTATTCGAATGCAATTCCGATCACGAGTGCAGGAATTAGGCCCCTGGATTATGCTAACGACATGTAACGACAGAGATAACAACATGCAATATAAACTGGATGACTTTGCTATCGAAGCGGCCATTTGTGGCCAAATAATGAATGAGAGCAAATGCAAGCAGTTCTTCACCATTTATACCACCATCATAGTAATTAGTGGCTCAAAAGAAGATATTACAAACCGCAAGAACTAAAAGCCTTTTCTCTAAGCAAAAATTTATTTTTCACACTCACAATAATGCTAATTTTCAAAAGCTAATCACTGTCTATTTTGTTTTTGAATAAACAAAGTTACGGCTGATTTGAAGTTTGTCAAATTTGTTATATATCACCAATGTATTCAACGCAAGTTTGTCAAAATTTATTATATGTTGTCACCAACGTTTTCAACGTTTCTTAGAAAGTGAAATACAAATTCTAAAGCAATATGAAATGGAAGAAAATAGGGATGATAAGTTGACAAAACACAAGCACAAAATTTTGATTCTATTTTTTTTTTAAACAATAGTTAATTTTCTGAAATAATCCCAAAAAAATATTTTGTTTTATAAAAACTTAATTAAATTTTTTTTGAAGATTTTGCTGAGTTTAGCCGTATTGAAATATGATAGCTTTCATACTGCGTTTTGAAAGACCCCAGTGCAAGAGCGTAAATACACACACAACTAGAATCACTTAAATGATTCACAACTCCGCTGTTGTATATACGATTACATGTCTCACAAAACTGGCTGCACTGGTCTTGAAGCAATGCCCCCTCTCTATTGTTCTTCACAGAAGACTTACTTTGCCGCCGCTCACTCGCTTTTGTACAACAATAATGACTCACTGACTACTTTTACACACTTTTGCACGACAATCAACTGCTTTCAACTGACATTTACTCCTTCTTGACAATAATGAACTGAACTCTTAATAGATATCTCTTCACAATAGACAACTCAACTTCACACTGACTTTATGATAGTCTGTGCATGTATATATAACTAAAGAAGCAATTTATTACTTTATTTTTATCTGCACTACCATGTATGTATGTGTATCTTCTTAATAAGCTGAAGCTATTTCGTTATTGTTGTTGCTACAGTTTGCTTATGTTTATTAAATCGTTTATTGCGTACGCATGTGTATTTACTTCTTTAGCTAAATAATTCTGGATAATTCTTTTTGTTTACCAAATATTTGCTTACATAAGAGTACTTGCATTTAATAGCTTTGTTCGAAGCAAATTCCGTAACAATATATAGTTAATTGGCGAATTTCCGGTTGTGAGAAAAAAGGACAACTTAAAAGAACAATTCAGTTTACAATTTCATCGTAAATATAATGTATGGGTTCTTGATGAAGATTAGATTGGTCTAGAAGAGACAGTCCGAAATTACTCCAAAAATTTCTCAGTGATATGGCAGAAATCACTGAAGAAACTTGTCATTCGTGACAGAGCATTAAAGAGAGAGAGAGAAAGAGAAAGAGACCAAACAAAGTTCGAATCTTTAGTTTTTTGCATGAATTTGTCCAAAAATACAAAAATAGACACTGTTAAAACCTGCCTGCAATCCTTGGCACTGTATGGTCATTAATCAGGGGACACAGATCTTGTGCCTTCAACTGACTGCAAGTCTTTTTAAATCGATGTCTCTGGCCACAAACAACAAGCACTAAACGACTAGGGCACAAAATTGTAAAACCAGCACTGGTCACAGAAATTGCATTAAAAAAACTACAACATCAACAGACACGCTGTAGTATATAAATACATATGTACAAGTAAGACGAACGATATAATGTGAGGCCCATTCGTTATACCAAAAAATTCGTTATTGTGTAAATTTTTTTAAAGAAGTCAAACTCAGGCTAAAAATGCCTACTACTATTATTACTGCCTTCTTTAGGAATGGGATAGTGCTAGAGAAGACTGGTGTTAAAGGAGGAGATAGAGGAAAGCTCTGCTTTTGCACGGTTTTTTAAGGCGGTGTTACAGCGCCTCAAGTGTCGATGAGGTACACTAAATTTCTAAAGCTGTACTTAGCAGCCATTTCATGGGTTAATTTACTTCGCTGATGATTCTGCTACACAATTTAATATTTTTGTAGCTTTTATTTTAAATTTAATAAATATTATTTTGTAGTTCTGTATGTTTTTCATATTGAGGTCTTATTAAGTCTTAGCACAAACAATTTCTTCAAAAACTTGCTAAATGCTTCCGAGCTAAAAATTTTTTTGGTAAAAAAATTTTATATAAAATAGTTACTGACAAAGTGAATAATATTTTTGTCGAGAAATATCCTTACAACTGCGTGTTGCCTACATATTTTACCAATTATGTCGGAAGCAATTAATGCAACTAAATATGTCAGCTCTTTGTGGTAGATTTTTAAAATGTTAAATCTTATATATAAAAATACCGGCAAAACTGATGCCATATGAACTGTTCCAGCTGTTTTTTATTGCATTTCTTCCCGTTTAAAGTGAAGACTAGAACCTAATAATACAGCCGGCGTTTTCAGAATCAGCTTATAATTTTTTTTTTAATTATAATGAGCTAAAGCATGCAGCCATTTGCTGGCTAATTAATGCGGCAAAAATAAAAACTTATAGCAATATCCAAGCACTTTCAGCATTATTAATACTTCTTTAAATTCTAAAAATTTTAAATTTAAATATTTTATTACTTTTGTTAACTAATGATTGTAAAATAATTTAAATAACTTTTGGCTATAAAAAAAAATTAATGACTTGAAAAAAACTTATTTCCTAAAAAATGAATTTAACCAATTTTTCGCCGAACCAAGTTCCTGTTGACCGATTTGAATAAAATTTTATATAGAACATATTCTGATACTAAATAAGAAAATTTCCAACTTTGGACTAAGTGGCTTTTCCCGTTTTCTAGAAAATAACTGGTAATTATAATCACCATCGGCGTAATATGTATACAGGAGTACGATTTTTCAAAGGTAACTAGAAGACATTTTATTTAATGATAAAATGTTTTGTTATGGTAAGCAGGTGCTCCTCACATTTTTATATACAAATGGGGTGCGGATATGGCATTTCTTGTACCAATAATTTCGTCTTCATCTTGCTTACAATAACGTATTGGGTCACTATCATGCGTTTTGGTCTTGGTACCTCTGTTTCCATTTACTGTTCGTCGGAATCCTTGCAAACCAGAAGAGTTCTAGTAATTTCCGACCGAAATTGGTGTTGGCTTTTCCCTCAATTTTTTCTAATGTTGTACAAAAATAATTTCAACTTACAAGCATTCACAACAACCGAGTTCACTACTTTCGGAAAAAGATGCCATCACCACTTCTTGCTGACGGTGGAGTTGGCTGAAGTAGTTAGCACGTTTACTACAAAACCGAAGGTCCTGGGTTCGAGACTGGTCACTGACGAAGTTATTCAACTATAACTCCAGGCATTTTTCTGATGTGTATTATTGTCCCTTTGTGTCAGTTGTTGTAGGAAAGTTCGAGTGATGAAGGCAAAGACACTACATCGGGTTCAGCGGATACTAATCCGCCAACATCAGAACACCCTTCTTAATCGGTATTGTGTAGCAGAATCATCGGCGAAGTAAAATAAAAATTAAAAATTGCAAGCTAATACACCTTTAAAATTTAATACGCCTCATTGACACCAGAGGCGCTTCAACACTGCATCATTAAAAACGTGCAAAAAGCAGAGCTGTAAAAGAATGCAGCTTTCCTCTATCTCTTCCTTCACCACCTGTATTTTCCGTCACTATCCCCCTCTCACTCAAAGGTAGCACACAGTGATCATTGTATTGGACCCAAGTGACCAAGTGGACTCTAAATTTCACCCTTCCTTACCAGGAGTCTGCTAACCTCACCTAACCTAACCACTTCTTGCTTCTAACATGTGTGCGGTAGTTCGATGCAGTATTACCTTCGACATATTTCATTTCTAGATTAATTAGCTGGCAATCTGTTTTTGCGCACTGAGCCAACTGCATTAAATTTCATTTCAGATAGTAGAAAGAAGCTCAGGATGCTTCACATATTCGATGAAGTTTAAGGCCACGAGAGAACCGAGGTCAATTTATGTACTATACACTTCTTCAGAGAGAGCGTATACAACAAGTCATGTGAATAAGACGTACTATAAGGTGTATACGTTTTTCGCCAGTGGTGATTATAATTACCACAATATTCATAATGAACTTTTACATTATAAATTAATATTATTTTTGGTAAATAGTACACAAAAGATAAAAGTAAACGTTTAGTTTTATAAAAATAGGTGTAATTGAGAGATATAATAAAGTCTTGCTACTTTATCTCCATGTTTTTCAATTCCCTTTAATTACTTATTTCTAAAATGACCAAAAATAAGAAATTTAAGTAGCGAATGGAACTGAACTGAGTATTTAATAAACAAACTAGTCCCCAAATAACTTATTAAAAAAAGTCTATCGGATCAAAACTATTTTGTTTGTCGGTTATGGACAGTAGAACTTCTGGTAATTATAATCACCGGTCGGCGAAAAATGGGTTAACTTTAAAAGCACCCAATATTAACATACTTACTTTAGTATAATATTTTTTGTCGTAAAAATATACAGTTTGTTGACTTTTGAATTAACTTGTAGAGTTACTAAGAATTTAAAAAAATCCAACGTACACACACATACTTTACACCTTAAGTGACGTCAAACACAAAAAAAAACCTGTCAACGAGTCATTAAAGCTTCACAAAAGGTTTGAGCTAAAGCATAAGAAATAGTTTGTTATGTATATATAGTTTATGATAATAAAAATAAAATTTATTTTAAACATTTTATTTAACAAGAAACTAATATTTGTAGTAGAAAAATTTACAAGCTAAACGTACAAAAGATTAATATAAAGAGAAAACGCAGTGACATTTAGGTCATGTGTCTTAAGCTACGGCTACACTTGTCAAACATTTGCCCAAAAAAGCGTAACCACTAAATGCCAATGAAAAGTCTTTCAATTCAGACAAAAATTCAAAAAGTTAAGGAGTATCCAATATTGTTGGATTCTATGACATTATCTATTAGTTGTGTTCGAAACTGTTTTATATGATAAACAAGTGTCTAGATCAAAACTTTTTTCTTTAGTGTTTGTTGGTTACGCGTTTTGGGGCAAATGTTTGATAAGTGTGATCGTAGCTTTAGTTCGGCTGAAGTAAGAGTTGGTTATCGCTCACATGATGCGCGAGCTCATGTTTTCCAGCAACAGGGTATAAATAAATTGTTGCGAATGTTTTCATTAATATACATATCGCTTATTTACTTCAATAGTGTCACAACTCAAAAAAAAACTAGTTTTGCAGAAAACGCGTTTAAAGTTTTCAATTTACATACAACTCAATGAAGACCTGAAAAAATGTTCTTATCTCACAAGATGATAGAAAAAGCTATTTATATGACATTTTTACTCAAGATAAAATACGAAATGCCGAATTATTTTGCATTATTAACGAGTTTTTTGAGTTATGACAGTGTTGAAGTAAATGAGCGATATGCAGTATTTTGGGATTAAAATATTCTAAAATGTTATTTTCAAATTCTGGGAGGCGATGAACTACGGGCATAGCTGTTTAATGCTTCGCCTGTTAGTGGTGCCATAACCATAAACAGCTGTTTATGTTTTCATTTGTTTATTAATTTCAAAAGGGCAGCAACAAATATATCTATCCAGCAAACAGCTGTTTATAGTTACAGCGAAAAACCAAAATTCAATTGCTTTGAAATGTTATAGTTATGGCTATGGCACTATAATCAAATGCAAAGTTGCCCATAACTTTGGTTTGAACACCTGTTTGGTATGGTTATGGCACAGTTAGGCCTTTGTATTCCCGTTTAAAGGTATGTTTTTGCGACTTCTTCGTAAACATACAAAATAATCCCATACGGAAAAGAGTTTGAGTGTTAAAACTTTCCACTCAAATGTTTGTCGTAAGATTTAAAGTAAGAGTGCTGATTTCTTTTCTTAAAGAGAAGTAAAAATCAGACAGTGTGTGCGTCCCTTTGTAAGGAAAGGGATAGTGATAGAGAAGACAGGTGGCGAAGGAAGATTTAGAGGAAAGCTTAATTCTTTTACAACTCTCCTCTTTGCACGTTTTTTATTTTCAAGGTAGTGTTACAGATCCTCTAATATCAGTGATATGCATTAAATTCGATGCTGGTTATCATCTGATACTTAGGATTAGTAACCTCAGAGCTCCCTCCTTCGTCGGTATTGTGGTAAATGGCTACTAAACACAGCTTCAAAAATTTAATACGCCTCATTGACGCCAGAGGCGCAGCAACCCTGCCTTATTAAAAACGTGCAAAAAAGCAGAGTTGTAAAGGAATGAAGCTTACCCTTGTCTCTTCCTTCTCCACCAGTTTTCGCTATCACTATCTCTTTCCTAAAAATAAGGTAACACCTAGTAATAAAAGTGTCACTTTTCTTCCAAAAAAAAAAAAAAAAAAAAAAATCGGTATAGTTTAGTTACCACTGACAAAAATTGACGCCTATTCTTCTCAGATAAATTAAATGCGTAGTGTTTTTATTTAATGAACTTGTGACCTGGCTCGAACTCTAGACTTTCGCTTGCCAACTACTTCAACCAACGCCATCCTAATTTTGTTTTAGAATTGTTTCATATTTTTATGTATAGATTTGTCATGTTCAAAAAGGATGATTTTGAACTTCCCTATTATAAAATGTTCAGATGTAAAGTTTCTAAATGCTGATGCACTTATATATTTATTTATTTCGTTTCCTCTGGCAAAACAAATCGTTATAATGTTCTTATTTTGGAAGGGGTTTGCTTTTGTTGGGCAGTGTAATAAAATGATAAACTAAACGGAGCTTAAATGATTGTATTGCAATCACATAAAACATTAAAATTTCGGCGAATTACATTTTTGAGCCGTTGCCTGATTTAGCAAATAAACTTTTTAAGATTGCATTCCCAGCCGAGAATCGATAAATCGACTTTATAGATTTTTAGCGATAGAGATTTAGCTTTAACGAGTTACAGAATACGGGAGCTGAAAGTGGTATGATATATGGTGGTTGAAATAAAAAAAAATATTATTTTGTAGAATTTTTACCCGACTGCGCAACGCAACATCCTATGTATGTATGTTTGTCCCTTTGAGGCACTCTGTAACCCGCCTGGGCCGATTTTAATGATTCTTATATCAATCTAGTTGTCTTAATCCTGGGAATGTCACTAAAGATATGAGAGTAGTCAAAACTCAAAATGGCGGCTAACAGACGCCATTTTGTAAATAAGAAAAAAATAAAAAGTCGGCGAACTATATCAAAATCGGCATCATGCGACAGGTATTTTAAAATCATCTTTAGTTTTCTCTTATGGTTTTTAATTTCGAAGGACCATTTAGGATATTTAACGGTTCAAAGTTGGTCTCAGACGGGTTTTTTTTGTTTTTTTTTTTTTAATTACTACTTGTCTCACTGAACATCACCAAAATAGACGAAATCCATTAACGCAAATTTAATGAAATTTCTCACTTTTAAATATTATAATTTAAAAAATTAGTGCAAAAAAAAACAAATTTTATCAACAAAAAATGGATAAATAAGTTTAGAAATCGATTGCATAAATCGCATCTTGGCAGCGAATAACAGCAGACGAAATTGCTACCAAAATTAATAATTTAAAATTCAATTTGAATTTAAAAAAAACCCATACAAATTGAATATCAATGAAGCATTTTTTTATACTTTTATTTATTTATTTACTTTTTATTTAACTTTTCAACATTTGCTTTAGCTAATAAAATAAAAAAAATGGAATGCATGCATTTATAAATGAGCATAGTTAATATAAAGCTCCTTTATGGCAACATAGTTATAACTCAAAAAACCTAGTTTTTTGCAGAAAATCAATGTAAAGTTTTCAGACAAATCGTTGAAGATTTAGAAAAAATTCCTCTTTCCTCTTGAAGTTTCTGTCCGATTAAAAAAAGAAAACAATATGATCAATTAGTATGCAAACATAGATTTTTGAGATATGACTATTATGCAGTAAAAGAGCGATATGTGTGTATGTTTTTAACTAATAGCTTAGCGCTAATTGACAAATTGGCTAAACGCGATGAAATCTTCAGCTTAAGAGACAAATATTACTTCCTTCTTCCCCTTTTTTAAGCTTACAACAGTTGATGATGGCATCATTAAAAAAAGCTATACTGCAGCGCCCTCTGTGCAATTAAAAAATGTCAATATGGCTAAATAATTGTAAATTTATGCCAAAGCACCAGCGCAGAGATTTATACTCTTATTACTAATGAAATGGAATGTGTTGAGAGGGCAAAATTTGTTTAAATCTTACGTGTTTAGAATAAGATCTGTCTATAATTAAATATACAAATATCAAGCATTTCGAAGAGATAAAATTTACTTGTTTTTTTTTTTTTTTTTTTTTTTTGTAATTTAAACTAAAATAAAAATAATTTAGAGACGCCAAAATGTCCCATTTTCACATATATTTTGTTTGCTAAAATAAAGTGTTAACTAAATATTGAAAGAAAAAAACGTGAACATTTTAAATAAACTTTATTTATTTATTTTTTATGTTTACTGTGCATTTGTTTTACTGCCACTTTGGAGGAACAAAAAAGGTGCGTCTCTTTAAAAAAGAAAAAAAAATTATATATAAATAAATAATGTGTCAATTTGTAGTCATAATAAAATTTTAAATTGATTTTTTTTTTCAAATAAAGATCTACTTACTGACCGTATTAAAGTGAGGTAACATAAATTTTAAATAATTTAAAATAAATTTGTTTAGTAATAATAAATAGTTGAAATTCTTGAAATGCTTGTCAATACAATGAAAGCGAAATGCATTAAGTGGAATAAAGTAAAAAAAATAAATAAATAAATTTCAGTAAATAAGCAATCTCATTGCGTGATTTTTTAAATACTCGTATCATTATCGAAATTGCAACCGTAATTTCTAACCAAGAATGCAAATATGTTCCTTTTGCTGATTCTAGTCTATTAGGCAAAATTTTTTGGAATTAAATTAACATTTTGCTAGGACTGTACAAAATTTTCCACCTAAAGGCAGGATTACACTGAAAAAAAAACTAAACAAATGATTTAAATCGTGATTTTTTTTTTTTTTTGGAAGAGATGTAATACTCAGGCAATGAATGTCTACTAATTTTATTAGGTGTAACCTTCTTTAGGAAAGCGAAAAGTGATAGAGAAAACAGTTGGTGAAGATTGAGATAGAAGAAAGCATTTTTGCAAATTTTTTAATAATGCTGTGTTGCAGCGCTTCTGGTGTCAATGAGGCATATTAAATTTTTCGAAGCAGTGTTGAGTAGCCATTTTGTTGGTTATTTTACTTCGCCGCTAATTCTACTACACAATGCCGACGAAGAAGGGCGCTCTGATGATACATTAGAATTAGTATCGGTTGAAGCCGAAGTGTAGTTTAGTGACCCATAACTATGTCTTCATCACTTGAGTATTCCTACAACAACTGATACAAAGGAATACTAATGTACATCCAAAAAAATGCGTGCTCTTGTTATATTTTAATGACTGTCGACACTGGGCTCGAACGCAGGACATTTGGTTTTGTAGTCAACGTGCCAACTGGTTCGTTCAGCCAACGCCAACGACTGAGGCAATATTTTTTTTTTTTATCCTGCACTTAATACCAAAAGAAGGGTGTTGTGTTTATTAGAGATGTGCACGTGAGCGTTTTTTCACGACACGCACGCTCACGCAGAAAAATATTTTACTCACGCACTTTCACGCACGAATGATATTGAATATTTTCACGATCACGCACGCTCACGAACAAAATATTCTTAATCACGCTCGAGTGGTTTAAGACGTATCACGATCACGCACTCACGAAAATATATATAATCCAATTTGTATCTTTTTGGGTTGAAAAATAGGTTCTTACACATACATACATATATGTATATGGAACTTTTAAACTACTGATTGGATTTATATGAAACTTCTAACATCTGGTGAGGAGGACTTAGGCTTTATAACACCTGTCATGACAGCCTTCTGGCTTGAGCTGGACAGGAGTTACAGTGGATCAAACTTGATTACCTGGGAATCAAAAAAACTTCTGAAGCTTGTAACTTTTTTAACAATTATCCGAGTTTTACCTGATAAAGCATTTTGAGATGAACTTGAAATTCTTAAGAAATAATTTCCCAAAGTTTGTTTCCGTATCTCTCATAAGATATTTTACTTAAGACAGACAATTTTTTTGTCTTGCCCTTTTTTAGTATTTCGCCTATAACTTTTAAGTTTATATTTGGATTTTAAATTAAAAGACAGAATTAAATTTTTGACAAAATGTTAAATAAATATAGGAAAAAATTTATTAATATCTCCATTCGTGAAATCGCAAAAAGGCTAAAAAATCTAAATTTTAAAATTTAAGTGTCTTCATTATTTTCAGTTTTGTAAAAAACTTTGTTTAATACATTCACTTTTTAATTACATAGCGCTAAAAAAATGCATTAAGAATGTGCTTAGAGTCAATTATTTTGTATTTTGTACTGAATGTAGGGTAAATTGTCCTAAAATAGTAAATTTTCTGAAAAAAGTCAAAATTTAGTTGTGTACCATAAAAAATATATGAAAATATGTAATTTTATTTTTCTATATTGGTATTTTTGGATTTCATATGAGCCAGTTTACTACGCCTGAAAAAATTGTTACAATAGCCCAATTCAAAATCTTGTGCAAATGGTCTTGCATCGTAGCATGTGATATCACGTGAGAGCGTGAAAATTCGTGCGTGATTATCAAAAATAGCTCACGCACGATCACGCACGAGTAATTTTTTTAAGTCACGCTCACGCACTCAAGCGTGATTAACTATAAATCTGATCACGATCATGCGTAAATCACGCGTGATTCACGCGTGACACGATAAAATCACGACATTTGCACATCTCTAGTGCTTATCAGTCTATGTATGCATGTATGTGTTTTGCTTTGCGGCACTATATAAACTGAACGCGTAGACCGATTTTTATCATTCTTACTTCAATATTCAATTTGTCTTAATCCCGGGAGTGTCACTATTCAGTTGTTAAAATTCAATATAGCGGCCAATGCACGTCATTTTGTAAATACAAAAAAAAAAAAAAAATAAAAAGTCGGCGAACTATATCTAAATGGGTATCATTCGAAAGGTATTTTAAAATAATCTTTAGGTCTCTCTTATGATTTTTCATTTGGAATGACCATTTAGGATATTTATCGCTCAAAAGTTATCGCAGTCGGTTTTTTTTTTTTTTTTTTTTTTATAAATGCTTGTTTACAAGTTGTATATTATACTGCAAATCACAATAATCACGGCTATGTATGAATTTGTGTAAGAATTAGAAGAAAGCATAAAATATTCACCCTTATTGTGCATGGCGTCATCACTTGTCTACTTTTTGTCGACAACAATTGACTACTATTAACATGATCCATTAATTTACAAAACCTTAGAGATTAGTAAGAGATTGTCAATAAGATCCAATTTTTGCCGATAAAGGGCATATAAGTGACAAAATTTACCGTCGTCTTGATGTGACGTCGCGACGCCATTCACAATAAGGTGTATTGTTAAATCACATACAATTTAATATCAATCGATTGGCCTGATTTTTTAAGAAAATTAAAAAACTTGTATCAGGTACTCTTTAAAATTAATTGAAAGTCTAAGGGCTCTTATTTGTTCATGTTTCCGTTCTCTCTGAACAACTAAATGGGCAGTAACAGATTTTTTTTTTGTTTTTGTTAAGCAACGTCTATATGCATTTCGTTCCTGCTTACGTAACTCATAAGTAGACTTCAACCCAAACAATTTTTTGAAATAAGGATTAACAGAATTATCACTTGTAAAAAAGTAACTAAAAATATTTATTATTTACTATTAATTGAATAAATCAAAAAACTAACAGAACTCTATGTTCTATTTTAGAAAATCAAACAAATTAATAACTAAATTATTGAAATGTTGACCAAAATAAACTTAAAATTTTCTTTTTAGTTAATTTTAATTATTATTCGAACTCCATTTGTTTCTATATTTGTGATTTGAACGGGCTAAAGTTCGTATCGCTTTTTAAGCCAAATTACATGTGATAATTATTAATGAACAAACTTTGGTGTTATTTGTTCATTAATAATTATCACATGTAATTTGGCTTAAAAAGCGATACGAACTTTAGCCCGTTCAAATCACAAATATAAAATTTTCTTGTCAACAAATTAAGCAAGTTGATTTTAAACTCGCTTTAAAAATAATAATTTAATAAACAAAATGATAATAACAATTCCAATGTTGACCACAGTAAACTAAAATTATTTAAAAAAATTTAAGCAAATATACTGAAACTCTTACCAAAAATCATTTAAATAGCATTTATGCCAATGACGTTAAATCTAATTCTTGAAAAGATTTTGCGGCGTGAACATCTTTATATAAAAGCTTCGGAAATATAATTGAGAATTGCTAAGTATATAAACATAGCAAGCTAAAAGGTTGCAACAAAATTTCAAACATATTGTGTTCCAATAAATTTATTTAATATAGAACTAAAAAAACAATAAAAAAGGTAAATTAATTTAAAAAAACTCATGATAATTTTATCTGTAACGCTTTTGTTTGTGGTAGAGCAGATCAAAAGAAAATATATGTACGTACATATATCGGGGCTTTGAAAGCTTAAGTCTGCCTCTTGCTTATAGGGGATTGAAGATTTTCCACTTTTACTGGTCCTTGTGTTTTTAACAAATCGCAGCGAGGAGGGAAACACTTTTATTAAAATTTTTAGCCCATTTTTCAGAAGTTAGTCAAATTAATATTTTTTTAGCGGGGATGGAACGCTGTAAAATATTTGTTAAAAGTATTTATCATGCGTAATTGAATACAAGAAAGCAAGCAATTAAATTTAAATAGGTCAAAATGAACCCTTGTAAGCATTCATTGTTTTGATTGACTTGTTGTTTTTCATCGAATCTCGAGCTTCGGTGTATGCGTTACGGTTATGCTGACAATCGCTTCAATTGTAATTACAAGACGGTAAACAAGTTATTACACACGTTTTTCTTTTGTTATGATTTTTTATTTATTTATTGCATTTAACATTCATGACTTTAAATAAAAATGTTTAACAAGAATAATGGCAATAATTTATTTTGAATCGTTTCATGCTGTTTCTCTTTCAATAATAGTGTAATTTTTTTGTTATGGTTGTAAAAGTATTTAATAATAAATATTATTAACGGTGTCTCAATACACACAAAAAAAAACAAACAAAAATACATACAAATTTCAAAATAAAAAGTGTTAACGAAGAAGTAATAACTGTTGATTGAAAGCCATTGTTTTTTTATGAAGCGAAGTAAGTGGAATTTTGTAAAAAAAAGTGCACAATAAATCCTATTTTGTGGTGCTGAAATTTCCTTTTAAAAGCAAAAAAAAAACATCAATTAATGCAATTTGTATCAATATAAATATTGTATGCATGGCTCTTTATCATGTATTTACCGTCATAAGTTTTGTTACTTTCTATTGAGATTTAAGGCCTTATTCAAAAAAAAAAAAAAAAAATAATATTGGTTTACAAATTGTTTAACACACAAAAAGTTAATATGAATGATTTTGTATTACTAATTAAAATATTTGTAATATCAATTAAAAAATTAATTAAATTTTCACCTATAATATCAATTAAGTTTTTCCAATCAAATTAATTAATACAAGTAAATTTTTAATTGAATGAATTAAATTTCTAATTAAAAATATTAATTGGTGAATACTTTTTTCTGTGAACACATAAAATGTTCATATAAAATTTTTTTTTACACCTTTTGTAAACCAAAATTATTTTTTTTAATACGGCAGTTACTGCTTTTCAAATCGGGTGTTATTATTAAGGCAGAGTAAGAAAATAGATATAAGGAAACGTTTGCTTTTACTTTATTTTGTTAAGAGCGATAGTTTTGCCTTGGGCTCAGCTAGAAAAGAAAAATTAATGCGAGCAAAATTTAAATATTTCGCAGAAAACACTTGGCAAACGCTTCTTATGCTAGACAATGTGCTTAACACAATTTTTTTTATTTTGTGATTAATTTAAGTCCAATAGTTATAAAAACTAAATGAATGAATCAAAAAAATACGTTCGAATTTGTTCACAATGATTACATCAAAGCAAGCCATTGAGTGAGAGATTGTTTGAGCTCTTTGTCATTGGAAAAATATTTATTTTGGCTTTGCTAATTTACAAAAATATTCAACAATGTATATAAAAAAAAGAGTTTGTCTTTGCGTTAAGTGTTGTTTTATGCATATTTTAAAAGAAATAAATCTTTTTTTTATAACTAGCGTTATACAAGTTTTTTCTAATTTTTAAATCTCTTTTCATATTGTACTTTATAAAAAGTGCAGGAAGTTATAAATTGTTATAATAAACCATTTTATGGTTAAGACATGGGAAAAAAAGAAATCAGTTTAAGCTAAAATTAAATTCGATGTAGGAAGAAATAACATTTAGAAAGTCTGTGAGATCACAAAATCTACATTATTCACAAACTTTGCTTTGCTTCAGTCCAACACTGACAACCAACACAGTTAATTGCTATAATTTGGTCCTTCGAATCAGTGTGCAGTTACTAAGACCTCATTATGCTAAAATAGTTTTTTTTTAAATTTCAACATAAAATAAAACAGGATGTGTGTATGTATGTATGTAACGTATGGACTCCAAAAGGACTGGGCCGATTTTGATGAAATTTTTAGGGAATCTTTTAGAATATTTAGGCGGGTGACACTGTGAAATCTGATTTTTGATTTTCGGTCTGAGGGCGGAGGGGCGTGGCAAAATCCATTTTTCATATCGCACCACCAATGCCACGTACCGAAGATATTTACAAAAAACCAATATCAAAATTTTAAAGCGTTCGAAATGTTGCATTAAAAAAATCCGAGTTTTCGGTTTATATACAAAATATTTACATCATTCGATAACACGATGGGGATGGCGAAGCACACCGCGTGTAGCTAGTTTGAGCATAAAACTTTTAGAACTTTATAGCTGTTGTACAAAACTAGCATTCATCGCAAGTCTGCAAGAATTTAGAATGGCATGAGGATAAAAAAAACGCAAAATATTATTAGATCACATACAACTTAATATCAAGTGTTTGTCCTGATTTTTTAAGAAAATTAAAAAACTCATCTCAGATACTCTTGTTAATGTTTCCGTGTTCCCTCAACAATTAAACTAACACTGACTAATATGTTAACTATTATTATTTTTTGAAAAGCAACTTTTTTTGTTAAGCAACGACTCTATCAATTTAATTCCTGCTTATGGGAGTCATTAGTAGACTTCAACCCAAACGATTTGTTCATGTTGACGTGCTCCCTCAACAATTAAATTAAGCTTCGTTTTTTTTTTTTTTTTTTTTTTTTTTTTTTTTTTTTTTTGTTAAGCAACGTCTATATGGATTTCATTCCTGGTTATGGAACTTAAACGATTTTTGAAAAAATCTTAAAAACTTCGTTTGTTCATAGTTAAAGTAATAATATAATTTTTGTATTGTGGCAACATTGCTGTGGATAGTGAAAGTCTTAGGGATTTTCTTTGTCAATTTCACAACTTAGCCATAAGGTTCCCAATAGTTAATTCTCACTTTAGGAATGATTTAGGTATGATTTTCACTCTAGCAACTATAATAAAATAAATAAAAAATATAATTTTGGTATTGCGGCCAAATTGCCATGAGATACAGACTACTTTTGATTATTAAAAATATTTAGCTTAGTGATAACGAGTTGCTTTTGTTTATTTGATCTTCATAATACATTTAAAAGTGTCGCAAACTTTTTTTACCCTCGTAAATATCCCAGCAAAAATTTCAAAAAAAGGTAATCGGGTTTGGAATTAAGCATTTTTGGTGGAAGCTGTTCCCTATTGGACTACCAACTTAATGATTTTAACAAGGCGTGAGACTAAAATAATCGATTTTTGAGAAGCATTTACTTTTTTATTTGGCAAAATGTTCACGTAATCTACTAAATCTAAAAGAATCATTCTCCCCATTTATCAACTTAAACACAAAGGCTTCGACGTTACCTTTCTTGAATGAGCTCAGGACAGATGGTGCAATGAGCCCCCCTTGCGTAGTTGCGAGAACCATCTGGCTTCGCTTAAACCCTTAAAAAACTAAATACCTCATGAACTTCACTAGGAATCCATTGAGGAATCTCTCGGCCACAGTGACTGGCCAGTGTGATTTCGGAGCCATTCTAAACGTCTGGATCTTCTGTACAACGAATACTGCTTCAATCGCAATGATAAAGAAGAGTAAGGAAGTATTATAAACCTCCTCTGCCTCTGTCTTGCTATAGAAAAACGATGTCTGCACTTCCTTACTTTTCTATGAATTTTTAATACTTTCGATATCATGATATGCATTATATCTTACATAGTGTCCACACCTGATGAATTTATATCATGATGAAAATTCATCATGTATAGACTCAATTAATTAATATTATGTCAGTTTTATGATATAACCATCAGAGCTCACGTCCAGATATATTATCTTGATACCAAATGTGATTTTATGTGTTATTGTGCATTTAACGCTTATTTATGAAACAATTTTCGTTTAAAAAAAGTCGGCACAACAATTATTGCTGACCAAAAAATTAAACAACACGCAAATTAGATATTTTTGGCAATTATTTTTCAAATATTAGTTTGATTTATCATGATATCAAATCATCAACGTCTACCCCTTTGTGTTGATATTTATGAAAAAATGGCAGGTGCTCTGCCGGCGTCATATTACGAGATATGATACAAAATCATCAGGTGTGCACCCTATGTTAGTGACTTTCTTGGGAAGTCAACTGATTCAATGCTCAAATTAATTGAAACAAATTTATATATCTGATAAAATTCTCATGACAAAATTTTGGATAATATATTTTTTTTTTTAAATAACATTTTCAATTAAAAACTTAAGTTAATTAAATTTTTCATTTCTGTGATACGTATTAAATTTAATTAAACTGGCGGGAATTTTGATCAGGAATAATTTCTTAGTCGAACTTAAGTTCAGTATTTTCTATCCTTATTGAATGAAATATTTTTATTAATTAATGTGATTTTTTTAAGGAAGAGAAGAAAAGTTAAACTAGACTTTTTGACTGGGGAAATGCGCATTATTCTCTGCAGTCACACACTTCACTAGCAACCTGGGGGTATACTCTGCATTTCGAGACGAAAGAAACTGCTTTCGAATTTGTATGCTATTAGCATTACAATTCAAAAGCATTTGCTTTCGTTTCGAATTACTGAAATGACCCTCTGAATAAATAACGGAAAAACAGAAAATGAATGGTGATACTTGCAAATATTTTTAGCACAGTTGGATCAATAATTGTAGCCACAATATAATCATTTCTCATATACCATTTCATTAAAAATTCACGTTAAATAGACATGGGTGCTGACGAAGTGCTAAAAAGTCTAGTTTCATTTTTCTTCTCTTTAAAAAATCACATTAATTAATAAAAAACAAAAAATATTTATTCAAATTATTCCTGATTAAAATTTTTTATTTCAAATAAAAAGATCCAGTGTTTGAACTTGCTTTCAAAGACAAATTGAAATTAAAATTTTTTTATTGATACTACCATATTTTTTAAACAAAATCATTTTATTTGCTGTAGGGCATTTACACCTACACAAAATCTAGCAGATTTTAGTTAAAATCCTTACGAAAAATATTTACCGTTTACACCAAGTTTTTTGACATTTATGAAAATATTTTGTCAAAAAAAAAAAAAAAAAATCCAAAACAACCAACAAGTTTTTATTTAATTTTTTTATTTAAATTTAATTTAAATATTTTTTTAAACGCGGCGCGCTGCAAGCACTGCTAAAGGTTTTAAGCGTTCTCATTATTTGGCATAAAAATTAAATATAATTTTTGTTTTTATACACTACAAATATAAATATAATTTTTTTCAAACCATTTTTAAAATAACAAACACATTGTCTGCCATTTAAAGACTAATAAGCTAAAAAGCTTTACATGTTAATTTTAAATATTTATTTAATATTTTAAATTCCATACATATTCATAATATTCCTCGCACAAGTCATAATTTTTAATATATTCGTTTTAACAAATTCATACCAGTTTTATTTCTGTTGCTTATTTTGCATTTTAAAATTTAGTTTTGCATTAATTATGCCACTTCACACTTACCCAATAATTTGCCATGACAGGCCAGGGCTGTCTTCAAACTCACTGCCAGCAGGCACAATTGTATGAAAATTTGTAGTGGTTTTAGCATTTTTTGATTCTTTCTATTTATTAAATTAAATTATTTTCTTCAACACTGCAAATTTTTTTAGCACAAAAATTTTTAATACTTTCTTTTTTTTTAAATATGTTATTACAGATTTTTTGTGTTTTATTAATAAGACAAAATTTTCTTTGTTATGTTAAATAAATTTCTTTAAGCCAACAAAATTATTTTCTTATAAATATTAATATTTTTTGAGGCTTTTATTAAAATTTTCTAAAATATTTCTGTGTTAATTTTTCAAAAAACACCTGGTAATTATTTATTATTATTAATATATTTTGTATGTATTTTTTATTTTTAATTTAAGCCGAATTTTAATAATTTTTGTTTTAAAAATTTGTTAACTAAAAATTGACACAACTTCAAAATCCACTCTCTTGTACTGGCTGGCTAGACTTGAAGGCGTCTTATGGCTTACCGGTGGCTGCTAACATACGTTTATATACGATAGTCTTGAAAATTTCTAAAGATATTTAAAACAAAACAAATGTTTCCCCACAAATGTATACAGCAGCAGGCAGCAGCAGCAGCAGCACCGTACCACTCATCACCTCCATTCGATTTGAAATGTGAGGGAGAGTCGTACCAGCAGGTTGTTTAGTTTCATCATTCAATTCATTGATTAAAATTTAGAGGTACATGTGCATGTGTTTGTTCTTACATTTGTATATGTATTCATGTGTGCATGTGCATATACGAATGTTTTGTCTTTATAAGAGAGCTGGTAACGATCGTCTTATTTACAAAACAAGGAATTATTGGAAGCTGTAATTTAATGTTGAAAAACGAGAATGTATCTATACAAAGTTGATTAAGCAACTTTATATTGAAAATTTCATTGATGTCTCAAGAATGAGTTGCCAGAATGATGGTTTTATCATGGGTGTATGTTTTCGACTTCGGCTACGAAGTTTTTGTAATAGATTAATAAAAAAAATTTTCCGTACTAATCTAGAACCCAAATGGCGTAATCGAAATCAAAATAGCCAATCACTCAAAAGCAAATTATATTTTTATAGCTATGCTATATATTGCGCGATACGTATGGTGACCATATTTTTCAACAAAAAATAAAGGACATTTAGAAATGTAACAAAAATTAAGGCAATACAAAATTTTACGGTTAATAACATCGGCTCTATGGTACACAAAAAAAATTAAATTTACATCGTGATTAAAATATGCCAGAAGTTACTGAAGAAATACGCAAATATCTAACAAAACTAGAGTCACATCCTAATCCGCTTGCTCGTAATATTTTGAACTTTAGGATACATCCGCTTAAAAACGAGGGATAAAGGGGTTCAATACTCAACACTCTAGATGAAACTGCTTTATACTACTTTTTTTTAATGACTGCAAATTTGTGTAGCTACACAAAGTTGAAGCGAAACATCGATAAAAAATAAATAAAATTGTAAATTAATTACAAAAGACCTAAAGCTTAAATAAAATGTACATATATACAAGATATAAAATACAGTTGTGCCTGTTTTTATGTTCATACATACTTGCATCATTTGTACAGTATAAACAATTTTTTCCACTCCTCAACATCTAGGATTTTTTGAATTGTGACTATGATTTAGTGTGCAACATGTACTTTTTTCAGTGTTGCCAGGTAACTCCAGTTTTGAATGATTATAACGTTTATTTTTTTATTTATTGATGTTGACATTTTTGGGTTTTGATAAAATAAAACTTGTAATTTTGTAGTTTAAGAAAAAAAATTTGTAATCAAAATAAAAGGACAATAAAGGACAATTAATTAAAAAAGAGGACACTTTTTTGAAAAATATTTAAAAGGACATCGTATTAAAAAAAGGACTGTCCTCTTAAAAAAGGACGAATGGTCACCGGAGCGATACAGGAGTTAGGACGTGATTTTCCTAACAAAAATAATCGACACTATTACAGTAAATTTATTTTTGTTTTGAGCAGAGTACGAAAATAAACGAAACAAATTGCTTGATATTGTTTTGTTTCGTACTTTGAAGTGCGTCTAACAAAAACAAAAGAAACAAAAAAAAAAACTACAAAAGTAAAATGGATTACAAGCTGTAGTAAAATTTTCAAATACTCGTACATAAGAAAGTGTATAATAAGCTGGTATATGATGTTTTGGTCCTTATATTCGCATTTGTGTATTATCATTTAGGTGGAAAATGATGCAATAAATACACAGAAAGTAAGAAAAATAGAATTTGCTTGTGAATTCCCGGCGATTCCTAAAAAAATTCGCTAAATCCCAAAAATGGGATTTTTCAGTATTTTTACTGTATTCTAAGTTTCCGCTGGGCGCAACTAATATTTTTGGAAATATTTAAAAACATTTCTTCTCTTAAGGTGGCCTCAAAATTTATTTATTTTTCTTTCTTTGCTGAAGTTTTATTTATATCTCAGAAGCCTGCAAGAGTACCATATAGGGATTTGGTGATGACATAGTGAAGGGTGTAAACAATAATATATATTTTTTTAAAAATTTTAAAAGCACCATTTTTTTAGTTACAGCATCATGAATCGTGGATTGAAAAAAAAACAACATCTATAATAGTGACAACCTTTTTTTGTTTTTATGGTCGTTGAAGCACTAGTATAATACCTTTGAAACAAGGCATAAATCATTCGGCTAGCCTAGTAATTAAAAAAGTTATAACAATTTATATGAAGGCAGTTTTAAGAAAATTTTGTATTTTTTCGTACATTGTATGCATCATAATTTGGGAACCACTGGCAATATTATTAAAAAATTTTGGTGAAATGTTAGTAGTACAAAACTTAACTACCATATCGAGTTTAGTTAGATGTGGAACGGGTCGGTCCCAAAATCTAGAATTTTTGGTTGGTTTTATATGGAACGAGTCTTCTAAATTAAATGAGATTTGACTTCCCCATTAGCAAAACAGTGGATCAAGGTTGGTAAAAAAGCCCAAACTTTTTTTCTTATCGAATGTTTGCGAAATTGTAATCGAACCCCAAAAATGTAGCAGACTTTTTTTAGTTATTGAATAGAAAAAAATCCACTCACAACAAATATTTTTTATCGCATCAAAAACATCAATTTGGCATCTGTTTTAATATTTCATTAACCCTAGGCTCTCAACTTTGGGGCTTTGTGGCTCCGCCTCCTCTAAAGATATGTAGTTCAAATTCCAGACTTAAGTTCTATGAGACCTCCTCAAACGCTGTATGAAACTTCATAATAATTGGGCAGCTAGTTTAGAAACTGCAGAATTATATCCAATTTTTTTCGGGTACTTTAGGCCTCACTAGCCACCAGAAGGCACAGTCGGATCGAGCCAAAAAATTAAGACCGCATTTATGGCAACAAACCTCATGTTTTAGGTAGCGCACATATATTAGTATATCAATTAATGGAAAAAATATTTTACGACCCGTCTAATATATATATCGTCTTGTGGTTACTGGTTTGCCGCACAGTATATTAAGATTGCATTATTACTGCGGCAAACCAGTAACCACCCGCCGATATGTATGTATCTATATTCCATATACGTATGTCGGTGAAGGGAAGACTCGGTTTTGCCGAATATAGTACTCTTGCTTTTTACGTGACATTACTAACCAACAGTATTACGTTGGATTATATATCAAAAATGTACCGTTCATATTTTTGGTATGTGATGTATGTGATGACCACTGTGCACTGTATAAATCACACTCTCTCTCTCTCTTTCTCTTTACAAACTCAAATCGGATATGTTGCCTAACTATCGTTCTCTCTCTCTATGTGTTTGTTGATAATTTTCAAGCAACATGTTTATATACATACGTCTGCTACTCATAACATGTTTCGTTCAATGTTTGAGTTTATTTTCAATCTAATATTCTTATCTCAAACGCACATTTAAGCAGTGCTTGTGTGTTTAATCATTTAGTTAGAGAGTCAAGTCAAGTTCAAGTTTTTTTTAGACTTTATTATTTTTTTTTAATATTGACGCTTTTATTTTTGACAAAAAAAAAACAGGTTTTAAAAATAATTTTTTAGCATACTTTCATTTCGTGTTATTTTGGGGAGGAAATGAACCTTTTTGTCATTCACTTTAAAGATAGTGTGGAAAAATAAAGTTCATGGTAAAGAAAAAAAAAATGAAATAAATATTTGTTTATCTAAGATGAAGCCTTGCTGAATCGTATCCTATAGATAATTACATGTTTATAAATGTACTTAAAATCGTTTTACACTATATCACAAGTGTTAATAAATTTCTGATCTAATTAATGCTAGATTAATATTAAGTATAAATACTTGTATTACGAGTATTTATAAAATGAGGAGTAACACTCAGGCAATGAATGTCTACTACTACTAGTAATAAAGGTAACATATTAAGAAATAGGATAGTGGTAGAGAAGTCAGATGGTGAAGGAAGAGATAGATAAAAGCTTCGTTCTTTTACACCTGTGCCTTTTACACTTTTTTTATTTTTAAGGCAGTGTTGCAGCGCCTCTGGTGTCATGAGGCGTATTAAATTTTCAAATCTGTGCTTATTAGCCATTTTATTCATTATTTTACTTCTGCTACACAATGCAGACGAAGGAGGGCGCTCTGATGTTATATTGAGATTATCATCCACTGAAGCTGGTGTAGTTTTAGTGAGCATTGTCTCTGCCTTCATCACTTGAAGTCCTCTACAACAACTGGTACAAAGGGGCACCAAGACACATTAAAAAAATACGTGGTGTCGTTTAATGACTTTGTCAGTGACCAGGCTCGAACTCAGCGCCTTCGGTTTTGTAGTCAACGTGCTAAATACTTCAGCCAATGCCACCCTGTACGCAGTCATTCCAAGGATGCAAGATTTTGCTCTTGACGATTCTAAAAAAGTTAAAACATTTTGCACTGCCCCAAAATTTTGCCCATTTGTTTCTTTGTTTTATTGCGTCTTTATTTGTATTCGTAGTGTCAGATCAGAATACACTATATCTTGTTGTTAATATATGGACTAAATTTTGCATTTGGTTTACTGTCCCGCTAATGTCTAACTTTTGTAAGGCTTCAAAAAAAGTCCTTTTAACGCCATGCATTTTGCAATTCTGATGGCGATTCTATACGAAAACGAGAGGCAATGCCCATTGATACTAACACAAAAGTTGGGAGGTCTGCAAGGAAAAGAACCTTCCTCCCAACACACTTTAAACATTTGTAAATTTCTGATTTCTCTTACATACAAAATATCCGGAAATAATTTGTGCAAATTATTCTATTAGATGAGAATGTGTGTTGAAAAATTATTTAATAAATTTTAGAAAACCTTAATACTCTCCATAAGTATCATTAATTTGAAAATTATCTTTAGATTGCTGTAGTTGTTAGTATAGATTATATATTTATATGTATATATGCCCATAACTATAAAAGCGAGCTAAGTCATATAAATGTTTGCTTCGTAATATTTAATAAAAAATATGAAAAAATAACTGCAATAAATATTAAAAAATTATTAAATAAAGTTAAGTTGATGCATACTAATACTATACTACTAATACTAATAAAAATGTTGCATATCGTGCCATAACCGCGAAAATAGCTCAAGTGACAAAATTTTCAAACTTCAATTTTTGACCAAAATCGATCATTTGCGATCCAAAAAGTGTGTCGCTTAAGCTATTTTAGAGGTTATGGCTCGATATTTTGATTTCCTCAAAAGTAATACATTCAATATCTCCACAAAAATATATATGACTTAGGCCTTTTTCATAATTAAGGGGACATTGTATATGTGAAGTTTTTTTTATTATTCATGTTTCATGAAAATTCTCATTGTGTAGGAGATATATGCGGGTATTTTCAATTGATAATTTTTTATTATACACAACATTTTGTATAGAGTGATAATCAATGGCATTTCATACTGTGCAATTTGGCAGAGTATCAAGTGGACTAAAATCATAGACAGACAAACAGTTTGCTAAATAATAAATTAATAAACTATAAATATAGTTTATGTATGTATTTATTTAAATGAAGGAAATGTTTTTTTTTTTTTTTCAAAATAAAAATGCTCATTATTATTATTTTATATTATTTCAATTTATAATAATTTATAAGTGGCTTATGATGATGCAGGCAGGCCAGCAGGCTGGCAGTCAGGCATTATCAACTTATTGGAATATTATGTTTCAAGCCAAATGATTTCAATTCATTTATAGTGACGATTTTGTTAGTTTTTGTTTTTAATTGAATGAATTCAATTTAATTTTATATAAATTCACACATACATAAATATTTGCGTATATGTGACAAATCAATTAAGTTGTTTATAAAAAATGAGTTAATTTTATTTTTCGAAGGTTGGCCGTTGCACAGTGAGATGTAAATTAAAAATAAATTGTTAAGAAATCTGGTTTACGTGTGAAAATAATAAGAACTTCTTATTTATTATTAAGTCATGTTTACACTTATATATTAGTTGAGCTTCTCACTTGTTTCAGTAAAAGTTTAACGTAATACCTCTAGTTGTTCTAGGGCATTTTTTTCTTTAATAGAAATTCCCTGGTGACCCGTTCTATAATTTTTTTTTTTTTTTTTTTTTTTTTTTTTTTTTTTTTTGAAGACAAGTAACACTCAGGCAATGACCGCCTACTACTATTACTAGGTGTTACCTTCTTTAGGAAAGGGATAGTATAGAGAAAACAGGAGGTGAAGGAAGAGATAGAGGAAACTTCATTCTTTTACAACTCTACTCTTTGAACGGTTTTAATAATGTATGGTTGCAGTGCCTCTGGTGTCAATGAGGTATATGAAACTTTCAAAACTGTGCTTAGTAGTCATTTAGTTGTTTATTTATATTTGCCGTTGATTCTGCTACACAATACCGACGAAGGAGGGCGCTCTGATGTTACATTAAGATTAGTATTCGCTGAAATATTAATCAGTTGAGCTTTCCTACAACAACTGATACAAAGGGACACTAATGCATTTCAAAAAGATGCATGGTGTCGTAGACCGGGATTGAAGCCAGGACCTTCGGCTTAGTAGTCAATGTGCTAAGTACTTCAGCCAACGAACACCCTGAATTTTGGGGAAAAATTCGATAAAAAATCGAACATTTATAAAAAAAAATTTCCAATTAAGCACAAATTAAATATATTTTCTCTTGCTATAAAAGCCTCTACGTGTTCACAGATAGGTCTATGTTGGGCGTAGGAACGAGCGCTTGAGTATAGATAACAGGAACTAATGTACTCAAATTCTTTAGATGTTCGCAAATCTAGGGTATACAATTTTCTGAGTTGGAATTCTGCTGATCATAAAGACCGTAAACTTAGCTTCCAAGAATATAACTGAAGGCGCGGAGGTTAATATCCAGGTTACGTTAGGGTAGGTTAGAAGGCTGCTGGTAAGGAAGGATGAAATTTAGAGTCCACCTCATTGGTGTTCAATACAATGATCACTTTGTGTTATCTGTGAGTTGAAGGGAAGTTAGTGAGCTAAGGGGATAGGGAAAGGATATTGATAGAGAAGATAGGCAGTGAAGGAAGAGGTAGAGGAAATCTCCATTCTTTTACTCTGCTCTGCTTGTTTTGCACCTTTTTAATAATGCAGTGATTTCAGCGTCTCTAGTGTCAAATGATGCGTATTAAATTTCGAAGCTGTGGTTAATAGCCACTTTTGTTGGTTATTTTACTTCGCCGATGATTCTGATACACAATCCCGGCGAAGGAGGGCGCTCTGACGGTGTTGTTATTTAATGACTGCCGGAGAACGTGCTTGAACCCAGGACCTTCGGTTTTGTAGTCAACGTGCTAACTACTTCAGCCAACGCCACCCTCTAGGTTAATCTCTATGTCGCCAGTCAAACAGCGTTAAAAGCTTTGAAAAACCATATATTTATTTCGAAAGTACTCAGTGACTGTACAAGGGCATTAAAAACATTAATGAACAGATTAAACATGGCTCGAGGCCATGATGAGGAAAATCAGACTGCCGGGGAATTAACAATGTATGGTTTAATATTATATGAGACCGTCAGCGGGACTTCCGCGAAATTGCTCATTTGTTACTTAAAACAAAAACTCAATAATCGGGTGCTGGAAGGTACGAAAGCTGCTGGGGTAGGGAGTATTGCTCTGTATCGAATGCATTATGGCTAAAACTTGACTGGACAAAATCCTTACTACTATTTGGATTGAATAAAAGAGGTCTGACCGGGATTTTGACTGTTCACCGATTGGTGAGACCAGCAGATGGGAGGACGAAAGGAAAAGAGAAACACTGGGACATATATCCCGGGTAGGGAGGATTACAGTGTCTCGAATGCATTTTGGCTAAAGCTTGACCTAATAAAATCATTACTACTATGAATAAAAGAGCTCTTGATAGAGGGTTTGACTGTTCACCGATCGGTGAGATCAGTAGATGGGAAGACGAAAGGAAAAGAGAAACAATGGGACATATTTTGATACATTTCCCGAGTCTGCAACTTATCTTACATATATGGTCGATTAAGAGATTCTCTAAAGGCCTAATTATATTACAGGGTGTAGACTCAATGATATTATTGAAGGGATAACGTTCTTGTAAGTAGGGATTCAAAATGGATCTAATGAAAGTGTTCGAGTAGAAATACATAGGCCCTAGGCATTACCCTTTCAAACCTAACCTTGAGTAAAACTCTCAACTGTCATTTATAATTTTTTTAAATATAATTTACTTAAACAGTAAATCGTGCTGAGGGTGATGTTGGTGCTTTCACTATAAAACAAATAACGGTCTCCCAGAGACTGAGTTCAATCCCTGGCCAAACTCTGCCGTCTCAACTTAAGACTTGGGTCAAACTCGTTCACTAGTTCTTTTTTGCCACAAACCAATGACCAAAACCATTTAAATTACATGGGTTTGATCATTGGTTTGTGGCAAAAAATAACTAGTGAACGAGTTCGGCCCAAGTCTGCTCAACTTCATATGTAGATATTCTCATTTGCATGAGTGTATATGCTAATGCATATCACAGCGAACATCCTTGTAGTCATTAATCGTCGGCGTCGTCAAATAACTAATAAAATGGCTTCTTATCAGAGCTCGCAATAATTGGTCTCTCTCGTGCTTGTTGCCAGAAAAAGAACACTCTTCCACTGACACTACCCCCAGGGGAGTCTATTTTAGACTACGGGTGTGGCAATCCCGGGGCCCCAGCTAGGGTAATGTAGCTTTTTCCATTGACGGACCTTTGGCTCATTACCCGTAAAACTTATTTGTTACTACCCGATCTCTGAACACAAACAGAGCAAAGGATGTGTACATATTTATAAAAGGAAAACAATTATTGTACGCCCAAATATTGTACGCCGAAGAATTATCGTGGTGGCTGTGGTTGCTACCAAAATCGCTGGGAGAATAGTCTTGGCTTCCCAGTGTGAAATCAATGCTAGTGGTTGGTCTGACGCGGTCAGCCATACAATATTCTAGGTGCTGTTGCCATTCAACAGAGCTGCTATGGGCACGGACATAGCAGCAGAGTTTAGATAGCTCAAAGTACCTCAGCAAGGTACTTGAACATAAATAGAACAGGGATAACTATATTCAAAGATTGCAACCTATGTGTCTTATGGAGTGGGCCATAGGTATGGTGGGGGCGTTGGTCTGGCGTCTAACCCACACCCAGTGCTTTGGCACACGTGAGATTAGGCCGTAATGGCAGGTACTCACGTAAAGCAATTGCACATCTTACACTGACACGATGCGGCACTGTCGTGAAAAAACCCTCAAACTTCGTTCTTCTTTGGCTTGCTCTTCGCTCAACCAACGACCGTTGTTGTTTGATCGGTCGGCTCATGTCTTCACTCAAGACCCTTTATTTCATAAAATCTCTGCAAACGGTCTTTTGAGCATGTATGTGTGTTGCGAGTGTGAATAGGTAAACCTTTACATACATACTATGTACGTCATTGGGATTTGTTGTTTTTATTATTTTATTTTATAAACATTATTGAACAAAATACATGAGGATTAATTTTGTTTTTGTTGTACACATATTTGTCTTTTCCCAGTAAAAAAAGACACTCCAAAGAAGTCATGAAAATGTAGAGTTTGCAGTCTGGAAGTAGTTCGAATTTCGATCCGATCTAATGAATTTTACATAGGGTTGTCATTGCCAGAAGTTCTCTTTTTCGATGCCTAGTCACCGAATTAGAAGGGATTTTAAGAAAAATTTCCTTTTTGTGTTCTATGGTAATATTTTCATCTAGCAAAAAATTTTAAAAAGTTACATATTTCAACAATTTGTTTCTTTTTATACGAATTTAAACGTGAAACAGTATTTTCATGTAAATTTAAGCAAATAACTTCTAAATATTAGGCCAAAATTAGTTCATAAATTTCTTTAAAAAAATCGATTTTTGGAACATTTTGGTGAGTATTTACTAAAACTTTGGAAAAATTGCAAGGTTGTGTGTGATTAAAATAAACTTCTACTTGGTTTTCTGCTAACTATCGGCGAATTAAAAATATCGATTTTTTGGAAGCAATGAAAATGTGGTTCCTTCAGAATGACTTCCATTGTTTTTACTGGGTTTATTTTACATTTACACTTCATTGACAAAGAGTTTGATTTACAGATATTTTTATTGTTATTTATTATTATCTTATTCCTTCCTCTTGAATGCTTTGCTGTTCAGACACTGAGTGATTCCGTCTCATTTTTTTAGGTCTATTGAGTGAGAAGACCGCACAGAGAAATTTGGTTGAGCATATTTTGCGAGCTTTATTATTTATTTATATTAAAATAATGCTCCTGCTTAACACCAGAGACGCTGCAGCAACGTTCTAAAATTTAACAAAACGCGCAATAGCTGATTTGTAAAACGAGTTATACTTGCATACATAAATTTCGATTTTTTATTAAAAACTGGAAAGCACCGATTTTTAAGTTTTCTACACATTTTATTTCGATTTATGTCGCGAAATTTATTATGCGTTCTACTATATTACAGATATATTATTTTATAGATCTTCGGAACCAATCACAATATGTAAAACTTGGGGGGATTACTGCCGTCATAATAAGATTACATAGTAAACTTACTCTAAATGATAATGAAGTTGCCAGTTGTGGCCACAGTTGGATTCCCTGCCGGCCACATAATTTAAAAAAGTGGCACCTATCGCAGAACTTCACAGAAAAAAATAATTTGTAAATACAATTAATTTTTTTTGTTATATCAATTAAATAGTTAATTGATTTTGAAGCTACAACGATTTTTGTAAATACAATTAACGAAATTGTAAGTTAAAGAAAAATCTGAAAAATATTTTCAATTAAATGTATCAACAAATATTTTGTTGAAACTTATTTATTTTTTCAACATTTATTTTTGTTGGATTTCAAAGTTATTTCAATTAAAGTTGTTGTTATATTAACAATGTGAATTGTTGAATTTCCGTGTCATAAATGTGATATTAACAATTTTTATACACAATCACATCTCCGAAATGATTTTTGCTTGTCTACGAAAAACACTTAATGTCTCTGAACGGAGTTGAACCGGCAACCTCAGGATTAATAAACTAACTCACTTACCTCTCAGCTAAAGAGCAACAGTTAATTGAATATGCAAATGATGAATACACACAAAACATGATTTCTTGTTTCTTCTACATGTGCGCATTCCGTTATCATATAATTTAGCAAATACTTTTGTTAAGTAGTTTAATTGACTACAAAATTTTAAATTTATTATATCAATAATGATCATTGTTAATTTTTAAATTAAATATTAACAATTTATTTTGTTGGTTGCATTTCGATGATATTTTTTTCTGTGCACAGAAAAAAATGATTTGTAAATACAATTAATTTTTTAGTTATATCAATTAAATAATTAATTGATTTTGAACCTACAACGATTTTTGTAAATACAATTAACGAAATTGTAAGTTGAAGGAAAATCTGAATAATATTTTCAATTAAATATATCAACAAATAATTTGTTCAAAATTATTTATTTTTTTCAACATTTATTTTTGTTAGATTTCAAAGTTATTTGAATTAAAGTATATAACAATAACAATGTGAATTGTTGATTTTATGTATCATAATTGTTTTATTAACAAGCTTTTTATACACAATCACAATCCTCTAAACGATTTTTTGCTTGTCTGCGAAAATCACTCAATGTCTTTGGGCGGAGTTGAACCGGCAACATCAACACTAATAAACTGACTCACTTACCTCTCAGCTAACGACCAACACTTTATTTAATACCCAAATGATGAATACACACAAAATATGATTTCTTGTTTCTTCTAAATTACGATATAATTTAACAAATAATTTTGTTGAGTAATTTAATTGACTACAAAAATTAAAATTTGTTATATCAACAATGATGATTGTTAATTTTTAAATTAAATGTTAACAATTTGTTTTGTTGGTTGCATTTCGATGATATTTTTTTTCTGTGAACACAACCTGCAAAACGATTACCTTGTTTGTGGAAAACTCCCAGGGTCTATGGCAGGACTGAGAGGCTAGCACCGCTACCACTCACCCACAGGGGCAATAAAGCGACATTTTTTTCACTTCTCCATTTGTAAATGAAATTTCAAAATCAAAATTTGGGTTTTCTTTTATTGACTTCTTGGTAGGTAAGAATAAAAAGAGTTCAGACTGCGTTTCATATATCCCGTTTATACACACTTCTTATTTGCAAATAAAACTGGAAAGGGTTGCCGTGTAACTTTTTTTATTGTAAGTTAATAATAACTCACGAAAACTATTTGCAAATAGTGCGCGGTGTAAATGTAATTAAAAAAAACTAGTAAGAGAAAATAAAACTGAATCATAACAAAGCATTAAATGCTCTTTCAAAGGAAAAAAATCATGCGTAATCAAATCATCAATTATAAGCTGACACGAGTCACAAGTATCAATTAATGAATAAATAAACATGTGCCAAAGAGTTGCAATTAAAAAATAAACTTCATATTTATAACGGTCATAAAAAGAAAGTATTTGTGTATGAAACCTTGCTGCCAAAAGAATGATTCAGTACATGTAAAATTATTAGCAAAAAAAAAAAAAAAATTCAAAGAATTTATCATCTTTAATTCGATAAATTGAATCGAGTTTTTTTTTTTTTTTTTTTTTGATGTATGCAAAGAAAATGATTAAAAATAGAAATAAGCACAAACTAAACTTAATTTAAAAATTCAAATCGTGTAGAAGCAAAAAAAAAAAAAAAATAAGCCTGAGACGTTTTTAAAATATATTATTAAAATAGAATTAAGCCTAACCGCGGGCAAACAATGACGTATGAAATCAAACAGAAAGATATATGTTTTGCTATTTATTTTTATTTTGTTCTTATAATTTATATTTTGCACAAAGTGCAAATTATAACATTTATAACACAAACAAAAAAAAAATCCCCAAAAACCATGAAACTTATTTTTTAACGAACGGGTGCCGTGTCATGGACAGAAAATAAATACTTTTTGTTTGTTTAATATCTGTATGACAAAAAAAATATATACATATATTTATTTACTTTATAATGGTTTTTTCGTTTAAACTTCTCAGTTTGAGGTATTGGTGGATTGTAAACGTTTTATTGCCATATGAATGGGCGGGCATAAAGACGAATTTTTTGAAGGCCGGTTTTGTTAATGTTTGTATTGAACAATTAATTCTCTACCAGTTGAAATAAGTAAGTGAAACAAAAGCAAATATAAGAAATGAATCAAAAGTATTCACAAAGTCGACTTGCGAACTCTTTATTAGATCAAATTTAAAAAGTTAATTGGTTGTGATGAAAAATCGCCAATCTACTCGTATAGTTAAAAGCCGTTCTTTCATTTTGAAATTAGAGATTGTATTATAAATTATATGATGATTTTTTTTGCTGGTTTCAGCGGTCGAGGGTGTCAATCTTTTATACTAATTTTAATAACACAGACTTATCTCGGAACTAATTTTCAACTAACTACACATAAAAGCTAACTTACTGGCCAAAAAACTTGCGATGGACAAATTGTATTGAAAACAAAGATAAAAGAAGAAAAATTGTATTTGTTTTCAATATGGGTATGTGAAATCGTTGGTCAGGCCGTTAAAAGTACATTGAATTTGATTAAAGAGGGGTTAGCTGTTGCAGATCACCCAAAAATTTCTTAGTTGAGCTAGAGATATTATGTCAAACCTTTATTGTGTTTTAAGTTTAATTATGTTTCGAAGAGGCAGACATTTCAGTCTGCCATCCTTTTGATCCTAGTTTTTAAAAAAGTGGTATAGCCCTTGTGTCTATGCATTAAATTTCATTAAAATCGGTTGTATAGTTTCAGGAAGCCAAAAATTGCCTCTTGCGCCTTCTTGGTCGTAGTTTTAAAAGCAGATGTATCTATAGTATGAGTTTTAAAAAAATCGGTTAGGTAGCTTCACGGAGGCAGAAAGTGTACCTTGCTTCCGCCATCCCCTTTGTTCTAAAGGGTGATTTTTTTCAGCAAATTTCTTCTTGGCAACACTGTTTTTAGCAACTCAGTTGTTTTCGTATATCATGTTAATGCTAAACAGGTGCAGTTTGGTCTATAATTTAACCATAATCGGCCTAAAAATGAACAACGATTGCAGATTATTAAATTTTATTATTACAATTCATGGCCTGTGAAGAAAGGGCATCCTTCCATTTTATGGTCAGCTTGGGCGACCTTCTGAGGCGGATTTTCAGAATCTTGTAACTAAAGTTCACACTAAAATTACATTATTGAACATTAAACCACCAACACGCATACGTAGAGTGCGGAAAGGGAAAATATTGCAGCTGTATCCGCCAGTGTTGTTGATGACGGTGAATTGCCGATTCGGCGCCATTCGCAGCGATTGGGCCTCTGTAACTTTTTTTTTTTTTTTGCCCGAAATGGAAGAGCTGGACTTGATTAATGCAAGACGGTGCTACATGTCACACAGCAGGCAAAAGAGCTGCCCAATTGAGAGGCATGTTCGCTGAACCGTTTATTTGACGTTTGGGCGCGTAAAATTGACTGTTTAGATTGTGCGATTTAACGTCTTTATACTGTTTATTGTTGGACTATGTTAAGGCTCTGGCCCTGGGAGACAGTATTGAAGAATTTATTCGTGAGATAACGCCCGATAGGTTGGCGTGAGTATGCCAAAATTGTACCCAGCGTATGAACCGTTTTAGGCGTAGCCGCGGGCAACATTTGCATGAAATCATTGTTAAACCTTGAATTATATAGATCTTTCTATCGACTCAAATAAAGATGTCGTACACCCAGATAAAAAAGCAGCACAAAATCAATAAAAAAACATATTGAATTAATAAGAAACATTATGGAAAGTCTAGTCATGTTGAAATTTCTTATTTCAATATGGAAAAATATTAATTTACAGTATTAATTTATATAGAGATGGTAAAATTGAGTTTACAATACAAAAAAGCTTTCAGCAAATTGAAATACGATGAATCAAAACAATTCACATATTCCCTTTACAATAATGCTAAGTATATAAAGCAGAAATCTACATCAACTGACACCACACACAGTGGACCAAACACAAAAGAGCGCTGATTATGAAGGTTTAGTGGCCTTCGAAAACGGCTGGCTGTTCCGTTCAACTATGTGTTGTCAGAATATTTACAACTAACTTTGGTGTTATTTGTTCATTAATAATTATCACATGTAATTTGGCTTAAAAAGCGATTCGAACTTTATCCTGTTAAAATCATAAATATTAATTTATTAATTTGATTGATTTTTAAGAAGTATCTCAGCACTTTCTATTATTATATTGAAAATTATTGAATTAATGTGACGCGTTGTTATTTTTAAGTTGCAGCTTTTCCCTGAGTGTACACTTCTCTAAATTTTATGTCTTTTTTCATTTATAAATGAATTTCGAAAGCTCTTAAATAATCACCCTATGATTTATTTTAATACATAGCCGATGCCTTTCATATTTCAGGTACAGATCTTTTAAATTTCATCAAAATTGGTTCAGCCTTTAAGCCAGATTTTACAATATTGCCAGTAAAATGTGCTCAAAATTTCTTACAACCGTGTGAACTGACAATTTTTGTCAGACGTTGTTGCCAGAAAAGGCATTCTCAGTCCATTGCAAGACTAGCAGCTGACAACAAATTGTCAGACATCTTACAATCGTGTGAACACATTTTAAAATTATTGCCAGATGTTTGTCAGACATTTTAATATTGTCAGATGTGCGAAGTTTATGCATCTGACAATGGCGTCATTGTAAGAGAATTCTTTCTATGGGCAACACTGCACACGCTTGATTTTAAAGAAAAAATTTATAATAAAATATATGCACTTTGTGTGCATATATATCATTGCAATTGCTTCTTTATGGTCCATAATAATTTATACTTTCACTTTTTACATTTAACACAAACACAAGCGATTGATATTTAACAATTTCTAACAAATGCTTTGAGTCTGGCAACGCATAACAACAGATCTGACAATTTGTGCATATAACAACCGTGTGAACTGACAATTTTTTGACTGACGATTTGGTCAGATGAATTTATTGTCATAAAACCGTCTGTTGTTGTAATTGTAAATTGTAAGGATTTTCTGACATCCGTGTGAACTGACAAAGAATATTGTGCTGGCAATTTTCGATTGCCAATACATTGTCACCACATTGCCAGATCTGACAATATTGTAAGATATGACAATCGTCTGTACATAGCCTTAGTTTTGCATTCGGTTGGTCGGGCGGGCGGGCAGACGGACTTCACGTTAATAGTTTTTTGTAGTGAGACACCCTAAAAGTTCTCTGCTTAAACGATACGAATATATTTATTATATGTAGCTTACCACCCCAAGACCCTATCCTAAGCGTATTAACGGTAAAATAACTATCCTATGTCTTTTGGCAGGAGACTCCATTCTACGTATTATTGCTGAGAGATTTTTAAGAAATCAGGAAATCACAGCGGTGTTTCGGAGATTAGCTCTTACAAACCTACAGTTTTATGTGTCGAGAAGGTTTTTTTTTCTTAAGGAAAATTTTCATATGGAGTTTTCAGGCAGAGATCCTTGCTATAAGAGAAGTTTGCGGATTGGTTGAGAGTGAATGTCACTTCAACGACTTTGATTAATATATACCCCAATAGTCGTGCAGCTATTATGGCCCTCGAATCCCCGCTTCTAAGAACAACAGCAGCCCTCGACTGCCGATCATCTCCAAATGAGATGGCAGAGAAGTTTGATATTAGGATCACCTGGATCCCGGGGCATAGAGGCTTTCAAGTGAACTCTAGGGCTGATGAGCTTGCTAGAATTGTGACAACCTTACAGGTTCCACTGGATTTGGAATGAGTGGGTTTACCCCTACTCTCTTGCAAACTCAGACTTAGGCGCAAGGCAGAGGATGAAAAATATAGAAGGTGGGTCACAAGAAATGATTGCGTGATCACAAGGCAGTTATGGACTCACCTAAATAAAGAAGCTACGGACTACTGAATTTTGAAGAATAGGAAACAAATCCCGATTCTAGTGTCCGTGTTAACCGGACACTGTCTCATAGGCAGGCATGCACAAAGGCTAAGAGTTGAATACAATGATTTTTGCCGTAGCTGCCAAGATATCGATGAAGAGGAAAGCATAGAGTATTTTCTTTGTCACTGTCCTGGACTTGCAGGAAAGAGAATGGCCACAATGGGCGCTCTTGAGTTCAAGGAACTTTCTGACGTTTGCTAGTGTTGAACTTCAACGTATTAGTAGCTTTATATTGAGCTCTGGTTGGTTCGAAGCAGACTATCCGTGGTGTCACATTGGACCAAAACGGTCCAAGTGAGTCTGGGTTTATGACTGCCACCCCTACCTAACCTAACCTAACCTTTCCTCTTATCAAAGTTCGTTGCGTTTTTAGTGTTGGTGCTGTGCTGCTGCTTTGCTTAATTTTTCTTATTTTAACAGTTATTTCTGATTTTTCTGTGGTCATGAATGTTCTACATTTTGTTGCTCTTTTTCCGTTTCGGCGATTTTTTCCGTTGTTCAAACCATTTTCCTTTTGAAACTGTGTTGCTGTTGTATTAAACCATTTTTCTTTTTGGCTATTTTTTTGTTTGTTATGGTTTTGGCGACTTACTTTTAACTTCATTTTTTCCATTTTGGTAATTTGGAATAATGGTGATATCTCTTTACTTTTTGCATCATCTTCGCTTCCAATTACATCTTATTAGTTAGCCTTATTCCAAATGAACACCAAATATATTAATATAGGGTATTTTAACCTTCATAGGGTCTTTAAAATCGTGGACGTTAACGATCTTCGGGTCAAATTTGACCCAAATTGAAAATTATGTATTGGTTTCATTTATTTGTGATTCATTTATTGCCAATGAAAGAGAACACTATTTCATATATTTAATTCGATTAATATATGATAGATAAAACCATAATATTAAATCGATATTATTATTAATTGTACATAAAGTAATGGTTTCAGAGTGCAGTTTTCATATCAAGTTTTTGCAAGTTATAATAGTATCTAATGGTGTTTTATTTTCTGCGTTGAGGCCTATCTGTCAACGACTTCTTTTGGATCTGTTTTTACCCTCTTGAAGCATTTTTTCTTTGGATTTAGTTGAAGTTTACGGCTACTCATTTACCTCACGTAGTTTTAGTGCAACTTTCTGTGAAAATACTGATATTGATAACCTCTTTTGGTTTTTTATATAAGGCATAGTAAGCTGCAATCCTAAATTTTCTAAGAAATGTCGACGTTTTGCAAAACAGTTTATTTCCAGCCGCTATTAGCTGATGTAGATATCACAAAAGCATTGTAAGCTTATAAAGGGTGTTTTTTTAGAGGTATAGAACTTTGAATTGAAATAAAGCACAAGAAAATCGTTTTAATGTCCATCAATTTGGCTTTATTGGAAGGATAATTTTATGCCATTAATGTTTAAATATGATTTTGGGCATGTGGCCGCCGCGGCTGGCTCGAATAAAGCCAATTCTACAGGTCCAATTTTCAACCACTTTTTCGAGCATATGGGGCCGTATGTTGGCAATAACGCCACGAATGTTGGCTTCCAAGTCCCCTAACGTTTCTGGTTTGTTGGCGTAGACGAGCGACTTCACATATCCCCAAAGAAAATAATCCAATGGTGTCAAATCACACGATCTTGGTGGCCAATTGACAGGTCCATTCCGCGAAATTATGCGCTCATCGAATGTTTCCTTCAATAAATCGATTGTGACGTGCGCTGTGTGGCATGTAGCGCCGTCTTGTTGGAACCACAACTCATCCACATTCATGCCATCCAATTCGGGAACAAAATAGTCGGTTATCATGGCTCTATACCGGTCTCCATTAACGGTAACTGACTCTCCAGCATTATTTCGGAAGAAGTATGGCCCAATGACTTCACCAGCCCATAGAGCACACCAAACAGTCAGTTTTTGTGGATGTAATGGCGTCTCAAGGGTCTCATGTGGATTCTCTTCACTCCAAATGCGGCAATTTTGCTTGTTGACGTAGCCATTCAACCAAAAATGAGCCTCATCACTGAACAAAATTTTGCGATGAAAATCAGCATCGAGATCAATCTCATTTTCGGCCCATACACCAAAATCACGACGCATTGCATGGTCTCGCGGCTTTAATTCTTGCACAAGCTGGATCTTGTAAGGTCGCAAGCCAAGATCTTTGCGCAAAATCTTCCATAAAGTTGATGGACAAAGCTCCAATTGCTGTGCACGGTGGCGAATCGATTCATTTGGGTCCTCTTCAACACTTTGCTCTACAGCGGCAATTGTTTCTTCGGTGCGCACTGTTCGACGTCTCTGCGGATGCGTATTATCACATAGAGTAAACGTAGTGCGAAAACGATCCATGGTTAACCGAATTAATTGCTCTGATGGACGATTATGTCGATCATAAAATGGACGGAGCTTGCGGTAAACTTCGCGAACTGAACCATTATTTTCGAAATAAATTTGCACGATTTGCAAGCGTTGTCCTTTTGTCAACCTGTTCGTGATGAAATGGCAAACCAAACTAAATATTAATCACTTGACAGCTGACAAAATGGCCGCCAGTTAAAAAAGTGATGCCAACTTAAAGTTCTATACCTCAATAAAAAACACCCTTTATATCTACCATGTTACTAACCACCATTTGACAACATTGATTAGTCTTTCTTTTGCAAGTAAAACTTGATCTTACGTTGTCCAGCAAATAAACCCTTCCATTTTATTTATTGTAATCTAATCATATTTGCAGTTACTTGTCTTGGTGATTACTAACTTTAGAGATATGATGCAAAGTACTAAGAAGGTTAGGTTAGTTTAGGAAGGGTGGTGCTTTACCGCACCTCCACTTGGAGACCCAATTGGGTCCATTGTGATTCCCTTCTGTTGCCCAAAAAAGTAATATTTACCCTCCCATTTGCAGCCAGAAGTGACCATATTATACTAAGAAGATTCACATCCTTTTTTTTTATCGGAATATATATAAGAAGGGTACGAGTACTATCTTTGGTAAAACAAAAATAATGATAAACACGCATGATAATAACACATGTACTATCTCTGGTAGTAACTCATTTATATTTTTATGTGTAGTTTGAACTAAAGTGATTTGTGATCTCAGTATTTATTGTTCAACCGATAAGATGTAAAAAAATTATCTGCAGTCGTGTTATATTTTCAAAATCGTCTGATAATGTAGGCAGGCCATGTTCCATTTCATTATCTTTCATTATTTTACAAGAAATACCAGACAGAACACTTCCATTTTTAAAACGGGTCAAATTTGACCCGAAGATCTCTACTGTAAAATCTTGCATACAATTTTCTTTGGCAAGTTTGCGGATATATAAACCTACTATATCTGTTAAGATATAAAATTAAATAAAAGTCAGAAAATATGACATAGATCAATCACTAATTTTCAGAAAAAATCAAAGTTTTTTCGTGAAATGGGTCAAAATTGACCCAAAGACCCTATGAAGGTTAATTAGTAATTGATAGACTATTTTTCATGTTTAGTTAGGCTTATTTGTCTAAATATTTGCCATGTCTGGCCGCACCTTTCTAATGTTGCTAATTTAAATAATATTCTTGCTAAGGAAGCCACTAATTAATTGCTATTTTAGCCTAACATTTAAAAAAGAATCATTTCTCTAAAAAAAAAATCTAATTTGAAGTATCTTTTTGATATTTATGTTAAACTGCCAAAATTTATTTAGTGTTTCGAATTAAATAGAATGAAACATGTGGCTTAAAATGGCTTATAATGTCTTATATATTCTAGGCGAGTGGGAAGTTGTGTAAATTCATGAAAGTAAATTTCAAACCTGAAATCACACTAAATTATGTTTTATTCATCAAATTATTTAATGTATTTAAAATGCTCGATCTTTTAAAAGTTATGAGTAGGTGAACTGTTTAAATGCACATACATATATACACACATACGTACATACATACAGCCATAAGTTATTGCCTTTTTAACCTGAAGGAAAAGTGAATAAATCTTGATGTTTATGTTTATGTTTTTGTTGTTGTTTTTGGTGTTGCTGTTAAAACAGAAATAAAACATTTATTTGTTTTATCTTGGCGATAAATAAACTATTGTTTTAGTGTTGTGGGACACAATCACTCGTATTTGCAGGTCAGTTAAAAAAAGAAAAACTTTTTAAAGCATCTTAAGATTAATAAGCTTTAAACATACATACGCATGTTCAACACAGCTTTTCAAAAAACACTTCTTTTTGTACGAATAAAAAGGGTGTCCAAAATTAAAAAATTTTTTAGGAGTATAAGTATTTATTATATTTTGTATTTTCAAAAGTATTCAAATCTTAAATCTAAATTTAATTATTAGGTCATACTATCACTAAAATAAAATTATACAATTGCTTATTTTTGTTAAAAAGTTTAAAAATTAATTGGACTTACAAACGTTGGTATTTGAGACAGCCTTGCAACTTATAGGTCGATTACGGAAAGCAACTAAACTTCAAATGAGTTGTAAGTTCCTAAAGTATGTGATACCGACAGTAATTGGCAAATAACAGCTGTCCTTTGCAATAGATAGCCAGCAGTTCTTCCATTATCATAGATAATTATTGCCTTCAAAAAAAGGCGAAGTCTTGGTTACCTAGTGCCAATCGAACTGAAGTTGGATCTTCTGCCATAATAGATAGCTCGTGATTCATTTTTCAGTGAAATCTAACGTTTTGCTTAAAGCCGGCTTATAGGCAAGAGTTTTGCTGTATACAAATTAAAATAAGAATATGGTGTCACGGGACACACAATTAGGATGAAGCTCCTTATGTTATACTTTGTAAGGCTACAACGTTATGCTGTGTTGCAGTACGACCTCGCCTTGCGCAATCATTGCAACTACTCGCCCATTGCGACAGCCAAACTATTTACATGACCAACTCTATTATCTCAACACTTGAAAATTTTGTGACACGGCTATTGCAACTTTTTATTTTTTGTCCTCAGTTTGTTTGTATTTTTAATATAAAAAGTGGAATGCGTAATACTGAAAGCCACCAGGGCGATCTGGGCGGTGAATAGTTGTGCTGGGTGCACCTGGGGCATGAGCTCAAAAATGGTTAGTTGGATCTACACAATGATTGTTATGCCAATCATGGCGTTCGGCACGGTTGTTTGGTGGCAAAAGACTCGCGTGTCTGGCGTGTCTTCTTACAACAGGAGCAATGAGGTCATGTCCAACCTTAGACATTGAGGCCTTTATATGGGCTACCACCCATAGAAATCTTTATTAGACCATCGGCGGCAATGGCAGCTCATAGGATGGGTCTCGGGAGATCTTCTCGTAGTTTTGGCAACGGGCACTCGTCGGTCCTGAGTACAATGCCCAGCTTAGGACTGCTAGGAATGTTTAGTGACAGGATAAACTGTAAACTGAGGTTCGACAGGAGATTCAATGTCACAATTCCACCAAGGGCAGTAAGGCACGAAAAAAGTTCGGCTGTGGATTCCAGAAGTTTATGTTTGTATACGGATGGATCCAAAACGGAGGATGAAGTTGGTGCTGGAGTCTTGGGCCCAACGTAAAAACCTCTTTGCCATTGGGCAAATAAATGGCCTACGGTATTTTAGGCAAACATACAGGCAAGCGCCAAATGTGTCGGCATTAATATAAACAGAGGCGTTAGAGGTGCGCATATAGCTATCTTTTCCGATAATCAGGCAGTTCTTAAGTCTCTCCTTTTATGGGAATTCCGTTTTAGGCTAGTTTTAGAGTGATTTGACTCATTACAAAAGTTAGCCATACGGAACAAGGTTTCCATTTATTGAATACCTGGCCACAGCGGTCATCCGGGGAATGGGGCAGCGGATCAACTGGCCAAGAGGGCCTCTGCTGCTCCTTTTATGTGCCCGGAGCCGTTTTGTCGCGTGAGTCGGTCGACTGTAACATCTCTGATTAAAGAAGATGACACTTCGACCGCTAAGGAAATGTGGCTGTCTTCTTCTGGTTTAAGGCAGCCCAAAGCTTTGATGCAGCCATTTACATATAACGGTATCTTTAACCTCAATAGGAATAATTTACGGCTTGTTACTGGTTTTCTTTCATGTCACTTTGGATAGTTCAGATCCTCTGTGTAAAAGTAACCAAGTTCGTTCACCCTTGTGTCGTTTATGCTTGGGAGATATCGAAACGACGGCACACATTCTTTGTGAGTGTATCGTATTATAAGACAATAGAAGGCGTGTTTTTCATTCTGAGTTTCTGTGTTCAGATGATATTAGGCGGTCTTCTCCAATATATGTACTAACTTTCTTAAGTATAGTCATACAGAGATTGATTTAATTTAATTTGCAGATATATGGTACAAAAGATCCATCAGGTGTCGCAGTGCCGATCTTTCGACCAGATCTTCCCCCTATTCTATTCCATTCTTTTCTATTCTACAGATTGGAATTTACCGTTAATTTTTATATGTCAAAACTACCAAAATGAAAATAGTTTATTAAAGTTTTACGTCGTGGTGAGGGCTTTTAACGAAACAAAAATGTCATATGTTAATAAAACTGTTAAACTAAATTTATTTGCTATGTTTGATTAGGCTAAAGTTCGTATCGCTCTGTAAGAAAAATTACATGTGGTATTTTTTAAAATAACAGCAAAGTTAATTGTAAATATTCTGAGAAACACTAGCAGAACGGAACAACATGTTGTTTTCGAAGGCCACTACACTAGAGCTGGATCCATTTAAATTACATGGGTTTGATCATAGGTTTTTGGCAAAAATTAACGATTGAACGAGTTGGACCCAGCTCTACACTACACTTTCATCATCAGCGTTGCTTGTGTTTGGTTTACTGTGTGTGGTGTCAGTTGATGTACATTTTTGCTTTATATACGCAGCTTTTATTTCAAATGGAATATGTGAATTGTTTTGATTCATCGTATTACAATTTGCTGAAAGCTTTTTTTTTTGTCATGAAAGCTTAATTTTACCATCTATAAATTTACAACAGTTTTGTCACTGTCATTTGTATTACACTAGACTAAAATTTTTGCTTTTCAAACTTACACTTAATTAATCAGATATCATATATATTTTCTGTTTACTTTTTTTTCCAGAATATTTTCCTACATCCCAACATAAAGGTAAGAAAATAAAAGAACAATAAAGTATTAAAAAAATTTAAAAAGTCACATTATTTACACCAACAAACAAGTAATTATCAAGTTATGATTAGAAGAATACATGCTATGGCAAATATAACTAGGTGTTACCTTTTTTAGAGAAGTAATAGTGATAGAGAAGAAAGGTGGTGCAGGAAGATATAGGGGAAAGCTTCATTCTTTTTCAACTTTTTTTTCACGTTTTTTTTTAAATAATACAGTTGCAGCGCCCGTGGTGTCAATGAGGCGTAGTAAATTTTCAAACGACACGATGAAAATGTGATACTAAGAGTAAACTAACCAAAGTTCTATGGGGCGACCCGGACGAAGACAAAACGAGGGGACTGTTTAAACTAAACAAGCCCGAGCTAGGAAAGGTGACCGTCATCTTATCGGGGCACTCTAATACACGAGGGCATTTGTAATAGCCATGAATGACAATGAATGCTGGCCATGCATGGAGGACATGGAGACAGCTTTAACCCAGCCGAGATCCCGTTCTTTTGGGGATAACACTCTACCGGACATTATCCACCTTAGAGGTATGGACTAGTGTCCTGCACAAGACTATTTATAAGACCTTTCAAGACATGAGAGATTTTTTCAAATGCTTTACTACAGCGAATTATTCTAAAAAAATCACTAAACAACACTGTTGGCAAGACAAACAACCGAAAAAAATGTCTTGCCAACAGTGTTGCTTAGCGCTTCTTTTACAATATTTCGCTGTAGTAAAGCATTTGAAAAAATCTCTCATGTCTTGAAAGGTCTTATAAATAGTCTTGTGCAGGACACTAGTATGGACTGGAAAAGCTTGACGGACTACTTGAACGATACTCAGTTCTTATAAGGGTGGGCCTCGTTTGTTAATTTTAATGAGAACGAACAACAGGCCTATACTGGCTTATGTGTATGTCCCCGGACCTAATAGTGCAGTGCTGCAGCGCCTCTGGTATCAATGAGGCATATTAAAGTTTTAAAGTTGTTTCTAGTAGGCATTTTATTAGTTATTTTACTTCGTCGATAAATTTGCCACACAATACCGACGAAGGAGGGCACTCTAATATTATTTACATTAGGATTAGGATCCGCTGAAGCAGTACTAGTTCAGTGGCCAGTGTATATGGCTTGATCACTTGAACTTTCCTACAACAACTGATACAAATAGACACTAATCCACTTCAAAAAAAAAAAAAAAAAAAAAGTCGAAGTGTTGTTATTTAATGGCTGTCGGAGACCGAGCTCGAACCCAGGATCTACGGTTTTGTAGTCAAAGTGCTAAATCAGTCAACGCCATCCTCATGTTAGCCTTTAGATTTTTTTATTTTTTAAATTTCTGAGAAGTAACAAATCATCTCTTTAGGGAAGCCCTGCTTTTTTTATATTGAAAAAAATAAATATGCACTCTTCAGTTAAAACGGGGGATATTTTTGTGTTATTTTAACATTTATATCAGTAATATCGTTATTATAACATATTCGTAGTATTTTTATCTGCTTTGTGTTTTTTTTTTTTTGCCTTTTTGCTGCAAATAGCGTGTTGCATTACTGGTGCTTATGTGCGGCTTTCTTGTGTCTTGTAAATTTTAAAGTATTGTTGTACAGAAATACTTACACATGCTCATTTCGTTCTCGCTTTAGCCATGTACAACTATGTTCTCTTAGTTATTACAATTTACGCATAATTTGTATTATTTATGAATGTGCATTTTACAATAAATAAATCAAGAAGTTTCGACGTCACTATATCGACAACGCGTCATCAGCAACATGTGTGGCATTTAATTTTAATGCTGTTGCCGTGTACCTGTAAATGTTGAAAGAGGCCTGTTGCATATTGTGTTGCGCTTAGTTCCTCTTTCAATAATCCTTTATAACAGTTTTTTTCTTTTGTATTCTTTTGATCAGTGCAAAACTCATGTGAGTTTGCTGTGTGTGGTAGTAATTTATGGCTACTTCATATTTTGGAGAGTACATTTAATTGTTTATAAGATTTGCAGTTTCTAGAAATGAAAAATGAACAAATATAATGAATTTTTTTATCTGGAAATTCACTACGATGCACATAGGGGGCGGGCCAAAGGCATTGATTTCACGGATTATTTAGGCCGGGTTTCCATCTGTGTGCCATGTGCCACACAAGCGTAAAAAAGCGTAACCAACTAATTACTAATGAAAAACAATTTGATTCAGACACGTATTTATTAAGTTAAACAGTTTCATACATAACTAATAGACAATTTTATAGAATTTAACATGATTGGAAACTGTTTAAATCAATAAATATATGTCTGAATCAAACAGTTTTTCATTAGTAACTAGTTGGTTACGCTTTTTTGGGGAAATGACACACAAGAAATGCCAGATGTAAACTCAGCCTTAAAAAAATTCAAGTACCGTGACAAAAGAAAGTACTTGCTTAAAGAGCATAAAATTATACATCACATGACAAAAAATAAATGTCAAATGGGTAACGGTGCTTTTGTAATGCGTTACCCGTTAAAGTTGAAAATTGTGAGAGAAAACTAGAAAAATAATCACAAAAAAGCTACAAAATTTTAAAAAGTAATAGGTCTAACCATCTAATCATTAAGTTCAGTTATTATTTCAAATGCTTTGCTTAAACTTGTAACACAAATTATTTGTGGAAGTGATTTTATTTTTAATGTTTATATTGGAAATGCACTAAAATAAATGGATTTTCTCAGTTTAAGTGGGCAAGAAGTTATAAAGTGGGCTCAATTAGGCAGAGAATTTAACTTTGTTTTAAAGGTTGTTCGTTCAAGTGTTGGTTTAGAAAAGTTCAAGTGTTAGTTTCGAAAAATTTATGCTGCGCATCAGTGCGCTTCAGAAGTTATGTAAGAATTTACAATAGCCTCACGCGTTGAGCTCTTAACGACTCCTGCTAAGATTTTTAATGCTGTTGTTCTTGTCATTGTTTTATGTATTTAATGTGTGTGGAGATGTATAAATGTTATAGTTGTTATGCGTGAATTAAGCATTAGTCACGTGCAAGTCACGCGTGATTATCGTTGTATTTATAAGTAATAGTGATTTATAATTTATGAATAAATTTCTTAGGCGCATTAAAAAAATCTATTTTTGGATCCGAAGTTATTAATTTTTTTTTTTATCACAGTGGACCCAATTGGGTCTCCGAGTGGAGGTGCGGTATAACACCACCCTTACTAACCTATTCAATGGCAGGCAATTCATAAGGAGCGTATGTAGCAAAAAATCATCGGTGAAGTAGAAGAACCAATTAAATAAATAATAAGCAGAGCTTCAAAAATATAATACGCATCATTGACACCAGAGACGCTGCAACACTACATTATTACAAAAAAAAAACGTGTAAAAGAAAGCAGAGTTGTGAAGCCTTCCTCTATCTCTTTCTTCACCACTTATCTGCTACATCGCTATCCCTTTCCTAAAGAAGATAACATCTAGTAATAATAGTCGTTGCCTGACTGTTACTTCTCTTTTATAAAAAAAATCATAAAGTTTTGCTTGATTTGTTGATCAAGCAACATTTGTATGTATTTCGCCCTTTTTTCTGTATTTCTTACATAAAAAATCATGTTTATTAATTAATTAATAATTATTTTGCGTGAGGCCATTAACAAATAACAACACTACGCATTTTTCTGATGTGCATTAGTGTCCATTTGTATCATTTGTTGTTGGAAAGTTCAAGTGATCAAGGTATAGTATAGTCTCTGGTCACTGAACTCCACAGGCTCCAGCGGATACTAATCATAATGTAACAACAGATCGCCCTCCTTCGGTGGTATTGTGTAGCAGAATCATCGGCTAAGTAAAATAACCAATAAAACGACTACTAGACAACACAGCTTCAAAAATTTAATACGCCTAATTGACACCAGAGGCGCTGCAACACTGCATTATTAGAAACGTGAAAAAAGCAGAGTTGTAAAAGCATCACGCTTTCCTAATACTAGTAGATTTTCATTTCTTAAGTGCTACTTCGCTGTAAGGAAAAAAAACTGCTTTTCAATGAGCTTAAATGATGGATATTTTATAAATTTTAGATATCTTTGGTGTGCAATTTAGCATTAAATTCCATGGATGGCCTCCAAGTTCAACCACTTCCCGTATTTATTTTCCGAAAAAGTTATTTCTTATGATTTTCTTATTCAAGGGGTATTAAAGTGTCGATATTACTTGCGTAATTTTTGCGCCCAATAACATTTTAATCTTAACGACCCACCAACAACTTGTAACAGTACCTGTTTCGCATTATTGCCGTTGTACTTAAAGTCGCTGTCTTATTACTAAATATTTTGTTAAAACACCATTATTTTATTAATGCAGGTTGTTGTTGACGGTTGAAGATATTTATTGGCTGACTAGCTGACTGTGCCCGGTTGGCTGCGAAGTTGTTTCGGTTGTTTTATTTTTTATTGGGTCCGTATGGTGTGATGCGTTTCACGTCTTCAATTCTTTTTGAAGTCTTGTTTGGTCTGCGTATGTGAGCTCAATTTGCAATTTAAAACTTTTTTTCATTTAATTTTCATTGTTCGTTCTTATAAAAACAAAATGTACCTAGTTAACCTGTTTGCGTTTGAGCGGCTTGTTTTTATGCTTCAACAGAATGTTTTTTTTAATTCTTGCGCTTTGTTTGGCGATGATTTTGATGATTATAATTTAAAATTCTATTCTCATGTAGGCCACTTTTTCTTACTAAAATAGCCGGGCAGCAGAAATCATTTAATAAAGAAAAAAAAACTTTACTTGTGTGTTTTGACTCAAGTTTCATTTAATAATGTGTGATTATAAAAGGTTTTCTTAACATCATAAGTTTATAATTTTTATAATGATGTATTGGCATTTCGAATATATTATGTATAATTATTTTAACAATATTTATACTCAGACGAAACGCTTGATAATCGTTGATTGAGTAGAAACTTGTCTATGAAAGAATTATGACAGCAACCTTTTGAACTAAAAAAATACGGAATACCGAGTTATGCTGACGCCGATACTTCAATACTTTCCCACAAGTAAAAATTTCTACAGCAACCTGAATCATGTTCTCCGTAATATTTCAATGACAAACATGAATATTCTAGACTAAACTGCATATATGTATGAATGCTAAGATGGGTTACAATTACATATGTAGATCTGTCTGAAATTATGGTAAAACCTGGCTTTGGTAATATGAATGAAAGTGGCGAAGTATTTACAGAATATATGTATTTCTAATAACCTTGTAAACGGCGGGATACTTTTCCCCCACAAGCAGTCTCATGAGATAATCTGGGTTTTCAATTTAAGAGTGTGTGTTCTCCAGACCTGATAGTGTGTGTTAAGTTTTGTAAAAATCGGTAAAGAAGAACCACGTAAAATAATATATTAAATTTTAATGGGCTCGACTCCCCCCATTTTTTTTAAATAAAATATTGTGTCTATTTTCGAGCTCAAGGTGCGTGGCAAGTTTCGTAAAAAGTAAAGTAAAATCATTTGAAATATAACTTTAAAATTGTGTAATTACAAGAACTAAAGGTGTTTGTTAGGCAACCAGATAAGTAGAATATTATAAAATAAATTAATAAAAAATTGTGGGCATGTCCTCGTCCCCCTTTTTTAATGGGACCAATTGAAAGCTTTATACTCTCAGACCAAAAAAAAAGAAGTTTTACAATCGGTCTGAAATGTACCGAGTTATGACATAATAATGTAATAGTGTTTTCACACTGACATGGTTTTAATAAAAGTTGGTTTTAACGTTAAAACCAAGTGTTAAAACCTGGTTTTACCATACAAATTGTTTTTGTTAAAACCAAATTAAAACCATTTTTGAATTGGTTTTAAGTTGGTTTTATGAAATGCAACCTTGTTTTCGCTGTGATAAATTCAGTGCTGCCAAGTTGAAATGACCGATGAAACGACCGAATGTTACGCCAGTGAATAACAATAGATGGCGCTTAAAAAAATTTCAATTTAAAAATGGATGCAGCAGCAACAATAATCAAAAAATTACGGAAAAAAAGAGTTTTTTGGAGGAAAACAACGAAAATATTTTAAATTTAACTGTGGAAAGTGAAAATAGATAATATGACTGACATTCATCTTATAATGTGTTTATGCATTTTTATATTATTAACAATATTTCCAAGCACTTATTCATTCTGTATAAGAAGTTCCATAAATTAAAAAGATTCTATTTACAAAATATAAAATAATTTCCATTTTAGAGCGCTTTGTCAAATATCTCAGTTTTTCATACACAGTATGTCCAACAAGTGTTATTAAAAATCATAAAAAATGCAACAACAAATACACGTATTTCGGCAGAAGATTTATTTTATTTTGAGCAAAGTTATTAAACAGCCTGTTAGTTAAAACCTGAATTTGACAAACTTGCAGTGTGAAAGCAAAATCAGCTGTTTATGCTTTTAACGTTAAAACGAGGTTTTAACTTTCAGTGTGAAAACACTATAAAATAAATTCAGTGAAGTGCGACTTTGTCTCGCGCACGAAGGGTTCCGTACGGACACTAGATATGTAATTCAATACGAACTTTAGCCTATATAATAAATAGTTTTGGTCTTTTTTCGTTTGAGCGTTTTCAAGGTTTGGCGTTTTTTTCCCTCTTTTTGCGATTTTTTTAAGTTTTGTCACTTTTTTCCCTTTGTCGATTTTTTCGGTTCTTGGCGTTTTTTCATTTTGGCGATTCTTTTTAATTTTGGCAATTTTTTCATTTTGTCAATTTTTTTCATTTTGGCGATTTTTTTTTCATATAGGCGATTTTTTAGTTTTGGCGCTTTTTTTCGCTTTTTGACGATTTTTTTCGGTTTTTGGCGTTTTTTTATTTTGGTAATTTTTTTCATTTCGTCGCTTTTTTTCATTTTGGCGATTTTTTAAGTTTTAGCGTCTTTTTCGCGTTCTGGCGATTTTTTCGGTTCTTGGCGTTTTTTAAATTTGGCGATTTTTTTTAATTTTGGCGATTTTTTAATTTTGTTGATTTTTTCAGTTTTGCCGATTTATTTTAGTTTTAGATATTTTTTAATTTGGTGCTTGTTTTCGTTTTATCTATTTTTTTTGTGGTTTTTAACGATTATTATTATTTTTTTTTTTTTTTTTTTGGTTTGGCGATTTTATAATTTTCGGATTTTTTAGTTTAACCGTTTTTGAAAATTTCAAGAGTTTGCTTCTTACGGTTTCTAAGATATAGCAAGTTGTCAAAATTACATAGTCGAAATTGCATTAATTGATGGACCACCCTTTGATTTAAATTTTTTTAAATTTTAGTATTAATTGTTGTAGTCTGTATAAAAATACACTAATTTTACAAATTTCAAGTGTCAATATACATACATATGTACATACAACACCCTTTAATTTGTAACTCTCATGTATTTGTTGTTGTAGCGGCCAAGGTTTTACATACTCTGTCCAAATTTCAGGTCCGTAGCTCTTACGGTTCCTGAGAAAATAGCGTGTGGCGGACAGGCGTACAGTGTAGAGATAACAATAGGGTGCTTTTCACCTTTGGTGTACGGAACCCTAAAAATATTGAATTGATAACATGCTCCTTCTTTTTAAGTCGGCTAAAAATAATTGTATTTCTTCATTTCACCACCGATGGAATTAATTCTAGATAGTAACAAGTTGCTTCAACAACTCTTAATGACTCATTTCTGCAAATTGTTTCATATAACAAGTTTTTTCTTTCTTTCATGCAATTTTGCACTTTTTTATACTTCGCCACACGAAATAAATTGATGGAACGGTGGAACTAAAACTTCTCAAACGGGCTTGTCAACAAAGACCATCTGTGACAATTTGCCAATTGACAACTTAATCTGATGACAATGAAAGTAAATTAAATTTTTTGCTTTTAAATTTATTTATGCATATAAAAATTAAAACTAAAAATCTAAAATAATAATATTAAGAATAATACAGTAGTTTTCCGATTTAACGAACCATCGGTTTAACGAATTCGGAATTTAACGAACTCATAAAAATTTTGAATTGAGTACCTTATATTACGAACATTTATTTTTAAAAAATCTTCAAGTGGAGCAAAAAAAATCTTTTTTTGTTACCAAAAATCTTTTTGTTATTTTATTGAATGAATACAAGTTAAAATTTATTTTGCTTCTTGTGAACTATTAAAAGTAAAGCCAAATAACACAAAATATTTACTGTATAGAATATGTGTAAGATCATTATGAAGCAAATCAGAAAATTTTCAAGTAGTTTAGTCAAAAAATCCTTCAACAATATATTAAAAGTACCAAAAGTAAAATTTTTAATATCTTATTTTTAGATAAGAAATCTTTTTTGTCGTTTTAACAAGTCTAAAAACTTCAAAAATAAGATAAATCTTCACATATGGTAACACTGCTCGATATAGCGAACAAATACAAAATTATGTCCCTTTTCACAATGTATGGTTAAGAGTTAACGTGAACTTTAACTGCAAGTTCTCCATACAAAACTTGCCGTTAAAGTCTCTGTTATCTTTTAACCATAAATTGTGAAAAGGTACGTTAGAGTCTTAAGTATAGAATGAGATGCAAATACAAAGATTTCCGCAAACAATATGCAAAAGCAATAGACATATAGAGAAAGGGGATTCCCCAACGATGTTCTGGCTGCGTTTGCTGTGTTTACTTTTGGATTTTTTAGCATTCTTGTACGATCGTTTGTGGTGTAAACATTAGAAAACATGGAAAGCAGAAAAAGATTGTTATTAAAAGAAAAATTAAATATAGTGGATGACTATAAAAAAGGTGAATGCGTGAGTGCATTGTGTGTTAAATATGGATTGGCAAAATCAAACGAAAATCTGTTAAAAAATGTGGAGATGACTACAAGTTCCTAAAATACAAACAAAAATTAACAATTTTTTCCGTTGATGCCATTTAAAATAGATTTGTATTAGTAGTAGTTCTCAAAAAAATAAGCTTGAAAAATTATTATATTTTTGTTAGATTAAAAATGAACTTTTTGTTTAGTTATTCTTTGTTAACACGATTCTGATGCAAGATCTTAATACAAATTCAAATAAATTGCATTTATTTTATTTATTACTCTGTTTGTCCCAAATCACACTGTGCAAGTCTTATTGCTAAGCTGATTAGTTTCAGGGAGAGAGAGACGAGGGGAACAGCAACGTTTCTTTTCCCTCCGTCTCTCTCTCCTAATAAACTAATCAGCTTAGCAATAAGAATTGCATAGTGTAAATAGGGACTTTATAATTAAAATAATAATAAAGGCATACTCCAAAAATTTTAGAGTTGTTATTTCCATAGTTTTTGAGTAAACAAACTTTGTCATAAATAGTACTCCGTTTAACGAATTTTTCAATTTAACGAACAAGGCTGACATTATATAGTTCGTTAAATCGAAAAACAACTGTAATAATTTTATATAAAGATGTGTGTGTGTGTGTGTGTGTGTGTGTAAGCCACACTAAGTGAAATAATAAATTTAAGATTTTTAATAAACAACGGAACACACGCACGACAACAACAACAATACCGAAAAAAGAAAGCAAAAAAAAACTTGATAAAAAAAACTCCAGCCTTCAATATAACGGTGCCAGTAGTGTGTGGTCTTACCAGTTTTATACGTTAAAATGAAAAAAAAAGAAACAAAGTTGCGATTAAACTTGTTAACAAGTTCGCTGAATATTATTTTTTTCGTTTAAAAATCAGTTTTTTTAATATAGAAAATAATATAAAGATTCTTCTTCATAAGATTTAACCTTGAATGAAAATCACTGTTATTATTCTTATTATTTCTTTGTGCAGTTATCTATATATTTTTTGTGGGTGTGAAGATATATTCAAATTTTAACTAGCAGAGACAGAAACCAAAAGTTTCAGCCTAAAGCATATTACTATTAACTAGGGTTGTTATCACATGATTTATAAAAAGAGGACAGCAGAGGGAAAAACCCGGACACTTGCTTAAAAAAGTAGGACTCAAAAATAAAACGAAATTGAGTTTTTTCAATACCAATAAAATTTTAAATACATATCGAAGGTGTTGAGTGAAAAGGGTCAATCTAGCACCATTTTACATAGAATATTGGATTTTTTACCCAACACCATCGATATTTTTAAATTAAATTGTACCTACATAAGTAAATACATATGTATGTACACATTTGAGAATATTTGCATACATATACGCAGAGAAATATGACTTCAAATATCATTTAATATGTTGAAAATATTATTTATAGTTATATTGTATATGAAATATTGTTATATTTGTGAAAAAAGGCTTAAATAAACTTTCATTGTTTGGTTAAAATTTCATATTCTTGTTAATGAAATAAATATTTTGAGCTCTCGTTTTAAGCTGTGCACTATATTATCTTGGCCTTTTTGCGCAACTCCATCGATATTTTAAATACATCTTAATAATTCTATGTCTTAAAATAATATACCACAAAACTCATAGACAGTATTATTTACAAGATAAGCTGGACTTCCAATACCAATTATTTAAAATTTTTGCTTTTTAATATACACCATTTTTAACCCCCCCGACTAAAAAAAGGCGTGTTATAAGTTTGTAGTGTGTGTCTGTGTGTCTGTCCGTGTCCACGTACAGGCCAAACGGCTGAACCGATTTTCACTTAGTTTTTTCTGTTTGAAAGATGACTTGATCGAGAGGGTTCTTAGCTATGTTTGAAGAAAATCGGTCTAACCGTTTAGAAGATATAACATCTTTTCTTAAAATAAGTCGGGGGCTTTTTAAATTTTTAATTTTTGTTATTCAAGCTATTTGAAGGAGAACAAATTTCCTTAAAAAGTAGGACTTTCCCGGACACAAATTTTTTAAGAGGACAGAAATCTCAAAAAGAGGACAGTGTCCGGGAAAAAGAGGACGGATAACAACCCTATATTAACAGCGCACTGTTATCGTATTAACAGTCATCAAGCGGTATAATTTTACAATGCTAAGAGGCCATATACTTTCGCATTAATGTCCTGCACAAGACCATTTATAAGACCTTTCAAGATATGAGAAATTTTTCAAATGCTTTACTACAGTGAAAAACAACACCGTTGGCAAGACAAACAACTGAAGCAAATGTCTTGCCAACGGTGTTGTTTAGCGTTTGTTTTAGAATATTTCGCTGTAGTAAAGAAATTGAAAAATCTCTCATGTCTTGAAAGTTCTTATAAATGGTATTGTACAGGACTTTATTTCGCATACGGGCAATATTCTACATAATGTCACGTACGACGACCAACCAAATTTTAATATTTCTTTATTTCTTTATGTACTTTTGAAGAGTGAAAGAAGCCCTACATTTGTTAAAGGATAAGGAAACATCTAACCGCAATGATTTGAAATAGAAGCTTAATTGATTAGTCATCATACGTAAGATGTTATGGAATTGCCTATATATAAGTTTTCTATAATAGAATAGTTGGAACTATTTCCTTAAAAGTTGTTCATAGAACGCAACAAAAAAAAATTTTTTTTGATACAAGTAAGCACTAAGACAAAAAGAATAACTTCGGAAGCGCAGAAAATCATACAGTGCATCCCCTCTGCCTTACGAGGATGCAATAACGAAAGCGAATGACGAAATTTAACACAAACAATGCGAATTTGATCGGCTGTTTATACTCAAATTCGCAAAGTTTTTTATAGTGAATCCTCTTTCGCTAACTTGGTTACAAATTTGTATGCGAATGAAATTTTTACTTGGAGTTTTTATTTTTTAATTGAATTGTACGAAAAGAAGTATGTGCTTCTGTAGTTCAGTGGGTAGTGTTCTAGCTTAACATGCACAGATCATTAGATCGATTACTGATTAAAATATAAAGAGCACATATATAAATATATATGTATATATAAAAGACGAGTTTGATGCATCCAGGATGTGCTAAAAGAAGCTCATACCTAGAGACCTACCAAGTGGGACATCACGAACAAAAACCATGGAATACCGAAGCAGGTTGGTAAAGGAGAGTTGGAATTTCTCTTTCTTCCCAACCTGGTTGAGAACTTGTCCGCTGGCAATTTTTTGCTCTCCAAAATTAGCCCATATGTCTTACGATATACTCAAAAATTTTCATTTTTATCTGTTTTTTTTTAATTTTTTATTTTTTATTAGAAGTAACAACATTCAGGCAATCAATACCTATTAATATTACTAGATACGAGTATTACCTTCTTTAGGAAAGGGACAAAGGGACAGTGATAGAGAAGACAGGCGATGACGGAAGCTTCATTCTTTTGCACTTCTGCTTTTTTGAACGTTTTATTTTAATTTTAATAATGCAGTGTTTCAGCGCCTCTGGTGTCAGAAGAGGTGTATTAAATACCGAAGCTGTGTTAAGTAGTTATTTTATTGGTTATTTTAGTTTAGCGATGGTCCTGCTACACAACGCCGATTAGCTCTGCTGTTGCATTAGGATTAGTATCCGTTAAATCTGGTGTAGTTCAGTGAGCAGTGACTATGCCTTCATCGCTTGATTTTTCCCACAACAATTACAACAAAGGAACATTAATGCACATCAGAGAAATGCGTGGTCTTGTTATTTTTTAATAATGACTGTCGGAGATCGGGCTGGATACCAGGACCTTCGGTTTTGTAGTCAATGTGCTAACTATTTCAGCTAAAGCTAATTTTCCGGCCTCGTTAACAAATATCAGTGATTGTTATAATAATTTATATTGGTCTCGTTAACAAAAACTTATTCTGGAACAGCAGGTATTTTAGCACAATAACCATAGACGTTTTATAGGGCTGCCATCTTAGATATGGCAGAGAAGTCAAAGTATTGCTTGATTTTATATGCAACCCATAACCCGGCCAGTTGCCTTCAACACCTAAAAAATTCCATGACTCCGGATTTTTTTGTCTATACCCAACGACTAGCAAGCAAGCGCATTTGCTTTGCTTTGCGTGTTTTAATCTCAAAAGCTTTAAATTGTTCGTATTAACATTTTTTTTTGGCTTCCAGGACACTTCCTATCATGCACACCAAATTGCCAAAATACAACAAATTGGCTGATCTAAAGCATGAATGAAGTTAAACTTTTCCCAAATGCTGTTTTCATTTGGTACGAGACTCTCTATATAAAAAAAAAACTTCGCCTTATGTTTCAGCGTATTTAAAGCACTTAATTCTGGGTACTTTAATGTGACCGACTTTTCTTGGAAAGAAATAAAGCACTTATGTGTAGCAAAAATATGCTGAATATAGTTATAACAATAACCATTTTTATTGATTAACCCATAAAATTCTAAAATTATCTCTAACGTTTTATTATCTGGTTTAAGTGGCACTTTGAATTTAATATAATCCATTAGTAATATATTCCTGTCAATCAGAAAATAACTTTTTATGCACATATTAATAATTCAAATGATTCCAAATATCAGTGGTCAACAAAGTGATCGATAACGGCCTCTCATACAGTCATAGTTCATTGACTTTGAATATAAATTCAATGCCTCTGTTAGATCAGAGAAAGTTAAACTGTAAAGAGTTTGGCTTAAGTAGTTAGTGCTTCAACTACAACGCAAATATCGCATTCGAAAGCCCAACTTCAAACCCTGGCCATCATATATTTTTCTGTTATGCGTGAAGATTAAGACTTACTATCCTACACAATAGTACGGCTTTCAAGAAAATGCAACCCTGGTGTGAAGGAGTTTATGAAAATTTTCAAAACCAACTGGAATTCCAATTCATACCATTGGCGAGAATACTCACTAGGGATGCCAAACGGGAAATCCCGAACCCGGAAATCCCGGTATTTTCGCGATTTGGCAAATCCCGAATCCCGGGATTTGTAAAATTCAATCCCGTGATTTCATTTTCGGGATTTCTTAGCAATTTGTATATAAAAACTTTGTAAATTCAAATTTTGCGTTGATTTTAAGGTATTTTTTTTATTATATTTAAAAGTCCCATACAATTTTATACGTACAGTTTTAACAATTTAATGACTATACGTGACATATTTCTTATAAATTAACAACAAGAGCAAAATAAATAAACTACTTTCTTACGGTTATTTTCATCAAAGGTGCTACAATATATGTACATACATTCATGATACAATAATATAAAGGTACAACCATTCTCTCTTTTCGTCGCCATATTAACCTTCTGACGTTTACCCCGATTATTTTTTACTCTCAAAAATAATGCTACCGTATTCATTTGTAAAATCCGAGTTTTTGATTACTTTTTTGACTGTTATGCCTTCTTTTTTAATAAAAAAAATGTTTTATAATAAAAATATTGAAAAATTCATCACTATTGCATTAAAAGTTATTAAATAGATATTGATATACATATATAATAAATAATTGTGATTTGTGTAAAAAAATAGATGTTGAGCAATGAGCTGCATATACAACAATTGCAGTAATACCAAGCATTTCAGCAAAGGCACGAGTTTTTTTCAATTTCCTTCAATTCCATATTTGCTGCAGAAATGGATAGAAGCATGCAATATAGATAATGATTTGCTACCAAAAAATCCTTTCGTTTGTTGTGTTCGCTTCCGTGAAGAGCATATGAATATAAAAAAAATCATTGGACCCGTTTGAGCCAAAGTGCAATTCCTCTTCAAAGGTAACTGCCATATTAAATACATGCATTACATTATTGCTTTAAAGCAGTCTTGTCCACACGTTCACTTTCATGTTCTGGGATTCTACTCCGTATTTCGAAACGAAAGAAATTGCTTTTGAATTTGAGTGTTATTAACATTGTTCTACTAAACTAGCCATCATACTGGTGTACTCTGTAACTAAAAATTAAAGAAAATGCAACTGCTTTGGAATGTGTATGTTAAAATTATGCACGGTTAGGAAGGGTGGTGCTACAACACACCTCCAATCGTATACCAAAAAAGAAAGTGAAACAAAAACCGTATAAAAACAAGGCTATTTTGTGATAATTAAGGCTGTGAAGAAGGGAATTATTACAGCGATGCCGTTTAAAATAAGCACATGCGATTCAAGATTCATATTTGAACAACTTTTAATACATATATCTTCAGAGCATAAACCATTACAGATATTATTCAAAACCACAAATTACACATTTCCAAAAACATTCCTAAAAAAAGCTCCCCGTAATTTCGTGTGGCAACGTTTTCCTCTCTCTTTACAAAAAAAAAACAGTAATCAAATAATTGGGACAAAAGTCAGAACTAATTTTATACTTCAAATGTGGTTGTACCTTTATATTATTGTATCATGTGTACATTTTAGAATTATTTTGAAAACTAGAGAAACATATTACCTTTGGAAGGGAAATAACATTTGAAAAATTCATAAGTTTGACAAATTTATTCCGTCTTATTCTATATTATGAGGGCAATTATAATTCAAATTCCACGAGAAATTCCCGGGGAATAATTTCAAACAGTAGCAAATAATAGGGAAAACAAAAAAATCTAATTGGAAAAGGGAGAAATTTCTTGCGGAAATTTATTCATAATTGCAGTCTATAACTATCTGTATGTCGACTCCTCAACGCTAAAAAAAATTAGCACTTCTCTACTTGTCGATAACAATTGAGTACTATTGACACCTCCTTACAATTGGAGTAGAATACTATACAAGGCAAGTGAAAACTTTTTGTTGTCGGGTTGACGTAAAAGCGAGAAATATTTATAGAATAATCCGGAGTACTTTGTCTAAAAAACTGCTCGAGTGTGTATGTATGTTTTTTACATTGCAGTTCAAAATTATTTTGTTTTTTATTTAGACCGTTTAGGTCGTTTTTGATACAAACCTGAGATCAAACCCATTTAAATTACATGGACTTGATAAATAGTTTTAGTCAAAAACGACCGACTGAATGAGTTCGACTCAATTATAGTTGTATTCGAGTTGCAGAGTAGATGGCCAGGACACTAATAAACCATACTCCTCTTAGCGAACGTATGAATACATACATATGTACATATGTATCTGTTGAACTTGTAGAAAAAACTTATGTGGCTATAAAAATGTGATCTTTAGACGTAATTAATCGAATTTGATTAGAATAGTGAATACATTTCTTTTAACTTTTCGACATGTTTAGTCTTATTAGTCGTAACGAAATCGATAAAAAATTAGATAATGCTTGGTATACATAGATATGTAACAACCATTATACTTGTTGTTGATCAATCGCAATTAAAAAAACGTTAGTAGATATATTTTTAACAAAACAATATTGTTTTTCCAACTTATTTATATGAAAGTGAATCTAAAAATTTTCGTAATTCAACTTAAGCGGTAGTGCTAAAAGTCCACCGATATGTATATTCGTTTTGGTTTAGATAATAGAAAAACATTTATATTGAGAACAAAAACAAGTTTTCATATTTAGTTATTGTTTTCACTATAAATTCTCTAACATCAAATGTGATTAATCAACTTAAAAATAGATGAGAAAAATTCTTTTGATTTTTTTTTTCATACTCGTATTAGGAAATTGTTCACTTTAAAGACAATTGTGCAATGATAAATTATGAACATAAAACCTTTTAAAATGCATTAAATTGTTATTAAAGTAATATTTATTTAAAAAAATAATTTGTTTTAAAAAAAATATTTAGATCCCGAAATCTCGAAAATCCCGTGATCCCGAAAATCCCGAGATATTCGGGATCAGGTTTACAAAATCCTGAATCCCGGGATTTCCAAAAATCCATCCCGATTGGCATCCCTAATACTCACCAACTGACCATTTTGTTTACACGTTTATAACAAGTAATTTATTTGACAATTACTTTTTTGCCTTGTTTTATGCATAAAAATTTTTGGCAGTTTCTTTGTGAAAAGTGCAGAGTTGCATCTGATGCGAGTAGTTGTATTTGTGTGCCTTGACAAATTCATTAGATCAAAGTTGTAAAGGGTGTTTTTTATTGAGGTATAGAACTTTAAGTTGGCATCACTTTTTTAACTGGCGGCCATTTTGTCAGCTGTCAAGTGATTAATATTTAGTTTGGTTTGCCATTTCATCATGAACAGGTTGACAAAAGAACAACGCTTGCAAATCGTGCAAATTTATTTCGAAAATAATGGTTCAGTTCGCGAAGTTTACCGCAAGCTCCGTCCATTTTATGGTTGACATAATCGTCCATCAGAGCAATTAATTCGGTTAACCATGGATCGTTTTCGCACTACGTTTACTCTATGTGATAATACGCATCCGCAGAGACGTCGAACAGTGCGCACCGAAGAAACAATTGCCGCTGTAGAGGAAAGTGTTGAAGAGGACCGGAATGAATCGATTCGCCACCGTGCACAGCAATTGGAGCTTTGTCCATCAACTTTATGGAAGATTTTGCGCAAAGATCTTGGCTTGCGACCTTACAAGATCCAGCTTGTGCAAGAATTAAAGCCGCGAGACCATGCAATGCGTCGTGATTTTGGTGTATGGGCCGAAAATGAGATTGATCTCGATGCTGATTTTCATCGCAAAATTTTGTTCAGTGATGAGGCTCATTTTTGGTTGAATGGCTACGTCAACAAGCAAAATTGCCGCATTTGGAGTGAAGAGAATCCACATGAGACCCTTGAGACGCCATTACATCCACAAAAACTGACTGTTTGGTGTGCTCTATGGGCTGGTGGAGTCATTGGGCCATACTTCTTCCGAAATAATGCTGGAGAGTCAGTTACCGTTAATGGAGACCGGTATAGAGCCATGATAACCGACTATTTTGTTCCCGAATTGGACGGCATGAATGTGGATGAGTTGTGGTTCCAACAAGACGGCGCTACATGCCACACAGCGCACGTCACAATCGATTTATTGAAGGAAACATTCGATGAGCGCATAATTTCGCGGAATGGACCTGTCAATTGGCCACCAAGATCGTGTGATTTGACACCATTGGATTAGTTTCTTTGGGGATATGTGAAGTCGCTCGTCTACGCCAACAAACCAGAAACGTTAGGGGACTTGGAAGCCAACATTCGTGGCGTTATTGCCAACATACGGCCCCATATGCTCGAAAAAGTGGTTGAAAATTGGACCTGTAGAATTGGCTTTATTCGAGCCATCCGCGGCGGCCACATGCTCGAAATCATATTTAATGGCATAAAATTATCCTTCCAATAAAGACAAATTGATGGACATTAAAACGTTTTTCTTGTGTTTTATTTCAATTCGAAGTTCTATACCTCTAAAAAAACACCCAGTATTTTTTTATATAGCTTAAAGTAATACGCTTACTCAACACCAGAAGCGTTATAATGTTATAAAAATGAGTAAAACGCATAATAGCAGAATTGTAAAAACGAAAAAAATAATTAAGCTTCTCTCTTCTCTTAACATCTGCACTTTCCCTTTCCTACTCTCTAGTAAGACAAAGGGACTTGTTAATCGTATTTGGATCTAAGTGAGCTGAAAATTAGTTTTCTCTTCCCAGAAAGATGCAAACCTAACCTAACCTTAATAGGCGTTGCATAATTACCATAACATCCCAGTAAAAAAAAATGGAAGTCATTCTGAAGGAACCACATTTTCATTGCTTCCAAAAAATCGATATTTTTAATTCGCCGATAGTTAGCAGAAAACCAAGTAGAAGTTTGTTTTAATCACACACAACCTTGTAATTTTTCCAAAGTTTTAGTAAATACTTACCAAAATTTTCAAAAAATCGATTTTTTTAAAGAAATTTATGAACTAATTTTGGCCTAATATTTAGAAGTTATTTGCTTAAATTTACATGAAAATACTGTTTCACGCTTAAATTCGTATAAAAAGAAACGAATTGTTGAAATATGTAACTTTTTAAAATTTTTTCTAGATGAAAATATTACCATAGAACACAAAAAAGGAAATTTTTCTTAAAATCCCTTCTAATTCGGTGACTAGGCATCGAAAAAGAGAACTTCTTGCAATGACAACCCTATGTAAAAATCATTAGATCGGATCGAAATTTGAACTACTGCCAGACTGCAAACTCTACATTTGCATGACTTCTTTGGAGTGTCTTTTTTTACTGGGATTAAACAGCTTTATTAGGACCACAGATGAGAACATATTTACTGACAGAAAATCAGCATTTAGAGCAATCACAACCGAAGGAGTAAACTCTAACACAGTTTTAGATTGCAATAATATGATTAACGATTACGCAGTAGATGACAACGTTCCTCTTGTATGGGTGCCGGCTAACTACGACGTAAACGGAAATTAACGTGCAAATGAACTCAAGAAAAAGGCCACAAGCACAGCCTTTCAAGGCAGAGAAGATAGAGTTACAAAATTGGACGAAAATGGCCAACAGCACACGATGGAATTTTGATATTTTGGGTAATCTAACCAAGGTTCTACGGGGTGCTCCGTATAAAGACAAAACATGAGGGTGGAGTTGGCTGAAGTAGTTAGCACGTTAACTACAAAACCAAAGGTCCTAGGTTCGAGCCCGGTATCTGACAGTCATTAAATAACAAAGCCACGCATTTTTCTGATGTGCTTTAGTGTCCCTTTGTATCAGTTGTTGTAGGAAAGGTCAAGGTCCTTCGTTGTGTAGCAAAATTATTGGCGAAGTAAAATAACCAATAAAATTGATACTAAACATAGCTTCAAAAAATTTAATACGTCTCATTTACACCAGAGGCGCTTCAACTATGCATTGTAAAAAATGAAGCTTTCCTCTATCTCTTCCTTCACCACCTGTCCTCTCTATCACTATCGCTTTCCTAAAGAAGGTAACACCTAGTAAATAAATGCCTGAGTGCTACTTCTCTTTGTAAAAACAAAAAACTAAACAAGCCCGAGTTGGGAAAATTGAACGACATCTTAACAGGGCACTCTAATTTGCGGGGGGATTTGTACCAAAATGCAGGGTGTGCTTGAAGGACATTGAGGCAATGGAGCACTTCCTTTGTCATTGCCCAGCCGGTAAACCATTATTTTGGGGATGACACCTTACCCGAAACTACCCACTTTAGAGGTATTGACTGGAAAAGATTGAGAGACTACGTCAACGATACTGAGTTCCCATAAAGGTGGTGTTAGTTTTTAATTAAAATGAGAGTGCACAACAGTCCTATACTGGCTTATGTGTATGCCTCCCGACATGAGCGTAATGGGTCCTCTTTTTAACCTTACCTAACTTAACCTAAACAGCTGTTGCCAAAAAGGTTATCGGTAACACTCTAATCGATTACCCTGCAGCACAAAATCAAAAATGTTCAAAATAATAATTTCTATGAAATGATACGGACATACAAGTAAGTCGTTTTGAAAATTTCTTTCTAAAATTTTTATAAGGTAGGCTTGAAGCCCTTCTTTTTGGAACAATGTTATGATGAATCGGTTTAGAAAATTATGAAATTTTTAAATCTGTCGCAATTTTATGTAGTATCTCATGAGGATTTCTCTCCTGCGCTGTGTACTTGTATCTTCGTTTTGAAAATGAGACGTAAAAAAATAACCTTCAACGGGGATATAACCAAAATATTTTCAATAAAATATCGAAATTTCACTTGAGCACCAGAAACTCGATAAAACTTCAAAAGCGTTTGAGGGTTAATTTCACTCCTGCATGGCAATTGTATGTAAAACAGTAACCCGCAAGCCATAGCACAATTGTGCGGATGAAAATCACACACATGCTTATGCTCTTTCATTTAGTCGTCACTGAGCAAGCGACGAATTAAGTTGTGCACACGTGTTTTAATTTATTCCTGGTTTTTGGTTTAGGTTTTTTGAGCACACGGAACGAAATTAAAGTTCAAATTTAATAAATTTCTACCGACAAAAAATTGATAATATAATTATGAAAGCTGGGAAATATTTCGTGATTAAAAATGTTTTTGGCAATACGCAATGCATTTTATGTTATGAAACATTAAAAAATAATAGGAAAAATAGTTTAAAAAGGCATTTTAATAGTATCCACAGATCTGCGAATAAATTTAATTTTGAATTTATACACTAAATTGTTGAATGGTTATTAAATTTTTACTTTTTATTTAAGTTTTTATTAAATTGCTTATTTACAAACAAAAAAATTCAAACAACTAATAACCACATCATGTATTTTACATTACAAAAGTTTTCTTCAAGTGCAAGTTTATTTTACTCTCATTTTTCTCACCAACACAAACATATTTTATTTTGCGGGACACTGATGTAAAATCATACAGAAAAAAATTTCGTATGCCATTTTAACGCTCTAACTCTTTTACACATGTGTGTTTTTTACCTTTAGAAAAAGACCCTTAATCGAGCATATTCTTTGTTTCTTTCCAAAAAGGATGCAAATGATTATAGATGAATTGATTGATATATCTGAAAGCAAATATAAAATTGCACATTATTTGTGGTTATAAATGCCTACATACCAATTATTAGGAGCTGACAAGGAATTCTGGGGGCCCTGAATTATTCACAGAAAAATGCTTAGAACCCCTATATTATTGACAGAACCTAATATTGTTTTTATGCCGTCAAAAGTCACTTACGTTTGTTTAGTGCCACCTTTTGTACGAGTAGGCACCAAAATTTCAAACTTAAATTTATAGCGACTGTTATTTGATTTTCTAAAAATAAAGTTAAAATAAAGATAACAAGAACTTGAAGAACAAGCATTTTTTGAATTAATTCTTTTGTTTGTTATAATTAACATGCCAAATGTTCTTTAAACTTTAATCTACATATTCGAAATCCCCTTAAAAGTAAATTTCGCAATAAAAATCACAAAAAAAACTAATTTTAGTTATATTTTGCATAATAAATAGAGTGGAGTGCTGTTATATCGAACTCCAAAGGACCTGGAAATTTTGTGCACATTAAAAGAAGCTTGCTATAACCGGAATAACTATTTTCTATAAATCAAAGAAAGTAACAAAACATAAACATATTTAGAAGAGAGAGAAAAAAAGCTTTAACTAAATGAAAAAAATTAGTTTAAAATTAACAGGCACTTCTTTATTTTTAAGCTAAAATAATAGTTTTTTTTTAAGCATTACACAAAAATAAATTGTTATTTGTTTAATGAATACTAAATGTATAAATTTCCATGCTATAACACCGGCTTCAGCGGATACTAATCCTAATAATGTAACATCATAATGCCCTCCTGGCTACTAAAAACAGCTTTTAAAATTTAATGCGCCTCATTGACACTAGAGGCGCTGCAATAATGCCTTGTTGAAAACGTGCAAAAAGCAGAGTTGTAAAATAATGAAGCTTTCCTATATCTCTTCGCTTACCATCTGACTATCCCCTTCCTAAAAAAGGTTACACTTAGTAATATTAGTAGGCATTCATTGCCTGAAGGTACTGTCACACTTGTCAAACATTTGCCCAAAAAAACGTAACCAACAAACACTAATGCAAAATGTTTTGATCCAGACACTTTTTTTTATCATATTAAACAGTTTCAAACACAACTAATGGACAATGTCATAGAATTCAACAATATTGGGTACTCTTTAACTTGACAATCTTTTGTCTGAATTGAAAGATTTTTCACTAGCACTTAGTGGTTACGCTTTTTTGGGCAAATATTTGACAAGTGTGGCCGTACCTTGAGTCTTACTTCTCTTTACTAAAAATAAATAAAAAAAGCAAACGTTGAAAGCAATTCCGGATATCTATAATATTAATTGTTCGGGAGTCATAAAATTTTGTAGATGGTTTCAAGAGGTCCGAGGTAAAGGCAACGGGACGGGACGGTTTATATGTTGCGTTTAATGTTAGTTTTTAAGAAGAGCTTTGCAGAAATAAGTAGTACCGGATAGTCACAGTGTGTAAGGAGTTTATCCATCACTGTAGAAACAAGAGGCTTTAGACAATATAGAATCATCCTAAAACACACTTTTTATTCAACGTCTGTCTCGAATAGAACGCTAATTCAAGCAATACTGTCACTTTTCAGCTATATCTTAAATGGCAGCCCTATAAGAAGGCTCTGGTTTTTGTGGTAAAAAACCTATTGTTGCAGAATAATTGTTAACGAGACTAAAATATTTTATAACAGTCACCGACACTTGGCAACGACTCTTGGGATGAAAAGAGGTACACGAATAAGAAGGTAGAATGTAAGAAATCTTGCTGAGCCTGGAAAGCTAGCGTTGGCTGAACTAGTTAGCACGTTGACTACAAAACCGAAGGTCCTAGTTTCGAGCACGGTCTCCGACAGTCATTAAATAAGAATACCATGCATTTTTCTGAGAGGCATTTAGTGTCTCCTTGTATCAGCTCTTGTAGGGAAGTTAAAGTGATGAAGGCATAGACACTGGACACTGCTGAACTACTCCGGGATCAGCGGATACTTATCCCAATGTAATATCAGAGCGCCTTCCTTCGTCGGTTTTGTTTAGCACTGGCGAAGCAAAATAACAAAGAAAATGGTTACCAAGCAAAGCTTTGAAAATTTAATACGCCCCATTGACAATAGAGGCGCTGCAACACTGCCTTATTAAAAACGTCCATTCACATATTTGTGCGCTTAGTTAGCATTAATTTTCAACAAATTTATTATTTGACATGTTGTTATAATTCTATTATAAGTGAAATTTATTTGGTGGTGGTTAAGCATTGTCTATATACATTTCATTGTTGCTCTTTAAAATGTGTGGTGGAAGTCTACTGACGATTTGTTAAAGCAACAATGAAGTGCATATAGATAATGCTTAACCAGCAGAAAATAAATATCATTAATATTGTCACCAAATTGGAATAAGCGAGGCATATAAAAATGTTTAATTTAAATGAATTCATGAAGGCATAGGTGGTGTACTGTCAGTCACAAAACCTTTTAATATACTGTTAATAACATCTTGGGCATATGGTCTAGTTAATCCGCCCATATTTGTGCAGCACCGTATAATACAAATTTACTTTGTATAACATGTTATATATAAATAAATAAACAATTAAATGACTTCAAATTATTTTTGACTTTCTAGTACTTCCTTTTTGAAGTCGGTTAAATTTGTTTTTAAAAGCCTTATATCTCACCTTTTAGTCCCCATTTTAAATATTAGAGGACGTGCTTACGCCTAATTTTTCAAATATTAGTGGTCCCACCCAGTTTTCTAAATGTAAGATATCGCAACTTTCAAAGCTTCAGGTGTGCGCCAAGTAGAAGCTCGTGAAATATTTTATTAAGTTTTAGTGGGCTTCGACCCGCCCACTCTTTTAACCACATGACTATGCTCTTCCAATAGCCCAAACTATTTTTCAAGTTTAGTGGCCTTGCGATAAGTAAAAGTACATATAATTCAATGCTAAACTTTAATAGGCGTATCCCCGCCCACTTTTTCATGTGAAATATAATGTAATTTTAGAACTTAGGGTATGTGTGCCAAGTTGCGTAAGAACAGTTCAAGAAAAAGCACATATAATGCAGAAGTTTAATAGACGAGATTCCGTCCATATGTTTAATTTTGATATTGTGTGATTACGAGAGCCCAAGGTTTGAGCAAAAAAAAAATCAAAGAAAAAAAATTTAATGCGCGTGTTCCTGCCCACTCTTTTCGAACTACAGGCAACTAGAAGCTTTTAGAGCAAAAGAGAGCTATTCAGATCAATTTAAGAATGACGAAGCTATGTAAAAAAATACAGGCGAATCGATAACCTCCTCCTTTTTTGAAATGGGTTAAAAATACATTGAAATTTATTATTTATACGAGTGTGCATACTAACAAATCTTAAACTTAATTGTAACAATTCCAATAATTCCCAAAAAGCACCAATTTCGTTCCATGTTAATATATCTCAATATTTATCAATTGCAACCCTCGCATGCATGCAAATACGAGGGCGGTTCGGAAACTTCTTAGCCTAGCACAAAAAGCGCGGTATAAACAGAAAAAAGTTAAGTGCTTTGGAAACTTCCATCTCTGCTAATGAACACATGTTAAATTTTGTTTCGATCTGGCATCTCCTTCATATAGAAACAGGTGTTCACAAAAGACGCATCCGCGATTTTTTTACAATGGAAAAAATTAGAAATGCGTGGTGTCATTAAATATTTACATAAAAAAGGTTTATCGGGACAAGAAATTCATAATGATATGGTGAATGTGTTAGGTTAAAGTGCTCCTTCATATGCAACAGTAAAAAATTAGGTTGCTGAATTTAAACGTGGTCGTACAAGCATTGAAGATGAACCACGTAGTGGACGTCCAAAAACGGCAACAACAACAGAAATTGTAGCCAAAGTGCATGATATGGTATTAAATGATCGACGAATAAAAGTGTGTGAAATAGCTAATATCATGGGCATCTCAAATGATCGAGTCCATTTAATTTTGCATGAAGAACTACAGATGAAAAAGCTTTCTGCAAGATGGGTGCCGCATTTGTTAACAGTCGACCAAAAACGCATAAGAATGAACATTTCTCAAGCTTGTTTGGATCGTTTTAAGCAAAATAAATTGGATTTTAAGCGTCGTTTCATAACTGTTGATAAGACATGGATCCACCACTATATTCCAGAGACAAAAGAACAATCCAAACAATGGACTGAAGCTGGAGGAAGTGCCCCAAAGAAGGCAAAAACAATTCAATCGGCTGGTAAGGTTATGGCAACGGGTTTTTGGGACTTCAAAGGTATTTTATTGATTGACTATCTGCAAAAGGGTAAAACATTAAATTCAGAGCACTATTGCAACCTTTTGGATCAATTAAATGTACAAATTCGAGAAAAACGTCCTGGCTTACAACACAAAAAAATTATTTTTCATCAAGATAACGCACCAACGCACAAGAGTGTTTTAACAATGGCTAAAATCAACGAATTAAAGTACGAGTTGCTTGACCACCCACCTTATTCTCCTGATTTAGCTCCCAGTGACTTTTACCTGTTCCCAAATCTAAAAAAATTCCTTGCTGGCAAGCGTTTTACCCCAAATGAAGATGCAATTACAGTTGTAAACCACTATTTTGAAGACCTTGAGGAAAACTATTTTAATCTAGAAAAGCTATGCTAGAAAAGCGTTGGACTAAGTGTATTGAAGTTTCAGGAGATTATATTGAAAAATAAAAATATTTTTGAAAAACTAACTATTCTCTTTCATTGATAGGCTAAGAAGTTTCCGAACCGCCCTCGTAAAGGGTGTTTTTTATTGAGGTATAGAACTTTAAGTTGGCATCACTTTTTTAACTGGTGGCCATTTTGTCAGCTGTCAAGTGATTAATATTTAGTTTGGTTTGCCATTTCATCATGAACAGGTTGACAAAAGAACAACGCTTGCAAATCCTGCAAATTTATTTCGAAAATAATGGTTCAGTTCGCGAAGTTTACCGCAAGCTCCGTCCATTTTATGGTCGACATAATCGTCCATCAGAGCAATTAATTCGGTTAACCATGGATCGTTTTCGCACTACGTTTACTCTATGTGATAATACGCATCCGCAGAGACGTCGAACAGTGCGCACCGAAGAAACAATTGCCGCTGTAGAGCAAAGTGTTGAAGAGGACCCGAATGAATCGATTCGCCACCGTGCACAGCAATTGGACCCGACTAACCGACTATTTTGTTCCCGAATTGGATGGCATGAATGTGGATGAGTTGTGGTTCCAACAAGACGGCGCTACATGCCACACAGCGCACGTCACAATCGATTTATTGAAGGAAACATTCGATGAGCGCATAATTTCGCGGAATGGACCTGTCAATTGGCCACCAAGATCGTGTGATTTGACACCATTGGATTATTTTCTTTGGGGATATGTGAAGTCGCTCGTCTACGCCAACAAACCAGAAACGTTAGGGGACTTGGAAGCCAACATTCGTGGCGTTATTGCCAACATACGGCCCCATATGCTCGAAAAAGTGGTTGAAAATTGGACCTGTAGAATTGGCTTTATTCGAGCCAGCCGCGGCGGCCACATGCGCGAAATCATATTTAAACATTAATGGCATAAAATTATCCTTCCAATAAAGCCAAATTGATGGACATTAAAATGATTTTCTTGTGTTTTATTTCAATTCGAAGTTCTATACCCCTGAAAAAACACCCTATACATATGTGTATACGAATTCATTTTTACCTTATAAGATATCAAGTAATTGAAGTAAAATATAATCTAAATGTAGTCATTAAATCAACTGAAGTTTTTCAAATGTTAATTTTATGAAAAAAGATGAGGCTATACAGTTTGTCTAAAATTGATTAAATAAAAAGATTTTGACGGCGATAATGATGAGACGCGTCACCCAGCAGTTTGCACATAAACTTAAGTCACACCCCAACTTTGCACGCACCGGAAATAATTGAAATCAATGATCAGCAAGTTTTTGTTTTAATGATTTTTTATATGTCTGGAAGTGAGATAAAATATTGTCTATATATACTTAAAGTAATTAATTTGTCAATTAAATTATAGTCGTAATTGATACCTCATCTTAATTTTTTTATTCAATGTGAGTTGCTTAAATTGATGGCGCGCAGAGAAATTGCAACTGCGAAAATTAATTAAATATAACAGGTTTTTATTTTGAATGTCAAATAGAAACAAGGATGTTTTTTTTTTATTTTTATTAAGATAGAAAGTTTTGAGAAATTGATAAAGAAAAAAGCGGTGCACAATTTTATTTGCAGTTTAACCTACACATAATATAAAGGGTGTTTTTTTTTAAAGATATATAGAATTTTGAAATGAAATAAAACAAAGATGATTATTTGGAATTGACATGAAACTTAATTATTTTGAAAGATAATCTTCTGGCATTATAATTTAAATATGACTTCTGGCATATGACCACCACGGCTGGCTCGGACGTAGTCTAATCTGGAGATGCAATTTTCGATGACTTTTTCTAACATTTGTGGCTGTATATCGGTAATAATGACGCGAATTTTGTCCGCTTAGTAATCATTCGTTTTGGGCTTATCGGTTTGACTAGCGACTTCACATAGCCCTTTATAAAATAATCTAGCAACGTTAAGTCGCACACGTTCTTGGTGAAGGATTTACGTGTCCGAAACGAGAAACAACGTTACCCAACGTTTCCTTCAATAAATCAATTGTGGCATGAGCTGAGTGATATGTTGCGCCGTCTTGTTGAAATAACAGCTTCTGCACATCATGGTTGTTCAATTGATGAACGAAGAAAGAAGTCAGTAATCATGGCTCTATAGCCTGATAGACAGACTGATTCGGGTCTTCCTCTACGCTATGCTCTACAGCAGCAATGATTTCTTCTTTACGCACTGTACGACATCTCTGTGGTTGCATAATATCGTTTAGAGTAAACGTGATGCAAAAACTTTCCATAGTTAATTGAATTAATTGCTTTGATGGACGATTATGTTGTTGCTAAAATGGACGTTCTGCGCGATATGTATTTCGAACAGAACCATTTTTTTTAATGCATGTTTTTTATTTATTGTATCTTCAAATATGAACTAACAATAAGTATTCAAATCTTAAATCTATAAAAAAATTATTAGGCCCGACCAATGTCAGACATAAGCTTAGTGATAGTTATTAATAATAAATACATATGTAGTGATAAGCAACAAAAAGAAAAAAGCTTTTTCAAGCAGCTTCATCATCTAAAGTGTTGAATATTAGAGCCCGTGTATCTCTCTTTTTTAAGCGGATGTGTCCAGTAAAGTTCAAAATATTACGAGCAAGCGGATTAGGATGTGACTCGAGTTTTGTTAGATATTTGCCTGCGTATTTTACAATTTCTTCAGTCACTAGTGGCATATTCAAATCGCGATGTATATTTGAATTTTTGATGTACCATGAACAGAACCATGATTTTGAAAATAAATTTGACCAATTTGCAAGTGTTGTTCAGGCGTCAGTGTCTATTCATGTTGAAATGCCAAATCGAACTAAACATAAATGACTTGAGAGCTTACAAAATGGCCGGCAGTTAAAAAAGTGCTGGGAACTTAAAGTTTTATACCTCTATAAAAAAAAACACCCTTTGCATACATACGCCTAGTGTATTCACGTACATACATCAATTACATACAAGTGTGCTGGTGATTAATTTTTTTTAACTTCCCGCTGTCAAATATAGGAAGTTACTGATTTTAATTCACCTGGTCTCCGAATGAAAATGCTTTCGAATTTGTATGTTATAAACATTGTATTTCGAAAGCATTTGCTTTCGTTTCGAATTACAGAGCAGACCCTTTGTTTCGAAAGTCTATTCCAATGCAGTGCTTATAAATATATGTGTATCTGCAGAAGACAACTTACAAGGACTTTTAAGACATGAGGGATTTTTCAAATGCTAAACAACACTGTTTTCAAGGCATTTGTTTCAGTTATACCTGATTTACATTAAGCATTTTTTCATAACAAAAATTTGCATAACATTTTTCATTTGTCAATAGCAGGCCCAGAGAAGCAAATCACATCTAAAAAAGTGCCAGAAATGCTTGAGATTCACGCTATATCAATTATTATATATCACTCTCTCCTATAGCGCTGATATTAGCAAATAAAAAAAGTTGCGTGCAACAAATTTTATGAAAAAATGCCTAATGTAAACCAGGTATTATTATGCGTGCCGAAGTAAAGAAGAAAATATTTCTTCCTACGCATGGGAGCCTATAGAAACGTCAAGCATGTATATTAGGGTGGCCGTTATTTTATTATTTTTTATTTCTTCTACTCTCACCCCCCAAATCGGTTCAGTTTTATGTACAGAAAAATACAAAAAAATTTCATACCGATAAGTTGTGTTTTAGGGGGTGCGTCCGGCCCACAAAGTTGGCCCCTCAAGCCCATATATTCAATGTATTTTTTTTTTTAGTTTTATTTTGACTATATGTACAGGGTGGGCCAAAAGAAACCAAGGGGTGTAAAAGTTTAATAACTTTTTTGTTTATTATTTTTTTTTATTTTTTCTTTCAGATTATATAGACAACACTTGGAGAATTTATAATGGAGAGGTTCACAACTGAACAGAGAACCAGAACAATAGAATTTTATTATTTAAACCAGAGATCAATTATTTTAACGCAAAGAGCATATCGTCGACATTTTAACGTCAGAATTTCGCCCTCTGAAGCGATGATTCGTTGCTTAGTTAATCGTCATCACCAACATGGCAGCGTAAGAGATTTGCCTCGAACCGGTAGACCACGTTTAAGTCGCACTGCGGAAAATATTGAACGAGTACAGCAAAGTGTTAACGAAGCACCAGAAACATCTGGCAGAAGGCGTTCTGCTCTGCTAGAAATGTCTCGTACGTCACTACGGCGCATTTTAAAAAAAGATTTACAGTTATACCCATATAAGGTGGAATTGGTCCAAGAATTAAAACCCGCAGATCATCGGCAACGTCTAAATTTTGCAGTTAAATTTCAAGAGTTGGCCAGAAATGAAATCAACTTTATTGAAAATTTGATTATGAGTGATGAAGCTCATTTTCATTTGAATGGCTTTGTTAATAAGCAGAACTGTAGGTTCTGGGGTTCTCAAAATCCAAGAGCCATTCATCAACGCCAATTGCACCCCATCAGGTGTACAGTATGGTGTGGGATCACATTTGAAAATGTCATTGGGCCCTACTTCTTCGAGTATGAAGATGGAAGTGCTGTAACCGTAAATGGAGAGCGGTATCGGTTTATGATAGAAAATTTTTTACGTCCTGCTCTTGAAAACAGACCTGGTATGTGGTTTCAGCAGGACGGAGCCACTGCCCATACTGCCCGAGACACAGTGGCACTTTTAAGTCAAATTTTTGGAGAGCGAATAATTTCTCGAAATTCGGAAATTATTTGGCCAGCGCGATCGCCAGATTTGACAGCACCCGACTATTTTCTTTGGGTTTTTTTGAAGGAGCGAGTGTATGTGAACAAGCCAGAGACAATCCTTGAACTCAAGGCAAACATTGTTGCAGAAATTCGAACGCTACAGCCACAAGTTTTGAAAGATGTTATGGAAAATGCTCTAAAAAGAGCCCATCAGTGCGAAGCTGAAAACGGTGGTCATTTAAGAGACATCATTTTTCATACTTAGTGTAAAAAAATTTCCATTTTGTATATTATATAATCTGAAAGAAAAAATAAAAAAAAGTTATTAAACTTTTACACCCCTTGGTTTCTTTTGGCCCACCCTGTATATGTATGAAATAGTTTAATATATATAAGCTCTTATTGTACATGCTTAAAATAAAAAATTTCCATATAAATATAATTTATATTTATTTTTAATTAAGAAAAGTGTTGTTATTTTGTTGGTTATTTTCCTCATTATTTTCTAAAATATAAATTTTAGCAAAAAGCTTGGTTTGAGACTAATGTTGATGACTTGAAGAGCTAAAATATTGCCATATATCATATTCTTGTAAAATGATTTGTTTAAAAGATAGTCTTATGCAAAAAATTACTTTGAAAAATTGGCTTGAAGGTCAAATTTGAAAGCCGGACGCACCCCCTAAAACGCAACTTATCGGTATGAATTTTTTTTGTATTATTCTTTACATAAAATTGAACAGATTTGGGTGGTGAGAGTAGAAGAAATAAAAAATAATAAAATAATGGCCACCCTAATATACATGCTTGACGTTTCTATAGGCTCCCATGCGTAGGAAGAAATATTTTCTTCCTTACTTCGGCACACATAAGAGCTTATCATCTACGTCTTACACACACAATCATCTTGTACAATATGCAAAATAACAAGCATACACGCATCAACACTACTTCTTTCGAGTGTTTGTTACCAACAAGAAGTCTTCGCGACGTCGCTGGTAAACACTCATACTCGTATATACGTACATCAATACATTCATCATGCTTCGCTTATTAAATGACATCATTTATTATTGATTTAATATAATACTTGCTACGACAATATATTTAAAAAACAAGACGTAATTATATTTGAAGATTGCTTACGCAGCCCTCTAATATGGATGTATGCAAATTGCTAGTAAATTAAGAATTTCCTAAACACTCAGAACCAAGTTTGCCGCTTTCTAAAAGCAATTGAGGCATTTCGTTTTACAAACAACTTTAAGTTACAAGTTACAAATGTGTAGCTATCTTTCTACGATAGGTAAAAATGAAGTATGTTCTAAGTCAAGCCGACTTGAAAGAGGCGACAACTCAAATGTAGAAAACGTTTCCATACATCATGTAGCGAAATTTAAGGAATTGGTAGATCTCTAATCATGTTACATTTTCAAAAACTAAGAAATCATTAATGAGAAAATAAAAAAGTTGTGGGATAATTTAAAATAAATATTCGGGTATGTTCTGCATTCCACTTGAAATTAAAGCGAGTGGAATTGCCATAGCATTGTTGCTATAATTACATATTTCCAGCAACAATTTTATAGCAAGTCCACTCGTTTAAATTTCACGTGGAATGCAGAACATACCCGATTAAATAAAATACTCAGTTTATTTCATTCTTTGGTTTGAAAAATAAGGCTTTTTACCATTGTGCTAAACTGAGTTCGGACGAGAGGATTAAATATTAGCCCAGAAAAAACTGTATTAACCAGGAAGATAAAGATCATGCAGTATATAGTTCCTAGTTGACAGGGAAAGATCATCACCTTATCTGGAAACATTTAATATTTAGGCATTGATCCTCGATCGGAAACTGTTGTGGAAACACAACGTAGAGGAAAGCGTCGTTAAGCTTTACTCGTGCTAGTCTCTCTGCAGAAAATGACTCAGCACTATGCGACAAACGGTCTCTGTAGGAGTATGATCAGACAAATGGTAATATACGCATCGTTAGTATGGTAGAGCTTAATGGAAAGAAAGTGCGACACTAGGGGTTGGTGTTGGCTGAATTAGTTAGCACGTTGACTACAAAACCAAAGGTCCTAATACATTTTTCTGTTGTGCATTATTATTCCTTTGTATCAGCAGCTGTAGGAAAGTTCAAGTGATGAAAGCGTAGCCGCTGGTCACTGAATTACACCGGCTTCAGTGGATACAAATTTAAATGTAACATTCGAGCGCCATCCTTTGTCGATATTGTAAAGCAGGATTATATTCGAAGTAAAAGGATTAATAAAATGGCTGCTAAACACATCGAAGAAAACTAAATATGCCTCATTGACACCAGAGGCGCTGCAACACTGCCTTGAAAAAAAAACGTGCAAAAAGTAGAGTTGCAAAAGAATGAATCTTTCCTCTAGCTCTTCCGACACCACCTGTCTTATCCATCACCATCACTTTCCTAAAGAAGATCACACCTAGTAATAGCAGGAGGAATTCATTGTCAAGAGCGATTCCCCTTTTCCTAAAATAATTTAAAAGTGTAAACAATTTTATATTTTTTCTTACAGCCTTATTCATAATTGAGTATATGTATGTATATAAAGAAATAATTTTATTTGCATAAACTGACTGTATTTTCTCAGCTAATTTAATGATATTTCTATGAGTGAAAATGTTGTATTTATTTAAAAAATTCAGTGGTTATACTGGTTGTGTCAAGTGTTTTGTGATGAACACCTTAACTGGTCGAGGTAATCAATCAATATTCGAATTTATGAGTCATGCGATTTAATATACTTCCCATTAAAACATCTGGACATGTTATATATGTATATATTATGTAGGTTTATGTATGTACATGTTTGTTTGCATATGTAAATATATCGATAAATCAGCAGCGTGTTTTAATCACCGTTGAAATAATTAGAAGATTTTAACATTATTTCCAATAATCAAAATAAGTATGGTAAAACAAACCGGTCAGTGAATTACACTACTCTACGCCTTTGAAATAGTTTTTCTGACTCCTTAAATATTATAGCCCCTGGCTTAATACTATTTCCTTCATTTTACCCAGCTTCGTGTTAATAATAATCAAATACACTTTACAGGCAAAATAAAAAATATGCGTTTAATATTAAAATTATTACAAAAAATATGCTTAATTAGAAAAGAATATGCAATTAAAAATTTCTGATTACCCTACTTTCACACAGTGATTATCACTGTCGACATCGACATCACTTTAACATAATACCAAAAAATTGGGGCTGGTTTACTCGCTCTCGAAAACATATTTGTGCTACTGACAATCAATTTACGTTCCCTAAGGTCTAGAAAATAGCATAAACCTGCCAACAGGAGTCAATTGTTTTCGACAACGGGTACACAAGCCCCAATTTTTTGATGTTGTGTTAAAGAGACGACGATGTCGACAACTGGAATTATGTTGAATAATACTAATTATGTTAAATAAAATAACCCAGCAAAAAATGGTGCTTCGCTGGGTGCTCTTTTGGTATGCAAGCGCTTACCCGATGCATGAAATTTTGCATGATTTTTATATGGGATTCCTCGCGTAGAAGCTCTGCCACCTCGATGTAAAATGTGATTCTTTCATGCCTGCCGGAGTGACCTGAATTCAGCAAAAATATTCGTCTACTTAAATAATTTGCTTTTTTATTTTTTTACTTTTTTTTACTTTCGACCAGAATCGAAACAGCGCGTTTAATCAGGAGTCGATCCCAGGATTTCCGTATGTTAGGATAGAACACTACCCACTGAACTACCGAAGCACATATTTATTTTTGTACACAATTCAATTTTGTGTACAGGTAAGCGAGAGAGGATGATCTATAAAAAGCTTTGAGAGTTTGAATATAAACAGCCGACTGACTTCGTAGTGTTTATGTTAAATTTCGTCATTCGCTTACGTTACTGCATCCTCGTAAGGCAGAGGGGATGTACTGTGTGCTTTTCCGCGCTTCCGAAGCGCTTATTTTTGTGTTATATTGAACTACACCTTCCAAAATGTTTTTATGGAAGGGATATAAGAAACCAAAATAGAAAAAAAACAGAAAAAGAAGCTATAAAAATGCAAAAGAGACTTAATAATAAGCAATTTAGAAGCAATTGCTTCGAAATCTCGATTATTTTTTTTGCTGGTCGTGGGTGCACAGATTCTGCACAACTGCTTCGGCTATGAATGTCCCATGGCCAGGGCCCAGTCAATCTTAAAGGACTCCCGAAAACATTGAACTGGAGAGCAGCGTCACTGGGGCTTCACAGAGCGATTATTCATGAAATTTTAAAACAGGATATGCAGCCTCACTGGGGCTTCACAGAGCGATTATTCATGCAATCTTAAAACAGGATATGAAGTTCCACCCTTTTAAAATTGAAATCGTTCAAGAATTAAAAGAAAGTGACTGATTTACGCAAAAATTTTTGTGAAACGGTGCTGGAGCGTTTTCGCACTGTAAATTCCATTTTATGGAGCGACGAGACTTATTTTCACTTAAATGGCCACGTCAACAAGCAAAACTGACGTTAATGGTCTTCAAGAACCCGTAACCCTCGATTTAAATATCAAAAACTATTCCATTGCTTCAGGGTAGCTGTCTGGTCTGCCCGATCCACGCATTAGATAATTGGACCATTTTTCTTTCGAAAATTTTCGGAGCCAGGCGACGAATGTAAACGGTGAAAATTATCGACACATGATTACGAAATTCTTTTTGCCAAATCTGCGAGCTTATCCATCGTACTTTTCACACACGTGGTTTCAACAGGTTGGGGCGACTGCACACACAGCCAGAGCTTCGATGAATTTTCTTCGGGAAAATTTCCCTCAAAAACTGATCAGTCTCTTTGAGGAAATCCGATGGCCAGCGAGGTCGCCCGATCCAACTATCATTTTTTTTTTTTTGGTCTACCTCAAATAACAACCCCCAATCTCTTGTGGCTTTAAAGAAAAATATTCGTCGGTAAATCAGCTCAATTGAACCAAGTTTACTGCAGCGTGTGGCGCAGAACACAAGGCTCCGTTTTGAACAGTGACAGATGACATACTCTTTAAAAAATAAAATCCGCGTTTCCATTCTATCGTTCAATGATCTTAATAAATTGTTGTGTCAATTATTACGTTTTTTATTTAAGTTTGAAAATATAAATATGCTACTAGATACCCTGTACTTATTACAGACAACTTATTTTATTTGTTGGATAGTGTTTTTGTTTGTTTAATTTATTTTATAGCAATAGCTATAGCTAATAAGTATTTTCTAACAAAAAAAAAAAAAAAAAAAAAAAAAAAAAAAAAAAAAAAAAACCGGCACACGAATTATTAATTTCTAGTTAATTTTCTGCGTTAACACGTACAAAAGAGTACTAAAACAAATAAAAATAGGCACACCTTTTAAAAGTTAAATAAATTAAGTGTAAAATTACAAACAAAAAAAAAAAAAAAAAAAAAAAAAATTTGGAAAGAGTTATAAATAAACAAAGATTTAAACAAATAAATAAAGTGAATTTATGGTGACTCTTTTTATTTTGTTTTCACGAGATCAACAAGACTCTATTAAAAAAAATTATAATGCACAGGGTGCGAGAATTAAAAAAATGGAAATTCCCTGATTGCTTTCATCATGTGTCCATTACACATAAATGATCAGAACTACCACTACTGCTTCATACACCTAAAATGATCACTTAGCCCGAGATAAAAGAGGACTTGCAGTTACAGTGGATTCAGAGGGTAACGTGGAGATGTTAGACTACTTAGTGGTGCTTGAACTGCCAACCTTTTCGGGCTACAGACAAAGAACATCTACATATACTCCCCAAAGGTTGCGTTGGCTGAAGTAGTTAGTACGTTGACTACAAAATCGAAGTTCCTGGGCTCGAGCCCGGTTTCCGACAGTCATTAACAAATAACAACACTATACATTTTTCTGATGTGCATTAGTGTCCATTTGTATCATTTGTTGTAGGAAAGTTCAAGTGATAAAGGTATTGACACTGGTCACTACTAATCCTAATGAAACATCAGAGCGCCCTCCTTCGTTAAGTAGCAGAATCATCGGCGAAGTAAATTAACTAATTAAATGGCTACTACTACAGCTTCAAAAAAAAAAATTAAAGCGCCTCAGTGAACAACAGAGGCGCTGCACAACTGCATTTTTAAAAACGTGCAAAAAGCTGAGTTGTAAAAGAATGAAGCTTCTCTCTGTCTCTTCCTTCTCTATCAATATCCCGTTCCTATAGAAGGTAACACCTAGTAATGTAGTAGGCATTCATTGCGTAAGTGTTACTTCTCTTTGATTAACCAAAAAAATAAAAGAAAAAAAATACATATTTAAACTTCCGACGCAATAGAATTCTGTGAATTTATATCTAAAAAATGTATTCGGTTTGTGTGGCTTTTTTCGTGCCGTCTAAATGGAGAAGATCAACTATATTTACATTTTTTTCAATAAAATTTTTCTATGAACACCTAAATTTTTAATATTTATTTTTTCGCTAAAGACAAGTTGTTATATTTTTAACACATTAATATTTTTTACAAGATACTTTTGCACCCAATTAAAACGTCAGCGTAAAGTTATGCCAGTTCCACTGTAATCTACTATACGATTAAAACAATTAATAAAAATAAATAAATTTAAAAAAAACAGTCAAATATGTTAAACAAACATTGGAATGAATTTATGTTTGAAAGCAACAAGTTTTCAATTGATTCATATAAATTAAATAAAAACAAGATGAAATAACCTAAGGTTTTGTAAACTTAATAAATTTAGTTTTAATCATTATATTTATATATTTTCATACTTTCAAATACTCATTAATCAAATAAATTTATTGTTTTTTTTTCTTCTCAAAATTTTTGTAGTTATGTATCATTTTTGGTATTGTTAGTTTGACTTTTCTTAAATTTCAAGTTTATTTCCGCTTGTATAAAGATTTATCTTAATTTTTATTTACTATGCTTTTCTTCGTTGTTTTTCGAGATGTTTAAACTACTATCAATTAAATAACATAACGTTAGACATTTTATCATCAATATCATCAATTAGCAGAGAAAATGAATGAATTCGTGTGACAACCAAAAAAAAAGTGGGTTAGTAAGTGAAGATATTTCTGAGTCATTGGACATGCCATCTAAAAACGAAAAAAAAAATTAAATTAAATACGAAATACGAAAATTAAGCAGCTAATTGCCCAGTGCATTATCCAGCTATATAAAAAGTTAACTAACCAGTTATATAACCAGCTAACTAACCAGTTATATAACTAGTTAGCTAGCCAGTCATACAACCAGTTATATTTGACTTTGAGGAGACCTGGGATAGACCTCCTGTAATTCGAAACGAAAGAAAATACTTTCGAATTTGTATCTTAATTACATGCAAATTTGAAAGCATTCTCTTTCGTTTCGAATTACAGAGTAGACCCCCTGATTTGACCTTGAGGAAATTTGATTTGACCATGAGACTTGATTTTACCTTGAGACTTGATGTGGCCTGGAGCAGACTTGATTGGACCTTGAGGATACTTGAGGAGACTTTATTTTACTTTGAGGAGACTTGATTTAACCTTAAAGAGATTTGATTTAACCTTAATGATACTTGATTTGACATTGAGAAGACTTGATATAACCTTGAGGAGACTTTATTTGACCTTGATATTGCTCGATTTGACCTTAAAGATACTTGATTTGATCTTACGGGTGCCTGATTTGATGCAGGATGCTTGATATGGCTTTAATGAGACTTGAATTGACCTTAAGGAGATTTGATTTGGCTTTGAGGGGAGTTGATTTGATCTTGAGACTCTATTTGACCTTGTTATGTAACCAGTGAATTAAACAGTTAATAAACCAGGTAATTATCCAATTAATTAACCGTTTAACTAAACAAGTACAGCTTCCAAAATTTTTCGCAAATACAATTCAGATTTATTGTAAAAAAAGTTTGATAGTATAATTTGTTGACTTAACATTCCACTAGGTTTAATTCACGGAGGAAGAAAAGTATCCATTTCCCTCACAGTACTCGAAGTAAGATTTTTTCACTAAGTTCTATTTTTCTAGAGTTTCAAAAAATTCCACAAGTTACAATTTGGCGGTCTAATTCATAAATGATTATTAACAGTTCAATAACACATTAATAGTCAAAAATTGCTAAATGTGTATTCATAAATGATTAATAGCCTATTAGACGTTTAATAAACGTTTCATAACTCAGAGATTTTTAATGTAGCCTCCATGCTACTTTAATCGTTTGATAAACAATTATAAATAACATTTTCTTGATTTTTTTTATCCCTTATGTGAGATTTTCTGTGGTTTCTCACTTTTATGTTTCTTGTTTATTCTTATGCATGTCTCCTGAATAATGTTCTTGGGCAAATGTATTAATTTATGTAAGTTGGTACATGTATGTATGTATGCATAATTGTACAGATGTGCGATAGCTTTCCGTGAGCACCTGCCATTACGGCCTTATCTCACGGGTGCCAAAGCACCGGGTGTGGGTTAGACGCCAGACCAACGCCCCCATGCACCCTATTATAATGAATCTAAGGCCCACTCCTCAAGGCACATAGGTTGCAATCTTTGAATATAGTTATCCCTGTACTATATTCAATTACCTTGCTGAGGTAATTTCAGCTATCTAAACTCTGCTGCTATGTCCGTGCCCATAGCAGCTTCTGTTGAATGGCAACAGCACTTAGAATAGTGTCTGGCTGACCGCGTCAGACCAATCACTAGCATTGATTTCACACTGGGAAGCCAAGACTATTCTCCCAGCGATTTTGGTAGCAGCCACAGCCACCACGATAATTCTCCGGCTTCCACGCCAAGGTGTTGTGTATACACCCATAGCGAGGTCCCCATGAGAATTCCTCAACCATTGCCGGCACAGCTCAACCACTCATCCGAGATGAACCCATGCCTGTGTCGCCAAATAACCAGTGCCTACTCCACACATACCAAAATCATCCTTTTAACCCCGTGAGGTAGGACGAACTCGGCATTTTAGCAAAGGAAACTGACGACCGCTACATGCAATCAACTCTAAGCAGCTCGCCTGTCGGGCCACCGGCACCCGTGGCACCAGAAGTAGCCTCTGGTTAGACCTCGAAGTTCCACCGCAAGGGCTTCACCTCTATCATCTTTTGAACTCAGGGGCAGTTCTAGGTGACGCTGCACCTAATTGACATCAACAGGACCTGTCTTCCTTTTGTTATAAATATGTGCACATCCTTTGCTCTGTTTGTGTTCAGAGATCGGGTAGTAACACATAATTCTATGGGTAATGTACCAAAGGTACGTCAATGGAAAACGCCACATCACCCCAGCTGGGGCCCCGGGGTTGCCACACCCGTAGTCTATAATAGACTCCCCTGGGGGGGCATAATTGTACAAAAAGAAAACTACATATGTACATATAAACATCGTTGAAAATTAAAGAAATCCCATTGAGGTAGTTTAGACGAGAACAATTTTTAAGCCGCACAATTTTTGTTCTTTTTCAAATTACACGAGACTAATTCATCTGGCACAAAATGTATACGTATAAACAGCTTTGTGTGTGGGTTAGTGTTTTTCGTAATCATTTAACACTTGCTGTTTTTTAACTTGTGTGTGCATTGGTTTTATGCTGCTAATGCGGGGTTGTAGCTGGTTGAAAAGTTATGCCAACCGCAAAACCACTCTATTTGCCTCTCTCACCTACAAACTGGCATTTTATGCCAGCACAATTATGCCCGTGTAAATCAGCGCATTCATTGGCAAAAAGAAAAATTGAATTATAAACATAAGGGCATATGTAAGTACAAGCATACGTATGTTTGTATGGTACTGCATGCTTACATATGTATGTATGTATGTACAATAACATTTTAAAATTAAAACAAAATAGTGATGCATAATCGACCGCTATAAAATGGGTATTTGCCTACCTCTGTACTCAGCCGAATATAAATGTGTTTAAATACAATTTTTTGTAACATATAAATTTTTTTTGGTTTATTTATTAATAAAAAGTGAAACGCCTACTTTTTAAGTTATTTTTTAATAACATTATGCGTAACGATTTACTTTTTTTCGACTCAAACAGACTACCTAGATAATCGATTCTTCGTTGTATGCATCACTAAACATAAAATGAGAGCGAAAGTAGAAATTACAAAAGAAGCAAAATCCTTTAATAGTTAATTCCCTGATATTAATCAGTTATGAATACAAATTTTTATTAGAGCTTAATAAAGCAAAATCTGTTTCATAAGTAATGTACAGATTAAAGCTGAAATAAGGAATTTTTATGAATTAGACCGTAAGAATATTGTAAATGCTGTTTAGTAGTATGATTTGTTGTCTTTATTTTCCACTAGGTATGATTCACTGAGGAGGAATGGTTTGGCCACAGTGAAGATTTTTATAAAAAAAATCTTATCAATTTCAGTACAAATGCACAGCAAATAAAAGAAGAAAAAATATCGCATGTGATATATTGTGGCTTCTTTAAACGTATTTGTCAGTTATGTAAATTCTATTTAGATCAGATGATGTTTGTAATCGAACAAAGTGAAACGTACCGGAGATAGCATTTCTTCCATCCACTGGTTCACCCTATTTCTGTAATTTTATTAAAATGCACCCAAGAATAATTATACTCATGTATTGATTGATGTTGTTATAGAAAAAAATATTTTAGATCTTGGCATTTGTCAATGTTATAAATATTAATTTGGCTAAGAAAAAAAAAACTGCCAATCTTCAAGGTAAATTCGCTCTAATTTTTCAGCCTTGTTAAATTAAACATTTTTATATTGTAGTTTCAAAATTTATGGTTATATATGCATACATGCGAAAGAAATTAAGTCATATTTAAAATAATATTTTTTTATGTGTGTATTATATGAACCTTAAAAAGTTAGTTTCTATAATTGGTATTCAAAGTCAAGGTAATTGACATTAATCGACACACATGTTTTCATGAATAATTTATTATATATCTGCGTCTTCGTTTCTTAAAAACGCGATTTTTATTTGTTTAAGTTTTCAAAGAAAGTTTAAAACTTTGCATAGTTTTCTTCTTCTTTTATTTGACTTGTTTATGGCTGATGGAATGAAGCACGTGTTGATAATTTGGCAATTACGCGACTTTGTTTCTATTTAATGTTTGAAATTTTAGGGCTTTTTTTACTATATCTGTATTGGGGCATATAGCTTATTTATTTATTTACATAATACTACACTAATATTTATAAATATAACACTAATGTCTCAAATGTCAATCACAATTTGCATAATACTCGTACACTAGGCGTATCCCAGCAAAATATTGTATCAAATTTGATAGCAGCATATAAGAAATAGAAAATATGAAATTTCAAATCACTTCATAATTAATTAAACACAAATATTCTCTATTGTTTCAAATTCAAACCATATATATAAATGTTTTATTATAATACTATAAAATAAAAACAAATAATTGAGAACTACTAAATATAAAAAGCCTTACACATTTCTTTAATTCGTTTTGACACACATCGATTGATTTATTCAATTAATAGTTTAATTAAATATTATTTAAAAATTATACAACAATTTAAAATATTTTTCTGTTGATCCTAAACCATCCAAGTAGGGATTGCCGTTCGGTTTTAACCGAAACCGAAACCGAAACCGCGGTTTTTAACCCATCAAAACCGAAACCGACCAAAAAAGCGTCGGTTTTTAAGTTTTGCTTTAACATTATTATATTATATAAAAATACAGCAAATACTTTACATTGAAGACTTTTATACATTACTAAGCATTCTGTAACAATGAAAGGTAAGAAAATTGTAAAATTTTAAGAAAATTATAACAATTCTTTGCAGGAAGAATTGTAATCTGTTATCAAAAAATCTCTAGCAGATGTAAAGTAAAAATACGATAATTTTAATGTTCTTCGGCAAAAATTTGTACTTTATAAAAAAACGAACAACAAAACAACCAACATATTGCTTCACAAGGCAAGAACACAATAAAGCCCTCTTCAACTGAAATCGAAAGAGTGTTTTTTGTCGCTGGTACATTGTGCACAAAAATAAGATTTCGTTTAAACAACACAATACATTGAACGCTTTAACGTTTCTGAAATTTTAATACTTGGATAATTAAATACAAATCTTTTATTCTTAAGCTTTTTATACACATACTCATACTACTAAATGTTCCTGAGTTGAATACAAATTAGAGAAACTCTTTCGCCCCTATAGTAACTATTTTTTCCCTCGAACAATTTTTCCCAGAAATATTTTCCCTTTTTTTGTTCCCCTTATCATGAATAATCTGCCTTATCGTGGTTGGCGTATTTCAAATACAACTACGACTGTTTGGCAATCGATTAACCTAGGGTTTACACGTGCAAGTGCAAGTTCGAAAAACTCAATACACTCAAACTCTTTTACTAACACATCTACACTTTCGGCACTTGCAGTCTACTTCCAACTCAACTGCCAAGGAATTTTACAAGACAGTGACTTGTTGAACTTGTAGCAAGTAAATGGAAATTTAGCTAACAGTGTTGCCCTATTAATAGTTTAGCACAAATAACCTGGATTTCATTGAAATGTTATATGAGTTTTTACTCATTTTAAATACATTTAAAAGCTAATTTAATAATTTTTTTTCTTAAATATTCATAAATCGAGCAGTTTATTAATTTTTTAGACATAAATAACATTGAAACAATACGAATAAAGTTCAACACTATATGGTTCCCTTAAAATTAAAATTTTTTATTTTATGGACAACTCTGCACTAAAAGTCAAACATGCAAGTTGCAAGACAGTCGGGCATTTGTGCGAAATTTTCATTGATAATACGTACACAGAGCTTGCATGCAAGGCACTTGCATTTGTAAACGCAGGGTAAAGAAAAACTGTTGAAGTCTTCTTTAATCTATTACCAAACAGTCGTAGTCGTATTTGAAATACGCCAACCACTATAAGGCAGAATATTTTTCACGTTAATTTTTTCACTTTTCCCTTGGTTTTGTTCACTTTATTTTTGCAGGCGAACTGAATTATTACATCGAATAGTTTCGATATTTTTCTTCGAATTATATATTAAAAGTTAAAATTATTTATTTTTAGGACAATAATTCCCTACAACACATCTCTTTGGTTCACAGACAGTAAATTTCATGGTGGTGCACCACGGTGGTATACTTAATGAAAAAATAGCTAAATCAACAGAAGCACCTCCATGAGTACAACTTTAAAGTTAAATAAGTTTCATTTATAATCTAAAATGTGTGTGATTTTTTTTTATTAAACTTAAATTTGTCCGATTTTCAATTAATTTTTAAGCTTTACAAAAATTGTGCCTTTTTAGGGTTCCGTACACCAAAGGTGAAAAGGAACCCTATTGTTTTCGCTGCGCTGTCCGTCTGTCCGTCACACGGTATTTTCTCAGGAACCGTAAGAGCTACTGACGTGAAATTCGGACAGAGTATGTAGAACCTTGGCCGCTACAACAACAAATAATGAGAATTAAAAATTAAAGGGTGTTCCAAAACGAGCAACGAAAAATGTTAAAATCCCATGTAATGTACATACAATTGTATGAAGATATGTATATTGAAACTTGAATTTTGTAAAATTAGTGTATTTTCATACAGACTGCAACAATTAACACTAAAATTTAAAAAAAAAATTTAAATTAAAGGGTGGTCCATCAGTTAATGCAATTTTGACTACGTAATTTTGACAATTTGCTATATCTTGGAAACCGTAAGAGGCAAGCAAGCACTTGAAATTTTCAAAAACGGTAAAACTAAAAAAAACCGAAAATTAAAAAATCGCCAAACCAAAAAAAAATCGCCAAAAATTAAAAAAAAATCGCCAAAACGAAAAAATCGCCAAAATTAAAAAAAATTTCTAACACTAAAATAAATCGCCAAATTCGAAAAAATCGCCAAAATGAAAAAAACGCCAAAAATCTAAACAGAAATCGCCAAAACGCAAAAATGTCGCCAAAACTAAAAAAAATTTTTATTTAAAAAAAATCGCCAAAATAAAAAAAATCGCCAAAATGAAAAAACGCCAAAAACCGAAAAATATAGCAAAAACAAGAAAATAAAGTGTCAAAACTAAAAAAAAGAACCAAAACTTAAAAAAATCTCCAAAACCGAAAAAATGCAAAAAACGCCAAACAAAAAAACCGAAAAGATCCCAAAAACAAAAACGAAAAAAATGCCAAAACTATTTATTATATAGGATGAAGTCTGTATTAAATTACATATCTAGTGTTCGTACGGAAGCCTTCGTGCGCGAGTCAGAGTCGCACTTTACTGAATTTATTTGCATTCAACTGAACTGATAGCTGATTTTACGGGATATTCAGGATAGCATTTTTCTGTTCTAGGGGAATGAAAATTTCACGTGAAGAAAACTTATACAGGGTGGGCCAAAAGAAACCAAGGGGTGTAAAAGTTTAATAACTTTTTTGTTTATTAACTTTTTTTTATTTTTTCTTTCAGATTATATAATATACAAAATGGAAATTTTTTTACACTAAGTATGAAAAATGATGTCTCTTAAATGACCACCGTTTTCAGCTTCGCACTGATGGGCTCTTTTTAGAGCATTTTCCATAACATCTTTCAAAACTTGTGGCTGTAGCGTTCGAATTTCTGCAACAATGTTTGCCTTGAGTTCAAGGATTGTCTCTGGCTTGTTCACATACACTCGCTCCTTCAAAAAACCCCAAAGAAAATAGTCGGGTGCTGTCAAATCTGGCGATCGCGCTGGCCAAATAATTTCCGAATTTCGAGAAATTATTCGCTCTCCAAAAATTTGACTTAAAAGTGCCATTGTGTCTCGGGCAGTATGGGCAGTGGCTCCGTCCTGCTGAAACCACATACCAGGTCTGTTTTCAAGAGCAGGACGTAAAAAATTTTCTATCATAAACCGATACCGCTCTCCATTTACGGTTACAGCACTTCCATCTTCATTCTCGAAGAAGTAGGGCCCAATGACATTTTCAGATGTGATCCCACACCATACTGTACACCTGATGGGGTGCAATTGGCGTTGATGAATGGCTCTTGGATTTTGAGAACCCCAGAACCTACAGTTCTGCTTATTAACAAAGCCATTCAAATGAAAATGAGCTTCATCACTCATAATCAAATTTTCAATAAAGTTGATTTCATTTCTGGCCAACTCTTGATATTTAACTGCAAAATTTAGACGTTGCCGATGATCTGCGGGTTTTAATTCTTGGGCCAATTGCACCTTATATGGGTATAACTGTAAATCTTTTTTTAAAATGCGCCGTAGTGACGTACGAGACATTTCTAGCTGAGCAGAACGCCTTCTGCCAGGTGTTTCTGGTGCTTCGTTAACACTTTGCTGTACTCGTTCAATATTTTCCGCAGTGCGACTTAAACGTGGTCTACCGGTTCGAGGCAAATCTCTTACGCTGCCATGTTGGTGATGACGATTAACTAAGCAACGAATCATCGCTTCAGAGGGCGAAATTCTGACGTTAAAATGTCGACGATATGCTCGTTGCGTTAAAATAATTGATCTCTGGTTTAAATAATAAAATTCTATTGTTCTGGTTCTCTGTTCAGTTGTGAACCTCTCCATTATAAATTCTCCAAGTGTTGTCTATATAATCTGAAAGAAAAAATTAATAAACAAAAAAGTTATTAAACTTTTACACCCCTTGGTTTCTTTTGGCCCACCCTGTATTTGTTTTTGACGATAGGGATGGTTATTTTAAAATCATCATTTATATTTCCAGCATACATGCATATTTATATACATGCATATTTTTAAAACCGATAGCGACCGGTTTTAGTAGCGTAAAACCGAAAACCGCGGTTTTCTAATTTCCACGGTTTTTGGCAAACCCTACATCCAAGTATAACTTTTTTTCATTCACAATCATTTTGAGACACGTCAAAAATAAAAATAAAATATTGAAAGTAACCAAATGTTTCTTAATCTGGCTTAATGTCAGTATTTTCAATTCTTATAATTAGAATGAAATATTTTTATTAATTAATTTGATTTTATAAAGAAGTGAAGAAAAATTAAACTTGATTTTAGTTGGGGAAAAAATTTATATAAAAAACAAAAATCATGATTTTTAATTTTAATGAAGAAAGTGTTTGAATCAACAAGTAACTTAATCAAATTTCGATACTATAACAAACAATGGCATTAATTGAACAAAAAACAAAAATAAAAACACTGATGATAAATTTCTTTATTTCTGGCCTTGATGAATGTGGAAACTTTCGTACAAAAAACAGAAATTTTTTTGACTGATTCGATTTTTTTTTTTTAAATTAAGGTTTAATATTTTTATCGTACATTTTCCCAAAATTAATAATAAATTTCAATGTATATGTAAGAAACATTTAAACTTTGGTACTTTTATTTAAAAAACTCCCCTACATAAGTAGAAGCTAGTTCATTGTGATCGTGTTTCAGCTGAAATAACTCGTAGCGCTTTAAATGCTTCGCAATGAATTGTACATGATAAAAAGCATTTCGTTTAGAAGAAAATGTTGCAAGATGCAGAATTAGCTACCTGGATACATCTAGCGACGACCAACATCAGTTCAAATGGATCATGAAATCTCTGATTTTTTTTTTTTTTTTTTTTTTTTTTTTTTTTTTTTTTTTTTTTGATGAGAAGTAACATTCAGGCAATGAGTGCTTAGTAGTTGCCTTCTTTCGGAAAGGGATAATGATAGAAAAGTATAGTGATGAAGGAAGAGATAAAGGGGAAAGCTTTTATACTTTTTGCAACGCTGTTTTCAGAAGTGTAAAAATAAGGCAGAGATCGAAAGGCTTAATGGCATTTTTGCTTGTCTAGGGGTTGACTTCGTACATATTAACATCAACAGTTTTATATAAAATCAATTTAACTCTAATTATATTCCTTATGGGTGTTTTGTATCGCTTTTGTTAAAAGAATGTTAAAAAAAAGTGACCTTGAAATGGACTGTAATGGATGGGTTCCACAAAATTTATTCAAGTATTTAAAAGCATATACATACTTTTTCAAAGAAAACCCTGCTTATTAGATTCTTAGTAAAAAAAATTTTCCACTTTTAGCTGGTTTCTAGCGTTTAAATTGCATTTCGAGTCTGACAAATTCAAGTACTTATAGTAGAATTTTATGAGAACTTTTTTTTTTGTTTAATTTTTTAACTATTTATGTAGTCGTTTTAACAAAAAATAGGAACCTTTAACAAACTAATTTTTTAAAGAAAAGCAATACATTTGGCATTAAAAGCTTTGGACTATTTTTTCTAAACTATGTACAACTTAATGGTGTGAAGCTTGTGTTAGGATTTTCTTATACCGAACATCTGCTATGTGATTATCACAGCTAAGCAGACCTAAGTCAAAAATGTTGAGCAATGAATATTCACTCGCAAACCAAACCGATTTAAATTAATGTGGTTTTATAGAGATTGTATCTATTCAGGCTTTCAAGGTCATTCGATTTCTTCAAAATGTAAATCAAAGACGTTTTTTATTTAATATTTAATGTATGAGACGTTTCGTTGGGATTTTCCAACATCTTCAGGCATAATTTTTTTTATTGAAATGTATTTAATTTTTAGTAATTTATGCAGGGCTCATAATAAAAAAATAATTAAAGCCAATTTATGATATAGTATTTAATTAAGTCATTACTTGTTGCAATCATATTCTATATTGTTAAATTTTTTTTAGTTCAATTAATTGTTTAGTTGATCACTTTAAAGTATAATCTATTCAATAATTAGATTAATAAGAACCAAATATGTTGCAATTTTCTTTGACGATTTGTAGCGTGTTATTATTAATTTAATTATTCAATATAATTTTTACCCCATTCTGGTAAATATTTCAATTATTTGAATTTAAGTATTACAAACACTGGTTATGATTTATATCCCATTAATTTTTGATTCTTTAAAGTTAACATATTTCTGATTAAAATTCACTACATTTCAATTAAATCTAAAAATCTCATTCAATTCAGAAAATTACTGTTTAATTAAAAAAAAAAATCGGCAGGTTAGTGTTATTATTTTGCTAAAAGGCTTAACTAAAAAGATTTAACACTTTTTTTGGTTGCAGGAGAAGTAAGTCTCAAGCAGTGAATGCCTACTACTAGTAATAATCCTATTGCTTAAGAGTTGGATAGTGATAGACAAGCCATGTAGTGAAGGAAGATATAGAGGAAAGCCTCATTCTTTTACAGCTCTGCTTCTTGCATATTTTTTAATCACAGCGCCTCTGGTGTCAATTAGACGTATTAACTTTTCAAATCTACACACAACCGACGAAGCAGGGCATTTTGATGTTACATCAGAATTAATATCCGCTGATGTCGGTATAGTTCAGTGACCAGTGCCTATGCCTTCATCACTTGAACTTTCCTACAACAACAGATACCAAGAGACTCACTTTAATGCACGTCAGAAATAGGCATGTTTTTCTTATTTAATGACGAATGGCTACCGATTGAACTTGGGATTTCGAACAGCGTCATGTGTTTTGCACTCAACGCACTAGCTACTTCAGCATCGACAGCATCCTACGTTTGGTTGTCTAAACTGAAGTCAGTTACGCTCCGAGCGTAATGATATGGGATTTTTCCATATACTCCTAATTGAAAAAACAATTGTTCGCCTATAAATTGAAATTAATAATTAAATTCAGAACAAAATGTTTATTATTCTAAGCAGCTCAAGCATGCAAGAGAGTACGTATGTTTTTGTGTTGACATATACGTACATATATATATTTTTTCTGCCACGTGTGCTGTTAAAAAAAAACCAAATATATCATAAAATAAACAACTTAAACGTTCTTTATAAATCGCTTATTCATAGTGGATGGTCGTGTTTTATTTACATTAGTTTCGAAATATAATTTGTTCAAATTTCAAACGTTTCGCAGTGTATCTGTCATACATGTGTGATTTTTGTTTCTCTACGAAAACTTACTGTTTTAGGAAGCGCGTGCCATTTTGAATATTATTTATTAAAAACTATTTATTAAAATAAATGCGTAAACTGAAGCGTGGAAAATACTGTTCTTTTCACTACACATTGAGAATATTAAATTTGTAGTGTAAACAAAATAAATAATTACAAGCGATTTGCGGCACAAATTTCGCATACCAAAGTTGAGATACGAAAACATTCTTAATAAAATCATAATCGAAGAGCAACATGAATAAATGAAATAAGTCAAATAGGAAACACATGACACTGCGACCAAAGTAGGTCTATTGTATTCCTTACCAGGTGCACGTGAGTGTTTTCTGACTCACGACACGCACGCTCACGCTGAAAAATATTTTACTCACGCACTTTCATGCACGAATGATTTTGAAAATTTTCGCGATCACGCACGCTCACGAATAAAATATTTTTAATCACGTACGAGTGGTTTACAACTTATCACGATCACGCAGGCTCACGAAAAAGTATATGTATAATATAATTTAATTTTTTTTTTTTGGGTTGAAAAATAGGTTCGTACATAATATGTATATTATAATTACATATGTACATATCTATGTATATATGTATGCTCGTGTTTTTGTAAAATTTACAATGTAAATTAAAATAAATCAAAGTTAATTTCATATCGTTTTAAATATTCGTATTCGCGGATATCATTTTAAATTATTCGAATTCGAATTCTCGTATATCAAAAATTGACATTCCGCTCATGTATGTATGTATATATATAAATATATATAATATATATATATATATATAATATAAATGTGAAGGTAAGACGTATGAATAATTAAATAAATGAGAAAAGCATATTAAATGAGAAAACATACAAATTACTAAAAATTTTCTGTTACGTAACATTTTCAAAGACTCCCCCCACCCCCACCATAACAAATCATAACAAAACTCGAACCCCGGCCCTCCCCCTACAGCGTTACGTAATATATGGACGGCCCCTAAAGCAAAAACATTTTCTGCGGTACAATTCGTCAGTAGTATTGTTGACAAAGGCACTGTTGAATCAGTAGTGTTTCTCAATTGATACTTCCTACAGGGTATCTAAGAAACATACATACATACTTAAATATGCTCCGAATTCGTAAAGAATTCGTAACGATTGGTCGAAAAAATCTTCCGATTTCGGCACCGAAATATTACTGAAATCGTAACAATTTTTGTATGAAATGGTTGACACGACTTCGTAACAATATGTCAGTACGAATTCGTTACGATAAGTCGGTACGAATTCGTAACGACATGTAGGTACGATTTTTTTTGCTTTTATAGCAGAGTACCGCTTCACCGTTATGTTGCTGCTATTGTCGAAATAATTTGCACATACTCACGTTTTTTAATATTTGTTACAATCCTTTTTTTTTTATCAACATATACATAAATATTTATTAAAAAAAAAATTTCACAGACTTTTACTTATGTGCTCAAAAATCAAAGTTTTAGGGCCATTTTCACAACTTGCTGTTAACTAAAGGTAGGATTTTGTCGGACCGATAAATGGCTTTGCATTATTAAATCTTCATTTATTGTTTTTTTATCCATTAAATATTATTATTATTATTGATAAAAATTACTATAAAAAATTGAAATAGTAATAAGGCAAAGCTATTTATCGGGCAGCAAAATTCTACCTTTAGCTAAAGGTAAGTTGTGGAAATGGCCCTTAATGTTTGTTTTTAATGTTTAAAAAAAATTGTTCAGAGAAACTACCCAAGTGTCTTAACGAATTCGGTACGACAAGTCTGACTTCAGAAAAAGTCGAAACATTTTGTTTGGGGGTATTCATTATGTTTGTAAGCTCATACTACCATACATATTACTATACATATATGCATTTATTATTATAAAATAATTTATTTCAAATGATTGAATACAGTTACATATGTACCTATGCAGGAATGTTATCTCGTGAGAGCGTGAGAATTCGTGCGTGATTATTAAAAAAGCTCACGCACGAGTAAATTTTTTTCAGTCACGCTCACGCACTCACGCGTGATTAGTTATAATATTTGACCACGAATCACTTGAATCACGCGTGACACGATAAAATCACGACATTTGCACATCTCTAATCTAGTGTTGGCAGTTCCCAATCCTCCAATATCTGCTTGCCCTTTTGGAGGCATAACGCTTTACAGTCCTTCAGATAATGCTCTGGAGTTTCATCTACGCACTCAGAGGCTGTTACTCTCAATGCCAAGTCTGTTGAGATGTTTTCTCAGTCTACAATGGCCTGTAAGGAAACCTGTTAGCATTCTTAAATTGTTTTTACTCAGGGACATGAGAGCAATGAAACGATTTTGGTTATATGTTCTAATATGTTCCAATCTAGGGAGATTGAGTCAGAGGTGTTCCCTATTACTCTTGATCTCTGTCGATATATCTTCCCGGATATTGTCCAATCCGATTGCGTAAAATGGTTCTGGTCCAACCAAGGGTGTACTAGCCCCTTTTCTGGCCACTTTGCATTTTCATTTCCTACTACGCCGGCGTGTCCAGGAACCCAGCGGAGTATGACCTTATTCATGCTGTTTAGCTGATGTAGGTTAATGCGGTATACCCAAGGTAAACTCATAGAGCTTAGCGCCTTGATGGCAGCCTATCAAAATTACATTTTGCGCATCTCTCAACGGCACAAGCTTCCGATAAAAAACGGTGGAAGATTTTCCCAAGGACTCGTGATAGTTAGTCCTTGGTCCTACAACTCCCATAGAAGAGCCTGCCAGCGTTCTGGAGCCATCAGTGTACTACCTGATTGTGTTAGTTTCAAATGAACACCGGGGTTCTATTTGCCCCCATTCCCTTCTATTGGCCAAAACAATTCCAAACATCTTGTCGAAGTCAAACCAGACTTGGACGGAAGATACTTGCTTATGCGGATGTCGTTTTACTGGTAACTGGGAAGTTTCTTCCCACTATCAGTGAAGTCATGCAGTGGGCGTTGTTCGATCTGTCTTCCACGGCCAGCAGTAAAAGTCTGGAAGTCAACCCAGAGAAAACGGAGCTAGTCCTCTTTACCAAGAGATACAAAATAGATAATTTTGTACTGCCTAGGATTGAAGAGGTGGAGCTGAGACTAGCAGAGGGAGCGAAATAGCAAGCTTAATTGGAAAAGGAACACGCAAAAAATGCCAAAGAAATGGCTCAATGCGTACTGCGCACAAAGGAAGTCTATAGAAAGTAACTGGGGTCTGAAACGGAAGATAGTAACCTAAATTTACACATCTGTTGTCAGACCGGTTATTTCCTATGGTTGTGGGGCTTGGTGGAGATTTCTTGCTAAGGTTCAGAGGTATGCCCCGCTTTGCATCACAGGTGCTCAGAGGAGTACACTTCAGACTGCCTTGGCTTCATTTTCCACCCACTTCATGTAACGGACTTTGTGGTGCGAAAGGTGACAAAAATCTCTTTAGACTCGTTGAAGCAGGTTTTGTGAGGACAACAATAATAAGTTACATATAAATCTTAAATGAGATCAGTGTTTTAGTAGTTGGAGCTTCGTAAACCCTAGATTCACGAACTATGAACTCCTTTAAATTGAGTTTAGTAAAACAGCATCACTGGTAATTCTGGTTAGGGACTAGTTATTAAGTCGAATCCGATAAGCTTTATGAGGGTAGTGTAGTCTTTACAGACGGGTCAAAAATGTCGAAAGGGACAGGGGCTGGTGTCTTTATTTTGGGAACAAACATTCGTAGATTTTTCAGAGTGCCGAATGAATGCAACGTTTTCCAAGCTGAGGTCTTGGCGATCCCGCAGAAGCTACAGAACTAGTGGCCAGGAATGCAGCTAAAGATGAGAAGGTAATCTTCTACGTCAACAGCCCGACAACGCTAAAAGCTTTGAAGGGACGCAATGTCAAATTGAAACTTGTTAGTGAATGTAGGAGAGCCCTCAACTTACTTATGCACAAATATACTCGTAGTCTCAGACTATGCTGGGTTCCTGGCCACAACAGTGTTGAGAGAAATGAAATTGCTGATGAGCTGGCAAGAATAGGTTGAGTGTTAAATGAGGGAATGTGTGCCAGATAAGTGAAGTTACCGATAGGCCATTTCTACAGGGAACTCAGTAATTAGATGGAAAACAGGACCAACAGTTGTTCATGGTGAAGTAGAGATAATTGTAAGTGGCCAAAACTTGACAAAGAAAGATCCAAACTGCTGCTGGATATAAGTATGAAGGCGATGCGAGTAATGATAGGCGCGTTGGCTGATCACTGCTCAGCAGAACAAGAACAAATCTTTTGATGTGCGGAGATAAAGAAGAACCAGAAAGAATAGAACATATTATCTGTCATTGCGCGTAGCTGCAACGTAATAATTTTAGATGACTAAGCTTCCATGACTAAGTACCATGGGTAAGTGTAAACTGGAGGAGCTTAATAATGGGAATTCAGTGGCTTAATGACAGATAGTTGGAGCTCTTCTAGCTAAAAATTGGAGTTAAAATTATTATAAAAAAATAACTAATCTGTTGACATCCGTTAACTATTATTAAGGGAATCACAATAAACCGAACTGGGTCTCCGAGTGGAGGTGTGTTGTACTCGTTGCACCATCCTTCCTAACCTAACCTAAACTGTTCAGGAAAATTTGTGATGTGAAGAATCTAATGCGTGCACATTACTCAATAATCCCCCCATATTGTGAATGGCGTCGTCAACGTCACATTAAGACGACAGTAAATGTTGTCTCTTGCCCACTCTTTATCGGCCACAAATGGCTCTTATTGACAATCTCTTACTAATCTCTAAGGCTTTGTAAATTAATGTAGTATGTTAATAGTAGTCAATTGTTGTCGACAAAGAGTAGACAAGTGACAATTTTTACTGTCCTCCTGATGTTACGTCGACGACGCCATTCGCCATAAGGGAGAATAACTGAAAATACTGCGGTTGTGTCGAGATCAACCGAGACTTGTCTATTTCTCGTCGATCTTTGTAATTGAGCATTTCACAATACAATGTATGTGCAACGGTATTTTGCATAAAAACGCAGATCTTATAGCTTTTAAAGTTCAGTTAACACAAGAATTCACTCCTACTGACGACTACCATCGTCCTTGCTGGAATGAGTACCTGAAATGCATCAAAATGAATCTTAATTTCATCGAAAAATCATCTTGAGTGAAGAGCCCCATTAATAGCTCGGACGCTACCTTAACGAGCAGAATCCACTTTGGGGACTCGAAGAACCAAAAAACTATTGTTGAAATTCCTCTTCATCCTCAACTTGTAACTGTTTTGTCAAGCGGGGTCATTGAACCTTACTTTTTACAAAATGAGGCTAGAGCAACTGTTTTGGTGTATCGAATTTAAAGATATTGATGTAGGCGATATTCGTGTTCAACCAGACGGCGTTACGTGCTACTATTCCTTTCCTGAAAAAAGCTTACACCTGGTAATAACAGTTGGATTTATTGTCAAAATTTTACTTTTCTTGACAAAAAAAAAAAAAAAAAACAGCTTGCTAGAAATTACAAAAATATTTCCTTCCTGTATGTGGCTGGAATCACGTTCCCTTTTGTGATCATATCATAAGCCTAAAGCCTGAATCTATATAGACGAATTTGAATAATATTACGCAACATTTGTATTTAATATGTAAGACTTCAAGCTAGAACTCTCACAAAGTTAAGAGAAAAAAACCTTATTTTAGTTGCTAACGAATTAATTTTAATAAATGGGCTTAGAGAGAGTGTGATATCTGGGTGGAAAAAAGTTATTTATTATAAAACTAAGGTTTATTAAAATTCTAAAGATATTATCAATTTGTCTGTGAAAACAAAAGAGTTAAGACAAAAACTTTATTTACCCATGCATTAAAACACTTTAAACAATAGACTTGAGACACATGCTGGCATTTTCATTTTCAAAGTAAAAAAAATATATATATAATAAAATTTACATAAATCTCTTTTAAATTTAAATTATAATGAACAAAAAATACGTGTATATGTACATACATTCAAACATGAGTATTTTTTTTTTTGAAGACGATAATTTAAATTAATATATGAATGAAATATAGATGTAAAATTTTTTATTTTTTTTTTTGGTTATTGATACTGTTTCCAATGCCGGCTTTATTGTAAAACAATATTTGCTTTAAAGAAACCACCTCATCTTTTGAATTTATACGTGAATTAAGTCATCGTCTTAGCAAGACTAGAATGGCGAATATTAAATTCTACTCCCAACAAAAACAAAAAATCATATTAGTAAAAAGAGAACAAAAAGTTATAGCCAAAAAACCTGTCACCTGAACAAATTAGCAAATATATATAGAAATTTTGTAAAAAAAAAAAAAGAAACGAATAACAAGCAGCAAGACAAAGACTGTGGGGATATCAACAAAGATCTTAAAAAGTCGCAGAAGTAATAGAAATTAGCATATTTGACAATCATAACAACAATATGGGAACCATAAAAGAATTGTTAATGATTTTTTTTAGATATATTTTTTTGCTGTTTTTTTCTCTTGCAATTCAGTCAATAAAGCCAGTTTAAAAATTTCCTTTGAATCTTATGTTTGTTTCAGCAATTACCTCTTGCGAAATCAAACATTAAAAATTTATACACATTTAAAGTTTTTTCTTTAACGTCTTCTTATTAATATGTATGTATATATACATAAATGTGAGCTTTAATTTTCGCTTAATTTTGTTTTAACAAACCAGTATGCAAGGCAATAATATAATATCTTTAAGATCTAGATTACTGGATTAAAAGATCAGTTTATCGTAAGCGTTCGTTTAGAAACAAAAAAATTTATACAGGTGCTTTGAGATAATATGTGAATATTTATAAGATTTAAATTTTATTACAAATAATTTAAGTCACTTGGTGTCTTGTTGTCTATAAGTTATCCATGGGGAATATGCTATGTATGGTTTTTTTTTTTTTTTTTTTTTTTTTTTTTTTTTTGGTTTGAGTTTATTTACATATACAATTTCTGAATAACTAAAAAGTCTGGTTTTTTTTTTTCAAAACAAAAATCTTTATAAGCAACTTAAATCAAGCTAGCCAACAAGCAATACAAATTGAAAGAAAAAAAATATACAGGAATTATATAACGTTTACAAGCAGAACAGATGTTATTCAGGGACTTGAATAGGAAGCATTAAAGAAAAATTAATTTTCTTTATTTTTTTTTTTAAATTTAAGATTTGGGCAATAATTCCACGCAAATAATAAAGGAAAAATTAAAAATATAAAAAAAATTTCTTTTTTTCTATATATGAGTATGTATATTATATACTTAACATTCTCTCTCCCTGTTTGTATGTTTGGTCTTCCGGTTCGAAGGACCATGTTTGAATTATATATTCCAATTAACAAACCCTTTATCCCTAAATGATATTTATAATTTATAATAATATAAAAAATGGAAATGAAAACCAAAGGAATTAGTTTGATTAAATAAATGAAAGAGTACACGCAAAGAAAAGATATAGTTGTAAAATGGTTGAGAAAACAATATTATGTTCTCTGAAAAAAAAATGTGTGGTCGTTGAAAAACAGAGTAATGTTTGAATTTAATAATTACATTATTATATTCATAGAAAGTGTGATATGGTTAGTATTTAACAATAAAGTTTTGTTAAAAATTTATGATTGTCAGTTCAGTATTTCGTTTGTAAACTATGGGTAGTGCACGAGTGGTATTAAATAAATAAAGTATAAGGAAAAGGTAGATCATTAAAAACATATAAATATTTGTGTATCTCTTGATACAGACATGTCTGTATGTCGTGTAAGTATACATTTCTATATATACATTTTATTTAAACAATATTAATTTATTTTTATTTCGAATTTAATGCACAGCTGTTTCTACAATAAATATATGATAAAAAACCAAAATAGTATTATTATATTAAATAATACTGTGGTCGTATTTAACAATATTAAAAATAATATTAGAACATGGTATGGTGAATCTCATTTATATTTTAGTCACATCTAACAATAGTGTTGTCATATTTACAATACTAAGATTAGGTGTAACAAAGTTCATTATTTTTGTAGATAATATTATTATTAACTCAGATAATAATATTATTAAAGTTTGCTTTTGTATTAACAATAATATTATTTGACTGCAACCATAAAATTCAATCATAGTATGTTGCTGTTTGATTATTGTTACCTCAACCATATTTTTTCTTTGCGTGTAGGAGTTGTTTATCAGTAGGAGTTGCTTACCAGTTCGTTTAAAAAGTATGATTTCATTGTTTTCTTTTCACTGCCTCAAATTTCTTTCAAGACATTAAGTTATGTTTTAATTCGCAATGTTTCAATAGTAAATAAAGCAACAGTATTATTACCAAAGTTTTAAAAATACAATATAATAAAAATGTATAAATTCTACAGCTGCAATTAGTAAAATATATAGATATGTATGTGCATTTAAATTCATTTAAATTAAAATTAATAAAAGGGTAAAATAACCGAACTTTATGTCAAAACTTTTCTTATACCAATTTGGAATCGCCTTAAAATGATCATATACCGAACACTCTCTGGTCTCCTTCTTTATATGTTTGATCTTTATTTTATCTTTTCTTTTGTTCACTTTTTCAGCTTGAATAAAAACCTTTATCTCTGAAAGTACTTTACTCTCGTTTTCTTTTGGATAAAGTTTAGACCTTGTATGTCTTAAATTATCGGCTTTGTGGATTAATTAAAATTTGGTCACACTCGTCAGATTAAAAGATTCATAAAATTGTTACTGCACATTATAAATACTACACACTTTCCAATAACAACATAATTGAATTTTTGTTAACCTCCATTTTAAAATTCGAGCAATTAGTTGTAGGAAATATTTGATCGCACCCGTCACACCATTCCTAAATTTCTTTTTTTTTTCAATTAATGTCAAAAATATAAAACGCACACGAAGCAAAAAACCTAAACAAGAGCGCTTATTACGCTATAAAAGCGTAAATGCCATCTGAAACGAATTAGGTCAATATTGATGGCGCTATGAAATAAGGCCCAAGGAAATAACGCCCAAATAAGAAAATGAAGTAAGGCCCTATAAAATGAAAGCATTTAATTAGGCTTTATATCATTTATTTTGGGCTTTATTTCATCTTGAGATTGTTTGGGCTTTATTTAGTTTTTTTTTTTTTTTTGGTTTTATTTCATGTTGAGTTTGGTTTCATTGAGCGTTTTTAATTGGGCTTTGTTTCATTTATACTAACTGCCAGTTTATAGAAGCCATGTAGAAATTCTCGTCTGTCTATTTATATTGAAAACAAAAACAAAGCACTCAAATGTGTTTTTGTTTTCAATGTAAATAGGCAGACGAGAATTTCTACATGGCTTCTATAAACTGGCAGTAAGTATTTTTTCATAAATTTTCTTTGGGGACTTGTTGAAATTTTTTGGGTTTTATTTTTTTTGTGGCTTATTTCATTTCCTTATTTGGGGGGTTATTTCTTTGGGCCTTATTTCATAGCGGTAATATTGATTACCCCTCTTTTCAAATTAACCTAACCTAACCTTACCTTAAGAAAATAAACAATAATTCTTTCTGCCAAAAAAAAACTACTTCAATGCATAAATCTGATAGAAGAAGATAAGAAGTACGTGAAATATAAAATTAAATTTTATTGGGCGGGCCTTTGCCCATTTTTTAAATGCAAGATTGTGTGTTTTTCAGAGCTCAGGGTGCATGTTAAGTCTTGCAAAAATCGGTAAATGAGAACCACTTGAAATAAAATATTAAATTTTAGTAGGCGTGATTCCGCCCATTTTTTTAAATGGAGGATTGTGTCTATTTTAGAGCTCAAGGTGTGTGCCAAGTTTCTTAAAAATCAGTTAAGTATAACTGCGTAAAATACCATAATAAATTTTAATGGGCGTAACCCCGCCCATTTTTTCAACTTTCAAATTGTGTAATTACAAGAACCAAAGGTTTTTTATAGGTTTCGCAGCATTGAAATGAGTAGAATATCATAAAATTATATAAAAAAAATTGTGGGCGTGTCCTCGCCCACTTATTTGCAATGTGACCAAATGGGCATCTATAGCCTATCAGACAACGAAAAAAATTGCAATCGGTCCAAAATGTACTGAGTTATGAAGATACACACCTAAAAAAAAGGAAAAAAGAGACGAATTGTTAACCTCCTCCTTTTTTTGAAGTCGGTTAAAAATAGAACCTGGTGCCCCTGTGGCTGAGTGGTAGTGATACTAGCCTCTCAGTCCAGAGGTCGTGGGTTCGATTCCCACCATAGACCCTGGGTGTTTTTCGCAGACAAGCTAATCGCTTTACGAGTTGTATTTGTTAAAAAAAATTGAGTAAAGTTCGACTTTAACTCGCACACGAAGGGTTCCGTATGCACACTACATACGTATGTACATATCGAGCCCTAACCGCTAAAATAGCTTAAGCGACACATATTTTGGACTTTGTTTTTTTTGACGAAAATCGACTATTTATGATCGGTAATAATCGATTTTCATCAAAAAATTAAGTTCGTAAATTATGTCGCTTAAGCTTTTTTTTTTTGGCGGTTATGACACGATATGTAATACTATACGAACTTTCGAAATTTTTTTATGCTTTCGGCGATTTTTTAGTGTTGACGTTTTTTCCTAGTTTTGACGTTTTTCTTTTAATGGGATTTTTCCCTTTCTGGCATTTTTTAGTTTTAACGTTCTATTTTTAATTTTGGCGATGTTTTAGATTTTTGGCAATTTATATAAGTTTTACAGATATTTTTAAAATTGGCGCTTTTTTCGGTTTTGCGATTTTTTCCGGTTTTTTTGGTGACTTATTTTAGTTTTAGTTCTTGCGCTTTTTTCGTTTTGGTGATTTTGTTGTTTTTGGAATTTTTTAGTGTTAGCGTTTTTGAAAATTTCTTACGGTTTCAAATGTACAGCAAATTGTCACAATTACAAAGTCAAAATTACATCAACTGACAGCATACCCTTTAATTTATTTTTTTTTTTTTTGAATTTTAGTATTAATTGTTGCAGTCTGTAAAAAAAATACACTAACTTGGAAAATTTCAAGTATCTACACATAGAATTTCAACATGTTTCGTTGATCGCTTTAGAATACCCTGTAATTTTCAAATGTCATATATTTGTTGTTGTAGCGGGTAAGATATTGCATGTTCAGTGTAGCTCTTACGGTTCTCGAGAAAACAGCCTGTGATAGACAGTCGGACAGCTTAGGGAAACCCTAGAAAGGCTGTTCCTTAATTAAAGCATGATTTTCCTTGGGACTCAAACAAAAATATATTTTTTTCTAAAGTAACTCTTCAAGGTTTTTCTTTCAGAATCTCTGCTAAATGAATGAAGTCATTAAAAAGTTTTATTTCTTCAAACTGTTTGAGTTTTCACACCAGGTCACACCTGCCACATGAAGAGGTCACACCTGCCACATTTACGAAAAAGATTTTACATCAAAATTAGTGTTTGCGTTCTTTGGAAGATTTTACAGATTGTATCCTAAAAGTAATAATTCTTTCATATCACAAGTTCTACATCATCATGACTTCTTGGGAACGTCTTTTTGAATCCAAAAAAAATTTGGGTATAAATCAACTTGACACAAAAACGCACTTTGTTGTGCAGGTGATTTAGTTCTTTGAACGTTATATAAAAATCTTGAGAGCTTATTACAAATTAAACTACATATCTAATTTATTTTTGAATTCCGAAAGACTACAGGCAGGTCTAGCATTTTAAAATTGCCTGCGTATGTATATCGAAAAAAATTTAGTGGCAATCCGAAAAGAATTTTTCCTTACGCTATATAAAAATGAAATCAATACTGAATGGATACTTATGATTGCGACAGATTAATTTTTATTCCTCGGTATGTATTTATATAACAAGTGAAAGAATTTTAATTATTTATATTAATTAATAAATTTTTATATATTTATTTATTTAATTTGCTTTTTTATTCTAGCAACAGTGGGATTATTATTTTTAACTTGTGAGCTTTTCAACTGTGCCATTTATAATAATTAATAAAATAAATGTATGTATAATATTCTAAGATTTTATTTTTATATAACAAAATATATAATATATAATTATAAGTTTTTTTAAGATTTGTATATGTCAACAATTAGCAATAGTTTATTCGACAATTGTTTTTTTTCCATAAATGTTTCTTAAGTAATGGAAGCATTAAAAAAGTCTATTAATTGGGCAAAGAATAAATAAAATAAAAATTAAAAAATATTTTAATCGAATAAATAACAAATAATGTTTTCCCGTTTAATTAAAGAAGCTACACATTGGAAAAAAAATACCAATGTAAAATCAACATGTTTTTGCATGTTGACTTGCAACATACATATAGCAGACTGAGGTTCGCAGGTTTAATGCCAGTCGGAGACGCTGTGTGTTTCAGCGCACAGAATAAAGCAACTTCACAGTTTGCACATGTTTTTTTTTATTTTTTTTTTCTATACCACATTTTAATACTACGAAAAAGTTTTAAAGCTTTCTAATGACATATAAAGCATTCGCAGAATATTTATTTCACAAAAAATAAAACTGTTCATCTTCATCATTATCGTACTAGGTATTTAAATTATTGTTATGTTTGTTTTCTTAGAATGTTTCTATAAATTTATTTAAAAAATTCTTACAAATATTGTAAGCAGCCTTATTTCTAAAAATTATTAACACTTTATAAAGGCTTTTTGAGAAAAATTGTTTATGAAAATTTATTCTAAAAACCCTTTATAGAGCCCTAATAAATTTTATAAATGAGACTGTAAATATTCTGTAATTCTAGATAATATAAAAAATTAACATTAAAAAATTTCCGATTAATCGAATTTCTGTATCTTGTTCTAATTTCAATTCCAGTTGAACAAAACTAAAACATTAAGAAAAATACTTAAGATCACAGCAATTACATAAATAATTTGCAAACATTTCATCTATACTTAAAGATCTACTTCGCATACACATAATAACTATCTCTATTATTTTATCTAAAATTCATACAAAAAGTCTTTCCATTGTTTTCACAAATATTTTTTTCTTCCTTTGTTTCCAAAAATTATTTTTTTATATATTAAAATATTACGAATATGAAGCATTTATTTTGTTTAAAACTCTTTTATTTACATATCACTTGTCCTCTATCATCATTATCACTATCACAATATAATTATAATCTTGATATGCATTTTTCCATAATTAATTTTTTTTTTCATTGCACAATTGCAATCATCAATATTCAATCATAGTATTTATGAAGACTGTATCTTCATTATTTCATATAATCATTCAGCCAGTTCATTTTTACAAAAAAAAAAAAAAAAAAAAAAATAAATAAATAAATAACAATAATAATAATAGAAATTTTATTTTTATGTTTTATAGCTAAATTATAGTCAACGACAGTAAACATGTTCAATTCAATCAAAATTGAGCAGAGTGTATTTGATAAAAATTAAATAAATTTAGAAACAAATGGAGTTCGAATAATAATTAAAATTAACTAAAATTAATAGTTAAATTGGGCCTGTGGCAAAAATTAAAAATAAAAAATATACTTAATAGTAACAAACCAAAAAAGTTTGTCTTAAGTAGAACAAAAATAAGCAAATTAACTAACATGTGCATAATTAGTAAAGAACAAACGACAATGGTAAGACTGTTGTAAATATAGAGATGGTAAAATTGAGCTTTCATTACAAAAAAGCTTTCAGCAAATTGAAATAAGATGAATCAAAACAATTCACACATTCCATTTGCAATAATGCTAAGTATATTGTTACGTTTTTCTCTCTATAAAAACGCTTTTCCGTAGATCCGAAGATTTGCAAATGAATACAAGAGCCGAGTGTAGTAATTAGTATTAAGAATGACACAAGTTTTATTTACAAATACATTTAAGAGCTTAAATACACTAATACAACTTAAACTAATAAATTACACACAGATATTCACAACTGGTTACCACTACGCCTTCCTCGCTGTAGTTTACGCACGTCTCTTAGCTGGCTGCGCAAGTAATCACGTGACACCTCTTTGTCTGCTGCTCGTCACTCACAGACTCACTCTGCCGTCACTCACAGTTGATACACCAATACCTCTTTGTCTGCTGCTCGTCACACACGGCACTCACTCTGCCGACACTTAGAGTTGATACACCAATAAAGACGCACTGGCTTTACTTACACACGTCTATTCGCTGCGCTGCTCCCTTTACTCCAGTCGACACGATAGACTCCACAATAATCTCAATTCCATGACAGACTTTGTTGTCACTATAGACTGTCCTATAGTTTCTCTTTTACTCCAACTCTTGTGTAAAGCACAGACTGCTCTTAACTATCAACTCACCACTGTATCGCAGATTATTATTAATTCACAACTTAATTATCAACTGACTAACGAGTTCTTAACTTCACTACTTTCTGATTAGCACTAACTATAACTGTTCGCGACTGACTTACAACTGCAACTAACTAACTCATTGTATGCGTCATCTCTTTTTATATTTCATGCAAATTCCACTAGAAGTTTCAAGCAATGTCTAGACGATCATTATCATCTTATATGCTGCCTAATTAAGTTCATGTGGTAACTATGTACATACATGTGTATATGCATACGTGTGTTCATCATTAACTAAGCAATACACGGTGGTTGTTTATCTTTTGCTTTTCATTTGAATTAGCATGTATGTATGTGTGTAAATATGTGAATCTTCTTAATAAGCAGACGCTTTTTGTTGTTGTTGCTTTTGCTTGTTTACGTTTAATCAAGCTAGGCATGCTTATTTAGTTGTTGGCTACTATTCTAGACTATTCTTTGCTTTGACCCTGTAGGAACATTTTCGCGTAGCACTTACATTAACCCTGTTGGAATATTTGTGTGTAATGCTGCTTAAACCTGTCGACGGCTATTTTCGTAACAATATAAAGCAGAAATCTACATCTACTGACACCACACACAGTGCACCAAACACAAAAGAACGCTGATGATGAAGGTTTAGTGGCCTTCGAAAACGGCTGGCTGTTCCGTTCAACCATGTGTTGTTAGTCAGAATATTTACAACAGACTTTCGTGTTATTTGTTCATTAATAATTATCACTTGTAATTTGGCTTAAAGAGCAATACGAACCTTAGCACGTTCAAATCACAAATATAGAAATAAATTTATATTCGTCTGGGCTAAGTTTTATATGCCCTGCACCGAGATACGCATGTATTATATCCATACATAAATAAGTACATAATTCTTTTATCGAAGAAAAATAGTTCATTTATTTTTATTATTATTGTTCGAACTGGTGCAGGTTGCAATAATTTTGATTTGATTAGGCTTTGTATCGCTTTGTAAGCCAAATTACAAAATTGAGCTTTCATTGCAAAAAAGCTTTCAGCATATTGTAATACATTAAATTAAAACAATTCACATATTCCATCGCTGAATATTTAAGTGCAGTATTCACGGTCAAAATGCATGACACAAGCATCGTATACGTGTGCATGAAGAACTCAGCATACACGTGAATGCATTGCACGATAATTTGATAGCATCTTGTTACAAGCTAATTGCAAGGCAATTGTCAAACTACGCACAAAAACTTTTTACGTATAGAATTTGACAGTTCTTTGAAACCTCACTGCTTTGAGTAGTTTATCTTGATATGTTTGTATTGTATACATGCATGTGCAAAAATCAAAAAATTTAGATTTTGCTTCAAGCATCGTCGGTGTGACTCATACAAACAAAATTTAACTAATATCATAATGCAGGTCATGCATTTTGACCGTGAATAATACGCTTTAAAGCAGAAATCTACATCAACTGACACCACACACAGTAGACCAAACACAAGCAACGCTGATGATGAAGGTGTAGCGACCTTCGAAAACAGCCAGTTGTTCCGTTCTACTATTATGTGTTTGTCAGAATATTTACAACTAACTGTAGTGTTAGTTGTTCATTAATAATTAACAAATGTAATTTGGCTTACAAAGCGATACGAACTTTAGCCTAATCAAATCATAAATATAGAAACAAATGAAGTTCGAACAATAATAATTAATACCTAAATTACATTAAGAATTTTTTTCATGAAATTAGTTGCATGAACATTTTTTATTTTTCAATAGGAGGCCTGGAGGAGCAACTAATATCAAAAAAGTTGTAAAAAATGCATCAAAGATTCATTATACGCTATTTTTTTATATAAACTTATGTTATATTGCGCTGCAATTAGCAAATAGAAAAAGTTGCGTGCAACAAAATTCATGAAATTTCATGACAAAATGCTTAATGTAAATCAGGTATAAATCAGAGCTGTTAAATTACAATTACGATTAGTAATCAATTAGATTACATTTTAAAAAGAATTGTAATGATTATATAATTGCCTTCAAAAGATAAATAATAAATAATTGATAAATAATTGATTACGATTACTGAAATCGAAAAGTAATCTGAATTACTTGAAATTACTACAAAATAATCTAAAATAATCAAAATTAATCAAAAAGTAATCCGATTACTTGCAAATATTACTCTTGATTCTTTTTGATTATTTTCAAACATTCTGAATTAAAATTATTTTATTTTGAAAAAGTTCTAAAGACATTTATATAATTAGATGTTTTTTTTTTTAAATTCTTAACATATTCGTTTATATAACAACATTAATAATATCAATCTGAGAAAACAAATATAAAGAAAAATATTAAGTGCAATTTTTTTGCTGGTGGCTAAGCATTGTCTGTATGCATTTCATAGTCTCTTCGACAAAAGAAAAAATAAACATATACACGCCAATTTTTTTGAAATACTATAAAAATGTATCAACAGATATCTTTCAAGCTTTCCTCAGAACTTTGCTCATATATCAAATTATTAAATATTTTAAATTTTAATATAAGTGAAATGCAATAAACTTAATAAATAATCAAAAAGAATTAAAAGTAATCCTTAGAATTAATTGAATTATTTTTTTAATACTTTTCATTCTTTTTGATTATTTTGTAGTAATTTCAAGTAATTCTGATTACTTTTCCATTATTAGTAATCGTAATCACGATTACTAAGTACGAAACTGAATATAATCGTAATTTAATCATTACTTCATCTTTAAAAAAAGTAATCAAATTAGTAATCATTACGAAAGCAAAAACAAAGTAACATAAGGCCACTACAATAATACTTACATGTATGTACCGATGGTACATCGAATAAGTAATAGTAATTAATGTGATGATCGTAAAAGTATATGGACAGCCCCTAAGCGAATTTAAATCGCGGTATTTCTCTTCACACACACACACACATAAAAATTTCTCGTTAGCTCACCCTTGGTTATTTCTTAAAGGAAAAACGGCAATTAAATAAAGCCATTATAATAAAATTTTACTATAAAATAAAATAAATATTGAATTATTTGTCGTTGACTGTATATGAGCTACATATTTTAAAAGTTATATCTTTAATGATCAGAAATATATTCTCTTTATCAAACTGAAAAATCACAGCAATATTAAAAGTTTATTTAAAAAAAAAATAAAAGAGAATAAAACAATAAAACTTACAATAAAGTTAATAAGCAATCAGTCAGTCTGTCAATACGTATAATCGTAAATATACAGACAGTACATGCAAATAAAAAAAAAAGTGTAGCCAGTGACTACAATTACGTGCTACTGCTTTCGCTCATCTAAATCTAAAATGGTCCTCTGCTTTATTTTTTGAGCTTTTTAGACACTTTTGCTTTTTGCCATAATGCATGAATACGCAAATGTTCGATTGTTGCTGCCGTTACGATTTGCATCTGGAAAATGTATTCGTTCCATTAATTTTTTTGTTTCATATTTTGGTTTGCATTTGTGATTGCAGGTGTGCGGGGATTTATTTACATTATGTCTCAATTACCTGTCATCAAGCAAAATTTTAAAATTTTATTTTATTTTTAACACTCGCATGATGATTTTTTTTCTTGCCAGCCAGCGATAAATTAATTATTATTATTGACATTTCAATTCCACTTATTATTCCATGCTGTTTAATTTTTTTTCTCAACTTCTTATTATTATTATATGTAGTGCAAACAAAGAAATTGGTTGCTTTGAAAATTAACGTATGGAAGGATGCTTGCTCTCGTAGTTGTTAAGGCCCAACTATAATATGAATAAGCTAGCTTAAGCAACTGCGCGGTTACATATAAAACTCATGTGGCAAACTATAATGTACTTAACAAACTTTTCGTCAAGTTTCGTCAAATGTCATTTGCTTAAGTAAAGTGCCAAAGTGAACGCACATTCCGTAAGGAAACAACTGTTTGTGCATTTTTTAAACTCAAACAAGTAGCAGCAGAAAATATTCATTGATTTTAAATATTTTTTTATTGTTTCTTATTTTAAACTCGAAAAATAAAGCAAAACTTTTATTTTCATTGTTTGTTTTACAATACCCATATACACACATACACATGTATTTCCTTATGTATATTCACTGTTGTACTTTTTAGTAGCCAAAACAAATAAAACAAGTAATAAGGTGATGGATATATTTATATGTGAATTTTTAATAGATTAGGACATTCTTTCAAGTTAGTTTGATTGAATTGCATTCATTTATGAGTTATGAGAAGAAATAAAATTAATACAAAATTATTGACAATACCTAGATGTGCAGCTGTGGCTAAAGAATACTTAAGTGCATGTAAGTACATTGTGGCCACATAAAAGTCACATCTGAATTGTTTAAGCATTTGACAGACTTATCGTTCAATTCTGACATTAGCTTAAGCCAGCTTATTCATATTATAGTTGGGCCTTTAATTATTTAAATCGTTTTTTTTTTTTTTTTTTTTTTTTTGCTTAGAAGATTGTTAGTTAGTAACATTAAAGGCTGTGCTGAAGAAATCTTTAAATTGATGTTTTCTTATTTCACTTATTTTTTTTTTTTTTTAATTTTTCTAATGGAAGGTAAAATTTACGTTACGGCTTATCCTGTGGTTAACCATGCTTTAAGGTATTCAAAAATACAGTCAGTTACATGAACAACCTTTGCCAGGAATGCTGTAAAGAAACAGAAAAATTTAAATTGATTATTATTAAATTTTAAAAAATTTTAAAACTGTGTCAAAAAAAAGCAATGTGAGTCCGATCACAGAGGAGATGTGTAAACATCTAGTAATGAAATTTTTTTTTAAGTTGGAAGTACAGGGTGGGCCAAAAGAAACCAAGAGGTGTAAAAGTTTAATAACTTTTTTGTTTATTAATTTTTTTTTATTTTTTCTTTCAGATTATATAGACAACACTTGGAGAATTTATAATGGAGAGGTTTACAACTGAACAGAGAACCAGAACAATGGAATTTTATTATTTAAACCAGAGATCAATTATTTTAACGCAAAGAGCATATCGTCGAAATTTTAACGTCAGAATTTCGCCCTCTGAAGCGATGATTCGTTGCTTAGTTAATCGTCATCACCAACATGGCAGCGTAAGAGATTTGCCTCGAACCGGTAGACCACGTTTAAGTCGCACTGCGGAAAATATTGAACGAGTACAGCAAAGTGTTAACGAAGCACCAGAAACATCTGGCAGAAGGCGTTCTGCTCAGCTAGAAATGTCTCGTACGTCACTACGGCGCATTTTAAAAAAAGATTTACAGTTATACCCATATAAGGTGCAATTGGTCCAAGAATTAAAACCCGCAGATCATCGGCAACGTCTAAATTTTGTAGTTAAATTTCAAGAGTTGGCCAGAAATGAAATCAACTTTATTGAAAATTTGATTATGAGTGATGAAGCTCATTTTCATTTGAATGGCTTTGTTAATAAGCAGAACTGTAGGTTCTGGGGTTCTCAAAATCCAAGAGCCATTCATCAACGCCAATTGCACCACATCAGGTGTACAGTATGGTGTGGGATCACATCTGAAAATGTCATTGGGCCCTACTTCTTCGAGAATGAAGATGGAAGTGCTGTAACCGTAAATGGAGAGCGGTATCGGTTTATGATAGAAAATTTTTTACGTCCTGCTCTTGAAAACAGACCTGGTATGTGGTTTCAGCAGGACGGAGCCACTGCCCATACTGCCCGAGACACAATGGCACTTTTAAGTCAAATTTTTGGAGAGCGAATAATTTCTCGAAACTCGGAAATTATTTGGCCAGTGCGATCGCCAGATTTGACAGCACCCGACTATTTTCTTTGGGGTTTTTTGAAGGAGCGAGTGTATGTGAACAAGCCAGAGACAATCCTTGAACTCAAGGCAAACATTGTTGCAGAAATTCGAACGCTACAGCCACAAGTTTTGAAAGATGTTATGGAAAATGCTCTAAAAAGAGCCCATCAGTGCGAAGCTGAAAACGGTGGTCATTTAAGAGACATCATTTTTCATACTTAGTGTAAAAAAATTTCCATTTTGTATATTATATAATCTGAAAGAAAAAATAAAAAAAAGTTAATAAACAAAAAAGTTATTAAACTTTTACACCCTACTTTGACATGCTTTTAGTATCTTTTTTAACCCCCGACTAAAAAAAGGGGTGTTATAAGTTTGTAGTGTGTGTCTGTGTGTCTGTCTGTGTCCACGTACAGGCCAAACGGCTGAACCGATTTTCATTTAGTTTTTTCTGTTTGAAAGATGACTTGATTGAGAGGGTTCTTAGCTATGTTTGAAAAAAATCGGTCCAGCCGTTTAGAAGATATAACATATTTTCTGAAAAAAGTCGGGGGTTTTTAAAATTTTTAATTTTTGTTATTTAAATTAATTAATTAAAAGTATGTATCAAAACTTTCAATATTGTAAATACATAGCATTAAAAATTGCAGTAAGCAGTAAATTTACTGATTACTAAAAAAATTCAGTAAATTTTTACTGCTAATGAAATTTAATTTGCATTGCCAGTAAAATCGTAGGGCCGTAATCATAATAAAATTGTAGCAAGTGGCAAAGTTTTGCATTAAAATTTTGAAACTTTTGTATGAAAAACATTTAGCCATTTGGTAGAATTTCATTATGAATACGGGCATAACTGATTACTGAAAATTCAATGCACCTCATCATATAACAAATCATTTAGGCAATTTTGAAAATTGTAGAAAAAATTTTTAGTAATCAGTAAAAATTTACTTGTTAAACATTTTTTTATTGTTTTTACTGAAACTTTAGTGGTACTGCAGTGCTCATCTATGGTAAATGCCTTTACTTTTACTTTTTAATTTTTAATTCCTGTTGTTCATCGTTTAGTTGTTGCTGTTCTTGTTGTTGTGTACGCATTGCAATTAAAATAAATTCAGTAAAGTGCGACTTTGACTCGCGCACATTCGGTTTTGATAATTTTTTTTGATTTAGCTTTCTTCCTTTTTTAAGTTTTTTCAGTTTAAACGATTTTTTTCTGTTTTATCGCTTTTTTCTCGTTTTGGCGTTTTTTTTCTCTTTTTGGGGTTTTTTAATTTTTGCAATTTTCAGTAAAGTGCGACTTTGACTCGCGCACATTCGGTTTTGATAATTTTTTTTGATTTAGCTTTCTTCCTTTTTTAAGTTTTTTCAGTTTAAACGATTTTTTTCTGTTTTATCGCTTTTTTCTCGTTTTTGCGTTTTTTTTCTCTTTTTGGGTTTTTTTTACTTTTCGCAATTTTTTTTCATTTTGGCGATTTTTTTCATTTTGGCGATTTTTTCCTGTTTTTTTTGGGTTTTTTTCATTTTGGCGATTTTTTTCTGTTTTTGGGGTTTTTTTATTTAGGCGATTTTTTCATTTTGGCGATTTTTTCATATTGGCGATTTTTTTGTTTAAGGATTTTTTTTCATTTTGGCGATTTTTCCGGTTTTTCGCGATTTATTTTAGTCCTAGAGATTTTGTTTTTAATTTGGTGCTTTTTTTCGTTTTGGCGATTTTTTTTTGTTTTTGGCGATTTTTTTATATATGGCGATTTTATATTTTTTTGATTTTTTAATTTTACCGTTTTTGAAAATTTCAAGAGTTTTGCTCTTACGGTTTCCGAGATACAGCAAGTTGTCAAAATTACATTAACTGATGGAACACCCATTGATTTAAATTTTTTAAATGTAGTGTTAATTGTTGTAGTCTGTATAAAAATACACTAACTTTTAAAATTTCAAGTGTATATATGTACATACAATTGTATGTATATAACATGGGATTTTAAAATTTTTCGTTGCTCGTTTTGGAACACCCTTTAGTTTTTAACTCTCATGTATTTTTTGTTGTAGTGGCCAAATGTCTACACATTGTGTCCAAATTTCAAGTCCGTAGCTCTAACGGTTCATTTTCACCTTTGCTGTACGGAAATATACAGAAAAATAACCGGCGGCGGCGCACCGTCGGCTTCGAGCCGGTCGACTTGTTTCTCTGCTTGGTATTGCTTCTTTCAATTACTAATACACTCATACATAACTCACACCGATTTGACAATGCAAAGAAATCTCAGCAAAGAAATCAAAGTAAAAAGATTTTTACCCCCTAGCGTATAGATGTTACACATCAAAAAAAAATCAGAAAAAACTGGAGATAAGTTTTGGGTAATTAAACTGTCGGGTCAGGTGCGTTTCGATACGCCCATCTTAATGAAATAAGTAAAATTATATATTTCTATGGATGGTATCCTTCTCCCCCTCCTATTCTTATACTTTTCTGCTTTGAACCTTCCGGAAGTCTAAGCATAAAATAAGTTAAAAAACCAATAAATATTAATTTTTATGTACATACTTACATACATAAATAAATAATTTATTTTTATTTAACATGTGTCAATATGAACACGAATTTTATATTCTATATGTTTTTGGTTTACCACACCTGAATGCATTTCGTTTGTGCTAAGCAACACATCAGTAAACTTTCACTACAGTTCAAATAAATTCATTAAAGTTTAACTTTGACTCTCACACGAAGGGTTCCGTACGATCAGTACTTGAGTACGAGGGCTAGCAAATAATAACAAAAGTTTTTAAATGAAAATGTCTTTATTGTTTTTACAGTTTTGTATTCGTTCAAACCATTTGACATAGCAGTTTTTCCATTCCTCTGGCACCTCCAAAACATGGTTTTGGAACGCTTCACCTGATTCTTCGGCGCTCGTAAATCGTTAACCACCACTCAGTTTACCTTTGATATTCGGGGACAAGAAGAATTCATTAGGTAGGTGCCAAGTCAGGACTTTACGAAGGATGAGTCATCAATTAGATGTTTTTATTGCTCGCATTATCATGATGACGAATGTCTTACGAATTTTTCCGAAGACGTCCTGCAAACAAATGATCGTGTACCACTCAGTATTGACAGTTCTACGTTGCTCAAGCGGTACAGTGGCCACATGACCCATTCTGCCCCAGAAACAGGCGACCATATGCTTAGCTGTACTTCTTCCAAGAACAACTTTTGTTGGATTTAGCTCTTTTAATGTTTTGTTTCCGGCTCATAAGCATATATCCATGATTCGTCACCTATCACACGTCTTTTGAAGCACAGCGGTTGAACGTTTTAATCTTTTCCGTACACCACTTGTTGCGAGCCTTTTTTGAGTGATTGATCAATTATTGGGTATCCAACGAGAACAAAATTTTTATACAACTAAGTGTTCATACAAAATTGAATGTATCGAAGTGGAACTAATGTGCAAAAATCTTGCATTATCAGTTCACGCACTGCATCGATGTTTTGTGACACAACAACCGATTTTGGCCGACCCTCACGGAGATCGTCGGTAACGGAACTACGACCACGTTTGAATTCACTATACCAGTTTTATATTGTGGTTTTTGATGGTGCTTTATCGCCATACAAAGAACTGAGTTCATCGACACATTCTTGTTGAGATGGTCCACGTCGAATGTTGTGAAAAATAATCCAACGATAACCTTCTCTTCAAATTTCCATTCTTTTGTCAAATTGATTTTCTGAACTCACTGTCAACAAAACAAATAGCAGTTGTATGCTAAAAAAAATTCCAACTTTATTCTCGTGTTGCCAGATTTTAGCTATAGACACTAGTGTTGCCAGTTCCTGAAAAAAAAATAGTTTCCCTCGTAATAATATACGAACTTAAGCCTATATAATCGAATATCTTACCTGATGTAGACATTTTTTGAAAATTTTTAAGTACGCGGCAAACTTCTTTTTCGGTTTATCTCGATTTTTTTTTTAGTTAAGGCGCTTATTTCGTTTTAGAAATGATGTTGCCACATACATTTCATAAATATTTCACGAGTTCGACAGAATACAATATTTGCAAAATTTTTTTCATAAATATTTCATGTAAACTTCTTTTATATGGATTATGTCAACGTTTCGCGTGAAATTTTGAACAGAGTACCAGGCTTTGCGATTTCTTTAATTTTAGCGGTTTTAAAAACTTCACGAGTTTGTCCTTTTCAATAATACAGAAAGCTGTCAAAAATACATAAACTGATAGAATACCCTTTGATTTTGATATCTTAAATTTCAGTGTGACGGACTGACGGACATTGCAGCCGTACAACTTTGGTGTACCGATCAATGAAAAACTTTAAAAGACCCCAATGTTTATATAGACTCACTCTCAATAGATTATTAAAAATTCCAAAAAAAAAAAAAAATATATAATAACAATATTTTACATTAACTGTAAATCTGACAGTTGAAATTGATTAGAGAGATTTGTTATGCATGATGCGAACACAGTATAGCATTAAAAATGCCATTCCTCGGGGGCAATCCCCATAAACACCTCGTAAATTAAAGGTGAAACACCACTTCATCATGTATTCGAATACTTTTCAGTTAATAAATTAAAGAAGTATTTAATATTCTATTGTGGAGCTTAGCATATAAATTTCCTTTTTAATATCAAAAGGTTAATACTATTTTAAGACTTACATATGTACATATGTATTTACCTTTCAATTCTATTTCAACATTTATGGCATTTAAAATCAATCATCATCATAATTTTCAATCGATTGTAATTAATTGAAAACTTAATTAAGCAACAACAAATATAAATGTACAAATATTAATCAACAATATGTGTATTTGATGTCTTGATAAGAGAACAATAATAATAACATTTATAACTTTATTTGAGTTGACTTTTGAATAATAAATATTAAAAAAAACAAGGTATACATACATGCATGTGCCAAATGAAGCGCGCACGAGCTGGGAAGTGCAATACAATAGTAGTTCATTTATCTTGGTACGATAAATAAACACTATCATCATCAGTATTATGGGACTTTCTGCATCATAATAATTTTTAATAGTTGTTTGAAAAATTATAAAAACGTGTCTTATAATTAAATTCAATTATTTATAATCATTTAGAAGATGCTTATACATAATATGAAAATTAAAGGGGACAAATAGATTGTAGTTGAATACTTTTAGAAAGCACTGTTCTTCTAAAGAAATTAAAAAGGTAGGTATATTATGGACATGTAGTGAGTGATAGGAAATAAATAATCTTTATGACAGAGAAGTTCACGTGTGGATATTTTACATTTATCAGTACTATAATATATCGAGCCATAACCGCCCAAAAAGCTTAACTGACATATTTTTGAAACTCTCATTTTTTACGAAAATCAATTAAACTGGCGATCCCTATGTATTTTTATCTCCTGATTATGATGGCGTCATGATCAGCTCTAGTTTACTAGGTTAAAAAGAAAAATTATAGTCAAACAAATTTTAAGGATTAAACTAAAAACACACGATTTCTAACATCCTGAAAATAACAGTAAGATATCCTGACATATTCATCAATTTAATTCTATCTCATGAAAGAGATTTTTGTGTAGATTATTAATGCAGAAAGTATTTTTAAGTTGGGAGGACCATTTCTGAAATATTAACGAAATAATACAAAAAGTGGTGTAAATTATGCAAATGCTAAATAACACAATAGCCCTATTCACAATTTTGTGCAAATGGTCTTGCATCGTTGCATTTGCAAAACGGTATAGTATATCGATACTCACCACTAACAATGTTTAAGTGGTGAGTAGAATATACTACACAATTTTGCACATGCAACGATGCAACACCATTTGCACAAGATTGTGAATTGGACTTATATCTTTATATAAACTAAAGCTGATGGGGAAAAACTAATAATGCCATCGTAATCAGGAGTTAAAAATACATCAGGATCGGTAATTTTTATTTACACATCAAAACCACTGTTGTGCAGTGTTATTTATGATCTCAAATAATTGATTTTGGTAAAAAAAAAAAAAATTAAGTTCGAAAATTATGTCGCTTAAGCTTTTTTGTCTTTGATAAATTTTTGTAGAAATTATGACTCTGGCATAACTACCGTTAAATCATTAAACGTTCTAGTTTGCCAGCGGCATCGTTCGTACAAAATTTCATAAAAATCGGAAATGAAAATTTTTAAAATAATACTTTTGTTATTTGGCTAGAAATCTTTTTAACCAACGAATGAATAGCTTGAATTTTGATGCCTCTCCGCGGGAGCTAGATTTTGATTTTAGACCCCTGACTTCTTAGGTTAATATTCTTAGAATTTTGTGTAGATCTCATGTTTAAGAGACGCCTGCTGACGAAAAAAAGAAATTTACCCACTCTAATGTACATATGGGAACACATTGTGTGCACTTTCTTTTAAAAACCACCCTTAAACACATAATAGCTTCCCATCTACATCTTACACACACACACACACTCAAACGTACAATATACAAAATAACAAGCATACACGCATCAACACTACTTCGTTTGAGTGTCTTCGCGATATCGCTTGTAAACACTCATATACACGAAGACCAATGCATCCATCTTGTTTCGCTGATTATATGACAGCATTTATTATTGGTTTAGTATAATACATGCCACGACAATACACTTAAAAAACAAGACGTATTTACATTTCGAGACTGTTTACGCAGCCCTTTAGTCTACAAGCCATAACTAAGAAAAGAAAACCATGTTTACCATTAACATTTAAGAAAAAAAAAATTGTTATGATATTTTTTATCAAAAATTTATTTAAGATTTGAGATTTAATGCGTTTAGAAAAATTCAATATAGTCTTCGCGAACAGCATCGTACATTCTTGCAACAAGCAATAGTTAATTTCTCTGCATCTAATTACTTTGCAAACGGACTAGGCATGAAAACGAAAAATAACTCGAACTATAGCAAAACCAAATAAAGGTAATAAACTACAATATTATTTGCTTTAATTTGCATTTCATTTCCTTACAACTCGAAATGGAACTTTTATTATTTTTTATTACTATTCTAATGAATGACGAAATTATTTTTATTCGTTTCACGAGATGTGGAAATATTTAAACCTGTTCAATCACCTCTCGACCAGCAAACAAGCAATAAAGTTTTAATGGAAAATTGAATTAGTAGAAAACGTTATGCACAAAATTTAATTTTTTTTTTCTTTTTTTGCATTAAAATGAGTATATTATTAAATTTTAATAGTTGCTATTAAAAACTATAAATTAAAATTCAATTAAAAAGCTAAATTAAAAATCAAAAGAAACATACAACGACGTGTGATAAATGAGTAATTTATTATTCCAATAAATATTGAAAACATTAAGAAGAAAACCAACCATATGACTGGCCCACACACAGGTAGCTTTTGAGTTAATGACGGGGACAGAGAGAGAGAGAGAGCAAGCAGAAAATAATGAAGTGTGTTTCCATTTTAGGTATTTTTCTCTCTACTTTATAAACTAAAAAAATTGCTCAACCAAAAATTGCTGTGTGTGACCCAACCCTGTTCAAAAGCAGTCACACACGACATGTTTTTTTACAGCTGACTTGTTAAATTTCCCTCTGCTAAATAGTACATACATGCGGTGTGGTAACTTTAAACATTATCGGTCTAATTCATAAATGATTATTAACAGTTCAATAACACATTAATAGTCAAAAATCACTAAATGTGTATTCATTAGACGTTTAATAAACATTTCATAACTTAGAGATTTTTAATGTAGCCTCCATGCTACTTTAAGCGTTTGATAAACAATTATAAATATTATTTTCTTGATTTTTTTTATCCCTTATGTGAGATTTTCTGTGGTTTCTCACTTTTATGTTTCTTGTTTATTCTTATGCATGAGTCCTGAATAATGTTCTTGGGCAAATGTATTAATTTATGTAAGTTGGTACATGTATGTATGTATGCATAATTGTACAAAAAGAAAAATACATATGTACATATAAACATCGTTGAAAATTAAAGAAATCCCATTCATTGGCAAAAAGAAAAATAGAATTATAAACATAAGGGCATATGTACCCTGCAGAAAGTGCGAATAGTGAAATTGTGGTGATTTACTAGTGACGTTGTCAGTAGGACTACTGACCAGGTGTACCCCAGCCAATGGTATCATCTATTGACATTTAACATTAGCTTGTCATTGAAAATCCACCACTAGACTATAGCACTACTGACTTAGTACTTCTTTCAGGACCACTTGGAGACATTGGCACCAAAGATTCACTAGTTAATTTTAGGGGCTCTAGTCTACAATCTCGATATATCCTCTCTCGTTGTCAATAGTAAAATTATAGTGATTTTCTAGTCACATTGCCAATAGTGCTACTGACTAGGTGTACCCCAGCCAATGCAAGTGCCTATTGACAAATAACATAGGGTTGTCATTCAAAATCTATCAGTAAACTTTAGCACTATTGAGAAGGTAGTTCTTTTACGACCACATGGAGATATTTGAACCGAAGATTCACTTGCAGATTTTAGTGACCCTCGTCTATATATACTTATTTAATATTATTGCACAACATAATAAAAAAGAAAAACAAACTATTGACGCGTTCATTGACAATATCACCACAAATACACTAGAACTGTCGTCTCTAACGTATCTCTACTCGCGCATAAAAGGAAAGTTGTCGACATTTTAACTAGTGCAATTGTCGCTGGATAAAGAGTATTGACATAGAGACATATGGTTCTAAGTTGACTAGAGGGTAAGTACAAGCATACGTATGTTTGTATGGTACTGCATGCTTACATTTGTATGTATGTATGTACAATAACATTTTAAAATTAAAACAAAATAGTGATGCATAATCGACCGCTATAAAATGGGTATTTGCCTACCTCTGTACTCAGCCGAATATAAATGTGTTTAGATACAATTTTTTGTAACATATCAATTTTTTTTGGTTTATTTATTAATAAAAAGTGAAACGCCTACTTTTTAAGTTATTTTTTAATAACATTATGCGTAATGATTTACTTTTTTTTCGACTCAAACAGACTACCTAGATAATCGATTCTTCGTTGTAAGCATCACTAAACATAAAATGAGAGCGATAATAGCATGATGTTGCCAACATAAAATTACAAAAGAAGCAAAATCGTTTAATAGTTAATTCACTGATATTAATCAGTTATGAATACAAATTTTTATTAGAGCTTAAAGCTTTTAAAGCAAAATCTGTTTCATAAGTAATGTACAGATTAAAGCTGAAATAAGGAATATATATGAATTAGACCGTATATGTATATAGGTTCCCATCGTTCCTACAAGGAGCTTAGGACCTCAATATAATACCTGAACATATCCCTATTCTGTGCTAACGCCTTCACTTCTCCCCAAATTTTGCCACTACGGTTTACTTCGGCCTCAATTTGTCTTCTCCATGTGTGATTTGGGTGTCCCCTTCTTCTATTCCCTTGAGGGTTCCAATCTAAGGCAATTCTACTAATGTCGTTAGTCTGAATTTTAAGGGTGTGGCAAATCCAGTGCCATTTCCGTCTCTCTTTACCTCAATTGATAAGGGATTATTGGGTTGTTCTTCTCCCGAACGTATGATTTGATATAGTTCCTCGCCCAGTATACACATAGGATCTTGCGAAGATAGCTGTTCATATAAAAAGGACAGATTTTACATTCGCGTCAAATACAGCAATTTTCGTGCGCAAGGATAGAGATGGGAACTTCCATATAGATTTTAAAAATTTTTTCTGGTAAAGTCAAGTGCGTGGAAATCTCACAAAATTTTAAATAGAGCGTGATCTATGTGTTTTCTTTTGGCAAATCATCTGACATGAAGTGTTTTTATTGTTACCAAAAATCTATGACGTGAAAGGACACTCAGCGGCGGTTCATTATTAACGTTAGTATTAGTCGTAATCGACTGCCTTGGCTGTCTGCTCAGATCAGCTATGTATGTCAGACACCATTGAACATATCCGCTTCAAGAAAGTATATTAAAAATTTTCTGTAAAGAGTTGCAATAATTCACAAAACATACAAGTCATATGTAAAAGAACATGTCGTGTATGTGACCCCTTTAAGTAATTTAAGAGTTTTTTTATGCTAACGGACATACATATTTCAATATCATTCAAAAACTCAATGTTTAATGTCAAAACACAGTTTCATACTTAAATCAACAGTAACATTAATAAAGTTTTGTTTAGACATTACAATAAAATAAGCAATAGTTCATGTTAACGTATGTTTCAACATGGTTGTCGATTTGCGCCTCATCAATATTAACATCGACATCATCATCATCATCGTCATCATAACCAGTCATGTTATTAACAATTGATTGGTTTTATTGCTTCTTGCACGTACAGCTTGTCGAGTAAATCTTTGCGCATTGAAAATGCTTAATTGTTTTTAATACTTTTATTTTGAATAAAAGTGGCTAGAGAAAGGAGAAATAGCTCGAATTTAAAAAATTTGTTAAATTTCTTTTAATTAAAATAATTGCTCCAAAGCTAAAAATCCCCTTCAATATCCTTAAATTTTAATTCACAAAGATGCCAATTTGCTGCTCATTGTCTCCTATTTTAAGTAACTTAAACTGTTCATTCTGTCACTACACATAAAAAATAAAAATCAAATTACTTGAATCGATATCGATGATTTTTTTTTTTAATTTTGCACGTTTTAACAAAATTCTGCCAATCAACAAAATTGGAACAATACCAAAAAAATTTTTTTTTGCTATTACTTAATGGCCTTTTTACTTTAAATTAAAAAATAACTCAGTGCAACACGAAAAAATATAACCATATACGGACACTACTACGTGATAAGGAAAAAAAGACCCGTGTCTCCCAGTTTTGCCCCAAGTCATGCACTTTTTTTCATGGACCCCTCTTGTGATAAACAAGAAAACTTGTGAACATGTAAAATAAAAAAAAAAACTGCATCTTGAAGATCAAAATCGCAAAAAAATTAAAAAAAAATCGATTCTTTTTACCTTTTTTTCCCCTGTTCAGGTCCATAAGTAGCAAACCGTTCAATATTCAAGAAAACAAACAACTACAAAAATGTACCTAAGATCTTAATAAACAACTTCTTAGAACATATGAACTTCCTAGGAATGATTCTTATTACCGTTCAGGTAGCGCTTAGGTAGCCGCAAAAGTAAAAAAATTTCCAAACAAATGAAACTAAAAAATTTTCGGGAAATTTCGGACTTTTGCGGCTACCTAAGCGATACCCAAACGGTGTTAAGAATCATTCGTAAAAAGTTCATATGTTCTAAAAAGTTGTTTATTAATATCTTAGGTACATTTTTTTAGTGGATTGTTTCCCTGAACTTTGAACGGTTTGCTACCTATGGACCTAAACAAGGGGAAAAAGGTAAAAAGTATTGAATTTTTTTTGATTTTATATGTTCACAATTTTTGTTCTTTATGACAAGAGCTACAACTTTGCATCACAAAGTCAATCAAAATTTTGAACGGTTTGCAGGATATGAGCCTGAGAAAATGCAAAAATAACACCGAGGGTCCAAATCTTTGGGGGCCCATGAAAAAAGAAGATGACTTGGGGCAAAACTAAAAGATACGTCTCTTTTTTTCTGCCTTTTATCACTTAGTGGGGTCCGTATATGGGTTATATGTCCATGACTTAAAAAATTACACACAGTGTAATTCAATTTAAGAAATAAAATAGATTCATATCGAATATAAATTACTTGCTGGATTTTTGTATTAGTTTCTAAGCCTACTACGCTTATTTTTCTTTTGTAATTTTCAAAAATATTATTATTTGTGTATTCTTAAATAGTTCTTGAAAGTCTGTGCATAAGATAAGAGGTTTGTGACTATTCAAAATGTGTGGTTGAAGTCTACTGATGATTTGTTACAGCAACAATGAAAAGCATATAGACAACGCTGAACCACCAGCAAATAAATTTCAAATTAAGTGTAAATCAATATGTGTATGATTTCAATTTCAACTAATATAGTAATTGAATTAAAAAACTCAATAATTGAAGCTTTGTTATTTGAATAACTTATGCAGGCTGGCTGGTTAAGAATAGCCTGTATTTCCACAGCGCTAATAACAACTCATCAAAAGACCTACAATAGATTTTTCAAAAAGGCCTCGGAACCTAATATGTATCTTTATAGAAAAACTAATGAAATATAATTGAGAATTGCTAAATATCTAATTTTAGCATTCTAAAATATAAAAACAAGCTTCTAGAGAAAAACTACAATACAATTCGGTCTAATTTCTCGAATAATTTAATCTATTAGTATATTAATTAAATATTACTTTAAAAGTACACAGAGAAAACAGATTCGTTGTGACAACCGAATTTGTTGCCAATTGAATTTTGGCGGTTGCCGCAACTATCATAGAATTCTGCTATAGCGACTGAAATTTTCTTGTGGTACCACTATATTTTAATTATAACCCTAAACCCAATAGTTGCAGCAACAGAAAAAATTGGTTGGCAGTATGGAATTTGAAATAAATGTTATTCTTGCTACCAAAAATTTGGTTAATATAATTACAACAATATCATAATTGGTACCTGTAAAAGAAAAATTGGCCTTCCTTGCTGAAATAAACATAAACAATAAACGCAAATAAAAATACACAATTTAAGAAATTTGTTATTTGACATATTGTCATAAGTTTATTTTAATTGAAATTTATTTCCTGGTGGTGAAGCAGGTATGTATATATACATTTCTTCAACCACACATTTTGAAAAGCCACAAACCTGTTATCTTATGCACAGACTTTCAAAAACCATTTGAGAATTCACAAATCATAATACCTTTGAAAGTTACAAAAGTTAATTTTTTAATTTGCTGCTATAAACTACGATAGTAAACTCAACCTCTAGTTAGTTGCAGCAACTGATTGAAAGTTTTTATTTTAATTTTAATATAGAACGACAATTTTTTTTAGTTGCTAATACCAAAAGTTGGTAGTAAAATCCAATTCGTAATATTTTATTCGGTTGGGTTAACCAATCAGTTAATTAGTCATGACAAAAGCATACGCTCGGTTGATGTAATCAATTAAAGTATTGTCACAATCATATCTTTGTTACAATTATCTCCTTATGAGAGTGAACATGGAATGTTTTTTGCATTAAAAGAAAATTGATAGCGTGAACTGAAATATAGTTAATGCAAATGATATTTTATTGGGCTAACCGTTTTCCAACCAATCTTTCTTCTGGGTGTAGTCAAAACGTTGATTAAAAAACACAAAGTTACAAATTTTCTTTTTTTTAAATTTAATAAAATGGTTTGAATCAGCCAACAAAGTGTTCAATAAATTCAGATTCTATGTCAATTAACGGCCGTAATTGAAGAAGAAAAAAACTGATGACAATTTTTTCTGTGTAAAAGCTCCTCTAATGCTTCCAGCTTTCGTAGGAAATTGTTTACCCTTATCGTCCTAGGCGTATTTCGTCTCCGACTAGGATGACAGTTTCGTCCTAGATTAAAAAAAAAATATCACAGTGCCCTTTAACCTATTACAAATGGGGCGTAGCAAAAGTACGCCAACCACGATAAGATTGTTAAACTCCTTTTTGCTGTACAATCCGAAAACACATTTCAACACTCAGTGAAATTATTTCTCCCCACAAGCTTTCGTAGAGATGTAGAAAAGATATACATTTTCTTCAATTACCTAGAGAATGTGGGCGTGGCACTTCCTATAAGGAGAAAATTTTTAGAGCTATGCTCTTTATATCAGACACAGGAGCTAGAACGTAATTTTCGTAACAAAACTAATCGATCCTATTACAGTTACAAGTTTATTTTTGTTCTGACTCCTTTGTCTACATTTTATACCTTTTCGCTAAAGATTTGTGTAATGTTTTTTTTTTATACACTGCTTAATAATATTTCATAACAGCGCCTTTAATATTGTGTAAAAATTTCATACAAATGTCTTGCACATTCTTCGCCTGAAATAAGAAAAAGGTTTAATTTTTTCAAAAAGTTGTGTGGAATATGAAAACTCTATAAATGTTTGTAATATATATAAAAAAAAACTTCCTGCATGAACGAGTTCCTTAATAAAAGTTAAATTGAAAAATTTTAATTTTGAAAATACTTTTCTGACGAACTGTAGCACATGACATGTAGTAGAATTTGCTATAAGTAGACATATTGTATGTAGACTTATTTACATACGCAAATTACAATATTGATTTACACATAAATATGCATATAAAATGAACCTTACAAGGCAAATACATACATAAAGCAACAGCGCAACATCGGTAGAAGAAGAAGAAGCTGCAGTAGCAGGCAGCAATGCGAACATCATCAACTGAAAGCCTGTCCAAGAGTTGTACATGTAAACACGACATAAAGACAGACAGTAAACCAACATCTCAGTCAACTATTGCTACTGCATTTTAACTCTGGCAATTATATTTATTACTATGTCCCAAATCACACTATGCAAGTCTTATTGCTAAGCTGATTCGTTTCAGGGAGAGAGAGACGAGGGGAACAGCAACGTTTCTTTTCCCCCCGTCTGTAGCCTAACAAACCAATCAGCTTAGCAATAAGACTTGCATAGTATAAATTGGGACTATTGTTATTAATGTTATTATTATTATTAGCTTATTGTTGTAGTGAGAATGGCGCTTACTCGTACAACAACAAAACCCGGAAACTATTTTCAAACTTCATTTGTTGGTTGGGTGGTATTCATATTTGCAAGATTATAATTTTTAAAAAATTAAAATTTTTCCCCCCTTTTTTCCCTGTTTAGGTCCATAGGTAGCAAACCGTTCAAAATTCAGGGAAACAGTCAACTACAAAAATGTAACTAAGATCTCAATAAGCAACTTTTTAGAACATATGAACTTCCTAGAAATGATTCTTGACACCGTTTAGGTAGCGAAAAAAGTAAAAAATTCTAAACAAATTAAATTAAAAGATTTTTGGGAAATTTTTCACTTTTGTGGCTACCTGAGCGATACCTAAACGGAATTAAGAATCATTCCTAGGAAGTTCATATGTTCTAGGAAGTTGTTTATTTAGATCTTGGAAACATTTTTGTAGTTGATTATTTCCCTGCATTTTGAACGGTTTGCTATAGAGTTGAGCGATTTTTCGAAACCTGTTACTTTTTCACAGCGATTTAAAAATCACATATCACAACTGTGACTGAATTTATCAAGTAACAGGTTTTGGAAATATAGTTCTGTCATACAAACTATGAATGTTCTTGTATGCTTACTTTACAGTAAATAAAGCTACCACATTAATTTTTTTTACACATTCAGCTTTTGTTAAGAAAAAATCGTCAAATCGTGTCAAATCGCCTTTTCTGGCAACTATGTACAGCTCACATTTTTATATTTGCAATTTTATTGTCTCTCTGCCTGTTGTACGACAATTCTGGATGGTTTTGATTGCTAATTGTTTATTCTTCTCGCTCTTCTTATTAGTATTTATCAAGACACCAATACTAATAAATACTTTTAAGGCAGAAGAGCTGAAATGTGTTAAACCGTGATCACAGTAACTGTTTAATTTCACTGCTGCTCTTATTAGATTTTCTTAAAATAACAGAACTGCTACAAACAAAATATTGCTAAACTGTGATCACAGTCACAGTTTAAAAGAACAGCGATTTAGAAATCACGTTCACAAGGAGCAACATTATTAAAAAATCACGTTATCGCTCATCACTAGTTTGCTACCTATGGACCTCAACAGGGGGAAAAAGGTAAAAAAAATTAATTTTAAAATTTTTTTTTTGCGATTTTTGTTCTTTATGACAGCTACAACTTTGTTTGAGAGAGTAAGCCAAAATCGCGAACGGTTTGCAAGATATGAGCCTGTAGAAAATGAAAAAATTACACTGAGGCCCCAAATCTTTGGGGCCCATAAAAAATTGCATGACTTGGGAAAAAAATGGCAGACTCGTGTCTTTTTTTTTTGTTTTTTATGACGTAGTGGTTATATTTTTTCGTGTTGCATTGTGAAATTTAACGAAAATATGTGTTTGTTTGAATAAAAAAATAATGTTTTGCAAGGTGCGACTGTGGCTGGGTGGGAGCGATGCCAGCCTGTCAGTTCAGTGGTCGTAGGTTCTATTACCGCCATAGACCCTGGGTGTTTTCCGCAGACAATTTAATCGCTTCGTGGTTTGTGCTTGTTAAGAAAAAATCGTGCGCGTTGTGCTGTGTCGTGTTGGGACAATTTTTCGAGTGCGTGTTTCCTACTTTTTGGACAACTTGGTATCAGCGATGCCAACTATTTATAACCCAAACGCGCTACTACCCTTCTCGAAACGCGCTAGAACGCGCTATAATACAGCATTGTCAAATATTTATAGCAAAAAACGCGCTATTTTCTACGCGCTAAATTAAATTTCAATAAAAGTCGATGTGCATATGTATGTATTAGTATTCGTATATACAATTAAGTTTTCAGATTTTGCAATATTGCTGCCTTGACATTATGTTTTAATTAACTAAAATCATTTAACACAGAATCGTAATCGCCTTCCATAGAATCGAAATGCTTAGTTTGTACTTCAAATTTATTTCTTAAACTTTGTAACAACATATAAATTGTCGAATAGTTATGCGATTCAAATGCTTTTTGTATTTCAGCTATAATAGATGCTTTGTAACTTATGTACCTTTTTTTTGGTCATTATATGTATGTAGTACATATTTTTATTTGTGAAATTTCAAAATATTTGTCATTAGAGTAATAAAATGCGTTTTTTATTCTAAACACAGTCAAGCGAATTTTGTTTGCGACAGCTGATTCATTAACTAATTTAAAAAATGTTATTGGAGTTTTGGATGTTAGAAAATTGTTCAATTTATACTAAAAAAGTTAAAAAAATATTGAACTAAAATGATATTATTGACTATATTCAAAACGCGCTTTTTTTGTAAATCGCGCTAAGACGGAAAAAAGCGCGCTTGGCATGGTTAAAACGCGCTAAATCTAGCGCGAAACGCGCTAAATTGGCATCACTGCTTGGTATTCGTATTCGGGTCGTGTGGTTTTTCGTTGAAAAAATTCAACATGCACTCATCTCTCTTATGAAGTAACTGTCACAGTGATGGGAAAGTTGGTACGATCGTACTTTTTTTGATACTATTTGACATGAAAAAGTACCGTAGTACTCCCGCAGCGCATTTGATACTCTCACGGTCTACTTGGAAATGCAGTCAGAAGACCCGCGTTTGCATATATTTTTGTCAAGAATTAAATTTCTTTTTCGACAAATGGTATGAAACTTTATTAATAAAGATATTTTAACAAATAATATTTTCTGCGGCACAGAAGTTGATCTATATATAAACAGAAATCATGTTGAAACAACTGTTTTAAATCAGTTTAAAGAAAATTGCAGTTTTATATTAAATTCTGTCAAGTTCTAAAGTGGACTTTGACCATGAAATGTTAGTTTGGATTAACAAGATTTCCCCTGAAAATGTTTTATCTGGTAAAACCAACAGCATTATACCACTTTTAATTAAAATGTCTGCCAGCGAAAGGCTAAATTTTGAAAATATTAACAACCAATATAGATCATTGGCTAATACGGAAGAACTGAAACCATTAACAAAATAATATATGCAGTTTCTGGTCTAGAGTGTCTAAAACTAAAAACGCATTAGATGAATACATGATTCCTGATATATCGAAAGTAGCTTACGGAATTTTGTCTATACCTCACTTCTCTGCGAATGTCGAAAGGATTTTTTCTTATCAAAATCTCATGAAAACAAAACAAAGGAACAGACTTTATGTTCCGACAGTATCAAGTCTTAAGGCGGTGTCAGATACAACTTCAACGCTTTGCGTGACGTTTCTAACTTTGGGGAAAAAGCATGACGCAAAATGTGTATGACACTGAAAACTTTGACAACACTCTCTGTTTGTTTCACTATTCGGTTTTATGTATAAAACACAACACAATTCAATTACTCTGATGCCAGGAACTCGTTTTTTATGTAAATTTACCGACATTTTAATAAAAATTACATATTTACTTGCGAGTTTGGTGAAACAAATTAAAAATAGTATACCAATTGATTGTCAAAGCATACAAAAAGTTGAGAGTTGCTTAAAGGCCATGTTAGATAAAACTTTTGCTTCGCGTTGCGTTGAAGATTCGCTTTGACATCTAAGATGAAATGTACATGCATGCAATTGAATTTTGGTTTGGTTATGGTTATGGCGTTATGGCTATGTCACGTCTAATTTAAGCTTTATCCAGGCCTAAAATTTATATAAGTCTAAAAACTCGTTTTGTTTTAACTTTAACATTTGTACCTATGAAAATCAGTGATGAGAAATGTGGCGCAATTGTGCCATTTTTGGTACTATTGGATGTTAGATGGCACAGGCACTTTTTTGTCCATTCGAGCCATATACCGCCAAAAAAAAAAACTTTGAGCGGCATACATATATTTTTAACTTAATTTTTTAACGAAAGTCAATTATCTGCGATCGTAACTAAACGATTTTCATCAAAAAATTAATCTCGAAAATTATGTTGCTTAAGCTCTTTGGCGGTTATGGCTCGTATTAATATGGAAACTTTTCTTATTCCAACAATAAGTAAACAGATCACAGGTATTTGTATTTCTTGTAAATAAGTACAAAGAATTAATAAATTATACATATACATACATATGTACATATATGTCTTTTTGTAAACAACTAATTTTGGAAATTATTAAATTAATTATTATTGAAGCATTTTAAATTAAATAAAAAGTGGTTTGCACTATTCAAGTGATTTTGGTAATATTTAGAAACAAATTCGGCACAAAATCAAGATTTCCAATTCCCATCTCTGATGAACATACGTATATGCTATGTGTTCCTTATTTTATTTGTAAATTGGGTATCACACACGGGAGTAATTTTTATGCCGGCACAACTTTTATTTTTAGAACACACGAGACTAATTAATCTGGCATAAAAATGTATACATACACACAGCTTTGTGTGTATTGGTGTTTTTTGTATTATTTTAACATTTGCTGTTTTTTAAGTTGTGTATGTATTGGTTTTGTGCCGATGATGCGGTATTGTGCCTGGTTGAAAAATTATGCCAAACACAATACCATTCTTTTTGCCTCTCTCACCTGCAAACTGCCATGTTATGCCAGCACAATTGTTCTCGTGTGTGATAGCTGAATGAATATATGAATATAATTTTTTGCTAATCAAATTTAAATAAAAAAAAAAAATAATAGTTTTTGGTACTCTCGGGACCAAAAAAGTACTCAAAAATTTTTTTATTGATACCGAAATGCAAATCTCATTTCCCATCACTGAACTGTCAAGTTCTCAGGATTTATTTAACTGTGCTTGGAATTTAAAATTTTCATTTAATTTTTAGAATTATTTCTTTTCGTTGAAAATCTGAAAAATAAAAAATATGTTTTTTGTTTGGTTATTTCGTCGAGTAAATAATTTTGAAATTGTTTCTTTGATTTGTTTTAATTAGTTTGAAATTATAGTTGCTGCAGCCACTCCGAAAACTGTAGCAAGAATAGCAGACTCCATGGAAAAGTAGAAATATAAAATACCCCCCACAAAGTTATTTGCATTCGGATTTGCAGTTTTTGTTTTTTTTTTTATATTTAATTTTAAACTAATGTTATCGTTGTTGTTTGCTGCAATTTATTTATGCATTTAAATTTATTTGGTATACAAAATGAGTTTTTGCCTAAAGCATTAGCAAGTTAACGTGCCTGTTAATAATAATTTTGTACTTCATAAGTTCAATTAATCATGAATATTATTATTTATTTACTCGTTACGTTAATGTAATTATTTATGTTGTTAATTAAATGTACATACCTACAGCAATTATTTGTTAAATATATGTATGTATGGTCTGCAAAAAAATGTTAACTAAATTATCAAAAACTTAATTTGAATTGAAGATTAAATCTGGGGAAATTAAATATATTGTAAATATACGTGCTTAAACGCAATTAGCACTTTGGCTTTTCTATTTTCATAATTAGAGAGGGTGAACTTTGAAATCTGTTTTCCAGTCTATTTTATAGCAGTCAGTTCAAAAGCACGCTGAACGCCAAAATCCATTTTAAATTTTTTTTTTTCATACATATCTTATATTCAGATTAGTAGTTTGAAAGATAGTTTTATTATCATATTTTTTAATTATGTACATTACTTTGGCGTGCTATACTAAGCATCTTTTCATCATATAAAAATAATTTTAAAGTAATATTATTTACACGACCAATGTTAGAAATAGTTATTGAGGTGGTTGCAGTGCAGTGCTTATAAAAATATTTCAGATATGAAGAAAAACAAACTGCAACAGCGTTTTGCCAGATTTTGATTAGTATAATTAGAAATTATTAGCCTCACAAATGAAGGAAAACTATTTATTCTTTTACAGTCGACCTTCGATAAGTTAAAATTTTTGGTAGCAGAAAAAATTTTAAATAATAACCCCCTTATGCAAAAAAATATTTTATTTTAGCTTTAAAGTTCATATTTGTTGCCAGGCAGATGCTAATCTTAATGTTACATCAGAGCGCCCTCCTTCGCCGGTATTGTGTAGCAAAATCATCGGCGAAGTAAAATAACAAATAAAATGGCTACTAAACACAGCTTCAAAATTTAATACGCCTCATTTAACACCAGAAGGCGCTGCAAAACTGTATTATTAAAAAGCGTGCAAAAAGCAGTCGTAAAAAGAATGAAGCTTTCTTCTATCTCTTCCTTCACCACCTTTCTTCTATCACTATCCCTTTCCTAAAGAAGGTAACACCTAGTAATAGTAGTAGGCATTAATTGCCTGAGTGTTACTTCTCTTTAAAAAAAAAAAAAAAAAAAAAAAAAAAAAGCACTTTAAGGCTAACATAGCTTTGTTAAGAAATCATATGCAAAAGACAACTTTAATTATTTTGTTATCTAATAATGAATACTGGTAACACCACCGTGTTCAACAACCACTTCACAGCTTATGATGTACAAAATCGAATACAATTTCATTCGGGTATTCAAATAATTTTTTATTTTATTAAATAAATTTTCATTATATTGAAGTAAAGCAACCTAATTTAAAAAATATGAGCTTCTGACATGGTAATAAAACAGATAAACACAACTATGAAGTAAAAGAAAAAAAATTGAAAAATTATCACTATTTGTTTTATTCGAATGAAACGAGTATTTGAATATCCAGCTTTTTTCGATTTGTTTTGATTGTATGTACATCACTAAAACATTTTTGTATAATTGTATTTATTTTAATATTTTTTATGGATTTTGCTATGTACATATTTCGAATCAGTTGGATAATTTGGTGATTTAAGATAAGAGCAGGCACTTCTAGCTTCATTTTCAGATGTAACATGAATCAGTAAGTGCTATATTAATAAAAATATTTGAGGTACAAAACACACATTTTGGAAATATCAACTTAAAGTTGTCTTAACAAACGTGGGTGCCTACTTTAGAATTTTTATACAATAATTTTTTTAGAATACAACTTTACTTAACATTGCTTGGCAAAGCTTCATTAAGTTTTTTGCATAAGACCCTAAGTTAATAAGTTCAAATTAGGAAAAGTTGGAATGAAATTGTTTTTCATCTTCTAGTTATATGTGCAGATGGACTTAGGAAATATGAACTATTGCTTTATGCATTTAAATAGTTTTTTTTTTCGAACATACGAACCAAATCTTCAGATTATAGAACGTTTGCTTCTTATGTATTAGACCCCTGCACGAGACCTCTTACAAGAACTTTTAAGACATGAGGAATTTTTCATATGCTTTATTACAGTGAAGTCTTCCAGTTATTGCAGGTATAGAAGTAAAGAAGAAAAGACTTGTTGGTGACGGAAAAACTTGTGATGCTTGCTTCTTCATACTCATATACACGTACATCAATACATACATCGTGCTTCGCTTATTAAACAACATCGGTTTAGTATAATACATGCCACGAGAATACATTTAAAAAACAAGACGTATTTACATTTCAAGAGTTGTTTGTTGTTCAAGATTGTTTGTTATTGAGCCCAATTACATTGCTAATATGTTACTTTTTTAATAAAAGTATTTTTAAATAAAAACAAACACATTTCAATGGTCGCTTCGGTGTCCGCTCAAAATAGATTCCACTGTATCTATATATTTATATTGTAATAAAGCACATCTCATTTAGTATATTGAAGGTAGGGACGATAAATTTAAACTATTGATGAATTGATGACTAATTTCCAAAGCAACTTTTGATAACTTGGTAGTGGCTTTCAAGCGTTATTCTATTATTAATGAATTGCCAGCGTCTCAAGTAGAAAGGCCCTAATACAGGGTTTACATAATGAGTTTTTCCCCTGCATTTTTCTAGAATTACCTTTTATGTTGCTACCCCCTTGATAGTCTTTGTACCCCGTTCTTCAATAAACTCTAGAAAAGTCACGATAAAAAGTCATCGTGTGAATCCTGTATAATTTGTCTTTTTTACGAAATTGAGTTTCATACAAATACACCTTGTCACAACAAAAATTTATTGCAATAGTGAAAAAATAATACTTTTACAAGCAGTTGTAATGGGTGTTTTTTATTGAGGTATAGAACTTTAAGTTGGCATCACTTTTTTAACTGGCGGCCATTTTGTCAGCTGTCAAGTGATTAATATTTAGTTTGGTTTGCCATTTCATCATGAACAGGTTGACAAAAGAACAACGCTTGCAAATCGTGCAAATTTATTTCGAAAATAATGGTTCAGTTCGCGAAGTTTACCGCAAGCTCCGTCCATTTTATGGTCGACATAATCGTCCATCAGAGCAATTAATTCGGTTAACCATGGATCGTTTTCGCACTACGTTTACTCTATGTGATAATACGCATCCGCAGAGACGTCGAACAGTGCGCACCGAAGAAACAATTGCCGCTGTAGAGCAAAGTGTTGAAGAGGACCCGAATGAATCGATTCGCCACCGTGCACAGCAATTGGAGCTTTGTCCATCAACTTTATGGAAGATTTTGCGCAAAGGTCTTGGCTTGCGACCTTACAAGATCCAGCTTGTGCAAGAATTAAAGCCGCGAGACCATGCAATGCGTCGTGATTTTGGTGTATGGGCCGAAAATGAGATTGATCTCGATGCTGATTTTCATCGCAAAATTTTGTTCAGTGATGAGGCTCATTTTTGGTTGAATGGCTACGTCAACAAGCAAAATTGCCGCATTTGGAGTGAAGAGAATACACATGAGACCCTTGAGACGCCATTACATATAACTTTACCATTATTTGAGTTAGGACCTTTCTACTTGAGACCAACGATGTACCGATCATAAATGTCGAAAAGTAACATTTTCCTATAATCTCTCGGGGTGAAAAAAACACACTACTTAACATGTCAGCAAGCATTAATACCTTTTCAGTATTTTCAAATAATCCGGGGGTCCAAAAAAAATGTATATTTTTGCTCAGTTTAACGAGTTTCACATTATCGTAAGATGACTGTAGTTAAAGGAAAAATATGAAAGCCTCATAAAATATCTATTTTTTCTCGTAAAAAAAAAATTATAAATAACTTAATTGTTTTATTACTTAACTTTTGAATGGAGCACATTTTTATATGTTTATACATACGTAGGATATTTCAACTGTAATGGCCAAGTGCAAAAATTTACCTCAAGCCACATTAATAATTAAAGTCTTGCGGTTGCATTTAAATTAAAAGATACTCGTACTTGTATCTTAGTAAAAGTCTTAATATGATTTAATAATACATTTAATGATCCACTATTAAATATTTCTGATGTTAAAAATAATTTCAACTGTAATTAATTTGAATAAATAATGAATCTTTATATGTAAATAAAGTTTAAGAAACTAATTTAAGTTTATAATAGTTAAACGTATAATTATAATATTTTCTTAGCAATTAGTGCATATAAATATTTAAATGTAATAAAATAAAATAAATAAGAAATTAAAAAATTAATTTCCCCTTTCGCTTGTTTGGTGGATGGAATACAAGAAGGAAAAACATAGTCAAATAGTTAATAATAGTTGCAACCCAGCTAAAAAAATTATATATGGTCCATATATTTTTAATATATGAATGTATATAACTATATATGAATATTTATGAATTCATGTATGGAAATATATGGGATTATACATTGCAAAACTATTATATATGAACTAACATATGAAATGTATTATAATACATGAGCTCATTATAGAAATTTATTTATGAAACTCTTCACTTGTGGATACATATAAAATATAAGATTTAATATATAGAGCCATATAAGAATATATCTATACATGATATCTCACATAAGATCGTTTTTGCAATCAAAAAAGCTTGGTATTTTATCACTGGTGAATTGGAAATCCATTAGAAAAAATAGATACGGTATGCAAAGTTTATATGCGTACCCTCAAAGTTTAAAAAAGAAAAACTTTTGTTACAAAAAAAAAAAAAAAAAAAAAAAAAAAAAAAAAAAAAACCATTCTTGTATGATTTTATACATTGTGGCCCCATTTAATGTATCAAATAATCAAAAGGATAATCCAGTCATTAATTTTATAGAAAATAACAGAATTCTCTAGATAAGAAACAAAGTTCACATTATTGCAAAAAATTATATTGAAAACTATTGTTAGACGGACAATTTTTTCTTTTATAATTAATTGCATTACGTTTTAATCTGATTTCTTAAATTAAATTTTATGTACGAATATGAGTTTTGTGTTTTTAAAATAATTGATTCACCTTTTAACTTAAAATGATGAATAAAATTACTTTTAGTTCGATTTTCATTATTATTCCATACAAATGTTTCCTTAAATCAGTAACCCGCAAGCCATAGCGCAATTGTGCGGATGAAAATCACATATGTATATACATGCTTATGCTCTTTCATTTAGTCGTCACTGAGCAAGCGACGAATTAAGTTGTGCACGCGTGTACGAATTTTTTCCTGGTTTTTTGTTTAGTTTTTTTCAGCACACGGAACGAAATTAAAGTTAAAATTTAATAAATTTCTACAGCAACAAAAAATTTAAATAATTATGGAAGCTAAGAAATATTTCGTGATAAAACATGCTTTTTGCAATATGCAATGCATTTTATGTTATGAAACAGTTAAAAATAAGACATTTTAATAGTATCCACAAAGGTGTGAATAAATTTAATTTGGAATTTACACACTCATTGTTAAATGGATTTTTACATTTTTAGTTTTTAGTTAAGCTTTTGACTAAATTGCTTATTTACAAAAAAAATTCAAACAATGAATAACCACATCATGTATTTTAAATTAGAAAACTTTTCTTCAAGTGCAAGTTTATTTTACTCTCATTTTTCTCACCAATACTAACATATTTAATTTTGCGGGATACTGCCTTAAATACAACCTCCCTGTTCAAAATCTAAAAAAAAGTAATTTTAGTAATTCAATTTATTGCACATCAGTGCACTTTTGTGAATCAAGAGAGTATGAATATGAACTTTGCATACTGTAGAGGGAAAATTTACACATACATGTATGAAAATGTATGAATATATATAATCATATATGCCCATATACCCTCATTTTTCGGATCCGAACCATATATGGTCCATACATATTTTTTTAGCTGGGAAGCTCTTCATATGTGGATCCATATATGGATATAAGATTTAATATATGGAATGTGTGAACACATAGTATCTCACATAAGGTCGTTTTTGCAATAATAAAAGCTTGGTATTTTATCACTGGTGAATTGAAAATCGTACCCTCAACGTTTAAAAAAGAAAAACTTTTGTTACAAAAAAAAACCATTCTTGTATGGTTTTATACTTTGTGGCTCCATTCAATATATCAAATAATCAAAAGGATAATCCAGTCATTCATTTTATAGAAAATAACTTAATTCCCTATATAAGAAACAAAGTTCATATTACTGCAAAAAATTATATTGAAAACTATTGTTGTTAGCATTATGCCCCTATCACGGTTTTCAACTAAATTCAGTTTGATCGTCTAAGAGTAGACCAAACTTACACACGACCAAACTGTGTTTTAGTATTATGAACCACAACTGTTTTTTAGTTCAAATTATCATCGCGTTGCCAGCTTAAAATATTTAGTTTGACACGTAAAAAAGCACAAAGTTTTAGAAAAAGTATGGTTTTGAGTTTTTTAGTTCAAAGAAACCATATACCAAATGGGTACAAATATGTGTAGATTTATTTTATGGCGATGAAAACGAAGTCGCAATTATAGATGTGCTACGTATCAAAAGAAAAATTCGTGCTGATTCCAAACCTCTTGAACTACCCAATGCAAGGTAAGAAATAATCAATATATGGAACGAATTCTTTAAAAAACTATTTTTGAAGGTTTTTTAATTATTTCTGGCAGAACAAAAAAAAAAAAACGTTTTGCTATTTTTTGGATCACCTAAAACCATATTTAAAGAAATGTTTGTACTGAAACTGTTAAAAATTTAATATAACAAATATTTCTAGTTACGATTTTTCGATTTTTCTGCTTTTTATTTCGCACCAACTTATAACTAGAAAAACCCAACCACAGACCAAACTACTAAAGAGCAGAGTTGTAAATGAAAGTACCAAAACACAACTGAAAAGTCAACTGTTAACTTAGTAGAGAATGGCAATACAAATTTATCAGTCCCAACCAAGGCGCATTTATTAGGTGGCAGCACTACACCAGGTGACTAATGTCATTATACCAAACTAAATGTCAAATTTGGATTGTGTAGGTATAAGCCTAAAAGCATGCTTTTGTTTAGGTATCCATAAACACCTTTCGAATATTCAGTTTTGTATGGTATTTGACATTTCCTGTAAGAAGCACGCAATCTGACGATACTACCCTGTTTTGAAAAGTAAGAATGTAATTTATACCAATTGTAATATTTGTTGTAGAATCGCGGGTACCTGATTGATGTGCCTTGGTCCCAACCAAACTATTTTAAAAGTTGAAAACCGTGATAGGGGCATTAATTTTTAATCTGATTTCTTAAATGAAATTTTATGTACGAATATGATTTTTGTGTTTTTTTTTAATAATTGATTCACCTTTTCACTGCACTTTCCAAAATGATGGAAAGTATGGTAAATTTCCATCTTGTAAGGTATTTGGAGTCCAACAGCTTACTCAACGACCGGCAGTATGGATTTCGTAGAGGCCGCTCTACGGGAGACCTACTAGCCCTCCTCTCGGAGAAATGGTGTAATTCAGTCCACCATTTTGGCGAAAGTAAGGTGGTGGCTCTAGATATCTCCAAGGCGTTTGATAGAGTGTGGCATGGTGCAATTTTGTCAAAATGTATTGCCATTGGTGTCGGTGATAATTTCTCTCGTTTCTTATCGAGTTTCCTCAGGGATCGCACTATAAGAGTTGTTATAGATGGGATCTCATCAAATGAGTTCAAGTTAAATTCAGGGGTACCGCAAGGTTCCGTTCTTTCGCCAACTCTATTCCTTATCTTTATAAACGACCTTCTATGTAAAACTTTCAACCCTATCTACTCTTTCGCGGATGACAGCAGCATTTGCCATTCTTTCTCATTCAGCAATAGACCTAGTCTGCCGCAGGTTGAGGCCATGCGTCAAATAATGAATGAGACTTTAAACTATGATTTAGAAAAAATTTCTGAATGGGGTCATGTGAACAGGGTCGACTTTAACGCCCGTAAGACCCAATGTTGCATGGTTACACACAGACGTATGACCGAAAATGTTGTTGCCTCTGTAACTATGGGGGGTATAAATATTAAGGAATCAGATGCTCTTGATATTCTTGGCATGAAAATACAGTGTGATGTTCGTCGGACTGAACACATTTTTCAAATTGCAAAAGAAATGTGCGTGAAGATAAATTTTAAAATTTATAACCCTAGACACAAACCGACTTGTTTAACAGAGCTCTGTTAACAAAATAACATACCTCTGTTAAATAATAATAATTAGTTTTTACCCACAAAATGGACTTGATTCCCAATTTTTCAAGTAAAATCAATCAGAAAATTTAAACGAAAGGCTTCTCTATGCCTCCCTTATATAAATAAAACATTTAGTACATCCAACAACATGAAAAATCCATGTCGTAACCCACAGTCAAAATATGGTTTTTTAGTAATTTTTTTCAAAAATGGTAGGAGATGGGGAAAAAAGAATATTGGAGGAGACTCCTGGACGCCTCTAGATCAATGTCCAATAGTCAAAAGTCATAACAGCCTGTTTTTGTAAAAATTACAACACAATTTCTAAAAAAGTTTGTTTAAATTTGGAAAATAATTTTGGTAATTTTTTTCAAAAATGGTAGGAGATGGGGAAAAAAATATTGGAGGAGACTCCTGGACGCCTTTAGATCAATGTCCAATAGTCAAAAGTCATAACAGCCTGTTTTTGTAAAAATTACAACACAATTTCTAAAAAAGTTTGTTTAAATTTGGAAAATAATTTTGGTAATTTTTTTCAAAAATGGTAGGAGATGGGGAAAAGAAGAATATTGGAGAAGACTCCTGAACGCCTCTAGATCAATGTCCAATAGTCAAAAGTCATAACAGCCTGTGTTTGTAAAAATTACAACACAATTTCTAAAAAAGTTTGTTTAAATTTGGAAAATAGTTTTGGTAATTTTTTTCAAAAATGGTATGAGATGGGGAAAAGAAGAATATTGGAGAAGACTCCTGGACGCCTCTAGATCAATGTCCAATAGTCAAAAGTCATAACAGCCTGTTTTTGTAAAAATTACAACACAATTTCTAAAAAAGTTTGTTTAAATTTGAAAAATAATTTTGGTAATTTTTTTCAAAAATGGTAGGAGATGGGGAAAAAAAGAATATTGGAGGAGACTCCTGGACGCCTTTAGATCAATGTCCAATTTTAATTTATTTTTGTTTCAAAAATGGTAGGAGATGGGGAAAAAAAGAATATTGGAGGAGAATCCTGGACGCCTTTAGATCAATGTCCAATAGTCAATTACCAAAATTATTTTTCAAATTTAAGCAAACTTTTATTATACAAGTCGCTTTTGAAGCCAATATGGCGCTACGGAATTCAGGTATGGGGCACTGCTTCAGCTTCCAATGTCGAGAGAATCCAACGAAGGCAAAACAAAATTTTACGGTTAATAACATCGGCTCCATGGTACATCCAAAATTCTATTATACATCGTGATTTAAATATGCCACTAGTGACTGAAGAAATTGCAAAATACGCAGGCAAATATTTAACAAAACTCGAATCACATCCTAATCCGCTTGCTCGTAATATTTTGAACTTTACTGGACACATCCGCTTAAAAAAGAGGGACACACGGGCTCTTATACCTAACACTCCAGATGGGACTACTTGAAAATACTTTCCCCCCCCCCTTTTTTTTTTTGATTATCACTACTAATGTATTATTTATAACTACCACTAAGTTTATGTCCGACACTGGTCGGGCCTAATAATTTTTTTTTTTTTATAGATTTAAGATTTGAATACTTATTGTTAGTTCACATATGAAGATACAATAAATAAATACATGCATTAAAAAAAAAAAAAAAAAAAAAAAAAACTTTTTTAGAAATTGTGTTGTAATTTTTACAAAAACAGGCTGTTATGACTTTTGACTATTGGACATTGATCTAGAGGCGTCCAGGAGTCTCCTCCAATATTCTTTTTTTTCCCCATCTCCTACCATTTTTGAAAAAAATTGCTAAAAAACCATATTTTGACTGTGGGTTACGACATGGATTTTTCATGTTGTTGGATGTACTAAATGTTTTATGTATATAAGGGAGGCATAGAGAAGCCTTTCGTTTAAATTTTCTGATTGATTTTACTTGAAAAATTGGGAATCAAGTCCATTTTGTGGGTAAAAACTAATTATTATTATTTAACAGAGGTATGTTATTTTGTTAACAGAGCTCTGTTAAACAAGTCGGTTTGTGTCTAGGGTTATAAATTTTAAAATTTATCTTCACGCACATGCAAAAGAAGCATTCAAGTGCCTCGGCTTTTTAAAACGGTGCAAACAATATTTCACCCCATCTGACCTCCTTATTAATTATACCACCTATATCCGTCCGAAAATGGAATACAACTCTCATGTATGGGCCGGCGCCTTAAAGTCTATTTTGGGGCTGCTCGACCGCGTACAGGAGAGGGCGAAAAAGCTCATCGGTGACAGTATGTTATCCAACTCTATTGATTCATTGGAGCATCGACGCAATGTGGGGTGCATTTCATTGTTCTATCGTTACTACAACGGAATGTGTTCTAATGAAATTAGGGAACTTGTTCCTGAAACCCGCACATATGTACGTACAACACGTGCCTCATTTAGAGCACATCCTTTTGTGGTCGATTGGCCAATGCATCGCACTACGCATTACAGAGAAAATTCCTTTTTTAGCCGCACTGTTCGTATGTGGAATGAACTACCTGCGGAGGTCTTTCCTGTCACTACCAGCGTGGGAAGATTTAAATCAAATGTACATAGACACTACTCCCTCTATCCTCCTTCCCTATAACCTATTTTCCTAGTTCTAGCACAATGCACTGCATGAGTAGTGGTTATCCCCTGAGTGCTGGTAAAAAAAAAAAAAAAAAAAAAAAAAAAAAATGATGAATGAAATGACTTTTAGTTCGATTTTCATTATTTGTCCAACCCAGCTAAAAAAAATTATATATGGTCCATATATTTTTAATATATGAATGTATATAACTATATCTGAATATGTATGAATTCATGCATGGAAATGTATAGGATTATACATGGCAAAACTATTATATATGAACTAATATATGAAACGTATTATAATACATGAGCTCATATATGGAAATTTAATTATGAAGCTTTTATGTGGATCCGTGTAGAAATAAGATTTATTATATGTAGCCATATAAGAATGTATGCATACATGATATTTCACATAAGATCGTTTTTGCAATCAAAAAAGCTTGGTATTTTATCACTGGTGAACTGGAAATCCATTAGAAAATACATGCGGTATGCGTGCCCTCAACGTTTAAAAAAGAAAAACTTTTGTTACAAAAAAAACCATTCTTACATGATTTTATACATAGTGGATCAAATAATCAAAAGGATAATCCAGTCATTAATTTTATCGAAAATAAAAGAATTCTGTAGATAAGAAACAAAGTTCATATTACTGAAAAATATATTGAAAACTATTGTCAGACGAATTATTTTTTCTTTTATAATTAACTGCATTAGTTTTTAATCTGATTTCTGTGTGTTTTTTTGAATAATTGATTCACCTTTTGATTTAAAATGAGGAATGAAATGACTTTTAGTTCGATTTGAATTATTTGTCCAAACAAATGTATCATTAAATACAACCTCCCTGTTCAAAATCTAAAAAAAAGTAATTTTAGTAATTTAATTTATTGCGCTTTTGTGAATCAAGAGAGTATGAATATGAGCTTTGAATACTGTAGAGGGAATATTTACACATACATACATGTATTAAAATGTATGATTATATATAATCATATATGGCCATATACCCTAATTTTTCGGATCCGAACCATATATGGGATATCATATATGCTCCATACATATTTTTTTAGCTGGGAAGTTACAAATTTTTAGAAAACATTAAGCGTTTGAAGATTTGAAGCTGTCATATATATTCTGTATAGTGGCCTTGCAGGTGCATTTCATTGTGGGTGCATCCAAAAAATAGACTGAGCCCTAGATACCCTACCATACCTCTCTACCGCCTCCGAGTTGTCAAAATAAAATAAAATCTTTTATACAGTATATTTTTTATTATATGAATTTTTATTATTTGTATTTAGTTGAATTATAATATTTAGTTTTATCTCTGATATTTAATTATTTTTTATTTTGCAAATAATTATAATAGTTTGAATTAGAATTCTTTGTATCATGGTTTTTTGTGTCTTTTATTCCAATTATTTTTTAGATTTAAATTTAGATTTAGTAGAGTTTATATATGTATGTATATTTCTCATTTTTATTGTTTCATAATAAGGTTATTAATATAATATGTTTTGTTTAATTATTTCTTTTATGTTTCAATAAAATGATCCCTACAATGTTTTTGTTTTATATAATTTTTATTTGTTGCATTTTTTATTTTTTTTTTTTTGTTTTAATATATTTTTAATGAATTTTATTTGCAATACACATTTTATTAATTGTGTTATAATTTTTTTAGATGTGTAGATTTTATAAGAATTTTTATCGATAACTACTTATCAATAAAAGAAAATTTTACTCTAAACAAGTTTTCGATAGCTTTATTTTTAGTGAATGGTTATCGATAAGTACTTTTCCATAAAAATAGTTTACTCTAAAAAAGTTATCGATGACTTTATTATTAGTGAACGGTTATCGATAACTACTTTTCCATAAAAGAAAAGTCTACTCTAAAGAAGTTATTGATAACTTTATTTTTAGTGACTGGTTATCGATAAATACTTTTGCATAAAAGAAAAGTTATCGATTACCTAACTTTTTGTAATCAATTTATGGCTGAGTTATTTATTTTCCACGTACTCGTTATCGATAGCTTGTTTTCCTCTAGGACTATTCTATATTTCTTAATTTCCCATACAAAAATTTTCGATAACTTTACTTATGAATCGATAAGTTATGCATAACCCTTACTTTTGAGGTGAAAAGTTATTGATAGGCTTACATTTATGTTACTTCCTTACTCCAGAAACACTGTTAGTTGGCAGGCAGATTTTAGGACAACTAAGCAATTATTTTTAATATAAATATATAAAAAGAACTGTAGAGAATAATGTATATTAAATTGTCAGTACTTAGTTTTATTAATAGTATATGCATGTATGCACATATGTATGTCTATACATATGTAAATAAATTTTCATCGTTATTAAGTTCTTGTATAATTTATTATTCTTTTTAATACTTCTCTTATATTTATTTTAGTACATAAAATACTTGCATAAAAAACTTTTGCATTATTAATGTATTTTTTTATTATATAATTAACACAAAAATATCTGTACCCAAAATTATAACATTCTCCAGTTTTTTGTTGCGAATAAAATTTATTGGACACTCATACTTGCATAATATACAAACATTTACTTGTCGTATTTAAAAGATCCCTAATTCTGATTTTTAAATGAAAATGAATATATGAAAATAAACATATTTTACTAATTAAGAACACATATTTATTGATTTCATTGCACAATGTCAAATAGATAGTATAGCTTTTTTATGTCAACGTTTATCAAATTTTCTTTAATTGGTTCTGTTTCCATTTAGAAAATTTGACAAGAATAGCGAGCTCTTTATCATTTTACAATTTGAACACCGATGATATCTTTCTCAACCTTGACCAAGTTTAATAGAATTATAAAAAAATTAGAAAGAAATACAGTATTCGCTGTAAATAGTAAAACTAAATGGTAATTAAAAGGCTTAATCATAGTCTATTAAAATGCCAGAAAAATACTTAATACAAGTTGTTATGAATTTGTAAATTCTAAAGGTTAAAGACTATTTATAAAAATCGTTAAGGCAGGAGTGTAGTCAAATCTCAGAAGAGGATATAAGCTTTCCGAAAAGGTAACTTTTAATCACACTGTATTATTATAGGGCAAGACGCACGGTGTCAAACTTGACAGCTTGGCCATCGCACAAAGTTTTCAGAGCACACAACTCCTTTAAATCTTAACAGAATGTAATCAACCTTTTCTTCTGTTTTTGCCAAAAAAAAAAAAATAGTCAATAAGATAAAAGAAGAGTTTATTTTTTCAGCCAGCTTTAAAAAAATTTACATTTGTTTATAAATTTAAAGTTTTATTTTTCAGTTAGCTTTTTGCAAATCTTTTCAATAAGACGTTAATTTAACTCTAACCTAAAAAAGTCATCATTAGCTTCATATTGCCTTTAAAAAAAATTAACATTCCTCTAGAACAGTTATCGATAATTTTACTTTACTTTTCCCTAAAAAGTTTATAAATGGCTTTATTTTTATGTAGAGAATATATCGAGCCTTTTTTTTTCAATTTTATCGTAAGCGACATGTTATCGAAAATGTACTTTTTTATTGAAATTAAAATTTTATGGGTCTACCCATGGCTTAGAATTATCAAAACGCAAAATTGTTGATAACTTTTAAGATACAGGCTGTACAATTTTATCGTAAGCGACAATTTACGTACAAAAACTAATTTGAATATTTTAAAAAAACCTTCTGAAAAATTTAATTTTTGTCGCTTGCGATAAAATCGAAAATAAGGCTCGATATATTTCTTGTCTAAAAACTATTGATAAATTTCCTTAAAATTCGCGATGATCCTGCTTTTCTATGACAAAGTTATCGATAACTTTATTAAAAAGTCAACAATAAATAACTATATGTTTCCCTGGAAAAAATTATCGATTATTTAACTTTCCTTTTTCCCTTGAAAGATTTATATATTGCTATATATTTATATAGAGAAAATACATATACATACATCTTGTCTTAAAATTATCGATAACTTTTCTTAAAACTAGCGATAATTCTACTTTTCTATGAAAAGTTGTCGATAACTTAAATAAAAAGTAATCATAATTTCATATCGAGCCGTATTTTCGATTTAATCGTAAGCGACAAAAATTAAATTGTTCAGGAGAAGGTTTTTTATCCACAAGTATGGCATTTGGGTAGGCCCATGAAATTTTAGTTTCAATAAAGGAATTCTGTTTTCGATAACATTCCGCTTGCGATAAAATCGAAAATAAGGCTCGATGTTTTCTTAAAAAAATTATGGATAGTTATACTTTTCTCTAGAAAAGTTATCGATAATATGAATTTTCTATTAAAAAGTTATCGATAACTTAAAATTTTATGGTACAACCATCGATAGCTTAACGGCCTGCCCCACGATCTCGACAAGAAACTATCTATCGCTTACTTATATTGAAAACAAAAACAAATTTTCTTATTTTGTTTTTGTGTTCAATATAACTAAGCGACAGATAATTTTTTGTCGACATCGTGGCCCAGGCCGTAATTTTTATACGATAACTTGATATCGATAACTTGATTTTTTTCTAAAAATTATCTGTTCAAAAACGATTTTCAGCTCCATTTTCTTTCGAATAAAGCTTATTCTATCAGTTAATGTGATTTTGATTGGAAACACTATTAAGAGGCAAACTCTTGAAATTTCCAAAAAGCATAAAACTTAAAAAATCCCAAAATTATAAAGTCATCAAATCGAAATAAATCACAAAAACCCAAAAAAATCGCCAAAACGAGAAACAAGCACCAAACTAAAGAAAACTCTAAAACTAAAAAAATCGCAAAAAGGAAAAAACCGCCAAAAACCGAAAAAGTTGGAAAAAAACGAAAAAACCGCCAAAACTAAAAAAAATCGCTTAAACTAAATTAAATCCAAAAAAAAAAGAAAAAATGGCCGAAATTAACAAAAAATAAACCCCAAAATCAGTAAAAAAAAATCCCAAAAACGAAAAAAGCTCCTAAAATAATAAAATCCGTCAAAAGTAGAAAAATCGCCAAAAACAAAAAAAAAAAATATTCCAGCTATAAGGTAAGATATTCCATGATATTTGCTAAAGTTCGTATTGTATTATATACGTATATACCCAGCAAAAAATTACACATTACCATCAGAACTACTTGCCAAAAAAACTACTTGACTTACTTTTCTGATTGCCAAATTTCATTACTCGCTTACAAATCTCATTACCTAAAATGTAAAAAAATTATGTACAAGTTGCTAAATGAAGAGACTGATTTTTTTAGATTAAATAGATTACGTGAACAAGTTTTCAAATAGAAAAGGTAAGTACTTCTCAAGAATCGATTATTTTAGTCTCACGCCTTGTTAAAATCATTAAGTTGGTAATCCAGTAAGGAACAGCTTCCACCAAAAATTCTTAATTCCAAACTCGATTACCTTTTTTTTTTAATTTTTTGCTGGGTAGTTTCCACACGGAACCCTTCGTGTGCGATTCACAGTCGCATTTTACTGAATTTATTCGTTTTTACAACTCTGTTGTTGTGCGTTTTGTTAATTTTTATATTATCGTTGCAGCGCCGCTAGTGTTAAGTAGGCGTATTACTATAAGCTATGTAAACATTTTATTAGTTAGCGACATAAACAACGTTCCCAGAATTTTTAAAGATAAAATCTGCAAAATTTAACAATTTTTCACGAAAAAATCTTCAAAATCTGCATTTTATTTTTAAAATCTTCAAAAAATCTTCAAAGCAATTTTTAAAACAACTTTTTTTATATTTTGTTCAAAAAATTTACATAAATATGGATATACATGTGTAATGTATGTAAATATTTTTCATTAACCCATATTCATAAAATTTAAACTCGGCTTAAAATGTATTTTATTTAAATTTTTTAGAAAAAGTTTCTTAAAATAACTTTCAATCACGTTTTATTTTTTATAAACATAATTCTTTAATGTATGAATAATGAGCATTTCGTTTCTGCTTAAGAAACTCATCAGCAGACTTCAACCAAAAAATAAATAAGTTAAGAAACTTCATATGTTTATACGAGTATCAATATGTTATTAAGAATTACGTACACATAAAAGGTAATATTTATAAACATTATTTTGGGTTACAAAACGCTTAACAAACAAATTTCCATGCAGTTTGTTTTTTAAACCTTTTATAACCCAAAACTATTTTGTATGAATACGGCAGAATAAGCTTAAAAGCTTCAAGCAAAAATATTTTCTGCAAGCTAACATCTTCGATTTTGATTCCACTATTCTTTTCTCATTACCTTTTTAATCTGCCACATTGTTTGAAGTCTACTGATGAGTTTGTCGGCTTTTCCACATGCAAAGTTCAAAGTTTAATTTGCAAAGTCTGTTCTCTTCTCTCCTATAAACAAGACTTTGCAAATTAAACTTTGCGTGTGGAAAACATGCATTTCCTTAGGAGAAACGAAATGCATATAACCAGCAAACAAATAAAAATTCTTTATAGTTATGTGCAATTAATATAAAGTGAATGAGAAATGGAATCGGATATATCAAAAATTATACAAAAAGTCATTTAATTTGTTGCGAAATTTTGTTTTATTCAAGTTCACTTGACTGAAAATTCTTTCGACATTTGCAAACGAATGTGGTAAAGACATTACATGTTGAATAAACTTTGGGCTGCAAAATCGTAATCAGAATAAGATCGTTTTATATCAGATATTTGTTTCCAGAAGCTTGCCAAAGTTACTTCTTCTTTTTCTTTAATGATGTCTTCTAAGTTCAAATATTGTAACTCTCTAAACTATAAGTCGTTCACACATAAAAGAAACAAGAAGTATATAGTAGCAGTATTAGGAAAAATGTAAAAAAAAATTGCACTATAATTGGAGTTGAAAAATCTGCGTTTTTAGGCCAAAAATCTTCAAATCTGGATTTCGTCTTTTTGGAGGGTAAAAATCTGCAAAATCCAGATAAATCTGCATTTCTGGCAACCGTGGATATAAATTATATCAGGCCACTGGTATACGCATATCAGATAAATATAAAATGTTGATATGACTGACTAGATGGGGCCAGGGTTTGAACTCAGGCTCTCGAAGATCGTCATTTGCTTTGTTGTTGACGCCCTAACTACTACAGCCAACAGTACCCAAAAAAAAAACACTTTTGCATTAACTTATTTTCTTTCAGTGTGCTAAAGTTTATTGTTTCAAATCTTTCAGTGTGCTAATATTTCTTGATTTTATACAAATTATGTAATTATAGCACAAAGAGACCTGCAATTTGGACCCAAGTGAGCTGAAAACTTACTTACAAATTATGTAGAAATAATTCAAAAAAAAGTAACAATAAAAAAGATATCTCTCGTATGAAAGCTTAAGTCCTCTTCTGCGATGACTTTAAATTAGATCAGTATTATATGACATGTATGCATATTTATTACAAATATTTGTGTAATATGTCTCTCAACACAAAAATGGAAGTCAGGTTTTTTTTTCGTAATAATTGAAATTGATTGAGGCATGGAAAAGTAATTGGAAAAGTTATGCTATCAAGGTTTTATAAGAAAAGTCCTTTACCTTTGGCTGGTTTAAGTGGTGGCTTGCTAATCGCGAGAATTGACACTTTAAACCTTAATTTCACAAAGAATTAAATTATTTTATTTTATTTAATAAACAGTTTTTACAACATTTCTAAACAGGATAGTTATAAACTTGGTTTAAGTATTTAACCAAGGTTTAACCTTAAATATTTTTTTTTTGTTAAAAAATCTCTCCAAATGAATTATAAATAATAATTTTCTTATACTTTTTGTAAAGAGAAGTCTGCATGTGTATGTGTGTATATAAGTGTGTGAGTGTGTTGGGTATGAATGTATGTACTTATATGTATAGGTGTATGCGTGTCTGTATACGTGCATTGTTAGACAATTTTGTGCAGTACATTTGAAAAACAATATTTTTAGTTCGTTTTTTTTTTCAATAATATTTTTAGTTTTTTTTTTATTTTAAAACAAAATAATAGGCCATAAATTGATATGTATTTGATATTTAAACATCAAAACCATTATTGTTTTAAATTTAGTTTAAATATTAATTTTATTTTTAAAGTTTTCTCAAATGCAATTTGTTTTTGTTTTCAGTTGATTTTTAAATTATTTTTTATTTTTTTTTATTGTAAGTGAAATTGAAGTTATTCTTTTGTGTGTGTTATGTTTTTTAGATTTTTTTTACATTAATTTACTTATTTTATGCTGTGCTTTATTGTTTTTGTGTTCGCTTTAAGTAATTAAAGTTGCATTTTTGTTGTTTGTTTGTTACACATTTTCGTTTTATTTTTTTTTTTTAATTTGTTTTTCTCAGTAAGTTTTTGTGTATTTCATTTTTCACTTTAAATTTTCATGTATTTTCTTTATTATCAGATGTCGTAGCTGATACAAATTAATTGAAATAAAATTAAAAATTTTTGTTTTTCTCAATTTTTGTTTTACTGTTTAAGCTAAAGTAAAAGAAAAATTAACCAGAGTTATTTTTCTCTTTATTTAAACAAAAAGAGTTATAATTATCATATTTAAGACCTTATTCAGAAAAAAAAAATTGTTTTGGTTTACAAAACGTTTTAACAAACAAATTTCCATACAAAATCCTTTTTTTCTCAATACGGCCGTAAATATTTTTCTATACTAATATGCTAAGTTTGCTTTATTATTTACACTTAACTACAAATATTTATTGATTTTTGTTTAATTTTCTAAAAGAAAAATTTAATTTATTTGTTATGAAAAAAAAAATAATGCTTAGGAATCAGATGAGGAGGTTGAACGCATAAAATTGTCTTACTTTACAAGTCGAAAATAGTTATAGATTTATTTATAAAAATGTATCTTACCAATTTGGTATGAAAAAATTAGTTTCAATATTGTTCGCCGTAAGATTTAAGATAAAAAAGCCGTATATATCTAGCCATAACCGCGAAAGAAAGATTAACGGATACATTTTTGGACCTAGTTTTTAGGGCAAAAATCGATTTTGGTCAAAAGATTAGGTTCGAATATTACGTCGCTTAAGCTTTTCGGAGCTTATGGCAGTATATGCTATGCCTTAAATAAAAGCGTTAATATGTTTAAAATTAACCCTAAAGCGGACTTAAAGTTTTTTAATGCTTCGGTGAAATAAAATAACCAGTAAAATGGCTACTGAATACAGCTTAGAATAATTAATATGCCTCATTGACACCAGAGGCGCTGCAGCACTGTCTTAAAACTAAAAAAACATACAAAAAGCAGAGTGGTAAAATAATGAGGCTTCCGTATCTCTTCCTGCACCACTTGTCTTCTCTATCACTATCCTTTTCCTAAAGAAGGTAACACCTACTAATAGTAGTAATAGGCATTTAATGCCTGAGTGTAACTTCTCTTAAAAACGTGCAAAAAACAGAGTGGAAAAATAATGAGGTTTTCGTCTATCTCTTCCTTCTCTATCACTGACCATTTCCTAAAGAAAAAGTAACACCTAATAATATTAATATTATATTGCAAATAAATATTTTTCGAATATCAAAAAATAGCTTATTTTGAAGATTAAAGGAAACATGAATTTACTTTTTAGCGGCGGCCTTTTTGGCAGCTGGTTTTTTAGCTGGTGCGGCTTTTTTGGGTTTCGCTGCAGTTGCGCTCTTGGCTTTGGGTGCTCTGCCTGGGTGTAACTTCTCTAAAAAAAAGATTTTAAAATTTTTGTACATATTTTTTGTCCTTCTATGAGAAAAAAAACTATTCCCTCATTATTTACATATTTCTTTATTAATGGAGAGTTTTTATAATGAGCATTTGTTTTGCCATATTAATGTACGGAAAGGGTATTTTTTAAGGGTGCACAAGAGAGCAAATTGAGCATCCGTTTTCAACAGGTTGGCATTTTAATACAGTTTTATTTAGAACTGGATCACTTCAATCAAGTTTTCCTATTTAAGTTGTGATTTTGTATGAGAAATATATGAATCAGAGAATTACAGTAAGTACTAAAAAAATGTACATAAGCAAATAGTCTTCATATTTCCAACTGTGTATAATCATAATTGTAGCGCAAACAATTCTTACGCTCATATATTTTCGCTCAAGCAACTGTGACTGTAGCCGATTCCAACATAAGATAGCATCTGTACTTCGTTTACGCAAAAAACTAAAATACGCTGCAGCTATAAATAAAAAAGAACAGGCTTATCAAACGCATTGACTCTCTCTCTCTCTCTCAAACTTAAAGTCTGAGTATGCCTATATTCAGGCCATGGATATTTAGTTGGAAAAAATATACGCATGATACTCGGGATATTTATTGACCATTCGCTACCGTAGCATGTAGCATTTGTGTGTATAAAATCGATTGGAAAATGTGCGGGTGTGTTTGGCTTCTTGTAAACATGCTTTATGTGTGTGTGTGTGTGTTTAAATAAAATAGCCCTGTATATACGCATGTGCAGCCGTTTAGCCTATACAGCCTATAAATATTAGTATTATTTGTTTGGATGTTTATAGTGATATCTATTCGTTTTAAAATTGATGCGTGTGTTTGCATATGAGTCAGGTTTTTTATTTTTACCCATACGCATTCATAGCTGTTTGACGGTCAATACTCAAGAAGAATACTTAAAACCATACTTTTGTCATTATCTGTTATGAATATCGTTTGCATACATTTATTTTGCTTGAGCAAGCAAACTTGCTGTGTGTGAACCGGGATTGAAACATAAACAACGATGATGATAATTAAACTTACAAGATTTGTCTTACAAGTTAAAATAATTAAAAAGAGTTAAATTGTATTTCAACCTCCAAATGCGATTCGAATTTGGATCAGAATTATGATTATAACATTTTTCATTTTTGCTTTGAAATTACTTTTTCAATAATAGCTAAGCTGAAACATTTTATTGTCAATTAACATTTTTATAGGTTTGAGCCAAAAACCGTGCAAAAATATGACAAAAAATATTTCTGCTAATAATTATGAACTTTAAAAAAAATAATACACAATAGTATGTTTTGATAAATAAAATAAAATAAATTAATAAAATGGAATTGGCATTTCTTTATGGTGTCATCTTAAAAATGTGCGCAACGCCGTTCCGATTATGTTTTTTATATTTAAAGCAATGACACATAACGAAAAATATCGGAAATGGGAAACATTGCCACCAGTATACACCATTGTGATGTCACGAAATGTCATAGTGTGTACTCGACACTAAAAACACATACATATGTACATATGCTATATATGTATGTGTACATATGTATGTAAGTATCCATGTATGTTTGTGTATTTCCTAAAAGCGAACTTATCTTGCACAATGGGCATTGAAATGAAAAATAATCAATGCAGAGTAACTTATTCAGTGATTTAGTTTTAAGTTAAGAATATCATGTTTTTTTTTCAATTAGACTTATTGATAAACTGTTCATTTTTAATTTATTTTTCTTTAATTTATTATCAAGATTTTAAATTTATGTTTTCATGTATAAAAAATATAAATAATTTTTTTTTGTCCATTGTTGCCATTTTTTTGCTTTAAATTTATTTATATTATTTAGAAATAATTTAGTAATTTTTACTCATTTCTTTTTTTTTAATGCGAATGATTTCTTATTGTTTTTAATTTTATGTTTTTGTTTTACCTTTGTTTATTGTTATTTTGTTTTTTGTTTTTGTTTTCAATTAATACTACAAGTTCATTGTTTATTTAATTGTTTGAATATTAAAAAAAAAAAACTAAAATTAAGAAAGAGTAAAGAAAATCTTGCATTAATTTCTACTTAAGCTTAAGAAGGCCTTAAAGACCGTCTTAGTTTAATAATTTTATTTAGTTAAATGTAATACTTAAAGCTTTTTCATTTTGTTTTATATGTATGTATATTAAAATGTAAATGTTCCTGTGAGACGTACATATATAAAATGTTTTTTTTTTTAAACGTTTATACAAGAGTTTTCTAAAGACGTTGTTTTTTTCTTGAAGTATTTTTTTTTTAAAGCGAACATCGCTCATTATTTTATTTTTTGTATATGTATATATAAATGTACTATTTAGTTTTATTTTTTGTCTTCTACGATCTAGGAAAGTTAAACATTTATTCATTTTAAATTAAAATGGTTGATGCAACTTTATATCTGTGGCAGTAAGGAAAAAGTGCTAAAGTTTTATATTACTGAGCATTTTAAGCTTTCAAGCCGGTTTTCAGAAATTTATTTCTTTTACAGTTAAATTGGGAAATATTCTGTTGAATTTTATTTGTTTTAAGAAAACATCGTTCTACACACTATGAGTAATACATTTAATTTGAAATATACCAAAACATAACCTAAATTAAGCTATTATTCCAAATCAGATTAAAAGTCTAATGTCCATTTTTTCAGTTGGTAATCAAATTGTAATTATTTTTAAGTTCTAATTAAATACGAAATTGTGTTTTTGATTGCATATTTAAATAATAATTAAATGCCCAACCTTGCGTCATAAAAGTTTTATGAGCGTACCATATGTTTTTATGCGTGTGTGTGTTTATTGAAAACATACACATGGACAATTTTCATAAATATATAACAAATACAATTCCTAGTTTCAAAATGCGTTCTGATGTTCCTTTGGTTTCATAAAATGTGTTTTTATGCAATTTTAATTTTCTGCATTTTGTTAACCTAACTTTCTTATTTATGTCAAACAGCTGTTGTTTGAAAAGCCTTCCATAATACTGGAAAATTTTCAACGTAATTTAATAAGAACTTTAATTAACCACTGTAAAAATTAAATCGTATTTAATTACAACTTAATTTTAAATAAAAATTAGCTAATTACGTACTTAATTTTTAAGTTAAAAACCGGGGGTAACAAAGATAAGTCGCAAGCCATAGTGCTTCCTGAAAAATCACACAAATTAATTGCAGATTATGGAAGCACTATTAACTCAAAACCAGCTTATCTCGACTTAAGAACTTTTTCCTTTTTGCCACAGATATATATATATATATATATATATATATATATATATATATATATATATATATATATATATATATATACGTAATATTTTATAATTAAAGTGCGCGTCAAAATGATAAGGTTACTTACTTACTTACTTACTTAAATACTTTTCTTAACTGAAATAGCGGGCTGTTCTATGTAGGTATTTATTTTTTGCTTATTTACATTTTAAATTATTTTCTATTTATGCAGTATTCAATGAATTTGAATTTAGGCGCTATCGGATTTTGGTTCAAAAACAAAAATTTTATTATAGTTAATTATAATGATTATTGTTCAAACTTCATATGTTTCTATATATATGATTTTGATCAGGCTAAAGTTCGTATCGTTTTCTAAGCCAAATTACATATGATAATTATTAATGAACAAATAACACCAAAGTTAATTGTAAATATTCTAAAAAAAACAAGCAGTAGAACGGAACATCTAGATGTTTTCGAAAGCCACTACACCTTCATCAACGTTCTTTGTGTTTGGACTACTTTATTCCATTTGTAATACAAATTGCATATATAAAGCAGAAATCAACATCAACTGACACCACAAACAATGTACCAAACACAAAGAACGCTGATGATGATGGTGTAGTGATCTTTGAAAAGAGCTAGTTGTTCCGTTCTATTACGTGTTTGTCAGAATATTTACAATTATCTTTAGTGGTATTTGTTCATTAATAATTATAACATGTAATTTGGCTTACAAAGCGTAACGAACTTTTTAGCCTCATGAAGAATTATTAATATAAATAAATAAAAGTTAATTGTTTTGGAGCCATTAAAAAGTTTATTGATTCAGTTAATATTTTAATTGAATCAAAAAAACAAACTATTATTTGGCGAATATTTGTTAGCAAATGTATATATTTCTGTGAATCATGTTTAAAATTTTGTTAGATGAAGTAGATAAATTAATGGATATCAATTACGTTTTTAAGCATAATTAAATTTTATGTAATTTATGCAGCATCATTGTCAAAGTAAAATAACCAATTAAATGGCTAGTAAACATAGCTTCGAAAATGTAGTGCGCCTTATTGACACCAGAGGCGCTGCAACAACACTGCTTTAAAAAGAAAAAAAAATTGATAAAACCCTGTCTTCTCTATTACTATTCGTTTGCTAAAAGAAAGTAACACCAAGTATTAGTAGGCATTCTGTGCATGAGTGTTTCCTCTCTTAAAAAAAAACAATTGAGTACTAAAAACCAATTCAGTAAAATTAACGCGAGTGGTACCACAATCTAAAAAAAATATTTTTAAATTAAATCCGTCGCAAGGCGTACGAAAACCTTACAACAGGTCGATCAGAAGAAAGTTGCTTGGTCTGATAAAATTAAGAATAACTGCATGGGTCGGATGCACATAAATGGGATATAGATTGATATGTATTTATATGTAGAAACCGAGGTGAACTTAGAAGTTGCTGATGGTTTGGGAACATTTTTGTGGCAACTAACTGAGTGTGCTTCGATGTATCATCTGCGTGCAGCAGGCTATATTACCATATCGGAGAACTTTCATCATGCAAGTTTGGGGACTTGAAAAAGGACAAAGAGATATAATATTAATGCAGGATAATGACCCGAAGCACATATCGAAAATAGCAAACCAAAATGCTGTACAGATTACTTCATCAGGATTCTCCCACAATCGCTGGAGCTTAACACTATCCAACATCTTTAAGCAATTTTTAAAGAAATGATGACAAAAAAAGAGGCTCCAAAATCCTTAGATGAATTGTGGGATCGCACTCTTCTGGCCGTGGAAAATCTCGTGAATAATATGCCAGAGAAAATCAAAGTTACGTGGAGGCCATACGACATATGGATTTCAAAATTATTGGGTCTTTTAAATCAAGGACAAGAGTGGTATTTAAATTTTTATTAATCGTTTTGGTTGCTGGGTTGGTTTCCGTGGCTGCCATCTGTACGCAGGAATTCAAGTAGAAACTAGCTGATTCCTTTTTGAAAAGACCACTCCACGCGTCGGTGTTCTTAATATTCGGATACGGTGATTGATACTTAATCCTATCCGTCGCATTGAGATATCTCATAAGGTGACTCAAGCCAAACTCTGATAAATCTGAAAGGTCGTGTTCTGGCATATGAGATACAAAACTGGACATTCTCAAAGAAATTGGAAGGTTGTTTCTTCTTCTTAGCCGAGAAAAAGCAAAGAAGTCTTGACTGTAAGGAGCCTCGAGATATCCCTACAATTCCTACTTGTTGATTGTATTGAGCGCTTATCATGTTAACAAGACCACATTTTCTTATCAATCTTTCACGTGTCTACACTGCACCCTCTGCATTGAGCCTAATAGATATAATGCTTGGAGATGCAGTTTTTAATAATACCAAAAGGCATGGCTATCGCTTCGGCATTGAAGGTACTCATAACAAAGCCAGCTTGTCCGCCTGTTCGTTACCTGAACAATTGCTATGTGCTGGAACCCACCCAGTGCAGATAGCACAAGCTTACACTGCCCAACTTAAATAGAGCAAGCGGTATATGACCTTAGGCTTAGAAGCGCTGCTTAGATGTCGACAAGGAGAACGACCTTATTCTGTACCTATCTATCGATGAGCCCTCTATACACTTCCTTTACTAAGAAAATCTCGGCGAGAAATACAAGATCGTCTGAAAAGACTTCAAAGCTAAAATCGCAGTTAATTCCTGACCCATCAGTGTATACTCTGACATCGCATTCTCTTATTATCGAGCCTTGCACTCGCGCCTGAATGGAATTAGAACTTGTAAACACCTTATAAAAGTCCAGATGAGTTACCATGTAATCAGTAGATTTTCATGCCATAGTACTTGAGGATACCGCCAATACCTGAAGGTCTATCGGAATAAGGTTTAATTAAAATTCAGAGCCTCGGAAGAACTAGTACGTTGACTACAAAACCGAAGGTTCTAGCCCAGCTCCGGCAGTTATTAAATAACAAAACCACTCTTTTTTCCGGTGTGCGTAAGCCTCTCTATGTGTCAGATGTTGTAGGAAAGTCCAAGTGATAAAAGCATAGGCACTGGTCACTGAACTACACCGGTTTCAGCGGGTACTAATCCTAAAGTAACATCAGAGCAACATCCTTCTTCGGTATTGTGTAGTAGAATCATTAGCGAACTCAAATAAACAATAAGATGGATACTAATAGCAGCTTTGCAGTTTTAATACGCCTCATTGACACCAGAGGCGCTGCAACACTGGATTATTAAAAGTACATTTTTTACACCCTGTTTCGTTTTGAAAATTTGTATGAAAATCAATTTTAAAAAATGTGTGCATTTCATGTACTCAATTCGACCGTCCAGGGTTGGGGAAACAGGTGATTAAAAAATATAAATTAAATTAATAAATTGTACCCCCATATTCATAAAATTTGAAACCAATTTGAAATATATTTTATTTAAAATTTTCCATACAAAATTTTCCTAAAATGAGTTTTAAATTCATTTTATTTTTTTATGGATATGAGGGGTAGTATTCTAAAAAGTTTTTTTTTTTTAAATCGGAACAGTTAATTTTTAGATATTTTCATTCTAAATATAAACGGCTTATAAAGCAAAAACTTTCTTTAATGTATGAAGTTATTAATCAATATAAAAATGTACAATAAATTCATAGCATTATGACGCGCATTTTCGTACAGTGGGCATCAATAAAAAATAATCACGAATAGGACTAAAGTAAAATGGGTTGAGTGTTCCTTTTTGTTTTTTCTTAATTTTTTAAAACTCCCTTAAAATATAATTAAATAATTACAATAATAATAATTATAGTAACAATATTAAAAGCAACATTGTAAAATTAGAGCAACACATACCATTAATTTTTACACTCACTGTATAATATTTAAATACTTTTTTTTTCTATTCCTACAAATTTTCTAAACTGTCTTTGGCTTAAAATCTAAACTATTTCTTTATTTTTCTTTGTAATAATATCAAATGCTGATATTTGTTTCTTATGAGTATTAATATCTACCATTTAAATAGCAATTTAATTAATCATATTAATACATTCAACTATTAGAAAGTGCTAAAGTACTTATTAATTCTTTTTTAATAATTATTGTTTTATTTTATTTTGCTTTTTTTAATACTTATTTTTATAAATGTATATTTTTCATACAATTACAGACATACTTTTTTTAAGTTTTTATTTCTACGTTTTAAAGCCAATGTACATATTATTTTATTTTTTACTATTATCTACTTTAATATTAACGGTCTAATTCATAAAAATTGCTTATTTCAGCTTTAATCTGTACATTACTTATGAAACAGATTTTGCTTTATTAAGCTCTAAAAAAAATTTGTATTCATATGTAACTGATTAATATCAGTGAATTAACTATTAAACGATTTTGCTTCTTTTGTAATTTTATGTTGGCAACATCATGCTAATTTCGCTCTCATTTTATGTTTAGTGATGCATACAACGAAGAATCGATTATCTAGGTAGTCTGTTTGAGTCGAAAAAAAAGTAAATCATTACGCATAATGTTATTAAAAAATAACTTAAAAAGTAGGCGTTTCACTTTTTATTAATAAATAAACCAAAAAAAATTGATATGTTACAAAAAATTGTATTTAAACCAGTAACCCGCAAGCCATAGCGCAATTGTGCGGATGAAAATCACACACATGCTTATGCTCTTTAATTTAGTCGTCACTGAGCAAGCGACGAATTAAGTTGTGCACACGTGTTTTAATTTTTTCCTGGCTTTTTGTTTAGTTTTTTTGAGCACACGGAACGAAATTAAAGTGCAAATTTAATAAATTTCTACAAACAAAAAATTGATAATATAATTATGGAAGCTAGGAAATATTTCGTGATGAAAAATGCTTTTCGCAATATGCAATGCATTTTATGTTATGAAACATTAAAAAATAATAGGGAAAATGGTTTAAAAAGGCATTTTAATAGTATCGACAGAGCTGTGAATAAATTTAATTTTGAATTTATACACTAAATTGTTGAATGGTTATTAAATTTTTAGTTTTTACTTAAGTTTTTATTAAATTGTTTATTTAGAAAAAAAAAATACAAACAACTAATAACCACATCGTGTATTTTATATTACAAAACTTTTCTTCAAGTGCAAGTTTATTTTACTCTCGTTTTTCTCACCAATACAGACACATTTTATTTTGCGGGACACAGATTTAAACACATTTATATTCGGCTGAGTACAGAGGTAGGCAAATACCCATTTTATAGCGGTCGATTATGCACCACTATTTTGTTTTAATTTTAAAATGTTATTGTACATACATACATACAAATGTAAGCATGCAGTACCATACAAATATACGTATGCTTGTACTTACCCTCTAGTCAACTTAGAGCCATATGTCTCTATGTCAATACTCTTTATCCAGCGACAATTACACTAGTTAAAATGTCGACAAGTTTCCTTTTATGCGCGAGTAGAGATACGTTAGAGACGACAGTTCTAGTGTATTTGTGGTGATATTGTCAATGAACGCGTCAATAGTTTGTTTTTCTTTTTTATTATGTTGTGCAATAATATTAAATAAATATATATAGACGAGGGTCACTAAAATCTACGAGTGAATCTTCGGTTCAAATATCTCCATATGATCGTAAAAGAACTACCTTCTCAATAGTGCTAAAGTCTACTGATAGATTTTGAATGACAACCCTATGTTATTTGTCAATAGGCATTTGCATTGGCTGGGGTACACCTAGTCAGTAGCACTATTGACAATGTGACTAGAAAATCACTATAATTTTACTATTGACAACGAGAGAGGATATATCGAGATTCTAGTCTACAATCTCAATATATCCTCTCTCGTTGTCAAATTAACTAGCGAATCTTTGGTGCCAATGTCTCCATGTGGTCCTGAAAGAACTACTAAGTCAGTAGTGCTATAGTCTAGTGGTGGATTTTCAATGACAAGCTAATGTTAAATGTCAATAGATGATACCATTGGCTGGGGTACACCTGGTCAGTAGTCCTACTGACAACGTCACTAGTAAATCACCACAATTTCACTATTCGCACTTTCTGCAGGGTACATATGCCCTTATGTTTATAATTCTATTTTTCTTATTGCCAATGAATGGGATTTCTTTAATTTTCAACGATGTTTATATGTACATATGTATTTTTCTTTTTGTACAATTATGCATACATACATACATGTACCAACTTAGATAAATTAATACATTTGCCCAAGAACATTATTCAGGAGACATGCATAAGAATAAACAAGAAACATAAAAATGAGAAACCACGCTTAAAGTAGCATGAAGGCTACCTTAAAAATCTCTGAGCTATGAAACGTTTATTAAACTTCTAATAGGCTATTAATCATTTATGAATACACATTTAGCGATTTTTGACTATTAATTTGTTATTGAACTGTTAATAATCATTTATGAATTAGACCTTAAAAATATTTAATATACTGATATGTTTTTTGAAAAATAAAAAATTAATAAAAAAAGTTTGCTTCAATATTTGTTTTTTATTTCTATTTTTTATTTTTTTTTTTGCTGTTATATTTTTCTAATATATGGAATTTCTGTTTAATATGGAATAAATAGTTTTTTGTTACAAAATTTAACGAAAAATATTTTAAATAAAGTTTTCTTAATTTTTAATAATTAATTAGAAACACGAACAACAATTGTAATTGACTGAACAAATTGTGTCTTTCTTAAGCTTTTAATTAAAAAAAGACGGACGTTGATTTTGATATCAGCATATTGAGCGAAGCGTTCCTTAATGGGTCCGGCGTAAAATTTATAATTTAAATCATCCAAAGAGCAGGAGTTGGGATTATAAAGTAGGTTCTTCTCTAATATGAAGTGTAAGCAAATGCAGTGTTAAAAGGTTGCGAATTTAACCATTTCGAGATTGGACAATTTAAGGCATCCTAAGTCCTGGTTTACACTATGCAAATGAACTAATTTTTCATTACATTTACTCAGAGTTAGAAAAAACTCAGCAGCACCCTTGAAAAGGTCAAATATAGCCGAAAAATCATGCTTTAGCCGACGTGCTTATAGAAAACTTCATGGCATCGATTTCAAATGCCCAAAAAATATTAACATACAACTTCTTTTTATTAATTAGCTGGGTGTTGTGCATAATCACAAAATTCACACTTATTGTTGCTTTTGAAGTAGAGAAAACAGTAGTTGCTCAATATTTACTTCCAATTTTTTTTTCACTGGCTAATTGTGAAATAAACATTTTTATGCATTTTTGAAAATTTGTAAAGTACATGGCGACATAAAAAAGTTTTGGAAACAAAAGTGTGCTTTCGCAAACATAGGCGGGTTTATCTATGTCGACGACGTTCGACATGTTGCACACTTGCATTAAAAAAATATATAAATTCTAAAATTTTCTTTTTGTTTTAAAATATTGTTTGCGTTTTGAATGTAAGTATGCGAGAGGTAAATGGTTGCCTTTAAAAAAAATTTACTTATCATAATATATTTTTTCTTTGGAGTTATTATAAAAGTTTATTGGCCGGTTTATCGATGACGACAAAGTTCGCCTTCTTGCACACTTAAGCCTACAGTACACGGCATGTAAAAACCACATGCGCATGTGGCTCTGACGTAATTTTGACGTCATCGTAATTTAGACTTTACATTATTTTTTTAAAATCAGGTACTTATACATTTTTTAAAAAGTGCCTTTTGCAAAAAGTAGATTTTATAAAAAGTACCTTTTATAAAAAATACCTTTTATAAGAACTACTTCATATAAGAATTATCTTAGAAAATGCCTTAAAGCAAAAGTACCTTTTATGAAAAGTACTTAAAATAACAAAACTTTTATAATAAGTAGTTTTTTTTTATAAAAAGCTACTTTTTTATAATAAGTAGTGTTCATAAAAAAAGATACTATTTATAAAAAGGAGTTTTTATAAAAAATGCTTTTCTTATAAAAAGTAGTTTCTATAAAAAATGTACTTTGTATAAAGAGCACTTTTTTAAGTACCTTTTTTAAAAATAACTATTATATAAGTATTTTTATAAAAAAAATTCTTATAGTAGCAGTACTCTTTATAAAACTTATCTGTTTGACTTATACTTTTGTAAAACGCAAATTCTTACAAAAAGTACTTTTGATGATAAGTACCTTTTATAATAAATCGTATCTTGTAAAAAGTATATTAGAAAAAGTACCTTTTACCGAACGAAAATACCTTCTGTGAAAAGTCTTTTTCATAAAACATTCTTTAAACACCGTATACCTCTTTAAAAAGTACTTTTTGTAAAATGTAAATTTTTTAAAAAATACGTTTTTTTAAAATTTAAAGGTTTAAAAAAGTAACTTTTAGTAAAACTAAATTTTTTCAAACCTAGCATTTATAGAAAAGTACCTTATATGAAAAAAAAAAAAAAAAAATTATAAAGAATAAAAAGTATAATAGAAAAAAGTAATTTTGTAGCAAAAATATTTTTTGTGAGAAGTACTTTTCATATAAAGTTCTTTAAACGAATAATACCTCTTAAAAGAATTAAATTTTTTTTAAAAGTACGTTTTCTTATATGTAAATTTTTCTAAAAGTACTTTTGCTAAAAAGGTAAATTTATAAAAAAGTACCTTTTATAAAATAGTAGCTTTTTTTTAAATAGTAGCTTTTATGAAAATGCCTGAATTTGTAAAATTCATTTTACAAAAAGCACTTATAGTTTAAAAAAGTACCTTTTAGTAAAACTAATTTTTTTTTAAATCTAGCATTTATAAAAAAGTACCTTATATGAAAAAAATATATAGAATAAAAAGTATAATATAAAAAGTACCTTTTATGAAAAGTACCTTTTATAAAAAATATCTTTTATGAAAAATACCTTTTATTTAAAGTACCTTTTATGAAAAGTACCTTTTATGAAAAGTACCTTTTATGAAAAGTACCTTTTATAAAAAGTACCCTTTAAAAAAAGTACCCTTCATGAAAGTACCTTTTATAAAAAGTATCCTTTATGAAAAGGTACTTTTATGAAGACTAACCTTTATTAAAAGTACCTTTTATGCAAAGTATCTTCTATAAAAAGTCACTATTTTAGAAACTGCTTTCTTGAATTTCAAAATAAAGCAACACAACTTTAAAATAAGGAAGTTTAAATTTAAATTAAGACTACATAGATAAATAAAAACACAAAAACTCAAAAAAAATAAGAGTAATTTTCAATAAAACCTTTATTAGAACTAATAAATTAAAAACGATGCAATGTAATTTAGTGTAATATTATGTGTAGTTTTACTTTTTTTATTTAATTTAATGAAGAACTAAATAAAAATCAGATATGTATGTCTTACAGCTAATAATTATTTATTATCAATATCGTTTATGAAGTCGTTGAAATAATAAAAAATAAAATTGAAAATTGTCAAATAAAATAATTTTAAAATATGTATAGTGTTTTGTGTGTGTGTGTGTGTGTGTGTGTGTGTGTGTGTGTGTGTGTGTGTGTGTGTGTGTGTGTGTGTGTGTGTGTGTGTGTGTGTGAAAACCAACTAGTTGCTTATTTTTTTAAGTTAACTAATCGAATTTAATTTTTATTAAATTAAAAAGAAAATTATTATTTGAATTTTATTTTGTATTCAGAAACATACTTAATACAAATACTTATTATACTTAACAACAGAGGTTTTTCATTCATTTATTTTTTATTTGTTTATTAATTATACTTTCATTTTGTTTTCATTTGTTTTTCATAATTATTTCTGCTTGTATTATTATAATATTATTATTTTTTTTCTAAATACTTTCACAAAGCGTGTACAAAAGTTTTTTTTAATAGGGGACTTTTTTCTAAAAAAAAAATTATTTGTTTCAATTTTATTGTATAATTTTCTTTTACTTTTATATTTTTTGAATTTTGTGAGTATAAAAAACATAAAAATAATTAATTTGTTTTTTGTTTTTCTCATAATATATTTTTTTAATTTCTCATAATATTTTTGTTTAGTTTGTGCCACAATTTTAAAAAGTTCTCTGTTCGCACTTTCAATTTAATATTAATATTAAATTGAAGATCAATTTATTTACTTTTACTTAAAGGCGATTGGGCCTTTAGACTTAAACAAATTATAATTGGGGGTTTTTTTAGCGCCAAATTAAAGGGGCGTGTGAAAACCAGCTTAAAAATGTGTTCAGGGGTGTGAAGAGAGCGCAAGATTGGCTTTTAATTAACTTGTAGCTCTGCTTCTCCTCATTGTAGTCTTATTTAATTTAGGGACTTGGATTTGACTTTATAAAAAATTATGCAATTTTACATTTCATTTACAAATGAACACTTGTTTTTTCTTTTCTTCTTTTGAAAAAAAAAAAATATTCATCTGTTTGTGTGTTATTAATTTCTAACTCTGGCTTGCAAGTTTGTTTTATTTTTTTAAATATATTTTTTGTCAAACTACTATTTGTGCTTGATTCTCTATAACATTTGCTTAAAATTAGTTTTTGTCTAAATTATTTTTATATATTTTCATTTTTCATTCACTTTGTTTTCAATTAGAAATTTTTCTCTGGAAAAGTATTTTAATTTTCATTTTCATTTTACTTTTTTTTTGTCAATTAAAAAAGAAAACAAAGAGTGCTGCTTTTTTGTCTAGTTTTGTTTTATTTTTATTGGAAAATGCATGTGACCATTGTAGTGAGCATGATGACCCATTTTATCAAGTTTTTCTGTCCATTTGTGAACTCTGCTGCTGCTGCAGATGCTGCTGCATTGTTGGTCTCACATTCGGAACCTGCAAAAGACAAAAATTAGTTTGTTATTTTTTTTTTAATTTATATTTGTTGATGATGATGATGTTGATTAAAATTAAATTTAAAATAAACTCATATGTATAAAGAAGTTTTTTTTTTGCAAATAATTCTTGCTGAAATGAATTTGTTTATAAAAATATTGTAAATAATTTAAACTTAAAATTGGTAACATGTTGTGAAACACTCTTATCTTCTTTTAATAAATAAACTATTTGAATATAGCGAAGAGAATCCTTCAGGTTGACAGTAAAATTAATAAAAAAAATAATATTGCTTCAAGTAGCGATGTGAACACAATTGAAGCGAACGGCGGCGAACTTTGCACAGACAGACGCATTAGTTGCCGAATATTCGTTTGGAATTTTGTTTAAATAATAAAATGTAAATAAATTTTTTTTCTGCGTTTTGTTGTTATAATATATTCATTGACTTTGTGAAAATTTATTTTATATAAACTAAACAGTTGATAGTGTGACCATACTGAACATGGAAAAAAAATTAATTAAAATCAACTACAAAAATGTATCTAAAATGTCAATAAATAACTTTTTAGCACATATGAATGATTCTTAACACCGTTTAGATAGCCGCAAAAGTGAAAAAATTTCCCGAAAATTTTTTAATTTCATTTGTTTGTAAATTTTTTATTTTTGCTTCTACCTAAGCGCTACCTAAACGGTAATAAGAATCATTCCTAGGAAGTTCATATGTTCCAAAAAGTTGTTTATTAAGATCTTAGGTACATTTTTGTAGTTGACTGTTTCCTTGAATTTTGAACGGTTTGCTAACTATGGACCTAAACAGTAGAAAAAAGGTAAAAAAAAAATCGAATTTTTTAAATTTTTTTGCGATTTTGATCTTGAAGCTGAAGTTTTTTTGATTTGGTATGTTTACAATTTTTGTTCTTTATGACAAGACCTACAACTTTGCCTTAGAAAGTAAATCCAAATTCCGAACGGTTTGCAAAATATGAGCCTGAGAAAATGCAAAAATGACCTCGACGCCCTTAATCTTTGGGGACCCATAAAAAAGTGCATGACTTGGGGTAAAACTAGGAGACACGGGTCTTTTTTTTTTGGTCTTTTATCACGTAGTGGTGTCATGGGTGTTATAGGCTCTCTTCTGTGAACCGAATCAATTTGAAATCGCACGATTTTAGAAAACTAACTCCGATAATAGAAATATTTATTTTTTCAGACTTTTTTTAATTTTTCCATCATATAGATTCTCAAACATCATAACTGAAAGAAAATTATCGTATATGATATTAAAAACTTCGGTAGGACCATTATTAATTTTGTAAATCGATTCGATTTGTAGAACAGGGCCTTTTATTATTATTTAATAATTATTTTGTCAAGCTTGAAGTCTTCTTTACAAAATCTTGTTAATTTTATAAAAAAAAGATCTTAAGCCTGATAAAATAATTATTAAATCTAAACAGGGACGGTTTTTACAACAGTGTGTCTGTAATAACTAAGTTCGTTAGATACAAGTTTTACTATATGTATTGGCTTTATCTCAGGCCGTGGTCACGCAATGAGCGTAGGCAGAGCGGTGAGCGACAAAGAATTAGAATATACCGAATACTAAAGCATTTTTGAACAGCAGAGCAGCATTTTCAATAAAAAGAGCGACGCCTCTCAAGCATATAATTTGTACCGAAGTATATCGAGCCTTGTTTTCAATTTAATCGTAAGTGACAAAAATAAAATTTTTCAGGAGAAGTTTTTTTTTATAATATTCAAATTAGTTTTATATACGTAATTTGTCGCTTACGATAAAATTGTACTGCCTGTATCTTAAAATTTATCAATAATTTTGGTGTTTTGATACTTCTAAACTATGGGTAGGCCCGTAAAATTTTAATTTTCGATAACAAGTCGCTTACGATAAAATCGAAAATAAGGCTCGATATTTATCTTATATAAAGTCTCTATTTATTTAATATGAAAATTTGACTTGTTTATATGGTTAAGCAGTTGTCTATATGCATTTCGTAAGTAGTTACAAAACAAGCATCTTTATTCGATCGTGTATCTATTGCATTTTCCACCAGCTCTTCACTGACGAGTTCCAAAAGCGGAAACGTAATGCATATAGACAATTGCTTAACCATATAAAAAAGCCAAATTTTCGAAGCATATAATTTGTTTTAATTGCCAGTGCAGCGGCGTATAAATAGTTACAACCAGGGCAAGTTTTTTGTGTCATATGCCATTTGTGTCGTTCATTGTAACAGTGAATTATCTCCTTGTAATTAAATTTGAAGAAAATGAGCCTTTTAAAAATCATTGTGTAGGAAAAAAGTAAAAAAGTAAACAAGTAATGCCATCTATGGGGTTTTGGTGCAAATATTGCAGTTGCTTTACTGTGACTACGAAAGATATGACTAAATATGATACTATTCTACAATAATATGCAGGGCTAATTTTTTGACTTTTTGCCCGAAAAAGCATTTTTTTGCATATTTTAATTTTTTTGTTTGTAGAAAAATGCTTATTTTGGATCACCTTGCATAAAAAAGCTTATTTCTCACTCTGGCAACGCGCCTAATATATAACGACACATATAACTCAAACTGGTGTAAAAGAAATTCACATGAAATATATTTCTTTCCTCTTCTTTGTGACGTTTTAGATGAACTTGATGACGATGAGGCAGAGTCTATACGCAATGCAAAATTATTGTTTCAAAAAGCGTCAGTGAAATCTGACTTAGTTTATATAAAACATAATTTTGAATGCCCCTGCTCAAGCATCACCCAACTAGAAACTAAAGGAATTTCTATTAGTGAAAGTTTAGCTGTTATAGAACGTGTGAAAGAAAGTATTGAAAATACAAACCAAAATGTATTCATTGATAAACTCAACAAAGTTTTGAACAGAAACACAGATCTGAAGACCTTAATCAAAATTAAAAATTATATATATTTCAATAAAACCGAAACCGATGAATATATTGAAAATTTGTCCAAATCTGAAATACTAGCATTTAAATACGCTTCTGTTATATCTACTGATGTTGAACGCATATTTTACATGTATTCATCTGTTTTATGTGACAATAACTAGAAGATCATTTCTTTTTGAAAATTAAAAAAAAAACAAATGAGTCTTCATTATAATAACGATCTCTTTGAATAAAAATACTTTAAGGTAACAAAATTGTTGATTTTATTCTTGCATATTTTGCATATTTGTGCATATAACCGTGCATATTTTGAAATTTTTTCGTGCTATTTCTGGAGCATATTTTGAATTTTTTTTTTGCATATTTTAATTAGCCCTAATAGTATGTATTTATTAAAAATATGGAGTTACACCACTTTTACAATAAACGACACACTTATGCCATTATAGAAATTTCTTCAATTATTGACACAAAATGCCGTTCTTAGTCCAAATTGCCATAAAATACTTTTTTTTTTGCAAACTAGTCAAAGTTTTTTGCTAGCCATTTGGAACCATTATTCGTGCCAAAAAAAAACTTGTACTGGTATTAACCTTTCAGAAATTCCATTACAAAATGCCGCTCAGTACTAATGCATTTGCGACTCGAAAATACCGCTCAACATATAGCATGCCGCTCAGTCTCAGAGTCTGCAAATTGCATTCAATCCTACTTTTGTAATACTCATATCTGAAAAATAATGAGAATAAAAATAAATAAGTGACAAAATATTAAAATAATTCGATACTTTGTGAATATCAAATTTCATTCAAGCGATTTGAATACACACAAAAATGTGTTCCGTGCACTAAATTTTGTGATTTCAAGACGTTCTGTTTAGTCTCTAACGTTTTACAAATCACTTGGTTTACTTTTTGTCACAATTATATGGCAAACATTAAAAAATAAATTACTTTAATCATCAGTGAAATATATTTGCTGGTGGTTAAGCATTGTTCATATGCACTCCATTGTCGTCCTAAAAAATCCTCAGTAGACTTCAACCACACATTTTTAACAGCCACAAACCTCTTATATTATGCTCGGACTTTCAAAAAGTGTTTGAGAATTTACAAATGTGTAATAATATATTTGAAAAATCTGTGCTTGAAGTCTACTGACGATTTGTTAGGGCTACAATGGAGTGCATACAGACAATGCTTAACCACCAGCAAATAGATTTCACTTATGAAAGAATTATGACAATGCGTCGAATAATAAATTTCATGAAAGTTTACTTTAATAAAATACTTGAGGCGTTATTTTTTTAAAAATATAAGAGGTTTACAAAACGGGGTTTCATACAAAATTTGTTTTATAACCCTTTATAAAACAAAATTTTTTTATGAATATAGAAGTTAATGTGTTCTTTATTAATTTATTTGAGTAACTATTTGTTTTTTTTTTTTTTTTTTTTTTTTTTTTTTTTTTTTTTGTTAAATTACTTAAGTACATATTAAAAAAATTTAGTGACAAGTGATTTGTTTTTAAAATAACAATGTCCAAATAAAGCAATCAGCTGTTTTCGACAAATTAAAATCCCACCTAAAATACAAAAACAGTATTTTTTTTCCAGAAGAGTGTCAAATCGCAAGTGTGATTCTAGAATGCTTGTGATTTTAGAAAATACATGATTTTTTGAAGAAGTCAAAAATCGAAATTTTATTTCTGTGTAACGCTGTAATTTATTAGCCGATTAAAAAAAAATAGATTTTTTTTTGTGTGAAGGAGCCATATGGCTTCCGGTTGTGAAAAAAAATATGGATGGTGCCACGTCCCAAAAAGTTGCTCTATAATCTTGACACACATCTAAAGCTCTCATAATGACACAATGCAATTTTAGACAAGAGGGCCAGACCACGGCCATTAAAATTTAATATTAAATCTTAAATATTTACTTCTACTTATTCGATTCTTACAAAATTTCAAATTTAAACAAAATTTTTTAGAAATTGTGTTGTAATTTTTACAAAAACAGGCTGTTATGACTTTTGATTATTGGACATTGATCTAGAGGCATATAGGAGTCTTCTCCAGTATTCTTTTTTTTCCCATCTCGAACGATTTATGCAAAAAATTACTAAAAACCATATTTTGACTGTGGGTTAAGACATGGATTTTTCATGTTGTTGGATGTACTAAATGTTTTATTTATATAAGGGAGGCATAGAGAAGCCTTTCGTTTAAATTTTCTGATTGATTTTACTTGAAAAATTGGGAATCAAGTCCATTTTGTGGGTAAAAACTAATTATTATTATTTAGCAGAGGTATGTTATTTTGTTAACAGAGCTCTGTTAAACAAGTCGGTTTGTGTCTAGGGTTATAAATTTTAAAATTTATCTTCACGCACATGGGTAAACTTCCATTAAAATTTTTCCTTTGATTGTATGTACTTCTACTCACCAGATTTCCTATGAAACTTTACGACACAGGCTCTTATACATAGTAACACAATGCCAAGTTTGAGAAAGTGGGCAGGAATACGCCCCTTACAATTCATTATTGCATTTACATACTTCCTCCAAACAAATTTACACAAAACTTAACAAACATTCTAAATTCCTGAAATGACATAATTTTGCATTTAGGAAAAGTGGGAGGGGCCACGCCCACTAACTAATTACAAAAAATTGTAAGCTATTGCTTTTATACAAATTTGGCTTGCGAAAAATGGTGGCAGTATGTAATTTGACTATATTTACAAGCTTAGTGAAAATTATGTGAGTGCTTGATATATCTAGTAGTGTCCTGCACAAGACATGAGAGATTTTTTCAAATGCTTTACTACAGCGAAATATTCTTAAAGAATCGCTAAACAACACTGTTGGCAAGGCAAACAACCGAAAAAAATTTCTTGAAAGGTCTTATAAATAGTCTTGTGCAGGACACTAATATCTAGCCATAACAGCTAAAATAGCTTAAGCGTCACTTTTTTCGGACTTCGTTATTTTGACGAAAACCGACTATTTACGATCGTAAGTAATCGATTTTGGTCACAATATGAAGTTCGAAAATTATGTCGCTTAAGATTTTTTGGCGGTTATGGCACGATATGTATGTTATAATCCTAGACGTAAACCATCCATCATATTTAACATAGCTCTGTTAACATAGACAGCAGAGGTCTGTTAAACGTTAAAAATGTGTTTTTCTTATAAAATGCACTCAATGCCCATATTTTTAAACAAAATATACCAGAAAAAGGTGCCAAATGGCTTTCTTATGTCCTTTTTATCATAGACTTGAGAACTCTAGATGTAAAAGCGCAGCCAAAGATATGAACTTTAAAAACTTAAAAAGATACTTTGGGTAATTTTTTTTTTCCAAAAATTAAATGAATCTTTTTTAATATATTTATAATTTTTTTTAATTACATTTTAATTTTTTAAAAATTTGATTATTGAACATTATTCTATACATTTTTCTTCTCAAAAATATTTTTTTCGCCCTTCTACTTTAAATATAAAACTAAGATTTCTATTAAAATTAGGAGGCAAATAAATAAAATAAATAAGAAATTGAATGTTAAATAAAGACAACACAGGTGCGAATTTGGGTGCAGTCTGATATTTAAATCTTAGCTTACTTACCTTTAAAAATAAAATAAGCTAATTTTATTTTATATCTTGTATTCGTTCATTTATCATTTATCTTATTATTATTTATTTAAATAATAAATTATTGCTTTTTATTGTTTATAAACTTGGTTTTTGACAAATCAAAAAATGTTGTCAAGTTCTTAAGACTTTTTTTTTTTAACAGAATTCAGAAGGCACATGAACACAATTTCTTTTTAAACAATAATTTAAATAATAAAGAAAAAGTAATAACGACAATAAAACAAGATCAATTGCACACACAAACACACACACACACACAAAGACAGACAAGTGAAATTATTTAATTAAATTTAATTATTTTTATATAAACAAATCTTTTTTCGCTTAGTTTAAGAAGAAGCAACATGTTCCTTATATAAATTAGAAATTTACATTGACATAAAAAACAACTTTCACCACTTGCTCTAGGATCTTTCGTTTTGAAGGGCAAACAGTTAAAAGTGTTGATTGAGATCCTTGACCATCCAAATTTTAAGGAACATGAATGAATTATTACTGCAGATTTTTTAGAGAAACTTTTAATTTTGTGTAGTTATTTTCTTTTTAAGTACTTGCAAAATAACTTTTGTACAAAAAGGTAATTTTTAACAAAGAGGCAATTTCTAACAAAAGATTTATTTAAAATAAAATATTTTGACAAAAAACTTAATTGTTTGTAACGAGATATTTTTGAGTAAATTTTGCTTACGAGTACATATTACAAAAAAGAAATATGCATTACATAAATTATATTTTTACAAATATACTTTTTTTTTTAGAAAAAAGTACTTTTTCCAAAAAAAGGTACATTTTACAAAAAGGTAATAGTAACAAAAAAGTACTTTTTTCGATACTTTTACAAAATACTTTTTACAAAAATTTACTAAATATTTACAAAAAAAAATAATAATAATTTTACAAAACGTATTCTACAAAAATGTACTACATATTTACAAAAATATACTTGTTTCAAAAAGGTACTTTTAAGAAAAAAGTAATTTTTACAGATTTTTACCAAGGATACGTTTTCGAAAAGGATATTCTTATAAATAGATACTTTTTACAAAAAGGTGCTTTTAACAAAATAGTACTTTTTACAAAAATGTCCTATTTACAAAAGGATACTTTTTACAAAAAGGTACTTTTGACAAAAATTTACTATTTACAAAAAGATTTTTTCAAAAAATGTACTACATATTTACAAAAAGATACTTTTTACAAAAACGTACTAATATTAACAAAAAAATAATTTTACAAAAGGGAATTCTTTCCAAAAATGTACTACTTACAAAAAGATACTTGTTTCAAAAAGGTAATTTTGAGAAAAAAGTAATTTTTACAGATTTTTACCAAAGATACGTTTTCAAAAAGATATTACAAAAAGGTCAATTTAACAAAAAGGTACTTTTTACAAAAAAAAAAAAATACTATTTGCAAAAAGATACTTTTCACAAAAAGGTACATTTAACAAAAAAGTACTTTTTACAAAAAGATACTTTTTACAAAAAGGTACTTTTTACAAAAAAAAAATACTTTTTACAAGAAGGTACTTTTTACAAAATTATACTTTTTACGAAAATTTACATTTTACAAAAAGGTTCTGTTCTGTTTACAAAATAGTACTTTTTACGAAAATTGACATTTTACAAAATGGTACTTTTTACAAAATAGTACCCTTTACGAAAATTTACATTTTACAAAAAGGTATTTTTACAAAATGATGCTTCTTACAAAAAAGTACTTCTTGCAAAAAAGTACTTTTTACAAAAAAGTTCGAAAAGGTTATTTTTTATGAAAATTTACATTTTACAAATAGGTACTTTTTACAAAAAGGTACTTTTTACATAAAGGGACTTTTTACACGAAGGGTCTTTTACCAAAAAGTTACTATTAAGAAAAAAGTAATTTTTACCGAAAGGTAAATTTTACCAAGATACCTTTTCAAAAAGGACATTTTTACAAAATCACAGTTAGTTTTTGCAAAAAAGTAAATGTAACAAAAACGTTACTGTTAGGGTTCCGTACACCAAAGGTGAAAATGAACCCTATTGTTTTTGCTACGCTGTCCTTCTGTCCGTCACAGGCTGTTTTCTTGAGAACCGCAAGATCTACGGACCTCAAATTATTTAATTTAATTAATTAATTATATTAATTTTAACAGAATATGTAAAACTACAACAACAAATATATGACAGTTTAAAATTAAAAGGTGTTCCAAAATGAGCAACGAAAATGTTTAAAATCCCATGTAATATATGTACATACAATTCTACGAGTATGTAGACACTTGAAATTTGCAAAGTTATTGTATTTTTATACAGACCACAACAATTAACAAAATTAAAAATATAAATAAAAAATAAAAGATATTTAAATCAGTTAATGAAATTCTGCCAACTTGCTGTATTTGGAAACCGTAAGAGGCAAACTCTTGAAATGTGAAAAAACGCTAGTACTAAAAAATATAAAAATCGCCAAAACCGAAAACATCGCCAAAACGAAAAAATTGCCAGAGTAAAAAAATATCTAAAATTACAATGAATCGCTAAAAACGCCCAAACTAAAAAAGCGCCAAGAATCGAAAAAAAATTATAATTTTAATTTTTTAATATTTTTTAAATGTCTACATTAGTTATGATCAGGGACAGGGGTTTCATGCAAATGCATGTTTTTCCCTTAACTCTGATAATGGCTGGAACGAAATATCTTTACGAAACAATGAATTTGCGTAAAAGTGGCATCGATTTGTTAGTGCATATTTTTGCATATTTTGCTGAAAATTCATATTTTTGCATAATTTAGTCATAAATAAGTATGAAGTAAGTGTTAATGCACCTCTCGGTAATTCAGATCACTGTACCATTTCGGCCTCCTTTTCGTTCTCAGCACTTCATAGCGTTTCACCTACAGCTACGAAACGACTTAAATACATATACGAAAAGGCTCGTTAGGCTCAGCTCAACGAATTTTTTCGGCATTTTAATTGGAAGCTATGTTTCCTAGACAATGATGTCAATGCCATGGCCAAAATGGTCGAAAGTATAATTTTTATGGGCATGAAAGCTTTCATACCATCAAAAAAAATTCCGATTAAGCCCAAAGAGAAACTATGGTTTAATCAGACATGCAAAAACGCAGTCAGATCTAGAAGTATTCAGTATTTGGCGAAGTAACCAAAATGCCGATACTGATTTGCTACGCAAAAGGGCGAGATCTTCGTGTGCCAAAGTACTGAGGCGTGAAAAAGCTCTTTACGAGAATCGTCTCCGTGCTAAAGTTCTTGCTGCCCCTCGGGGTAGTAAGAGCTTCTGGTCATTCGTTAAAAGAGTAAAGAATAATGCTAGTTCTTCAATTCCGACTCTTTTAAGGGATGACTTAATATTCACTGACCCGGCCGATAAAGCTAACCTATTAGCTGAAATATTTGCAAGTAATTCCTACTTGCCGGAAAGCAATCAGCCTCTGCCTATACTAGAGAGAGTATCCACTACTATGCCTAAGATATTCTTTCGAGCTCGGGCAGTAAAAAGGGTTTTGTCGGAACTCAACATAAACAAGTCTCCTGGGCCGGATGGCATTCCAGCACTGGTCTTGAAACAGTGCTCTTCGACGCTAGCACGTCCATTAGCTAATCTCTTCAGCACGTTGTACCATGTTGGTGAGTTCCCAGTGTTGGAAGATTGCTAACGTTACGTCAATCCCTAAAAAAGGAGAAGCTACTAACCCTGAAAATTATCGCCCAATCGCAATATGCTCTGCACTTTCCAAAGTGATGATCTTGTAAGGTATTTGGAGTCCAACAGCTTACTCAACGACCGGCAGTATGGATTTCGTAGAGGCCGCTCTATGGGAGACCTACTAGCCCTCCTCTCGGAGAAATGGTGTAATTCAGTCCACCATTTTGGCGAAAGTAAGGTGGTGGCTCTAGATATCTCCAAGGCGTTTGATAGAGTGTGGCATGGTGCACTTTTGTCAAAATGTATTGCCATTGGTGTCGGTGATAATTTCTCTCGTTTCATATCGAGTTTAATCAGGGATCGCACTATAAGAGTTGTTATAGATGGGATCTCATCAAATGAGTTCAAGTTAAATTCAGGGGTACCGCAAGGTTCCGTTCTTTCGCCAACTCTATTCCTTATCTTCATAAACGACCTTCTATGTAAAACTTTCAACCCTATCTACTCTTTCGCGGACGACAGCAGCATTTGCCATTCTTTCTCATTCATCAATAGACCTAGTCTGCCGCAGGTTGAGGTCATGCGTCAAATAATGAATGAGACTTTAAACTATGATTTAGAAAAAATTTCTGAATGGGGCCATGTGAACAGGGTCGACTTTAACGCCCGTAAGACCCAATGTTGCATGGTTACACACAGACGTATGACCGAAAATGCTGTTGCCTCTGTAACTATGGGGGGTATAAATATTAAGGAATCAGATGCTCTTGATATTCTTGGCATGAAAATACAGTGTGATGTTCGTTGGACTGAACACATTTTTCAAATTGCAAAAGAAGCATTCAAGTGCCTCGGCTTTTTGAAACGGTGCAAACAATATTTCACCCCATCTGACCTCCTTACTATTTATACCACCTATATCCGTCCGAAAATGGAATACAACTCTCATGTATGGGCCGCCGCTTCAAAGTCTATTTTGGGGCTGCTCGACCGCGTACAGGAGAGGGCGAAAAAGCTCATCGGTGACAGTAGGGTATCCAACTCTATTGATTCATTGGAGCATTGACGCAATGTGGGGTGCATTTCATTGTTCTATCGTTACTACAACGGAATGTGTTCTAATGAAATTAGGGAACTTGTTCCTGAAACCCGCACATATGTACGTACAACACGTGCCTCATTTAGAGCACATCCTTTTGTGGTCGATTGGCCAATGCATCGCACTACGCATTACAGAGAAAATTCCTTTTTTAGCCGCACTGTTCGTATGTGGAATCAACTACCTGCGGAGGTCTTTCCTGTCTCTACCAGCGTGGGAAGATTTAAATCAAATGTACACAGACACTACTCCCTCTATCCTCCTTCCCTATAACCTATTTTCCTAGTTCTAGCACAATGCACTGCATGAGTAGGGGTTATCCCCTGAGTGCTGGTCCTATTTAAAAATAAAAATAAAATAAAAATGCATATTTTCGTCTCATATTTTGATATAAATGCTGATTTTGTGTCATATTTTCTCAAAAATTCAAATTTCCAAAAACGTTGCAAAACTGTTTTGCCAACTTTATTCGCTTGCATTGTTGTAGAATTGTGGAACGATTGTAAAAGCACACAGACCTACCAAATTTAATGGAAATTGTAATTTTGATAATTTCAAATTGTCTGCTATTAAAGCCGAAAGTGGTGAAACAATTATGCTTAAACTTGATATTGTTTTTAAAAATTATAACGGATTCAAAAATCAAATCTATTAGCTAGTATTCAATCCATTGTAATGGTTGAGTTAAATAAATGTACAACATTATATAAAAAGAATCATTTACGTTTGAGCCGATTACATCCACAGACGTTACAAGGCCTTTTTCAATGCACAAAGCTTTTTAAGAACAAATTGCTTGGACTTCACATTCGATAATACATATGTATGAATAATAAGAAGATTTTTAATGAAAATAAATAAATAACAACACTTTTCTTTTTCTATTTACGTATCGCTCCTTTAGTGTAATATAAACATACATATGTATCTCGAAAATGCGAGTTTGGGGTTAATAATGCAGAAAGAATCATTATACCATATTTAATCTTGTGTAAAGATTTAATATAAAAGGCTTGTACACGCACCTCTTGAGAAAACAAAATATATTTATAACTTTATTTAGTGATATGTAGATTGAGAACTTTACTTTTGAATACTTTTTTTTTTAAAGATATGTGCATATTTTATTGTTTTTAGTGCATATTTTGCGTTTTTGATGTCATATCTTAGGCGCCTAAAATACCTTTTTTAAATGCATGAAGTCCTTGTCCCTGGTTATGATATTTGATTATATAGGCTAAAGTTCGTATAATGCTACATATGTATGTAGTGTCCGTACTGAACACTTCGCTTGCGACTCACAGTCAAACTTTACTGAATTTATTTTACCTTAGGCTTATTATATTCGAAAATATGATGATCAGATAAATTTTCCTTCCACTCTGACAAAAAAATGTACAGACTTTTTTTTCTAAATGAGATTAATAATAGCTGCAGTCTTTGTCCAATAAACGCGATAATATCAATCCATTTGATAATTTTTTTGATCACAGTCAAAGATCGAATGTTGAATAATTTGTGACCCATTGTCCAAACTTTATTGTTAATAATAGCTTACTTAAGCGAATAGAATAGCTTAATTAAAATAGTATAATAAGATTTCGTTTTTTTTTCGAGCTTTATAGCATGAAACACCATAAAAGTTGAATTACGATCTCGCTACATACATGCTGCCTACTGCATTGTATTATGTGTTTAGGCCCATAATTTTTAATGTCGTATAATTAATAAACTATAAAATTTGACATATCACTTCATTATAACTTTCATATAAATTTTAATATGATTAGTATAAATAATAATTTATACAAGACATGTCCATTATTGAAACTCTATTGAAAACAAGTAATAAAAGAAATTAAAAAAAAAACTCTTAAAATGATGCCTTTATTCGTAAAGCAGCAGTTTATTTTATTACTTAATGGATTTAAAGAAATTTAATAGCCCAGCAAACATTTTTTTTTTTTGCTAAAATATTTTTATTATTTAATTAATGAATTTAACAAAGCACTATTATTGTATTATATTGTTACAAATAAAAATTTTTTGATTTAAACTCAATTTAAATTTTTATTATCAATATCAAGATTAGTTCATAGCATCGATCGGCTTTTCTTTGCGCAATTGTGATGAGAACATTCACACGTATTCTTACCCTTTTTAATTTAGTCGTCGATGATAAAGCGACGAATGCACATCAGGCGGTTGGTTACATATTTTTTTAAAGAATATTTATCCAGCAAACACACGTGCTTCATATCAAATTATAATAACGCATTTGGTAACCTAGGGTTTACACGTGCAAGTGCAAGTTCCCTATTAATAGTTTAGCACAAATAACCTGGATTTCATTGAAATGTTATATGAGTTTTTACTCATTTTAAATACATTTAAAAGCTAATTTAATAATTTTTTTTCTTAAATATTCATAAATCGAGCAGTTTATTAATTTTTTAGACATAAATAACATTGAAACAATACGAATAAAGTTCAACACTATCTGGTTCCCTTAAAATTAAAATTTTTATGTTATGGACAACTCTGCACTAAAAGGCAAACATGCAAGTTGCAAGACAGTCTGGCATTTGTGAGAAATTTTCGTTGATAATACGTACACAGAACTTGCATGCAAGGCACTTGCATGTGTAAACGCAGGGTAACACGCAATGCATTTTATGTTATCAAAGATTTAAGAAAAAAAAAAATGGAATATGTCATTGAAACAGATTGTAATGCTTTTCATAGCGATATTCAAAAAGAAAAATTTTAAATAAAAATAAAAACATTTATTTGGATAAGATAAAAAATATTTGCTATTAGTGGACAATGCAAAAGCACAATTTGAAAAAGTTTTTCAATTGACTGTTTACTTAGAAAATGTTTGATTTTCAATTAATATTTCAACTGTGTGGCTTTGTGTTTGGTGGGTAGCTCGCAACCTTAATACTAGAGATGTGCACGTGAGCGTTTTTTTTTAACTAACGACACGGACGCTCTAGCAGAAAATTATTTTACTCACGCACTTTCACGCACGAATGATATTGAAAATTTTCACGATCACGCACGCTCACGAACAAAATATTCTTACGCACGCACTTTCACGCACGAATGATATTGAAAATTTTCACGATCACGCACGCTCATGAAAAAGTATGTAATCCAATTTTTATCTTTTTTTTGGGTTGAAAAATAGGTTTTTACACATACATATGTATGTATGTATGACATATGTATATATGCACGTGTATATGTAAAATTTAAATTGTACAGTGGGGACTTTTACAAAGTTGGTAATAAATCTGGAACTTCTAAACTACTAATTGGATTTATGTGAAACTCCTCACATCCGTAGAGGAGGACTTAGGCTTTATAACACATGTCATGACAGCCTTCTGGCTGGAGCTGGACATGAGTTACAGTGGGCCAAAGTTGACTACCTGGGACTCAAAAAAACTTCCGAGGCTTGTAACTTTTTTTAAAAATTATCCGATTTTTACCGGATAAAACATTTTGACATAAACTTGAAGTTCTTAAGAAATAATTTCCCAATATGTGTTTCCGTATCTCTAATAAGATATTTCGCTTAAGACAAAAAATTTTTGTGCCTTGACCTTTTTTAGTTGGATTTTAACTTAAATTTTTTATAAAATTTTATATAAAAATAGGAAAAAAAAATTTATTAACATATTCATTCGTGAAATTGGGAAAATGATAAAAAATCCAAAATTTAAAATTTCCCTGAAAAAGGCATGTGTTCTTTTAAGTATCTTTGTTCATTATTTTCAGTTTTGTTTTTACATTTTTAATTTTTTAATTACATAGCGCTAAAGACAATGCATTAAGAATGTGCTTAGAGCCAATTATTTTGTATTTTGGACATGTCCTAAAACAGTAAATTTTAAAAATCTTTTTTGTGTTTAAGCGGTTATAAAAAGCTGTGACGGTAGATTTTGAAAGTTTCAACTATAAGATTTTATTATGTATCTAGATAGTTTTAAATATTTTTTACTAAAATTTAAGAGTGCCTTTCCATAAAAAAAATATATTAAAATTCTATATTGGTATATTTGCATTTCATATGAGTCAGTTTACTATGCCTGAAAAAATTATAACAATAGCCCAATACACAATCAATGACTTATTCAGGAATGATATCTCGTGAGAGCGTGAGAATTCGTGCGTGATTATTAAAAATAGCTCACGCACGAGTTATTTATTTTAAATCACGCTCACGCACTCACGCGTGATTAGTTATAAATTTAATCACGATCATGCGTGAGTCACGCGTGATTCACGCGTGACACGATTAAATCACGACATTTGCACATCTCTACTTAATACATTGGCAGTACACCAATACATTCAGAGCGCCTACCACTGCCCAGTCGGATTTTTATTAGCTAGCTCAAAATATGGATGACTTTTTGATAACTTATTTACAACTAGCTTCTGAACTAATTCACAAATGATACAGATGTAAGTCAGTTGTTTTGTGCACAACTGTCTTCTTCCCGATAAGTATTGAACTAACTTTAAGCTAACTGAAAACTGATGCAGAGATTAGTGAGTTGTTTTTGTACAACTAACTTCTTCGATAAGTTTTGAGCTAACTTTTAGCTAACTCAAAGCTGATACAGTCAAAATTCAGAGAGAAGATGTCAGCATAAAATTCATGTTTATAATAACTCTGTGTCGTTTATATTTTATATGGCGCGATGGTAAAGTGTTAAGTATGATGGCTGCCAAACAAAGTGATCACGGTTCGATACCCGTTCTTGTTTCTTAAAAAATACATAATTTAAAATTGTTTAAACTTTAAGCTGACTAATAAATGTTAGTCCCTATTTACACTATGCAAGTCTTATTGCTAAGCTGACTAGTTTATTAGGACGGTGGGAAAATAAATGTTGCTGTTCCCCTCGTCTCTCTCTCCCTGAAACTAATCAGCTTAGCAATAAGACTTGCACAGTGTGATTTGGGACTTAATAAATAATGAGCTAAATCATAATTAACTAAATATGTATAACACTTTCTTTTTCTTTTTTTTTTTTTTTTTTTTTTGTTTGGCAAAAGCTAACTCATAATGAGCTAACTCATGGTTAGTTCAAAACTGATGCAGTCGTCCTGCGGCCACTCAATGTTAAATCTGATCACTTTTAACATGCAGAATGAGTGCTGATTTTAACCACCTCTGACTAATTTTTGGCTGATAATTCAATAGCTCTGAGTTAACTCAAATTTCCACTGGGTGGGATCATAGCCACACTGACGTTATTTAAGCAAGAGGTGCTACTCAGCTGGCGGCTACAATTAAAACAAATGAGTAACAGCATATATTTTTAAGTTTAAACATACGCAATTTACAATCATATCTAATATACATATTACGTTAAGCATTCGTTAAGCATTTACATATTGAGCGAACAAGTGTTTAGCATTTCGATCTCAAACCGCCAAAACTATTGTTACTAATTATTTTTTTTTTTATGCCAATCCACACTCTATGCTAATCTTTTATATGAAATATAATATCATTTTTAGCTATTGATACAAACGTATCAATCTGTTGTATTTTATATGTATGTATGTTAATTTTTGAATGACACGTGCGTGCTATTTTGAGCAAAATAGTTTCCAAAATATAAACCTAATATCTTTAGTTTCAATATATATATATTTTTTTTATTTTTTTCATCTGATAACTAAGCTTCAAATGGTAGTTAGAGTATATAAAGAAAGAACTTTTAAAATAATTTAGTCTAGTAAATTTGATGATTTGTGGACAATTATAAAATTTTTTAGCTAAATTTAGCATTTTTTATTTTTGTTTTAGACGCACATTTTGCACTAATTTTAGCACTTTTCTATTATTTATTAAGCATTTCTAAGTATTATTTGATCTACATTAATATGCAAAAAATTTAATATTTTTAAAATATCGTCAATAACTGAAACTAATTGAATATTTATAGTATATATTTTATATGGCAGGGCAGCCACGTTTACAAATTTATTTTTTTTTTTAAAAGCCATTTATTTATTTTTGAAAGCAACATATATGTATTAACCTAATTTTAAACTAGAAAATTTAACATGCCTCATTAACACCAGAGGCGCTGCAACACTGACTTAAAAATAAAAAAAATAAATAAATGCAAAAAAGAGAGAGTTGTAAATGAATGAAGCTTTCTTCTATCTCTGCACCACCTGTCTTCAACTATCTCCTGGTATTCTCTTTCTAAAAGAAGCTAACACTTAAGCATTAAACACATTCAAATGCCGCTAGCAGCATTTGTCGCCTCGTAGCCGGCTACTTAATTATTTTGGAAACGGCAGCAGCACCATCTGCAGTTGATATTCAAGTACAATTTACAATTGAATTTTCTCATTGTAGCCAAAGAAATAGAAATTAGTTTAATTGGACTACAACGACAAAATCAGCATAGTCAACAACCTGCCGTCATGTTGCCTTGCTGTCTTCAAAAGAATTATTCTCATATAAACATATGTATTTTATCCTTGACATTTGGTAGTCGGTAGCTTGCTGTGGTGAATGTGTTTAATGCTTTAGTAATAGTAGTGGGCATTGATTGCCTGAGTGTGACTTCTCTTTAAAAAAAAAAGAGAAGAGAGGTGTCTTACGACACCTGGTTATAGCTTTGCTGCTTAGTTATATAAAAAAAAATTTCCTGTGTGAAACAATACTACGCAATAAAATTATATTATATTATGATGCCAAATTTTCTGCAAGTATTTCAAAACGTTTCCATTTATTTTTTTTCTAGCTGCGTGCGATTAAATTAATCTGTCTTATCGTGGTTGGCGTATTTCAAATACGACTAACGACTTTACCAAACAGTCGTTAGTCGTATTTGAAATACGCCAACCACGATAAGGTTAAAGAAAAACTGTTGAAGTCTTGTTTAATCCATTACCAAACAGTCGTAGTCGTTTTTGAAACACGCCAACCACGATAAGCCAGAATGTATTGTTTGTGGTCGGTGGCTGCTATAAGTCGGCTTACAGCCTGTCGTCTGTGTTCTCTGGTTTCTGCTCATGTGCACACAAAACAAACAAACAAATTGAGCAATCGTTCTCATTGTTTTTGTTGTTTTTGTTTCACTTACTTCAAAGAACCAAACAAAGCAAAATCAAACAATTTCTTTCGTTTATTTTCGTACACCGCTTTTAAGTACAAAGAAATCAAAACAAAAATAAATTTATAACTGTAATAGTGTCGATTATTTTTGTTATGAAAATCACGTCCCAACTCCTGTAACGCGAAATAAATAGCAAAGCTATAAAAAAAAACGTGCAAACAAAAGAGAGTTGCAAAAGAATTTAGCTTTTTTCCATCTCTGCACTACCTGTCTGCAACTATCTCCTACTATTACCTTTCTAAAAGAAGCTAACACTTGGTAATAGTAGTGGGCATTCATCACCTGAGTGTTACTTCTGTTCACAAAAAAAAAAAAAAAAAAAAATATATTAAATGAAAAAGTCTTTTTTTTCGAAAATTAGTGTCTTAAGTTTATCTGTTAATCTAAATTTAAAACGAATCAGTTCAATGTGCGAGCCTTGCGCTTTCACACCGTCTAGCCAATCAAGTCTCGGCGGCAATAACCCATCAAACACAAAATCACGCATTTGAATTAAAATGAAAAACATTTTAGAATAACCTTCGAAATTTAGATGAATATACCATAAATGATTTTCTTAGTTTAAAAATATATACCTTCCCTTTTTAGGATTCCGTACACCAAAGGTAAAAAGGAACCCTATTGTTTTCGCTACGCTGTCCGTCTGTCCGTCACACGGTATTTTCTCAGGAGCCGTAAGAGCTACGGACCTGAAATTTGGACAGAGTATGTAGAAGCTTGGCCGCTATAGCAACAAATACATGAGAATTAAAAATTAAAGGGTGTTCCAAAACGAGCAACGAAAAATGTTAAAATCCAATATAATATACATACAATTGTATGAACATATGTATATTGAAACCTGTAATTTGTAAAATTAATGTATTTTTATTCAGACTAAAACAAGTAAAACTAAAATTTAAAAAAATGTACATTAAAGGGTGGTCCATCAGTTAATGTAATTTTGACTATGTAATTTTGACAATTTGCTATATCTTGGAAACCGTAAGAGTCAAACACTTGAAACTTTCAAAAACGGTAAAACTAAAAATCCAAAAATATAAAATCGCCAAATTTAAAAAAACCGCCAAAAGCAAAAAAAAAAATCGCCAAAACGAAAAAAATCGCCAAAATTAAAAAAAATTTCTAACACTAAAATAAATCGCCAAATTCGAAAAAATCGCCCAAATGAAAAAAATCGCCAAAAAACACCAAAAGTCGAAAAAAATCGCCAAAATACGAAAAAGGCGCCAAAACCAAAATAATTGTTTGTATGAAAAAAATCGCCAAAATGAAAAAAAGTGCCAAAATGAAAAAAAATCGCCAAATTCAAAAAACGCCAAAAACCGAAAAAAATCGCCAAAACTCGAAAAAGGCGCCAAAACTAAAAAAAATCGCCCAAATGAAAAAAACGCCAAAATGAAAAAAATCGCCAAAATGAAAAAAAAATCGCCAAAGAAACGCCAAAAACCAAAAAAAAAAATTCCAAAACTATATATTATATAGGCTGAAGTTTGTATTAAATTACATGTCTAGTGTTCGTACGGAACCCTTCGTGCGAGAGTCAGAGTCGCACTTTACTGAATTTATTTTCTTGATGCTTTCTGAATCAAAATTGCTAAATCTAAATTACAATTGAAGCTTTCTGAATTTAAATTGACAAATTTAAATTACAATTGACGCTTTCTGAATTACAACGTGTAAAAAAGGTTTAGACGATTTGATTGTCCCTGAAATGGCCGAATATGTTTTAAGGTACAAAGTGGTCTTAATGAGGTATGTAGAGTAGTCAGACACATTCAGATTATATAGATATATTCACAAAATGTGTCCAGCTTTGCCTTAGCTAAAATTAGTAGTCCCTGTAAGTTATTCCGAAAAATTAAAAACAAAATTTTTTTCCCTTAATTTTTGCACGAAGAAAAATGCACGAAGGAATAATTTTTTTTTTTTTTGGATAAGATGTTAGCAAGATTTGCTCGGTAAAATCTTAGCTACATTATTGCTATACATATATAGCTAATCGATATCACTAAATTTTGATTTAGCTGTTAGCCAAAAACTGAAGACATCATTTTTTGCGGATGCACTGATTGTCGAAATCCTTGGAGGCTCATGAAAAAAAAAAATTATCACCAGAATTGCCAAACCGAGTATAGGGTTTTACTACACTTTGGTAGTACTATCGAACATGTACTGTACAATCGGTGTGTTTCTCGAAAAGTCTCCATTTGCTGCATAGTGTTATAAACCATAATTTTTTTGTGGTAGAAAATAAAATTATCATAATATTACCATATATTTTTTTAACTCATATGTAAAATAACTTTATTTTTTTTTTTTTGAATTCAATATTATTTAACTTAATTAGGGAATTAACAATGGGTATCTTTAAGTTTAAAATGTGGCAACATTGTGTCATCTTAGAATGTTCATTGTGAGAAGGCAACAATGATATAAAATACAGTATATTGAAGTATTAAAATAACAAAATTTTTTAAAAAGAGAAATTATTGCTGGATAAATTTATCAAGAGAACTTTTGTTCTACAATTATTTTTTCAACAACTACAGCTGCACTGACAGTTTTAATTAACATAACCATATTGCCATATTGAAAATGACATGCCTTGTAATACTTTTAAATTTGCCACCTAATAATAAATTTTATTTACACACAAACAAAAACAACAAACTTATTAACACATATTAAAGTACATATTCAAATTGAAACGTTGAAATATTAAGAAATATTTTAAAACGCTATTGTGAACTCCCTAAATATTTCACAGTGTTTATCGTAAACACTTTCACTGAGTGGCAAAATTTTGATTTTCAAAATTGTTTAGATTTGTCTCTAACTTTTTTTATGTTTTTCTGTAATCTGTTAATTTGTTATTTTTCTTTTTTTTTTGTTAATCATAGGAAGCTGTAAAAGAGTTTTTATTTTTTTTTTAAGGGTATAACAGTCTTATTATGATTATTGGTTTAAAATCAATATTTTCACTAATTAAACTGAAGCAATTAAATGCAAAAGTTAGTCGAACTGGTTTTCTTAATATTTTATTCAATAGAGAGCTAAAATTCAAAATTTATCAAAATATATATATTTGCATATATGTACACATACGCATGTACATATGTACATATGTATGTAGCTTTTTGTAGCTCCATATATTCCCAGATATCGATTTCATTTATTTAATCTCTTTTTGCATAATACAAACCATTTTTTTTTTCAATAAATTTTATAAAATTTTTGTTTGTTATTTAAAATTTAACACTTCCGAAACTAGATAAAGCGGAATGATATTTTAATTTTAATTATACACAGGCTCACAAATGCCAACAAACAATTATGTGTGTCTCTGTACACGTTTACACACATGGTTTCACACAGAAACACATACATAAAGACATTTATGGAAATACATACAACCATCTGTGATGCGAGAGATGTGTTCTGTTCACGTAATTTTGAGTGAATAGTGAGATCACGATGATTGCTAGTTGTTCTTCCAGCACGCCATCTTGTGCAGGAAAAATAATAAGGTTCAAGAGACTGATTTTGGCAGAAGAGCAAAAAAAATTTCTTTCAATTCCTTGCATATTGTGGTGAACCGCTTCGAGGACCATTTGTGACCATTTCAAACGTGGTATTTTTCGCCCTTTTAATAGGTGTCATGTCTCGATAATTTGAACTTTTTTAAAGAACTTGCGAAATATTGCAATTTGGTTCCCTTAACAATTTCAAATTACACAAGGTAATAATTTTTATGGTATGAGAATGCATGATATATACACATTAAAGACCTGCGTAAACAGTCTTGAAATGTAAATACGTCTTGTTTTTTAAATGTAGTGTTTTAGCATGTATTATATATACTAAACCAATAACAAATGATGTCGTTAAATAAGCGAAGAACTATGGATGTATTGATGTATGTACGTGTATATGAGTGTTTACAAGCGATGTCGCGAAGACTTCTTGTTCGTAACAAATACTTAAAAGAAGTAGTGTTGATGCGTGTATGCTTGCTATTTTGTATATTGTGCGTTTTAGTCTTTGTGTAAGATGTAGATGGTAAGCTATTATGTGTTTAAAGGTGGAAGTACATACCACGCGTTACGCGGCAACGCTTTTCTGGCTTTTTAAACGTTTAACGCTATACAAATGGAAAGTTACACAACACGCTTTTGAGGGTTTTTTTAGTTGTAAAATTTAAAGCCTATGCCGGCTATTTTTTCGTCTTGCATTTACGTTTTATATTTCTTTAAATATTTAATGAATTTTTTATCCATTGTTTAATAAAAAAATTAATTTCTAATCATATTTGTGTATGTTAGCTTATGAACCTGGCAACACTAGCTGTTATTTTGTATACAACGCGTGAAAGTTGAAGAATTTTCAACTTTTTGCGAGGTACGCGCGTCGCAAACTTCACTGTGTAACTTACCTTATGAAAACACACCATTTCAACTTTTTTGACAGACGCGTGTATCGCATTAGCGCATTGAACGCGAGTTATGTACTTCCACCTTAAGGGAAGCACACGCAATTAATGTCAATGCATGTGTGTGTTTGTATGTGCATGTACATGCATGACGTTTATATACGCGTCCATGCGTAGGAAGAAGCAAGCATAACAAATTCTTTCGTCATCACAAGTATTTTCTTCTTTACTCCTATACCTGCAAAAACTGAAACAAATGTCTTGCCAACAGTGTTGTTAAGCGTTTGTTTTAGAAGATTTTGCTGTAGTAAAGCATTAAAAAATCCTTCATGTCTTAAAATTTTTTTGTAAGGTGTCTTTTGCAGGACTTTAATACACATACATACGAGGGCTACTATTTATATTTCGGGAATAGCAAATAGTTTTTTTTTTATTTATTGTAACTTATTATTTCATGCGTTTCAAAATTAATAAAAATGAAAAAATGTGCTTCACCAGTAAAAAATTATTTTTTTTTAATCGTAATTATTTTTTCACAGAAATGTATATTTTAAATCAATGGCAGACAAATCTTTTAAAATATATTTCGCTAACACTGAATAAAAATTTAATTTATTTCAATATTTTACTTTTATTTAACGCTCAATGAAACTATTTTATTAAGCTATAGGTCAATTTTATATGTTTAGTTTTTTATATTTCAATATATTTCGTCAACCTTTGGTTAATTTTCTAAAACATTAATTAATTGATATTGACTCGATGTTAAGTAAAGGGGAAAAAATCAATCAAATAAAAAAAATACAATCCTGGTATGATGGAGTCCATGAAAATTTTCAAAAGACAATAGCAATTCGTCAGATGAGGGTGGTGGATAGTGAGTGATGGCTTTAAGCCCACTTGTACATTAGTTCCACTTCAGTACATTCTATTTTGCATTACCATTTAGTTGTATAAAAAATTTGTTCTCGTTGAATACCCCATAATTTATCAATCGCTCAAAAAAAGGCTGGCGTCAAGTGGTGTAAGGAAATGATTAAAAAGTTCAACCGTGGTGCAGCAAAAGACGTGTACAAAATCGGGACAGCTGATGAATCATAGATATATGCTTATGAGCCGGAAACAAAACAGCAATCGACCGTATGTGTATTCCAAGTCGAGCTAAATCCAACGAAAATTGCTCGTGGAAGAAGCACAGCGAAGCAAATGGTTGCCTATTTCTTAGGCCGAATGAGTCATTTGGCCACTGTATCGCTTGAACAACGTATAACTCTCAATTCTGAGTGGTAAACGACCATTTGTTTGCCAGAAGTCTTCGAAGAAATTCTTAAAACTAACCCTCGAAGACGAATCATTCTTCATCATGACAATGCGAGCTCTCACACATCTCGTCAAACAAGTGAATTTTTGAGCAGTCAAAACATCGAATTGACGACTCATCTTCCGTACAGTTCTGACCTGGAATCTAAGGATTTCTTCTTGTTCATGAATATCAAAGGTAAATTAAGTGTTCAATGATTTAAGAATGTCGAAGAAGCATGTGAAGCGTTGAAAAACCATGTTCTGGAGGTGTCTTAAGAGGAATGGGGAAATTGCTGTGAACAATGGTTGGAACGACTGTCTGCTTCGTAGAAAAAGTTTAAAGTAAGTAAAGTATTTTTCATCCAACGAGGTTTGCTAGAATCTAGAAGGATTTTCGAAGAAAACACTAAAGATGGCGTATAGTCGAAACCGGTATGAAACCGCTACGTCAACTTAATTTGACGTAGGATGATGGAAAATCATTTCAAAATGTCTCTTGTATTTTTTAGTGTATGGTGAACACTAAAAAACTTAAAACTATTCTCTTTTTATAGAGGATTGAAGAAAAGAGAGGGATTAGGGCCAACCTTCTTTTTTTTGAGAATAGGAAATTATACCCACTCCACAAGTGCTTATAATTTTAGGGATTTGTTTCGGAGAAAAATGGGAAAAACAGATGATTAATCTTCTTTTCAATCAGGGTGATGGGTAGGGAATTGTTCGATAGCTCACCTTCATTTTAGGGTAGATAAATTTAGCTTAAATTTCTTCACATGATTTCTTTAATTTATAAATTTTAACTAATTTACAATGTATAGAAACTTTACAATATAGGTATATGAATTTAAAGAATCTTCTTGGTTAATGATCAAATTGTAAGTAAGTAAATTTTCTTCTGTTACAGTTTTACGAAACGTCGGTTTTAAGAACCGAAGTTGTGGATAATGTTAGACAGTTTGTACTAAAAGACAATGTAGTCAGTCAACTTTATCAAGGGTAAGTAATTCACAATAGAAAATAAGAAATTCAGTATAAATTTTATTGTTCAAACATGTAGTTTGAACACTCTGAATACACAAAATAGCGAAACTAAACACAAATGCCCGAAATTATTCAAAAGCTCTTTATCTTCTTTAAAATTTTCTATTACTAAATGAAGAAGTTTTGTGCAACAATTCTCACTCACAATATCGTTATATGACCGTGAAAGCAAATATCATCTCCAACAAATGCATTTATGACTTTAGTTAACATTTTGTGCTGATTTAATATAAATAAAATAACAAATATACACACTAACACATACACACACAAATACAAACACATGCTAATAACAATAATAACAAAGAACGAAAGAAAGAAATTTTTAATTAAAACTCATAGGAAAATGTCAGTGTATTTATTTATTCGTAATACTGCGCTTTTTTGCTATTTAATTAAACGATTTAATGGCTTTTCGATCGTAAAATTTAATAAAAGGTTTATAAAAATTTGCAAGCTTAAATTTCATTTAAAAAATAAAAAAAAATAAAATACAGGTCATAAATTACTAATTTTTTTTTTAAATTAACTAAGTTACTAATAAAGATAAATTAGTATAAATTTGAGAGTTAAAAAAGAAGGCTCAAATTACTTTAAAATAAAATGTAATAAATTTTATATTAAATCAACATTATGTAAATGCTAATTGAAATAAAACTAAAAGACTGCAGTGGGGCTGCGTAATAGCACTCGTATTAGGGACTTAAATTGAAAATTTCGCAAGCAACTGACCCTTTAGCTAGTTGTTCCGTTCTGCTAGTGTTTGTCACTTGTACACTGAAAGGAAATCCTTCATTCACACAATGAAATTCTTCATTGTATTAATGAAATGTTTCATTAAAAGTCAGCTAATGAAGCCCTTCATTGGATCAATGAAGAATGACTCGTTGTATTTATGAAGTTAATTTTGGCGGCTATGTCATAAATAGAATGAATTTATTTCATTAGTTCAATGAAACTTTATCATGAATATAATGTAGTTGTTTCATTGATTTAATGAAGTTTTTACATACTATAAATGAAGCTTATTCATTAATATAAAGAAAATTTCATAAATATAATGAAATATGAGTAAATAATGAAAATTTTCTATTTCCAAACCACCTACTTATTAAAAAATATATAGATTTTTTTTATTTTATTTAATATATACAAATACATATGTGCTTAATTAATATATATACATACATAAGTATGTATTTATTAAAGTAAAACATTTAAAATTTAAGGAACTCATCAGTAGAGTTCAACCCAAATAATGCTTTAAGTAAGCCGAAAAACTTACATGTTTATAGTAAAACTCTTAACATGTTGTTGAGAATCACAATACACAAACATAAGTTTAAAAGTATCAAACAAAAACCTTAACAAAACAAGCATCTTTATAAGATGTTTGGCACAACTTTTTTGTGTTTGTATAGAGGTGAGGGACATGAATGCATAAAAAAAGGGAGAGAGAGGGAGAGAGAGAGAGATATCTGCTATACAATGAAGAATATTACATTGTACAAATGAATAGATCAGTGATGGAAAATGAGATTTGCATTTCGGTACAAAAAAAAAATTTTTTTGAGTACTTTTTTGATCCCGAGAGTACCAAAAACTATTTTTTTATTTAAATTTTATTAACAAAAAATTATATAAAATTTATTACAAATAAATAAGAAAATGAACACAAAGCATATACATATGTACATAACCAGACAGAAATGGTGATTTAGCGCAAAAAGTATGTGCCTCCACAACACTGTAAATACAAAATTACGACTCTTCCAAAAATTTTGTACCACCGCAGTACTACAAACACAAAAATATTACTTTGTGTTTACAAATACCGTGTTCTTAGTAATCTTATACCACTACAACACCGTAAATACAAAAAGTTGACTTAAGTTTGAAAATTTCCATTGCGAAGAACTTATAAATTTGTATTTAGAGTATTGCACCAACATTAAAAAGAAGAGTTGGAGAGTTAGGTCATTCGGCGTTACAATTTTAATGTTATGAGTTCTTAAAATTAAACAGATGTTATACTGATATAGATAGATAGATGTTATACATCGTGCTGATTGTCTTTTTTTCTGTCTGGGTGCATGGTACAATTATACTAGGTACATGCACGACTACAACAAAATTATAACACCAAAAAACACATTCATTTTGTTGGTATAAACAAACGAATAACTGTCAGAAACAGATATCTTTTGTTTTTAAAAATAACAATTACAGGGTAACTAAAGTACAATTGCAGACGCGGCATTCCTGCATGATTATAGTTATTCAGTGTTGCCAATCTTTGTGTAGTTAGACAGTGTGTAATTTCTACTCACATGTGTAGGCCATGTAACTAAATTCTTGTATAATCTGTGTGTAATTCTACTTTGGGTTCTATTTTTATTTATTTTTGTTTTAATTTTAACCTACACAAAAGATGTGTAGTGTAATTTTCTTCGATGTAATTGGAGACACAGCGATGTGTAAATTCATTGGCAACACTGTAATCATTTTATTCACACACATACACGCAGCTTGTAAACAAAGTTTGACAACTATTTGCATTGTATACATTAACAGGCTGGGCTTGTGCATGTACCTGTTATAATTGTATCATGTCTGGGTGGTTATAATATTAAAGTTATAACAAAACAGTTTTTAGACTTCAATAAATCTTTGGCATGGATAAGACTATACTGTTGGAAGTCCAGACAGAAACTGCATACATATGTATATTTTCTGTTGTTAATGGCCTTAGTTCTGCCATAGTATGACCTATATTGGTTGTTGATATTTCAAAAATTTAGCTTTTCGCTGGGAAACACTTTAATTAAAAGTAGTATAATTACCAAATACAACACTTTCAAAGGGATACTTACTAAACCAAACTGTCAAAGTCCACTTTTGCTCTAAGAACTTGACAGAATGTAATATTAACTTTTTACAATTTTTTTTTTTTAAACTGAAACAGTTGTTTCAACATGATTTCTGTTTACATAGGGATCAACTTCTGTGCCACAGAAAATATCATTGAATCAAATATAGTTTTCATTTATATTTAATTGTGATTGGTTTGGTACACTTTTCTAAAATGTCTTTACTAATAAAGTTTCGTGCCAGTTGTCGAAAAAGAAATTTAATTCTTCGCAAAAATATATGCATACGCGCGTCTTCCGACTATATTTCTAAATAGGCCGTGAGAGTATCATACGTGTTGCGGGAGTACTACGGTACTTTTTAATGTCAAATAGTATCAAAAAAAGTACGATCGTAGCAACTTTCCCATCACTGGAATAGATTTCATTGCATTTGTGACGACCATACTGCTTTGAAATTGAAAGGGATTAGAAAAGTAAGAAATAGAAAATATTTTTTAACAAAATAACTTTAACTACGAACTTTTGCTCGTTCAAATCACAAATATAGAAACAAATGGAGTTCGAATAATAATAAAATTAACTAAAAATTAATAGCCATGGGCCTGTGGCAAAAATTAAATAAAAATATACTTAATAGTAACAAACCAAAAAAGTTTGTCTTAAGTAGAACAAAAAATAAGCAAATTAAGGAACATGTGTATAATTAGTAAAAAGAACAAAACGACAATGGTAAGACTGTTGTAAATATAGTGATGGTAAAATTGAGCTTACAATACAAAAAAGCTTTCAGCAAATTGAAATACGATGAATCAAAACAATTCACATATTCCATTTGCAATAAAATGCTAAGTATATAAAGCAGAAATCTACATCAACTGACACCACACACAGTGGACCAATCACAAAAGAACGCTGATGATGAAGGTTTAGTGGCCTTCGAAAACGGCTGGCTGTTCCGTTCAACTATGTGTTGTTAGTCAGAATATTTACAACAGACTTTCGTGTTATTTGTTCATTAATAATTATCACATGTAATTTGGCTTAAAAAAGCGATACGAACTTTAGCCCGTTTAAATCACAAATATAGAAAATAACTTTTGATTTATTTATGTTTGACAAACTGTATACAGTAAGTAGATAAAATTTGACGAAATTACTTATACAGGGTGGGCCAAAAGAAGCCAAGGGGTGTAAAAGTTTAATAACTTTTTAGTTTATTAACTTTTTTTTATTTTTTCTTTCAGATTATATAATATACAAAATGGAAATTTTTTTACACTAAGTATGAAAAATTATGTTATTAATTATTATTATTATTATTAAATGACCACCGTTTTCAGCTTCGCACTGATGGGCTCTTTTTAGAGCATTTTCCATAACATCTTTCAAAACTTGTGGCTGTAGCGTTCGAATTTCTGCAACAATTTTTGCCTTGAGTTCAAGGATTGTCTCTGGCTTGTTCACATATACTCGCTCCTTCAAAAAACCCCAAAGAAAATAGTCGGGTGCTGTCAAATCTGGCGATCGCGCTGGCCAAATAATTTCCGAATTTTGAGAAATTATTCGCTCTCCAAAAATTTGACTTAAAAGTGCCATTGTGTCTCGGGCAGTATGGGCAGTGGCTCCGTCCTGCTGAAACCACATACCAGGTCTGTTTTCAAGAGCAGGACGTAAAAAATTTTCTATCATAAACCGATACCGCTCTCCATTTACGGTTACAGCACTTCCATCTTCATTCTCGAAGAAGTAGGGCCCAATGACATTTTCAGATGTGATCCCACACCATACTGTACACCTGATGGGGTGCAATAGGCGTTGATGAATGGCTCTTGGATTTTGAGAACCCCAGAACCTACAGTTCTGCTTATTAACAAAGCCATTCAAATGAAAATGAGCTTCATCACTCATAATCAAATTTTCAATAAAGTTGATTTCATTTATTCATTTCTTATTTTCTGATTTTCATTTATTATTTTCATTCATTATAAATTCTCCAAGTGTTGTCTATATAATCTGAAAGAAAAATAAAAAAAAATTAATAAACAAAAAAGTTATTAAACTTTTACACCCCTTGGTTTCTTTTGGCCCACCCTGTATTTGCCCTAAATTTGCTAAAAAGAAAATTCGTTTAAGTAATGTAACGATTTTCATTAGTACAATGAACTATGAAGAACACATCAAGAGCAGAGATTGAAAGATTTCATGTATACAATGAAATTGTTCATTGTATTAATGAAAAGTTCCATTAATATAATGCAGAACATTTAATGAAACCGTTTCATTCTGTGAATGAATGATTTTATTTTCAGTGTAATTTGGCGATACAAACTTTATCGTAATCAAATCATTAATATATAAAACAAATGAAGTTCGAACATTAATAATTAAAACTAAATAAAATTAATAGCTATGGGCTTGTGGCAAAAAAAAAAAAAAATTAAATAAAAATATACTTAATAGTAACAAACCAAAAAAGGTTGTCTTAAGTAGAACAAAAATGAGCAAATTAACTAACATTATGCATAATTAGTAAAGAACAAACGACAATGGCAAGACTGTTGTAAACTTAGAGCTGGTAAAATTGAGCTTTCAGTACAAAAAAAAAAGCTTTCAGCGAATTGTAATGCGATGAATCAAAACAATTCACATATTCCATTTTCACTGCAAAGCTGAGTATATAAAGCAGTACTGCCTGGCTCATGATATCGACAAAAAATTTTCTTTATAAATAAGCGAGAGAAAATTTCTTGTCGACATCGTGAGCCAGGCAGGTAATCTACACCAACTGACAACGCTGATGATGAAGTTGCAGGTACCTGCAAAAACAGCTGGGTGTTCCGTTCTGCCAGTGTTTGTCAGAATATTCACCATTTAATTTGATGTTATTTGTTCATTAATAATTATCACATGTAATTTGGCTTACAGAGCGATACAAACTATAGCCTAATCAAATCATAAATATAAAAACATTATATTTTTGTTAAAACAAAAAATCTTAGAATATCCGAAAAGCTCTGAAGGCATCAAGGAAATGTTTAATAAGCAGCAGGTTAGCTAACACCTTTTATAAGTTCCATACAAATGCAAAACATTTTGGCGCTTTAAGGCTTCAAAAAGCACCAAATATAGTTCCAACAGCGCTGGTGCATATGAGCCATAAAAGCTACACAAAAGCTTTAAAATTTCGCAAAAGTTCTTTTCAGCAACGCTTTTAACACATTTTGCTGACTAACTCTCTGCTGGATCTTTAGTTTAGTTTTAATACGCGTGGTTCGATTTTATTGTCAATTATTGAGGTTGTAAAACAACAAAAAAAAAAAAAAAACTATTAAAATAAATTAACATATAACATTTGTTATATTTCATCATTTAGAATACACATCCCATAAATAAAAATTATATTGTATGTATATGCTAAATAAATAAAATAAAATATAAAAAAAAATATTATTAAGCAGAAAAGAAATAAAAATTAATGAATAAAACCCTGATTTGGTAGACAGAGCGGCGCTCTTGATAATTAAAATTAATACAACAGCCTGTTTTTAGTTATTATTGTCAATATACTAAAGTAAAACCAGCACAGTAACAACACACAGCTAAACAGTTTTAATAATTAAAAGTTGTGGAGGAAAAAAACGTGGCCAAAAGTGATCAAGAAAAAAATTTTTTTTATAGTCTTAAACGAATTGTGAAATACACTACAGGGGGTTATTTTTACTCTGCAAGTCTTCTGCCCATGAGACTTTTTTTCTTCATTCTAATAAATTCTCCGAATTGTGTATAAAGAGTTTAAAATGTTTAAAAATATATCCTCAATAGAATTATATTTAAAGTTCTTGAATGCGCCAATTATCTAACTTTTAGTCAATAATTGAAATGCGTTGAAGGGTTTATTTTGGTGACAGTGTTCCCGAAAAAAGGCGGTTTCTGTTAATTAGCTCATGATCTCCTCCCCTTAATTTGTTTTTGGGAAACATTTTGCTATATCGCATCAATAGTACAGAAAATACTGGGTTCTAGTCGTCGATTTCGATAACGAGCTGATTTGATAGCGTTTTTTAGCTTGAAATTAAGGCATTCGCTATCGAACAATGTATAATAGTAAGGATCGATATCGCACGCCATAGTCTCAACCTGAAAAAACGTTATCGAATCAGCTAGAAGTCGAAAGCGATGATTAGACCCCTGTATTTGATTATAGGTAACTTGTCATAGCGCCATAGCCATGGAAACCAATTGAATTTTGGTTTTAGTTATGGGTATGGCATTATGGTATAGAACGTCTGATTGAACCTTAAGTCATATTTCGTTTTTGCCCCAGAAATTATACCTATAATACACAACTATTATTAATAGAAATTGCCATGTAAAATGTTTTAAGGACGTCCGTTCTAAATTCATGTAAAAATTTTGTTTCAAAAGCTTTTGAAAAGCTTTTAATTTATAATTTTTAGATCATGCGTTGCCAATACGCCTATAGTAAACAACATAAGTAATTTTTTACTGTAGGTTTCAGTTCACAAACTGTTTAAATTTATTCATCAAAGATATTCAAAGATGCTAAGACAAAAGTATAAGGTACGAGTATATTAAAGTTTATCAAAGAAAAAAAAAAACTTCTTTGTGTCATACTATTGCAATACAAACTTATATGTCTTTGTCACAAAACTAAGACTGGTTTGGACTTTCTTTTTACATGCCGGTTGGGTTTAATTTTTAAACAACAAAAACAATTTTTTTTTGGCTATTTGCTTAGTTTTTTTTTTTTTTTTTTTTTTTTTGATATTTTACAAATAAAATGGTTGTAAATTGGAAACAAAAACCAAAAAGAATTATATAGCTTTCAGTCTTTTATGCATAATATGTGTGTTTTTTTTTCTATTTATTTAAAGTTTTTGGGTTCGTTTGGCAAAATTTATAATTTCAATAACCCCTTCCTTAACAAAAATGTATAATTAAGCATGTGGTCATCTGTTTTCTTTTTATCGTATCAGATTTATTTTGTATTGGTTTTTTTTTTTTTTTTGATAAAGTTAAAAGTTTTTAAACACCGATTTCATTTTAACAAAATGCTCTTTTCAATCCTGAAAATTATTTTGATCGATTTATCATTTTATGCATACAAGACCATGTCACTGCTTAATAGCGTGAAATTATTTATGTGAAGTTTGAAAATAAAATATCTGCATACATAAAGTCAGATGAGTCAAGTTAAGCTTTTAAAAGTAGAATTGATAAGACAAAGAAATGACTAATAGCTCTTTAAGGGAAAAGTGAAGCGGCGCTGTTCAAACTAATCACGTCTAACTAGTTGTTAGATGGAAGGGACTATATTAAAAATGTAATTGATTTAATTACACGTGTATGCATGAGGAGTTTTCATTGCTACAATTATTTCAAGTTAGAGAGGGTTGCGTGTTGTGTGTTCTTTCGTGACACGAACACGCATGACTCAACACCAAATGTTCGCGGCAGAAAATCGTAAGGAAAATTGACGAATTTTTAAGAAAGAACAAATTCAGTCTTTTGGATCGTCAAACACGCTACACCAGCAAATTTGTTGATGGGTGGATGGGTGTCTTAAGCTTAAAGTTCTGAATTTAAACAAAAATATGTATTTATTTGAATGTAAAAATATTGGTTTTTTAATTCAGTTTATTCCCCAATTCTGTTCGACGATTGTATCGTCTTGTCTATGGACGAAAAAAAGCCGCAGTTGTGATTCTTTAAAACATTAATGTCTATTCTGGAATACGCGTCGACTTGGTGAAATTTACATGTAAAACAAAAACAAAACTTCATAAATGTTAAAAATTTGTTTTTGTTTAACATATAAAATTTACAGTTTTAAAAAAAGAGAGCAACGCGTTGAAATTCTCACGTTTATTTTATTTTAGAATTGTGTGGAAAACAACAACAATTTTTGAAACTTTGTTTTTGCTTTAATGTAAAGTTTCACTTCTTCGACGCGTTTTCCCGAATAGCCACCATTATTTATTGTCTATGCTAGAAGGTTCGTGTATTTGCTTTATGATTTCCTTCCGAACATTATTTCCAATACATATTTTTTCATATATTTTTCGAACTATTGTATAATACTTTAATTTAATTTTTATGTTTTAAAAACGCGGCAATAAAATTTTTATTTTTCATTATCAAAGACAACAATCATTTTTTGAAGAAAATAATTTTGAGAATTCAAACTTAAGAATTCAAATGTTTCACATGCTTGTCTCGCACGTGTTGGATATTTTAGTATTTGTGTTCGGATCGACACACGCCCATCTCTACTTCATGTGTTTAATTGATAGTAATGAATTATTTGCTGTTGCAAATTTAATACATTTTTAAATTGATATAACAAAATTTTTCATATTTGTTAAGAAATATTTGTAGAACAAAATAATTTCAAGTAATATTTGCTTAAAAAATGGTTAATAAAAATTATTCATACATCGATCATTATCTAGCCAACTTCACACAAAATCTCAAAATTTCTTTAAACCTCATGCCATTAAATTTTTTTCTTCCACCGACAGTCATTAAATAAAAACACCAGAACAAATTTTTCTGGTGGGCATTAGGGTCCCTTTGCATCAGTTGTTGTACGAAAGTTCAAGTGATGAAGGCATACATCAAACACTTACTGGTCACTGAACTACTTCTGCTTCAGCGGATACTAATCCTAATGTAACATCAGAGCGCCCTCCTGCGTCGGTATTGTGTAGCAGAATTATCGGCGAAGTAAAATAACCAATAAAATGGCTACTAAACACAGCTTCGAAAATTAATGCATCTCATTGACACCAAGGGCGCTGCAATACTGCATTATTAAAAATAAATTCAGTAAAGTGCGACTATGACTCGCGCACATAGGGTTCCGTACGAACACTAGATATGCAATTTAATACAAACTTCATCCTATATAATATATAGTTTTGGGATTTTTTTCGTTTTTGGGATCTTTTCGGTTTTTTTGTTTTGTCGTTTTTTCGGTTTTGGCGATTTTTTTAAGTTTTGGCTCTTTTTTAGTTTAGACACTTTATTTTCTTGTTTTGGCGATTTTTTCGGTTTTTTGGAGTTTTTTAATTTTGGCGTTTTTTTTTTATTTTTGGCGATTTTTTTAATTTTTGCGATTTTTTGTTTATTTAAATTTTTTTTAAGTTTTGGCGACATTTTCGCGTTTTGGCGATTTTTTTCAATTTTTTGCGTTTTTTTTCATTTTGGCGTTTTTTTTCATTTTGGCAATTTTTTCGAATTTGGCGATTTATTTAAGTGTTAGATTTTTTTTTTAATTTTGGCGATTTTTTTCGTTTTGGCGATTTTTTTTTAATTTTTGGCGATTTTTTTTTTTGGTTTGGCAATTTTATAATTTTCGGTTTTTTTTAGTTTTACCGTTTTTGAAAATTTCAAGTGTTTGCCTCTTACGGTTTCCAAGATATAGCAAATTGTCAAAATTACATAGTCAAAATTGCATTAACTGATGGACCAGCCTTTAATTTAAATTTTTTAAATTTTAGTGTTAATTGTTGTAGTCTGTATAAAAATACACTAATTTTACAAATTTCAAGTTTCAATATAATTACATATGTTCATACAATTGTATGTATATTACATGGGATTTTAACATATTTCATTGCTCGTTTTGGAACACCCATTAATTTTTAATTCTCATGTATTTGTTGTTGTAGCGGCCAAGGTTCTACATACTGTGTCCAAATTTCAGGTCCGTAGCTCTTACGGTTCCTGAGAAAATACCGTGTGACGGCCAGACGGACAGCGTAGCGAAAACAATAGGGTGCCTTTTCACCTTTGGTGTACGGAACCCTAAAAAACGTGCAAGAAGAAAAAAAGCAGAGTTGTGAAAATTAAGAAGCTTTCCTCTATCTCTTCCTTCACTATCTGTCTTCTCTATCACTATCCCTTTCCTAAAAGAAGGTAATACCTAATAATAGTAGTAGGCATTCATTGTCTGAGTGTGCCTTCTCTTGAAAGAAAAATATCCCTCATTTACTTCAACAATGTCTTAACTCAAAAAATAGGATTTTTGTACTCAACTATGCAGAAAAAACTTAATTTTTTTTTAACCTTAAGTTGTGGTGTAAATTGAAACTATTTGTAATGGTCCCGCCACTTTAACATGACATCGTATTAACAGGTATTTCTTTTTTTACCATTCAGTTAAAATGCTAATTTTAATTAATTTTAAATTTTACATTAGTTTTAAGCTCATTTAAATAAGTGAAACATCGAAAAATTGGTTAATAGAAACGTTTCTAAAATTGAGAAAAAAAAAGAAATAAACTTAAATTATGGCAAAAGCTGGTTTTGGTTTAGCAAAGAATACATTGAACTGTTCCATTCACAAAAAAAAAATAATAACAATAATAATACGAGTAGTAAGGATTTGTATTTTGAATAGACCGCCATTTTAAGAGTTGTCATGACACCAGCTGTAACTACTTGACAGATGACAAGTGAAAACTATGCCAGTAATAAAAATTGAACAAACGTATCTTCAAAAACGTTTTGAAATTATTATTATGACGGTCACAGTTCGCAAAACGAAAACATTTTGAGGAGCAATTGTGAAAGTGCTGGAAAACTTTTAGCTCTTGGGACAAGTTAGTGATGCCAACTAAGATTATTGCTGTTGTAGCCCCTACTATTGAGGATTGTCTATTTCTCGCAAGTCTTTGTAGTTGGACATTCCAAAAACGTTTTTATATGGCCAGAATTGAAATACAGTGATGTGGACCACGTTTATTTCCAAAAAGAGAGCGCCACGTGTCATACAAATAGCAATACCATGGCTCTTTTGCGTGAAAAGTTTACCGACTGTGTAAATTCTCAAAGAGGAAAGATCTTGTGAAAGATCTCAAGATCTAAAAGTTGGTGTTCGTAAAATTATCGAAATAAAATGATTTTGCGATTGAAATTTTCATGAAGAGAATGTATTCTTACAAGCGTGGTCGCCATTTTGCTGATAGTGTTTTTTGATGTGTTAACATCTATACGCGCGCCTCTAGGGCAGTAAACTATCAGTTTCAATACATACGCAAGTGTTAGGTATGTAAGAGTAAATCATCGTTTGTTTGTTCGTTGCTTGGCAGTCGGTATTGAAAGTGATTATTGGGCGATTTTCATATAATTTTCCCACGCGATTTTCTCCGGAAATTCATAGCCGATTTTATTAATTTTTGGATTAAAAAGCTAGTGCGGGTTTCGACGAAGAGTTTAGGCCAAAAATTAAGGCGATCCGATATCGGCGAACCGAGATTTAAGTGTTTTAATTTGGAGTATTAATTTGGAGTAATATTAAAAAAGTGTTTTATGTTGATCTTCGGTTTTGTCTTATGCATAGCAAAGAGAATAGTGACGTGGTTATACGTACATATATAAAAATGAGATAGCAAGACAGCAACGTATGTAGCTTATGCACAGGGTGGGCCAAAAGAAACCAAGGGGTGTAAAAGTTTAATAACTTTTTTGTTTATTAATTTTTTTTATTTTTTCTTTCAGATTATATAGACAACACTTGGAGAATTTATAATGGAGAGGTTCACAACTGAACAGAGAACCAGAACAATAGAATTTTATTATTTAAACCAGAGATGAAAATTTGATTATGAGTGATGAAGCTCATTTTCATTTGAATGGCTTTGTTAATAAGCAGAACTGTAGGTTCTGGGGTTCTCAAAATCCAAGACCCATTCATCAACGCCAATTGCACCCCATCAGGTGTACAGTATGGTGTGGGATCACATCTGAAAATGTCATTGGGCCCTACTTCTTCGAGAATGAAGATGGAAGTGCTGTAACCGTAAATGGAGAGCGGTATCGGTTTATGATAGAAAATTTTTTACGTCCTGCTCTTGAAAACAGACCTGGTATGTGGTTTCAGCAGGACGGAGCCACTGCCCATACTGCCCGAGACACAATGGCACTTTTAAGTCAAATTTTTGGAGAGCGACTAATTTCTCGAAATTCGGAAATTATTTGGCCAGCGCGATCGCCAGATTTGACAGCACCCGACTATTTTCTTTGGGGTTTTTTGAAGAAGCGAGTGTATGTGAACAAGCCAGAGACAATCCTTGAACTCAAGGCAAACATTGTTGCAGAAATTCGAACGCTACAGCCACAAGTTTTGAAAGATGTTATGGAAAATGCTCTAAAAAGAGCCCATCAGTGCGAAGCTGAAAACGGTGGTCATTTAAGAGACATCATTTTTCATACTTAGTGTAAAAAAATTTCCATTTTCTATATTATATAATCTGAAAGAAAAAATAAAAAAAAGTTAATAAACAAAAAAGTTATTAAACTGTTTTTGTTTTATTTATTTGTTGTGACTTCACATTGTATTTGGAAAATGCAATGAAACAAAAAAAGAAAACAGAAAAAAAATGACAATCAGTATTCAAAGGCCGTTAATTTTTAATTAGGTCCGGGTGTTTTCAATGAAATGTTATTGCTATTTATTTATAAACATATATAAAATTTCTGTTGAAAAAAACGAAGAATTTTTTTAATTGTTAATCCTTCCTCCACTGGCTCATGCTCAACATGCTTGACCTTTCGTAATTCATTCACAACACTTGTGGATGCATCGCAAAGGTGCTTGAAATGATAATACCCTTCAAAAAATTTTGTCACAATTGATCCAAACGTATTCGTCCTATGACTTGAGATAGTGGGAGTGTTACCAAAAGTAAGGAGTAGTGTATGGTGAAAAAATGGCATATCCTGTAAATGGTTATATAGTATTAGACTTGGGTCGAACTCGTTCACTAGTTCATTTTTGCCACAAACCACTGATCAAACCCATTTAAATAAATTACATGGGTTTGATCATTGGTTTGCGGCAAAAATGAACTAGTGAACGAGTTCGACCCAAGTCTATATAGTATATTCACTATTGTGTTGATTTATAGTCGTGATCTTTTGTCAATTTAATTGGGATTTGGTCTAGTATTATAGTAAAAGGCTCAGTTCGATGTGGTTGGGTCCAGGATCTATCAAACAGTATATTATTATTAGAGTTATTTAGAGTTCAATTAGAGTTCAAGAAAAATTCATTTTGTTTCAAATAAACTAACAAACGTAAAGGTAAATAAATAACACATAATATTTGCTGAATAGAACATGTATACGACAAATACATGAATGCATATAATTCATACTTTTGATGAAGGAAAGAAGAAAATAGGTCAGTACTTTAGTCAAAAGGACCTTAAATAATATACTAAAAGTACCAAATATCATAAAAACCTGTTTTGTTCAGAAGAGCCATTTTAAAGATTTAAATACGTGTATCTTTGGTGTACCATCACTGAATAAAAAGCGCATATCTCTGGGAGAGAACACTTTTGGGGCATGGGGTCGGTCTCATTCGATGCTCAGATGTTGTCCATATTCTTAAAAATCTTAGTTTTAACAAAGAAATCTTTAAGCATTGTTAACATCCCGAAGAACTTCGAAAATCAGATAAATCTTCACATATGGTAACGGTGTGTCGGAATGACATTTTTAAATAATTTATGTTATTCCACACCGATTATGTACCCATGAGATAATTCAGTGACAAGTCACAAGGTGCATACAAAATATCAATTAACCCCATCCTAGTTATGGCCTATGGTGACTGGTCCTCATCAAAGGAAGTGGTAGAGTTCGGACTGGTCCCTATCACTTGGGGATCGATCACGTGACTAGTCTTGCGTTAGTTCCATTTCCTGCATTGAAATAACCAGCATATTCTTAAAGTATTTAAAACACAACACTTTTCTACATTTTGTTCTATATGCTATAAGACAATGAGAGTTTCGTAAATAAGTGCATATAGAACAAAGCGATTTTTAGGGTTCCAAACACCAAAGGTGAAAAGGAACCTTATTGTTTTCGCTACGCTGTCCGTCTGTCCGTCACACGGTATTTTCTCAGGAACCGTAAGAGCTACGGACCTGAAATTTGGACACAGTATGTAGAACCTTGGCCGCTACAACAACAAATACATGAGAATTAAAAATTAAAGGGTGTCCCAAAACGAGCAATGAAATATGTTAAAATCCCATGTAATATACATACAATTGTATGAACATATGTATATTGAAACTTGAAATTTGTAAAATTAGTGTATTTTTATACAGACTACAACAATTAACACTAAAATTTAAAAAATTTAAATTAAAGGGTGGTCCATCAGTTAATGCAATGTTGACTATGTAATTTTGACAATTTGCTATATCTTGGAGACCGTAAGAGGCAAACGCTTGAAATTTTCTAAAACGGTATAACTAAAAAAACCGAAAATTATAAAATCGCCAAACCAAAAAAAATCGCCAAAAATTAAAAAAAATCGCCAAAACGAAAAAAATCGCCAAAATTAAAAAAAAATCTAACACTAAAATAAATCGCCAAATTCGAAAAAATCGCCAAAATGAAAAAAAAACGCCAAAATGAAAAAAAAACGCGAAAATGTCGCCAAAACTAAAAAAAAATTTAAATAAACAAAAAATCGCAAAAATTAATAAAAAACGCCAAAATTAAAAAACGCCAAAAAACCGAAAAAATCGCCAAAACAAGAAAATAAAGTGTCTAAACTAAAAAAGAGCCAAAACTTAAAAAAATCGCCAAAACCGAAAAAAACGCAAAAAACGACAAAACAAAAAAACCGAAAAGATCCCAAAAACGAAAAAAATGCCAAAACTATATATTATATAGGATGAAGTTTGTATTAAATTACATATCTAGTGTTCGTACGGAACCCTATATGCGCGAGTCATAGTCGCACTTTACTGAATTTATTTTAAAACTCGTCTTACTCTTGAAATCATTTCCAAAGACGAATTTTTTTTTACAGAAAAACCCAGAAATTCTAGAAGTTTTCTTGGTGCGATAACTTTTTCGGTTCAGTTTTTTGTAACTGATAGCTAAATTTTAACAGGGATTTCCCAAAAAAAAAACATTTTTGTCATATAGAACACAATAACTTACGAACGACGATAATAGAAAAAACAGTTAATAGAAAAAACTTATTTCATTTTACATTCACTTTATATACATGTTCATTGTTTTTTTTTCTTTTTCTTGTATATTTTTTGTTTTTTTTTTTCTTTTTTTTTTTTTTTTTTGTTATTAAAATAATACTTTTGTGACATTTTGTTTTCATTTGACACTTGATGACTGGAAATATTCCAGTAAAATCAGAATCAGTGTTGTCTGTTCTCGCATTCAAATACAGAAACACTTTTTTCTCACCTATCGAGAAACGATGAAATTTTGTGCTTCACATTTCATGTGAGAAATTTTACGATTCGAGAAATACAGAAACGAGCTACTGGCTTTAAAAAACCACCCTTAAACACATAATAGCCCAGCGGGAACTAGAAGTAGTAGGGATGCCTTCTAGAAGGCCTTCTTTTGGATGTAGAAGGCCTGCTCGCTCCATTCCATACTCATATTTTTTTTTACACGCATTGTAATTGCGGAGCAGGCCTTCTGTTCTTGCTTCTTTCGCCAGAGATTCTGGAAGGCCTTCAAACTAATAGATTTTGTTTTTGCTTTGGTAAAAAAATAAAACAAAGCATGTTGCTCCCTCTCTTCTCCCTTCTCATAGAAGCGAGTGTAGAATGTGAATCGTATATTTTATGCGAAAGAGTTCTTTAATAAGGCCTGCTCCAAGAAGGTCTTCTAAGTTTTACCGCTGGGAGCTTACCATCTACATCTTACACACATACACACACACACACACACAAACGTAAAATATGCAAAACAACAAGCATACACCCATCAACACTACTTCTTTTGAGTGTTTGTTACGAACAAGAAGTCTTCGCGACGTCACTGGTAAACACTCATACTCGTATATACGTACATCAATACATTCATCGTGCTTCGCTTATTAAACGACATCATTTATTATTGGTTTAATATAATATATACTACGACAATAAATTTAAAAAATAAGGCATATTTACATTTCAAGAGTGTTTACGCAGCCCTCTACTACAAAAGCAATTTTCAAAAGTGTGTTGCTAAATCAGGCTATGGCCCAGAAATTTATTCTGCCCAAATTTTATTGGATTTTTATGTCATCGCCAAATATTTTAGCTGTTGTATTTGTTCAGAATTTTAGCGATCAAATTTAGCTTTAGCGATTTACAGAATACGGTTAGATATTCGATTAGGCTAAAGTTGGTATGGTATTACAATTGTATGTAGTGTCCGTATGTAAACCCTTCGTGTGCGAATCAAAGTTGCACTTTACTGAATTTATTTACATATTCAAATTAAATCATTTATTGCAAGACTTTTTAATAATATAATTCGAACGATTGATTCTGAATGCGAAGAACAAATTTGAAGGCGCGACTGCAGTTCCCACCCTCTGCTCATTCCAGGTAATTGATGTATGTTATCGCTGCATATTAGACTTGGATCGATTTCATTCAGTAGCTCGTTTTAAATTACCTGAGTTTGATGATGGGTTTGTGTGAAAAACAAGCTACTGAACGAGTTCGGTCCGAGTACGGTTCCGACAACCGTTCAAAAATAACAACACTACGCATTTTTCTGATGTACATTAATCTCCCTTTGTATCAGCTGTTGTAGGAAAGTTGAAATGATGAAGACATATACCTTAGTCACTTAACTACTCCTGCTTCAGCGGATACTAATCCTAATGTAACATCAGCCGACCCTCCTTCTTCGGAACTGTGTAGCAGAATCGTCACCGAAATAAAATAACCAATAAAATGGCTACTACAGGGTGGGCCAAAAGAAACCAAGGGGTGTAAAAGTTTAATAACTTTTTTGTTTATTAATTTCTTTTTATTTTTTCTTTCAGATTATATATACAACACTTGGAGAATTTATAATGAATGAAAATAATAAATGAAAATCAGAAAATAAGAAATGAATAAATGAAATCAACTTTATTGAAAATTTGATTATGAGTGATGAAGCTCATTTTCATTTGAATGGCTTTGTTAATAAGCAGAACTGTAGGTTCTGGGGTTCTAAAAATCCAAGAACCATTCATCAACGCCAAGTGCACCCCATCAGGTGTACAGTATGGTGTGGGATCACATCTGAAAATGTCATTGGGCCCTACTTCTTCGAGAATGAAGATGGAAGTGCTGTAACCGTAAATGGAGAGCGGTATCGGTTTATGATAGAAAATTTTTTACGTCCTGCTCTTGAAAACAGACCTGGTATGTGGTTTCAGCAGGACGGAGCCACTGCCCATACTGCCCGAGACACAATGGCACTTTTAAGTCAAATTTTTGGAGAGCGAATAATTTCTCGAAATTCAGAAATTATTTGGCCAGCGCGATCGCCAGATTTGACAGCACCCGACTATTTTCTTTGGGGTTTTTTGAAGGAGCGAGTATATGTGAACAAGCCAGAGACAATCCTTGAACTCAAGGCAAAAATTGTTGCAGAAATTCGAACGCTACAGCCACAAGTTTTGAAAGATGTTATGGAAAATGCTCTAAAAAGAGCCCATCAGTGCGAAGCTGAAAACGGTGGTCATTTAAGAGACATCATTTTTCATACTTAGTGTAAAAAAATTTTCATATTGTATATTATATAATCTGAAAGAAAAAATAAAAAAAGTTAATAAACAAAAAAGTTATTAAACTTTTACACCCCTTGGTTTCTTTTGGCCCACCCTGTAGAAACAGCTTAGAAAATTTTAATACGCCTCATTGACACCAGAGGCGCTGCAACACTACTTTATTTAAAAAAAAACGTGCAAAAAGCAGAATTGTAAAAGATTGAGGCCTTCCTCTATCATTTCCTTCACCAAATGTCTTCTTCATCACTGAATATTCCCAAAAGAAGGTAACAGCTAGTAATAGTAGTAGCCATTCATTGCCTAAATGTAACTGCTCTTAAAAATAAATAAATAAAAAAACTATTCATAGTAAATTTTAAACGTTTATCATAACAGCCAGTGGGCTTAAAAATTCAAATGAAGAATTTTTAGCTCCTTCACTTGAATAATTTTCTTCAGTTTTTTTTTTCGCTCTCATAAAATTTGAAAAGTGTTGCTAAGTGATTTTGTATTTCAGCTAACGACATATTTTATTAAGGGAAGCTTTTATTATTCACGCAGTTTAAATATCAATGTCTATCATAAATAAAGAAATCTTTTAAATTTTTGGCGTTTATTTTTATTCATGAAATTAAGAATACAATCAGTTCTTTAGTCTTCGTTCACACTATGAAACATTTGCTGAAAAACTTTTGATTTTCTGGATGAAAGGGTCAAGAAGAGCCTTGAGTATCTCATTCTCATGACATACTCAACAAGCTGCGAAACAAAATACTCACTGTATGGACATGAATAGAGTTTCAAATGAAAATTTAAAAAAGTTTTGCTTTAAAAATGTTCCATAGTAGTATGGACGATTATAAACTCATGGATTTTTGTAAATGAATAAACATTATGGAATATTTTTAATATTTCAAACTAAATAAATTCAGACAAAATTTAAAAATAAAACAAAACAAAGATACGCAATATTTGAAAGGCGTGCTCCCCATTAACATCTTAATAAGTTTGTTGGATTTTTTTTTTTTTTTTTTTTTTTTTTTTTTTTTTTTTTTGGAAAACATACAGCGAATGTATTTATTCAACAACAAAAAAAAAAAAAACTAATCCAAATTTTTTCGTTCATCTTGCACAAATTTGCTACTTGATTTCTATTGAAATATTAATTAAGTTTTTTTCTTGTCATAAAAATAAAATTTTTATTACCGAGAAAGATAATAAATCAAATAAACAGAAATTTTAATATTGATATTAAGTGTTTGTTATTTTATGATATTTGCCTGGAAATCAACTTGATGTTTTAATTATTTAAAATAGTCTTACTAAGTAAATCCCTTTAATGCTATTAATAAATTCCCAGTAATTCTATTTATTTTTCTTAACAAAATTTAAGAAAATTAGAATTGTATAAATAAACCATAAAAAAGTGTATAAAGAAATTTTTGACACATCAACGTAAGGCCTGAATATTTATGATGAATATTTTTATATTTGTTCATGAGTCGATAAGGCTAAAGTTCGTATTGCAAATCAGCCTAATCGATTCATAAACAGAGATACAAACAAGTTAGAGTGCTAGTGACGTGATTTAATTTTCTGTTTTAGCTAAGGGGCGTCGTTTATTATTATTATTATTTTTTTAAATCGAAACGACTGGGGGTCGATTTTCGTTCTGTGAAACTATGAAATGAAAAGTTTTTTCACGATTTCATAGCATTTCTGATTCCCGTTCAGTGAAAAATGAAAAGAATTTAAATACACTTTCATTATGAAAAAAAATGGGGAATGGATCAAAACTTTTCACAGTTACATAACTCTATCGATTCTCGTTTAGTGTAACTGTGAAAAAAAAAACTTAAAAAACTTTTCATATGATAAATTATTTTACACAAAAAATATTTACGTGAAAAACAGTAAAGAAGCTAGAAAAAACTCGCGCAACAGCGAAAATCAAATTTTTTTGAATTTAATTTTAGAGGATGTCGAAATTGTTAACAACAAGTCCGAAATTTAAGTACATAATTTAAAATAATACCTTGTGAATTATTTAGGGGTGGATGTTGAAATTGCAAGCGAAAATTCCAAAATTCAGTTAAAAAAAAAAATTCAGTAATCTGAGTCTGCAGACAGTAAGTTCCAAGATCAGAGGAGAAAAGTGCAGAGAGGCACATAGGTCATGCCTTTGGGTCATGCTAAAATTTAAGATGATAGAATGTGGAAAATTAAGTGCGGTGGTTGAAGATGTGCGCGGCGCATTTAAAAAAGAAAATAATAACGTCCATGAGGTCACGATGGGTATCATTTGCCTTTTGCAAAAACATAACATTTTACGAGCATATCAAACAGTAGCTTCATAAGTTTTTAGCCTTCAAAGCTGTCGGCCGGGCTAAAGAGGTTTCTCTCTGAAGTATAAGAATAATAATAATAACGACTTTGCTGAGTAAATATTTTTGCGTGCCCAGCCTTCTGCAGAACTTAATGGCTGACAAAGGTTTTCTTCATTAAAGGCTACAGGCAAGATAAAAAGAAAACCTTTACTCAGCACAGCCACTGTTCGATATTTAAGCTCGACAGGAGACGTGCACGGCATAACACATTTCCCTATTCCCACAGAAGAAAGGACTGATAACTGCTAGGGGTTTAAGTAAAGTTTGTCCTAAATTCTCTTTATGACGATGATTCGGAACAAACAACGGACCATGCAATTGGAAGCGTAAATGTTACCCAATCTATAATAAAGAGAAAAATATTAAGTTAAATTATGTATGTAGCGATAAGATTTTAAACACTTTTGCCTATGCTCATAAATAATAAATAATATTATTTATTTACATGACATATTTCAATCGCATAAAAGCAAAAGTTTCATAGGCACAACGGAATAAAACAATATTTTCATAATAGCAACGAGAATCGCATTTTATGTAATTGTGAAAAGTATTACGAAAAATAGTTGTGAAAATGAAAATGAAAAGTTTTTTTCATTTCGCATTATCACAGAACCAGAATCGACCCCCCCATGTCTTGTTTTACAATATTTATTGACATAACACAAATCAGACCTTAAAAAAAATGTATGTCTATACAAAACCGAAAGTCCTGGGTTGTAGCCCGGTCTTCAACAGCCATTAAAAATAACAACACCAAGCAGTTTTCTGATGTGCATTATATCATTATCAGTTGTTGTAGGAAAGTTCAAGTGATGAAGGCAGAGACAATGGTCACTGAACTACACCGACTTCAGTGGATACTAAATCTAATGTAATATCAGAGCGCCCTCCTTCGTCGGTATTGTTTAGCAGAATCATCGGTGAAGTACAATAACCAATAAAATGGCTACTAAACACAGCTCCGAAATTTAATGCGCCTCATTGACACGAGAGGCGCTGCTGCACTGCCTTATTAGAAAACGTGCAAAAAGCAGAATTGTAAAATATGAAGCTTTCGGCTATCTCTTCCTTCACCACCTGTCTTCTGCATTACTATTTCTTTCCTAAAAGAAGGTAACACCTAGTAATAGTAGCATTCATTCATTGCCTGAGTGCTACTTCTCTTAAAAGCGTAAAACAATCAATGGCGCATATTATGCTAACTTATTGCGTCTAGTTAATTGGGACTCGGAAGCAATAAAATCGACTGCATTAGGCGAAGAAATATTAGGATGCACATGTGCAGTTTCCATGATAAAAATCTATCATGAATTGTGTCACGAATTTTCCAATTATCCGCTCTATTCTCGGATCAGGCCGCGATTGGCTGCTTCTTGATAACAAGTTTGAAGAAGGGTCTTGGATGTGTAGTGACCGGGCAATGCTAGTGGTGGGCCGGACGCGTTCAACCAGACATTTTTCTAGCTGCTCTTGTCATTCAACGGATGTTTGTGGCTGATTGACGCGGTAGAGAGAGACGACTTATAGAGTGTATAACTCCTCTTGTTTGGCTTATTATTCCCATTATACACCGAAAGAATTTTGCTTCATAAATCCAAAGAAAGAATTTCATTTAATTTTTTTCACAAATCTAATGATAATTGCACAAATCTAATGAAAATTTCACGAATATTGTGAAAGAATTTCATTGGAATTGCTGCGTTGGTATTCAAGTTTCGTAACAATATTTCATTGGATTTATGACAACAATATTTTCTAACATATATAAGCACATACCTTAAAGCAATTATTCGTCATTTTAATCAAATTATTTCGTTGTTTCGATGAAGTTATTTCATTACATTGATGACACTGTTTAATACATTTGACGAAGTTTTCATTAAAATAATTTTAACGAAACTGGTTTCATTAATCCAACGAAGCGTGACGTTGCTTGAATTTTAATGAATTTTTTCATTGGATTAATGTCGAAATTCATAGAACTTATGAAACAAATTCTTTCAGTGTAGGTGTCTGCCGTAAGCTGTTTAATCAGTATTTATGTAAATGTATTAAAACACATCTGCAAAAGATTTGTTCATGGTCTGGGATTACTATGTTCAAAGATTGCGAGCTCTGTGTACCCTGTAAGTCACGAGTCTTTTTTGGTGCGCATAGGAGCGGTAGTGAACGCACTTTCATTTTTGAAACAGAAGTAACACTCAGACAATGAAGGGGATAGTGATAGAGAAGACAGGTGGTGAAGGAAAAGATAGAGGAAAGCTTCATTATTTTTAAAACTGGGGGTCTACTCTGTACTTCGATTTGAAAGAAAATGCTTTCGAATTTACGTGTCATAAACATACAAATTTGAAAAATTTTTCTTTCGTTTTGAATTACACAGTAGACCCCCTGTGCTTTTTGAACGTTAGCGCCTCTGGTGTCAATGAGGTGTACTAAATTTTTGAAACTGTGCTTACCAGTCATTTTATGGGTTATTTTACTTTGTCGATGATTCTGCTACAACCAGTGCTTAGAGCACTATGGAATAAAGCCATTATGGTACTCGTATAAATCTTTGACAACACAAACGCCAATTTGATTTTAGTGAACGTCTCCTCAAGCATAGAAATTCTAGTTTTTCATCTACATAGCGCTTCTTTATTATAACATGATCATATCTCATACCTTGAGTTGTATATAAATTGAAAACTTTTAATTCATAATAATAATTTAATTTGAAAAATTACAATTTAAAAATAATACTTTAACCTCACTTCCGCCACTCGCTGTTCTAGTTCCATGTTTTTGCTATAATCATAAACATAATATGTATATTTTTAAGACCAAAAATAAAATGATAATAATGTATTTTTAATCTCTCTCTTTCAGGTAAGGAAACTTCTTATGGTGTCCTTTATTGCTGTAAGTAGTGCTATGAACTATTTTTTTATTTTTTATTTTGCACTTGAGAAAAATACCAAAAAATGCTCTTAAAAGTTTGACATTTTGGGTACTTTTTTTTATTATTAAACTAATTAAAGCTTTCATCATAAAGTTCTATCTATATTCCTTATACAAAAAGTGCTATTGAAGTGCAGGTGTCTAAGAACATTTTGCATTGCTAAAAAGTGATAGTATAATATGTATATAGTTTTTTATTTACTAAATTTATTAAAATGAAGAATCAAAAAACTCATAAAAAATATTTACGATGATATATTTCACTTGGTAATTGACTACAGCAAAAGCAAAAATCAATTTCAAAACTTAAAATTACAAGCAACGAAGAAAAATCCCCTTAAATAATAATGATCGTAGTATAGAAATTAAAAAAGAAATTGCAATTTTTATTTAATAAAAATCTGTTCGTAAGTGTGTGTTATTTAAAATAAAATTTAAAAATAAATATTAATGATTTTCTTATTACGATTGATGATTTACGGCTTGTACTACTACACTTTGTTATAGTTATAAAAAAAAATATATTGTAAACTTTTAGTACAAAACGTTAAAGTCCAAGGCGTTATTGAGGTCCAATATAGTTACAGGTTTGTGACTTGGCTGTTATATTCGTCTCTGAAAAAGCTTTTTTTGCCTAACCCACCCGAAACCTGTTATAATTGTAAATAAGATAGTTTCAGTTACTTACCAACCCAACTTCGAACTTTCGGCAGATAATCATTCCAAAATGAGCATCGTTTAGCCAACGGTCCTCTTTGTAGTTTTTGGGTTTTTTCATCTGTACTAAAGACATAATAAACGGGATCTTCTTTGGAGAAATTTGGCCATTCTTCACCATCAACTGCAGGATTACTGTAAAAAAATAATAAGATGTGAAATATTACAAAGATTATAACAGTTTTACCATAAATAAAAATTCACCACACAGTGTGGTGAGCTTTTGCTTCTAATCGCAATAAAATGGTAACATACAATTGGTGTAGGAGGTTTTTGTCTTTGCTAAAAGGTAGCAAAAGCCTAAAATTACGCTTAGTGTAGACAACGCATTTTTATACCCACAAACATTTTAATTCCATATTTTAATTTAAGGAAAAAATTATTAAATTAATTTAAAAAAAATTATTTAACAAGCTATAGTACTTTTTTGATATAATAACTTGCAAATATTTTTCCTAATCCATATACATCATAATGCAATTTAATTTTCTTTGTAGTCATGCCTTAAAACGGCAGTTATTTTTGGTTGAAAGTAAAATAGAGCTTTTAAAATGTTTTGTTTTTATCATATCATAAATACACACATATTTATATGCACATATTTTTTATATTTATATGAGAATTGTTTATAAGAACTAAATAAATGATTCAAAGAAATAATAACATACGCCTGTGTTTTGTTTTTTTTTTCGTAATTGTACGATTGTAATGGTATATTAAAACCGGCAGATGAATGAAAAGCCAATTGTTGCAATGATTGCACTGTTTGTCATTGAAAAATAATTTCTTTTGATTTTGCTCATGTAAAGGGTGTTTTTTTTTATAGAGGTATAAAACAACAACAAAACAAAGATGACTTTTTTAATTTGACATAAAATTTACTTTATTCGAAAGAAAATAATCTGGCATTATAATTAAAATATGACTTCTGGCATATGACCGCCAAGCCTGGTTCGGACATAGTCTAATCTCGAGGTCCGATTTTCGGCTACATCTTCCAGCATTTGTGGCCGTATGTTGGCAATAACCCGGCGAATGGTGTCCTCAAAGAGATCAATTGTTTCGGGCTTATCGGTCCGTTAAATCGCACGATCTTGGGGGGACAATCCACAGGTCCGAAATGTGCAACTATGCGGTTATCAAAAGTTTCCTTCAATAAATCAATTATGGCAGGAGCTGTGTGACATCTTGCGCCGTCTTTGAAACCAATTAATGAACGAAGAAGTCAGTTATCATGATTCTATAGCGGCGGAGAGACTTTTTCGGGGGTTTTCCTCTGCGCTACCCTCTACAGCAGCAATGACTTCTTCTGTACGCACTGTTCGAAGTCTCTGTGGATGCGTATTGTCATTTAGAGTAAACGTAGTGCAAAAAGGTTCCATAGTCAATCGAATTACTTGATCTCATGGACGATTATGGTGACCGTAAAATGGACGTAGTGCGTGGTACGATATGTCGAACAGAACCACGATTTAAAAAATAAAATTTGCACAACTTGGAAGCGTTGTTCAGGCGTCAGTCTATTCATGCTAAAATGCCAAACCAAACTAAACATAAATCTCTTGACAGCTGACAAAATGGCCATCAGTTAAAAAAGTGTAGCCAACTTAAAGTTTTATACATCTATAAAAAACACCATATAGTACACACACTAACTATTTCAGCCAACAGCACCCTCAAACCCAAGAAGTGCTTATGGAATTATCGAAAGTTGATAAAAAAAAAACAGCAGCCGGACACTTAAAAATATTTTGATTCATCCTAAAACCATAAATTAATGATGATTATCAAATGAACTAAAACACCAGACTTCGAAAACTGATTTCACATGTTAAACAATGTAGAAATTACCAGCTACGGCAACTGTCAAAATACAACTGCAAACTCGGGTCTCCTCAGCTGTGTGAAAGACAGAGGGAGGAATACTATTTATTTCTGTCTTCCTCCCAGCTGAATCAAGACTTTGCAAAGTAAACTTTCCGTGTCTAAGGTCCACTTATTAAGAAATTCAAACATACAATTCTTCAATTATTGTATTTTAATACATTTAAATTTAGATATTAAATAGCTTTTTTATCATTTGATTTCCAATCAACTTGTGAAGCCCAGTTCTTCTTAAATTCCTTTTAATGTGCACAAATATTCATTTACATGAATATAATTTTTCTTCTTCTGCAAAACTAAAGATTTTCCTTAATACCATTTATAAAAAACATAGAAATGGGATTTAAAAGAAAAACTAGTCCCCAGAGTTTATCTGTCAACGTTTATTTCTAACAATTTATTTTGCTTAAGTTGCAGTCAGCATATTAAGAAACTCTTTAGAAAATGCATTTAAAGAAATGCATACACAAGTGCATATGTACATATATTTTCAAGTACATATGTATGTATGTTTATTTTGAATTTATATACTTCATCCTTTGTAGAAGAGTATAAAAAATGAAAACATATGGAAAAGTTGCTTTAAATTAAAATATATTTTGGAATTTATTCTCGTATATACGTACGAGTACACTCAACAATATATCTGTGGTTTTCACGAACAACAGCTTATCTTACATATTTCTCATTTCGAGTTTATAATATCAAATTGTTATATTTTAATGGATTTTTTAAAAACGTCTAAGAAAATTTTTAAAAATATAGACGTATGTACGTATTTTTTTTTTCCTAAAAAAAAACAACACAACTTCTATATTTTTTTAAATTTGCTTCAAAAAGAACTTTTTTTGGCTCTACTGAAAAAAAATCAGATTTTTGGAAAACTTAGATATTTAGGCAAAATGTGAATGTAAGGTTTGTTTATTAAATGAAATATTTATTTCGTATTATTAAAATAGTTCGTAAAGTACACGATTGTGCACAGTTGTTGAGCATATCAGTGATGAGAAATGTGGCACAATTGTGCCATTTTTGGCACTAAGGTCCATCAAAAAAAAAAAAAAAAGCGTTATAAAGGGTGATTTTTAGCAACTTTCCTTTTGGCAACACTGTTTATGAATATATTATTGTAAAACATGTTCAGTTTGCTCTATAATTTAACCATGAATTGACTTACAAACTAACAACGCTTGCAGCTTATTAAATTTTATTATCAATATTCATGCTCGGCTGAGAAAGTGCATCCGTGCACTTCTTTCATTTTATGGTCAGTTTGGGCGACCTTCTGAGGCAGCTATTTGGAATCTTATGACTAAATTCCTCACCAAATTTACATTGTTGGACATTAAACCACCAACACTCGTACGCAACGCAGTATTATCCCCTAGTGTTGTGGGTGTCCTCGAATTATCGAGGCATTAATTGGGACTCTGTTGCTCCACTTTTTTTTTTGCCCAAAATGTAAGAGCTGGACTTGGCTGACATGTGGTTTTAGCAAGACGGTGCCACATGCCACACATCACGCGAAACAATAGCCCAATTGAGAGGCGAGTTCGGTGAACAGTATATTTTACGTGTAAGGCCGGTTAATTGAGCGCCTAGATCGTGCGTTTTAAAGCCTTTACAGCCTTATTCAAAAAAATATTTTACTTGAGCTTTAAAATTCATAGTAGCTACTAAGCACTTTAAGGCTAACATTGCTTTGTTAAGAAATTGTATTCAAAAGACAACTTTAATTATTTTGTGATTTAATAATAAATTCTGGTAACACCACCATGTTCAACAACCATTTCACAGCTTATGATGTACAACATCGAATACAATTTCATTCGAGTATTCAACTAATTTTTTATTTTATTAAATACATTTTTATTATCTTGAAGTTAAGCAACCTAGTTTATAAAATATAAGCTTCTGACATGGAAGCAAAACATATAAACATTTTTATGAAGTAAAAGTAAAAAAAATATGATGAACATAGAAAAATGATCTCAATTTATTTTATTCGAACGAAATGAGTATTTGAATATCCAGCTTTTTGCTATTTGTTTTGTTTGAATGTACATCACCAAAACATTTTTGTATAATTGTATTTATTTTAATATTTTCTTATGGATTTTGCTATGTATTCCGAATCAGTTGGATAATTTAGTGATGTTTTCCATCACATGACAAAAATAATAAATTTAAAATAGGAGCTAGCACTTCTAGCTTCATTTTCAGATGTAACATGGATCAATATGTGCTTTATTAACAAAAATATTTGAGGTACAAAATACACATTTTGGAAATATCAACTTAAAGTAGCCTTAGCAAACGTAGGTGCCTACTTTAGAATTTTGATATAATAATTTTTTTTGAATACAACTTTACTTAACATTGCTTTTCAAAGCTTTGTTAAGTTTTTTTGAATACGACCCTTAGACTTCGTTTCTGTGGGGCTATGTGCGCAATGGTTGACGCACTGGAAGCCAATACTAAAGAATTTATTCGTCAGATACCGGCGTATATGTTGGGGAGAGTTTGCCAAAATTTAAACTAGCGTATGAATCATTTGAGGCGTAGCCGCGGTCAACATTTACATGAAATCATCGTTAAACATTGATCTTTCTATCGATTCAAATAAAATTTCATAAATTTCTCTAAATAATATGTGTGTTTTTTTTAAATCAAATCCGAAAGCTCTTAAAAACCGCCCATTACATATACCATGAATGAATACAGAACTGGTGCTGTGATGCTTCGCTTATAATTTCCGAGATAATTCTCGATTAATTTAATTTAAAAAATACTTACCCAGTTTTAGCAAACTCAATAACAGAGTTGAGCATACGTTTGCCCAACTCTCTTTCCACAGGTCGATACTGTAGTGAAGTGTTTAATGGTTGACCAAAGAAATATTCTATTTCATCGCCGTGTAAAACTCCCATCCACTCACCCCACAACGAGGTACTAGTGCGCTGCAAGAAAAATAAATAAAACCAAAGAAAACAGAAGTTATTAAAATAATCCAATAAAAGACTTCGAAGATAATAAATAGAGAATGATATTTTAAGCAATTAAGTGTGTACTATTATGCAATCCTCTATGAATACACACATACATATGTATATAAACCCAGTTGACCATGTCTTTCAGATATCTTGCAAGACGAATAAACGCAATGTAAAAGCACGGAGGACTTGTTAACGACAGCTTAAACAGATTATTAAAAAAATTTTCTATGGCATGACCGCCGCTAAGTTAAAACATGACAACAAGAGCGATTTTTTTTTAAAGAGAAGTAACTAGGTTTTACCTTCTTTAGGAAAGGGATAGTGATAGAGAAGACAGGCACGGCAGGAAGATATAGCGAAAAGCTTCATTCTTTTAAAACTTTTATTTTTGCACGTTTTTTAATCACAGAAAAAAATGATTTGTAAATACAGGGTGGGCCAAAAGAAACCAAGGGGTGTAAAAGTTTAATAATTTTTTTGTTTATTAATTTTTTTTATTTTTTCTTTAAGATTATATAGACAACACTTGGAGAATTTATAATGGAGAGGTTCACAACTGAACAGAGAACCAGAACAATAGAATTTTATTATTTAAACCAGAGATCAATTATTTTAACGCAAAGAGCATATCGTCGACATTTTAACGTCAGAATTTCGCCCTCTGAAGCGATGATTCGTTGCTTAGTTAATCGTCATCACCAACATGGCAGCGTAAGAGATTTGCCTCGAACCGGTAGACCACGTTTAAGTCGCATTGCGGAAAATATTGAACGAGTACAGCAAAGTGTTAACGAAGCACCAGAAACATCTGGCAGAAGGCGTTCTGCTCAGCTAGAAATGTCTCGTACGTCACTACGACGCATTTTAAAAAAAGATTTACAGTTATACCCATATAAGGTGCAATTGGTCCAAGAATTAAAACCCGCAGATCATCGGCAACGTCTAAATTTTGCAGTTAAATTTCAAGAGTTGGCCAGAAATGAAATCAACTTTATTGAAAATTTGATTATGAGTGATGAAGCTCATTTTCATTTGAATGGCTTTGTTAATAAGCAGAACTGTAGGTTCTGGGGTTCTCAAAATCCAAGAGCCATTCATCAACGCCAATTGCACTCCATCAGGTGTACAGTATGGTGTGGGATCACATCTGAAAATGTCATTGGGCCCTACTTCTTCGAGAATGAAGATGGAAGTGCTGTAACCGTAAATGGAGAGCGGTATCGGTTTATGATAGAAAATTTTTTACGTCCTGCTCTTGAAAACAGACCTGGTATGTGGTTTCAGCAGGACGTAGCCACTGCCCATACTGCCCGAGACACAATGGCACTTTTAAGTCAAATTTTTGGAGAGCGAATAATTTCTCGAAATTCGGAAATTATTTGGCCAGCGCGATCCCCAGATTTGACAGCACCCGAATATTTTCTTTGGGGTTTTTTGAAGGAGCGAGTGTATGTGAACAAGCCAGAGACATTCCTTGAACTGAAGGCAAACATTGTTGCAGAAATTCGAACGCTACAGCCACCAGTTTTGAAAGATGTTATGGAAAATGCTCTAAAAAGATCAGTGCGAAGCTGAAAACGGTGGTCATTTAAGAGACATCATATTTCATACTTAGTGTAAAAAAATTTCCATTTTGTATATTATATAATCTGAAAGAAAAAATAAAAAAAAGTTAATAAACAAAAAAGTTATTAAACTTTTACACCCCTTGGTTTCTTTTGGCCCACCCTGTACAATTAATTTTTTTGTTATATAAATTAAATAATTAATTGATTTTGAACCTACAACGATTTTTGTAAATACAATTAACGAAATTGTAAGTTAAAGGAAAATCTTAAAAATATTTTCAATTAAATATATCAACAAATAGTTTGTTGAAATTTATTTATTTTTCAACATTTATTTTTATTAGATTTCAATTAAAGTTATTGTTATGTTAACAATTCGAATTGTTGAATTTCCGTGTAAATTCTGATTATCATAATTGCTATATTAACAATGTTTTTTATACACAATCACAATCCTCTAAACGATTTTTTGCTTAGCTGTGGAAAACACTAAATGACTTTGGGCGGAGTTAAACCGGCTAATAAACTAACGACTAATAAACTAACTCACTTACCTCTTAGCTAAAGAGCAACACTTTATTAGATACGCAAATTATGAATACATACAAAATATGATTTCTTGCTTCTTCTACATGTGCGCATTTCGTTATGATATAATTTAACAAATAATTTTGTTGAGTAATTTAATTGACCACAAAAATTTAAATTTGTTATATCAGCAATGATGATTGTTAATTATTAAATAAAAAAATAAAAATTTGTTTTGTTGGTTGCATTTCGGTGATATTTTTTTCTGTGATAGTGCAGTGTTGTAGCGCCTCTGGTGTTAAATGAGGCGTATTAATTTTTTTTTTTTTGTTTGAAGCTGTGTTTAGCAGCCATTTTATTGGCTGTTTTACTTCGTCGATGATTCTGCTACAGGACGGCTCTCTGATATTACATTAGTATTATTATTTGCTGATGTCGTTATTGTAGCCAGTGAATATGCCTTCATCAGTTGAACTTTCCTACAACAACTGATACAAAACGACACTAATGTACATCAGAAAAATGCGTGGTGTTTCGTTTGTATTTCCCTTATCTCTGTAGGACGAACATTTTTCGTAACATTTTCATTAATGAAACTATACAAAATTGAAACATTGAAAGTTGTAAGACTAACTTTCGGATAACATCCACCAACTAGTTTGGTACGTGCACCAGTTGAGTAGGCTTTCTTTCAGCGGTTCTTTGCATATTAGGTTGTCTTAAAAGAAACTGCAATCGACAAATATCGTGAATGACTAACGTGACCAGATGGTTTTTGCAAAAAGCGGGACATGATCGATCAAAAAGCGGGATTTTGAAGAAAATACCGCCAAAAAGCGGGATTTCAAAATAATTTTTTTAGAAAGCAGGTGTGTAATATACACACACAGTTTTGTATATGCTTAGGAAATACAGTTTTCAACACAAATGAAACGCTTTAAAAGTATTTTTAGAAAAAATATTTATTCATATAAACAAAAATCAAATGTCGTTCGTTGGTAATCTCATCTATTAAGAGCGGTTGCACCGATTTCGCTATTTTTTAATGTGGCACATCCCATGTATTTTATTATTATTTTGAAATATCTTTCAGCAAGAAACGTGAAATTTTGTGTGGAGAATGATTTTTATAATGTACGTTGTCTTGCTGAAAAAAAGTTCGAATTGGACATGTTGCGTGTGAAACCTGCTATAAAGAAAAATTATTTACAGTGTGACATCTGAAAAACTAATATAGTGCGAACCTTGAAATATTGTGGGGATAACTCTGCTGGCATTGTGCATTGTCTCTGGAAACAATTTCAGAATTTGACAAGTAGGCGTGATGCCTCAAATATAGTGTCAATTTTTTTGTCTTCAAGAATAATGCCAGCGTACCGATCTTGCAAATTTGCTTACAGAGTATTACTGATGGTCTAGAAGGAACAAGAGGCTATTACTTCAAAAACATATCTTGGAAGCCAAAACAATCAAAATGTTGAAATTTTTTCGTAAGCAGTAACACTAATAACGAGAATAGTATGTTTCATAATAATTACAATAATGGAGCAACAAGTGTGTCACGTCCCAAGTAAATTAAATATTAGTTTTTTAATATCTTGGATTCTGCTACAAACACAAACTTGAAATTCCGCTGATTCTGCCGATGATAGAAAATAAAAGGGATTGGAGAAGTGAGCATGGCTCCTTAAAAAAATAACTTGAAAACTAATGCAGTGAAAATTTTAAAACTCTTCGTGACTATTTTTTGTTAATAATGAGAATTGTATGCCAAAAAAATTGTGAAAGTTCTAATAAAAAAAAGTGTTTATGGGGTGTAGTGAAGCATACAGGGCAGTGTTGGTATCTCTACGAAGAGTAAAAGCACATTAAGCTGTTGCAAAAAGGGTAAAAAGTGCAATAAAATACGAAGAAGAGGGTAAAAAAGCACGAAAATATTTTTTTTTAATTGTAATACATTAAGCCATTTAAAAAGGAAAGTTTAGAGTGTAAAAGCTCAAAATATAATTTAAAATTTTTGCTTCAAAATAAACAAAGTATTGTAGATGTAATAACAGAATTTATTAACATATTGATTAAAACAAAATCTTGATTAATTTAATAAAAATAAGTATGTAAACACAAAAATAAAAAACCAGGAGTCAAATAATCCCAGTCGGATTTTTATTAGCTAGCTCAAAATATGGGTGACTTTTTGATAACTCATTTACGACTAGCTTCTGAACTAATTCATAAATGATATAGATGTGAGTCAGTTGTTTTTTGCACAACTGTCTTCTTCCCGATAAGTATTGAACTAACTTTAAGCTAACTGAAAACTGATGCAGAGATTAGTGAGTTGTTTTTGTACAAGTAACTTCTTCGATAAGTTTTGAGCTAACTTTTAGCTAACTCAAAGCTGATACAGTCAAAATTCAGAAAGAAGATGTCAGCATAAAATTCATGTTTATAACAACTCTGTGCCGTTTATATTTCATATGGCGCGATGGCGAAATGTTAAGTATGATGGCTGACAAACAAATTGATCACGGTACGATACACGTTCTCGTTTCTAAAAAAAAAGCAATGTGCGTCCGATCACAGGGGAGATGTGTAAACATCTAGTAATGAAAAATGTTCTTAAGTTGGAAGTACTATGCTTTTAGTAATTAAATCAATTAAAAGTATCAAAACTTTCAATATTGTAAATACATAGGAATTTGCTGGTTTTTGATTGTTTTATTTAACTTATTTGATTAGTAAATGGGCACACTGCTGTTTAATGAAATGTAATGCATGTAGTTATTTTACAGCAATGGCTTTCGAACTATACAGCGCTAGCACAATTATATGTTAGTGAAAATTAGTAGCTACTATTTCACACAAGATGGTGTTTATATGAAGCTGTTAAGTTTCTCTGTACTTCTTGTTGTCCGTATGAATGACAATCTCAAAGACGATGAAGACTTTTAGTTTGACAAGTTTAGGTTTTTGTTTTCCTTATTTTGCTTTGTTTTAGTAAATTTCTTATTAAAAGTGCAAAAAATCTTTTTAAAAGTTATTAAAATCAAATGTTTTTGTATTCATTTTATTTATTTGTTTTTATTTGCCTATGATAACTTAATGTACGACAATTCAGTAAAGTGCGACTTTGACCCGCGCACGAAGGGTTCCGTGCGGACACTTTAGCCTAACAAATAGTTTTGGCTTTTTTTCGTTTATTGCGTTTTTCGATTTTTGGCGCTTTTTTTTATTATTTTTACTGAAATTTTAATGGTACTGCAGTGCTCATCTATGGTAAATGCCTTTACTTTTACTTTTTAATTTTTAATTCCTGTTGTTCATCGTTTAGTTGTTGCTATTCTTGTTGTTGTGTACGCATTGCAGTTAAAATAAATTCAGTAAAGTGCGACTTTGACTCGCGCACGAAGGGTTCCTTACATTCGGTTTTGAGCATTTTTTTGATGTGGTTTTTTTCCTTTTTAAGTTTTTCCAACTTAAACGATTTTTTCAGCTTTGTCGCTTTTTTTTCTTTTTGGCGGTTTTTTTTCTCTTTTTGGGTTCTTTTAATTTTCGAAATGTTTTTCATTTTGGCAATTTTTTTCCATTTTGGCGACTTTTTTCTGTTTTTGGGGTTTTTTTCATTTTGGCGTTTTTTGTTTGTTTTTGGGGTTTTTTTATTTAGGCGATTTTTTCATTTTGGCGATTTTTTTGTTTAAGGGTTTTTTTTAATTTTTGTAATTTTTTTTATTTTGGCGATTTTTTTTCATTTTGGCGTTTATTTTTCTGTTTTTGGATTTTTTTCATTTTGACGATTTTGCGGTTTTTTGCGATTTATTTTAGTCCTAGAATTTTTTTTTAATTTGGTGCTTTTTTCGGTTTTGGCGATTTTTTTAGATTTGGCGGTTTTATAATTTTTTGATTTTTTAGTTTTACCGTTTTTGAAAATTTTAAGAGTTTTGCTCTTACGGTTTCCAAGATACAGCAAGTTGTCAAAGTTACAAAGTCAAAATTGCATTAACTGATGGAACACTCTTTAATTTAAATTTTTTAAATTTACTGTTAATTGTTGTAGTCTGTATAACAATACACTAACTTTACAAAATTCAAGTGTATGTATATTACATGGAATTTTAACATTTTTCGTTACTCGTTTTGGAACACCCTTTAATTTTTAACTCTCATATATTTGCTGCTGTAGCGGCCAAATGTCTACACAATGTGTCCGTAGCTCTTACGGTTATCGAGGAAATACCCTGTAACAGAGGAACGGACAGCGTAGCGAAAACAATAGGGTTCATTTTCACCTTTGGTGTACGGAACCCTAATAAAGCAATTATTATTTTCAGCTTTGGTGTACGGAACCCTAATAAAGCAAAAAACCTAACGACCCTAACAAACAAAAACCAGCAAATTCCTATGTATTTACAATATTTTAAATAAGTTTGTATTGCTTCTTTCAAACACTAATACACTCATATATAGCTCACACCGATTTGACAACGCTGTGTGCATCTCAGCAAAGAAATCTCACCAAAGAAATCTCAGTGAATAAGATTTTTACCCCCTAGCGTATAGATGTTTACACATCAAAAATTTAAAATTGTTTAAACTTTAAGCTGACTAAAAAATGTTAATAAATAATGAGCTAAATCATAATTAACTAAATATGTATAACGCTTTCTTTTTTATTTTTTATTTTTATTTGGCACAAGCTAACTCATAATGAGCTAACTCATGGTTAGTTCAAAACTGATGCACTCGTCCTGCGGCCACTCAATGTTAAATCTGATCACTTTTAACATGCAAAATGAGTGCTGATTTTAACCACCTCTGACTAATTTTTGGCTGATAATTCAATAACTCTGAGTTAACTCAAACTCCCACTGGGATATAGTAGCATATACACACATACATACATATGTACATATATACAATAGGAGGTGAAGCTTAGGTTTAGATTAAGTTATGTATGTTACTGAAAACTCATTTACATATAAAGAATGCATTAAAAGCGTCACTCTGTTCTTAAGTACTCTTAACTTAAAAGTGTTTGTTTTTGCGATATTCACCCTTATTCCAGTTGTCAACACTGACAGCACGTCAATACGATATGAAAAAATTGGGGGTTGGCTACCCGTTGTCTAAGATAACTGACTGCTATTGATAACCTTATGCTTTCAATCGAAATCGGCCCTTAAAATTTAACCACTCTTGTGCGTTTAATACAAATTTACCTACATTTTGTTGTAGACGTGAACATTTTGATTTACTTTGCACTTACAAATTAACAGCCTTATAAAAATTCCGAAATTGACCCTTAAAATTTAACCACCCTATAGTATGATTAAATATTTGTGTAAGCTTTATTAAATGCTTATTGCATACTACTTTCAATCAATTATTATGCAGAGATTTATGTGGTTTTTTATTTATGAAAAGTTTTCTACATTGTTTTCAACATAGTTTCCGTTATTGTCATTAAAAACAATTTAAGAAGCCTCAGTTAAAAGATGCTGCTATTAGCGCTTAAAAGTATTTTAGTTTTGTAAATTAAAAATATTTTTTGTTTTAAAAAGCACCAAAAGCACTGTAAGAAATTGTTAAAAGCACTGTAAATACCCGCTTTTTAAAAAAGGGTATTAACCAAAATTTCGCACTTATGAAGAGGCAAAAAGCACCAAGAAATACCCGAAACGCACCAAAATACCATCACTGATACAGGGTGTTCGCTAGTTAAGCAATAACTACACTGAGAAAAATGTTTGGGGTGAATTTTTGTCAGTTACATTTTAATAAAAATGGAATAAGAAATTTAATTTTTCAAAACTCTAAAAAGCGGGATAGACATTCGAGGTGGGATCGACCTGTGAAAAGTGAGATGTCTGGTCAGGTTATGCATGACAAAGATCGAAATTTCCCCCAGTAATCGTTGATGAAACTGTCCTTTGTCACTAGGTGACCAACTGGGAAGGTTTATTTAATTGCATATGCCTGCGAGTGTGTGTTAAACCGTTTTAGGCCTGTTTGAGAATTGGCTTTAGTTTTTAATATCGAGCACACTTCATAATTTTAAGTGATACATAAACAAAACTTTTTTCTTCACTTTAATACTTCATATTGTATTATTTTTTTTCTTTTGTTTATTTATTCCTTCATGAGTAAATTGCTTCAAAATTGGCACAAGTGACTTTGTTGCTTGATTGCTTTGCCTTCTCTTGATTGTTACACACAAACTTAAATGCTTGCACACACACACACACACACACACACACACTCCCTGGCTCACGTTTGCCTGCATTAAATGTAAACCTTATAGGACCCAACTACTGCACTCTAGTGTGTTGATGTTGCAGTTGATGATCCAACATTAAAAAAAAAAACAAAAAGGACTTTCGAAGAACTTTGTATATTTATTTTTAAAGAGCACATGTGTGAGTTTTAATGTTAGCAAACTTTTTTTTATTAATATGTATTTGTGTGTGTGTATGAGTGTGCATATATGTATTTTTTATAGCAGCATAAAAACCAAACACACATGATTTCTGGTGTAAGCGCAAAAGCCTTAAAGAAGTTTTACAGTGTGAAACAAAAAGTAAAAGACATTTAAATATCCGAAAAAAATTGATTTTTATATGATCTTTGACAACAAAAAAAAAACCAAATATACTGTACAACAATTTCTCTGCAAATGCAAGTCAAACATGAATTTCTACACGAATGCAGATTGAACTTGAGGAAATTGACTAAACTAATACGAATTTAAATGTTGCACGAATTAAAAGAGTGAAAGTTTTCTAAATAATTCTGCCAAAAACAATACCGAATTCAATGCAAAGATCTAATAGAACATTTTTGAAAAAAAATGTATGGGACCAAACTGAAAGTAAACTATTTGAAACGAAATTTTTTTTTTTGGAAAATCTGTTGCTTAAGAAGTTCGTAAAATATAAAATTAATGAGCGTTCCTCCGCCCACTTTTTTTACATGCAAGATTGTGTGTTTTTCAGAGTACAGGGTGTGTGTTAAGTTTTGTAAAAATGTTTAAAGTAAATAGAACCACTTAAAATTTTATATTAAATTTTAATGGGCGTAACTCCGCCCATTGTGTAAAATTGTGTAATTATAAGAACCAAAGGTATTTTTTAGGTTTCGCAGCAATTAAATATGTTGAATATCATAAAATTAAATAAAATTATTGTGGGCGTGTAATCGCCCACTTTTTTACAATGGGACCAATTGGAAGCTAGCCAGCAAAAAATTAAAAAAAAGGTAATCGGATTTGGAATTAATCATTTTTGGTGGAAGCACTTTCCTACTAGATTACCGACTTAATGATTTTAACAAGGCGTGAGACTAAAATAATCGATTCTTGAGAAGTACTTACTTTTTGTATTTGGCAACTTGTTCACGTAATCGATTTAATCTAAAAGAATCATTCTCCTCATTTAGCAACTTGTACATAATTTTTTTAAATTTTAGGTAATGCGATTTGTAAGCGAGTAATGAAATTTTGTAATCAGAAAAGTAATGTGTAATTTTTTGCTGGGTATATCCTCTCAGACAAAATAAAATTTTAGAATCGGTCTACAATGTAGCTAGTTTGGATTATGGCTTGATTCAGTACTTTTGAATCCACTAAATTTTAGTATAAAAGAAGCTATAATTTTCCGACAAATGACCATTCTAAATTAGTCTTTTTTTATTTATATTAAAGAGAAATAACACTCAGGTCATGAATGCCTGCTACTACATATTATAACTTGGTGTTACCTTCTTTTAGAAAAGTAATAGTGATAGAGAAGATACGTTTTACACGTTTTTAATGAGGCAGTGTTGCAGCGCCTCTGGTGTCAATGAGGCGTATTAAATTTTTGAAGCTGTGCTTAGTAGCCATTATACTGGTTATTTTACTTCGCTGAAGATTCTGCTGCATAATACCGACGAAGGAGGGTGCCCACTGAAGCAGGTGTAGATCAGTGACCAGTGACTCTGCCTTCATCACTTCAACTTTCCTGCAATAATTGACAAAACTGGACACTGATCAGAAAAATGCATGGTGTTGTTATTTAATGACTTTGTCGGTATCCGGACTCGAACCCAGGACCTTCGTGTTGTTAGTCAACGTACTAACTACTTAAGCCAACGGCACCCTCAATTTGAATTCACTTTGAGCAAACCAAAAAATAAATAAATAAATTCATAAGAAACTTAATTTATTATTCCATTAATTTACAATCGTTTAATACAAAAGAAAAATATAATGGCTACCACATCATATTAACTTTCCCTTTCTCTGTCATAAACTGAACAGTTACTCAAAATAATTCATCAAAATTACTGCTTCCTTGAAGTGTTTTTGTAAAGGAGATAATGTTACAGAATCACTTGCTGTTGCGCATGAATAAGCCATTTTTTGTTCGAGATGAGCCAGATAGAAGCAATACATTCAGCTTCCAAAAAGCCTTACAAAAGTGCTTCACAGAAGCAATAATATATAGGCCCCTATTATGATTTACAACTACCCAGCAAAAAATTACACATTACCATATAATGACTTCCTTTTCTGATTGCCAATTTTCATTACTCGCTTACAAAGCACATTACCTAAAATTTAAAAAAATTACGAGAATGATTTTTTTAGACGAAATAGATTATGTGAAATGTTGACAAATAAAAAAATTTAAATACTTCTCAAGAATCGATTATTTTAGTCTCACGCCTTGTTAAAATCATTAAGTTGGTAATCCAGTAGGGAAGTGCTTCCACCAAAAATGCTTAATTCCACACTCGATTACCTTTTTTGAAATTTTTTGCTGGGTAAATGGACAGTTTAGTTGTAGTTGTAAAATTTTTATTATGGATTAGAACTTTTTTCACCAAGAGACAACTGCTTTTTATCAGTTGTATTTTGGTTTTTATTTCGAGTGTTGTATTAGGTTTGCTTCATTATTCCAGACGCCAACCACTCCCATTTGACAACCAATATTGTAGCCATATTTATAAAACATGAAATCTAAAAATAAAATACTAGACCAAATCTTAAAATATTTAAAATACTTTGTGATGGCTACTATGGTTTCAAAAAACATAGCATATATGTATAAAAACCTATTCTTTTCGAACAATGCTTCGAATACAACTAAAAATAGTTGTAATTCAGAATGCCAAAAAACACTTAAGTTGTTTGTTTTAAAGTTAAGTTGTTACAATTTCAACTAAACCGGGTTGAGCTGTTAACCGTAATAGGGGCAATAATTTTTGTGTACTCAGATGAAAAAGTTACTGGTTTGCTTTAATAGACAGCCCGACTTACGTTAGTGCTTCAGAAGCATTTTTCGAAGATTTTGTTATCAAGCAAACAATGTATTGCTTCCCTCAGTTGTTAGTGCTTCCAAATCAGATTTTTTTAGCTGGGAAATTGCTATGTGTAAACCTACTTTAACTGGAATATTATTTCTTTAAACATAATTTTCTATTACAAATATTGCCGTTATATTTTGTCCACCACTGTTGGTGTCCCTTGCAGTTTTAACTTAAATTTTTCTTTACTAGATGTGTGTTTGATTTCTTGTTCCGCAAAATATACGCTACAGATTAAAAAATTTTCATTTTCTCAAGCGTTTTGTATGTATGTGTCTTTCCTTTTAGTTTAGCTTCTTTAATTTTCTTCTCATCTTCCTTCCTTCAACGTTTTTCGTTTCTAACAATGTCTGGACCCAAAAGGAATTTTTCATTTATATTTTTTTTCTTTTAAAATGTTTGTTTGGCTTCCTTTCTCTGGCTCGTAACGTATATACACTTGTTGGGAATAATTGCAAAGTTTTGCTCTTTACATGAACAATACGAGTATGATAACAAGTTTATGCATGCACTGTTAAAAAGCTTCAAAACGAAAAACTACTTTTTAGAGTTTTTAGTATAATAACCCAAGACATCTGGTGGTATTTAACAAGCATTTTCATAGACTTTCCAACAATTAATTTTTTCTAATATAAAATCGTAGTGTGTGTTTGCTCGTAACGCATGATCTCTGGAATTATAATAGCTGTGGAGCTGAAATTTTGAACACAGTTTCGAGTCAATACCCGGTAGGTTTTCGTTTTATTTTTAACTCAACAAGTGACCACAGGGTGGAGTAATTTGGAGTTAAAAAATAAATTATTAAGGGTACGACAACGTTTGCCGGGCTCAGCTAGTGTTTTATAATTTTAAACGTTTCATTTAAAAAAAAAATTTCCTCAGTGTAACAATATTAATATTATCGAATTAAAGAGACTTGTTGAAGTTGAAGATAAAACAATACTTGAAATAATCACCATAATTTCCTTCAACTTCAAGAAGTATAACAATGCGTATGATTAGTATTTGCTACCAAACAGTCTACTTGGTAGCAAATGCCAAGAAAGTTTATGATGGGAAAGACTTCATTAAAAAAGTTTTAATTAGAGTTTATGAGATTGCAAATAGTAGTTATTGTAATAAACTGTTTTAATAAAGCGGTTATTGAAATTTTATTAGTAACGTCCAATGTCGGTAGATTAGAAGGTAGCAATATATATTTGAAAAATATACATGCATATAATTTTAGTACTTTTAGTTGTTTAGTTTAGTTGTGGAGTATGTCATCATCAAAGTTTCGCATTTGATAATACACGGCAATATGAAGTGGATTTAAAGTCTCAAAATAAAATATTAGAAGCAATCAAAAATAACTGGGAGTGATAATTAATTTGAGATTGTCCTGGAAATACCATATACCTATAGAAAGTAGAGTTATTAAAGATCAAAAAGTTTAGTCCTTTTGCAGAAGAGAAATTTTTTTATTTAACAAACACAACCGTTAAATACCTTGGTGTTTTGCTAGATAGCAAGGCTAAAGAAAGAGCTCAATGCCTACTAAACATGCAGCAACTCCATAGGAAGGAACTGGGGTCTGCAACCGAAGGTAGTAAACTGGATTTACACATCGGTTGTCAGGCCGGTTATTTCCCATGGTTGTGTGGAATGGTGGGAGGCATTGAGGAAGGAAAGTCACAGGAGATTACTAGCTAAGGTTCAGAGATGTGCTTCAATGGGCACACAGGTTCTCGGAGGAGCACACCTCACGCTGCCTTGGACGTCATTCTTCATCTACTTCCTATAGAGGACTCCTTAGACTTGTAGAAACAGGTTTGGTGAGGACAGGAATATCGGGTCACACATCAATCTTAAATAAGATCGGTTTTGGTGATTAGGAATCCGTAACCCCTGGATTTACGGACTATAAGGTCGTATAACACCCTTAATGGTAATTCCGGATAGGGAGTATTGGTTCAAATCCGATAGGCTGTATGAGGGCAGTGCAGTCTTTACAGACGGATCAAAAATGGGGAAAGCATAAGGGCTGGTGTCTATATCTTGGGAACGAACATTCGTAGTTCTTTCAGACTGCCGAATGAATGTAGTGTTTTCCAGACTGAGATCTTGGCGATCCTTAGGGCCACGGAGCTGGTGGCAAGGAATATACCTAAATGTGAGAAGGTAACCTTCTACGTCGACAGCCAGGCAGCGCTAAAATCTTTGAAGCAACACAATGTCAAATCGAAACTTGTTAGTGACTGTAGGAAAGACCTCAACTTGCTTATGGATAAGTATATTGTCAGACTATGTTGGGTTCCTGGCCACAGCAGTGTTGAGGGAAATGAAATTGTCGATGAGCTGGCAAGAAAAGGAGCGGCGTTAGATGAGGAAATGTCGGACAGATCGGTGAAATTACCGATAGGTAATTACTATAAAGAACTCAGTAATTGGGTAGAAAGCAGGACCAACAGTTCATGGCAAAGTAAGGAGGATTGTAGAGTCTCGAGGAGTTTTGGCAAAAATTTGACTCAGGAAGATCTAAACTACTACTGGACATGAATAGAAAGGCGATGGTAATCATGATAGGCGTGTTGACAGGTCACTGCTCGGTCAGAGCAAGAACCAGCATGTGGGAGACTGGCACTCCAGATTTTTGTAAGGTGTGCGGGGATGAAGAGGAACCAGAAACCATTGAACATATTATCTTTCATTGCCCGAAGCTGCAACGTCATAGGCTTAGATGGCTGAGCAGACGTTTCCATGAAATTATTACTGATGTCGGGAAGTGTAAACTAGAGGACATCAGGGGCTTCATCATGGGAATTCGGTGGCTTAGTGATGGATAATAGGGTCACATCTGGCTGCAAATGGGAGGGTAAATATTACTTTTTGGGCAAGAGAATGGAATCACAATGGACCCAATTGGTTCTCCGAGTAGAGGTGCGGTAAGGCACCACCCTTCCCAACCTAACCTAACCTAACACAACCGCGACGCGATTAGCTTGTACGCGGAAAACACCCAGGGTAGCATTACTATCACTCAGCAACCAGGGCACAAGGGATAAATAGCAGGATAACACGCTGTCTTTAATCGAGTGCAGCAAGACCAACTAATACGTAAGCTCATTAGTGTAGAAGACATTCTGAAGAAAAAAGGTAAATGTTAAATTCAGGGGCATCAATTGATACACATGTTATTTTTTTTAAAGAGAAGTAACACTAAGGCAATGAATACACACTACTACTACTACTACTACTACTACCTTCTTTTAGGAAAGAGATATTACAGAGAAGAAAGGTGGTGCAGGGAGAGATAGAGCAAAGCTTCATTCTTCTACAACTCTGGTTTTTGCACGTTTTTTGTCAATGAGCTGCACTAAATTTCTAAAGCTGCATTAAGTAGCCATTGTATTGGTTATTTTGCTTCGCCGATTATTATGCTACACAATACAGATGAAGAAGAGCGCTGTGGTGTTACATTAGTACCATCCGCTGAAGCCTATGTAGTTCAGCGACTAGTGTTTATGGCTTCATCAATTGAACTTTTTTATAACAACTAATACAAAGAGACACTTTTTCAAAATGCTTTATAACACTGATTTTAGCAAGTGAACCTTTGGGTATCCCACAATATAAATAAAGAAAATAGAAAAGACACTCTAAGATTAAAAAGGCCAACACATTGGAGGTTTATAAACATAATAACCGGACTTACGTAGTTAAAAAATCTAATGGTTCGCATTTATGTTGTTGATGATATATCATACAGAGTTTGCCAGGAGGATAAAAAAACACTCGAACACCACTTGTGCCACTGTCCAGCAGTCAGCCAATTCAGAATACAAATCAGGGGGTCTACTCTGGAATTCGAAACGAAAGAAAATGCTTTCGAATTTGTATGTTAATAGTACGCAAATTCGAAAACATTTTATTTCGTTTCGAATTACAGAGTAGACCTCCAGCTATTGACTATTTTAGAGATTCAGATTGAAAAATATATTGAAGCTAACTCCACCCCCCCCCCCACATTTCTTCTTTTTAACTTAACATTACCTCACTTAATTAATAGAATTAATTAATTTCTTTATCTTTATTTTCTAATTTAGAGGGTAGCGTTGGCGGAATTATTTAACACTTTCACTACAAAACCGAAGGTCCTGGGTTCGATCTCCACAGTGAGCACCACACATTTTTCTGATCTGTATTAGTGTTCCTTCGTATCTGGTCATTATCTGCTACATTATCAGAGCACCCTCCTTCGTCGGTATTGTGTAGCGAAATCGTCTGCGAAGTAAAATAACCAATAAAATGGCAACTAAACACAGCTTTGAAAAACTTTATATGCCTCATTGACACCAGAGGCGCTGCAACGCCTTATTTAAAAAAAACCTGCCAAGGAAAGTTGTAAAAGATTGAGGTTTTCCTCTATCTCTTCTTTCACCACCTTTCCTTAAAGAAAGTAGCACCTGGTAATAAAAGTAGACATTAATTTCCTGGGTGTTAGTTCTTTAAAAAATATCAAAAATTTGGCAACTTAACTATAAAAAAATGATAACTCAAACAAAAAATAATACATATATGTATTTGTTAACATCCTGATTTAAGTTATTAGTAAGTGACCTTATCATTTTGCAGCACACCTTATTAATTTATCTAAGACATTGTTATTGTGTTTTGACCTCTTTGGGTGTGTGTTATTCATTTATAATAAACAAAAAAAATAGAGTTAAAAATAAAGGAAATAAAAATTTATGCTACCATAAATACGGTCAAGGCTTCATTAATGTGACGAAATAAATACAAATAATAAAATTGAGTTGTAAAACTATTGTTTTCAAAGTAGAACACAATGGTGTGAAATTTAAATTTTCTGGCCAAAATGATTGATTAAGAAAAAAATTAAAACACTAAAAAAGCCTTAAGGTCCTGTAACCATGACCGCTTTTTTTATTAGTTTATAATTTGCAATTATTTCCTTATTTATTGTTATAAATAAATAAAACACTAAAAATAACAAGGTTCTAACGATTCTGGTTCTAGCAAGGATTCGAAAAATAACGTACGTGTACGTTTGAAGCTTATATAAAAGGGTGAATCGGTATTAGAAACCATTGCCTTTTGAGTGAAATTTGTTCGCAGTACTTTTTTTAAATTGAGGAGAAACATTTTTGTGGAACAGTTTCATATCAGTATCATGCAATTTTCTGATAATGCATCAGTGACTATGATAATGTATGTCATATCTTCGTCGATATTTGTAGCAATGAATTCCGCCTTTGGCCTTTTCATATAGTATGTTCAGCAAATATTGAGGCAAATATATATGTATGTGGAGCATGTTAACCCTTTAACTACCCTGCATACCTGTATTATTTGGTTGTACTCTAACAAATATTAAAACACAGCCCTAAATAAGAGGAGGACGGTGATAAAATGTTTTACAAAAATGTAGGCAATAAAATCTTAATAAATATGTATGTCAGAACATACTAAAGGCTGAATTAGTTGGTACGTGCTGTTCTATTCCGAATCAGCTGTTTTGTGCCTGCTCAATTGAAACTGTGTGTGTGGTTTGCTTTTTTTTTCGTTCTGTTCTGTTGAGGAAAACAACTGTATAAAATAGAATTCGATGTTAAGTGACAGCCAGAAGTGTGTGTTAAGTGTTAAGGCTCAGTTAGTCGACTGTAATGTAATGTAACTGTAACGTAGAAAACAGCTGATCGACATTTTTATATGAAAATTGGGTTACGTTACATTACATCTCTATAACCATTTTCATTACTTTTCACATAACAAAATCGATCAGCTGTTTCTTACTCTTGCAGTTACTTTACATTACAGTCGGCTAACTGAGCCTTTAGAGTTTGTTGTGATATTTCATATACAAGTGCAATCAATTCTATAGGTTGCCAGCTGATTTTTTTTACAGAAAAAGTAATTGCAAACTATTTTATACAGAAAAGAAGAAAAAAAAACTAAGAAGAGATCTCAGAGATAAGTTTTGTGCCATCGAGCTTGCAGTTAAATTTGTTTATTAATTTTGTGAATAGCAAAGCACGTAATTACACTACTAGAATATGCTAAATAGTGCTTGTTTCAAAGTCATGCTCACAAAAGCATATTTTGCAACATTTTTCTTTTATTACAAGATATTTAAATTAATTTGATGAAAATTTCTTTCGTTACAAAATCTTTCAAAGTAACTAAATTGTTTTTTTTTTCTTTTTTTGTTTGCTGTGGCAAGAAATTAACTTTTTACCATAATTCAAACTTATGGCAGTTTTGCAATAAAATATGAGGTATATTAAGAAAATGCAGGAAAACTTTTAGGAAACAAAGAAAGAAAATTTTAGGGGGAAAACATCACAGTCAGCATAAAAAGAAATAGTTTCTTATTCATTTCTTCTCCGCTCTTAAGAATGCTGTGAAGGCATAATAAAAATATTAGTTCCCAAAGTTGTGCGTTAAGTGGAATAACATGAATTAATGCCTCTAATATGAAATGTGAAATTTTGAGCTTTTCGAAACTTATTGAAACAGCTGATATCGTGGTGTCAGCCACTAAATGAAATAATATGTATCACATGCCATCGCAAAATTTGGCATAGTTTTTTTTTTTAATAGGTTTTTATTCCACTAATTTTGTCTTTGTGGATATTTTTGATTGGATGTCAAATTCCAAAAGTTGCTTCTGATGTGTCGTAAGTTCTCATAGATTCTATTTTTATGATTTCATTCCATACATATAATTAATTTACAAATGCTTAAAATGCATTTACTTGCATAAATTTTTAATCAAATAATATTTTTTCCTTTATAAAAGACCAACCACATAAAGCAAATTCTCATCTGCCCTCATATTCCGAAACTCGCTGAAGCTAAATCTCTATCACTAAAAATCTATAATGTCGATTTATCGATTATCCACTACAAATACAATTTTCAAGCCTGTATTGCTAAATCAAGGTGATGGCTTAGCAATCTAATCTGTCAAAATTTTACCGCTTTGTCATAGCCAAATATTTTAAATTTTGGAATTATTCATCATCTGGGTGGAGTTGGCTGAAGTATTTAGCACATTGAATACAAAATCAAAGGTCCTGGATTCGAGCCTGGTCTCTGGCAGTCATTATAAAACCAACACCACGCATTTTTTCTGATATGATTTAGTGTTTTTGTTGTTGTTGTTGTTGTTGTTGTTGTTGTTGTGGGAAAAATTCTAGTGATGCAGGCAGTATTGTGTAGCAGAATGATTGAGAAGTAAAATAACCAATAAAATGGCCGCACAGTTTCAAAATTTAATACTCCTCATTGACGCCAGAGGCGCTGCCGCACTGCATTATTCAAAAAGGGTGCAAAAAAGCAAAGTTGTAAAAAAGAGTGAAGCTTTCCTCTACCTCTTACCTCAATACCTGTCTTTTCTATCACTATCCTTCCCTATCACTCTCTCTCATTATCTTCTGTTCAACTCACAGGTAGCACAAAGGGATCATTGTATTGGACCCAAGTTAACTGGACTCTAAATTTCATACTTCCTTACCAGCAGCCTGCTAACATAACTTAACCTAATTGTTTAACATTTAAGTGACGGAATGTAGCTTTAGCAAGTTCTAGAATTCAGGGGCTGGTTAACTTTTTTGTATAGTTTTGTTTCTCTGTTATCAAGTTTTTTGATCTTTTCTTTATGTTTTTTTTTACAAACGTGGACTTTTTCAATTATAAGTTGTATTTTTATATCTAAAAAAAAACGAGCGAAATAATTGGTTGTGTATTTAATTCTAAAAAAGAGCGTATGGCATTAATAATGGAAAACAATATCAGCCAAATGGGTTCTGCAGCTACTCTTGCTTTATCATATCAATTTCATAAATCTTTATGTTACAACTTCCCGCATTTGCGGCTGTATGTTCTGGATAACTTCACGAATTCCATGTTTGAGGTCTGGAGTCGATTATGGCGCATTAGACCTTATTTTCCATATGGCCCAATGAAAAGGTCTAAAGGTGTTAAATCACAAGATGTCGGTGACCAAGTGTGATCGTCTCTGAGAGAAATCATACGGTCAGAAGATTTTTTAATCAAAACAGAAATAATATTGTTACTTGTGTGAGACGTTGAGGAGTTTTGTTGAAAATAAAGATAGTCCTCATAATATATTTCAATTCCTATCGTACAAATTCTAGAATACCCAAGATCTATGAGAAATGTACAAATCTGTATTTTCCTCAATACTATGCTCTAGGTTAGGTTAGCAGATTGCTGATAAGGAAGAGTGATAAAAATTAGAGTCCAGCTCACTTGGTCTAATTAGAATGATCCCTTTGTGCTACCTGTGAGTTGAAGAGAATATAGAGAGAGGAGGGGAAAAGGGTAAGAAGGATGGATTTAGAACAGTGTCCCGCAAAATAGAATGTGTTTGATTGGTGAGAAAAATAGAGTAAAATAAACTTGCACTTGAGAAAAGTTTTGTAATTTAAAATACATGATGTTGTTATTATTAGTTTTGTTAATAAGCAATTTAATAAAAACTTAAGTAAAAATATAATAATCCATTCAACAATGTAAATGTCAAATTAAATTTATTCACAGCGCCTTGGAAAGTATTACCATGCCTTTTTAAACTATCTTCCTTATTATTTTTTTTAATGTTTCATAACATAAAATGCATTGCATATTGCGAAAAGTATTTTTTATCATGAAATTGTTCTTAGCTTCCATAATTATTTAATTTTTTTTTCAGTACAAATTTATTAAATTTTAACTTAAATTTCGTTCGGTGTGCTCAAAAAACTAAACAAAAAACCAGGAAGAAATTAATACACCCGTGCACAACTTAATTCGTCGCTTGCTCAGTGGCGACTAAATGAAAGAGCATAAGCATGTATGTGATTTTCATCAGCACAATTGTGCTATGGCTTGCGGGTTACTGATTTAGAAAAGATATATATGCGTACATCGCGCATTTATTCTAAAGGTTTTACTCATGATACAATAATACAGGTAGCCGCGAATCTACAACATATGTACAACAAATAGAACAACAGTGATTTTTATTGCTGTTTTGTGATTGACAAGAGAGGAAAACAATATACATGTACTTTCGTTTTCTCTTGGCTTTGCAAAGCATGTTTGTATTAGTACAGTTTTAATAGGCACTGTGCGCGTGTGTTGGTAAAATATAAGCACAATTTGGCAGATCAAATCACAAAACAAGCAAAACAGCTGGCGCTTCGCGGTTACCTGTATAATTGTATCATGGTTTTACTTGTGAGGTTGAGTCATGACAAGTTTCAAAATGGCGGGATATTTGAAATGACACGTTTTACTGGAACAAACAACATATCTGCTTTTATTGCATTGCTGTAGTTGTTGTATAGTTGCATGTACATACCTCATGCAAGTAAATATATTTGACGGCTGTCTGTAATAACTCGCAAAACAAATACAAACAAAAAAAGTGAAATAATTCCCAAAACTTTTCATATGTGGTAGTTAGTTAATTTTTTTTGGGAATAATCTCTTGTTTTTGGGAGTTATTTAATTATACCAAAAACATTGTTTTTCCTTTGACATAATGAGCTAAATATTTATGTATGTTCAACACCAGCATGGCTTCCCAATGCTTTTCTTGATTTTCTCTTCTGAAATATTTTTAAGACCGGCTGGGCTTTCCAAAGGCTTTTTTGCATTGCCGGCCTACAAGCTCCGATTTTATAAATTTTTAATACAAATGCAATTTTGTTTCAATTCTCTGTAATTTCAGTGCATTTTTTTCTCCAACACATGTAAAAATATTTCTCTTATTTTGAAAAAAAAAAATCGATAAAAAATTAATTGTGCCAATTAGTTTATTTAATTGACTCAATCAAACTTTTAATTAAACTTTTGAGCAATTAAATTTAAAAAAATTAATTGCTTAATTGAAAAGAGGATAGGCCTGTCCTATAATGAGTTCTGCCTATGTTGTCGAGAAGAACACAAAGAAGAGACAATCTTCCACTTTCTGCATATCTAGAGACACAAATTTTTAGGTAGTCATGTACCAGACGACATTTCAGATTTATCAGCGATTGGGATGAGTGACCTTAACAGATATCTCAATGCGATGGCTTGGATTCTAGTACCCATCACCCTTCTACATAGGTTGACACCGGCGAATGGAGTGGTTTTTATTTTACTTGAGTGCCCGCATGAAGAAGGCAGCCATGTCCAAATCCAAATAAACATCTAACCAACCAATCAAACAAATTCTTCATTGAATAATTGTATTTATTTTTTTTTTCAAATAAAAGTTTTAATTTGAGAAACACTTTTTCTGTGTAAGGCATGCTAGTGGTAAGGACTTAGTTTTGGCTACGGGAACTACAATTTAAGGCTGCTGAGAAAGCAAAATCTTATCTACCCCAAATTACTAGTTGGGAACCTCTGCTGCAGAGAAGCGAAATTTCCTCTATTTTGTTGAGATTTTACTTATTTAAGTACGCGCCATTAACAATGATGATGCTGATTGGCTTGATGATGCCTTAACTTTGTACGTAACACGTGCAAGGCACAATATTCTATTACATGCTGCACTTCCTTAAAAGAAAACTTTGCTAGTATACGAGTATTAGGCTGGCACTATTTTAAGGTAGCAAAAGTGTTTTGCATTCAGTTGAAAGAAATTTTGACTTTTGGTCAAAGAATACCATCTGTTAATTAGAGACAAACATATTTGATAAAACTTATAATAATATCAGACCTATTTTATTTGTTTATTTTCTGAATTTTTTTTTTAATTTTTACGGCACCTTCCTAAGATGCTTTCACCAGCAGAAACTATAACATCTTTATTCTTTAGTTCTTTTTTAATTTTTAAGCAGTTTTTTTTTTACTTTTTTTTTTGCCCTCATAAATATTTGCAACTTTTAGTTTGTAGTAACAATGTTCTTGTACTTTGTGTCATTATAAAAAACAATGTACGAGTAAAAAGGAAAAAGTTCAAATAAAGTCATAGTGAGAAGAGGCAAAATATATAGTATATATGTATGAATATTCGTTTAATGAAGGTGACTGCATTTTGCTGCAACTATTACTATCATTTCCTAGAGTCGTAGTGTCGAAAATTTATGACCTGAAGTCATTTTGACTGTAAATTAAAGCATGACGTACATGTTTTAATTCTTATACATGATATTTACTAGAGATGTGCACGTGAGTGTTTTCAGACTCACGCCACTCACGCTCACGCAGAAAAATATTTAACTCACGCACTTTCACGCACGAATGATTTTGAAAATTTTCACGACCACGCACGCTCACGAATAAAATATTTTTAATCACGCACGAATGGTTTACAACTTATCACGATCACGCACGCTCACGAAAAAGTATATGTATAATATAATTTTCATGTTTTTTGGGTTGAAAAATAGGTTCTTACATATAAATATATACATATCTATGTATATATGTATGTATGCTCGTGTTTTTGTAAAATTTACAATGTAAATTAAAATAAAGCAAAGTTAATTTAATATCTAAGTTGAACGGAACAGCTAGCCGTTTTCGAAGGTCACTAAACCTTCATCATCGGCGTTCTTCTGTGTTTGGTCCATAAAGCAGAAATCTTTCGTATATAAAGCAGAAATCTACATCAACTGACACCACACACAGTGGACCAAACACAGAAGAACGCTGATGATGAAAGTTTATTGGCCTTCGAAAACGGCTAGCTGTTCCGTTCAACTATGTGTTGTCAGAATACTTACAACTAACTATGGTGTTATTTGTTCATTAATAATTATCACATGTAATTTGGCTTAAAAAGCGATACGAACTTTACCCTGTTCAAATCATAAATATAGAAACAAATGAAGTTCGAAAAATAGTAATTAAATTAACTTAATTTAATATCGTTTTGAATATTCGTATTCGCGGATATCATTTTAAATATTCGAATTCGAATTCTCGTATATCAAAAATTGACATTCCGTACATGTATGTATGTATACATACATAATATAAATGTGATGGTAAGACGTATGGTCAATTAAATAAAAGAGAAAAGCATATTAAATGAGAAAACATACAAATTACTAAAAATTTTTCTGTTACGTAACATTTTCAAAGACTCCCCCAGCCCACCATAACAAATCATAACAAAACTCGAACCCCACCCCTCCCCATACAGCGTTACGTAGTATATGGACGGCCCCTAAATCAAAAAACATTTTCTGCCGTACAGTTCGTCAGTAGTATTGTTGACAAAGGCACTGTTGAATCAGTAGTGTTTCTCAATTAATACTTCCTACAGGGTATCTAAGAAACATACTTACAAAGGTTTATGTACCCATCAAACAAAATGCTCCGAATTCGTAAAGAATTCGTAACAATTGGTCGACAAAATCTTCCGATTTCGGCACCGAAATATTACCGAAATCGTAACAATTTTGGTATGAAATGGTTGACACGACTTCGTTACGAAAAGTCGGTACGAATTCGTAACGGCACGTAGGTACGATTTCTTTTTGCTTTTATAGCAGAGTACTGCTTCACCGTTATGTTGCTGCTATTGTCCAAATAATTTGCACATACTCACGTTTTTTAATATTTGTTACAATCCTTTTTTTTTATCAACATATACATATTTATTTAAAAAAAATTTAAACAGACGTTTACTTATGTACTCAAAAATCAAAGTTTTAATGTTAAAAAAAATTGTTCATAGAAATCACTGAAATGTCTTAACGAATTCGGTACGATAGACTTATCGTACCGAATTCGTTAAGAAAAAGTCGAAACATTTTGTTTGGGGGTATTCATTATGTTTGTAAGCTCATACTACCATACACATTACTATACATATGTATATGTGACAGCGCATAGAGAAAGGGACCTAAGGATAAAAAAAATCAATTTTCACTTTTTTTTTTTTTTGATGTGGACAACATCTGAGCATCGAAGTAGACCGATCCCATGCCCCAAAAGTGTTCCCTCCCAGAGATATGCGCGTTTTATGATGTGATGGTACACCAAAGATACACGTATTTAAATCAGGGACAAAAAATAACTGTTATTTTTAAAAATTTACATCAAAAAGCACACATAAAAAATTATCGTAGAAAATTTTGGTTCTTATCATTATGATCATAGGTGATGTAGATGCAAATTTTTGTATGACTTTTAAATTTGTGCCTTTTTTGATAAAAGTAAAACAATAACTTTTAATTTTGACTTTTATTTTTTAAGGCAAAAATAAAAGTCATGAATTAAATATTGCATTGTAATACGCAAGTTTTATTGCTTTCAATGCTATAAATGATAAAACATCCGTTATCACAATAATAATAATAACAATAATTTTTATAGACTTCTGTAATAATATACATCAATTATATATAAATTGGAGGCAATAAAACTAGGGTATTACTATGCAAAACTTAATTCAAGACTTTTATTTTTGACTTAAAATATTAAAAGTTAAAAAACACCTTTAATTTTTTGCGTAAAATAATAAAAGTCAAAAATAACTTTTAATTTTTGCCTTAAAAATAAAAGTTAAGAAATAACTTTTATTTCTGCCTCAAAAAATAAAAGTTAAAAATAACTTTTTTTCTTGACTTTTTCGATAAAAGTCATAACATTTACGGCTCCTGATTTAAATCTTTAAAATGGCTCTCCTGAACAAATCCGGTCTTTACTCTTAGGTCCCTTTCTATTTTGCGCGTCACATATGCATTTATTATTATAAAATAATTTATTTCAAATGATTGAATACAGTACCTATTCAGGAATGTTATCTCGTGAGAGCGTGAGAATTCGTGCGTGATTATTAAAAAAAGCTCACGCACGAGTAAATTTATTTCAGTCACGCTCACGCGTGATTAGTTATAATATCTGATTACGAATCACGTGAATCACGCGTGACACGATAAAATCACGACATTTGCACATCTAATATTTACCATGAAAATGTGCGGCCTTTAAAATTAAAATTTTTTCCGCATTTTTTTTCATTTTTATTTTTATTATTTTTTTTTTTTTTTTTTTTTTTTTTTTTTTTTTGAGAAAAGCTAAGAATAATAATTTTACATTTGAGGGTTTTACTTGCACATTCGGGTGAAGCGAATTTTTTTTTCTAAATACCCATTATGCCAATCGCCATTTTTTATCTCATGTTCTACTGCGAAGATCGCGAAAAAAATGCGCAAGTTCTTGTGGAAATGAACTTTTGAAAAAACATATGATCATATATATTTTTTGATCTTACGAAAAGACGGTAGATATAAAAATTATGGGAAATTTTTTATAGTTTAACATCGTATATAAATTGTCTTACTGTAAAATACACTGGAGATATTGGCCCTAATTACACCTGTCGTATTTAGACTACAACGATTTTGTACTAGTCTAAATAATATGGGAACATTTTTTTTTTTTAATTTAGTACAAAGTCATGGTAGTCGAAATACGGCAATCGTAATTAGGCCCAATATCAAAAATCTCTTTTGAGCGATATTTTCTCAATATGGAAGAGCGTTAAGCAAAGCTAAAAAATGGTAATGTTAAAATTTGGAATTGCAAAACAAACATTCCCGGTAACAATTTTTTATTTTTAATTTTTTGATAATACCCCATGTATTGTACTATATGTCTGTCTTGTCTTTATAAAAAAAACTAATTAAAACTCTTTTTTTATTTCATATTTGAATTCAAATGTGACCGCATATTTAAATTTTTCTCGTTATAATTTTGTTTATATTCTTTTTCTTCTTTTTTTATTTTTAAAATTTCTTAACAATTTAATGAGTTCATTAAAAATTCTGGAAATGCCTAGCAGCTTTTTACCCAATGTGACATTTTGACACGCCAATACAAAATGCTTTTAACATTTACGTTTCCATTATATGGTTTATTTTAAGCAAAATTTCCCCCCTTATTAAAAATCATTAAAGTGCCTTGAAAGATTAGACAACATATTTTGATTTTCAAATAACAAATTTGTTGAAATAATAAAATTTAAATGAGTTAAGCTTACGAAATAAAAAGAATAGGAATGAATAAATTTTAACCTTTTAATAACTATAAAAACTTTGGAAGTCGGTTATTTTTTAGAAAATTTATTGTTTGTAATTTTCTAGTGTCTATTTTCAATAATAATTGCAATGATACATATTCTTCACTTTTCTGGTCTAAAAGTTTGTGCAACTTTTCGTTGGGCTTGCGTTAAAAGAAATATTTTATGTTGATGGGCGTGGTTCAGCCCACTTGCCACATAAGAAACATCCAGGTACCAGTAAACTTTGGTTGAACTATATTACAATGGGCATAGCTCCGCCCACTTATTAAACACATGATTGGATCATCAGGAGTTCAAGGTTTCAGAAAAGCTTAAGAGTAGGTTAGCTATAAGCACATATACATAGGTTTGACAGCTTTTTTTAGAGGCAATAAATGCCTACTATTATTACTAGGTGTTACCTTCTTTATAGACAGAGAAGACAGGTGATGAAGGAAGAGATAGAGGAAGGCTTCATTCTTTTACAACTCTGCTTTTTGCACGTTTATTTAATAATGCACTCTTGCAGCGCCTCTGGTGTCAAACTAGTGTATTATTGGCAATCTAATTGGTTATTTACTTCACCGATGATTCTGCTACTATATAATACCGACGAAGGATTGCGCTGTGATGTAATATTAGGATTCTTATATCCGCTAAGGCCGGTGTAGTTCAGTGACAAGTATCTATGCCTTCATCACTTGAACTTTCCTACATCAACTGATACAAAAAGACTCTAATACACATCAGAAAAATGCGTAGTGTTGTTATTTAATGACTGCCGTAGACCGGCTTCGAACTCAGGGCCTTCGCTTTTGTAGTTTTTTCTGATATGCACTAGTGGCCCTTTGTATCAGTGGATGTAGAAAAAGTTGTAGTAATGAAGGCATAGACACTGGTCACTGAAGTACACCGGCTTCATCGGATATACTAAGCCTAATGTAACATTAGAGCGCCTTCCTTTGTCGGTAGTGTGTAGCAGAATCATCAACGAAGTAAAATAATCGATAAAATGGCTACTAAGCACAGCTTCAAAATTTAATGCATCTCATTGAAACCAGAGGCACTGCAATACTACAATACTTAAAGAAACATGTGCCAAAAGCATAGTTGTGAAATAAGGCTTTGAATGAGGCTTTCATCTATCTCCTCCTTCACCACCTCGTCTTATCTATCACTATGACTTTCCTAATAGAAGATAACACCTAACAATAGTAGTATACACTCATTGCCTGAGTCTTAATTCTCTCTATTGAAAAATTTTTTTTTATAAAAAGTAATAATTTTAAGTCGGCTAGAGAATTAGAATTATTAAGTAACAAACATCAAAGATGTAATTGAATTAAGAACCTGTTCCTTTTTTAGTGCCTATTCTAGAGTTCGTTCTAGTTCTATTTGAAACTTATACATAAGCGTGCGTTTTCTCAATTCCTTAATTGCTTAATTATCCTGAAAATAGTTTATTATAAAAATATGTGTATTTGAGGGGATGAAAACTAAAGGGGCACTAGTGCCAAAAACTAAGAAAATGTAATTAAATGCAGTAGCAGCACTTAATAATAATAATACTTTTCACACTACATAAATTTAGATATACATAAATGATGACCTCAAACTGTCCTCTGTTGTCTGTGGTCAATATTAACAGGAACAAAAAAAAAAAAACACTGAAGCTTAATTACTTAAAATTTTCTTTTCTTGATTGCACTTATATATCTTTACCACTTTGGTTTTCATGCCTTCATTTCAAAAAGTAAAAATAATAACTATGAAATCGAAAAATTTATTTTAGTTATTTTTAATTAAAAAATATATGTAAATATATATAATAAAAGTAGTAATTTGGAATATATTTTTCTGTCAAGGTCAGTACGTAATTTATGGCATTCTAAGAAGGGTTCTTTGCTGCCTGTTTAATATAATAAATAATATATTTGTAGGAGTACGTACATACTCATATGAAATGACATGTCTTTGCGACAGTGGCAGTATAAATCGCTGGATAATTATTGTAGTGTATAAATTTAATGACAAGCAACAAACCACCACCACGTAATTTCAGTGATATTTTATACATACACTTATAACACATGTATGTATGTATATGCATCTTACACACATACATAGATGTGTCGGTATGTATGTAAGTATATAAGATGTATGTATATACAAACAAATTTCGAACAAGGACATTAAGTGTAAAATTTTAATAAAATTTTAATGAATTTCACACACAAACACAATCCAACAAATGCCGACATGAAAATAAAAATAAAAAAGTGTTATTTTGACCTTTTTCAAAAATAAAACAAAACTCACAACAGCAACGTCGTCAAGTGGCATTAAGCACACACGCACACACACACACACACACACACACACACACACACATATGTATGTACATATGCAGACGTCAATATTTATTGTATGCTGATATTCTGTAGCATATTTACAGGCACTTGTGGGTAATGGTAAACTGCAAATGTGTATAAATATGCAGTCGTCATCTTCAGCAATTTACTTTTACAGACTTGTAACAGGAAACATTTTTCCTTCTTAATTATTAACAAATAAATGCCATTTATACTGCAAAATGCATACAGTTTAATATAAACCAAGGTTGGAAACCGAAACAAATAACGGTATCGGTATTGATACCGGTACAATTATTTTAAAAATTTCGGTATCGGTAACGGTAACGGTAATTTTTTTTATTTCGGTATCGGTATTACCGATACATACCGTTATCGAGTTTAAAATACCGGTATACCGCTATTACTGTGAAGTTAATTAATTCATACAGTGTATATAGCAAAAACGTCTTTTTATTAAGTTAAAAGTAAGTAATTTTACATAAAGTCTTTAGTAAACAGTAACATAAAAAACTAAGTTTTATATCTTGCACAGATTATTTACACAATTGTAATGTAAACTTGTATGTTTGTATAAACATACATACATGCATAAATACGTTTAGATCAGAGCTGCCCACCGAGAGAAAACCGAGAGAAATGTATACCTATAACCATATGTTTATTCATTTCTATAAAAAGCCGATTGATTTTCGGCACTCTGGCGCTTTTCTGGGTAGCCTGGTTATAAACGTTTATACTAGTGTTTTTCAAACGGGATTTCCCGGAAAATATGATTGAATTTACTGGAGTTTTTGATATTATGTCAACTTGATGAGTGTCGTTATTCATTTTATGAATGTGGCGGCGCAATAATAATGCCAAAGGCCGAGTTTACATCTGGCACACATGTGCTCTGAGACTAAGAGGACTTTATTTGCCATAAGCAGAAGGCGACGTTCAAAATTTAATTCTACAATTCATAAAAGTAAAAACAGAAATGTGCAAGGAAATAAAAGAAAAATTACAAAATAATTTCAGATTCTCTTTGGTAAAAAGAACGATTCTATTAATGGTTATTCTGTACTAGTGATGCACGAATATTCGTATTCGAATTGCAGAATATTCGTATTCGAATTGCCGAATATTCGGCCATTTTTATATGTTCGTATTCGCATTCGTATTCGTCAAATTCAGGCGAATACAAATATTTTTCCAAAAAATTAAATAAATAAATGCATAAATCCTAAACTAAATTTAAATAAATGGATAAAAATATTAGTTTGTACGAATCGATTAAATTTTTTATAGAAATTTTTGCTCTTTTTGAAATATTATTTACTGACGATCATTGAAATTTTTGTGTAGTTTTTATTAACTTTAAAGTGCTCCAAGAGGAGTATGAAGTTCTTTTTCATAACAATTTTTTAACATTTCATATTGCAGGCGTAAATAGAACCCTAACTTAATGTCTATAAATTTCACATTAAATACTCGTATTCGTATTCGCGAATATCGTTTCAAATATTCGTATTCGCGAATATCAAAAATTGACATTCGTTACATTACTGTTCTGTACTAAGTCCTATTTTCAAATAAATATTTTGTAATATTTATTTAATAATATATTTTTTTAAGCGCGGTCAGGCTTGTGCGTATTGTTTGGCCTTCGAGAGTTTTTCGTCCATATAATCTTGCGGTTTTTCTTTAACAACCACGTTGCCACTTCCTATGTGAAGGCACATACTGTTAATAACATCCTGGACATATGGTCTAGTTACTCCACCCATGTTTGTTCAACACCATATTATGCAAATTTACTTTGTATAATATGTAACAATAAATAAATAAATAAATAATTTTTTTTTTTGGCATTTAAATATAATATTGGTATATAGTAATTTACTATTATTTAAATAACTCAAATGGTATTATTTTTTTACTAATGTGCTTATAAAACGTTTTATTTAATTGATCTCATTAATTATATTTTTTTTTTGTTTAATTATTAAATTAAAAATATTTTGTATTGTTTTGCACTGGGCGGAAATTTCCCGGGAAGCCGAAAAGTCGTTCCCGCTTTCCCGGGAAATGAAAAAGTCCGGGAAAAGAAAAACTCTAGTTTATACAAATGTATTTGGTTATGGTGTGCTTACACTTTGTTGTCGATAAAAAGTAGTAAGAATGGAGCTGAATAAGAACGTCTAAAGGGGGAAATTTTGTTTCTGTAATTAATTTCAAAAAAAGTTAATTGAAATTAATTTTTGTAATTTTTTTACGGGAATCGGTATACCGGTACGTACCGGTATAGACATAAACGGTATTGTCGATACCGGTATTTTCAAACCGAAATGAGTTTCGGTATCGGTATCGGTATTGATACCGGTATCTAATTTTAACGGTATTTGAATCGGTATCGGTATTTTTACGATACCGTTTGCCAACCTTGATATAAACATGTTACGGTGGAACTGATCTGTAAAATTGTTAATAAAAGTAAAAATAAATAAAAAAATTTTTATGTTCCTATCACGGTTCTCAACTAAATTCAGTTTGGTCGTCTAAGAGTAGACCAAACTGTGTTTTGGTATTATGAACCACGACTGTTTTTTAGTTGAAATTGTCATCACGTTGCCAACTTGAAATATCAAGTTTGACAGAAAAAAACACAAAACTTTAGAAAAAGTATCGTTTTCAGTGTTTTAGTTCAAAGAAATCATACCAAATGGACACAAATATATGTAGATTTATTTAATGACGACGAAAACGAAGCCGCAATTGTAGATGTGCCACGTATCAGAAGAAAAATTCGTGATGATTCCAACCCTCTTGAACTACCCAATGCAAGCTAAGGAATAATCAAAATAGGGAACGAATTCTTTAAAAAATTATTTTTGAAGGTTATTCCGGCAGAACAAAGAAACGTTTCGTTATTTGTTGGATCACCTAAAACCATATTTAAAAAAAATCTTTGTATGTGCCCGCTATACCGCCGATACTAAAATTGTTAAAAAAATTTGATATTATGCATAAAAAATATTTTTAATTATGATTTTCCACTTTTTCTGCATTTTATATCGCACCAACCTGTAACTAGAAAAACCCAAGCACAGACCCAACTACTAAAAAGCAGTCAACGCTTCTCTCCACCAAACTTACGCAGAGTTGTAAATGAAAGTACCAAAACACAACTGAAAAGACAACTGTTAATTTAGTGGTAAATGGCAATGCAAATTTATCAATCCCAACCAAACTATTTTAAAAGTTAAAAACCGTGATAGGGGCATTAATTTTTTTTTATCAGTAATATCAGGGTGGCGTTGGCTGATGTAGTTAGCAAGTTGACTGCAAAACCGGAGGTACTGGGTTCAATCCCTGTATTGAATAGTCATAAAAATAACAACACCACACATATTTTTCTGATGTGCATTAGTGCCCCTTTGTGTCAGTTGTTGTATGAAATTTCAAGTGATGAAGGCATAGTCACTGGTCACTGAACTATACCGACTTCAGCAGATGCTGATTCTAATGTAACATCAGAGCGCCCTTCTTCGTTATGTAGTAAAATCATTGCGAAGTAAAATAAGCGATAAAATGGCCAATAAAAAAAATTAATACGCCTTAATACGCTTTTTTTAACACCAGAGGCGCTTCAGCACTGCATTATTAAAAAACCTAAAAAAAGCAGAGTTGTAAAAGAATGAAGCTTTTCGCTGTCTCTTCCTTCACCGCCTGTCTTCTCTATCACTATCCCTGTCCTTCAAGCAGGTAACACCCAGTAATAGGAGTAGGCATTCAGTGCCTGAGTGTTACTACTCTTAAAAAAATATATATTAATGCTCTATGGAAATATTTTGAAATTTAGTTCGAAATCGAATGTTTTTAATATCTTCCCGGTGTCTGAGCACAGTTTCAAGTATTTAGTTTTTTGTGTGCCTCACGGTCCTAGGCCTAGCAGGAGTTTTAATAAGAAATTTGTTTTTGCATAGCCCGCCATTTTAATAGTTGTCATGACTCAACCTTTATTTGCTTGACAGATTTTTTTCTTCTTCTGTTATCCTTCTCTCCCATTGGATCATAGGGCATTAAAAAAATGGAACGTATTTAAATTATTAAAATGCACTGCGAAAATGTTGAAAATTGGATTAAATAATTTTTGTGTGATCTCATTTTCTCCTCGGAGGCTACGTTAACAAAGCGGATTTATTGCATTTGGGATTCGTAGAATCCAAATATTATTCTTGAAAAGCCTCTTCATAATCAATGTGTGACTGTTTCATACAGTTTTTAGTCCAGCGAGGTTGTTGGAACTTATCTTTTCGAAAATAAGGCTACAACAATTAATGAATAATTTTATATATCCGCAAATAGAAAATATTAATTTAGATCAGGTTTGTTTTTAACAAGACGACGACGGTACGTGCCACACAAGTGGCGATACACCATCGCTATATTAACCGGCCTCAAAAATAGGAGGAGTTTATCAATTCGTCTCTATTATTTTTGGAGGTGTTACTTCAAAATTCGGTACTTTTTTTGACCGATGGTAAGAATTATTTTTTTATATAAGAGAATAAAGCTTCCCATTGGTCCCATTGTAAAAAAGTGGGTGGGGACACTCCCACAATTTTTTTAATTTCATTTTATGATATGCTGCTTATTTGATTGCTACGAAACTTACCCAACACATTGAACTCTCGTAACGACACTATTTCAAGGTTGAAAAAATGAGCAGAGCCACGCCCAATAAAACTTAATATTACATTTCACATGCTTCTATTTCATATATTTTTACGAAACTTGGCACACACCCTAAGCTTAAAAAAGGCTCAATATTGCATTCAAAAAATTAATGTACTTAAGCAAATTCTACGAAACTTGGCACACACTTTGAACTCTAAAAAACACAAAATCTTGCATTTAATAAATGGGCGGAGGTACGCCCATTAAAATTTAATTGTATATCCCATAATTTTTTTTTCGAAAATACTTTATTAGATCTTTGCATTGATGTCGGTTTTTTTTTTTTTTGGCAGAATTTTTATACGGAAAAGTTTTCTTGCAGTTTTGTTTTGAGGATATAGTTACAAAAAGAGAGTTGGTTATAAATGAAAATTCTTTATAATTCAATGTTTTTTATGCACAAAAAAAAATGCTCAAATTGGCGTTGGTTATAGGCGAGCTCAACTTTAGTAATAACGATGATGATGTTACGAGTATAATTATGACAAGCACTATGAAATTTAGTGTTAATTTTCCTTTCGATTTTGTGTAAATCATCTTTAGTAATACTTACATGTGTGAAATAGTAATAATGTACTTGTGCACCTCGTTCAGCCAATGCCTGTGCATACTCATTAGTGGGACAGGTGAAGAAGTGATCACCTACAGCTCTGCCAATTTGCTGTTGATTTTGATATCCTGGATTACCTTCCCAGCTGGTGTGCTGTAATTAATTGAAAAGCGAGAGAAAATTTACATAAAAATAAAACTTTATAAAAAAATTAGTAAAATATAAATTTGTACAGTTGCTGTGTTACTGGCAGTTGTTAATTTGATGTAACAGAAATAAATGAATTTTAATTTTTTTTTTTTGCTTTAACTGCATTTTTCTTTAATTAATTAAAGTTACACTACAGACTTAATATAAATGTTTAGTATATATTTTTTTAATCAGCTTGTGTTGTTATGTTGGTTTTTATCCTTCAATTAAAAGCTTTACAAGCAAGTCGCAGTCAGCAAAGCTGATATCAACATTACTACATTATTTTTTATTTTTTTCCCACAACAATAATTATTATAATTAATTTTTCATATTTGCTGAGTTTTTATAATTATAATTATTAAACATCGGTATGTTTAATTACGTTGGAAAGGAAAACAAAGGGCTGCTTTAAATAGCAGTCAATTAAAATTGATAATACTTTGCAACAAAAACTACTGTTTGGTTCAATTTATGGAACAAGGCTAACGTGTACGTCCCACAAAAATAAAAACTTCAATTATTTTTAGTGAAATTTTGTTTTTTTCTAATGACGCAATGGCGCAAGCCAAAAAATTTATTTTTTACTAATCTGCTTGCTTGGCTGAAGTAGTTAGCACGTTGACTACAAAACCGAAGGTCCTGGGTTCGAGCCCTAGCATCTAACAGCCATTAAATAACAACATCACGCATTTTTCTGATGTACATTAATGTCCCTTTGTATCAGCTGTTGTAGGAAAGTTAGCCACTGGTAGCTGAACTATACCGACTTCAGCAGATACTATTCCTAATGTAACATCAGAGCGCCCTCCTTCGTTGTGTAGCAGAATAATCCGCGAAGTAAAATAATCAATAAAATTGCTACGAAACACACCTTAAAAAATTAATACGCCTTATTTAACGCCAGAGGCGCTTCAATACTGCATTATTAAATTTTTTTTTTTTTTTGCCAAAATCAGAGTTGTAATAAAATGAAGCTTTCCTCCATCTCTTCATTCACCTACTTGTCTTCTCTATCACTATACCTTTCCTAAAGAAGGTAACACCTAGTAATAGTAGTAGGCATTCATTGCCTACGGTTACTTCTCTTTAAAAAAAAAGCTAAAACGTATTTCTTTAGTTATTTATTTAATTGTTATTACCAGGGTTCAGGGGTTTCATGCAAATGCATGTTTTTTCCCTTAACTCTGATAATGGCAAGAACGAAATATCTTTACGAAACAATGAATTTGCGTAAAAATGGCATCGATTTGTTAGTGCATATTTTTGCATATTTTGCTAAAAATATATATTTTTGCATAATTTATTCATAAATGCATATTTTTGTCTCATATTTCGATATAAATGCTGATTTTGTATCATATTTTCTCAAAAATTCAAATTTTCAAAAACGTTGCAAAACTGTTTTGCCAACTTTATTCGCTTGCATTGTTGTAGAATTGTTGAACGATTGTAAAAGCACACAGACCTACCAAATTTAATGAAAATTGTAATTTTGATTATTTTAAATTGTCTGCTATTAAAGCCGAAAGTAGTGAAACAATTATGCTTAAACTTGATATTGTTTTTAAAAATTCTAACGGATTCAAAAACCAAATCTAACAGCTAGTATTCAATTCATTGTAATGGTTGAGTTAAATAAATATACAACACTGTATAAAAAGAATCATTTAAATTTGAGCCGATTACATCCACAGACGTTACAATGCCTTTTTCAATGCACAAAAGTTTTCTAAGAACAAATTGATAGGACTTCTGATTCGATAATATACAGGGTGGGCCAAAAGAAACCAAGGGGTGTAAAAGTTTAATAACTTTTTTGTTTATTAACTTTTTTTTATTTTTTCTTTCAGATTATATAATATACAAAATGGAAATTTTTTTACACTAAGTATGAAAAATGATGTCTCTTAAATGACCACCGTTTTTAGCTTCGCACTGATGGGCTCTTTTTAGAGCATTTTCCATAACATCTTTCAAAACTTGTGGCTGTAGCGTTCGAATATCTGCAACAACGTTTGCCTTGAGTTCAAGGATTGTCTCTGGCTTGTTCACATACACTCGCTCCTTCAAAAAACCCCAAAGAAAATAGTCGGGTGCTGTCAAATCTGGCGATCGCGCTGGCCAAATAATTTTCGAATTTCGAGAATTTATTCGCTCTCCAAAAATTTGACTTAAAAGTGCCATTGTGTCTCGGGCAGTATGGGCAGTGGCTCCGTCCTGCTGAAACCACATACCAAGTCTGTTTTTAAGAGCAGGACGTAAAAAATTTTCTATCATAAACCGATACCGCTCTCCATTTACGGTTACAGCACTTCCATCTTCATTCTCGAAGAAGTAGGGCCCAATGACATTTTCAGATGTGATCCCACACCATACTGTACACCTGATGGGGTGCAATTGGCCTTGATGAATGGCTCTTGGATTTTGAGAACCCCAGAACCTACAGTTCTGCTTATTAACAAAGCCATTCAAATGAAAATGAGCTTCATCACTCATAATCAAATTTTCAATAAAGTTGATTTCATTTCTGGCCAACTCTTGAAATTTAACTGCAAAATTTAGACGTTGCCGATGATCTGCGGGTTTTAATTCTTGGACCAATTGCACCTTATATGGGTATAACTGTAAATTTTTTTTAAAATGCGCCGTAGTGACGTACGAGACATTTCTAGCTGAGCAGAACGCCTTCTGCCAGATGTTTCTGGTGCTTCGTTAACACTTTGCTGTACTCGTTCAATATTTTCCGCAATGCGACTTAAACGTGGTCTACCGGTTCGAGGCAAATCTCTTACGCTGCCATGTTGGTGATGACGATTAACTAAGCAACGAATCATCGCTTCAGAGGGCGAAATTCTGACGTTAAAATGTCGACGATATGCTCTTTGCGTTAAAATAATTGATCTCTAGTGTAAATAATAAAATTCTATTGTTCTGGTTCTCTGTTCAGTTGTGAACCTCTCCATTATAAATTCTCCAAGTGTTGTCTATATAATCTGAAAGAAAAAATAAAAAAAAATTAATAAACAAAAAAGTTATTAAACTTTTACACCCCTTGGTTTCTTTTGGCCCACCCTGTATATGTATAAATAAAAAAAAAATTTAATGAAAATAAATAACAACACTTTTCTTTTTTTATTTACGTATCGCTCCTTTACTGTAATAAAACATAGATATCTCGAAAATGCGAGTTTGGAGTTAATAATGCAGAAAAACTCGTTATACCATATTTAATCTTGTGTAAAGATTTAATATAAAAGGCTTGTACACGCACCTCTTGAGAAAAGAAAATATTTTTATGTGTTTATTTAGTGCTATGTAGATTGAAAGCTTTACTTTTGAATATTTTTTTTAAGATATGTGCATATTTAATTGTTTTTAGTGCATATTTTGCATTAGTGATGTCATATTTTAGGCGCCTAAAATACCTTTTTAAAATGCATGAAGTCTTTGTCCCTGGTTATTACTATTATATTTGTAATATAAGTATTTGGTTGCTCGACCTTTATTGTTTAAAAACAATTAATAACTATTTTTTTAAGCTTGAGGTCAATTTTGGATATTTATTTATATTGAGTGCAGATAAGGGTAATGTAACCGTAGCAATGAATGAAAGGGACTATGGGAACAAAATGAGTGATATACTCAACGACATGATGACATATAAAAAAATAAACAAGGACCCAACAACAACACTTCAAAGAATAAATGGAGAAATAGTGGAGGAGCTATTCAAGTATAATATTATATCGAATATAGAAAAGAAAAAGCTTAGAAAAGATGCAACTACAGCACCTAGAATATATAGACTTCCGAAGATACATAAAGACAACTACCCACTAAGACCAATCTGTGCATCAGTAAATTCACCAGCTAGTGAATTATGCCAACTTTTAAGTAATATTTTGAAGAAAATTACGGTAGACTCAGTTTATAATGTAAGGGATTCAGTACAATTTAGAAATAGCATAAGTAATACAAATATTGAGAATGACGAAAAATTGGTTTCTTTTGATGTTGTTTCCTTATTCCCGAGTATACCTGTGGATTATGCGATCAGGGTAATTGAAGGAAAATGGGAAGAAATAGAGAAATACACAGCAATACCAAAGGAATTATTTATTAAAATACTACATTTTTGTGCTAAGGAGAATAGATATTTTAAGTATAAGGATAAAATATATTCACAATTGAGAGGATCTCCAATTTCACCAATTGTTGCTGACATAGTGATGGAAGAGCTGCTAAAAAGTACTACACAAAAATTAGAAGTAAAACCTAGATTACTAACGAAATATGTTGATGACCTATTCGGAATTGTTAAAGAAAGTGCAATAGAAAATACGCTTAAAGAATTAAATAATTTTCATAAAAGAATAAAATTTACAATAGAAAAAGAGAACAACGGTTGTCTACCATATCTGGACACAATAATAATCAGAGATGGACAACAACTTAAAATTGACTGGTATCAAAAACCTACAGCATCTGAACGCATTATAAATTTCCACTCAAGCCAACCTAAACATGTGGTAATGAATACGGCTTTGAATATGATAAAAAGAGTCCTCACAATTAGCGACAAGTGTTTTCATATTAAAAATATACAGAAATTAAAAACTACATATATTACAAATGAACTCATTCCCCATTCCAATCGCAAAAAGCTTCATTAATATATGCCAGAAGGAAAAGCCAAAAATTGACAGACCACATTTAATGTACAAAACTATGACATATATACCAAAGATTTCGGAAAGAATAGAACAAACACAAATTTACAATAAAGAAAATTATAAAATGGCCTTTACATCAGACAATACGCTAAAAAATATTTTTTCTAACACTAAAAGTAAACTTGACAAAATGGAAAGATCCAATATAATATATAAAATATCATGTATGGGAGACGGCACCGATGTATGCAAGCAGGTATATGTTGGCACAACAAAAAATAAATTAAAAACGAGAAAAGCTGGACATAAATCAGATTTGAAAAACAAGGATAAATTATTGACACCAAAAACAGCACTTACAGCCCACTGTGCAGAGAAAAAACATAAACCTAACTTACACTGCAATTACACATGCCACTAGTGGCATGCCAGTGTTGTGTACGTATTATCGACGAAAAATTGTTCGAAAAAGTCGAATCTCTTGCCATTTGCTTTGCTGTTTAAACATGCCATTGCCACTTCATTTTAAAAATGTCGTCGAAGCGAGCTGGCTCAGTCTCGCTTCCATGTTTACTTTTCCTTTTGTTTATAGAATAGAGTTACCTAGTACGTCACAAAGGCACATTCTTGAGGAAACTATTAACACTTATTATTATTATTATTATTTTAATAATATTAGTTCTTTATAATTAACAAACTCCAGTTTTTCACACACAAATCAAGTTATAAATCATAATAACACATTTAACAAGCTAAAATAATAATTTAATTTTCACAGTAATCCAATAAATTTGCATCAAATGTATAACAGGGTAACACTTTTCTTCGTTTTGACATTCAATGGCATGCAACTGCCAAATTTTCACTCGCATGCAAATTTTGCTGCCACTGGGGCTGCCATTGCGAAAAATTTGAGTGTGTTAGTGAAAAATCGTGAGTGTATTGAGTTTTTCGAAATGGCATGCCACTATAGTGGCATGTGTAAATGGTATGTTAGACAGAGTAGAGATTTTACAACGAGAGGACAATTACAACAAACGTTACTTATTGGAAATGCTACATATAATAAATATAAATAAAGAAGAGAGAATGAACTACATACAAAACAGATGTAGAAAACTGCGCTCAAAGCTATCGCAAAACAAAAACTTAAACAATTAGTACAATAAGTATCTAAAAAGAATAAAGACGTGTGACTTTTTTTTTACTGTTTTTATATATTTTTTTTGTTTGTTTATTGTTACTCATTGTAAGTGTATAGTCTTATTTATCCAGAGTGTTAAAATAATGTAATGTTTTTGTATATAAATGTATTGTAGAATTCCTGATGATGCTATCCAGCGGATGGCGAAATATCGAAACGAATAAGTAAAGGAACAAATAAATAAATATCCAAAATTGACCTCAAGCTTAAAAAAATAGTTATTAATTGTTTTTAAATAATTTGTATTAAAAACTATCTATTCCCGCGGCATTGACCGGTCGGAATTAAATTTTGACTGATATAAGAGTAAAAGTCAGAATGGAAACTACCATTTAGCATAACATAGTCATGAATATAGGATTCGGTACCACTGTATAAGTCACATCAAAGAGGCTTTAAAACAGCTACGTCCAAGCCATATGCACAATGTGCAAACTTTTATAAAGAGCTTTTTATGCTTTCACACCGACGAGAGTACAACATCCACAGCAACAACACAACAGGCATCAATGCTTGCTCTTACTTTGCAAAGAAACAAGAACAAATTTAAGAGCTTTCAAAGCTGTTTACCTCAAATGCAAATATCAGTATATATATGTTTGGACGTAGCTGCTTTAAAACTCGTTCTTACGAATCATTGCAAATTTTTTTTTTTTATAAAAAGAGAAGTAAGGCGGTGAAGAAAGAGACAGAGAAAAGCTTCATTCTTTTACAGCTCTGCTTTTTGCAAGTTTTTAGTAATGCAGTGTTGCAGCGCCTCTGGTGTCAATGAGTTGCATTATATTTTTGATGCTTTATCTAGTAGCCATATTATTGGTTATTTTACTTCTCCGATGATTCTGCTATACAATACGGATGAAAGAATGGGTTCGGATGATAGTTATATTATGATTAGTATCTGCTGCTGCTCCTTTTGTGGGCCCAGAGCCCATCGAAATAATACTCTGATAGCAAAGTTAATGCGGCTGACTTCTTCTGGCAGGCCAAAACATTGATGTTGCCATTTTCATATAGTGACATCGTGCACCTCAAAGGAACGATTTAGGAATTGTTATGGGTTTTCTTTTTGGTCACTTTAGATTGAACTACCCTCTGTGCAAAAGTAACCAAATTTGGTCAACATTGACGAGATAACGTCACACATTATATGTGAGTGCAACGTTTATGTATCAGTGCTTTTCAATCTAAATTTCTGTGTTCAAATGATATTAAACGGGCTTCTCCAACCTCTGTGCTGACTTTTATTAGGAGGGTACTATTGTTCCCAATTTTGACATTTGATTTCGAAAATCGTAGTACAAAAATTGTAAAATAATTTTTAGCAGCGTTGTATTTCTATGACTTTCGAGTGTGTAAAAACGAGCAATTCAAAGCTCGAATAAAATAACCTTAATAAGGTTCAATATTCTAGTTATTTTAATATAAAATTTATATAATTAATTTTACCAATATTTTCCAGTAGCCTTTAAGCCCTTTAAACATCAATTTTATTCATAATTAAACTTAAAATGATAATTTAATAATAATTTTTATAATTATTTAAATACTCGTAAAATCGCTTGTAATTTTTTTAAATATTCTCGTGAATACTATTATTATTTTTTTAAGTATAATCTTTTTTCTGCTTCAATTAAGCAATTCAAAAATGTATTTAACACACAAAAAAAAGATCAATTATCTATAATCGCTATTGTTTGGCTGCAAAACAAAATTTCCATATGAATTTTATACATTTTAATGGCATTTTATTTGTAGTAATTATTTAAAAATTATATTAAATACGAGTATGTAAATAAATATATACATAATACACAATACATAAATGAAGGCAAATTCATTTATAAACGCAAACGATTAATGGTCATGTGATTAGTGGTAGAAGGGCTTAATTGCTTACAGCAGTGGCTTGTGAAAATAAACTGCAACAATTTAATTTCCTCTTCTATTGATACAACTATAAGTGCATATTCCCTTGTAAATACCCAGTTAACATTTTTTTTCTGATGTGGTAAGAAACTTTGAAGAATCGTATCCCCGAAATCGGTCAGAAAACGTATCGAATATTTTATGACAGTTTAATAAGAAATAGAACCACTTTGTCTCAGAGTCCTCTGTTTGAAATGTAGCTAAAGCTTTTAAACAAATTTTCAACATGTTTAGAAAAATATCTAACAAAACATTAGAAAATGCCTTAATTTTTCTAATACTTTAACCCTAGACGCTCTTTCTTATTTTTATACCTATAAGCACTTTCTTCGTCGAATCGACGAAGTGCATTTTTTATCTGGCCCCAAACGCTCCCAATTAAAAAAAAATATAAAATTTTGGTTTTATTGGAAAAACAATTTAGTTTTTATATGTATTAAACATAAAGTTTGCTTATTTCAATGCAACTCAAAACTAATAAACAAACAAAAAATTACTTTAAGTTTTTTTTACTTTTTTTTAAATAGTAAAAAAAAATTCACAAAAGGCGGCATTTAAAATAAAAAATTATTTCAGGGATTTGTTAAAATCTTAAAACTGGCACTTAAAACTAAAAAATAAACTTAGTTTGGTTGGAATTTTCAGTCATTTAGTGCAAGAGGCATAGAGATCAATCGTCGGTTTGACGAACACAAACTTAAAAAAAACATACTTACACACGTCTAACAAGATTGCACATGTGCACACTTCAGCAGCTTGGCAATGACTAGAGCTATAAGAAAAATGAGCACACAGCAATGAGTAACAAAGAAAATAAATGAGAAATCGTAAACGATGTTCGTCGATTCGACGAAGAAAGAGCGTCTAGGGTTAAGAGTTGCAGTATTGATGTTAGAAAAAAGTCTGCAGCAATGTCAACTTTTTACAGAAATATTTGACAAATATCTTACAAAATTCTGAGGAAATGAAAATGCTTACAGCGTTAACATATATGTAGCTCATTTACTTAAACGACATCATAACTCAAAAAAAAACCAGTTTGCGAGAAAACAAGTTTGAAGTTTTCAATTTACTCACAACTTAATGGAAAAAGAATCTTTAATTTTTATCTCAAGAGTAAACAAGATATTCATCCTTATTCTATTTGGCGTCGGCAACATCGTCATCAATTTTGAAACAACATCAATATAACACAACATCAATGCTAACTTTATATTCCCTAACAGTGTTATGACGACGTTGCCTGTTTATCGATAAATACAATACACATATCCAATATTTGAGTCAGCTGGTTAATTTTGTTTACTATTTTTGGTAAAAGTATTTTTGAATAAGTAAAAGCTTTGTAAATAAATTAAAATAATATGTTTTTCTTTCCTATTGAGACGATGAAAAAAAATTAATAGTGAAAATAAGATTTCTCAGACAAAAGTGATGCATTTGCCAGTTACCCAAGGAAAAGTAAGTGATAAGTTCTCTCATGTTTTTGGAAAATAATGGGTAATGTTCATCCTTTTAATATTTTACAAATATTTTCGGCTGAACAAAATATCATTTAGGAATGTATTGGATACAATAGAGCCTAACTTTTGAAACAAAAGGGATTAGATCAACGTTTATTGGAGCTTGGAGCTTCATCCAAAGGTACTCAGTGCTAATTGTTTATATACCCCGCCTTCAGTTGCTTTGCTGTTGTTGTTTGCAACCTTTTTTTTTAATTTAAACCTCAGTATACTTTCCCAACACACTATTTACTTTACATTTTGCCATCCACCACTAGTTCTAATTACTGGACCGAGGGAATTTAGTACAGTCTCACTTTCTCACTGCACCTTGAAATTATTAGGAAACTACCCATGAGGAATCCTCTAGCAAAAGAAGGACTTTTGCAACTCTTCCACAAGCTTTTCAAATTGGTTGGGTTTGGTAATTTTAATTTTGTCCATATTATATTTTTCACTTTTTTTAAGAACTTTTTCAAATAAATATGTACATTTTTATATCTACTTATATTTCACTTTTTTACAATTTAAATTATTTTTCAAATTCGCTGAGGCATGCACACAACAGAACACGACTTTAAAAACACTGACGACAAAATGAACGGCAACATCAACATCAATTTTTCTTTCAGAATACCAAACATATGCTGACAGTCATCGATAAATGGCAATACTATCTACGGGAATACCGATTTGATAAAAAACATTAAAAACGACGTCGTGTTATGTTGCCGACGCCAAATAGAATAAGGGTGATTTGTATAAAATGTTTACCCAATATCAAGAATGATATGAGGATTAATTATCCATAAGACACAGAAAATTTTCAGCTTAAAATTTACGTAAACAAGGTAAATTCAACCGTTTCGGCAATGATTTTGCTTTACATGTGTTTCATGTTAATCTTACATGATTTAAGATAATCTTCAAGGAAAGGTTTTCCTTTTGAAATAACTTTATTTCATGTTCATTTAACACTTCCGTACTGTTAAATCAAAATGCAAAAACATATTGAATCAAAGTTATATCAAGTTGGAACAACGTAAAGTTGATACTGAAATAACACGAAGAACCATGTTGAATCAAATTTATTTCAAGTTGAAAAAACATGAATTTAATCATTAAACTTACAGACATCATATAAATGTTTGTATGTAAATATATAATTGGCTTCCCCCGGCAGCCACAACAGCCTTATATATTCACCCTTATCGGAAATAAAAGTTCACGTGGAATGTGTTCCCTTTTCCTAAAATTGTGATCGCTAATGTTTGCGTTGTTGTTGTGTCAGTTTACTATTTTCTAATTTTGTTCACCATTTTTTGTTCACGGGAAATATTTTGCGTGAACAGAATGTTCGGCTCTTATTCCCGATAAGGCTGATTCTTTACATTCTTTTTAGAATAAAAAATTTCACAAATACAATTCAGATAGACTGTAAATGCAGTTTAATAGTATGATTTATTGTCTGGATTTTCCACTAGGATTAATTCACTGAGAAACAAACAAAATATCGCATGCGATACCTAACTTGATGAATTTATTTTCACATACACTGTAGCAGAATCATCAGCGAAGTAAAATAACCAATAAAATGGCTAATAAACACAGTTTTGAAAATTGAATATGCCTCATTGACACCAAAGGCGCTGCAGCACTTTATTATTAAAAATAATTTGCAAAAAAGCAGAGTTGTGAAAGAATGAAACTTTCCTCGTTCCTCATCTTCCTTTCTTCATCTTTTCTCTATCACTATCCCTTTCCTAAAGAAGGTAACACCTAATAATAGTAGAGGCATTACTTCTCTTCGTATATTATTTTAAACAGTGTTGGACTATTTGTCATTTAACTGTCACTGTCCCATTATGCCTTCGACAAGAAGGAACTTGTAAAAAAAAATAAGAGTTTTATCAACTATTTCCAGACATGTATGTGTGTTCGTGTGCTGCCTTGCAGCATTTTCATCAAACAGAATGTTGCAAATGAAACAAACGACAACCTACAACTCAATAATAAAATGTCAATAACGGCTCATGTGTCACCATCATTAACGTCAATCTAAATTGAAATATTTCTGCTTTACGTTCGATTGCTGTTTTTATTTCGTCTGGCATTTAAATTTCTTTTATTTGCTCGATAGTTTGTTTGATTGAAATGTTGGAAAATAAGTTTAATAACAAACAATGATTGTTTGATAAAAATTTTTAGATTTTTTATATATTTTTACATACTACGTACAATTTTAAAAGGACGAATAATATAAACCTATTTTATCTTTAATTAAGAAATTTAGCACCAGAGCCGTAAGTAATAGATTTCTTTGGTAAAAGCTGACGGGGGAAAAATGAAGAAGACTATAAGAAATTAATTAAAAATGAAATCTTAAGTTTACGATAAGAACCAACTTTCTGAAAAGAAAGTATCCGTCAGGTAATGACAGATATCGTGGTTTAAATGAGTACCGCAAAAGTTTACATTTAGATGATATTACTTTTTTTTAAATAGTTTCCTAAATTTCTGAACTATTTCGATAATAGATTTACTTATATTTTAATCGTTACACTGAAAACAAACTTTTTTTGAGACTCCCTACATCGGAATTCTTCGCAAAATCCCAAGACTTTGGGACGCCACAGAGGGCGTAGTTCAAAGAAGCCATAACCGCAAGAAAAGCTTAAGCGACATATTTGTTGAACTACGGTTTTTGGCAAAAATCGACCATCTAGGATCGTAAATAATCAATTCTCGTCAAAAAATTAAGATCAAAAACTATGTCAGTTAAGCTTATTTAGTCGTTATGCAACAATATGATCTTTGTAGGTAAATTACTAAACTACTTCGAGAATAAAGCGCGTTGCCCCCAAAGATTTTTTTTAGTGAATCGTTTACTTGACTCTCTGGATGTTTTTATGTTGTTAGTAAATGTCCATCGAATCGGAATCCGGTGATTTTCTCACTGTCCTCATTTTAAACAGCTCTAGAGACGATCAAATAAACCTGTCAATCAGTGCATATGTATTAGTATAATATGCAAATAAATACTTCAATCATTATTTGTATTTTGACTCCGTAGTGCTGGTATCAAATAATGCTCATCCACCCGCTTATCCATCATTAACAAGAATGACAAAGAAACTGATGTTTTTTCGTCAATCAGATTCAGAGACGATCAAATAATCAACTGTCAAACAAAAAAATTAAAACCTTTTTGATTTCCATCAACCATTGTACACAATGCGTACTTGTAGCCAAAACAACACGACTGCACTCACACAAAAAATGTGTTTGAGGAGAGTATTTGATTGTCTCTAGGTCAATCAAGGCTATTAAAGATCAATGATTTCACTGGTCCATGAATCATAAGCAGTGGACGTAGAAATGGCGGTGCTGCGAGAATCTCTCCCGCATTTGCTTGCAGTAATTTTTCTCACTAACATTCTCTGAAATATTGCGAAAAACCAGAAACATAATGGTCTTCATGGTTTCCGTCCTAGGTTAAAAAACATATTGCGGTGTTCTTTTTTAATCTACGAGGGTGGATCAATAACTCAGTATCTTTATGAATTGCCCGCCTCTTGATTGAAATGGCAACACTTCTCCTGTCATGAGGCAACTGCCAGTTGACTCCTGCCTAAATTTGAACAAGCTGAGTCATTTAGTTTGTGTTGAATTTCGTGTGGATGAAACATGGATCCATTACTGTACTCCGGAGACCAAGTAGCAGTCTAAATCTGCTCCGAAGAAGGCCAATGTGAGTTTGTCGGCAAATTAGGTAATGGCAACAGATTTTAAGTATGCACGCGGGATAATCCACATCGATTATCTTCAAAAGGGAAAAACAATAAATTGCGAACATTATGCCAACTTAGTACACCAATTAAATGAGGATGGCCCCATATCATCAAGATAATGCACGAGTGCACACGTATGCTGTCTCAATCGTTTACATAAATTTTTTTGGCATTTATCGAGATTTTTTTATCCAAAACAAAACACATTAACTGAAAATTTTCCAAAACTGCAATGTAGCCAATTAACACACCGTTTTAAGCAGACCATAGCTAATTCACAAACCTTTTGTATTAATGTGTTCTACGAGGTAATAGGTTAGGTTAGGTAGGGTGGTGTTATACCGCACCTCCACTCGGTGTACAGAGTAATAAGAAATAAATAAAAATACGAGTATTAGATTTTGAGTAGATTTCCTATAAATCTACTTACAGAATTAGATTTTGTTTTGTATGGGAAATGTAGTAAAAAGCAGCTAGACTTAGCTCGAATTTTCGTATGTACTGGATTTGGAGACAATGTAAATGGCCTATAAGTCAACCAGAAAGTATCTTCTGTATTTCGAAATTGTATGTTATAAGGCATTTAAATTGTTTCGAAATCCAGTACTTACGAAAATTCGAGCTAAATGTAGTTGCTTTTTGCCAGATTCACCATACAAAACGAAATCTACTGTAACAGCAGATTTGTACAAAATCTGCTCAAAATCTAATATAATAGTAGTGAGTGAATTAGCTAAGCTCTACAAAATTGTCTACTACAGGTGTTTGAATGAGCTAAGTCGGCAACTCTCTGGGTTATAGTGTAAATTTTAGACGAAGGATTTTGTCTTGGATACAACTTTCAAATCGAATATAGTAGATTTCGAGACAATGTAAATACAGTATTATTAATATTTCAGTTCGAAAGCATTTGCTTCCATTTCGAATTATAGAGCAGATCCCCAGGACTTGGAAAATAAACTTGCACAATTTCCAAGAGTTGTTGAGGGCGTTAGTATTTTCATATACATTATTATATTATAACAGGGAAGGGTAAGTAAAAGTTACAAGACTTTAAAAAATAAGACAGTTTTTATTACTACATGTATGTAGGGTTTTGGAAACCCTTTTGCTTATGTACATATCGCTACCTTCCTTAATATAGAAAGGCCCTAAATCATTACTTTTTTTAATAGTGTTTTTTTGTATATTTCGATAGAAGACCATCTAACGTATCGAAAAACGCAAAAATCTCGATTTCAAAAAAATAATGAGTTAGGTCCTTTCTGTATTAAGTTAACGATATGAACATTCATTTATGCATAAATATTTATTTGTACTGAAAAATAAATTAACTCATAAATCAATTCGTAGTAAGTAGTTTATATTAAAAAAAAAATAACCGAAAAAATTATATGTACGCCACTTTACTATACAATACATGAGCATGCATATGCATGCATATTAATATATACATACATATGTATGTATATTTGTATGTGACGTTATATTCTGTAAGTTATGGGAAACATGGGTATTGTAAATTTTAACTATTGCAATTTATATCTGTTGTTCATGCTATTTTTCTTTTTAATCCATGAAATACATAGATGCATATTTAAATGTGCGCAATCGAAACAGCAATTGCCCAGTTAGTGAATAAAACCTATTGAAAATTTATTATAACAATATTTTAAAATGACACGAAAATCGTAATTAGTGTATGGAAATGGGAATTGAAATTTTTTCTTTCTTAATCATAAACTCACCTGAAATATAATCGCTTCCCGTTCAGCTTGTGTGACCTTACTAAATATATTACTCATTATTTCTAAATATTTATCACGTGGCAATGATGTTGCTTCATCTTTATCAAAATAATCAATAAAATCGTATAAAAGAAAATATGTACCTGGAAGCAAAAATAAAAACTATTAAATTTAGCTTCTTAATTGATGTTAACAAAAAAAAAAAAAAAAAAACAAATAATGCAATAAATAATAACATTATATGCTAGTTACACTTTCTAATTGTTATATTTTACTAAAGATTATTTAATTTGTGTATATCCTACAACTTGCTGCAAGCTGATATACTTATGTTATGGGTCAGGTCGAAGTTTACGCAAGTTGTCGAATCGTAAAAGCGTTAGACAGTGTTAGAAAGAAACAGACAGACAGATTTTGATAAACAACCAAATAAGTCTTATTAAAGAAAGCAATATATAACTAAAATAAAAAAAAATTAACAAATTGCTAAAGACTTGCTCTGGAAGAGAGTTAGTTGGATTACTACAAATATTTACATTAACTCTTTTAAGGCTCAATTAGCCGACTGTAGCGTAACGTAACCGAAACGGTACGAAACAACTGTTCGATACTGTTATAAGAAAAGTAATGGTTATAGAGATGTAACCGGAATTTAAGAATCTGTACATGACTTTTCACATAACAATATCAATTAGCTGTTTCCTATCGCTGCAGTTATGTTCCATTACCGTCGGCCTTTAGACATTCTTACGGTGTGTCGGTGTAGGAAACTGTAATCCTGACATTTTAAGTACTCCCAGGAACAAGGAACATTTTGGTGGAACCTTTAAACACAAACTTTTCATATATATATGTTTAAGAGTATTTTCTAACCTTCCTTCATTAAAAGCTGGTACTCACTATCGTACATAATCTTTCGACTTTTGAGAAAATGCAACGCTGATCTAATGAGTTTTTATTGTCTTTTGAAATTTTTCATCAGGGTTTGCATTTTCTAAAAAGCCGAACGATTATGTAGGATAGTGAGTGGCAGTCTTAAGTCGCTGCTATTAAAAACTCTAGCCAGAGCAATGCACATAAGTTTGTCTTGGTTAAGCTATCATAGGCTTCTGTCGCAGAACAATGTGTCTTAAAACTCCACGGTGCGTTCGAAACTAGCAATGTGGCATGCTGCTGACAAACATTTGGGTCATTTTCAGCATAAAGAGAAACGGCGGAAGTACGAACTAACGTGCCCGTTAATTTCAGACAGTAAGTCGGCTAAAGATTTGCTAAATAGTGTAAAAACGCCTAAGCAGAGGTCTAAACAACAGCTAACATTAATCCGTACAAGCAGATCAAACGAAGTGCACGTCGATACTAAAGAGCATTTACAGATAGTCCAGCGAAATAAATCCAAACTGCAGCTGCTAGAAAAATTAATAGGATAAACGTTGAACTAAAGTTCGACAGGAGATTCACAATTCCATCTAGGGCATACCACTGGGGATTCCAGAAGCTTAAGTTATGTTTCCCAAAGGAAAGTAACATCAAGTAATAATAGTATGCATTCATTGCCCGAGTGTTACTTCGCTTAGAAAAGCAGAGGATGGAGTTGGTGCTACAGTCTTTGGGCCCAACGTAAATACTCGTATCTCTGTGCTAATGGGTGGCGTTGGCTGAACTAGTTAGCATGCTGATTACAAAATTGAAGATCCTTGGTTTTTCTGATGTGCATTGTCCCTCACATCAGAGTTTCCTTTTTCTTTTTTATTTCGTAGCAGAGGCATTGGAGAATTAAAATAACCAAAAAAAAAGGCTGTTAAACACAGCTTCGAAAATTTAGTACGCCGCATTGACACCAGAGGCGCTGCAACACTGCCTTAATAAAAACATGCAAAACAGAAGAGTTGTAAAAAGAATGAAGCTTTTTTCTAAAGCTTCCTTCACCGCCTGTATTCTCTATCACTATCACTTTCCTAAAAGGAGGTAAAACCTAGTAATTGTAGTAGGTATTCATTACCTGAGTATAATAATAATAATATAATAAAAAAAAAAATTAAAAAACAGTGAATGGAGTTAGTGCTCGAGTCTTTGGGCCCAATGTAAAATTCTCTGTGTTCATGGACAAATGGCCTACTATGGCATTTCAGGCTAAAATACAGGCAGTCACCAAGTGTGTAGGGTCATTAAAGGCGCCTTATAGAAGTTACTAGAATGCAAAGGCACCCAACCAAAACGTGTCTCTCTTATTAGAAGTGTATAGAAAGGTCCTAATGTAGAGTATTCAATGAGAACAACTTTGTTAATAGAATCAATGTAAATACCGGGGTACAGTAGGGTTGCGTCATAAAACCCCTTTTTTTCAAATAACAAATTGCAGTAAAGATAAACACTAGTAGAATGGAACATCCTGCTGTTTTCAAAGGTCGCTGCACCTTCATCGTGGGCGTTCTTGTATTTGCGCCACTGTCTATTGTGTCAATGGGTGGATGTAAATTTAGCTCTATATACACATTTTTCAATGCAAATGAAATATGTGAATTGTTTTGATTCATCGTGCAGAAAGCAAAAATTTACTATTTGTAATTTACAAAAATCTTGCACATGTCTGTGCTGTTTATTTCTGAAGTATAAAATTACACAAAAGCATAATTTTCTTTAAAAAAAAAAAATTATACAAACGGTCGTAGATGTGGTGCCATCGTATTGAAGATGGCTTAAGTCTGCACTTGCAACTTGCACGTGTAAAACATATTTGCATTAGCGTACTTTGTGTTAGGTTGTACCAGTAATTGATTTATTAAAGAGCCAATCATAAATGATGTAATTGTCTTTGCATTGAAGAAAATAATACTCTTGGGAGTCAATTAAAGCAAACGAATGAAAAAAACGAGTAAATAAGTCAAAAGCAAAGAAATAAAAAAATATATGTCGAGGACAGGTAAAGACATAAACAAGTAAAACAAGATGTAAATACTGATACACAACTGAAATAAATGACTTTCAGCTCTGATAAATTACATATTTCACTGAAATAAAGTGTGTTGTAGTAGGACGGGTCGGTATTGACAATCTATTTAAGCGTTGTGAAGCTTAACAAGTCAAGGTGGCTACAAGGTGGAATATATATTGCATTTATAACCTATAGTAAAGATATTAAATCATCAGACTCTATATAAATAATAGCAAAAAACTTTTAAAGTCTGATTCCTTCAGAGAACACTACAAACATATATATAAGAGTGTCAACGTTTTCAAAGCTACTTCTGGGTCTCATATAAAACGTGCTTGAAGTCTCGCCCTTTTGCAGATCGTAGTGGTAGATGCTGAAACATCTCATTTAAGTCTAACTTGTTTTCAACACTTTTATCTACATAAATATTTAAGAGTTAGATGTGAAACCTGCAGCATTTCTTTGTATGGAACTTTTTGGTCCTTTCTTAAAGAGACGCAAAATGAGTACAACTAAACGGCCAAAGGTTATGTTAGGTTAGATTAGCAGATTGGTGGTAGGAAACTGAAAATTAAGCGTTTAGCTTTGTGCTACTTGCAAGTTGTACAGAAAATAGAAATAGAGGAAAAGAGGAGGAAGGTGAAAGATGTATAATGGAGATGATTAGGTGGCAGAGGAAAAGAGAGGAGAGAGTTGGTTCGGAATATGAGTTAGTGGCCATAGCAGCCGCTGTTCCTACTATGAAGACTCAGCTTTTAAAGTTTTATTTCTGATAACTCGAATGGGCTACGGAAAGATAATTTGTCAAGGAAGTGCAGACGGAGATCTTCCAGAGCAGGACAGAAGCAAAACAGATGCGATATACTTTTCTCCTCTAGTTCATCATGACAACTGAAGCAGTAGTCATTGTTCTTTTAGCATTGGTTCCGAAAGCACAATCGCCGGTCACTGTGACCAAAAGATTGCTCAAGTGCTTCCTATTAAAGTTTATGCGGTTTTTAGTTCTGTGTGGGCTTAGGCGAGGCCAAAGGGTTTTCGCTATTACGCAGGTGGTCCATAAAGGGGGTGAAAATATTTTACAAAAATATTTCCAATGACTTCTAAAGGGTCCGCCAGATATCTTTTTTTTTTTTTGAAAATGCTATAAAAAAACTACTCAAGCTTCGGTTGTGAGGCACGTAGTGCCGTCCTGTTGAAACCAAATGTTGCCAATATCCTCCTCTTCAATTTTTGTGAACAAAAATTCGTTCAACATGTCCCGATAACGATCGCCATTGACTGTAACGGCCACTCCTTGCTCATTTTCGAAATTATGCCTCTGGACCAAAATCCGCACCAAACAGTGACTCGTTTTGGTGCGTCGGCTTTTCAATATATGCGTGCGGGTTTTCTGTGCCCCAAATGCGACAATTTTGCTTGTTTACATACCCGGCAAGATCAAAATGAGCTTCATCTGAAAATATGATTTTTTTTTTGACAAAATCGGCATATTCTGTAAGTCGATCGCAGGCCCACTTAGCGAAGTGAAAACGCATTGGATGGTCAGTTGGCTCGTTCAGCGGAAGGATAAAACTAATTATCTGTCAAATCAGACATGAGCTAAGTGTTACCATTCACGAAATAAGCACTAGTTGAAAAAAAAAACGTTAGATGGCGGACGCTATAATTCTTTGATTTTGCCAAATTTAACTTAAGTACTAGAATTAGTAAAATTCACAGTTCTATTGTAAAAACACATCAGTAATTTTATGTAAAATTATAAAATTTTTTTTGTGCTTTAACTCTTTTACTTTAGCCCTATTTACATCCTTTTAAGTGGTACGTATTTAACTAATTTTTCGAAACCGACAAAAAAGTCTGCGATATTCCACAAAAATATACGTCGCTCTAAAATTAAAAGATTTAATGGGCTGCTATGCCAAGCCGACATAACATTGTACACCCTCCCTCTTTTTGTAATAAGTTCAAACATATGCTTTCGAAATGCTTATACACATTTATAATTTTTTTTTGGTGTCCCCTACGAGAACTGATTGTTATATATAAAAGCAAGAAAATAATATTTTTTTTTTATATTACAACTTACCCTCATCCTTAACATTTCCAATCATAATATCATAACCAGACATATCAGCTGTTTTCATAAGAGTCATGGGATCAGCTGGCAGAAATGCCCCATCAATGGTGGGACCTGAGGGAAAGCTTAATATGCCCGAATAGGAATTCCATTGTTGTACAGAAATTGTTTTGGCATCCACCGAGCGCATACAAGCCATGACTGATTGGGGATTTTCCTTAGCAAATATAAGGAAAACAAACAAATAAATAAAAATATATACAAAATAAAAATTTTGTATATATAAAAGTCTTTGTTATATAAAATAAAATAAGTCTATATGCTTAATAATTTGTTATAACTTATATAAAGTCCTATAGAAAATTAAAATGGAGTTTTTACTTTCTATTCAAAGCTTCTGTATAAGTGTTACTGGAAAAGTAAGTAGACACGATTTCCAAAAAAAAAACGAAACAAAATACGTACACACGTACATAAAGGTTTCAATAACATTTATATAAAAATATTAAAAAATTAATATTAAAATTAATAATCTTCTCCTTCAAACATTATGTTTATTAGCGCTTTGGCAATGTGTTAGCAAGTCTGTTAATATTCTTTATTCCAGTTGTCAACATCGACGCCACGTCAATATAATACCCCAAAATTGGAGTTTGTCTACTCGATCTCGGGAACAAAGTTGAGCTATTCACAGTACATTTCTGTTCGCTAACTTAAAAAACGGCATGCGTTGTTTTCGACAACAGGTAGACAGGTCCCAATTTTTTGGTATTATATTGACGTGACGTCGATGGTGACAACTGGAATAAGGGTGAATCAGTTCAATAGTTCGGTTTTAAAAGTTATATCTTATAGTGTGTAACGTAATTTTAAAATTTATCTAACCTAATGCATATTGTAGTTATGTTTGCATGTGGTACAAATTTATAGTAGCAGCTAGCAATTCTCATTTGCTTAATATTTCGTTTAATAACTATAAAATATCATTGGAATACTAAAATGAATGATAATCTCCTTGTTTTTAATATCAATTCTGGGAATAATACTAAACTTGAAACATGCATATATGCATAAACATTTGGTTTCTATTCTAAACGGTTTGTGTCTAAATTATTTTGATATTCATACATCTAGAATTGAGACCGTGTTCTTTCACTTACATGCTCAATATTTAACATAATGCAGACTTTATATCAACAATCGCCCAATAAGTTATATTGACTCTGCCAAATATCATGGTGGTGTATTCTATATTTCGAAACATTAACATTATTAACATTATAATTCGAAAGCAGTTACTTTTGGTTCGAATTAGAGAGCAGACTCCCTAGTACGAGGGCTACTATTTAGATTTCGGGAATAATAAATAATAACGAAAATTTTTAAATGAACCATTTATCACAGTAGTTTTTCCATTCGTCTTGAGACACTTCCAAAACATAGTTTTTGAACCCTCCAACTGCTTCTTCGGCGCTCATAAAACGTTGACCATCCAGTTCACCTTTGTTATTCGGGAACAAGAAAAACTCATTCGGTTCCAAGTCAGAACTGTACGGACGATGAGTCACAAATTCGATGTTTTGACAGCCAAAAAATTCACTTGTTTGATGAGATGTGTAAGAGCACGCATTGTCATGGTGAAGAATAATTCGTCTTCCAGGATTAGTTTTACGAATTTTCCCGAAGACTTCCGGCAAACAAATGGTCGTGTACCACTCAGGGTTGACACTTCTACATAGCTCAAGCGTAACAGTGGCCACATGACCCATTCGGCCAAGGAAACAGGCGACCATTTGCTTCGCTGTAATTCTTCCCCGAAAAACTTTTGTTGGATTTGGCTCGTCTTGCAACACCAACACGGTCGATCGCTGTTTTTTTCCGGCTCATAAGCATATATGTATGATTCGTCACCTGTCACAATTTTATAGATGTCTTTTGAAGCACCACGGTAAAACTTTTTAATCATTTCCTCACACCCCTTGACGTGAGCCTTTTTTTGAGGGATTGATAAATTATGGGGTATCCAACGAGAACAATTTTTTTTTACAACTAAATGTTAATGCCAAATTGAATGTATTGAAGTGAAACTAATGTACAAGAGTGCCTGCATCTCGATGTGTTGTGGCACAACAACCGAGTTTGGACTACCTTCACGGAGATCGTCTATACCAGCGACAAGCTTTATTATGGTGTTGCCAGATTTTAGGTATTGACATTAGTGTAGCCAGTTCCCGAAACGTAAATAGTAGCCCTCGTTTAATTGTTGATTCCAAACTAAACTTTCAAAATCACATCAACTCCCTATCATTCCAAATGTTTACGATCTTAAGATCATATGCGTTAAAATCATATACGTCCAAGTACACATTATATATAGGAGTATTCTGAAATCACGGTGATTTCAAATGACGAACGATTTTGAAAATCATGAGATTTTTAGTTTTAATACATTATTTTCAATTACGACCAACAAGTTTTTAATAGTACTCATTTTTGCCATTTGCATAAATTTTTTGTTGTTGTGTATGAAATATTAACCAAGCGAACTTCATAATTATTGAATACATTTAAGAAATTTAATTAAGATTTATTCTTAACTTTAAAATTTTGTTGCTCTGGCAACTGGTCTTGCGTAAAAGTAAATGTAAAATAATGTAACTTGTCTTTAAAATCCAACAACAAAATACACACACCATCCAAAGAAAAGCTACAATAGCTTGCATTTATATTTACGCAAGACTATTTGTATCGAATATCGCCATTATTTTTTTAAACTTCACACACACACACACACATTTGTTATGTCAATTTATATCGCTTGCCTTTAATTATGTTTAAATTTTATATAAAAATCGGTCTAAAAACATACTTACCGACAATAGAGAGGCATTGCAATTGCAATCGTTTATTAAAGCTTTACCAATCTCTACAGCCTTTTCTGAAGTCATACTACTCCAGGGTGCATTCAAAGTACCTGATTGCATCATGCCACGCTTTACCAGGCCACGGGTGACCGGTGATACAAGTTGAGCATTTACCGAACTTGAACCAGCGGATTCGCCGAAAAGAGTCATCCATTCGGGATCGCCGCCAAAGGCACGAGCATTTTCCTTCAGCCAGCGCAGCGCCAACGCTTGATCCCAGAGACCTACATTGCCCGGAGCTTCTTCTTCCAAACCTGGCATAACCGGTGAAAGATGTAGAAAACCAAATGCACCAACACGATACTGAAATGAGGCAACAATCACATTGCCTACTGCCGACATAATGTCGGCATTGTAAATGTCTAATGTAGCCGAACCGGTCATAAATCCACCACCATAGATCCATATTAAAATGGGCAAACCGTTTGTTGTATTCTGAGGTGCTGTACTGTGTATTAAATGATCAGGGTCGGTTTTGGAGGAGTGCTGAAAAAAGATCATATATTAAAATTAAATTTAAAGTTATCAGTATATGAAAGTATTTCAAAACTAAATATATAAAATAAAATTCAACTATTTATTTATTTCTTTTTTGTTTAAAAAGAAAACTTACCTCAGCACCATTAGCTCCACGACCGTGTCGTAAGCGCGCTTTCGCTGGAGCCCATATATTCATATAAAGACAATCTTCTGATACATTTGTGTTGGGATTCCATATCTCTTCACCGGAAAAGCCAGGGAAGTACTCGTATCTAAAATAAATAAAATCACAGATTATATTCAATTACAAGGAAAGCAAAAAAGTAAAATTTTAAGCAACATTTATAACTCTTCATATTACTAAAAGCTTTTCTAAGAATATTTCTCTTCTAGAAGATTGCACCAATCCTATTACGGAAATGGCCGCGAACAGATTTAATGCAAATATTTTTATACAAAATTAATCAAAGTCGTGCATACACACATAAATGATTTATAAACATAAACAATTTGTAGCAATAAAAATAACGAAATAGCTTCTGATTGTTAAGAAGATACGCACACATAAATAAATTGTAGTGCAGACAAAAAATATAACGTAAACAACCACAATAAATTGCTTCTTTAATGATGTTCATATGTGTAGACGCACATATGTGCATAGTTAACCCATAAACTAATTGCGCGATTGAAAAAAAGCATTGGAAATGCTGCTGAGATTGCCTAGACGTTGCTGTCACATTCTGGTAGCCTTGTGTGAAATATAAAAAGGGCGACGCATCTGCTGGCAGATAAGTCTATCATAAAGTCAGTCAGTGAAGTTCAGTTGTGTAGTAGTCGTTCATAAAGTTGTTTATTGTAAAGTCTATAATTATATATTATAAGTCTAAAATGAACAACGCAGCTGATAGTCGTGCATAAGTGTGCTAAAGTAAAGTCAGTGAATCATTGTTTTTGTACAAACAAGAAGCGCCAGCAGAGTGAATCTTGTGTAGAGAACATCATCAATACAAGTGCAGCCAATTTTAAGAGATGTGTGTATGCAACAGCTGAGTAGACGTAGTGGTAACCAGTTGTAGTATACTTAAGTCAGAGCTGGCCACCGATAGATACACCAGCGAAATATAATTACGTATGTGTATTCATTTGTGTAGGAAGCCAATTGATGTTCGGCACTCTGGTGATACTTTGGCCAGCTCAGATTTAAGTTATTAAAGTTACATGCCCTATGTGGCACTTAAGTGAATTGTCACAGCTAGCTCAGCGCCGGTGATTTCGAGTCGTGTTTCTCAACCGTCACTTCAGCCCTATGCACAAGCAGCAATTGAATTTCTTTTATTTCTATACCAAAACAAACTGAATGAACTTTATACTAACATTGCACATTATTATTAAGGAAGTAAGATGTTTCTTCTTTTGTATAAGAAGTCGATTGATGTTCGGCACTCTGGTGCTACTTTGGGCAACTCAGATTTAAGTTATTAAAGTTGTGTGTGTGTGTGTGTGTGTGTACTTAAGCTTTTGATTAGGGTATGTGCATTTATTTAGTAAATAAAATAGTGGCATTCTTAACCCTAATTAGTACACTGTATTTTATTAATACAGTATATTATTAATTATTTTATTAATTTGCATATCTTAGAGTCCACGAAAAGTCGTTGACATATATAATGTAACAAGATAACCGAATGAAAAACTCGTTTCTCAAATGAAAATGTTGAGTTTTTAACCGACTTCAAAAAGAGAAGGAGGTTATCAATTCGTATATATTTTTATTTTTACAATTCACACGTTTTTTTTCAATTAATGGAAACCATTCTTTGTTGCAAAGTTCCTTGTAAACTCTCGACAGTGTACATAAACCATTTCACTGTTGCCAATCCAGCTATTTTCTCGTCAAATCTAGCGTTTTCTAAGAACATTACGCGGGAAAAATTATGGTTTAGCTATTAGCGAACTCCCGCTAATAGCTAAACCATAATTTTTCAGCGATTTTTTGTCCATCAGAATTCGCTTTAAAATGTGAGCTTGTTTAGAAGCGGTGAACGTATATGAAGCAAACTATAGAAAAAAATGTGATTGAATAGCGCCACAACATTGCAAGGGGAGCGGTGAGCTAATGTACTCACATCCAGCCTAACATCCGTCTGATAAGTGCTTTTATACATAAGTAAATACGTTTATATTATTAATCCTTTAAATAGCGCTTTAGATAACTGCTATGTTTGCATGTTTTATTATACTTAAAAAATGTAGTACTCCAAAACGTGAACTCGCCATTCAAAAATCAGCAGGTTTGTCAGCGCTACTTTTTCTCTATAATTTGAAGCAATTTATAACTGGGGAAGCCCGAGGTGACAGAAACGGTCAATAACATATGTATCTGTACATACTAGAACCAACACAAGCAAAACTGGTGCAAGCAGGTATATCTGTGCAGGCCTATAATATGTACATATATGCTTTTTAATAAAATAAGCCTTTTATTAATCTAAAAAATACATTACTTTTACTTGGTATTTTATAAAATTTGTAGGGAAGTTTGCGAAGTACAAAAGAAGTTAACAAGTTACCGTAAAAATTTTGAAACAACCTAAAAATATGTTTTTTTTTAGCTATTTATCGCAAAATTTTCAACACATTTTGATATTTAGCTATTTTCTAGCTATTTTCTTGTCTACTTTAGCGATATTTGTTGGGAAAAAGTTGGCAACAGTGAACCATTGCCTATCCACATTAAAGCCCGACAGCAGGTACATATGGAGCTTTAGCTAGATGTTTTCACAGATGCATCGATGCATGGGACAAGGTCGTCGGCGGAGTAGTTTATATTCTTCGCTTTAGACAAAATGTTAAACTCAAAATGGACAATCAGTGTAGTGTAATACAGGTTGAAGCATTAGCTCACAAAAGGGCGGCCAAGTTGTTAAAATGCTGTGAAGATATTTACTTATATATATTGCGACAGTAAAGCCGCGATCAAATATCTATCAGGTGTGTACACAACATCTATTTTGTTTGAAGAATGCTGGATTTCTCTTAATGATTTTTTAACTGAGAGTTAATGTAAATACCAGGGCAGGGAGTTGCTCATGCAAAAGATATAGCGGACGGGCTAGCCAAGGATGGGGCATAACTATCAAATCGATAAATAATAGCGCAGACTAGATGACCACGCTACACTTTCAGATAATGCACCATCACGGATATAATCCTGAGGGATCAACTGCGTGTAATAGTGGCAGTACTAACAAGACATATTCACATAGGTGCACACTTTTTTTTTTTTTTTTTTAATACATGTATTTATTTATTGTATCTTCAAATATGAACTAACAATAAGTATTCAAATCTTAAATCTAAAATATAAATATAGGTGCACACGGCAAAAGATTAACGGCCTGTCCCACATTGTCACCAGGAATTGTTCGATCGACAATATAAGTATTCAATCGAATGATTTCTAGTGACATCGTGGGAAAGGCCGTAAATCTTTCATATAATGACTTCTGTAAAATTGTCTTGAGGAATCGGTTAAACACCTACCCTGCTGATACAAGAGTGATTACAGTCAGCATCCGACTTTTGCAGGAGCTTGCAAAGATTTCGAAATGCGACATTAATAGAATAAATGCATTCCTAAAAAAATAAAGGAAAATTTTTTAGTCCATCTGAAAGGTTGGCGTTGCCTGAAGTAGTTAGCAGGTTGACTGCAAAAATGAATGTCCTGGGTTCGATCCCGTTCACCGACAAAGTCATTAAATAACAATAGCAGCCACACATTTTTCTGATATGCAGTAGTATCCCTTCGTGTCAGTTGTTGTAGGAAAGTTCAAGTGATGAAGGCATAGATATTGGTCACTGAACTACACCGGCTTCAGCTGATACTAATCCTAGTGTGTAGCAGCATCATCGGCCAAGTAAAATGACCAATAAAATGGGTACTAAATACAGCTTTGAAAAATTTAATACGCCTAATTTGCCACCAGAGGCGCTGCAACACTGCCTAAAAAAAAGTAACGTGCAAAAAACAGAGTTGTAAAAGAATAAAGCTTTCCTCAAATCTACCTTGAACATCTGTCTTCTCTATCATTATCCGTTTTCTCTCAAATAAGGTAGTAATAGTAGGTAGTGAGTGCTACATTTCTTTAAAAAAAAGCAATGTCAGTCTGATCACAGGGGAGATGTGAAAACATTTCATAATGAAAAATTTTCTTGCAGCCATGCGCATGTGCTTCCTCGCTCTATAGGCCCGTTGATTTGCAGCACTTCTGGCTCTTCTTTCTTCTACTAAGCTCTATAAAATATGTTTTAACTTATATTTGAACCTTATAGAAATTTTATTAGAATTAACATTACCTCCATTCAGCTTTGATACACTTTGTGTTGTTTTATGTTCTGATTTATAATTTTTTTGGTGTTTTGTAAAATGTTTTATTATTTTGTATTTGTTGCGGTCGAAAAGCTACCCTCTAGTCAGCCTAGAACCATATGTCTCTATGTCAATACTCTTTCTCGAGCGACAATTGCACTAGTTAAAATGTCGACAACTTTCCTTTTATGCGCGAGTAGAGATACGTTAGAGACAACAGTTCTAGTGTATTTTTGGTGATATTGTCAATGAACGCGTCAATAGTTTGTTTTCCTTTTTTATTGTGCTATGCAATAATATTAAATAAATAAATATGTGTAGCCGAGCGTCACTTAAATCTATTAGGGAATTTTTGGTTCAAATATCTCCATGTGGTCATAAAAGAACTGGCTTCTCAATAGGCGATTACATTGGCTGGGGTACACCTAATCAGTAGCACTATTGACTATGTCACTAGAAAATCACTATAATTTTACTATTGACAACGAGCCCCTAAAATTTACTAGTGAAGCTTTGGTGGCAATGTCTCCATGTGGTCCCAAAAAAACTACTTAGTCAGTAGTGCTACAGTCTAGTGGTGGATTTTCAATGACAAGCTAATGTTAAATGTCAATAGATGATTAAATTGGCTGGGGTACACCTGGTCAGTAGTACTACCGACAATGTCACTAGTAAATCAGCACAATTTCACTATTCGTACTTTCTGCAGGGTATTAATCAGCTGTTTACTGAAATTTAATGGATGTAGTTATTTTACAGCAATAGTTTTCGAACTATACAGCGCTAGAACAATTATATGTTAGTGAAAATTAGTAGCTACTATTGCACACTAGATGGTGTTTATATGCAGCTGTTAAGTTTCTCTGTACTTCTTGTTGCCCGTATGAATGACAATCTCAAAGACAAAGAAGACTTTTAGTTTCACAAGTTTAGTTTTTTGTTTTCTTAATTTTGCTTTGTTTTAGTGCATTTCTTATTAAAAGTGCAAAAAATATTTTTAAAAGTTATTAAAATTAAATGCTTTTGTATTCATTTTATTTATTTTATTTTTTTTTATTTGCCTACGATAACATAATGTACGACAATTAGTGAAAATTAGTAGCTACAATTGCACACTAGATGGTGTTGAGTGCATTTCTATGCAGCTGTTAAGTTTCTCTGTACTTCTTGTTGTCCGTATGATTACACTACTACACTCATACATAGCTCACACCGATTTGATAACGCTTTACGATTGGTTAACGATTACATCGCACATCTTACTCAAAATTTGTGATTGTATTGTGAAAAAGATTTTTACCCCCTGGCGTATAGATCTTTACACATCAAAAAAAATTTAATAAATTTAACTTAGTGCTGAAATCCAATGCGTTGTAATCCTTAAATTTATTAAGTGAAACTGTTTATTAAGTAAAACCATCATTTTATATATTTCAACGAAAACTTAACAAATCAATTTGTCATAATTAGATAAATTGGATTGCTAGTAAATTATTCACAGGGTTGTATTAATTAAGCAGTACGAGTGCAGGTGTACGCTGGTTATTATATATGTATGTATGTGTGTGTAGTCGTATATCTCACATACATATTTGTACATATGAAATATCCCTGTTGACCATTAATTAATTCTCTTATGCCTGTTACAACCAATAATATCTTAATTTTCTTTCTTTATTGATTAGTAGAGCCAACAATCACAAATAAACATTTTGAAACAGTTTAAGTAGACTCACATTTGTTTAACCATTTATCAACTTTCAAATAATGGATAGTTAATATCAGGTTTATGTAAAATTATACGTACTTCATAGCTACATACATTTACCTCTTAAGTAATAACGTAAAAACTATTACAAAAAAGGGGGTTGGATTGCATAAGGAAATCCTTGAATTTTAGCTTATGGATTCAGCAGCCTTATGCAAAATTTTATGAGCAACTTTGTTACTTTCCAATCCTTCTCGGTATTAAATTAAGCTATGAATTGAGTTTTGTTTTTAAGCGCAAATACTCTTCTATACTTCAAATCAATGAACAAGGGGTTCTTGTTTAGCCAACTTCTTTGCCCCGCAAAAAGAAACGAACGAGTACTAGTTTAGCAACGAACTGAATATATAATCAGTTTGGCATTATTCCAAATTTAACTCTGGCAATAATAATACAACTGCACTAACTACAACAATGCTAACAGCACTTAATATACAAATTGCAGTGCAGTGGAATGACGTCATTGAATTGACGTCACTACGAAAAGAAGTTCGCACGAATAAAAATAAATAAATTTAACAGTTTAATGGAACATGTTTGTTTGTTTAAGATTTTCTTTTTGAATTTTTTTGCTTTATTTTTTTTTCTCCTATAAAAAATATAAACATACTCGTATAAACAATAACATTTATGTTAAATGCTGTAAAAAAGTGGAAAAAAAAGAAACGAATATTGAAAAAACTTTCGAGGGGTAGAATTTAAAAAAAAGTAGGTTAAACTATACTGTAGGTAAAGTAGAATATATGTACATATGTGTTGTTGTATATGAGTGACAGTGAATTTTGGTTGTGTAGTTTGTATATGTACATATATTTAACTGAAATATTTATTAAGAAAACATGCTCCTCGTTGCAACATTGACAAGGTATACATACGAGCACATGCTTAAATACAGACATAAATAGATACATACATAAATATTTATTTATGCACAAAGCCTTAAAAGGAATGATTATTTGTTTAAAAGCTCATTCATACCACAATTAATAGATTGAAAATATCTTTATTATTTCTGTGGCAAAAAGGAAAAAAGTGCTTAAGTGGAGATAAACTGATTTTAAGTTAATGGTACCTCATTTAGAATAATAGCTTAATTTAGGCTATACTGTGGTATATTTCAACTTAAATGTATTACTAAGGCTCAACTTTACAGTGTTTAGTTAACTAATGAAGATGGTTTAACCAACGAAATTTATAAGAAAAGTTAATATGTGTGAAGATAAATTTAAATATAACTAGCAGAGACAAAAACTAAAAAAGTTTACAGAGCCCATTTTGCAGTTAACAGAGGAGTGTTAAGCACTTAAAAGTCCTAGTAAAATAAAGGAATATTATTTCGGTTGCGAAATCCAGGAACGGGCACTGGATTCTATGCCCAATACTTAATGGAAAATGTGGTCCGAGATCTAATACAGAAACTTTATTTTAAAAAAGGACCTATCTTGGAAGGAAAAGTGGTCATTGTGGGAAATAGAAGAATTCTACATACACTCGTATCCCACTGCAGTTAAATCCCGATAATTCGCACCCCGATAAATCGTAATTCCCGATAATTCGTAATAAACTGTCGGTCCCTTGAAAAAATCTCGTTAATTCGTAAAATTTCCATACATTTTGGTCATTCTTTACCTCTTATAAATCGTAATTTTTTGCTAACTACCACTTATAATTCGTAATAAAAACACCAAAAACATGGAAAGAATGATGTTTAGTTTTTCACAATTTTTTTTTGCGTGGGCTTTTGCTTTTGCCTGTTTGTGTTTATTTTCTTAAGATCAGTTTGCTAATGAATAATAAAGAAAATTGTCATAGCGCACGCATAAAACTCTGTCGGTGTTACAAAAACAACAAATTTTTATTTCGTATTTTATTTTTAACAATTGTTTCTTATGTTTTTTTATTATCGTTTTAGTAAATATATTGAAAAACCCCGTTAAATCGTATTTATTTTATTTTAACCCCGTTAAATTGAAACCCCGCTAAATCGAAAACCCCTGCAATTCGTAAGAAATGGCCGGTCCCTTGCGATTACGAATTATCGGGATTTGACTGTTTATAGAAATGGTGCTCCTGATGATTCTTTAGAGAGCAAATGAAGTCGCATTTTTTAAAATAATTTTCGGAGTTTGGAAAAATTAATTTTAAAAAAGTGAGATATATGTATCTAGAATTCTTCTTTTTCCCACAATGACCACTACTCTTCTCCAGAAATTTTACGTATTCGAAAGTACCCCCGGTCGAAATCTCAATTAATTTGTATGATTTTTCAGGAAGTTGTAGCACTATCACTTGCGACTTATCTTCTTTAGACTTTTTATCTTGTTTGGAATAATAACTTAATTTAGGTTATACAGGGTGGGCCAAAAGAAACCAAGGGGTGTAAAAGTTTAATAACTTTTTTGTTTATTAATTTTTTTTTTATTTTTTCTTTCAGATTATATAGACAACACTTGGAGAATTTATAATGAATGAAAATAATAAATGAAAATCAAAAAATAAGAAATGAATAAATGAAATCAACTTTATTGAAAATTTGATTATGAGTGATGAAGCTCATTTTCATTTGAATGGCTTTGTTAATAAGCAGAACTGTAGGTTCTGGGGTTCTCAAAATCCAAGAACCATTCATCAACGCCAATTGCACCCCATCAGGTGTACAGTATGGTGTGGGATCACATCTGAAAATGTCATTGGGCCCTACTTCTTCGAGAATGAAGATGGAAGTGCTGTAACCGTAAATGGAGAGCGGTATCGGTTTATGATAGAAAATTTTTTACGTCCTGCTCTTGAAAACAGACCTGGTATGTGGTTTCAGCAGGACGGAGCCACTGCCCATACTGCCCGAGACACAATGGCACTTTTAAGTCAAATTTTTGGAGAGCGAATAATTTCTCGAAATTCGGAAATTATTTGGCCAGCGCGATCGCCAGATTTGACAGCACCCGACTATTTTCTTTGGGGTTTTTTGAAGGAGCGAGTGTATGTGAACAAGCCAGAGACAATCCTTGAACTCAAGGCAAACATTGTTGCAGAAATTCGAACGCTACAGCCACAAGTTTTGAAGGATGTTATGGAAAATGCTCTAAAAAGAGCCCATCAGTGCGAATCTGAAAACGGTGGTCATTTAAGAGACATCATTTTTCATACTTAGTGTAAAAAAATTTCCATTTTGTATATTATATAATCTGAAAGAAAAAATAAAAAAAAGTGGATTTGGCTGAAGAAGTTAGCACGTTGACTACAAAACCGAAGATCCTGGGTTCAATCTCTGTACCCGATAGTCATTAAAAATAACAACACCACGCAGCTTTCTGATTTGCATTAGTGTCTCTTTGTATCAGTTGTTGTAGGAAAGTTCAAGTGATGAAGGCATAGTCACTGGTCACTGAACTATATCGATTCAGCAGATGCTGATTCTAATTTATCATCAGAGCGACCTCCTTCGTCGGTATTGTGTAGCAGAATCATCTGCGAAATATAAAATAACAAATAAAAATGGCTACTAAATAAACACAGCTTTAAAAATTTAATACGCTTCATTTAATATAAGGAGGCGCTGCTGCAAGACTGAATTATTAAAAAAAGCGCGCAAAAAGCAGAGTTGTAAGAGAATGAAGCTTTCTTCTATCTCTTCCTTCACCACCTATCTTCTATCACTCCCCCAGGGGAGTCTATTTTTGACTACGGGTGTGGCAATCCCGGGGACCTAGCTGGGGTGATGTGGCCTTTTCCATTGACGTACCTTTGGTACATTACCCATAGATCTTATGTGTTACTACCCGATCTCTGGCAACAGAGCAAAGGATGTGCACATATTTATAAAAGGAAGACAGGTTGCTGTTGATGTCAGTTAGGTGCAGCGTCACTTAGAACTGCCCCTGAGTTCAAAAGACGATAGAGGTGAAGCCCTTGTGGTGGAACTTCGAAGTCTGACCAGAGGCTACTTTTGGTGAAACGGGTGTCGGTTGCCCGACAGTCGAGCTGCTTTGAAGTTTTGAGTGTATGTAGCGGTCGTCAGGATCCTTTGCTAAAATGCCGAGTTCGTCCTACCCCACGGGGTTTAAGGGATGATTTTGGTATGTGTGGAGTAGGCACTGGATTTTTGGCGACACAGGCATGCGTTCAACTCGGATGAGTGGTTGAGCTGTGCCGGCAATGGTTGAGGAATTCTCTTGGAGACCTCGCTATGGGTGTATACACAACACCCTAGCGTGAGAACCGGGAGAATAAACGTGGTGGCGGTTGCTACCAAAAATCGCTGGGAGAATAGTCTTGGCTTCCCATTTCGAAATCAATGCTAGTGGTTGGTTTGACGCGGTCAGCCAGACACTATTCTAGGTGCTGTTTCCATTCAACAGAAGCTGCTATGGGCACGGACATAGCAGCAGAGTTTAGATAGCTCAAATTACCTCAGCAAGGTAATTGAATATAGTACAGGGATAACTATATCAAAGATTGCAACCTATGTGCCTTGAGGAGTGGGCCTTAGATTTGTTCTAAAAGGGTACATGGGGGCGATGGTCTGGCGTCGTACCTGCACCCGGTGCTTTGGCACCCGTGAAATAAGGCCGTAATGGCAGGTGCTCACGGAAAGCTATTGCACATCTGTCTTCTATCACTATTCCTTTCCTAAAGAAGGTAACAGCCAGCAATAATAGTAGTAGGCATTAATGCCCTAATTCAGTAAGAAAATTTAGGACGTTTTTGTTTGAAAATACTTTTGAGTTTTTGTGTTTGAATTCTCTAATTTATTTTCTTAAAAAATGGTTGTTGTCTTTGATTATGAAAAATAAAAATATTATTGCCATGTTTTTAAAACATAAAATTAAATTAAAGTATTATACAATAGTTCGAAAAATATATGAAAAAAGATGTGTTGGAAATAATGTTTGGAACAAAATCATAAAGCAAATACACGAACCTTCTAGTACAGACAATAAATAATAATTGTTTTAAAGAATCACAACTGCGGCTTTTTTTTCGGCCATAGACAAGACGATACAATCGTCGAGCAGAATTAAAGCATAAGTGCCCGAGTGTTACTTCTCTTTCAAAAAAAAAAAAAAAAAAAAAATTAAGATTTAAGAGTGGATTGGAGTTTAGTGGGAAAACCCCTACATCTAGTCATTATATTTAATAATTTTAAAATGAGGTGCATAAGAGCAAAAGTACAAAAACTTACCTTTCTTGGACGCATGTTGCTGGCAGTCGTGTTGCATCTAAAACACCATGCCACGGTTCAGCTGGTACTGGCTTGCGAAAACGTAAATCGTCCACGGGAGGTTTTGCATAGGGAATACCGGTGAAAACATGCACTTCCCGACCCTGCACTGCAACTGCACGACCACGTACAGGACCACTTGTTGTCTGTACAATTAAACGGTCCGTTATGCCGTATGCCACCGATGACATGCGCAACAATATTACAAGAGTAGCGAAAAAACTGCGATATAAATCATTTGATGACTGCTGCGTTAGCGACAACGAGGAGGATCTGAAGGACGCGAACGCGTTTAGAAAATTTTTGAAGATATGACGAGATCTGCGTGATGTGCGTGACAGGGAAGTTGTTGGCGATGTTGTTTTAAACCCTGACAATGACGACAATGGTGCTGGGGTTGATGTGGTTGATGGTGCCGTTGTCAATGATGTACACGAAGCTGAGGATGATGTTATAAAACGAGCCATAGTAATGAATACGCCACTGCTTATTTGTTTGTTTGAAGTAGGAATAAATTATAAGATATGTATGTGATATATTCACTGTATGTAGTATATTAGAAGGAGTATAAATATTTCTTTTTAAGGGCCAGACAGACGTTTAATTCGATTGTTCTCACATAAACTTATCGCAAACAATTATAGAATGAGATACACTCACTCTTCTACTGGCAAACTACGACGACCTTTATTATGCTGTTGTTGTTGTTTTTGCTGTGAGCAGTAAGTTGCGCATATGTAGAAAAGACGAAAGCGAAAACCAAGTCTTTTTTCGTTCCTTATTTCCTTGGCCTCAGCTCTTATTTTTCCAAACACGTGCAGTAAGTAAGTTAGTCCTTTTTTCCTGCCTCTTTCCAAAGCTCTTTGCGGCCTGTGGTTTTTAATTTTATTGTTGGTAGTATCAACAGTCTTGTCTGGTTTTTTTTTTTTTTTTTATTTCATATCAGTTATCTGTTTTGTTTCATATGATGGAAGTTGCGTTTGTTGAGGTGAAAATCATTTATTGTGCTTTAGAACGCATTTTGGAAACCCCTCGCATTTGTATTATACTCAATGTTTATATGGTTTAGCTGAGACCTGCCTTGCCCTCTGTGTATCTGTGTGCCTGTTTTCTATCGTTGCTTGGCTTTTGTCTTATTGATGTAACAAAAATTTAAATTAATGCTTTTGGGGTAATTGCACAAATCAAACTACATATTAAGGATTTTCGAAATAGAACTACTTTGCTGTCGTCGATTTCCCTTAACGTTTGAGGTTTCCTTTATTTCTCTATCTTTGTTTTTAAATATTAAAAACAATTTAGCTGTAGGGCAAAATCTATTGAAATATTCTTCATAAGCTAATATGTTGCAATTTAATAATCTTTTTAAAATTTTTCATTTTAGTAGTATTGCAATGTCCATTTATGTTGACTGTTGTTTATTTCTGCAAATAGAAGAAGAGGAAAAATAGAAAAAAAATTAACACATATTGACAAAACGAAAAAACAAAAAAGTTGTTGGTAAAGAAAATTTTTTTATAGAGTCTTCATTAGTAAAGTATATTTTCCTTCCCCTTACACATACATAAGTATGTACATATATAAAGAAGTACATATGTATGTACATTAGCTCCTTGCAAAAGACCATTTGAAAGAACTTTCACGAACACACCAATTCATCCATCGTGCCTCGCTTATTATATGACAGCATTTATTATTGGTTTAGTATAATACATGCCACGAGAATACATTTAATAAATTCAGTAAAGTGCGACTATGACTCGCGCACATAGGGTTCCGTACGAACACTAGATATGTAATTTAATACAAACTTCATCCTATATAATATATAGTTTTGGCATTTTTTTTGTTTTTGGGGTCTTTTCGGTTTTTTTGTTTTGTCGTTTTTTGCGTTTTTTCGGTTTTGGCGATTTTTTAAAGTTTTCGCTCTTTTTTAGTTTAGACACTTTATTTTCTTGTTTTGGCGATTTTTTCGGTTTTTTTGGCGTTTTTTCATTTTGGCGCTTTTTTTTATTTTTGGCGATTTTGTTTAATTTTTGCGATTTTTTGTTTATTTAAATTTTTTTTTTAGTTTTGGCGACATTTTCGCGTTTTGGCGATTTTTTTCAATTTTTTGCGTTTTTTTTCATTTTGGCGTTTTTTTTCATTTTGGCGATATTTTCGAATTTGGCGATTTATTTTAGTGTTAGAATTTTTTTTAATTTTCGCGATTTTTTTCGTTTTGGCGATTTTTTTTTAATTTTTGACGAGTTTTTTTGGTTTGGCGATTTTGTAATTTTCGGTTTTTTTAGTTTTATCGTTTTTGAAAATTTCAAGTGTTTGCCTCTTACGGTTTCCAAGATATAGCAATTTGTCAAAATTACATAGTCAAAATTGCATTAACTGATGGACCACCCTTTAATTTAAATTTTTTAAATTTTAGTGTTAATTGTTGTAGTCTGTATAAAAATACACTAATTTTACAAATTTCAAGTTTCAATATACATATGTTCATACAATTGTATGTATATTACATGGGATTTTAACATATTTCATTGCTCGTTTTGGAACACCCATTAATTTTTAATTCTCATGTATTTGTTGTTGTAGCGGCCAAGGTTCTACATACTGTGTCCAAATTTCAGGTCCGTAGCTCTTACGGTTCCTGAGAAAATACCGTGTGACGGACAGACGGACAGCGTAGCGAAAACAATAGGGTTCCTTTTCACCTTTGGTGTACGGAACCCTAAAAAACAAGGCGTATTTACATGTCAAGACTGTTTACGCAGGTTTCTAGTGCATATTGCACAACCTGCTTTCTAAAAGATATTTACTATTAAATCACGCTTTTTGATGTTATTTTCTTCAAAATCCCGATTTGTGCAAAAAAAAAAACATCTGGTCACGTTAGCCATACCATTTTTTTCTGCATTTCATCAAAATCTTGACACGAAACTCAAAAACACAAGGCAGAATTAAAATATGCGTACAAAAAAATTAAAACGCCTCAACATATGCCAAGTTATTTCATACTAAAAAATTATATTAGCACGAAATAAGTCCCCAAAAATAAAATGAAATAAGTCCCCAAAAAAATGTACAGAAAGCAACAACAACATTTTTTGGGTACTTATTTCGTTATTTTGGGGACTTTCATTTTTATTTTGTGGACGTATTTCATATGAAATAACTCCCCAAAAATCTGTAATGAAATAAATCCATAAACAATTTTTGGGAATTATTTCATTTTCAAATTTATTTTAAAATCGTAATGTTTCAGACATTGAATAGTTTGAAGACGTTAGAAGTTAAATACAATACAAAAATTGTACTGTACTTAAATATTATTTATTTTTTAAATTTTTCCGGGTTTTTTGTTCTCATGGATAAAAAAGACTTCCTCAATATATAAAAGACATCGTCTTTGATTTTGATTTTGATCGAACGTGGGACATGCCGTTTATTTAAACGTTTGCATGAAGAAACACTAATAAAACCGCGAAGTCAAATCTAAAACACTTTTTCAATTTTTTGTTTGTTTGTTCCACTGAAGTAGACTTGGGTCGAACTCGTTCACTAGTTCATTTTTGCCACAAACCAATGATCAAACCCATGTAATGTAAATGGGTTTGATCAGTGGTTTGTGGCAAAAATGAACTAGTGAACGAGTTCGACCCAAGTCTACACTGAAGAGACTTATTTTTGTGTATAAAGATTCGCGTGAATGATTATAGAAAGAAAAATTTTCTTTATTTTTTCTATTACATTTCTATTTTATTTCATTTGGGAGCTGCGATTTGGTATGGTTAGTTATGATTATCAGAAATATAACTCATTTCATCTTATTCTACACCCTAGGTACCAGAATCCACTCTCAAGTCGAAACCCGTTTTTTGACACACTAGGTCCCTTTTCTTGGAGAAGGTCACATACAATTGTTTTTTGTAATCCCTTTTACGCCGGAACTACTACACAGATTTTGAAAAGATTTATATGATTTTAAAGGGTTTTCTGCACAAATGTGCTCAATCTATATTTTATTTAAATGGGTTTAGTATTTTGGGAGCTATAAGCGTTTAATGTTGCTACTACTACATGCAAACATAGTGCACACGCATTTACGAGTATTAGCTTACACTTATGGTATTTTCTTTTCAGGAAAAAAATGTTACACTTATCACAATTTTTAATGAAAATTCGCAATAAAATGATTTTCCGAAATGTACACTTTATTAGAAATTGTGCTTGCGAGCTTATATTTTTTCTTTAAACAAAGGCTAAATTGTATTTTTTTTTTTTTTTTAATAAAAAGTTAAAAAGTGTTACACTTTTTTCCGCCGAGGTCGCGGCGGCACACCTCTATCCGATGTTTCAAAGTTTCGATGACGCTGGGGCATAATTGAGCTTCTATGCTGTTAATGTGCCGAATTATCTCATCCTTTAGTTCTTGAATTGTTGCTGGCTTATCGACATACATATTTTCTTTCAAATAACCCCAAAGAAAGAAGTCCAACGGTGTCAAATCACATGATCTTGGCAGCCAATTGACATCGCCACCACGTTAGATAACACGACCCTTGAATTTGTCGCGCAAAAGAGCCATTGTTTCGTTAGCTGTGTGGCAAGCGGCACCGGTTTGTTAAAACCACATATCGTCCACATCCATATCTTCCCATTCGGGCCATAAAAAGTTCGTTATCATCTCACGATAGCAAACATCATTCACAGTAACTGCCTGACCGGCCTCATTTTGGAACAAATACGACCCGATGATGCCGCCACCCCATAAACCGCACCAAACAGTCACTCTTTGTGAGTGCATTTGTTTTTCGACAATCAGTCTTGGATTATCATTCGCCCAAATGCGGCAATTCTGTTTCTTGACGAATGCACTGAGGGAAAATATGCCTCATCACTGAAGATGATTTTCTTCGAAAATTGATCATCCGCTGTTGCCATTTCTTGTCACCATTCTGACCATTGACGACGTTTGGAATGGTCAAGAGGCTTTAGTTCTTGAGTCAATTGTACCTTGTAAGCGTGTAAATGCAAGTCTTTATGCAAATGTTCATCAACGACGAGCGTGAGAGGTGCAATTGTTGGGCACGACGATGAGTTAAGGTGGACGGCTGTTCAGCCACACTATCGCAAACAGCAGCAATATTTTCTGCAGTATGAGCTGTATGAGCATGAACTGGTGCTTTCACATCTGATACAGACCCGGTTTGCTCAAATTTTTGTACGATTTTTCCGATTGTACGAACATTTAATCGATTGTGCTGACCGAAAAAATCACGAAGTGCACGATATGCAATTTGATTTGATTGTCCATTTTTCATAATAAGCCTGAATAACTTTAAGGCGTTCCTCGATTGTGTATCTTTCCATGGTTCAAACTGTGTTTGTCTGAGAAATGACAAATGAAATGCAGAAAAAAACTTGGCGTTTAGGTGCGGTTCACATTCAACATCGGCCTTTAAAATTTAACCACCCTTTAGAAGGAAACAAAACAGAGCGCAGGACGCGCCAAATGTCGGTGGGCAGAAAATCTTGCAGGAGATGCTTAATCTGCATCTAAGGCTAACAGAAACCGTGACTTGTACAGAATTGTAAAGTAATTGAAGCGTAAAAGATTTACAATAGGCTTGCTTCCATACAAAAGCCCAGTTTCCACAATATCTTATAGACAACTTCTTGGTTATCAACCAACTCAGGAATGTATAAAAGGTGATTTGAACTGTAAATGAACTTTAGAGGCATAACTTTACTGAAAATGTATAAACAATGTAGTGGCAAACATAATAAATAAAAGATTTGTCAGACGCGTTATCCCCGACATTTGTTTTTAACAGACCAGTTTTCACACCAATAAATCCTGCATCGATCATGCGAATAACCTGGGCGGTATGGCGTTAACCACCTTATCTAGCATTCAAGGATTCTTTTAACTACGATAACGAAATACATATTTATATCCGTCGTCAAGGACCCCTATGACCACCATATATTCTACTGGAAGGCGCTGTGTTAACTGTCCAATAAATTTATACTAAAGTGTTCGTCACCTGATATTTAAATTGTTCTCCGGAGGAGTTGGAATGTGCAGATAATATGTATACGCTTATAACTGACTTTTTGATTACTTAAATTAAATGACAGCATGTAAGCTTTAAACATGTTTTGCTATTATTTTTTTAAGACAAAATGCATTGTTTCATTTATATTAAGTTACTTTCCGTGAATTGTAGAAAATATTTATTCTCGTTATAAAGAACTTCGCCTATAATCAACATAACTTTGACGCACTTTGCACTTCGCTATAACCATATTCGATTGTACTGCATATTTATCAAAGAGAATAGTATCGGAAAAATTTAAATAGCATAAATCTATGAGAATTTTTAAATTTTTCTTTTTTACTTTTTTCACAACTCTTCTTAGCAAATAGAAAAAATTCTTAAAAAAATAGTATAATGCAAATACAGTATTTTAACATGGCAGGTATCTCACTCTAAAGTCGATTTTATTCTCAAATTTACCAGTTACTAACTTTTAATGAGCTTTTTTAAATAAATAAAAACTATCAAAGTTTGTGTGCTAGGGCTATAATGGGGGTATATCAGCAAAGAAAGAAGTAGAATCTTTAAAAATATTTCTGTATGGGTACATGTACGTGAATAAGCACATACACATATACATACATGCAAGTATTTGCTGGCTAAAGGCTTCCCTGATCTAATTTCTGTTTAAAAAATTTCAAAAAACAATAACAACACAACATGTCAGAGTTGCATTTTCCACAAAAGTATTAATACTTGTATTATAGTCTGAAACCGCCTCAATCGAATTTTGTGTATATAAAGGGTAGTGTTGTCATTTGAACAAAAATTGTTCGAATATTCGAACAACTTTTTATCATTTTTGTTCGAACGAACAAAAATATTAAATTTAGATTAAAAAACTATTCGAATCATTTTTGTCGAATATTCGAATATTCGAACAATTTCCTTAATTACTTTATATAAAAATTATTTTACATTTCATTACTTCTCAATTTGTTAACAATATGATATTAAGTAATCAAATTACTCCAAATTATAAATACTTGTGTAAGCTTGTTTGTATGTACACATATAAACATACATATGTTCGCTAAACTCATCTTTTTTTCTTTCTGGGAAAAGGTAATGCTTCTTTCATGGAATTAGAAGGTGTCTTACAATTTCTGATAAAGAGATTAGAAAAAAACTGATTTTCTCTATTAAAAAGTGTTAAAAATCGAATTATTGAACGACTTAAAAAATCATTAAATACCAACGTTTTAAAATATGTACGTCACAAAAAGAGAAAAAAATTTATAAGTTTGTAGTGTGTGTCTGTGTATATGTTTGTTTTTACGAGTCCACGTACAGACCAAACGGCTGGACTGATTCTGATTTAGTTATTTCTGTTTGAAAGCTGACTTGATCGAAAGTGTTGTTAGTTATGTTTAAAGAAAATCGGTCCAGCCGCTCAGAAGGTATCACATCGTTAGATCTGTGTGTCTTTGACGCCGTAGCTCCCGAACGGCTTGACCGATTTTAATTTGCTTTGTTTTTGTTTGAAAGGTGACATGATGGTATATCTTCTAATTTATACTTGAAGCAAATCGGTCTAGTCGATTGGAATTAATCTTAAATTTTCTGTATATTAATTTACTCTCTTCTCTTTTGCGATTCTGCTACTTCAATAGTATTAGTGGAACATAGAGTTTCCCAGCAAAAAATTACACATTACCATTAGAACTACTCGCCATATAATGACTTACTTTTCTGATTGCCAAATTTCATTACTCGCTTACAAATCACATTACCTAAAATTTAAAAAAATCATGTTCAAATTGCTAAATTAAGAGAATGATTTTTTTAGATTAAATAGATTACGTACACAAGTTGCGAAATAAAAAAAGTAAGTACTTCTCAAGAATCGATTATTTTAGTCTCACGCCTTGTTAAAATCATTAAGTTGGTAATCCAGTAGGGAAGTGCTTCCACCAAAAATGCTTAATTCCAAACTCGATTACCTTTTTTGAAATTTTTTGCTGGGTTTTAACTTATACTACAGCGTCAACTGCGGCAAAGATTCTTAAAATTTTTAAGTTTTGTTATTAATATTTCTAAATCTGTTATTGAAATCATTTGATTTTCTTGTGTAATGAATAATTTTTCGTTTGTTAATACAGGGTGGGCCAAAAGAAACCAAGGGGTGTAAAAGTTTAATAACTTTTTTGTTTATTAATTTTTTTTTATTTATTCTTTCAGATTATATAGACAACACTTGGAGAATTTATAATGGAGAGGTTCACAATTGAACAGAGAACCAGAACAATAGAATTTTATTATTTAAACCAGAGATCAATTATTTTAACGCAAAGAGCATATCGTCGACATTTTAACGTCAGAATTTCGCCCTCTGAAGCGATGATTCGTTGCTTAGTTAATCGTCATCACCAACATGGCAGCGTAAGAGATTTGCCTCGAACCGGTAGACCACGTTTAAGTCGCACTGCGGAAAATATTGAACGAGGACAGCAAAGTGTTAACGAAGCACCAGAAACATCTGGCAGAAGACGTTCTGCTCAGCTAGAAATGTCTCGTACGTCACTACGGCGCATTTTAAAAAAAATTACAGTTATACCCATATAAGGTGCAATTGGTCCAAGAATTAAAACCCGCAGATCATCGGCAACGTCTAAATTTTGCAGTTAAATTTCAAGAGTTGGCCAGAAATGAAATCAACTTTATTGAAAATTTGATTATGAGTGGTGAAGCTCATTTTCATTTGAATGGCTTTGTTAATAAGCAGAACTGTAGGTTCTGGGGTTCTCAAAATCCAAGAGCCATTCATCAACGCCAATTGCACCCCATCAGGTGTACAGTATGGTGTGGGATCACATCTGAAAATGTCATTGGGCCCTACTTCTTCGAAAATGAAGATGGAAGTGCTGTAACCGTAAATGGAGAGCGGTATCGGTTTATGATAGAAAATTTTTTACGTCCTGCTCTTGAAAACAGACCTGGTATGTGGTTTCAGCAGGACGGAGCCACTGCCCATACTGCCCGAGACACAATGGCACTTTTAAGTCAAATTTTTGGAGAGCGAATAATTTCTCGAAATTCGGAAATTATTTGGCCAGCGCGATCGCCAGATTTGACAGCACCCGACTATTTTCTTTGGGGTTTTTTGAAGGAGCGAGTGTATGTGAACAAGCCAGAGACAATCCTTGAACTCAAGGCAAACATTGTTGCAGAAATTCGAACGCTACAGCCACAAGTTTTGAAAGATGTTATGGAAAATGCTCTAAAAAGAGCCCATCAGTGCGAAGCTGAAAACGGTGGTCATTTAAGAGACATCATTTTTCATACTTAGTGTAAAAAAATTTCCATTTTGTATATTATATAATCTGAAAGAAAAAATAAAAAAAGTTAATAAACAAAAAAGTTATTAAACTTTTACACCCCTTTGGTTTCTTTTGGCCCACCCTGTACAAAAAAATTAAACTATTTTTATTCGAATATATTTTTTATTCTTTGTTCGTTCGAATATTCGAACAAAAGTACAAAATTATTCGTCTGTTCGAACAAGAAAAAAATCATGCAATTTTATTCGAACAAATATAAAAGACGAATAATTAACAACACTAGTATGTACATACATACATATTGAGTTTGTTTGACAGACAGTTACAAAAGAAAAAGAAATGGTCTTGCATTATGTAAACTAACTTGCATATGAAACGTATAAAATTGTGTTGTCAATGCTCCACAAACTGATTTTTTTATACTTGAACATTCTACGAAAATACTTAATAAAAAATAAATAAAATAAAAAAAAGGTAAACACAAGGAATAGTTTCATAAAAAAGGGAGGCATACTAGAGCTGGCAAACTATCGATAGTACTATCGATAGTATCGATAGTTTTGTTTTTATTATACTATCGATAGTTTTTTCTCGATAGCGATACTATCGTTGAAAAAATTTATTACGAAATTGACAATAAATTCGAAAAATTTATTACGACATTGAGAATAAACTCGAAAAAATTTAACATATTAGCTGTCTTCTATTGAAAATACATAAGTACATATCGCTCACTTACTAAAACAACGTCATGACTCAAAAAATAAATTTATGGAGTTAATAATACACCATGTCATATTTCATCTTGACGAAAAAATTCAGGCTTAAATTGAGTTTAGGGGCACTTCTCTATCCTATAGAAAATTTAAAATATGAAAAAAAATTAAACAAAAAAATTGGCGGTGAGGCCTAGTTTCCGAGTTATGGGCCTCTGAAATTCTAGTACAATAGTGTGCTTAGGATAGGTGTTTTCTAACGAATATGATAAATATTGGTATCATTTTAAAGCTTTTGACAATACCTTTCATGAAATGGTAAAATGCAAGAAAATTTTATGAAGCATAAAATCTTTATTTGGCTGCGCCGCGTCGGAAAACACCATGTTGGAAAAAATTCTTACGCCCCGCTGAAGGCCTATAGTGCAGAAAACCGTAGAATCACAATTTTGAACTACAATTTCAGCGGCCCATAACTCGGAAACTAAGCCTCGCCATCAATTTTTTTATTTAATTTTTTTTTCTTATTTTTCAACTTTCTGTAGGGTAGGATACTTTTATTAATTTTTAAGAGGTGCCCCTAAGCTTAATTTGTTCCAAAATTGCCGCAAATGGTCTGCAAGCTCACCATTTGATAAAAGAAAACTTTATTAATATTTCCACTGAGTTGAGTTGTTTGTATGTTAATTGAAAACTTAACTCAATTTTTTCAAAACTAGTTTTATTTGAGTTATGACGTTGTTTGAATAAATGAGCGATATGTATTGAAAAATTAAATTCAACATTACTTACACAATGACCACGCGGACAACAAATATCGAGCTTTGCTCTCACATTCACGATCCGCGCTCAAATACTGATTGAAATATGCTTTTAATGCACAACTACATATTTTAACAAAATACATTCTAAGTAGTTGTATAAGTAATATTTTTATACCATAATTTTTAGCACAATTTTCATATGGATCTAGGGATTTAGATCCCTATTTTAGTTTGTTCTTGTTAATTAATGCTTTAATTACTTTTCTACCTGGTACCCAACTAAGACTAAATATAGCCTGTTTTGTTTATTATATGAAATAAATTCAGTAAAGTGCGACTCTGACTCGCGCACGAAGGGTTCCGTACGAACACTAGATATGTAATTTAATACAAACTTCAGCCTATATAATATATAGTTTTGGCATTTTTTTTTTAGTTTTTGGGGATCAATCAATTTGGCGATTTTTTTCATTTTCGAGATTTTTTCATTTTGGCGTTTTTTTTCGTTTGGGCGATTTTTTTTAGTTTTGGCGCCTATTTCGCTTTTTGGCAAATTTTTTCGGTTTTTGGCATTTTTTTCAATTTGGCAATTTTTTTTCTTTTTGGCGATTTTTTTCATTTTGGCGATTTTTTTTCATATAAACAATTATTTTGGTTTTGGCGATTTTTTTAAATTTTTGGCGTTTTTTATTCATTTTGGCGATTTTTTTAGTTTGGGCGATTTTTTTCGAATTTGGCGATTTATTTTAGTGTTAAATTTTTTTTTAATTTTGGCGATTTTTTTCGTTTTGGCAATTTTTTTTTTAATTTTTGGCGATTTTTTTTTTTTTTTGGTTTGGCGATTTTATAATTTTCGGATTTTTTAGTTTTACCGTTTTTGAAAATTTCAAGTGTTTGCCTCTTACGGTTTCCAAGATATAGCATGTTTTCAAAATGACATAGTCAAAATTGCATTAACTGATGGACCACCCTTTATTTTAAATTTTTTTAAAATTTTATTGTTATTTCTTTTAGTCTGTATAAAAATACACTAATTTTACAAATTTCAAGTTTCAATATACATATGTTCATACAATTGTATGTATATTACATGGGATTTTAACATTTTTCGTTGCTCGTTTTGGAACACCCTTTAATTTTTTATTCTCATGTATTTGTTGTTGTAGCGGCCAAGCTTGTACATACTCTGTCCAAATTTCAGGTCCGTAGCTCTTACGGTTCTCTTGAAAATACCGTGTGACGGACAGACGGACAGCGTAGCGAAAACAATAGGGTTCCTTTTCACCTTTGGTGTACGGAACCCTAATAAAAATGGGTAAAATATGTACAATATTCACAAAATATACATGTATTTGTTTTTTGTTGTTAAATATAAAAAATTTTCAGCGTAGGGAAAAATGTAGGCAAAATATTTTTGGTTGGAGGGAAAAAAGGGATTTTTTTCCATCGCTTAGGGAATTTTAAAAATGTTCACTGGCATCACTTGGCAGCAGGCTAAAAATTCTCAGCACAACTAAAAAGAAAAAAATTTAAAAACAGTAAATAAAAGATCACGAAATCGTACTGAGACAGAAACTAATTTTATGCTTTTCAAAGTAACGAAGTATAAAGCAACAACAGGATTTAAGAAAAAAAGATCCAACAAAAACATGAAGAAGAAGTAGCGGCTTGCAAAAAAGTTGAGCGCTCTTTTAATAAAAAACATATTGTTACGTAAAAATATTCCTACAGGGTTAAAGCAAAGAACTATCTGGAAGTATTTAACTAAAACACTAAGGGCTAATAAATCAGTTCAAGTTAATCTCTGTTTTTGGTTTAAAATGTGTTTAAACCAGCAAACATATAAATCAATGCAGTATTTAAACCATCTGTAAACGCATAAAATTGGGCGTTTAAACTACCAATACAGGCCATATGATTTTATTACTTACAGTTATTACTTTACAGACCATATGTTTTGCATTTAAAAAGCATTCAACTTTTTTCCAAGCTTCTACTTTTTCTTCAGATTCGATTCGATTTGTTCTCTTACACTCTATTGTTCTTTTGTACTATTCTACTTTGCAAAGAATATATATAATTTCTTTCTCCGTAAAATTTGAATGCTTTTAATTAAATGTTATTAAAGTTTTTGCCTTTTTGATTGTACAAAGAACTGATAGCCTGCTGCAAAACAGCTGTTTTTTGTCATTTGTTCTAGTGCTGGCACAGTATTAGTTTTTAAACTACACATGAGGTATGGTTCACTGATTTACTCCTGTTGAGTTTAAACCACATATGAATTAAAGTTTAGTTCAACTAAACCACCGTTTAAACTTTAACTGATTTATTAGCCCTAAAAGTACACACATATTTACGTGCAAACACTATAGCAACAACAATAATTGTATACATAGCTACAGACATACACACATACAAATAAAAGTGCGAGCACTTATGGTAACCACCCTGTATTAACAGTAGCACACCGCATTGCCAACATAAGAAACGTTACTTTGAAATTCAAAAATAACGACAAATCGAATTATCTACAAACGCCTAGAAGCAGCAACATGAATTTTCCCGATTGTGCTAGAGGACTGTTTGCCAATAGTAAATGACAGTACAGATGGCATCATGCATAGATGCCATTACTAAGTACAGACATGTTATTACGCCACCTATCGGGCGAACATTCGAGAACCGATTCATGTACTATAAAAAGTGGCAGCATTTGCGAGAATGGAGCAGTACTAATCAGAAAGTAGTCAAGTTAAGACCTCGTTGAAATTGGATAATAACGATAAGAAGTAGTTAAGTAAAGACAAGTTGTAATTTGCTTCGTTAAGAATAAAAGAAAAAACAGTAGCAAATAAAAATTGTGTGTTATTTATTTTTATTTTTGAGCAATCAAAAGAACTCATACGTTTAATAAAATTTAAACGTAACTGTTGCGGAGTGAAATTTAAATATTTGTAACGGAAGAATTTGTTTTGTTTTATAATACTTTATTTTGAAGATTTCTATGGTAACTCTTTATACTATTTATTTCTTCCCTGATCAATGGTATTTGGTACTTAATTAATAGTAATCGCTTTACGAGTAATCGCTTTCAAGTTTTAAGTCTACCGGCTATTCAGGAAAAAATGCCGGAAAGCGTAGAATAAAGTAAGTTTGATCTCTTTTTTTTTGTGTGTTTTGTATGATAATTTGTAACATACATTTCCTATTTTAGATAATAAAACCAATCCAATCCTTAACAGTTTTTGAGTTTTATTATTACTTCACCGTAAAGTTTAATTCGCGTTGCTGCCCTCAACATTTGTTTATTATTTTACTATAACTCAATTGAATTCTCGGAAACGGATGACCCACCGTAGTGAACGTCTAAAGAAAATGTCTGACGAGAAAAAAACTACAGCCGAGTTTTCTGCCAGCGACAGTGGATATGAAAGAACAATTATCGAAGATACCTCCGTTGACGATTTAAAAGAGGAAATTCGTAGCCTTAAGAAGTCGCTAAGTATACTTTTGGAAAAAGCCAATTTATCATGGCCACCAACCGAAATACCAACTGAAGCCGTATCCAGTTGTATGACCGATGGAAAATTAACTCAGATGCAATGTCCAGCCCCTAAAACTTTCACCACAGCTTCTAATGGTTTACTACCGCCGAACGACACCTTGATGCCAACATCACATCAACAGCCGAAAGAAAAGATAAGTATTGACGAAAATTATTTATCTAGTAGATTTAGTCCGAATGTAAACTTGCCCTACTATTCAAATGCCTATATGACCCCACAATGTGTGCAGACATATGCACCACTACCCTCTGCACAAGTGCGTAACAATTTTTCCATTTCGCACCTAAATACGTCTATGACACCAAACGCCCAAAGCAGCAATCTTTTTATGCCACCGACTGTACAACCATATGCCAATTTAACGTCCATACAAAACCATATCCCCTTTTTTCGATCGACACAACCACCTAACTCGACACCGATTTCATCAGCGCCTATAAATTCAGCAAGTGTCGCCGCCGCATAACAAATAAATCCACCACCTTTTTATGAAAATCGTTCTTTACGAAAATTGCAAGACTTGCCTGAATTCAACGGGCAGCCAGAACAGTGGCCAATGTTCTACGTATCTTATAGAGAAACGACATTGAACTATAATTACACGAATTTGGAAAACTTGTCCCGCTTACAAAAAGCACTGAAAGGAGATGCCAAATCAAAAGTCCAGGGCTATTTAATCCACCCGGAAAATGTGAATCAAATAATGAGTACACTGGAGTTTCTGTATGGTCGACCCCAAATAATGATAAGGAGTCAAATTTCAAAGGTGCGTGCCTTTCCAACAATTTCTGGGAATAGAATTCACGAAATTGTAGATTTCAGCTCGATGGTAGCAAACCTTACTGTATTTCTAGAAAATGCCGGCGCAGCGCCGCATTTGTGCAACCCAACGAACGAATTGGACGAATTAGTCAACAAACTGCCTCTTACAAAGCGTGAAGAGTGGATGAAATACTCCATGAACAATTTGAGTCAATACCCAAGCGTACGGGAATTTAGCGTGTGGTTGCATGAGGTTGCAACTTATATCTCTTTAGCCACTGCAACTGATGCTAAGTACGAAGCAGGCAATAATAAACGTGATAAAATCAAACCATCGTTTGCAATAACAACAGGAGAAAGTCGACAGCCAAATTGTTTGCTATGTAAACAAAAGCACCACCTGTATCAATGCACGAAATACAGAAATCTTTCTGTAGCAGAGCGATGGAACTTCGTTAAAGATAACCGCCTATGCTTTGGTTGCCTACACGCAGGGCACAACTCGTTAAAATGCAATAACCGCCGCCAGTGCAATTTAATGAAATGCACAAAATACCACAACCGTTTGCTCCATGAGGACAGAAAATTAATTAATAATAATATTTTGCATTGTCAAAACGATAGTGACGTCACTTTACCAATGGTTGCAAAAAGTAGTAGTGATGAGAACATAGCCGTAGCAACTATTGTTGATGATTATTTTTGTAAAAAATCGCTTTTAAATTTCTGCCGGTACAATTAAAAGGACCAAATGGTTCTATTAATGTCATGGCATTTGTTGACGATGGGTCGAAAATAACGTTGTTGGAGGAGAACGTTGCAAAGCAGCTTGGACTGCATGGGCCAAGAAGCAGTTTATATCTTGGGGGGATTGGAGGTAAGACCTCAAATGAAACGTTGTTAAAGGTGAATATGGAAATAAACAGTTTAAGCAATGACGAATGTTCCTAGAATGTTAGAACGACAAAAAATTTGCGATTGCCGCCACAAAGTTTAAATTTTAACAAATTCAATGAAAAATTTCCGGATTTAAATAATATTGTAATCGATGATTATTTCGAAGTTTCCCCTAAGTTATTAATTGGCTTGCCACACACGAGTCTCGTTCGCCCGTTTAACGTTATAAATTTAGACGAAAACTTTTCTGTACATCAAACAAAATTGGGGAACATTCTTTTTGGTTCAAATGAAGAATCGACAGAGGCCACAGTGTGTGTAGTGATTACAACACAGTTAACGATATTCAACAACAAGTTTCGGAATATTTTAATTTAGAAAGTTTTGGTACGAAAACTGTTGAACAAATTATATCTGATGATGATAAAAGAGCTATGGAAATATTAAGAAACACAACTGTAAAAAATGGTCCCCAGTATGAAACTGGACTGTTATGGGCACACGACGAATACGGATTTAAGAATAGCTTTTCAATGGCATTCAAGCGTCTTCAGGGAGTCGAAAACAAAATGAAGAGAGACAACGATTTGGTGAAATTTTATCAGGAAAAAGTAAATGAATATGTCTCGAAGAATTATGCAAGAAAATTGTCCGTAGAGGAGGCCGCAACTGAAACTGATCGCACCTGGTACCTACAACATTTTGTAGTTACTAATGTAAACAGAGGCAATAAACGCCGCCTCGTTTTTGATGCGGCTGCGACTGTCGAGGGTGAATCCTTTAATTCTAGATTGATTGTCCAAGTAAATATCAACCAAAACCCCTGTTATCGATATTGTTTAAGTTTCGTCAGCGTCAAATCGGAGTCTGTGCGGACATTCGAGAAATGTTTCACCGTATTCGTATTCGAGAAGAGGACAGAGATTTCTATGGAGAGATTGTGATAGATCGAACCCTCCTGATATTTACGTTATGCAAGCCATGATCTTTGGATCAGCGAGTTCACCTTGCTCTCCACAATACGTAAAAATCTAAACGCGGAAATTTATAAAGATTCAGAGCCCAGAGCATATAGAACAATCGTTGACTGCCACTATGTCGATGATTTCGTGGACAGTTTTGATACAGCTATTGAAGCCGCCGCTGTAACAAAAAGCGTCATGGCTATTCATGCAGAAGCTGGGTTTGAGCTGCGAGGTTTTGTGTCTAATTCTAAAGAGCTATTGTGTTCCATTGATAAACGCGTAGCTGAAAATGACTTGGGCTTGACGGATTTATGTAGTGGCGAAACGTCTACTGAAAAAATATTAGGATTATGCTGGTCTTCCATTGATGATACTTTCTGTTTTACACTGAAATTTGCCAGAGTGCCAGAAGTTGTCTTGAACGGGACTCGAAAGCCAACGAAAAGCGAAGTGCTGAGCTTAATATGTCAATTTTTGATCCGATTGCTTTCCTAGCGGATATGGTGATAAGGGCTAAAATTTTGTTGCAAGAGTTGTGGAGGCGTAATACCGAATGGAACTTGCCGATACCGGACGATATATACAAAGTTTGGTACGATTGGTATAAACAGCTGGAAAATGATCGATACATTAAAATCCCAAGGTGTTATGGTTTCTATTTTAGCGCCCGCTCAACAAAGGTTGATTTGCATATCTTCGTAGATGCAAGTGAAGTGGCATTCGCTGCTGTGGGTTACTGGAGAATAAGTTATGAAGGCAAGGTGAGTTTGGCGTTTTTTGCAGGCAAATCAAGGTGTGCCCCATTACGACCTCTGTCTATCCCAAGGCTTGAACTTCAAGCCGCTGTTTTGGGTACAAGGCCACAGGAAATAACGTTTTGGTCCGTTTATAAGACAGTAATAAATTGGATCCAATCAGACAGCCGCGTTTATAAGCAGTTTGTTTCTCATCGAATTTCTGAAATACTAGACGTATCAGACGTGGGACAATGGAGATGGGTCCCCGGTAGTAGTATGGCGTTAACCACCTCATCTAGCATTCAAGGATTCTTTTAACTACGATACCGAAATACATATTCATAGCCGTCGTCAAAGACCCCTATAATCACCATATGCTACTCGATGGCGCTCTGTTAGCTGTCCAATAAACGTAAACTTGGGTGTTCATCAGAATTACCTCATATATACATTGTTATCCGGAGGAGTTGGAATATGCTGATAACACTATGGAACATTTTTGGGATTATTGTCTGGGGGGTGAGAAATTCCAAGTCAGGGTGATGGTACTAGGTCAGTATAGTAAAACCCTCAAAGGGTTTGGCGTTCGTATGTGTCAGTTTTTTTTATGACCTTTTAAATTTTTTCCTTATCTTGATGTTTTTTCGCTTAGTTGTAACATTTTGGCAAAAACGTAGTTTAACATAACTCGAGAACCACTTGTCCGATTTTGATGAAACAAACTCAAAAAAATTTAGAATTACAATTTCTTTAATTCGTTCATATAACGTTTTTCTTTATAATCAACAGTTTTGCCGGTAAAAATAAATTTGTGGAGGCAAAAAAATATTTTTTTGCCTAAAAATTAAATTTTTTTTTTAATTCATAAAAAATCCAAAACGGAAAAAAGGTTCAAGTGTTATTAATTTCGTGTAAAGTCACATAACCTATAAACAAAATGCGACATAGATCATAGAAATCGATTAACGCGTTCTGCTTTTATTTACAATTAAGTGAAGGTATCCCATTTTGACAAGAATATTGATATTTGTTTTTATTCAAAAAAGTGTCATTTATCGCCTTTTTTATAAAATTTCTCCAATAACTCCAGACTTCTGGCCATAAACTACTAAAAAAATTAAGTAAACATTTTTATAATTTTTTATTTTTATTTTATCTATTTACTTTTATTTATTTTAATAAATATTGCCTAGACTTTTTCGATGGTGGTTGTTCGGGACTAGTGGCATCGCATTCATCGCTATCATCAGTTTCTGAACCACACATAATGTCAATGTGTGACTCCACTGTTGGCCCTTCTGCATCTCCTGAAAATTCTTTATCATCAAGATCATCCTTGTCTTGCCACACAAGCTTACTTCACCAGCAAATTTCCGCAATTATTGCTTTCGGCGACTTTTTGCCTCTATATCTGTAAGTTTTTGTTTTATTAAAATGAGTTTGAAAAAATAAAAAATCAGTATTACCTCATTTCAAATGGCATAGCAACTTGATGATAGCGTTCACCTTGTTCATCAGATTCGGTAGCCAATTGTTTGCTGAAGTAGTCCAGATGATGATGTAAATAATGGATTTTCAAGGACATGTGGACACCAATTTCCGAGAATGCTCTTAACATCCTTGCGACAGAAACATCGTAGTTGTTAGAGCGATGCTTTCCCAACAAGCCTTCTATTACTTCTTTGATTGCCTGCCATGCATTCAATTCAGCGTCAATCAAAATATTGTTGAATGCGTCACTTTTAATCAGCTTTCGTATATCTGGACCATTTAGTACGCCTGATTGGAAAAAATTAATTTGTTAAGATGGAAAATCATGGGAAATGAATGTGATACTATAACTTACCTTCTTTAATCTTACTTTCGCTGAGTCTCGGGTAAATTAGTTTTAAACACAAGAAAACTTCATCTCTTTTGGCGACAGTTTTGATAAAATTCTTAACAATTCCAAGTTTAATATGCAGTGGAGGCAGCAATATCTTCTCCTTCGGCACTAGAGGCTCACGAATAATATTGGCCGTTTGTAATCTGCTGTGCTCTCTGAGTTTCCATCCGTGGCATGCATATTGGTCACCGGAAAATCGTGTGTCCCAATCGCACAAAAAGCACATATATTTTATATAGCCGCTTTGAAGACCGCAAAGCATTGCTACAACTTTTAAATCGCAGCATATTCGCCACATATGTTTGGCGTAGTTAACCATTTTTAAAATATTTTCCAGTGCATCATATAGGGTGTTTTTTTCAGGGGTATAGAACTTCGAATTGAAATAAAACACAAGAAAATCGTTTTAATGTCCATCAATTTGGCCTTATTGGAAGGATAATCTTATGCCATTAATGTTTAAATATGATTTCGGGCATGTGGCCGCCGCGGCTGGCTCGAATAAAGCCAATTCTACAGGTCCAATTTTCAACCACTTTTTCGAGCATATGGGGCCGTATGTTGGCAATAACGCCACGAATGTTGGCTTCCAAGTCCCCTAACGTTTCTGGTTTGTTGGCGTAGACGAGCGACTTCACATATCTCCAAAGAAAATAATCCAATGGTGTCAAATCACACGATCTTGGTGGCCGATTGACAGGTCCATTCCGCGAAATTATGCGCTCATCGAATGTTTCCTTCAATAAATCGATTGTGACGTGCGCTGTGTGGCATGTAGCGCCGTCTTGTTGGAACCACAACTCATCCACATTCATGCCATCCAATTCGGGAACAAAATAGTCGGTTAGTCGGCTCCAATTGCTGTGCACGGTGGCGAATCGATTCATTCGGGTCCTCTTCAACACTTTGCTCTACAGTGGCAATTGTTTCTTCGGTGCGCACTGTTCGACGTCTCTGCGGATGCGTATTATCACATAGAGTAAACGTAGTGCGAAAACGATCCATGGTTAACCGAATTAATTGCTCTGATGGACGATTATGTCGACCATAAAATGGACGGAGCTTGCGGTAAACTTCGCGAACTGAACCATTATTTTCGAAATAAATTTGCACGATTTGCAAGCGTTGTTCTTTTGTCAACCTGTTTATGATGAAATGGCAAACCAAACTAAATATTAATCACTTGACAGCTGACAAAATGGCCGCCAGTTAAAAAAGTGATGCCAACTTAAACTTCTATACCTCAATAAAAAACACCCTTTATGTTTCTTTCGTTTCTGTAATATAGGCGATTGGAACTGAAGGTTTTTTATTGGTCTTATGCAGTAAAACCGCCTTCAAGCTGAGTTTTGAACTGTCAATAAATAATCTCCAGTCATCTGCTTCATATTTTATTTCCATTGCGTCCATCAAGTTTCCTACATCCGGGCAATATGCCGAAGATTTTTCATCATTCACAAGGAATAAACTTTGGAGTGTTGCCTGACGACTTCGATAAGCTGTGACTTTCACACCGGGTGCCAACAAATTGTTTGATTTCAAAATGGAAGCCAGCTCTTCCGATTTATGCTGTGTTAATTCCAACTTGGCAACAATTGAATCAAGCTTATTTTGATTTATTAAAATTGGCACATTGGATACTGATGGCTCATATGGGGGATCATCACGTGCATGATATGTCGGAGCAGTCGTAGAAGAGAAAATATCTGGACTAGAAGCTTTTGGCACAGGAATGTGGTCCGAATGAGGCAATGGTGTTGCGGCACTTGCAACACCAACGTAATTATACGATTTTCTTATCCTTTTTGCGGCTCCTTTATTCGCACATGCATAGCAATTCAATGGATTGTGACCTTCGCCAGGATTAGTCCAAGTCATTGGGATACCGAATGGCATACTTTCACGTCTTCTATTTTTCCAATCCATTAGACGGTTGTAGCAGCTTTTACACACTATATCGTTCACTATAACATTTTGGTTGAAGTACATCTCGTATGTTTGAACAAAATCAGTACTGAAATTTCCACTTTTTTATGTGTTGAGACATATTGACTACAGCAGTAGCAAAAGCTATTTATATCTGGCTTGCACAGTTCCATATTCTGTTCTCTTTTGTTCACTTTTAAAAAACTGGAGAAAAATCACTTTTACTGTTCGCGTTCGTCGGCACTTGTTGAATGACAAAAATCACAGAACCAGTGTGAGAAAGAGAAAATGTATAATGCCAATGCATGTTTTATGTGAACATTACAGAACCAGTGTTGCCACATCAATATTTCTCTTTTAGTACAGTAGAAAAATATGAGAGAGTTCGGCTTGGGAGTGTCAATGTTTTCTCCAAATAATGTTGTGCATATCTGGAGCAAATTTTTGAAATTCATACATTTACCTAATTGTGAATAAATGAGAAACGCGTGCATCGATTTTCATGATCTATCCCTTTTTTTGCTCATGAGTTATGTGACTTTACGCGAAAGTAATTAGTTTTGGCACTTTTTTCCATTTTGGATTTTTTATGAATTTAAAAAAAAATATTTAAATTTTTAGGCAAAAAATACTTCTTTCCCTTCATACATTCATTTTTAACTTCGAAAGTGTTGCACATATAGGAAAACGGTATAGAAACAGATTAGAGAAATTGTAATTCTAAATTTTTTTGAGTTTGTTTCATCAAAATCGGACAAGTGGTTCTCGAGTTATGTTAAACTACGTTTTTGCCAAAATGTTACAACTAAGCGAAAAAACATCAAGATAAGGAAAAAATTTAAAAGGTCATAAAAAAAACTGACACATACGAACGCCAAACCCTTTGAGGGTTTTATTATACTGACCTAGTACCATCACCCTGACTTGGAATTTCTCACCCCCCAGATTGGCTGTTGTACTGTGTAATATATATACGCTAATAACTGACTTTTTGATTACTTAAATTAAATGACAGGATGTAAGCTTTAAACATGTTTTGCTATTATTTTTTTAAGACAAAATGCATTGTTTCATTTATATTAAGTTACTTTCCGTGAATTGTAGAAAATATTTATTCTCGTTATAAAGAACTTCGCCTATAATCAACATAACTTTGACGCACTTTGCACTTCGCTATAACCATAATCGACTGTAGCATATTTATGAAAGAGAATAGTATTGGAAAAATTTAAATAGCATAAATCTATGAGAACTTTTGAAATTAGTTTTAACTTTTTTCACAAGCTAAGAAGCAAATAAAAAAATTTCATAAAAAAAATAGTATAATGCAAATACAGTATTTTAGCACGGCAGGTATCTCACTCTAAAGTCGATTTTATTCCCAAATTTACCAGTTACTGAATTTTAATGAGCTTTTTTAAATAAATAAGAACTATGAAAGTTTGTGTGCTAGGGCTATAATGGGGGTATATCAGCAAAGAAAGAAGTAGAATCTTTAAAAATATTTCTGTATGGGTACATGTACGTGAATAAGCACATACACATATACATACATGCAAGTATTTGCTGGCTAACCGAATTTTGGATATAAAAAGGGCCGAACTTATTAAAAATGTATACAGTAAAAAGTTGATCGCAGTTTTGTGTAGAAGCTTAGAGCGGCAATGAAGATATTCCTCATATTGATGTTAAATTGCTTGGCAATAAATGGAGACAATTTCAATGAAGCCTTCATCAAAGAACTTACCCTCGAGTACAAAAATGGTAAAATAACTTATATGAAGCGTTAAAATCTTATAAATACAATTCACATTTAAGTTGGGTGGGTCGCCAGTAGATAATCAAAACTAATTAATTCTGAAAAACTGAAGCATTTCCAGCTACTGGAAACCCAATTAATCTTTGATTGTCTTTATCTCTTGTTCAAAGGTAACAAAGTTGTTTATTTTTTATTATTTTGAAAGGACTATGGTTGTGTAGCGGTAAGTGCTGTCCTCCCGAAACTACTTCTTGTGTGATATCTATACTAAATGTTCCTAGCAGACCAAATCATCTACATCATATAGTAAAATGCTATGATGGCGTAGATTTAATTGACGCACCAGTTAATCAGTTGTTGATGAGCAACAGAATATTATCCATTATATTAACTTCTGATATGAAGGAAAACACTGTCAAGCAGGAGTATGGCGAGAGGGGAATTAAAAAAGCTAAAGGTAAAATAACACCCTCTGGAATGAAGAAATTACAGAAAGAGATCATACGCAGTGAAAGATAGTAATATTTAAGTTGCATCGAGCAAGTTTCACACGATATAATTTTTACATCTGATTTATCAAAGTTTCCTCTAAAAAGTCATGAATGCCATGTGAAAAGTTAGTATGAAATTAAAAATTATAAATAGTCTGTAAATTGACAATTAAGACAGACATGCAAAGTTACATATTAGTGAAAAAGCTGATAAATCAGTTGCAACATATCGTGTGAAATCAGCTTTAATACTGTGTATATTCATGTAAAAAGCTATCTAATAAAAAACAAATCATTTTGCGCCTCTGATTATAAAACATATCTTATTATTACTTAAAGCACGGGTTGATTACAATACTGGGGACGAATTATAATTTTGAAAGCCTTTTGAAAGCAATAATGGGGACATGAAAATAATAAAAACTAAATTAAGCTAGAATTGAATTTAAAAAAAAACTTGATATTTTACTTGACTTCCTTCCAAAAGTATTTCTTTGTGTGATTGCTTTAAAGTTGTGAAACGAAATTCTGGAATTTTGATACATTTGCAGCTTTGTGTGTAATAAATATTTGTAGGAAAATTAGCACGCTTATAAAACGCTGTCTAACTTGCTGCCAATAAGATTTAGCATTTAGCATGTTGCTAGTGAGCTGACACTTGTTAACTATATATGAGTATAATTTTTAGATATAATATTATAAATGTGAAAGTGAGTTTGCTTGTTACGGTTTCACTCCCAAACCAGCTTAGCAATAAGACTTGCATAGTGTAAACTAGGATTTATTAGCTATAGATATGTATGCCTGTATGTAAGCATGTAAGCTTGTTGATACGAATGTGCTATCATAATCATTGTCGGTGGAGTATCGATGTGTTTTGAGTATTCCAAGAGTAACTTTTTGGCTTTCTCTGGTCGTCAGCTTCAGCTACTACTATAACTACTCTATTCTGTTCTAGCCTTAACTGACAAATAATTTAAAAATAAATTTTTTATTTATTCAGCAGTATAAAATAAGTTGATATTTACTTCTCGTGTACGAAAAAATTTTTAAGAACAAAGAAAGTTTTCAAGAATAAAGAAAAGAAAAAATGCTTAAAAAGAAGAACATTCAAAACTAATGATGAAACGTTAAATGTCTTTAATGATTAAAGTTAAAAAATTAATTTTTATTCTCATACACAACTCAACAAAAATTTTTCTAAAACGATTCCAACGACTGATTATAGTATAGGAGAGCAAGAAATAATTTACGTGTATAGACGTTTCGAAAGCTTATTTATGAGGATAGTTGCCAATCTGCCAAATTGGGCTAAAAAATCTGCAATTTCGCATAATATTCGTACATTTTTTATAAATCTGAAAGGAGTCTGATATATTAAAGACAAGTGCAATTTAAGATATTTTTGGCTTCATTTACCGAATTTCTTCTTTATCAAATGGAAAATTCATTGAAAGAATCTAGAAATTTCACTTTGATGATTCCTTTCCATTAACTAACAACAACTTTTTAAAAGCAATTAATTTAATCTCATTTCAGAATACCTGATTCATAGTACATATCAAAGTAAATTTATTTTATAAAACTTTGGCAAAATTTTTACTAATATGACTCCTAATTGAGATCGCAAATTGATTTCAAGGTTTGGATTTGTTTCTTTTACAGAATGCTCTTTTAAATCAAACCTTTTTAAAATTTAATCACAGATCTCAGCAAAAAAAAAGCTTACACATTATAAACAATTTCTTCAGTTTCGTTTAATTTTGCTTCTATAGAACAGTGCCCTGTCTCTTGTAACTTGTGAGAAATTCTCCCATCGTTGTCTTATTTTACACAGATTTATTCATATAAAAACTTAAATAAACTTAAAAAAAAATGTCAACAAATATACTTGCGGCAAATATTTAATAAATATACTTAATACTAGTAGTAACAAACCAAAAAAGTTCGTCTTCAGTAGAACAAAAAATAAGCATGATTTGTAAAGAACAAACGACAGTGGTAAGACTGTTGTAAATTTAGGGATGGTAAAAGTGAGCTTTCATTGCAAAAAAAAACTCTCAGCAAATTGTAATACGATGCATCAAAACAATTCACATATTCCATTTGCAATAAAAGCTGAGTATATAAAGCAGAAATCGACATCAACTGACACCACACACACTAGACCAAAGACAAGCAACGCCGACGATGATGGTATAGTGGGCTTCGAAAACAGCTATTTGTTCCGTTCTACTAAGTGTTTGTCAGAATATTTACAATTAACTTTGGTGTTATTTGTTCATTAATAATTATTACATGTAATTTGGCTTACAGAGCGATACGAACTTTAGTCTAATCAAATCATAAATATAGAAACAAATATAGTTTTTTTTTTCTTACTCAACCTGTGTTTCACAGGATGATAAGATTTGTTTCAACTCGAAAAGTATGTTTGTATAAATTTTCCCAAAACGTTTTGAGGTTATGCGATGGTAGTTCGTGAGCTGAACAGAATCTGAAAATTTTATATTTTTGTAGTCCCATTCATTTAATTCCATTTCCATTTTTTGCATTATGACGTTGTTTGAGTAAATGAGCGATATGTATCTATGTGAACACATTATTTTTTTTTTAAATTTGCAAAAGAATCTACAACCAGGGCTGCTAGATAAAGTTATCGGAAAATAGTCGAAATCCCGATAAACTATAAAATAATCATCATTTTATACTCGAAAATCGTCAGAAAAATCGGAAAAATCAAAATGAATTTTTAACGTGTATACTAGGCCGGGTCGATTTGTATGGATGCAAAAAATTAGAAAATCGTATAGTAAAAACGAAATCTACATATCGCTACCTTAATATATGAATGCCCTAACTCATTATTTTTTTGAAATCGTGATTTTTACATTTTTCGATATTGTAATATACAAAAAACTCGATTTCAAAAAAATAATTCTAAGAAAATTTTGCGAAGAAACCGTGGAAGTAAAATCAAAACCTATACCGCGCATCTCGACATAAAAATTTACTTCCTCTTCCAGAGCTTCTTGTTTGGCTACTGCCTGCCTTTTTTGAAGACATTGACTTTTAAGATGAAAATAGGGACCAACATATTATGGATAAGTCTAAGGTACCTCGCGAAAGAATTAAAAGCAGGAAGTACGTACGTGGAGAATGATTGGAATATAGTAGCATTTATTTCAGTACATAATCTTTTTATTTGAAAAAAACTATAATTTAAAAAAATTGTTTTAAATAATAGGGATTGATTATAGACACGTGTTTTTTTCGGATAATTTTCTCAGAATTTCGTGTAGATTACGTTTTTGCTATACGATTTTTGCAAAATAAAATCGACATGCCCTGTATACATATGTTTTAGTTTACATGTTTATTGGGAAATTGAAACCATTGTCCTCTTTTAACACCTTATAACTTTTTTCCTCTCAGTGGTAAAATTATAAAAGATATTGCCAAGTTATGTCCAAGGCTTGGTGTCAGTACTCTTGATGCCCGAAATTTTTATAGGAACTTGGCCTTTTTAAGATTTATTTAATTTTTTTTTTTAAATATCAATTTACAGATATGTATATCAATATAAAATAAAGAGTGAGCAAAATTGCACTAAAATCTTTTAGAAGGTGAGTAATACATGAATTGGAATAGTCGCTTTTTATATAATAAGAATTTTACTATACGATTTTCTAATTTTTTGCATCCATACAAATCGACCCGGCCTAGTATACACGTTAAAAATTCATTTTGATTTTTCCGATTTTTCTGACGATTTTCGAGTATAAAATGATGATTATTTTATAGTTTATCGGGATTTCGACTATTTTCCGATAACTTTATCTAGCAGCCCTGGTTGTAGATTCTTTTGCAAATTTAAAAAAAAAATAATGTGTTCACATAGATACATATCGCTCATTTACTCAAACAACGTCATAATGCAAAAAATGGAAATGGAATTAAATGAATGGGACTACAAAAATATAAAATTTTCAGATTCTGTTCAGCTCACGAACTACCATCGCATAACCTCAAAACGTTTTGGGAAAATTTATACAAACATACTTTTCGAGTTGAAACAAATCTTATCATCCTGTGAAACACAGGTTGAGTAAGAAAAAAAAAACTATATTTGTTTCTATATTTATGATTTGATTAGACTAAAGTTCGTATCGCTCTGTAAGCCAAATTACATGTAATAATTATTAATGAACAAATAACACCAAAGTTAATTGTAAATATTCTGACAAACACTTAGTAGAACGGAACAAATAGCTGTTTTCGAAGCCCACTATACCATCATCGTCGGCGTTGCTTGTCTTTGGTCTAGTGTGTGTGGTGTCAGTTGATGTCGATTTCTGCTTTATATACTCAGCTTTTATTGCAAATGGAATATGTGAATTGTTTTGATGCATCGTATAACAATTTGCTGAGAGTTTTTTTTGCAATGAAAGCTCACTTTTACCATCCCTAAATTTACAACAGTCTTACCACTGTCGTTTGTTCTTTACAAATCATGCTTATTTTTTGTTCTACTGAAGACGAACTTTTTTGGTTTGTTACTACTAGTATTAAGTATATTTATTAAATATTTGCCGCAAGTATATTTGTTGACATTTTTTTTTAAGTTTATTTAAGTTTTTATATGAATAAATCTGTGTAAAATAAGACAACGATGGGAGAATTTCTCACAAGTTACAAGAGACAGGGCACTGTTCTATAGAAGCAAAATTAAACGAAACTGAAGAAATTGTTTATAATGTGTAAGCTTTTTTTTTGCTGAGATCTGTGATTAAATTTTAAAAAGGTTTGATTTAAAAGAGCATTCTGTAAAAGAAACAAATCCAAACTTTGAAATCAATTTGCGATCTCAATTAGGAGTCATATTAGTAAAAATTTTGCCAAAGTTTTATAAAATAAATTTACTTTGATATGTACTATGAATCAGGTATTCTGAAATGAGATTAAATTAATTGCTTTTAAAAAGTTGTTGTTTGTTAATGGAAAGGAATCATCAAAGTGAAATTTCTAGATTCTTTCAATGAATTTTCCATTTGATAAAGAAGAAATTCGGTAAATGAAGCCAAAAATATCTTAAATTGCACTTGTCTTTAATATATCAGACTCCTTTCAGATTTATAAAAAATGTACGAATATTATGCGAAATTGCAGATTTTTTAGCCCAATTTGGCAGATTGGCAACTATCCTCATAAATAAGCTTTCGAAACGTCTATACACGTAAATTATTTCTTGCTCTCCTATACTATAATCAGTCGTTGGAATCGTTTTAGAAAAATTTTTGTTGAGTTGTGTATGAGAATAAAAATTAATTTTTTAACTTTAATCATTAAAGACATTTAACGTTTCATCATTAGTTTTGAATGTTCTTCTTTTTAAGCATTTTTTCTTTTCTTTATTCTTGAAAACTTTCTTTGTTCTTAAAAATTTTTTCGTACACGAGAAGTAAATATCAACTTATTTTATACTGCTGAATAAATAAAAAATTTATTTTTAAATTATTTGTCAGTTAAGGCTAGAACAGAATAGAGTAGTTATAGTAGTAGCTGAAGCTGACGACCAGAGAAAGCCAAAAAGTTACTCTTGGAATACTCAAAACACATCGATACTCCACCGACAATGATTATGATAGCACATTCGTATCAACAAGCTTACATGCTTACATACAGGCATACATATCTATAGCTAATAAATCCTAGTTTACACTATGCAAGTCTTATTGCTAAGCTGGTTTGGGAGTGAAACCGTAACAAGCAAACTCACTTTCACATTTATAATATTATATCTAAAAATTATACTCATATATAGTTAACAAGTGTCAGCTCACTAGCAACATGCTAAATGCTAAATCTTATTGGCAGCAAGTTAGACAGCGTTTTATAAGCGTGCTAATTTTCCTACAAATATTTATTACACACAAAGCTGCAAATGTATCAAAATTCCAGAATTTCGTTTCACAACTTTAAAGCAATCACACAAAGAAATACTTTTGGAAGGAAGTCAAGTAAAATATCAAGTTTTTTTTTTAAATTCAATTCTAGCTTAATTTAGTTTTTATTATTTTCATGTCCCCATTATTGCTTTCAAAAGGCTTTCAAAATTATAATTCGTCCCCAGTATTGTAATCAACCCGTGCTTTAAGTAATAATAAGATATGTTTTATAATCAGAGGCGCAAAATGATTTGTTTTTTATTAGATAGCTTTTTACATGAATATACACAGTATTAAAGCTGATTTCACACGATATGTTGCAACTGATTTATCAGCTTTTTCACTAATATGTAACTTTGCATGTCTGTCTTAATTGTCAATTTACAGACTATTTATAATTTTTAATTTCATACTAACTTTTCACATGGCATTCATGACTTTTTAGAGGAAAATTTGATAAATCAGATGTAAAAATTATATCGTGTGAAACTTGCTCGATGCAACTTAAATATTACTATCTTTCACTGCGTATGATCTCTTTCTGTAATTTCTTCATTCCAGAGGGTTTTATTTTACCTTTAGCTTTTGTAATTCCCCTCTCGCCATACTCCTGCTTGACAGTGTTTTCCTTCATATCAGAAGTTAATATAATGGATAATATTCTGTTGCTCATCAACAACTGATTAACTGGTGCGTCAATTAAATCTACGCCATCATAGCATTTTACTATATGATGTAGATGATTTGGTCTGCTAGGAACATTTAGTATAGATATCACACAAGAAGTAGTTTCGGGAGGACAGCACTTACCGCTACACAACCATAGTCCTTTCAAAATAATAAAAAATAAACAACTTTGTTACCTTTGAACAAGAGATAAAGACAATCAAAGATTAATTGGGTTTCCAGTAGCTGGAAATGCTTCAGTTTTTCAGAATTAATTAGTTTTGATTATCTACTGGCGACCCACCCAACTTAAATGTGAATTGTATTTATAAGATTTTAACGCTTCATATAAGTTATTTTACCATTTTTGTACTCGAGGGTAAGTTCTTTGATGAAGGCTTCATTGAAATTGTCTCCATTTATTGCCAAGCAATTTAACATCAATATGAGGAATATCTTCATTGCCGCTCTAAGCTTCTACACAAAACTGCGATCAACTTTTTACTGTATACATTTTTAATAAGTTCGGCCCTTTTTATATCCAAAATTCGGTTAGCCAGCAAATACTTGCATGTATGTATATGTGTATGTGCTTATTCACGTACATGTACCCATACAGAAATATTTTTAAAGATTCTACTTCTTTCTTTGCTGATATACCCCCATTATAGCCCTAGCACACAAACTTTCATAGTTCTTATTTATTTAAAAAAAGCTCATTAAAATTTAGTAACTGGTAAATTTGGGAATAAAATCGACTTTAGAGTGAGATACCTGCCGTGCTAAAATACTGTATTTGCATTATACTATTTTTTTATGAATTTTTTTTATTTGCTTCTTAGCTTGTGAAAAAAATTAAAACTAATTTCAAAAGTTCTCATAGATTTATGCTATTTAAATTTTTCCAATGCTATTCTCTTTCATAAATATGCTACAGTCGATTATGGTTATAGCGAAGTGCAAAGTGCGTCAAAGTTATGTTGATTATAGGCGAAGTTCTTTATAACGAGAATAAATATTTTCTACAATTCACGGAAAGTAACTTAATATAAATGAAACAATGCATTTTGTCTTAAAAAAATAATAGCAAAACATGTTTAAAGCTTACATGCTTTCATTTAATTTAAGTAATCAATAAGTCAGTTATAAGCGTATATATATTATCAGCATATTCCAACTCCTCCGGATAACAATGTATATATGAGGTAATTCTGATGAACACCCAAGTTTACGTTTATTGGACAGCTAACACAGCGCCATCGAGTAGCATATGGTGATCATAGGGGTCTTTGACGACGGCTATGAATATGTATTTCGGTATCGTAGTTAAAAGAATCCTTGAATGCTAGATGAGGTGGTTAATGCCATACTACTACCGGGGACCCATCTCCATTGTCCCACGTCTGATACGTCTAGTATTTCAGCAAGTCGATGAGAAACAAACTGCTTATAAACGCGGCTGTCTGATTGGATCCAATTTATTACTGTCTTATAATCGGACCAAAACGTTATTTCCTGTGGCCTTATACCCAAAACAGTTCAAGCCTTGGGATAGACAGAGGTCGTAATGGGGCACACCTTGATTTGCCTGCAAAAAACGCCAAACTCACCTTGCCTTCATAACTTATTCTCCAGTAACCCACAGCAGCGAATGCCACTTCACTTGCATCTACGAAGATATGCAAATCAACCTTTGTTGAGCGGGCGCTAAAATAGAAACCATAACACCTTGGGATTTTAATGTATCGATCATTTTCCAGCTGTTTATACCCATCGTACCAAACTTTGTATATATCGTCCGGTATCGGCAAGTTCCATTCGGTATTACGCCTGCACAACTCTTGCAACAAAATTTTAGCCCTTATCACCATATCCGCTAGGAAAGCAATCGAATCAAAAATTGACATAGTTAAGCTCAGCACTTCGCTTTTCGTTGGCTTTCGAGTCCCGTTCAAGACAACTTCTGGCACTCTGGCAAATTTCAGTGTAAAACAGAAAGTATCATCAATGGAAGACCAGCATAATCCTAATATTTTTTTAGTAGACGTTTCGCCACTACATAAATCCGTCAAGCCCAAGTCATTTTCAGCTACGCGTTTATCAATGGAACACAATAGCTCTTTAGAATTAGACACAAAAACTCGCAGCTCAAACCCAGCTTCTGCATGAATAGCCATGACGCTTTTTGTTACAGCGGCGGCTTCAATAGCTGTATCAAAACTGTCCACGAAATCATCGACATAGTGGCAGTCAACGATTGTTCTATATGCTCTGGGCTCTGAATCTTTATAAATTTCCGCGTTTAGATTTTTTACGTATTGGGCAGAGCAAGGTGAACTCGCTGAACCAAAGATCATGGCTTGCATAACGTAAATATCAGGAGGCTTCGATCTATCACAATCTCTCCATAGAAATCTCTGTCCTCTTCTCGAATACGAATACGGTGAAACATTTCTCGAATGTCCGCACAGACTCCGATTTGACGCTGACGAAACTTAAACAATATCGATAAAAGCGGTTTTGGTTGATATTTACTTGGACTTTTCATCAATCTAGAATTAAAGGATTCACCCTCGACAGTCGCAGCCGCATCAAAAACGAGGCGGCGTTTATTGCCTCTGTTTACATTAGTAACTACAAAATGTTGTAGGTACCAGGTGCGATCAGTTTCAGTTGCGGCCTCCTCTACGGACAATTTTCTTGCATAATTCTTCGAGACATATTCATTTACTTTTTCCTGATAAAATTTCACCAAATCGTTGTCTCTCTTCATTTTGTTTCGACAAATTTCTCGAAATTCGGAAATTATTTGGCCAGCGCGATCCCCAGATTTGACAGCACCCGACTATTTTCTTTGGGGTTTTTTGAAGGAGCGAGTGTATGTGAACAAGCCAGAGACAATCCTTGAACTCAAGGCAAACATTGTTGCAGAAATTCGAACGCTACAGCCACAAGTTTTGAAAAATGCCCTTAAAAGAGCCCATCAGTGCGAAGCTGAAAACGGTGGTCATTTAAGAGACATCATTTTTCATACTTAGTGTAAAAAAATTTCCATTTTGTATATTATATAATCTGAAAGAAAAAATAAAAAAAAGTTAATAAACAAAAAAGTTATTAAACTTTTACAACCCTTGGTTTCTTTTGGCCCACCCTGTATTTGGATTTCTAAAAAAATCGTCAATTTTAAGGGAAAAATCGTCAAATCGTCATTTTGCTATTTTTGGCACCAAAAATCGTCCAATCTGGCAGCCGTGCCTACAACCGTAAATTGCTTAAACTAAAACTAAATCAGTTTAAAATTTTGAAAAGCAGGAAAAAATACATACATATGTATGTATGTACATATGTATGTAGTACGTACGTATGTATAGTCATACTAAATAAATAAAAATTTTAAATGAAAAAAAGCATAGCATGTGAATAATAAGAAGAAATAAACTATTATGCACGAAAGTGTCAAGTAATGGGCTTCCGTCATGCAAATTATGTATGCCAAGAAAATCGTCTCATCGATGCACCACTTTCTATTCCCTAAAGGCTTATTGCAAAAAAAACATTTAATAACAACTGTAAAAGAACTCTTTTTCAAACTAAACTGAACTGAAGTTAAATTCTAAGACTGTCATGATAAAAAAAAATTTAAAACACATGAATTGTGAACAATGCTTGGCACTGATGCAAGTTAAAAATTCTAATGCAGTATTTACTTACAACAGAAAAATAAATAAATAAAAAATAAAAAACAACACAAAGATATTTAGTTCCTCTTTCTGTTTATTTAGTTAAAAAGGTATAAGAGATAAAAGCAAGGTCCTTACAACTAAACTAAATATTTAGTAGGCCTCTGCTAGCTTTATTTAAAAAATATTATATCTGGCTCCGTCCAGATATACAAAACATTTCATGTGAAGCATAGCTAAAGCAATTTAAAAATCATTATCTTTCATTTGTTATGATCTCTTTCTGCAATTTCTTCATGCCAACGGGTGTTACTCTACCCACATCTCTTTCAATTCCTCTAATTCTTCTAAAATTTTTGACGACGGAGTAGATCGTATCACTATTTAATTCAATATATAATTTTCTGCCTCTCGTTAAGTATGTATCAACTATTTTAGTCGAACTGTAGCGCGATTCACTAACTTTTTTTTAACGACAATCGCATCGTTAAAATAACTATAACGACAATTTATCGAATTTGCAATTCAGTAACATTTTTAAAGATATTCGCTGTAGGTTAATATCAGCTGTCTCGTTATTTAAGCGACATTAATTTATGTGCTGTTAATTTTATCTACAAAAATCAACAGAAAATATCAGCTGCGTACTATCGTTAAAAAGAAGTTACAGAACCACACAATCGTTATCGCAAGCGACAAAATGTATAGACAAAAATTACTATTGTCGGATCGTTAAAAGTTACTTAATCGCACTACTGGTGTCTTGGTAGCATTTTACTAAATGATGAAGATGATTTGGTTTTTTAAGACTAGTTTTTATAGATATTAAACAGTAAATAGATCCGGGAGGACATTGCCGACCACTACACCACAGCATTTCTTTAGAAATAAGATAAAAAATAATAATTTTGTTACCATTAAACAACATACATATCGTTAGCTAAAACGCATAAATATGATTTTAAAAGAGAAGCAATAAACTAAAAAAAAAAAAACTAACAAACTTGTAGTTAAGTCTCCTTGTTTTTTGTTAATAACAGTGTCAAGACATGTAGTTTAATAGTATTCATGATAATCAATCTTAAACTTCATTTTGAATTTTGTGTTAGTTACATCTTTATGCATTTTATCTAACGATATGTAGGTGTAGATACAGTCACAGCTTAATTGGGTTTCAAGTAGCTAAAAATAATTCAGTTTCCAGGAATTGTTCCGTTTGATTATCTGCTGGTGACCCAACTAAAATGTGAATTGTATTTATAAGCTTTTAAAACTTCATTTAAGTTATTTTACCATCTTTGTAATCCAGGGTAAGTTTTTTGATGAAGGCTTCCCGGAAATGGTCTCCATTTATTGCCAAGCAATTTAACATCAATATCAGGAATACCCGTATCTTCATTGCCGCTCAAAACTTATACACAAAACTGCGTTCTACTTTTTACTTTATTAGCTTTCAATAATCTTCACCCTTTTTATATAAAAAATGTGTGAATAATTGTAAATAAAATTCGTTTAGCTACCCTCTAGCCAGCCTAGAACCACGTGTCTCTATGTCAACACTCTTTCTCCAGCGACAATTGCACTAGTTAAAATGTCGACAACTTTCCTTTTATGTGCGAGTAAAGATACGTTAGAGACAACAGTTCTAGTGTATTTCTGGTGATATTGTCAATGAACGCGTCAACAGATTGTTTTTCTTCTTTATTATTCTGTGCAATAATATTAAAAAAATGTACATATGTAGTCAGTAGCACTATTGACAATGTCACTAGAAAATCACTATAATTTTACTATTGACAATGAGCGAGGAAATATCGATATTGTAGACTAGAGCCCCTAAAATTTACTAGTGAATCTTTGGTGTCAATGTCTCCATGTTGACCCAAAAGAACTACTTAGTCAGTAGTGATAAAGTCTAGTGGTAGATTTCCAATGACAAGCTAATGTTAAATGGCAATAGATGATTACATTGGCTGGGGTACACCTGGTCAGTAGTAATACTGACAATGTCACTAGTAAATCATTACAATTTCACTATTGGCACTTTCTGCAGGGTACTGACAATGTTACTAGTAAATCATTACAATTTCACTATTCGCACTTTCTGCAGGGTATTTAGTACTTGTATACACGTATGTATATATGTATATGCACATAAATACTTATAAGACTCGGCGTTATTTGAAGTCGCGAAGCTATTATTTTTACTTCTGTTCACGCGTTATGATGTTAAATAAGTGTCAGATATGGATAAGACTTGGTTATTTTTTAAAAAAAGCTTCTTTTTTTGGTAGTTTAGTAAAATAATTTATAATAAAAACTGGCAAGTTTGAGAGTAAAATTGACTTCAGCCTGAGACTAAAATAACACTATAACAAGAAAATTTTTTTCTTTCTTTTCTTTTGTCATTAAGGATCGCGCTGAAGAAAATAAAGCTGTTAGAGACCTGCTACAGTCGAGTCTGTTTATAACTAAATCTTAGGAGCCTATTCTTGATAATAGAGACCTGCGTAAAAGGTCTTTAAATGTAAATATTCATGATTTTTAAATGTATTCGTGTCGCATGTATTATACTAAACCAATAATAAATGCTGTCGTACTATAAGCGAAGCACGATGGATGTATTGGTGTACGTGTATATCAGTGTTAACAAGCGATGTCGCCAAGACAGCTTGTGTGTAACAAACACTCAAAAGAAGTACTGTTGATTAGTGTTTGCTTGTTATTTTTCATATTGTACGTTTGAGTGCGTGTGTAATGTGTAGATGCCCTATCGGAAATTTGGCTAGCTTTAAACTCAGGGCAATTATGAATAAAATTCCGCGACAAATATCTCTCTTTTCCAATTAGAATTTTTTGTTTTTCCTATTACTTGCTATTAATTGGAATTGTTCTCAGGGAAAAATTTCCCGCGGAATTTTATTCATAATTACCCTCTCACTAACTTTAAGCTAACTATTTCGCAACTAGTACTGACTGACACTTGGATTACTTTGCAATGTAATCAACTGACTATTTTAACATTGCGATGTCCTAGGCGGTAGTCAATTGTCTCCCTCTGCACTACTTTAAGCTAACTTAAAGTTGACTTTTTTAAATCACCTGGTAGTCAGTAAATTAAAAAATTTTTTCTGGGGCTCGAACATGTAACATCACACGTTGTGTACTCAACGCGCTACCACTCGGCTAAGCTGCCATCTAAAATAACAACAGCAAAATGTTAATATAAAACTGAAATGAGTTTTAAAGTAGCTGAGAATAAATTTTTTGGCTCTCACCAAATTTGATTACGTACTCAACTTAAGAATTAATTTTGGGTTTGATCTGGATGACTTTGCAGCTAGCTTTTAGTCGGTCTAAGAAAAGTTAACTATAAGTTAACTATTTTTGTAGTCAACTACACATTCTACGACAGAGTGGTAAGCTATTATGTGATTAACCGCATACAACTAACGTTAATGCATGTGTGTGCCTTTGCATGTCCGCAGACAAATAAAAGATCATACACACATACATGCATGACGTTTGTACACGTGCTCATGCGTAGAAAAAAGCAAGTATCACAAATTCTTCTTTACTCTTATACCTACAATACTCAAATAAATTTCTTGCAAATAGTGTTGTTAACGTTTGTTTTATAAGATTTCGCTGTAGTGAAGCATTTGAAAAATCCCTGATGTCTTGAAAGTCCTTATAAGATATCTTGTGCAGGACACTTCTTGATAAGCGTAATTTATTATAACTGATGTGTACTATTTATGGAAGTTATGAAACAAAAGTGTTTTTATATTGTCTTCATTTCAAACGATTGTCAGTTATCCGTAAGGGTGGCTTTGACTGAGGCAGTTAGCACGTTGACTACAAAACCGAAGGTACTGGTTTCGAGCCCGGTCTCCGCCAGTCATTAAATAACAACAACACTGCACGTTTGTTTGACATATTTTAGTATCCATTTGTATCAGTTGTTGTAGGAAGAAGTTTCAAAAGATGAAGGCATAGTCACTAGTCACTCAACTATACCGAGCATCAGAGCATCCTCCTTCATCGGTTTTATGTAGCTGTAAAAATTTAATACGCCTCATTGACACCAGAGGCGCTACAACACTGCATTATTAAAAACGCGCAAGAAAAGGAAAAAAACAGATTTGCAAAAGAATGAAGCTTTCTTCTCTCTCTACCTTCACCATTTGTCTTCTCTATACTATCCTCTTCCCTAAAAAAAAAGGTAACACCCAGTACTACTAGTAGGTATTCATTATCTGAGTGTGTTACTTCTCTTTAAAAAAAAATAATTAAAATAATTCCTTCTACCAAAAAAACCGACTTCAATGCAAAGATCTGTTAGAAGAAGATAAGAAGAAGTACGTGAAATATAAAATTAAATTTTAATGGGCGTACCTCCGCCCATTTTTAAATGCAAGTGTGTGCTAAGTTTCGTTACAATCGGTTAAGTAGAACCGCGTGAAATATTATAATAAATTTTAATGGGCGTAACTTCGCCCATTTTTTTTACTTTAAAATTGTGTAATTAAAAGAACCAAAAGTGTTTTATAGGTTTTGCAGCAATCAAATAAGTAGAATGTCATAAAATTATATATAAAAATTGTGGGCGTGTCCCCGCCCACTTTTTTACAATAGGACCAATGGGAAGCTATACCCTCTCAGACAACAAAAAAAAATGTTTATAATCGGTCTAAAATGTACCGAGTTATGAAGTAAACCACCTAAAAAAATAGAGACGAATTGTTAACCTCCTCCTTTTTTTTTTAAAGTAGGTTAAAAAATACAGACTGTCCTTTGACTTTATTGTAACACGTTAGGTTAGATTGAATTGGCAATCTCTTTAATTATATATCACTTGGCCCCATCAGTATGTTGCGTTGTAATACCAATTAGGCCTTTGCTTAACAAAATCTAAATGCGATATGTTTTATCTGAATTAATGTTTTTTTATATCAAAAAAACATAATGGAAACGGCGTTGCACACATTTTGAAAATGACACCACAAAATGATAATACAAGAAATGCCAGACATGTACTCGGTAGTGCTGGGATACTTTCGATAATACTATCGATACTATCGATAGTTTTAAAATATCGAAAAGAAAATATATCGATATCGATATTACGCAGATTTGAAAACCTGAGGTGTTATAAAAATTTTTTTAATTGACAGCACAATTTTTAAAAAATTGTCACCTAAAAGAAAGTTGTCTACGAAAATAAGACATAAAACTATATAATTTCAATAAAGGGATAAAAAAAACTAACTGTAACCTGATAAACAATTAGTTATAATTTTCTTTCTCAAGCATAAACGTTCAGTCGATAGTAATATCGATAGTGAAATCTAAACTATCGATAGATATTGATAGCAGAAAATATCGATAGTATAGTATAGTATAGTATAGTATAGTATAGTATAGTATAGTATAGTATAGTATAGTATAGTATAGTATAGTATAGTATAGTATAGTATAGTATAGTATAGTATAGTATAGTATATAGCACTAGTACTCGGTATTAGTATAGGCACTTGACATGACTTGAATTCGAAATCTGTAGCTGGATTCAGTAACTTTTTGCGAATCGAAAATCGTAATATTTATGGACATGTTTATTCGCTTCCGATAACGATAATGTGATTCTGTAATTTCTTTTTTACGATAGTGTTCCGCTTTATCTTATTCACCATTTAATTCAATATTATGTGGTAGCTCTGTACAGAAAATCAAGGCTATCGTGAATAAAATTCCACGTGAAATTTTTCCGTGGAATTATTTCCAACTAATAGCAAGTAAGAGGGAAAACAAAAAATTCTAATTGGAAAAGGGAAAAATTTCACGTGGAATTTTATTCATGATACAAAGAATAATAAAGAAAAACTCAACAAATTTGATTTTGTTACTTAATTTCTTTTTCTCCAACCGACAGCGAATATCGTTAAAATATGTAACTGCATAGCAAAGTCGATAAATTTTCATTACATTTAAGTTAAGTTACTGAATCCAGGTACTGGTTCTAAAAGACCGTCATTTGCCTTAAGTCAATACACTAACTATTCGTACTTCTGTGAATACCGATATTCTGGTCAGGGATCTGACGAAATTTTGTCTGTCATACAATATTTATGAAAACATATTATCGACTGTTAATCGCTCGGATTGTGTAAAGCATCTGGCGACGTGAAAGTTTCCGCTTTAAGACTATCGGCCATGTCACAGAGTTCAATTCCGTTCGGAAACAGAATTGAATCCAACTCAAGATGTCGAACTCTAGCCGGAGTTTAAGCCAGCGGTCCCAACAGTCTGGACACACCTGACATATTTTCATATTTCTTTTCTTTGTTCTTTTTTAGACACCATCTCCTACAAAAATGGGGTAGATTGGATTCCGTTTCCGAATGGAATGGAACTCGGTGACATTACCGTATATTAAGGTGAACTTGTGCTTATTACTTTTAATCAAATCCAAAAACGTCAGCTTGTACTAATTCCCTTTATTCTACTACATAAACGCAATGATTTTCATTTCCAGCACTTCACTCACTCTACTTGTCAGCAATTAGCTTTCAATTGTACATTTATTAAATGATAATTACTTCTAATAATACTTTACCTATTTATAAACTTTGCTAATATTTTTGCACTTTCCAAGAACGTTTAACAACTGTCCTTGAAATTAAAATCTTGATTGGCTCAAAGGAGCCAACCAACACCTTGTATTAAAACCCCCATAATTTACTTTTCTTGCCTTTTTATATAAATAAGAGGATTTTTTATTGCAGTTCACAAGTTTTGTTTAAAATTATTGCAATTACATATTTTTATGCACTTTAAAAAAAAAAAAGCAAAATCAAACAATTATTTTAATTTTTGCAATTACATTCGCTTAAAAAGCTTTATATGAATAAAGTGCTAATTAAAGAAATTGTCATAACAACATGAATTTTTTTTTTTGTTTAATTAAATAAAAACTACAAATTCAATTAGCTACTCGTATCATTTAAACGTATTTATGACTTTACATCGCATCTTTTATGCTTAAACTTTTCATGCTTACAAGAGTTTTACAGTCCTAGATTTGAAAAATTACTTGTAAATGTGCTGAATCTCGTATTTTTAATTTAAAAACAAACAACAAGAACCTTGGAGATTCCTGTTGTTAACCAATTAGAAAAGAAAAACAAAAGCGAGCGCAGAGAGTAGGAAAATGAAAGTGAAAATCAACCTTCTATTTGATGATTTCTCATTTGGTTGATTGATTACTAAATTGGTTGGCTGATGTGGGTGGATGGGTGATTGGGTCGATTGTTGTTGTTACTGTTGTGGGGGGTTTTCTTGTTCTTGTTCTTTAACTTTTTTGCATACACACAAGCAAGCACACATACATGTGTATATACGTAAAAAAACATCGTGTATACAACAACATTAATGGCGTCATATCCTTGATTATTGATTTCCGCTTGGTTTACCAACCATAACATCTGCCCTATTTTCCATTCTTTTTATTTTCATTATAATAAAAAGTTTTCCTTGTTGGATGTTTAGCTGTACATACACATGTACTATATACTCGTACATCTCGTACGAAGAGTTAAGCTCTGTATAACATTAAACTTAAAATATTTTCTGAAGAGGCAAATATTTAAATAATTGAGTTACAGAAAATTCTTATGTAAACAAAGTGTTGAATAATTGGTTTTGGAAGTACAATACGTGAAAACTCTTTTTTCTGACCCACAAAAGTTAAATACTGCCAGTCTTTTTTTTCTAAGTCAAACTTAAATAGCACTGTGCTGGTTCAAAAATGTAACAAGCGGGGGATCTGGTGGGTAAACCTAATTTGAATACGCCAACCGTTTTTTAGGTTATCTATTGTTTAAAAAATAATTAAGGTTGAAAACTTTGCCAAAGTACCTAAAAATTGCAATTTTTCCCAGGTTCCCGGCTTGTTACAAAAAAAATTTTCGAATTCGAGCACAGTGTAATTAATTAATCAGCTGGTGCGGTGCTGTCACCTTGTTAAATGAGTTCGCCTTGCATTTGTATTTCTGAAGGTAAATTACGACATTCGATATTGATCGAAATCTTAAAATATTAAATTCCCCTGAAATACTTTAAAATTTTGTTCGATATCGAGTAAAGTAATTTGACCACAGCTTTTTGTTGTTTAATATTTAAACAAATTTAAGTATACTTAAGAAGGTGACGTTGGCTGAAGTAGTTAGCACGTTGACTACAAAACCGAAGGTCGCACGCGGCCTCTAACAGTCTTTAATATAACAACACCACGAAGTAGAATCATCGGCGAAGTTAAATAACCAATAAAATGGCTACTAAACACAGCTTGGAAATTGAATACGCTCCATTTAACACCAGAGGTGCTGCAACAATGCAAATAAGCTTGCAAAAAAGCAGAGTTGTCTATCTCTTCCTTCACAATCAGTCTTCCCTATTACTATCCCTTCCCTCTCGCCCTCTCTCACTACCTTCTCTTCATCACACAGGTAGCACTAAGGGATCATTGTATTGGACCCAAGGGAGCTGGACTGTAAATTTCACCCTTCCTTACCAATAGCCTGAGAACCTAACATAATATATATGTAACTCCTCACAAAAACATGAATTTGAAATAAATTCATTAAAGTGCGACTTTGACACACACACTAAGGATTCCGTACGGGAACTATATATATATGCAATACTATGCCAATTTTAGCCTTATAATATATAGTTTTGGAATTTGACTTTCGTTTTTGGGAATTTTTCGGTTTTTTTCGTTTTATAGTTTTGGAGTTTTTTTTTTTGTTTTGGCGCTTATTTTGATTTTGGTAATTTATTTTAGTTTTAGAATTTTTTTTAGTTTTGATGAATTTTTTCGGTTTTAGGGGTTTTTTATTTTCGCGATTTTTTTTTTTTTTTTGTTTTTGGCGACTTATTTAGAGATTTTTTTTAGCTTGACGCTTTTTTGTTTTAGCGATTTTTTTCGTTTTTTTCTCTTGGGCGATTTTATAATTTTGGGATTTGTTAGTTTCAGGATTTTTTGAAAATTACATCGCCTGAACTACATTAACTTAATAGAGCACCCTTTAATTTTAATTTTTTTAAATTTTAGTGTTAATTGTAGTCTGTATAAAAATACACTTACTTTGCAAATTTCAAGTGTCTGTATACATATAATTGTATGTATATTACATAGGATTTTGTCTGGGAACAAGGTTCTACATATTCTGTCAAAATTTCCGTCCGTAACTCTTAGGGTTCTCGAGCAAACAGCCTGTGATGGACAGCCGGACAGCGTAGTGAAAATAATAGAGTTCCTTTTCACCTTTGGTGTACGGAACCCTAAAAAGACCAACTCTTACAAAAAAGAATCAGCCATTAAAAACACTGAGATTAAAACTTCGACTAAGGTCTTTTTATGAAAAAATAGCATTCACTAAAATCTGCTATGGATATCATTTTATCATCAAAAGTATGACACATATTTTTTTTTTTTTTTGAAAAATCCCCTTTTTGTGACCCTTTTTAAAACTTTCCAACGGTAACACTAGAAGTAGGAGACCACTTACTCTCACATAGACTAGTTTAACCAGTGATGCCAACTTTTGAGACTCAAAACGCGTAAAAATTTTTGAAAAAGGGGCTAGAAAGGGCTAAATTGAAAAAATATTCAAAAATAAAAAAAATAGTAAAATTTTTCGAAAAAGCGCGAAAAGGGGCTAGTATTAAAATGTTTCTTCTTGAAAATAAAAACATTAAATCAATTTTTGTGAAGTAATTTATTAGAATATAAATAGCTTTCATGAGATCAACACATACATAGCTTTAGAGCTTCAATATTGTACATATTTCATTTACATTTCATATTACATTTTAATAAGGTATGTACATACGTAGATTAAATAGTTAGCATATACATACATAATTATATAATAGAAATATATACACACAAAAAAGTAATATGAATGATTTTGTAATATTAATTAAAATATTTGTAATATCAATTAAAAAATTAATTAAATTTTCACCTATAAACAATTTGATAATATCAATTAAGTTTTTCCACTCAAATTAATTAATACAATTAAAAATTTAATTAAATTAATTAAATTTTTAATTGAAAATATTAATTGGTGAATACTTTTTTCTGTGTATATGTACATATGTATGTTTACATAAGTAGATACATTTAAAATTGGCCGTTATTAAATAAAATTTCGATTTCTCACTCTTCCAAAAACATACATTATCTGTTTTAGACTTTACTGAATAACTTTCAAAGCATACAAAATTTGGAAGAAATAAAAGATTACTCTATATTATTCTTCTTTTTTAAATTGGTAAAGCAACATCGACTTTTTACTCATTTTATTTTGCTAGATTAAAGGAAGAAAAAGTTCGCAAAAGTTTAAATGTAGCCATATCGAGCAAAAACTAAAAAGGGGCTAAAAGGGCTGAAAGATTATTGTAAAAAGTGCTAGGTTTGCGCCTTTTTTAGTTTGGGGCTAAAATTTTTTTTCGCGTTTTGACTGACTGAAAACGGTCTAAATCTAGCCCTAAAAGGGCTAAGTTGGCATCACTTAGTTTAACAAATATAAATTTTTTAGGCACTTGTAGTCTTATGGAAGAGAGAAGAGCATCTCTCTCCCATAAACTAAATAGTTGTGCGCAACAAAAATTGCTGTGTATAAGCCTTGCCTTACTGATATACTTCTGCGATGCAGTAGTTTTTGTTGGGACTTTACTTGCAAAGATGCCTCACCACCTTGATACTTTCTTAGTATAGCAGTTCAATGCTGTAATTTTGTGGTGCCAATCAGTAGCTTACAAGTTCCAGATTTATTACCATTTACTTTCCAAAAGTTCCCACTGTGCTCATTTATGTAAAGGGTGTTTTTTATTGAGGTATAGAACTTTAAGTTGGCATCACTTTTTTAACTGGCGGCCATTTTGTCAGCTGTCAAGTGATTAATATTCAGTTTGGTTTGCCATTTCATCATGAACAGGTTGACAAAAGAACAACGCTTGTAAATCGTGCAAATTTATTTCGACAATAATGGTTCAGTTCGCGAAGTTTACCGCAAGCTCCGTCCATTTTATGGTCGACATAATCGTCCATCAGAGCAATTAATTCGGTTAACCATGGATCGTTTTCGCACTACGTTTACTCTATGTGATACTACGCATCCGCAGAGATGTCGAACAGTGCGCACCGAAGAAACAATTGCCGCTGTAGAGCAAAGTGTTGAAGAGGACCCGAATGAATCGATTCGCCACCGTGCACAGCAATTGGAGCTTTGTCCATCAACTTTATGGAAGATTTTGCGCAAAGATCTTGGCTTGCGACCTTACAAGATCCAGCTTGTGCAAGAATTAAAGTCGCGAGACCATGCAATGCGTCGTGATTTTGGTGTATGGGCCGAAAATGAGATTGATCTCGATGCTGATTTTCATCGCAAAATTTTGTTCAGTGATGAGGCTCATTTTTGGTTGAATGGCTACGTCAACAAGCAAAATTGCCGCATTTGGAGTGAAGAGAATCCACATGAGACCCTTGAGACGCCATTACATCCACAAAAACTGACTGTTTGGTGTCCTCTATGGGATGGTGGAGTCATTGGGCCATACTTCTTCCGAAATAATGCTGGAGAGTCAGTTACCGTTAATGGAGACCGGTATAGAGCCATGATAACCGACTATTTCGTTCCCGAATTGGATGGCATGAATGTGGATGAGTTGTGGTTCCAACAAGACGGCGCTACATGCCACACAGCGCACGTCACAATCGATTTATTGAAGGAAACATTCGATGAGCGCATAATTTCGCGGAATGGACCTGTCAATTGGCCACCAAGATCGTGTGATTTGACACCATTGGATTATTTTCTTTGGGGATATGTGAAGTCGCTCGTCTACGCCAACAAACCAGAAACGTTAGGGGACTTGGAAGCCAACATTCGTGGCGTTATTGCCAACATACGGCCCCATATGCTCGAAAAAGTGGTTGAAAATTGGACCTGTAGAATTGGATTTATTCGAGCCAGCCGCGGCGGTCACATGCCCGAAATCATATGTAGACATTAATGGCATAAAATTATCCTTCCAATAAAGCCAAATTGATGGACATTAAAACGAGTTTCTTGTATTTTATTTCAATTCAAAGTTCTATACCTCTAAGAAAAACACCCGATATGTGTACATAGGGTGTCCCAAAATAAAGTTTATAATTGTTTAGCTTACTGCGTTAACGCAAATAATAAAAAGAGCTTGCGGTACATGTCAATCGATTGCGCGATTCTTTAGAGTTCAGTAACTTTGTGGCAAGTCTTTTACAGACAATAAGTCTGCGCCTGTAGTACGTTGAGCAGTGCCCCGCATACACATACTATCATACTTTATGCTTGTTCTAGTTGATTGTTTTTTAGTAGTAATTTATTTGCACTGAAATAAATTTTTATGTACTTTTTTCGCATTTTTGGTAACGAGTGTACTTGAAAAATATCCCATCCTAGAATGGTCGGCAACTTTCTCAGTATTTATTTTTTTTAATTTATGTCATTTCATTACGAACGCATTTTTGTTAGACCGATATCTTAATTTTTTTTTTGTCAGAGAGAATATAGCTTCCGTTTGGTTCGAGAAATGTGGTCAGGAATACACCCATGGAGTAGCCATGCCCATTACAACTTAATATTATATTTAACGTGCTTCCACTTGAAACTTGGCGGACACCATGAAGTCTGAAAGTGACCATTTTGCATTTAGAAATCTTGGAGATGTTGGAAACTAATATTGTCAAAAGTAGCCGTGACCAGGCCTCTAAAGGCTTAAAATTGCGCCTAATAAGTTACAAATAAAACATTAAACAAAAATTAAACGACTTCAAAAATAAACACTAAAAATAATTTTTAAAATTTAGATTCATTGAAATGCACCTAAAATTCAAAAGGCCGCCGTATGGTGTGTTTAACCAAAATACATAAAATAAAAAAATAACGATTTTATTCATTATTCATATTGTCACCTAACAAATAAATACTCTTATATTTATAAGGTTTTTTGCTTCTGCTTAAAAAAAAAGTAAAAAAAGTCACGGTCTTTTGGAGTTAAGGCTCAATCAGACGTGACATAACCATAGCCATAGAGAGAAGCCGTTCGAACCAAACTAATGGGCAGCACTGTATTCGATTATACGTGACTCGCCATAACGCCATAACTCTCACCATAGAAACCAATTGAATTTTGGTTTGGTTATGGTTATGGCGTTATGGCTATGTCACGTCTAATTTAAGCTTAAGGTGACGACGATGTGCAAATCAAGTGGTCAGAGGTTTCAGGCACATGACAGTGTTGACATATATTCGAGTCAAGAACTTTGATCTTGGATAGGTACTATTAGAAATCGGTGTAAATGGAGAATTGACTATTGCTATAATATTTTTAACATTTAAGTGCTTATTTTTGAAGTCGAATATATATACATATTTTTGAGTTTTACTGTTTTAGTTTAATTTAATTTTTTTTTTTTTGCTATTTTAAAATTGTTTTCAAAACCTCATAAATTACGACACTGTGCACTGTGCGATGTTCCCGGCACCATACGTCAAGTTTTCGTGTGGATAGAACTTAATTTTTAATGGTTGGAGTATCTGTGGTGTTGGTTGTAGTGACATTGATGTAACTATTTTTGTTTTTGGATGTTTTGTTTCTGCTTCGTTATTTTTTGATGTGTAAACATCTATACGCTAGGGGGTAAAAATCTATTGACTTGCTGAGATTTCTTTGCTTTTCTTTCACAGCATTGTCAAATCGGTGTGAGCTACATATGTATGAGTGTATTAGTGTTTGAAAGAAGCAATACCAAGCAGAGAAATAAGTCGACCGGCTCGAAGCGGACGGTGCGCCGCCGCCGGTTATTTTTCTGTATATTTCCGTACACCAAAGGTGAAAATGAACCGTAAGAGCTACGGACTTGAAATTTGGACACAATATGTAGACATTTGGCCATTACAACAACAAATACATGAGAGCTAAAAACTAAAGGGTGTTCCAAAACGAACAACGAAAAATGTTAAAATCGCATGTAATATACATACAATTGTATGTAAATACATATATACACTTGAAATTTTAAAAGTTGTGTATTTTTATACAGACTACAACAATTAACACTAAATTTAAAAAATTTAAATCAATGGGTGTTCCATCAGTTAATGCAATTTCGACTTTGTAATTTTGACAACTTGCTGTATCTTGGAAACCGTAAGAGCAAAACTATTGAAATTTTCTAAAACGGTAAAACTAAAAAATCAAAAAAATATAAAATCGCCAAATATAAAAAAATGGCCAAAAACAAAAAAAATCGCCAAAACGAAAAAAAGCACCAAATAAAAAAATCTCTAGGAATAAAATAAATCGCGAAAAACCGGAAAAATCGCCAAAAAGAAAAAAATCCTTAAACAAAAAAATCGCCAATATGAAAAAATCGCCTAAATAAAAAAAACCCCAAAAACAGAAGAAAATCGCCAAAATAAAAAAACCCCAAAAAAACAGACAAAATCGCCAAAATGAAAAAAATTGCGAAAATTAAAAAAACCCAAAAAGAGAAAAAAACGCCAAAACGAGAAAAAAGCGATAAAACTGAAAAAAAAATCGTTTAAACTGAAAAAAACTTAAAAAAGGAAGAAAGCTAAATCAAAAAAAAAAATTATCAAATCCGAATGTGCGCGAGTCAAAGTCGCACTTTACTGAATTTATTTTAATTGCAATGCGTACAAGAGCAGCAACAGCTAAGCGATGAACAACAGGAATTAAAAAATTTAAAAGTAAAGGCATTTACCATAGATGAGCACTGCAGTACCACTAAAGTTTCAGTAAAAACAATAAAAAATGTTTAACAAGTAAATTTTTACTGATTACTAAAATTTTTTTCTACAATTTTTATAAATTGCCTATATGATTTGTTATATGATGAGGTGCATTGAATTTTCAGTAATCAGTAATGCCTGTATTCATAATGAAATTCTACCAAATGGCTAAATGTTTTTCATACAAAAGTTTCAAAATTTAAATGAAAAAACTTTGCCACTTGCTACAATTTTATTATGATTACGGCCGTACGATTTTACTGGCAATGCAAATTTAATTTCATTAGCAGTAAAAATTTACCGAATTTTTTTTAGTAATCAGTAAATTTACTGCTTACTGCAATTTTGAATGCAGTACATATACATATACTGCAGTGTGCCCATTTACTAACCAAATAAGTTTAATAAATCAAACAAAAACCAACAAATTCATATGTATTTACAATATTGAAAGTTTTGATACTTTTAATTAATTAATTAATTTAAAAAAAAAGATACTAAAAGCATAAGTACTTCCAACTTAAAAAAAAAATTTGCATTACTAGATGTTTACACATCTCCTCTGTGATCGGACTCACATTGCTTTTTTTCTTCTTCTCTAATACTGTGTGGTATAAACCCAGCTGTTAGCCATGAATTTGTGCCGTTTGCCACATGCAGTGCAATATAGCAACATTGATTTGTTCAGGTTTTACTTTCAACTTGTATTTTGTTGTTGTACAAGTGAAAATACCAAATTATATTTGTGATTGTTAAAAATTTAATTTTTATAATCTTTTGTTACTTGATTTTAGTTTCTTTTTTTTTAATTTCTAGTTTTTATAGCTGCATGGCGCCAAATTTATTTATCGACATTCGCCATAAAGTTGAAAGGTCAACTGCATATTGTTTTTCCTGTTCTTTACTTGACTCGTTTTGTTCTTTGTTTAAACCACATTTTAATTGTAGTTGTTGTTTCTATTTCCACACAAATGATTTCATTTTCAGTTTTTGTTTTCTTTTTCAGTTTTATTTGTGTCTCATAATTGCAGAGCATTGAAATTTTTTACAACTCTGTGAAATTAAATATATGACAATTTCTTAAATATTTTCTACTTTTCGAAGGCAGAAAGAAATATTGCAAAATCATAAATAAAGTCCAAAACTAATAAACTGTTAAGTATAAATTTAAGTTGCTTGTACAGGATTCCTTACACCAAAGGTGAAAAGGAACACTATTGTTTTCGCTACGCTGCACAGTGGGGTCTTCGATGGCTAAAATGGGAATTAATTCCTGGTGTGTTTCCTGTTAATAATTTTAAATTTTTTTTTGGTCAATATCACTTAAAGAGAGCGATTTTCGAAATCGGGCATAAAATTGGCGTAATAGGACTGCGGGAAGGGGTACTTCCCATAAATAATAATTTAAAAAATCTGCTATCTAGAAACCTATGATATAAGATGCTTCAAATTTGGTGTAAGTTAATTTCAAGACAACATACAAAGTGAGATGAAAAATTGGCGGAATAGGACTGTGGGAAGGGGTACTCCCCATACAAAATAACTTAATAAAATTTGCTATCTAGAAACCTATGATAGTAAGAGGTTTCAAATTATTATTATTATTTCTGTTACTGTTATTAGTTCATTATTTAATGCAAGTTTATTGGAAGTAGGTTAAAAAAGCGAATAAGAATACATATTTGAACAGCTCTATTACATATCTAATTCTTAACAATAACCATCATCATCTGTATAATTGGTATAAATAGCATTATCATCATCTCTGGCATATTCTTCACTATCGGGACTTGAATCAAATATAAGCATATAATTTTTCGGTTTAGTTACGTTAATTTTGTCGACCACATTTTTAACATATTAAACTGTAATGTTACCATTATTATTTTCAAATTTATATTTTACTAGATGACGTGATCGATGCCGCATCAAAAGTCAATTTTGAAAAATATGTCAGTTACGTTATTTTCGCTGTTAGGGCTCGACATTGTCGAAGTTGCTGCTTTTTATCTTTTTTAATCCGTCTTTATGAATACATACATAATGCATTAAAATTAAATGTAAGCTGTCATGAAAACAAAAGCAATAATAACACTAATTTTTATATGGCTTTTTTAAAAAAGTTAATTTTTTATATGTAGGTGCAACAATATATTTAAATTTTATTTTAAAATGTGCAAAAAAGTGCAAACAAATTTTTCATAAATATTTTCAAAAGCGTTTATATTTTTAGAAAAAAATAAGGTTGTTTTCTTAATTTGGCTTTATTCACAACAATTTATCGACATATTTCCCGAAATTCAATAATTTATAGGCTTACGCGTGAAAACGAATTAAAAATTATAACACAAATTACATATAAAAACAAAAAACATAAATTAATGTTACTAACCTGAGGTTGAAGAATCCATTAAAATATTTTTAATCATCATTTTAGAAAACACTCAAAACTAATTTTTAAGACACCAAAAGTTGAAATTTATATTGCACGCGAGAAAAATGTCAAATAACTTAAACTTTAAGATTGTATAGTGACATAACGGTAGTTGTCAAAAACAAAATTTTTGCACTAGTGATGTGGAATGTTGTGTACTTTTACCGACTACAAAAATTTATTCGGTTCTCCTAAATTTAATTTTGCAATTAATTCCCATTTTTGGTATCAAAAACCCCACTGTGCGCTGTACGTCTGTCCGTCACAGGCTATGTTCTCGAGAACCGTAAGAGCTACGGAGCTGAAATTTTGACAGAGAACTTTGGCCGCTACAACAAAAAAAGAGTTAAAAATTAAAGGGTGTTCCAAAAAGAGCAACGAAAAATTTTAAAATGCCATGTAATATACATACATACATGTAGTATATAGACACTTGAAATTTGTAAGGTTAATGCATTTTTATACAGACTAATGCTAGGAACACAATTGAAACGAACGACGAATTTTTCGCTGCGAACTTTCGTCATAAAAAATAAATAAAACTCATTTGTTCATATCAAAATGAACACAACACCGCCGTAGAAAGAAATTCGTCGTGCGTGACGAACTCTGAGATAGATTTATTTCTATTTTGTACGCCGACCAACGACGAAAAAAACAATTTTCTCTCACTCTCTTTACATACACAATAAACAGTGCGACCAGATTTTAAAATAAAATTAAGCTAAATCACGTATGTCGTTAATATATTGTTAGAGAATACGCAATTTGGATTAAAAAAGGCTAAAAAAGCTAAATAAGTTTAAAAAAAAAAATAAAAAATAAGCTAAGAGCTAAATAAAAATGTTAAAGCTAAATCCAGAAGAAATGAGCTAAATTTAGCCCAAAATTAGCTAAACCAACTTTATCAATTATAAGAGCTGAGTTCGCTGAGTAAATTCGTTGTTATTGTGCTTCACACGACGAATTTACGCAGCGAATTCTTATCGACGAATTCGTCGATCGTCACAATTGTGTTCCTAGCATAACCCTACAAAAATGAATGACTGAAACTAACACAAACAACATTTTTTTAATAACACATTTGTAGCAATTTTACATTCAATTCCACAGCGATTATAGTTGCTCTACTCTAAAATATTTGCTAGGGTGGAACATCTAATGTACATATGTATGTCAAAAATTATAAAAAATTAAATTTTACTGAAAATAATTTATAGTTCCTTCAGTTTGTAAAATTATAATGTATAAAAGTGATAAGAAAATTGTGATGTTTGTGAAAAAGTAAGATAAGAACGATAATTTACAAAAGAAATTTTATAAGGATTAATTTAAAATATGCATACACATGTATGTATTCGTTTCTTCAGATCTGACCATATTTACATCAGTACTGATTAGTAAAATACAGTGGAGTGAGCAGTTCAGATATATGTTTTACTAGTTCATGAAGTTCACAAGTATGAGAGAGAAACAAAATCACACGTACACGGATGTTTACATCAGTTTTTTCTTATTGCCCTTAACAAAATGATAGAACTTCTGATGTACATACCCATCAGAAATGGCCATCAGATGATGCATCAAATGACCGTCATTGCTCTTGTAGGGTAAAACAATTAACACCAAAATAAAAAAAAATCAATTAAATGGTGTTCTGTCAGTTCATGTAATTTTGACTATATAATTTTGACAACTTGCTGTATCTTGGAAACCGTAAGAGGCAAACTCTTGAGATTTTCAAAAACGGTTAAACTAAAAAATTCCAAAATGGTAAAATCCCAAAACCGAAAAAAAATCACCGGAAACCGAAAAAAAATCGCCAAAACAAAAGAAAACGACAAATTAAAAAAAATCTTAAATCTATATAATTAATTTTTTGTAAACCCTTTTACGCTGGTACCACTACACCGATTTTAAAAAGATTTACATGGTTTTAAAGGATTTTCTGTACAGATGTGCAGAATCTATATTTTATTGAAATCGGTTTAGTATTTTGGGAGCTATAAGCGTTTAAAGTTGCTACTACTACATGCACACATATTACACACGCATTTATTAGCTTAAAAGTAAAAAAGAAACAAAACATGAGTGTGTGTGTGTGTGTGTTTGTAGTATTTCTCTTGATCTAACAATTTTTTTTCCTCTTATTTGTTGTTGTATGAAAGCCATAATACTTAAAGGAAGAGAATTGAATAAAGTAAATTGGCTTGGTTGAAGGGATTTTGTTTATGTTTTCTTAATTTCATGTATTATTTAATTATGCTTGCATATGTATGTAAGTTTGTGTGGGGCTGTGTTTTAATGAATTTTTTATGACGTTTAGATAGGTACATTTTCTTTGAATCTTAAATTATTTACATTTTGATTCTAGAATACGGACGAGTGTGTCGTCCGTTTGGTATATCTAGTTAATATAAATCGCCGAAACACGGAAAAATCGCCAAAACGTCAACAATCCCAAAAATGAAAAAAAATCGCCAAAATGACAAAAATCACAAAAATTAAAAAAAATCGCCAAAACGACAAAAAATCGCCAGGTCAAAAAAAAAACGCCAAAAACGAAAAAACGCCAAAACTATCTAGTGTTCGTGCGCGAGTCAAAGTCACACTTTGCTGAATTTTTAACACTTTGCAATGCTGTATTGGATATACGAGTTGGACCAAATTTTAATGGTATAAAAATAATAGATTGTATGCAAAATATTAGACAAAAACCTAGTCTTTGGTTCTCAATTATTTAAATGGTATTGAGTTTTTAATCTTCCTTCACTGTCGCCGAACAGCAAGTATCGAATATAAAATTTGTATTATGAGCTGGCAACACCATTAAAATTTTCATATAGCAATAAGTTTTGCTTTCGACTTGTCTTGAAGCATATTAATATAAAAAAATTTATAAAGCAAAAGCAGCAAATTCATAAAAAGTTCTGAAACGGATAAATATCTTATCTCACACTATAGTTAAAACATAAATTACAGAATCACATTATCGTTACGGCAAACGAATAAATATATCGATAAATATTAAGGTTTTCTCGGTTCGCAAAAAGTTACAGAATCCAGTGTTTCGTTTCTGCAAGGAATGTGAGAACTTTTCGAGTCAAACAAATTGTTATCATCCTGTGAAACACACAGGGTGATTAAGAAAAAAACTGTATTTGTTTATGAAGGTGTAGTGGCCTTCGAAAACAGTTAGTTGTTCCGTTTTACTAAGTATTTGTCAGAATATTTACAACTAACTTTGGTGTTATTTGTTCATTAATAATAATCACATGTAATTTGTAAGTATATATAAGTTTGTATGTGAGTAACCCTGTGTAAAATAGTACAACCAATATAATTATTTAAATTTTCTCGATGCGAGAACTTCTCACAAGTTACAGAAACGAGCCACAGGTTCTGATATAGATTTTTTTTAAATTTGAAGCAACCGGTATACTTTTTTTCGGTTTTTGGCGATTTTTTTAGTTTTGGTGCTTTTTCGGTTTTTTAAGTCTTGAAGTTTCTTTTATTTTGTCAGTTTTTGGCCATTTATTAAGTTTTAGAGATTATTTTTAGTTTGCCCGCTTTTTTCGATTTGGTAATGTTTTTTGACGATTTTTCTATTTTAGGATTTTTAGTTTTAGGGTTTTTGAAAATTTCAAGAGTGCCTTTTACGGTTTCCAATATATGTACCTGCAAGTTGTCACAATTATATAATAACAATTACATTAACTGATAGAATACCCTTTAATTTTATTACTATTTACTACGGCAACATTTCAAATTTCATGTGTCTACATTAAGATTTCAACATTTTTCGTTTCTCGCTTTAGAACGCCCTTTAATATTTAACTGGCCAAAGTTTTACATATTCTGTGAAAATTTCTACGGACCGTAGCTCTTAGGGTTCTCGAGAAAATAGCCTGTGACGGGTAGACTTACATTTTAGGGGCAAAAAATGGTTCCTTTTCAGCTTTGGTGTACGGAACCCTAAAAATTCTATTTAGACCGCTCTTACACACTTAAAATTTAACAAAGCAAAGTCTTGAGTTTGTGGGAGAGAAAAAGAAGCTTATATTGTATGTTCTTTTCTCTCCCACAAACTCAAGAATTTACAAAGTAAATTTTTCGTATGTAAAAGCCGTCGTACTGCAATGAACCAAATTTTTTTTTAAAAAAGGTGAGTTTATTACCTCTGATTATTGGACACTATTATGCGTGACTGCTAAAATATTGTTCTTACTCATTACATATATGTTTCTCTCACTGTCATTGAGAAGCATGGTGTCATTACTTTGGATGTTTTTGTATTTGAAGGTCATTTTCACACTGAAATTTCATTAGCCTTATCAATTTTTTTTTTCTTACTTGCAATCAACCATACAATGACGTCTTTTTTGCTTTCACTTAACAAATCACGGCAAAAAATAATCTGTTTTTAAGTATGACGTGATTGGGCAAATGGTTTTATACTCGTAACCAAACTTTTTCATTATTTCATTTCCTTTTTTTTGTATTATAGCCTAGAGAAATAAAATGGCACTAACACACCGAAATTATATTTACTCATCAAAGGACTCACTCAGCCATACAATGGCAAAATAAAATCAAAAACAACGTACTCGTACTTACTCGTATATACGTCATCAATTTGCAGGCAAGAAAATTTTAATTTTAATTAAATCATTGTGGAACTCGGTGACGTGTTTGTTTTTTTTTTTTTTTTTGTTTTTTTGTTAAGAAGGAAGGTAAACCAAAAAGGCATTTTCTAATTGACTAAGTTAATCTTGGTTAAAAAGGTATAATATATTTTATATATACATACATACATACACACGTCATCAATTTACTGACAAGAAAATTTTAATTGCGGAATACGATGACGTATTTCTTTTGGGTTGAGAACATAGACAAACGAAAAAGGCCTTTTTTTGTTGACTAAATTTAAATGTAACATTCTTTAGGAAAGGGATAGTGATAGAGCACTCAGGTGTCAAAAAAAAAGAGGAATGCTTTATCTAGGCGCACAGTAGTACGCCAGGCCTAGTTCCGATTCATCTTACAGCCATACCTAAAAAACGCCAAACATTTTTTAGTTATAAAAAGATTCTCATGCCCATACAATTTGTATGAAGTGAATCGAAACAACAAGTTGGCAACGCTTTGATAAATAGTGAAGTTGGCTGCTTTTTAGGGTTCCGTACACCAAACGTGAAAAGGGACTTTGGCCGTTATAACATCAAATATATGGCAGCCAAAAATTAAAGGGTGTTCTAAAGCAATCGACGAAAAAATTTTAAATATTAATTTAATATATATATAGACACTTGAAATTTTCAAAGTTAATGTATTTTTAGGCAGACTACACCAATTAACACTGAAATTAAAAAAAATCGCAATTGATGGATATTCTATCAGTTAGTTTAACAACTTTCTGTGTTTTGGAAACTGATTAAAAATCTCCAAAGCGAAAAAATCTCAAAAACGAAAAAAAGCGCCAAAATGAAAAAAAATCCAAACGAAAAAATGATCAGAACGGAAAAAACGCCAAAAACTTTAAAAAGCGCCAACATATCGAGTCATAACCGTTGAAAAAGCTTAAGTGACACATTTTTAGGACTTGGTTTTTTTGATGAAAATTGATTATTTACGATCGCAAAGAATTGATTTTGTTAAAAAAATTAAGTTTGAAAATTATGTCGCTTAGGATTTTTTGGCGGTTGTAGCACGATGTGCCTAGTAAGCATACATGGGCATACTGCAGTATATATTTACTGCATTACAAGTTCCAGTAAAAATTTACTGAATACTGGAAAATGTTCAGTATGCAGTATGAACTTTCTAGGAATGATTCTAAACACCGTTTAGGTAGCTGGAACAGTGAAAAATTTCCTGAACATTTTTTAATTTCATTTGTGTTGAAACTTTTCACTTTTGCGGACACTTAAGCGCTACCTAAACGATGTTAAGAACCATTCCTAGGAAGTTCATACATTCCAGAAAGTTATTTATTGAAATCTTAGGTAAATTTTTGTAGTGGATTGTTTCCTTGAATTTTGAATGGTTTGCTACCTATGGAACTAAACAGGAAAAAAGGTAAACAATCGATTTTTTTTTAATTTTTTGCGATTTTGATCTTGAAGATGAAGTTTTTTTGATTTTATTTGTTCACAATTTTCATTCTTTATGACAAGGGCTACAACTTTGCCTCAGAGGACAAATCAAGATAGTTATGAGGCTGAGAAAATGCAAAATGACACCGAGGCCCCAAATCTTTGAGGGCCCATAAAAAAGTAGATTACTTGGGACAAAACTGGGAAACACGGTTCTTTTTTTTTTGGTCTTTTATCACGTAGTGGTATCCGTATATAGTTATATCTCCATGACTTAAAAAATTACACACAGTGATACTTTACATAAGCAACTTTTTCGTTCATGGACATGAGAGCAAAATATGATGGCACACATTCTCATTGTCTTCCCTCTCTCCTCAATCAGGTGAAATAGTTGCTCAACTAAAATTTCCGTGTGTGAACGCATAAAACACAAGGATTGCTACTGCTGTTTAGGTATAGTTGTTACAACTCTACTTCGCGCAGGTTTTTGTTTCTAACACAGTTTTGTAGCGCCTCTGTTGTCAAAGAGGCTTAATAAAGTTTTACAGCTGTGCTTGGTAGCCATTTGATTGCGCGATGCTATTACTTAATGACTGGGAGACTGGCATCTCGTACTAAGAAAACACAATGCACCTTATTATGAGATTAAGGTATAATGTATTTTATTAAGAGTTGCTGATACAACAACTTAAAGACCTCATCCCAAAAACTCGTTCAGTTCTCATCTTCTACATGAAGAAACTATGGCCAAACCAAGTTGTGTGCTCTTGTTATGAAGGGAAATAAATAGTTTTTAGAGGGCTCAGTATATTGGCTATATAAAATAAGAAATATTTTTGCGATCTAAATTAACTAGTTGCACTCAGATATATTTTTTTTAGTTTTATTTTTTCAATTTCCACCGTTGTGTGATATACAGCCATGTTCTGAAAACCATTTCGTTTTGAAATCGCAAAGTTTCAAAAACGGAAAACACTGTTCTCTTTATCAGATAGTTTAGTGCCTTCGAAATTAAGTTCGGATAAAATATCTCAAGCATATGAAATCTTAAAACCAATTAAAAAGCTGCAATAAGTGAGCTTTTTTGTTGATTTTTTTCCTGACATTTGTCGGTTGCAAAAGGAAATGGTTTTCCGGACCTGGCCTATAGTATTTTAATTTGATTAACTAATTAATTTATTCGATCATTTTTGTACTTGAAAACTTAAGGACAATTTATTCTTAAATGAATATCAATTAAAATATTGAACCGCTTATACATTTGATTAATTAGAAAGAACTATGTTTTATTATTTTGGTCCGCTTAGATTTTTTTTAAAGAGAAGCAACACTCAGTCAATGAATGTCTACTACTATTACTAGATGTTACCTTCTTTAGTAAAGGGATAGTGATAGAGAGGACAGGCGGTGAAGGAAGAGACAGAGAACAACCTCATTCTTTTACAACTCTGCTTTTTGCATGTTTTTAATAATGCAGTGTTGCAGCGCCTCTGGTGTTAAATGAGGCCAATTAATTTTTTTTCCGAAGCTGTGGTTAGTAGCTATTTCATAGGTTATTTTACTTCGTCGATGATTCTGCTACACAACGAAAGGGGGCGCTCTGATGTCATATTAGGATTAGTATCTGCTGAAGTCGGTGTAGTTCAGTGACCAGTGAATATGGCTTTATCACCTGAACTTTCCTACAACCACTGACACAAAGAAACAATAATGCACATCAGAAAAATGCATGGTGTTACTATTTAATGACTGTTTAACACAGGTATTGAACCCAGTACCTTCGGTTTTGTAGTCAATGTGCTAACTACTTCAGCCAACCCCACCCTCAGTTACATTTTCGAAGGTTCTTACATAAAGATTTTTGATTTTTAAAACAATTTAATACCATGTAATGAACTCATAATAGCACTATTGAGTGCAGCATATCGACCAGCTAAATCAATCAATCCAAATAATTTTTAATTTTTTCTGGTCTAAATTCAAATTATTGAACTGTATAATTCAATCATGGGATTAATCGATTTGCAATTTATTTTCAATTAATTTTTTTTTTTTTGATTTATTCAAATAAACACTTCTAACTACTTTTGTAATTAGAAATCAAATTTCTATTTATTTAGAAAAAAAATTCTCATTGGTTTTTGCAATTTTTATTGAAAATATAATTTTGTTGCATCTATTACTAATTTGGAAAAATTTTTCTGATTGATTTATTTAATTCGGCGATTCAAATAAAATTTTAGTTAATTTTCTAAGCAAAAAAAGATAAGTTATTCAAAACTTGAGGATCACGGATCGCCAAACCAAAGTATTTTTAAGTCATTGTGAAGAACCTTCAAAGCCAGTAATTTTAAATTGGAGAGGAAACTAGAGCAGTTGAGTGATGTAAAGAATTGAACTCTTGCACATCGCTTAAGAATAACTGAGAATTTTGCTGCTGTATCTTATAGTACTGAGGAAAGCCCACGTTTGTCTATTTCTCGTCCATTTGTGGAACTGAACATTACACAAATGACTTTATACCGTATTTTGGATAAATACTTAAATCTCAAGTCTTTTAAGTTCAACAATTCACTCTTTTGCACGAAAAGTTTGCATGAAAAGTTTCAATTGTTAAAGGGGACTTACCCTTTTTACAATTGAGAAATTGAAAGGCAGACAGACGAAGTTTGTAGGTAAGGGTTTGAAAAGGTAGACTGTGTAGTACACGAACCTCTGTACCGGACATTTTTTGTGTCTCTTTTCTACTTTTCGTAATTTTATCTTGTTGCTTCATATCATTTTTCTCCTTTCATGGGCTGTATGTATACTTGATGTGTATCAAGGCGTATGTATGTCGTAGTTTAGACGGGTGAACATTTGGAAGGAAAACATCTGGAATTCTCTTTTGTTGTTTCCTTGGCGGTCACACAGACGAAAATGTTTTCGATGACATTCCAATATTATTGGATAAAAGCAAGCATATATGTACATGTATGTGTGTATGTGTATCAAAGAATATGAAAACAAAGCCTGTCGCCGATTACCGAACACAAAAATTATTCTCTCTTCTCCACCCGTAAATTGCTACGAAAATAATGTTTCCCTTCGAAATGTTTTCGTGTAGAAACCCGTGGTCGGCAACCCATACCATTACATTTTAGAATTGTTTGCGTTGTACTCTTACGACGAGTCAGTGTTGCCAGTTAAATTTTCGTCTCATTACCTTAAATTGAAATTTTAAATCTCCAAAACCAAACTTGATTTTATTATGATGAGAAGAAACATGTTGCTACGCCAATGTAAAGATGAGCAAGGAGTTAGTTTTGTAGAAAATTTTCTTAAAATTATTTAAATATATGCTTGAAAATGCTTTTGGATGTCACGTTTTTTTTATGCATGACAAGGTACGTTGACAAACCAAATTTTCTGGTTTGCCATAATTTTCTGAAAATAAAAAATTTAGTAAATTCACACATATTTTCTTATTGTTGGACAAAATTGTTCTCTGGCAACGCTGATTCTTAAGAGTATTAGATACACAGAAGTTGTTCTCAGTAATGCGTTTGTACACATACGTAACAGAAGAGTATAAGAAAAGGCGCGACGCCCTTAATTTGCCGACCACAGGTCTAAACGCAGTCTATATATTTATGTGTAAGTGTATGTGAGTAACAAACGGTAAGAAGTAAGAAAACTATAAATTTTCTGTCTGTCCAAGGCGAATCGATAACAGGTGACCTTAACAGTCCAGATGATTATCACGTGTTCGAAGTTTAATTGAACTGCTTTAAACCCCGTCTGTCAAAATCTCTTCATTTATCTAATGCTTGTTTACATTGAAAGTGTAAAGTGTATGTATTTTATAAATATGTATGTATGCATTGGTATTTTAGTCAACTGTTTTTGACAGATGGGGTTTTTAAAGCCAGACGAATTGCATGGTGTTTTCTAGTATTGTTGTATTGTTGTAGCAATAAGGTCACCTAATATGAACTCGCCTTCTGGCTGTCCATTAATTTCGCAATTGTAAAAGGTTTAGGTAAGTTCAAAAGAGAATGAGAAAAATGTCTGCCTTTCAATTTCTTAATTTTTAAAGCGGACTAAGCGTGCAATTTTTCGAAGAGGCAAGCGCAATTGACCACTGTGATCTTGTGACTTAACACCTTCACACTTTTTCTTTGGGGCTACGTGAACGATATTGCAATGGCCCACAATCCATTAAAGGCATAGAACCGAGCAAAGGTGCGAATTGGTGATGGAAAATTTCATAGAAAGGATATGGTCGAAAAAAGTGAGGAAGACCCTTATATTAGACCTTTAGCTGTTCGAAGAGATTTTTAAATAATTTTTCGTAGAGTCCTCGTATTGGACGTTTGTGTCCATAAATTTGCCACAGGCTTGCTGTATCCTTTCATTTCCTTTTTGTTTTATTTCGTTCTGTTATTAGAAATTCTTTTTAATTATGTGCAGTGATAAAATCACTTTCCATTTTTATTTTACTTTAATTGAACTGATTAGAAATTTGCTGGCATGTGATGGCGTAAATAACCAAGTTGTGTTCTTTGATATTATGTCATCATCACCGTAATCATATTTGACGTTGTCTTTGCCATGAGAAAATTTATATAGCATGTTGTTGGTACTAGACTGTGTGTGAATAAATGCATACATACATACGAGTACATGTTTATGTATATATATATTTTTTTCTAATACCTTCCTTGAATATGGATAATTTATGTTCTATAAAATAACAAAACGAATGCGTCATTGATTAATTATTTCATTCTCTATTTTCTCAGTTTGCATAAAAAGTTTTGAAAGATTTGGGACACATTTTCATTTATTTTATAAATCAGGCTTATTATGAACAGCAACGTGCGGTTGATAAGTGAAATTTTTACAACAAAGTTGCTAAATCCGTATTACGAAATGTCAGCGATTGAAAACAGGTATCAACTCTAATTTTTCAACGTTCAACTACAAAATCGCTATTGTGAATAGCTATTAACGGGAATTTATTCTCTTTTGCAACTACGCTCGAAATGTAAGTAGTAAATAAATGGAAATATATAAATAAATATCGTTAAAAATAAACAAAATGATTGATTTTATGCACAGTGCGCGTATTATGAGCAACAAAAAGCAAATTGCAAGGCTTAATGGAAGCAAACCCGGACATCGCAAAGGGACTCTGCACCAGGGATGAAAAATCAGATTTACAAATTGTACTAATTTTCAAGAAAAATTTTACCTTTTTCAGTACGATTGTACCGATTTCTAAATTTTTATATTTCTTAATATTATTTTTTAATACTTTTAATACTTTTTCTTATTATTTTTTAACTAAAAACATACGTAATACTCATCTGTACGTATATGTACATATGTGTGTAAAAATTAACCCTCTAGCCGGCCAAAATAGAGTCATGCATCCAGGATAAGGTTGAACTGATAGTCCGATAGCTTCAGCTGCTGGCAATAGAGATCGTACTCTTTAGCGTTTAAAGGATGCTCTTGTTGTAGTTGTACTTGATGTCGATGCCTGTTGTGTCGGAACAGTTTTAACTACTGCTGCGCCTACAACGAAAGTTGAATAAACAGGTGGTATGACCATTGTGTTAAAGTTCAGAAATTTGCCGTCTCTACACGCAAAGAAAAAATATGGTTAAGGTAACCATAATCAAACAGCAACATACTATGATTGAATTATATGGTTGCAGTCAAATCATATTATTGTTAATAGAAAAAAAAATAGCTGATGTTAATAACAATCTCTACCCAAGTATATAGACTTGGGTGCTGATGAAATGTGTTGCTGCACAGAAAAATATCGGTATTTCCCCCAGCTTAAAAGTCTAATTTAATTTTTCTTCTCTTCTTTAGAAACTCACATTAATTAATAAAATATTTCATTCAATAAAAAGAATTGAAATTACTGAACTCAAGCCTGACTAAAAATTATTTTTGATGAAAAAAAACTTTAACAATATTATTATCTGAGTTAATTATAATATTATTAGAGTTAATTATATTATAATCTTAGTATTGTAAATATGCCAACACTATTGTTAGATGTGACTAAAATATAATTGAGACTCACCATACCATGTTCTAATATTATATTAATATTGTTAAATACGACCACAGTATTATTTAATATAATAATACTATTTTATTTTATAATCATATATTTATTGTAGAAACAGCTGTGCGTTTTAATTCGAAATAAAAATAAATTAATATTGTTGAAATAAATTGTATATATAGAAATGTATACTTACACGACGTACAGCAATGTCTTTATAAAAAGATACACAAATGTTTATATATTTTTATTGATCTACCTTTTTGTGTATAATTTATTTATTTATTTAACACTACCGATAGCTTACAAATGAAATACTGGACTGACAGATGTTTCTGAAAAAATTTTTTTTTAAACTTAACATAGTATGGTTTTGGAAAACATGATATTGTTATTTACATCATATTATTTTTAAATAATAATACAAATTATGTTGTAGTCATAAGTTTTTAACAAAACTATATTGTTAAACTCTAACCATATTACACTTTTATATGTATGTGATAATGTAATTATTAAATTTAAACATTACTCTGTTTATCGTAACGAAATAAATGTTTAAAATAACAATAACTAGTTTTCGACGACCACACATTTGTTTCAGAGAACATAATATTGTTTTCTCAACCATTCTACAATCATATATTTTCTTTGCGTGTATGAATGTATCCGTGGTCTCAGCTATAGCCATAATTTGAAGGCATTCTGCTATGATCCGTTTTGCATTATCTAGAAATATTTTTGTCTCGATATCATAGAAAACATAAGTGGTATCCTCAAGACTGTCATCGCTTTCAAAACTTTCATCTGTGCTCTCTATAGATCTTTATACAGGAACGATGAATTCGTCGAATTCTTCATCAGACATTTGATCCAAATTTTATATTTTTCTTATAAGCACGTTTAGTAAGATCCATCTTTTATATAATTGTAAAATAGAAGGGATGAAAATAACACAACAGTAAGCCAACAATAGTGTTTTCATATACATACATATATATCGAAGGTGAAAACGTTGAAAAAGGGGGATATTTTTGCAAACACAAACTGGCAATATCGTTTTGAGACGGTTTTCACTATTCCGTTTCAAAAGCATAGTTTTTAATTTCTTTTTTACTTCAAAAAGATAAAACTCAAATTCAATATATTAAGCTACTTACGGTAAAATTTTGAAGTCGATCGCTTTTTTATAAATGTATTTTTTATTATAATATAGTGGCGAAAAATTAAATTTGCTAATTTGCCGACTGGTCATAATTGACAAACGATTCATCAGAAAATGATGAGGGGGGGAAACAAACGTGAAAAAGTGTATTCTAAGGACATGTGTAATATGCCACTGGACCTCAAAAATCGAAGACCTGTTAGAGGGTTAAAAATTAACAAAAAGGCACTTTCAATTCAATTCAATTTTTATATAGACAATGCTAAACCACCAGAAAATAAATTTCGGATTGTTTAATTTTTATAACATTTCTAAATGTGCTTTATTTTTTGTTGAAAAATATGGTCACCGTAGTTATCATACGTCTATAGCGCTCTGAATTGATTGTAACGGTTCTTCCGATTATTCGCCACACTTTCACTAACAGTAGCGATATTTTTTGGCATTACACACATTGTGATAATGCACAGGCCTGCAGCCGTATTCTGTAACGCGCTAAAGCTTAATCTCTATCGCTAAAAATCTATAAAGTTGATTTAGCGATTTTTGGCTGCGATTGTAATTCTGTAACATGCGTTGCTAAATTTGGCAATGCCATAAAAATTTAATTCGCCGCAATTTTAGCATTTAATGTCATCGCCAAAATGTTTAAATTTTGTATTCTCTAACGCCAAATAAGTAGTTATTGGTCTCGAAAACACTAAATTTTTAGCAACAAAAATTTTAAAGTAAAATAAAAATGTTTTTTAATTTGATGTTTCTTGTAAAAAAAATTATTTTAGCAATATAATGAAAAAAATAACTAAAAAGGTGACAAAAGAGGAAAAATATATGCCCATTCAGTATTTGAAGATAAAAAATTATCTTCGACTATGTCAAGTAAAATGTAAAAATTCTCTTTTTTTAGATTTATGAATTCCGCCGGAGCTAAAAGCCGTACTGTGCAATGGGACGCCTTAGCAGAGAATATGAACTCTATTATACGTCGCCGATAAAAGCAACTCATATTTTCTTCGATATTTTAAATAATAATAATTTTTTCAAAAATATTTTTTATTATTATTTATTTAATAAATTTTCAAAATACTATTTGCTTGTGTACATAAAGTATACAAACATAAATAAACAAAGCGATGCCATATTCGGAAAATTTTCCTATAATTTCCGCATTTGGTGGTATCAAAGTGTTACTCAAATACATATTTGGCAAAAACTAAATAAATTTAGAGTAGAGCTAATAAAATAATTTTTGAAAATTAAGATTTTAGAACATATTTTAAAATCTTATTGAAGAAAAGTGTTAATAATTTTTAGGTAAAACAAACTATAAAGTAAGGTAACACTATATTGAATCGGTAAAAAAGCAACACATTATGTTTGTGTCTTTTTCGCAGCAGTTCACCAAAACAGAAAGAAAGAAATAGTCTAAAGATAGCAAGTTAGCTTCGGCGAAAATAGTAAATTTTAGCTAAGCAATTAGACTTACAGAATACAGATTTGGCGCCATCGCTAGAATATTTGCCCTAAAATTTTTTTTTAGCATTTTAGCGATGGAAATTAAGCTTTAGCTAAGCGAGTTACAGAATACGGCTGCTGATCACATCCGTAACGTATTCAGTCTCTTCAAAATTTCTATGTATACAATTTCGCTAATTTCTTGTGCAGTTGGACGATTGTAAGGACCATAATCACCACGTATTGCATGAAAAATGACTACCATTTTTGTAGTAATTTTTAAAAATTTTTACGCAAACCTTTTACCACAAATCATTCCTAACAATTGCAAGTTTTAAATATGTATTATATTTACATATACATACATATGTATATGTATATATATCTCTAAAGCATCGCAAGTACATACAACTTTACCTTGTTTTACCGTAAATAATGTGAATTTAATAAAATTACTTAAACAATTTAAATTGATTGGCACCTTCTCCCTCTTTTTTTGGTCCTGTTCGTATTTTGTAGACAAATTTGTCTTAGCCTGCACAGGGACTGTGTATGTATGTTTATAGATGAAACTGCATACAACTCATACACATTTAACGAGCCGCAAAATATGGTAAAGTGCTAGAGAGAAATGCAATTTTACACAATCATTAAGTATGTTCATTTAATTGTAAATGTGTGTGAGTGCGTGTGTTTATTTCTTTGTATGCTCCTGGTGTTTATGGCCAGGATACTGCAAGGATTTGAGTGTATATGCCTGATAAACTTGAGAGAGCATAAATCAACCTTAGATTGTGTATGTGTGCGTCAATGCATTTATGTAGCTATCACACACACGCACATACACGTACTTATTTACATATAACTCGTAGAAAGCAAAATTTATCATACTTAACTACAGCCGTAGCAGCAAAATAAAGTAAATCTGTAAACCCAAAAGGATCGTTATGTAGGAGAATTTGCCTACATACACAACATGTAAAAGTATGTACATACATATGTTCAAATATATGTATGTATGTGTATGTATGTGTGACTTAAATATATACCCTGATAGTGTTCATCATGTACATTCTTCTTGTATTTAAGTTATATGACATATTATTAAATGTGTTAGAGTGTGTTGAAGCCATTGCAATGCCGGAATTTTGACGGAATAATGCATACACCATAAGGCAATTTGCCACATAGTGCAGGGCAAAACTGTTTAAATTTTTTTCAAATAATTTATTTCGAGAAACAACAGCCATTAACTAACAATATCACGCATTTTTCTGATATGCATTTGTATCAGTTGTTGATGAAGGCATAGTCACTGGTCACTGGCCACTGGACTATATCGACTTCAGCAGATACTTATCATCCTTCATCGGTATTGTGTAGCAGAATCATCGGCGAAGTAAAATAACCAATAAACTGGCTACTAAACACAGCTTTAAAAACTTAATACGCATCATTGACACCAGAGGCGCTGCAACACTGCATTATTAAAAACGTGCAAAAAGCAAAGTTGTAAACAGAATTTAGTTTTCCTGTATATCTTCCTTCACCACCTGTCTTTTCTATCACTATCCCTTTTCGTCAAAAGTAGGTAAATCAATAATTGTAAACACAATATTCATTTCTCATATCCATTTCATTAAAAATTCACGTTAAATAGTTGATGTTAATAACAATCTCTGCCCAAGTAGATAGATAGACATGGGTGCTGATGAAGTGCGTGGCTGCACAGAAAAATGCACAATCTAGTTTAAATGTTCTACTCTTCTTTGGAAAATCACATTAATTAATAAAAAATATTTCATTCAATAAAAATTGAAAATACTGAACTTAAGCCCGATTAAGAAATTATTCCGGATTAAAAATTCGTAGAAATAAAATCGCCAAAAATTATATCTTGTAAATTTTTCTCATCCAAACTGAAAACGCATTTTTTACTATAATAAATATAAGAAAATTCATCAAAATTAAATTGTTTTAATTTCTTGCCGACAAGTTTTGGTAGAATTTATTTTTGAAACTACTCCTTTAACAAAGTAATTTTCCAGAAATTAATTAATTAAGTTAAATTTTGTTAACAAAAAAAAAAAAAAAAAAAACCATAAAAATCGCCAACAAATTTATTTAAAAAAAAATATTTATTTCTGATTGAAATTTATCTATCGTCATGTCGCCAAATCAAAAATTTAGACGCCAAGCAAATTGAAAAATCGCCACTTTTGACGGGAAATCGCCATATCTGACAACCATGGGGCCGGATTCTGCAAAGATGAATTTTGAAGTGTTCACCAGTTTCAGTGTTCACAATTCACCGCACATTTCCATTAAAAATTTTTTACTTTAGTGTTCACTATAATTATAAAAATTAATCATTCTCACCGTTGCGGATGCACAAATCATAAGTGAACATCGAAATTGGTGAATACTTTAAAGGTCATCGTAGCGGAGTCAGGCCTTCGGGATGTGTACCGGGTTAGACCAGAGTTTGATGCGATTCTCAAGGTTTTTTCTTTTCTTTTCTTTGACTATGTTCAGACAATACAAGTCTTATTGATAAACTTATCACTTTTTCTTATTTGAACCATCTTCGGCATTCAAACAATGCGAGTCTTATTTTTTAGCACATAGTTTTTATGCATAGTTTTGTGTATGTATCGAAAGTACATGAAGTTGAGTACTCGTTTCTTTTCCCCTCGTCTCTTTTGCCTGTAAACAAGCCATTTTAAAAATAAGCTCCTAGACTTTGTAATTATTTCCATAGTTTTCCAGATCTTTTGTGCGCGAGTGCCCAAAAGATAGTGGGACGCTTTCTCAAAAAAAAGAGGGATTTCCGTTCGTTCGCACAAGTCTTACTAAAAATAGATATTACTTCCAAAAATACATAGACCATGATTAAGAAGTTTTTCCTTGAAAAAAAATTCAGTACATTTCGATAAAAAAAAAATAATGCGATATAAATAATAAATAGTCTGTAATATAACTATCGAAAAAAAATCTGAGGCATCTTTTTCTAAAGCCACCTTAACTTTTAGTGATATAATTTATCAGCGAATAACTCGCAAAAATCAATTGCACTCCAAAAAATTTACATGTTGGAAATGTGTGAAAAAAAACTAAAAGACTACAGCAAATACGTGTATATATACATACATACATATCGCCAGCTGAGACACTATCTAACCAAATTTTTTTTATTTTACAAGAGGAAGAAAAAACTTTTACCCTCTTTCCACAAGTCAGACAAAAGACTCGTCCAGAAAATTTTTATGAAAATCACTCAAAAAAAAGTAGTGCTTTTCATAAATATACATTTTCTACTGAAGTGGACCGTCCGTGTTGTGGCAACAGGGAATTTATAAAATTGTTCAAGTGATAGTAAGTAGTCGAGTGTTTTGATTTTTGTCTATAAAAACGAAATTTAAAATGATTTCTTTTGATATACTATGTCTATTGATATACTATACATGGGCTTGAATTTATTTTTATGTGCATGATTTTTCATTTAAGCTGACAATATAAGTTTTCTATTGTAGTCCTAGATTTTCTGGCAATATGTTTTATTTTGCCATGTTATTATTTTTAAATTGTTACATTCAAATTTCCAAGTGCTTATATGACATTCTTATCCTTGTTCTAATTTTATATTGTTGATGCAGCTACATCTGCTGCTGGTGATGTTGTAGCAATGAAAATAGAAATAAATAGCAAAACAAACAAAAAAATGCCTGCGGTAAATTTTATTTCATTTCATTTCTCTTTTTTTGTTTTAATTTTTTTTTTTTTTTTTTTTTTTTTTTTTTTTTTGTAAAACAGTTTTCATGTTTTCATATATAAAACTTGAATTGACAACAATGATGCAGATGTTTTCTGTTGTTGTTGGAAAATATTTGTTTTTAATGTTGTCGTTTTGTTTTTGAAAAGTTAAAAAAAAAATCCATTTTCAAATGCAATATAATAAATAGAGAGAAGATTCCCCAACCCCTATTTCGTGTTGAACTTGAGCCTAATGATATAAAATTGAAAAAAATGAGACGCATCCAATTTATAATTTAAAATACCTCTTGTACCGAAAAATCACAGTTGCAGAGCCACATAAGCGTTCAGGTCCTGTACAGTGCCATAATTGCCAAGAATATGGCCATACAAAAACATACTGCGATTTACCCTCTGTTTGCGTTGTGTGCGGCGAATTACACGGCACTGCTAGTTGCAATAAGGCAAAAGATCAAAGTGATAAAAAATGCAGCAATTGTGGAGGTAATCACACCGCTAACTACAGAGGTTGTCCTGTGTACTCTTTCGTAAAGAAGACTATGGTGCAAAAACCTAAATTAGCTCCAGCTCAATCAGCAAACGCTTACTCTGCCACTTTTGCGCAAATGAGCCAACCAGTTACTTCCCGTGTATCGTATGCAGATGCTGCTAAGACAAATTCAATTCCCACACAAAATGTTTCCCCGCCAAATAATTCAAAAAATACTGACGCAAGCTTTAATTTTAATCGCCTTGAAGCTACTATTGAAAATGTGGTGCAAACTATAAACAATTTTACAACAAATATGACTAGCATGATGCAAGAAATGCTGCGAATGCAGAATACTCTGCTTCAAGCATTAAGTAATAAGCCATGAACACGTTAACAATATGTTTCTGGAACGCAAACGGCATTCGCCTTCATAAAAATGAACTTGATGTTAACTTAATGTTAGTATCTGAGACTCATTTGACTTCGAGAAGTCTTTTTAAAATTTACGGCTACACTATATATGATACAAAGGACCCTAGAGGAAGGGCTTGCGGTGGATCAGCAATTCTAATAAAGTCAAGACTCAAGCACTATGTTCTTGATAACATTTGTGAAGAACACCTACAAGCAACAAATATTGGCATTGAAAGTTTTTGTACAAATTTTGTTATATCATCAATTTACTCCCCTCCCAGATTTTCAATCACTGAGAATCAATATGAGGATTTCCACAAATCTCTTGGACCTTGTTTTGTAGCAGCTGGCGACTACAATGCTAAGCATACGTTCTGGGGTTCGCGTCTTATTACCCCCAGAGGTCGAGCATTGTTCAACACTATTTCAAAAATGGGCTTGGATGTCATTTCGAGTGGGGAGCCCACTTATTGGCCTACTGACATACAAAAAATTCCGGATGTTATAGATTTTGGCGTCATAAAAAATATCTCTAGGGATTTAATTCAAGTTCAAGCTTCTCTTGATCTCTCGTCCGATCACTCTCCGACGATCATTACAATTTGTAGTCCATTAAGAAGTAACTTACCTGACCCATATGTGAAGATGATCAATCGTGTTAATTGGCTGGGGTTCAAAAAATATCTCAGTAGTCATTATACGGAAAACATTACGCTTAGAACACCCGATGATATTGAATCTAACATTGCCAATCTCAGTGAGAATATTTAAACAGGCTGCTGAACATGCCACTATCTCCCATCCGCAGACTGGGTTTAATAAAATTTATTCTACAGACATTGAACGTCTCGTACGTGAAAAAAGAAGAGCTAGAAGGGAATGGCAACAGCACAGATCACCACAAAATAAAATCAGATTTAAAAAGTGCACTAAACGACTACAAGAGTTGCTTGCATCTGAAAAAACTGCATCTCTTAAAAATTATCTGGAAGGTCTTGATGTCACACCAGCGTCTAATTACTCTTTGTGGTGCGCTGCTAGAAAGCTTAAAACACCCATTGAGTATAAGCCACCTCTACGCACATCTACCGGAGGTTGCGCAAGAAGCGATACTGAAAAAGGTAAAATATTTGCTGAGCACTTAAAATCCGTTTTTACGCCAAACATATGTACTGGTGTTGCTGATTTGCCGAATGTAGTCGCTCTACCCCCTCAACACATAAAGTTTAAGACGCGTGATTTTCAAAAATTAATTGCCGAACTCAACCCGAATAAAGCTCCGGGTATTGATGGAATTAGTAACCAGATGCTTATGAACTTGCCACGTATTGCAATGAGAATCCTATTATTCATATTTAATGCCATTTTACGACTGGAGTATTATCCACACAGCTGGAAGCTTGCCAAGGTTAAAATGATTCCAAAGCCGGGCAAAGATCTAACCAAGGCTGAGTCATATAGGCCAATAAGTCTACTATCAACTATGTCAAAGCTTTTCGAAAAACTGCTCAAAACAAAATTGTCCCCAATTCTAATTAGTAGTGGGTGCATACCAGACCATCAATTTGGTTTTAGAAGTTAGCATAGCACCATTGAACAAACTCACAGATTGGTTCAATTTATAAGAAGAACTTTTGAGGAAAAAAAGTATTGTTCTGCGCTCTTTATTGACGTTTCCCAGGCATTTGATAAAGTGTGGCATGAAGGCCTAATTTTAAAATTGAAGACTTACTTACCAAGAAACATTTTAAATCTTTTGGAAAGTTACATTATTTCCCGTAAGTTCACTGTTGTGAAAGGAGACTTTACGAGTAGGCCTGAAACTATTTCATCCGGTGTGCCACAGGGGAGCATACTGGGACCAGTTTTATATTTGATTTATACTTGTGATATGCCTGTGAGCAGTAGTATCCATACTTCCACATTTGCCGACGATACAGCCTGCCTTAGTATGCACGAAAACCCTGATGAGGCATCCCGCAAACTCCAGGAACACATTAGCCAGATGGAGCTTTGGTTAAACTTATGGAGAATCAAGGTAAATGAACAAAAGTGTGTTCAAGCAACATTTACCTTACGAAGAGATATTTCTTCCCCCATTCGGATTAACAATCAAGTTGTTTCTCAACATTAACATGTGAAATATCTTGGTATACACCTTGATCGACGACTTACATGGAAACACCACATTGACTCTAAGTTAACTCAAATGAAACTTAAATTAACTCAGGTACATTGGCTGATTGGTAGAAATTCAACACTTAGGCTAGACTGTAAACTTTTAATAAACAAGTCGCTTTTAAAGCCAATATGGTGCTACGGAATTCAACTCCAGCTTCAAATGTAGAGAAAATTCAACGAAGGCAAAATAAAATTTTACGCATGATAACATCGGCTCCATGGTACATCAAAAATTCAAATATATATCGTGATTTGAATATGCCACTAGTGACTGAAGAAATTGTAAAATACGCAGGCAAATATCTAACAAAACTCGAGTGACATCCTAATCCGCTTGCTCGTAATATTTTGAACTTTACTGGACACATCCGCTTAAAAAAGAGAGATACACGGGCTCTAATATTCAACACTCTAGATGATAAAGCTGCTTGATAACACTTTTTTCTTTTTGTTGTTTATCAGTACTTATGTGTTATTAATAACTATCACTAAGCTTATGTCCGACATTGGTCGGGCCTAATAATATTTTTATAGATTTAAGATTTGAATACTTATTGTTAGTTCATATTTGAAGATACAATAAATAAAAAACATGCATTAAAAAAAATTTTTTTTTTTTTCAAATGCTAAAATAAACCTTCAAGGATGCTTAGATTTTCTATTCCTAATTTTTCAATTGCAATTGAGCAAAGGAGTACTGAAATTGAGGTTGATAACGAAAATTATAAATTAGGTTGGTTGAGTGGTTGGTTGGTGGGTTGGTTGGTTGGTTGGTTGTAGACTTGGGTGGAACGCATTCAGTCGCTTAAGTGGGTTTGATCATTGGTTTGTGTCAACAATGACCAAGTGAATGAGTTCGACAAAAGTCTAGTTGATTGGTTGGTTGGCTGGATGTATACTTGGGTCGATTTCGTTTACTAGTTCACTTTTGGCACAAACCAATCATCAAACCCATTTAAATCATTGATCATTGGTTTGTGGCAAAAATGAACTAGTGAACGAGTTCTACTTAAACTCACAGATGAATTCGAAACCAATAGCGCGGTTTAAAAGACCTAGATCGTGATACGTCTCAATTTTAGGGATTTCCGTAGAATTAAGCGACGGCTTTTTCCTAATACTTTTTCTTTGTGCAAATAAAACCTTTTTCTATTGCACTTAAAGGTATTTTGGCATAAACATCGAAGATTAATTGAAAATTCATCACTGAGGCTAATCTATGTTAACACTGAAATATTAAAATTTCTCATGCTGTTTACGAAAACTATTATGAAAGTCCACTTAATGTTTACTGACCCATTTGGAATTTTTGTCAATAAAGCAACAGAGTATCCTCTTAAGAATGACTTAAAAACACATTTGCTATTTTTTTAAGGAACCGCGAAAATGTCTACTATTCTCTAAAATTTCAAGTGAGGCTATCCTATGTTAACCGAGTGTATCTATTTACGTTATATAATATAAACTATTAATGAATTTCATTAGTATCAACACTTTTATAATGATAAACGTAATTGTGTCATTGTTTTTGTTATTTTTGCTGTAACTTTAACGCAATAATCTCGTTAAAGGCAAATAAATGTTTTATAACATTTTAATGAAGCTGACCTCGGTAAATATTTCATTAAAAATACAAATATACTCGTACAACAAGAGCAGCAACAATAAACTAAAACAAAATAAAATAATATGCATAACTAAAAAAAAACAAACAAACAAACAAGCAAATTCATACCCTTAATAATAAAAAAGTATCACTCACACAACACATTCATACATAAATACATACAAAAAAAAATATAAGTACCCTGCAGTCAGACTGGGGCCAAGTGTTTCTATGTCAACACTAAAATTCTAGTATTAGTTACATTGTCTACAATTTCTTTTCTGTTCGTCAGTATAAAAGAAATAGAGCAAACAGATGTGGTGTATTTCTGGAGGATTTTGCAACAACTTGTCAATATACATAAATTTGTATGTACGTGAGGTATAGAAATGTACCAGTAAATGTCTGGTTGGTATGTCTCCATGTTCCCATTAGAACTATGAATTCACTACCTAGTCAATTGTTTTAGTGTTACTAGTAGATTTTCAATGACATACACATGCTAAATGTATATAGCATAAAGTATTGTATGGACAATAATTGTAGAGTAGTACTGGTGACAAAGTCAAAAGCGACTCAGTATATTTTCACTATTCGCACTTTCTGCAGGGTATTTTCACTTGACACACACACACACATCATAGAAGGAAAGTTTCTCGTAGGAATGAATGACTTTAATGTGGGCTAAATAAGTAAGCGAAGAGTAGGGTTTGTATCTTATCGCACAAAAAGTTTCATGCTTTTGTTAGTGAATTTTTGATGCCCCCTTTTAAACCTTTAGCCATCTTTATGAGTTGAAAGATGATGATATAAAATGTGATTGAAAAGCGTTAAAAAATTAGAGTTTTAAATTGCCCGGGCTTTCTGATATCATTAGAAATAGAAAAACACACTTGATTTGTAAAAATCTACAACTCTTTACTAAAATGTAAAGAAAAATAGTAAATATTGCTGTTTCATTGCAAGATAATTATATCTTAAAATAATTGCGTTCTTGGAGCTAATAATTATTATAGTTATATCATATAGCCTGTAGTTCTAAGATATCCTAAGTAGAATAAGTTTCGTTAAATTAAGCTTTGTATATTTTCTTAACACCTAAGAAAGTGAATTTTTTATTTCAAAGGAAGAGGACCTTTGAGTTCGAACCTGGACAGACTGAGTCATAGCTCAGTTGGAAATGCAAACCACGTTACATCTTTGAGCTGTATGTAAATTTAAAAGTTTAAATATATATTGTGCAAAACTAGCATTTTTGAGTTATGCCTATGTTGCAATAAAGGAGCGTTGTGTTCATAATTATTTGAAAGGAATATATATACATATTTGTTGACTTTATAGCATAGTCCACCATCCCATTGCCCTGAGGGCTCTGCTAGCATTCTACTTTGCCTACGTACACAGCAAAACTACTAACGAAAATCTAAAGCAAGAGCATAAACACACAAAAAGAGCAGATTTCTGTCGCATTTTTTATGAAAAAAATACACCGAGAATATTCAAATACCACCAAAATAATTTAATTTCTTTTTTCTATATTATTTATGTAAATAAATTATCTAATTTAAATCTTTTTATAACAGCACTTTTTATTGCTATAAAAAATATACAAAATATATGGAATATAGAGTTAAAAAATAAGTTTTTATTTGGCTTAAATATTTTTGTAGATGCTGAGTGTCGAGTATGTATCCAGAAATTGAAAAAAATTAGTACATAAAGTCTTAGGCATCACTACATACAAAAATTCATTCATATAAAATTAACCCATAAAAATATTTTTCATATACCCAATTAATCATTTACAAAAGCGATTTTTTTCAGTGGAACAGCACTAAACATGTATTAGTGCAGTTCTGCTTTTAAGCGTTTTCTCTTCTTGGTGACCATTGCTTTATAGTGATAGTGTAAGGCCACCAGTAATACTTCCAACATGGAATTTAAAAAAAAACTCAGACTAGGTTTTACAGGCTCTGAGTTCTACTTAAGTCTCGTTTTGCTGCCTGAGGAGGTGAGACAAGGACATGAACAACATTACTGCCTGCCTTCATCACTCCCTTTTTCAGGTAAAACATGGTGTTTAGTAAACAAAATCTTGAGATGGGTATACCCATCATCACTTATGGTGATGTAACTTGGTCGTCAGACTGGCTACAACCAGAGATCAGTTAGAGAAATTACAGCGTCTAGAATGCCTCTTTATAACTATGAGGAACTATGAGGATATGTCCTGCAGCGGCTATAGAATTCTTCATTGAAGTCACACCTCTGACTATTGTATTAAATACTGCTCTTAGGCAAAAAGTAATAAGGAAAAAGTACAGGCAAAGACTGCCTAATTAGCAGACGGACACAAACATTCCTGGCAAGAATATTTCCCCTACTTTCGCAACCCTCTGATAAGATGAAAGTGCATGGCTTCGACAAGAGGTTTGGAACTAATAGTAATGGTGGTGGGGGTGGGATGGGGGATGACATCCCGCTCCTGATCCCTTTGGAATCAGCACCATGAGCTGATACACTGATGGTTGCAGAACGTCGAAATGACCTGGTGTGCTAGTCGTAGGACCGAGGGTTAACTACTAGAAGTCTTTGGGGAAAACTCGTACCATTTATTAATCGTAAGTTTATGCCATTGAAAGAGGCTACCGAGAAAGAGAAATATCTATCTTCCTGGATTGTCTGACTGCCATTAAATCACCTAGCTCATGTGAATTTACCTCTAAGTTCACTTGGGAATGTCGCATTAATCAGCTAAGCAGCATGAATAAGGTCACACTCCCGCACACTTTTAATTCACATGAGAGCGAATAACTGGCTTATGTGTATGTCCCCGGACATGAGCGTAATGGCTCCTCTTTTCAACTTTTACAATCTCTGCAAAAGTATTGGATGAATTTTAAAAAAAGTTGTTGGGGGGAGTGTGCTACACCTGCTGATTTCATGACTAATATTAAAATATATAATTACAGAAAAAGTAATTTAAGGGGGGGGGGGCAAAAGCAATTCTTGGTAGGGCAATGCCCCCTCCCCCTATGAGTATAAGTATATAGATATGGGTGCTGATTAGGCATGTGCAGAAGTGAGTTCGTTAAGTTAAAATATGAGATAAATATTTTTATATTCTTATATGCAACATATTTTTAATACTGAAGTTGGAAGCATTCTCTAAAACATCAAATATGGAATGCAAAATACATAGAACATTCCGATGCTGAAAAATCCCCGGATATCCGGGGATATCTAAATGCTAATAAAGATTGTGGTAGATAGAAAATGGGGCATTTCAACAACTACTTTAATTAAACTTTTCTTGATATCTTAAAAAAATTTTATTTCTAAACATAATAATAACAAATAACTAAAATTCATTGCAGTTCGAATTAAAATAAAATAATAATAAATATAATATTAATTAATGAAATTTTTATCGTCATAGTAACATGCTGCTTTTGGTCTTGTTACACACGAAATTTTGTGCCAACTGCGGTAGGTTAAGCAATTTTATTTAGACTCTTTTTTGTTTAATCCTTTATTTGCATGAACAAAAAAGTTAAATTTTGTTCAGCCATACATGCACAACGTTGAATTTAAAATTCTCACACATTCTTTTGAAAATACACATTTATGTACATATATATGAAAGCTATCCCAGCGGACATATGTATGTATGTATGTATGCATGTACATGCTAACGGTCAGTTTGCGAAGAGCTTCCCAGCGGGAACTAGAAGGAGTAGGGATGCCTTCTAGAAGGCCTCTGTACGCCTTCTTTTGGATATAGAAGTCCTGCTCGCTCCATTCCATACTCATATCTTTTTTACACGCGTTGTCATTGCGGAGCAGGCCATCTGTTCTTGCTTCTTTCGCCAGAGATTCTGGAAGGCCTTCAAACTAATAGATTTTGATTTGGTTTGGTAAAAAAAACCAAACAAAACATGTTACTCCTTCTCTTCTCCCTTCTCATAGAAGCGAGTGTAGAATGTGTATCGTATATTTTATGCGAAAGAGTCCTTTAATAAGGCCTGCACCAAGAAGGTCTTCTGAGTTTTACCGCTGGGTTGGATTTTAACTGCTATTCGATACACATACATAGGTATGTACAGTGGTATCCCGGTTTAACGAATAATCAATTTAACGAATTCGCGATTTAACTTACGCCTAATTAAAAGAAAAAATATAATGAATTTTTTTAATAAGTTGTCAAAAAATATATATTAGAAAATAAATGCATAGGTCTTTTTTATTGTATTGATCCCTTGAATAGCAACAAAGGCAAAATATACTTCGTTAAAAGTTTTTTTTATTTTTGTTTCAAAATTTTTAGTTTCTGATTTTGCTGTGGCGAATTTCGATCGAAATGGTTTTGATTACGAATTTTCATTTCGATCAATTTCGCTTTACTTTCCCCAGATTTCGATCGATTTTGTTCATTTCGAAAAAGTGGCAATTTGATTGTTTTCAATTTAAATATGGCAATATTGGGCAACACGAGACAAAAGAAAACATAGTTATTAGAAGAGCAAAATTCCAAAAGGCACAAATTTTTTTTTATTGAAGTGATGAACGAAATAGTTGGAACTGCATTAACTGCAGTTTTGAGTGCCCAGAAATGACAAGACTTTAACGAAAAATTGCGGCGAAGAGAACTGAACTATGCTTCATATTTACTTTCATATTTCAGTTCTTATGATGCATCATTTTTTCCTTCAGACTTGAGAAAACTTCTTATATGTATGTATATGTAAAAAAACTAAATAATACCAAAAAATTTTAAATAAATTGTTGGAAAATATTTTTTTTTTCAAACATATTTTTAATGAAAGTATTTTTTAAGCTTTAGGTCAGTAAATTTTATATATTTTTAGTTTTATATCGATATTTCGTTAACCTTTGGTTAACTTCTTCAGGATTATATTTATTTTATTTTTTGGTAATTAGTTTTTGTCTTTTTTCCTTTTAATCAGAAAAAAAATTTTTGTTGATAGTTATAAATAACAATGTGTTTCATATAAATTTTTTTAACAATTTTTTAAAAGTATTGGTAGAAAAACAAAATAGGTATAAGTCTACAATTTTTTTTCATATTAATAATATTAAAAAAATGTTAAAAGAAAAGCTTTTTAACATGTACAATTTTGTAATGGTTTTTGGAAAAGATAATAAATATTTTTAATACATTTACATAACATTTTCAAACTTTGAAAATTATTTAAAAATATTTAAAAAAACACAAAAATCATATTCGTACATAAAATTTAATTTAAGAAATCAGATTAAAAATTAATGCAATTAATTATAAAAGAAAAAATTGTCCGTCTAACAATAGTTTTCAATATAATTTTTTGCAATAATGTGAACTTTGTTTCTTATCTAGAGAATTCTGTTATTTTCTATAAAATTAATGACTGAATTATCCTTTTGATTATTTGATATATTAAATGGGGCTACAATGTATAAAATCGTATAAAAATGTTTTTTTTTTTGTAACAAGTTTTTCTCTTTTAAAGGTTGAGGCTGTACGCATATAAACTTTACATACCGTATGTATTTTCTATTGGATTTTCAATGCACCAGTGATAAAATACCAAGATTTTTTGATTGAAAAAACGATCTTATGTCAGATATCATGTATGCATATTCTTATATGGCTCCATATATTAAATCTTATTTCTAAATATGGATCCACATATGAAGAGCTTCATAATTAAATTTCCATATATGAGCTTATATATATTATAATACATTTCATATATTAGTCCATATATTAATTCATACTAGATATACCAAACGGACGACACACTCGTCCGTATTCTAGAATCAAAATGTAAATAATTAAAGATTCAAAGAAAATGTATCCAAACGTCATAAGAAAAATTCATTAAAATACAGCCACTTACAAACTTACATACATATGCAAGCATCTATATAATTAATAGGCAAACATGTTTTTTGTAATCCCTTTTACGCTGGTACCACTGCACCGACTTTAAAAAGATTTATATGGTTTTAAAGGATTTTTTATACAGATGTGCAGAATCTATATTTTATTGAAATCGGTTTAGTATGTTAGGAGCTATAAGCGTTTAAAGTAACTACTACTACATGCACACATATTACACACGCATTTATTAGCTTACAAGTAAAAAAGAAACAAAACATGAGTGTGTGTGTGGGTATGTAGTATTTCTCTTGATCTAACAATTTTTTTCTCTTATTAGTTGTTGTATGAAAGCCATAATACTTAAAGGAAGAGAGTTGAATAAATTGAATTAACTTGGTTAAAGGGATTTTGTTTATGTTTTTTAATTTCATGTATTATTTAATTACGCTTGCATATGTATGTAAGTTTGTGTGTGGCTGTGTTTTAATGAATTTTTATACATTTTCTTTGAATCTTAAATTATTTACATTTTGATTCTAGAATACGGACGAGTGTGTCGTCCGTTTGGTATATCTAGTAATTAAATAATACATGAAATTAAAAAAAACATAAACAAAATCCCTTCAACCAACCTGATTCAATTTATTCAACTCTCTTCCTTTAAATATTATGGCTTTGATACAATAACAAATAAGAGAAAAACAATTGTAAGCTCAAGAGAAATACTACAAACAAACACACACACACACACTCATGTTTTGTTTCTTTTTTTACTTGTAAGCTAATAAATGCGTGTGTAATATGTGTGCATGTAGTAGTAGCAACTTTAAACGCTTATAGCTCCCAAAATACTAAACCGATTTCAATAAAATATAGATTCTGCACATCTGTATAAAAAATCCTTTAAAACCATATAAATCTTTTTAAAATCAGTGCGATGGTACCAGCGTAAAAGGGATTACAAAAAACATGTTCGCCTATTAATTATATAGATAGATATAATAGTTTTGCAATGTATAATCCCATATATTTCCATACATATTCATATATAGTTATATACATTCATATATTAAAAATATATGGACCATATATAATTTTTTTAGCTGGGTAGTGTATTACTTTCTTAACCCCTATTCCTGTTCTTATGTAATAAATAACGGGTGTTTTTTTAGAGGTATAGAACTTCGAATTGAAATAAAACACAAGAAAATCGTTTTAATGTCCATCAATTTGGCTTTATTGGAAGGATAATTTTATGCCATTAATGTTTAAATATGATTTCGGGCATGTGGCCGCCGCGGCTGGCTCGAATAAAGCCAATTCTACAGGTCCAATTTTCAACCACTTTTTCGAGCATATGGGGCCGTATGTTGGCAATAACGCCACGAATGTTGGCTTCCAAGTCCCCTAACGTTTCTGGTTTGTTGGCGTAGACGAGCGACTTCACATATCCCCAAAGAAAATAATCCAATGGTGTCAAATCACACGATCTTGGTGGCCAATTGACAGGTCCATTCCGCGAAATTATGCGCTCATCGAATGTTTCCTTCAATAAATCGATTGTGACGTGCGCTGTGTGGCATGTAGCGCCGTCTTGTTGGAACCACAACTCATCCACATTCATGCCATCCAATTCGGGAACAAAATAGTCGGTTATCATGGATGGACAAAGCTCCAATTGCTGTGCTGGTGGCGAATCGATTCATTCGGGTCCTCTTCAACACTTTGCTCTACAGCGGCAATTGTTTCTTCGGTGCGCACTGTTCGACGTCTCTGCGGATGCGTATTATCACATAGAGTAAACGTAGTGCGAAAACGATCCATGGTTAACCGAATTACTTGCTCTGATGGACGATTATGTCGACCATAAAATGGACGGAGCTTGCGGTAAACTTCGCGAACTGAACCATTATTTTCGAAATAAATTTGCACGATTTGCAAGCGTTGTTCTTTTGTCAACCTGTTCATGATGAAATGGCAAACCAAACTAAATATTAATCACTTGACGGCTGACAAAATGGCCGCCAGTTAAAAAAGTGATGCCAACTTAAAGTTCTATACCTCAATAAAAAGCACGCATTATCTATAAGTATGTGCAACATTGGCAGTATCCGTTCTAAAATTCATTCTCTGGTCTATTGGAACATCTATAATGTTTAACATTTCTAACATATATCTACGTTTATAATTAAGTTCTGTATTCAAAATTGATATATTATCAAAATCTGGGTAATGATCTAAATCAAAGCAATGTGAAGATAAAGCTGTCTTATGTGAATTAATATTCCTATACCTTTGATCTGTTTTATGTCCCGATATTCTTGTCTTTAATTTATTTTTAGTTGTACCTACATACATCTTATCGCATCTCTTGTTGCTGTTTCCTTTACATGGTATTTTATAAACTACATTAGATCTATCTAGCTTTTTAATCCTATCTTTTGTGTTAGTAAATATATTTCCTAAATTATTATAAATCTTATATGCCATCTTATAATTTGTCTTATCATATATATCTGATTTATCTAATCTTTCTGACATTTTTGGTACGTATAATAAAGATTTGTAAATTTTTGGTGCATTATTGTTATTAGTATTGTTGTTGTTGTTGTTGTTGTTATAATTATTATTATTATTATTATTATTATTATTATTATTATTATTATTATTATTATTATTATTATTATTATTATTATTATTATTATTATTATTATTATTAAAAATATTTATTATCTTTTCCAAAAACCATTACAAAATTGTATATGTTAAAGAGCTTTTCTTTTAAAATTTTTTTAATATTATTAATATGAAAAAATATTGTAGACTTATACCTATTTTGTTTTTCTACCAATACTTTTCAAAAATTGTTAAAAAAAATTTATATGACACACATTGTTATTTATAACTATCAACAAAAATTTTTTTTTCTGATTAACGCCCCTTTCCACAATGTATGATTAACGTATCTTTTCACAATGTATGGTTAAAAGATAACAGGGACTTTAACGGCAAGTTTTGTATGAAGAACTTGCAGTTAAAGTTCATGTTAACTCTTAACCATACATTGTGAAAAGGGACGTAAGAGTTAATGTGAACTTTAACTGACAGTTGTTCATACAAAACTTGCCGTTAAAGTCCCTGTTAGCTTTTAATTGTAAATTGTGAAAAGGGCCGTAAAAGGAAAAAAGACAAAAACTTAAAACCAAAACCAAAAAATTAAATAAATATAATACTGAAGAAGTTAACCAAACGTTAACGAAATATCGATATAAAACTAAAAATATATAAAATTTACTAACCTAAAGCTTAAAAAATAGTTTCATTGAACATATAAAAAAGGTCGAAAAATTAGATAAACAATTTAACATAATTATTTTTATTTACATATTAAAGAAATTGAATGACCTTGAAAGCCTGAATAGATACAGTATGCATAAAGCCACACTAATTCATATTTTTGTACTTTCACCCACAGAAAATGACAATTCCGAGCATTAAATGTCGAGCAAATTCTTTGCTTTTCGTTTTCTGATGAACTTAATTGTGGAATTATAATAAATTTCGATTGTCAGGCCTGTATAACATTAATATTCGATAAGTTAATAAAGTTTTTACTTTTACTGTAAATAAATAAAAAAAAACCTATTTACTTTTTTATCAAAAAATTTTCTTATCATGAATGAAATTAATTGGAAAAAGTCCTCCGTATTTAACAAATTTTTTTATTTAACGAGTTGGCTTGGTACTATATCGTTAGTTAAATCGAGATACTACTGTATATAAAAAAAGTCTTTTAAGATTTAATATAAAATAAAACTGACATGAGCTCCCAAAAATTTATTTTTGTGTTTGCGGGGTTGTATACTCATTTCAGTATTCTGCACGTGTAACTGACTTTAGCTACTTCTGCGTAAGATCTGCTACACTTGTAGAGAGAGAGCATATTAGTTTGTTATTCCGCCAGATATATTAATGATATTTCTCTAGAGATAAAAAATTTAAAATTGGTTTTAGTAAACAAATTGCAGCTTTTACCAAAATTATGTTATAAATCATCAGAATTACAAAAAAGTAATTTTTTCCAGTTACAAGAATTTTCATATTGATTGTATTTAAAAAAAATGATTTTAAAATATGCATGATTTTATTTGAAATGTTTAATTGTATGATTTAAAAAATTAATAGAAAATAAATTCAAGATCAATCATTCAACTGATTGAATTGAATAAGTCTAGAATCTCAGTAATGTACAGAATAAAATAAAAACCTATTTTAAATAATTTGAGCAGTTTGAATGGTTTAGCTAGTCTATATGCTGTTTTTCAATTGTGTTCATCTCAAAAGATTTAAAACAAAATTCCTGAAGAGAATTAATTAATTGTGTGCAAAATGAGGACGCCGCGCCTTTTATTATGCTCTTCTATTTCGTATGTGTACACCAGTGTGCACACTTAATGTTTTTTAAATTAGGTAGAATCGACAAAAAAAAAATCGGTAGATTTGAATGAAATTCGGTAAATTTTTTTTTATTCAGAGAAAGATAAAAAATAACAATTCAAAGAAACATAAAAAATAACAAAATATATGTACTTATATATAAAGGGTAAGTGCAAGGAGTATCAAACTAAACAGGTTCCAAAAGCGCATTTAAAAGTTCACATGTGATTGGAAATTAAACTGTCATAAACAATGAAGAATTTCCAATAAGAAAAGTGACATCCCCAGCTATTTCCCCTTAGCCTTTATATAGATATGCTATGCATATATAAAATAATATACATAAATAACAGGAATTCAGTTTTTGTACATAGGTTTTATAAAGCTACTAAAATAACTTTTATTTCACTCGTAAAGCAGCGCTGGGCGAGTTAACATCACGCGTCGTTGGCAATTATTTCTTAAATGCAACCAGGCCACTGTTGTTTATTGGCCTTCGGGAGTTGTGCGTCTCACTCGCACTGGTTGACTGATCTGCCACGGACTACCGTATAATCTTGCGGTTCTTTTGTGGAATTTCCTTAACAACCACGTTGCTACTTTCTATGTGAAGGCATAGGTCGTGTACAGTCAGTCACAAAAATATTTTTAAGAATACTATTAATAACATCATGGACATATGGTCTTAGTCACCCGTCCATTTTTGTGCAACCATATTCTGCAAATTTACTTTGTAGAATGTGTATTATAAATAAATAAATAAATAATAAATAACTTTTATTTGACAAACATTTGTAACAACAAAGATTATATGTAAGATCCATTTATGAATTTAAACTTTCGTGCAAAAATTATTAAAGCATTGGTAAGAATAAATATTTTATCCCCAAGGCACAATTCTTTGGCAAATATTAGGTTACTTATAGTTTCAGTTTTTAACAGATTTCTTTGTTCTGTTTTAATGATTTTCATGACAGAAAATGATCTCTCTTTGGCCGCACTGCTATGTTTCAAAATGGGCAATTTACACATATTCATATCAACTTAAATTACTAAATAACAATATTCGGTAGATTTCAGTCCTTGTTCGGTAGATTTGGTAGATTGTTAAATTTACAAACATATTCGGTAGAATCTACCGAATATCGGCAGAAGTGTGCACACTGGTGTACACACGAATTGTTGAGAAAAAGTTGTGTGTATCTCATATTCTTAAGAATCAGTGTTGCCAAAGAAAAATTTTTTTCCAACAATAAAAAAATATGTGTGATGAGAATTTACTAATTTTTTTATTTTCAGAAAATTATTATGGCAAACCAGAAGGTTTGGTTTGTCATTGTGCGTTGTCATACATGAAAAAACATGACACGCAAAGGCATTTTGAAGCATATATTTTAATTATTTAAGAAAGTTTTATACAAAACAATCTTTTTACTCACAATTACTTTGACGTAACAACAATAAAAGATGCATTTTTTTATAAACAAATGTTGAGTGTTTATTCTGGCCATAATAAAACCAAGTTTGCCTTTGGAGATTTAAAATTTGAAATTAGTGAAATGAGACGAAATTTCACTGGCAACCAGCGATGCCAACTATTTATAACCCGAATGCGCTACTACCCTTCTCAAAACGCGCTAAAACGCGCTAAGTTACAGCATTGTCAAATATTTATAGCACAAACGCGCTATTTTTTACGCTCTAAATTGAATTTCAATAAAAGTCGATGTATGTATGTAGTTATTAGTATTCGTGTATACAATTAATTTTTCAGATTTTGCAATATTGCTTCCTCGACATTATATTTTAATTAACTAAAATCATTTAATACGGAATCAGAATCGCCTTCCAAATAATTGAAGTGCTTAGTTTTTACTTTTAATTTATTTGTAAAACTTTGTAGCAACATATAAATTGTCGAATAGTTTTGCGATTCAAATGCTTTTTGTAGTACTTCAGCTATAATAGATGCTTTGTAAGTTATGTACATTTTTTGGGTCATTGTATGTAGTACATATTTTTATTTGTGAAATTTCAAAATATTTGTCATTACAGTATTAAAATGCGTTTTTTATTCTAACCACAGTCAAGCGAATTTTGTTTGCGTCAGCTCAACTAACTAAAAAAAATTTTCTATATTTGTGATTTGAACGGGCTAAAGTTCGTATCGCTTTTTAAGCCAAATTACATGTGATAATTATTAATGAACAAATAACACCAAAGTCTGTTGTAAATATTCTGACTAACAACACATAGTTGAACGGAACAGCCAGCCGTTTTCGAAGGCCACTAAACCTTCATCATCAGCGTTCTTTTGTGTTTGGTCCACTGTGTGTGGTGTCAGTTGATGTAGATTTCTGCTTTATATACTTAGCATTTTATTGCAAATGGAATATGTGAATTGTTTTGATTCATCGTATTTCAATTTGCTGAAAGCTCTTTTGTATTGTAAGCTCAATTTTACCATCACTATATTTACAACAGTCTTACCATTGTCGTTTTGTTCTTTTTACTAATTATACACATGTTACTTAATTTGCTTATTTTTTGTTCTACTTAAGACAAACTATTTTGGTTTGTTACTATTAAGTATATTTTTATTTAATTTTTACCACAGGCCCATGGCTATTAATTTTTAGTTAATTTTAATTATTATTCGAACTCCATTTGTTTCTATATTTGTGATTTGAACGGGCTAAAGTTCGTATCGCTTTTTAAGCCAAATTACATGTGATAATTATTAATGAACAAATAACACCAAAGTCTGTTGTAAATATTCTGACTAACAACACATAGTTGAACGGAACAGCCAGCCGTTTTCGAAGGTCACTAAACCTTCATCATCAGCGTTCTTTTGTGTTTGGTCCACTGTGTGTGGTGTCAGTTGATGTAGATTTCTGCTTTTAGCATTTATATTGCATTTATTTAGCATTTTATTGCAAATGGAATATGTGAATTGTTTTGATTCATCGTATTTCAATTTGCTGAAAGCTTTTTTGTATTGTAAGCTCAATTTTACCATCACTATATTTACAACAGTCTTACCATTGTCGTTTTGTTCTTTTTACTAATTATACACATGTTACTTAATTTGCTTATTTTTTGTTCTACTTAAGACAAACTTTTTTGGTTTGTTACTATTAAGTATATTTTTATTTAATTTTTGCCACAGGCAAAATTTTATCGGAGTTTTGGATATTAGAAAATTGTTAAATTTATACAAAAAAAGTTAAAAAAATATTGAACTGAAATGATATTATTGACTTTATTCAAAACGCGCTAATTTAGCGCTTTTTTTAATAAACGCGCTAAGATGGGAAAAAGCGCGTTTGGCATAGTTAAAACGCGCTAAATTGGCATCGCTGCTGGCAACACCGGTTTGTGGTAAGAGTATAACTCATAAAATTGTAAAATGTAATGGTATAGGTTGCCGACCACGCGCTTATACTGACGTCAGCTACAGTCAATGTTGTTGCGCTATCCTTAAACTGTTTTATAGGTAAATAAGTCTGTGACTTTTTGCGGATAATAAGCCTAGTGTAACATCAGAGCGCCCTCCTTCGTCGGTATTGTGTAGCAGAATCATCGGCGAAGTTAAATAACAAATAAAATGGCTGCTAAGCACAGTTTCGAAAATTTAATACGCATCATTGAGGTACTGCAATACTGCATTGTTAATACAAAAACGTCCTAACAGCAGAGTTGTAAAAGAAAGAAGCTTTTTCCTCTATCTCTTCCTTCACCACCTGTCTTCTCTATCCCTTTCTTAAAGAGAATGTAACGCGTAGTAATCGTGATAGGCATTAATTGCTTGACTGCTTCTCTTTAAGAAAAATCAATAGGCAACTGTCAATTGGCTCCTGTCAAAATTTTAACAAGCTGTGTCATTTATCTTGTGGTTGACAGCCATTCATAGCAGACTATTGTATGATTTGAGAAGAAAATAAAAAATGTAAATTTCGTGTGCTCATTAAGCATTATTTTTTGCAAAAAAAAAAAAAAAAAAAAAAAATCATCACTCAAACCGAGACTAAGCTTGATGAATACTCTGGGTACTCTTTAGCATACATTTTAATAATAAAAAACTGGTTTACTGAACTTCGTTGCGGCCGTATAAAAACGCAAGAGGCCGAACTTTTTGGACTCCCAATTGAGGTCTCTACACCCAAAACAATTGAAAAAAATTCATGATATGGTTGGCCGAACCGAGATTGAAACTGAGAAAGATTGTGGAAGCCATAATTCTGAATGATCCCTTGGCTCTGAGAAAGCTTTTTGCAAGCTGGGTGCCACGTTTGTTCTCAATCAAACACAAGTGCAATTATGCGACAACTTCGCAGGAGTGTTTGATGTTTTTTAACAACAATTGTACTAGTTTTAGCGCCATTTTTTAACCGTGGAAGATACGTGGATCCCCCTCAACGCAGCAGGCACCAAACAGTAGTCAAAACAGTGTGTTTATCGGGGTGAGGCCGAGCAAAAAATGGTCAAAGTGGGCTTGTCAACGTTTAAAGTCATGGCGGCCGTTTTGTGGGATGAACGCAATAAAATCCACTTTGATAACCTTCAGAAGGGTAAATTAATTAATGGAAAACATGCCAACTTATAGGGTCGATTTAAGGAAAATTTAAAAAAACGATCGCATTTGGCCATGTAAGAAGTTCTTTTCCACCAGGACAATGCAATGATGCACACATGTGAAGCTTCCATAACAAAAGCCACTAACCCTTTAACGAACATAATGTTGGGGATAGGATAAATTAAATCTGATTTTGATTTATGGTTATTATTATTATTATTCCCTCTACCTGCAGCAGTATCATTTTCAGACAATATGTAATATAAAAAACAAACAACCTTCGGGTGAGAGGGAATATTTTTCCCACCAAGAAAAAAATATATAAAAAACCTTAAGGTTAGAAAAATCGTTGAAGGAAAAACAATGTACAAGATAAGCAAGAAATATGTTTCATTTTTAGGATACTAGATGTGAGTTAACCAAAACTAGAAGAACTTACAATATAACACCACATGGAATCGAAGATACATATATACCGATTTCTTTCGCAGTTGCAAAAACATCTGTTTACAATTTACACAACACCCGCTTCGAAAAAAAAGTCATATGTTATCTGTCATTGGCAAAGTTAAAAAAATATACTTTATTCCTTTCAATTATTGTTGCCAAATCGAAAAAAATAACTTGACTGATAAGTGAGCTCAACAATGAAGAAAAAGTTAATGGGCAAATTATTCGCTCTAAATGTAAATGGGTTAAGTAGGCTACGAATTGCTCTCTCACCCGTCCTATTCTCTGGACCCGGCTTCTAGTGAATATTTCTTGCTAACAAACTTGAAATGAAATCATTCGGGTGAAAGAGATTTGCTGCCAACAATTCAACTATCTCAGAATCAAATATCTATTTTGATGACCTCGACAAATCTTATTTTTTGGAATGAGAGTTATGTTAAGCGGATCATCTAAGTGCTTTAAACCTCTAATATGCCACGCCCTAAGGTTGCCAATTTATCATTTATGTAAAACTCTCGCACGCGCAATGCTCGTACAGAATCCAAAACACGCTCCATAGTAACTAATTTCGCACCATTCACTCTACCGATTGACATACCTCCACCATACCTCTAACATTCATCGTGTTCACACGTGTTAAAGAAATGTTAGGTTAAGAAGGATGTTGCTATGTACAACACACCATGTTACAAGCTGTAGTTAAAAAATAAACTAGATATTTTTAAATTTGTGTATAATATGTATACCTACCAGTGGCTTTAAGTTCTAAAGCTCGTGTAAAGTAAGATTTTGTGCCACTACTGTGACCCAGATGGCTAAGTGTATGCAAGATTCACCGTAGCCGAATAATAAGCATTCTCATTTTATTCTTCTTTTATTCATTTTTTATTATATTTATACATGTATTTTTTTTATTTTTATTTTTGCTTTTGCATGTAAATACGATTGTGTGTTAAAACGATTAAAAGGATTTTTTACATGGTTGAATATTATATATCTCGTTTTTTTGTTGTTGTTGTTGTTTTAATAAAATTCGTGGTTCTTGAAATTTTTCAGTTTACTTTAGTATAATGCAGAGTTTTTATTTTATTTTTATTTTTTTGGTTGATGTTAAATGTTTTTGTTTTGTTTATATAAAAGCATTCTTAAGGAATGCATGACGACAGGCTTGATTGTTTCGAAAGCATGCCAGTAAGTTTAGCATTTGCATATCAGCATGAGGCAAATAATAAATATGAAAACAGTGAAAGGGGAAAATAAATCTTAATAATGCTTGTTTTATTTCCATAAACTAGGAAAGTGGAAGATGAAACATTTTAGAACCTCCTCCCCAAATATCACTTAAACATTGCCATATTATATTTATTTATATAATCTTCTTTAAACTTATTCTGTCGTGAAAGCTTGAAAAGGATCTCTCGTTCGTGAGTAAGTTTTACTCACGATTATAAAAATTTTACTCATGCTTTTCTTTTCTTTGAAATTATTCGAGTTTCACTACTAACAAAACTTGAAAAAAAAACATTATTTTTACCCTAAGGTCAGTGCTAGAAAGCGTAGAACTTGTGGTGTAAACTTTCAGCTTTATGCTCAGATGGTTGTTTAAACTACAACGAATCGTGGGTCCGCTAGTTTAATTTTTCTTCTCTTCTTTAGAAACTCATATTAATTAATAAAAATATTTTATTCAATAAGAATTGAAATTATATTTCTGAATTGAACGGGCTAAGGTTCGTATTGCTTTTTAAGCCAAATTACATGTGATAATTATTAATGAACAAATAACAACAAAGTCTGTTTTAAATATTTTGACTAACAACACATAGTTGAACGGAACAGCCAGCCGTTTTCGAAGGCCACTAAACCTTCATTAGTAAAGAACAAACGACAATGGTAAGACTGTTGTAAATATAGAGATGGTAAAATTAAGCTTACAATACAAAAAAGCTTTCAGCAAATTGAAATACGATGAATCAAAACAATTCACATATTCCATTTGCAATAATGCTAAGTATATAAAGCAGAAATCTACATCAACTGACACCACACACAGTGGACCAAACACAAAAAGAACGCTGATGATGAAAGAATTGAAATTACTTAACTTAAGCCCGAATAAAAAATTATTTCTGTTTAATTTTTTTCCATTTACTAAAAATTCATAAAAACTCATTACAAGCTGCCAACGAACAACAATCGATTTGAAACATATCGGTGCTGAGAGCATAATAAGCAACATGGCACAAACCCTCGTTTATTTTTAAATTAGATATTCATATAAAAATTTAACAAACATAAAACAAGTTTAACTAAAAAAAATTATTAAGTTTCACATTTGTTAACGCACTAATACAATCACAAATTATTATTCAACTTATTTAGTAAAATATTTTTTTAAACTTAAATTGTAACAATTACCATAAAAAACCCTAAAAAAATTATTTTTTGTTATTTTTTTTACCCAATAAAATATTTTTCAATTTCCAACCCTGGCATTATAATTTTGATTTTTCTGGTTTTTAATACTTATTTATTTATTTCTAAAACACAGAATAAATTTAATTGCCAAAGAAATAGATAATTTTATTTCATTCGTTTTATATACGAAAAAAAGTTTAAGTTTTCCAGGTCTAAACTATTTCTTTCTAAAACATAAATTATATTTAACTTGTTGTAAACAAAAGGAAAATATCAATTTGACCTAGTTATTTTTATATACAAAAACAATACATTTTGCAACCCTGAAATCATCCTTATACTAATCTAGTTCTTTAAAAAATAAATAAAATATGTTAAGTGAACAAAGAAAAAAAATTAAATAAAGAACAAATTTATTTTATTATATACAAAAAAAAAAATTAAATTTTCCAGCTCTGGAAATGTGGTCTTAATTTTTCTGATTTTCTTTACTAAACCTTTCTTTTCAAAGCATGAAATATATTTAAATTATAAAGAAAAAGGAAACAATTAACTAGAATTAGTTGCTTTTATATATCACAAAAAGTGTAAGTTTCCCAACCCTGAATCATCCTTTTAGACTTTTCTGATTTCTTACAACAATCTATTTATTTTAAGAATATAATATATGTTTAATCTATAGAGAAAAAGGAAGTATTCGTTTGGCTACTTTTATACAACAACAAAAAGTTAAAGTTTCCCAACACTGGAAAATTCTTTTTGATTTTTTTATTTTTTTATATTTTTAATACCAATTTTATTCGGTACTGAAATATAAAATAAGTTTATTTAACAAAAAAAAATTAGTTTTAGCTAGTTGCTTTTATATGGCAAAATAAAGTATAAGTCTTCCAGCTCTGAAGCCTTCTGACACACTAGTAGCTTTTCTGGGAGCTTCGTGAAACCGGTTTCACGTACAAAGGGACATCGCTTATTAGTCTTTCCTATGCAAAAGGATCCAGAATATATATGTATGTATACTTTGCGGGTCGCATATTAATATTACCATTTTTCGTGAAGGGTATAAAATTTAAAAGTAAATAATTTCTTAAATATTATTAATAAATTGAATTATACCATGTACGTATACCATTAACGTACTTTTATATCTCTCCTTAATATCTTGATATTTATTAATTCTGTTTTTTTTTCGCTGCGAATTGAAATGGGCAGATTTTTTTCGCTTAACGCAAAAATTAAATACAAATAATAAAAATATTTTTTATTTGTTCAAGTTTTTTCACGTTTTACTACACAAGAAATAGTAAAAAAAAATCGATAAGAAAACAAAGAAAAAAAAGAAAACAAATAAAACTCATAAAATAAAGACATAAAAGGTTGTGTGAAAGAAGTATATACCCTGCACTCAGACTGGGGCCAAGTGTCTCTATGTCAACACTAAAATTCTAGTAGTAGTTACATTGTCGACAATTTCTCTTCTGTTCGTCAGTATAAAAGAAATAGAGAAAACAGATGTGGTGTATTTCTGGTGGATTTTGCAACAACTTGTCGATATACATAAATTTGTATGTACGTAAGGTATAGAAATGTACCAGTAAATGTCTGGTTGGTATGTTTCCATGTTCTTATAAGAACTATGAATTCACTACCTAATCAATTGTTTTAGTGTTACTAGTAGATTTTCAATGACAAGCACATGCTAAATGTCTATAGCATAAAGTATTGTATGGGGAATAATTGTAGAGTACATTTTCACTAGTCCCACTTTCTGCAGGGTAGGGACACACATATACATACACATATGTACTTACATACACACATAAGAAAATACATACAGAGGCATTTATTTAAATAAGCGAGTATGTTTGTATGTTCGAAATATTTAGTCGATTTAAACAGTGTCCGTGAAAAGTTTTACGTGAGAAATAAAAAAAATTTCTCATAAAAAACTTGTTTTTGTACTGCATTGCCAGGGAAACCTTCATTAGTATAAAGTTTTTCAAATGCACATTTCTACAAATAGATTGATCAATAGACTCATCCAGCTGTTAACCGGATACGAATGCTTCAAAGCATACCTTTTTAAGTAAGGACAAGACAGTGGTGATGTATAAACCCGATAAGAGATCCAGAGCAGCTCCCTGAAAAGGACCATCAAATCCCAGATAACGCCCGATCTGATGCTATCATTAATTGAGATTGGGAAATATGTGTGTGTCTTCTCAAAAGAGATTCCACTGCAGAAGAGAATAGCAGAGAAAGAAAAATCTAATCTACTCCAAGAAGCAGCATTCGCTGAATCTCCACCCCCGAAGTAATACATAGCTGTGGAACCGCGAGAATTAATGCATGGAAAAAAGACGAATAAGTCATGTCAACTATTAATATGGTGTAGTATTATTGAAACTACAAGCTGTTGAAATAACACGTTTCGTAAAGAAATTTTTATAATAATGTATTTTTTTTTTCTTATTTTACAAGAAGAGGAAGCAGCAATTGAACAAAAATACACAATCGTTGCACAGTGTGTTTGTTTGCTTGACGTAAGGCACGTTTGCTAATATTAAAATAGTACAAAAACGTTCTAACATTACATTAAATTGCATGACGCGTAAAGCAACCTTGTTTCCACAACACGGACTCTTAACTTGAGTAGAAAATTTATATGAAAAACACCCGCTTTTTTTTAGTGATTTTCACACAAATTATATAGACGAGTCGCTTGCCTGGCTTGTGGTAACAGGGTGCAAGTGTATTAAAACAAGTTTTTGGCTTTAAACGTTTGAGTCGAGCGTGAGTTTGTGTAGCTTCTTTTTAATTTTTTATCTATTGTGCACAAGGCTTTTGTTTCTGCATTTGTTATATTTTATGAAAGAGTTACTTAGTGCAAAGTAACGAAATACTTCGTAAAATATCTATTTTTTAATAAATAAAAATTTACTATGAAAAAAATAAGAAGTTAATTTTAATCAAAATAATTGAATATGAGACTTGCTTTGCTTGTCCACTTTACTTTTGATAGCCACTGCTTTAGTAGATAAAAAAATAAATACCAAATTGTATTACTGTAATGTCAATATAAAGTGTAATATAAACATGCAAAATTTACACAGAACCAAACATACGCGCATTCAAACACAACAATACACGTACAAATCAATAAGTGTACACACATACACACACACACACACACAGTCACACACTCCTTAAAGAAAAAGAAACATTGTACTTTAATTTCCAGTAAAACTGAATATTTCCTATCAATAATAAATGTTGATGTTAATGGTGTTTTTTTTCGGTTTTCCTTTTCTCTTTTGTTATCTGGCTCTACGGCTGTTGTTGTCGAAGTCCTTGCTTTTTTTTCAGAGAATTATTTTACGGTATAATTTCTTTATATCACGTAAACGTATGTGCCTTAAAATTTTATGCTTGTTCCAGCTTTAACATAACTGCTAGACAACATTTGTAAATGTCTCTTGTTCCCCTTTATCTTTGTAAATAAATGGATTGATAAATTGTTGTCTTTTAGTCTTGTATTCTACGTTTTTATTGTTTATACATAATGGGAATACACTTAAAGAAAAAAGTAAATCGCATACATTAGAAAATATATTGTTTGTTTTGTTTTTATCTCTTTTCCGAGAAGGCAGCAATCGAAAATTAGTGCAAAAAATAATTCACACTAACAGCATGCGTATGATTTAGTTTTATTATACACATTTATAATTTATTAAAAATAGCATTTACATAATAGCATTTAAATCAGTTTTGATTTCTATTAATCCACAGAATAATATTATTTCTGATTTGTTTCAAATACATACATATATATGTACATTAGGAGTATAGCAAATTTTTTGGCATAGTGCCATGTCCTAGTAACCACGAAAATCATAATCATTTGTATTAATTTTTCTTAACAAAAAAGAAAAAATTTTCAAAACTCCATCGCGGTTGGTGTGTGACCTTTTTTACCTTAGCGAAAAAATAAATATACGTTCCCTTATAGTTTTTTATGCCCTATGCCAATTTTATGTCCTATGCCAATTTTGATATTTTAAAAAAATTTTAAATATTTATATCCTTAATGTACGTATGTGCCGTAAAAGATTCCAAGAAAAATAAATATTTGTGATAGTTGAAAAAAATATACTGCTTTAGGACTTCAGAAAATTTTAGTATAATTTAAACAAGTAAGAGTGCTTTATACGGCTGTGCCGAATGTTATATAGCCTTCACCTACGAACGTTTATGGAATTTACATACATACATATGTATGTATATACAAACATGCATATTTGTTTTGTGAAAAGAACAGATCATTTATTTTCTGCCACAGTGCAATTTATAGTAAGCTGAATTTAAGAATTTTTTACATTACACAGAAAAAACTAAATTTCGTTTTCAGTAACCAAATTCATTGAATCAGTAAATTTTTTGTATGAATGCGGACCTACAAAGAAATTTGTAGATTCTAATAACAATTTTGTAAAAATTTAACTGGAAAAAACTTTTATTTTTAGTTAACTTATTATGGCATTAGAGAAAAAATTTAACTGAAACTCAAAATATTTTCAGTCAAATGTATTAATAGGAACACAAAAACATTTTCGCAGATTTTTTTTGTATTATTCAGCAAATTTTTTTTTTATAATTTACAAACATATTCACTAAAATTTTTCGTATTATCAGAAAATAAATTAACTGAATCAATAATAATTCTTACCAATTTAAAAAAAAAAATTAGTAAAAATTTTATTTGAAAAAAAAAAATAAAAATCAAATAAAAGGTTCAACTATTTGGTTTTACTTTCAAAAATTGGCTTGTTTTTATGGTTAAGCATTTCGTTCCCGCTTTTGGAACTCGTCAGTAGACGAAAAAAATTTTTGAATTTAGCTAACAAACTCCGCATTTTTATAGTAAGACTCTTAATACTATATTGAGAATCACAATATACGAACATAATAATTTTGAAAACCGCAAACAAAAATCTTTAAAAAGAAATTAATGTTTTTTATATCTATAAAATAATTTGTAGAAAAAATTAAAAAAAATCAGACAAATTTTTTACAGTATATAAAAATAAATTTAACTGAAAATAACAAATTTAAATATAAAAAAAAAATCTAAAAAATTTTTTTTAAAATTTTACTTTATATAGATAATCTTCATTCTATACAGCCTTTTTTTACATAAAATAAAACTGGAACAAATAATTTACTGGAACAGTAAAAAATATTTACTGAAACTAAATTATATTTCAAAACACACGTTTGTTTGAAAATTTTTTGGGAATAATTTTTTCTGTGTATTAATATTAGAGATGTAGCGATACGCCGTTTTGCCGATCCGATACCTATACTCAAAAAGAAATATCGCCGATACCCATACGCATATTGAAATTGAACTCAAGTTAAAATGAACAAAATTCAAGATTACAGCGTAAGAGATTATTAATATTTAAAATTGATATTTGAATTTATTCTGAAATTAACAAAAAACAAATTATTTTTTTAACAAAATATATACATGATTTAGCATTGAGGGAACATTTATTTCACTAAGATGGTGCAAAGCTTTTAATATTTTATTTCTCTTAGTTGTTATGCAAAAAAAAGCGCTGAAAATTTAATTGTTTGTTCCCAACAGCTCTAAAAAGTTTTAAGAAGTATCGTCGTATCGACAGTAAAATATCGCCGATATCAATATATCGGCAAATCGGAAAGTATCGCCGATATATCGGAATCGGTATCGGTTACATACCCTATTAATATTCTCCCATTTTAAAATGAATGAAAAAAAATTAGTTAGAGAGGACTTGCTTTAGCGGCCAAGTTTTTCTCAAGAAAATAGTCAGTCTGTGACAGACAGAAGAAGGACATTGTAGGGAAAACAATAGCGTTCCTTTTCGCCTTTGGTGTACGGAACCCTGAAAATTAGTCAATTTATTTATTTCCATCAATTATGGAATATTTATTTATTTATAGTACATATTCTACAAAGTAAATTTGCAGAATATGGTTGCACAAAAATGGACGGGTGACTAAGACCATATGTCCATGATGTTATTAACATTATTCTTAAAAATGTTTTTGTGACTGACTGTACACGACCTATGCCTTCACATAGGAAGTAGCAACGTGGTTGTTAAGGAAATTCCACAAAAGAACCGCAAGATTATACGGTAGTCCGTGGCAGATCAGTCAACCAGTGCGAGTGAGACGCAAAACTCTCGAAGGCCAATAAACAACAGTGGACTGGTTGCATTTAAGAAATAATTGCCAACGACGCGTGATGTTGACTCACACCTGAATATGGAATATTATTTTTGTTAAATAATATGAAATAATTGTAAGATATCACTCATTCGTCATTTTGTATTATACTGGCAACGCTATATTTGCTCATTGTCTCCAACAAAAATAGAAATTAGTTTAATTGGACTACAACGACAAAGTCAGCATGGACAACAACCAGCCGCCATATTGCCTTGTTGTCATCAAAATAATCATTCTCATATAAACATGTGAATTCTATACTTGACATTATGAAGACGTTATCAATAAATGTGTGAATGTGCTTAATGCTTTTGGGCTTATATTCACAAAAAAAATAAGATGCATTTCAAATATATTTTAAGAAAATTTTTTATAAAAAATTTAAATTCAAATAAAATACAAATCAAGCCTATTTTAAATTTTATGAATACTCGTATGGAGGATAACAATTATCCTTTAGCTAGCTATGCCTTTCTCACCAAAAGATTTCTTTCATGAAAAACCATTTTTTAAAGCTCTTCATCAAACAGCGCCTTTTTCAAAAAGGTACCTTTCACCCAAAAATAACAGATTAATTCAAAAAGTCACGGACTTAGTGATGAAAAATTGTCATAACTTTGTAACTCATGAATTTTGTCATCACTGTGTCATGTCACTGAGCACACAATCCTTACCACTGCCACTAATGACCAATTGATAAAAGGTCTCAAAAACGAACACGTGATAGTATTGTTGCCAAACTCCATCATCATCATCAACCGTTATAATAATGACAGTTTTTATAGCATTGGAAGCATGTTTGTAATGTTTATTAATTTTTATATCATTTTAATGGAACTTACAGTTTTAATATGTTCTCAATAAAGCTTCAAAATTTAATTAAATTTAATATTATTAATCACATTTAATTCTAGTTATTCTATAAATAAGTATTTTGTGCTAAACAAGCAAACTTCCGAACAAGAAGCTTAAATATAAATAAATTTATTAACAATTAACTTCATTGATATTTTAATTCAATTAAATGAAAATTGTGATCTGTTATTTTTTATTTTCCTTTTTTTCATTCATCATAATGGGAAAAAATTATTTGTGCATACATTTGTCATTGATTGCGCTTCAGAAGTTTTGATTGCCATATAATTTACAATAAATGGAATAACAATAGCATTTTGTGCATTAAATGCAAATTTTTTGTTTGTCATGAATAAGTTGAAGGAATGTGATCGCAAAAATCTGAAGATATTTAAAGTTTCAATTAAGTTGAATTTTTGAAGAAAAAAAAATTAAAAATTTGGTGTTATTTGTTCATTAATAATTATCACATGTAATTTGGCTTAAAAAGCGATACGAACTTTAGCCTGTTAAAATCATAAATATTAGAAACAAATGGAGTTCGAATAATAATTAAAATTAACTAAAATTAATAGCCATGGACCTGTGGCAAAAATTAAAAATAAAAAATATACTTAATAGTAACAAACCAAAAAAGTTTGTCTTAAGTAGAACAAAAATAAGCAAATTAACTAACATGTGCATAATTAGTAAAGAACAAACGACAATGGTAAGACTGTTGTAAATATAGAGATGGTAAAATTGAGCTTTCATTACAAAAAAGCTTTCAGCAAATTGAAATAAGATGAATGAAAACAATTCACACATTCCATTTGCAATAATGCTAAGTATATAAAGCAGATATCTACACCTACTGACACCACACACAGTGGACCAAACACAAAAGAACGCCGATGATGAAGGTTTAGTGGCCTTCGAAAACGGCTGGCTGTTCCGTTCAACTATGTGTTGTCAGAATATTTACAACTAACTTTGGTGTTATTTGTTCATTAATAATTATCACATGTAATTTGGCTTAAAAAGCGATACGAACTTTAGCCTGTTAAAATCATAAATACAGGGTGGGCCAAAAGAAACCAAGGGGTGTAAAAGTTTAATAACTTTTTTGTTTATTAACTTTTTTTTATTTTTTCTTTCAGATTATATAATATGCAAAATGGAAATTTTTTTACACTAAGTATGAAAAATGATGTCTCTTAAATGACCACCGTTTTCAGCTTCGCACTGATGGGCTCCTTTTAGAGCATTTTCCATAACATCTTTCAAAACTTGTGGCTGTAGCGTTCGAATTTCTGCAACAATGTTTGCCTTGAGTGCAAGGATTGTCTCTGGCTTGTTCACATACACTCGCTCCTTCAAAAAACCCCAAAGAAAATAGTCGGGTGCTGTCAAATCTGGCGATCGCGCTGGCCAAATAATTTCCGAATTTCGAGAAATTATTCGCTCTCCAAAAATTTGACTTAAAAGTGCCATTGTGTCTCGGGCAGTATGGGCAGTGGCTCCGTCCTGCTGAAACCACATACCAGGTCTGTTTTCAAGAGCAGGACGTAAAAAATTTTCTATCATAAACCGATACCGCTCTTCATTTACGGTTACAGCACTTCCATCTTCATTCTCGAAGAAGTAGGGCCCAATGACATTTTCAGATGTGATCCCACACCATACTGTACACCTGATGGGGTGCAATTGGCGTTGATGAATGGCTCTTGGATTTTGAGAACCCCAGAACCTACAGTTCTGCTTATTAACAAAGCCATTCAAATGAAAATGAGCTTCATCACTCATAAAATAATTGATCTCTGGTTTAAATAATAAAATTCTATTGTTCTGGTTCTCTGTTCAGTTGTGAACCTCTCCATTATAAATTCTCCAAGTGTTGTCTATATAATCTGAAAGAAAAAATAAAAAAAAATTAATAAACAAAAAAGTTATTAAACTTTTACACCCCTTGGTTTCTTTTGGCCCACCCTGTATTAAAAATTTTTTTCTTGCCTTCTAGTTCCTTTATCATAAAGTAAGTTCACTGAAATCAGTCCTTATTTGTATAAAAACGAGCTGCTAAAGTTTTACAAACTACAATTTCTTAATTTTGACAATGCAATTTACGTTTTCTTTAAGCTCTGGTTCTCTCCGAGGCACAGTGGGGGATTTCGGCAAAAAAAAAATATATAAATAATTCTTAAGTTTCTAAACGGGCCCTCCGATTCTTATGAAATTGCATACAACATTTGAAAGAGAAAAATTTAGTACAAATACCAAAAATCCCCATTTTTATATTTTTCGAAATTTTTAAGGGAAGTGCCGGGAAAAAGATATAAAATCCCAATTTCAAACTTAAGCTCTATAATACCTGCTCAAATGCTGTTTGAAATTTAATAGTAATCTGTCCGTAGAATTATTTCCAATTTTGGCAAAATTCCCCAATGTACATCGCACCCTGGGTTATTTCCGTCTAGAACCTATCTGTTCTACCACTCAATTTTTATAGGGAAATGTTTAGATATGAAATGTGTCATTATAGTTTTATAAAAAAATTGTATTTTATTTTTGAAAAATTTAAGGCTTCTGAGCAAGAAATGACTTTTGTGTTTTAAACACATTCACCACAGCAGGCTACTCAACACTCAATAATCAACATGTTTTTCATTTTCTTACTTTTTTTCAGCTTCAAATTGTATTTGTAAGAGTATGTAAAAAGAGTATGTATGGTAAAGTAAGAAAATGAAAAAACCATGTTGATTATTGAGTTCTTGTTTCAACTTTGTTATTTGTTTTAAGCTTCTCATTTGTTTAAATGAAAGGTTATAACATAATAACTCTAGTTGTTCCAAAAAACTTTTGGTAAAGGTTCCCTGATGATCTGCATTAGCAACAGTGAAATGCGCATAGGATCCAGCTAAACCCCTCAATGATCAATTTCAATGTATTTTTAATAAAAAAATATTTTACTTAATAAGTAAAATATTAATTTGGGATTATTAGTGCGTTTAAAAAATTTTAAACAAAAAGTTTTAATTTGTAAAAAAAAAAATGTCTTCTGTATAGACTATTCTTCTCATAAGTGTACATGTATTGCAGGATAAAGGTTCCCTGTTGATCTGCATTAGCAGCGAAACGAGCATAGGATCTAGCTAACTCCTCAATAATCAATTTTAGTATATTTTTAATAAAGAAATATTTTACTGAATAAGTGAAATAATAATTTGGTATTATTACTGCGTTAAAAAATTTTAAACTTAATTGTAACAATTCCAAAAAACAACACCAATTATTAACTATTTTATGTGTGTATGTGCTATAAAAATACATGTAAATACTAATAAGTTTGTATTAACATGAAATTCAAAGCTATTTTATTATTTTTTTTTAATTTAAATCTGGCATTATACTTTTCTTAGGTAGAACATTTTAGCAGAATTTTTTTAGAGATTTAGCATTCTCTCATCATCATTTTCTGGCGAGACTGCTACACGAACACACGACTTCAAATGTCGCTAGCTGCATTTGCTGCCTCGTAGCCAGCTTTTCACAGTAATTTTGACTTAGCTGCACAACCAACTTTGCACGATTTTTTGTGCAGATAAGTCAAAAATGCTGTTATCTTAAATGCACTTACCTGCCTAAATGTGCAGGTATAAAATCTTTGACTTCAGTTTTATACACATACATGGTTGGATACTTAAGTAGCAACATTTATTTAATGTGTGCAGCTAATAGTACGTTTCCATAGACGTGATTTAGGTCAAAACATTTGATTTGCCCTAATTAAGTAATTTGCGAAGTGATTTGCAATACATTTTTCGTATGAGCAAATTATCTCAAATGACTTAATTTTCTACAAATTAAGTCGAATTTATCAATTCAACACTGCGCTGCTGTTATTATTACAAATGCAACTCTGGGTCATCCATTATTGGTGACTTACAAATCCGAAAAAGTGACATTTAAGTACGAATTAAAATGGCAGATTCTATTTGCTTATAAAAAGGAAAAAGTAATTTAAAACAAAAAAGTTATTGTCAATGTTGTTTTCCATTCTTATGTATATGTTTTATTTATTTTGCTGTTCCAAATTATTATTAAACAAATTTTTGTGCTTCTTTTAGGCTATAAAAATAAATAAACAATTCAAACGTCAAATTGATTTCGAAAATTCGAACATAGAAACACTTACAACACATAATGGAAACACTTCGACATGATTTTCTCAAATCAACTTGATTTGCTCATAGTGGAAACGTACTATAACTCAAAATTTTTATATGAGAATAATTTAAAACTGCCAAAAAATATGTTAAATGCACAGGTATACAAAGTGCACTTAAAAAAGGATTTTGAACAATAATTACAGAAAAATAATTACACTTAAAAAGCGAATTTGTATGGGAGTTTAAAGAATAGTGACAGAAATTTATCAGTTTAGGCAGTTAAGTCCAAAGTGCACTTAAACAAAAGGCAGCTAAATCAAAACTACTGTAATTATTTTGAAAACGGCAGCAGCACCATAAATAAGAATCTGATATTGAAGTATAACCATTTCAAATATTTTATATTTATAAAAATGAATTATCTTATTTAATATTTACTTATATTTATTTCTCTATATTTTTTGCGAATTTTACTATTTACAGGTTTAGTAATTTCTTTAATACATTTAGCAATTTTTCGCCAACTTGTGATTCTTTTAGCGTTTTTTCCAAACTTTTTTTAATGCCTTTGGCGATTTCTGACCAATTTTAGGAGGGCTTGCTTCCGATTTATCAACAAAAGCAACTTTTTGCATGTTATCAGCCTCCTAACAGTTTTGCCGATTTTTAAACAATATTAGACTTTATTACAATCCCGCTGTTAGTAAGTTTTTGCGAATTTTCATAATTTTCGCGATATATACCGAATTTTTGCATTCCTTACAATTTTAGCGATTTTTATTCAATATTATAGCTTGGTTTTTGCATTTTTTTTTCGCAAATTGTCGTGGTTTTCGCTTTATAAAAATATAATTACTTATGTAATTAACTTTAAAATTTCTTTTTCTTTTTTACTTTGCAATGAAAAATATTTCTAATCACTAATTTGATTTACATATTTTGCTATATGTTCAACACAGTTTTTATTTTGTAGCCATCAAAAATAGAAATTAATTTAATTGGACTACAACGAAAAAATCAGCATAGACAACAACCTGCCTGGCAATTGATTGATTGATTGAAACATGTGTATTCTCTACTTGACATTTTCTAGTCGGTAGCTTGCTGTGGTGAATGTGTTTAATAGACTTGTATCGAACTCTTTCACTATAGCTCGTTTTTGACGCAAACCAATGATCAAACCCATGTAATTTAAATGGCTTTGATCAAAGAGTTCGATACAAGTCTAGTATTTAAGATATTGTGCATGTATAATTTTATTAATAATATATAAATTTAGTCGGTCGTATCAAAAAAAAAATAATTTGAACTTCAAGTGTTCTTTTGTCAAAATTGTATGGAAATTTTGTTTTAACGTACACTTCAAGCTCAGATTTTTTTTGTTGTTTGTTTTTATACAGCTCAATATATCTAAAAAATATAGCATTTATCCATAAATTAAAAATTATTATGCGGATATTTTGAACCGTTGAGAAGATATGCCCAATCTTTGTATAAACCTTTAAAAAAATTAACTCAGGGTCTTATTTTGTAAAACGAAACCTTAAGCGCTGAAAGATTTTGTATGAAAAAATCTATATTACATAAGGAAAATATATAAAAAATTTGTCAATGCTTAAGACTAAGTTAGCAGACTGTAAAGGCTCAGTTAGCCGACTGTAATGTAATGTAACTGCAACAGTAAGAAACAGCTGATCGATTTTATTATGTGAAAAGTAATGAAAATGGTTATAGAGATGTAATGTAACGTAACCTACTTTTCATATAAAAATATCAATCAGCTGTTTTCTACGTTACAGTTACATTACATTACAGTCGGCTAACTGAGCCTTAATGGAATGTAACTGTAACAGTAGGAAACAGATGATCGATATTGTTATACGAAAAGTAATGAAAATTGTTATAGAGATGTAGGGCCTAATTTTGTAAAACGCAAAGCTTAGCGTTAACAAATTTTATATGTAACCTTCTCCGAGAAAAGGGAGCTAGTGTGTCAAAAAACGGGTTTGGACTTAAGAGTGGATTCTGGTACCTAAAAGGGTGTAGAATAAGATAAAATGAGTTTGATTTCTGATAATCATAACTAACCATACCAAATCGCATCTCCCAACTGAAGGTGTGTTCGAAGTGATAATGCGTTATTAAACTTGAAATGCGTTTTTCTCAAAACTTCATTTCCATACACTAGGTCCCTTTTCTCGGAGAAGGTCACATATGTATTTTGTTTGTGTAATATAATTTTTTCCCATATAAAATTTGTCAACGCTTGGCGTTGCGTTTTACAATATTAGGCCCGTAATGTAACGTAACCTACTTTTCATATAAAAATATCGATCAGATGTTTCCTACGTTGCAGTTACATTCCATTACAGTCGGCTAACTAAGCCTTATTTTTAATTTTCAATGGAAAAAATTATGTAGCCTCAGTTTTCCTGCGAGATGTTCTTTCAATCAAATGAAAGGTAAAAGTGTCTTCGGAGGAGGAAGAAATCTATAAATTTCCGTTAAAAGTCATGAATCTTGTCAAAAAATAAATAAAAAAATATTGCATATGACAAGAATTTATTAATAGTTGCTGCGTTTAAGTGCATAAAGATAATTAATTACAAAACCACACGGACATTTCCGAATAACATAAGAAATAAATAGTTGAAAAACTGTACTTGGGCTACAGTAAAACTGTTCGTTGAAAAATTAGGGTGATATTTAATGCCATGGTTGGTATTGCGACAAACACTGAAATTATTCGTCGTTAACTGGTTTCATCAGCCCATTTTGTAATGAGCCATACAAACAGGATGTCGAATGTAACGATGTAGTCAAAGAAATTATAAATAAAGAATAAAGCTTTATTTTGTATGGCTTTCATTGGCGGTGGGCGTGGCTGATTTTAATTAAATTCCACTTGTTTTTCGATTTAGTCAATATAATGGTCGGTGCGAACTTTGCATGATGATCCAAGAGCACTCCTTATAGTTTTTGCACAAATATTTATGAAACCAATCCACTGTGCGACGTTTGCGGACAGAAAATATTTATCGTCAACATTACTTTTAATAGCGGTGCTATGTACTGTCCGGCAATGTACTCTTACATCGTATGATAAAAATGAAAGAAGAAAAAGCTAAATTAGACTTGCAAAGAAATCTTTAACAATTAAACTTGATTTTCAATTTCAATAAATATCTTATACCATTGTATTTGTGGTCGTGTGTCATCAGCATGACAAATTAATAACACAACAATAAAAAACTTCATTTGCACTCAACAAAAATAAAATTCTTTAGTAAAAACTTAGTGACTTTCCGCCAGATACAGCAAGCAACCCCGCCCAGTGATAACAGACAATACAACTTATTAACGTGCACATTTTCAAATCACATTTTATACATTTTTAATCACATCGTTCATTGGCTTTTCAACGACCCTAAATACATAAGTATGTACATAAAAAAAATGTTTTTTCTTATTTAAAAAAAAAAATGTAATGATGTTCTGCTGTAATGACTCTGTCATATGCAATAGTTTAATAGTTTCATATTGTTATAGCGGACGTTTATGTTGCTCTTGTCATTTTGCTGCATCTATAGATTATATCAGCTACAAAAAAATCATCATAATTCTTTTGTATCCGCAATAATAATAAAATCGAAAACTCGTGACTTATAATAGAACAAAAATTAAATAGAGATTTTTTTCGTATGGGAGTAAAGTTATATTAATGAATTCTTCTGTTATCTTTTAATAAAGGTTTACAGATTAATTAAATATAAAAAACACTTGTTTGAAATACATATTAAATCAAAATAGTATATTTTTTTGGTGATACTTAAAATCAGCTTGCTTACTTTTTGTTTTAATAGCAATGTCCTTCTTTCAAAAGATTTCTCATTTAGTTTGTGAAGAATATATGATATAAAGATAAATATAAAACAAAAGGTTTTTAAAATTTTATTTTTTTTTTTTTGAAAATATATTTATAACGAAATGCAGTCCTATAGACTAGTCTAACTTACAACAAGTTTAAAAAAAAATATTTTTTATTATAATAACAAAAAGTAATCAAACTGACATCAAAAAATTATTATTTTGATGAAATCATGACGATTAAAAGTCTCATGGAGTTAAAAACGAAGAAGGCTTTTCCATCAGTATAGGATCCCCTGTTTATTTCTTTTATATCATTAGACTCTTTGTCCGGTATGTGTTATTCGGCTGGAAAATACAATAACAACATATCCCAGTAAAAAAAATTGGAAGTCATTCATTTCTTCCAAAAACTCAATGATTTTAATATGAAGTTAATTGGCAGAAAAGCAAGTAAAAAATCTTACAATAATTTGTAATTCCCTTATACATAGTTGTATTTATTTTTTTTTTTTTAATTTTTCTTACAAACTTTTCTTAAAACAGATTTCAAATAAATTCCTATTACCTTTTTCCTATTTTTTTAAATACATTTAATTTTTTTATGAATATAAGCTATAAGCAGCACTGTAGGAAATTGCGCATCATAAACTCTGAATCTTATTGACCTCTTTGCACTTTAACTTTAAGTTTTTTTTTATATTTATGATTTGATGATTTGATTTGTTCCGTTCAACTGTGTGTTGTCAGAATATTTACAACTAACTTTGGTGTTATTTGTTCATTAATAATTATCACATGTAATTTGGCTTAAAAAACGATACGAACTTTAGGCTATTCAAATCATAAATATAGAAACAAATGAAGTTGGAAAAATAATAATTAAATTAACTTAAGTTTTTTTTTTGTTTTTTTGCTGGGAATAACTATAAAGAGAACATTATTCATTTATTGTTATTATGAGGGTGAATGAGCAAGTGAGTATGAGTGATATTTGATTTATTTTGTCATACATAAATTGCGGTTATGCTTTATTTAATAAAAAAATTATTATTGTTGTTGTTGCATGCATACATATGTACATATATGATTCAATTGCACGCCGTATTTTATTTATGAGGTAAAAAATATATACTCGCAAATATACAGTGCGATACAAAAACACATGTGTAAATGAATTTATAAATATTTTAAATTTATGTTTTTAGTGTGAACTGTTAGGCGATTGGCACCTCTATTAGTCCCAAATCACACTATGCAAGTCATATTGCTAAGCTGATTCGTTTCAGGGAGAGAGAGAGACGAGGGGAACAGCAACGTTTCTTTTCCCCCGTCTCTCTCCCCTAACAAACTAATCAGCTTAGCAATAAGACTTGCATAGTGTAAATTGGGACTTAACAAGATGTTGTGTATAAAATCCTTAGATGCCATATCTAACCAAAAAATGTATAAAACTCTATGTACGCAGTCATGTACGTATGTATGTACTTACGGCTGCGTCACATAGAATCCGTCATACGTTATACGTGTGTGAAATACACACTTTCTTATGAGCTCTGTCACATTAAGTACGTCACAACGCAAAGTACAAAAGTTGGGCAACTTTTAGCGTAAATTGAGTGGTTTGACAGTAAATGGCTGGTTTTTTTTATGATTTGATATAAGCTTTTATGTGTTGTGGCTGCAAAAATAAAATAAAATAAAATAAATAAAAAACTTAAGTTTAATAAATAAAATGGAGAGCTGTTCAAACGCTTCCGTCCACAAAGTACTCATTGTGTCAGCCTTATCCGTCGTTGCGTTAATCTTAGTTGAAAAAGGCGACGTTTAACGTACTACGGATTCTATCAGCCGTGTCACAGATTCCGTTCGGAATGGTTTTGATTCCGTATTAACCATTCCGTTCAAATTTCATTTTGGTGCTTCAGATTCCCATCGTTTTCAATCGTTTCAATCCGAAAAAAATGCTTAATCTTACAAGTGTGGCAACATAATTTTGTAGTAAATGATAATGTGGCATATGTTTAGGCGTTTTAAATTTTTTTGTATGCATATTTTAATTCTGCCTTGTATTTTTTTGTTTTGTGTGCTGCCAATATGAAGATTTTGATAAAGTACATACAAAAATGGTATGGCAATGCCAAAGAATCCAATTCCGTACATTTTGTTCTGTTGATTTTATTTTTGTAATGACTTGAGAAATTTGCATAATAAATAAATAAAAACTAAATAATTGTAATCCAGCTTTGAATAAATAAATGAAAAATAGTAATCTTAATTGAAAAAAAATTGTTTAAAATGTTTTTTTTGACTTTAACATACAGAAAATGTTAATTCCGTCCATGAAATTAAAAGTGATTTCATTCCGACATTTTTTTTCGTTTTTCGTTTTCTAAAGCACCAAAATACGGATTGAATTCCGTTTCCGAATGGAATTGAGCTCTGTGACATGGCTGCATATAGTAAAAAAAATTAGCTTAAGGTTTCAAAATTCTCAATATGCTCGAAATACAATTCTACGCCTGCACAGTGCAGCGTCTAGTTGCATCGAAGAAGATAAGCAAATAATTCTCGTGAGGTAAAACAAAAACTACTTCCTCCCTACGAAAACGAAAGATCTAAGCGAATAGCTCTCAGGAAAATTAAAAGAGGTTGCTTCCGTGCTAGAAAAAAAGTGAAAAAACCACGTTTAACTGAAAGACAAAAAATATGGGAGTTGGACCTTTGTTGAATTTGCGAGAGTAGTTTCAACCGATAAATCAAAAATTAACCCAAATTCTATATAAAAGACCAAATGCTCCACTTACTGTAGATGCTAATTCATTTTATTGTTGGCATTAAAAAAGTGATTAAAACTGTTTTTCGAGTGATTCCAGATTTAATTTTAAGCATTACCCAGCAAAAATTACAACAAATCATTAGTTACAGCATTGATGAACTCAGCTCCAAGTGGTTCCATTTCTGGTGAATCATCAATGAATTTAAGACATGGTTGTCATAGGACGGAACTTATCCAAATAACTGAATGGTATGCGCTTAAAAGGTTGTCTAGAAAATTTAAAAATAAACAATAGACTTAGAATATTAAATTCAGTACCGGTAGTGATTGGTATGCAATGAAAGTGGTAAACCTTTGAAACTATGTAGTTCCGATTTTTTGCTGGGTATTATTAAAAAATATTAATTTCTTACATTTTAATGCTCAATCAGACGTGACATAACCATAGCCACAGAAAACAGCCGTTCGAACCAAACTAATGGGCAACACTGTATTTGATTATAGGTGACTCGCCATAACGCCATAACTCTCACCATAGAAACCAATTGAATTTTGGTTTGGTTATGGCTATGGTATTATGGCTATGTCACTTCTAATTTAAGCTTTACTTCCACAAGGTATGCAAAGAGAATTCGTTAAAATAATACCACGCTAAAGAAACAAACAGTCAAGAGATTTTGATGACTCTGCTAGTGAGAGATTCCAAAAGTACAATTATCTGCCGTCTCGTGCCACATCTGTATACTTTGTGGGGAGTGAGGTCGTAATTGCGAAAGGTGGATTTACAGAGCACTATTCTGTATAACGCGCCAAAACTTTGTAAATTCATTGGAGCGTTAATAAATTCGTTTTACTTGTTTAATAAATATTATTTAATAAACTTCCTTAATTCTTTTATGCATTTTATTAAAATAATTGCTAATAAATACCCTAAACATATTTGTCCCGCACTGTACATAACATACATATGTATGTATGTATATGCATATTTACATATCTGTACATGAGTATGTATGCATGGACGTTGTTTATTTGTTTATGTTGTAATTGAGCTTGATTAAAATTATAGACAGTGATAGTGGCGTTGATCTCTTGCTGTGAGAAAATTTGATTTATATTTCAAGTATGTATGTATATGAATAAGTAAACAAAAAATGTTTAAGGAAAGAAACAAAATTAATTATGTATTTTTGAAACCTTTGCAACACAGGTTGCATTCACATTCACTCGCCCATTTAAATTACCATTTTTACATTATTGGTTTTGCTGCTGCGACAGAGGTCGACGGGTGATAAAAAAAAAGAAAAAGCTTGCGGGTTAAACAAAGTAACTCGAATTTGAAATTGACCTTCCAAATTAAATATTTTTTAGTTATTTGCTCTTTCACAATCTATCTATTATGTATATATGTATATGTATGTTGCTGCCAACTTATTTTCGCAATCCTAAAACTGATCTTTAAATCACATTTAAAAACAACATGGAATTTGGTTAGGTTAGGTTAGCAGGTTGCTAGTAAGCATGGGTAACAATTAGAGTCCAGCTCACTTGCGTCCAATACAATGACCCCTTTATGCTACCTGTGAGTTGAAGAAAAGTTAGTGAGAGAGGGAGAGGGAAAAAGGGGGAGAAAGGTAGATGTAGGAAATAGATAATTAGTTGTTATAAATGAGGTGAGAGGGGGTCGAGAATCTGATAGGGGAAAATCAGCGGCTATACCAGCCACTGCTCCTTATGTAAGGGCTCAAATTTTTTAGTCCTATTTCTGATAGATCGGATAGGCTACTGCAGAATAGTCTACCTAGGAAGTGCAGATGGAGATCTTCCAGAGCGGGACAAAAGAAGAGGAGATGCAACATAATTTTCTCTTCCTCCTCATCATTACAACTCAAGCAGTAGTCAATATACGTGAGACCTATATGTTTAGCATCGATTCCGAAAGCGCAGTGACTGGACAGAGCTGCCACGATATTTCTCAATTGCTTCCTAGTGAAGTTTATGAGGTTTATCGTTTCGTGGGAGTTTAAGCGAAGCCAAAAGGTTGTCGCTATTGCTCAGGTGGGCTCATTGCGCCATCTGCCTTGAGTTAGTTTAAAGAAGGCAACACCGAAGCGTCTCCAGCAGGATGAGTGTGGGAGACCACAGAGATGATCGATATCGACTTCTCTGAGTAGGATTCCTTTCTTTGCCAGATCATTCGCAACTATTTTGCCTGAAATAGTCAAATAGTCAGTGTTGCGCGAGCCTGTGAATGGCTTTGTGACATTCTTCTACAAAAAGAGATGTGATATACACACTTATGAGACTTAATTGCAGATTAGCTATCTGTAATAATATGAATATCTCTGTTTGAAATCCGATAGAACCTTATCGCTCTTTTGATGGCAGATAACTCTACTTGTAATACAGCGTTGTCCACTCGGTGCTTTTCGCGCCGTTTTCAGTGCTTTTTGAAATTTTCGACTCGAAAAATTTTGAAGTTAGTGCTCGGTGCTTCTTTAAACTAATTTTTGGTGCTTTTTATTTCTTGGCGGTGGCACTAAACCCAAAATTCAAAAATAATTTTCCTTATATAATATATATATTTTTTTTTGAAGAAGTATAACATTTAAAAAACATAAGCACTGAAGTTAAATGGAACATTTCAAAATATTCTAATAAAATTGTACAAAACTGCTGTTATTAATATTGCGTTTGCTGTGAAAGAATGTTTCCACAGCATTGTTTAATAAAAATTAAGTTTTGAAAGTCTTGATTTAAAAAAAAATTAACTATTACTACCATCGAGTTCAAAATCTAATCAGCAAGTCAAAAAGACTTGCCAATTGCTGCTAATTTTATAATAACTTAAAAAGGTTTCGTCAAATTGATTTTAGAATTCACTGATTCTCATAGAATCAAAATGTGTATCGGATGCTTCAAATTTTAAGTTTAAGGGATAAAATGCAAGGTCAACCGATTTCTATATTTTTTAAATACAATTTTTTTTTTTATAAAACAAAAAATTTTAATTAATTTAATTATTATTTTTCGAACTTCATTTGTTTCTATATTTATGATTTGAACAGGCTAAAGTTCCTATCGCCTTTTAAGCCATATTACATGTGATAATTATTAATGAACAAATAACACCAAAGTTAGTTGTAAATAGTTAGTAAAGAACAAACGACAATGGTAAGACTGTTGTAAATTTAGAGATGTTAAGGTGAGCTTTCATTACAAAACATCTTTCAGCAAATTGAAATACGATGAATCAAAACAAGTCACATGTTTCATTTGCAAAAAAGTTTCGTATATTAAGCAGAAATCTGCATCAACTGACACCACACACAGTGGAACAAACACAGAAGAACGCCTTCGAAAACGGCTACCTGTTCCGTTCATCTATGTGTTGGCAGAATATTTACAACTAACTTTGGTTAGTTCTTGTTTCAACTTTGTTATTTGTTTTAAGCTTCTCATTTGTTTAAATGAAAGTTTATAACATAATAACTCTAGTTGTTCTAAGAATCTTTGGGTAAAGGTTCCCTGATGATCTGCATTAGCAACAGTGAAATGCGCATAGGATCCAGCTAAACCCCTCAATAATCAATTTCAATGTATTTTTAATAAAAAAAATATTTTACTTAATAAGTAAAATATTAATTTGGAATTATTAGTGCGTTTAAAAAATTTTAAACTTAAATTGTAACAATTCCCATAAAAAAAAACACTAATTAATAACTTTGGTGTTATTTGTTCATTAATAATTGTCACATGTAATTTGGCTTAAAAAGCAATACGAACTTTAGCCTGTTCAAATCATAAATATAGAAAAAAAAATTAGTTTAGTGCTTTTTTACTTAGATGACGCGTTTTTTCTTGGTTTCAGTGCGTTTTGAAATTTAAAAGTTGACAACGCTGTTGTAATATACTACATTCGTCGAGCCTGAAGGATATTTCACTACTTTCGCATTTGGGAATCACCAACTCTCCCGCCCCCCTTTTTGGAACCGTCCGTGAAGACCTATATGGCTTCGTTCAGTGGGGAAACCCCTTCTATAAATGAAATTTTAAAATTCCTATTGTAGTAGGGTTTTGGAGTGCAGTAGTTAATAAGATGCGATATATTATCTACTGTATTTAAGATGCTAGCATGGCCCCAAGAACGGTAGTTCCATGCGCATATTGCATTTAGTCTGACGACAGTATGTAGAGCTAACTTCCTAGCCGTTAGACTACTGGCAACGCTTTTGTCGGCATAGATCTCAAAGCACCTGTTATCACAAGTGCCAGTTTTCGGATTATTCTCTAGGCGGGACTGGTTACCCGCTGGGTCGAGTGCTTTCTACGAAACTGAAGTTCCATAAAATAGTATAGGTTTTTTTTTAAATCTCTAGTATCCAACCGACTCCTTTAGCACTTATTCCTCAAGTAGGGCCGATTGAGTTCCAACAAACGTAAATTGCCATTATGGCCACTCTTGCCTGAAGATTTTCTCTCCAGGAAAGCTTACTATCGAGGAGAACACCCAAATAATTGGCATTATCCGACAGGGTTAAGGCAGTTTTGTGTCGTTGAAATGGGGAATAAGTAAAGTATTAATTTATATTATTATTGCGATAACAAATTTTAGACTTAATTGTAACAATTTCCAACAGTTGTTAATTGAGACTGCACCCGGCCAAAAATACTTGTGTGGCAGCACTCTATTCTTGGGAAAGCAATGAATACTTGTTGTTGTTTTTTACATTAATTTTTCTTTAGATACTTCTTACAACTACAATTCGAGCTGAAAAAAGTCATCCAATGTATTAAATGGTAAAGTAAGAAAATAAAAAACATGATTATTGAGTTCTTGTTCCAACTTTTTGTTATGAAATGGTATTCGACGCAAAAAAAAACAGTCCACAATCCATTGGAGAATCATCAGTCAATAAGAGCAATTTAAAAGAAACATTGAATCAAATTCCATAAAAATTTAATAAAAACAACCATAGCAAGAGTGTTTTATTGAGTATGTTTAATATAAATATGTATATGTATGTATCGCACGATTGAACAATATAAATACATATGTGTGTATGTATGTATGTACATACTTATATACTCGTACAATGCAGTGAAATGCAGACATTAAAAAAATTTTCAATAAACAGACAGCAACAGAACAGACAGACATCTTTAAAAGCTCTTCTATCAGTTTATTGACATTTTGGTCTGTTTTTTTATTTGCGTATTGTAGTTTTAAATATTTGCGACTGCAATGTATTTTAATTTCCGTTCCATGTTCATTATTTTATTTAAACAAGTTACTTTTTAAAACATTTTCCATGACGGAAATGATATGAGCTTGCATTGTTAAAAAAAAATAATTATTATTAATTAATTAATTAATTAATTATAAGCGAAACATGTAAATAAATCAACAAATATAATTTAAATTTTTGTAATATTTATTGGTTTATTTCTGGGCGGTGCCAGAAATAGCTGACCTGACACATAAATGGCGGTAGTAGTTTCGTCCCTACCACGTCAAACTTGAACTTTTCAGAAGAAACTTTTCAGAAGAGCGTGAAGACACGTCATTTAAATCGTCGTATTCCTAAATGTGCCAGGCTTAAAATATTTCTTATTGAGTCATCTATCGTCCGAGAAATTTTCAGCATTTTGAAACGAGGCATATCGTTAAAATTAGGGTACCAAGATAACGAATCTAAAAACCAATTTTGCATATTCGATAGTTTGACGTGGTAGGGACGGTTTGAAAAATAGTTGTGTATGTGTTTTGAGCTTCAAGACGACAAGTTGCTGAGTTTTATATTTTGAGCCATCAAAAATATACGATCTCAGTACATTTGTAAAAATCATGTAACGAAAGATTTTTCATTTAAAAGTTCTCAATCCAAATTAATATTAAGGTTGAACTAGATTCAACTCTGGAGCAGTATTTTTTCCTTTGTTTGTGACAATAAATATTGGATGGCAGAGTTTAAACGAGGTCGTGCGAGCTGCCAAGGCAAACACCGTGGTGGTCGACTACTTGAGTTGTTCACGCCAGAAACGGCTAAGAAAATCCACATAATCGTATTGAAAGATCGTCGGCTAAAAGTGTGCTACCCAGCTGAAATGAAAGATATTGTAAAAAGTGCTATACATCGCATATGCACCAACAATTCTACGATGAGAAATCAGTGAGCGTCATGAATATGTTTCAATGGAATGTTCGGCGATGTCTTACTATAATAAAGCCGAGCTTTTGCTTAGATCGGTAAAGATGAATCAGATATGGCTCCACCACTTTATACCTGAGAAAAAGCAAAAGACCCAGCATTGAACTGGCATGGGAGAATCGTATCTAAACAAGGTAAATACAGTTTTATAAGCAGTCAAGTTCATAGTTTCTGTTTTTTTTTTTTTTTTTTTTGGAATGAGTGTGGAATAATTGTTGTTGCTTTTATTCAAAAAGGAAAAAACAATTAATGGATCGTGCTGGGCCAACGTATTGCAGAGTTTAAGTAAGGAAATGAAGGGAAAATGGCCTCATTTAGCGAAAAAGAAAATGTTAGTGGCATTGATTTGCAACTCTCCATAAAATGCATGAATATTTGTTAGTATAAAATTTTGTATTGCAGCATGTTTTATTTCTGATTGCCTACTAAAAAAAATTATTAAGATCGGTCGATATTTGTAAAAGTTATAGGCCCCAAAAATGTGTCGACACCTGCAGTTTCCAACTCTGACGCAGTCTTACAACAGGGTTCCTCCAAATATAGGGTGTTTTTTTAAGGGGTATAGAACTTCGAATTGAAATAAAACACAAGAAAATCGTCTTAATGTCCATCAATTTGGCTTTATTGGAAGGATAATTTTATGCCATTAATGTTTAAATATAATTTCGGGCATGTGGCCGCCGCGGCTGGCTCGAATAAAGCCAATTCTACAGGTCCAATTTTCAACCACTTTTTCGAGCATATGGGGCCGTATGTTGGCAATAACGCCACGAATGTTGGCTACCAAGTCCCCTAACGTTTCTGGTTTGTTGGCGTAGACGAGCGACTTCACATATCCCCAAAGAAAATAATCCAATGGTGTCAAATCACACGATCTTGGTGGCCAATTGACAGGTCCATTCCGCGAAATTATGCGCTCATTGAATGTTTCCTTCAATAAATCGATTGTGACGTGCGCTGTGTGGCATGTAGCGCCGTCTTGTTGGAACCACAACTCATCCACATTCATGCCATCCAGTTCGGGAACAAAATAGTCGGTTAGTCGGCTCCAATTGCTGTGCACGGTGGCGAATCGATTCATTCGGGTCCTCTTCAACACTTTGCTCTACAGCGGCAATTGTTTCTTCGGTGCGCACTGTTCGACGTCTCTGCGGATGCGTATTATCACATAGAGTAAACGTAGTGCGAAAACGATCCATGGTTAACCGAATTAATTGCTCTGATGGACGATTATGTCGACCATAAAATGGACGGAGCTTGCGGTAAACTTCGCGAACTGAACCATTATTTTCGAAATAAATTTGCACGATTTGCAAGCGTTGTTCTTTTGTCAACCTGTTCATGATGAAATGGCAAACCAAACTAAATATTAATCACTTGACAGCTGACAAAATGGCCGCCAGTTAAAAAAGTGATGCCAACTTAAAGTTCTATACCTCAATAAAAAACACCCTTTATAATGCTTCAAAAGTTTAACATTTCGGAAATCGGTTGACTAGTTCAAAAGTTGCGGACTTTTTATCACAAGAAATGAATTAAAGTTTGAATTGCTTCGAAAAGCATCTTATTCGTCAAATTTATCTCCCTGGCGTCACTTTCCATTTCAAAATTTTAAAAAGTGGTTCATAGGGAAAATATTTGCCAACAACAAAGAGGTGGAGTCTGCTGTTGACGACTATTTTAAGGAACTAGACTTCTCTTACTATAAACCAAACCATCCAAACACACATACTCTGATATTTATTTGCATTTGAGGTAAACAGCTTTGAAAGCTCTCAAATATTATTGTTTCTTTGTAAAGTAAGAACAACATTGCTGTCGTCGAGTCAGCGTTGCCATATTTTTTTCTCAAAAACCTTCAAGTCAAACAACAAAATCTTTGATGAAAATATACTTACTTTTGAAGAAAATATGTCAGTACTTTAGTCAAAAGGACCTTAAATAATATATTAAAGGTACCAAATATCATATTCTTAAAAATCTTATTTTAAAAAAAATAATTTTTTAGTCTTTTTAACATCCCAAAAAACTTCGAAAATAAAATAAATCTTCACATATGGTAACGCTGCGCCGAGTTATCATTGGCTGTTGTGCTCTATGTGTTGTCATAATATTTACAACTAACTTTGGTGTTATTTGTTCATTAATAATTGTCACATGTAATTTGGCTTAAAAAGCGATACGAACTTTAGCCTGTTCAAATCATAAATATAGAAACGAATGAAGTTCGAAAAATAATAATTAAAAAATTAATTAAATATTTATTTTTATAATATCTTGCTATCTGCTACAAACACAAACTTGAAATTCCGCTGATTCTGCCAATGATAGAAAATAATATGGATTGGAGAAGTAGTATGGCGCTCTCAAATGGAGAATATGTTTATCAAAAAAATATCTTGAAAACTAATGCAGTGACAATTTTAAAACTCTTCGTGATTATTTATGTTAATAATGAGAATTGTATTATTCTACAAAATAGTGAAGGTTGAACCGCAAGCGTGACACTTCTAATAAAAAAAAATTATTTTCATCTCAAACCGTTTATGGGGTGAAGCAAAGCACACAGGGGTTTTGGCTAGTTGGGGCCTGTGCCGAACGGTAGCAAAGTACTAGTGTAAGTAAATTTTTGACACTTCTGAGGTGAATAAAATTTCACTAGCCCTGGGGGCTAGTAGAATTTTTGACACAACAGATAAATTTTTGACAAGCAGCAAATAAGAAGCATGGTATCATAAAAGGCAAAACCACCGCCGTCGCCTCGATCCGTGTCCTTTTACATACATTCTTACGTCTCTTAAATGTAGTTAGACTGTGAAAAATGCATTGTTTATTTTAATTTGTGAAAAATTTTACATCATTTATGTAATATATAATTTTTTGCTACGAGAATATTATTTTATAAAAAAATTTTCTTTTAAAAAAATTGATGGTTGTCGGCGGCTTGTAGTCAAATTTTTTGTTTAGCCGCCGCAGCAATTTTTTCATCAGCTTCTTTCTATGTTAAAGCGAATTTGTCAAAATTTTACATTGTCAAAAAAGATATCATTTGGCACAGCAGAAAAATGAAATTTTTTCCCCATAGGCAAATATTTTTTTACCATAGTACTTTTCTACCGTTTGGCACACACCCTTAAGCAATAACTGCACTGAAAAAATATAAAAAATATTTGGAATGAATTTTTATCAGTTACATTTTAATAAAAATCGAACAAGAGATTGAATTTTTCAAAACTCCAAAAAGCGGGATAAAGCGAGATAGAAATTCGAGGCGGGATCGACCTGTGAAAAGCAGGATAATCCCGCCTAAAGCGGGATGTCTGGTCAGGTTACACATTGTGCATATGGCTTAAATAGAGCATCTAATCTATTGAATATCACTGTAAAAAAGTGTATTGAACTGTAAGAAGATTATGTTGAAGAATAGATCGGCCAATTTTGAGATCGCCCTCGTAAAAAAAAATAATGCATGAAAAGAAAACATGTTCAAATTAACAGTTCCAAAACATTATTAATTGATATTGGTTGGTAAAACAGAATACAATATTTATAATTACTTCAAAAAACTACAGAAATAGAACTTAAACAGATATCACACGCAGTCGACCGCTGAAGAAAATTACTTACTTTATTTTAACACACAAACGAAAGATGTTCACATATGATGCTCGTGGTTACAATGTTTCGCAATTTTGCATCTGTTTATAATATAAAATGTATACAAACCAGAGCACTGTATGAATTGATTCACTTTCGCTCTCCATTCACTTTTACTTTTGTTTTGGTTTGTTCTTTAACATCAATATGTAATAATGATATTGCTTGCAGAGTTACCTCTTAACTACTGACTGTCATTAACACATTCACTCTTGTTGAGTGCTGTTATTTTATTTGTCAGAAGAGGTTTTACGAAGTATTCAAAACAATCATACTGATTCATTGCTTTATTGAATCATATGCATGAATAGAAATTGCAAGCAGTGGCATGCATTTATTATCATCAAGTCGTCTTATGGATATGAATCATGCAATAGCATCTTTCATTTGTTTAATGTTAAGTGCTAGCTCAATATTCATTTTTCCGTTTGACTTGTAATCATGCAGATCTCTGATACAAACTTTTTATTGATACGTTTTGAAAGTCAGCCTATCGTCTCTTCAGTTTTCATAACCTTTTATTGCATTTTAAAATTGTGTGACAATTATTTTAGTGTATTATTCTACTTTATGGCAACAATTTTAATTAATTTTCTATATTCATTTATTGCATCTCCACTTTACATTTAATTAAATGTGTAATGGTCTGAAAACAACAATGCAACTTAACAATTTTGATTCTTGTGACTTGTATGCATTTAAATTTAGGAACAAAGCTAAAATTGTCCAAATATAATTCATTTCGCTAGTATTTATTCATTTGAATATACATAAATTTATTCTACCCCTTGTGAAATAAATTTATTGTTTTTTTCGGCCACTAGAAAAGCATCATGTTGTGTGCGATTATTGTGATTTATGAATGATTTTTGCGGTATCGTTGCATGTATTTCATTTAATACTTTATGTGGCACGTTGTTGCATACATTTGCGGTTCAATTATTATTTACACACAAAATTTGAGAATGAACACAAAAGATTATAATATGTATACACTGTAGGAGAGGAAAATGAATATTTGGAAAAAGAAAGAAGAAAAATAAGCCGGCAGCTCGCCCAACTGCAACATGAATAAATTTCCCTGTCACCACCAAAGCTGAATATTTATGATGAGAAGGTGATGTTGTCAACTAGGTTGGTCCAAAATATGGTTAGACTCTGAACTATACCGGCTTCAGCGGATACTAACCCTAAGGCAACATCAGAGCACCTTGATTCGTCGCAAGTGTGTAGCAAAAATCATCGGCGAAGTAAAATAACCAATAAAATGGCTGCTAAACACACATTCGAAAATCTAATGCGCCTCATTAACATCAAAAGGCTCTGCAAACTGCCCTAAAAAAACTTACAAAAAAAACAGAGTTGTAAAAGAATGAAGCTTTCCTCCATCTCTTCCATCACCACCTGTTTTCTTTAGTACTATCGCTTTCCTAAAGAAAGTAACACCTAGTAATGGTAGTAAGCATTATTTGCCTGAATGTTGCTTCTCTTCCTGAAAAAAAAACTGACCTCCACCCTTAACTGACAGTTATAAGACCATATATTTTTATAGTGATTAACGGCCCTTTTTACAATGTACGATTAAAAGCTAACAGGGACTTCAACGGCAAGTTTTGTATGAAGAACTGTCAGTTAAAGTTCACGTTAACTCTCAATCATACATTGTTAAAAGGGACGTAAGTTTGAATCAAAGAAATAATTTTTGAAACATTTTTTGACTTTTCCGCATTCCATCGCCTAAAAACGTCAGAATACATTAACTAGAAGAACAAAAAATAGCCAGAGATGTGGGTAAATATTTGTTATTTAATATTTTATGCATTTTCATTTCAACCACACATGTGTTGTACATACATCAGCAAGATGAATTTCCAAATTTGATGGCTGATTTTTAAATGTAACACATGCATATGAGCATTGTTCCATTTAGATGTATACTATGTAAATATGTACACATACACACTTACTTATATACATGCACATATAACATTGAATGTGTAATATTAATATGTATGTCTCGTTACAAATTTGTGGTGGCAGCTTTCCGGTTTGAGGAATAAAATAATGTAAAGTGATTATTAAAACAAAATACTTTGTTAAACCAGGCATTAGTCTGCCTCCAAAACTCTCTCCTCGGAAGGATCTCTCAGGAGATTACAGGTGTGGCAATCCCGGGGACCCTAGCTGGGGTAAAATGATATTTTCCTCTTACCGTTCCTTTGGCTTTTAACTTATGTGTTACTACCCAATCTGTGGAATAACTGAGTGACGGATGTGCACATATTTTTTTTAAAGGAAGTAGCTTGCTATATTTATTTTTATAAAGAGAAGTAATACTCAGGCAATAAATGCCCATTGCTATTACTAGGTTTTACCTTCTTTAGGAAAGGGATAATGGTAGAGAAAACAGATCGTGAAGGAAGAGATAGAGGAAATCTTCATTATTTTTTTACTCTGCTTTTTGCACGTTTCTAATAATGCAATGTTGCAGCGCCTCTGGTGTCAATGAGACGTATTAAATTTTCAAATCTGTGTTTAGTAGCAATTTTATTGTTTATTTTACATAGCCGATGATTCCGCTGAATCAGGTGTAGTTCAGTAACCAGTGTCTATGCCTTCATCACTTTAATTTTCCTATAACAAATGATACAAAGTAACACGAATACACATCAGAAAACTGCGTGGTGTTGTTATTTAGTGATTGTCAGAACCGAGCTCGATCTCAGGACATTCCTTTTTATAGTCAATGTGCTAACTAACATGTAGCGTTACCTGTTACTTCCCTGAGTTCAAAAGACGATATAGGTAAAGCCTTTCGGGGTGGAACCTCGAGGTCTAACCAGTAGCTTAAAACAGGTACCAAGGGTGCGGCTGGCCCGACAGCAGAGCTGCTTTAGAAGTTGTATGCTTGTTGTGTGTCGGCATAGTCCTTTACTGAAAGGTAGATTTGGTTTAACCACACGGGATTCAATAGATGATGTTACCTAATTGAAGTAGCTACTGAATTGTGTTCGACTTGGGCATTTGCCTGGCTCCAAGATGAGTGGTAACGCTGTGCCGGTATTTGGTGAGGAATTGTCTTGAAGAACTCGCTGTGGGTGTGAGCAACCACACTTGCAGCGCGTGATCGCGAAGAATCTTACGTAGTGGCTGTGGTTGCTACCAAAAATCACTGGAAGAATAATCATATCTTCTCAGTGTTAAATCAATACTAGTGCTTGGCGTGATGCGGTCAGCCAGACACTATTCGAGTTGCTGTTTTGACTACGTTTTTTACAGCAAGTGTTTAAATAGCTCAAAGTAACTATGTTCAAAGATTGCAATCTATATGTTCTTAGAAAGTCACACAGTGCTTTCTAAGGGTTGGATGGTTGCACGCTTACATTCACCCGCTGTTGAGACCACCGTGACACCGACACTAATGCATGTGGTAACACACGCATTTTTATTTTTTAGTTGACAACTAGACATTAATATACATACATAAGCCCACGAAGAAGGGTCAATGAATTGTCACTATGAAACCACACCTGTTTGTGTTGGATGTTTACAATGATGGCCGTTCAAAAAAAAAATTGAATTTTATGCTGGTGTTGCATTAAAATTTTTGATGCTTCTCGTATAATGCTTGTGCTGACGGTTATGAGGGTGTCAGCCTCATTTCCTTCTTATTTTGATCTGTTAAATTTTAATTTATATCACAACTGGTACGAGTACAACAACAACATGCAGTTCATAGCGGTAATATCACATGGTTTTTGTTGTTCTGTTGTCAAAACGGTAATTGCAATGAAATGTGTATGTATGTATGTATGTATGTATGACCACAATAAGCGTGCAAGTTAGCATACAAAATAAATGAGAGTGCAGTAGTAAGTTTTTTTTTAAAGCTAAAATAAAATGATGACTTAGTTCTACGTTGAAATAATTGTTGTTGTTAATATTTAAGCTGTAATTATAAATTATATCATTGGGATTTTGACAAATTTGGTACATACTAAAAATCTACTACACAGTGTACCTAAAATTTTTTAAGTCAATAAATTTTTATCGTTAAAGGGAATGATATACATAGTATGTATATTTTATTTTTGTTAAAAAATGCTTTGACGGCTTTAACACACGCAAAGTTTACTTTGGAAAGTCTTCAGTTTGTGGGAGAGCAGGGAAAATAGAATGGGAGCTGTTTTCTCTTCTCTCCGACAAACTCAAGACTTTGCAAAGTAAACTCTGCGTGTGCGGATTGACTGAATGAAAGCGGGACAATGGCAAAGAAAGTGCTCCATTGACTTAGTATCCTCCGTGCATGCCCTGTATTAATGGTTATCTGTGGTTCCAATGCGGTTCAAGTGCTATCGTAAGTTAGAGTGACCCGTTAAGACGCCGGTCTTTTTTCTTAGTTCTTACTGATTTCAACAACCCCCTTGTTTTGTCTTCTTCCGGGTCGCCCCTCAGATCCTTGGTTATAAAACCCAGAGTATCATTATGCCATCGTATCCTGTTGGCCATCTTCGTCCAATTTAGTAACTCATTCTTCGCTGCCTTGAAAGACTTTTCATTGTAACGTTCTGTAATGCCTAATCGTTAATCATATTATTCACGTTCATCAGGGAACGTGCTATTATATTAACATTTCAATGAAATAAGTGGGAAGTCCAACAACTAATATCATATTGGAAACAAGAATTCAATAATTAATGCGAATACATTTTGCTTCGAAATACTCGTATTAAATAAATCTTAAAAAAAAACTTCAATAAATTTATATAATTGATAAACACATCACGCGAAGCAACGGCCCAATTGAGAGAGTGGATTTCGGTAAACAGTTTATTTCACGTTTAGGGTCGGTGAATTGGCCGCCTGATCGTGCAATTTAACGCCATTAGGCTATTTTTTGTGAAGGTATGTTAAGGCTCATGTCTATAGGGATAAGCACGCAACGGTTTATGCAGTGGAAAGCAGTATTGAAGATTTTATTCGTGAGATGCCGGGCAATATGATGGACAAATTATGCCAAAATTGGACCCAGCGTATGAATCATTTCAGACTTATCCGCGGTCAACATTTATATGAAATCATCTTTAAACATTGAATTATATAGATCGTTCTATCGATTCAAATAAAGATTTTATACATTTCTCTAAGTCTTTTGTGTTTTTTTTAATCAAATCCGAAAGTTCTTAAGAATCACTCTACATATATAAAAATTAATCCCCTTTTTTTGGCACGGCATCACGCGTGAATGGCTGGACCGATACCATTCATTCCTTTTCTGGTTTGTTTGTTATTGTCTGGAGAATGAAATGAATGAAAGAAAAAAATTAAGAAAGTCGCGCGGAAAACAGGAAAAATTTATGCTGTTGGTATTTTTTCTGTTTTTGATAAAATTGGTATAAATACAATTTAAAATCTACTCAGTTTCTTACTGGATGCGAACAAAGTTGCGAGAAAATGCTAGTATTTAATAAATATTGAATAAATTTATATAATTATAATTAAAATGTTGCAAAATATAAAAATAATTTTTGATATGGTCAATGGCAATCTCGAAACAAAAAGGGCACATATAAGGTAGACTCTACTTTAATTCGCTTTGAAAATGTATACTTGGGATGTCAAAGAAATTTACTGAAAAATATGTGTGGATATGTGAGAGATATTTAAATTATTAAATTAAAATAGTCATCTGGCTAGTTGAGACCACATGATATAGATTCACCTTGAGTCAATCCTATGTTCTTATTTTCTCACTTTGCCATAATTTGTTCTTGAATAATTTTTATTTTGAGCTAAATAAATTTAAATATTTTTTTTAATAATTTTTATTTTATGGACTTTATGGCAGTGAGTCGACAAAAATTGGTACATTGTGCCGATAGTGTTTCTTAATTTACTATAAAATTCTCTAATAATTTTTATTTGGAGCTAAATAATTAAGAATTGCATGTAGTTGCTTTAGAATTTAGTAGTACCAACATGTTTTTGACTTTTAGGAAATGTATTGAAAAAAATTTATATAAAAAAATTTTTATAAAACAAAAACTCCAACTTAATTAAACTTGTGTTGATAGCGACCTACTGAACTAAATGTTAAAAAAAAATACAGAATATTAAATGATTCTGCAAGAAGAAAACATAAAAAAGTCCTAAAATAAAATGAATAAAGTATTTTGTTTAAATAAATTGCATGAAAAATTAGATGAAAAAAAGCTTCGCCTTTACTTACGTACTAAGGTTACCAAGTATTTGAGTACTCATCCATATACATTTAAGTTTTATGTCTACTTACATATGTATGTACATTAGGGTGGGTCCATTTGATTTGCAAAAATCTTATAGCAAAAACGTAATTTACACGAAATTCTGAAAAAATTCTCCGAAGAAATAGCTATGCTATTTATTGCGTGATACAGAAGCTAGGACATGACTTTCGTAACAAAAAAATCGAAACTATTACAGTTATAAATTAATTTTAGTTTTGATTTCTTTGTACTTAAAGGCAGAACACGAAAATAAACGAAACAAACTGTTTGATTTTGTTTTGTTTCGTTCTTTGAAGTGAGTGAAACAAAAACAAAACAAGAACAATGAGAACGATTGTTAAATTTGTTTTTGTTTTGCTTTTGCACATGAGCACAAACCAGAGAACACAGGTGATCGGCTGTAAGCCGGGTAACAGTCGCCACCAATCACAAACAATAAATTTATTTCATCGTACGCCACTAGAAAAGAAAATAATGGGAAATAAATTGAAACGTTTTGAAATACATACTTGCAGAGAATTTGACATCATCATATAATATAATTTTATTGCTTTGTTATTTCACACGTGAAATTTTTTTATGTAACGAAGTAGCATAGCTATAACCGGATGTCCTAAGACACTTCTCTCTGTTTTTTAATTACAATTTTTTCAAATAGACAAATGTATGTGCTGAAATAAATGCTACTAAATTCGAATATTTATTCTTCGTACCTTTTACGTACTCCCTGCTTTTAATTTTTCGATTTAGGTTTATCCATAATAATTGGTTTCCCACTTTCATCTTAAGTGGGAACAGGTAGTAGCCAAACAAGAAGCAGCTCAGGAAGAGGAAATACATTTTCATGGCTTCTTCTCTTCTTACTATAAGATTTTTTAATTTTTTTCATCCATACAAATCGACCCGGCCTAATGTACATGCATATATAGATAGATGTAAGACACATACCAATACCCAACTCACACACACAACTTATTTTTTATTTAATACATAAGTAGTAAGCAAGTATTAGTGGCATCAAAAGAAAAGTTGTATTCGTGTTTTGATAGAAACTCATTCCCGTCAAATTGTAACCTTTTCATCACAATGTTTTATATACATACATATGTAGATGTATGTATGTATATATATTTTTAAAGTAGGCTAAGATTACTGCAGCAACGCACAGTGGGTTCGATTGCCAAAATAAAGCTTACAAATATGCATGTGTCCTCTGATTCCCTTGCAAGTTTGTGTAAAAATAAAGTTATAAGAAAAGTCTGTTAGATATTTTGAAAAAAAAATCAAATTTTTATTTATAAAAAGTATTTTTTTTTAAGTGCTACTCAGCTTACATTATGAAACTTTTTTATGAAATTACGTGCATGAAACTTCTACTACTCTAGTACTCTACTCTAGTTTTCTATGTCACTCTCTTTTCTAGCGCTGCTTTTTGCAAATAGAAAAAGGTGCGTTTAACAAATTTTAATACAAATTCGGAAAACTTTTTTTAAAAGCATACATATAGGGTGTTTTTTTCAGAGGTATAGAACTTCGAATTGAAATAAAACACAAGAAAATCGTTTTAATGTCCATCAATTTGGCTTTATTAGAAGGATAATTTAAATAATAAATGCCATTAATGTTTAAATATGATTTCGGGCATGTGGCCGCCGCGGCTGGCTCGAATAAAGCCAATTCTACAGGTCCAATTTTCAACCACTTTTTCGAGCATATGGGGCCGTATGTTGGCAATAACGCCACGAATGTTGGCTTCCAAGTCCCCTAACGTTTCTGGTTTGTTGGCGTAGACGAGCGACTTCACATATCCCCAAAGAAAATAATCCAATGGTGTCAAATCACACGATCTTGGTGGCCAATTGACAGGTCCATTCCGCGAAATTATGCGCTCATCGAATGTTTCCTTCAATAAATCGATTGTGACGTGCGCTGTGTGGCATGTAGCGCCGTCTTGTTGGAACCACAACTCATCCACATTCATGCCATCCAATTCGGGAACAAAATAGTCGGTTAGTCGGCTCCAATTGCTGTGCACGGTGGCGAATCGATTCATTCGGGTCCTCTTCAACACTTTGCTCTACAGCGGCAATTGTTTCTTCGGTGCGCACTGTTCGACGTCTCTGCGGATGCGTATTATCACATAGAGTAAACGTAGTGCGAAAACGATCCATGGTTAACCGAATTAATTGCTCTGATGGACGATTATGTCGACCATAAAATGGACGGAGCTTGCGGTAAACTTCGCGAACTGAACCATTATTTTCGAAATAAATTTGCACGATTTGCAAGCGTTGTTCTTTTGTCAACCTGTTCATGATGAAATGGCAAACCAAACTAAATATTAATCACTTAACAGCTGACAAAATGGCCGCCAGTTAAAAAAGTGATGGCAACTTAAAGTTCTATACCTCAATAAAAAACACCCTTTACTTAAAAAAAATGCAACAAAATGTTTTCTAAAAGAGCATATTTTAGGAACATGCCTGCAGAAAATTTTGTTGCAATTTATCCAAACGTACTCGTCCTATGACTTGAGAAAATGCGAGTGTTATCAAAAGTACGGAGTAGTGTATGGTGAAAAAAATACACATCGTGTAAATGGTTTCATATTCACCATTTTCGTAATGTATCGTCTTGATCTTGAGCCAATAATTGCAGTAAACAGAACTGAACATGTTCGATGTTTTTAAATACATAGATCTATCAAATAGTGTAAATATAATGTTAATTTCTGCATCCGATGTGACTCTGGAACCAGTCCCGCAACTATACTTACGGAGATATATTTTTTCAGAACACTCTTTTTAAAAAGCAACTTTTATGTAAATACTTTTTTTAAGTTCAAAAGGTTCTTTTTCCAAAAAGTAATCGGTCCGAAAATCACTTTTTTAAATAAATTTTTTAACAAGATATTAAAATATCAAAAAAGAGATTTTCAAAAAATATACGAATATTTTCCTTATGAAAAAACATAATTTTTTTTATAATACTGAAGCTAAAAAAATTATATATGGTGCATATATTTTTAATATATGAATGTATATAACTAATTATGAATATGTATGAATTTATGTATGGAAATGTATGGGATTATACATGGCAAAACTATTATATATGAACTAATATATGGACTAATATATGAAATGTATTATAATATATATAAGCTCATATATGGAAATTTAATTATGAAGCTATTCATATGTGGATGCATATATAGAAATCAGATTTAATATATGGAGCCATATAAGAATGTATGCATACATGATATCTCACATAAGATCGTTTATGCAATCAAAAAAGCTTGGTATTTTATCACTGGTGAACTGGAAATCCATTAGAAAATACATGCGGTATGCGTGCCCTCAACGTTTAAAAAAGAAAAACTTTTGTTACAAAAAAAAACCATTCTTGCATGATTTTATACATAGTGGATCAAATAATCAAAAGGATAATCCAGTCATTAATTTTATAGAAAATAACAGAATTCCCTAGATAAGAAGCAAAGTTCATATTACTGCAAAAAATTATATTGAAAACTATTGTTAGACAGATTATTTTTTCTTTTATAATTAATTGCATTACTTTTTAATCTGATATGTTAAATTAAATTTTATGTACGAATATGATTTTTGTGTTTTTTAAATAATTGATTCACCTTTTAACTTAAAATGAGGAATGAAATGACTCTTAGTTCGTTTTTCATTATTTGTCCAAACGAATGTTCCATTAAATACAACCTCCCTGTTCAAAATCTAAAAAAAAGTAATTTTAGTAATTTAATTTATTGTACAGTAGTACGCTTTTGTATTTGCAGATAATAATGATATTAAGGGCTATTTACATTTTCGATGTTTTTATACCCCCTCCACCCGTAACGCTTTTTACAAAATTTTCAGTATAATCTTCACGCCGCACCCCCTCCCCCGTATCATGTGAATGACCCCTAATTTAATAAAATTTAGAAATGTATGAAATGTTCAAATTTATAAAAAGTACCAAATCGCATTGAATATTTTCTCAGAAAGTGAATTTAATTTTTTTCTGTATCGTTTTAAGAACTTAACACCAGAGCACCCTCCTTCGTCGATATTGCTTAGCAGAATCATCGGCGAAGTAAAATAAAGCAATAAATTGGCTACTACTAAACTAAATATATGTAGCTTCAAAACATTACTTTTTTCGTCGAAACCACCATTACCTGATTGACTCATTTAACGATGGCATTAAGAAATTGTACAAAAGCATATAGATAGTACGTGAGTATGTATTTAAGTTTATATAGACATTAAGAAATGAAACTTAACGAATTGATATACACACAGGCTTACAGAATAACGTCTAATGTACATATGTATGAGAAAATGTTGATAAATAATTAAAAATACTCGTGCAGTCACATTAAATTGTAAGAAAAGAATTTTGAACTTGTGACGATAAAAGTCGGAATTTACTCGTAGTACCTCGTTTTATCGCACAATATTATAGTTTAAGTGAGCGTATGAGTATTATATATATGTGGTATTTAAATAGTGCAATACTCATACGCTACCACTGACCCAAACAAACTGTCGTATACTCAACGTGGCCAGGTGGTTTTTGCAGAAAGCGGGACAGGGTCGATCAAAAAGCGGTATTTTGAAGAAAATACCACCAAAAAGCGGGATTTCAAAATAAATATCTTTTATAAAACGGAATGTGTAATATTAATACACGCAGTTACGCATGTACTTAGGAAACACAGTTTTCAACTCAAAATAAAAGCCTTTAAATAAACAAAAATATGAACATGTCAAAATGTCAAATGTCGTTGGTAATCGCATCAATGTCATATCCTTGCTTTTTCAATTTATCTAAAACGGCTGGACCGATTTTTAATTTTTTTTTTCAATTTAATTAATTTATAGAAATATTATTAAGGAGTGGACAAGTTTATGTGGGAACTCCATTGTCCTTACAAGCTACCCCCAGGGGAGTCTATTTTTTACTACGGGTGTGGCAACCCCGGGGTCCCAGCTGGGGTGATGTGGATTTTTCCATTGACGTACCTTTGGTACATGAACCACAGAACTTATGTGTTACTACCCGATGTCTGGCAACAGAGCAAAGGATGTGCACATATTTATAAAAGGAAAACAGGTTCCTGTTGATGTCAGTTAGGTGCAGCGTCACCTAGAACTGCCCCTGAGTTCAAACGACGGTAAAGGTGAAGCCCTTGTGGTGGAACTTCGAGGTCTGACCAGAGGCTACTTCTGGTGCCACGGGTGCCGGTTGCCCGACAGTCGAGCTGCTTTGAAGTTTTGAGTGCATGTAGCGGTCGTCAGGATCCTTTGCTAAAATGCCGTGTTCGCCCTACCCCACGGGGTTTAAGGGATGATTTTGGTATGTGTGGAGTAGGCACTGGATTTTTGGCGACACAGGCATGCGTTCAACTCGGATGAGTGGTTGAGCTGTGCGGGCAATGGTTGAGGAATTCTCTTGGGGACCTCGCTATGGGTGTATACACAACACCTTAGCGTGGAAGCCGGAGAATTATCGTGGTGGCTATGGTTGCTACCAAAATCGCTGGGAGAACAGTCTTGGCTTCCCAGTGTAAAATCAATGCTAGTGGGTGGTGTGACGCGGTCAGCCAGACACTATTTTAGGTGCTGTTGCCATTCAGCAGAAGCTGCTATGGGCACGGACATAGTAGCAGAGTTGAGATAGCTCAAATTACCTCAGCAAGGTAATTGAATATAGTACAGGGATAACTATATCAAAGATTGCAACCTATGTGCCTTGAGGAGTGTGCCTTAGGTTCATTCTAAAAGGGTGCATGGGGGCGATGGTTTGTGGTCTTACCTGCACCCGGTGCTTTGGCACCCTTGAGATAAGGCCGTAATGGCAGGTGCTCACGGAAAGCTATTGCACATCTGTCCCTACAAGCTGTTCAAAAACAAAAAGTCGAAATAAAAAAATTGGACGTCGCGCCTTCCATATAACAGAGCAATAAAGGTGAAATTTTTAACGACTCTTATAATGTGCGTTGCCCTACGAAAAAAGTTCGACTTGGACATGCGGGTGTGACACCTCCCACAAAGAAAATATATTTACTTTGCGATATTTGGGAAACTAGTATAGAATGTTGAATTTTTGTAGGGGTAACTCTTTTGATAATGTGTAGTCTCTAGAAATAGTTTCAGAATTGAAAAATTAGGCGTGCTGGTTCTCATAAAGTGCAAATTTTTGTTTATCTTCAAAAATAATGATCTTGCTGATTTGCTCACCAAGTATTTCTGATGGTCTAGGAGCAGCAATGGGCTAATAATTTTCGAACATTAACTTCAAGATATCTTGGAAGAAAGTCAGTCAAAATTTTTAAAATTTTTGGTAATCAATCAATAATGGAGCAAAAACTGTCTCACCTCTTAAGTAGGTTAGGAAGGTTGGTGCTATAACGCACTTCCACTCAGAGGCCCATTTGGGATTACATATTAAGTAAATTAAACATTAATTTTTTAATATCTTGGTATTCTTAGTGATCTGCCGATGATAGAAAATAAGCCGTATTGGACAATTGACCGTAGCTCCACTCAAATAGTGAGAATTTTGAAACTCGTCATGACTATTTATGTCAATAATGAGAATTGTATTCTACAAAATAGCGAAGCATACATGGTTTTAGATAGTTCAGCAATAAATACACTCAGAAAATTATTTATAATGAATTTTTAGCAGTTACATTTTAGTAAAAATTGAGGTTCAAAATTTCTAAACTCTAAAAAGTGGGATAAAAAATCGAGGCGGGATCGAGGGATGTCAGTTTGTCTCAAAGTAAAGTTTAGATTTGTTTGGCTTACAGCGTGAACGTAAATAATATGAGGGGCATATGGAGTATGTCAATCGGTAGCGTGCTTATTGTGACTTCGCAATGGAGCGTTTTTCGAGAGAATGTGTGGTATGTAGAAAATTCTGCAATATTAGAAGTTTGTACCACTTAAATGATGCGCCAAGTATATCTCTTAATCGAGAATAGATAAAAATTTTGTAAGAAATTTTAACAACATTGGATAAATCAAAATGGAAAACGTAGAAAAAAGTGTTCATCAGTCTGTTCGTGATGATCCCCACCTTTGAATTAGGAAGTACGAAAGTGCTTTAAATATGTATACAACAGTGATACACGAATATTCGTATTCGAATTGCCGAATATTCGGCCATTTTTAAATATTCGTATTCTGATTCGTATTCGTATTCGTCGAATTCAGGCGAATACGAATACGAATATATTTGCAAAAAAAAATTAAATAAAAAAATGCATAAATCCTAAACGAAATTTAAATAAATGGATAAAAATATTAGTTTGTACGAATACATTACATTTTTTATAGAAATGTAATGTGCTTTGTATTATTTTCAATTATTATTTACTGACGATCAATCACATTTTTGGCATTTTTATTAACTTTAAAGTACGTAAACAGGAGTATGAAGTTCTTTTTCATAACAATTTTTTAATATCTCATTATTGCAGGTGTAAATAGAATCCTAATTTCTATATGTCTATAAATTTCATATTAAATATTCGTATTCGTATTCGCGAATATCAAAAATTGGCATTCGTAAATGTTATTAACATACAAAATAAAAAATATTACCTTACGCATTACAGAGTACAACACCTGCACTCCTACAAAATTCTATTGATGCAAGAACTAAAGCAATCTATCTTCAGAAGAGGTGACATAAAGCAACTTTAATAGAAAATTAAAAATTGCGCTTAAATGGCATAACATCAAGTATTTTCAACGGAAGAAAATTGAATGTTTTGTTAATAACTGTATATCAAAACGTTTTCGAGCATCGCTGTGAGAAGTTGTATGTACATATGTATGTATATGTCGGCATTTCCATGAATATGTCAACCACAGAAAGAATCAAATTTTACTATACTCTGGCAAGAAAAAACAACAACTTGAGTTGAATATCTCTTTAATTACTCATAATTAACTATTTTCTGTTTTACTACCGCCTAGGTACTTGTAACATTGCAAATATGCCATGAAACATGAAACATGCAACAATAAGAAAAAATTCCATTAGGAAAGAAAAAAATATAAAGTTTAATTAGCGGTACTTTTTTATATACTATTTTATTTTATTTATCCTTATGTCACGTCCATAGTGCAAAAATTTAATTTTTTTCTCATAATTTCTGTTGGATCAGTTATCCGCATGTCACCTACGATTTTTAATTTTATTCAGTGTAATAGCATCCAAAGACAATTTTTGGATTTAAGTATGGATATAGTTTCGTGTAATCACTCACAAGATTCGCAGATTTTTCGCATATTTTTACACACGTGCCTCAATTTCACTTCCATTTATGTCACGTACAATAATATAACATTATCTCCCTCGAATATGCTAAGTTTTATCCTTACCCTCTGAATGGAACATATTAATTATAGTGTTTTCACACTGACATGGTTTTAATAAAAGTTAAGTTTTAATGTTAAAACCAACTGTTAAAACCTGGTTTTATCATACAAATTGTTGTTGTTAAAATCAACTTAAAACCATTTTTGAATTGGTTTTAAGTTTGGTTTTATGAAATGCCACCTTGTTTTCGTTGTGCTAAATTTAGTGCTGCCTGTGTGCAAATTTAGTGTATCAGCTGGAAGCAGCTGATAATGTTTCTGTCGCTTTAAAGATTTCAACTTAAAAATGGATGCAGCAGCAGCAATAATAAAACAAAATTATGAAAAATAGAGTTTTTTGGAAGGAAAAAAAATAAAATGTTTTAATTGACCTCTGGAAAGTGAAAATAGACGATATGACTGACATCGATCCGCCGATAAAAAAAATTTGTTTATTTTGTGATATATTTGTGCATTTTTAATATACAATAACTTGATTTTCAAGCACTTCTTCACTTTGTATTACTAGTTCCATAATTTTAAAATATTTATTTACAAAATATGAAGTAATTTCCATTTTACAACCCACTGTAAAATTTCCGAGTCTTTCATTCAAACAAAAACAGCTGTTGTACAGTTTGTCAAATAAGTGTTATAAAAAGCAGAAAAAAATACAAGCATTTCTGCAGGAGATTTATTTTATTTTTGAGCAAAATTATTAGACAGCCTGTGAGATAAAATCGGAATTTAACAAACTTGCAGTGTGAATGCAAAATCAGCTCTTTATGGTTTTAACGTTAAAACCAGGTTTTAACTTTCAGTGTGAAAACACTATTAAATTATTTTTCATATGTGTACTACTTTTTTCCCAAAATATATTTCACTCTATAATCGTACACGTATAGTGACATGGAAATGCTCATATGTCTCTGATTTAATATTCCATGAAAACAACACATAAAAATAAATTTATATGTATGTACATAGGTATGTATTAGGGATGCCAAACGGGAAATCCCGAACCCGGAAATCCCGGGATTTTCGGGATTTGGCAAATCCCGAATCCCGGGATTTGTAAAATTCAATCCCGGGATTTCATTTTCGGGATTTCTTAGCAATTTTTGTATAAAAACTTTATAAATTCAAATTTTCGTTGATTTTAGGGTATTTTTTATAATATTTAAAAGTCCCATACCATTTTATACGTACAGTTTTAACAATTTACTGACTATTCATGACATATTTCTTATAAATTAACAACAAGAGCAAAATAAATAAACTACTTTCTTACAGTTATTTTCATCAAAGGTGCTACAGTGCTATGTACATTTTAGAATTACTTTGAAAACAAAAGAAACATATTACCTTTGGAAGGGAAATAACATTTGAAAAATTCATAAGTTTGACAAATTTATTCCGTCTTATTCTATATTATGAGGGCAATTATAATTCAAATTCTACGAGAAATTTTTCCCGGGGAATAATTTCAAACAGTAGCAAATAATAGGGAAAACAAAAAAATCTAATTGGAAAAGGGAGAAATTTCTTGCGGAAATTTATTCATAATTGCATTCTATAACTATCTGTATGTCGGTCGACTCCTCAACCCTAAAAAAATTAGCACTTATCTACTTGTCGGTAACAATTGAGTACTATTGACACCTTCTTAAAATTGGAGTAGAATACAATACAAGGCAAGTGAAAACTTTTTGTTGTCGGGTTGACGTAAAAGCGAGAAATATTTACAGAATAATGCGAAGTATTTTGTCTAAAAAACTGCTCGAGTATGTACATAGGTATGTTTTTTACATTGCAGTTCAAAATTATTTTGTTTTTTATTTAGACCGTTTAGGTCGTTTTGATACAAACCTAAGATCAAACCCATTTAAATTACATGGATTTGATAAATAGTTTTAGTCAAAAACGACCGACTGAATGAGTTCGACTCAATTATAGTTGTATTCGAGTTGCAGAGTAGATGGCCAGGACACTAATAAACCATACTCCTCTTAGCGAACGTATGAATACATACATATGTATGTATCTGTTGAACTTGTAGAAAAAAACTTATGTATGAATTTAAAATTTTTCAGTAGAGCAAAAATACTGTTCAAGTGCTCAGGCAAACTTTTAATGTATGTGCCTATAAAAATGTGATCTTTAGACGTAATTAAACAAATTTGATTAATTTTAATTTTTCGTAGTCGTAACGAAATCGATAAAAAAAATTAGATAATAAATATGTATACATACATATGTAACAATCATTATACTTGTTGTTGATCAATCGCAATTAAAAAAACGTTAGTAGATATATTTTTAACAAAACAATATTGTTTTTCCAACTTATTTATATGAAAGTGAATCTAAAAATGTTCGTAATTCAACTTAAGCGGTAGTGCTAAAAGTCCACCGATATGTATATTCGTTTTGGTTTAGATAATAGAAAAACATTTATATTGAGAACAAAAACAAGTTTTCATATTTAGTTATTGTTTTCACTATAAATTCTCTAACATCAAATGTGATTAATCAACTTAAAAATAGATGAGAAAAATTCTTTTGATTTTTATTTTATACTCGTATTAGAAAATTGTTCACTTTAAAGACAATTGTGCAATGATAAATTATGAACATAAAACCTTTTAAAATGCATTAAATTGTTATGAAAGTAATATTTAATTAAAAAAATAATTTATTATACGAAAAATATTTAGATCCCGAAATCTCGAAAATTCCGTGATCCCGAAAAATCCCGGGATCCCGAAAATCCCGAGATCCGAGGGATTGCAAAATCCCGAATCCCGGGATTTTCAAAAATCGATCCCGATTGGCATCCCTAGTATGTATACCCAAACAGATACTCAGACCTCTTAAGTAAATAATTATACATTTTTACATACATATATCCCTAAATTCAAACTAAAGCTTCAAAAATGTTTTAGAAAACCTTAAAAAAACACAAAAAACCACCATGAGTAATGACAACAAGAAAAAGAAACACCATTCATCTTCTTTTGTTACATACATATTTCATACATATTTCATTTTTATATTGAAATATTCTAAACAAAACAAAAAAGTATTTTGTTTTTTAAGAACCTGTAAATATTTTCGTTATATTCTTCTTTTTCTCTCACACTTGGTTTTTAAAAAAGCTCATAAATAACGGTAAATAAATGTATAGTAAATTTTATTCATAGCGTCTTAAAGGAAAATGAAAACGAAGAAGAAGAAAAAAAGAACACATACACATACAAAGATAGTCACACACACACACACACATTTACACAGCCACCCATACACACAATGCCATTACAGAAATATAATTGCAAAATCACTTACGTTTTATTTGTTGTCCTTAAAGGTCTTCTATCTATGGCTTTGAAGCTGTCTTTAAAAATTGTATGCCTCGTTGACTGGGTTCAGGTATTTCACTTTAAATCTTTCACACTGTTTATTTTATTATTATTGCAAGGTAAATTTAATTAAGTTTATAACTGGCAAATCTGTTTATTAGTAATTTATATGTAGGGCATATGTTTTAATATCAAATATTATTTATATATTTTTAATATGTATAAGTAAACTTTAGGCATTTTCTTTAAACACTCACTAATTTATGCTGGAACATTTTATTGTGCCTTTTATAGACATATACATACATATATATGTATATATTTTTTATAATTGTTTAATTTTTCTTGTTTTAAACAACTGAAAAAATTAATTGTTTTTATTTGTGCAAAAACTTTATTAACAGCTGTTTTATTTATTTCAACTATTTCCCTAATTTAAATTCTTTGCAAATATAAGACTACCCAATTTTTCGCAACGTAATTAATTATTCAAATCCTTAATTTATTTTATCATATTGTGTCCTACTGGTTGTTTTTCTATTTATCCAACCTTTTTAACAATTTGTTTTAACGATTAAATATCTCCTTCTGTTATTTCTATTTATTTATTTTTTTTTTTTTTTTTGTAACTGAAGACTCTTCGACGTCTGTAACTAAACTGATTTGAAAATTCCAAAAGACAACATCTTTAAAACTTGACACGTTTGTGATAAACTCATACACTTGCAAACTTTATAACACATATCATGCATACATGAGTGCATGTTGTCAGTGTTGCCAGATTTTTTTTTAACGAAAACAATCAGTTGACAAAATGAAAATCATGCTTTGAAGAAAAAATGCCACTAGAATATTTCAATCAAAAATATTTATCAAAAATAATCGAATAATGCTATAATAAAATATCGTTATCTCAAATGCAAACTAGACTTTTTTAAATTGTATAGCAGGGAGAAGAAACTAAATAAAATTGTTCAAGTGACTTAAGTAAAATTTCTTAGTTTTTTATTTTAAATGGGCTGATTTTTATGGACATGTGTTTGATCCCAGCAAAAAAGTTTGCTTACTAGAAGGCAAATAAGTGTATATACTCTCTAGTCGTGTGTACTTACAATTTGACTGAACAACCCAATATTTTTGTTTGAGAAATTCAAAAAGTATGCGGTATCCTATACTTTTTGCCTACAAATATTCAAATTGCCTAAAAGTATTAAAAATTTAATGGGTTATTTTGTGCTCACAAAAATACAAAATTTAATAGAATAGCCTAAAATTATAAACAAATAGAATTTTGTAACATAATTATAAAACTTGTACCTTTTATGGGATTGTTAAAAATCATAATTTTACAAAGCAAATATATATATATACGTGTATTGAAGAATATGCGAAAATAACTAGATTTTGTAATAAATATTGTAGTAAACCAAAGTTATTTTATTGTTTTCGAAGCTCACTTTCACGATCAATAAATATTTTTCTAGATCGATTTCATTATTAACTAGAAAGTACTACAATAAGTACTTTCACGTAATGATATAAATAAGTTGTTATTTTATTCATTACTAGACAGTCATTATTATACACATAAAATAATTAAATAAATAAGTACCACTCATTACTTTGTAAGCCATTAAAAGAGTACTACCTATTACAAAATCTTCAAATTTTTTTGCTGGGATGTAATACAAAATAATTAATTGAAAATGTAGTTCTGATTTTTTTTGTTAGTACGTGGTTTTGTCCGTGGTATAACAATGGACCAAAACGGTCTAAGTGAGTCCGGGAGTCTGACTGCCAAGGGTGGCTTTACATTGCAGCTGACGATATATAACATATTGAGTTTTTTTTTTTTAATTTGCAGATGTTTATAAAAAACAATAAAGTTCCAGAACAATTTTTCAAAACATCTATTTGAAGTTATTTGATACATATATAATTTTTTTTAAATATACACTGCCTTATTCATAAAAAATATTTCAGGTTTATTAAGCGCTTATTTGACTTATTTCTATGGGAAATTTGTCAAATAAACTTGTAATAACCCTAAAATATTTTTTATGAATTAGACCGATAGAGTGTAAATCGCCCTTATATCATTGAATATCATTATAGATAATACATAGGAAAATATTTTATTTAATTGAATCTAAATTATTATGGATAAGTTATCAGCCTACTGCAAAAAATAATCGAAAGTTGCAATGCATTTTTTTAATCTTAAAAAAGAAAATAGAATCATAATTTTGGCAACGCTGCCATATCACCATTCATTGCAAATCTCTTTATTTCATATTAAAAAAAGAGTACAATAACCAATCTCTTTCCTGCCTTCTCTATCTCTAGCTGAGTAAAAAAAAGTAACTGTATGATAAAAGTTGTTTTATCACTGTATTGTGTATGCAAGTATTATACTGTAGAAAATTCTTCGGTTTCTATAGGGGGATGGTATACCCAGAAAAAGAACGCAATAACATAAAAGCTTTCTCTTTTGTAAAAATTTAACTTAACAATCTGATTAATTTTCCATATGCATATTATTATTCTACCTGGTTACTTATTATTTTGCTAGTTGTTGTTGCTGTTTTTTTTAGCTTTTGGGGGCCTTGTGTTAGCTCAGGTTTTTATTAAATACTAGTGTCTTAAAGACTATTTGTCAGCTGCTAACTCCCAGTAAACGTTTACAGATAAGCTTCGGCAAATATAATACTATTGTAAAAGTAAAAGTATTTAATTTAAGGATATATGTACATATATAAAATTATGTTTTGATGAATGTTAAATGATGTTTTAGTGAAGTTAAATTAAAAGATGTGAGTCTATATATTGGACAAGAGGCTTACGTTGGCTGAAAGATTAGCACATTGACTAAAAAACCGAAGGTCAAGGGTTCGCACCCAGTCTCCGACAGTCATTAAAATAACAGCAACACCACACACGTTTCCGGTGTGCTTTAGTGTCCTTTGCATCAGTTGTTGTGGGAAAAGTTCTGGTGATGCAGGTATAAGGCACTGGCCATTAAAACTACACCGGCAATGTAACATCAGAAAGCCCTTTATTGGAGAAAAAGTCAAGTTATTTAGCTCTTCGTTGGTTGTAGTACAAATTTACAGATATCTATAAAATTCTTGTCGCAACATCAAGTACACGCAAAGAAAAAATATGGTTGAGGTAACCATAATCAAACCGCAACATACTATGATTGAATTATATGGTTGCATTCAAATCATATTATGGTTAATAGAAAAGCAAACTTTAAATAATATTATTATCTGAGTTAATAATAATATTATCTACAAAAACAATAAACTTTGTTACACCTAATCTTAGTACTGTAAATATGACAACACTATTGTTAGATGTGACTAAAATATAATTGAAACTCACCATACCATTATCTAATATTATATTAATATTGTTAAATATGACCACAGTATTATTTAATATAATAATACTATTTTGTTTTTTAATCATATATATATTGTAGAAACAGCTGTGCATTAAATTCGAAATAAAAATAAATAAATATTGTTGAAATAAAATGTATATATAGACATGTATACTTACACAAAATACAGACATGTCTGTATAAAGAGGTACACAAATGCTTATAATATAAGCATTATATTTTTATTGGTCTAACATTTTGTATATACTTTATTTATTTATTAATTTATTTAACACCACGTGTGCACTACCGATAGCTTACAAACGAAATATTGAACTGACAGATGTTTCTGAAAAATATTTTTTTTAAAACTCAACATAGTATGGTTTTGGATAACATTATATTGTTGTTTACATCATATTATTTTTAAATAATAATACAAATTATGTAGTTGTAATAAATTTTTAACAAAACTATATTGTTAAACTCTAACCATATCACACTTTTTTATGGATGTGATAATGTAATTATTAAATTCAAACATTACTCTGTTTATCGTAACGAAATAAATGTTTAAAATAACAATAATTAGTTTTCAACGAGCACACATTTGTTTCAGAGAACATAATATTGTTTTCTCAACCATTCTACAACCATATCTTTTCTTTGCGTGTAGGTTAAGTTGGCTTTCATAGCCAATTTTTTTTCTTTCTTAAATACCTTTTCAAAAATCTGCTTAAATGATGCTGATTGCATAATTTTTTGCATGTATTTAAACCCTTAAACAAAACAGGGCAAAATTTTCTGAAGTTGCTCAAATTTTTCATGCAAAAACGAAAATTAGTACATATTTACACACGCTTCCAAGTTTCTTTGAAACAACTTCATATATATTTTGCTATTACTTCTGTGGCAAAAAGGAAAAAGTGCTTAAGTCGAGATAAGCTGGTTTTGAGTTACTAGTACCTCCATAATTTGCATATTCGAAAGTATGGTAAAAATCTCTTATAATTTGTATAGTTTTTCAGGAAGTTACAGCACTATGACTTGCGGCTTATGTTTTTTAGTCTTCTAACCTCATTTGGAATAATATCTTAATTTAGGTTATACTTTAGTATATTTCAATTTAAATGTATTACTTATAGTGTGTAGAACGATGTTTGCTTAAAAAAAATAAAAGTTTTCGCAATTTAATTGTAAAAGAACAAAATTTCTAAAAATTGACTTGAACGCTTAAGAGTGCTCTCCTGTAAAATATTTTTTCTTATTGCCACAGACTTTTTAAAATGTCACGCTGCTACTCAAGGCTAAAATTTTTATAAACAACAAAAATGATTTCGATTTTTTTTAATACAAATAACACCATAATGAAACCAATTAGGGAGATATATTGTAACTCTTACCTAAACTAGATATAATACATAAATTGTAATTAACAAATCGTTAAATAATATTTCTTTAGTATACAAACACTAGGAAAACGAAACACCATACATGGAATGAAAAATATATAATAATTACTAATTTGGAAAGCTAGTTCCATGGAACTTTCACGGAAAGAGCTTATAGTGAAAAAAACTACAAAACAAACCATATATTGCAGATTAAAAATTTAGTCCACTAGTGATAAAGTAGGAACAAAAAATTAAAGCTTTACTGCCTTAAGAAACTTATCATAATATAAGGTTAGTTTTCTAAAAAGATTTAATAAAAAAAGGTCTCGTTTAAATATTGATGTTAGGTTATCAATTTATTATTCCAAACTTAAAGGTCACTATGCGCTCTGAAATAAATTTGTGTTCTTAAAACTGCCATTTATATTTATGAGCTTGTTGTTCACAATACGAAATAAAACATTAGCGTAGTTATATTTACAAATTAAAAATAGAAATAAGAAAAAAAAACAATTTTTATGTGATTTACTTTAGAAATTTGAAAATAAGGCGAATCAATATCAGGTGGTCTCAACTGCCCAGATGATTATTTTCGCCGCTAGTAATTTGAATATTCCTTAGACGTCCAGATACTAAATCCCACGTATGTATGTATTTTGAGACGAATTTACCTGATATGTTCATAGCGAATTGACTTAGAGGTGATAGTGATAACACAGCTGAGCTATTTTTTTCAATTCGCATCTCTTTTTCTAATAATTTTTAAAAATTTTTCTTATGCATATTTTCAAAGTATTTTCGAAGCACGTTTTTTATTGCTATTATTTGGAATTCGGACTAGAAATCGTTTCTCGCTCATAAATCAACATGTTACAAGTTTATAAAAGAAATGGACAAAGTGAAACGGTAGAAATCTGAAATATCCTTTATATGTGAATTTTTCATATTTTAACATACACATACAAACATATATACATATTTAGTTGCTTAAATATACACAGAATAAACAGCATACCCTCCAATCACATAAAAAACAAAATTTCTTCTTCGCATTGAGAGTGATACCCCTTTTATACACGGAAAGTTTACTTTGCAAAGTGTTAATTCAGCTGGGAGAAAGACAGAAAAAGATAGTGTTCCTCCCTCTGTCTTTCACAAAGCTGAATTAAGACTTTGCAAAGTAAACTTTGCTTGTCTAAAACGGGTATTAGTGAATAAAAAAATTAAAAGCAAAGAGTAAGTAAACAGCTTGATACAAGAACAAGAAAAATAAATAAACTTAAATTACAAAAGCAACAACAGTGGCAAGATTTATACAACACACTGGCACAGACACAATGCAAAAAAATATAGGTAGGTATTACAAATGAATAAAAATATCGATCACACACGCAAAGGCAGAACAATAACAACAGCAACTAGAAAATACATAAAAGAAAAAAAGAAAATCCCCGAGCAGCTCAATGTAACAGAAACACAATAAGACCAACAATAACAAAGGCCCCAAAAATATGTGTAGTAATAATAATTGTGCTGCAGCTGTTTTAATTTTTATAATACATTATCTGTATGGCCGCCCTCCTCCACCTCGTCTGAGAGTCCCATGATTTTAAAAATGACTAGTTATCAAATCTATTGTGTTGTATTGAAAAGTAACAGTAAACCAATCTTAATATCCTTGCCATATGTTTTGCACAAACAATTGCACACACACGAGCACACAACACAAAAAAATACTACGAAATAAAATTGAAATTCATATAAATATTACATGAGCCCTAAAATATGCCACACATATTTTCTTGAAAAAAAATTATTAGTTCTTGTTGTTTACTTTACTTATGTATTTGCCTTTTATTTTTTATTTTATTTACTGCAGGTTGACTTCTTTGTTTTAAATACTTTTAATTTTCTTTCTTTCAAAAAAAATGTTTTCTTTTTTTTTCTATTTTTTTTTTTCTTCACAAAAACAATTTTTTTTTGCCTTAGCTTATAATTTTAATTTCTTCCGTTTAAACAGTAACACGAACTGACCGCTACGAGAGAAATCTCACGTTAGAATAATACCCGGGATGAAATTTAGATTTATTTCAGTAGATTTCAGGTCTCTGAGGTATTCTCCTAATCGCGTGAGACAATGCTGATAAGGCGAATGTCAGAAAAATCAACATTTACCGTCATAATCTCTAACATAGATTTATAAGCACTGTATATTAAAGCTTTAGTAAAATATAACAGTTTTGTGCAATAGTTGTTTTTGTAATTTCTTCTCTTATTTTTTAGAGAAAGCTTTTATAAAAGCCCCATCCATGTCTTTCGCTCTAACCACCGGCCGGAACTTTTTCTTATTTTTTCAGCGTCCGTCTGTTTTAATTTCATTCCAGCTGTTTTAAAAGCTTTTAAATAAGTTATTTAGGTAAATAAATTTTCTAATATTCTCTAAAGAGTGAATGGTAAAAATGTGTTAGTTTAATTATTTATCTATTTACACGCATTTTATTGTGGTTTGGTTTCCTTTTCCTTTTCCAGGTGTACCCAGACTTTGCTCAGTTTCAATAATAAACATTTTGAAATTTCTTAAATAATTTTAATCATATTGATTACTGCTAAGTCCTCGTCCAAACTTTCAATTATTGTTGCAGCTATTTTTGGGTTTGTTATTTCGAAAGGTATCATGTGATATGTAATTCTTTTTTGTTTTGAAATTCTCAGTTGTTAATTTATTTTGTTTTTATTTATTTTGCCCCGGTCGAGACTTGAAATTTTTTTTTGCAGCAACTTTTTATTTTTTAGTTCTATTTAAACACTCTCCCACATAAGAATTGCTTCAAGAAAAATTTCAAGTCTGGTCCGCGACTTTATTTCTTCAGTTGTATGAAAAATATAAAATAAAAAAGTAAATATGCAAGTGCGTCACAGAGACCAAATCTGTAAGAAAGTAAAAATGAAAATGTTTTTACCTTCTATATAGAAAAAGTAAAACTAAAAAATGTTACGTTTTCAATCCGTTTAAAAATAATAAAGTGAAATTGATAATTTGACATGAAAGAAAGGTGCAAAAAATATTTCAAATGGTAAATAATCATATTTTTAACCCCCGACTAAAAACAGGGGTGTTATAAGTTTGTAGTGTGTGTCTGTGTGTCTGTGTATCTGTGTATATGTGTGTCTGTCCGTGTCCACGTACAGGCCAAACGGCTGGACCAATTTTCATTTAATTTTTTCTGTTTGAAAGATGACTTGATCGAGAGTGTTCTTAGCTATGGTTGAAGAAAATCGGTCCAGCCGTTTAGAAGATATAACATCTTTTCTGAAAAAAGTCGGGGGTTTTTAAAATTTTTAATTTTTGCTATTAATTAATTTGTGTTAAAAAAAGACAGCCTGTCTTGCCAGCACATTTTATAGATTTTTTTAAGTTTACAAAATCAGCAATAAAAAATGTGAAAATTAACACAAATATATTTTTTTATTTTTTCATCTGCAACTATAAAAACTGCGAGCATATTGACAATTAAATTTTTTTTAAGAATATAGTAAAGTTTCAAATAAGTTTTTAATTTATTTTCAAAATATGTATCCAAAATTTTTTCTATATAAAACGTACGAGTATGAAGAGGCAAAACAAAACGGCACGAATTGAAAAATGTGACAATTTTTACTCACATACAAGTTTTGTGATAATTTCAGGGGAGATTCACGATATCAAGTTTTCCCTTCGAGGGAATAATAATTTCATGGGAGCAAAAATTCCACTTCTTATTCACGATAGTGATCTCTGAGATATGATTAGTATTGCCAGATTTTGCTAAAACGTTAAAAATAATTCTGTTATTCATTGATATTGTTACGAAAATGGCCGTCGACAGGTTTAATGCAGTATTACACAAAAATATTCCAACAGGGTTATTGTAAGTGTTACGCGAAAATATTCCTACAGGGTCAATGCAAAGAATAATCTAGAATAGTAGCAAACAACTAAATACATGCGTAGCACATACAAGCTTGATTAAAAGTAAAGGGGCCCATACACTACAACAGCATGCATGCGCAATCAAGTGTTTGTGCCAGCGGTTTGGTCGTGTATGGGCATTTCGTGCGATTGTACGGTTTGCTGTAGCGATGTCAAGTAGAGTTTGATATTTTGCTGATGGTACTAGCTCGCTGGTGTGGTATATGGTGAAATTAGCTCAGTTGAGCAAAGTTGTCATGGAGCAAACACGCATTTAAGTAATATAATTTGTTGAAATATAATTTGTTTCAATGGTAAACAGAATTTTAGAACTTTAGTTGTATATAACTGCTAATTTTAACAACATACCAATAATAATTGCAACAAAATATGTGTCACTATTCATAACCGCCCTTCCCGAAATTTTGTAAGAAATGAATATTGTACCAGCTTGCTGGTATGTTGTGTGGTTCGAGCATGAATGCTCAATCGTTTGATTGTGCGTGCATGCTGTTGTAGTGTATGGGCCGCTTAAGCAAGCAAAAACAACAACAAAAAGCGTCTGCTTATTAAGAAGATGCACATGCCTACATACATACATACATGCCAATTCAAACGAAAAGCAAAAGATAAACAACCACCAAATCATTGCTTAGTTAATGATGTACACACGTGTGCATATACACATGTATGTACATAGTTACCACATGAGCTTAATTAGGCACTTTGTAAACAACATATAAGATGATAATGATCGTCTAGACATTGCCTGAAAATTCTAGTGGTATTTGTGCGAAGTATAAAAAGGGGTGACGCATCCAATGGCAAGTTAGTTGCGAGTCAGTTATAGTTGTGCTGTGAACGAGTTGCAGTTGTGAGTCAGTTGCGAACATGTCAGTTGCGAACAAGTTGTGAACAAGATAGTTGATAATTAAGTTGTGAATTAATAATAGTCTGCGATACAGTGTTGAGTTGATAGTTAAGAGCAGTCTGTGCCTTACACGTGAGTTGGGAAAAGGAGAAACTATAGGACAGTCTATAGTGACAGCAAAGTTTGTCGTGGAATTGATTTTATTGTGGAGTCTATCGTGTCGACTGGAGTAAAGGGAACAGTGCAGCGAATAGAGGTGTGTAAGGGTTTAAGTAAAGCCAGTGAGTCATTATTGGTGTATCAACTGTGAGTGTCGGCAGAGTGAGTGCCGTGTGTGACGAGCAGCAGACAAAGAGGTGTCACGTGAATACTTGCGCAGCCAGCTAAGAAACGTGCGTAAACTACAGCGAGGAAGGCGTAGTGGTAACCAGTTGTGAATATTTGTGTGTAATTCAGTAGTTTAAGTTGTATTAGTTTATATAATCTCTTGATTAATTTAATTTAAGTGTATTTGTAAATAAAACTTGTATTATTCTTAACCCTAATTACTACACTCGGGTCTTGTATTCTTTTGCAAATCTTCGGGTCCACGGAAAAGCGTTTTTAAAGAGAGAAAAACGTAACAATATATATCTGCATTACCAACCATCTTGGTACCGGCAGCACTATGCGCAACACATCTACTGCCGTATTCATAAAAAAATATTTTGTGTTTATTAAAGGCTTGTTTGACTACGCTAGCAGCCGTTTTCTATAATGTAAAATTTTCCCACAATGGCTTCATACTCGTAATTACTTTTTAAATCGGTTAATTATATTTTTAACACTTCTAATATATATTTTACATACATACATACATATGTATGTATTTATGTATATGCATTTTGATAATTGTATTTCTCAGAAAAAAAATATGAGGACACTGATTATTTGAAATTTTTGTTATCGGCCCTTTTCTGCAAATCACGACATGTCAAATCACGGTGATTTAAAAAAATTAGTAAAAGCTAAATCATTGCTTTTGTAAATTTCGCGATTTATAGCGATGGAAGTTGGAATAAAATATTCAATTGTACTTGAAATAATCTTAAAATACAATAAAATTTCACGAAAAAGTTATTAATAGTTATTTTTTTAATCACCGCGATTTAAATCAACGTGATTTTCAGAACAGACCCATATAATTAAATATATTTATGTTTGTATGTATATTATTATTATTATTATTCTTAAATAAAAAATTGTTACATGTTACAAAATGATTATCTAAAAATTATCTAAAAGTAAAAAAGAAATAACAAAACGTTCTCTTCTCATTTGAAAACAATTTCAGAAAACAAGTGCAACGATTTAGAAAGGAGACTTGCATTCCATCATAGCCTTGGCGCAATACTGTGGGAATTGTATACACTGCAGTAAAAGGTCGGTGATAGACTGTAAAGAGAATTTGTACATGTTTTTAAATAAATATTACATAATAAAATAAAGAAAAATAAACTTTGATGTCCATAACTTACCGATAAGCCGGGGAAACAAACCACAAACACAAGCAATATAATGTAAATGCCTGCGCAGAATAACGCTAAGAAGAACGAGATGAACCAAAATACCAAGAACCAAAAGATAAACCAGATTGGATTGCCCATATTTACTGGTGAGTCAATATATACAAAATAAAATATAAGCAAATAAGAAGATAAACAGAAAAGTTGATCAAAACAATAGCAGATAATGTAAACAAAAACAATTTTTTTCTTGTGGGCGTTGTTGTTGTTTCTCAACCAGTATTCAATGTTGCCAAATGTTGGTGACGATGAATGTAAATATTTGAATAATTACACGTTTGTTTTCAATGCGTAATTTATTATTTTAGCAAGGGCGTTAAATTTTTATATAACAGAAATGCTTATTAAAATTTAGTATAAATTATTCAATACTCAAATAAAATAATTAAAATATTTTGTCTTTGACTAATCAAATTTTTTCCTCATAATATACATACATACATACACAAATTACATATTTATATGTAAATCATTTGTTAAAAAATTTACAGCATACTGTGTTCTATTGCTATATAAAGTGATTGAATTACGAATATTGTAGAAACACTCAAAAAGTGATGTTAAATGTTAATTAATTTAATTAAATATTAACATGTGGGTATTTACATATGTACTAATATATACATACTATATACAAGCATTCATACAGACATATACACACATAATATAATGAATGTAATTCTTCAGAGGTAACATTATTTTAATATTTCCAGTTTAAGATTGAACAAAATTTTTGTGCGCAACCACCAGTTATTGCAACACCCCGATTAGCGCAACAGATCTTTTTCATACATTGCAGTCTTTAAAGGTGCAAATTTAAAATAAAAAAATCTCGGTAAACGCAACTTTTTCTCTTTTAGGGCCATTATTACAACTTACAAATAGTTAATTTTAGGATGTTATCTGACAGGTAAATATATTTTTATTATTACAAGTAAACATTAATATAAAACATTAATATAAGCTAACAGCAGGTTTATTCTCGTGGTAACTTTCAAAGTGAACTTTAATCATTTTATCAGTCAAAGTAGCCGGTATCTACATCTATCTAGTGTTGCCACAATACATCATTTGTATTATTTATTTTATCGGACAGTTGTAATAATGAAAAAAATTAATGGTCACTTTATCGTTCACGTTAGCTAATGTTAAGGGTAACTATCAGGAACTTTATCTTTTGGTTGTAATAATGGCCATTAGTAAATTTAAAACGCTTTTAAGTTTCACAAAAGAACCCATCCCCCTTTTAATTTATTTTTCTCTGTTTACTCTTCATGCATGAGTATAAAAATTTTTATGAGTAGGAAAACAGTTTTTTTATTTACACTGAATTTACAATGAATATATCAGAGACGACTATTCAGATGAAAGCGAAGCTATAAATTTTTCATACGAATTCTTAAGAAACTTCAGAGAATATACAAATTAAAAATAAACAAAAAACAGGTTAAAGTAGATGATGCCATTTGTATGAAGTGGGCAACAGAGAATAATATTCTTTACCCTCATACCTAAATAAAAGCGGCAAGCGTTGCGTTAGCAGCAGGGTAAGTATTTTTAGTACATTTAAATATAAAAATATTTTTTGATTGTACTGAAAATACGTACCCTGCTACAAACGCAACGCTTTCCGCTCTTATTTAGGTATGAGGGTTATGAAAAACTACAACTACTTGCTATTCAAGAAAATAAAGGAGCGGCAATATCGCAAAAATTAAGAATCCAAAAATGCAGGTCAAAATTTCATCATTCTTTTCTTCAAACTAGATTGTGTTTATAAAAAAATTAACATGAGTAGAATATAGAAGTACACAAGTATATAAAATGAAGAATGGTTTTAAGTTTAAATACATACATATGTATGTACATATGTATGTCTAAAATATTATTTTATAAATTTCTTAATCACATGAATGAGTTTTTTATGTTTAACTATTAAAAATTAATGTTAAATTATAGTTTGATTTATAGAAAGCTTTTAGTAGTAGATTATTGCAACGTTTCGGTAAAAGCAACAACCTCGATTTCCTTTCGATTGCGCAAATCGAGATCGTACTGTAATATTCTGCAAAAGTCTCCCTACACCTATTACGTTTGCTTAGTAATTTTTTTTTTTTTTGCTAAAACACTACACAAATGTTCACATGTCGCATCTGTTTTTTTTTTTTTTTTTTTTTTTTTGTTTGTGGGTACTGATCTTTTCTTATCTGAAACCAAGATTTACAGTGCACGTCTGCAGCATCACGAACATCTAACGTTCAAAAATGCATAACTTGGCATCACTGTTTACTGTCAAACGTGTTTTAATACAAGTAATCGACATACCTGCCGCAAATCTCTGCAAATAGCCCGGTAAATTGTTTTAAGATGCAATGAGCTGCAGTGGAACAATAAGTTGAATATATGTATGTATGTATGTATGTATTTTGATATTTAAATTACAATTTTCGAATCTCACCAAAAAAGAAGATTGATACATTCGATACGGGTGGTTTTTTATTAGTTCAAAGATTTTTTTTATTTTAGTTGCCTTCTTTTTACGGGCAATTGTGTTCTTATAAGAAATAGCCGCTTTGATTTTCTTTCTTATCTTTTTCTTACTATAATTTCAAGAAAATGGTCACTTTTGTTATCATGATTTTCGTAAATAAAATTACTTGCCAACTTAAAAATCGTTTTAAGTTCACTTTAAAATGTCAACTGTGCACACATGTTGAGCAGTTGCAAAACATGTGCAACTTCTGATTACGCACATGCAGTAAAACTTGGCAGAATTGCTGCATAAATGCATAAATTTGTTGAATTTACGAGAAACCCTTCTTTTTTTAAGAAGTAAGAATTTTTCGTGAGTAAATCGGAATCGTGAGTGCTTTGTTCTTGGCCAGATCTCAATAAAAAAAACTGTTCTCATCATTGCACAAGTAAGCAGATCTTTAAATATGCATAATTGCATTATATATTTTATGTAAGTTTATTTTAGAACATTTTTAGTCGTGTAAACGATAAAACATTCACTTTTGCTTTGCTTGCAATAGTTTTAATTAAATTTAAAAATTTAAGAATATTTTTTTTCCACTTAAAATAAATGTGAAGATGACTTTTTTAATGAAACGAACAGTCTATTCGCAATTCGCAAAACTTCCTTTGAGAAATAATAAACAGTTATGAACTAAAAAGTAATTTTTAAATCGTTTGAAAGATAGAGCCTGTATTTCCTGTTTCGAAAAAAGAATAAAAGTGTTTCTTTTTTCAGCTGCTTGGCAACACTTGCCGTGGTATTACTGAGAAAAGCTGGGAAATTTTTTGTATAATTTAGTATCTCTTGCTGTAATAAGTATCTCTTAAGGTATGGTCACACTTTTCAAACATTTGCACATAAAAGCGTAACCAACAAACACTAATGAAAAGAGTTTTGATCCAGACACTTGTTTATCATATTAAACAGTTTCGAACACAACTAATGGACAATGTCATTGAATCTGACAATATTGGCTACTCTTTAACTTGACAAACTTTTGTCTGAATTGAAAGATTTTTCATTACATTTAGTGCACACTTTTTTGGCAAATGTTTGACAAGTGTGACCTTACTTACCTTTAGTCTAAAAGTAAAAAACAAAATACTTCTTACTATCTAAATGCATTGGTTATATAAATTGTGTATCGCCGTGTTTACAATTGTGTGCCATGTGCCAGAAAAAATGCGTAACCACTAATTACTAATGAAAAACTGTTTGATTCAGACATGTTGGATTCTATAAAATTGTCTACTAGTTATGTATGTATGAAACTGTTTAACTTAATAAATAAATACGTGTCTGAATCACGTGTGGTTACGTGTGGCAATTAGTGGTTACGCTTCTTTGGGGACATGACACACAGATGTAAACTTGGCCTATGACTGAGTGCTTTTTGTTGATTTCAGAAATATTAAACTAAGTAAATAAATACATATGTACATATGAATGTGTGTGCACATAAATATTTAAATTTTTTGGCAATGTTATTTTTAGTGCGTGACTTCTATTTCAAAACAAAACTAAATTAAATATTTATATACTTGTATAACTAATTGTATACATATACATATATCGTTACCTTAATATAGAAAGGCCCTAACTGATTATATTTTTGAAATCGAGATTTTTGAATTTTTTTTGTACATTATATCTTCTATCGAAATATACAAAAATATCGATTTCTAAAAAAAATAATGAGTTAGGGCCTTTTTATATTAAGGTAGCGATATGTACATACATACATATGTATTTATATATGTATATACATAGGTATCTATGTTTGTATTGTGACAAAAGTTGTGTGAGTGGTTATGTGTTGTATGCTATATATCCTGTAGGAAGCCTGGTATTATTAGAGATTACAAATCACCACTTTTGTCAATTTATTTTGTGACTTCGGGCGTCTAATAATAACATTTTCTTTGATCAGTAGAAAATAGGTATCTAAATACTCTCGACAGCAGCAGCTAAATGATATCTAAATTTTAGGCAGCATAATTTTTTTTTATCCATAAAGTATTTTTCCCAAAATAACTGCATTTGGTTACCTTAATATAGAAAGGTCCTAACGCAATATGTTTTGGAAATCGAGATTTTAGCGTTTTGCGGATTAGGTGCTGTTCACATCTTACGTAATGCTCTTGGGGTGGTTGGGGGATTTATTAGGGTTAAGAAAATTTATACTGAAAATTTATTAAAAAGTGTTACAAGGGGGATGTATGAAAACTCCGAAAATAGCGTTACGTAATAAGATTTTTTTTCAAAATATACAAAACCTCGATATCAAAAACTAATGATGATAATGAGTTAGTTTTGTATTAAGGTAACGATATGTAACCAGTGAATAGTGCTAACGTCAATTCTGTATTTTAGAGTTATTAAAATATACTAATTAGCCTCTGTTTCCAAGGTCCCAAAAGAACTACCTAGTCAATACTACCAACATCAATACCTGGATTCTGTAACTTCTTGCGAACCGAAAATCGTAATATTTATCGACATATTTATTCGCTTGCGGTAACGATAATGTGATTCCGTAATTTCTTTTTTACGATAGTCTCCTGCTTTACCTTACTCATGATTTAATTCAATATTATATGGTATTTCTGTATAGAAAATGTAAAAATAAGCGAAAAGCACAAAGAATAATAAAGAAAAACTCAATGAATTTCATCTTGTGATTTAATTTCATTTTTATCCAACCGACAGCGAATATCGTTAAAATATGTTACTGAATAGCAAAGTCGATAAAATTTCCTTATATTTATTATAGCGATACGATTATCGTAATAAAAGTTACTGAATCCAGGTACAGTAGTAGAAAGAATTTCAATGCTACACACGTGTTAAATGTATAAAGCAAAAAATATTGTCTGAGTTATAATGCGTAACTAGTACTGGTGACAAAGTCAATAGTGAATATTACTAATTTACAATTGACACTTCCTACAGGGTATGTAAGTACAAACATACAACATATGTATGTACATATGTACGTAATTGCATATTTCAAATATATTTTTGAATCTTCAACAACAATGAAAACAACCTGCCCAAAATAGAAATTATGGAAAGTTGCGTTAATTAAACCAAATAAGTATGTATGATGATAAGGTGCCAATAAAGCTCAAATATGTTTGTATGTACATACATACATACATACTTATGTACATATTCGCATGTACATTCATATGTACGTAGTATGTACATATGTATTTATATATTTTCAAACTGCATGTGTCATTCATGTTAATGAACATACCTACAATGATCATGACACATTGCTGAATTTTATCTATGTATTTTTTATCAGTAAAAAGCATTTAAAATAAAATGTACATAGATAAGAAACTCTAACCCCCCGTTGTCACATGCCAGTAGTTACTTGCAAGTAGTGTATATGTATTACTAACGAAAATCAGGAGAAATGTAAAAAACACAACAATTTTTTGAGTGGCTACACACCACAGTGCAAGTTGAAATGTCTTCAACAAATAAAGTTCTAGCTAACAGCGTTACTTCAACTGTTAGTGCAGTGTTGCCAAGAAGTCAATATTGAACTTTAATTGTATTGTTAATATATTTCTTTTATTAAAACATGAAACTTATGTTCAAACTTAGCTCTAAAGTGGGTCCATGCCATTTCTCAATATCCTTTTTATATATACAAAAAACTAGCCATAATACCAACAAAATTAATGAAATAACTCTCTACTCGGCAGCACTGTTTTTCGTTTTGTCACTTTACTTGCGACAAGTGTGAAAATTTACACTGCAATTACACATGTAAGTGATTACTTGTAAGTTGTGTATACCTATTATCAACGAAAATTTCGATGAAATAACCGAAAGTCTTGCAACTTACTTGAGAGTTTACACAGTCAGTTGTAAGTTCAATTTTCAAACTTTTTCGAAGCGTACACGTCTTATGAAAATTTATTTGCTTTTGAATGAAAAAACTATGTTTATTTCAAAAATATATGAATCCAGTATTGCCGTATTGCCAAAATCATAAATTGCTGAAAACAATATTTTTTTCAGCAACTTTTTTGTAAAAATTCATGAAATTCATATGTAAAAACATAATCAAGATGCGTTGTTGCATAGTTAGCATTTACACATGTAAGTTCAAGTTCGAAAAACTCAATACACTCACACTTTTTTACTAATACAGTCACATTTTTTGTACTTACTGCTCAGCTTACAACACAATTTCCTTGCAAGTAATTTTTGTAAGTAAAATGACAAATGAAGAAACAGTGTTACCGAGAATGAGTTTTGTATAAGTTTTTAATACTTCGTATAATAAAAATAATATTTATTGCTGATTTTTTGCGTATTTATAATAAAATAATATTTAAAAAAGAACAAAACTATGCAACAACGTATATTGATTATGTTTTTACATATGATTTTCATGCATTTTGACAAAAACGTTGTTGCAGAAAATGTTGTTTTCAGTAATTTATGATTTTGGCAATACAGCAATACTGGATTCATATATATTTTAAATAAACATATTTTTTTATTCCAAAGCAAATTTATTTTCATAAAACGGTTACGAGTACGCTTCGAAAAAGTTTTAAAAGTAAACTTACAACTAACTGTGTAAACATTCAAGCAACTTACTGGTGTTTCGGCTATTTCTTCGAAATTTTCATTTATAATACGTATACACAACTTACAAGTAATTACTTACATGTGTAATTGCAGTGTAAGTTACTTGCTTCAAAATTTCATTGCAAGCTGACTCGCAAGTGGAAAAAGTGTGCCTGTATTAGTAAAAAATGTGAGTGTATTGAGTTTTTTTTCACATGCACTTGCATGTGGCAACTGGGGGTAAGCAACATTTATAACAAATAAGCATTATTTAACAATGACATGGGCGTGGAAACGCCATTCTGGGGTGGGGCATTGCCACCCTAGAATTGATTTTGCCGCTTCTAAAATTATTAAAAATTTTATGTAATTATTTATTTTAATATAACTCTTGAAAATAACTAGACATTATGCCCCTAAAATAACTAGACATTATGCCCCACCCCCCCCCCCCCCAAACAAAAAATGTCTAGCTACGCCAATGAGCAATAATGACATCAAACTAGAAAAATTAATAGCATATGTACATAGGTATATACCTATGTATGTAGTTAAAGAATTTTTTCTAAACCGGCAAACTAAAAAAATACTTGTGAAAATAATTATCAAAACAATTAACACTAATTTAAATAATCAAACGAAGCACTTGAAGTTTTTATTAAAAAAAAAAAAACAATCACGAATACAATACATATGTATGTATGTATTAGTCTCCTGCACAAGACATCTTATAAGAACTTTCAAGACATGAGGGATTTTTCAAATGCTTTCCTACAGCGAAATCTTATAAAACAAACGTTAACAACATTGTTTGCAAGAAATTTGTTTGAGTATTATAGGTATAAGAGTAAAGAAGAAAACACTTCGTGACGGAAGAATTTGTGATACTAGCTTCTTTCTACGCATAAGCGCATGTACAAACGTCATGCATGTATGTGTGTATGATCTTTTATTTTTCTGCGCACATGCAAAGGCACACACATGCATTAACATTAGTTGTATGCGATTAATCACATAATAGCTTACCACCCTGCAGTCAGACTGGGGCCAAGTGTCTCTATGTCAACACTAAAATTCTAGTAGTAGTTACATTGTCTACAAATTCTCTTCTACTCGTGAGTATAAAAGAAATAGAGAAAACAGATGTGGTGTATTTCTTGTGGATTTTGCAACAACTTGTCAATATAAATAAATTTGTATGTACGTAAGGTATAGAAATATACCAGTAAATGTCTGGTTGGTATGTTTCCATGTTCTCATAAGAACTATGAATTCACTACCTAGTCAATTGTTTTAGTGTTACTAGTAGATTTTCAATGACAAGCACATGCGAAATGTCTATAGCACGAAGTATTGTATGGGGAATAATTGTAGAGTAGTACTGGTGACAAAGTCAAAAGCGACTCAGTACATCCTTCAGGGCATCTACATATTACACACACACTCAAACGTACAATATGAAAAATAACAAGCATACACTAATTAACAGTACTTCTTTTGAGTGTTTGTTACAAACAAGCTGTCTGGCGACATCGCTTGTTACAACTGATATACACATACACCAATACATCCATCGTGCTTCGCTTATAGTACGACAGCATTTATTATTGGTTTAGTATAATACATGCGACGTGAATACATTTAAAAATCATGACGTTTTTACATTTCAAGACTGTTTACGCAGCTCTCTAGTATGTATTTAAATTATAATATATTGTAGATACACACATATACACATTAGTTATTTTAATATTTTAATATGAGGGAAACTCGGGTAAAATGATGTGATGTTAAAATTTGTGTTATTAAATAATAATACATTGAGAAACTTATATTTCATTTTGTTTTAACACGTATCCACCCACTTGCTTTTGTTTAAAATTCTTAAGTTTTCTGATCTACGTCACCGTAAAAAAACGAAGAAAAAATAATCAACAAGAATAGCATTGTCAAGAAAAAAGTCACTTTATTTTTATTTTGTTTACTTGTTTTGTTTAGATCATCCATATCCATACACACACTAACCTTGTTTTAAATTTGCTGTAACTCAAAAATCGTATCTAAAATTTCGACGCCTTATTGTAACCGCTTTAAGTAACGCACTGATCACTCACTCTACAAATGTTGCATTGAAGTAGATACTTAATTAAAAAAGCCCCAAACAAAATGTGAGTGTTGATTTTGTTGTTGGTATATTTTCTCAAACAAAAAAAAAACTCGCTCTCGCTTTGAGAACATTTCTCTCCAGTTTTTGGATGATATTTGTTGTTGGATTCCAAGAAACCTTATCAATTTATTTTATCGAATGTTGTATTAACAACCAAGATACTACCTATTTTATTTCTATTTCTTTCAATATGAACAAAACCTTAAAATATTTTCCACTGAAATTTAGCTTATGCAGGGTATACACGATACTTAATTTCGTACTTGGCGTAGTATGAGTTGTAGTACGCTTGTTAAGATACACGTTACTACAAATCATACTAATTCATTTAAAATAAAATTTTTAAGGCAATACCCACGCGGATAAATTAATAATGTGGTGGATTTATTAATTAAAAGTGAACTGCATTGGAAAAGAATGAAAAAAATAATGCAAAAAGAAATGGGGCATGTTGTAGAGAATGATTAAAATAATATTTTATTTTCTTTTTTTAATTAAAATATCCTCTACATAAACCTTATTTTAAAATTGAGTCGCAGAAACACTGCGTTTTCTAAATCATTTCAATATAAAACTAATTTTGCTGTACAACAGCATGATACACAATACTTATTATCGTACTTATCAAAGCTCCGCCCACAAAAATCAAAAAATTTTGATTTTCGTACTACAAAGTATACTTCATAAGTACGACAGCATGATACACGTTACTAATTGCATACTTGTACGATTTACCGTACGATTTGTAGTGTCGTGTATACTCACCATTAGACGTGGTAAATTTATGTGCATACATACATACATACATATGTATGTATATACGAGTACATAGTTATGTTAGAGTATTAGGAAAAAAAGTTAAGGGAGTCTCCCCTTAGATTAAAATTTTCTTAAAAACGATTCCAGAATTTGTTTAAGTTCTTTTTCACGCCCCTGGCAACTGGTAGTATGATCCTGACATGTCCATAACAATCGTCTACATCTGTATCTGTTGTCTTAGAGGCTGAAGAACTGTCAAAATATTTTTTCAAAGGTACCAAATTAATATTCAAAGTACCTTTTAAAAGTTAATGTTCAAGAATACACTATCTCAATTAATAATAACTAACTCAGATTTAAAATTTTTCAATTATATGAATTCTTCCGAATTTAAAATTTTTAGCACCGTTTCCCGTATTTACCCTTTTGGTAACTTTAATAGTAGTAGTAGTAATTAGAGCTGCAAAACTATCGATAGTACTATCGATAGTATCGATAGTTTTGTTGTAAATGAAATATCGATAGTTTTTTCCACTATCGATACTATCGGCAAAAAAACAAGTAATTAAAAGAGTAAAAATAATCGAAGTCAATAAACAGTAGCCGGCAGCTTTGAAGCAAATTATCCGTAGTTGATTTAAGCTTTTGTACAGCGATGGAATGAAAATATATTACCTTATGCAAAAAATAATGCGTGCTTGAAGTGCACATTAAAAAAAAGTTCCATAGAAAAACCGGTTTTAACGTTCACTTATTTTTTTGCACAAGGGGGTTAATCTTTAGCTCGAAGGTATTAGAAAATTAAGTAAATCAACCGATGTTTTCCGGTATTTAAAGAATTGCTGGAGGAATGTTATTTATTCCAAATTCATCTGCAAATGTGGAAATTTTATTTTCGTACCAAAGGGAGAAGCTGACTATTTGCATCGACTGTGAACAATCGAATAAAAAAAAAGGTTATAAACGTAGTATATCGTAAATGTTACTTTTATATTCAGATCACAGCAACTAATATTCTTTGTGCACCTTCTGGCGTTTTGTTAATTGATTTTTAGTTAATTAAAAAGTAGAAGTATTAAAAAAATATAAATAAAGAATTTGGTACAATCGTACTGAAAAAAGTAAAAAAAATTTTGAAAGTTAATACAATTTGTAAATATGACATGGCATAACTGCTTCTGTATACATAAGTACTTAAATACATATGTATGTATATGAATTTATTTATAAATCCAAGTGTTATTCGACAAATAATAGTTACAAGTATTTTAATAAATTCAACATCGCCGACACACAGATAAATTTTGGTGGTACTGATATCGCGACGGCCGCCAATCGTCTCGGATTTATTTTGACATACCCTAGCGTGTTTCCCTATAAATTTTTTTTAATTGTACCTACATACCTACATTTCCAGCCTAATCTTCGATGTAATTGCATGCGATAAAAATTAAATTTTTAGAAGAAGGTTAAAATTGTCGCTTACGATAAAACTTTACAGCCAGTGTCTTATTTTTGATAATTCTAAACCATGGGTAGGCCCATAAAATTTTAAGTTCAATAAAAAAGTATATTTTCGATAATATGCCGCTTACGATAAAATCGAAAAAAATGCTTGATATATTTTTATATACTAATGAAAATGTTGAGGACTCTGGACTTTTTTCGAGTCAAATGTCGTTTATGTGGCAACTTTTATAAAACTATTCGATACTATCGATAGTATCGATAGTTTTACATAAAACTATCGAAACTATCGAGTGGAGCGACTATCGATAGTTTTGCAGCTCTAGTAGTAATAGTATAGGGTGTTTTTTAAGAGGTATAGAACTTTGAATTGAAATAAAATACAAGAAAATCGTTTTAATGTCCATCAATTTGGCTTTATTGGAAGGATAATTTTATGCCATTATTGTTTAAATATGATTTCGGGCATTTGGCCGCCGCGGCTGACTCGAATAAAGCCAATTCTACAGGTCCAATTTTCAACCACTTTTTCGAGCATATGGGGCCGTATGTTGGCAATAACGCCCCGAATGTTGGCTTCCAAGTCCCCTAACGTTTCTGGTTTGTTGGCGTAGACGAGCGACTTCACATATCCCCAAAGAAAATAATCCAATGGTGTCAAATCACACGATCTTGGTGTCCAATTGACAGGTCCATTCCGCGAAATTATGCGCTCATCGAATGTTTCCTTCAATAAATCGATTGTGACGTGCGCTGTGTGGCATGTAGCGCCGTCTTGTTGGAACCACAACTCATCCACATTCATGCCATCCAATTCGGGAACAAAATAGTCGGTTAGTCGGCTCCAATTGCTGTGCACGGTGGCGAATCGATTCATTCGGGTCCTCTTCAGCACCTTGCTCTACAGCGGCAATTGTTTCTTCGGTGCGCACTGTTCGACGTCTCTGCGGATGCGTATTATCACATAGAGTAAACGTAGTGCGAAAACGATCCATGGTTAACCGAATTAATTGCTCTGATGAACGATTATGTCGACCATAAAATGGACGGAGCTTGCGGTAAACTTCGCGAACTGAACCATTATTTTCGAAATAAATTTGCACGATTTGCAAGCGTTGTTCTTTTGTCAACCTGTTCATGATGAAATGGCAAACCAAACTAAATATTAATCACTTGACAGCTGACAAAATGGCCGCCAGTTAAAAAAGTGATGCCAACTTAAAGTTCTATACCTCAATAAAAAAACCCTTTAATAGTAGATTATTTTTACATGCATGTCATATGTACCTTATCATTAAGAAAAAAGTACCGAAAATGGGGTACCATTTTACCCCTTTATAAGTGCAAATTTTCAGAACTTTAGAACATGTGTGGACTGTACAAAAGCTACCAAAAATTCAGCTTTGACCTTCTTTTAACCCTTTAAAGCACACCGAGCTGTGTCATTTTATTTTTTTTAGCAACATTCGCGTGCTCTTCGAATTTGGAGTCTATCTATCGCTGTTTTCCGAAATATAAATATACTGATTTTACACTTGTTTACCCCCTTAGCATTCGAATTTCAAAAAATCCCTTCTCAGTGGATCTATCTATACAAGGGAACAGAAACCTACACAAACAATTTCAGCTCAGTAGTTATACTGGTTTGGGCTGTGCGATTATATGTCAGTCAGTGACGAACACTTACGGGCAGCTGAACTTTATTTTAATTGTTGCATAATAATATTAATTACTAAATACAATAGCTTAGAGAGCTGGACCAAGCAAGACAAAAAAGATTTCACTTAATCACGTCCATTTTGTTTGAAATAATAAAAATAAAAAATAGTCCTCAAGCGGCCCACCCACTTGCAATATAGTTGTGAAATTTTTCGTATTGTACAATAATATCGCCATCGTGTATGTCATATTCGAAGGTGGCACAATATATTGCCAAATATCAAAAGACTTTTGTGTAATGTGGTGGCAGCATTGTTACTTTCAGACATAATCTGACAATTGCATTGGAGGTAAACAGGTTTGAAAGCTCTTGAATTTGTTATTGTTTCTTTGCAAATTAAGAACAAGCATTGTTGTCGCTGATATCTGATTGGGTGATGTGCACAAAAGCTCTTTTGTAAAAGTATGTACATTGTACATCTTTGTTCGTAGCTTCTTTCGTGCATAGTAAACAAAACTTGGCTGCAAATTTGCGGCAGACAGTAAAGTTGCATTTCATCCAAAAAAAAAATTTATATTTTCTTTTTTATAATGCGGTTACTCGTTTGGTTATTTTTACGGATAGTCGGGACTCGTGTTTTATATTACGTAACCCGAGGACATTAAATTACATCGTACATGAGATCCATGCTTTGGTAGGAGACTCTATGATTCTTGAAGTACACATTGTTTGGGTGCCTTCACATGTGGGTATATCGTTTAATGAAAAGGTAGATTATATGGCAAGACAGGCTACAAATATTGGCATCCCATCGGAGGCAATGTTAACGCCTTCGGAGGCTATTCGAGAGATCAGACACCTTTTGCATCATCAGTGGAATGAGAAGTTTATTGAGAGATCGTGCTGCACTGGGGCATTTTTCTTCTCCTTATTTCCAGAAATTCCTAGACGACCATGGTTTTTATGGATCCGTTTGGGTCCTCTACATATCAAAATATTGATATATTTTTTCCTTACTGAATTCACACAACTCTGATATTTTTTCAAAATTATGTTTATTTATTGATGAGGCTAAGATCGCCGATCGGATTTAGACCTTCATAACAACGCTTACGCAAGTTTTACCCCCGACTTTTGCGGAAGTAGGCATTTTTCAATGCCCAACGTTTTTATCACACACTTTAGTACTAAACTGATTAGACAAGGGGCTGTCCATATATTACTCATAATAAACCTGCATGCTGTCATTTCATAATTTGTGGGATACCCTGGCTTTGTGGCTGTGTGCCTCTGCTGCCATTATAACTTCTAGAATCCAAAAAAAAAAAATCTTTTTTTTAGTTTTGAGTGAAAATTTGCAAAAATCTACTTTTTATTGGTAAATTAAAAGTCAATTTTACATACAGCATATTTTGCTGATCATAAGTCTTTGCAAGCAAACATAATTTTAAAATATGTAATATAAATACATAAATATGTATGTATGTATATGATTTTTGTTCTTGTTAAACTTGTAGATCTGACAGTTTTTGTCTAGTTAAAATGTGGCTTTTTCCCGTCCTCTAATGATATCGAATGACACTTTTCTTAAATTATCAGTTTTCTCTGTGACATCCATGCTTTAACAACAATATGATTTTCCATTCGATATCATATTTCCATAACAAGTGAAATGAGAAGTCAAACACTTTTCACAGTGAATTGCACTTGCTCATTATAAACATATTTCAAAGTCCATCAAGCAAGTTTAAGATCCAACATTAATAAAACTCTTGTCCACTCTCACGTTAAGCTTAGTCGAAAGAGATAGTATATTGTAATGAATGTTTCTCTTTAGTTTACGTAGATCAATTTAATTCTCTGGGTGGTGGACCACGTGGTTTCAATACGGTATTTAAAAGATTTTCTCCCGGTTGGTTTTTGGGACGTGGAGAAGGTGTCAAAGATCTAGTATGAGGAGCAGACTCTTCCTTCTTCTTGACAGCTGAAGTAGCAGCACGACGTTGGCGAATTTTTTCCTCCATGCGAGAGGGCACCATGAAGCAATTCGATTCGCGATAAATAGGCTTTCTGCGATCATTCCAGGGAAATTCCCATTGTATGGGCTTAAAGTCACGCCTCCAGGGTCTGCGGGGCTTAAACCAAAAGTCACAAGTCCAATCTTCTTCACCTTCATCATCGTCATCACTAAAAATTTATCATAAGTGAAATGAATGAAAAAGATTGTACAACAATACTTACCCTCTGACATAGACACGAACATAACGACCAGATTTTCTAAACAATTCCAAAGCCTCATTGAATGTTAAATCTAAGGCTGGAGTATCATTGATTTGAGTAATCTCGTCACCTATACGCATTCCAGCACGACGAGCCAAACCCGTAGGTGTAAGATTGATAATTGTCAATGGTTCAAATTGATCGACGCCCCCACTCACTTCTATGCCCCACATTGCGTCTACGAAACTCATAATACGACGATCGGTTTCTAATGTATACGTGATACGTAATTGATATTCCACATTATCAAATGCATCCGACGTATATTTGGGAATTCTAATTTTTGACTCAATCATTCTATAATTATAAAAGTGGAATCATTTAGTAAAAGTTCTTTCATTGCATAATCTTTAATTTTTTTTTTTTTTTTTGTTTACAAACCTGTATTTGCTATATTCCACAAATTGTTTGAAATTTCTATGGAAATATACACTAAAGTCGGTTCAACAGCAGAGTTCCAAGCAAAAATAAAAATAATCGCCACGCAAGGATTCTTGGACTAAGCTTAAACCTTATATTTGATTTGATTTTTTTTTACTATAAATCGCTAGTTGTAGAATTTGTACTGAACAACAATTCGATTAAAATTCAATTAAACATTCTATTGTTTAGGGTGGGTGTTATTTATACTAATTTCTATGATACTTTTGTGATCGCGCACAATATAAGTGATAATGACAACACATTGACAAATTCATGGTCAAGATCTCTTCCGATTTAATTGTCACCAAATCGATCGATGCAACGTCATTGATTTATTTTAATACCAGAAATATAAATGCATCAATTGCCAAGTTAATTGTAAAATTACAAATTTTGCTTTCGAAACAAATTTTAAATGAACTTTTGTAACTTTTGTTGAATTTTAAACATGTAAATACTCTGTTGAAATTTGTTCGTTTTTTTTTTTTTTTTTTTTTTTTTTTTTTTTTTTTTTGAAACATTTGTTATTTAAAGAGCGGCAAATTGTCTAAGGTTTCATTGAATATCGAACAGAAATATTGTTTTTATAACCAGCAACAAAGTTGCAATTGAATCTCGTCCTTGAATAGCTTATTCTCACAAATGAGATGACGGACCATTCCCACATCAGCCTCAAATAAAAGTGGGGGCATGAGCTGCAGGAAGAAGTTGTGATTCAGAATGTTGAAATCAGCGCTTTCTGTAGCATTCTAATCTCATATCGATGATGTCTCTATAACTACAGCTTTTGTTGCAGATTTGCGTGATCACTTGCAATTACGGCCTTATCTCACGGCGGTCTTAACACCGGGTGCAGTTGGGCGTCCAACACCGCCACCATGCACCCTCAGAAAGCACTATGTGGCTGTCAAAGAACACACAGATTGTAACCTAGGAACATAGTTAATCGTGACTATGAAATTATAACTTGTTGAGTTGCTCCAGCTCTCTAAACTCTTGCTGCTAAGACCGAAGTCAGAACAGCGTCTTTTGTGTGGCAACAGCACCTAGAATAGTGTCTGCTTGATCACGTCACACCAATCACTAACATTGATTTAACACTGGAGACCTAACACTATTCTCGCACCGACCTTGGGAGCAAACACAGCCACTACGTAAGCTTATTCGTGATAACACACAAGGAATGTGGTTGCACCAATATCTGATTCCTACTTTCTCGAACTGAAATTAAGGTTTCATTAGGTGGGTTTCTTTAGTCTGCGTTGGGATCCCGCGGATAAGTTATACTTACCCCTGGAAAAGTTTTAGCATCTAAAAAAATAACTGGGAAATTGTTCAATGGCGGAGAACATGTCTTAAAGTCGGTAGAGTGTGGGTTCAGGGGGTCAACTCAGTAATTCAACTCTGTAATTTTAATAACATACAAATGCGAAAATATTTTCGATTTTTTTAATAACATACAGATTCAAAAATACTTTTGAATTTTTTTAATAACATACAAATTCGAAAATGTTTTCGAATTTTTTTAATAAAATACAAATGCGAAAATATTTTCTTTCGTTTCGAATTACAAAGTAGACTCCAAGATCTCAACATTTTTTTCCATTTTTATTATTATTACACATGCATGCAAAAATGGGTTCTAATTATCGAGTTTTCATCAGCCATAGTTATATATATACACATATAGTTACATATACATATAGATGGTCACAAGTAGAAAGACCCTAACTCATATTTTTACGCGTCACAAAAATTTATTGCAATATTGTAACAACGCTTTCAAAATGGCGGTATTCGATGCTTGATGAAAATGTTCTTGCGTTAGTGCAAATGCAAAATATCAAAATAGCTTTTCTTTCGATAGTGTGTGTATTTTTTGTTGGATTTTGAAGAAAAGCTCCGATATTTTGCATTTGCACTAACGCAAAAACATTTTCATCAAACATCGTATACCGACAATCATTTTTACAAAGTAGTTGTACAAGCACATGTACTGTTTACTAGAGTTGGGCAAAATCGTTCCTTTTGTGGAATCGTTCCGACCGATCCAAAAGACACAAGGAACTAGGTCGTTCCTTTCGTTCATCGTTCCGGTCTTATACTTTTAACAGTGAATGAACGAGGAACGAGAGAACGTGCCTGTTGCTCGTAAAAACATCAACAGAAATTTTTTATGGTTTATTTTAATTTTCTGACAAACTAAAAAAATAATTCTTTGTTTTCATATAATATTTGTAAAAAAAATAATAGCCCACAATAAGCAATAAACTTTTGAAAATAGCAAAATTTATCATAAACATTATAAATAAGTGAACGAAGCAAATATAATACACGTTCTTAAACGTTTATCTTTGACGTTTGTCAAAACAAATTAATTGCACCTCAAGGCGATTTGCAATTACAGAACGAGGAACGATAAAAAAGAATCTTTAAAAAGTCCGCACTGTTCCTTTTTAGGAATCGTTCCGCACCGATCCAATTAGGGAATCGTTCCATGGAACTAGGTCGTTCCGGAACGACACAACTCTACTGTTTACTATTATAATAGCGGAGTTCGATGTTTGATGCAAATTGTCTTGCGTAAGTGCAAATGCAAAATATCGTAGCTTTTCTTTCAAAATCCAACAACAAACTACACACACATTCCAACGAAAAGATAGGATATTTTGCATTTGCACTTACGCATGACAATTTGCATGGAACATCGAACTCCGCTAGCGTTTTTATCTCCTCTGTAAAGTTACAGTTATTTCAGTTATGGCTCAGCTCTCTCAAAAGAATTAAATTTGAGCTACTAATACTAAGCCCCCCGGAAAAAAATAAAATGAAATACTTCGAATCAGCGTTGTCAACTTTGAAATTCCAAAACGCACCAAAATGGAGAAAAAATCGCGCCATTTACAAAAAAACGCACCAAGATTTTTTAGTTTAAAATCTTTATTGAATTGATTTTGCATAAAAAGTATAATATTATTTTTTTGTATTAAAAATATAACACTAAAACAGGTTTTTACAGTTCAGGGTTAAAAGGGTAAAACCTAAAAAAAAACTAAACAAATTTGTTTGATAATATTTTCAGTTTTTTTTTAATTTCACAAATTCTGTACAAAATTTTTTAAATAGATCAACGATTAATAAATAGTAAGCATTCAAAACTAATAAAAGTTCAGTATACATCATTTTATTCAAATATTTTTAAATTTTTTTTTATCAGAACTTTAATGTATCCATATTAAAAATATCATAATTAAAACAATAACCTTTTACAATATATCTAATAAACGAATTCGTACATACATGGTATACATGTGCCCTTAATTATGAAAGTGGTCTAAGTCATACGCATTTTTTATTTGATATAGTAAAATAAATTTATATTAATCGAGACTAGTACATATACAAGTAATTTTAATCACTGAATAAAAAGCACTTTTTAACTACTTTTGTGAAGTGAATTATTTTCACTCCGGAATTTCGGATTTTTATAGCACCAAAACCATGATTTTTATTGAGTTTAAAAAATGTTAAAATCAAACCAGTTCCTTCCAATGACACGTCAATGTAAAATTCGTTGGTTTTTTACCTAAATTTGAAGTGGTTTGATTTAGTAGATGTGGTGCCTTTTCTATTTCTTTTTGCCAGGCCCATTTAATACAAATTTCGAAATCCTTAATTACATCTTCGTGTTTTATTTTGTGCTCGTGAATTTCAGCTCCATCCAGCTCTTCTTCACTTTCGTTTTGTTCATCGGCTATGGCTTCATCTTCGGATAAAGGGCTATTATCAATACATCTATTCAAATTTAAATTAAATTTGTTTTAAATCTGTTCTGACAACCAACCATGGCTTGCATTAAACTAGCGTCCATAAATTTTGTTGAGAATTTTTTTGGCTTTGTATCAGTGTTACCATATGTGAAGATTTATCTTATTTTTGAAGTTTTTAGACATGTTAAAACGACAAAAAAGATTTCTTATCTAAAAATAAGATTTTTAAAAATTTAACTTTTGGTACTTTTAATATATTATTGAGGAATTTTTTGACTAAACTACTTACAATAATGATCTTACACATATTCTATACAGTAAATATTTTGTGAAGAAACAAGAAACTAAATAAATTTTAACTCATTTTCATTCAATATAACAAAAATAAAAACTTTAAAAACCCCCGACTTTTTTCAGAAAAGATATTATATCTTCTAAACGGCTGGACCGATTTTTTTCAAACATAGCTAAGAACCCTCTCGATCAAGTCATCTTTCAAACAGAAAAAACTAAATGAAAATCGGTCCAGCCGTTTGGCCTGTACGTGGCCACAGACAGACACACAGATACACAGACACACACTACAAACTTATAACACCCCTTTTTTAGCCTGGGGTTAAAAATAACAAAAAAGAGTTTTGGTAACAAAAATAGATTTTTTTTTTGACTTGAAGATTTTTGAAAAATAAATGTGTCAATACTGCTTTGTATTGCAAAATCGCAATTGGGTTTCATGAGGAACCATTGAAAAAATTTTTTTTCCATTCTCGTGAACTCACCTTGCTTCTATGGCGATACCCAAAAATGACGGTTTTTGACCTTCTTTAAAAGATTTTCCTTTGATTTTAGGATTGTACTAATAGTAGACTTATGCAGACCATATTTTTACATAAATCGGTAATTTTAACTTTATTCTTTAAGAACAATCTATTTCTTTTAGCCATTTTAATGTTCGTAGCACAAATTACTTCACATAACTGACTCTCAAATGATATTAAACAAAACCATCAAAAGAAGAAAACTATTTATTTATTTATTTTTAATTTACTATAATTAAAATTATAATAAATCTTAAATACTAAAGCACTAGCAACTAAGGCTATCGGCCTTAGTTGGGAAACTACGTTAATGTTAATACATGTTAAATTTGTTAGAGTTGTGAAGAAAGAGAAATAAATTCAGTAAAGTGCGACTATGACTCGCGCACATAGGGTTCCGTACGAAGACTAGATATGTAATTTAATACAAACTTCATCCTATATAATATATAGTTTTGGCATTTTTTTCGTTTTTGGGGTCTTTTCGGTTTTTTTGTTTTGTCGTTTTTTGCGTTTTTTTTCGGTTTTGACGATTTTCTTAAGTTTTGGCTCTTTTTTAGTTTAGACACTTTATTTTCTTGTTTTGGCGATTTTTTCGGTTTTTTGGCGTTTTTTCATTTTGGCGTTTTTTTTTTTATTTTTGGCGATTTTTTTAATATTTGCGATTTTTTGTTTATTTAAATTTTTTTTTTAGTTTTGGCGACATTTTCGCGTTTTGGCGATTTTTTTAAATTTTTTGCGTTTTTTTTCATTTTGCGTTTTTTTCTTCATTTTGGCGATTTTTTCGAATTTGGCGATTTATTTTAGTGTTAGAATTTTTTTTTAATTTTGGCGATTTTTTTCGTTTTGGCGATTTTTAATTTTTGACGATTTTTTTTGGTTTGGCGATTTTATAATTTTCGGTTTTTTTAGTTTTACCGTTTTTGAAAATTTCAAGTGTTTGCTTGCCTCTTACGGTTTCCAAGATATAGCAAATTGTCAAAATTACATAGTCAAAATTGCATTAACTGATGGACCACCCTTTAATTTAAATTTTTAAATTTTAGTGTTAATTGTTGTAGTCTGTATAAAAATACACTAATTTTACAAATTTCAAGTTTCAATATACATACATATGTTCATACAATTGTATGTATATTACATGGGATTTTAACATATTTCATTGCTCGTTTTGAAACACCCTTTAATTTTTAATTCTCATGTATTTGTTGTTGTAGCGGCCAAGGTTCTACATACTGTGTCCAAATTTCAGGTCCGTAGCTCTTACGGTTCCTGAGAAAATACCGTGTGACGGACAGACGGACAGCGTAGCGAAAACAATAGGGTTCCTTTTCACCTTTGGTGTACGGAACCCTAAAAAAATTATTATATTTCATTTTGTAAATTGATTTGTTGTAAAAAGTTGAATATATTGCTAATATTCTTTTCAAAAGGGTTTTGTAGTAAATCTATAATACTGTTTAAATTACTTAGGCTTATACGAAGATGGAGTAGTGATTGGCAATCAGATAATAAATGTGTTATAGTTATTGGAGAGTTGTTGCAGAATGTGCATACTGGTTGTGGATCCCTTGAGAACAGATATTGGTGGGTAAGTCTGGAGTGTGTTAGACGCAATCTAGTAAAGCATTTGTTTTTTAACCAGCTGATGGAGGTTGGAAGGTTTATAGGTTTTTTTTATCAGGATTGTTCTATAGAGATGGTCGTATTTATTCCAGTTACGAAGAGAAGAAAACTAACGTTACATCGTTTATAACGTTTATCTATATTTTTTTGTTAGTAATTTTCTGGTATCTATTGTGTTTCTTATTTAATTTTACATTAGTTCGTTTTACCGAGTAAAATATAAAATTTTTGTTCGTTATATAAGATACTCAGTAGAAAAAAATTTTATGTTCACTAAATCGAATGTTCGTTAAATCGGAAAACTACTGTATATCGTTACCTTAATATAGAAAGGACCTAACTTATAAATTTTTTGAATTCGAGATTTTTACATTTTTCGATGTATTAGATTTTCTTCTATCGAAACGTACAAAAATCTCGATTTCAGAAAAATAATGAGTTAAGGTTTTTCTATATTTAGGTAACGATGTGTATGCATGTAGATATGGGTGCTCTTTGGTAATGCCCTATAATTTGATATAAGGAATGAAGGAGTATTTGCTGTTTTTCACATGAGCACAGTAATGTTCATTGCTCCTCGGGGCTTTCATAGAAACCGAAGAGTAGCCCATATTAGTTTCAGGGTTAGAGTTTTTCCTAACTATAAAAGTTATGAGAAACTAGTTCCATTGCACTTATCAAAAAGAACATACCAAAAATCAGATTTACTTAACATCATAAAAATAACTTCAGATTCACTGAATAGGTACCAAAAAAGAGAACTTCTTGCAATGACAGCCCTTTATAAAATATATTAGAAATTATCCCGGTTTGCAGTACTTCCGGATTACAAATTCATGATATTATGGACTTTTATGGAAGCTCTTTTTTAATGACATATTGCTTATAAACATTACTGAAACATAATTATGTTATATAAAATATAATGGATTTGAATCATGGGTTCAAGTCATGACTAACTGGTTCGATTTAGGGGCAACGTGCAACGTGCATGATGAGACGTTTTTTCATATGATAAAAAATAAATATTTTTATAACTCGTTAATGACGCCGTGGACATTCCCTGATTTTAAAGCTTTTTGGATGTTAATTTTCATCACTTGAATAATGACGGAATTCATTTGGATTTAGGAAATCGATAAACATGAATTCCATTCATGTAATGATTAACAAGATGTGAAAAAGATAAGCTCTTTGTTGAACTAGTTCAGGTTTTTTTGCCGGGTTGTTGTGTTTTATAATAAATCTATGCAAGATAGATGATTTAAGCTGACCATACCAAATTACTGTATTTAACGAACAGGCCTGACAATCTTCAGGTTCGTTAAACCGGATTACTACTGTATGTACATATTTATATATTTTTTGACCTAAATGTAACTTTCATTTCTGTAAGAAAAAGTAGAAATTAGAAATACAGTCGACTGGACACTTTACTGGAAATAACCAAAACCCAATTTTTCCAATTATCCGATTTTTTCTCTAAGACGTAGTTCGGATTATTGAAATTTGTTACAGTTAAACGTACTCGTTAAAATCGAAAATGTCTAGCCACTTGCATTGACAATAATAGAAAAATACAATAAATTACGTAAGAGCGAAAAGGACAAATACATTTTGCCATTTAATTTTTTAACGGACAAAACATGCACAATTTTTTCAGCCTTAAGTTATGCAATCGATTTCTAATAAATAAATTTTTCATTGTTTATTTTTTCACTAAAGCGAAGTAAGTTTCATACAAAACGTAGTTGTGGGCTTGCTTTTGGTTTTCAGTAATACGATATTTTCAGTAAAGAGATGTTTCGCTAAAGCGAAGTGAATAAGAAAGACTAGCTGCGTTTAAAATCAGTGCATTGATTTGTTTCGCTTTCAATAATCCGATTTTTTTCAGGAAAGCGTGTTGCGCTAAAGCCTATTCGACTTGTACACATATTTTTATTTCTGCTCGAAGAAATAAGAATCAGAAAATAACAATTATTTCTGCTCGAAAAACTAAAACCAGAAAATATCAATTATTTCTGCTGAATTTTGTATATAAAAATCAAAGTATAAATACAGTAAGTAGACTCTCTATAATTTTAAGTTCAGGGGATCGGAGAAAAGTCAATAATCGAGAGCTTATTTTAAAATGTTCGATTGTTTATTTATTATTTGTTTTTATGTGATACATGTACATATGTATGTATGTACATTAGGGTCATAACTTTTTTGTCTTCGATAAATTGACAGTTAATTTTTGCCGGCTAAAAATTATAGCGTGACAGCGATCAAGATACCATTCAAATGATATAAAATTACCAACCATACCAAATTACTTGTACTTTTTGACTTTTATTATAAAAATCGTAACGAGGGCAATCATGAAAAAAATTCCGCGAGAATGTAATAGGGAAAACAAAAAAATTCTTATTTTAAAAGCGAGAAACTTCTCGCGGAATTTTATGCATGATTACCCTGAACAATTACGGTCCCTGAAATAATGTTATGTTATGCAGCCCTATTATGACCCTGCAAGTAAATGCAAAAATCTCGATTTAAAAAAAAAAAGTAGATTAAAAAATGTGTAAATATAAGAACGGGTAAACAGTTTGAACTATTAATTGCGGAAATGACTTCTATTTCTGCTCGAAAAAATTAAATTCATAAAATAACAATTATTTCTGCTCAAAAAATTAAAAATTTTAATATCAGAGTTTAAAAAAAATCTTTTTAAAAAGAATTGAAATAGTGAGATTGGCCACTTTGTCCGAGTAGTAAGTAGCAAGTAATTGCTTTTTTCTTTTTAAAAAGTTCAAAAATAAGTTATTTTCGGTCCCTGCATTATTTTTACAAAAGGATCAAACACAAATATTTGAGTCAAATAATATAGTATGTGTGTGCCGACCTATTAGTCACGTTTACTTCGTCAAATATTTGAACAAACTTTTATCTTCTCATTTCATCAAATTACTTTTTATTTACTTAGAAGTTTTAAAATGCATTTTACAAATATCAGTTTCATTTTAATTACTAAAAAAAACACACGAAAACAATATTTAAAATAAAAATCCAAGCAGGTATTTTGATTTAAAAATAAATTTGGAAACTAAAATTAGAGGTTTGTATTAAGGTTACTGATCAAAATTAAGAGATTATGATAATTTCCTTTGTAAATGTCTTTTAAATAAATTATTCAAACTACAAAATTAAACCAATATTGGAGAATTTGCGTTGCAGTGCGTTAATATTTATACTTTAGAAAAAAAATTTATTTGAGACAGTGTTTCTGTTGCTGTTATTGTTGCGGTTTATTATTTTGAATTGTTTAAATTAAGCTAAAACTAATGGACGCACTATTCACGATGCAGCAAAACAAAAATAGCCAAAATCGACAAAATCGCCCACTGTAAAAAAGATTATTAATAATGTTGTTTATAGCAAAGTGAACATAGGAACATAAACTTACCTTTACTTTAGGATATTCATTCATAAATATTGTTATAATGCCAACATAGGGCAGAAAACCTTTGGCGCGACCTACAATATCTTTTTTCGTTAACCACAGCTGTCCAGGTGCGTATAAGCCCCGATCATCCACGTTGTTATTGTCACCTTTAGTTAAAAATTTTACAGAGCCGTCTTCCCTGTAAAATGAAATTAAAAGCAGTTTTGATATAAATTCAGCTTTTGCCGTGAATTATGTATAATTTACTTTTCATGTAGCTTAATAACACGATGTACAATTGGTATATCTCTACCCTCTATCTTGAAGACAACAATTTGTCCTACACGGACGGGTTCCTCTTTGTAGTTAGTAAGGAACAAGAGATCACCTCTGTGGAAGGCAGGTTCCATACTGCCACTCAAAACCACAACAATTGGCGATTCGCTTCCAGTCGCTACCATCAAACCTTTCCAAATCATTAAAGCGGATGAGACAATCATTGCAAAGCTTAGAAATTGATACAGGGACTAAAATATAAAAGAATTAATGCGTAAAATTGCATCTTATTTTTACCCGACTGCCAAGGAAGGGTTATGTTTTCTAAGTTTTTCGCTCAACATAATATACACGTATACACTTCTATAAAAATAATCATTCTTCAATCGTATCTTGCACACCTTTCAAGTCTTTTACAAAGCTGCACGAGTGTGTCTTTTAACGTTTTAGCTTTTTTTAAACTTACTTGGCGTTTATTCATACGCTTGAAATCCTGGATCATTTCATCAATTTGTAATGTCTCAACTAAACCCATATTGTTTATTTATTAAGGAAATGCTTTTTGATATTGTAATTTTTTAGGAATTTAGTTTCTCCAGACAGAAAATAGTTTTCCGTCCTGTAAAAAGCCGCTTGTTTTTATACCACGTCAACTTAAAGTGTTGCCACCATAATATGATATTTGATTTTTGTCCAATGCACACTGTTGTATTTGAAAAAATCACAATAACGTGAGACAGCAACAATTTTATATAAAAATAATAGCACGCTCAATAAAATTGCGTCATGCTGCACTCAGCTTGATACTCAATATTATTTTTAAGGAAAAAACTCAAAATGGTCCATAGAACTTCGTGGCGTATATATATTTTATCCTCCAAATAAAATAAAACTTATCTTAAATTATAGACAATTGAATTCTAAGACGCAATTTACACTGTGCCTTTTCTGCTTGCCTGTGCAGGCATGCTTTTTTAGTTCATTGGTGAGAGAGGGTGAGAACCTTTCGGTGTAGAACAAAAGGCACGAAATGAAAATTCGAGGGGATTTATGACATTCCTCTTTCGTGTTCTCAGCATTAAACGTGTATATAAATGATAAAAAGGCATGAATAAAAAAGGATTAATGTAAATGTGTGTGACTTTTCGTAGGGGTTTCAAAAGAAAATTGTCATACAAGGCAGGCTAAACAGACATAGTGTGAATAGCGACTAAGAAAAAACTGTTATGTCCAAAAATCCTCGGAAAGGCATAATTTTGGAATTACGGACGTCCAAAATTTTTAATGTCTTTTGACATTTTTGTGGTAAATTTCTAATTTAGTATAACAATATGTTTATCACATGAAAGATTTTAAAAATTTTTAGACGATAAACATATATTCAAAGAAAATCAAGTTGTATGTATTCCTTTTTTTTTTTTTTTTTTGTTTGTTTTGAAGCTTATTTTATTTGGAGGAGCTTCACTAAAATAAATTTATTCCTTTTTTTAACAAACAAGCCACAAAGCGATTAACTTGTTTGCGGAAAAACGCCCAGGACTTATGGCAGGAATCGAACCCACGGCCTCTGAACTGATAGGCTAGCATCGCTACCACTCAGCCGCAGGAGCACCCAAATCGTAACATAAAACAAGTTGTTCTTATTTTATTTGTTGTTCAATTGTTGCAGAATGTTTATTTATTTGTTTATATATATAACATATTCTACAAACTATATTTGCAGAGTATGATTGCACAAAAATGGGCGGAGAGATGAAGCCCATATGCTCGTGATATTATGAGTATTAACAGTATAAATTATTTAAAAAAAAAAATTATGACTGGCGCTACACGGCCAATGTCTTCATGTGGTAGCTCTACTAAAATAAACGAAAATCACTAAGAGGAATAGAAAAAAAAAATGATTTTGTGCACAAAATTTTTTCATTAATTTCTTTAATTTTGAGAAATAAAAGTTAAATTAAATGTTGAAATAATGAGACATTTTTAGATTTAGTTGAACTGTAGTGAATTTTAATCAGAAATAATTTCTTATTTGGGCTTAAGTTCAGTAATTTCAATTCTTATTGAATGAAATATTTTTATTAATTAATGTGAGTTTCTAAAGTGCCCATCAATCGGTAAGAATGTGTTAGTGTCGTTTAATTGATGATTTTTCGGAGACTTACAAATAAAATCGTCAATCAGCATTTTAACTTTGTGTTCGTTGTGTGCGATTACATGTACATACATATGTCTTCATCGGATGATGATTTTTTGTTATTAGCGGCATTAAAACTTTATGAAATCTTGGTATAAAAAAGCACATTAAACAAATATACAAAGCTATAATTTTTTTATCTTCCACTCTAATTTTTCTTCTATTATTTATTATTATTATTATTATTATTATTATTATTATTATTTGTAATAATAATTTTTCTAATTCTTCAAACTATTCTAAAAAAACAAACATATTTCCTGAAAAAATATCGCAACATAAACAAACGATTTTTAATATAAAACCAAGGCATTGGGTAGTGTGAATAAAAAATATTTACATACTCGTATGTATTTGCTTTTTACTAAAAAATTTGTTTTAAACACAAAATTCACATGCATAAATACATATGTAAGTATTTGGAGTTTTAAAAACCATTTTTAAGTAAAATTTTTTGTTCACACTACCCATTAAGCTTAATAAAATTAGAGAATATTATATTTATAATAATAATAAAATTGTTTGAAGACTTTTGATTGTTTGGTTTTTTACAAAGAACAATGGTTCATTAAAGTGCAAATTAACTTTTTTATCCGCGCATTTCTCCATGTCGTCACACAATAAATAACACAAAGCAAATTACGTTCAAATAATCAGCCGTCAAATGAAAATATCAAAATATTTTGATTCTCATCAATCAGTGCCGACAAAGTGTACGTGTAGTCGAAAAGAAACGACTGCACACACACAACTATGTGATTGATGGTTTTTTTTACGTTTCCTGGGCACTTAAAGAAGAGAAGAAAAATTAAAGTAGACATTAGCTGGGGGAAATTCCCATATTTTTCTGTGCAGCCACGCACTTCATCAGCACCCTAGTGTATCTACTTGGGTAGAGATTGTTATTAACATCAGCTATTTAACGTAAATTCTAATGAAACGAAATATGAGAAATGATTCTTGGCAATTATTTCTTAAATGCAACCAGGCCACTGTTTATTGGCCTTCGAGAGTTTTGCGTCTCACTCGCACTGGTTGACTGATCTTCCGCGGATTTCCGTATAATATTGCGGTTCTTTTGTGGAATTTCCTTAACAACCACGTTGCTACTTCCTATGTGAAGGCATAGGTCGTATACAGTCAGTCACAAAAACATTTTTAAGAATACTATTAATAACATCATGGACATATGGTCTTAGTCACCCGTCCATTTTTGTGGAACCATATTCTGCAAATTTAGTTTGTAGAATATGTACTATAAATAAATAATAAACATATGGACAATGTAAAAAATATAAAAAGTATGTAATTATAGTATATTTCCTCGGCATTTGCTATAATTCAGTGTAATTTTTTTTTTGAAATATTTCATATCAACAAAATCATGAAAAACACATTTTGTATGTTGAACCCTGTACATAATTTGCGTATGTTTATTGTGAGTTTTAAAAGGTAGCAATTCACAATCCCAAACGGCTGATTTTCACAATTCCCAAATTTCTTACATTAGTGCTCAATGTGGTTTCAAATTTTTTAGTAATTTTTATACAAAAGAAATATAAAAAATATGGGGGATAACAAATTATTAGATACAAATCAAATTATAAATGGATTGGCCGTACTATTATCGTTTTTTGTGGGCTATAAATATGCTCTTAAAAAGCACGATATTAAAGAGAATGAGGCTGATAAAGGTATTGGTGTTCAGGGAGCTTCTGGGTCCAGTGATGCAAAAGAGCCGGTAACATTTTCAATGAAAATCTTGTAAAACCTATGTAACAAAATCATCTTTAGCTTTTTACTAGTTTTAGTTTCAACTACAAAATGGTATTAGTAGTACGCAATGATTTAAAAATGGGCAAAGGCAAGGTAGCTTCACAGTGTAGTCATGGTGCTGTAGGTGCCTACCAAAAGGCGGTGAGGAGCATACCCACTGTAGTAAGAGCTTGGGAAAACACTGGCTGTGCTAAAATCGCCCTGAAAGTCGAGAGTGAAGCCGAAATGATGGCTATTAAAAAAGCTGCTGAGGCCAGGAATCTTAATACATGTTTGATACGCGATGCTGGTCGCACACAAATCGAACCTAATTCAAAGACTGTTTTAGCTATAGGACCAGCAGCTGTCGAAGCTATTGACCAGGTTACCGGGCATCTCAAACTATTGTAAAGTCGGTTCGATTCTTATGACAATTCTCATATTTTTTTTAAGTTTAGACTTAGGAAGTATTATTAATATAACTTAAGTTTTATAGTTTTTTAATGAAAAAAAAAACGGTTATTTAAAAAGTCATATATTTCTTAAAGCGTGTTTTATTTTTTTTACAAAAAAAAAAAAAAAAAATTACATTTAAAATCTTAGCCAATCGTCATCATTGTTGTCGTCGTGATGAGAGGCAGGATTTTGCGATTGCTGGTGTTGTTGATATTCTTCTTTTGTAACCTCGATATCAACATAAGGTTGTACAGGAAATTGTTCTTGTTGATGTTGCATTTGCAAATTACTCATAGATTGCTGCTGCATGTGTTCTTGTTGTTCTTGTTCATCATCCATTTGATCATTAAAAATTTCCCTTTTAACACGTACACCGCCATCCTCTTCATCACTCTCCGATATAGCCAAATCATCATCAATGCCCATATTATCATTTGACTCCATTATTAATGGCATTTGATGAATGTTGGATTTGCTCTCATTAGCTGGTTGCATATTTTCATTTTGAACATCTTCATGTTGCATAAACTGGTTCATTTTATTATCTTGCTGTTGATTGTTTTCATTGCTACCGATACGATTATGCAGTGTTAGGAAGTCTGAAGGATCATAGTTGGGATCTAGGTCCATTGAGTCCTCTGAAATATAAATGTGCATTATTAGAATATGCATTGTGTTTTTGTGTATTGTCTAAACGAAGATGCACTTTTATGTTGCCTTTTAATTTAAAAATAAATATTAGAACTACCTCAGTTATAGAGTTGTTCTTATTTACGAGCACCTACTGTAATTTTAAATTTTCTAAATTTGTTAACAAGAAATTTAAGGAAATCTGATTTTAGAGAGCTCGCGGTTTTGGGAAATTTTAAATATGTAATTACATTCCTATAAGTATTACTTACATACATACAAAAGAAAATTGCCATTACTACTCACCTCCACATACTTGCGTAGGTTCTAATTTCATTTCTGTCTTGATATGGGCGGCATCTATCAAATCTGATCCACCGTCACCACCACTTGCGTTTGACATAGAATGCATACGTTCACCCTGGTCCAAGAAACTAGATGGAGTATTTTCATCTTCGGAGACTTCTTGAAATCCATCTTCATCATCGTCCGTCGAACATTGGAGATCTATTAGGGAAAATGATGTAATTAGTGTCAAAAATAAAACGAAAAAGTAACACAACTTTTTACTAATCCAAATATTTATGTACATATTTACAAAACATTTATAAAATTATAAAAACAAGACGTAATCAATTCACAAAAGCCATTTTCACACTAAAAATCGATAGGCATAGATGCACTTAAAATAAAAGTTCATTACGGCACAATAAATAAAGCAACTGAGTTTTTAGTTGCTCATCCTTTTTTAAATTAGAAGAATTCGAACATACATACGTTAGATGTATCATTAATACTTGTACTTTTGTTTGAAAATTTATTTGCTGGTGGTTTAGCGTTGTCTATATATTTCATTGTTGCTGTAACAAATCATCAGTAGACTTCAACCACACATTTTGAATAGTCACAAACCTCTTAACCTCTTGTACTTTTGTTTTAAAAAATGACTAATAAATCGTTAGAATCTTTAGCATTTGTATTTGAATCGCTTCAAAGAACTTTTCTTAAACAGTATTTTAATTTTTCATATGATTCTTTGGACGAAATGTATCTGCAGACACAAGAAGGCAATATGTAATCATTACAGCACGAAACTCATATTTAAGTCGAGTTGACAGAGTTCAATGATAATCAGTTTCTATATTTATAGTAAAAATGTCCACTCTATTTTGCATTTTTAGAGAAATTTATTTTATTCTGCAAATTTTTTTATTGTAGCTACAACGTTTGTTTTTTGAATATGACGATGAAATTGTGATCAATGCTTCTGAACAATATTATTATTAAATTAATGTAATTTTGCATTAATTCTAATTATATGCTGCTTAGCGATTGTAGTCCGGTACCACATGTTTTCTAAAATAATTGAGATAATGTAGAATGGAGCCTTCCAACGGAAATATGATGTTCATTGTACCGCTAAAGTCCTTACTAGAGTGTCATTTAGTAGAAATGTATTAAAGCAAGAGCTTTTAGGGTTCCACATGATTCAATTTTTTTTAACTATTGCCAAGAGGGGGCAGAGGGAAAATTTCGACTTCTGCGAAACTATTCCATAGATTTGTATGAAATTAGAAACAGATATGTTCTCTACGTATAAACGAACAAGCATGCTTGGACCAATAATTGCATCTCTGAAATTATCCTACGAGTTTGATGAAATATAATACAACATACGGTTATGTTCATGTATACATACTCGTATTTTTATTTCCAACAACAATTCTATGGTAACTGCTCACGTTTTATTTTCACAGGAATGCAGAACATACCGGATAGATTGACATGCGTCTAAAAGAACACAAATGATATACATATAATTTATCAAAACTAATATCGAAACACATATACAACCAATTTTGATGAAACTTGAAACAAAATAGATATGGTTTAAAAGGACACACAAGGGGTCTGTCTACTCTGGAATTCGAAACGAAAGCAAATGCTTTAGAATTTGCATATAATTTACATACAAATTCGAAAGTATTTTCATTCGTTTCGAATTACAGAGTAGACTCCTAGGCTTTACATTTTAAGGCACACAGACACACAGGATTTCCTGCTTTCACGATTTTTGGTCATTTTGAAGTTTTTTTTTTTTAATTTGACGGTTTTTTTAATGTATTAAAGCGTCTTTGAAGCAATTTGGAAAACAATTGAACATTAAAAATTGGGACACAACTGTATTTTATTTTTTTTTTATTTTTTTGGAAAAATAAAGTGATTTAAGATTTTTACAGTGGGTAGATAGGACCACTGCATTGGATTTTTTTGTGCAAAATTTTGAGTCGACTGTCTTTAGAGGAACAAGTGCGATATGTACTCATCAAATTTAATTCAAATTTCTCCCTGGTGATTTTTAACGTCGAGACAGAAAAACGTTTGTCTTATTACAATTTTTTGTAACTACACATTTTCAAGAACTCTAGACCAATTTGTTAAAAAATATCTAGCGTTATATCTTTTTTCAAGTGTGAATGAAAATGGCGTTTGCGCGGTATTGTTAAACGTATTTAATAAAAAAAAAATTAAAAAGCTTACGGCCTGTTCCACGATCCACAACTTGTATTGAAAACAGCAATAAAATAAATTTGTTTTTGTTTTCAATATATGTACATAAGCAATCGATCGAACGTTTTCTGTCGACAACGTGGGGCAGGCCCTTAAAATAATGCATACATAAACTAAAATACAATATCAGTAAATTTTAAAATCGATTTAAAATAACAGTTTTTCAGTAAGGAATTGTTATAGTTATACGGGATTTACACCATGACTTTTTCCCCTGCATTTTTCTTGAATTCTCTTATGTTGCTACCCCTTTGATCACCTTTGTACTCCTTTTGTCAATAAACTCTAGGAAAGTCACGGTAAAAAGTCATAGTGTAAACCCCGTATTACAAAAAAAGAAATTGGAATTTGAAATTTTACAGAGTTTTCGAACAACATATTATTCTAAATTAAAATAACAAAGCTTAATTAACAATAATCTACAAAATGTGGCATGAAATAGTAAAGCGTGATAAAGATAAAAAAGGAAATGTTGAAGTAAAAATAGAATGTGCTATTTATGTACATATGTAGACCTATTTAAATTTTAAATAATAATGTTTTGCAAATACTTGTGGTGTAGTTAGTAATGTTTTTTTTTTTTTGTATAGAAAACACATACATATGTGTGCGCGTGTGTGCTTGTGAATATGCAAAGTTAGAACTGTTGTGTTGGGTTTTCTTTTCAATTAAGCATAAGATTAGAGTTTTGATTTGTTATTAGCAACTAGTAGTAGCAGTAGTTATTAGTCTTACCTTCTTCCAGAAAGGAGGAATTATGTGGGTTACTTATATTTGAGGCTAGGCTGTCCTTACGGGGACGACCACGACCACGTTTAACAGCATTCGGGTTAAATTTGACTAAAAGTATAGAATACGCATTTTTGGTTTGGCTTGTTTGTTGTAGGTTTTTGTTTCTCATTTTTGTAGGAGATATTTTCAAACGTTTCGTTTATGTATTGTATTTATTTATTTCATGAGGGAATAAAAAGAATTTTTTTAATTTTTGAAATAACAAAACAAACAAAAAATTTTAACTGAACAGAAAAATTAAGGGAAAAAACACATATGTACATACGTAAATTATTAAAAAAATCATTGCATTAAAGAAAGTAATTCACAACGACGAAACAACATAAATTGTTTTTTTTTATTTTATTAAAAGATTGTAATGTGATTGAAATCAATATACATACATACAAACATACATATACACTTATCCCTCGATTTACATGATACTTTTTTATACGATTTCACTTTTACACGATTATTTTGGTTTTCGTGTAAATTGAGAGATTTATGAAATATGTACCTCATTTACACGATTTTTTATGTGTTTTGAGTAAACGCTTCTGATATTTTTAATTTTGTTTTTGTTTTTATGAATAGCATTTATTTTGTTTAATGAATACAGGTTTATTTTCATGTGTTTTGAGTAAATGCTTCTGATATTTTTAATTTTGTTTTTGTTTTTATTAATAGCATTTATTTTGTTTAATGAATAAAGGTTTGTTTTCATGTGTTTTGAGTAAACGCTTCTGATATTTTCAAAACTAAGTTGAAATACATATATAATTTCTTAATAAAAATCGATTTTTACGCGATTCTGACTTTATTTTCGATTTACATACACGATTTTTCATACAAAAATTTAAAATTTCAATTTACACGACTTTCTCAGGAACGTATCTATCGTGTAAATCGAGTAATAGGTGTACTATGTAAATATGTATATTAGGGGTGTGAGGAATCTTGGCATTCGTATACGCAAAAAAGTCTAATTTTTGTTGTTATAAGCGTATCTGTAAAGCGAACACTATAAGTGTTATAATTTAAAATTTATTAATTTCCTGCAGCGGTATAAAACTTTTTCATTTTTATAAAAATGTTTTCCAGGAGAAAAGAAAATGCTTCAGTTAGCAAATAATGAAGTTTAATCCGCGTATAAAAAAATGATTGTTAAAGTTAAAGTCTTGGTATAAATTGGGGGGTCTACTCTGTAATTCGAAACGAAAGGAAATGCTTTCGAATTTTTATGTTAATTTTGCATTTGTATTTTCTTTCTTTTCAAAGGATCCGCAATGTAATTACGATTGCTTACTTCTACCATAACTATGCAAGTTTTGACCCAGAATTACGAAATATGCCAACCGTAACATGGATGAATGTGTACAAACATCCTATTATATTCTTGAAAATGTTCTTTCAAAATTGTTTTATGTTGTTTGAATTCCAACTTTTAGTCTGGGATTTTGAAGACAATACTTTGGAATTAGTTCAAAATGATTCTAGAAAAAAATCGAAATGCATCACACCTTTCGTTCGATTTCTAGCAATAAATTATTATTATTTTTTCGCAAAACTTTGTTTTCACATTCGTTACACCCATAATATATACAATACATACATACATATCTATGTACAGATTTAATTAATAACAAAACTCTAAGCGTGATTTTATTTAAATTTTGTTGCAAAGATTTTGTGTGATGGTTTTGAAGCCGAAAATCTCTTCAGTGCAAGGTTTCCAAAAAATATAATAAACATTTAAAAAAGTTTGCACGATAGTTCTCTAATATTATAGATTAAAGAAATATTTACAAAAAGTAAATTTTAACTCGATTTAGGTCCTAATCGTATAAAACGCTACAGCAAAGTGATATATATGTATGTACATATGTATGTATGTACATTAGAGTGGCCGTTATTTTTTTTGCTTTTCATAATTCTTCTAATTTGCATGAGGGGCGGACGCACCCCCTAAAACACAACTTATCGCTAAGAAATTTTTTTGTATTTTTTACATTTGGGGGAGAGAATATAAGAAATCAAAAAAACCTCCATACAACTAACGGCCAATCAAATGTACATTGTATCTTTCTTGTGTATGTATGTATGCACGTATATATATATGTATATATGTATATGGAAAACAAAAATAAAATATATTTTTTTTATTTGTGTTTTTCATGCAAATTTGAAGAATTATTAAAAGCAAAGCAACGATTGAAATTTTGCATTTTTTTTCTATGTATAGTACGATATACATAATTTTCTGTTTTCCATATAATTTTTACTTGGTGCGGTGCTTATACGATTATTCTCTTAAGTGTACAAAGTGAACAAATTTAATTAAAAAAATATGTAATCTGCAAATTCAGAAAACTTAAAAATATTCAAAATTCGATAGAGATCTCGCAAAAAATTTAGAAGAATTTCCCAAAATGCAGATTTAAACAATTTGTCTATTGTATTGAAACCTACTTACAAAAATTTATTGAACGATCATGGTTTTGGCAGAAAAATTTAAATCCCCTAGTTCTGTTGAAGCTTATCTACTTGCTAATGAGAACGGAATTGCATGCTATTTATAGTCTATTCCTATCGCTTTCGACAGCTGGTAGACAATTATGTATTGAAATTAAAATTTTATGGGCCTACCCATAGTTTACAACTATCAAAATGCCAAAATTCTTGATAGATTTTAAGATCCAGGCTGTAAAATTTTATCGTAAGCAGCAACTTAAGTACAAAAACATATTTGAATATTTAAAAAAAACCTTCTCCTGAAAACTTTAATTTTGCAAATAGACCATGTCGAGCCTTATTTTCGATTTAATCGCAAGCAACAAAAATTAAAGTTTTCAGGAGAAGTTTTGTTTATAATATTCAAATATGTTTTACATACATACTAGTCTCCTGCATAAGACATCTTATAAGAACTTTCAAGACATGAGGGATTTTTCAAATGCTTTACTACAGCGAAATCTTATAAAACAAACGTTAACAACACTAAGTGCGTTCGAGAACTCAAAAATTTGTAAAAAATTTTACTATTTTTTACTGGATTGCGTTCGAGTACACAAAATCCAGTAAATGAGAGGGCGAATTGAGAGAGAAAAATGACAGTTAATTTACGGAGTAAATGCAAGTTTTTACTGGATAAATTTTTGCCAGTAAAATCCAGTAAAACGAAACCATATGTTTTTAAATATAAACAAACAAAATTAAGGGGAAACAAAAATGTTTAGTTTTTGATGAAATTTTTAAAATAACAAAAAACAAATGTATTAAGTTATAAGCATTATAACATTTATTTAGTTTTGATGCTAGAAAAATATTCGGGTATGTATGTGTTCCACGTGAAATTAAAACGTGCGGAATTTCCATAGAATTGTTGGAAATATGTATGTATGCACATACGTATGTACATATGTATTTATAATAACAATGCTATTGCATTTCCGAACGATTTCATTTGACATGGAATTCAGAACATAACCGATTATTTTTAAACGTGAATAAAGTTAATAGATTATTATATTGAAATTTTTGTTTATACATATCGTCGGGTCGACGGTTCCTGGTTTGACGTGTGGAACATTTAAAAAATATTTACTTTGTGTACTTTTTTTGAATGATTTCCCAGTTTTTCGTTGTCTTGAATATATTATCCTAATAACTTCTCACGTTCAGGGTAAAAAGCTTAGAAACTTTAACGGCCTGACCCGCGATGTCTACAAGAAAGTTTCTATCGCTTAGTTATATTTAAAACAAAATCAAAACAAGAACGTTTATTTTTGTTTTCAATATACATAAGTAAGGTATAGAAAGTTTCTTGTCGACATCGTGGACCAGCCAAATAAGTTTAAATAAAAACATATGTCCATATTACTTTTATTATTAAACAAAATATTCTATCGTGTATTTCATATGTATAATTTTTTTAGCGCCAAAATTGGTGGTAATCAGCTGTTGTATATATTTTACTGGACTTTACAATTTTTTCGTTCGCGTACTTTTAGATCAGTAACCCGCAAGCCATAGCACAATTGTGCGAATGAAAATCACATACATGCTTATGCTCCTTCATTTAGTCGTCACTGAGCAAGCGACGAATGAAGTTGTGCACTCATGTACGAATTTTTTCCTGGTTTTTTGTTTAGTTTTTTTCAGCACACGGAACGAAATTAAAGTTAAAATTTAATAAATTTGTACAGCAAAAAAAAAAATTAAATAATTATGGAAGCTAAGAAAAATTTCGTGATAAAAAATGCTTTTCGCAATATGCAATGCATTTTATGTTATGAAACATTGAAAAATAATAGGGAAAGTATCTAAAACGGCATTTTAATGGTATCCACAGAAGTGTGAATAAATTTAATTTTGAATTTATACACAAAATCGTTGAATGCTCATTAAATTTTTACTTTTTATTTAAGTTTTAATTAAATTGTTTATTAGCAAAAAAAAAAAAATAATAATAAAATAAACTAATAACCACATCATGTATTTTATATTACAAAACTTTTCTTCAAGTGCAAGTTTATTTTACTCTCATTTTTCTCACCAATACAAACATATTTTATTTTGCGGGACACTGTTTTAGATGCAAATTTTTTTATGGAGAGTAATTTCTTTAAATTACTCAGTAACTGGATTTTACTGGAAAAGTACTTAAACGCAAGAAATTTATTTGAGTATTGTAGGTATAACATAGCGTCTATACCTGATATAATATCAAATATATTTCTATCAGCAAACGTCAAATTTCATAGCAGAGAATTATATTACGTGTGGACTGCAATATTAGTATTATATTAATATTATATCAGATATTATAATATTGTTTTCGTAATATATATTTAGAAAACAATATTATGATATCAAGTGTCAAAAAACTCACACATACATAGATACGAGAAGAGAATTTTGTGAATTTAAATGAAAATGAATATTTTTTGATAAAAAAAGTGATGAAATGCTTTAATTATACACGATGTATTAGGAAATCGCAAAATTTTTATGAAATACACATTACTATTCAAATAAACAAAGATGTTCACTGCACGGCTGCCTGATAATTATGAAATATTATGATATTTACAAGTGTACGATTTCCCCTACATAGATATTAATATTAATATAAATATATTTTTCTTCTCATTCTGCCGACGTTCTCTCTCATATTATATCAGATTTAATATCAGGCAGGGATGATAAATGAGAATACCAATTTCGTACCAATTAGCTTTTAAAAATGTACTTTTTCGAACCCAATAGTACTAAAATCGGTATTTTTTGTATTTTTAATGTCATAACTCAAAAAAACTATTTTGCTAGATCACAAATTTCAAGTTTTCAATTTACACACGTCTTAATGAAAAATTAAAATTTTGTGTGTTTCAAAAAAAAAAGAACTATATGAGGATTAATCTGCATCATTAACTGAAATTTTATTAAAATTAGAGACAGTGGAACAGGCAGTAAATACATATTGTTGGTCTCAAGTAAAAAGGCCCTAACTCAAATAATTGCTATTTTACAGGAGACGGTAAAAACACAATAGAAACTGTAATATTCTTTCTGTAATATTTTTGTACAACTGATTGTAAAAGCGTTACTTTTAAAACTATTTTAAATATATTGGAATCACTGAAAAACTGAATTTCGTAAAAAAAATATGAGTTACAGCCTCTCAATAAGTCCTTTGTTTGTATTAGACTTTCAAGTCTTCGTTTTGATTATGGAAATTCTCTTTCCACATTCGCTGATGAGTGAATAATTGACAATATTCTCCTGATAATTTTTGAAAGCTCATTAGATCATCCAATTAATTTTTTAAAGCTCGAAACTCGTTATTTATAGTATTATAATTTCTATTTTCTTTTAGGAATATTTTTTAATAAGAGAGATACTATACTACTAACATATTCGGGAGTGAATTTTGCTACCCATGTTAAAATTTCGTTATGAAAAGTAACTTTATTTAGTTTCGCAAAAGTTTCTATAACATTTCTTTTAAAATCCGTAACTATACAACTTTTAATTTTATTTCTAGATATATAGTTTTTAATATCAAAGTAAATTTTAATCGTTTACATATGTATGTAGCATACCAAGCTTCATTTAATTTCATCACTTAAACGATTGATATGATAATAATATAGCAAGTTTTTTATTTCTTACAAATTTTATATTAATACAATAGATAAAATAAATGAAGACGGCGCTATCATATTGAAAACGAAACACCGGTGAAGTTAGATGTAGTTCTTTATAATAAACCAATCAAGTCTAATGCACATCTAACAAGGTATTCGCTCTCAACAACAAAACAAATTCGCCACTTTTCTCTCAAATTGATTATACTTTAAATGATCGCGATTAATTATTTTTGTGAAAATAAAACAAGGGATAGTCTCTCGCAAATTTTTCAAATAGTACCAAATGAGTCACGGGGGTACCAACGTACTTTTAGGGGTTTGAATAGTACCAAAAAAAGTACAATTGTACCAACTTTATCATCCCTGATATCATGTATAGACGCTATGTAAGAGTAAAGAAGAAAACACTTCGTGACGGAAGAATTTGTGATACTAGCTTCTTTCTACGCATAAGAGCGTGTACGAACGTCATGCATGTATAGGGTTGCCAGATACCAAAAGTCAAATACCTGCACAATGGAAAAAATTCAACTGGACAATTTAAAAATAAGCTTAAAAAGCAGTGTTGATGCTTTTTGAAAATATTGTTTTGGTTATAAATTGCCAGTGATGTACAAAATAGAGGAACTAATCAGTGTTAGGGAAAATTACAACTGGTTGTAAATTTGCAAGCACTATTGTTTCTTTTTATTTAGTCACCCCTATTCTGCGTTTCGATTCGAATCGAAACTTTCTCCGTTTGGCAACTTTGGTATTCTGCGTTCCGTTCTTCGATTTCTCTTTCGATTCTATGTATTCTGCATTTCGATCGTAACTACGTTTTTGTAAGTTGTTATTTTAGTGGCGGAGCGTTTTCAATTTTTGTTTGTTTAGCTTTAAAAAGTGATTAATGCAAAAAATAATGCAAGTATTAAATGAAAGAAGGTTTAATTAATGAACTAAACAGTTTGTTTTGTTTTTCTGTACTGAAATGCGATTTTTATTTAGTTTATTACAGGTAGAACAGTTCACATACCTATTTAATGGCAACGAAAAACGATTTTGTCTACGGATTAAATTAAATTTAAACAAACAAACTTTATTTTTGTGTTACAATTATGTGTAAAAAATTAAAATATCACCTCCGGCGCGACAGGATTCTTCAGACTGGAAAAGTTTGGCCACAAATACCTCTTGCTTATCCCGTTTTTTTTTAACTCTCTGTACTTAAATTTGCAAGAGTTTATTTAATGAAAATTTTCACAATATTTAATTATTATTTGTTTTAATTGTTAAATCACTGTTTTTTGCACTAAATTTAACTTTTTGCTAAAAATTTTGCAAAATTGCTTAGTTTTACTGTTCCTATTTCACCCGTTTCAAAGCAAAGCAGCAGGTTTAAACATACTCTTCTCTTCTTCTTTTTCTTTCGATTCAGTTTTTTGGCAGAATACCTCTTTTCGATCCGTGCGTAACTGAATGCGGGAACGTAATCGAAACGCAGAATAGGGGTGAGTATTAAAAATTTTTCCTTAGAAGATATAAAAACACAACCAGAAAACAGAAATGTTTGCCTTGTTTTAATAAGAAAAGCTGATCCTTATGTATTTGTATCTCCTGATTACGATTCCGTCATTAGTTTTAATCTGTAAAACAATTTCCTTTATTTCGATAGCTTTACATTGAGGAGCATAGTTTAGTCCATAAAACTTTTTTATTATATTTTGTACTTAAATAACTAGTCGTTATGAATTTTTGTCCGCTAATTACGAAAAAAGATTTCTTATATTTTTATACCCTCTAGTTTCAGAGATTTGTGCATTATATTTAAAAAATAATATCTCGAATTTTTCTTTTCTTACGCCATCAAAAAATATTATTTCTAATAATATGACGTCGCTGATTTTGAATGTAGCCTCTATTTTTTTTGATAAGTTCTGATTATTTTAGTGAGCCTAATTACGAGTGTCGTATTTCGAATACGAAGAGTTTGTAAAGCAATATTCTTTAGTATTGAACAAAATAGTCGTAGTAGAAGTCGTGATTAGGCCCAATAATTTTGCATTAAAAATTAAAATTTTTCCTTAAAATTGTTTTTTTTTTTTTTTTTTTTTTTTTTTTTGGTAAAAGCTGCAAATTTCGATATAATAACTACAAATAAGACAAAAATTTTCTGGACTGGTCAATACAACATTTATTATACGTAATAATTGCATTGATCAGATATGTGATACAAAAAACTAATTTTTTTGGAAGGCATGAGAGAGCAAAAATTTTAGTATTTTTTTGTGAGACTAGAGGTGATAGATAAATAATAAAACTATATTCGTAATCAGCGGACAAAAATACATAAGAACCAGTTAATTTAATTTCAAAAATTTAAATAAAAAAATTTAAGAACTAAAACAAAAAGACACGATTTTTAACATCCATGTAATAAGAGTACGATATCATTATATACTCAATGTTCATCTACTCAAATAGAATTTAATGAAATTTAATAATCCAGAAAGTATTTTTAAGTTTGGGGGACCATTCGTGATATACTAAGTGAATTATAAAAAAGTGGCATAAATTAAGCATATGCTAATTGTCACTATATCTTTAAAACTAGAGCTGCTGGGGAAAAACTAATGATGCCATCGTAATCAGCATATAAAAATACTTAAGGATCGGCTATTTTAAATAAAGCAATAAAACCACTGTTCCGCTGTGTAATTAATTAAAAAATATAATTGATAAAAAAAATTATTTTTCAAAATTTAAGAAATAATTTTTAACTGGATAAATTCTATGTTAGCTGGTAACTGGATGAGGCTCTAAAAAACTGGAAAATCCAGGCCATTCCAGACCGCCTGGCAACCCTATGCATGTATGTGTGTATGATCTTTTATTTTTCTGCCCACATGCAAAGGCACACACATGTATTAACATTAGTTGTATGCGGTTAATCACATCCCTCCAGTCAACCTAGAACCATATGTCTCTATGTCAATACTCTTTCTCCAGCGACAATTGCACTAGTTAAAATGTCGACAAGTTTCCTTTTATGCGCGAGTAGAGATACGTTAGAGACGACAGTTCTAGTGTATTTCTGGTGATATTGTCAATGAACGCGTCAATAGTTTGTTTTTCTTTTTTATTATGTTGTGCAATAATATTAAATAAATATATGTAGACGAGGGTCACTAAAATCTACGAGTGAATCTTCGGTTCAAATATCTCCATATGGTCGTAAAAGAACTACCTTCTCAATAGCACAAAACATACAGAAGTGTCACGAGACGGAAGATACGGGTATTTTTCTGTTTGTCTCGTTTTCCCTCAAATTTTGTCGTCGGTTTTGTTTTGCTACGTCTTTCTAGTGCAATAAATTTTTATTAGCTGTGTTAATTGGTAAGTAGTAATACACTACAGTATCAAATACACTATGCTTTTCTCTTTTTTCCACGAATTTTAACAAAAACCTGATTGCAGCTTTTTTGACCTGTCACTTTCTTCACTTCTGTGTATTCTGTGTCAATAGTGCTAAAGTCTACTGATAGATTTTGAATGACAACCCTATGTTATTTGTCAATAGGCATTTGCATTGGCTGGGGTACATCTAGTCAGTAGCACTATTGACAATGTGACTAGAAAATTACTATAAATTTACTATTGACAACGGGAGAGGATATATCGATATTGTAGACTAGAGCCCCTAAAATTTACTAGTGAATCTTTGGTGCCAATGTCTCCATGTGGTCCTGAAAGAACTACTAAGTCAGTAGTGCTATAGTCTAGTGGTGGATTTTCAATGACAAGCTAATGTTAAATGTCAATAGACGATTACATTGGCTGGGGTACACCTGGTCAGTAGTGCTACTGACAACGTCACTAGTAAATCACCACAATTTCAATATTCGCACTTTCTGCAGGGATAATAGCTTATCATCTACATATTACACACACACTCAAACGTACAATATGAAAAATAACAAGCATACACTAATCAACAGTACTTCTTTTGAGTGTTTGTTTTGTTTTGCTGTCCTGGCGTTTTCGCTTGTTAACACTGATATACACGTACACCAATACATCCATCGTGCTTCGTTTACAGTACGACAGCATTTATTATTGTTTTAGTATAATACATGCGACGTGAATACATTTAAAAATCATGACGTTTTTACATTTCAAGACTGTTTACGCAGCTCTCTAATACATACATACATATGTAGTAAATTTCGACATTTTGATAATTCTAAACTATGGGTAGGCCCATTAAATAATAATTTCAATAAAAAGATTTCTTTTTTACTAGATGTAGATTACGCTTAACTGGAAAATATTGCTGGATATGACAAAATTGTAATTGTATCTATTATTATTAATTAGGTATCTCTGTCGATTTTAGTGATAGATGCCGATGTCGAATTGCTATTTTATTTTATTTTATTTTATTTTATATAATATAACGTTTTATGTACGATGTGCTTATTTCAATCAAATATTTAATTTTTTTATGATTTTCCATTTTATGTGCTAAGGGTTTTTATTTAACATGAACAATTCTGTGGTTAATACATTAATACATATTAATAAAAAAAATAGTAAAAGGAAAGTTTGAAAATTTTCATATGTATCTGCTAAAAATTAAATTTTGTGACATGCGGTTATTCATGAACACAAACTACAGATCTATACTCCACAAAGAATAGTATGTAGAAATGTATTGAAAATTTCAATATTGAATTTTATATATGTATGTACGTACATACAGACATATGTATGTATGTATGTACCTCAAAACCTTCCCACATAAATTAGCATACATATGGAAATAATTAATAGAAAATATTATTTGCGTTTTGAATAGTTGTTAGAAGAAAATTCAAATTAATTAATCTTACAGCTAAATTTAATGAAGATTAGTTTTTTTTCTCTCTGATACATACTTACATACATATGTATGTATGTATGTAAGCTAGAAAAAATATAAGAAGAAATATATACCGCAACCGATAAATATATAAAGTTAAGAATTTAAAATAGTTAAAATAAAAATCTAACAAGCAGCATAATTAATACAATAAAAATAAAAAATAGTCATAATTAAAGGCAAACTCGGCTTGGCCGAATTGCATCAGTAACTGTTTAATGCCCTTCATCACATAAAGAACTTTATTTGAAAATATACATAGTTGTAGTTGAAAATGTTATTTAAAAATTATTTTGACATCGTATGTATATATGTATGTATGTACATTTGTTGTAAATTCCAATAAATTTGTAACCGTTGATCGACCATTTCTAAATCAGTGTTGATGAGGTGAAAGTAATGATGATATTTGTGGGGATAGTATCTCAGTTACTATTTTTTCAAATAGCTTAGGAGTCGTTTTCAATTTAGCTATGCCTCTGAAGTTAGCTTTGTTAGATCTACTGCCATGACTAGGGGAATAATAAATTATTTTTTTCCAGGTATTTGGGAAATAGCCATTGGAAAGAAATATGTTGAATAAATAATTTAAAGGTATAATTAACAATTGCGAACATTTAAGAAGTACAAAGCTTGGAACTTCATCAGGGTCGAATTTGTCCGAACTTTCCAATGTTTTTATTGCATTCTTTACAGTAGATGAGTCTAGAGTTGGACAGACAATTTGAGTCACTTCAGGAATTGGCTGTGAGGACTTTGATACTTTATTCCATTTCTTCTCTGAGTAATAGGAAGAAAAAAAGTCAGCAAATAAGTGTCAAATTTCAGAATCACTGGAAGATTCACTATCGCCAAACTTCGTCATTGATGCTAAAACTTGTGTTTTATTTTTAGCAGATAGTTATAACATTGATTATTTTATATTTTATAGAGTGATCTTGAAGTTGAGTATGGGTAGAGATCTGGTGTTCCAAGGAGGTCCATTTTGAGCTCTTCTCATTATTATTGACATCGATCTCTTAAAACAGCCAAATAACCCAGTATAGAATTTATTTAAAATTGTATCGACTGCTTAGTGCTAAGGTTTTTGAGTAGTGAGCTGTATTCGAACCAATTTTCAGTCAAAAGAATAGTTTTTTTTTAAGAGAAGTAACACTCAGACAATCAATGCCTACTACTATTACTAGGTGTTACCTTCTTTGGGAAAGGGATAGTGACAGAGAAGACAGGTGGTGAAGGAAGATATTGATGAAAGCTTCATTCTTTTAAAACTCTCCTTTTTGCACGTTTTTTTTTTTTGTAATAATGCAGTGTTGCAGCATGTTAAATGAGGCGTATTAAATTTAATTTATTAAAATCCGCATGTCTAAAGTCAAAATTTTTTTAAGTTTTTGTACTATTCCTTACAAGAACTTGATTTTGTGTGGTATGTATCTTCTGGCGACAATATTGGATATATACGTTTTATGCAATTGCCATCAGGTTGATCTACATGTATCAAATCCAGTATTATTTATTTGAAACAGTCCCAAATATGCGATGCTATCAGCAAAATTAATACTAGTTTCAAAAGTCGCTGATATCAAGATTAGATACATATGTTGAAGAGGTAATTTTAAATTCAATTGAAAATGCGATTATTTTTAAGATATGTATATGTATCTATTTGTCTATAAAAGCAAAATATCTATTAAAAAAATATCAGTTTTATAATTTTCCGGCCACAAATCGTAAAAATTGTTTCCTTCAGGAAGTCTATAATTAAAAACTAATTAGAGGTTGGCAAATTTTTAGCTGGTATTCGAATGCAAATTTCATTAGTGCTCAAGTAAATCTCTGTAGGAAGTTGGCTGTTAATATTTAAAGAATTTGTTGGTATATGAGAATCTTCATGTAAATTATTATTGTCCAATTTTGGATAAATGGAACTCATTTCCGATTTGAATGTGCTCAATATGTAGCATAATAAATCCTTCTCCTCTTCCGAGATATTTCTTTTATTTTCCTTATTTCTTGCCTTTGGCTTAGGTTCAAGAAGTTTTTTTCGAATCTCTGAGCTCAGTTTTTTTCTACATTCCCGCTGCTTTTGTGCATCTGCTTGGCAGTATGTTTCAGTGTTCTGTAAGATTTTCATTATTCTGCGTTTCATACGCAAAAAGTCGTAGTTCTCTTTTACATACTGTCTCATTTTTTCCCTATAATGTTTCAAGCGCATTTCATTAGTTGGCTTTCGCAATTTCGGCATAGCTGTTATTAATTAGAAATAAAAATATTTTATGGTTGGAAGTGCGTGCAAAAGTGAACGTTGAGTGAATAACTACGAGTAAATGAAAATTTATGAAAATAATAATTGAGTAAAATACTAGTGCGGTAACAAGTATTCGAATATTTCATGATATTTCTATTCGCCAAATTCACGAGTTCGGCATGTCTTAATAACTTTAAATGTAATATATAGTATGTAATTTTTTCCAATTTATTTTTATTAGTTTGTGATTGAGTACTTGCCCAGAAATAACTTTATGATAGAAATTTGAATTTTGTATCGAATGCAATTCGATACGATACGATGGATTTTATAAATTACCATTACAATATTTGCAATGAAATTTTAAATATTTCATTTAACAGACTTTAAATCTAACCGTATAGATAATGAATTTAAATTTTTAATTACACATATACATACATACATACATACACAGCCATTTATACTACACCTACGCACATACATACATATACATAATTGTGTAGTATATATGTATGTATGTACGTACATATATGTACATACCATACATGGGCATACTGCAGTACATATGTATTTACTGCATTAAAAGTTCCAGTAAGCAGTAAATTTTTACGGATTCCTGAAAAAAATTTCAGTATCCAGTAAAAATTTTACTGCTTACTGAAATTTTTCCAGTATTCAGTAAATTTTTTACTGGATACTGAAATTTTTTTTCAGTAACCAGTAAATTTTAACTGGATACTGAAATTTTTTTCAATAATCAGTAAAAATTTATTTTTACTGGAATTTAAATTTTACTGCAGTATGCCCATGTATGGTACATACGATTATTTATAGTCTTTTGGAGTTTGAGGAAACTTGGAAGAAATTTAAAAAATGAATTAAAAAGATTTAAAAATCAGATAGTAAAAAACGAAATCTACATAAAATTCTAAGAAAATTTTCCCAGGAAACCATGGTCCTAAAATCAAACCGTATACAGCGCCTCTCGACATGAAAATCTTAATCTTCCAAATCTTATAAAAAATGTTTTTCTGGATAATCATATTATATTATCGGGCCTGTTCTGCAAATCACGACATGTCAAATCACGGTGATTTCAATAAATCAATAAAACCTAAATCATTGATTTTGTAAATTTGACAATTTATAGCCATGGAAGTTGCATTAAAATATTCTATTATACATGACAAAAAGTTAAAATACAACAAAAACCCACTAAGAAGTCAGTTAATAATAGTTTACTTTTGAAATCACCGTGATTTAAATCACCGTAATTTTCAGAATAGGCCCGTATATGCCCGATTTACATCCCATCTAATTTACTTACGTTTACCAAAAGTTTTTTTTTGGTTTTTAACATTTTGCGAAAATTTGGCAATTATTCATTATGAACAAATAAAAGTCGATGAACAATAACCCAATTTTTGGGCAATTCTAGTTTAGATAATATAATTTAAATTTTTATAGGGAAAGTGAATATCAATACAAAGATTGCCCAATAGATAGTGCAAAAAAATAAATAAGGGAAAAATAGCTTCCAGAACAAATACAAATAAAGTAAATGGGAAACAAAAATAAGTATTGGAGCTATTCATTGATGGAACTTCCCGTTTCGCTTTGATTTTCTTATTGTCATATGTTCTCAGCAATGTAAAAATAGTAGTAGGTAACATAGCGTCGGGTGGTTACTGGTTTGCCGCAGTAATAATGTATTCTTAATATACTGTGCGGCAAGCCAGTAACCACTCGACGATAAGTTACAATCGAATACCGTGATCCAAAAAATTGTAGCCATCGTAATATTTCTCTACACGAACGTGTACTCGATTTCGAATGCGGTAATTTTCCTGATCACAAAAAACATTTCGTGATTGGCCATGGGACTTTGAATTTGTAAAACCACATGCAAGACAAAAAATTTCATACCGCCGATTCACACGATGACTTTTATGAAGTCTCTTTTTGGACGTCACTTTTGGGTTGTTATCGAACGGTGTAGAGAAGAAAGAGCGGTAGAAAAGATGACTCGATTTCTGTTTTCCGTGGTTTTTCATATTTCTCTTTACACTGTTCTTGTTGTTATTGTTGTTATGTTTTAATGTTACTCTTCTAGCTTATTATTATTTGTTATTGTTACTCTTATATCTTATTAGCTACATGGTTGGAGAGAAGTATAATTAGACGAGCAAAAAAAAAAAACATCGTATGAATGTAAGGAATTTTTGGTAGCAACTTCAAAATAGAATTAAGAAAAATAGACGTCATAAATTTCACCTTGTGAATTCACACTTAAAGATAAAAGATTTTATTTGATTAAATAAATTTTGCTCTGGAAAATTTTTAATAAAAATATTTTTTTAACAAAAGGAGATAAGTTTTCATGTCGATAGGTGCGGTATAGGGTTCAATTTCAGACCAATGGAGAATTTTCTCAGAATTTCGTGTAAAAAATCGACCCACCTTAATGTTTATACAAAAAATAAAAAAATAATTCATAATTATAATAACAACAGCAACAAAAAAAATCAAAAATACATTGGAAAAAAGTGGACATACAGACATAAAACACATGAATACGTGCAAAATGTTTGAGGTCGTCATTTACCATAACTGAAGCTTTTGAATTAATTTTACGTCATGTATAATAATGACTTAATTTCACCTCTAATTAAGCATGGTGGTAGCAGTCTTAAGGTTTAAATGAAAATAAAGAAAAACGTGATTAGCACACATCCCATTTTAATTTCAGCACCTCACTCAATTTTCTTATTGTATTTCATAAATAAACAGCTCATTTCACTCTTTATACATACTCGAAATATTTGTAGGGGTTTCTATTTTTGCGTCTTATGTGCTACTTTTGATTTTACAAAAAAAAAACATTATTCCAGTCATTCAGGGCTATTATGAATAAAATTCCACGTGAAATTTTTCACGGGGAATAATTTCAACTTATAGTAAGTAATAGGGAAAACAAAAAATTCTAACTGGAAAAGGGAGAAATTTCACGTGGAATTTTATTCATGATAGCCCTGATTATTCAGCATTCACAACGAAATTTGAAAGAACATACATATTTTCTATCGAAATCGTGGTCCAGAAAGAAAATCCAATTTAATATACGAAGGTATAGTAGTGTGGTTACGTGCCTTTGCCATTTTTATTTTTGACATGAATGAACAAAAAAAAAGGAGTATTCCCTCACACAAGTAAAAATGTGATTTTCGTGGATTTTTATGCTGTTTTTTAAGAAACAATGTATTATAAATCAATGCTATCATGAATAAGATTCCGCTTGAAATTTTTCACGGGGAACAATTCCAACTAATAGCAAATAATAGGGAAAACAAAAAATTCTAATTGGAAAAGGGAGAAATTTCACGCGGAATTTTATTCATGAAAGCCATGAATAATTTTCTTCGTTTAAGGAAATAAGTCTGTGTTTATCCAATGCGAGTCTTATTGATAAGATTTTTAGTTATTCTTCTTTGAACTACGAGTATCTTCGGCGTTCACACAATAAAAGTCTTGAGTGTATGCATGTGTGTGTTTTCCATCTCCTCTCTCTTGCCTATAAAATATCAATCTTATGAATAAGACTTGCACTGTGTGAACAGAAACTAATCATTGAAACTACCCAGGCAGAAATTGTGACTTTGCCCAAAAAATATGTACCACCACAACACTGTAAATACAAAATTCCGACTCTTCCAAAATTTTTGTACCACCACAGTACTCTAAACACAAAAATATGACTTAACGTTCATAAATACCGTGTTCTTAGTAATGCTATACCACAACAATACTGTGTATACAAAAATTCGACGTTAATTTCCCAATACCCCGTTTACAATAATTCTATACCGCTAAAACACCGTAAATACAAAAATTTGACTTTAGTTCCCCAAATACACCGTTTACAATAATTCTTTACCGCTGCAACACCGTAAATACAAAAATTTTACTTAAGTTGGGAAATTTCCATTGTGACGACCTTATAAATGTGTATTTAGAGTATTGTGACAACATTGAATACAATAGTCGGAGGACGGTCATTCGGCGTTATCATTTTAATGTTATGAGTACATTAAAATCTTGGTAAACGAATGTTGTACTGATGTTAGTTGTACCCAGAGACAATCGTAGCAACGTTGTGCTGATTGTCTTTTTCTGCCTGGGTAACTACATATTAAGTGAGTTCGAGAACTCAAAAATTTGTACAAATTTTTACTATTTTTTACTGGATTGCGTTCGAGTACACAAAATCCAGTAAATGAGAGGGCGAACTGAGAGCGAAAAATGATAGTAAATTTACTGAGTAAATGCAAATTTTTACTGGACAAATTTTTGCCAGTAAAATCCAGTAAAATGAAACCATATGTTTTTAAATATAAACAAACAGTAGCGCAAAGGGAAACAAAAGTTTTTGGTTTTTGATGAAATTTTAAAAATAACAAAAAACAAACGTATTAAGTTATGAACAATATTGCATTTATTTAAGTTTGATGCCAGAAAAATATAAGGGTATGTTTTATGTATTCCACGGGAAATTAAAACGTGTGGAATTTTCATAGAATTGTTGGAAATATGTATTTATAACAACAATTTCCCAACGATGTAATTTCACGTGAAATGCAGAACATAACCGATTGTTTTTAAATGTGAATAAAGTTAATAGATTTTTATAGTTAAATTTTTGTTTATACATATAGTCGGACGGTTACTGTTTAACCGCATGGAATATTCAAAAAATTTAGTTATTGATCGATTAAATATGATTAATGTGTACATTTCTTAAATTTGTTTTCAGTTTTTCGATATCTTGAATATATTAGGATATATAAAGTTATATTCACATTGTATATTTATCTTAATAAATGCACTCATTGGAACTACTTGAAAGGAAGTGATCAATATTGTTGTGATGATTGGTATAAGCGGCAACAAACATTTTTGTCTTTTTCTGTACATTCTAATTATTCACGTCGAGCGTGAAAAGTTTAGAGACTTTAGCGGCCTGACGCGTGATGTCGGCAAGGAAGTCTTGTCGACATCGTGGGCCAGGCCCGCAAATTCAAATAAAAACATATGTATCTATTACTTTTATTATTTAAGAAAATATACTATGGTGTATTTTTATAAAACAAATGAAAAAAACATTCTTCATCGGTTTTCTCAAAACCATATAATTTTTCCATGCGGCTAGCCAGTAACTACCCAGCAAAAAAATCTGATTTGGAAGCACTAACAACTGAGGGAAGCAATGTAATGTTTAGTTGATCACAAAAGCTTCGAAAACTGCTTCTGAAAAGCACTAACATAAGGCAGGCTCTCTAGCAAAATAGAGGAAAAAGAACTTTTGCATCTAGTAACTTTTGCATCTGAGTACATAAAAACTATAGCCCAATTCACAATCTTGTGCAAATGGTCTTGCATCGTTGCATGTGCAAAATGGTATAGTATATTGATACTCACCACTTAACAATTCTCAGAAGTTAATGTTAAAGTTAGCTATTTTATGTCAGATGGAGACCGCGAGTAAGGGAGATAATGTTAGGGAATCACTTGGTGTTGCGCATGAATAAGGAGATTTTTTTTGCGCGAGATGAGCCATCTAGAAGCAATTTATTCAGCTTCCAAAAAGCCATGATTTTTTGCCTTACCAAAGTGCTTCACAGAAGCAATAATATATATGTATATATGTATAGTTTTGTATATTGTCTGCAGATAATGCGACTATTCCATACATGTATGTAAATACTCCAAAGAGGAGTAGGAATACGCCAAAACTACTCCAAATATGTGAAAAAAGGAGGTCTATGTCCTAGGGTTGGACTAAATGGTCCAAAATTTGCATTACATCGGCCTAACCCCAAAACTACAAAACTACTCCATATTGCATTGAATGCTTGTGTGAAAACGACATGATCCATGACTGCATTACATGGACCATGATGTAACTAGTCTGTTTCATCTCGATTGGACCACGTAGTACAATATTATATTCAGGTTTTTTTTTTTTTTGCATATACATATGTACATACTTATGTATAATTTTTTTAGCGCCAAATTGTCTATCAGCTGTTGTGTATATTTTACTGGATTTTACAATTTTTCCGTTCGCGTACTTTTAGCTGTAAACTTTTTTATTGAGAGTAATTTCTTTAAATTACTCAGTATTTACTCAGTTACTGGATTTTACTGGAAAAGTACACAAAAGCACCTATTATTTGTAAGCGATCTTTTAAGTGGTACTGGAACGAAAAATTCTTTAGCGCTCAAATAAACCTTTGAAGAAGGTTTCTGAGAATCTCCATGTAAATTATTGTTTTCTAATTTTGGAAAACAGGCAGCAATTATCGAACATAATAACTCTTTCTCCTCTTCCGATATATTTTTTCCATTTGTCTTTTTTTTTTTTGAATTTGGTTCACTTAGAAGTTTTTTTCGAATTTCTGCGCTTAGTTTTTCTCTACATAACCGCTGCTTTTGAACATCTGCAAGGGAATACGCATCACAGTCCTTTAAGAATTTGAGAAATCTATATTTTTTAGCTAAATAGTCAGCATTTTGTTCAAGACATTTTCTATGTCATTCGCTACTTTTTTCCACACGCATATCAAAAGAAGCCTTTCGCAATCTAGGCATTGCTCCTATTAAATAAAAGTAAACATTATTTTATAAGAGCAAATTCATGCTAATGTGAACGTTGAGTGAAGAGCTAAATGAAAATTTGAGAAAATAATAATTGGTTATATAGACGTACATATGCATATACAATATTTACAATAAAAATAATTACAATGGCGGTATTCGATGTTTGGTGCAAACTTCACGGCTCTGTTCTCATTATAGTGTACGTTAGATATTTATTTTATTTCTATACAGTTGGCCTTTCGGTCAATTTTATTATTGTATCTCTTATATAATAAATAGCTCATTCACTCTTTGTACACAATATATTATGTGAAGTATACATATTTAGGGGTTCTTATTTGTGTCACATGTGGTATTTTTAATTTTACAAAAGTTAAGGCAAAAGTTACTTAAGCAAAACTGTCCAGTCATTTTACAGGCTTTCGGTTTCTTGGGAAACCGCTTCGCTTGGGTCCTGATAGGTCCCGTTGTGCTGTGTGAAATATTTACATTTATTTTCAATTACTTCTTACAACTACACAATTCGAGCTAAAATAAAGTTAGCCAATGGTAGAGAAAGAAAATATGAAGGATATTGGTTATTGAGTTAATTTTTCAACTATGGTATTAGTTCAGCTTCTCATTTGTTTCAATGAAAGTTTAAAACAATGGGCCTTATCGCGGTTGGCGTATTTCGTATTCGACTCCGGTAATTTGGTCCTAGATTAAAGAAAAATGAAGCTGTGGTCTTTAATCAACTACAAAAACGTCGTAGTCAATGTCGAAATACGACAACCGCGTTAAGGACGAATATCTCTAACTGTTTTAAGATATTTTTTGATAACGGTTCAGTAAAATGCTAATAGGATCTATCTAACCCCTCAATAATCAATTCCAATGTATTTTTAAAAACGGCCCTAATTACGAGTGGCCCTAATTACGAGTGTAGTATTTCGACAAGACTAAAGAACATTGCAATACTTTTTCTTTAATCTAGTACAAAATATTCGTAGTCGAAGTCGTAATACAATACTCGTAATTAGACTGAACTAATAAACTATTAATTTTGGGAAAAAGTGCAATGAAAATATTTAAGGTATTCACGTCAACTCTTGCAACTGTGCAAAAATGCATAATTGCACTTTCTGACGTGAGCAGCCAATTTTGTTTAATATGTGCATAGATATATTGTACTCGTATGTTTGTTTAAACGCTGAAACGAAATGTTGGAACTTCGCTGATTAATTTTGTAATCAATTCACTAATAAAATATCAATATTAATAATATTGGTATTATTTAACAAAATTCTAATAACTATTTTGAGCCATAGGTCTTTTGAAAATAGCAAAATTATGTATGTATTTGTTATCTGAAAATCGAATTTGAAGATTTCTTTATAATTTCTAGCTAAGAATTTTTAAATATTTTTTAATTTTATAATTTAAGGAATTTATTATTCGACATATTGTCAGAAGTTTATTTTAATTTGAAAATTTATTTGCTGGTGGTTCAGCGTTGTCTATATATTTCATTGTTGCTGTAACAAATCATCAGTAGACTTCAACCACACATTTTGAATAGTCACAAACCTCTTAACTTATGCACAGACTTTCAAGAACTATTTGAGAATTCACAAATAATAATATTTTTGAAAATCACAAAAGAAAAATAAGCGTAGTAGGCTTTGAAACTAATACAAAAAACCCAGCAAATAATTTATATTCGATTTCAATCTATTTTATTTTTCTACACCTTTATACAATTAGAAATCCATTGGATAACAATAAAAGTAATTATAAGGCAAAATGAAAAATAAAATCTAAATTTAACATTTAAGGAATTTATTATTCGACATATTGTCAGAAGTTTATTTTAATTTGAAAATTTATTTGCTGGTGGTTCAGCGTTGTCTATATATTTCATTGTTGCTGTAACAAATCATCAGTAGACTTCAACCACACATTTTGAATAGTCACAAACCTCTTAACTTATGCACAGACTTTCAAGAACTATTTGAGAATTCACAAATAATAATATTTTTGAAAATCACAAAAGAAAAATAAGCGTAGTAGGCTTTGAAACTAATACAAAAAACCCAGCAAATAATTTATATTCGATTTCAATCTATTTTATTTTTCTACACCTTTATACAATTAGAAATCCATTGGATAACAATAAAAGTAATTATAAGGCAAAATGAATAATAAAATCTAAATTTAACATTTAAGGAATTTATTATTCGACATATTGTCAGAAGTTTATTTTAATTTGAAAATTTATTTGCTGGTGGTTCAGCGTTGTCTATATATTTCATTGTTGCTGTAACAAATCATCAGTAGACTTCAACCACACATTTTGAATAGTCACAAACCTCTTAACTTATGCACAGACTTTCAAGAACTATTTGAGAATTCACAAATAATAATATTTTTGAAAATCACAAAAGAAAAATAAGCGTAGTAGGCTTTGAAACTAATACAAAAAACCCAGCAAATAATTTATATTCGATTTCAATCTATTTTATTTTTCTACACCTTTATACAATTAGAAATCCATTGGATAACAATAAAAGTAATTATAAGGCAAAATGAAAAATAAAATCTAAATTTAACATTTAAGGAATTTATTATTCGACATATTGTCAGAAGTTTATTTTAATTTGAAAATTTATTTGCTGGTGGTTCAGCGTTGTCTATATATTTCATTGTTGCTGTAACAAATCATCAGTAGACTTCAACCACACATTTTGAATAGTCACAAACCTCTTAACTTATGCACAGACTTTTTTTTTTTGTATTAGTTTCAAAGCCTACTACGCTTATTTTTCTTTTGTGATTTTCAAAAATATTATTATTTGTGAATTCTCAAATAGTTCTTGAAAGTCTGTGCATAAGTTAAGAGGTTTGTGACTATTCAAAATGTGTGGTTGAAGTCTACTGATGATTTGTTACAGCAACAATGAAATATATAGACAACGCTGAACCACCAGCAAATAAATTTTCAAATTAAAATAAACTTCTGACAATATGTCGAATAATAAATTCCTTAAATGTTAAATTTAGATTTTATTTTTCATTTTGCCTTATAATTACTTTTATTGTTATCCAATGGATTTCTAATTGTATAAAGGTGTAGAAAAATAAAATAGATTGAAATCGAATATAAATTATTTGCTGGGTTTTTTGTATTAGTTTCAAAGCCTACTACGCTTATTTTTCTTTTGTGATTTTCAAAAATATTATTATTTGTGAATTCTCAAATAGTTCTTGAAAGTCTGTGCATAAGTTAAGAGGTTTGTGACTATTCAAAATGTGTGGTTGAAGTCTACTGATGATTTGTTACAGCAACAATGAAATATATAGACAACGCTGAACCACCAGCAAATAAATTTTCAAATTAAAATAAACTTCTGACAATATGTCGAATAATAAATTCCTTAAATGTTAAATTTAGATTTTATTTTTCATTTTGCCTTATAATTACTTTTATTGTTATCCAATGGATTTCTAATTGTATAAAGGTGTAGAAAAATAAAATAGATTGAAATCGAATATAAATTATTTGCTGGGTTTTTTGTATTAGTTTCAAAGCCTACTACGCTTATTTTTCTTTTGTGATTTTCAAAAATATTATTATTTGTGAATTCTCAAATAGTTCTTGAAAGTCTGTGCATAAGTTAAGAGGTTTGTGACTATTCAAAATGTGTGGTTGAAGTCTACTGATGATTTGTTACAGCAACAATGAAATATATAGACAACGCTGAACCACCAGCAAATAAATTTTCAAATTAAAATAAACTTCTGACAATATGTCGAATAATAAATTCCTTAAATGTTAAATTTAGATTTTATTATTCATTTTGCCTTATAATTACTTTTATTGTTATCCAATGGATTTCTAATTGTATAAAGGTGTAGAAAAATAAAATAGATTGAAATCGAATATAAATTATTTGCTGGGTTTTTTGTATTAGTTTCAAAGCCTACTACGCTTATTTTTCTTTTGTGATTTTCAAAAATATTATTATTTGTGAATTCTCAAATAGTTCTTGAAAGTCTGTGCATAAGTTAAGAGGTTTGTGACTATTCAAAATGTGTGGTTGAAGTCTACTGATGATTTGTTACAGCAACAATGAAATATATAGACAACGCTGAACCACCAGCAAATAAATTTTCAAATTAATTTTATAATTTCTAAGTTAACTTATTTGTATCGAAAATATCTTCAACGTCTTTTTTTTCATTTAAAAGAAAAACATTTAGGTATTTCTGCGTTGTAATTTGGTGTATGGTTGATTTTAAAAGTACTTTTTGTCAATTTTTTTGGATTGGCAATGCCATAAAAAGTTGCACTACTTTGCAAAATTTACCCTGATAATCTTGCACTTGCTCAGACCCTGACAATTTTGCATCATTTGTGCAAAATAATTTTCTATGTGGTTGTTGTTATATTTTTTGAAAATTTTACAATTTTGCTTTTCTGCAACAGTGCAACTTTTGACGTGAATACCTTTATTAAAAAATAATAGCCTTAGTTCAATGGTCGATTCTGAAAAATAAGTACTCAAACTTCGGATATTTTATGTATAAGCAAAAATTGGCATGAAGTTAGCATAAGTGACGAAATTAAATTCGGTTTTAACGAGTTCCTCTATACAATTTGACATTAAAAATTGTCGCAATACGTAGTTTTAACCCACTATTGAGTCCTAGCGTGATTTTTAATGTGAAGTTTCATGGTAAAACTCTTTAAGATCATGTTCAATTTTGCCACTTATGCTAACTTAATGCCAGTTTTTGCTTATACATACATATGGCCGTTGATGTCTATTAAGTGGAAAGTTCAATAAATTTTGTATTGTGTATTATATTTGAAATCAAATTTATGACAAGCATTCTAGGCCTACATACATAACTATAGCCTAATGTATAACGAAAAGCTGGCATGAAGTTGGCATAAGTGGCGAAATTTAACATGATCGTAAGTGCTAGTTTACAATATGCAAGTCTCATTGCTAAGCTGATTAGTTTGTTCGAAAAGAGAGACGAGGGGAAAAGAAACGTTTCTGTTCGTCACGTCGCTCTCCCCCTCAAACTTATTAGCTTAGCAATAAGACTTACATAATGTAAACTAGGACTAACAAGTTTTGCTATAAAATTTCATATTAAAAATCATACTAGGATTTAATAGTGTCTTAAAACTACATTATGTATTACCAACTGATGCATTAAAAAAAGTTTTATTTACAATAGGCGTACAAAACTAATTTAGTACTAAAGTAAATTACTCCAAATAAAAATATGGCATATTTTGCAATTTCAATTACATTCATATTAAATTACAATTACATGTTACTGTTATTGAGATTTTTCAATTACAATTACAAAAATAGAATTGCAATTTAAAAAATTTTTAATTAGAATTACAAAATGTAATTGCAATTGGAAACTTTCAATTACATTTACTTGTATTTCACCTGAGAGTCCAGTCTTTAATTCGAAATGGCAGAAAATGCTTTCGAATTTGCATGTTATTATCATACAACTTTAAAAGAATTTTCTTTCGTCTCATATTACAGACTAAAGACCATGGTATCCCGTATTATTACAAAGTAAGTTCATTTAAATAAGATTTGTTGAGAATATACTGCGGGAATTATTATTTTTTTGGATTCCTTTCTAAAATAAAAAATGGCAAATGCACGTCGGAGTCACCAAAAATGTCCAGGCTAGATCACACGATCGGCACAATGTACCAATTTTCGTCGGCTCACTGCAATAAAGTCATAAGTAATAAGCCAATTGTGTGACCCAAGCTTTACAAGCCGTTTTTACCCTGTGCAAATTTTATATTTATATTTTTTTGTCCTCTCAAGCGTGGAAGCAATGTTCAATGAAACCATTGACCTTCTGTCTTACCAAACACTAAATTATAATATTTATTTCCCTTTCTTTAATACAGAATAATTAAATGAAAGATGCTTATCTAATAACACCAATTAAAGTTAGTGTTTACTTACGGAACAAATACAAAATGATAAATTTAAAAATTATCCACTTAACACAACAGGGAAACAAAAAATGCCGGTTTGAGCGTTTTCATTTCTATTTTGGAGTTCGATATAAACTCCCATATATGAGAGTTTTACGGTTCCGGGTTAGATTCCGAACTATTGACAAATGAGACTCAATGTAGTCGTAGACCAAACAAAAAACGAAGTCCTGAATGTATTTAAAGCAATACGATTTATTTCATAGCCCGGAACTCCTTTACGAATTGGAGTGAAATGTTCTAAAAAATAATGTTTTTTTAAACCAAGTTGAAGATACTCATACTGTGGTCGGATTCCGAAACGATGAGTTTTAAAGTGTTCACCAGTTTCAATGTCCTTAATTCACCGGACGTTTTCCAGAGAAAAATTTCGATTATAATCCAAATTATATAATTCATTCTCACCGCTGCCGACGCACAAATCAACAAGTGAACACTGAAATTCCGGAACACTTAAAAACTCATGTTTATTTTACTTTGTGCATATTGTATGCATGTATGCATACACGTAAACATCAGTTTGATATTTGTATTGCATTGGGCGACTTTTCTTTGAATTTTCTTAGCACATTTTTCACACGCAATAGAACTCCCGTTTTATCTTGTTAGTTTACTTACTTTTTCGTTCAAAAATAATATTTTAAGGACTCCACAAAATTATTTTGTCCAGAAACAAAACAATATACTTTTTGTTTATAATCTTTTAACGTGTGTTGTATAGTATAATGCGGAGCAACATGACAGTTGGCGGCGGTTAAATAAATATACTTGGCGGCTGAAAATATTATGGCAACGGCGGCATATTAACTGCCGTATTTTAAAAAAAAATAATTTAGGTATGTGAAAAAATATTTTCCATACAAGTTTTGATCTTGATTCAATAATAGGTCCGTTTGTTTACTCCAAAATTTGTACAATTTTGTGCAAATTTGTACTGGATTTTACTGAAATGCGTTCGTTTACACACAAAAATTGCAAAAGAGAGTGCCAATTGAGAGAGTAAATTGACAGTTGTTGAGTGAGAGTCTGCAAATTTTTACTGGACAAATTTTTGCCAGTAAAATCCAGTAGACGAGAAAAACATATGATTCAATAAAATAAACAACAGTAAGCAAATACAAAGTATAATTTTTTTTAATAAAAATATATCAGTTTTCAAATTTAATTTGTGTTATTTACTTTAGTTTTTTATAGATGTAAGGTTTATGTATATGTGAATACTTATTTCTGCATACTATTCAGGGTACCGAGTATCAGAAATCAAATATTGATGTATTTTCCTATGCCATTTACCCCAAAAAAATAACACTAAAAACCAAATACAAGCTAAAGCTTTCACACAACTTCTATTTTAGAAATATGTATGTATATATCGCTTCAAATTTATAATTATAAAAATGCATGCATCAATTACCAAAAATATGTATTTGATGGGTTTCAAAAACAACAAAAACATGCAACAATATTATCAGCTGTTTTGAATAATCTGCAAATTTTTGCAACTTTTCCGTTCGCGTACTTTTTTATGCAAGAGACATTCTTGAGTAAAATTTTCAAATTACCCAAAATTTACTCAACTACTTACTGGATTTTACTGGAAAAGTAATCAAACGGACCTAATATATTGTGTTATGGTTTCGACTAAATTACACTTGAAATATATTTCAGTACTCTAAAAAATAATTTGGGTATGAGAAAACAAAATTTCCATACAAGTTTTGACTTAATAACACAAATACATATCGTCGGTTGGTTATTGGTTTGCTGCAGACATAATGTATTTTGAATATACTGTGCCGCAAACCAACAACCAACCGACGATACGCAAGTACAAATTACGCACAGAGATCAATATACATACATATGAATATAAAAGAAATATGTACATATTGCAAATTCAGTTCAATAGTGTAATAACTCAAAAAACTAGTTGTGCAGAAAACACGTTTAAAGTTTTGAATTTACACACAACTCAATGAAGGCATGAAAAAATATTCTTCTCTCAGGAGGTGATAATACAAGATATTTATATGAAATTTTTACGCAAGATAAAATACGAGATGCATTATTATTCTGCATTATTAACTCAAAAAATTAGTTTTTTGAGTAATGACTATTGAACTGAATGTGCGATATGTACATATGTACCCTACAAGAACCCTGCAAATAATGCTACCAACTAGCCCATACATGCATGTAAAGACTAGTCCAAAGAGGAGTAGGAGTACTACAAAACTACATACTCCAAATGTATGAAAAAGGTGATCGGTTTAGGGTTGCAATGTCCTAGGGTTATAGACTACTCGCATACAATTTGTAAGTGCTTAAAAAGAACAATCATAATCGTTTAAACACGAACACTTCTCGTGCAGCATTGAATGCTTGTATGAAAACGACATGATCCATGATTGCATTACATGGGACCATGATGTAACTACCCTCTTTCATCTAGATTGGACCATGTAGTCTAATATTATTTGCATGGAAAATGAATGACTGAAACTGATACAAACGACATTTTTCATAGGTATACTATTCACTAGCAGATTTACCCCCATATGCAAAAAAAACTATTCTAACTCTTCTAAGCTGCTGGACCAATTTTCTTCAAACATAGCTAAGAACACCCTCGATTAAGTCAACTTTCAAAGAGAAAAACCTAAATCAAAATAGGTCCAGTCGTTTGGTCTGTACGTGAACTCGTAAAGACACACACTACAAACTTATAACAGCCCTTTTTTGGTCGGGGGTTAAAAAAATACAACCAAATCAATCAAATTTGTATCTTCATATGGAAAAAGTACCAGTAAAATAGACAGAAAATGACAAAACGAACGTATTCATGTAAGATAAAATTAGGATTAGTGTGAGAGGTTGCGAGAAGAGGGAGAAAGCAAGCGTTAACCGAGAATGGGTGAAGTGATACATGGATACTTAGGTAGAATAGCTTGATTTTTTTAAACTTTCCTATTGTGCATTTTTGTTAGTTTTAAAGCATTATTGCAGTATTTTTGGTGTTGAGTAGGCGCATTAGTTTTGAACAGTTTAGCATTTTTATTAGTTGCTTTAATTCGCCGGCAAAAGTACATTCTGACATTAAGCTCGCACTCTCAAATCATCACTTGCTTTGTAGCCGCTGCTAATGCCCACAGCACCTTCTTAAGTTTTTACATACATATGTACATACATACATACATAATTTTATTTATGGTGAAGGGATTTAACAAAAGCTTTTTTCACTTTTTGAAAATTAAGCTATTTTCATTTGCACTGTAAAAAAGTTAAGGACATAAGACTTACCCTCTTCCACGGTATCACGTTGCTTTCGAGGTCGTCCTCGGCCGCGTTTAATATCAACTGGTGGAGCCATATCCGGAGTTTGCGGCTGTGCTGTTTGCCCGGTTGTTAGTAATATTTGTCCACCAATACCACGTTGGAAGGAAGCGATCGGTCTTTCATTATCTTCGACGTCAATAAAATCATTTTCTGGCGTACTCGATCGACTAGTTCGCATGTAATCATACTCTTGATCATCACCACCCCAGGTATCATCAAGTTCTGCATCAGCTCTTGCTCGTTCTTGTACTTTGGCAATGTTTTGCTCTAATTGTGTGCAATGTTCTGCGAACTATTTATTAATATTAAATAAGTGAATTCAATTTAATAGAATTATAATTTTATCACTCTAAGATACCTACATACATACTTATAAATAGGGAAAGGAGTTTCATGCATTTAAAATCACATTTTATGTACATAAAATATGCAGTAAAAATATAAATATATGCATTTAAAACTAATAAAATATGCATTTATCAACTTTTTTCAACATTTAAGCTTCAAGTGTACGTTAAAACCAGTTTTAGTATGGAAATTTTAATTTAACGTACACTTCGAGCACACGTTATTTTTTGCATATCAGGGAACGGTTTTTGACTTTAAAATTTATTTAATTTTATAAATAGAAATTAAGTATCCGACATCCTTCTGCCACGTTCCCATCTATGTAGTTACTATACGATGTATCCGTATCATACCACTTGATTTCATTAAAGGCTGAAACACGCAAAGGAGCTTTCAAAAGCACTTTATATCCACATGAAATTAATGCAGAACCAGAAGAGAGGGCTGAAAAAAATTACACATACCATGCTATTTTTTTTTTAAATTTTCAATGGTGTTGGTATTCTTGACTTAACCCAAGGTATATCGAATAATATCACAAAAAATACGATCGTAAATTTTTCCCGTTTTCCTCTTTTTTGTTCTTACACAGTCGTAAAAACTGCAGCTTTTAAATACTTTTAAGTAATAAAAAACAAAAAACAAAATTAGATTTATAATATGAAAAAACTAAAAAATGTATTAAAAATATACATTTATAGTAAAATATGCAAAAATATGTATTTATTGTAAAATATGCACTAACAAATCGATGCCATTTTGTCACAAATTTGTTGATTCGCAAAGATATGTTATTTACGTTGATCTAAGACAAACGGCAGAAAACATGTATTTACATGAAAATCCTTTCCCTACTTATAAACATTAAGGCATACAATTAAAACTTTAACTTACCTCATCTAATTGTGATTTAGCATATTCCAAAATATGCTTTGCATTTATTGTAAAACGAGACTCACTTCCATTGTATTGTTCACAGTTAGTCGCAATCAATTCGATGTCACCCAGAAATTCTGCCCGTGAATGATATCGATGAGCTACCAACAATGAAAAAAATATTTGTCAATTGAAGTCGATTAAATTGGTTGCAGGTACAAATTCAATTAAATTTTAAATTAATATTACAAAGAAGTTTTATTGATATTACAAAATTATTATTCGAAATTCCATTATTTACACCTAATTCACACGAAGACTTTTATGAAGTCTATTTTTCGACGTCACTTTTTGTTTGTTAGCGAACGGGGTAGAGAAGAAAGAGGGGTAGAAAAAATGACTCGATTTCTGTTTTCCATGGTTTTTTTCATATTTCTCTATACATTTCTCTTGTTGTTATTGTTGTTACGTTTCAATGTTACTTTTCTATCTTATTGTTATTTTTTATTGTTACTCTTCTAGCTTATTGGCTATATGAGTGGAGAGAAGTAAAATTAGACGTCCAAAAAAAAAAACATCGTATGAATGCAAGGAATTTTTGGTAGCAACTTCAAAAGAGAATTAAGAAAAATAGACGTCATAAAATTCACCGTGTGAATTAGCACTTATTTTATTTTATTTATTCATTCATTCGTAACGTAATCAAAGAATAAAAATCAAATTACATACATACGTACATGTACATACATGTATAATTTGTAAGTACATACGAAACTTGAAAAATATTCATTCTTACCTTCTACATTTTTGCCAATAGTTTCCAAGTCCATAGGTCTTTTAATAACCGTATAGTAGTCTTTGACTTGCTTTTTGTTAACTGGTTTAAGAAACGGCCAGCTTTCTTGCATAAGTTTAATTTTGCCATGCAATTTCTCGAAAATAAATGATAGGGCAACCTGATCATCATCATCTAGCAACGGATTGATGGCTTTTTCCAAACGCATTAGTTTGTCTTCTTTTTCGGCTAATAAATCAAAACAACTTTTAAACATGCGTTGAGCTGCATTGGTGAAAGAACTATTAGGTCCATTGTATAAAGTAGAGTTTTCCACAATTTGGTTAAGATCAGCGAGAAATTCTTCACGACTGTGATAGCGCTTTTGTCGAATATTATCACGCATTGTTTGTAGATCCATTGGTTTAGTCACAATGCGATAATAATCAGGCACTAACTGAAATAAAAAACAGCATTTTTTTTCAAAGTTATTCAAATTGATTCGAATGTTTTTTGTTACCTTAGCATTGACAGCAAACATAAAAGGGGTCACATCTGGCATGGCGCGCAAATCATTGAGGATCTCTTCCAGAATAGAAGACAATACCACTACTGGATCCGTTCTTCTGCGATTAGCAGTTTTGTTGTGTCTCTGCAAATAATCACAATGCAAATCGCTGCCCATTCTTCTTTTCTTTTTACCCATAGCATCTTTGGCTGCTTTTAGCATAAGTGACTTTTTGCGAATTCCCTCATCATGACGTTTCAAAAGTTTACTACTTAATGTTACTTTCGTGCCATCAACATTAACTAAATCGTCTTCGTCAATATTCTTTTCTCTTTCTCGTTCCCTATCTCTTTCTCTTTCCCTATCTCTTTCTCGCTCACGTTCTCTTTCTCGCTCACGTTCTCTTTCCCTTTCCCTGTCTTCTCTTTCATGGTCCTCTTCTGGTTCCTCAGCTATAGATGCATTCATGGAAGAACTGGGAGGTCCTTGAGTGCCAGTGTATAATGGACAAGCTTTGTTGGTTCGCATATGACCCACCTGCCCGCAAGCGCCACATTTCAGTTTCAAGTCTGGCTTCAATTTGAATTTCCTTCTTGAAGGACTAACTTCTTTATGAGTTGTGTCCCTTTCTTTATGGGAAGAACTCTGTGACGTTTTAGGGTCTCCAAGAGACGTTGGCATTCCACCGGGTTGCAACTTTTGATTTTGCGCCAATTGTGCTAAACGTTCTCTTTCTTGATTACGTTTAATACGTCTCAATTGCTCTTGAATTCTTCTTTTCTCACGTTTCATTTCTTCCTTTTGCTGTTCATCTAATGTAGCAAATTGCTTAATAAACTGTTCGTCTTTTGTAGTACGAATTTTGACATATGCATCTATAATGGGCTGTCTTCTGACAGTTTCTACTCTGGTATATTCTTTGCCTTCCGCATCGCGGAATGTCCGAGTAATTTTTAAAATTCTACCTTGATTTTGATTTTGTAAAGACTGCTGCTGGCTTTCTGCCGTACCGTCCTTATTTTTGTCTCCTTTGTTTTTATTACCTTCTTCATCTTCCATAATTTTCTTAAGTAACTCTTGTCTTTCCTGTTCTTCTCTTTCCATGGTGAGTTGTGTGGAAGTCTTTTTGTTCGACAACATGTTTTCCAGATTTTTTCCCAATTCCTCTAAATCAGATTCCTCTGAAGCCGTGGACTCATCTTCATCAGTTGACAGAACTTCTGAACTGGCTAAAACACGATTTTGCAAATCAAAAATACGTTGACACTCTTCTTTATAACGCTCTTGATGTTCGGCTATTGAAAATCGATTTCCTCTGGAAAATTTGTCCATTCCTTGTTCTCCAGCTTTAGCTTTTTCTGTAGATAATGTACGCACAACATCAATCACTTCCCATCTGGAGAGTTTTTTGATTTCTTCTTCGGGTACCTTAAATTTACGCAATAGTTCTTTTGCCCGTTGCAAAGGCAGACGACGTAAATCGGCATCTGTTCCAGTAACTGTACGTTTTGGTTGGGACTCTTGCTCCTCTTTTGTTTGCTAAAAGACACAGAAACATACATAAATATGCAGTGATTAATATAAAAAATAAAAGTTCCCTAGTGCGAAAAAAAATCCAGATGGAAAATTGTTAATGAAAAAACTTATATAGAAAACTTACCGTAGGCTTATTTGGTACTCGTACATAAGAAAAGCCTTCACCGCAACCAGTGGGGTCAGCAGGACCAGTGAGTTGTAATAAACATTTGCCACGCATGGCCTGTATATAAGCTCTTTAAAAACAAACCATTTATAAAACATATATAAAAGTATTGGAAACATTATCTTGAACTTACCTTGTTGTATTCCATGGTGCCACTTTAACTTCATCATCAAGTTTGAGCTGTGCTTCCTCATCATCATCTTCTTGAGGGGCAAATATGAACTTTTCGCCATATCCAGCATCCTATTTAAAATTAAATGTTAAAGTTCATTTAACTCGGTGTGATTTAATAAATTTAACCTTTAATCTCTGTTCAGCAGCGATCATACTGAAATAAGCACAACATTGTTCGGGTGATACCATGGCTCTTATTTCTTCCTCGGAAGGCAAACGAAATTCGGGCTTGATAACCCACCAGTTGGAATCCATACCCGTACGCTTGAAATCGGCACATTGCTTAAGTCTCTTACGAATGCTACTTTCAGAGTGAGCAGGAAAGGCGCGTTTTATATCATCCATTCGAATACGCCTCGGGTTGTCAGTACTTTTCCAAAACAAGCGATAAATAAATACTTGCAAAAAATCTCTGGTGAAGTTATTAGCCCGTTTAGAGTTTGGACCAGGCACTTCATACAGCGGACATTCTTGTCCCACTGTAAATATGGCATTATATTCACGTATCCAATAGTTGTTGCGTGTACGAATGACCAAAAAGTCAGTATGGCTAACACCGTGTGGGTAAATTGGTGCTCGATACATATTATTCTCTAAAGCCTGTATGCATTGGCCAGGATGTAATATACCCAAAAAGGGACTAGTATGAGCAATAGCAGTTTCACCATATTTGAAATCCTGTGGGCCGTTATCTTTAGTGGCTTTTCGTTTGTAGTAATTTTTAATTTTCGAACACATTCCAACTTGGTTCATTAGCGGCGGATGTTCTTCGCAAAATTCGACCAATATAATATCACCATCCTTGCCACTCAAATCTTCAGGATTACGCATAAAGAATACGTCACCACCACCAGATGCAATACGCTCTGCATCACGTTGTTTGGCCTTTTTATAAATATGTTTCAGCAAAGGCAATACTGAATGTGAGACAGACTGTGACAGCGGACCATACGAAAACTTCTTTAAAGGTGGACGATGGAATGCTCTTAATTTTATTGGTCCCATATGTGTGGGAATAAATGGCGATCTCAGTTCAACAACGGGCGTTGAGTGTTGTATCAAACTACCGCCACCCACTTTCAAACGCAAAGTAGGCTCAGCCTTTGGCATGTAGTAACTATCATTTGATATATTAAATGGATCTCTATCGGGAGATTTTGGCGGTGGCGGAGGTGTATCTTCAGCTAGCACATTAATAACGCCGGCTTTACCTAACAAAATTTTTGATTTCTTAACATGAGGATGTGGTATTTTAATTTTAGGAGGTGGTCCAATATTCTTATTGATTTTAGAGGGATCTATATCATCCGGAATACCCAATATAATATTCTCATCGTTCGGATCTAAAGTTAAAACCTTAGGCTTTGGAATTTTCGTCATTTCCTCTGCATCCCAAATAATTTCATCTTCCCACTTACTATAAATCAGTTCTTCATTTTCCACTGGAAAAATACTATACCAAGTATCATCTACAGCTTCGGGTGGTTTGGTGGGTAAGCTAAAAAGAAAACTATTGAAAACTAAATGAGTTTTACATAAATTTGCGGTACTGACTTTTGATTTGATTTTTGTTTGCTGGATGAGCTGCTACTGGAGCCAGTAATTTTTCCACCTGTTGCACCGGTAACCGGCAAAGTTTTTCCAGCCGGCGTAAATGCTCTGGAACCACTTGAAGGCAACCAACCAGCTGCATTAGTTTTAGAATTTAATTTTTGTAAAACTTTCGCTTTAATTTCATTGCCATCCCAAACAACCTCATCTTCCCAGTGTAACTGAGAGACCATCAGAAAAGCATCATCGGGCATGGTTTCTTCATTGATTTCTTCTTTTGGTTCTTCTCTCTTTATGTGATGCGCAGATTTTAATTTTCTATTTTCATGACGTACCTTAAAGCCATAATTAAAACCATCCCCAGAATCTGGAACTTCTAACATATCGTACCAAATTTGAGCAGGTCCATAACGCCAGTCAGCGATTTTGGGTTTATTTTCATTATTATCACCACTTTCAGGTTCCTGTTTAATATCTTCTTCATTATATATGCTTAAAAGTTTATCCTCGTCATCCGATAGGCATTGCGATGGAATTGGATCTGGACCGTAATGTAATCCAAATCCTTTTCTACGCGGTTCTTCCGAGTCGCTAGTAGAGTCTGAACCTGGATTAAGAAGTTTATGATCGCGAGATTGCTTACGCTTACGTCGTCTTTTTTTAACATGACGCCAAATCTGCGGTAGACTGGAAGGTTTTCCCGGTCCAAAAAGACGAGAAAATCTTAAAACCTTATCAGGCCTAAAATCGGGAAATAACTCGCGGACGTCCACATTGGCATATTTAGAGGGCAACATATCTGCCAAAGGTGTATCTAATTTACGTTCAACAGCTAAAATAAAATCATATACATACATACATGATGAAGTATCAACAAAAATTAAAAACGGTTTAAAAACTTACCCTTTTCTGGTTTTATATCGGTGTCTTTGCCACTATCAGAACTACTCTTGTTCTGAGTATCTTGTATATTATTTCCCTGATTACGCAGAGGCATACTAGGAGGCGGCATAAGTTCTTTATCATCTTTATTGATATTTGTTGAACTTCCACCAGCCTGAACAGTTGAAGCCGGTATAGCATCTTCTAAATCTTGCAGATCACTTGAAATATCCTCTTTATCTTCTAGATTTGGTGTTGGTGGTGTTTTAGGGCAGTCTTCGGATAACTCTGTTATATCTGAATAATCTACTGCATCAGCATCTTTGATTATTTCGCCGCTTTCGTCTTCCTCGTCATTTTTAGGATCTAAAAGACCAGATTTTAAAGCATCGAAATCACTAATGGGCTTTTTAGTGTCCCCAGCTTCTTTTTCACTTGTTTCTTCTTCAACTGCATCTACGCCTTCCCTGTCAATAACTTCATCTAACAGCGAATGTAAGCCCATTCTAAAAAAATATATACATATGCAGATGTTTACGTATTTCGTTAAGAAAAAGTCCGTCAAACTTACTTTGCCAATGAACCCAAATGTTCCCGAAATTCCGAGTCAAAAGCTCCACCAACTTCATCATCCATTAATTTGCCTTCAGAGTCTATATTTCCAAACAGGATTCCAGTCAAATCAATTCCGAATCCGCCTTCTCCACCCTGTTGACTACTTTGACTACAACCGTCACCATTGCCAATGGAACCTTCATCATCACTGTCGCTGTCCATACTATAACTTTCTTTGTTGCCTGTTCCGTAAAACGACCCAGGAATATACGCAAGATTTTATATTATGTTATTAAATAACAATTTCTTTTTTATAGCAATTTATGCTTTTGTGTTATTTTGCACTGAAAACTTTCTGCACATCTTCTGTATGCCTTGTTTTTTTTGCATTTGAATTGTTATTAAGAGAGTAAATTGATTGATGATATTCGCCTGCCAATAAAGTACAAATCGCATTTTATGCGATTTTCAAACGCGATATGAAAAACATAAAATCAGTTTCCTAATATAGAAATTGACAGCTCGAAAGCAATCAGCATTACAGAAACGTTTACCTTGATGCAAAAAAGTAAACAAATAAACAAACATCAAATTATCTGGGCTGTTCCAAATTTAGTAATACCATGTTTATACGAGAGGACGTTTTTAAACAATACAATTATTTGAAAAATAAAATTAACCTTTAAAGTCTAGTACAGAGTTGTCTCGTGACCAAACAATTGTATAAACATTAACTGCCAGGCTCACGATGTCGGCAAGAAATTTTCTTTCGCTTGTTTATATTGAAAACAAAATAAGAAAATTTGTTTTTGTTTTCAATATAAATAAGAGAAAGAAAATTTTTTGTCGAGATCGTGAGCCAGGCAATAATTTTTGTTTCAGTTGGTACTGAAACTTTCAGAGGATGCGTATAGCATTCCTGTAATAAACACTAAATACCAAAAATTCCGGGTACTTTTTTTAAAGTATGTACTGGCAATCGGAAATAGGATTTACGAACCTGAATTTCCGAAATTTTTTTTACATACAGTTCTTAAGCCTATAGTACACGGCATGTAAAAAACCACATGCGCATGTGGTTCTGACGTAATTTTGACGTCATCACGATGCTACATTTGCTACATGCAGTATACTAGCAACAGATGTATATATATATATTAACATGCTTACAGACGAGCTGCCCCAGAAAATATCTTCGATGCGGCTACATGTGCGACATGTGTATTTTGGAACAAAAATACTATACAAATTTTACGGCATCTAGCCACTACTAGTAATTTTAGAAAATGCAACGAACATGCTGAAAATTCTCGTGACGTCATCGCTACATACGCATGTGGCTTTTTACATGCCGTGTACTGTAGGCTTTATAGTAACCTCAATTTCCGTAAGAACTCCGTACCAGCCTTCATACAATTGTTTGGTCACAGAATTCTTGACATTTCTCATTTTTCGCAAACTGTAATTAATTTTTAGTGCTTCTGCGAGTTGTAAATGAATTAATTTTGTGTATGCAAACAAAAAACAGGCAAATCCCGAGTGTAAAAATGTTAATATGCGCTTATGGTAAATCACTTATTACTAAATTTGTTTTTTAAAACATTACGTTCGTGATAGTACGTGATCGCGAAAGTCTTAAATCTTAAGCTATAGTACACGGCATGTAAAAAGCCACATGCGTATAACGTCAGATGATAACGTCACGGGAATTTTTGTTAAAAAAACTAAAATGTGACACATGTATCCTAATCGAACACATTTGCTGGGGCACCACATCTGCAAGCATGTGAATATCTACATGTAACTATGTATATATGTTACTAGTACACGGCATGTACCAAATGTAGCTTCGTGATGAGGTCAATATTACGCCAAAGCCACATGCGCATGTGGTTTTTTACATTCCGTATGCTATAGGCTTTACAGTGCATGAGCGTGTATGAAAAAATTAAAGTTTCGTGATTGTGAGCTTAACTTAATTCACGCGCACGTTTCTATTCTATATGCATTTCATTAGCACAATTCAAAATCTTGTGCAAATGGTCTTGCATCGTTGCACAAGATTGTGAATCGGCCTATTGTGAAAATTAAAAAAACGTATTACAATCGAATAAAGATGTTTTTAAAATATTTTTGTTTGAGGCTTTTTAACTTACTTTGTTTCTCTACGTAATGCCACTGGCATTTTGTGGCATTGTAATACTGTGCATTGATTGCAACGTTTGCAATTTCCGATATTTTTCTTTGTGTGACATTGACATTTCCTTATAAAAAACACAATGTGAACGACGTTGCATATATTTCGAAAATGATATAACTAAATGACAACACAAGAAATACCAGATGTGTACTCAGCATAATTGTATCTAAAATAAGTTTTTTGAGTTGTGACTCTCCTCGACACAAAGTTTTTTTTTAGCTTTTCTCAGAAACGTTTTTCGTTGAAGTCTACTGACGTGTTTCTTAAACGGAAACGGAAATGGATATAGGTAGTTGTTGCTTAACCAATAACAAACAATGTCAATGGCTACTATTATAATTTGCCGTTAATTAAAAGCAGGATTTTATCGGACCGATAAATGGCTTTGCATTATAAATCCTTAATTTTTTTGTATTTTTATCCATTATTCTTATTATTAATAATAATAATAATAATAATAATAATAACAATAAAAAATGGAAGTTGAAATAAGGCAAAGCTTTTACCTGGCTGACAAAATCCTGCACCTAACTAACAGCTAGAAGTTGTAATAATGGATCTAAAATGTTTTTTTTTAGTTTTTGAATTATTTTCATTCACATTCATTCATTCTGTATATTGAAAGTTTTTTTTTCAATACCCACCAATTTGTGCTAAGAATCAATTTTTTTTTTATTTCGCAAGTTCGAGTATTAAATTATGTGACACTTGTAGATGCAACTTTATAAATGATACTTTATTTTATGTCATATATTAAGATTTACGATTATTGAGCCAAATAGGTACATACATATGTATGTACATATGTGACAGCGCATAGATAAAGGGACCTAAGGGTAAAAAAAATCAATTTTCAATTTTTTTTTGATGTGGGCAACATCTGAGCATCGAATGAGACCGATCCCATGCCCCAAAAGTGTTCCCTCCCAGAAATATGCGCGTTTTATGATGTGATGGTATACCAAAGATACACGTATGTATTTAAACCTTTAAAATGGCTCTCCTGAACAAAACCGGTTTTTACCCTTAGGTCCCTTTCTATTTTGCGCGTCACATATGTATAACAATATTTTATTACATGATTGATTTTGAGTAACGACTATGTTGCAATAAAGGGTCGTTATGTAAATATACCGATATTTATGTACGTATGTACATATATTCTAAAGCTTATGGTATTTAAAGTTTTAAGTTTCTTAAAAATAATGTTTGGGCATAGTTATAGTTGTGCCCTATAATATTTACATTGCCTTCATTTATTTCCTTTCTTCCAGTTGTACCCAAAAATCCATGGGTGATATGATTAAGCCACTCAAGTTAGTACTTAAGTCAGGAAGTTTATCATTGGGACCCAATACGAAAGTGAAATTTTGACACAAAGCTGTTGTCATAAGAAATAACATGTTTCTGGCGAATGTTTCCCCCGCACATAAACGTTTTCCTAAAAAATATATAATTCATGAAAATTAAAAAAAATGTTCACCTGATTATGATATTTACCACCGCCAAAAGGAAATGAGACGTCACTTTTTAAGCATAATTTACCCTGATCATCAAGAAAACGTTCAGGTCTAAAGTTTTCGGGATCACCCCACACACGCTTATCATTGTGATATCCATATAAGCTGGGAATAACAAAAGCATCCTGAAAATAAAAATATATATGTTATTTTTCTTACATACGATTTTAAAGTTTGATATACATAAATATCGATCTTTTTGTCGCGAGGCGAAAATGATTTGCTGAATGGACCACTGACCTCAAGAATCCCGATCAAGTATTGACCCACCACATCTCAGTTCTTACAAACCAAATGTGAGAAAATCAGACTTCGCAAATAACATTAAATTTTTGTGAGGAAGTATTTCCATATTTGTAGCAGCAGAGTTTTAGATTTACTTCTTGGCCAAGCACAGGTCAGAATTTTTTTTTATTATTTGTTATACATAAATACATTTATCAGATTTACAGTCGGATCTTAAAGCCTAATATATGGGGGTTTTTGTTCCGAGGAGATTAATTTTGTTTGTTTCAAACAGTGATGCCAGAATTCCTTCACCAAAAATGGCTAAATGTCGACAAAAACTAGCTAAAAAATGGCTAAGCGAAATCCAATGCAAAAATCATGAACTTTATTATTTTTATAAAGCAAATCGGGAATTTTTTTTAAAGTAAATAAAAACAAAAAATTAAAGTAATAAATCAAATAATTTTTATTCAGTTAATCAAGAAACTGTGCATATAGTGCAAACTTGCAATTCTTGCAGGACGCCTTCTATTCATTTGTACCTTCTGCTATTCAGTCTTTAAATTTTTCGGCTACTAATCCATTTCTTGCGAAATTTTTATTTATACTTTTTATTCATTTTCTTTTCTGTAAACTTTCATTTAAACTTTAATTTATTTTTTATTTTCACTCTTGTAAAACAAAAACAACTTATAACAACATTGTAACGATTATAAGAAAGTAGTAGCATCTCTTTCATATATGCGCTTTTAGACTGCTGCAACAAAAATGGCAAGTTTGAACCGGGATTTATAGATATTAATGCAAAAACAATAACATATTACTCTGTTGTATTTTTTGGTAGTTAATTAATGTTCCTTTGTTGCGAGTTTAAATTTTTTATGAAAAATTACAAATAAATTTCATGTTTGGAAAAATAGCTAAAAAATAGCTAGATTAAAATAAAAATGGCTAAAAAAATAGCTAATAGCTAAATTCACTTTTCTTCCGCCTAAATGGGATGAAAAATGGCTAAATTTAGCCAGAAAATGGCTAAATTGGCATCACTGGTTTGAAAAGTCATTAACTTGAGGTGCGTTTGAGTACTTTTCCAGTAAAATCCAGTAACTGAGTAAATACTGAGTAATTTAAAGAAATTACTCTCAATAAAAAAGTTTGCATCTAAAAGTATGCGAACGGAAAAATTGTAAAATCCAGTAAAATACATACAACAGCTGATTACCAATTTTGGCGCTAAAAAAATTATTCATATGAAATATACAATAGAATATTTTGTTTAATAATAAAAGTAATAGATATGGACATATGTTTTTATTTAAACTTATTTGGCTGGTCCACGATGTCGACAAGAAACTTTCTATAGCTTACTTATGTTGAAAACCAAAATAAACTTTCTTATTTTGATTTTGTTTTAAATATAAGTAACCGATAAAAACTTTCTTGTTGACATCGCGGGTCAGGCCCTGAACGTGATAAGTTATTAGGATGATATATTCAAGACAACGAAAAACTGGGAAAGAATTTGGAAAAAGTACACAAAGTAATTTTTAATTTTAAATCTTCCATACGGCAAACCAGGAACCGTGGACCCGACGATATGTATAAACAAAAATTTCAATATAACAATCTATTAACTTTATTCACGTTTAAAAACAATCGGTTATGTTCTGAATTCCATGTGAAATTAAATCGTTCGGAAATGCAATAGCATTGTTATTATAAATACATACATACATACATATGTGCATACATACATATTTCCAAAAATTCTATGGAAATTCCGCACGTTTTAATTTCACGTGGAATACATAACATACCCGAATATTTTTCTAGCATCAAACTTAAATAAATGTTATAATGCTTATAACTTAATACATTTGTTTTTTGTTGTTTTAAAAATTTCATCAAAAACTAAACATTTTTGTTTCCCTTTGTTTATATTTAAAAACATATGGTTTCGTTTTACTGGACTTTACTGGCAAAAATTTGTCCTGTAAAAACTTGCATTTACTCAGTAAATGAACTGTAATTTTTCTCTCTCAATTCGCCCTCTCATTTACTGGATTTTGTGTACTCGAACGCAATGCAGTAAAAAATAGTAAAAATTTTTACAAATTTTTGAGTTCTCGAACGCACTTTTGAAGTACACCTTTCTAGTATTTAATTTAAGGTAAAATCAAATAATGAAATTTTTATACTATCATATCTCGACTCGATTAAAGTTGACTGTATTTTTGGCAGATCTCGATTTTATAAAAAATGTAGTAACCAAAATGGCAGTAACAAAATACAGTTTAACAACTACATAAAGCTATCAAATGAAGTAATTTTCCTTGTGCTAACCTGGTAATTCAATTATTTCGTTTGAAAACTGTAATGTGGTCCAGTTGGTCTTGCGTATAGAACTGCAAAAATTATATAAATATATTATCATCAGTAACAAAACATTATCGTAGTAGAGCAAGTACATACGTCCGATGAACGAATGAAACGTCTTACGGCAACTGATGAAGATATGTATTGGAAAAGGTAACGACTTCTTACCTTCTTCTTAACTTTGATAATTCAATAAACCTTATCGGGAATAAAATGAGCATATTTTGTTCACTTGAAATATTTCCCATACATAAAAAATAGTGAATAAAATCAGAAAATAGTACAATGACTATTTCTATGCAAAAATTGGCGATTGCAATTTTAGGGAAATTAAACACATTTCACGTGAACTTTTATTCTTGATAAGGTTCAATATCAACCAATAGGAAAACAAATTGAGAGAGTAATCTATCTTTTGATAAATGCCGTAGATACATATAACAAAAAATTAAAAAAATTCTACTAAATTTAAAATATATAAATTTAAAACTATTCTGCCGCAATTATTGAAATAGTTCTTTAGCAAAAATTTAATTTAATTTAAAAATTTAAGAGAGGCAGGAACTGAGATCTGATTTGTCAATACTAGAACGGTGTATTTGAATTCAGTGTCACATAGGGTAAAACATTGTTCCCTGGAGACAAAAATATCGATGCAACACAGTTAAATCTAGCTAAAACTTTAAAACGTTTAACAAAAACAAAAAAGTGATTTTTTTCGAAATTGCCTTGCAATAATACTTCATATTCCAAGTTATACGGTACACTCTTTTATTTATCTGCAAGGTTTTACACTCTTGTGTGTATACTAGAGTGGCCGTTAATTGTATTGAGACTTGTTTTTTTTTATTTCTTCTACTCTCACTCAAAAATAAAATAACGGCCACCCTAGTGTAAACTGTACTTACTTTCGGTATCTTATAGCCCAGTAATTCTGTGTCACACGTAGTTTTATGTGGTACATCCGATGGCACTAATGTTTCTATTCTCAGAATTTCTCTAATACATGCTTCGGTGTAATTTAAGTATTTGCGATCTTCTAATGTTGGCAAGCGGCCACTACCAATAACTTCGTCTATTTCTTGTTGTATTTTCTTTTGGACATCAGGCTGCAAAAGGAAATATTGTATTAAAAACGATAGCTGTACACCTACAGCAGTAAAAGCGGGAAATGAGAAATCAATTAAACTTAATATAAACTGATTTCGTTTAAATGTTGTCGTCTCAGCATTTCCTTCTGCTTCAGCTTTTTTCATTTCCTTTATGTACAAATCTAAAAAGTTACGTTCGCTCGATTCATCATATGTTGCTATGTGACGATCAATAAAGTCCTCGAAGTACTTGAACATGAAAACATTTGATTCCATTAGTGGTTTATAAGCACTCCAATTAGGAAATATGTGCCTTATCCAGGGAATTATCCCTATCAATTTACCATAATCATCAGCTTTGCGTTGAAGTACCATACCCATACGTACTAACTCCCACAGTTCGGATTGTTCGCTGCGTGGCTTTCTTTCGTTGTACATGATGTGGAACACACTGTTCGCAGAAAATGGACTGAAAAAGTAAGGCAGCAATATACGTAGACCACATTCTTTGACGTATGGTTTTTCGTGCTCATATTTTGGGCCATTACGTATCAAATTAATCATATCAGTGATTTCTTCTTGTATAACCAGTTCTAGTTCTTGGAACCGTCTACCAAAACCAAAATCTCTAAGGTAACGTAAAATAAAACGCCTCTGTTCTTTCCATATTGGACCATCTTGGAAGAAAATTCCTGAAAAATTAAATGGACATTATGGAATTTATTGAAAAATCCAGGGATAAAGAAGTTTTTTGCTGAATTTTTTTTAATGTTCAATGGAAGTCATGGTTTTGTAAGCCAGCAATAGAATAGGTCAAGATCATAAATAGATTGATGACTTTGACATACCTTTGTAAATGTGTGTTTACCTATCCAAGATCAAAGTTCTTGACCCGAATATATGTCAACACTGTCATGTGCCTGAAATCCCTGATCATCCGATTTGCATATCGGCACCTAAAATAGAAAAGGCAGTAAGTACACTTTTTACATTTTTTTTAAGACTATTTATTTGTTAAGTGCCAAATTGAATAATGAAATAAATCGGTATTTTTGAATATATGTGAGTAAAATTTTAAGTAAAGATTTATTTTGGTTAATCACATCATAATTAATCAAAAATTCTATTTTTAATTTTTTGGTTGTTACTGCCTTTTGGATTTCAGGTGGCGATATGCAGAATTTTTCATCAAATAAGAAACACATAATTTTTAATAAATAGAAAGATTTATCACTAATCGAATTCATCAAAGAAACAAGAATTGAACTGTAATCTGAACATACTTTTTGAGTTGAACCTGGCAGTGTGTAAATATTATATTCCGCGAACTTAATTCAGATTTGAAAAAAAATAATAATAATAAACATATTTTATTGACATCCTTGCTACTTCAGTTCAGCATAATCGTCGATTAAGAAAGGTCATTGTAAATTGACGTCATTGTTTCTGTCTCTGAGACCATTGCGCTCCTTGTACCGTGTAATGAACAGACTGCCTACATGGCACAAACACAGAAATATAGCAATTACTCTCAAATAGCTTAATTTGATGATAAACTGAATTTTAAAATATTTCCAAAAAAAACTTCAAATGACTTTATTTGGTATAACAAAGATGATTTGAAATGATTTTATATCAAGTACTCAATAAAACAAACACGTACATATTAGGTCCGTTTGTTTACTTTTCTAGTAAAATCCAGTAGTTGAGTAAATTTTAGGTAATTTGAAAATTTTACTCTAAAGAATGTCTCTTGCATAAAAAAGTACGCGAACGGAAAAATTGCAAAAATTTGCATATTAATCAAAACAGCTGATAATATTGTTGTATGTCTTTGTTGTTTTTGAAACCGATCAAATACATATTTTTGGTAATTGATGTTTTTATAATTATAAATTTAAGCGATATATACGAGTACATATTTCTAAAATAGAAGTTGTGTGAAAGCTTTAGCTTGTATTTGGTTTTTAGTTTTATTTTTTTGGGTAAATGGCATAGGAAAATACATCAATATTTGATTTCTGATAGTCGGTCGATACCCTGAATAGTATGCAGAAATAAGTATTCACATATACATAAACCTTACATCTTTAAAAAATTTAAGTAAATAACACAATTAAATTAAATTTAAAAACTGATATATTTAACGATTATTATTCTTTAATTTGTGTCATCTTGAACATAAAAATTTTTAGATTTGTTTTGTTAAACTTTTACTTCAACTTTTCTTCTTTTAAATGTTTTTATTAAAAAAATTATGCTTTGTATTTGCTTACTTTTGTTTATTTTATTGAATCATATGTTTTTCTAGTCTACTGGATTTTACTGGCAAAAATTTGTCCAGTAAAAATTTGCAGACTCTCAGTCAACAACTGTAAATTTACTCACTCAATTGGCACTCTCTTTTGCAATTTTATGTGTAAACGCATTTCAGTAAAATCCAGTACAAATTTGCACAAATTTTGGGGTAAACAAACGGACCTATTGTTACGAAAATAGCCGTCGACAGGTTTAAGGCAGCATTACACAAAAATATTCAGGGTTAATGTAAGTGTTACGCGAAAACATTCCTACAGGGTCAATGCAAAGAATAATCTAGAATAGTAGCAAACAACTAAATAAGCATGCGTAGCATACACAAGCTTGATTAGACGTAAACAAGCAAAAGCAGCAACAAAAAGCGTCTGCTTATTAAGAAGATTCACATATTTACACACATACATACATGTCAATTCAAACGACCCTGCAGGAGAACGAACTAGTGTGCAACTAGTATTTTTCTAGTACAGAAATCACCACCACTAGTTCCCAACTGTATACTTTCCTATACTATCTTAATGCTCAAATTAGCATTGAGTGTGTTTAGAAAACTACTAGTACCAGTGGTACTAGTTTAGGACTAGTTTATTACCAGTTCTTTTGTAAAGAAAAATACTATAAAATTGGTGGTTTATTCTTTTGTTACCCAGTGACAACTGCTACTTAAAATTAGCAATTATTTATCAAAAATTCAGAAATACAAAAGGGTAATTATAATTATTTAAAAAATTAATTAATTAATAATTTATAAAATTTTAGTAATTATATGATACCAATTTTCATACAGTGCAAGGGCTCTGTTAGACAGTCAAAATTTATTTTATTTATTTAATTTATTTTGCAATGTGGTGCCTTGGAACTACTTCATCTACAAGTACTCATCAGCACTAGTAATTTTACACAACAACTTTAACCATTTTTGCACTAGTTCTTGTTATTCTAGTATTTATACTAGTAGCTTTTAGACAATTATCGCCTATTCTCCTGCAGGGGAAAGGCAAAAGGTAAACAACCACCACGCATTGCTTAGTTAATGATGTACACACGTACAAGCCTGAGGCTCAAGGCTCAGTTAGCCGACTGTAATGTAATGTAACTGTAACGTAGAAAACAGCTGATCGACATTTTTATATGAAAATTAGGTTACGTTACATTACATCTCTATAACCATTTTCATTACTTTTCACATAACAAAATCGATCAGCTTTTTCTTACTGTTGCAGTTACATTACATTACAGTCGGCTAACTGAAGGCTCAGTGTGAAAAGTAATGAAAATGGTTATAGAGATGGAATGTAACGTAACCTACTTTTCATAAAAAATATCGATCAGCTGTTTCCTACGTGGCAGTTACTTTACATTACAGTCGGCTAACTGAGCCTTAAGTGCATAAGAAGAACGGTCATAATCGTTTAAACACGAACACTTATCGTGCAGCATTGAATGCTTGTATGAAAACGACATGATCCATGACTGCATTACATGGGACCATGATGTAACTAGCCTCTTTCATCTAGATTGGACCATGTAGTCCAATATTATTTGCAGGGAACTAAAGGTCACTCTATGTATGTATGTACTACATACGCAGTACTATACGATATACACATAACATACATACATACATATGTACATATTTTTCGCAGACGCAAAAAAATACTCATATCAACATTTCTAAATTGAAAATATTTACAAAAAACTATTTTTCCCTTGTTGATAACAGAAATGGATGTCTACTTATTTTTATCTGGATGTCTCTTTTTTTAATTTAATTCATAATATGTATAAACATACATAAATATAAATATGTGTGCATATACATATGTATGTATGTGTATTTAACGTTGCCTAATAACTGTTACCATAGGTGGGCTGGTAGCCGAAATTTGTCATTAAACGAGAACTTACATGTGTATATCGGGGGCTTGTTTAACATTTTTCATCAAGAATCACGAGCAACTTTGTCGAGGTAGACTGAGATAAGTATACATATGTATGTATGTATGTAATAATTTTGACCTTGAGTAATATGGGAATTTCCACAGAAAAATTCACTTAATGTCACGTTACGTTGCTTGGAGACGTACCTTGTTTTTTTAAGAAAAACTCTCGTTTTATATATGTATGTACGTTTTTGCACGTTGGTGTAGAAAAATCGAACAGCATGGCTCTAGAATATAAGCTTAATTGCTGAGTACTCCGGTAGCCTTATAGATAGCATGATAGGTTATCAATTCGGGTCTTGGGTTCGATTCCCACTAAAGGCTGTTATGTTTCACTACTGGTCTGTTCCACTAAAATTAAATGCTAAAAGAATATCAGAGAAATATTTTTAACCGATGTGTTATTTGCACATATTTTTTAAGCTTGATGTAATGGCGAAGATATTGTATTTTACATACATATGTACATACATATCGTGCCATAACCGCCAAAATAGCTTAAGCTACATAATTTTCGAACTCCAATTTTTTACCAAAATCCAAAAAATGTGTCGCTTAAGCTATTTTAGCGGTTATGGCTCGATATGTATACCTAGAGAAAAACAGCTTAAAATTAATAAAACCCATATTGAATTAATAAGAAACATTAACGAAAGTCTAGTATACTAGTAATGTTGAAATTTCTTATTTCAATATGGAAAAATATTAATTTTATTTAATTTAAGTATTTAATGCAGTTTGTCTATTCTATTGAAAATTATTGAATTAATAGGTTTGTTCATTTATTAAAAATTATTCGAATTTGTAACAATTGTTACTGAAAAGTGTTCATTAACTCAAAAAGTTAGCAAGGGGAAAGCCTCAAAAGAGAGCGAAAAATTGAGGCAAAAAATTCCTAAAAATTATTACTAGTAAAATTTTCACCCGCAACAATTATCCCAACAGCTGTTTTGTCTTTTGTGCATTTCTTTATTAAAAAATATGTATGTATGTGTATGTAAAGGAAAGCATATTTTCTTAATTTATTATTTTTTTCTTTGTTTAATTTCGTTTGTTTATCAGAGATGGAAAATTGCTTTTTTTTGTATTTGTGGATAGAATAGAATTAAACAATAATGAAAAATGCATACAAATAATATATAATGAATGAAACTGTTTAAAGTATTCCATACTGAATGAAAATGTTTAAAAATGTTATAATTTAAAATATTACATATCAACCAAGATTATCTAAAATACATAAGAAAAATACAATTGTATCATGATTTCCGTCAATGGTTCTGATATGAATAAAATTTTCTTGCAAGTTTTTACAAGCAAAGCGTTCATTTACTATTTTTGTAAATTTCTCTCTCGTTGCAAGTTTATGGTAGGAAAGTAAATGAACAGACGTAATGTGACGCATTCTTATTTGTAAGTTGCAGCCTTTCCCTGCGTGTATATGCCATTAAGGAGGTAATTGCATCCACTAATTAAGTAATGCAATAAATAATTTGAAATATTTTTAACAAAGAAAGAGGGATGGAAAATATCAGTAAAAAGGGAAAAGATAGTAAAAACCTTATATATAAACTTATGTCTTGAAAACTAAAGGCAATTCAAAAAACGAAGTTAAAAACAACTTCCATTTATAGAACAAAACAAAAACAGACCTCTTTAAATATCATCCACGAAACCCAACAATTTATTAAAATGTAATGAAACTTTAAACAATATCTATAAGCTGCTAAAAATATTTTCAACGCCAAAAAGTCAAAATTACCCTGAAATTGTGGAGTTTAGAAAAACTTTAAACCCTATAAATGGCTAAAACTGAAAAAAACTCAAAAAAAAAAAGAATTGCCAAATATTAGAAAATTGAGAGAACCAAAACTTATAACTTTCAGAAATTATGATATTTGTTTAAGTTGGAAAATAGGTGATACATATTTATTATTTTAATAGAACTATAATGAATTTTTAATCAAGCAATAATTTATTATCGTTCTAAAGTTAATGTAATGATGATACTTAGGTAGGTAGAGTGATATAACTTCGTGTTAACCTGCCCCCATATTCTGTAATTCGCTAAAGCTTCGATTGCTAAAATGTTGAACAAATACAAAATTAAAAATTTTAGCGATTACATAAAATTGTAAAATTTTGGCAGCTTAGATTTCTAGTCCATTGCTTGATTTAGCAATATACATTTGAAATCTGTATTCGTAGCCGAAAATCGATAAATCGACTATATAGATTTTTAGCGATAAAAATTTGGCTTTAGCGAATTATAGAATACGAGGGCTGAACATAATAATTAACAAACAGAAAAACAAAACTGAATGGTTAAAACCTGGGACCGTAACGGTTTTTTAAGAAAAGTAACACCCAGGCAATGAATGCCTACTACTATTACTAGGTGTTACCTTCTTTAGGAAAGTTATAGTGATGGAGAAGACAGATGGTGAAGGAAGCGATAGAGGAAAGCTTCATTCTTTTACAACTCTAATTTTTACACGTTTTTAATAATGCAGTGTTGCAGCGCATCTGGTGTTAAATGAAGCGTATTATTATTTTTTTTCTTTTTGAAGCTGCGGTTAGTATCCATTTTATCGGTTAATTTATTTTGCCGATGATTCTGCTACACAACAAGGAGGACGCTCTGATGTTACATTAGGATTAGTATCTGCTGAAGTCGGTATAGTTCAGTGAGCAGTGACTATGCCTTCATCACTTGAACTTTCCTGCAACAACTGACACAAAGGGACACTAATGTACATCAGAAATATTCGTGGTGTTGTTATTTTTAATGACTGTTGGATACAGGGATTGAACCCAGTACCTTCGGTTTTGTAGTCAACGTGTTAACTACTTCAGCTAACGCTGAACAACTTTTTAATAATCATTTCTTGATTTTTATTTATTCCTCAGGTAATAAAAATTATTCTTTGAGTTTTATTTTTTTTTCTTAGATATTTGATTTTTGTATTTTTTTTTTCAAAAAATGTACAGCTCTATTTATAAAAATTATTAAAGCTTTATAAAGACTTTTTAAGAAAAACTTTGTATGAAAATTTGCTTTAAAAACCTTTTATAAAGCCTTAATAAGTTTTATAAATAAGGCTGTTAATTTTTAAACTGAATAGAATTTAAAAAATAAACTTAATTTAACATATACAAAGAGTTTTTTTAAAGACACTGGCAATAAATTTGATTTTAAAGCGGTTAATAATAATTTAAGGGCAGACAATGCTCTTTAAAAATTATCTTTTTTAAGCAAAAAAAAATCAAAATGACTATAAAAGTAACTGTTATTTGCTAAGCAAAAAATTACTTTTATTTCCTGAGGAATAAATAAAAATCAAGAAATAACTTTTATTTTGTGATTCATGGAGTATCTTGATGTATTCCTTGTGCACGTAGTGTGATTTTTTTCAGTTTAAATTTGGAAAATATTTGTTATTTGCCATCCCTGTTAAATGGCTTAACTTAAAAAGTTTGTTTTGCAGACAATAAGCTTCAAGTTGTTAATTCACATGCAAATCAGTGAAGATATAAAAATATTTTATTTTCTCAAGAGATGCGTGCACAAGTTCAAAAAAATTTTAACACAACTCCAGAATCAAGTTTTTTAAGATACATACATACATATGTTGTAATCAAGGAGCAATATATAATTATGTATATACATACATACATATTTATGTATTAGTGATGCACGAATATTCGTATTCGAATTGCCGAATATTCGGCCATTTTTAATGCGAATACGAAGCATTCGTAATCGTCAAATTCAGGCGAATACAAATATTTTTCAAAAAAAAAAATAACTAAATAAATGCATAAATCCTAAACTAAATTTAAATAAGTGGATAAAAATATTAGTTTGTACGAATCCATTAAATTTTTTATAGAAATTTGTGCTTTGCATCATTTTCAAATATTATTTACTGACGACGATCATTAAAATTTTGGGAATTTTTTTATTAACTTTAAAGTACGCCAACAGTAGTATGAAGTTCTTTTTCATAAAAATTTTTTAATATTTCATATTGCATTCGTAAATAGAGCCCTAATTTGATGTCTATAAATTTCACATGAAATATTCGTATTCGCGAATATCGTTTCAAATATTCGTATTCGGATTCGTATGTACACATCAGTATTAATATGTTGTTAATAAAAAACGAGGACTTAAAAAATTTTACAATCTTACCTGCTGACTGTAGGTTAGGCTCTCGTATAAGCGAAATGTATATTTTGGGACGACCATCAAAATCGGAATTATTCAAAATCTCGCGTACACCTTCGGCACAATGCACTGCTACGACAGGAAAGCCACCAACATAAAATCCAACAATGTCAGAATTATACCATTTCGAAAATTTTAAAACACCTTTATGCAAATACTTAAAATCCGATAACATCATAAACAAATAGCTCCCAAATATTGGTAAACGGGGTGGCCCTTAGTGAAATAGAACATTTAAATTTTTAACGCACTTTTTGCTTTGCTAAAATTTGTTTTTTTACTAACCCGGTGGAAAACCTTCTGGCCTATATGTACAGAATTTATATGAGGCATATATAAAAACTAATATGCAAATAATAAACAGTATCAAAGTTAACATTTTTTATATCAATATTATTTAATCTTTCGTTGATTGAATGAATGTCTTATGTATAGTATATATTTTTTAATGCGTGGAAATACTTTGCTGGTTGATAACTAAATGAAATCAAATCGTTTGTGTTAAAAGATTTTGCTTAATGGTTTTTTTCTTGGCTCGCTGGTTCATCGTGTTAAACTTTTAATTTTGCGAATAAAAAAATACGAGTACCAAATCTCGCGAATAAAATAAAATGAATTAAACCCGCTTTAATATTAATTAATGCTTAAGATGAAATATATAATATGTACATATGTATGTCGTACATACATATGTATGTATATATAAATAGAAAGTTTTTTTTTTTTGTCAAAATACAATTATCGGCTCAATGGATGACCCATTGTTGTTTGCAATAAATGTCTGAATAATAATATATATACTTTAAAAAATGTGTTATCGTAAAATTTTTTATTTTTCGTTCCTATTTATTTATAATAATTAATTAAAATGCATACATATATCGAACCATAACCGCCAAAAAAGGTTAACCGATATATTTTTGCACCTCGTTTTTTTACGAAAATCGGTTATTTACAATCGCAAAAAATCGATTTTGATAAAAAAAAATAGGTCGCTTACGCTTTTTTGACGGTTATGGCACGATATGTACAATAGGGTGGGTAAATTATTTCGTCAAATATTATATAGCCAAAATAAAATCTATGCAAAACTCTGCAAAAACTTCTCTGAGAAATCATAGGATTGTATGAATAAAATAATTCTTTCTGCCAAAAAAACCCGACTTCAGTGCGAAGATCTGATAGAATAAGATAAGAAGTACGTGAAATAGAAAACTAAATTTTAATGGGCGTGTCTCCGGCCATTTTTTAAATGCAAGATTTGTGTTAAGTTTTGTAAAAATCGTAAAGTAGAACCACTCAATATAAAATATTAAATTTTAATGGGGCGTGACTCAACCCATTTTTTTAAATGTAGGATTTTTTTGTGGTGTTACTTCATAACTCCGTACATTTTAGATTATAAAAAATTTTTTTTTTGTCTGAAAGGGCATAGTTTCCCATTGGTCCCATTGTAAAAAAAGTGGGCGGGAACACGCCAGAACTGACCACCTCGAGATGGAGGAGGCTTACAGTGTAGCTTAAGTTATTTCTGTTAAGTTTCTTGTTGTAGCCTTTCAATTCTGATATCTAGATAATTTATTTTCACAATAATGATTGAGTTAAGTAGTTTTTTCGCTCTACTGAGAAATTATAGGTTCTCGATATCTAAATAATTTCCAAACAAATTTTTAAGTAAAAAACAAATACTTTTTATTTATTCATACTACCCATAGATTTAAATCAAATCACAATCTGCACATATTCACATTCTGCAAAAAGTTAATAAATAATATAATGCAAAAAATATAATAGCCCAATTCACAATCTTGTGCAAATGGTCTTGCATCGTTGCATGTGCAAAATGGTATAGTATATTGATACTCACCACTAAGAATTGTGAATGTGAATGTAACAAGGTTTTCAACTACATCATTTTTATTGAAATTGAGAAAAGTGAAGATAATCGGACCTTTTCTGCAAATCACGACATGTCAGATCACGGCGATTTCAAGAAATTTATAAAAGTTAAATTTTTGCTTTTGTAAATTGCACGATTTATAGTGTTGTAGTGGGTACACACGCTGCAACGTGTTTACGCAACACAGACACTGCAACCTACAAAGCAACCGTCAATGCAACCTATAAACATCAAAACATTTTGAAACTTCGACGCAACCATAAACTATGCGACCGACAATGTAACCTGCCTGGTTGCATAAACACGTTGCTAAGTATGTACCTACCATTGCAAGTTGGAATAAAATATTCTATTATAAATGACAAGAACGTAAAATACAATAAAAACACTAACACGTCAGCTATTAATAGTTGGTTTTTCAAATCACGTGAGTTGAAATCACCTTGATTTTCAGAACAGTCCCGAATATTGAGAAATTTCCAAATGAAATTAGGAATTTCAATTTCAAATTAGAAATGTTCAACATCATTTGGAATCTTCCCAATTTCAAATTGAAATTCTAAATTTTATTTGGGATTTTCTCAATTTCATTTGGAAATTTTCCAATTTTAAATTGAAATTCTCAATTTCATTTGGAAATTTCTAAATTTCAATTTGAAATCCTCAATTTCATTTAAAATATTTCCAATTTCAATGAAAAATGCTGTAGATAAACTAAAAATTCTTTCTTAAGTATAATTTGTTGTATTTTTTCAAGATATAACGTTGTATCCAAAATAAACGGTTTGCTTAACATCTATTAGAACAATTCAGAAATGGTTTCTTCAGAGATTTTTGTAATCTGCTCTAAAATTCTTTTCAAAAAATAAAAACTTTCCAGTAATCTTCAACAGTATCTCTAAAACTATAAAAAGTTAAGATGAAATCTAAGTTCGACAACCCGTTCTTGAGTTATGCCAATAAGTGCCGTGCGACTCCTTTATTTTTGGTACATACATACATATATATAAGTATATGTATGTATCTCGGAAACTAGAACAAATTGAATTCAAATGTGAATTCATCAAAATTAAATTCCGTTTCTCTAACTTCTTGAAATATATGAGTAGAACATTTTTAAGACGATTTGCGCGGAATATAATTTGGCAGACCTATCTTAGACAACTTTGATCCACCCTAATGTACACACAAACACGAACATACATACAGCTTAAGAAAAATGGATCTAAGTAGACTTTTAAAATAGGATAGAAAAGCCTATACAGTCGAATCCGCTTTAGCGCAACACGCTTTACTGAAAAAAATCGGATGATTTTAAACGCAGCTATTCTTATTCACTTCGCTTTAGCGAAACATCGCTTTACTGAAAATATCGTATTGCTAAAAACCAAAAGCAAGCCCACAACTACGTTTCGTATGAAACTTACTTCGCTTTAGTGAAAAAATAAACAATGACAAATTTATTTATTAGAAATTGATAACTTAAGGCTGAAAAAATTGTGCATGTTTTGTCCGTTAAAAAATTAAATAGCAAAATTTGTTTGTCCTCTTCGCTCTTACGTGCTTTATTGTATTTTTCTATTATATTGTCAATGCAAGTGGCTAGACATTTTCGAGGAATTCGTGATACTGATTTTAAGCACTACGCTTAACTGTAACAAATTTCAATAATCCGAACTACGTTTTAGAGAAAAAACTGATAACTGAACAAAAATTGGGTGTTGGTTATTTCCAAAAAGCGGAGTCGACTGCATAGCTAAATTTGAGTACCTATTTTCTTGGAATATTTCTTTTTCTTTCTTAAAATTCATTCTCCAAATTGCATAAATTGTAGTCTTTCTTAAAAAACCATCAGCATTGTGTTTGTTGTTTGTGTATTATAGTTTTTGTCATGAAATCTCAACGGCAAAGAGCTTAAATAAAATCTACATACCTAACTAAAATTTAACATTTTGACTCCCCGGTCGTAAATGCAAAAAGAAATTAAAAATAATCAGCCCAAGATACAGATAAAAGCTATATACATATGTACAGCGGTCAAAAAAAGTATTCGACATATACCAACGTTTTTTTGTTTTCATCAAGAAAAAACTATTTACTGTCTAATTTCACAAAAATAACTTGGAAAGCGTTTTATTGAGGAACTTCAAATTGTAGTAAATTCAAAAAATTAGATTATTTAAGTAACTAATATAAAAATTTCATCAAATAAAAAATAAGTTAAGAGATTGAAACAAAAAAAGTATTCGACATTGGTAATATTCTTATAATACAAAATATGTACACTTGTTTTGGAATATAATATTAAGGGATATAATTTTTTGCTGACGTAAGCAAATATTATCTTTTTGGATGATATGGACGAGTTTTAGTGTAACTTAACCCAAATACGGGACGTTAAGAGCGGTAGGTCATACCAACTGGGTGTGTATGGCGGCTTCAGATGTGGGGATTTTAGCATTTATTAATTGAATAATAGATCATCCACGTTATATTGACCTACTGAAGCAAAGTTTGCAGATATACATAGAAAAATTGGGACTGTTGGATAAATTTTAGTTTTATAGAGACAACGATCCCAAGTATTGTGCTGTCAATACAAGGCTTTGGCTTATATATACTGCCCTAAAATAATAAAAACGTCACCACAGTGCCCAGATCTTGATCCTATTGAATACCTCTGGGATCATTTCGGAAAAAATAATAAGAAAAAGTGACTTTACAAGCAAAAATAAAATGAAAAAAGTCCTCTTAGACCAGTAATGAAAAATCGGTCCAAAATATACACAAATCCTGGACTAATCTATACCAGATCGTTTAACAGAAGTCACACGTCGCCAAGGAAAAGTAATTTGCTTCCAAAACAAGTGTACATATTTTGTATTATAAGAATATTATCAATGTCGAATACTTTTTTTGTTTCAATCTCTTAACTTATTTTTTATTTGATGAAATTTTTATATTAGTTACTTAAATAATCTAATTTTTTGAATTTACTACAATATGAAGGTCCTCAATAAAACGATTCCCAAGTTCTTTTTGTGAAATTAGACAGTAAATAGTTTTTTCTTGATGAAAACAAAAAGACGTTGGTATATGTCGAATACTTTTTTTGACCGCTGTATGTATGTACGTATTACAGGGTTGCATGAACAATTTCATCCATGAAACTACTGAAATGTTTGTATACTAAAGCCCAACTCCGAATAAATATGTTAATACACAACAAACTGTTGCTTTTATCATACTGTGAGTGAAAACGTTTCGTTTCATACTGTTAACATAAAGAGATTGTTCATTGCGCTGATTTACACGGGCATAATTGTGCTGGCATAACATGCCAGTTTGTTGGTGAGAGAGGCAAAGAGAGTGGTTTTGCGGTTGGCATAACTTTTCAACCAGCTTCAACCCCGCATTAGCAGCATAAAACTAATACACATACAACTTAAAAAACAGCAAATGTTAAATGAATACTAAAAACACTAACACACACACAGCTGTGTATACGAATACATTTTGTGCCAGATGAATTAGTCTCGTGTAATTTGGAAAAGAACAAAAATTGTGCGGCTTAAAAATTGATCTCGTCTAAACTACCTCATTGAAACGACTTTTGTTCATGCTGCTTTCTCTCATCTCATCCTTTGTTATGAATTCGCAATAGCAATGTTGCCAATATAGTGAAATCATGGATTTTTTTGTATGCGTGGCACATGTGTAATAGGTTTCACTTTTATATTAAAGTTTTAACTTTTACACATACATACATAACTAAGTACATATGTATATACCATACATATTAGTAATACATATATTAATTTGTCATTTGCATTTTTAAATAATATAAATCTTTAAACTATTTTAATATATTATATATTCTTGTAATGACCTGCACACAACCCTGATATGAAATGCTATGGAAAGAAACACACACTTTTAGATGAAAAATGAAAAAATCAATTAGTGTAAGAGAAATGAATATATTCTTAAGCAAATTTGATTATTAGTTGTGTAGGTGTCTAACGGTTTTGGTCACGTGCTTGTTTTTTTTTATTTCATATGATATAAAAAAATTGAAATTGACAAAAATTAAACAAAACACAACAATAGTACTCGTTTCCAAGCGAAAATAACTATTTATATTTTTCCAAGCAAAAATATAACTAAAAATTATTTTTGAAATTAATATTTGTAATAAAACTCAAAAAATTTGATTATCATCACCCTATGTAAGAATACGAAATTTTAAGCAACAATAATATTGCATTTAAAAAAAATATAATTATGTGTACATTTAACTTATGTTTATATTAATCCATTTCGTAAAAGCGAAAGATAGTATAAAATTAAATACTTTTATCTAAATGAAATATTTCACCGAAGTTGCAGATCACTACTCCCACTAATAAAAACTGAATTTAATTTAGAGCTCATTAAATTTTTTAACTTCCTTTTCGGCGATTATTCTTATATTTTCCCTTTTCCTACAACTGGTAACACTGATCTTTAAAAGCTTATTGTTTTGCATGAACTTAATCGAGATTTACTCAACACATGTTCTGTTTCACATTTGTAGATGTTAGTATGCTCTTGTACAAGTAAACAAACCAACATCATTTTACTGCGTTCTTAACAATTGAGTATTCATTGCTATTGTTTCATAGTTATTAATCTGTATGAAATAGAAATGAAACGAATAAAAAATTATAGCGAGAGTTTCATAAACATCATTATTAAGTTTCATGCACATGTATAGTACGTATGCATAATGTACATAAATATGTATGTACATAATACCCAGCCAGCAATTTTTTAAATTTTCAATCGAATTCGAGTCTTTTTTGACTCCTCTGCGCGATTAAAAAGCTAGAATATGCGCTCATTTTCTGATCATAAATTATACTTTTCGGTAGAAAAACGTGACTACCCGCGACTCTTCTTGATAAGTCATTTATTAGTCCTTTTCTATATTAGTTTAGAGTCATTTTAGACCCCTTTTCTAGTAGTATTTAAGGTCTTTTTCGAATCGTTTTCTGATCATTTATTGGTCTTATTTCGCTTCATTTTTTACTCTTTTTCGAATTGTCTTTCAGCCATGTTTCTAATTGCTTACGAGTCATATATGAGAAATTTATCACTCAGTTTATGAGTCTTTTTATTGTCATTTATGACTGATATTTGAGTCATTTATCAGTCGCATTTCTAATCGTATTTGATTTTTCTTCGAGGATTTTTTAGTCAGCTTTCTGAGTCCAACGTTTAATGGCCAAACAGAACGACACAAACACATTTTCCATACAAATTGACACCAAAAGGAAGTTACAGAAAGCAGTCCAGGGACAGAATTTATTTTACTTTGACAGCGCTTTTTCTTATGCTACCACACTTTCAATAAATTTCATACATTTTGTAAAGAAAAATAAGCAGAAAGAAAATATAGCATAAATCAGAGAGCAGTTGAAGTTTCTGCCTTTGATTTTATTATGGGCTCTGTTAATTTGAAATCGAATTTTCCTGAAGCTGCAGACTTATTCTGTTTCTCATTTAATTTCATATTCGATTTAACTTTAAAAAGCGATAACATATCAACTAGTGTTTAATCATCTATCTGCGTAAAATATGATCATAAAATACATAATTATAAACACTTTTAAAACACCTGCATGATTTGTTTTTGATTAAGCATTTTGCAGTCTTCCAGGTAAGCGAAATATGATAATAACAAACGGAAATAATAGTCACATTTTACATATCTGGATGATTAATTTGTGATTGCTATACAATTTGTTATTGTATTTTAAATCGAACTATTTTTACCGATTAGCGCGAATCTTTTTCGAGTCCTTTTTTGATCGTGTAAGTGATTAATCAGTTTTTGATCACGAATAGTGATCTAAAAAGACTCAGCAAGGTGATTTTTCAGAAAACTATCTTCCAACTGTTATATGGGTATGTACGTACATATGTATGTATGTATGTATGCATATAAATATACATAAATACATATATTTTTTAAATATTTATTTTTAGAGAAGAGAAATTTTTCAAGTGTTAAGAGAGATACCCCGAGGTAATAAAAAGGTTCTAAAAACTGATTTTGTATACATACATATATATGTATGTACATATGTATGTATGTGCCTATGGCGTTTTAAAAGTTTACGTCTGGGTATTATTTAAAGGGGGTTAAAGTCCACCCAAACCAAATAACCCTAGTACTATAGATACATTATATTATTCAGAACTTGTATGTAGAATTTTATGAGGAATATTTTAACCCTCTAGTTTTCCTTGGGTTGTTACTTTTAATCGGGGAGCCAAAAAATTCAACTATGCCTCTGAATACAACAAAGTTCGAAATTAAACGAAGCAATTTGTTTAGTTTATTTGGCAAGTTTCAGAAAAATCAATCAATCAATCAAGATATTTTGGCCGCCATATTGAATTTGTCACAAGCCGCTTGTGTAGTATGTAGTGAATTTGTTTCAATTATAACAAAATTTTCATCGAGTATGGCCATTGCGGAAAAGCAAGCAAATATTAATTTTCTGCTTCTAAAAGTAGTCCTGTAGACTTTTTAGTGAAAGTTAGCTTACAAAAATTTATTGTCGATTTTACTTACCTTGAATGAAAATCTTGTCAAAAAATTACTTAAAAAAATCAAATAATAAAAAAAAATGTTCAGGTAGTTTTTTCAGAAGAAGCTTCCCTGAATAAGTTAAATACTTCTAAACCTGTGCATTTACAGCTTTATATACTTTTATTAAACAGTAGTTGTTTTTGTACACATTATTTCATGTTACACTTTGCATTTGTTATCTACTAGCAGAATATGGGTCAAAATTTATTGTAAAAATGTAATTAAATGTGTCCGTCAAAAATAAAAATTTTTAGCGTATTTTTATCCTTTTTTTATTATTTATTAATACATACATAAATGAAACATATTCAGTTAAGTTTTTGCGATATTTTTCATTATTAAAATTATTTTGAAGTGACTTAAATAAAAACGATTTTGCTATTCTTTTGTAGCTTCCTCATATTATATTAAAGTTAGGTTAGGTTAGGTTAGGTTAGCAGGCTGCTGGTAGGAAATTGGAAAAGACAGAATCCAGCTCACTTGGCTCCAATATGATGATCCCTTTGTTCTACCTGTAAGATTAAGAGGAGAGAGAGAGAGAGAGGGAGAGAAATAAGAGGAGAGTGAGAAGGGTAGAATTAGAAAGATGAGGAGTGGGTCAAGAAATTTGGCTAGGGGGGGGGGGGTCAGCGATTATACCAACCACTATTCCTAATATAGAGGCTCAGATTTTTGAGCCCGATTTCCGATAACTCGGATAAGCCTCTGAAAGATGTTCTGCCAAGAAGGTGTAGACGGAGAGTCTCCAGAGCGGGACAAAGACACAAAAAATGCAGGATACTTTCTTCCTCTTCCTCGTCATTGCAACTGTAGCAGTAGTCGTTATACGGGAGACCCATACGTTTAGCATGGGTTACGAAGGTGCAGTGACCGGTCAATGTGGCCACGATGTTCCTCAGGTGCTTCCTGTCCAGGAAGTCCAGGCGAGGCCAGAGGGTTCTCGCTATTGCACAGGTGGACTCATTACGCCATCTGATCTGAGCTAATTCCAAGAATGTTACATCGAAACGTCTCCAGCAGGAAGAGAGTGGTAGTGCACAAAGATTGTCGATATCGACTTCTCTTAATGTGGTTCCCCTCTTTGCTAGTTCATCTGCACCTATGTTTCCTGAAATATTCCCGTGCCCATGCACCCAGTTTATTGAGATATTTGAGTGCTTCGCAAGACCATCCAAGGCCTTACGACATTCCTGAACAAGAAAGGATGTGGTGTACACCCCTATGAGAGACTTAATAGCGGATTTGCTGTCAGTCATAATATGGATATCCCTATTTGAAATCCGATAGAACTTTAGCCATTGTGTAGCTCTTTTTATAGCAGATAATTCCGCCTGTAGTATACTACATTTGTTCGGGAGTCTGAAGGACATTTCAATTCCGTATTCGGGAATGAAGACGCCTCCTCCAACCCTTCCCCCTTTTTTGAGCAGTCCGTGAAGACTTGTAGGCTCCATTCGGTGGGGAATACCCTTCTGCCAAAGAAATTTGGAAGTTCCTATTGAAGTAGGGTTTCGGAATGCAGTAATCAATTAGATCCTGTATGTTGTTCACTATACCTAAAATACTTGCATGCCCCCAAAATCGGTGGTTCCATGCGCCTATTGTGTTTAGTCTGGCGGTACGTAGAGCTAGCTTTCTAGCTGTTAAGTCCACCGGAAGTCAACCCAACATAGCGAAGAGCGCTTTTGTTGGCGTTGATTTTAGAGTTATCATTTACCATTTTACGGAGAATTTTCTCTATACGGGACTGATTACTTTCTGAGTCGAGTGCTTTCCACCAGACCGAAATCCCATAAAATAATATAGGTTTTATAACCATCTCTAGTATCCAACCGACTCCCTTAGGTTTTATTCCATATGTAGGGCCGATTGCATTCCTACATATATACATTGCCGTTGTGGCCTTCGCTACTCTTGCATGAAGATTATCTCTCCAGGAAAGCTTACTATCGAGGACAACACCCAGATATTTGGCTTTATCCGACAGGGTTAGAGTAATGCCATTTAGCCTAGGGTGGTTGAAGTTGGGAATTTTGTATCTCCTGGAGAAGAGTACTAGTTCCGTTTTATCCGGGTTGACACTAAGGCCACTCCGTGAACACCAAGCACTAACCTCGTTTAGTGCATTTTCTAATCTTTGTGATATAGTATCCAGGTGGAATCCTGATATTGCAATCGCTACATCATCCGCATATGCAACCGTTTTGATATTCATGGATTCCAATTTTTTGAGCAGATTGTTAACTGTCACATTCCACAGCAAGGGCGACAGCACACCACCCTGAGGTGTACCTCTGTGGGCCTGTCTTGTGATGGTAGCTGCTCCCATAGTGGAAGTGATGATTCTGCACAATAGCAAATTTTCAATGAGCTGATAGATCCCCCGGTTGACCCCCAGTTCTCTGAGAGACTGGATGATTGCCGACGGATCAATATTATTAAAGGCTTGGTATATGCATGTTGAGCAGGGCTGTCAGATGTGGCGATTTCTAGCCAAACGTAGCGATTTTAAAACTAGTTTGGCGTCCTAATATTCGATTTAGCGACATGGAGATATTTTGGCGTTTTATAAAAAAGTTGGCGATTTGTATGGCTATTTTTGATGAGCCATGAACTGGCTTGAAAATCGTTAAATATTATTTTTATTATGGTATTTGTCTCGTGTAGATGGTATGCTAAGAACATTTAATACTGGTATTTAAAGCAACCGTTTTAGAAAACTTGTGGAAATTTCTGCAACTCGTTGGTTGTCTTATGGAGCGGCTATTAGACGAATTTTGGAGCAATGGGTGGAGTTTAAACATCATTTTTCACTTATTTCGAAAGCCGAAAATAATAAGACTGCCCAAAATATATACAAAGAATTATGTGACGAAAAGACAAGACTTTTTTATATATTTATAAATCCAATAGTAAATGAAATGAACCATTTAAATCTTGAATTTCAGTCAGGCATGCAGGCAGTATGCATCAGAATCTATATTCTACTCTTCTATCATTTTTCTCAAAAATGTTCAAACCAACAATTTTGAATGAAACTCATAATAGCGAAATATTGATAAACAATGTTGTTATAGCTTTTGATATACCAAACACTTTTCTCCCACTAAAAGCAATCGATTTTGAGTCGATTTTGCGGACGGCGAATCTCATGGCGAACATCGTTGCTCAGACATATTATTCTGAAAATTTCAAAGAAATTTTTGTCGTTTTAGATAAATTTGATGACGATGAGGCAGAGTCTATACGCAATGCAAAATTATTGTTTCAAAAAGCGTCAATGAAATCTGATTTAGTTTATATAAAACATAATTTTGAATGCCTCTGCTCAAGCATTAGAGCTGCAAAACTATCGATAGTCGCTCCACTCGATAGTTTCGATAGTTTTATATAAAACTATCGATAGTATCGAATAGTTTTATAAAAGTTGCCACATAAACTACATTTGACTCGAAAAAAAATCCAGAGTCCTCAACATTTTCATTAGTATATAAAAATATATCAAGCCTTTTTTTCGATTTTATCGTAAGCGTCACATTATCGAAAATATACTTTTTTATTGAACTTATAATTTTATGGGCCTACCCATGGTTTAGAATTATCAAAATGCGAAAATTGTTGATAACTTTTAAGACACTAACTGTAAAGTTTTATCGTAAGCGACAATTTTAAACTTCTTCTAAAAATTTAATTTTTATCGCATACGATTACATCGAAGATTAGGCTGGATATGTAGGTATGTAGGTACAATTAAAAAAAATTTTCTAGCGGCCGTCGCGATATCAGTACCACCAAAATTTATCTTTGTGTCGACGATGTTGAATTTATTAAGATACTTGTGACTACTATTTGTCGAATAACACTTGGATTTATAAATAAATTCATATATATACATACATATGTATGTATTTAAGTACAGGGTGGGCCAAAAGAAACCAAAGGGTGTAAAAGTTTAATAACTTTTTTGTTTATTAATTTTTTTTTTTTTATTTTTTCTTTCAGATTATATAGACAACACTTGGAGAATTTATAATGGAGAGGTTCACAACTGAACAGAGAACCAGAACAATAGAATTTTATTATTTAAACCAGAGATCAATTATTTTAACGCAAAGAGCATATCGTCGATATTGTAGCGTCAGAATTTCGCCCTCTGAAGCGATGGTTCTGGGGTTCTCAAAATCCAAGAGCCATTCATCAACGCCAATTGCACCCCATCAGGTGTACAGTATGGTGTGGGATCACATCTGAAAATGTCATTGGGCCCTACTTCTTCGAGAATGAAGATGGAAGTGCTGTAACCGTAAATGGAGAGCGGTATCGGTTTATGATAGAAAATTTTTTACGTCCTGCTCTTGAAAACAGACCTGGTATGTGGTTTCAGCAGGACGGAGCCACTGCCCATACTGCCCGAGACACAATGGCACTTTTAAGTCAAATTTTTGGAGAGCGAATAATTTCTCGAAATTCGGAAATTATTTGGCCAGCGCGATCGCCAGATTTGACAGCACCCGACTATTTTCTTTGGGGTTTTTTGAAGGAGCGAGTGTATGTGAACAAGCCAGAGACAATCCTTGAACTCAAGGCAAACATTGTTGCAGAAATTCGAACGCTACAGCTACAAGTTTTGAAAGATGTTATGGAAAATGCTCTAAAAAGAGCCCATCAGTGCGAAGCTGAAAACGGTGGTCATTTAAGAGACATCATTTTTCATATTTAGTGTAAAAAAATTTCCATTTTGTATATTATATAATCTGAAAGAAAAAATAAAAAAAGTTAATAAGCAAAAAAGTTATTAAACTTTTACACCCCTTGGTTTCTTTTGGCCCACCCTGTACTTATGTATACAGAAGCAGGAATGCGATTTCATATTTACAAATTGTACTAACTTTCAAAAAAAAATTTAATTTTTTCAGTACGATTGTACCTAATTCTTTATTTATATTTTTTTAATACTTGTACGTTTTAATTAACTAAAAATCAATTAACAAAACGCCAGAAGGTGCACAAAGAATATTAGTTGCTGGGATCTGAATATAAAAGTAACATTTACGATATACTACGTTTATAACCTTTTTTTTTATTCGATTGTTCACAGTCCATGCAAATAGTCGGCTTTTCCTTTTGGTACGAAAATAAAATTTTCACATTTGCAGATGAATTTGGAATAAATAACATTCCTCCAGCAATTCTTTAAGTACCGGAAAACATCGTTTTATTTACATAATTTTCTAATACCTTCGAGCTAAAGATTAACCCCTTGTGCAAAAAAATAAGTGAACGTTAAACCCGGTTTTTCTATGGAAATTTTTTTAATGTACACTTCAAGCACGCATTATTTTTAGCATAAGGGGGTTAATATATTTTAATGCTATTTTTGGCATGTAATAAATACTAGATATACCAAACGGACGACACACTCGTCCGTATTCTAGAATCAAAATGTAAATAATTTAACATTCAAAGAAAATGTATCTAAACTTCATAAAAAATTCATTAAAACACAGCCACACACAAACTTACATGCATATGCAAGCATAATTAAATAATACATGAAATTAAAAAAACATAAACAAAATCCCTTTAACCAAGTTAATTCAATTTATTCAACTCTCTTCCTTTAAGTATTATGGCTTTCATACAGCAACAAATAAGAGAAAAAAATTGTTAGATCAAGAGAAATACTACAAACCCACACACACACTCGTTTTGTTTCTTTTTTACTTGTAAGCTAATAAATGCGTGTGTAATATGTTTGCATGTAGTAGAAGCATCTTTAAACGCTTATAGCTCCCAAAATACTAAACCGATTTCAATAAAATATAGATTCTGCACATCTGTACAGAAAATCCTTTAAAACCATATAAATCTTTTTAAAATCGGTGTAGTGGTACCAGCGTAAAAGGGATTACAAAAAACATGTTTGCCTATTAATTATATAGATAAAGAGATTCTAGTAGTGCTAAATGGGTCATTGCGGTGCTACGGTACTTTTGGCATTCAAATAGCGCCAAAATTATACAATTGTACCAACTTTTGCATCGCTGTACAAAAGCTTAAATCAACAACGGATAATTTGCTTCAAAGCTGCCGGCTACTGTTTACTGACTTCGATTATTTTTACTCTTTTAATTACTTGTTTTTTTTTACCGATAGTATCGATAGTGGTAAAAACTATCGATATTTCATTTACAACAAAACTATCGATACTATCGATAGTACTATCGATAGTTTTGCAGCTCTATCAAGCATCACCCGACTAGAAACTAAAGGACTTCCTATTAGTGAAAGCTTAGCTGTTATAGAACGTGTGAAAGAAAGTATTGAAAATACAAACCAAAATGTATTCATTGATAAATTCAACAAAGTTTTGAACAGAAGCACAGGTCTGAAGACCTTAATCATGTCCCCATCTGAAATACTCGTATTTAAATACGCTCCTGTTACATCTACTGATGTTGAACGCATATTTTCCATGTATTCATCTGTTTTATGTGACAATAACTAGAAGATCATTTCTTTTTGAAAATTTAAAAAAAACAAATGATTGTTCATTATAATAACGATCTCTTTGAACACTTTAAGGTAACAAAATTGTTGATTTTATTCTTGCATATTTTGCATATTTGTGCATATACCGTGCATATTTTGAAATTTTTTCGTTCTATTTCTGGCGCATATTTCGAATTTTTTTTTTGCATATTTTAATTAGCCCTAATTATAAGGATATGTACAATTGTATGTACAATTTTAAAAAACTTGCTTTGGCTGTACTTTACATAATGTTAATTCCAACTAGTGTGCGTGCGTTGAAAGTGTATTTTCAATAATGAACTCAACTAAAACGCGCTTCCGAAATAGCATGCAATATGAACTTCTTGACACGTTATTACAAGTTATAAATTATATGAATGTAAATAGCACATGTTGCACTTCTTTTATACCTTCGCAAGATATGTTGAAAAAGTTCAATTCCGATACGATGTATTCAAAAGAAGGACACAATGTGGAATGTCTTGACGATCAAGTATATAGAGTTTTAGATATGTAATAGAACTGCAACTACATACAAATGTACATACATATGTAAATCCAATATTTGATTAATACTAACCGCAAAATCTTCTTTATATCAAACATTGTACCTTTTTATGTTCATAATAATTTTTACATTGTTTTAAATAAAAATAAACAAAATATGTATATATAATGGCGATATTTACCCCGTTTTTGGCGAATTTTAGCGAACAATTTAATTTTTTATAATTTATAAAATAAATTTTTAATCATTTATAAAATACATACTTCATTGTCAAAAACTAAAAAAATGAGACTTTGGCGATTTTTAACATTGGATTTGGCGAAAAAGGTGAAAATAAATCTGACAGCCCTGATGTTGAGAGGCCGAAAGTTGAGAGTTATCAATGAGTGTTCTAATATGCACATCCATTATTCTCTCAAGGGTTTTCAGAAGAAAGGAAGTTAAACTAATAGATCTAAAATCCTTCGCCTTGGTATGTGACGCTTTCCCTCCTTTGGGTATAAATATCACATTAAATTTAGTCCATGCATTTGGAATATATGACCATGTAGTACAGGCCTTGTATATTACAATTAACCATGGGATTACTAGATCGGCATTATGTTGCAGATCCGCAGGAATGATACCATCCGGACCCGGAGATTTGAATGGATGGAAGCTTTTAAGAGCCCATTTCACTTTTTCCACAGTAATATCTATGGGTATTTGTGCCTGAGCATGGGAGGGGTATGTTCGTCGAATATCACCACAGGGTTGACAGCCCGGAAAATGGGTGTCCATTAGGACCTCTAGAGATCCTATACTGTTCATTGTCCAGTTACCAACGTTATCCTGGATGTAACTGGGTATCATCGGTTTTTTCGCTAGGATTTTACGCAGTCTACAGGTCTCGGAGTGGGATTCTTTGTTGCAGAAATCTCTTCAAGTTTCGTTTTTGAATTTATTCAATGAGGCTTTTTAAACTCAATAAAAGTCATATTTTTTTGCTATAAAAATCCGAAATTCGGGAGTGAAAATAATTCACTTCACAAAAGTAGTTAAAAGTGCTTTTTATTCAGTGATTAAAATCACTTGTATATGATTTGAAAAGAAAAAAAGGTTAAATCATTTAATTTTGTGTTATTTTATTCCATTGTTATTTTTAATAATGGAAATTTTTTGATTTTAAGAGCCTTGAATGTAATAAAAACCACTTGTATTTGGCTTGAGCCAAAACAGTAATGAATTTGCTAAAAACAAAGTAGTGATTTAAAATTTCATTTGATATGTGGTTAAAAATAACTTCTTTAACATCTAAAAATATGCATTAGATACTTTCGAAGTAATTTAAAAGTGGTTCGTAAAGAAGTACTCCTTTTATTTTTTGCTCGGTATATACATATGTTTTTTGAAGATCTATGTAACTCAACATAAGCATGTGGACTTCGCTTATTTCCTCTAAGTTCATTTCAGCGCAGATAAAAAATATAAATATGTACGTATGTACATATAAGTTCATATAATAAAATATTTTGAAAAATAACTTCATATAGTTTAAAATAAAATGAAATATGTGTAATTATTTTTATTAGCAATTTATTACTGTTTTATTTTGCAGTTATGTATGTAGTACAAAAAACTTAATATTATTTGACACATTGTTATGTAAAAGCATTACATGAAAGTAATTTTAATGTTAAAATAAAAAATAAATTATTGAAAAGGAACTAAAAATTTACAATTTTTAAAATTATTTAAGCTTATTTGCTATTGCTTGTAAAAAGCACATGGGTTTGAGTTAAATAATTTAGTCAAACTTTAAATAATAGGTATTGGCAACTATTCAAAATTAAACTGAAACTTTTAACTGACAGAATGTATTACATTCACATCAACCAATAACGTGTTTCTTTTGAATTTACAATGTCTTATGTAAAATAGAATATATGTATGTATGTATGTATATTGTAAATAATACTGTATGCCTATAAATAAATGTAACTTACATATGTTAAAGATCTACATCTAGCTGCAAAAAGTGGCAAAAAATAGAATATATTGATCAATCTGTTGTAATAACACTGCACAGCAAAATTAAGCTTTTTTCAGTATAACAAGTTGCCGGCACGCCGACACGCACGTTTTGAAAGCTTAAGTCTTTTGAAGATTGAATAGTGAATTGTCATAGGGAACAATCAAACTTTCGAATCTTAGCTGTACTGTGAGTTCGTAAAATTTTACGAGTAAAGATATGCCGAATACCTTGCGGAACACTTTAACCCGTTACATCGCCATTTAATGTTTTTGTCCTCTTTGCGAAAGGGAAAAAATGCGTAATATGGAGAAGAGTTAGAATATTAAATGTTCCACAATTTTCCTTGTAAGATTTTACACAAAAGTTCTGAACACATAACATACTGAAAAAGCAATCAATGCCTATGCCGATTCACCACTAACATTTTCTAAAGGGTGAACTTTAAAAACGCCGATAATACACGATATATTTTCTTTTGATCGACTGGCGTAATCTGTCATTAGTATCTCATTTTTTATTCAGATGTCAAATTAATTACAGAAAATATGTATGTATGTATATTTATGTACATATGTACATAGATCAATGCTGCCCTCAGAGAGAAAACCGAGATAAATGTATAAGCGTATGTGCATTCATTTGTACAAAAAGCCGATTGATGTTCGGCACTCTGGCGCTTCTCTGGCCAGCAGTGACATAGATACATGTATGCATGCGTGTAAATCGTTGTTTAAAATACCAAAATAAACTATATACATACATATCCGCAAAATTCTAAGCATCGGCACAGATGATATACTTTGTGGCATCGGCATCAGAAAATCAATAAAATTGAAAGTTATGCATACTGAATCCACATCAGTACATAATATGGAAATTATCCAATTTGGTTACTTTATTTCTCTTGCAATAGAGAAAAAGTGCTTAAGTCATATTTTAATGCTTTGTAGTAAGCACTTTTGATTTATTAAGTTAAATCTAATAATTTAAACTCGGTTAAAAAAATTTTTTTCTTATTGATTTCGCAATTTTAATTGATTTGAATATTTTTTTGCATTTTTAAATCGGTATCTGAAATTAATTTCATTGTTTTTTATTTCAGTGTTTTATGAAAAAAAAGCCTTAATAAGTTTTATAAATAAGGCTGCATATATTTAATCCTTTAATTCCCAGTAATTATTATTATTAAAATTACGTAAATATTATTTGCTTTTGCGATTTCAAGTTAAAATTACATTGAAAATGTCAAAAAAGTGTGATTCACAGAGCAGCACAATATCACACATGTAATTTTAAAATGTGATTTCCAGAACAGGGCTGGATAGCAAAAACTCCATTCTTCCCAAAAGATGTATTTATATATATGTATAATATATTAAACCCTATTCTCTGATAAATAATTTGGAAAATGTTTATTTGAAATTTCTGAGTTTTGGTATTTGTACATTACTAAAGTGAAAGAAGTCAACCTTGTTACGAAAAATTATACCCAGATCAACTTGCTTTATATCCTAATAGCGTGCTTCTCAGCTGCTTCACAGATGATTAAAAGCAGTTTTTGTACCAGAAAAGAAATTCTAGGGATCTACCCTAATTTCCTAAATCTTAATTCGATTTTTTGTATATATGTACACATGTATATAAATATGTATGTATGTATATGATTTTTGCAAAATATCAGTGCATTAAATAGCGTTTCTCGACAATTTGTATGCAAAATGTGGAAAAATATACAGTTTCCTTTTTTTTTAACAAAACCCTTTTATGAACGTTAAAAGGATGACATAATCCGGGAAACACTAATTTTTTATGAAATATGTATGTATGTATATATATGTATGTATGTATATATATGTATGTATGTATATATATGTATGTATGTATATATATGTATGTATGTATATGAATGAACTGGTTAACAGAGGCCAACGCATAATTAGTAGAATTTTATGAAAATTTCAAGGTTTCAATATTACATACACATAATTTGTTTAGCTGAATTTTGCTCGCAAAACAAATTAATTATTTTTCTTTTTAGGTTTTTTGGGATTACGAGAGCGAGACTTAGCCTTACATAATGGACAAATGGGAGCATTTCTATGAATTTGTTGATGACAAGAAAGACAAGATTTCATAGGAGGCGGTTGTTGTCTCAAATTAACATTAAAATCGGAGCGAAAAGTAGGGTGATGTCCTAAGCCTATTGAGGGAGCTTGTTGCAGGCGACTGGATGGTGGTGGCGGTGGAGGCGGAGCTGAAAAATCGCCTTTACCCAAGCGAACTCCTGTGGATGTATTCGTAGCAGATCCCGGCGGTGCAGGGGGCATAAAAGCATGACCGCCGCTAGATGGCGCACCCGGATTAGCTCCAACACTATTCGGTGCAGAAGGCGCCATTGCCGTCACAGTTGCCTCAGGCATCAAGGGGTGTCTAGGATGGGGCCTTGCTAATGACGAAGCTTGTGTAGAAGATGCAGCTGCAGCACTTTGAGCGGCAACTTTTAAGAAATTTGTTGGAAAGCGGTCTTTTGATATTGGACTACCCTCTTCCTCATGCAAATCCCTTAATGGACTGAGGCCCAAATAGTCACGACGCATATGATCTATTTGATATTTCAAAGCTAAATACTCTTCATAGTGCCGATTAGCCATATCTACGGAACGCGTTTGGTTTTCTTTTGTTTGCTTTATTATGTTCTCCATGTCATTGATGTCGGCATGTATTTGACGCAGTTCTTCTACATGCGACATTTTCTCTTCCAACAAATGTTCCAGTTCCTTGCGGTACTCATCAAGACATTTATCCTCATCATCACTTAATTTTACCTCCTTAATTATACGTACTTTTAATTTTTCCAATGCAACTGTTTTATCCCTAATATCTTTTATAGCTTCTAGTTTTGCATAATAATGTCGCTCGTTGGAGCTTGGTAAATCCGCAGTGGTGGCCATTTTAACAATTTTTCTTTTGTGTATTTTGTTTTTTCAGCTACCTTTTTTGTTATTCACAAAACTTGTCTTATCTTTAAATATGTAAGTGGGTACAAACTTTATTTTTCACTTCATGGATTTCATTAATTAAAACAAAAATATTTCCAAAACTTTGATTGCAAATTATTATTTTTTGTGCTTCAGTCTTGGTTTTCACTGTTTTGCTTATTTTCTTTTCGTACCTTTTGTGGTGTTTTGAAACAGTGTGACCATTGATGAACTTAGAAAAGTGCAAAGCAAAGCGGTCAAAGATAAATCAGGTACTGAAAAGGTGCTTCTCTCAACAGGTGAATGTAAAAACCTTTTCTATAAAAGTGTTTGCTAACATCGGTCTTACCCTGCGCTTACACATGCAAGTACCTTGCATGCAAGCTCTGTGTACGTAATATCAACGAAAATTTCATACAAATGCCCGACTGTCTTGCAACTTGCATGTTTGCCTTTTATTGCAGAGTTGTCCACTACATTAAAAAAGGTTAATTTTGGGGGAACCAGATAGTATTGAACTTACTTCGTGTTATTTTAATTTTATTTATGTCTAAAAAATTCATTAACCGCTTGATTTATGAATATTTAAGAAAATATATATTAAATATATTAAATAAATATATAAATATAAATATATTAAATATATAGCTTTTAAATGTATATAAAATTAGTAAAAACTCATATAACATTACACTGAAATACAGTTAATTTCTACTAAAGTATTAATAGGGCAACACTGTTAGCTTACTTTCCATTTACTTGCTGCAAGTGAAACAAGTCACTGTCTTGCAAAATTCCTTGGCAGTTGAGTTGGAAGTAGGGATTGGTAAATCGATTTCGATTCCAATCGAAAACCGATTTTATGTTTAAAAAATCCGATTTTTTGTAATCGATCTTACGTCTGCGATTGTATACTGAAATCGATTATTGGGCTATAAAAATCAATTTTTTATTATAATCAAAATTTTGGCAATTTTTTAAGTATTACTGAGTGAAGAAGATTGGTTTGATAACTAATATTATTCATCTTTATTCCATAACTTTTTATCGACATCAATGCCAAGACAATATCGAAAAAAGGACACTTACTTTCTCAAGCAAGTTTACGTATAATTTTAATTTAAAAATTCAGCTTTAATATCTAAAATGCATATATGTACATACATATGTATGTACCTTACTGAGTTTAAAGTGTTTCGCTAAATTAACTTTGTGTGTGTTTTTAATGTACATAAATATGTTAACTTTTGTTTTTGTTTGTTATTTGAATTTTTATAAATAAATATTATTTTGTTTATAAACTAGCTGATTTGTCTTAAACGATTTTAAAATCGATTTTCACGTACGATTAATCGATTTCAAAAATCGAAATTAAAAAAGTTGATCGAAAAATCTTTTTTTTTTTTTTGTTTTTGTTATTTGAATTTTTATAAATAAATATTATTTTGTTTATAAACTAGCTGATTTGTCTTAAACGATTTTAAAATCGATTTAAAAATCGATTTTCACGTACGATTAATCGATTTCAAAAATCGAAATTAAAAAAGTTGATCGAAAAATCGAAAATCGATTTTTGAAGATATTTGCCAATCCCTAGTTGGAAGTAGACTGCAACTGCCGAAAGTGTAGTTGTGTTAGTAAAAGAGTTTGAATGTATTGAGTTTTTCGAACTTGCACTTGCACGTGTAAACCCTAGGTTACGTCCTCACAAAAATAAATAAAAGTTATCCTATACGATAAAAATTAAGAAGAAGAAAAAAACTAAATAAAAGAATTAACAGCTAGTCCTAGTTTACGAGTTATGGGCCCTTAAAGTTTTCATATAAAACTATAACTGTGCATTCAATTAGACCTGCGCAGATAATCTTTAGTAAAGGCCGTGATTCGCATGATCGACTTATTCTTTATTTTTTTCTAGAAATTGAATTAAGACGTGACAAGTTATTTTGTATTATCTATATATATACATATATATAAAATCGTAGTGTGTGTTTGTTACAGTATAACAAAGTGCTAAAGTATAGATTTTTAGTGCTGTTTAAATGTTTAAAACTATTAGATGGACCAAACATTCAACTTGATATTTTGTTCAAATCGGTTAAAATATATGTGTGGACTAAAATACAATTATGTTTTTACGATTCCATGTATAAAGTGTATCGTTAACTTAATACGAAAAGGCCCTAACTCATTTTTTAATAGTTTACAGGAGGAGGAAAAAACTAAATAAAAAAAGATGCAATATTGATACAAAATTTTTTTAAACGCAATATTATGTGCTTATGTAGTGTTTTAAATAAAAATTGCGTTAAAAAAAATTTTGTTTCAATATTGCATCTTTTTTATTTAGTTTTTTCCTCCTCCTGTAAAATATTAAAAAATGAGTTAGGGCCTTTTCGTATTAAGTTAACGGTATATTGTTTTTTGTTATCTGAAATAACTGTAAATATTTTTAGGGATATGGCAATCTTCTAAGCATTTCAACAAGCTAACCATTTATTGTGATTGCTGCACTAATTTATTATAAACGCATTAAAATTGAGTCCCGCTTGCACTTAAAAAAGTTTATTGTGGGAGTTTGTCACAGTTTTTTATGTTTAAAAGTCTAATAGGAGTTTTAATTTTACCGCGAAAAATGAACAATGAAAGAAAATTAAAAGAAACATTGGCAAAAAAGTTAAGGGGAAAGAAAGTTGCAAAGAAATTGGACCCAAAAATTGAACAAGCGGTAAGTTTTTCAAGCCTTATTTACTTTGTTTCTTGTGTGCCACAAATGTCTGATATTTAAAAAACTAACTTGATAAAAATGTGCTTTAATCATGGTTTCAAGTAATAACAAACTGGTTCGATTTAGGGGAAACGTGCATGCTTTTTACATTAGCATGTCATGGGAGATCGTGTTTGCGCAGGAGTTTAAAAAAAGTTCTCTTCACTAAAATTATGATTATGATTCACTAAAATTATGATGTTATTCCATTCCAAGACGTATTTCATTGGTTCAAAAATACGTCGGTGATGAACCCATTCCTGATTTTAAAGCTTTTTTGATGTTACAGTGGACGTCCAATAGTACGAATTATATAATGTCAGGCCTTTTCGTAATGTTGGAAAATTCGTATTATTGGACGACAGTTTTTTCCTCCTTTTATTTATATAAAACACATGCAGATAGTTTAATTTAAATTAGTTTTTTATTTAAAACAAAATATACAAAAAAACTTAAAAAAATAGTAAAGTTCAGGTCAAAACATTAGGTAATAATTCATGTATATTTGGGCATATGTATGCACTTAAGTTACTGAAGTATAAAACTTGTTTGTTAAAAAAAATTCAGTCACTAAATTCAGTCATACAAACATTTTGATTTGTAGTTGCACTTCTACCGCTTTTTCTTAGATCTTTTTCATAGATCTCAAAAAAGTGTCTTGGAAGTTTCAATATTGTTCTCCACAGCCCATTGAATGCATGTGTCAAAAAATTTTATTGCATCTTCATGTTTAACATTTGGGAATGGGTTCACAGGAATCAATATTTGGTCATCATCGCTATCAGTATCTTGATCAATTTCTTCATTTGGATCATCAATATTCCAGAAATTTGCTTTTTTTACTTCTTTTGCTTTAAACATTTTGTATGTATCAAATATGTATAGAACACACGACACAAGGCAATTGTTATCACTATAAAATTTGGTACCAACTGAATATTTAGCAGTTGACAGCAGAAAAAAACAAGTAAAAAACTTCAAAGTAAAACTTTTTTCTTATAAAAAATACAGTTATTCGTATTATCGAATGCCAAACACTTATTATATTCGTACTACAGAACTGCCAATGCAAAAAATTTAACATTCGTACCATTGGAAATTCGTGGAAACGAAAGTACGTACTATTGGACGTCCACTGTAATTTTCATCACTTCATAACGACATATTTATTCGGGTTCAGGAAAACGCTAAATAATTTTTTTTAAGATTTGGGAATTACTCCGTACCCTCTCGATTATCTAGAGATGGGAGGTTTATTTGGCTGGACCCTAGGGTTAAAGCGCCACCAAAATTTCTCTTTTTTTAATAGTTTTATCTTATCTTCTTTTATGAAGTCTGTAATGGCTCTGTAGTTTTCTACTTTTTCTGTTGCAAAAAATGAGACACTGTTGTCATATTGTTCTATTGCCGGATATTTCGTCCGGATGTTGTTGTACTTTACACATTTGAAAATGATGTGGGAGTCATCTTCAGTCTCCCCGCATAAATCACATTGGTCATCGTCCAAGACCTTTAATCTTGTTAAGGTATAAGGGTCCGGAAAATAAATTTATTAAGCACACACAACTACAATTATATTATCCTGAGTATTTTTGTATTAAATATTTTGTTTATGCACCCTCTGTTCACGAAACCCACGCAGTTAACTCGGCTAGAAGATTTGTATAGAAATTAATAAAAAAAAAGTGCGTGCTTGTATATACATATGTACATTTTTTACTCCAGTTGAACCGTCTGGGTTGAGTAAAGAGGGAATTAATATAAAAAATATTTAACTAAATGAGATCAAATAGAATAAATATGTATATATTTTTAAGGAAAACAAATCAGAATTTTTCAAAGAGATAAAAAATATAGAAAGATCTAATAAAAATGACAAAAACAAAGAAAAGGACAACTCGAAACTAAAAACGCCAAAGGTTTCCCAAAAAGCACTTAAAAATAAAACTCCAATTAAGGAAGAAGAACCATCTACAAGTAAAAAATGTAAGTCGGAATTGAATGAGGAAAAATGGCAGCCCCCTAATTGGAAAGTTATGTTGAAAAATATTCGAAAAATGCGCTCTAACGACAATGCTCCAGTAGACACAATGGGATGTCATGAATGTGCTGATGAAAATGTTGATGAAAAGGTAAAGTTTTTTTTATAAATCTTATTTTTAATTTCAAAACAAATCTTAAAAACAAATGGCAATTTCAGACTCAACGTTATCACAAGCTAATAGCACTCATGTTATCAAGTCAAACCAAAGACGAAACCACCTATCAAGCTATGCTGCGATTGAGGGAACATAAGCTTACACCAGAAGTTATTTGTAATATGAAAGCTAACGTTTTGGAAAATATTTTATATCCCGTATCCTTTTACAAAGTAAAATTCCTTAAAGCCTATATTACACGGCATTTAAAAAAACCACATCCGCTTGTGGCTCTGATATAATTTTGACGTCATCATGAAAAGATACATGCCGTGCATGATATAATAATATTAATATTAATATTATTGTATCATGATGCCGTGTACTAATAACATACATAAGTACATGTAGATATTCACATGTTTACAATTGTGCTGCCTTCGAAAATGTGTTCGGTTCGGCTATATGTGTCACATTTGTATTTTGGAACAAAAATATTATAAAAATTTTACGGCATGTAGCCACTACTAGTAATTTTAAAAAATGCAACAATATGCTGAAATTCCCGTGACGTCAGCGCCACATAAGCATTTGGCTTTTTAGATGCCGTGTACTGTAGGCTTAACGAATGTCTGACAAATGTTCATTGATTTTTTAAAAAATTAAATTTTTATTTTATTTTTGTATAGAATAAAGCAAAATACCTGCAACAGACTTCTAAAATACTCGTAGAAAAATATGAGTCTGATATACCAAATAATTTAAAAGAATTGGTGGCATTACCGGGAGTTGGCCCCAAAATGGCGCATATTTGTATGTCAACGGCTTGGAATGAAGTGACTGGGATAGGCGTAGATGTGCATGTTCATCGAATTTCTAATCGCATAGGCTGGGTGCCAAAGCCCACTAAACAGCCTGAGCAAACCCGCGTAGCATTGGAAGATTGGTTGCCCCAACATTTGTGGCCTGAGGTCAATCATTTATTAGTTGGTTTTGGACAGACTACATGTACACCAGTTAAGCCGAAGTGTGCTAGCTGCTTAAACTTTGATATTTGTCCTTCAGCTGGGAAAATTACAAAAAAACAGGTAAAGCTAAGCTTGTAATTCGTTGAAATTGTAGGAAAAATACAAAAAATAACCCCTGTTTACATAATCCAGTGTTGACTTGAGTAGAAAATGTATATTAAAAGCACATATTTTTTTGAGTAAAGTATCAAATGTATGTTCAAATATTTTGATATAATTCTCAAAATAATAATGTAGCATGATTCTACATACATTCATATAAACAAACGAGGTTATTGTTGAGAAAAGCAATTTTTTAATATAAATTTTTTATCCCTGCTTAAAAAATAAGTTTTATTTCTGCTCAAAAAAATTATGAAATTTTAAAATCATTTTAGCTTCGCATAAATCTAATTGAAAACAACTAAAAGGTAAGATTGGCCACGTTGTCCGATGTTTCCTTGTACTTGCTTTTTTTAAATTCTAGAATAATTATTATATTTGGTCCCTGGTTTTTCAGATTAGATATATTGTTTTAAATAGTTATCAAAGTTAAAGCTCTTTTTTCGCAACAGTAAAACTAAACTTTAGATTTTATTGAAATAAAAAATTTTCATGAATTTTATTTTTTATAATAAAATGGCACTTAAATATATTTTAATACAAGCTAATCTTATGTACGCATTTTGTGAACATTTTAAATAACTATTTATAGAATACAAACAAATTACGTAATATTTTAAAAACATTAACAATTTAATATCTCACTTCACCTCGTTAATTTTTAATTTATACGGTTGTACATGTACGAATTGTTAGTAAATGAGTAATTAAGTATTAATTCTAAATAATTTACTTTGACGTGTTTCATAATTCAAATTTTAGTTTTAATAAATTTAACATAGATGAATACGAACAATTTTGTCCAACATTTAAGTATTATAATTTGTTGCTGATGAATTTTAATATCTATGTATATTTTGTATTTATTACATCTTGTAGTATTATTCGAGAGCATAATTATGATCTACACATCAAATATATATATTTTGATTAAGTTGCTTTCAGTTATTAATATTGTTTTAGAAGAGATTCAATCAAAGTATTATTGATTTCTAGTCTTAAGAAGTTTTATTTTATTTTGATATACTTTGACACAATTTAAGGGAATAATATAAAATTAAAAATACCAATAAGTTAATATGAGTCATTATGTATTTGTTATTCATGGAAATAATGCTTAACAAAAATTAGTTACATTGGATATTAAGGGAGTTGCTGAGTTATCAACAAATTACATAAAAATATTAATAAAAACATAAAGTTATATCGTTCCATTTTTAATATTAATTAACCATAATCCTTTTTCTTTCGCACATAAATTTATTTTCGTTACGTTTTTCGTAATTATTTTATTCGATTTTGTTAAAAATGTGATATTCGTATATTTCCTCGTCTTGGCGTGAATTTTATGCGTTTTTGTGTGTTTCTATTTTCGAGACTTTCAAACTATAAATCGGTTATGGGCCCAGCTACACTTAATTTAACTGGTGAATTTGTATGTGCTAGATTTACGGATGCATTATTTGTTGATGTGGAACTAAATAGAGTCTTTTGTTGATGATGATGATGATTAATAAATTGTTGTTTTGTCCACTTATGACTATTTTTAGAATTAGCGAGAGCAGAAGCAGCAGCAGCAGTACTGGAACGTTTTGTATTTTTAATTCCTTCACCAACAGAACCACTACCACCAGCACTACCACTACCACCACCAAACATTTTATTATATCCACCATCACCATTTGGCAATTCTTGATGATGTTGCTGTTGATGTCGACTATCATTGGCCTTAGAGGATGGAGGATGTGGTGCACTTACTTGTAGAGTTTTGACCAAATTCTCAAGTCTAAAATTGAGATTGAAACAACACAAAAATACAATAATGATAATATAAATTGGGGTGAGTTACATTCTGTTTTATATTTAATTGCATTTATAAATGGGCTGTTGAAATAATCTAGATGAGTGTTATAATTTTAATTAAAAAAAATCATATTATACATATCTTCTCTCCACCAAGAAAAAAATGTTTGGCAAACAATATTTCATTTAAATCTGATTGATTACTGGCATAATTACTTTTTCTTGTATTCACTCCATTTAATCTAATACAGATTTCTCTGCAATACTTGCAGGTTCCGCAAATTAGACAATTAGATTTATGTATATATGTATTATCTTTTGATAAAAATAATGGTTTGTATATTTCGTAATAATACATTCACATATTACGTAGCGCTATTTTCGGAGTATATTAATTAAAGAAGATATAAAAACGAAAGAAGTATATATAATAAAAAAAATCAAAAAACCCTACTGCGACCAACTTTGAACCGTTAAATATCCTACATGGTCATTCAAAATGAAAAATTATACGAGAAACCTAAAGATGATTTTAAAATACCTGTCGAATGATACCTATTTTGAAATATATAGTTTGCCGACTTTTTATTTTCTTGTATCTACAAAATGGCGTCCGTTGGCCGTCATATTGAATTTTGACAACTGACATATCTTTAGTGGCATTCCCGGGATTAAGACAAATCGATTGAGGTAAGAATCATCAAAATTGATCCACGCGTTCAGTTTATATAGTGCCGCAAAGGAGGACACATACATACATAGACTGATAAACACCCTTTTTGCGTTGCGCGGTCGGGTAAAAATAATACCCAAATACTAAATTGCTAAAAAATAGATTGCAGTGGAGTTCTGGTATAACGAATTCCCAACGATAATAATCTACATATATATACATACATATGTATATGTATATATACATAAACATGTTGTGCTATGTTCGTCATTTTATAACTCGAGAACCACTCATGCGTTGGAAATGTCTACTTCCACTGATGGTGTTCATGTGCATTTATTTCATTTACATTTTTCTTGTGAGAAATACATTTTACCGGAATACAACATTAAGGCTCTGCTTGCACGCAATGTTTGACTTATTTAATTTATGTGTGTTTATTGTCATTTAAGAAATATATAGGGTAAGTTTTAGCGGGTAAAACGTGTAAACAATTTTAATTTTGGGACTTCTCCTGTTTTTGCTATAAATACGGTTTATAGTATACTCAGTTTCTTTCTTGGTGGCGAACGAAGTCGCGGGAAGATGTGAAGATGATAAAAAAGTATAATTTTAATTTATTCAAACAACGTCATAACTCAAAAAAAAACTAGTTTGCCAGAAAACGATTTTAAAGTTTTCAATTTACACAAAACCTAATGGAAGAAGAAAATTTTTTATTTTACTTTCAAGAGTAAGTAAACAAGAAATTTTTAAAAATATGAAGAACGATATGAGGATTAATTCTGCATCATTAACTCAAAAATTCCATTTTTTTTAGTTATGACGTTCTTTTAGTAAATAAGCGATATGTACTTTCATTCATTTCAAGAAAGCAATTCGAAATTAACCATAATCCTGCACTTACTTATTTTTAAGCTAAGAGATCAGATGATTTAAAAATTATCAGACAGTAATTAGCAATATTTTTTTTTAGATATGAGCGCCTAAATTTCTGTGCAGTTTTATTTGCAATATTAAGTGTGTTCGTTTACTTTTGCAGTAAAATGTAGCAAATGAGTATTTACTGCGAAAATTTTAAAATTTACTCTCAAAAAGAGCTGCTGCCAATAAAAGTACGCGAACGGAAAAATAGTAAAAATTAGTAAGATTAAAGAAACAGCTGACTCCAAGTCCACATAGTGTTGAAAAATATATAAAATTTTGACTATTCAACTCTTTCATTATTGGTACTCGATACAATATTTTTATAACACGAGCAATCTAAGAATAAATTTTGTAATTTGCTTCATGTAATATTTGTAATTAATTTCTTTTTGATTTCCTTGTTTTGTTCTTAGTTAAATTAATAAAAATTACATGACAATTTGTAAATGTTACTGATTACCTTAAAAGCAAGTGCAATACTAAGTAACCAGATACTTTACAGTTTTACAACTCTGAGTAATTAGAATAATTTGTAAAGCAAAAGGATTAATAAAAGAAATTAAAAAATATGTATATTAACAGCTATCATTATTATGCTTTAGAAATAAATTATTTTTTGATGACTTTCACAATATTTATTTAACCTTTTCTCAAATGTTTACACTTTTCGATTGCTTACTTTTCATTTGTTTACATTTTGAATCATATCGCTCATTTACTTCAATACTGGCACAACTCAAAAAAACCAGTTTTGCACAAAACGCGTTTTTTTAAGTTTTCAATTTGCATACAACTCAATGGAGAAATGAAAAAAAATTCTTTTCTCAGGAGGTGATGGTACAAGCTATTTATATGAAATTTTTACACAAGATAAAATACGAAATGCCGCATCTTTCTGCATTATTAACTCAATAAACTCATTTTTTGAGTTATGCCACTATTGAAGTAAATGAGCGATATGTTCTTATCTTACTAAACTTTACTACGACAAATTTCTGCAGTAAAAATTTGCAAAACAATCAGTCAAGAACTGTCAATTTACTCTCTCAATTTGTGTTCTCATTTACTGTATTTTGGGTAAACGAACGCAATTTAGTAAAATGCAGTAAAGTTCAGTAAAAATTTTTAAAAACTTTTGAGTACGCGAACGCAATTATTATTACAATATTAATGTAAAAAGTTGTTAGTTATGCTCGATAATCCGTTGTAACCGCGGTATTCATTATAACCGGAATCCACTGTATTTGAATAAGAATTTTTCTTTACCATATGCACTATGTATTTTAGTTTCACACACACGTTTATAACTGCAACTGTTTATTTTGTTGTTAATTAAATGCAAATATTTTCATGCAAAAATTAGATAAATGTGTTGTTGTGTTAACAAGTGTTAGATAGTACGAATATAATGTGAGAAATTTTTTCTGGTTTTGTTAATTCTGTAAAATACGGTACAAAATATTAAACTAAACGATCTAAAAGAGACACAAAAACTACAAAGGTGTCAATCATTGTCATCATCAAATTTGTCATTTTCAAATTTGATTATAATAGTTTCTCAAAACTATCGTTTTGAAATCGATTTAAAAACGACAATTTTCCATCAGATACATATGTACCTAGTTGTCTACTCTTTTATTCGAAACTGAAGAAAATAGGGGTATTCACGGTTGGCTATTGTAGATCTTTTACATATTGTAGCTTTGGTAAATCGTGGTAAATTCAAAACACGGCAACAACAAAATGCATACATTTTTAATTAAATATGTTTACACCATCTCTACTATACTAAAAACTGTAGTAGATGTTGTAGCTGAATTTATTTACCAGAAATTTTACAAAAGAAGAACACGATACATACAAATACTCTCAGAGAGTCAATAAATAAAAATTTACAATACAGAATAAATTGTCGCTCACGCTTGGACATTTAAAATCTTAGTATTCGTATATTTAAAAGGGTTTTAAATTTAATACGAATGTGAATTCCGCTAATACTTTCGAATTTGTATATCAATTACATGCGAATTCAAAAGCTATAACGATTATTTAAACCATACGGTTAAAAACTAACAGCCTTATTTATAAAACTTATTAATGGCCTAATTCCCACCTGCGAAAGAAAACGTTCCACTTACAATTTATATTGAAAACAACAATAAAATACGAAAATTTGTTTTTGTTTTCAATATAAATTTTAAGTCGAACGTTTTCTTTCGCAGGTGGGAAATAGGCCATAAGGCTTTGTAAAGGCTTTTTAAAACAAATGTTCATACAAAATTTTTCTTAAAAACCTTTATAAAGCCTTAATAATTTTTATAAATAAGGCTCTAAATATTTGGTTCAATTTATTTTCAAATTCACAAAAGTGTTATTTGCAATCGGATTAATAAATAAACTATAAATGTGGGATTCAAATTGTAGTCAAAGGACATATTATCATATTTTAAAATTTTCCTTTGAAGGAAAAAAAACAAAAGCAAAAACAATTATAATAAAATAGTTTAAAATACTATGACAGTATTGCCTTTATGACTACCCTTTGAGTCCCCCAAATATTTATCAACTGTAGAGGGAGGTAGTTTAACTTTCAATTCTAGACATTTATGTTTTCACTAATTATTTTAGTCATAAAGCTTTTGATAAAACTTCAGTCTTCACACAAATTTGGTAGTTGAGTTAAGCTGGATTCACCCGTTGTTTTCGAACAAAATTTTTGTCCTGACAAAATTTTTTTTTACTGAGAGTTTTCTGCAGCACGATTCATCCATTTCGAACATTTTGTCTGTAAAATCAAAGCTACCATATGAAATACGCGTGTACGAGTCTGAACACAATGTAACGAGAATTCATTGCGGTGCGGTTTTTCATACGATTTTGAAGTAAAAACCCGCAGTGCGGAAAGGCATAAATTTAAAATCTATTTTATTTTCATTGCGGACTTTCTTATTCTCTCAATTTTTGACTCTATTTCTCTTTCTGATGTTGCCATAGTTTTTGAATAATTGGCGGTGTTCACAACAAAAAAAACATGATTTTGAAGTTCAAAAATGTTTGTCATAAAATATAAAAGCTTAAAAAATTTATCAAATATATCTGCGAATGTATAAAATTTGAATCATTTTTTGTTTTTAGTTACTGCCATTACAAAATATTTAACAGAAAGAGTAAATTTTTCATAAAAATGTATGCACAAAAAAATTATTAAAAATTTAAACAAACAATGACAAGTATTGCCGTTGCCGTCGTCCGTTGTATTATGTTTATTTTTCTCTCCCGCAACGATAAATCGCACCGCACCGCAAACATTGTGTTTAGATTCTAAACGATGCGTATTAATTTTACAAGTGGCAGCACATCGGCAAATTATTAAAATTCGCTGTGTCTTTTTAATTGTTCAGTGCAATTCTTTCGTTCAACTCCATATCGCTCATTTACTTCAATAGTGACATAACTCAAAAAATGAGTTTTTTGAGTTAATAATGTAATAATAATGTAAAGATGCGGCATTTCGTATTTTATCTTGTGTAAAAATTTCATATAAATAGCTTGTACCATCACCTTCTGAGAGAAGAATTTTTTTTTATTTCTCCATTGAGTTATATGCAAATTGAAAACTTAAAACGCGTTTTCTGCAAAACTGGTTTTTTTGAGTTGTGCCACTATTGAAGTAAATGAGCGATATGTATATGTTTTATTTTACAATTTTGCTTTATTTCTATTGTAATTAATACAAGTATATTCTGTGCTTTTATTATTCATATAACATGATGTAGCAGCTCAGTTCAACTTTGGCTGAAAAATTAAAATACTTGGCTGCTCAGTTCGATTTTGTCCGGACAAAATATAAAATTAAACCATTCAAACTGAGAGTTGTTCTTAAAAAATATTTTCTCTCTCTCAAGAAGAGAGAAGTCAAACTGCATATACAAAAAATTTTTGTCCGGACAAAAATTATGTTCTGGAAACAATGGGTGAATCCAGCTTTAGCGCCTGTTTCCATATAAGCTTTAAAACGAACGTATTTTTTGACACGGGACTTCAAAATTTCTTAAATCAAAGTAGATTCTTTTGTTTTCATGAATAATGAATTAAGTCGAATATCCAGTCAAAATAATTTATAATGGAAATCATGGAAAAAAGTATGCAAACTTCCCAACTTTTTTTTGATGAACATTAGAAAATTCTACAGGGATGTAATTTAGCGAAAAAAATTCAATATTTTATACGCAATATGCTTTAGCACAAAATTGAAAAGTTATTTTTCATATTCAGCCCAATCATGAACAAAATTTGCGCGCGAGTTTTTTCAATTTGCCCTTTTCTCCTATTATGAATTTGTTTAAAAAACTCCCCGGGACAAAAGTAGGTATGAACGAAATTGAACTTGCTTTTTTCACTAAAAATCTTTCCCTTGCAAAACAGAAGGGAGTTTTTTTTATTAAAGGTATTCACGTCAACTCTTGCAACTGTGCAAAAATGCATAATTGCACTTTCTGACGTGAGCAACAAAGGCGTGTCGAGATATTGTTAAATAAAAGCTCAATAAAATAGTTACTATTTTTAAAACAACAGGTCAAATAAATTTTCGGAAATCGTTTTTTAATTAATTTATTTGTATCGAAAATATCTTGAACCACTTGTTTTTTCATTTAAAAGTAAAACATTAAGGTATTTCTGCGTTGTAATTTGGTGTATGGTTGATTTTATAAGTACTTTTTGTTAATTTTTTTTGGATTGGCAATGCCATAAAAAGTTGCACAACTTTGCAAAATTTACTCTGATAATCTTGCACTTACTCAGACCCTGACAATTTTGCACCATTTATGCAAAATAATTTTCTATGTGGTTGTTGTTATATTTTTTGAAAATTTTGCAATTTTGCTTTTCTGCAACAGTGCAACTTTTGACGTGAATACCTTTATTATTTTATAAATATTTTATATGGATAAACACAAATAATGCCCAAATAAATCATTTATAAACTCATTTTTACATATTTTTTCAAGTTGGTGAATTTTAATATATAATTTTGTTTACTCTCCCCTTAAAAAAAATGAGAAACAAAATGTCAACAAACAAGCAAAACAACGAGGTTCGTAATGCGGTGATACCACCAGTGTGCACACTTCTACCGATATTCGGTAGATTCTACCGAATATGTTTGTGAATTTAACAATCTACCAATTCTACCGAACAAGGCCTGAAATCTACCGAATATTGTTATTTAGTAATTTAAGTCGATATATGTATGTGTAAATTGCCTATTTTGCCATCGGTTAAATCGGTTAAAAACTGAAACTATAAGTAACCTAATATTTGCCAGAGAATTGTGCCTTGGGGATGAAATATTTATTCCTACCAATGATTTAATAATGTTTGCACAAAAGTTTAAATTCATAAATGGATCTTACATATAATCTTTTTAGTTACAAATGTTTGTCAAATAAAAGTTATTTTAGTAGCTTTATAAAACCTATATACAAAAACGGAATTCCTGTTATTTATGTATATTATTTTATATATGCATAGCATATATACATATAAAGGGTAAGGGCAAATAACTGGGGATGACACTTTTTTATGGCAGTTTCATTTCCAATCACATGTGAAGTTTTAAATGCGCTTTGGAACCTGTTTAGTTTGATACTCCTTGCACTTACCCTTTATATATAAGTATCGGGTGTTTTTTTTAGAGGTATAGAACTTCGAATTGAAATAAAACACAAAAAAATCGTTTTAATGTCCATCAATTTGGCTTTATTGGAAGGATAATCTTATGCCATTAATGTTTAAATATGATTTCGGGCATGTGGCCGCCGCGGCTGGCTCGAATAAAGCCAATTCTACAGGTCCAATTTTCAACCACTTTTTCGAGCATATGGGGCCGTATGTTGGCAATAACGCCACGAATGTTGGCTTCCAAGTCCCCTAACGTTTCTGGTTTGTTGGCGTAGACGAGCGACTTCACATATCCCCAAAGAAAATAATCCAATGGTGTCAAATCACACGATCTTGGTGGCCAATTGACAGGTCCATTCCGCGAAATTATGCGCTCATCGAATGTTTCCTTCAATAAATCGATTGTGACGTGCGCTGTGTGGCATGTAGCGCCGTCTTGTTGGAACCACAACTCATGCACATTCATGCCATCCAATTCGGGAACAAAATAGTCGGTTAGTCGGTTAGTCGGCTCCAATTGCTGTGCACGGTGGCGAATCGATTCATTCGGGTCCTCTTCAACACTTTGCTCTACAGCGGCAATTGTTTCTTCGGTGCGCACTGTTCGACGTCTCTGCGGATGCGTATTATCACATAGAGTAAACGTAGTGCGAAAACGATCCATGGTTAACCGAATTAATTGCTCTGATGGACGATTATGTCGACCATAAAATGGACGGAGCTTGCAGTAAACTTCGCGAACTGAACCATTATTTTCGAAATAAATTTGCACGATTTGCAAGCGTTGTTCTTTTGTCAACCTGTTCATGATGAAATGGCAAACCAAACTAAATATTAATCACTTGACAGCTGACAAAATGGCCGCCAGTTAAAAAAGTGATGCCAACTTAAAGTTCTATACCTCAATAAAAAACACCCTTTACATATATTTTGTTATTTTTTTATGTTTCTTTGAATTGTTATTTTTTATGTTTCTCTGAATAAAAAAAAAATTCTACCGAATTTTATTCAAATCTACCAATTTTTTTTGTCGATTCTACCGAATAAAAAAAATTAAGTGTGCACACTGGATACCACGTATTACTCTTTTTTGTTCCCAAGGAATTTATGATTGTTTTCTCGAGAAAATTATTTTCCTTGCAAAATAAATTCCTGATTGGTCTGATTAGCTTTAAGTTCTGGAAAAAGGAGCTAAAAAAATACATATTCATCATTCATCAGAGGCCTTTAGGGTTTTGTAAAATCTTGCATATATGTATCTTAAACGAATAATGGTAAAATATGTTTGTCTTTGTACAAAAGTAACGATTGTTTAAAAATATAATTAATAAAAAAAATAAAGAATTTGTATATAAATTAAACCCACGCTATAATACGTTCGTCCGCATCTTTTCGCGCTGCTACAGCTTCTTTAAGCTCTTTTCTTAAATCCTGTGATATTAAGTTTACATTGGCTGGACTATCCACATTATCGCCCTCATCAGATGACATTTTCTTAATCGACTTCTCGTTTTTTCTCTTAACATCTTCAGCTGGCGAAGCGACTAAAGCAAAATTAGGTGGTGACATTATAGGACCGATCTTGTTCGTAGTGTTATTACCACCATTAATGCTGCCGCCATCGGAGCTGGAAAATGAGTTAAGCAAATCTGACGGTGGTCTTTGTTGCTGTGCCGTCACTGATGCCATATCGGCCGTTGAAATATTAGAGGGCGTCTCTACAATATGTAGGGGTTCTTCCTCTTGTTCATCCAAGGACGATGTGGCTGGCTGATGATTTATTGTGCCATAATGTAGATTCATAGGGGTCTGTTGGGAACGGCGGGAGTGTGGAAAGGATTTACGTGTTCTAAGAGTTTCATTTTCATAAATAATATCGGGCACATTACGATTATTATAAATGGCAGCTAACATTTGTCGCATGTATTTGTTTTCCGCCTCTAAGTGATTAAGGCGCTTGTTGGTTTCTTTTCTATCTACACGCAAATGATGCACTTGTGACTGAATTTTAAAACATAGTTAAAAATTTTAATAGAACAAGGGAGCTTTGTATAAAAAAAACCGCTTACCTTTAATTCTTCTATATCTCTCATCATGCGCAAATTCGATTCATTCATAGTCCATTGCCTTTCTTCCACCATGGCCTTGACACGATTCAAAAGAGCATCTTCTCTTACACGAGCCGCATCTTTGACTTCACGCACAACATCAGTCATCATACCAGGTGTGTAGGCGCCTGTAAATAAAACAAAAAATATTCCAAAAAAAAGTATTTATTTTGAAGAATATTTAAAACATTTCGGGCAGATCCTTTTGATTTAAAACGCACCTGAATGATACGATGGTGCTGGACTTTGTGTACCGAATGCACTGCCAAACACCATTGGTTGGCTGTGGGTACTTAATCCACTTATGCTATCTCTACGGTGCCTCATACCCAAATTGGGAGCGTGCTTTAAAACTTCAATACAAACTAAAAGTTGAAACACCAACAAAAAAAAAAAAAATGTATGGGGAAAAGGACAGAACAAAAAATAAAAGAAAGACAAAAATTAACAAAATTAACAAAATACAACAATTTTCAAATTATAGTAACAGCAATGTATACATACATACATATTTAGACGAATACATTAATTAGTAGGTACAAAGATATATTGTAGATAAAAATAGAAGAAGTGAAAAATTGTACATAGATAGGTAGATTGAAAAATGGAAAGGAAAGATTAGGTTAGGTTAGATTGCATAATACATTTTAATTTTCGTTTAAATATTGTTTGAAAATTTTAGATAAATAAACAATAAAGTTTAAGTAGGTTTGTAAGAGATTATTGGCCGAGACCACGATGTCGACAGATAACGTTCGATGGTTAACTTAACGATTGAAAACAAAAATAAATTTCTTTTTTTTTCAATACCAGCTGTCGATAGAACATTCTCTATCGATATCGTAGGACAGGCCGTAAATAAATAAAAAAACCACGTTAAATTAAAAAATACATGTTAAGCTTTGATTTTTGACCATTTGCAGTTGCCTTGTGCCATAACCTTTCAGCTAATAATTAGTTGTGATTCACAATACAAAAAAATAGTTGAGTTGACTTGCAGTAGACCAAACTGAGTTGAGAACGTTTTCCTATGAAATATTCGTACTTCTATTTATATACTACCTGAGCCCACCAAATGTTTTGTCTTGCCCTCAATTATTTATTTTCATCATATACATATTTGTTTTATACATAAATAAGATCTCTTTATTTCCAATTTCATCAATATCGGTTCAACTATTTAGCGGAAAAAACGTATCAAACGGAAATAGCTTTGTTTTTGTTTTGAGTACGGAAACTATTGCTTTAATTGATCTCTTATAAATGATAACACTGTGATAGTTCAGAAATGTAACAAGCGGAGACCTGGAGGCAAATCACCGCATTCGAAATCGAGCACTTGTCATCGAAATGTTGTTAACGTGGATCACGGCAATCGTTATCGAAACGTATCTACTCGAAGTTATGGTAGAATTAGTAAAATCGTATCGTGATGTTGCGTGTCAGCTGACAAAAACCGTACCATATACAATGCATGTTACTAGTTATAAAATATGTGGTGGTAGCACTGCTGGCGTAGGAATCTGCAGAAAACAGATTTTTCTGTAGCGAATGTCAAAAAACGCCGCATCTAATGCCAGACAAAAAAAAAATGTGCTGTGCAAACTGTTACATTTTCTATAACTTGTGCACAAAGTTGAACGATACGGCAAGCTGTAAAGTAGAATGATACGATTTTACTAATTCTACCTTTACACTCGATTGGTAATCTCCTATCGAAAACAAGTAAACTCTAGCTTTTTGGCCAGAAACAAAACCAAAATACAAAATATAAGTATTTTTCTGATATTTTCGCACAATTAATTTAGAAAATATAATTTTAATCGTTTTTAGGGAAAGTGAATATGAATACAATAAAGTAAATGGGAAACAAAAAGCTTTTGGAGAAATTTATAAGTGTGTTCCACAAGATTTTGTACAAGTTCGGGCTAGTGAGAGAAAAAAGAACATTACTCTCTGAATATGCAAACGTTATCCAAAATTGCTGGAACGCAAAAAAAACCATAATTGCACATCTTGAAATATTAATGTTGCTTACTTTTTACATTAAATTTAATTCAAGTGATTTTAGTCGCTTAAAACGCATAACATTGTAAAAACAAAAAATTTGCATCATTGACAACATATGTAAAAAGTAAATGAAAATACGTCCCAAAACAGTGAACAAGAACATTTTTTATATTAAAGAAATGGAGAAATATGCACAAATGTACTTACAACTTCAACTTTGTTCAAAAAACTTTCCATTTTGCTTTTTAATAAATTTTTATGTAAAAACTTTTTTCTATATTTGCAAATTTTCTTATTAATTTTTCAGTTTCACATGTAAAGAAAAAACAGCTGATTATTTAATTCTTGTCCGAACTTACCCAGAAGAAAAAATTCGTACTATTTTGTACAGGAAATGAAAAAATACTCTCACATTCGCTCTCAAAATTGCACAAAAATTGCTAGCTGGAACGTTTTCGAATAACTTTGTACAAGTTCGGACTGTTTTGTTATGCATCTGGAACAGACCTTATGATGGAACATCCCGTTTTATTTTGTTTTTCTTATTGTGATATGCTAACAACAATGTAAAAAATAGTAGTAGGTAACATAAAATACGATCGAATACCGTGATCCAAAAAATTGCAGCCATCGAAATATTTCTCTACACGAACGTGCACTCGATTTCGAATGCCGTCATTTGCCCCCTGGTGGGTAAACCTAATTCGAATACGCTGAATTCAGTGTTGCTAACAATTTTTTAGGTTACCTCTTGTTTAAAAAATAATTAAGATTGAAATTTTGGTCGAAAATCTCAATTTTTTCAGTTTTCTACCATTTATTAATTTTTCGATTAAAAGAACATACGAGTATTATGGATGAACATGCGTCCTAAAGAAATTAAAAAAAAAATGCAAAGAAACCCCAAATTAAAAAATGCAAAAAAAAATTAAAATAAAATTCGAAGTTTCCTTGGGACGCATGTTCATCAATACATGTTTTTTTTAATCCCAAGCCTTTTAGCGGAAGCTTATATAACCTACATTTTCTGAATAACTAGCTTTTTTTTAAAGAAGCGGCGATATGCACATATAACAGTTTTTTGTCATTATATTTTTTCACTAAGTTTGCTTAATTGCTGTAAAGCTTTCTTGTCCTGTATTGTTTCTTGGTGTCTTGGGATAATGTTTTTGCGATACCAAATTTAAGTTCATAGACTTGAACTTTTATTTAACAAAATTTCAATTCGATATATCCAAACTAAACAAGGTTAAGCTAAATTTTTGAAAAAAAATTTTAAAATATTTTCATTTAAAATCTATTGAAACATTTTGAACTTTCATTCGATATCGAATGCCGCAGTTTGGCCTCTGATAAAAACAACCATCCTCGGAAATGACACATGTTTTAGGTTTATCTTGAAAAAAAAACTACTACTTCACAATTAATCAATTTTGTAGCAAATATTTTTGTGGATTGTTTTAATTTTGACCCATTGTAATTCCTTGTTAAAGAGTAGGTTTTACCCACTTCTTGAAAGGGGACAAAAAATAAATCCGGAGAAGAGGGATAAGCACATTTTAAAATATTCTTCATAAATTTTTTCATATGTTTGGATCACATCCTATATTTAAAATAGAATGGTTTCTATACTGATTCACGATAAAAATGACCTAAACAGAGAGTTGGAGAGGGACTCCAACTCCACGTCACCTCATATGCATTGGCGTAGCTGGAAATTATTTCTAGGGGGGATTACGACTGGTGATTTTGATATTAAAATAAATAATTACAGTGACCCCCACCCCCCAGGAATAAACTTTCTTCACATATGCCCATATGTTCAGGCATAAACTTTTAAAACATAAAGGCATATTAATTTATCTCTTTTGTCAGAATTAGTCATTGGAGCTTTGTTATTTTTGAAAAAGTTTGATTTTATTGTGCAGTGTGCTTAGTGTCGTTAACGTAATGAAAACTTGTTATTTGGCTAAGATTGTTGTTATTACGATTATCGAAAGTACAAAACAATTTTTATTGCGGACGAGCAATTAGTAAATTTTATTAATATTTATATACTTCTAAGATTAGTATCACCTTCATTTTCTAAAATAATACATCAACAAATATGTAATTATTAGTTAATTTCGATATCCCGCCACTCTTACCTTTAGCTTCATGTAAATCTCGGCATATTTTGGTATTCGTTTCATGCAACAATTGTATTTGCTCCATTAAAATATTGAAAAATTTATTATTATGATCCATATCACTCGACAAATGGTTGTTACGTCGATCTGGTGTATTTTGGCCGCTCAATTTCGAATCATTGTCAGACGGATTCAATAAACAAGGATCGCTAAATCTAAAACTGTGTTATAGAAAAGGAAACAATTGTAAGTTTCGCAGAAATGTTATCTCAATAACAAATCGATCATGAAAATTACCCTCTACTAATATTGGGATTACTACCACTGCCATCTAAAACGTCCGTTGAATTGATTTCATGCTCAGACGAAGTACCACCGCTGCCGCCCATAATATTGACCATTGGCGGCAAACTGGCAAACTCTTGTGAACCATCATTTTGTGAAAAATAACCACCACCAACTGGCGGGAACATCATGGCATAGCGACTATTGGGAGAGTTTCCAGAGTTCTTCAAAAAGTTTGGCATGTTCTGAAAATAAAGTTTCATTAGTTTAAAAATTAATTATTAATTTAAAAAAATCACAAATTAAGTTCGTAAAACAATCTAACTACAATGCATTTTTTACATCTGATTCAGACACGTTTTTATTAAGTTAAACAGTTTCATAGATAACTAATAGACAATTTTATAGAATACAACATGATTGGAAACAGTTTAAATCAATAAATACATGTCTCACAATTTCGAGAACTTTTTCGCTATTATATTATTAAAACTTTAAAAAAGTATGTATTAAATATCACCAATTTTTCTTCTAGGTCGGCATCCGAAGCTAAGAGATGTATTTGGAACACACATATTGAAAACTGAAGATGTCCAATGATTTGAAGTATTAAAGTACATGCCTTAAAATGTTTGATTTGTATGTTATTGTTGTTCTCTGTTAATCTGTTCTAAAATTAAATACATTTTTATGTTTTTTGTTCTCTGTTAACCTGATCTAAAGGTAAATAATAAACAAACTATAGTTTTTTCTGTTTTAAGTATGAATGGGCTGCTTTATTTTTCAATTTTCGAAATTAACGGATATTTTATGCCTGGCAATGCTTTTTGTCGACTTTACTGGAAAAATTTTGATCTGGCAACACTGTAATACTATGAAAATAGCGCCATCTATTGAGAATCGAAATTCGGTTTTGAAAATCAAAAATTGATTTGCAATAGATGGCGCTGTTACAACATCGTTCCAGAGTTGCCAACTTCCAAAAAAAATACTGAACAGCGGGATTTCTTTAAAACGTTATATCTCGGAAACTACTGGAGCGATAACATTAATTTAAAAGCCAATTATTAAAGCAGATAGTGTAGATTTTGAAAAAACAATAAAAAGAGAGAAAAGTAGCTAGCAAACTAGGAAAAATATAATAAATTTAATTATAAAAATAAACTTTCATCAAATCATTTTGTCTTTCATCATAAAAAAAGCCTATCATTACTTTTATAAAGTAAAATACGCATTCTCTTAAATTTTGTAAGGTAAACAGTATTTTTTTTTTTTTGTAATATTTCTAAACAATTATGAATAAACATATCAGCGGCTTAGAGTGTAATCTGCTAAATCCACTTTTTATAGTATATGACATTTTAATGTCGTCGACTTGAAACTCTACATACATTTAGGATAAGTGACGAAATTGAACTACGTGTTAACGTGTTCCTCCATACAATTAGACATTAAAAATCAGCGCATAATGTATGTAGTTTTAATCCACTATTAAAGCCTAGCGTGATTTTTAATGTGAATTTGTATGGCAAAACTGTTAAGGCCATGTTCAATTTTGCTACTTATGCTAACTTCATGTCAGTTTTTCATTATAAATAAGGCTGCTAATGTATTGGGTTATTGGTTTTAAGCTATGTAAAGAAAATATTAGCAGTTTTTTGTCTCTCCTGTAAAATTAGGTTGAAGTGAGTTAGCTCTGGTTTACACTTTAAGAGGATATACAGAAATTATATAGTTTTAGTTAAAAATAATAGTTTATTTTGTATGTTTTGTTATGATAAAATATGTTTGTTCACAAGTTAATAGCGCAATTTCGAGAACATGCTCTTATGCATTTTACGTTTTTCAAACAATATGAAATTTTAAAATGCCGCGTTTTATTTAAGAATAATAGTTGATTTGGGTAATTATTGCTTGTTTGAAGTAACGATGTAACTAATATAGAAATGTTACTAAAAAAAAGAAGAATTTTGTGATTATTTTTTTTTATTATTTTACAGTTTTTGTAAATTTTAGTGCACTGGAAAAAGAAATTTCAAGCAAGTAGAGTTCGATTTAAGCGTAAAAACTTATACGTGCTTGATACCAGTAAATTAAAATTAGATCACGAAAATTTACTCTTACGGAAAGCTAAAATGAACAAAACTATTTCTTTAGTTGCAGGATTTTGCGTGATTTTAATACGATCTTATGAAACGATAGTTCATAAACCAGTTCATTGAATAAATTTCTAACGATCACAGAAATTTCTTTTGCAGCACAGTGTTCTTGAACAATATAAAATACCGTTATGCCTGTTTTTATATTACAGCAGTTTTTTGCCAATCCTGAACATCTGGGATTTTTTTAATTGTAACGGTTTATGTGCGATATACATATAACGGACTTCCGAACTTTGGCAATAGATAACGGCCATTTTTTGGAGGTGCATCTGTCGAATTGGCTGTCGTTAGTTCAGTCTGTGTTGCCAAATCACCACGTGCAAATGATAAAATTGTTTTAGGAAAATGGGTGATCGCTTCAAAATGGGTGTTGATACAAAAATCATCTTCATTGATGAGACCAGGCCAATTTCTAGATGAATGGGTACGTCAACAGAATAATGAAAAATTTCCGAAATTGGTATAATACCAATCCACATGAGATCCATTTCGAAAAGTCAACGTTTGGTGTAGATTTTGAAATGGCGGCGTCATCGGTCCATATATCTTTGAGAACGACGTTGGCCAGGTCATCACCAGGTGCATGATTACCAACTTATGTTGGCCAGAATTAGATGATATCGACATTAACGACACACATGTGGACACATTGGGCATTTTGCACGAGCGATATTCGAGGGCCGTTAGACTTTTTTATGTGGAATTTTCGGGTGTGTTCATAAATGCATCACTGGTCTGCATCATACGTGCAAACTTTTATTTAAAATGCAATACAAGTTCGCTGATAATCTGTTTTAGTAGTAATCATGTTTGTACGACATATTTGACATTTATTTATGCGTTATATACTTCAGTGAACCAGTTTAGAACAGTTAAATTTCCATTTGCAGCGCAGTGATGCACACCCTTCCTAAGACGCAGGTATACGCGAATAAGCCACAAGCAACAGCCTTCGAAGTCAACATAACCCATGCCGTCGGTCAAATTCAGCTGAATTTATGCGCCACAGTCATGGAAAATTGGATATTTAGAATGCGCGTCACCCAGCGAAGCCATGGCAGACATATTATGAATAAGAAGTTTCGATGATAGTTCACACACACACTTTGTTTCATTTAAATTTAAAGATAGGTAGAGCTTATTTCCTTTTTGGCGAACAAGAATAACTGAATTTGAATTCTATATTAACAATGTATGGAATGAAAATTTATTTTTAAAAGCGATGCACTACTAATAGCAAGGGACAGAATTAAAATTTTGTACATAACTTACTCTTTGGAAACCTTGACTGAAGGGAAGATTATTAAAACTATTGTTATTTGGCACGTTATTGCTGCCATTGTTCATTGGATTCATTCTCATTGCAAACTGCTGTTGTTGTTGTTGATGATGCGGCTGATGCTGCTGCTGCTGCTGCTGCTGCTGCGACTGCTGGTGTTGATTATAGTTGGCCATATTGAACAGATTTGGATTTGGTGTTTGTTGTTGTGTTGCCGTTGGTGGCATTGGAAACATATTTTTATGATTTAAATTATTAACAGACATTGCTGCGGCTGTTGTTGCCGTTGTGGCAGCTGTTGTTGTCATCATATTGTTAGTGGGATTATAATCAAGAAACTCAGAGGAAGATGATAATTGTGTTGTTGCAGCATCCTTTAGACAAGTTTCCAGCCAGGCATCCAAATGATCTTTTGAATAGCCGCTATTGCCACTAACGCCAGTAGCTGGTGGTATTATTGTGGTTGGCAACGCACCTGTTGCAGCATTGCGTGATTTTAGTTTTTTACGTTTTCCCACTTCACTGATTGTTGCTAAAATTAACAAGCAAACAAAAATAATAATAATAATAATAAATAATGATATAAAAACAATGGTAATTAAATATACATTTAATTTGTGCTTAATTCACATGTTATAATGCGAGTATGTTTTAAGTTGCTTTTGTATGAATGTGTATTATTTAAATTGACCTTGATCGGTTTAATATCCGCTTCACTTGTTTTATTGGGGGCAGTTCTTCTAACATTATTTTTGTGATTGAAGATTTTATTTTGGAGCCAACATAAGTAAACGTCTAAATGGAACTTGTTTGATGTTATTTTTTGCTATTTTAAATATGTGTGTATTGAATGGTAGTATTGTAATATTGTGAATGTTATATTTCCGTTTCAATCTCATCGCTTTGTTAACGGATGATTAAGTAAATAATTTATTTCAATTTTCTATTTACAAACGCAAAAGCTCCGGCAACAATTAAAATTAGCAAAATAAGTAATTTTTATTCTATAAACAATCAATTCTTGAGTGTGTATAGTAGACCAAGTGTAGTAAGCAGGGTGATGTCATTGAATTAGAAATAGGACAGAATATTGAAATAAGTCAATACCCCTTTTTCGAGCTTGGCGTATGTACATATATCGATTTCGACTACGAACTTTTTGTAGTAGATTGCAGAACACCCTAATATTTTTTCCTTTAATCTAGAACCAAAATGTCGAAGTGGAAATACGCCAACCACGATAAGACCAAATGGTCTGTTTTTTTTTTTGAAAATGTGCTCGAATTTGTTGTCAAATTCATATTATTATATATCGAGCCATAAACCCCAAAAAATCTTAACCGACACATTTTTTGCATCTCGTATTTTACGATAATCGATTATTTACGATAGCAAACAAACGATTTTGGTCAAAAAATCAAGTTCGAAAATTACCCTTTTCACAATTGTTCACATTTTAGAAGAAAAAACTTGTTCACATTAAAAAATCTTTCATGTGTCATATGTTATACATATTATTTTTACGAGCATCACCACAGATCATATAGAACTACATGATTTCCGATGGAAGACAAAAGAGAACGCTGAAACACGCATATTTTTTTGGTCTTTTCTGCCAGAATCTGTCGTTAGAACCTTGACATTTTGGAAAAAGATGGATTTTGTAGGTAAGTGTTATTAATCCAAGTGTGCATATCGCACATTCAGTTCAATAGTGTCATAACTCAAAAAGTTCGTTTTTTGAGTTAATATTGCAGAATAATAATGCATTTCGTATTTTATCTTGCATACAAATTTCATATAAATAGCTTGTACTATCACCTCCTGAGAGAAGAATATTTGTTCATGCCTTCATAGACTTGTGTGTAAATTGAAAACTTTAAACGTGTTTTCTGCAAAACTAGTTTTATTTTTGAGTTATTACACTATTGAACTGGATGTGCGATATGTATTTCAAATAAAAGTGAAGTCTTATTTATGAGTATATTCGTAATAATTTAAGTTGAATTCTTGCATAACATGAATGATTCATATGAATAAAAATTTATTAATCCATTTTTTCTGTGGTTAACAACAATAAAACAAAGTGGCTGGCTATGACAATGGCTCAAACAACTGAGAATCGAACACAAACAGTCAATAAATCGTTCGTTTGCATATACCCAGCGGGAAAACTCAGAAGACCTTCTTACTACTTAAGACCTTTAATAAGGCCTGCTAATGATTTTTTTATGCAATTACTTATATTATCTAAATGCTAAAGAATGCCTCATAGAAGGTATTAAATATAAGATACGCATTCCTCATTCCCTTCTGCGAGACGCGAGAAGAGAAGGAGTAACATTTTTTTTTACTAATGCAAAACAAAAAAATACCTGATGATGATCTACATTAGCAACAGTGAAATGCACATAGGATCAATTTTTAATAAACAATTTTTTACTGAATAAGTAAAATAATAATTTCGGATAATTAGTGCGTCAACAAATGTTACACCAAATTTCATTAATTTGACGGTCTTTCACAAACGCTGGCGAAAGAATTGAGAGCGGAAGGGCTACCCCCGCAATGACAAAGCGAGTAAAAAAGATATGAGTATGAAATGCAGCGAACAAGCCTTGCACATCCAAAATAAGAAGTACAAAGGCCTAGAAAGCATTTTTGATCCTTGTTTTTCCCGCTGGGTATGGAATTATGTTGGTATTAGTGATGCACGAATATTCGTACTCGATTTGCCGAATAGTCGTCCATTTTTAGATATTCGTATTCGCCAAATTCAGACGAATACGAATATTTTTCCAAAAAAATTAAATAAATAAATGCACAAATCCTAAACGAAATTTAAATATGTAATGCCCATATCACGGCTTTCAACTTTTAAAATAGTTTGTTTGGTATTGATAAATTTGCATTGCCATTCTGCACTAAATTAACAGTTGACTTTTCAGTTGTGTTTTGGTACTGCCATTTACCACTCTGCGTAAAGGCGGTGTCAGATACAACTTCAACGCTTTGCGTGACATTTCTAACTTTGAGAAAAAAGCGTGAAGCAAAGTTTCCATGACACAATAAAAACTTTGACAACACTCACTGTTTGTTTCATTATTCGGTTTTATGTATAAAACACATCACTAGTCGATTACTCTGATGCCACGAACTCGTTTTTCATGTAAATTTACCGACATTTTAATAAAAATTTCATATTTACATGCGATTTTGGTCAAACAAATTAAAAAAGTATACCAACTTATTGTCAAGGCACGCAAAAAGTTGAGAGTTGCCTAACTTTTCACTTCGCTTTGCGTTAAAAGTTCTTTATTTGACATGTTTCATATAACCACGTACATTTCATCTTATATGTCAAAGCGAATCTTCAACGCAACGCTAAGCAAAAGTTTTATCTGACATGGCCTTAAGTTTGGTTGAGAAAAGCGTTGAGTATACACAACTGCTTTTTAGTAGTTGGGTCTGTGGTTGGGTTTTTTTTAGTTACTTATTGGTGCGATATAAAAAACAGAAAAAGTGGAAAAATCGTAATTAGAAATATGTGTTATGCTTAATAATATATGTATATATGTAATATATATAGCGGACACATACAAAGATTTCTTTAAATATGGTTTTTGGTGATCCAACAAATAAAAAAACGTTTATTTGTTCTGCCGGAATAACTAAAAATATTCAAAACTTTTTTTTAAAGAATTCGTTCCCTATTTTGATTATTCCTTACATTGCATTGCGTATTTCAAGAAGGTTGGAATCATAACGAATTTTTCTTCTGATACGTAGCACATCTACAATTGCGACTTCGTTTCCGTCGTCATAAAATAAATCTACACATATTTGTATCCATTTGGTATGATTTCTTTGAACTAAAACACTTTTTCTAAAACTGTGTTTTTTTCGTGTCAAACTAAATATTTTAAGTTGGCAACGCGATGATAATTTGAACTTAAAAAACAGTTGTGGTTCATAATATTAAAACACAGTTTGGTCGTGTGTAAGTTTGGTCTACTCTTAGACGACCAAGCTGAATTTAGTTGAGAACCGCGATAAGGGCACAAATAATTTTTCATTAAGGCTGACTTCATAAATGAAGCTGAAATGCGTAAGTGTTCATAAATACAGCAGAGTTATTTTTGGCAATGCCGCGATTTCATTATTGCAAGGCAATGCTTTTCAATGCGCAACATCTGTCACACTTGTGCATCGTTTTCATTTATGATTAATTTTTCCTTGGTATATTTTTTATCATTATAATAAACAGAACGCTGATTATGAAGGTTTAGTGGCCTTCGAAAACGGCTGGCTGTTCCGTTCAGAATATTTACAACTAGCTTTGGTGTTATTTGTTCATTAATAATTATCACATGTAATTTGGCTTAAAAAGCGATACGAACCTTAGACTGTTCAAATAATAAATATAGAAACAAATGAAGCTCGAAAATAATAATTAAATTAACCAAAAAGTATATCATTCTCATGTTTTAGACTCGGCAGTTTTTCTTGAAGCAAGTCTGAGTTTATGGGAGAGAGAGGAAAGAAGAAAGAAGAGGGGTACTGACTTGCTTGTACAGAAAAGTTACTTCAATTCTCTTTTGTTATTTCATTCGCAGCATTAAATCAATTGGAAAATTGAACCAGAAACCGTCTGAGTGTAAACAAGCGAGCAGTTTTAAAAGAGAATTGAAGATAATTGCTTCAAGAAAAACTGCCAAGTGTAAAACATGACATTGATTGTCAAAATAGTGTTGACATAAAGTATTGCGTTGACTTGTAAATTAATTTCTTTGCAGTGTTGGATTGCAAGCTGCATTTATGAAGACAGCCTAAATTTTTTATAGAAATTTATGCTTTGTATCATTTTCAAATACTATCTAATGACGATCATTAAATTTTTAGGTAGATTTTATTAACTTTAAAGTAATTTTTTTATATTTCATCTTGCAGGCGTAAACAGAGCCCCAATTTAATGTCTAAAAATTTTACATATAATATTTGTATTCGCGAATATAGTTTTAAATATTCATATTCGTATTCGCGAATGTCAAAATTTGACATTCGTTACATCATTAACCCAAACATGTTACAATAAGTGGTGGGAAAATGTTTTCTGGAAACGCTTGTTAATATGCACCAGTTGCTGAAACGCTACTAAAATTTCTTAGAAATTTCCTTCAAAATTAAACATTTTACATAATAACACTCTTTAGATGTATATTAGCCAATCCAAATTACAATACTTTTATTGCAAGTGTACAAATACATTAGTTTTGATTTAGCTGTCTTTTGTTTAAGTGTTTGGACTTAATTGCCTAAAATGATAAATTTCTGTCACTATTCTTTAAAATCCCATACAAATTTGTTTTTTAAGTGAACTTTCTATAATACCTGCACATTTAAGATGAGTGGCCTAAAATTTTGGTAATTTTAAAATATTTTCATACAAACTGCACAAAATATATTTTTTCTGTAATTATTGTTCAAAATCCTTTTTTAAGTGCACTTTGTATACCTGCGCATTTAACATATTTTTTTTTGGCAGTTTTAAATTATTCAGGAAAATTTAAGTTAGCTGCACATATTAAAAAAATTTTGCTACATAAATATACAACCATGTGTGTGTACAAAACTGAAGTCAAAAATTGTATACCTGAACATTTAGGCAGGTAAGTGCATTTAAGATAACAGCATTTTTGAATTATCTGACAAAGAGTCGTGCAAAGTTGATTGTGCAGCTAAGTCAAAATCACTGTACTCGTATGCATGTATGTACGTACATAATCTTGATAACATATATTTAAAAATATTTAACTATTGTGTAATTTTAGTAAAACTGGAAATATATAATTTTCTGCTCAATTTGATTTGAAAGGCGATCGTATAACATTACGATCATGAAGCTGTTATATGTAGTATAAAAATATAAAAACGTATTAACAAAAGCAATAAATACACATACATTTTATTATTTAAAATGTAAGAAAATTTTTACTTTGAAATTCCCACGAAAAAAAATTAAATGATGATGTAGGCATGCAGAACTTTTAAACTTCTTAAATTACTGAAATTACTAACTTTAACATTAACTTCAAATTAATGTTAAGTGTAGACTGTTCAAGTTTAATCTTGTTTCAAGTTATAACATTATTGCTAGTGCATTTGTTTTAACAGATGAAGACGCAACCGATACGCGTGGCGTAATTTGAACTTTGTAGCAGATTAAAATTTATTTTAAATAAAACATTAATAAACAACAGACTTTTTGGGAAAGAAACATTCAAATTAATTTTTAACTGCTGTGTTTTTTTGCCTTTGAAAGCTCTGAAATGAACGAATACAGGAACCAGATTTTGAGTAGTTTTAACCCAAATTCAATTTGAATAACAAGTATGAAGTTGTAAAAGAAAAAGTTTTAATATTTTCATATATCATATGTTCATATGTTCGATCAGCTTTCTTCTAAAGTAGAAAATAATCAATTAATGACAGTTGAATTTCAGACTTATAATTAATATCTACTACTACAAGAATTATACGAGTTTAATACTTAGACTTGAAATACATGTAGTGCAGATGACCTTCCATGAATTCTAGCGAAAGAAATGACCGTTCGATTTTAAAATCCAAGTCTATAGTTAAAAGGAGAACAACAATCATCTGTATGTGTGTAATGTAACTATCTACAAATGAATTAAAATATACAACCATCACGATCATCATCAGTATGATCTTGTGAGTTTAATAGACCAAAGAATAAAAAAAGAAAACATACATATGTTCAAATGTAAATGAGCATTATTTATAGATTTACTTAAAGAATACGCTGTATCTCCATCAACTTTCCTATAAGCGCACAATAAATCTTTTCTTTCTTCTTTTGCGATGGTGTTTTGCGTTGCTTTATTTGGTTTCATTAAAATTGGAATTGAACCATACCGCCGTAATCATTATGAATGCTACGAGTACAATCTCTATTTAATATTTAATTTGCCTTGGATTGTGTTCCCCCAACAAAGTTGTTTCCATGTTTCCGCTTCCATTGGAAACAATGTTGCCATACATTTTTTTTTCTCAAAATTCTTCAAGTCAACCAAAATAAAAGTTATCTCTCAAATTTTAATTTTTAGCTCAATTTGTTTAGGAAAGGTGGATTTTATTTAAACAAAATTCAATTACGTGGAACAAGTTCCTGAGGATAACTTTTTTCATGTAGACTTTTGTTTTCTGTTTGTTTTTTGTCATTGTACATTGAGGACAATTTGTATTGCATAAATAAAAATAAAACATCTTTGAAATTTAATGGAAAGAAATAAATAGTGTTGCACTGTGATATGATCCTCAAATAATATACTAAGGGCCATTATTATGACTTGACGATAAAGTTCCGGATAGTTAATCTTAACTTTAGCAAAACTGAACTGTAAAGTGACCTTTAAAATTTGTCCATTATTACAACTGTCCGATAAAATAAATTATACAGTTTTTGTTTGGTGGCAACATATCTGTGGATTTTATGGATATTGATTGTCAAAAATGCTTAGTGGCAACTTGCTTTTGTTTATTTGTCAAATTACAATCTAATGAAAACAGTTTTGTCAATTGTTTTGTTTTTTGTTTTATTATTATGTGTTTTGTGTTGTATTGTTTTTGTTTTATACCATATTTTAACCACATAAATTTGGCAGTAATTTATAAAGTAGAAAGTGTGGCAAGGGATGAAAATATGGCAACTTCAAATGACTATACCTTACGATAAAAGTTACAGGTAGAATGAACTTATCTTTAACTTATCGTTCACTTTTGGTTAAAATGAAGTTGTAAGAATGAAAAAGAGTTTATCCATCCAATAAAATCCTACCTTTAGCTAACGACAAGTTATAATAATGGCCCTAAAAGTACCAAATATCATATTTTAAAAAATCTTATGCTAAGCTAAGAAATCTTTTAGTCTATTTAACATCCCGAAAAACTTCATAAATGAGATAAATCTTCGCATATGGTAACGCTGATTGGAAGAGAAAAAGTCATAACAGAATGGCCGCATTAGTAAAAAAAACAATTCTGTTTATCAACATGTTTTATCTTTTATTGAATGAATGAAATATGTACTTATCTACGAACGTACATACATACACATATACATACATACGTATAATGTACATAACGCTCCCTTAATATAGAAAGGTCTTAACTCATTATTTATTTTTGAAATCGAGATTTTTTTATATTTCGATAGAAGAACATCTAATGTATCGAAAAATGCAAAAATCTCGATTTCAAACAAATAATGACTTATGGCCTTTCTATATTAAGGTAACGATATGTACATGTATATTTTCGAATTAGTCTCCTGCATAAGACTTCTTATAAGAACTTTCAAGACACGAGGGATTTTTCAAATGCTTTACTACAGCGAAATCTTATAAAACAAACGTTAACAACACTGTTTGCAAGAAATTTATTTGAGTATTGTAGGTATAAGAGTAAAGAAGAAAACACTTCGTGACGGAAGAATTTGTGACACTAGCTTCTTTCTACGCATAAGAGCGTGTACGAACGTCATGCATGTATAGGGTTGCCAGATACCCAAAGTCAGATACCTGTACAATGGAAAAAATTCAACTGGATTTTGAAAAAATAACTGGACAATTTAAAAATAAGCTTAAAAAGCAAAGTGTTGATGCTTTTTGAAAATATTGTTTTGGTTGTAAATTGCCAGTGATGTACAAAATAGAGGAACTAATCAGTGTTAGGGAAAATTACAACTGGTTGTACATTTACAAGCACTATTGTTTCTTTTTATTTAGTATTAAAAATTTTTCCTTAGAAGATATAAAAACACAACCAGAAAACAGAAATGTTTGCCTTGTTTTAATAAGAAAAGCATTAGTTTTAATCTGTAAAACAATTTCCTTTATTTCGATAGCTTTACATTGAGGAGCATAGTTTAGTCCATAAAACTTTTTTATTATATTTTTTACTTAAATAACTAGTCGTTATGAATTTTTGTCCGCTAATTACGAAAAAAGATTTCTTATATTCTTATACCCTCTAGTTTCAGAGATTTGTGCATTATATTTAAAAAATAATAACTCGAATTTTTCTTTTCTTACGCCATCAAAAAATATTATTTCTAATAATATGACGTTATTTTTTGATAAGTTCTGATTATTTTAGTGAGCCTAATTACGAGTGTCGTATTTCGAATACAAAGAGTTTGTAAAGCAATATTCTTTAGTCTTGTACAAAATAGTCGTAGTAGAAGTCGAAATACCACACTCGTGATTAGGCCCAATAATTTTGCATTAAAAATTAAAATTTTTCCTTAAAATTGTTTTTTTTTCTGGTAAAAGCTGCAAATTTCGAAAAAATAACTACAAATAAAACAAAAATTTTCTGGACTGGTCAATACAACATTTATTATACGTAATAATTGCATTGATCAGATATGTGATACAAAAAACAAATTTTTTTGGAAGGCATGAGAGAGCAAAAATTTTAGTCTTTTTTGTGAGACTAGAGGTGATAGATAAATAATAAAACTATATTAGTAATCAGCGGACAAAAATACATAACAACCAGTTAATTTAATTTCAAAAATTTAAATTAAAAAAAATTAAGAACTAAACCAAAAAGACACGATTTTTAACATCCATGTAATAAGAGTACGATATCATTATATACTCAATGTTCATCTACTCAAATAGAATTTAATAATCCAGAAAGTATTTTTAAGTTTGGGAGACCATTCGTGATTCACTTAGTATGAATTATAAAAAAGTGGCATAAATTAAGCATATGCTAATTGTCACTATATCTTTAAAACTAGAGCTGCTGGGGAAAAACTAATGATGCCATCGTAATCAGCATATAAAAATACGTAAGGATCGGCTATTTTAAATGAAGCAATAAAACCACTGTTCCGCTGTGTAATTAATTAAAAAATATAATTGATAAAGAAATTATTTTTCAAAATTTAAGAAATAATTTTTAACTGGATAAATTCTATGTTAGCTGGTAACCGGATGAGGCTCTAAAAAAACAGGAAAATCCAGGCCATTCCAGGCCGTCTGGCAACCCTATGCATGTATGTGTGTATGATCTTTTATTTTTCTGCGCACATGCAAAGGCACACACATGCATTAACATTAGTTGTATGCGGTTAATCACATAATACCCTGCAGTCAGACTGGGGCCAAGTGTCTCTATGTCAACACTAAAATTCTAGTAGTAGTTACATGGTCTACAATTTCTCTTCTATTCGTCAGTATAAAAGAAATAGAGAAAACAGATGTGGTGTATTTCTGGTGGATTTTGCAACAACTTGTCAATATACATAAATTTGTATGTACGTAAGGTATAGAAATGTACCAGTAAATGTCTGGTTGGTATGTCTCCATGTTCCCATAAGAACTATGAATTTACTACCTAGTCAATTGTTTTAGTGTTACTAGTAGATTTTCAATGACAAGCACATGCTAAATGTCTATAGCATAAAGTATTGTATGGGTAATAATTGTAGAGTAGTACTGGTGACAAAGTCAAAAGCGACTCAGTACATTTTCACTATTCGCACTTTCTGCAGGGTAGCTTGCCATCTACATATTACACACACACACACTCAAACGTACAATATGAAAAATAACAAGCATACACTAATCAACAGTACTTCTTTTGAGTGTTTGTTTTGTTTTGCTGTCTTGGCGTTTTCGCTTGTTAACACTGATATACACGTACACCAATACATCCATCGTGCTTCGCTTACAGTACGACAGCATTTATTATTGGTTTAGTATAATACATGCGACGTGAATACATTTAAAAATCATGACATCTTTGCATTTCAAGACTGTTTACGCAGCTCTCTATTTCGAATTAATGAATGAAAAACACATTCGTAAATTACATGACGCTGGTGGTAATACACACAAGTATTTATGTATGTATGTACATTTCGAGTGGGTCGAAGAGCATTCGAAAATACTTGCGCATGAGTTTCAATCGAAACTTTTCATTTAACAGTTAATGATGAAAGATGTTTGTGTGGATAGAAATAATAATTTAAGATTTTACTTAAACATATTCGCATTTTAATTGAGAGTGCGAAAAGTTTCGAAAATAATGTGCACAGTATGTATTTGTATGTATGTAAATACTATTGTATGCATACATTTTTGCAAATTTATTTATACTCGTAATCTTGAATAATACAAAATTAATCCTTGAAGTGATGAATGTAATCCAAGTAAAAAAGGATCTTCCAAGTAATACAATAAGATTCTGTACTTGTGATCCGAAAGTAGTGCAAATTTTTATAATTTCTAAAAAATTTTACATAGTGTTGTCGCTGGAAGAAGTCAAATTTCTGATTTTTTGTATATTTATTTTTTTTTCTTTTCCTAAATTTCTTTTAAATCAATATATTTTTTATAAATAAAAATCTAATACATACTTTATGACAAGTTCATTTTCTTAAAAAATCACTTCTTATCGTAAGTATTTGCGAAAACTACAAATGATCTCAATTTTTGCGTAAATGAAATTGATTTTTTTCTGGATGTTGTGCTAGTTCAAAAATGTTCAAGCGAAAGACCAGGTAGGTAAACCTAATTCGAATAAGCAGAATTCAGTGGTGCTAACCGTTTTTTTTAGGTTAGCTCTTGTTTAAAAAATAATAAGATTGAAAACTTGGTTAAAAGTATCTAAAAATCGCAATTTTTCCCAGTTTTCTGTTTAACAGGCTTAGGCTATTTACTAGACCTTAGGGAACAGAAATTGTTTGTCAATAGGACAAAATTGCCCTTGGGAGCGAGTAGATAAGCCCCAAGTTTATGGCATTGTATTGACGTGTCGTCGATGTTCACAACTGGAGAAAGGGTAATTGAAATTATAAACGATGTTTTTCTAGAGTCACAGAACCTTGAAATGGAATAAAACAAAGATGAATTTTTCAAATTGACATGAAATTTACTTTATTCTAAAGAGAATATTCTGGCACTATAATTTAAATATGACTTCTGGCATATGACCGCCACGGCTGACTCGCGCGGCAAATGTTGTCCTCCAAGTGGTTAATTGTTTCGGGCTTATCGGCATAAATTTTCGACTTTACATTTGTATCTTCGCAAGTAATAGTCTAGGGGCGTTAAATAGCACGACCTTGGAGGCCAATTCACGGGTCCGAAACGTGAAACTATGCGGTTACTAAACGTTTCCTTCAATAAACCAATTGTAGCACGATATGTGTGACATTTTGCGCCGTCTTGTTGAAACTACAGCTGCTGGACATCATAAACTGGATGAAAACGTATCCAATTCCTGTGCACGATAGCGGATAGATTGATTTTGACCTTCCTATACAGAGGCAATGACTTCTATACGCACTGCACCCCGTCTCGTAGATGCGTATTATCATTTAGAGTAAACGTGGTGCGAAAACATTCTATAGTGAATCGAATTAATTACTCTGATGAACGATTATGTGGACCGTAAAATGGACATAGTGCGCGATACGAATTTCGAACCGAACCATGATATTCAAAAGAAATTTGCACCATTTGGAAGCGTTGAAATGCCAAGCCAAACTAAACATAAATCTCTTGACAGCCAGTTAAAGTGTTGCCAACTTGAAATTTTATGCATATATATATAGAAAACACCCTTTATTTATCCAGTTCGCTTGCAAAAATAAGGTGAACAAAAGCATAATGATCATTGAGGTAGTTTAGACGAGAACAATTTTTAAGCCGCACAATTTTTGTTCTTTTCCAAATTTCACGAGACTAATTCATCTGGCACAAAATGTATTCGTATACACAGCTGTGTGTGTGTTAGTGTTTTTAGTATTCATTTAACATTTGATGTTTTTTAAGTTGTATGTGTATTGGTTTTATGCTGCTAAAAATATTTTTGGTTTATAAAAGCTTTATAAAACATATTTTCATGGATATTCCACTTAAGCGGCTTACCTACTTGAAATATAATTTTGCAATTTTTCGTATTGTACAATAATATCGCCAATGTGTATGTCGTTTTCGAAGGTGGCACAATATATTGGCAAATATCAAAAGACTTTTGATTTTTATTGTAAAATCATGTAATGTGGTGGCAACATTATTCAATGTTGTTTATGTTTTCACTGTCAGGAAAATTGGGCAATATTTTCTTTGAAAATATTGTGCCATTTATTGCATAGTATGGGTCAAAACGACAATATTATGTACAGCAACATATCCAATAATATTGTATAATGGATGGGCCGCTTTAGAAGCCTTTATAAATCAACAATATTTTACACGAATAAGGCCTTTAATACAATACATTAGAGCTGCAAAACTATCGATAGTGGCTCCATTCGATAGTTTCGATAGTATTTTTTGATGCCATCGATACTATCGATAGTTTTTGATTCTTAGAAACTTATCAATTGTGTATTTTTCTAATATAAAATCTTGAATTTTTTAATCATTCCATAAAGTAAAAAGAAACTTGATTTTTTTAAAACTTGTAGTTCCAATGTTTTAATACACATATTCAACAAATATATATTCACAGTTCTATAAAAAATAAACGAAAAAGCAAACAGATAGATGGATCAATAAAAAATAAATTAAAAAGGAATAAAATAAAAAAAATCTTTCATCATTACTTAAACTATTGCAGTTAGCTAAAAAGTATTGGTTTAACAGAACGCGATGCAAACTACATATTTAGCGTCACCTGTTATTTAAAAGTAAAGAGCGGAGACAGTCCAGTAGCCGTCAAATTTCTTCATGTATCAAAGCCGTTGGTATATAATAATTGTATTTTTATGCAATTTTCCTCTAGTAGATAAAAACTGGCATCTTATCTTGAAACAAATCAAAACAAATTAATTTGTTTTCACATTTATATATGTAATGATAACCATTATTATAAAGGTTTACAAGCGGCGAAATTTGAATGTTGCATTTTTTATTACACAGTCGCCATCATTCCGTTTTTATTGACTTTGATTTTTTCTCTTTTAGTAGCGTGTTCTTGTCGATAGTATCACTGTCGAAAAAAAATATCGATAGTCTACTTAATATAAAACTATCGATACTATCGATAGTACCATCGATAGTTTTGCAGCTCTACAATATATAGCACCGTTAGTTAAGCTATGTACAGACGATTGTCAGATCTTACAATATTGTCAGATCTGGCAATGTGCTGACAATGTACTGGCAATCGAAAATTGACAGCACAATATTCCTTGTCAGTTCACACGGTTGTCAGAAAATCTTACAATTAATTGCCAGACGGTTGTATGACAATAAAATCATCTGACAAAATCGTCAGTAGAAAAATTGTCAGTTCACACGGTTGTCATATGAACAAATTGTTAGATCTGTTGTTATGCGTTGCCAGACTTAAATCATTTGTTAGAAATTGTTAAATATTTATAGTTTGTGTTTGTGTTAAATGTTAAAAGTTAAAGTATAAATTATTATGGACCATAAAGAAGCAATTGCAGTGATTTTATCTGCATATATTTTATTATAAATTTTTTCTTTAAAATCAAGCGTGTGCAGTGTTGCCCATAGAAAGAATTCTCTTACAATGACGCCATTGTCAGATGCATAAACTTCGCACATCTGACAATATTAAAATGTCTGACAATATTAAAATGTCTGACAAATATCTGGCAATAATTTTACAATGTGTTCACATGATTGTAAGATGTCTGACAATTTTTTGTCAGATGCTAGTCTTGCAATGGACTGACAATGCTTTTTCTGGCAACGACGCCTGACAAAAATTGTCAGTTCACACGGTTGTAAGAAATTTTGAGTACTGGCAATATTGTAAGATCTGACAACCGTCTGTACATAGCTTTAGTTTCATGAAAGAGTTTTTTGAATAAAGAAACGTTCGCCTTTAGAACAATTTGATATTGTGGAATTTCAGTATAATCTCTTACTTTTGGATACTTGTAGGCTTTTGTATATGGAAGAGATGTAAGTACTGTGAGAGTCAACAGAAACTGTACACCTGGTTCTCTTATATCAAAAGTTTTATTTCGGTATTAAAAGATATAAAAGTTTTTGAAACTTTTTTGTCATTTACAAAACATTATATAATGCTCTTAATTAAAATAAATTAATAAAAATTCAAAATTCCTTAACACCAACAACAATTGAAACAAAATCAAAAACACTGCAATTTTAATGCGTCAAAAGAAATTGTACAGTCTTACAATATGCAAAAACAAATAATGGTTACTACTTTGTTTGATTTCCATTTGATTTTCATTTGCTTTTAGAACTGTTTGTAGCTTTCTAGGCATCAATTCCATACATTTATTTATTACTTCAATTGACATTTTTGGCCACTCTCCCCGCATAATTTCCTTAATTAATGTTTTTGATGGTTATGTTTTTATTCTGGAGTGTCTGCCGAAATTCTTTAAGAAATATTCAATTATGTTGAAGTCCGCCAATTGTGGGTGATAGTCCAGTTATTTTGGCGTGCGATACAAGAACTATTCTTTAACTATTTTGGCGGTGTGGATAGGAGTTTTGTCCTGTTGGAAGATTCATATTCGATTTAAGATACATTTCAGCTAGAAGTGCAGCGCAAATATCAGCAGAAGTGTAGAGAATCATCTGGATTGAAAGTTGGTGTCAAAACGGTCCACCGAGCGCTACATTCAAGTAGTTTATGTACACAAGTTCTAAGAAGAAAACTACAAAGCTTAACTAAAATGAGAGGCGACGCCTAGAATTAAAAAAGAAATTAAAAACCATGAAAATCGTTCGTAATCTTTGCAGAAGAAAGCAAGTTTGAGGTCTTTGGGAAGAAAAAAGTTCTAAAATTTAGAGAAGCATAATTTAGGAATTAAACCAAAACAATATTATATCTGCCATGAAGTATGGTGGGTTTTCGGTGATGGTGTGGGGCTGTAAAGCGGGCAGCGGAGCGGGAAACTTAGTATTTATTGACAGTTTAATGAACAAAACCGAGTACTCAAATACTTTAAAGATAATTGGGCGCATATATTAGAGAAATTAAACTTAGATCGAGCATGAATCTTCCAACAGGACAAAAATCCTCTTCACATCGCCAAAATAGTTAAAGAATGGTTCTTGTATCACACACCAAAATAACTGGACTATCACCCACAATTGCCGGACTTCTACAAATTCTGAAAGAATTTCGGCAGACACTCCAGAAAAAGAAACATAACCATCAAAAACCTTCTGAAGGAAATTTAGCGGGGAGACTGGCCAAAAATGTCAATGGAGGTAATAAATAAATGTATAGAATTGATGCCTAGAAAGCTACAAGCAGTTCTAAAACCAAATGGAAATCAACAAAGTAGTAGCCATTATTTGTTTTTGCATATTGTAAGACTGTACAATTTCTTTTGACGCATTAAAATTGCAGTGTTTTTGATTTTGTTTCAATTGTTGTTGTTGGTGTTAAGGAATTTTGAATTTTTATTAATTTATTTTAAGAGCATTATATAATGTTTAGTAAATGACAAAAAAGTTTCAAAAACTTTTATCTTTTAATACCGAAATAAAACGTTTGATATAAGAGAACCAAGTGTACGGTTTCTTTTGACTTTCAGAGTATATAAGTATATGACAATAAAAATCCGTAATCAATACATCAATACTTGTTATAAAAGAAATAACCAGAGAAAATTTTGACTTGTATGTTTATTTAAATTAACAAACGCCAACAATTATTATAGAGATTAAGCACACATATTTTTTCTTTTATAATATAAACAACACTCACTACACCGTCCACTTAACTATTAATCCCCTTTACTTTGGTCATCAGAAGGCAATAGTGTTGTAAAAAGCGGTTACTTTTGAATACTCAGTACTACTTGATACTTTTTCAATTGGGTACTCGATACTACTCAATACTTTGTATATGTATGTATATGAGAAGTTAAAAATTATTATTTATATTATTTTATTGATAATGCAATATGGAAAAACAAAGATTAAATACAAGTATATATAAATTAATTTATAACAAATGAAAATAAATAAGTTTGAAGATTATTTTTTGTACATACATTTTTTTTAACGTACTCTTAACACTTCTAGTGCATTAATCTCTTAAATTATCTTCTAAATATTTTTTAACAAATATTTTTTTCTCACAATTGATGTTATTACTTAGTCATTGTTTAAATGTAGATATAAAATTTTACCGACATTGAAAGAATTTAAAATATTTTTCATGTTTGTGAGGACCTGACTTGCTGGTTATATTATATCACGTGCCTTCCTTCCACTATTCTAAAGGGTTACTTTTTCTGTCCAATAGTATTCGTTAATGACTAAAGTAGTACTTTTTTTAGTGGCTGTTTTCGTATCAAAATAATTCCTAACAGAATTGGTATTTGTTACACTCCATGAGGTTCAGAGTCATATTTATTTGTATCAAGCTCACAGAGTTGTATAATTCTGATGTATTTTAAAGGAAGACTTTCGCTTGAATGCTACAAAATGCAACGCTGAAAGTATTGAGTAGTTACTTTTGTGTATTGAGTACCGGGAAAAACTCCCGGTATTGAGTACTCAGTACTCAAATACTTTTACAACACTACAAGGCAAAAAAGAATGAGAATTCGTTAACCAAAATATAGCAAACACTTTTATTCGCACTTAAGGCAGAGATGGAAAATTCATTTGTCTTCTGTTTTAATTTCAGAGCTATTACCAACCAAATTCATAAACATTTTCGAGTTAATAATGCAGAATAATTTCTCATATCATTTTCAGTTTATGTAAAGCTAGATTTTTTAAGTTGTTAGTATATTACAAAACAAGAAATAGTTATAATGCAAAGGAAAATTTTAGCAACGACATTTCTTTAACTCATAGCTGAGAAATGTCAATTGCAATTAGTAACCAATTAGATTGTATTTTAAAATGTTTTAATTATTATTATTACTATAGTCTAAGGGCCATTATTATAACTTGTCGTTAGTTAAAGGTAGAATTTTATTTGATGGATAAACACTTTTTTATTATTACAACTTTACTTTAACCAAAAGTGAGCGACCAGTTCATACTACCTGTACCATTTATCGTGAGGATTAGTCATTTGACGTTGCCACACTTTCTACTTTATAAATTACATCCAAATTTATTTCAATATCTACCGAAATGTGTTATTTGTTTTATCGGGCAGTTGTAATAATGGAAAAATTTTAAAAGTCACTTTATAGTTCAGTTTAGGTAAACTTACGATTAACTATCAGGAACTTTATCATCAAGTCATAATAATGGCCCTAAGAATAACCTAAAAGACTCACAAGTAACCCTCAGTCAAGGATATTGTGACAACTTAGCGATAAAATTACTGACATGTAAATTTAATTTTAGCGAAAATGAACGGAAAAGTGAACTTTATTTTCAGCCACATCATGAATATTCCCCCGGAATTCATTTCTTACGGAAAAAAAAATTCTCGAGAAAACATTCCTCCAATCATAAATTCTTTGGGAACAAAAAATAGTAATACGTGGCATCACCGCAATACGAATCTCGTTGTTTGCTTGCAGTGTTGTTAGATGTGACGATTTTACGTCATTTTGACGATTTTTTATAACGAATTTCCCAAAGTGACGATTGACGATTTTGTTTCAAATATTCCTCATATTTTGACGATTTGTTGAAATAAGTATTTAGTAACATAAATATGCCAACAAGGCCTTGCAGAAGAAATTATTCCTTTACCAAAAAGTTTTCCAAATATTTTATATAAAGGAAAATATTATGACATTGAAAATTAAATACGAGAACTCTTAGATTTTTTTAACTTTCAAGGTAATGACATATGTAAGTATATTTTGGAAAAAAGTTATATCGATTGATTTACCAACCAATAAACTTCTTTTTCATAACTTACAGCCTGTTTGTAGAACGCGACAAAGGCGACTCACGACGAGCCAGTTCATGGACGACTACGTAATGAAAAGCGTTTGTATAACGCGACTCGACTTTGTCGTGCAGCTTACGTTAATTCGCCCATATGTCAAATATGTACTAAACCGTACTGTTGCCCACATTTTAAAAAATTGTTTTAGTTTATATTTTTTCATACAAAATTGTGTTTCAGCTAAAAAAAACGGCAACCCTGTTCTTGAAACACAACTGACATGCACATAAATAAAATAAACAATAAAAGTAAACAAATTGTGCATGCAATTTTTTTTAAATTTTGTTTATAAAAGTTTTTGTATAAAGGTAAGTAATCTAAAGTCGTTTAATTTTTTTGATAAGTGATTTCCATGTAAGTGATGTGCATGCATAAATGTATGTATGTAAATAGTTACATATGTACATAGATACTTATGTACAAACAAAGAAACACGACTAATAATAGTAAGAATCTGTTAGATTTTCAGAATCGCAAGGTTATATCTGTGATCGCAAGTGTCCCAGGCCAAAGAGAAAGTACGTGGCGTAACTACGACTAGAGCAGTCTTATTCGGAGATGACATGAATAATATTGGCGAGTTGGTGAGTAAAATTGAAGCATTAATGGTCAGGCATTATTTGAAATAAAACCTTTGCAGCATTTCCATTTTGATGCTAAAAATATACTTAAGTAATGAAAACAAGAACAATCTTAATATGAAAGTTTACTTACCATTTTCCTATTAGAAATTCCAACAGGAATACTTATCTCCTTCCATCAGTTGCCAGTTGCTGCTGCCAAACTGTGGAGTTCCCGTGGCCAAGTGTGAAAATTGCTCCATACATGCCCCCAATTGGTTTTCGTTTTGATATTTTGATGCTAAAAATTAAAGCAATCAAAACAAGAACAATCTTAACATAAAAGTTTACTTACCTTTCCCTTGTTGGAAGTTCCATTTTTTTTTATTATTTTTATTATTTATTTAAATTTTTTTTAGTGTTTTGTTTATTTTTTTGTTTGAGACAACTACAATTTCTTAGTCGTCCTCTTTGACGTTTATTGTGAGTCAAATCGCTTTGTACAAACCCAAATAAACTGACATCAGTTACGTTTTTTAACAAAAATCGTCAACAGTCGTGTTCTAAAACCCCAAAAAATAAATAATGCCAACATTTTAGCGCTTTTTATTGACGAGTCGTGTTCTACAAACAGGCTGTTATTTATGTGAGTTTTACCTGATTTATATTAAGAATTTTTTTATGAAATTTCATGAATTTTGTTGCACGAAACTTTTGTTAATTGCAGTGCTATAAAAAAGAATGTTTTATAAAAAAGTAGGTAGAATGAATCTGTGGTGCATTCTTGGCAACTTTTTTGATATAAGTTGTTTCTCCAGGCCTCCTATTGGCAAATAAAAAATTTTCATGCAAGTAATTCGTGAAAAAAATGCTTAATGTAAATCAGGTATTGATGTTTTTTTTTTTACTTTGCCATCGGCTGGTGTTGAAAGAATATTTATTAATATTAATTTTACTAAAACCAAGATCTGAAATTTACTGGAAACAGAAACACTTCAAATCATTATGTTTTCAAAAGATTATTTGAAGTGCAAATCTTCGGGATGTTACAATATTGACGTTAAGAAAATTTTGATAAAAAATGCAATTCTAAAATGTATTATACATACTTGTTTTTACTTTGAAACTAGTTTTATTTAGAAATTATTGTACGCTAATATATACTCTGAATTTTTTGCTTTAATTTCACCTTATCGTTTTTATCTTTGACTATAAAATCAATGAATTATTTTTGGTTACATAAAATAGTCTTTTATTTATAATATGATATATTAGTTGTTTGATAATTCTTGTATGACGATTTTTTGACGAATTTTGTTGAAAACTATGACGATTTTGACGATTTTATTTTTAAAATTTGACGATTTTTAGAAAAAATGATCTAACAACACTGTTTGCTTGTTTGTTGACATTTTGTTTCTCTTTTTTTGAGTGAGATAGTAAAAAAATTATTACAATTCATATAAACTCCCTTCTGTTTTGCAAGGGAAAGATTTTTAGTGAAAAAAGCAAGTTCAAATGCATTCATAATACCTACTTTTTTCCCCGGGGAGATTTTTTATTCCCGCATTTGGTAAAAAGAGGGAAAATACAAATTCATAATCAGCCCAATCATGAACGAAAATTCCGCGTGAGTTTTTTCACTTTTCTCCTATTATGAATATGTTTTTCCCCTGTTTTCACCAAATGAGGGAATAAAAAAAACTCCCGGGGGAAAAAGTAGGTATTATGAACGCAATTGAATTTGCTTTTTTCACTAAAAATCTTTCCCTGGCAAAACAGAAGGGAGTTTACATAAAAACATATTTAATACTCAATTAAAACAAAATGTTTATACATAAACTTGTATTTTATAGTTCTTTTATTTGGGATAACAGAAACAATGCCCAAACAAATCGTTTATAAACTTATTATTACTTATTTTTTCAAGTTGGTGAATTTTAATAATTTTGTTTACTCTCTCACTCAAAAAAAAAAGGGAGAAAAAAAATGTCAACAAACAAGCAAAACAACGAGCTTCGTAATGCGGTGATGCCACATATTACTCTTTTTTGTTCCCAAGGAATTTATGATTGGAAGAATGTTTTCTAGGGAAAATTATTTTCCGTGAGAAATAAATTCCGAGGGAATATTCATGATTGGGCTGAATAGGAGAAAAGGGAAAAGTGAAAAAACTCGTGCGGGATTTTTGTTTACGATTGGGCTGTTTTTTTTCAGTATTACAACTTTTCGATAAAATAAATTTATAAGTTTGACATTGTGGAAACATTGTTGTGGATAATAATTACGATGATTTTAGTTGTGGAAAATGTGTAGTGGCAAACGTTAAATTCAAAATGTAATGAAATTTTTGTCTTTTATGTATGTTTTGATAATTTTGTGTTATATTTAGTTTAAAAGTTCAAATAGTTTAAATAAAAATATATAAAGTTCTTGTTTAAGTTGCCATATCCTTAGCAGAAAATATGGCAACTTCAAGTGCTTAAAGGTAATAGTATGTTTACACGATACGTGCTTCGCTCTCTATTCATGCTTCACACCCCAATCATGACCGAATCAACTTGCATCGCCATACAAAATTGTGAGAACGAATCAAGTAGATTCAATATGAATCTATTTGCGAAGCACGTAAAATTGGTATCTTCTCTAACTTTTATCGCAGTTCATCGGCAGTTTAGCTGAACCAGCTATCAAAACAAAATATGTATATGTGTATGTATAGGTTTGAACAAATAAAAACAAACCACAAAAACATAGATGTGAGTTTAATATACATAAATAAATTTAATGAAGTTATGAATAGTAAAAAAGGAAAAATAAGAAGAAAATATAGGGATGCCTTCAAAAACAAAATTTTGAATGAGTCGAATGTATATAAGTATGTATGCTTATGTGTATGTATGTATATACGTGCATATGATACGTATGTACCCAGCTGGAAAAGTAGGCAATAATTACATACAGTATTATTTTCCAAAGCAAAACAATGCATCCATTAGAAACGATAGGGTACTTTGATCAAACACAATTAAAATAATTCATTACTTTCCTAGGACATGTTATGTGTTAACAGTAATCAATTCAGAAATGAAAAATTATACATGATGTGCATTACCTTATAATTTACTACTCATTACCTTTTACCACTGGGTATGTATATGCGTGCGTATGATATGTATTAATGTGTGAATATAAATAAAAAGATGCCACACGAACAGTGATACCAATTTTTTCAGAGCAAAAAGCACTCTGCCTTCAAAAAAAGCACTAAATGCAATAAAGCCATATTTCGATTTTGTTCAGTTATAAGTAGAATATGAGTAGGAAAATAATTTAAGTTCAAGACAAAAGCAAATCAAACAATTAAGTAATGGGATATTTGATATAATAATATTGGAAAAATAAAGTAGATTTCGTAAGCTTATATAATCCATAAAACTTAACTTCAGAAACAAAGTAATTTTATTTACAGGATAAAGATTTCAATTAAAATTTTATTTGTACTCTTTTATATAACTGCCTAAATTAAATCATTCCGTATAGACGAAATATCAAAACACTTGATTAAAATTTATGTGGAAATGTAGGATTTTGGTCGATTTCGAGTCCATCAATTTGTTACTGTAACTCCAGTAATTGTAATTAGAATCGAAATAATATGAATTCTGCGTGTAATTAGCATACAAATCGAAAGAATTTGTATGTATTTATGTATGTATATGTACATGCGTATAAATATGTAGGTATGTGTCAATGAATTAACAAAAACTATTTACTATGTATGGATGTACATTAGGGTGTTATCAAAAAAAAATCCTTGGTTTTTCTCAGAACCAGGTTTCAAACTTTAGTTTAGGTAAAAATAGGCCTGTTAAAATATCAGCTCATAATATTAATGGTGAGATGGTGCGCATCGCACTTTTCAATTTCCCATACGATTTACATGGTATAAATTGATTTTATTCATTCTGATTGTCATAAGTAAAGAATGGAATGTCCTACAGTAAATTTCTTGGTACGCTTTTGTAGAAAATTAAACGCTCTATAAAAAAGTCACATAAAAAATTTTGATAAGTTAGCTGGATCAAAAGTTATTTACAGTCCAAATAAAATTTATCCTAAATTTATACGATTTTTCAAGAAAACAACAGAAATATTATGTTATTCCATAAAATTTTACCAAGTTCCATACAAAATACAAACAGGCCTTTTAAAAAGTGCTAAAGAAGTGTTTTTCGTTATAATAGAGAAATATAAAACAATTTCATAAGTTTTTCAATTTATTTTAGCCATAGCTGTAATAAGTGAATGGAATGGAAATTAACTGCCTGTTCCAGGATGTCACTCATTTTCGTTCGCAAGCCTTTTAAACGACAAACAGCTGTTTTGCGTTCCACTAAAAGCCTTTAGCACGACAAGTCGAAAGAAAATTAAAGCGAACGATAACGTAAGCATTTCAATACAAATATGAGCCCCAATAAAATTTTTTCAGTCATTTGTACGAACTTAAATGCCAAAAGAAGGCACTTGTATTTTTATTGTCGACTGAGACAAAATACAACAAATTATTTTTATTTACATGAATAAAATATTTTGCTTTGCCAATGAGCAAATATAATACCGGCTTCGCTGGCAATGGGTTCATTGCTTAACCCGTCGTTGGCAATCTCCTCACGTCTGAGCTTGTAAGTAAGCGGTTTTGCGTCCTTGGCTGGTCTTTGTGATACTCTTCTCTCGGTATGTATGTATGTGTGTTCGACAACAGCTTCAATGAGTAGATATTTTCTGCCTATCACCACTTCCGCTAGTTATAGTGAAGGTTGGTTAGAAACTATCGGTCTTATGTGTAAGAAAAAATGGTTAAGAAGTTAGATAAATCACGCTGGGACTTAATAGTGGGCTAAAACTACATTATGCGCCGATTTTTATTGTCAAAATGTATGAAGGAACTCCTTATTACCTATTTCAATGTCGTCACTTACTTTATGCCAGTTTTTGCTTGTACATAAGGATGTATTTATTCATATAATCAGTTGTTCTACATATACAGAGGAGAGAGAGAAAATTATTGCACCCGTACAGAGGCCGACAAGGTAGAACACTTTTTCTGGGTCTGTTAGTATTTTAAAGATAATGACAATCACCCAAATGACAATGAATAATGACCTAAATAAATGGGCTATTGGTAATTTTTCCTTTTGGGTGATTGTTCACAAAATTTTGCATAGCTTGTGGTTTTTTATGTCTTTATTTATCGTAAATAAAAACCCTTGAGTAATTATGTATGTACACTTTTTATCATTTACAAAAACTGTTTTGTCAAGTTCATTTTAATTTATTTTTGGGTGCCACTTGTTGCAATTTAAATTAGAACAGAGTTTCATTTTTTAAAGCACAATTTACACATTTGAACGATTTTTTATTCCCAGTTGTCGATGAATGTGTGAAATTGTGGATGTGGCAATATAGATATTTGACAACGGGTATACGGCTTACGTTAGAAACGTAAAGCTAATCGAACGATAAGTCGAAAGATAGTGGAACACTTTTATAGAAGAAAATGAGTGACTTACTTTCGTTCTCTTAAGTTTTCTTTCGACATCGTGGGGGAGGCAGTAAAAATATTTTTATTTCAGATTTAGTTTAATTTTAAATTTTTTTATAGAGTGTTTAATTTTCTACAAAAGCGTACCAATAAGTTTACTGTAGCACTTTCCGTTCTTTACTTATGACAATCAGACAGAGAAGTGGAAAATGTTCATTTGTTGTTTTGTGTAAAGCCACCATACTATTACAAATTTATATTTAGTGGATTTGTTAAACGCACTAAAAGCACTAAAGTCAAAGGTGAAAAAGCACCAATTTCGGGTATTTTAAAAAAAAAAGCAAATAGTTGCAAATTTCCGGACTGTTATGAATTAAAAAGCACTAAATCTAGTGCGAAAAGCACTAAATTAGCACGCTGCGCACGAAGCACGAAGGCGTCGTATAAACGGCAAGATTCAAAAACAAGATTCAGAGAGCGAAGCATGTGATTCAACTCGTCGTCTAAAGACTCAGTTAGCCGACTGTAATGTAAAGTAACTGTAACGTAGAAAACAGCTGATCGATATTTTTATATGAAAAGTAGGTTACGTTACATTACATCTCTATAACCATTTTCATTACTTTTCACATAACAAAATCGATCAGCTGTTTCTTACTATTACAGTTACATTACATTACAATCGGCTAACTGAGCCTTAAACATAGTATAACTTTAAACTTTATGAGCAGATATATCGGAAATAAATTCAGCATTATATGGGTATTTCCCCCAGCTAATAATAAAGTGCAGTTTAATTTTTCTTCTCTTCTTTAGAAACTCACATTAATTAATAAAAATATTTCATTAAATAGGAATTGAAATTGCTGAACTTAAGCTCGATTAAGAAATTATTTCTGATTAAAATTCACTAAAGTTCAATTAAATCTAAAAATGCCGCACTCAAAGTTAAATTGTTATCTGCCCGACAGCATCTCAACTTTAGCTATTTGAAAGTTATAATGATGGGGAGTCGTAATCTTAAAGAAATCTGCTGACATTTGGTTGATTAAAAAATAAATTTATTCACTGCGTTTCGATTCGAATCGAAAGTTTCTCCGTTTGGCAACTTTGATATTCTGCGTTCCGTTCTTCGATTTCTTTTTCGATTCAATGTATTCTGCATTTCGATCGTAACTACGTTTTTGTAAGTTGTTATTTTAGTGGCGGAGCGTTTTCAATTTTTGTTTGTTTAGCTTTAAAAAGTGATTAATTCAAAAAATAATGGAAGTATTAAATGAAAGAAGGTTTAATTAATGAACTAAACAGTTTGTTTTGTTTTTCTGTACTGAAATGCGATTTTTATTTAGTTTATTACAGGTAGAACAGTATAAAAAGTTGACATACCTATTTAATGGCAACGAAAAACGATATTGTCTACGTATTTAATTAAATCTGAACAAATAAACTTCATTTTTGTGTTACAATTATGAACAAAAAATTAAAATATCATATCCTGCGCGACAGGATTCTTCAGACTGGAAAAGTTTGGCACAAATACCTCTTGCTTATCTCGTTTTTTTTAGCTCTTTGTACTTAAATTTGCAAGAGCTTATTTAATGAAAATGTTCACAATTTTTAATTATTATTTCTTTTAATGTTAAATCACTGTTTTTTGCACTAAATTTAACTTTTTGCTAAAAATTTTGCAAAATTGCTTAATTTTTCTGTTCATATTTCACCCGTTTCATAGCAAAGCAGCAGGTTTAAATATACTCTTCTCTTCTTCTTTTTCTTTCGATTCAGTTTTTTTTGGCAGAATACCTCTTTTCGATCCGTGCGTAACTGAATGCGGGAACGTAATCGAAACGCAGAATAGGGGTGATTTTGAAATCTATATGTATTCTATTTTAAATTTTCTTTATATTTTTTATAAAAAAAGAAGCTTTGTAACACATGAGGTAATAATAAACTTTCATTTATTTTTGTTATGAGGTCAAAATCTTATGTACCCTATGTACACGCATATGTATATATTTTTTATTGTATTTAATCTTATGATGTTGTAGTCAGACATCATAAATAAAAACTGAGATAAACGCATGACAATTTTATGATTACAAGCTGTTGCATGATAATGTGGGCGTAAGAATTATGTTATATTCCAAAATCATTTCTTATGAGAATTTTTTTCATTTTAAAAACTTTCGTGAAATCTTGAATCAGGGGTAAATTACGGTATTAATGTTGAAGGAAGTTCCATTTTTGTCGAATGAAATTTGTCGCTATAAAATAATTCACAACTTTAATAGTTTTAATGAGAAAAAGTTCGAAAAGAGTTTACAAATACATATGTCTCGGATTTCTTCCTTACCTATGCCTATATGTATATTAGTTTCCGTGGTTGCTATTAGGAGCATAGGTCCATAATACATGTATAATATAAATATGTAAATACTGTTACGAAAATATACTTGAACAAACCTAATACAAATTTATTAATTAATTTTAATTAAATTTTAAATTTAATTATAAAAACAATAAAAATGTATGCCCACCCACTTGAAATATAATTGTGAAAATTATCGTATTGTACAATAATATCACCAATGTGGCAAATATCAAAAGACTTTTGATTTTGAATGTACAATCAATGCAATTGGTTTAATGGGGTGGCAACATTGTTCACATGTAATTTGGATTACGAAACGATACGAACTTTAGCCTAATCAAATCATAAATATTGTTCAATGTTGTTTACTTTTTCACTGCCAGGAAAATTTTTTGAAAATATTGTGCTATATACGCCTTATTAAGATATACATATGAACATATACGACCACACAAACACATAAGCCAAAGCAGACGCCAGACACAAACAATAACAAGCAAACATACACAAAAACATCTCAGTATTGTGTCAAGAATAGCAAAGTTAACATCGTGGCATTCCATCAGTACATTAATTTAACATTGTGTGCTTAAAGCTCTTAACTGTGTTGAATAACCAAATTGTCTGATTTAATAAGAATTGCACGGTAGGGACTTTTTATTTACGAGTAAATACAAAAATTTTCGAATCTACCAATCAATATTTTAAAAGACCAAGTCCCTATTCCAAAAGCGCTGAGATCCAAATTTCGACCAAGTTTTTTTTTTGGTAAAATACCTACTTATTTCTAAAATCTGCTTTGCAAATTATTTTGTCATTCTTCTGAGGGGAAGAAATTAATGAATGGGTAAAACATGACGAATAGCGTTCCTTTAGACAATTGGGGCCGGTGAAATTGTTGAACACTTCAAAATTCATCCTTGCGGAATCCGGCCCCTGGTCTAGACTGCGAAAGAATTAAAGTTCGTCGACAGCGACGAACAAATACAATATTTTTATGATTAAGTTTTACAACACAAGCTGCAATTATTTTATATTAACAGTGTTCTCTGCAATACATTTTTATAATAAGTGAAGTAACTAAATAGCAAAAGCAATATATACACGCATACATAACTTTGTGCATACCCTGTAGGAAGCTTAGGGTTAAATGTCTCCAAGTCACCATTTTTGTCGACTATTTTGTTAACTTTTTGGCGACATTGTCAAAGGAGCGTCTATATAATAATATTTACCAAGGTCAGTGGTGTAAACTATAGTTAAGGAAATATACTGGATATGGTCCCAAAAGAACTGTTTTACTATTGACACTTCCTACAGGGTACATAAATTCGCACATATGTATTCATATACTAAGTACTTGTTTGATTCACCCTAAACAAATAAATTATAAACAATTATTGCTTGTAGTATTTTATTAACTGATTTAATAATGACTTATCAGAGACAATTAAATTTCATTTGTTTTATTATGAAAAAGCAATCAATTGAATAATATTTTTAATATTATTTATTGTTAATTGAAAACAAGTAAGTGGTGGATAAGAAAATTAATTTTTGCGGAATAAGTACGGAGCAGTCATTCCCACAGACAGAGCAAACATTTTTATATTTTACTTTCCTTTTACGATGTGTACTTGTATTTATTGAGACTTTATATACACAATAGGAAAATAATTATATATCACGTGATTGAAAGTTATAATTTTTTAGCACATTTATCTGCGGTTCCATGTAAATATGTAAGCAAGTATGTATGAATGTATGTACTATTGAAGTTGCGATTTTCATCTTAATTTAGTGGCTTTAAATCTTAAACTCCCTTTGCATGGGAAGAAACTAAATGCAAAGTAACATTAGTAACATTTATTTATAATAGTTTGAAATATGTTTTTCCATGATTTTTATCCACCATATTTTTAAGCAAGAATCTGCTTGTGTCAAGCATCTCGCTTAATAAAATGAAGACCAAATACCTTCCCGAAGCTTTCACCGGCAGCCCCGTTACCAGGAACGGATGCGGAAGCCTAACCAGCTACCCATCTTAAATAGTAATGACTACTGAAACCGAAACAAAAGAAACTGCTAATGATCACTTGATGACCTCCCAGAAAAAATACATATGGTAAAAGTAAGCACTAAGACAAAAAGAAGCGATTCGGAAATGGAAAAGCAAGCAGTGCAATAACGTAAGCGAGTGACCTACCTACCAAGTGCGATATCACGAACAAGAATCATGGCATACCAAAGCAAGTTGGTAAGAGAGAGTTGGGATATCTTTCCCTTACCAACCTACTTCCAGGCAGACGGATATTTTCACTGGAATGGAACGTTAGGATGCTTTTGGATCCCTCTCGAATCATCCAACTATGTCCTGAATTAAAAACTATGGTTTCTATTTTCTTGGACTTATTGAACTCTGATGGCATAACTTTGGCAAGATCACTACAGAAGATGGTATGGCCATCCTTTGCTCTGGTAAGCCAGACGGCCAACACCGTTCGAGCGGCATGGGATTCCTCATACCCAGAGGAGCACGTAAAGCAATGATTGATTGGAAACCATACTCCGAACGAATAATAATGTTAAGACTTCGTACTAAAGCCAGAAACCTAACATGTATACATGTATACCATCCCCTCCGAAACATATACAAACAAGAATTCTACAGCCTTTTGGGAAGAGCAAAAACATCTGCAAATAGAGGTGATATTAGTTAGTGATGGGCGATTTTAACACCCAAATAGGAACGGACAATAGCAACTTAGAATGTATTATGGGTGGGCATGCTATGGGAAACCGAAATGAGAATGGAGAATTGTTCGTAGATAATAGGAGGATTCCCATTCCTGAAAAAAAGTATACATAAGGAATGTAACCGTTTACAAGTTAACCGTCAACCAAATTGACCACATACATATCAATCAGCAGGAAATGGATGTGGATATTTAGTCGATGTATGATGTGACAAGAGAGGAGCTGATGTATAACCGTGACCTTATATATGTACACAGGGACCTCATAGCAAGTATACGATTAAAGCTAGTAGCGATAAGAATGAATAAATTTAGAAGACAGAAACAATTCAATATCGAGTAGTGGAAAAATCGAACAGTATCTGCAAAATTTGTAGAATCTCTAAGTCATGCTCATTATGAAGCTAACTAACTCTATAACGGAATGGGAAACAATGAGGGATATATAACTAGGTGCTGCAAAAGAACATGTAGGATATGCTGAAGGAAGGAAAAAATAGATATCTGACCACATATGTATATGAGCTAGTGCGAAAGCAACTGTTCAGGTAGCAAAAATTCGTAGCCCTAAATCTGCACTACAGCAAAACTGCAACACCCTTGACTGTTCAGTAAAATGCAGTCCTCGAAAGGATAAGCACACTTGGTAAAACAATCTTGTTGAAGAAGCACAGAAAGCAGCAGAAACTAATCGGACCGGTGACCCATACAAAACGTTAAATAAACTGGTCAAATATATAACGGCATCTGGAAAATAAATAAGAAACGACATAGTTGAACTGGTAACTTCTAGAGAGCAGTAGGTAGCACTGTGGGCCGACTATTACTCACGAATGCTCTCAGAAGACGCTAATGGAGCCAACTCGATATGCAGTAGAGTTTAACACACGCACAGAATGGACATATTGTTAGACTGCCCGACACTAACATCCTCAAAAACAACAAAGCAGCAGGCGGTGACAGAATTCCGCCTGAATTATTAAAGGCCGATGCACTAATAAGTGCAAAATTATGAAGAACTACCTGAAGAACTGCCACACGAATTGAAGGAAGGCATTATTGTGGGGATGGCCAAGAGAAAACTGATTTAACTGACAAGTTATTGAAGGGGTGTATAGCTTTGCTTACCACTGATAATAAGATTGGACTTTTTATTATGATGAGCGGTTTTACCGCATAAATTTTGAACGGTGCCCAAAAGTGGCGTCTTTGAAGTCTACGAAGCGGTTTTCGGTTGGTACCAATTTTAGTTAGGAAGACGATGGGAATGATAAGAATGGAAGAAGGGGAGTAGTATAATCGATGTTAGCGTCAGTTTTAAGGAACAATATGCATCCATGAAAGGATTAACTTTTTATATGGAGATTTCCCGTATAGGTTTCTTTGCTCCAAGTTTCAAGAATAGAAAGGAAAGAAGAGTTATCAAGATACCATGCTCCCGGGGAAGGAAGGACTAGAACATAATTGCATTTCAAATATACGATAACCTAAGTCAAAGTTTGCTATTATTTTCTTCCAAAAGATGTCCTAAAATATGTAATACACATTTCTGTAAACATTTTAAAACTGGCTTCCCAAAGTATAATTTTTATTTCCAAACTCTAAGCTCTAGTAAATTAGATAACATATTAATTTTATATTTTAGTACCCTGAATTTCTTACAATCTTATATATGAATGTGTACATGTACATGTACATATATAACTACACCCATATTAGGATTGCCAGTTTTGAAATCGTAGAAATCAGTACATGAGAGAGAAAAATCAGTACAATTGAAAAAAAATCAGTACAGTAATTTTTTTCAATATAAAAGGCTTTGGAATGTAACTAATACCAGTTTAGGGCATGCGAACGCGAATACTACATTTTAATTTTTGCGAAAGCGAATGCAAATATTACAATACGTTAAAAAATCAAATGAAAATAAATTTATATAAGAACATAAGTTGTATTACATACATGGATGTACTACATATAGCATTTTATTTAAACTGAGTCTTGCATTGAGCAAATATGTATTAATTTATTAAAAACACGAATTCATAAAACAGAAAGATACATACATATGTTTGTAGTTATATGAAATTAATGAGTGAGACTTGTTTCGCGTGGAATTTACTACAACAATGACTAGTTAATGTTATATAAAATACTGCTGCCGAAAATACAATGCCTTTTCTTTTTCAAAAAATTAAATAGGTATATTTCCAAACACCGCTGGACTTTAGTTTAATTTTGATGCTTATGAGAAATTTTTTATAGAAAAGTTTCTGATAAAGCTTTGAAGAATGCCTTACTTATAAGTCAGCTACATCCAAGCCATGTGCACAATGTGCAAACTTTTATAAAAAGTTTTTTGTGCTTTCACATCGACGAGATGACAACTTTCTTAAATAAAATTACTTGCCGACTTAAAAATTGTTTGCAGTTCGTTCAAAAATGCCAACTAAGCACAGATATTGAGCAGTTGCAAAGCATGTGCAACAGTTGATCACGCATACGCAGAAAAAATTCGCAGAACTTCTGCATAAATTTGCTGAATCTACGAACATGCCCTATATGTATATTTTTCATGCTGGCTTAAAATAATTTTCGTGTTTTTGACGTTTGTTAATGGCAATTTTTTTCGTAAAAGAAGTGCAAAATTTTTTTGTCTTAAATATTCGCATACATTTTAGCAAATGCAAATAGCAAAAATAAGCGAAAAATTTGCAAATGCGAACATTCGTTACATTCCTAGCTTTAACTATTCTTAAAACAAAACATGAATTCAATGTATATTTTGTACCAATGCATATGTAATTAATAATATAATATTTTAAAAAAAATTTTTTGAAAAAGAAACTTTAAATTCATTATTTGCATGTATCAGAAATCACTTATAGCAATTCTTTCTTGCAAATTTAAATTTAAAAAATCTCAATGAAATTAACATTAACTTAAACTAAAATTTATATGATCTCTGACAGTTTTGGCAGAATTTGCTTGAGCATTATATGGAAACCACTTTGAAAATAAATTCGCCTTAAGGCGAACGTAAAGTAAAGATCACTGGTGATTCAAAGAAAATAAATAAACACTATGACAGGCTTTCTTATACATTGATCATAATTAATATATAAAAACAGTACAAAAACAGTACATACATGAAAAAATAAATAAATCATAAAATAAAATAAATCAGTACTTTAAACAAAAATCAGTACATGTACTGGCAAAATCAGTACGACTGGCAACCCTAACCCATACGCACGTGCATACCCTGTCGGAGATCGTGTAGTTGACTACAAAAATAATCAAGTTATAGTTAACTTTTCGTAGACTAACTAAAAGCTAACTACAATGCCATCCAGAACTGACCCAACATTAATTCTTAAGTTGAGTACGTAATCGAATTTGGTGGGAGCCAACAAATTTCCTCTCAGCTACTTTGAAACTCATTTAAATTTTATTTTAACATTTTGCTGCTATTATTTTAGATGGTACCTTAGCTGGGTAGTAGTGTCTTCACTATACAACGTGTGATGATAAATAGTTGGAACCCCATCAACGTTTTTTGTAAATTTACTGACTACAAGGTGACTTAAATAAAATCAACTAAGTTAGTTGAGAAGTAGTGCAGAGTGAAACAATTGACTACCGCCTAGTTTCCGACAGGGTACGTACATTTATTTATGTTTGTATGTATCTACATACATACAAGGCATCCCATCCCTCCCATGTATGGAGGGATGCCTTGTTAAATAATATTGTCTCCATAATTTTTAAATAAAACACTAACAGCAATAAATATATCGACACACACTCAAATTTACCTGTAAAAACTATTTAATATTCTAGCAACATTGTTACAACTAAAATTATTCATAGAAAATTATTGGCCTCCAGGGGCTCAATAAACTGCATACACAATTCATGCATTTCTAATGTTTTACAAATTCTTTGTTTACGAATGCAATAGTTTTTGTTCTGAATTCTCCCCATGTACAAAAACGCTACAAAAAAAAACGATTCTTTAAATAAAAGACATTAAATTCCAGACATTGCTCCCAAAAACTATGAACATAAGCGTAAAAAAGGTGTGTAAGTGCGCCAACTGATTCAACAACGTGAGTCAAGTATGGTATATACTACATACATACATACATATGTACATCAGCGTTGCCACAAACGAACGAAGCGCAGTACCAATCTCAGCCGGATAACATTCCAGCACTGGTATTGAAACAGTCCTCTTCGACGGTAACCATGCTGCTGAATTTCGTATTTAGTGTAACGCTTCCAACTTTTTAGATATTTAAGGATCTACAGTTCTTTGTGATCACTAGTATGGGTCTCGCAAAAAGAAATTGCTTGTCTTTTTAAAAGGTCTTATCAAGGTGTTTGGATTGTTCGATTTTATCAGAACTGTTTGCTTTTAGTATCGGTAATGGCATCTCTTCTCAAGTATCTGTTCTTTCTGTTAATCTATTTCTTTTACACCAAACTTCGAATTTTTTTCCCTATGACGTTATCATTTGCCATTCATACGAGTATTTGAATAGGCCTAGCAGGTTCTGGGTTCATGAGTTCTTGATAGTTTCTTAATAGGGTCATGCAGTTCATCTGTAATTCTGGGTGATTTATATACATTCATATATATTAAATATTCACAAGCTCTTAGCATGAAAATCCACAAAGTCTTAAAAGAAGCTATTGAGTTCCCTGTTTTTTTTTTGTTGTTGTTTTTGTTTTTCATACAAATTCTTCACCGAACAAACGCAAACAAATAATTATACAAATTTGTATGAAACACAAAAAAAGAATTTTCAAAATGTTGCTTATTTTTTCAAGTAAATATCACTTTGGAGACTTGATTTATATAATTGAGTCCTAAAATTATGTAAAAAATTATGGGAGTCAATTGACCTTGTAGGCCATACATGAAGCTTTTCGCTAATCTGCAGATTTTGGTCAAATTTTTCGATCCCGATACACTTTTGAAGTCTTTAAAAATCAGTGAATATCTGAAATCGATTTGACGAAGACTTTTGAAAATTAAAAAATTTTTTCGTCAACGAAAATTAAAAAAAAAATGTTATATGAAAATTTCAAATTAATAAAAAAAGACTGTGTAAGCCTATTATGTATTTTGTTTTGGTGATGGCGAAATACTTTGCTGCGTTTATACGGGTGACTTATTCGAAAATAAAAATTTTGCAACTATATAATTTTGCCGCATTAAATTTTATTTTTTTTATTTACAAATGGCTAACTCACAAAAACAATTCCTGATTAACGCGCTATTCGCAAGTAAAATGCTTGAGGTTGCCACGCTTACAAAATTTTTGATAACAAAAAATAATAAATGGATAAATATTGTCCAAAAAAATTGATAGAAGCAAATAATGAGAATTAAAGCAATTAATTATTTGATATTTTGTACATTTACACTATTTTTTATGTCAACATAAGTAAATTTTCTATAGAAGTGCCACCAAGTTTGTGTACTTTTGCTATGCCGTATAAACTGTGACTTAATATATTTGCAAATATTTTGATTTGCAAATAGTGCGCGTATAAACGTAGTATGTATATTAAAACTGTTTTATTTTTTTTTAAATAACTGTTGAAAATTTAGCATATTTCTGCCTTACATCAAAATTGCTTACATAAAAAAATACACTGGCTGTTGCAACAAAAAACCGTCCTTAGACCCCTTTTAGATACGCAAAGTTTACTTTGCAAAGTCTTAATTCAGCTGGGTGAAAGACAGGACGAGGAACACTATCTCTTTCTGTCTTTCTTCCAGCTACGTCATCCTCAATGTGAATCAGGCCTAACAAATCAACTAAACCACGAATTCCTGCACATGATAAAGTACATAATTAGAATAATGTTAATAATGTTAAGCGGCAACCTCGATAGACATACATACATATTTACATAAATACAAGTATGCATTTGTAATTTTAAAAGGAATTGGGAGTGCCATAACAGCTATGCAAATAAAACACTTTATAACAAATAAAATACATATCTATGATTTTAACAGGCTAAAGTTCGTATCGCTTTTTAAGCCAAATTACATGTGATAATTATTAATGAACAAATAACACCAAAGTTAGTTGTAAATATTCTGACAACACATAGTTGAACGGAACAGCCAGCCGTTTTCGAAGGCCACTAGACCTTCATCAGCGTTCTTTTGTGTTTGGTCCACTGTGTGTGGTGTCAGTTGATGTAGATTTCTGCTTTATATACTTAGCATTATTGCAAATGGAATATGTGAATTGTTTTTTGATTCATCGTATTTCAATTTGCTGAAAGCTTTTTTGTATTGTAATCTCAATTTTACCATCTCTATATTTACAACAGTCTTACATATCTACAGACACAATATCAAAGACATACTATATACATTAGACCCCTGCACAAGACCACTTACAAGAACTTTTAAGACATGAGGGATTTTTCAAATGCTTTACTACAGCGAAATCATCTAAAAGAAACGCTAAACAACAATGTTGGCAAGACATTTGTTTCAGTTATTGCAGGTATAGAAGTAAAGATGAGAATACTTCGTGAGGAAAGAATTTGTGATACTTGCTTCTTCCTACGCATGGGCGCGTATACATAGAAACGGCATGCATGCATATTAGAATGGCCGTTAATTGTATGGAGACTTTTTTTATTCCTTCTACTCTCACTCTTCAAATCAGTTCAGTTTTATGTAAAAACAAAAATACAAAAAAAAAATCATACCGATAAGTTGCGTTTAGGGGGTGCGTCTTTTTAAAAAATCATTTAACAAGAATGTGACATATGGCAATATTTTAGCTTTTCAAGTCAACAACATTGCTCTCAAAAAAAGTTTTTTGCTAAAATTAATATTTTAGAAAATAATGAGGAAAATAACCAACAAAATACCAAAAATTTTATGTAACAAAATTATATTTATATGGAAATTTTTTATTTTAAGCATGTACAATAAGAGCTTATATATATTAAATTATTTCATACATATACATATAGTCAAAATAAAACTAAACAAAAAAAAAATAAAAAAAAAATTATTTGAATATATGGGTTTTGAGGGCCGGACGGACGCACCCCCTAAAACACAACTTATCGGTATTAAATTTTTTTGTATTTTTTTTTACATACAACTGAACCGCTTTGGGAGTGAGAGCAGAAGAAATATAAAAAAATATAACGGCCACCCTAATGCAAATACATACGCACGTTGTATGTACCCTGCAGAAAGTGCGAATAGTGAAAATGTACTGAGTCGCTTTTGACTTTGTCACCAGTACTACTCTACAATTATTCCCCATACAATACCTTATGCTATAGACATTTAGCATGTGCTTTTCATTGAAAATCTACTAGTAACACTAAAACAATTGACTAGGTAGTGAATTCATAGTTCTTATGGGAACATGGAGACATACCAACCAGACATTTACTGGTACATTTCTATGCCTTACGTACATACAAATTTATGTATATTGGCAAGTTGTTGCAAAATCCACCAGAAATACACCACATCTGTTTTCTCTCTCTCTTTTATACTGACGAATAAAAGAGAAATTGTAGACAATGTAACTACTACTAGAATTTTAGTGTTGACATAAAGACACTTGGCCCCAGCCTGACTGCAGGGTATGCTCGTTTATTCTTCTGCGCACATACAAACGCACACATGCATTGACATTGTGTGCGCTGGCTTAAAAAACCTTCCTTAAACACAAACATAATAGCTTACCATATACATCTGAAGACACTATGTACTACTTTAGATTGCTTGTAAGCACTTATATACACGAACACTAATGCGTCCATCGTTCTTCGCTTATTATACGACATAAATTTTTATTGCTTTAGTATAATACATGCCACGAGAATACATTTAAAAAACAAGACGTATTTACTCTTCAAGAATGTTTACGCAGCCCTCTAATATGCATGGCCTGACTCTATTGTTTTTATCGAAACTACTTACTTAAATGCACTTTCTTAAATTTACTTTTTGGGATTGTTTTTATTTTTGTCATGGACGAGAAGTTTTTTTTATTTTAAGTGTTAACAATATGTACTTTTGTTAAGGATTCCACAAAATTCTTAATAAAAGTAATTTTGTTTACATTTTGTTTTGTTTTTCCAGAACACAGTACTGAATATTTTCAACTTGCTATCTGGATAAAAATGAGAAATAAATTCCAAATTAGGAAAAGATCAGTATTGTGAAGAAGACTTGGGTGATTGAAAGTATAAAAGTACATTACTGAACAACATACTAAAATAATTAATTTTTGTTTCGGAAATTTTGGCAAACACATTTCAAGAGGCAGCGATTTTAATTGGCCTCCGCGTTCTCAAAGTTTAACCGCTCTACCCCAACTAAAAAATAATGTTATGAAACATATTCGAGCGATAGTTCTGGAAATTTTGTAATAAGTCATGGAAAACGTTTTAGAAAAAGCTTGTCTATGTGTGAAAGAGAGAATCTTAAGCGACGTTGTTTTCCACATTTAAATAAATTGCCCATTCATAAGGAAGTGGAATATAAAAAAATTTAAATAACTAAAGTAAATAAATTATAGACTATTCAAACCTCTTCCTTTCAATTTTGCAGACAATGAGTTTCAAGTATTCATTACAAAGAACTTAAAAAAGATATCAAAAGAAATTTCTTTTCTCAAGTGGTTAATGTTCAAGCCATTTGAATGAAATTTTTATAGAAGACTAGATGAGCCCGCAAACGTTGTCATGCAGTCAATAATTATTTATTTTTTTAACTACAAATTACTCTACACAGTGGTCACTTGTCGGGTAAAAAACAAAACGAAAACCTACCCGGTATTAATCCGATCATTTGTTGAAAATTTCAGCTCCATGGCTCTTATAGGTTCAGAGATCATGCGTTAGGAACAAACACATACTTCGACTTTATATATTAGATAAAACATAATATTTCAAATTATTATGCATTATAACTTCCAAAAACGCATTATTTTCGATATGAACACATATACATACTGAAATAAAGGAGCTTTGATCTTGTATAAGAAATTGAAAATGTATCTCCATAAGTGAAATCCACCCTTCAAGTTTTTTTTCTAAAGAGAAGTAACACTTTTCTTGAAGAAAGCGATATGATAGAGAAGACAGGTGGTGAAGAAAGAGGTAGAAGACAGCTTCATTCTTTTACAACTCTGATTATGTAGTACTGCTGCGCCTCTGGTGTCAACAATGAGGCGTATTAAATTTTTGAAGCTGTGTTTAGTAGCCATTTTATTGGTTATTTTACTTTGCCGATGATTTTGCTAAACAATACCGGCGAATTAGCGCGCTCTGATGTTACAATAGGATTAGCATCTGCTCAAGTCGATGTAGTTCAGCGACCAAGTCATTATGCTTTCATCGCTTGAACTTTCCTACAACAACTGACACAAAGGTACAACTAATGCACATCAGAAAAATGTGTAGCGTTGTTATCTAATGACTTTCGGAGACCAGGTTCGAACCCAGGACCTGCGGTTTTGTAGTCAACGTGCTAACTACTTCAGCCAACGCCACCCTCAAATAGTGAGCGTATAAACGTAGTAAATGTATCATTGGGTAGAGTGTAGAGTTGGGCGCGTGTCGTGTTTTTTTTTCGTGACACGAACAGGCACGATTCAAGACGCAGTGTTCGTGTCAGAAAATCTGATTTCGTGCATGTTCGTTTCGTATCGTGTTCAGCAACATTGACACGAAAAATACGAAACGATTTTACGTCCAAAATATGTATGCATGAATTTCCAGGGAAAAAATTTAATGCCTATTTTGTATCGTCAAACACGCAAGTAAAATATTAATTTGGGATTATTAGTGCGTTTGAAAAAATTTTAAACTTAAATTGTAACAATTCCCATAAAAAACACTAATTAAAAACGATTTTTTGCTATTTTATTTGATTTCGTGCGTGTTGGGAAAATTTTTGGCGTGCGTGTTTCGTACGTGTTGAATATCATGGTATTTGTGTTCGTGCGTGTCGTGTTGGAAAAATTCGACACGCGCCCATCTCTAGTAGAGTGCTTCCATTCAAATACAAAGAATGTAAGTTCGAACTCCATATCGGCCAAACAATTTTTTAAGTTTTTATTTTTTAAACAAGACTGGATATTTTTGATCGCCAATATAAAAACTTCCGCTAATTGCACTTCAACTCATAAATAATTAAAATCGAATGCAAGTTTAAAATTGTGACCCAAACAAAAGAAATGCTGTTGAAAATTATATAACAATTAAACGCCCTTTCTATGTATACCGATTAGCGAAATGTTTTCCAAGAAAGCCTTTAAATCCAAAATCTTGTTTATTTTTAAACTAAAAAGTCATTTTAAACAAAAGAAAGACTTTGCTGCAATTTCAAAATAACCCGACCGATTGTAAAATAATTAATTTATTTATGACAATTTTAGATAAGTTTTTAATTAATCTATTGTTGAAACGCCCAAAACAGTTCAATAAAATGCCAAGCTAAATTTGAATAAAACAAAAAAAAAACTGCATCAATAATAAAAACATAAGGCAAAAAAAAAATAAAAGAATGATGAAACCGTAAAAATTAAGAAAAAAATCAACCCAATGAATGAACATCATGTAAACAAAAGCGTAAAGTTATTTCTAAAATTAATTTTATATGTTTATTTCTCGAATAGTAAAAAAAAAATCACAAAATTAAAATGTTTAAACATTTGAACAAAACAAGAAAATCAAAAGATTTATTTCATTTTTTTTGAACATGCAACAAGAAACGCAATTTTAACACATTTAGTGGTATCGTGTAAATTATGGTTTTGAAAAATGTTGTGATTGCGTGTCGAAACTCCGGCACTTTTTTTCCAAGTTACTACTACTTACAACTAAAGAAAAAAAAAACAACGATTATGGAGTCATGGATAATCATTTATCATTATGAGAAACAGTTTATACAAAATGAAATTTAATTCGATGATTTAAATTACTAAAACAATAATAATTATTATGATTCAAATGCAATTTAATTGAAATAAAGTAATTTCAATAAAAATTATTACATCCATACATACATATGTATGTATGTAAGTATGTACATACATATATGTATGTAAATGGCGAACGAATATTGTGTGCACATTGAATTATTTAATTAAGAAAAAAAAAACAAAATTTAAATGAAGCATTTGTTTACCTTAAGTATATAATTGGAAGAAAATAATTGACATTAGAAATATGGAGTTTGTTATAATTATAGTGTAGTAATTATTTTCGAAAAAGTAACAAAACGTAAAGAAAATAACTGAATTTATCTTAAAAAAATTTTTTCTGCCAAAAAAAACCGACTTTAATGCAAACATCTGGTAGAAGAAGATAAGAAGTACGTGAAATATAAAATTTAATTTTAATGGACGTGTCTGAGCCCAGTTTTTAAATGCAGATTGTGTGTTTTTCAGAGCTCAAGGTGCGTGTTAAGTCTTGTAGAAATCGGTAAAGTAGAACCACTTAAAATAAAATATTAAATTTTAATGGGCGTGACTTCGCCCATTTTTTTAAATGGAGGATTGTGTCTATTCTAGAGCTCAAGATGTATGGTTAGTTTCGTAAAAATCGGTTAAGTAGAACCACGTGAAATATTATAATAAATTTTAATGGGCGTAATCTCGTCCATTTTTTAACCTTTAAATTGTGTACCAAAGGTGTTTTATGATTTTCGAAGTAATCAAATAAGTAGAATATCATAATATAAATTAAAAATTTTTTTTACAACGGGACAAATGGGAAGCTATACCCTCTCAGACAAAAAGAATTTTTACAATCGGTCTAAAATGTACCGAGTTATGAAGTAAACCCCCCACCAAAAAAAAAAAAAAAAAATAGAGACGAATTGTTAACCTCCTCCTTTTTTTGAAGTCGGTTAAAAATGGAAGCAATTTTGAGAAATATACATATTTATTTTAAATAAAAGCTATTTTAAAAACATCAGACAATAAAATTCACTTGAAGTTGCTTTTTATATGCGGTAATTCGTTATAACCGATGTCTGTTTTAACTGGACTCCACTGTTTAGCCGAACTTTGCGTGACTAGCTGTAAGAAGTGTAAAAAATATTATTTTGAATAGTTTCCCAAAATCAAAGTTCTTTTTATTTTAAGTTTTATAAATTGACTTTTTCCAATTTCAGTTTATGATGAGCGGTTTAGACAATTTATACTTAAAATTTTGTATAAAGCATTATGAAGGGTGGTGAGGGGGGGGGGGTTTGTGGTGTTATAAAAACTGCTAAAATAGCGTTACGTAATATGTGAATAGTCCCTTAAGCACTTTTTCCTTATTGCCACAGATATGTAGAATTTTGAATATATATAACAAAACACAAAAATCTAAAAGGATGATTCCAGGGTTGGAAAATTAAAACCTTTTTTTTACATAAAAGTAACTAGGTCAAATTAACTTTTTCTTTTTCTTTATAAATTAAATGTATTTTATTTTTGGGAAGCTACAGAGCTGGAAAATGTTAACTTTTCTGGTATAGATATATAAAGTAACTGCATAAAATTATTTTTTTATTTGTTAAACATATTATATAACGCAATAAATTAGTATTAAAACAAGAAAAATTAAACATAAGAATCCAGAGTTGGAAAATTGAATTTTTCCTGGTAAAAATTATGCTCTGAGTAATTTTATGTTTCAAATCTATGGTCATACGGTGAAAGCTTGCAACGATTTCTTATTAATTTTAAGTGAACAGTCATAACTACAAAATTAATTGAAGAACATATACCATTTCCCTGAAATTGTTCTTTTCTGCTGAACAAAACCGAAAAATTCTTTGGGAACAAATAGTTTATACAATATCGCGATATATGTATGTGAATGTGCAATATATTGGCAGTAGGATGTTTGAATTTAAGTTTTATTAAATACCGGAAAATATGAAATAAGTTAGCTTAGCTGGTTTGGAGGTACAATACTAAGGTTATTTTAGGATTATTAAATAGTATAGCACGATTTTTGAACTATGATGTATCAAAAAAATTACGATTGTACCAACTTTTCCACTCTTGCCATAGTTTTTGTTGTTTTTTGTAAAAACCATAGTTGAAACAGAAATAGAAAAATTTGTTTAGTACCCCTATGGAAACTTATTTGATTCAGTTTTCGGTGTCGGTATCAAGAGGGTAAAGGCTGGCAAAAGTTTTAACTTATATATGTATGCATATTCAATTTGCTTTAGATGTGGGTGAATAAATTACCATCAAAAAGTGATGATCTCTGTTACAAGTCGTCTCTAATTAATTTCAAATTTTTTAATATCGAAAATAAAATCTTTGAATCAAATTCTTTAGTCGTAAAATATCCATAGGTCACTTGCTATAAATTGCACTAGAAAAAAGATGACAAACGTTGCCACTAGTACATATTTTTGCGATTTCTAAAAATGTCATATACTACGTTTATACACGCGCTATTTGCAAATAAAAATATTCGCAAATAAATTAACTCACTGTTTATACGGAATAGCAAAAGTACACAAACTTGGTAGCACTTCTATAGAAAATTTACTTTTTTTGACAAAAATAATAGTGTAAATGTGCAAAATATCAAATAATTATTTGTTTTAATTGTCATTATTTGCTTCTATTAATGTTTTTTATGCAATATTAATCCATTTATTGTTTTTTGTTATCAAACATTTGTAAGCGTGGCAACCTCAAGCATTTTATTTGCAAATAGTGTGTTAAACGTAAATAGTTTTCTGAATTAGTAAGTCGCAATAAAAACAATAATATGGCAACAATTTACAGTTTTATTTGCAAATAAGTCCTGCGTATAAACGTAGTAATAATGTGCACTCGGCATAAGTTCATATCAATTGTATTTTTCTAGTTAAAAATGAGTGCCATGGTGTAATTATACAGGTGACTGGTAAGGATTTGTTATACAAAAATACGGCAACCATAGCTGTGTAAAGAACCGAAGAATGTCAAAAGCACAAAAATAATTGTACTAAAACCAAAACAAAATCGAAGTTTTTGACATTCTTCAGCTACAAAGCACATCGAGCAAAAAATTATCAGCTGAAGTAGCGCTGCCACCTAGTTATATACGCCTTGATGAGTGCGTTAAGGCTCAGTTAGCCGACTGTAATGTAATGTGACTGCAACAGTAGGAAACAGCTGATCGATATTGTTATGTGAAAAGTAATGAAAATCGGTATAGAGATGTAATGTAACGTAATCTACTTTTCATATAAAAATATCGATCAGTTGTTTCCTACGTTACAGTTACATTACATTACAGTCGGGTAACTGAGCCTTTACAAAATAAATTTTTTGGAGACGTTGTAGATTTCTCCTGCGAACCAGTTTACTGGAATTAAATAAACGTTTTTGGACAATTTTGAGTTGCGGAGACTTATTTGTGATTTAGTACGCGATATACTCTAAGTGTAAATACAAGGTGGCGCATAATTAATCATCCTATCGGAAGATGCTATAATTTTTGCAAATGGAGGTAAAGGTCAGGGTTGCCATATGTGGCGATTTCTCTTCAAACATGGCAATTCTTTTTTGAAACAGCGACATCAGATGGCGAGCACAAAATGCCCGTTCAACTTCTATTGAGAATTCGATCGATATCGCCATTCTTGCCCGTTTTAATTATAATATGTATATAAGTTACCAAAACTACCTTAAACATTTAAAACTTACCAATATTGTTTTGGGAACCATGATTGTTGCTACTAGTTTTGTTTGTAGTTACAACACTACTGCTGCCACCGTTACCACGTTCCACTCCGTTAATGCCGTTACCGCCAGCATTATTAGAAATACTCGTACCAGCATTATTATTTGAATTATTTGTGTTGATTTCTGTTTGTGACGTTGTCATATTTCCAACTTTTTCGCTAAGGTTTACCTATGGAATCTTCTTCGGTTTTCTTACCTTTTAAATCGTAAATTTACAAAGTCACTTTAATAGTTTTAATTTAGTATTTTTTAATCTAACTGAATTTTTAGCTCGAGTTGGCATAAAATAAAAACAAGTTTTGTAATACAAAACGAACCAGTCAGTCTCAACTAATTTGTGAATCTGAGAATGTGTGCGTGCGTACTTAAACGATTGTTGTAGGAATGTGTTTTAGGTTTTATGAATTTTAGCGTTATTCTTTGCGCTTTTTATTATTTTTTTGCATTGCAGCTGCTTAGTTGAAGTTACAAGGTGCACATTCACACTTATATGAATGCATGTACATGTATTTACATAACTTTGTAAAGTAAGTAAGTAAATATTTTTGTTATTTGTAATGTCATTTAGATGTAGTACATGTATGTACGCATATTGTGGCGTTTAAACATTTTAGAACTTTAAACTATTTTATTTCTAAACCATTTAGCTGGTTAGCAGCTGTTAATCTGAAAAATAAGATATATTAAAATAAATTATTACCAAAAGCACAATAAATGCAATATAAAGCGTGTTTTTATAAGATACAATATTCATTAGCCCAATTCGCAATCTTGTGCAAATGGTCTTGCATCGTAGCAAGTGCAAAACGGTATAGTATATTGATACTCACCATTTAACAATATTTAGTGATGAGTACGAATATACTATACCATTTTACACCATGCTAAGAGGCCAGAACATTTGCACGAGATTGTAAATTGGGCTATTGATTTTGTTCATACTTTTGCCTATACATGCTTAAAACGCCTTAACTAACATTTCGAAAATATTAATTACAGTTAAAGCAAAAAGTTGCCGAAATTCAACGTATTAGTACTTTTATATATGGGTATTTCCACAGTCACGTTAGGTACATAATTGTCACGTTACGCCACCAAGTGACTAATCTTGTAATTTAGAGCCATGCTGTTGGATTTGTTCCTATCGTTCACTAAATTTAGATCTAACTACTTTCTAAACCAATATACAAAAGAGAATATAAAATATACGTTTATCTTTGAAAAACAAGTAACGTAACGTGACAAAAAGTGTAATTTTCTATGGAAATGCTCAGATTGCGAATTAAGTTAAATTTGTCTGATTCGGCAAGTTTGAGTTTCTTGTGTTTATGGCGATTGCTAAAATACTCTTAGGCTGCAATTTATAAAATTTTTGTTAGTTAAGGCGTTTTTCGTTTTATGTAATGATATGTTTTCTACTACGGCTAACAACTTCATGGCCATAATTCACTATATCAAATCAAATTAAGGAGAAAATTATTACACGAGGGCGGATCAATAAGTCCGTGACTTTTCGAACTTTCCTCGTAGTTACATGAAATGCAACACTGTCCCCATCACGTACCAACTGTTAAAAGACTACTGTCAAATTTTGAGTAAGTGTCGTCATTTACTTTGCGTTTAACATCTGTTCAAAACATACAACCTCGTGCATTTTTCTAAAAATGGAAATAAATGAATTTCGAGTGCTCATTAAACATTATTTTTTTCGAAAACCGTTAATAAAACTAAGGTAAAGCTCGATAAATACTATGGGGACTCTGCACCATCGATTTCAAGTAAAAAAGTGGTTTACTGACTTTCGCTGTGGTCGCACAAGTACAAATGACACTGAAAGTTCTGGACGGCCAATTGAGGTCAGTACACCCGAAAATGTCGAAAAAATTCACGATATGGTGTTGGTCGATTGAAGAGTAAAAGTGCGTGAGATTGTTGATGCAATAGGCATTTCATATTGCATTGTGGTTTCGATTTTAAGTGATCAGCTGGGTTTAAGAAAGTTGTCTGCAAAATGGGTGCCGCGTTTGCTCACAATTGACTTCAAACGCATGTGCAGTTTCCAATGCAAAAATCTATGAATTGGGCTACGAATTGTTCCCTCATCTGCTTTATTCTTCAGATTTAGCACCGAGTTACTATTTCTTATTCCTAAACTTGAAGAAATGGCTCGTCGGAAAGAGATTTGACTCCAACAACGAATCATTCCACAAGCAAATGCCTATTTTAAGTACCTTGAAAAATCCTATTTTTTGGAGGGTATACAAAAACTGGAGAAACGTTTTACTAAGTGCATTGAGTTAAAAGGAGATTATGTTGAAAAATAAATTTTTGTTTTCATTCAAAAAGTCACGGACTTATTGATCCACCCTCGTATTTATGGTGGCTGGCGTATTTCGATTTCTTTGTCGTAGCTGAAGTTGAAAAACGCCAACCAAGAAAATGATGTATATTAGGGTAATAACTTTTTTCGGACGTCATTCTCCCAAGGGGCAAAATATTGTTTAGATAATAAAAACATATTTTTAGTTCAATTTGGTAAAAAAAAAACTTCACGCACCAAAAACGATTTCTAAAATGCATTTAGTATTCTGTGGTTCTTTTTCTAAATAAAATGTATGTAGAGGGTGTTTTTTATAGATGTATAAAACTTTAAGTTGGCAACACTTTTTTAACTACCCCGGCCTTTTTGTCAGCTGTCAAGTGATTTATGTTTCGTTTGGTTTGACATTTCAACATGAATAGACTGACGCCTGGACAACACTTTAAAATAGCGCAAATTTATTTTGAAAATCATGGTTCTGTTCGAAATACGTAGTGCGCGACACTACGTCCATTTCATATATCTAAGTATAATAAAACAAACTATGTACATCATTGGATTTTTTCTATCACGTCACAGTTTTTTTATGAGCTTACCTACATAACTGCTTGTTAATTTCTTAAGGGGAAACCCCATCAGGGGGTTGTGTTAACTCATCGTTAAAATATTGTAAAATAATTGACAAACCTTTGTTTTACAAACCAACTTGGCGAAACTCCTTGGCAATTTTGTTTATCTAAGGATCTAGTTTAGCTACATCCAAGCCATGTGCACAGTGTGCAAGCTTTTACAAGAGAGCTTTGTACTTTCACACCGAAGAGGGCACAACAGCCAATCAGATCTCGGCGAAAGCAATGCTTGCTGCTTACTTTGCAAAGAAACAAGAACAAATTGTAAGACCTTTCAGAACTGTTTACCTCGAATGCAGAATGTGTTGAAATCATTTAAGCTACATTCACTCGATGACCCAAAATTTATTGCACTGTGTAATAAGGGAAAATCATATATTCTTTGAAAAAAAAAACTAATCAATTGTATGTAAATTTCTGTTTTATGGTGTAGAATTTTGAAGATTCCAATTTAAACAAAAGAAAACCAAAGTGTACTTATTGCAAGCAACTCTATTTGAGTATCGCATTTTAAAGAATTTACTAAGTTACATCTGATAAATCGAGTAGAATTCAAATTACGATTAAACCGATCAATTTCAAAGTTTTATTCGATTGTTCGATGAACTCAAATTACTCGTTTGGTAAAACCACATTGATTAGCTCTCTACAGTTTAAATAAAAAACGTTTTTAAATTTTATTTTAAGAAAATGAAAAGTGTCTACAATTGTTGAAATTGAGATATGTACAGATTTCAGTATGTATGTATGCATGTGTATGTTTTCATTCCCATGTCTTTCTTATTTCTTCTCCATAAATAGCTCAAGTCTGAATGTTTGGCATGCAGCTAACTTTTTAAACCTTCTGTGCACACGAAGGGTCAAATTTGAGATAAGATAACATACATACAAAATGATCTGGTAAAATCTGAACTTATTAAATTTATGATCCGCTAGAAATTAATACGCTTGCACATACATATGTACATAAAAGAAATATTAAATGTTGTAAGTCGACATTGGTGGTTAGTTAGAAGTTCATCGACACCATTGTTGCACTAAGTAAAATTTTAATTTATGGGCTGTGTAATATGAGTTATTTTTATGCTCGTGATTAAATTATTTGGTATATGGGCATTTCCATAGAAAAGTACACATTTTTTAAAGGAATATTATAATCGTTCTTCTTCGGTCGTAGTGTCCTGTCCTGCCTGTGTTTCCCGTCACTTTAAATTCATTCGTTCAAATATTGATTTGGGCGAATTGAAGTTTCAGTTTTTATTATTTCTGTATAATAACTAATTTACATTAAGCATTTTTTCATGAATTTTGTTGCACGAAGATAATTTTATTTATTTATTCCCTGATGCATTTTTGGCAACTTTTTTAATATGAATTGCTATTCCAGGCTTCTAATTGACAAATAAAAAATTTTCATGCAACTAATTTCATGAAAAAAAAAATGCTTAATGTAAATCAGGTATAAGTATATTTTTTACAACAATTTTGTCTATAGTTAAACTCTTAGACAAATTCACAATCTTGTGCATTTGAGATTGTAAATTTGTGCAATTGCAAAAATTTCCCGTCAAGTTTTTTGGTTTAGCTTGCAATAGTTGTTGCAAAATATGAAATTCAATGCGTGCAAAGAATTTATAGTTTCTTTTCACTTCCGGAAAAAAGTCATCATAAAAACCACATATATACATGCATAAATGCATACAAATTCATTTGTATGTATGTACATACGAGGGTGTATCACTAACTCAGTGCCTTTTTGAATGTCCCGCCTCTTGATTGCAATGGCAACACTGCTCCTGTCAAGTGGTAACTGTAAGTTGACTCCTATCTAAATTTGAACAAGCTGTGTCATTTAGTTTGTCTTTGGCAGCCGTTGATAACATACTACCTGGGCTTTTGAGAAGAAAATGGGAAAAATTGAATTTCGAGTGCTCATTAAACATTTTTTTTTACAAAAAAAACAAACCGTCAATCAAACCAAGGAAAAGCTCGACAAATACTATGGAGACTCTGCACCATCGATTTCAATGGTAAAACAGTGGTTTATTGACTTTCGTTGTGGTCGCACAAGTACAAATGACGCTAAACTTTCTGGACGGCCAATTGAGGTCAGTACACCCGAAAATGTTAAAAAAAATCCACGATATGGTGTTGGCCGATCGAAGAGTAAAAGTGCGTTGAGATTTTGTATTTTATAGGCATTTCATATGGCAGTGTGGTTTCGATTTTAAATGATCAGCTGGGTTTAAGAAAGTTGTCTGCAAGATGGGTGCCGCGTTTGCTATCAATTGACCATAAACGTAAACCTGTGACAACTTCAAAGGATTGTTTGGAGTTGTTTAACCTCAATCCGAATGAGTTTTTGCGGGGTTTTGTAACTGTGGATGAAACATGGATCCATTACTGTAATCCGGAGACCAAGCAGCAGTATAAACCTGCTCCGAAGAAGGCCAAGATGAGTTTGTGGCCCAATAAGGTGATGGCAACAGTTTTTCGGGATGCACGCGGGATAATCCACATCGATTACCTTCAAAGGGGAAAAACAATAAACGGTGAATATTATGCCAACTTATTAGACTGATTTAATGAGGATTTAAAAAGAAAACGATCCCATATGGCCATGTAAAAAGTTATTTTTCATTAAGATAATGCACAAGTGCACACGTGTGCAGTCTCAATGGTCTCAAAACTCTATGAATCCCATCCGCCATATTCTACGGATTTAGCCACTAGTGACTACTTCCTATTACAAAACCTAAAGAAATGGTCGGTGGAAAGAGATTTAGCTTCAACGATGAAATTATTGCCTTTTTAAGGACCTCGAAAAATCATATTTTTTGGAAAGGATACAAAAACAAGAGTACTGGAGTATTGAGTTAAAAGGAGATTATGTTGAAAAATAAATTTTTGTTTTGCAAAAAAAACTGTATTTCATTCAAAAAGTCACGCTCTCTTTTATTTATTTTTCTGTTTCTTGACCAGTTTAAAATAATATGCCATCATAACTAATCAATAAAAACTGAATTGATTTTCAAAGATTAATCTTATGACGTTGAAGGTTCAATATACCCCTTAATCGAAACTAGTACAATAAGTAAAATAGCATCAGGGTTAAATTTACTTAAGAGAGAGAGAGAGAGAGAGAGAGAGAGAGAGAGAAAAATATCAATTTGTTTTGCACAAACTTGGCATTGTCTGCTTTGTACAAAAATGTTAAATCTTAAACAACTGATTTCTACAAGTGAAGTTGTAAATAAACGAATACACAGTTCTCACACATGTACTAAAATTCACAATTCCAAAAATAAAACTAAATACATATACATTGTATACCAAACTTGTTTTTAAAATTTTACACAATATCACTTGGCTAAAATAAAACCTAAAAATAAACTAAACTAAAAAAACATTGCTAAGATATTTGAAGAATTTTTCTTGAATTTTTCATACTAAAAAAACATACTTTTTTTGGGATAATTAAGTAATAGAATATTTGCCATTGCTTTGATAGGTTTTCAATCATTTAGGCAATAAAAAATAATAAAGCGAAAACTACTCCTGTTGAATTGAAGCAAAGCAAAGTTACACTGTGCAACACAAAAAAAAAACTATTTTCTGAAGCCTGGGCTCAAATCGTCACATGCGTGTTCGTATCGACAATCGTACGAAAACAAATTAAGTGATCGTACGAAAATAAATTAAGTGATACGTCAGTCGTATAAGCTGAATGGGATTTCAGTACGTTCACGTATGTCATATTCCGAAAATTGTGTTTTTACGTGACGAATTAATTGTACGTTCACGGATGTGACAATTCGACCCCTGATATCGCAGAGGAAATAAAATAATAATTACGACTGTCGTATTTCCTGTTGCAATGTTCTTGAGTCTAGTACAGTGATGTCAAAAATAAAATTATAGTTATATGTGTGAGAAAAGTTGTCTCATTCATCTCTAAAGTACACAGAAGAAATAAATATTTGGAACTAATGTAGTTTAGTCAAGCAGCTTAAAAAAATAAATAAATAAAGAGCAGCCTATGTGATAGAAAATTAAAAAATAAGAAAAACAAATTATATAAGAAAGTTGACGGCGACCAATATTTTCAGAGTTGTAGGGCTCTAAACTGTTGATAAGAAACTGTGAAGAATCTCCAAAAACTAACTTTTAAATAGCTTATCTGATAGAAACTTGAAAAATAAAATTTAAATTAAAAAAAAAATTAGCTGCGATTGGGGTCGTATTCCTGAGTTATTTATTGGTCTTTAAAGTGTTGATAGAAAATGCAGTTTAGTGAAGCTGCTCCGAAAAAATATAATTTTAATATATATTAATTTCTTTCCTTAAAAGTTTTGTAGCATAAAACACATTGAATGCCGCAAAAAGCATTGATGATCAAAGAACATTTTTCGAATACCACTTTTTTTCTTTCAGTGTATGTATCTATAAAGAATTTAATATACCCGCTATGCATGTGTTATCGTCGCTTTCTCATTTATGACTAAATGAGAATAAAAATGTGTGTGATTTTAGCTAGCACAATCAGCGATGCCAACTATTTATAACCCAAACGCGCTACTACCCTTCTCTAAACGCGCTAGAACGCGCTAAGTTACAGCATTGTCAATATTTATAGTAAAAACGCGATATTTTCTAGGCGCTAAATTAAATTTCAATAAAAGTCAATGTATGTACGTATTAGTACTCGTATATACAATTAATTTTTCAGATTTTGCAATATTGCTTCCTCGACATTATGTTTTAATTAACTAAAATCATTTAATACAGAATCAGAATCTCCTTCCAAATAATCGAAATCCTTAGTTTTTACTTTTAATTTTATTTGTCAAACTTTGTAACAACATATAAATTGTCGAATAGTTTTGCGATTCAAATGCTTTTTGTACTTCAGCTATAACAGATGCTTTGTAAGTTATGTACATTTTTTGGGTCATTGTGTGTAGTACATATTTTTATTTGTGAAATTTCAAAATATTTTTCATTACAGTATTAAAATGCATTTTTTATTCTAACCACAATCAAACGAATTTTGTTTGCGACAGCTGAAACATTAACTAATTTAAACAATTTTATCGGAGTTTTGGATATTAGAAAATTGTTAAATTTATACCAAAAAATTTAAAAAATATTGAACTTAAATGATATTATTGACTTTAGTCAAAACGCACTAATTTAGCGCTTTTTTTATTAAACGCGCTAAGACGGAAAAAAGCGAGTTTGGCATAGTTAAAACGCGCTAAATCTAGTGCGAAACGCGCTAAATTGGCATCGCTGAGCACAATTGTGCTCTACAATACGCAGACGTTAAACACGTAAGTGTGAACAAAGTATAAGAAGTTTAAGACTTATAAAAAAATTGTTTTCCAAAATTTTCCAAGTCTTCCAATTTGTGTGTTATTAAAGCATTGCAATTGCTTTCGTTTCGAATTACAGAGCAGAACCCCAGAATCTTTTCGTTATCTCACGAGATTTAATTGGGGTCAATATCTTTAGAATGTCGTACATACGTAAACAAAACAAAAATACACATTCGCATATACATACATACATATATGTACATGCTTACGTCCATACGAACATCATCGTAAAAAATATTTAGAATATATCGTCGGGTGGTTATTAGTTTGCCGCGATAATAATGTATTCTTAATATACTGTGCGGCAAGCCAGTAACGACCCTACGATATGTATTCCCCGGCTTCTAATCATAGAAAACTGATGGAAGCTATATTCTTGAAAATCAGGGGAAATAGTATGTAATTCCAAAGGAAAGCAAATGCTTTCGAAATGCAATGTTGCGAGCAATAACATGTAAATTCGAAAGGATTTTCTATCGTTTCGAATTACAGAGTAGATCTCCAGGGCGAAATTAAAAAAAGAAGAAAATTTACATGTATCGGGAAGTTTACGTAAGTCTCTGTGGTTTAAAAAGGTGTGTGAATTAGCTAAATTTCGGTTGTTTGGTTGTGTGTAGCTTAGGAAAATTTTAAGTTAATGGTTTTTGTTTTGGATAAGAAATCTTGATAAATATGAAAAAAAAAACTTGATACAAATAGCATAGATTTTGATAGCAAATTTTAATTGAAATCTGCTAGATTTTGATAGCAAATTTTAATTGAAATCTGCTAGATTTTGCGCAGGTAAAAACAAATGCGCTGTTATTTAACCCATTTACATAAATACTCAACCAAACATCCGATAAAACTCAAAAATTTTAGCACCTAATCCCTCGTCAACTTTTAATATACAACATACAATGATTGTATGTTAAGGTACTAAAGTAACACAGATATGTATATTTATCAACTTTACAGCATTTAATTGAGTATGGCAGCCATTAGTGTCGCTGGAAAATATGTACATATGTACATATGTATGTATCTATGTATGTAAGTATGTAGTATTTCAAATAAAAATATTACAGTCTTTCATTTTGTGGTTAGATATTTTTATTACGAGTATTTTCTAACAAGTTAAAGTGATTGTGTTCATTTAACACATTTAAAATAAAAGTATCCTCTAAATATCGACTGGTATTGCTGGATCTACAAGTTTGTTATATGTTACACTAATGTGGTGGCTTTTATCTGGAACTGCTATGTACAAATATTTACCTACTTTTAAAATACTTTCTACAAATAAACAATGACAAATTTTAACGCATTTATTTTCGTATCTGTAGTGCATTGAAAGTTTGTTTATGAATGTACGAGTATGTATGTATATAAAACAACTAAAACCTGTTTTACTTGGTGTAACTTTGATTTTGAATTTAATTAATTTGAACTGAATTGAAGAAGGGTGTGCCAAGATTTAAGACAAATTGCAATTAAATAGTATTTTGTAATTTGAAACATAAAGTTCACGGTATAGCACACATTTATGACATTTCACTCATTTATTCAAACAACGTCATAACTCATAAAAACTAGTTTGCAAGAAAACGAGTTTGCACACAACTTAATGGAAAAATAAAATTTTATTTTTCTCTCAAGACCTGAATAACGATATGAGGATTACATAGCAAATTACTTTCATGTGTTTGCTGGACTAAATTGTATATTTATTTATATTTTATTAGGGGCTGCCCACATATTAAGAAACTCTATTAACGCTTCTTAGAAACACTTTAGTATAAATTTTTTAAACTGTAACAAATCCTTAGAACAGCTTAAAATTTGTATTTATTTTTATATCTAAAAAAAAATATTAACATAAATATTGCGCCACTCGTTGTCAGGGAAATATGAATATTCATATTTCAAGGTTTCGATATTAGGTAAACATGTAATTCCCACAGAATTTTTAGGGCTCCGTATACCAAACGTGAAAAGGTACCCTATTGTTTTCGCTACGATGTCCGTCATAGTTTTTTTTCTCGACAACCGTAACAGCTGCGGACCAGAAATTTTCACATAATATGTAAAACTTTGGCCGCTAAAACAACAAATATACGAGTATGACAGTTAAAAATTATAGGGTGTTCTAAAGCGAGCAAGAAAATATTTTGAATCTTAATGTAATTGAGACACTTGAATTTTGCAAAGTTAGTGTATTTTTATACAGACTACTACAATTAACACTAAAATTTAAAAAAACCAAATTTAAGGATTTTTTTTATCAATTAATGTAATTTTGACAAATTGCTGTACCTTGGTAAGAGCCATTTCACACTATGCCTTTTTAGCCTGCCTTGTATTGACAATTTTCTTTCAAACCCCCTACGAAAAGGCACACACATTTACATTAAGCCTTTTTTATTCATGCCTTTTTGGCACTTATATACACGTTTAATGCTGAGAGTACGAAATTTTCATTTTGTGCCTTTTTTTCAACACCGCAAGCTTCTCACCCCCTCTCACCAATAAACTAAAAAAGCCTGCCTGCACAGGCAAGCAGAAAAGGCACAGTGTAAATTGTGTCTAACCGTAAGAGGGAAACTCTTGAAAAACGCTAAAACTAAAAAATCCCAATACAAAAGAATCGCCAAAAACCGAAAAAAATTACGAAACGAAAAAATCTCCAGAACTAAAAAAAAACGTTAAAACTGAAAAAATCGCCAAAAAACGAAAAAAACGCCAAAACTAAAAAATGCGCCAAAAACGGAAAAAATCCCAAAAACGAATAAAAGCGCCAAAACTAAGAAAAAGCACAAAACCTAAAAAAAATGGCCAAAAACCGAAACAAATTTACTGTGTACTTAAACTTAAAAACAAAATGTCTACAACAGGTAAGATATTCGTTTATACATATAAGCTTAGGTTCGGAACCCTTCGTGTGCCAGTGAGTGAAAGACGCACTTTACTGAATTTATTGTGCTTTCAAATCACTTCGATTAAATGTGATTTTCCGAACTGAACTACCTAAATTCACAATATGGAATTAACTAATGAAGATGGCTTAACCAATGATATAAATATGTTGTAAAAACTTTTGGATACTCGAACACCGCTAATATAAACTTCTACCATAAAAACTTTATTAAAACAATTGAATGTCAGTGGAAAAATTATGTACATACATACATACCGTTACCTTAATATAGAAAGGCCCTAACTCATGTTTTTTTTTGAAATGTAGTTTTTTCACATTTCGATAGAAGAACATCTAATGTATCGAAAAATGCAAAAATCTTGAAATAAAAAAGAAATAACGAGTTACGGCCTTTCTATATTAAGGTAACGATATGTATGTATGAAACTATAACTAAGCAAGTCCTCATCCAGACTTGCAATTTTTGTTGCTGCAATTTCTTAAAATTCTGCTCTCAAATTGCATAACTGTCCACATTACGAAATTATAATATTGCAATTATGTATTAAAAACAATTAAAACACCACAAATTTCCTTGAAAAATTAACAATTATATTTACTTTTTGTTATATTTTTTTTATTTTTCATACAACTGAAGAAATAAAATTATAAAAAACGTCAAATACAAACTAACAACTTGAAATTAATAATTACGAATTTCAATTCAAAAGAGAATTACCGAGCACATGAAACTGTCTACCCCTCCCCAATCTTCTCACCTCTCTCACCGATAAACTCAAGAATTGCTGCAACAAAAATTGCAAGTATGGACAGGGACTAAGTAAAGTATATTTTAAATAATGTAAAGGTTTTCCCAATATCTTTAATAACTTCCTTATTGGATCAGTTAATTTAGCTGGAACTGTCTTAATTAATGAAACTGAAAGCAGCTTTGCTTATTATTTACGCTATACAATTTCTTGCTGGCAATTGTATTTTATTAAACTCAACGATACTTGAGTTTAAATAATCCAAAACCAATAAAATTGTCTACTTTATTTAATGTTTAATGGAAAATAATATAAAAGAGAAATTCGCATTTCCTGATTGGCAATTTAAATGCTTTAATATTATTGGCTTTAGTTGTTTTTCTTCCCAACTACGAACTTAAAATTTTTTATCACAGTGAATGTAATTTTTAATTAAAAATAAAAATATGAATGTTAAAAATAATTAAAATCAAACTGTTTATGTGAATGTTTTGGCCATACTTATTTTATAGGATGTTTTTAAACCGTGTGCTATTAATTTTTAAAAATGTCATTCTGCATTTCATATTAAGATTTGTATCAAAATCTTGAGATGATCTTTTAAGATTTATTTGATATTTTGAAGTAAAAATGCACATGACTTAGACCACTTTCATAATTAAGGGCACATATCGTTGCTGTTTTAACTAACTGGCCTAACTGGCATTTTAAAAATTTAACAGGAGAGGAGCTTTTATGGTTGTTTTATACATTCATTCTTATGGATGCGTCAGAAATTTTTTTACTTATATAGGCACAAAAGTAATGCTTACAGTCATGAAAATTGTAAACAATGTGTATTATGACTTATAAAGTCTAGTAGAGGACTTAACTCGTTTTTCAAAAAAATTTCAGTTAGGTCGGTTAGTTAAATCAGCGACGATATGTATGTACATGTGTTATGTATGTATGTTTGTAGGTCCGCGTGTGTTTCTATCTTAATTTTCGTTTTCACTAATTTTTCCCACTCCGAAAATATAATGTTGGACATGACGGATTTTCAAGAGAGCATTTCAATACAATTACAAGATTTAAAAACTTAATTCAAATCATAGATAAGATTTTAAACACATGGCTGAAATTCATAATAAAGAAAAGTTAAATGAAATTATGCTTTTAGCAAAGAAAAAATACAAGAAAATCGTTAGCTTTTTTCTAATATAAAATAAACGAACTTGTAATTTAAAACAAAAACTTTTCTTTTTCTTTGTCTACAGAAAACATTAAGTGTACAATGAATGAAAAATCATTTCACCGGCAACACATTCACAAACGTAAAAAAAAATACAGATGAATGAATGGTGTTACCGATTTACCAGGGGGAAAGGAAATTGTACACATATCTTTCCTATACATAACGTGACCAAATGGTTTTTGCAAAAAGGGAGAAAGGAAATTGTATGCATATCTATTCTATACATAACGTGACCAACTGGATTTTGCAAAAAGCGGGACAAAAATGATACATAGACAATGCTTAACCATAAAAAAGCAAAAATTGCAAATAGTATAAAGGCTATATATATTTCAGTATTTCTTATATCAAAATATTAATCTATATACATAGTAAATAAAAATTAAAATGCTTAAAATGCTTATAAGCTGTTAAAAAGAAAATGTCGGAATAAAAAAATGTCGGAATAAAAAAATGTCGGCACTTCCCATATAAAATGTTTTTATTTAGAAATATCTTTGCATCTAATGCAGCAACAAACGTAAAATTTTGTGTGCTTAATGTGCTTTATCTTACAAAAAAAAAATCGAATTGAGCATGTGGGTGTGGCACACATAAATAGAAAATACATATTTACTGAAGTATGTATCTGGAAAACTTATTTTTTTTATTAAAAATAAAAACAGAAATAAAAAATAAATAAATTCGAAATCGAGTTTTTGGTTGATTATGGTTCAGTTTATCAAACTATATGTTCACGCAAGTATTTAGACCCCTGCGATGAATAATGACGACTTTATTAAAGAAATTCAGACGAACTTAATTACGAATGCCTCTATTTTTTATTGCAAGGAATGTAACTAACACAAAAGCATAAATATACATAAAAAGGAAATAAATGGTTAAAACCATATAACTATCCATACAACAAGTATATTTGGAAGAAAATGTTCAAGAATACTTTATTGACGTGTAAACATCTATACGCTAGGGGGTAAAATTCTTTTTCACAATACAATCACAAATTTTGCTGAGATTCACACCGCGTTGTCAAATCGGTGTGAGCTACATATCGTTACGAAAATAGCCGTCGACAGGTTTAAGGCAATATTACACAAAAATATTCTAACAGGGTTAATGTAAGTGTTAGGCGAAAATATTCCTACAGTGTCAATGTAACGAATAGTCTAGAATAGTAGCCAACAACTAAATAAGCATGCGCAGCATTAAACGTAAACAAGCAAAAGCAACAACAAAAAGCGTCTGCTTATTAAGAAGATTCACATATTTACACACATACATACATGCTAATTCAAACGAAAAGCAAAAGATAAACAACCACCGTGTATTGCTTAGTTAATGATGTACACACGTATGCATGTACACATGTATGTACATAGTTACCACATGAACTTAATTAGGCAGCATATAAGATGATAATGATCGTCTAGACATTGCTTGAAACTTCTAGTGGTATTTGTGTGGAATATAAAAAGAGGTGACGCAGCCAATGAGTTAGTTAGTGCTAATCAGAAAGTAGTCAAGTTAAGACCTCGTTAGTCAGTTGATAATTAAGTTGTGAATTAATAATAGTCTGTGATACAGTGGTGAGTTGATAGTTAAGAGCAGTCTGTGCTTTACACGTGAGTTGGGAAAAGGAGAAACTATAGGACAGTCTATAGTGACAGCAAAGTCTATCGAGGAATTGAGATTATTGTGGAGTCTATCGTGTCGACTGGAGTAAAGGGAACAGCGCAGCAAATAAACGTATGTAAGGGTGTAAGTAAAGCCAGTGAGTCTTTATTGGTGTATCAACTGTGAGGGTCGGCATTGTGAGTGCCGTGTGTGACGAGCAGCAGACAAAGAGGTATTAGTGTATCAACTGTGAGTGTCGGCAGAGCGAGTCTCGTAAGTGACGAGCAGCGGACAAAGAAGTGTCACGTGAATACTTGCGCAGCCAGCTAAGAGACGTGCGTAAACTACAGTCAGGAAGGCGTAGTGGTAACCAGTTGTGAATATTTGAGTGTAATTTAGTAGTTTAGGTTGTATTAGTGTATTTAAGCTCTTGATTAATTTAGTTTAAGTGTATTTGTAAATAAAATTTGTATCATTCTTAATGTAGAAACAGAATAAAGTCTGCAACTTCAGGAAAATCGCTGACAAATTAATCAAGCCCATAATAACATCGACGGCAGTAACTTCAAATGCTCTCTAATTTTTGTTTTATTTTCTTTTGTGCTTATTTATCTTTGTAGTTATGTTTACAAAATGTATGAAATTTATTGAAAGTATGGTAACATTTTTGAGAGAATGAACATTGATATGTCAGAGTAAACGCTCTCAAAATAAAATAGATTCTATCTCACGACCGGTTTCTGCGGCTGTTTTTTTATGTCAATTTGCATGGAAAATGTGTTGAAGCCGGTATTGTGTTTAATCATTTAACCCTAATTACTACACTCGGCTCTTGTATTCATTTGCAAATCTTCGGGTCCACGGAAAAGCGTTTTTATAGAGAGAAAAACGTCACAATATATATAGTGTTTGAAAGAAGCAATACAAACTTATTTAAAATATTGTAAATACAAAGGAATTTATTTGCTGGTTTTTGTTTGTTTTATTTAACTTGATTCCGTACACCAAAGGTGAAAATGAACCGTAAGAGCTACGGACCTGAAATTTGGACACAGTGTGTAGACATTTGGCCACTACATCAACAAATACATGAGAGTTAAAAATTAAAGGGTGTTCCAAAACGAGCAACGAAAAATGTTAAAATCCCATGTAATATACATACAATTGTATGTACATACATATACTTGAAATTTTAAAAGTTAGTGTATTTATATACAGACTACAACAATTAACACTAAATTTAAAAAATTTAAATCAATGGGTGTTCCATCAGTTAATGCAATTTTGACTTTGTAATTTTGACAACTTGCTGTATCTTGGAAACCGTAAGAGCAAAACTCTTGAAATTTTCAAAAACGGTAAAACTAAAAAATCAAAAAAATATAAAATCGCCAAATCTATAAAAATCGCCAAAAACAAAAAAATCGCTAAAACGAAAACAAAGCACCAAATTAAAAAAAATTTCTAGGACTAAAATAAATCGCGAAAAACCGGAAAAATCCCCAAAATGAAAAAAAACTTAAACAAAAAAATCTCAAAAATGAAAAAAATCGCCTAAATAAAAAAACCCCAAAAACAGAAAAAATCGCCAAAATGAAAAAAAACCTCAAAAACAGAAAAAATCGCCAAAATGAAAAAAATTGCGAAAATTAAAAAAAACCCAAAAAGAGAAAAAAAAACGCCAAAACGAGAAAAAAGCGATAAAACTGAAAAAATCGTTTAAACTGAATAAACTTAAAAAAGGAAGAAAGCTAAAAAAGCAAAAAAATGCTCAAAACCGAATGTGCGCGAGTCAAAGTCGCACTTTACTGAATTTATTTTAATTGCAATGCGTACACAACAACAAGAACAGCAACAACTAAGCGATGAACAACAGGAATTAAAAATTAAAAAGTAAAAGTAAAGGCATTTACCATAAATGAGCACTGCAGTACCACTAAAGTTTCAGTAAAAATAATAAAAATTTTTTAACAAGTAAATTTTTACTGATTACTAAAAATTTTTCTACAATTTTCATAAAGTGCCTAAATAATTTATTATAGGTATGATGAGGTGCATTGAATTTTCAGTAATCAGTAATGCCCGTATTCATAATGAAATTCCACCAAGTGGCTAAATGTTTTTAATACAAAAGTTTCAAAATTTTAATGAAAAAACTTTGACACTTGCTACAATTTTATTGTGAATACGGCCCTACGATTTTACTGGTAATGCAAATTAAATTTCATTAGCAGTAAAAATTTACTGAATTTTTTCAGTAATCAGTAAATTTACTGCTTACTGCAATTTTTAATGCAGTACATATATACTGCAGTGTGCCCATTTACTAACCAAATAAGTTTAATAAAACAAACAAAAACCAATGAATTCCTATGTATTTACAATATTGAAAGTTTCGATACTTTTAATTAATTAATTTTAAAAAAATATACTAAAAGCATAAGTACTTCCAACTTAAAAAAAAATTTTCATTACTAGATGTTTACACATCTCCCCTGTGATCGGACTCACATTGCTTTTTTTATTATTGATTATGTAACGTTTTTGTTTCTCCTATAAAAAATATAAAAGTGTAGTTACGTCCGTTTGCATTTAAAGTGACGATATGTATGTTTGTATGTACATGTCATCACACATGGTATAAAATAATGCAAAATTTTTCAATTTAAATTTCCGAGTCTGTATGCAACGAATTTTGAATGCTTTTTATGACGGATCTTAAATCTGCATTTAATTACAATTTCAGATTTTTAGTTTTCTTTTTCATTTATAAGTTTAGAGAAATTTGAAGTGAAAACCACAAAAACAAAATTTTTATTTCACACAATTAATTTTTTATTTTGTGTTCTCAAAGTTTGGAAAACATTGTTTACCTCGCGCATACAATAGATACTTGCACATATAAAACAAATAAAAAAACACATTCTATACTAAATCAGATACTCCATAACACCACAGTTGCGAGCAAAAATTGCATGCATGGTTGAATACTACAGAAAGAAAACAGCATGAACGAGCCCTCAGCAATGTTATACAATGTACAATTATTTTGAAACATTTTAAAAATTTATATTTTCCATCAGATATGGGTATCATGACTATTTTTCAATAAACTAACATGACCTTTATTAAATTAGGAATATTTAAAATTAATTATGACAAAGTGTCAAAAACAGTTTAATTTAAAAAATGGTCCTGATTACTTTCTTCGAGCGAAAAAGCTAATAATAACGGTATTACATATGTATGTATGTGTGTGAATACAAATTTAAATTTAAGAAGCAGAGACAAAAACCAAACATTTTAGCAGGGCGAATTTCACACTTAACAGCGTACTGTTAATCCTTTAACAATAGTAAAATTATTGAGTATTACATATTTCGGAGGCCAAATCTATGAACTACAGTCACCAATCAATGGAAAACATGGTACGAGATATGATTAATGAATTTATACTTCTTGGATATACTTAAGATATATAAAGAATACAGAAGTTTAATTTAAAAAAAATGTACCCTTTTGGAAAGACAACTAAGTGGTCATTGTGGAAAACAGTTAGCACTGTTGCTACTAATAATATACCTTGATTTTTTTTTTAAATCATTTTTTGATTTGCCATTTTTGTTGAGTAATTTTATTCATTAATTATAGATTTACAATACATATTTTAGAGGAATTAAAATCCATAAAAAAAAAATTGAGAATGTATACAATTTTTTAAACCAAAAAAGAAAAATTGATTATGTTTTACACAAGAAGAACAAATACGAAAAACTGTTTGTAGCAACTTTAAAATAAATGGAAATAAAACAGGGGTTTTCGTCAGTTATATTTCCTATTTCTCCAGGTTTCTACATCTTATACACAGGTTAGGTTTGGCAGGTTGCTCGGAAAAGAAAGTAAATTTTGCCACAGAGGGAGAATGTTACCTGAGAGTACGAAAGGAATACTACAAGTACAGAAGGTGAAGTGACAGATAGATAGAGAGGAGGATAATTTTTTCGCTTTTACAATTTTTCTAATACGCGTTCTGTTAATTTTTTTTAGCACCTTTGCAGACTCTAATATTAAGTAGGCGCTTTACTTTGATCATACATATCGCTCTTTTACCCAAATAACGTCGTAGCTCAAGAAATGGAATTTTTTAGTTAATGATGCAGAATTAATCCTCATATCGTTCTTCATAATGTGTAAAAATTTCATACAGATATCTTGTTTACTCAACTCTTGAAAGCAAAATAAAATTTTCTTTTTCCATTAAATTGTGTGTAAATTGAAAGCTTTAAACACTGGCAAACCAGTTTTTTTTTAGTTATGACGTTGTTTGAGTAAATGAACGATATGTAGTTTCTGAGATATTATGGATCTACCAATATCACTGCTGGCCACTGAGAGAAATGTATTCGTGTATTCATTTGTATAAGAAACCGATTGAAGTTCGGCACTCTGGTGCTACTTTGGCCGGCTTATGATCTATATTATTGTATATTCTTTTGATAAGAGTAAAATTACTTCAAGAGTATGAAATAAATTTTATGCATACACATTTTAATATCAAGTATGAATAAATCAAATGCATGTTCGTATCAAGTTTCCCATCCCTGACTAAGTCTTACTTTTTTAAAGATGTTTTAAATAAATTTTTTATTACAATTGTGCTTTAATTATTCAAAAAAAAAAAATAAGTTAATTAACCCGGAAACTTCATTGAAAAATTGAGTATAAATAGTTTGAATTTGTTTTTATCATCTAAATGTATTTAAGGGAAAATAAGAAAACTTGTTTTTATTTGAATAAAGAGAAACTTAGTAACTAGCAACTTTCTCACCTTTTTTAAGTCGGAAAAGTTAAAACAAAATACCTTTAAAAAATATACATATATAGGTATACATATATAATAATTGGTTAAATGACTACAACGCTAATTAAAATACCTACATAGTTTAATTATTTTTTTTTTTTGTTACACCATATTGTTGTAAAAAGAAAAATACTTTTTTTAAACATCTTTAGCCAATAAAAGTTATTTGCAAGCACATTAAATGAAATGATGCACATCACATGTTATGCATGCTCGAGACTGTTTAGTGGTTGTACAATTTTCTGTTCTAGAAATTGGCATTTACCAAGAAGCGTACGTACTGCATCTGCTGACAATTTTGAACAGCAAATGAAATCGTGAATAATAAAACTTCCCATTTTGTCTCAAATTACCGCGGAAGGATGGACAAATTCATCTCCAGCAGTGGTGGGATAACTCACCATGACAAGAATATTTTTTATGCTGCTGGTTAGGCAATTTTTACAAACTTATTAATGATACCTTTACCCCTTTACCATATACTCTATATGTTTAGAAATACATAGGTTAGGTTAGGAAGGGTGGTGCCAGAATCGCACCTCCACTCGTAAACCCAATTGAGTCCATTTTGATAATACATAGGTACAATCATTTATAAATTTATAGATATTAAAAGTGCAGAGGCCACAAAATAATCTTGCTTCGTGTTCAAAGATTGGTACTGCGCCTACTGCAACAAAAAATTGCAATACTATTTCATTAATAAATATGAAAATAGAAAGATTTTTTATTAAAAAGCATACTTTTTTTAGAATTCATAAAAATCGATAGATATAATATAAATCTAATATTAAAGACTTTGTCTGTTATTTCAATGAACAATGGGCGCCGTAGGTCATTCTTGGCGGCCGCATTTTGCCCTGAGGGTTGAAATATGAAAAAAAAAGGAAAGTAATAAAATTTTAAAAAATTAGCAAAAGAAATTGCAATGGAGTCAACAAAAAAATTACTTATCTACTACCTACGCTCATGCTTTCATGCAAAATTTGCATGACTGGATGACCAACCAGTCAAGAAGTGATAGAATGCGTCAAATGTTAAATAACAATAAAAACCACCAACTATATGCCTGTTTACTTACCTTTCACAGTGTAAATAAAAGAAAAAAAATTACGATATCCGCTTTAAAAATTTGTTACTTTCGTGGTTGTGGCTTTTTCCATCATAATTAATATTTAAACAACACCATTGTATACATACATATTTTACGAAATTATTCACATTATTTTAATGATTTTTCACTAAAAATTTATTTCTTTTTATTGTTTTCTTTTCTTTTCTTTTACACACGTTACTTATTACACTTTCTTTGGGATTATGTACATAAGTATGTATTTCTTTATTGCATTTGATCTAATGAAAAATTTTTTACTTTTTCTTTAGAACTATAAACTTGTAACTTTTTGCTTTATAAATTTTGTTTAACGATTATTTAATGAACATTTGGATGTAAATTATTGTATTTTTTTTCAAACCAAGCACTTCTATTTATTTAATTGAAATTTTCTTAAGTATTTACTCATAGACAACTAATACTGCTGACATCAGTGTTGTTGTTGCTGTTAACTATTATTTTCACACAAGCAAGTTCTTGTTTATTTATTTATGGATGTATGTTTGTATGTACATTGTACATGCATGCGGGTGTTGTATACGGACATGTATGTTTCTATGTACATATTTTGCACTAACAATACCAAGCCAGCAATGAAAAAAAAAACGAAAAGGGGAGGTCAAACAATACAAAATTTTTATTATAATTTAAACGCACAAAAATATCCTTCACCGCTTTCAAAATCACACACAATTATAACAACCAACGAACGAAAAGAGACTAATTTGCCAGTCACTAGAGTTTAATTAAACCAGAGAAAATGGTGGAGCTTTTGTTTTTATTTATAGCAACTGTCAAAGTAGTGCACACAGTTGCTTAGTTGCAGTAGTATGTGTGTACCTACTTTTTGCTGCATCTTTGTAGAGGGGAAAAGCTAACGGTTCTTACATTCAAATTACCTAAAAAGCTTACCTCACTGGAAGAACAGAATTTGTTCTGCAAATTTGGTGGATTACAAAAAAATTATCTTTCACATAATAAGAATAAAATTATTTGCTACGAGGGCTAACTTTTATTTTAAGATTTATATTATTAAGTTCGGCTGTGATAGTGTACAAAATTATGCAGCATTAAATCATAAAACGACAATCGAGTTCTGGAGTTCAGCAAAGTAACTCAGTATATAATTGTTGAATAAGATAATAATTGCATCTTTACGACTTCTATAAAAATGCATTTGCTTCATTCATAGAAGGCAGCTGTATATCGTGCCATAACCGGCAAAAAAGTTTGGGCTACATAATTTTCGAACTTGATTTTTTTCACCAAAATCGATTATTTGCTTTCGTAAATAATCGATTTTCGCCAAAAAAAACAAGAGAACCGAAAAATGTGTACATTCATGGAAAATTAAATTTAATTAAAAAAGAACATATTTTTTGTTAAAATTTTTATTCATAATAAATTTATATGTATTGTATTTTTTTTTTTTTTTTTTTTTTGTAATTTCGAATTACCACATCAATTATAATTGTAATAATAATAATAATTACATAAATATTTTTGCTCTTATTATTTCTCCTAAAGAAATTCAACAGTTATTATACATTAATAAGACTTTTTAACAATTCGTACAATCAAAATCACTTAAAAATATGAATTATGTAGCATGTACATACATACATATGTAAAGGATTTTTATATATAATTTTCTAGACAGACAAGGAAAAAATTATTTCTAAAAAAGGTTTAAAGGTATTCAAAGTGAAAATGATGGTTATAGAAATATGTACATAAAAGTAAATATATTTATATATGTATGTATATAAGGTAATTAGTAATGTTGGTATGTATACTTTTATTATTATTATTATATTGTTTTGTAATCTCATTATAAGTAGGATTTTTTGTTACTTTTCATTTATTTTATTGGCATTAACTGTACTAATTATTGTCTCGGAAGACTGTATAGATTAAAACTTTAACAAAACAATACTTGTAAAAAGGAACAATTCTATGATTTAATCTTCATTATATTTTGATTGTTGCTAATATGTATGTATTTATTTTGATGATAGCAGCAGCACTATCTACAATTTGTAAATTGACAAAATTTCGTCTTCTTTGTTTTTCTTTTTCTATTGTAAAATTATATATGTAAAAAAAATATAAAATATTGCACACACAAAAATCAAGTTGGAATGTTTTAGTCCAGCACTTCATTTAATTTGTAGGTGGAGTTTTTAAAGTCCATGTAATAGTGATCAAGATGTTTTAAATTATTTCTCATAGTCGGAAATAGATTTAGAAGCTTCCGAAACATCCTGGGATTCATCGCGAGCTCTTCTTTTAGCCTTCCATTCGACAATGCAAAAGCAAGCAGTTCCTATAGTTCCAGTCACGACCAATATGCACAATTGTGCTCTCAAGCCCAAATGTGAAGAATAGAAGAAACTTGCTGCAGCAGCAACCGACTGAATTGTTGTGAAACAAAATTTATTTGAGAATTCAACTGAAAATAAAAGCATTATATCCAAACTCTTACCTGAGTAAATTTAAATAATGCAAATGCTCCCACTGAGTTCCGTACAAAAACACCACCCAACATTGAATATATTTGGGTATTGAAGCAGGCATCACCGAAACCCAGCAACAAGGCACACAATAAAGCAACCCAAACTTGAGGTGGATCAAAATATGATATATCATCAGTGTCATCGAAAGGAGCAGTATTGGGCAGATTTAGAAATATCAGCAGGAAACAAATCATGTGTATAACGTAACCAGCAATAACTATAGGATCGCGTCCAAACCGTGTAGTTTTCGAGGCCAAAATACCAAACAGGCTTCCACCGAAAACCTCACCTATACCTATACAAATGCCAGCCAATCCCATGATTTCCTTAGGTGTCTGTGATATCATTTTTGTAAATCCGACAGAAGGTCCATAAACACCGCTAAAGAATGACAACTCCAAGCCTGCGAAAACGAGATTAAAATTTAAATTTTAGCCATTACTGATGATATAAATCTCCCTTACCCGTATACAAGAAGGCCATGCTCAGTAACAACATATCTCTCGTTAGAAATAGTTTGCCAGCCGAAACTAAAGCCACTTTCGAGCGATCAAGAGGCGATTGCGATTGCTGCAATTCCGTATCCAGGCGCGAGTTATCCGGCACAAAACGTAGAGTAGCCAAAAATACAACACCCAAAATAGCCACCGCAGTTAAAACAGCAATAACTAAAGTACGCGTCTCCTCATCGATATGTTCTTTGTTTTGGAATTGGTAATACACAAACAAATTTCCAAAGAACATGCTGCACTGTAATAAGGCCCAAAATATGCCCGAATTACGTGATATAGTGCTAGAGTCGCTGCAGCGAGCTAAAAATGTACCCTGTCCAGTCCATGTTATGGCAGCGCCTGCTCCCATTATAGCACTCGAAATATATAGCAGCCAGTTGTTGGGAAACAGAAATGTTATCATAAAGAACCTGAAATTAGTTGAAATGAAAATAAAATTTAATAAACAGTAAATATACATAGATACGTCGTTACTTACGTGTATGATACAGCTCCCACCAGCATGGCCGTACGTGGTCCAGTAAATGCTATAAAGGACGGTGCCAGCCAATTGAATAAAGCAAAGCAGGTATAAATAACGGCCAAGCTAACATAACCATCTCCTGTGAAAGTGGGAATATCTTTGTTGATACTGACTAGCAAAGATTTCTGCAAGTGTAAGAAAATATATAGTTAAATAAGCAAAGCATACTTTAGGGCTGTTTTAATATTAAATTGATGTGTTGGCTAGTGTGACCATTCCAGCATTTTTGCAGTTAAAGTTAGCACTTTAATTTGATTTTAAAGTATGACGAATTCTATGTGACTCGGTCTTTAAGATTAAATTAGACGAGACATAGCCATAACGCCATAGCCATAACCAAACCAAATTTCAATTTGTTTCTATGGCAATGGCTATGGCGTTATGGCGAGTCACCTATAATCAAATGCAGTGTTGCCCATAAGTTTGGTTCGAACAGCTGTTTTCTATGGTTATGGTTATGTCACGTCTGATTGAGCCTTTAGATCGATTTCGAAAATGTTCGAAAACAAAATTTTCACAAAACTGTGGTTTTTAAACAAACTTTAAACTACTAAAGCTTATACGGGATTTACATGACTTTTTCCCCTGCATTTTTCTTGAATTCTCTTTTGTGTTGCTATCCCTTTGATCGAATTTGTACCCCGTTTGTCAATAAACTTTAGGAAAGTCACAATAAAAAGTCACAGTGTGAATCCCGTATTAGCAGGAAGTTTCAGCTTGCCCTGCAGGTAAACCGATTCCCATGTTTTTTTATTTTATTTTATTTAATTTTTTTTCATTGAATTATGAGTACTCAGCAGTTTTTTATTCTTTTTAGCATTACATACATATGTCAAAGCCGATTTGTTTGCAAATTATTTTTAAATCGGTTGACATTCGTTTTAAAAATACACAAAATTGTTTGTAGTCAATGAGCTTGCACGATGCCTTAGTAACGCTTGCATTTTAAAGTTATTGACCCGTACTCATATAAAACTTATTTCAATTGTTTTCGCATTAATATGCCAAAAATGCATTTTTTTCAAGAGCACACAACATTATTTTTTTTGCTTCCTTGTCAACATGTTTTGTTTAATAAGTGTGTGCAATTTGATTTTTTATTTTATTACGAGTATACGATCCATAATTAAAAAATATATATTTATAATAATAAAATGCAAAGAAAATAAATCAACCACTTTACCTTCCTCTGACTGAATTATCAATAACATTTAATTCCGACAATAAATAAAATAAAACACTTTAAAATCCTTTCCTCAGACGAATTATAATCACCGCTATTCTGCGCTTCGATTCGAATCGAAATTTTCTCCGTTGGGCAAACTTTGCTATTCTGAGTTCCATTCTTCGATTTCTCTTTTATCAAAATAATCAAAACACTTTGTGAAATGATCAAGGGAACATTTTTATAAAATTAAATGTAGGAATTTGTTGTGTTAAGTTAAAAAAAAAAACAAAATGTGAAAAATATTTAAAAAATCACACAGCGAATGAGACCACAAAGTATAACATGAAAATACGTTAAATCAATGCCACTACGAAAGAAGCATTAAAGGCCGGGGCACAATGAATCCGTCATACGTTAAACTTTGCCTTTTTCAACTGACAGCTAAGTTGAAATACATGGTTTCTTATGAGGTCTGTTACATTCAGTACGTGTCCGTCAACGCAAAGTACAAAATTTTGTCAACTGTTTGACAGATATTGGTTGATTTTTTTGTATGTTCTGATTTAGTTTTTTATGTTTTGTAGCAGCAAAAATAAAACTAAACAAAAGAAATAAACGAAATGAATACAAAAATTGAATTTAATAAATAAAATGGAGAATCGACCTATTGAAGCTGTTCAAATGCTTCCGTCAATAAAGTACTCATTGTGCCAACCTTCTCCGTCGTTGCGTTAATGTCAGTTGAAAAAGGCGAAGTTTAACGTGTGACGGATTCATTGTGCCCCGGCCTTAAAGATGACACAGATACTGAGTGAGCGAGACCCTCCGAAAGTACAATTGTGCCCTTAATTATGAAAGTGGTCTAAGTCATATATTTCTTTGGTCGAGATATTTAGTAGATAGCATTTGAATAAATCAAAATATATTTTTATATTGTGCAATATTTGAATTTATCGCTTAATATGAAAATATATAAAATTTATTAAATATTTATTGACGTTTTTTTAAGATTCATTTAATATTTCGATGCAAAAATGCACATGACTTAGACCATTTTCATAATTAAGGGCACAATTATCTTCCGTCTCGTGACACGTCTGTATAGTTTGTGGCACTTCTTTAGCGTTCATGTGTTTCATTTTCAGAAAACTTTTCAAGGTGATCTGTTAGCGAAAGTTTTAATTACCATATAAGTTATTTTCTTATGCAACTTTTATTGTTTAAAACAAGTAAAAATGTTTTTTCTACTTTGTTTTTAAGTTACTTTTATAGGATTGAAAAATAAATCGAAACGACTGCACCTTTTTTGTTGCTTAAAAATTTTATTTTGGAAATGTATGATTTTTTACTTCACTTTCAAATTTTATAGATGAGATGGTTTAATTCATTTACAGACAACTATATATGTATGTATACATATTTTTTTTATAAAATTAATGCATAAATACGAGTATGTATTAATGTGTAAGCGTGATAGGTTAATATATCTATTTATTGATTCAAATTAAGCTTTTGTAAATTTGTTGCATATTGAAATGCAAACAATATGTATTTACAAATGAATGTATGTGACATGTACATAGATACATACATACATGTAGATTCTTGATGACATTCGACGTCGTTGCAGTTTGATGCATCGACAGGAAGGAAATCATTTATTAAAACCGCTATTTTATTATTTATTATAATTTTTTTTAGCTGAATGAAAATAATTAATTGCGTAATAATAAACACTAGATATACCAAACGGACGACACACTCGTCCGTATTCTAGAATCAAAATGAAATGTAAATAATTTAAGATTCAAAGAAAATGTATGTGTCTAAACGTCATAAAAAATTCATTAAAACACAGCCACACACAAACTTACATACATATGCAAGCATAATTAAATAATACATGAAATTAAAAAAAACATAAACAAAATCCCTTCAACCAAGCTAATTCACTTTATTCAATTCTCTTCCTTCAAGTATTAGGGCTTTCATACAACAACAAAAAAAAAAGAAACAAAAAATTGATCAAGAGAAATACTAATTACAAACACACACACACACACTCATGTTTTGTTTCTTTTTTACTTGTAAGCTAATAAATGCGTGTGTAATATGTGTGCATGTAGTAGTAGCAACTTTAAACGCTTATAGCTCCCAAAATACTAAACCGATTTCAATAAAATATAGATTCTGCACATCTGTACAGAAAATTCTTTAAAACCATATAAATCTTTTTAAAATCGGTGCAGTGGTACCAGCGTAAAAGGGATTACAAAACACATGTTCGCCTATTAATTATATAGAAGATTGTCAAGTGAAAGCCAATTACATATATAGAAAAATAACTTGAGATAAAGAGTGTTTATATGTATCACAAAAGAAAAATTATTTTTAAAACTAGACAATATTGTTATTCTATCCATAAACTATGAATATCAGCATAAAAAACTTGTGATATATTCATGATTCTCAAACTGTCCCAGCAAAAATTTGCAGGTCGTAGTTTTTCAATGGCTTGCAAAGTAATGACTGGTACTTGCTTATTTCATTATGTACTTTGGTAGGGTACAATGAATAATTTTTCACGTTATTTTAACTTTATTGAATTTTTTTCAAAGTTTTCTTCTTCTTTGTTGGGATATTGTTCTCTACATTTTTGAAATACGACTATAATACACACATGTACATACATCACTGCTGGCCAGAGAAGCGCCAGAGTGCCGAACATCAATCGGCTTTATGTACAAATGAATGCACATACGCTAATACATTACTCTCGGTTTTCTCTCTGTGGGCAGCATTGACATACATTCATAAGTATTATGTATGTACGCACTAGTGTCCTGACATGACAGATTTTTCAAATGCTTTACTACAGCGAAATATTCTAAAACAAACGCTAAACAACACTGTTGGCAAGACAAACAACTGAAACAAATGTCTTGCCAACAGTGTTGTTTAGCGTTTGTTTTAGAAGATTTTGCTGTTTTAAATCATTTCAAAAATTCCTCATGTCTTAAAAGTTCTTGTAAGTGGTCTTGTGCAGGGGTCTAGTATGTATGTATGTATGTATGTACGTACTCAAATATTGTTTTATTATTCTTAACTATAGTGTTGTGATAAGCTTACTTGCGTGCAGTTCGCTCTTCGAATTTTTTTTAAGATTATTTAATATTAATTTCGATTAGTTTTTTTTTCTCAAAATAACAACAAAACTGATTGCCTTAAGGAATTTAGAGCAATAATTTTATTAAACAAATATTAAATTAATCTATGAAAGGTTGCCAACGAAACATTATTGATTGATATAAAAATTTTCTTGTCTCAAGTGCGTAATTTAAAAAAAACCAATTTGATTTCTGATTAAATACACAGATCAACACAGAATGCATGAAATACTCGTATAAATTGTTCACCTGATATTTTTAAGTACATAAAAAGGTCTTAAGTCTTTTTGAGTTAAGTATAGCGGGCTGTGTTGTCATATCGTAAGATTGATTTATCTTTTTTGCAAGTTTTCTTAGCGTGCTAAATTATTAGTTTTTTTTTTTTTTCTATAAAAGAAAGTGTTTTGAAAATTGATATACATATGTAGCTCTTATATTGCTTTTTTAGTGAAGTAAATAATAAATTAATGTGTTTTTCAATGCATCACAAATTTAATTTTGTTTCATTTTAAGTTTAACATTTGTTAACGCACTAATAATCCCAAACTATTATTTTACTTATTTAGTAAAATATTTTTTATTAAAAATACATTGAAATTGATTACTCAATTGAAATTGAGATTATCAGGGAACCTTTACCCAAAAATTTCTTAGAACAACTAGAGATATTATGTTAAAATTTCTTTTAAACAAATGAGAAGTTCAACCAATATCAAAGTTGAAATAAAAACTCAATAACCAACAGGTTTCTTTTTTATTTTCTTGCTTTACCATTGCTGCATTGGCTGACTTTTTTCAGCTCGACTAGTAGTTGTAAGAAGTATGCAAAGAACATAAATGTAAACAAACAACAACAGCCACACAAGTATTTTTTTTTCTTTTACTTAATATACTTAGTCCCGGTTCACACGTTTTAACTTTTGCTGCTCAACTCGTAATTGAGCTGTAAAAAAGACGGAGACGGAAATACAAATATCTCTTTTTTTCTTACATATGAATTATGAGTGGAGCAACAAAAGTTGAAACGTGTGAACCGGGACTTAGTAACGACGTTTATGTGTCTGTGATATCACTCTCCAATATCCAGTATTCGTCACAAAAATTTATTTGCTTGAGAACAGAGAGAAACAAGTATTTATAAAAAAAATATCAAAAAACCCGGCTGCGATCAACTTTGAACCGTTAAATATCCTAAATGGTCATTTTAAATGAAAAGTAATAAGAGAAACCTAAAGATGATTTTAAAATACCTGTCGAATGATTCGCATTTTGATATACATATGTACATAGTTCGCATTTTGATATAGAACATCTGTTGGTCGCCATATTGAGTCTTGACAACTGGCATATCTTTAGTGACACTCCCAGGATTAAGACAAATCGATTTTCTTAAAAAGTCATCAAAATCGGTCCACGCGTTCGGTTTATATAGTGCCGCAAAAACACACATACATACATAGGTTGATAAACACAATACCCTTCTTTGTTTGCGCAGTCGGGCAAAAAGACACTGAGTAGTAAATTGATTTCAAAACTTTTCGGTAAATTGATCCTGGTGGTACCTCTCGGCAAACCAAAGATCTTTCTGATCTCTTAGTATCATAATATGGTCTATTGAATTCTTGCTGTATTTCTAAAATTTTCATAAACTCCATTACACCAGGGTTTTTTTTTCTCAAAAAGAAGTACGATTGTGTAGAATAGTGAATACTGGTTTTAAGAGATTAAAAGGTTCCAACGCATGAATCTATTTTCGGATGTTCCCCGAAAGTTGCATTGCAATCACTGCAACTTTCAACTGTAACGTAATACTCGTACAGCGTAATAAAGCTTAACTTGCTTAAGCCGGCATAAGAAAAGTAATTCTAAAAGTGTAAAGTTTATTTTGCTCAAGGTAAATGGATTCCGGCATCAAGCTCTACAGAAACTGTATTGTCAGATACAATTGAAGTTAATAATATTAACATTTAAACAAACAAACAAATAAATAAACAAGATAAGAAACATTTCTTTTCTTTTGATTTAGCAATATAAACTTGAAAGAAAATCCTATAAAAATTTATTTATGCTATAAAAAAAACTCTCTGACAACGTTGATATGGTACAACTGTCTCTTAAGCTCATAATTAGAAATAAAAAGATACACAATTTTGGGGATTAAAACGGTAGTCATAAAGCCCATATTGACTTAAATCTCTAAAAATATAATATGACCTTTATGACTAATACCGTGTTCAGACATACCCTTTAATTGCGCAATTAGGACATTTTATGCAATTAAGGCCTTAATTGAGCACAATTTACCATACAATAAGTCAATTAATAAATTGAGCTATTAGTAGTTAATTGTATCACTAATTGCGTAAAACTCGAAATGCAACTCTGGTGTTTGTTGAGAACTGTGTTCAGTGAGCAGAACAATTTCCTACAATGGCGAACCAAATGTCAAAAAAAGTAAATAAACAAGGCAAAAGGAAATGGCTAGTGAGGAAGGTAAGTTTATTAACATTCCTAAATAAATTAATTTTTTAACAAATATCTTTTACAAAAAGCAAAAAACTTGAAGAGGAAAAGGCTGGTGTTGAGTGGAGCCAAGGCAGTTGCTTTGATGGAATTGTGGCCATGTCGAGTAGAGTTTTGTGGCCAAAGAAAAAATGGCCACGTCTAAGCTGAGATGAGCTGCAGCAGTTTGGTTTTCAATAAAGTCCGTGAGATGTACATTTATTTATAATAATAGTTGTAATAAATTAAAAACGAATTGTATGAGTTTTAAAAGTGTTTAAATATTGTTTTTATTCACAAAGATTCTTCCACATAATTTTTTAACTTTTGCTCTCATAATGTAAAGAGCAATAGCTACTGCTTTCTAACACTTTATAGAATTATCAAGTTTTTCGTTTTCTTTTTTTTTAAAACTGCTAATTTTGAAGAGGTCGACAGCTCTGTAATATATTAGTGAAATTTCTTTTTAAGCCGAATTAGCATCAATTCTTGAAATTCATAAACACGAATATTCACGAAACAAATAAAAACAATGTTTTTTCAGCTTTCAAATGACAATTGAGTCAGCTAAATTGAGTATGTGTGAACACTAGATTTAATTGCTCAATTAAAATTCAATTGACTCAATTAAAAATGCATGTCTGATGGCCTATTTCCCACCTGCGAAAGAAAACGTTCGACTTACAATTTATATTGAAAACAAAAACAAATTTTCTTATTTTATTGTTGTTTTCAATATAAATTGTAAGTCGAACGTTTTCTTTCGCAGATGGGAAATAGGCCATGAACACAGTATAACGTAGATATGGACATGCACATGCATGTATGTATGTATGTATGTAGTTATGCATTTATGTATGTATGTACTACAGATGGAATATGTTTATTAGTGTTTTTCATATGGGACTTGACGGGGAAAATTTCCCAGGATTTCTTTTTTTTAATTTTTTTTATTTTATTATGGCAACTATAACAAGGTTTGAAAGCATATATACATATATAAAGTTTAATATAGGAAACGCTTAATGAAACAACCTTTAAATACATATGTACATGAATACATTGTAAATAATCTATTTGACATTAAAAAAAATGTTTCCTAGAATAAATTAAACTTTCGTACATAGATACATATTAGGAAATAAATTTTAGATAGGAATTTTAATAATTTTGAATACACGTAAAATCGTACTTCAACTGAAGAGTTTCGTGGTGGAGAACAACGAAATATTTTTTTTCAGTGCACATATCGCTCATTTACTCAAACAACGTCATAACTAAAAAAAACTAGTTTGGCAGAAAATGAGTCTAAAATTTTTGAATTTACACACAACTTAATGCAAAAAGAAAATTTTATTTTCCTTTCAAGAGTTGAGTAAACAAGATATTAGTATGAAATTTTTACACAATATGAAGAAAGATATAAGTATTAATTGTGCATCATTAACTCAAAAATTCAATTTTTTTAGTTGTGGCGTTCTTTGAGTAAATCAGTGATACATATATACATACATATGTAAATAACATATACACACATTCATAAATGCATATGCATATTATCAAGTAAAATAATTTTTAATTCTTTAATGGCATTTTGTACTTTTCTATTTTTATTAGCGAGAGATTTAACTTTCAAGTTATATTTTTTTTTTGTTAAGATAAGTTTCTTAAGCAAATGTAGTCAATTTTTTTTTTTAATTAACAATTATATTTCATTTTGGTTTTGGCCAGCGTAGTATTTGCATATATTTCAAAAAAAGAAATATTCTTAAAATATTTATAAGCAAAATGTTAACTTTAATATTATTGTGTACTTGCACTTTGCTTTTTATACATAGTTTATATAAATTCTGTACCTACAGACCAGAAGGCTTTCCTCCAGGTTAGTGATAAGAGTAATCCTTGCGAGATTTGCTAGAAAGGAGCTAATAATCATTTAACAAATGAACAGATTTTTTTTTTGAAATTTAACAAAATAAAACGATAAACTAATTTTAAAACCTGAAAGCAAATTTGTTCATTTTAATGTTGTCGAGTATAAAAAACAACAAACTTGCTTGTGTAATGGAAATATGTATAATTATTTATATTTTATTAAGGGCCACCTCGTTTACCAATATTTGGAAGCTATTTGTTTATGGTGTTATCGGATTTTAAGTATTTGCATAAAGGCGTTTTAAAATTTTCCAAATGGTATAATTCTGACATTGTTGGATTTTATATTGGTGGATTGCCTGTCGTAGCAGTCGATTGTGCCGAAGGTGTACGCGAGGTTTTCAACAATTCTGATTTCGATGGCCGCCCCAAAATATATATTTCACTTATGCGAGAACCCAATCTACAATCAGCAGGTAAAGTATATGCGTTTTTTTTCCTTTATTTATTTAAAATAAAAATCATAAGAAAAAAACATATTTTCGTTATATTTAAACTTGTATAAAGAAAATATTTTTGTGTTTTCATTTAGTTGTATATATCGCTCATTTACTCAAACAACATCATAACTCAAAAGATTAAATTGTTGAGTTAACGATACAGAATTAATCCTCATATCGTTCTTCATATTGTGTAAAAATTTCATAAAAATATCTTGTTTACTCAAATCTTGAAAGCAAAATAAAACTTTGAAAAAAATCATTAAGGTGTGTGTAAATTTAAAACCTTAAACTCGTTTCCTGGCGAATTACTTTTTTTTTTGAGTTGTGACGTTGTTTGAGTAAATAAGCGATATATAAATTGAAAACTTAAAAAAAAGAAGAGAGGAGTCTTATGACACCCGGTTATGGCTATGCTCCTTAAGCTGGGGTCACACGTTTGGCACAATGTACCAATTTTCGTCGGCTCACTGAAATAAATTCATAAGTAACAAAGTAAATTTGCCTTATTTCTCAACTAATTGAAATATAATTACATAACTGCACCACACTACATTAGTAATAAACCCATATAGATCTATTCAAGAATTAATTAAATAATAATGTCATTTTGGCTTATTACTTAGGATTCTATCGCAGTGAGCCGACGAAAATTGGTACATTGTGCCAATCGTGTGACCCCAGCTTTAGTTATATAAAACAAATTTCATGTGTGAAATAACAATGAAATAAAATTATATTATATGATGATGTCAAATTCTCCGCAAATATTGCAAAACGTTTCCATTTGTTTCCCATCATTTTCTTGTCCATAATACACTGTTTGTGGCCGGCGGCGTCTATTAGCCGGCTTACAGCCGATTGGCTGTGTTCTCTGGTTTGTGCTCATGTGCAAAAACAAATTGAGCAATCGTTCTAATTGTTTTTGTTTTGTTTTTTGTTTCACTCACTTTAAAGTACGAAACAGAAAAAAATCAAACAATTTGTTTCGTTTATTCTGCTTTTAAGTACAAAGAAATCAAAGCAAAAATAAATTTATAACTGTAATAGTGTCGATTATTTTTGCTATGAAAATCGCGTCCTAATTCCTGTAGAGCGCAATAAATAGCATAGTTATAAAAAAAAATAACTTTTTTTGAGTTACATATGTCTCTGTTGCAATATCTAAGGTCATTACTGCTTAGCAAAAACAAGCAAGGTTTTTATATTTATTATTTGATTTGGCTAAAGTTCGTATCGATTTGTAAGCCAAATTACAAGTGATAATTTTTACGGAACAAATAACACCTAAGGTAATAGTAAATATTCTGACAAACACTAGCAGAACGGAACAACATAGTGTCTGTTTTCGAAGGCTGCCACATTTTCGTCATCAGCGTTCATGTGTGTCATGTGTTTGGTCCACTGAGTGTGGTGTCAGTTGATGCAAATTTGAGCCTTACATACTCATTTTCATTCAATGAAAATGAAATGGAATATGTGAATTATTATGATTCATTGTATTACAATTTGCTGAAAGCTTTTTTGTAATGAAAGCTCAATTTTACCATCTCTAATTTACAACAGTCTTGCCGTTGTCATTTGTTATTTGCTAATTATACACATGTGAGTTAATTTTCTTATTTTTGTTACTTTGAAGTATATTTATTTATTTTTATTAATTTGGTTAGTTTAATTATTATTGTTCCAAAAGGTTGTTGTCACTTGAAGGAATGTATTGATTTGCTTTCGCCAATTCCAAAGCACGTAAAGGGTCATTCACTGCGAGGTTTAATTTTGATATATAAAAAAATGAGTACTTTTAAGCATACTTTCGCTTCCGATGTTTATTTAATTACTAGCTACACCCGGTGTGCTTCGCAATCCCCTTTGTCTTTTCAATTTAATTTATATTGATTTGAAAGTGTTGCACATTGGTGGTGCAATATGAAAATTGGATTTTGCCACGCCCCTCCGCCCGCAGACCGAAAATCAAAAATTAAACTTCACAGTGTCACCCGCATGAATATTCTGATGATTCCCTGAAAATTTCATCAAAATCGGCCCAGCCGTTTTGGAGTCCATACGTTACATACATACACACATCCTGTTTTATATATATTTAATTATAAATTATAAAGAGGAGGGCATGCTATTAATAATGGAAAAAAATATTATCCAAATTGCTTTCCATAAAATTTTATATTACCAATTCGCACGATTGCGGCTGTATGTTCTCGATAACTTCACGAATTCCATCTTTGAACTAATATTTTCTGTCGACATCGTGTGGGACAGGCCGTTAATTAATAATTATTTTAATTTATTTTGCAGGAATTTTCTTTGAAGAAGGTCATCTATGGAAAGAGCAAAGACGTTTTATTTTACGTTACCTTCGAGGGTTTGGCTTTGGTCGACGTTTTCAAGCTCTAGAAATAGTTATACAAGAAGAGATTACCGATATGATGAACTTGATACGTCATGGACCAAAATATGAGCACGAAAAACCGTACGTCAAAGATGGCAGTCTACGTATAATGCTGCATTATTTCTTCAGTCCATTTACGGCGAACAGTATATTCCACATCATGTACAACGAAAGAAAGCCACGCAGCGAACAATCAGAATTGTGGAAGTTAGTACGTATTAGTCTTGTGTAGTTCATGAACGAACTAGTTCAAATGAACGATTCAGTACTTTTAACTATGTGAACTAGTTCAATTGTTTTACGCTCACTAGTTCAATTTTTGAACTAGTTCATTTTTTGAACTAAGAACTAATACACAAAATGAACTAACACAGAGGCTGTGAACTAAATGTTTTCAACGTTTTGCTTTACTTTTTTACTGTTTGTGTTTTTATCTTCTATACTCATCCATATGTATGTGTGTATGTACATATATTTAGTTCTTGCTCATCGCTGGCTAGTACCAAAAATGCAATAAACAAGAAAACACAAGTAAACACTTATCCTACCCTATTCACAAAAAATATTTTGGATTTATGAGATTTTTTTATAAAGCAAATTTATTTATTAATTATTTAATTAATTTTAGTTTTCATAAAGTATTTTGATCACAGAATTTGTGTTTTTAATATTGTCAAAGACAACACTACTACATACGCATGTAGAATTGTAGATGTAAAAACAGTGAACTAAAAAGACCTAACTAGTTCATTGAACTAAAAAGAGCGATTGAACTAAATGAACGAACTAGTTCATTTACAAATAATGAACTAAAATGGCCGGTCACTGAAATGAACTAAATGGCACAAGTCTAGTACGTATGGGTATGGTATTTCAACGCAAAACTGATGATTATGGTAAATTGGTGGGGATAATTCCCGGGATAAGGCACATATTTCCTAATTGGAGTGCATATAAACCACTAATGGAATCAAATGTTTTCATGTACAAGTACTTCGAGCAGTTTATTGATCATCACATAAAAACATATGATGAATCGAGCGAACGTAACTTTTTAGATTTGTACATAAAAGAAATGAAAAAGGCTGAAGCAACAGGAAATGCTGAGACGACAACATTTAAACGAAATCAGTTTATATTAGGTTTAATTGATTTCTCATTTGCCGCTTTTACTGGTGTTGGTATACAATTATCATTTTTAATACAATATTTCCTTTTGTATCCCGATGTCCAAAGGAAAATACAAAAAGAAATTGAGGAAGTTGTCGGCAGCGGCCGTTTGCCAACATTAGACGATCGTCAATTTTGTAATTATACTGAAGCATGTAATAGAGAAATTCTGAGAATAGAAACACTAGTACCATCGGATCTTCCACATAAGGCCATGTGTGACACAGAATTATTGGGCTATAAAATACCGAAAGTAAGTAAAATCTGTATTAATATAATAAAATTATATTAATTATTAACTTTACTGCACCTCGTCAAAAATACTTGTGTGGCAACACTCTATTCTTGAATAGCTGCCCAGATAAAAAAATATGTATGGAGCATATATGATATCCCATATATGGTTTGGATCCGAAAAATGAGGGTATATGGCCATATATGATTATATATATTCATACATTTTCATACATGTATGTGTAAATATTCCATCTAAAGTATGCAAAGTTCATATTCATGCTCTCTTTATTCACAAAAGCGCACTGCTCTACAATAAATTAAATTACTCAAATTACTTTTTTTAGATTTTGAACAGGGAGGTTGTATTTAATGAAACATTTGTTTGGACAAATAACGAAAATCGAACTAAAAGTCATTTCATTCATAATTTTAAGTCAAAAAATCAATTATTTAAAAAAACACAAAAATCATATTTGTACATAATATTTAATTTAAGAAATCAGATTAAAAACCAATGCAATTAGTTATAAAAGAAAAAATAATCCGTCTAACAATATAATTTCAATATAATTTTTTGCAGTAATTTGAACTTTGTTTCTTATCTAGAGAATTCTGTTATTTTGTATAATTTTAATGAATGGATTATCCTTTTGATTATTTGATATATTAAATGGGGCCACACGTAAAGAAAAAATATGGTTGAGGCAACCATAATCAAACAACAACATACTATGATTGAATTATATGGTTGCAGTCAAATCATATTATTGTTAATAGAAAAGAAAACTTTAATTATATTATTATCTGAGTTAATAAGAATATTATCTACAAGAACAATTGACTTTGTTGTACCTAATCTTATTATTGTTAATATGACAACACTATTGTAAGATGTGACTAAAATATAATTGAGACTCACCATTCCTTGATCTAATATTATATTAATATTGTTAAATACGACCACAGTATTATTTAATGTAGTAATACTATTTTGTTTTTTAATCATATTTTTATTGTAGAAACAGCTGTGCGTTAAATTCGAAATAAAAATAAATTAATATTATTGACATAAAATGTATATATAGAAATGTATACTTACACGACATACAGACATGTCTGTATAAAGAGATACACAAATGTTTATATATTTTTATTGATCTACCCTTTTGTTTATACTATATTTATCTATTAATTTATTTAACACCACCCGTGCACTACCGATAGCTTACAAACGAAATACCGAACTGTAGTCTTGTGTAGTTCATGAACGAACTAGTTCAAATGAACGATTCAGTACTTTGAACTAAGTGAACTAGTTCAATTGTTTTACGCTCCCTAGTTCAATTTTTAAACTAGTTCATTTTTTGAACTAAGAACTAATACACAAAATGAACTAACACAGAAGCTATGAACTAAATGTTTTCAATGTTTTGCTTTACTTTTTTTACTGTTTCTTTGCTTATCTTCTATACTCATCCATATGTATGTATGTATGTATATTTAGTTCTTGTTCATCGCTGGCTACTACCAAAAATTATATAAACAAGAAAACACTTATACTACCCTATTCACAAAAAATATTTTGGATTTATGAGATTTTTTTATAAATCAAATTTATTTATTAATTAATTAATTTTAGTTTTCATAAAGTATCTTACTTAATCACAGAAATGAACTAAATGGCACATGTCTACCGAACTGACAGATGTTTCTGAAAGAGATTTTTTTTTAAACTTAAAATAGTATGGTTTTGGATAACATTATATTGTTATTTACATCATATTATTTTTAAATAATAATACAAATTATGTTGTAGTTATAAATTTTTAACAACTGTATTGTTAAACTCTAACCATATCACACTTTTTTATGGATGTGATAATGTAATTATTAAATTCAAACATTACTCTGTTTATCGTAAAGAAATAAATGTTTAAAATAACAATAACTAGTTTTCGACGACCATACATTTGTTTCAGAGAACATAATATTGTTTTCTCAACCATTCTACAACCATATCTTTTCTTTGCGTGCACAATGTAAAAAAAACATACAAGAATGGTTTTTTTTTGTAACAAAAGTTTTTCTTTTTGAAAGGTTGAGGTTATACGCATATAAACTTTGCATACCGTATGTATTTTCTAATGGATTTACAATTCGCCAGTGATAAAATTCAAGCTTTTTTGATTGCAAAAACGATCTTATGTGAGATATCATATATGCATACATTCTTATATTGCCCCATATATTAAATCTTATTTCTATATATGGATCCACATATGAAGAGCTTCATAATGAAATTTTCATATATGAACTCATATATTATAATACATTTCATATATTAGTCCATATATAATAGTTTTGCAATGTATAATCCCATATATTCCCATACATGAATTAATACATACTCATATATAGTTATATACATTCATATATTAAACATATGTACTTATATGGACCATATATAATTTTTTTAGCTGGGTACATACTTTTTACAGCTACGATTCGAGCTGGAAAAACTCAACCAATGTAGTAAAGTAAGAAAATAAAAAAATATGTTGATTATTGAGTTCTTGTTCCAACTTTGTTATCTTTTGAACTTCTCTTTTGTTTAAATGAAAGTTTAACATAATAACTCTAGTTGTTCTAAGAAATTTTTGGGTAAATTTTCCCTGATGATCTGCATTAGCAACAGTAAGATACGCATAGGATCCAGCTAAACCCCTCAATAATCAATTGCAATGTATTTTTAATAAAAATTATTTTACTGAATCATTTTACTGCAGTACTGTACTGTACAGTACAGTATTTACACCATCTCTAAATGCACAAAATTGGACCAGTACAGATCATTTGATTTTATTGCATACAAGCCAAGGCGAATTGATATACAGGTGACCTTATCGCTGCAATATATACAATACAAATAAATTCATTAAAGTGCGACTTACAGTCGCACACGAAAATTTCCATACGGACACTACATATCGCACTTAATCAACAAGAGGGTATCAAATCTAAATTTTTTAAATTTCGCTTTTTGCAAGAAATCAACTAACAACATCTATATCTATCTACTGTAAAAATTTAACGTATTCCGATTACTCTTTCATTTCGAAAACCACATTTGAGACCATTTTGATGATAGTGTAGTGACTACCTTTGTATCACCAAAAAGTTATTATTTTGATCTAATACAAAAGTGGACATAGTAATGTATCGTATACTTTCATAAAAAAGGGTATTATTTTGCTTTGAGCCTATTTTCAAGTTAGAAATAATCAAATTGTTAATGTAACAACCATCATTCATCTCTACTGAAAATTTTAATATTTTGAGTTAATACAACAACAACAATGCATTCGATTATAGCTGACTCGCCATAACGCCATAGCCATTGCCATTAAAACCAATTGAATTTTGGTTTGGTTATGGCTACGACATTATGGCCGTGTCACGTCTAATTGCACCTTTAGCAATTTTTTCGTTTTTTCGCGGTTTATTTCGATTGAGCATTTTTTGCTTTTACGATTTATTTTATTTTTAGCGATATGTTTTGGTTTGACAATTTTTCAGTTTTGGCGCTTTTCCCCGTTTTGACGAATTTTTTAATTTTTTGGGGGATATTTTTATTTTCGTAGACATTTTTTACTTTTGGTGATTTTTTTTTGCATTTTAGCGATTTATTTTAGTTTTGGTAATATTTTTTCAAACTAAGCGCTTTTTTAATTTGGCGATCTTTCTTTTCTTATTTTTTAGTTTAGTTTTGGGACTTTTAAGTTTTTACATTTTTGAAAATTTCAAGAATTTTCTTGTTACCGGTTTCCAAGATATAGTCAGTTGTTAAAATTACTCAGCCAAAATTACATTAACTGAGAGAATATCCTTTAATTAGATTTTTTAAATTTTAGCATTAATTGGTGTAGTCTGCATAAAAATATACAAACTTTGAAAATTTCTAGTGTCTAGTTTTCGTTCCTAGCTTTAGAATACACTCTAATTTTTAACTTTTATATATTTGAAGCGGCGAAAGTTTTGCATATTCTGTGAAAATTTCAGGTCCGTAGCTGTTGCGGTTGTCGAGAAAACAGCCTGTGACAGACGGACTGACAGATTGCTATCAATAATAGACCTATCAACTTCAGATACGAGAATTACAAAATACGGCGGCTTCATATATGTATGCATGTGTACATACATACATACATTACAAGAAAAATCGTACTCTAGGGATCAAAACAAGAAACTTGGCCGAAGGAACCATACCTCTAAAATGTATTTTGATGTCCCGACTTTTGATCCGATGGTTAATTTTTTTATTTTTTTATTTTCTCTTCTATTACTATGTAAAATTAATTTTTTCCTTTCATTCTGACTAAATAAATTTCTAAAGAGAAAGATAAACTACAAAAATAAAAAATATAGCCATTTCGCTGATTTTTTTCTTGTAAAGTGCCAAAAATGGTGATTTTTTGAAATGTTTGTATGGGGAAACTACCCCAGGGTTGGTTCCAGGGGGTGTGCCACTGGCACAGGTGGGTCGGCGCTCCAAAATTAGTGGGGGTCGGTCATACATTTTTACTCGATTGAGGAACTCTAAATGGGTCAAAGTGAGATTTTTCAAAATTTGAGCCTTCGGATCAAAAGTTGGGACATCAAAATACATTTTAGAGGTATGGTTCCTTCGGCAAAGTTTCTTATTTTGATCCCTAGAATACAATTTTCCTCGTAATTTGAGCGATTTTTAAATCGACCCGCCCTAATACATACATATCAAAGAAGCCGAGTTACTATAGTTTAAGTTAAATATCAAAGGGTATGCTTAATAATGACTGATGTACATTTTTAGGATACCGTAGTAGTGCCCAACTTATATGCCTATCACATCGACAAACGCGTATGGGGTGATCCTGAAAATTTTAGACCTGAGCGTTTTCTAAATGATCAGGGTAAATTTAGTTTAATGAAAGATATCTCCCTTCCGTTTGGAGGAGGTATGTATATATTTAAAATGTGAAAAATTTTAATGTAACGAGTAAACTTTTCATCTTTCAGGAAAACGCTTATGTGCGGGCGAAACATTTGCCAGAAATATGCTGTTCCTCCTCACAACAGCTTTGTGCCAAAATTTCACTTTCGTATTGGCCCAACTGATAAACTTCCTGACTTAAGTACTACTTTAAACGGACTTTCTATAACACCCCAAGATTTCTGGGTGCAATTGGAAGAAAGGAAGTAAAGAAGGACCTGTGTTTACGTACAAAGAATAAAATATTATAAAATCTTATACAGAATTGGGAAATTCACAAGGTGTTCTATTATGTTATATTGTTATAATTTATTAAATTATTCAATATTTACTTTTTTTTTTTTGCTTTCAAACAATATTTTTAGTATATTGTGATAATACGGCACAATAGAACACTTTTTAATTGACCAAATACATCATTTATTGTATGGAACTAGAATCTTGTATTTCACATTAATTTATTGTAACTATACACACACATGCATATGTATGTCAAATTGTGCATTTAAAAGAATTCAAACTACTTTCTAACTTTTTTTAATGATATATTTATGATTTGATTAGGCTAAAGTTCGTATCGCTCTGTAAGCCAAATTATATGTGATAATTTTTAAGGAACAAATAACACTAAGGTTAATTGCAAATATGTATTCTGACAAACACCAGCAGAACGGAACAACATAGTGTCTGCTTTCGAAGGCTGCCACACATTCATTATTAGAATTCTTGTGTGTGGTGTCAGTTGATGTAAATTTCAGCTTTTATATATTAGGGCCTGTGCCACGATGTCACCAACGTTCGACTTGTCGCACAGTTACATTGGAAACAAAATTATAAAATTTGTTTTTGTTTTGTCCGGAAAATCAAAGCTACCATGCAAAACTGCCATATTTGAAGAAAAGATAATCCACAAGCCGTTAACGAATCACCATTACATTAATTAAAATTGACTGTTTAGTGCAATATCGATCCTTATTTATTTATTTATTTATAATACATATTCTACTAAGTCAATTTGCAGAATATGGTTGCACAAAAATGGACGGGTGACTAAAACCATATGTCCATGATGTTATTAACAGTATTCTTAAAAATGTTTTTCTGACTGACTGTACACGACATATGCCTTCTCATAGGAAGTAGCAACGCGGTTGTTGAGGAAATTCCACAAAAGAACCGCAAGATTATACGGTAGTCCGTGGCAGATCAGTCAACCAGTGCGAGTGAGACGCAAAACTCCCGAAGGCCAATAAACAACATTGGCCTGGTTGCATTTAAGATGTTGACTCGCCCAGAGCTGCTTTACGACTGATTATCGATCCTTATTTCTTTCGAAATGAGCAAAGGGGCTACCGTTACGGTGAATGGCAAGCGCTATCGAGCCGTGCTGACTAAATTTTTGTTCCAACGACATTTGGTGCCAACAAGACGGTGCATCTTGCCATACAAAAACAATTTGTTGGACCAACCAAGTGGTCCTGTTCCTGGGTGGGGCTCTGTTAAGTCATTGGCTTATGGGGACAAACTAACAACTCTTCAAGCATTGAAAGCCAATATTTAAGTAAGTAAAAAATTGTACTGATCGAATGCACCATGCAACTCGTAGCCGGCGTGGGCATATTTCATGTTAACAATATTTTTGTCTTGTATTATCATTTAAAAGTTCTCATGCAGCTAAAAAAATACCCTTTATATACATATGTGTGTCTGTAAGTAAATATATTTCATGACATTTTATAACCTGTAAAACCTGCGAAAGATTCTTTAATTTATTTACCATAAAAAGCAGATTTGGAAATCTCTACCACTTTCAAATTTCAACAGCTTTCAAACTAGTTTTCTAACTTCCAAATGAGTCTAACTTGACTACTGGCATTTGCCTGAAATTCACGTATGAAATTTTGCGTAGAATTGTGTAGAGGAACATTGTTGATTGCACAAAACGAAAGAATAATGTGAAATCAAAACGTTCGAAATTTAGATAGCATTATTTATGGTGTCAAGTATTTACAATTCCGAACGTTTTGATTTTACGTGGAATACGTTCTGTATTCCCGATATTATATCTACAGAAGTATTCAAAAATACCAAAAGAAAGGAAAAATATGGAAACTTGCAGGCCATGACTGAAACTTCCCGCTAAGCTACAGATTTTGATGGAAGTTAAATCAGTGACTTCTTATTGAGTTTATAAGGTTAAAAATATACGATATTCTATCTATAGACATATTAAAAAAAATAACATTAGGAAAAGGTGTCAATTAAAAGAAAATATTAAAATTAGGCCGGGTTTCCATCTGTGTGCCTTTTGCCACACAAGCGTAAAAAAGCGTAACCACTAATTATTAATGAAAAATTTTTAGATTCAGACATGTATGTATTTATTAAGTTAAATAGTTTCATACATAACTAATAGACAATTTTATAGAATCCAGCATAATTGCAAACTGTTTAAATCAATAAATATGTATATGTCTGAATAAAACACTTTTTCATTAATAATTAGTTATTTACGCTTTTTTGTGCAAATGACACACAAGAAATGCCAGATGTAAACTCAGCCTAACTCTGACCGGTGAAGAGAAATGTCCTTTTAATTTTAATGAAATTTTTCCTACGAAAATAAATTCATTATCGACGATATTGAATTACTTTTGACGTTAACTGTTCACTTTTTATGCACAATGTAAAATATTTCGTAACACGTTTTAAATTGAATAGCATTCAATATAATTTCAAAACTTATTTTATAAATGATACAATTACCTATTCTATAATAGACTCGACATGCCACTTCCAAATATATTGAAAGGTAACTAGCAGGTTAACCAGGTACGATAATAATTGAATGGAAAATTTTGCAAAAAATAATAAAAATTTACATACATACATACATATGTATTAATGTAATTAAGTATGAAAACAAATAACTACATGCCACAAAAATTAATATTTTGCTGCTCGTAACACTTGTTTTTAAATTATTTGGCAGGACATACATATTATATCATTGCACAGATACATCTGTTTGCACTAGTTTTGCCTGTTTTTTGGTTCTGTTACTAGTTGTAAATGTTGATTTTTTAAGCAATTATTGTATGGTTGGGCAATGAGCAAATGAAAATAGCACATTTTTTTTTTTTTTTTTGTTTTTCTAATGAATGAAAGCAAAATTGCACATACATATGTAAGTAAATGATACATGTACATGAAACACATGCATTTGTAATTACTCTCAGAGCAAAATTGTTTCTTTCTCTCTCTATACTTTGGCTGCGCCATAAAATAACATAACGAACGTCCGCACATACATCTGCACATCATGTATTTGTTTCAATAGTGGTTTTTTCATATATTTGTATTACAATATGTATTTTTTGAGCAAAAACAGATCAAACAGTTGCTCAGCAGCAATACAATAAGCAATTGTTATTTGTTTTCAATTGTATTTTAATTTGGAAAAGCACGCACACACAATAACTCTTATACTAGTTCTGTCGCTCACGCTACAATTATATGGTACATACCATGGTATATTTGTTTTGGCTATACAAACGAGTATACAAATGCAACCCTTTAATACATATTAAAAAAATATTATTTCATCTCTGTAGTAGTAATTATTGAAAAGAGGGCTCGTCTCAGTTTTAGCAAATGCTGTGTTGCCACCTTTTAAATAATTATCACAAAACAGGATTTATTATAAATTCTTTGAATAATTTTAAATTTTAACTTCTTAATAGTAAATATGTGTCCTTTTATTTCTCATATACGAGCAAACTTGGATAGTAATGATTAAATTTCGTAATTGATTACACATCGATTACATTTTTTGTAATTGTAATTGAAAGTTTATAATTACAATTACATTTTGTTGCAATTGAAAGTTTTCAATTACAATTACATTTTATTGTAATTGAAATTAAAAAAAAACTTCAATTATAATTACATGTGATTTTAATGGAAAAAAGTTAAATTCCAATTACATGTATTTAATTGCTACCGAAAAAAATCAAATACTGCATGTAATTGGAAAAATAATTCGTTAATAACGTAATTATAGAAAATGTATGCAATAATTACTTTTTTTAATTAATTACAAAAATATTTGTTGTGAGTTTTAGAGAATTTGATCACCAATGCTTTCAAGTTGGCCAAAAATAAAACGAAAGAATTTACTTTTTGGAATTATATTTAATGAAAGATTATAAAAAGAAAAATGGATTACAAAATTATTAAAACTGAACTCAAAGGAAAAGAACGAAAAAAAGGGAAGAAGTTAAAAAAAATAAGAGCAAAAGAGGAATAGAGTTGTCAGATAAATGAGATTGCAAATTCCGAAAGTGAATAATCCCAACAATATTCAATTATTATAACAAAAATTCTAATATAAATAACTTTTGGTGTACTAAGCGTTTAAAAAAGTTAGTTAAAAAAAATTATTTTCACACAAATGTAATCGAATTTGTTCAACTCAAAGTAATAATTTTTTGCTTAGCTACAATTACAATTATATGTAATTGTAGTTCCTAAAAATGATTGCACGATGTCGCGAAGACTTTTTGTTGATAACAAACAATCAAAAGAAGTAGTGTTGATGAGTGTATGCTTGTTATTTTGCATATTGTACGTTTGAGTGTGTGTGTGTGTGTAAGATGTAGATGGTAAGCTATTATGTGTTTAAGGCTTAAACACATAATAAACTTTAAGCGCATACAACTAATGTCAATGCACGTGTGTTCGTTTGCATGTGCGCAGAAAAATAAAAGATCATACACAAATACATGCATGACGTTTGTATACGCGCTCATGCGTAGAAAGAAGCAATCATCATAAATTCTTCCGTCACGAAGTATATTCTTCTTTACTCCTATACATGCAATAACTGAAACAAATGTCTTGCCAACAGTGTTGTGCAGCGTTTCTTTTAGAAGATTTCGCTGTATTTGAAAATTCCCTTTTGTCTTAAAAGTGGTCTTGTGCAGGACTTTATTGTGTACATACGTATATAATCACTAGAGATGTGCACGTGAGCGTTTTTCGAGTCACGACACGCACGCTCACGCAGAAAATTATTTTACTCACGCACTTTCACGCACGAATGATCTTGAAAATTTTCACGATCACGAACGCTCACGAATAAAATATTATTAATCACGCACGAGTAGTTTATAGCTTAGCACGATCACGCACGCTCACGAAAAATTATCAGGGCAATTATGAATAAAATTCCGCGGGAAATTTTTCCTGGGTACAATTCCAATTAATAGCAAGTAATAGGGAAAACAAAAAATTCCAATTGGAAAAGGGAGATATTCCTCGCGGAATTTTATTCATAATTGCCCTGTATGTAATGCAATTTGTATTTTTTTTGGGGGGGTTGAAAATAAGTTTTTACAAATCAATATGTATATACATATGTATGTACATATGTATGCACGTGTATATGTAAAAATTAAATTGCACAGAGGGGACTTTTATAAAGTAAATGGCAATAAATCTGGAACTTCTAAAGTACTGATTGATTTATATGAAACTCCTAACATTCGTAGAGGAGAATTTAGGCTTGGAATCACAGGACAGCTGGAGAGGAGTTACAGTGGGCTAAAGTTGACTACCTGGCACTCAAAAAAAAACTTCTGAGGCTTGTAACTTTTTTTTTAATTATCTGGTTTTTACCTGATAAAGCATTTTCAGATAAACTTCAAATTCTTAAGAAATAATTTCCCAAAATGCGTTTCCGTATATGTAATAAGATATACGCATGTGTGCGCAGATTTTCTGAAAAAGTTGAAATTTAGGAAAAATATAGTTGTGTACAATAAAAAAATATATTAAAATAATTTTATTTTTCCATATTGGTATTTCATATGAGTCACTTTACTACGTCTCAAAAAATTATAACAATAGCCCAATTCACAATCTTGTGCAAATGGTCTAGCATCGAAGCATGTGCAAAATGGTATAGTGTATTGATACTCACTTATACAGGAATTTATCGTGAGAGCGCGAAAATTCGTGCGCGATTATTAAAAAGAGCTGACGCACGATCACGCACGAGTAATTTTTTTTAAGTTACGCTCACGCACTCACGCGTGATTAATTATAAATTTGAGCAAGATCATGAGTGAATCATTCGTGACACGATCAAATCACGACATTTGCACATCTCTAATAATCACTAACTTATGGAGTTATGCGCATGGATACTTAGGGTCTAATTGATAAAAAATATTTTAGGTTTATTACAGGTTTATTTGGCAAATTTCCCATAGAAATATGTCAAATAAGCGCTTAATAAACCTGAAATATTTTTTTATGAATAAGGCAGTTACACTTTGCTTATTACTACTGAACTATGAGCAACATTCACAAATAAATTATATTACACCTACAAAGAAAGAAAAATCTACGTCATTTTTTTTAAATTAATGGCTTTCTGCTCTGACCTTCTCCTCATACGACCATGGCTAAACATACATACATACATACTCGTACTAAGTAGCAACCATTCAAATACAAAAGTTTATGAATTGGACGACTTGAACATAAACTTGCAATAAAATAAACTTGTTTGTAATTTGGGTTTGAATGTCTTATACAAACTTTTTTTTAGGTCTGTTCACTTCACGCGTGTGGACGTATATGTACATATCGTCACCTAAACCCCAAACGGGCGTAATTACCAAATAACTCAAAACATTGTTTTTGATAGATTATGATGTATTTAACCAAAATACATCTTTCCTTAAAATTTTACTCACATACATATGTTCAAAAATACCGAATTTGTTCATTATTAAATTTTGCACGTAACAAAGAAATAGTCTTAGGGCTATTATTACAACTTAAAGTTAGTTAAAAGTAGGACTTTATCGGACGTATAAAAAGCTTTCCATTATTGTAAATTGGATTTAACTTAACAGGTAGGCTAAACTTGCTTGTTATTTATCGCTCACTTCGGGTTAAAGTAAAATTTTGCAAATGATAAAGTTTTTATACGTTCGATAAAACCCTACTTTTAACTAACTTTGAGTTGTAATAATGGCCCTTAAATTTATAAAGTTTTTTCCCTCCCCTTTAAAAAACTAAAAAGTGTACTTACGGCATTTTGGATTTTAGGTAACGATATGTACATACATTTATGAATGTAGGTATATACATGCACACATATTGTACATAATTATGTTTATTATACCAGCTAGCAAATTTGAAATTTTTGGTAATATTGGAGGCTTTTTGAATCACCTACGCGATTAAAACAATCAGAAATGGGCTAATTTTTTGATCTGATAATATATAGTTTTTTCGGTTAGAAATGGTAGCCTGTGTGCGACTAATCTTAAAGACTCTTTACTGCACGCTTTTTGCATCAGTTTATACCGATTTTCCAGGAATTTTTAAATCATACTTTCAATATATAATTTTTTAAATGCAAGCTTGAGTCATTATTAGGGTGATCGACTCGGTTTTTCAACCGGTTTTAAAACCCTGTTTTTTACAATACGGTTGTCGGTTTTTTCAAAATTTTGATTTTTCGAATGTCGAATAGTCCGGTTTTTTACAATTTAAAAACTGGCTGAGTCGAATACTTTCGATTTGTACATTTTGCAATAAAATTATTTTATTTTATGTTAAAACTTAGACCAACGTGTTCTGTTGATTTTTCTAAGTATTTTTTTTTTATACCTGATTTACATTAAGCATTTTTTTTTCATAAAATAGTTGCATGAAAATTTTTTATTTGCCAATAGGAGGCCTGGATGAGCTACTTATATCAAAAAGTTGCCAAAAATGAATCAGAGTTTCATTAGCAAATAGAAAAAGTTTCGTGCAACAAAATTCATGAAAAAATGCTTAATGTAAAAGTTCAAAAAGTTTTTTGAGCATGGCAACACTTATTGAAACATGAAATTCAAGCGAAATTATTTTATGAGGTTGTAGCAGAGGCGAATAAAATTCGCGTTATGATGTGCAATGAATTTCAAAATCCATTTGCAAAAAGTATTTTTTAGTTTTGTTGACATTTTGATTCATACTTTATATAGAGGTAGATATTTACCTTGTAAATACATACATATGTATATTATATACATATATGTACTATACATATGTAAGTATATGAAGTTAAATTTTATGTTTTACCTTTAATTTTTAAATTGCTTTATAGTATTTACATGAACTTTTAACTCTAATTTTTAATAAAAAAAATTTAAAATCAAAACTTTTGTATAATAATTTTCTTACTTACAAAACCGGTTGACCGGTTTTCCCTGAATTGTAAAAACCGAAACCGGGTTTTTCATAATTTCAAATATTCGAACTATTCGAAAAACGGTTTCTGGAAAAAGTCGAATAATCGATCACCTTAGTCATTATAGAGTCTTTTAAGCCCGGAAACAAAAAGCTTTTAACATCATCCAACTTACTCGAAGAAGACTCAGTTACATAGGTGATTTGTGCAAAAAAAAAAAAAATTTGCTAATGCCAGGTGGGTTATTTATGGTTGTGTTTCTATTGTAATAAATTTTGATCAATGGGTTAATATTGCTAAAAATTAATTAATTAATTAATGTTGACATACATACATTTATATTTACGTACATACTCGTATGTATGTATGCACGAGTATATATACACAAAGCTATAGTTTATTTTATTTCCTTTTCCTTTTCTTTCCTTTTTTAGTTTTTCTTTTTTGTAGAGTTTACTCTTATCGTGCTAGGGCAGTAATTTCGCACGACTCTTCAATTGTTCTATTAATCAAATAACCGATATGGAGATTTTTAAAATTATTCCAACAATCGTGTAATATAGCATTCACACATGAAACTAAAAGTCGCAACACACACTTCTTCACAAATTTTTTATATTTTCCACTCAGATTTCAATTAGATTGATACGAGTATTTATTTTAGTTTAAACGTTTTTTTCTTTGGGCAATTTTTCCGTTTTTTTCGGTTTTTTATAAAATGCATATTTTTAGTTTTGGATTTTTTCGGTTTTTGTGATTTTTTTTTGCACTTTAGCGATTTAGTTTATTTTTTAATTTTTTTTTAATATGTTTCGTTGCTCGCTTTATAACACCTTCTAAGTCAAGGTTTTAAAGATCGACGGACATTATTCCTTTTCATCTTTGGTGTAAGGAACCCCAAAAAATAGTGAATTCATGAAATTCATGACACACTAGTTAAGTTTTCTTATGCAGGGTCGCAAATCCAAAAATAACTTTGAAAAGTTTTAATTTAATTCATTTTTTTTATTCGAATTTTCGATTATTCGACGTAAATCACTCGAATAAATTTATAAAATTTTTGTTTTAGCGAACGAATATTGTTTGATTTCCATTTTTCGATTAATCGATCAAAACTTATTAAATATGTCTGTATCAGGGATGGCAAAGTTGGTGCAATGCGCTTTTTTTGACTTATGTCAATGACTAATTTAGTACATTTTAGGAATCTCCCCAGTTTCACTCCGCATTTTTTTTAAACGATTTTATATGTCAATTTTCATTTTTGAACAATGAAACTGATATTTTTCTCGCTTGAAAACAGTCTTGTGAAAGCAAAACGCTGCGAGAAAATAAAAAAATTTGAACTCGTCCATTTCCAAATAATTTGTTTTCTAAATTCGGATGCTATAGCACCTGCTATTAATTTGTATATTTGAAATTTCAACAGGTGTAACAATCCTTTCATACAGTTAAGGTAAAAAAAGTAAAATTTTTTAAAGTTATTGGTACAATTAGAAAATTCTCAATGCCTTCCCTGGCCTGTATGTACCCTGCAGAAAGTGCGAATAGTGAAATTGTAATGATTTACTAGTGACATTGTCAGTAGTACTACTGACCAGGTGTACCTCAGCCAATGTAATCATCTATTGACATTTAACATTAGCTTGTCATTGAAAATCCACCACTAGACTGTATCACTACTGACTAAGTAGTTCTTTTGGGTCAACATGGAAACATTGACACCAAAGATTCACCAGTAAATTTTAGGGGCTCTAGTCTACAATATCGATATTTCCTCGCTCGTTGTCAATAGTAAAATTATAGTGATTTTCTACTGCTACTGACTAGGTGCACCCCAGCCAATGTAATCGCCTATTGACACATAACATAGGGTTGTCATTCAAAATCTACCAGTAGACTTTAGCACTATTGAGAAGGTAGTTCTTTTAGGACTATATGGAGATATTTGAACCAAAGATTCACTAGTAGATTTTAGTAACCCTCGTCTACATACATATATTTTTTTAATATTATTGCACTGCATAATAAAAAAGAAAAACAAACCTATTGACGCGTTCATTGAAAATATCACCAGAAATACACTAGAACTGTTGTCTCTAACGTATCTTTACTCGCACATAAAATAAAAGTTGTCGACATTTTAACTAGTGCAATTGTCGATGGAGAAAGAGTATTGACATAGAGACATATGGTTCTAGGCCAGTAACCCGCAAGCCATAGCACAATTGTGCGGATGAAAATCACACACATGCTTATGATCTTTCATTTAGTCGTCACTGAGCAAGCGACGAATTAAGTTGTGCACGCATGTTTTATTTTTTTCCTGGTTTTTTGTTTAGTTTTTTTGAGCACACGGAACGAAATTAAAGTTCAAATTTAATAAATTTCTACAGACAAAAAGTTGATAATATAATTATGGAAGCTGGGAAATATTTCGTGATTAAAAATGTTTTTGGCAATACGCAATGCATTTTATGTTATGAAACATTAAAAAATAATAGGGAAAATATATTAAAAAGGCATTTTAATAATATCCACAGATCTGTAATAAATTTAATTTTGAATTTATACACTAAATTGTTGAATGGTTATTAAATTTTTACTTCTTATTTAAGTTTTTATTAAATTGCTTCTTTACAAACAAAAAATTCAAACAACTAATAACCACATCATGTATTTTACATTACAAAAGTTTTCTTCAAGTGCAAGTTTATTTTACTCTCATTTTTCTCACCAACACAAACATATTTTATTTTGCGGGACACTGTTCTAGGCTGACTAGAGGGTATGTATGTACATATACATATGTAACATAATTTATTGTTAATTTGTGTGCTATAAAAGAAATACACTTCCTATTTTTTTATAGATTGCGAATTTAAACTTAAATCTAATGATAATATGATCGTTAAGCAAATTAAATATTTCTAACATAAGTGCTAATCAAAACATTTAGAAATGAGATGACAGATAATTTATTATCTTCTAATTACTCTTCAGTTTAGTAATTTTTTTTTATTTTTTTCTTTATAAAACTAAAAAATTAATTTATTCTGTTTACTATAACTAAAATAGTTTCTATAATTTTAATCATTAAAATTAACCCTCATTTTCCACAACACGGACGGTCGACTTGAGTAGAACATTTATATGAAAAGCACTAATTTTTTGAGTGATTTCTATACAAATCTTCTAGACGAGTCGCCGTGGAAACACGGTATAATCATTGAAATTCATAGTCCAGAGTCTCCATAGCATTCATCAAGCTTAGTCTTGGTTTGAATGAAAATAATGCTTAATAAGCACACGAAACACACTTTTTCCCATTTTCTCCTCAAATAACGCGGTAGTCTGATATTAATGGCTGTCAAACACATACGCAGCTTGTTACAATTTTGACAGCAGTAAACTGACAGTTGTCTGTCACGTGCTTACTGGCCCTCCCTTGTAGTATATAATAGAAGATATACATATATACAATTTATTTTACGTTAATAAAGGCAGCCCTAAAATTCTATTTATTTCTCAACATGATCTCCTTTTAGCTCGATACACTTTCGTCGGCAAGTGACTATGCGGAAACGAGTTAGAGCTGAAATATTGCAGAGAAATAATCGTTGCTGTTAGGATTTTACATAAAAGTGACGAATACATAATATGCCTAAAATGAAAGTGTAAGTACGAAATTAACCTTTAAACGCGCTTCAAATTTTTCTTTTTTCTGGTGTTAAAAGTTTCACTTCAAGCTTTAGTGTATTCAGACGCTTAAAGTAGAATTTTATGGCGGATTATTATCCTAGAATATTTTGACGCCTAATGCCCCCTTTTTTGATAGTGATAAAAAAAATAACAAGGTTAAAATGTTCTTATTAAAATTTCTGAACGCATACCTACACATGGTTTGCGAAAGGGAAAGAAACCCCACCCTTTCGATAAGACTTTCACATGAACTTTAAAAACTCCGACATAGATATACATACCTTTTTTTGTCTCTGCCAGAACCATTCTTTAGAAGCATGGTATAATAATGGCAGGTAGCTCCACAAGCCCAGTCGGTTAATGTATAAATACAAAAATTTGTCAAACTTTGTTTACCAGCTAATAAATTGTTACTGTATGTGTTGTGAACAAAATAATTTCTATGTTGCCAACGACGAATTCGGAAATTAATTGAAGAAAATTACACTAGACATCTTTTGTGTAAGTTAAAATTAAAACAAAAATAGAACCCAAAGTAGAATAACACACAGATTATACATTAATCTAAATACATGGCCTACAAATGAGAGTACAAATTGCACACTCTGTGTAATTTTACACACAGATTGGCAACACTGAATGACTATAATCATGCAAGAATGCCGCGTCTGCAATTGTACTTTAATAACCCTGTAATTGTTATTTTTAAAGACAAAAGATATTTGTTTTTGACTAACAAAATGCGTGTATTTTTTTGGTGTTGTAATTTTGTTGTAGTTCCAGTGGTACCTGGTATAATTTTACTATTGTTAGAACTATGTTATTTTGGAAAGTTTGATTTTGTTGTACAGTGTTGTTACACAATACAATGAAAACAGATATTTGTTAGGCATAACTATCTATTATACTCAATTAAATAATAACTATTTTATTTTTCTTTCATCCGTAATAATTTTTATAAAAATTGGTGTTGCAATTATTTTTATTATGTATTTGCTTTATAATTCAGAACACGTGATTTCAAATAATATGTCGCATTAAAATCACACGAGTGATTAAATAACAAATATTTTTAATTACGGTTTTAGTGCAAATGAAAGGCTTGGACATATTTTGCTTTATGTATTCAAGAGATGAGTGACTTTTAATTAAATTTATCAAATCTCTTCAGTATTAGTAGAATGTTGTAAATAAACAATGATTGCACATGTAATGAACTCAATAAGTTGAAATGAGCAAAATATAATAAATTACCCGAAGCGAATTCATTTTACAGATGGTATCAATAGCACAGCTGAAGCTAGGTTCACGAGTCTGGTAAGGAGGACAATCTCCACTTCTCTGAAACTTATAAGCTATTTCGATTTAATTTAAAATGCACATGTGTACATACATAGATATTAGTTTATTATTTCTTTTTTAACCAGAACCAAAAAGGTGGCAGATGGGATTTATGCACTTCCGAAACTGTTAAACCAATATTTTGGCAGAACGAAGTCTGTCAGGGGTCTGCTAGTTATTTAGACAAACATACATATGTTGTTTGAAAATAATAAAAAAAAAACAAATAAGAAACTAAATTGTTCGGAATTATTTACAAACACAATAATCAACGTCAACATTATAGTGCTTTCACACAGTCTGCTCACTTGACAACATTTTTTCCAATACAAAGAAATAAACAAATATCTCTCCATTTTAGAAAGGTAAAAATATTGCCAAGTAAGCAGACTATCTAGAAATTATATGACACCCTTACGATTACAAATTTATATAACGCATAGCGTATTTCTGTATTAGGTATTGTGGCAAAAAAGAACTTGGTCAAAATTTATATCTCACTACTTTTAATGGCCGAAATTTTGGATAGGAACTTGGCCTTTTTTCACATTTATGTTTTTGTGAGGATCTGACTACTTTTTGATAAATTTTATGTAATAACACTTTTTAAACTTAAAATTTCTTATTGTCACCTAATTCACACGAAGACTTTTATGAAGTCTATTTTTCGACGTCACTTTTTGTTTGTGAGCGAACGGTGTAGAGAAGAAAGAGGGGTAGAAAAAATGACTTGATTTCTGTTTTTCGTGGTTTTTTTCATATTTCTCTTTACATTGCTCTTGTTGTTATTGTTGTTACGTTTTAATGTTACTCTCCTATCTTATTGTTATTTTTTATTGTTACTCTTCTAGCTTATTGGCTATATGGGTGGAGAGAAGTAAAATTAGACGTCAAAAAAACATCGTATGAATGCAAGGAATTTTTGGAAGCAATTTCAAAAGAGAATTAAGAAAAATAGACGTCATAAATTTCAGCGAGTGAATTAGCACTGTGTCTCATTTCTCTTAATGATCACTGTGCCAGTTGAAAATGGCATAGTTACATAAAATGATGGATTAGAGCGTGATAGGTGTTGGATTGTACTCCTTAAAAATGCATTATTGTGTCATTACAACGGGTCGCCAGCTTGTACGCAAATTGTTAAGAGTAGTCTGGAAAGAAACATGTAAAATATAGCGTCAATTTTAGTGGGACTGATCCCGTCTATTTTCTCAATATATGTACATATTAAAGTCTGCTTAGCCGAAGTACATAAATCAAAAGGATATGCCCAATGTGCATGCAAAGTTTCAATAGGGTGGCTGGTGCTTTAATTTTTGGATTTTCCGATTGAGTAAATCAATTAGGACTATTTGTCTACCAAATGTCAGCTCTCTACAGTATAATATTACATAAAATTTTTATGGACCTGGCCCCGCCGACTTTTATATCTGTTAGTGCTTATGGTTCATGTAAAGTTATGTAGGCAAAAGCAAATGAGAAATACATGAGTAAGTCCTCGTCAATACAGTGAAACATTTGCTGCGAAACATTTTTGTTTTATCTTTTGAAACTGCATTCGTGTCCACACTGTGAAGTTTTTGTTTTGCAGCTTAATACATTTTCTCATATATTTCTCATGAGAATGAGACGAGAATGACGTACTCAACAAGAACTGCATGTACATGAAACAAAGTACCCTTTTCCATTCCTCTTTCCCCGTTCATCGACAAACTCAAAAGTTTTGCAGCAAATATTTCACTGTATGGACAGGGACTAGTAGACTAAAAACTGCTAAGCCGAAGTACATGAAAGAAAAAGCTAAGATTTATCGATGTAGTTAAGGCTATTTTTCAAAACAGGAAATTTTTATTTTGGATAAGTGCAATGTGTATGAAAAGTTTCAATAAAATTTAACTTAATTTTGAGTTTACAGTGCTTGTTCCCACCCTCTGATTGAAACTTCTAGTTTCTTAAATTTTTCTTAGTGTTCTCTGATCTAGATTTATTTGTGTACCAAATTTCAGCTCTCTAGTACGAATTGGAGTTTTAACGGATAAAACTTCCTGGCTTTAAGATTTTCCAATTGGCATGCACTTACTTGTGCACAAAATTTCAGCTCTCTAGCGCGAATTATACCTTTAAATTTTATGAGCATTACCCCTCCCACTATTTTAAACTCACAATTTTGTTGTGAGCAGCGCTTATAATTCATGCTAATTTTCTTCTAAAATATGCTAGACCGAAGTAGATTAAGCACAAGGCTAACATTTTATGGGAGTGATCACGCCCACTTTTTGAGGTGATAGTTTAAAGTCTTGCATACGTGCAACGTGTATGCAAAGTTTCACTAAAATGGCTTAAGATAAAAGTTGTATATTAACAGCCTTATTAATATAACTTATTAAGGCTTTTAAAGGGGTTTTAAGACAAATTTTAATACAAAATTTTTCTTATAAAGTCTTTATGAAGCCTTAATAAATTTTATAAATAAGGCTGCAAGTTTTAAGTTTCAAACAATATTAGCGTGGCCCGGCCCATTCTGATAAAATTTTTTGGGTTTTCAGATTTTTCTAGTTGGTTTTTCACCTAGTCCTACTTGTGTATCAAATTTCAGCTCATAAGCGCAACTTTTATATTTTAATTTTTACGGGCGCAGCCCGCGCCTCTGATTAAAATTTCCTGGTTTTCAGCTTTTTCTTATTGGTTTCTAAGCTAGACCTACTTGTATATCAAATTTCAGCTCCTTAGCGCAAATTTTAATTTTTTAATTTTTATGGGCATAACCCCGCCCACTTTTCCAAACTTGAATTTTTTCGGCCTTATTATTTATGTCGTTTTGTTGCAAACGGATAATAATAACTTCATATATAGTATATCTAAATATGTTGAGCCGTAGTACACGAAAATGAGGTTTAAATTATATGGGCGTGTCAAGGCCCACTTTTTTAATGAAAAATTTATAGCCTTGCATTATCGCAGTATATGTGCCAAATTTCAATAAAACAGCTTACATTAAGCGCCTTATATTAGCTTTTTTAACTCTGACCTTAATGGGCGTAGCCCCGCCCTCCTGGCCAAAAATTTCCAAATTTTCAGATTTTTTTATTTTATTGCTCACCTAGACCTAGCTCTGTATCGATTTTCAGCTCACTGGCACAAAGTTTAATTTTTATGGGCGTAGCCCCGCCCCCTTGGTTGAAAATTCCATGTTTTCAGATTTTTATAGTTCATTGCTCACCTAGATCAACTCGTGTACCAAATTTTAGCTCTTTAGCGATAGCGGAAGTGCTTCATCAATTTGATGAGTGTGTCAGTGGTCAGTGAGTATGTCTTAAAATATGCACTTTTTGCACCTCCATATATCCGGAACCTTTCATTGTAAAACTTTCAAACTTTCGCATATGAGGTTACATGAATCTATTCTAATTATGGTTTAAATTTTATAATTTTAAGATTGCGGGGAACAAAGTTATGAGGGGGGTAAAAACCGCTCGAATGGCTTCGTGTAAATATACACACTGCGTGCATTGGCCAGAACTTGGCCTGGCGCACTGCCGTGCGCCTAGATAAATGGCAAGTGCAAGGAGTATCAAACTAAACAGGTTCCAAAGCGCATTTAAAACTTTACATGTGATTGGAAATTAAACTGCCATAAACAATGAAGCATTTCCAATAAAAAAGTGTCATCCCCAGTTATTTGCCCTTACCCTTTATATAGATATGCTTTGCAAATATAAAATAATATACATCATAAATAACAGGAATTCAGTTTTTGTACACAGGTTTTATAAAGCTACTAAAATAACTTTTATTTGACAAACATTTGTAACTACAACTATTATATGTAAGATCCATTTATGAATTTAAACTTTTGTGGAAAAATTATTAAATCATTGGTAGGAATAAATATTTCATCCCCAAGGCACAATTCTTTGGCAAATATTAGGTTACTTATAGTTTCAGTTTTTAACCGATTTCTTTGTTCTGTTTTAATGATTTTCATGAAAGAAAATGACCGCTCTGCCATGTGGCAAAATAGGCAATTTACACATATATCGACTTAAATTACTAAATAACAATATTCGGTAGATTTCAGACCTTGTTCGGTAGAATTGGTAGATTTGTTAAATTCACAAACATTTCGGTAGAATCTACCGAATATCGGTAGAAGTGTGCACACTGATATTAAGGCAACGAAAGCAACCCTAAAATGACATGTTGTTTTTTGCTTTGTTGTAATTTTGTAGAATTGATATCACCTGCCATGTTAATTCGTCTTAGTTATTAATCGTAGTTTGGATGATGAAATTTCCTGCAGTTGAATTCGGTTCGCTCTCTCGTTCGATATTTCCACCCTGAACACGAGAAAAATTTCTTCGTGTAAACGCAAGTGTAAGTTTAAAGAATAAAATGAAAAATTGCTACAATAAAACTTTCGTCATCCAAACTGGGACTTATTGTATTTCCACTCGTATCAGTTAAAAATAATTAGAAAAAAATATTTATGAATTATTTTGACACCTTATAACGATTATCATAAATAAACAAAACAATTTAAATTAATAATTAAGCTAGAGAAATAAATAACCATAAATTAAATTTTACGCAAATTTTTATGGAATAGACGTCATAGCGCTTAAGTATTCTTGATTTTAAGATTATCGCAGCGAACTTAGTGAAATGCAATTTTTTTTTCGAGTACATACTTATTTCATTTGATTGATTTCTAACAAAGAAATACGATTATAATCAGATTAAGTATGCACAGTTAGATCAGACTTTCAAATCATCAGAAACTATAGGAATTATTTAACAGCACTTCAATACCTAAACAAGAAGATTATAAAATATGTGTGTTGTTTTACAAAATATTTAAATGCAAATAATTTTTAGAACAGCAAATTAAAACGGAGCGACTTTAGTTGAATTGAACTCCATAATTACAAAATGAACTTACAGGGATTAGAAAGAATAGTGAGTGTTTAAAGCCATCTCAAATGAGCGATATATAATTGCTGTCCTTTGAAAAAATTATATCATTACAGTGCTCAACTTAATTTTCCAATCAGAATGCGAATGAGATCGCTTCAGTAATTTATAAATTAAATTTTGCAAATTAAGGCTTATAATGTCAATGAACATTTCGCGTTTAATATTTATTTTTGGAGACTAGACCAATTTTTTGTGGTTTCTGTATGAATTTTTGGCCAATTATCTATAAAGAGCATTTGTCAAGTCCTGCTTATTCTTTAATTAAATTTTTCAAGGCCGACGATAAAGTTCGTGCCACAAATTTTCTATGCAGTTTAGGTTAGGTAAGGTTAGGTTGGCAGTTTGCTGAGAAGAGCAAGTAAGTTTTCAGCTCACTTGGATCCAAATAACAAATCAGATAGATAGAAAGAAGAGTAGCTTAAGCTTAATTTTTTGTTTTTTTACAACCCTGCGTTTTGTTAATTTTTATAGGACAGTTGCAGCGCCTCTGGTGTTAAGTAGGCGTATTACTTTAAGCTATGTAGCCATTTTATTAGTCATTTTACTTAAACGAGGATTAAGTGCTGCGATATAAATTATCATAGACACTAAGGAATATCAGAAAAATCTATGATGTTGATAAGACTCGATTTAGCCAGGATTTGAACTCACGCTCTCGAATACGGTCATAGTTGCCTTGGAGTTGACGCACTAACTACTTTAGCCAACTGCACCCCTTTCTTCTATGAATTTTAAGCTCGATGTAAGAAGATGGCCATACTGCGGTTTGAAATGTAGTGTGCATTGAAACAACTATGGACCGTTTCACATATACGAACTTGCTGAAAAATAATTTAAAGCAGTGGATAGTCAAAACAACTCAACGACCCAAAACATGATTCACCTTTTGTAGGAGAGTGTTTGTTGCATAACGTTGGAAAGCAGATGCAAATTCTATCCCAGTCGTCAGACATAAGTTGTATAGAAAATTATGGAACGAGCTGAACATTCAGGCTTTATAAAAACCCAAAAAAATAAGTACTACCAAAGAATCACCCCTATTCTGCGTTTCGATTCGAATCGAAAGTTTCTCCGTTTGGCAACTTTGGTATTCTGCGTTCCGTTCCTCGATTTTTCTTTCGATTCTATGTATTCTGCATTTCGATCGTAACTACGTTTTTGTAAGTTGTTATTTTAGTGGCGGAGCGTTTTCAATTTTTGATTGTTTAGCTTCAAAAAGTGATTAATTAAAAAAATAATGCAAGCATTAAATGCAAAGGAAGGTTTAATTAATGAACTATATACTTTGTTTTGTTTTTCTGTATTGAAATGCGATTTTTATTCAATTTATTACAGGTAAAACAGTATAAAAAGTTGACATACATACCTATTTAATGGCAACGAAAAACGATATTGTCTACGGATTTAATTAAATTTAGACAAATTGACTTTATTTTTGTGTTGCAATTATGTGTAAAAAATGAAAATATCATCTCCGGCGCGACAGGATTATTCACACTGGAAAAGTTTGGCCACAAATACCTCTTGCTTATCTCGTTTTTTTTAACTCTCTGTATTTAAATTTGCAAAAGTTTATGTAATGCAAATTTTTACAATATTTAATTATTAATTGTTTTAATGGTAAATCACTGTTTTTTTTTGCACTAAATTTAACTTTTTGCTAAAAATTTTGCAAAATTGCTTAATTTTTCTGTTCCTATTTCACCCGTTTCAAAGCAAAGCAGCAGGTTTAAACATACTCTTCTCTTCTTCTTTTTCTTTCGATTCAGTTTTTTTGCAGAATACCTCTTTTCGATCCGTGCGTAACTGAATGCGGGAACGTAATCGAAACGCAGAATAGGGGTGAATATAAATTGTATAGAATGCGCATCTAAGCTAAAAAATTAAAAATTTTTTGCTTACGCTTTAGATGCGTGGGGAAAGTATAAAGCGCAAGCAAATACACACTGAGAGCATTATATTCTTTGCTCTTATCACCAGCGTTGCCGTTGTGCGACTTAAGTCGCATTTTGCTACTTTTTTTTAAAATATCTGAGTTTTACCACAAAAAATACCGATTTTCGGAGGAAAGTTGCTGTTGCTGAAATAAAGCGTGTTTTAAGGATGATAAGTTTCCAAATTCTGCAGTTGTAAAGTCAGTGAATTACACCTTTTTTTGTTCATCTTTATAAAATATAATTTACAAAAAAACATAAAGTATAAACATAAATTAGCGTTACTAAACAATTATCAAATAGACTTAAAGTAGACACTTGTCAAAGTGAAGAACTTATTAAGAAATACAGGATGTTCAGTTAAAAAAATATGTATTTAAGAACTATGCATAATGCCTTGAAAGAATAGTATAACTATATTATCCTCTTCAGAATCGAATTTTAAAATTTTCTACAAAACTTTAAACGGTTTTTCCTCAAAGTAAAGGTTTTGAGTTATGCTGGTTTTTAAGTAAATAAGTGAGATGCACCATGTCCAATATATGTATTTATGTTTTTACAGTCTCTAATTTTTTTTTTATAAATCTTAAGTAATTGGGTAAATTACGGCACTCGATATCGAACGAAATATGCATTTAATTTCGATTGGAATTTCATTCGATATGAAATGCCGCAACTTGACCACTCTTTTTTTAGATTTCATGATTTTTTTTTATTTAGTAGTTACCTATAATAGGTTTATACTGGTCTTATTTGCAATTAAAAATGTTCGTAGTTAATTAATTAATTATTTGAATTATTTTTACTTTTTTCATTTATAAATGAAAAATTATAATAAAAAGAAAATGAATTAACTTCAGTTTTCCATCTATATTTTACTTTACTTTTTTGATACTGATCATTTATTTACATACATGTATACTTTAAAGCCCAATTTAGGCTTCCAAATTTGCTTCATTTGAACCTATTTTAACTTATAAACATTTTATAAAAACTTAGTTACTAACTTATAAAAAGTTTTATTAAGATAAAGATGAAAGTAAGTTAAAATACATAATTTTTTAAATGTGATACTCCGAGAAATAATTTGCATTTGGAATCAAGGATTTGGGTGTCAGATTTTTTACAATATTTTCACCGTTTATTGGCTTTTCTATCGACCAAAACAATAAAATGATCGACATCATCGAGCCGAATATCGCCAACTGGATGAACAGCTCTTTTTCTAATACCTGATATGTTGAACTGTGTATATGATTGCCCTACGGCATACATTCTGTTAAAATGATACAAAGGGATAAATTGAAAAAAGGGTCATAAAAAGTGTCATTGGCACGAAAAAGGTTCAAAAGTGATACTTCAGTGTCACAACGGCAACGCTGCTCTCAGCAATGCGAGCGTAGCATACACTGCAGAAAGAAATGAGAGTGCGTACGCTGGACGGGTAGTACTGGTAATACCCGTCATAGAAAATTTTAGCTTGTATGAGATGGGCATTCTATATGATTTATATTCTTTGGTACTACTCTTAGAAAATGCTCTAACTAACAAATAGGATGAATTTTCTACAGAAATCTCAAGTAAATTGATCAAATCTTTAAAAGTTTCTATATATATTGCAAATAAGCTACATACCACAAAACTAAGTTCCCTTTTTAACCGAATGCGCGACGCAAAGAAGTAAAGAAGTGTATTGCGTTCATCAGCCTATGTATGTATTGCACTATATAAGCCGAAGGCGTAGGCATTTTGTCTTAATCCCGGGAGTGCCACTAAAGATGTGACAGTAGTCAAAAACAGACGCCATTTTTTGAATACGAAAAAAAGGCGGCGGGCTATATCAAAATGGGTATCATTCGACAAGTATTTGAAATCATCATTCTCGTATTATTTATCATTTCGAATGGCCGTTTAGAATATTTAACAGGTCACCCCTATCGTGAAGAGTTTTTCCCTCGAAATATTTTCCCTTTTCCCCAAATTGCAATCGTGAATAATTTTTCCCCTGAAATGTGTTACCTTTCTTGATTCCCCCTTATTGTGAATAATATTTTTCACATGGATTTTTTCACTTTTCCCTTGGTTTTGTTCACATTATTTTTGCAGGCGAACTTAATTAATACACAGCGTAATTTCAATATTATACATACTTGCAATTATATGTATATTAAAAGTTATAAATAATTATTTTTAGGACAATAAATATTCCACGATTAATAACAATAATTCCTTGCAACACCTTTTTCACATGCGGTAAATTTTATGCCTGTGGTATACTAAAGAATGTTTAGCACGGCACCTAAAATATTTAAAAACACACTCAATAACATTTAATTTGAAACCCAAAATATGTTTATTTCTTAAGCACCCCATACACGTTTCAATTCAATTGTGAATTGAGTCTTTCAATTGAATTGGTTCTTGGCCACACACTTCATAAACTGAATTGAAAGATTTTCATTCAACTGTCAAATTTAATTTATTTTCACAATTAAAATTTTTAAAATTTAAAACTTTTATTGCATTAATTCATTAATTTTAATATTTTTTATATAGAATTCAATGAAATTAAATACAATTTTAAAAATACATAACTTTTTCTATACAAAATAAAGCTACAAACATAAATTTTGACAGCAAATCAAGAGACTCGAACACACACAGCACAATCGAATTGAAAGATTTACTAGTCAACATGAAAAATCAAAATCTTTTGATTTTTCTTCAACCAACTCGACAACTGCCAAACTAATCAATTGACAAAGCCATACACGCTTTGATTTGGACAACAACCGACTCAATTGAAAATTGAATTGAATCGTGTATGGGCTGCTTTATTATTAAACTTTAATTCGTTTGATTTTCAATTAATTTTTAAGCTTTACAAGTCTTCTTCCCGTTTATTACATGCATGACGCATTGATAGCGGGAACAATCGTTTCCATGAAATTCAGGATTGCAAATTTACCTTCATGGGGAATAAAAATTTCATGGGAACAAAAATTTCACATTTTATTCACGATAGGGGTGAGTTTAAAGTTGGTCGCAGTCAGGTGTTTCGATTTTTTTTTAAATTTTTATTTTTTATGTTATACATATTCAAAAAAACTAGTTTGCCAGAAAACGAGTTTGAAGTTTTCAATTTACACACAAAAAAAAAAATGGAAAAAGAAAATTTTATTTTTCTTTAACAAGATATTTATTTGTATGAAATTTTTACACAATATGAAGAACGATATGAGGAGTAACTAAAAAATTTAATTTTTTGTGTTATGACGGTCTTTGGGTAAATTACCGATATTTTTATTTTTTAAAGGAGCCAAACAACAACATTTTTTTAATCAGAAAAATTAAAAAATTTATAATCCAAAATGACATGATAATAATGTTTTAACACTAAAAATATTTAATTAATATCTGATTAGAATTATTTGTAATAAAGAAGTATACATACATAGGTAAATACTATAAGCCTTTGTAGTTAAATCACACTTCCTTATCACAGTAAGAAATATGAATTAATTACCATCTCATAAATATTTACATATGAATATTAATAAAATATTAGTATGTATGTTGTATATGTAATATGAAAGCAAAAAATAAGCCCTTCTATAAAATTAATTTTCAAAAATTAGAAATTAAGAACGCAAAGAGGAATTAAAGAAAATAATATTAATAAAAAGAGTAGAAGAGTAAAGGTATGAAATTAAATATTTGTGAGCAACCTTGAACTATAAAGAGAAAACCGTACAGCGAGTTTAAACGAATTTTAAACCATGTTTGGCTACGTAACAAAAATACGACAATTTAATACGAGTATGTAAAATATATTAGCCCAATTCACAATATTGTGCAAATCTTGTATAGTGTATTGATACTCACCACTTAACGATTCTTAGTGGTGAGTATTTTGCACATGCAACGATGCAAGACCATTTGCACAAGATTGTGAATTGGGCTATTATAAAATAAAAATATAGTTCTTTCCGCCAAAAAAAACCGACTTCAATGCAAAGATCTCATAGAAGAAGTACGTGAAATATAAAACTAAATTTTAATAATTTAATTTAATGCAAGATTGTGTTTTTCAGAGCTCAGGATGCGTGTTGTCTTGTAAGAATCGGCAAAGTAGAACGACTTAAAATAAAATATTAAATTTTAATGGGCGTGACTTCGCCCATTTTTTAAAATCGGTTAAGTAGAAACGTTTCTTTCCCCTTGTTTCTCTATTATAACAAACTAATCAGCTTAGCAATAAGACTTGCATAGTGTAAACTAGGACTAAACAGCCCGCACTAACTGGTAAGTTTCGATTTAACTTCGTTGTAGCATTTAGCATTTAATTCCAAAAAAAAAAAAATTCATCGCTATTTTATGCTAATATATTTTATAAAATCGTTTTAAGAAATATACAAGTATGGTACCAATATTTAGCAAGAAATCTAATAAAAGAACACGTTCTTGTTCAGTCATCAACTTGACGAGAAAACTTGCTTGATTGAAAAGTAATTAAATTTCAAAACCTCATAGAAATAATATTAATTAAATGCATTTCAATACCACATATAAAAATATTAAAAACGAGGATTATTAGTTTCTTTCTTTAATTTATAAAGTAATTTTATATCAAAGTTAAAAATACTTTCGAACTTCTTTTTTTTCGTTATTATAATTTTAACAAGTAAACTATCAAAATTTTTTATAATAATTACCCAAAAAAGTATCCCATATTTGTTAAGTAACAATAGCTTTAAGAGGTTTGATATCTAATAGTTATTAAAAAAAAATTAAAAAAACCAAAATATTTTCAAGTTACTCTTTATAATAATATTAACCATTTTTTTCACAAGGCTGATTTAATGGTTGATTATTCATTTCCAATATAAAAAAATAATAAATTTATAAAACTAGCTTAAGTATGTTTGTTATGCATTGCAAATATGAAGAAAAAAATTGCTACTCCGCTTTAGCAAAAACAACAGTACGAGTAATTGTAAAACAACACGCCCTGATTGGAATATGCAATAATTTTTAAAAGTAAAGCAAATTGTTACACGATACATATTATAGGCAAATAATAAAAATAAAACTCAACAATGTAAGTGCAGTACATTCGATTGGGCCAGATAACTATGAAAATACACAAAAAGGGATATTAGATCTACTAGATAGTGGGAAAAATGTTTAAATTAAATTTGAGACTTGCAGTGTTAAATGTTTCACAAAAAATTTCTCCCTCTGGATTTTACATAAAGCTGAACAACATGCCTTTTAGTCCTAGTTTACACTATGCAAGTGTTATTGTTAAGCTGATTAGTTTATTAGGAGAGTGAGAGAGAGAGAGAGAGAGACGAGGGAAAAAACGTTTCTGTTACCCTCGACTCTCGCTCGCTCTAACTAATCAGCTTAGCAATAAGACTTGCATAGTGTAAACTAGGACCTACCAAAAATGCAAGTGTGAATAAGCATGAAAATAAAATATAATATTTTATAAATATAAAAGCACACCAAGATTTGATTAATCGCGGGTTTTAACTACCTGTTTCTATAACCCAGACGAGCGATTTTATTATAAAATTTATATGGAAAGCACTAGTTTTTTGAATGATTTCCATAAAAATTTTCTAGACGAGCCGTCTGCCTGACTTGTGGAAACAAGGCGTAATTTAAAATTCGAGCATTGATGTATTTATAAGTTCATGAACTTTTACATAAAAATATTGAACACATACGAAGTCAGGCGAATAAGCCCGCAATCTTTTCAATTTCCCGCCTCTTAACATAAATGGTAACACTGCTAACAGGCAACTGTCACTTGACTCCTGCCAAGATTTTAACAAGCTGCGTTATTTAATTTGTGTTTGACATCCATGGATGGCAGACTACCGCATGATTTGAGAAAAAAAAATTGGTAAAAAGTTAATTCGGTTTGCTCATTAAGCATAATTTTTTGCGGAAAAAAAACTCTCAATCAAACCAAGGCCAAGCGCGATAAATAAAATGCGAATTCTTCACACCATAAGCTTTAGTGGTAGAAGATTAGGTTAGGAGGGGTGGTGCTATAACGCACCTCCACCCGGAGACCCAGTTAGATCCATTGTGATTCTCTTATATTGCCCGTTAAAAGTAATATTTAGCCCCATATGTACCCATAAGTGCCTATTATCCGTCATTAGTGGTAGAAAGTGTTTTATTGATTTCCCTTGTGGCTGTGCAAGCACGGAATATGCCGAACATTATGTACGCCCAGTTGAGGCTTCTACATCCGAAACAATTGAAAAAATTCACAATATTGTGTTGTGCGATCGAAGATTGAAAGTAGGTTTTGCTGTTCGGTTTTAACCAAAATCGAAACAGCATTAGATCAAATATTCGAAACCGAAACCCAATTTAAAACCATGGATTTTCGATTTTTTACTTCCTGTTATTTTAATTTTTTATTTTTATTCAATTAAATATATTTATATAGTTGCTCCTAAAAATTCCTATAATGAACATAAGCCATTACAAAATTCCCCCCCTTTGGGAAGCGTAGCTGAGCGCTTCCGGGTGCGTCCGCGGATTGCGGATAGTGGAAAGGCCCATAGATATTATGGGGAAGCTGCGAATCAAATAAGCAGTCGCAGGCAGCTCACTTGCCTTGAATGCAGGGTCTCAGAGGGGTTACGAGTCACTCTGTATAACCATCTAAATTCTGAGTGCCAATGATAATCAGGGCGACATGGCGAATCGTTGGCGCTATCAAATAATCAACAGTGGCTGGAAGTTTGCCCCACCACCAGGATCGGATGTATCAGCCTAATCAGCTGGACATGTTGAAAGGGACCCGATGATCGAAACTGTTGCGAACAATAATAACAACCAAACCGAATTACCTTTGCCGACATTTGATATGAAATTCAGGATAGATTTGGAACATGGAACGTCCGTACGCTATTGGAACCATCCCGCCTAGCACAAGGTTGTAGAGAAAAATCTACATTTAGCCTCCATGTGCTTGTTTTGGCAGAGACGAGATGGATAGGATCTGGGGATAGGATCTCAAACGGGCGCATCTTTCTATATTCTGGAAAAGACGCGAATCAGCCGAGAAGTAGTGGAGTTGGTTTCTGCCATCCAGCGAAAAGCGTAGAGCTCTCCTAAAATGGGAAACGCACTCAGATCGCATAATCAGACCGCATGCGTGCCAGAAACATAACGTTCATACAATGCTATATATGCTCCGACTGAGGTGTCCGAGCTAGCTGTGAAGGAAGAGTTCTACGAAAAACTTGACAATGTAATCACAGCTACTCAAAGGGTAATATTATTTTCTTAATGGGTGACTTTAATGCAAAAATTGGCCCCGACAATACAGATCACGAGGGCATAATGGGCAAACACAAAACTGGCAGAATGACGGAAAACGACACCTTCTTTACGGATATATGTGCATCAAACAATATCGCAATAGGTGGCTCATTATTCCCACATAGGGAAATTTACAAAGCGACATGACTCTATCCAGATCACCGATCGGAAAATCAACAAGTGGCGCGAAGTGCAGACGCCGCTACTGACCACCATCTACTTGTCACCACACTGCGTTTAAAGATTGCAGCCATTCAGAGAAATGGTGACTCGAAACCAGAATAAAGACTGAACATTCACAAGTTGAAGAACACAACCAGAGCAGCAGCATATTCAATATAATATAACAAAATCTCTGAAGTTAATACTAAATGTCTTTGAAAGCAAAAAAACAAATAATAGCACAATGTTTGAGTTATTAAAAATCAAATGTTCAAAAATATAGTTTAATAATGGATGAGTGGACTAGTGCTAGAGGTAAGCGAAATGGTAAATGTAATAAGTCTGGGTCTAAGTAGAAGTTTTAGAAGATGTATTTCGAAAAAAAAACTCAAGACCTTGTGCGGCAAAAATTAATTGAGTTCGACATTTCATTGGCTTGTACTACCAATGGAGCGGCAGTGAATATTCAAATATTAAATTTGGATTAGAAAACTCAACAGAACTTTAGCTATATTTGCTTCACGAAATCCATCTTGTGATGATGTATATGGTTTATAAAAACAGTGTTCATAAGCCAGAGAAAAAGTTTTTGAATTTCTTTGTTAAAAGCATACAAATTCAAACAGTTTTGCTTTCGAGTTGAAGTACATAATAACCGCCCGAAAGCGGTCGGTTTAAGTAAACTTTAAACCGGAATCGCGGTTTCTCATTATATCGATTTTTATCAAACTCTAATTGAAAGTGGGAGAGATTGTGGAAGCCATAGACGTCACAAGAGTAAATGGTTTCAGTTTTGAATGATCATTTGGGTATGAGAAAGCTTTCAGCAATCGCAATCGTGTGAGAATTAGTGTAGGCCGTTCTTCAACCGCAATATGGACGAATTTTCGCGTCGTTTCGTAATCGTGAACGAAACATGGATTCACCATAACACACCAGAGTCAAAACTGTGGTAAAAAGAGTAGGTTTTTCGTGGTGAATCAGCACTAAATAATACACAGGTAGGTGGGTTAGTCAATTATCAGTCATGGCGACCGGTTTTTTGGGATGCACGTGGTATAATCCACACTGACTGCCTCCAAAATGATAAAACAATCAATGGCGAATATTATGTTAACTCGTTGGGTTAATTTAATGCGGATTTGAAGAAGAAACGATCGCATTTGATCAAGAAACAAGTACTTTTACAACACAACTATTCAAGGGTGCACACATGTGCTGTTTCCTTGGCAAAGATCCATGAATTTGGCTAAGAATTGCTCCCTCATGTACCCTATTCACGCCAACGGTGAAACCATCTCACAAGCAAATATGTATTTTGATGATCTCGACAAATCTTTTTTTTTTTTTTTGGAGGAGATAAAAAAATTGGAGAAACATTGCACAACGCACGAAAAGTAAAATTATTTTTTTTATCCAAAAACCTGTGTTTAATTCAAAAGTTCGCAGAATTATCGAACCACTCTCGTAATAGAGCTAAATTGCAAGGATTTAACGATTACCTAAGGCGATTCACCATAACAATGCACAAATGGCGTGAACTTTCACCGCTCCACACGGTTCACTGTTTATTTTTAATCTTTTTTTATACAGTGTTATTTGTACTAATACAACACATATCGCTTATTTACTCAAAGAAAGTCATAACTCAAAAATTTCCTTTCTTGTTTTCCATTAAGTTGTGTGTAAATGTAAAACTTAAAAAGCGTTTTCTAACAAACTGGTTTTTTTAGTTATAACGTTCTTTGGGTAAATGAGCGACATGTTTCTAAATGCGATGAATAAATAGCCTGAAAAATTTATCATATTTTTAATTGAGCTATTAATGACGTAAAATACATAACTTTCTAATGAAGCCTATTTTTTGGTTGGATTTCTTAAGAATTTCTTTGAAAGTTTTTCGTTTATAATAATTTTAAAAACGTAGCCCGGCAGCATACCACAAAATATTATAATCAAGCTTATTTCATACTCAATTACAATTGAATTTTTATTTTCTCTACTACAAAATTTATTATAGAATAAGAGTACAAATTCTCCACGCCCTTTAAATTACAAAATTTATTACGAACTTTATTTAAAATATTGTATGTAGGTTATAATTTGATACTATAAGTTTAATTTTATTTGACGTCATATTAAAGAAGTTGTTATTTATTTACGACATTTATGCGAAAAGTATCAAATTTATTTGAAAAGAAACTCTATCCATAAAGATAGAAAATGTACATATGTATGTATGCGAGTAATATAAATATCTGTATACACATGGGTAAATAACAAAATAACATACATGCATACAAGATATTCAATATTAAACAAATTCAATTCACTTTCATCTATGCATCTCAATCACGATTTATGTACATGTCGCTCATTTACTCAAACAACGTCATAACTCATAAAAACTAGTTTGTCAGAAAATGAGTTTAAAATTTTCAATTTACACATAACTTAATGGAAAAAGAAACTTTTGTTGTTCTCTCAAGTGCTGAGTAAACAAGAAACTTTTATGAAATTTTTACACAATATGAATAACGATATGAAATTTAAATTCTGCATCATTAACTCAAAAAATCCATTCATTTAATAAAGCAATTTGAAACCAAAACTTTTGTATTAATAATTTTCTCACTAAAAAAAAAAAAACAGTTGACCGATTATTCCCGAATTTTAAAAACCGAAACCAGGTTTTTCTTAATTTAAAATATTCGAACTATTCGAAAACCGGTTTTTGGAAAATTTCAACTAATCGATCACCCAAGTACATAGTACGTTCATATGTATGTATGTGCCTTGTTGTTGTATTTCAACTAAGGATGTAACGAATACCAGTTTAGCGAAAGCGAATTTGAAAATGAATAATGCATGAGCATTTTTGCGAAAGCGAATGCAAATACTTACAATACGATAAAATAAATCACATGAAACTAAATTTTTTTAAGAACATGAAGTTGTATGATATAAATAGATGCACTACATATAGCATTTTATTTAAATTGAGCCTTTAATTAAAAAAAAATTACAAAGTCATAGGCAATCAACCCATTCGTACTTTGGCCCTAAAGCCACATTTCATTTGAAAGGCTGTCAACATACATATTTAGAAAAATTGGAATGAATTGTTTATGAAAAAATCTTGGGAAAAATATATAAAATATATCTTCAACATTTTAAGTTTTCATGTGAAATAATACTCATATGAGTGACACTTGTTTCGCATGGAATTTACAACAAATAAGGGCTGGTTAATATTTTTAGCATTTAAAATTTTCTGTACGAAGTAATGAATGGTACTCAACATTTATCAATAGTTTGAACAGACTAGTCTTAAGTAGAATATATTTTCGGGCAAATCAAACACTGCCTTTTCTTTTTCGAAAACTGATAAATATTTCCAAACACAGTTGGATTTTGGATTCATTCTGATAATTATTATTTATAGAAAAGTTTTAAGCTAAAATTTTAAAGCTTTGTTTAGAATCGTAAGCTATTTTCGTAAGAGAAGTACAAATTTTGTTGTCCTTAGTATTCGCTTGAAATATTCGCATACATTTTAGCGAATGCAAAAGCGAATGCAAATAGCAAAATTAAGCAAATAATTTGCGAATGCGAAAGCGAATGCGAACATTCGTTACATCCCTAATTTCAGCAAAACAGACATTTAAGTTTCAAAGTTTTCTTTAAATTTTTTTATTTCTATTGCACAAAAGTTTTTCGATTCATATGGTTTATTTACAAGATTTATGTGCAGGTTGTTAGTACATGCAACGTGTACTTGAAGCTACTTACATACTTAGATACATTTATAATGATATATATTTTTGCCGGCGCCTGAAATGCTGGTTGTCTTTTCATTTATTATAGTGATTATCTTATAAAAAATTTCCCTCATACAATCATTAAGAAATCAATACTTTCGTATTTTATTTGAAAAGTAAGTATGTACATATGAAAAGTATGAAAAGTAAGCATTTACATATGTAACATAAATAAAATCAAAAAACTTACACTTCATCAATGGATGTATACATACATAAGTAATAAATGAAAAATTAAAATTAAAGTTCATCTTACAAACTTTGTTAGAGATTTAAAACTCGAATTCCTAATTTTTTATTTTAGTTCATACTTTAAATATCACTGAAAAGAATTAATATTGCGAGTTCTCCACAAGTTCTTTATGGGAATTGGTAAAAAAAGTGTAAAGTATGCACTTAGCTTGTAAACCAATTTTCATTTTAATTCTTTTCATTCACGTTTAGTTTCAATAAAATTTCAATCATCGTGGGTTTAGGCAACTGTGAAATTTATTTGATAAAATAAATTTATCATCAGATGTCTACCAATCCGTGATGATTTCAAGTTCATTGTACTTTACAGCCCACACACAAGACAAGAGTAAACACATTTTTAGTTACATACTTGAAATTTATCGAAACGTTTAAAATTTAATGAATAATTGAAGAAATACAGTTAGATACATATTGCACTTTATATTATTAACGGTTACCTCAACTAACTGTGTTGCTAACACCAACATAATTACTCGTATTTTGTCGAGTTTTCCATTGCCACGTGCAAATGTTTCTAATAAGATTTATTACTGGTGGAGACCAAAAAAAAAACTCTGGGAGTGAATCTGGGAAACTCCTTCTCATACGAAGGTAAAGGTCCGTGGGATACCCTGGTTCTTTGACTACGTGCTAATTCCATTTTTAATTTTAATCATTTAATTTTAAACATTTAATTTTAATTAATTTCATAATTTGATACATATCGTCCTCGAAAATCAAAAAATTCAAAATCTAGTCTTTAATTGATTATGCTTCATTGGGTTAACTTAGTCCTAATTTACACTTCGCAAGTCTTATTGCTATGCTGATTAGCTTTTTAGGAGAGAGAGAGAGAGAGAGAGAGACTAGGGGAAAAGAAACGTTTCTGTTCCCCTCGGCTCTCTCCATCAAACTTATCAGCTTAGAAATAAGACTTGCGAAGTGTAAACTAGGACTTACATGCCTCCAACAATTTATAGATTTCTGCGACCAAAAATGTCGCTTTTATGTTCATAATTCAAAATAACGTATCAATATGCGCATGATTTTCACAATAAAAAAAGAACGTATCATCAAACTTTGGTGAGAAATTAAAATAAATTATTTCTATGTTTAAATAACAAAGCAAGAATTAATGTTTCGTTTGATTAATAATTAGCTTTGTATGGACAAAAAATGCAGATTTTTCAAGGGAAATTATTTGTGAAAGAAAGCCAAAGCACTTCCAAATATTGTGAAAGAAAAATTAATATTTTTACGTTTCTGGAAAATATCTTGGAACCAAAAAAAAAATTATGTTACCGACAGAATTGAATATTTCACCAAGAAGAGGACATACATACATATGGATGTGTCTAATGCTAAAAGACCTTACTCCACAAAATAAAAAGTTGAGTAATAAATTTCTAATAAGAGAGATTCTTCCTCCTTGGCACCGACTGCAAATAGTTAAGTTAAGTTAACGGATATAATAATTTTGTTATTTTTAACTTTTTCAGAGCCGATAACCAATGTTGCTAGTGCTCTCAAAATAAATCTAATCTTAGAATTTATGTCTAATCTTAGACACATAAATAAATAAATAACTTTTTACTGCATAAAGTCGATTTAGTTTTTCTTAAGTTTCTATTTTTTTAATTTTTAGTTCTTAATTAATAATTACTTTGTATGGTAGGTAGCCTTCTCCTGCTCTTACATCACCAACTTTCTGCTGGATTTCGAGTGTTAACTATAAATTAATTCACATCCAGTTTGTAGACGCTCGGTGATATACTATTTTTAATAAGTAATAATTAGTGATTATTTTGTATGGAAAGGAGCGCTTCCGCTACTCTTACACCAAAATATTTCCGCTGGATGACGCGCATTAACTATAAAGTAACTCTCACCAAGTTTGAAACCTCTCAATGATACAGTATTCCATTATGCCGTAATTAATAATTAATCGCATATTGTTGAAAATAGGACCAACTGTGGAGTATACCATTTCATATAAGAAAATAATTTCTAAAACCGCTTCACAAATGGTGGAGAAACATATAAAACATACATACATGACGAACATAAAACCTCCTCCTTTTTTAAGCCGGTTAATTACTTTTTAATCATTATTTCTTGATTTTTATTTATTCCTCAAAAAATAAAAGTTATTATTTCTTGATTTTTATTTATTCCTCAGAAAATAACAGTTACTTTTGGATTTTAATCGGTAAATTTGAGTTTTTTAATAAAAATAAAAATCATTGCATCTATAGGTAGTCCATGTAACATGGAGTATCTTGGTATATTCATTGTGCACGTAGCACTTCTCTGTGTTTTATCAATTTAAATTTGAAAAATAATCGTTATTTGCGATCCCTGCTTATAACCGTTACCGTCCCTGTTAAAAAATTATTTTACGGGCTCTGGCAAAATTAGAACAAGCGCTATTACGTACTTTTGAATTTTCGACAACGATACAGTACAAATTTATATTTTTAAATGTGTGACATTTTCAATAATAAAATTCGTCTTTCAGATACATACTTACATACATATGTATGATTACTATTACTGCCAACATTACTGTAATTTCATGCTTAACACATATTGTTCTTTTAAACCTGATTGACGATAATTCATAAAATGCTTTTTTTCAGTTCAGCAAAAATGTGCATGTATTTATTAACATACACACATACATATGTAAGTATGTAGGAATTTATGTATATACGTACATATTAATATTGTTGGTGGCTGACTTGACAGCCTTGGCGCATGCCAAGGACATTTTTAATGCAATTGCAATGATAAAAACCAAACCAATAGCAAGTACAAAAAAATAAGGAAAGTGAAAGATATTAAAAATATGTGTGTACAGTACACAGTATGTGCATAAATACATAACCCAGAAAGTAATAAAATAGAACACAAACAATTTATAAATTAAAATAAATAAGCGAGTGTGAGTTAGAAAGAGGTTTAAATTAAAAAAACACAAAGTAATAAAAATTATTTGCATACAAATAGGTAGATTTTCATTTCTATGCATTTTAATTATAAAAAAATTACATTTAGACTTGAATATTGTGCAGTGGCTGAAAGACGTACATATGTACATATGTAAGTGCAAAGAGTAAGGAATGGTGCCTAATAAATCTTCTATAACTATTACCGCTATTCCTTTGGACTTAAAATTCTATCAGTCTTATGCATAACGAAAAACTAGCGTGAAGTTAGTTAGCATAAGTAACAAAATTAAAATAGGGCGTTAACGAGTTCCTCCATATAATTTGACATTGAAAATAATGTAGTTTTAAGCCACTTTTAAATCCTAGCGTGATTTTAAATGCAAAAATTGGCAAAACTCATTAAGGCCATGTCTAATTTTGCATAAGGCTGTAGATACATACATACGTACATACATATGTAAGTATTTTCACCGATTTTGCGAAAGTAGGAGTTAAAAGCTTCCCGGAAGAATTCCAATATGATAGATGTATCTTTTGTATGGAACTTAGTTGTTTCAATATATTTTTAGTTGTGTTAATAGGAATGCATACATACCTCAATATTTCCCATAGTTTGGAAGGCGGTAAAGACAAACATGAAACCAAAGCCCAAAATGAACACATTTACAAACTTAATATCCATGTTGAAGGCAGTAAACAGAAATTCAGACAGCAAACAAAATGAAGAGTATATTTAATAAAGTTCAGAGTTTTTTAATTTAAATTTATTCGTTGATTTCTATAAGATTTTATCAAAATAAATTGTAATGAACTTTTTTACGTTGATATCAATTTTAATTTTCTTTGAGAGTGATGGGGTAAAAAGCAACTTCCGTTTTAAATTTTTCTATTAAAAACATAAATAAAAGTAGTTTCTATCCTTTTAAAATTTTAAAATCTTTTTATAGAAACAGAACATTGCTATTGTGGAAAAAACACTTAATTTGTATGTACACAAATATTTATGTAGCTGCGGTGGTGGCTACACCCGTAGATGATTATTTCTCTAATTTTCCTTCCTTGGATTTCTTTCACTTAAACTATTGCAATAATTGATTACTCAGGCGCATTAAACCAGAAAATTTTTGTTCATTTGAAATAAATGCAATTTAGCAAGTTAAATTCAATTTGTTTTCAGTTTTTTTTACAATTTATTTGCACTTGTCCAATAAATTAAATGAAATTTTCCTGGATTTTATCTGATGCGCAGCACAAAAAATTTTAACAAAAGCCAAAGCAATAAACGCGACCGAGCAATGACATCTACGTTGGAGTATTAAAAACGAAATGATATGAAAGCACAAAAAGCATCCAAACTACAATTGCTTGTACTTAAATCAACAAATACACGTACACAAAATTTATTATAAATGCCAGTTGTGGGCCAGTGGAGACAATAACAAAAAATATGGTAAATATTTGCCTGCCTCTATTTTATTTCCATTTTCATTGTTATAAGAGAAATGATAAAAGTAACAAGCAAAACAAAAACTTTCAATAGTTCAGTAACAGACGATATTCAAACACCCTTCCATTGGACGTAAGCACCAATTTTTGCCATACACTTGATAAAGAAATAGTAATCGGTTATCTTTATATACTAACTTTTACCAGTAAAGAAAATTATTTCATCACTGGATGCAAATTTTAAAAATTCTTATCATATGATGGGATGCCTCAATAAAACTTATTTTATAACGCACCGAAAGTTCCTAACATTTTAATGTAGTATGCTCAAGATTATTTACACCAAACACTTCCGAAATATTACTTAGCTCTTAGTGCTGTAAAGCGTTTAAAAATGAAAGCATAATATTATATACATATTTACTCATTACATACATATACACATACATACGTATGCTACCCGGAAATAATTTTAAGTTTTAAAACTAAAAATTTTGTATTTATTTCGAACAAACACATGAGTATCTAATTAATTGTTATATTTAAGAACATTGTTTCCGCTTCCTCTTAAGAATATATTTAAGCGTTTGCCACCACTACCAAACAGCAGCCTACCAAACAGCAGCCTCGAAACCTTTGCATCTGCGATGCCAATTTAGCGCGTTTCGCGCTAGATTTAGCGCGTTTTAACTATGCCAAGCGCACTTTTTTCCGTCTTAGCGCGTTTAATAAAAAAAGCGCTAAATTAGCGCGTTTTGAATAAAGTCAATAATACCATTTCAGTTCAATATTTTTTAACTTTTTTTGTATAAATTTAACAATTTTCTAATATCAAAAACTCTGATAATTTTTTTTTTAATCAGTTAATGATTCAGCTGTCGCAAACAAAATTCGCTTGATCTTGGTTAGAATTAAAAACGCATTTTAATACTGTAATGGCAAATATTTTGAAATTTCACAACTAGAAATATGTTCTACATACAATGACCCAAGAAATTTACATAAATTACAAAGCATCTACTATAGCTGAAGTACAAAAAGCATTTGAATCGCAAAACTATTCTATGTTGTTACAAAGTTTTACAAAAAAATTAGAAGTAAAAATTAAGGATTTCGATTATTTGGAAGGCGATTCTGATTCTGTATTAAATGATTTTAGTTTATTAAAACATAATGTCGCGGAAGCAATATTGCAAATCTGAAAAATTATTTGTGATACGAGTACTAATACATGCATCGACTTTTATTGAAATTTAATTTTTACACATACATTTATATTTGAAAAAATTAAAAGATTCAAAAATTATTTTCCTAACTAACAAAAGTAATTTTTTACTGTGTTTTGTTAGTATACACAACAGAGCGGCACTTTTTAAACCAATATCTTCGCTAAAATCGCTGCATTGCCAGTACTAATAGAAAGATATACACACTTACCTTTAAATTTTGCAAGAAATACACAGTTTATTAAATTATTGTTTAAAACTCAAAGGAGATAATTCATTGTTAAATTAAAATAGAAATATTAAGTGAACAATATATATAATCAGAGTATTTATAACAGAACAGCATCCTGAAAACTTAACCCTGGGTAAATAATGTGTGTATATATATATACATATCTATATGTACATGTTAATTAAATTAAGTTGCTAATGATTTTTTTTGTATCTATTTGTGTGCTGGGTTTTTTTTCAAATTAGCTGCAAAAATCCACCAAACAGCCAACCATGGACGACTGTAATCGTCATTTGCTAAGAAGCCTCATTAACGCCTCCGAAAAGGCAGCAAACATTGCCCGAATTTGCCGGTCTAATGAGCAATTGCTAAGGCTGTTGGTGCAAGAGAAAACCGGCGATGAAGCGAATACTAGATTCGAACATGATTTCAAAACTTTAGCCGATGTTCTTATCCAGGAAACTATCAAATATGATGTGGGTGCAGAGGTAAATATAAAATTAGCACGAAACAAAAAAAATTAAATTGTGGGCGTCAAAAGTTGTATGTTGCTTTATTAATTTCATTACACCTATGTACATACACTAGATAAAGATATAATAGCTCTTGTTGTATTTTTTGTTTCCTTTCTCTATTGAGTTCCCCGAACTAAAGGAAAATATCAAAGGCGAAGAATCGCCAATATTTAAAAACTCTCAGGGTGAAAATATTGCCATTGTAGTGGGAGCTTCTCATACAGAAACAGCAGACTGTTTGTTACAAATTTTGGAAACTGAATATCAAGAGGCGGCTCAAATTTTAGCACATGAAGTCCATCGTAGCGTAACATTTGATAAAGAGTTGCATGAGGATTTACCTGAAATACCAAATGATTTGGACTACAATCAATTGGGTATATGGATTGATCCAATAGGTATGTTGATTTTTATCAATTTTAAAATATTTCATTAAAATTAACACGCAAGTTATTTATAGCAAGAAGCTGGTCGTTTATGCCGGTACAAATTTAAGAAAAATATACTTAAATCAATCATAATCGAATAATTGGAATTATTACTATTGCAACTAATATTACAACGGAAAGGACTCATAACATTATTGATTTTTTTCAATAGTAAAGCCTGGATCACACGATTGGCACAATGTACCAATTTTCGTCGGCTCACTGCAATAAACTCATAAGTAATAAGCCAAAATGACATTATTACTTAATTAACTCTTGAATAAGTCTATATGGCTTTATTTCCAATGCAGTGTGATGCAATTATGTAATTATATTTCAATTAGTTGAGAAATAAGGCAAATTTACCTTGTTACTTATGAATTTATTTCAGTGAGATGACGAAAATTGGGACATTGTGCCAATCGTGTGATACAAACTTAAAACTCGTATCTATTTTTATAATTATTTCAAAACGATGCTTATTTTGAAAAGAAGTGTATATTTGGATGGTTATTCCAAGTGGCTTCATTTGTATACAAAGCCTTAGATTTAACTTTACCATACTATAATAATTTCCGGTCCATACTTGCAATTTTTGTTGCGGCAACTTTTTATTTTTTAGCGAAAAAGCACGAGATAGGAATACAAAATGTATATACAGTGGAATCTCCCTTAACGGACACTTGCGAAATTTAGCTTCATCTTGTTTTTTTTTATGTTTTAATTCTTATATTTTTATTTTTTGTAGATGCTACTGCTGAATACATTTCAGGCGACACCATTTTCACCAACTTTCCCGGCATAACATCTACAGGATTAGATTGTGTTACCGTTCTCATTGGTGTCTATGATTTAAACAGCGGCCTGCCCGTAATGGGTGTAATATCACAACCATTCGGCAACAAAATCAACGAAAATATTTACAATTCTGCACTATATTGGGGTATAGCATTACCCAATTTTCAATTCCACAGCAAGAGATTAGACAATGAAATACATCGCTCCCATTTATTGGGAATATTCTCTAGCTCAGAAAGAGCAGATCTGTTACAGCAGATGTTAGACTTAGGCTATGAGTTTGCCTTTTCAGCTGGAGCTGGACACAAGGCTTTAAAGGTTATAACCAGTGAAGTGGATACTTATGTATTAAGTAAAGGTTCAACATTTAAATGGGATACTTGTGCTCCCCAAGCTATATTACGTTCTTTAAACGGTGATATTATCGATTTTAGAAAAAGTATAAAAGAAGGAAAACCCATACCCTTAACATATACAGAACCAACAAGCATGAGCACGCCAGATGCGGGCGATGAGACCAATCCAGAGATAAATTGGAAGTGTAATTGTAACGGTTTAATAGCAGTAAGAGATATGGATTTATTAAATAATTTATTAGAAAAATTCGCAGAATTTTTAATGTAATAAAATTTTTCATTAGTTAGTTTATGCAATCATTGATAATGAGAAATAATTTATATAAAATTACTTTAACTGCAGGGAGTGGTAAAGTAATTTTTCAAAAGAGAGGAACTTTTGAAACTTAAACAGTTATTCCTATAAAATACACATTCTTTAAATACATACATATGTATGTACATATGTATGTATTTATAGTTATGTTAACTGTTAAATCTGTGCGTATATGCTGACTTTATGTATGTATATGTTGTTTGTCTGGTAATAATAATTACTGGATATTATTCCTATTGATATATTTATGTATTTATATAACAAAACTCTATTTTAATAAATATGAATTTTAATAATAATCGAAACTAATCATGGTATGGATGGTTTGGTGCTGTTTTTGTTTATTAAAAAGAAAAAGTGGAATAGATAATATTGGTTTAAAATTAAAATTATCAGCTGAAATTCTTCACATTTCCTTGTCTTATTTTTCTGTTTCCTTTATTTTTAAATTTCATGCTATCAGCATTACCCAACTGCATTTCTATAAAAATAGTTTTATTTTTGCTTGAATTGTATTTGGGGGTGCTTTTTATGTATTAAAGTTTGTTTTCGCATGCATAAGTCATATTTTAGACGCAGCAGTTTTTCTTGAAGCAAGTCAGAGTTTATTTTCTTCTTAATATTATTTTGTATACATATGCACATATGTATGTTGTGCTTCTTATTTATTAGAAATGAATGGATCTCTTAAAATAAATACATTCATATTTCCTACATATTTTTTATGCGGTTTTGATTAAATTTTGACAGTGTGATTTGAAGTTTATGCGGGTTTTGAAGCAGAAACGTATCTACCCCTCTTGTATAGAAGTAGTACCCTCTTTTATGCAGTTTCCTTTGGAACGCATCTACCGCATAAAAAAAGGTTTGAGTGTATGATACAATAATACAAAAATTGGTATTAAGGCATTTTATTGTATTGCGTTATTAAAAATAAATATATAAATTAATAATAGTGACTCAAATTACAATAAAAACCCTTAAAATTATTTACATATATTAATAATATTGTTTCTATATAAATTGATTAAAGAATTTAGAATAGAAGTTTTAGCTGCTAAAAAAAGAAAATTAACAAAATTTGAAAACACAAACAACTAAACAATCAAGTATGTGATGGAAAACGAACGTGCAATGAAAATTAGCAAAATCATTTAAAAAACAAATTTGAAAATTATTGAAAAAATATCTATACCAAACACATCACACACCTTTTATGTTTTTAAAATCGGTTTTGTGTCCAAATCGTTTTTCATCACATACTTGATTATTCGGCCCTATTCCCGTTGGCGTCATCGTTTTAAATGTCGTTTCTATGTTGTTGTCGTTTTTATAGTCGCTTCGTTGCCAAGTTGGAATTCTTGAAATATATTGAAACGAAGTAAAGCAATGTTGGTAGCACTGCAATGCTTAACGTTATTATTTTTGACATTTTTTAAACTTATTGCGCTGATTTACACGGGCATAATTGTGCTGGCATAACACGACAGTTTGTCGGTGAGAGAGGCAAAGATAGTGGTTTTGCGGTTGGCATAACTTTTCAACCAGCTTCAACCCCGCATTAGCAGCATAAAACTAATACACATACAACTTAAAAAAACAGCAAATGTTAAATGAATACTAAAAACACTAACACACACACAGCTGTGTATACGAATACATTTTGTGCCAGATGAATTAGTCTTGTGTAATTTGGAAAAGAACAAAAATTGTGCGGCTTAAAAATTGATCTCGTCTAAACTACCTCATTGAATAGTTTTTTTTTTTCATTTTAAATGAAAAATCAATGAATGGCGAATACTGAATTTTATTTTTCAACAATATAATATGTAAGCAACTTTATTATGTACATAATATATGTACTCGTGTATTGTTTTTGAACACATTCAGACTGATAAATTACCTTTCAATATGTCCCGGAAGAAATCAAACGAGTGCTCTACAATTTTTTGTGCAAGGATCACATCAACTAAAGCTGGATTCACCCATTGTTTCGGGAAAAAAATTTTGTCCGGACAAATTTTTTTTATCTGGAGTTTGACGTTTCTCTTTTTGAGAGAGAGAGAGAGAGAGAGAAGAAGAGAACAAAATTTGTTCGGAACATTTTCTACTTCAATTTTAATTTTTTTAATTTTAATTTTTAATTTTTTAATTTAATTTTAATTAATTTTTTAATTTTAATTTTTGTCCGGACAAAATCGGACTGAGCTGCCAACTATTTTAATTTTTCAGCCAAAGTTGAACTGAGCTGCCACATCATATGTATGTTCCAGATGCATAACAAAACAGTCCGAACTTGTACAAAGTTATCCAAAAGCGTTACAGATAGCAAATTTCGTGCAGTTTTCAGAGCGAATGAGAGTAATTTTTTCCATTTCCTGTACAAACTAGTACGAACTTTTTCTTCTGGGCAAGTTCGGACAAGAATTAAATAATCAGCTGTTTTTTGTTTACATATCGAACTGAAAAACTAACCAGAAAGTTTGCAAATATAGGAAAAAAAGTATTTGCATACAAATTTATTAAAAATCAAAATTGAAGGTTTTTTGAACAAAGTTGAAGTTGTAAGTACATTTGTACACATTTCCCTATTTATTTAATATAAAAAATGCTGTTTTTAAATAATTTACTTTTTAGAACTCATTTTCATTTGCTTTTTAAAGCTGTTGCCAATGATGCAAAACTTTTGTTTTTATAATGTTATGCGTTTTAAGCGACTAAAATCACTTAAATTAAATTTAATTTAAAAAGTAAGCAGCACTAGTATTTTAAGATGGGCAATTATGGTTTTTTGCGTTCCAGCAATTTTGGATAACTTTTGCATATTCAGAGACTAATTTTCTTTTTACTCTCATTAGTCCGAACTTGTACGAAATCTTGTGGAACACACCTCATATTATATGAATAATAAAAGAACAGAGTATACTTGTATTTATTACAATAGAAATAAAGAAATATTAAGAAAAACATATCCATATATATGGAGTTGAACGAAACCATTGCAGTAAACAATTAAAAAGATGTGTGTGACACAGAAAATTGTAATCATTTACCGCTGTGCTGCCACTTGTAAAATTAATACGCATCGTTTACACACGTATTTCATATGGTAGCTTTGATTTTCCAGGCAAAATGTTCGAAATGGATGAATCGTCTTGCAAAAAACTCTCAGTAAAAAAAATTTTCTCCAGACAAAAATTTTGTTCCGAAACAATGGGTGAATTCACCTTAAGCGTCGTTTCAAATTCGTTGCTAAAAATGGCGACGACAAAAAATGAATGTTTTTTGTCGTTGTTATCTTCGTTTCAAAATGAAGAATATCGACATACTTTCAACAAACCTCGATAACGCCAATGGGGATCTCAAATTATCGTTTAAGTTTCGTTTTAAAACATAAACGCCAACGGGAACAGGGCCGATTGTAAAAATTTATTATTATAATCGTATTTATAAATTTTAAGTAAATACATACATAAATTGATCTACAACATTTAGTGACGACACACAATACAGAAGAATAATATGACAAAATATAATACAAAATATCAAGAAACTATGAAAGTGTACCACTTTGTGTAATAAATGCCTTAAGCAGCATGCGGTACGAAGGGGTCAAAGTAAATAAATCATTTTCTATATAAGCCCTATATGTCAGGTTAGATTAGGTTAACAGATTGCCGAGCAAAGAGAAAGTGTTTGGCTTAATTGGACAGGGTTTTCAGATTTTTTCCGACCTATTTCGCCAAATATATTTTTACTACAGCCTGATTTGCTTAATAACTTTTAATGGAAACCAATAACATTGGAAGTTTGGGTCCTGTTATGTCCCGTTACGCTAATAAACTTGAAAACAATCATATAAAAACAAAATATTTTTGAATACATAAAAAATAATTGTATTGAATAAACAAAAATTATTTTAACACATTTCGAGAATACATTAATTTTTTTTTTGGCAGGCACTTATTAAATACGAAATCTAAAGAAGATTATTTTATCGGTAATAATATTTTATTGTAAACTGTTCTTCATTAAATTAACTATGGCTGGTTTTTTGTTTGTGCTCTTTCATATACATAATTTAAAAATATATTAAATATGTTATTTCTTTTCAAGAAACATTTTAATAGATGTTAGTTTAAAACAACTAATTTTTTATATTATTGACTCTTTTTTTAACTTTCGGTTTCAGTGTACTATTTATTTATTTAATATGGTTATTTTTAAGGCACTATTTTGCGTTTTTGTTTTTGTATCATCATTAGTTATATGAAAATCGTTAAATTTACATTTTTTTATTCATAGTCATTTCATGAGCTGTACGCAAACGTTTTCTTAGCTCAGTGGGGAAACGTTCATAACATTTCTTACAAACTGGCTTTTCGTCATATTCATAAAATTTCGATTTCTGAGTCATTTTTGTATCGCACACGGAGCAGGCAAAATGATGTACACACCAGGCTTTATTTAACGCCGTAAAAACTTTGCGAATAATGGTTGGTAAATATTTTTACTCAAATTTAATAAAATAAGTATTAAATAATATTTTGTACTCACCATCTCCGGCTATAACTTGATTGCAAACAAAACATAAATTGCCAAACAATTGGTGATAATGAGTTTCACAGTACGCCAAGCCACGTTTCTCATAATGACGATGGCCCAAGAATGGTTTTTCACATTTGGCACAAACGAAATGCTTAAGTAAAGTATCAAACGGAAGTTATTTTTTTGTTGTTTGTGGTATTAGAATTTTATATTTTACTAGTTATCAATATTAATTTATTTTTAAATATACAAACCTCTACATGCCAGTGTTTGCCCAGTGCGGTTACAACACGTTCTTCAATGGGACGACGGCAGGCGCCACATATTGGTATACCCATTTTATCATGGCAACGCAGGCAATACAATTCATTCTAAAATTAGATTTTAATATATTTCGTTATATTATTTTTAGAAACGCTAATCTTTGTTAGTTTTAAATGAATTATACATACATATGTATGTTAGTTTTCGCAAAAGTTCTCGCGAGAACTAACAACAGAAATAAATTAACAATGACTCAAATCAAATAATACTTAAAAAAATAATAGAATTTATTTTAATATAAGTAGCACCTGCTATGAAAATTCTTAAAAAATCCTAGTTTCTATGTAAGTGCTGATAGTATGAATGGTAAATGCACCATTGGAAGCGGCTTGAAAAATCTATCAGATGATGTATTTTTAATATCTTGTCTTGGGAGAAAAAACGAAAATATGCAAAAAAAAACAAAACTTCAAAAATATAAATTTTTTAGACACATCGCTAGACCACAGAAATATTTTGGAGCCTCTGGTGTTAAATGAAGCGTATTAAATTTATTTCAAGCTGTATTTAGTAGCCATTTTACTTCGCCGATGATTCTGCTACACAACGAAGGAGGACGCTCTGATCTTACATTAGGATTAGCATCTGCTGAAGTCGGTATAGTTCAGTGACTATGCCTTCATCCATTGAACTTTCTTACAACAACTGATACAAAGGGACACTAATGCACATCACAAAAATGTGTACCGTTGTTATTTAATGGCTGTCGGAGACCGGGCTCGAGCCCAGGACTTTCGGTTTTGTAGTCAACGTGCCAACTACTTCATCCAACGCCACCCAGAAGAACCCCTATTATCGGCCATTAAGCCAATGATGAAGCCCCTGATATCTTCTAGCTTACACTTTGCGATATCTCATGGAAACGTCTGCTCAGCCAACTAAGCCTATGGCACTGCAGCTTCGGGCAATGGCAGATAATATATGCAATGGTTTCTGGATCCTCTTTATCCTCGCAAATCGTACAGAAATTTCTTGCCAGCTCATTGGCAATTTCATTTCCCTCAACATTGCCGAATCCAACATAGAGTTACACTATATGTGACTGTCCACATGAAAAGGTACCAAATCTTCACCGAGGTCAAAATCGAGTTCTTATAATTTGTGTACCGAACGCTTCTAGCTTAAAATGCAGGTTTTTTTAGAATTTTCTATCAGTTTTTGTTTGGAAGTTATGAATTTTTAAAATTATGGATAAAAAACATAATTTTGAAAATAACGAGTTCCCTTTTCTCTGAACAGATCCTTATCTTGTTTTTCTAATGTTTCTTTAAAAAATATATCGATTCTAATATATCACTATTTCGTCTAGACAGAAGCAGAAGAGTAGAATCGGAATCAATTAAAATAAAAAATATATTTTTTTGGCCTTTTTTTAGTAAATCGGCTCTAATGAAAATTAATCCAAGTGAAGATTTGTTTCTTTTTCATGTGGACGGTCACATATTTGTCCATATGCAAGTTGAGGGCTCTCCTACAGTCTAGCCAGTTTCGATTTGACATTGTGCCCCTTCAAAGTTTTTAGCGCTGCCTGACTGTCGACGTAGAAGGTTACCTAATCGCCTTCAGTCACATTTGTGGCCAGAAGCACCGATGCCTTGACGTCTGCCAAGATCTCAGCTAGAAAAACGCTGCATTCATTCGGCAGTCTGAAAGAACTACGAATGATGAAACCCCCTGTGAATTTCCCCGTTTTTGACCCGTCTGTAAATGAAGCAGTCTCCTAGGACTATCCTGCGTCAATGGCTTCCAACACACCAAACAACTATAGGAAATAACCGCTTGACAACCGATGTGTTAATCCAGTTTATTACCTTCGGTTGCAGACTCCAGTACCTGGATTCAGTAACTTTTATTACGATAACCGTATCGTTATAATAAATATAACGAAAATTTGCTATTCAGTAACATATTTTAACGATATTCGCTGTCGGTTGGAGAAAACAAAATGAGTCACAAAATCAAATTTGTTGAGTTTTTCTTTATTATTCTTTGTGCTTTTCGCTTATTTTCACATTTTCTATACAGAGCTACCACATACCACATCTATATAATTAATAGGCAAACATGTTTTTTGTAATCCTTTTTACGCTGGTACCACTGCACCGATTTTAAAAAGATTTATATGGTTTTAAAGGTTTTTTTATACAGATGTGCAGAATCTATATTTTATTGAAATCGGTTTAGTATTTTGGGAGCTATAAGCGTTTAAAGTTGCTACTACTACATGCACACATATTACACACGCATTTATTAGCTTACAAGTAAAAAAGAAACAAAACATGAGTGTGTGTGTGGGTTTGCAGTATTTCTCTTGATCTAACAATTTTTTTCTCTTATTTGTTGTTGTATGAAAGCCATAATACTTAAAGGAAGAGAGTTGAATAAATTGAATTAACTTGGTTAAGGGGATTTTGTTTCTGTTTTTTTAATTTCATGTATTATTTAATTATGCTTGCATATGTATGTAAGTTTGTGTGTGGCTGTATTTTAATGAATTTTTTATGAAGTTTAGATACATTTTCTTTGAATCTTAAACTATTTACATTTTGGTTCTAGAATACGGACGAGTGTGTCGTCCGTTTGGTATATCTAGCATTGAATTAAATGGTGAATAAGATAAAGCGGGAGACTATTGTAAAAAAGAAATTACAGAATCACATTATCGTTATAGCAAGCGAATAAATATCTCGATAAATATTACGATTTTCGGTTCGCAAAACGTTACTGAATCCAGGTACAGTTCCTTCATATGTAGTTCCTGCATGCGTATTAGGCATTGACCCCTTTTCTTAGCTGATGAAAGTTTCCTTGCATCAAAATTTCATTTTATTCTTCAAACTTGCAATTGTGCTCACACGAAGAATTTTTCTTTCAGAAACTTTTTATGGGTATTGTAGCAGCCAGCTTTAGAGTTGAAACCAGGGTGACCGATGACATTTTTCAAAAAGTAGCAAAAAATAGGGGATTTATCAAAAAAAAGGGGCAACATTAAAAAAACGAGACAATTACACTAAAATTTCTTATTTTCAATGTATTATTACATAATTCCCTTTAAAAAAAAGGGGAAAAAAGTGGCAAGGCAGTCGAAAAAGTGGCAAATTGCCACTTTAGTCGGTCAAACGGTCACGCTGGTTGAAACAACAAACGAGAGAGAGCGAAAAAAAAACGAATCTCAACTACATGAATATGTGGACCCAGGGTTACCGTTCACCCGACTAAAGTCGCAATTTGACCCCTTTTTAGCGGTGTGCGACTTTTTGTGAGACTTTTTTTTATCACCGACTTTTGCGACTTTTTTAATTTTGGTGGGACTTTTTATCCTTTTTCGTAAAGGTTCTCACAGAAAACATCAAAATTGCAGTAAATTAAAAAGTTCCTTATTACTTTTATAAAAAAAATCGTCAAAATTTAAAAGCAATTCACAGATTATTGTTCATTTGGAAGCACTTTTATTAATTGTAACCTTGTCACGTGTACAATGTATTTAAGCAATTTTTCGCAAGTTTTCAGTAGAACTTTTAAAGAATAGTTTTAGCAAAAACAATTTTTTAAATAAATAACAATTGTGTTTTTTGGAGTGCTTATTTTACAAAATTATTTTTACCCGCCGAGTCAATGAAAAAAGTTGTCGTAAAATGTATGCAGGTGTACACGAATATGTAAACATTTTGAAATTAGCTTTGCTTAATAATAAATTAGCTAAAAAATTAAAAGTAAAACATGCAACTCAATGCTGACAGCCTTAAATTTAATAGACAAAGATATAGATGACTGGATTTCTTTTGATGAACTTATTTTTATATACAAAAATGAAATTTCAAAAAATTAATATTTATGTTAAGAAAGAACATTACAAATTTTTTTCTTAAATCTAGTACAAAATCGTCGTTGTCGTAATCGAAATTTGACACTCAATATTATTGAAGTACACAGACATTCACCCAAATTATATGGCGTAGACTTGGGTCGAACTCGTTCACTAGTTCATTTTTGCCACAAACCAATGATCAAACCCATGTAATTTAAATGGGTGTGATCATTGGTTTGTGGCAAAAATGAACTAGTGAACGAGTTCGACCCAAGTCTAATATGGCGCCAAGATCAAACGAATAGAATTAAAGTAAAAAGTTCACGGGGCTTTATTTGGAAATGCTTGTAAAAAATATCTTAAGTTTAACTTTTTTAGCTTATTTTTAATGAATATGATACCTCGGCAGCATACGACAGCCAAATTTATTAAACTTAAGTAAATTTTTTCAGTATACATAAAAACATGTATATAAGCACATATAATGGAAGTGTATATGTTATATGCATTGTTTCAACTTATTTTTTGTTGTTTTACAGTTAAAAAAAATGTGCAACTTTTATTTTCTCAAGCGACTTTTTTGTGCGACTTTATTTTTATAAAACGACTTTTTGTGCGACTTTTCAAAAATTCCTAACGGTAACCCTGTGTGGGCCTCTTTCTTAGATGTTAATTATTTTTAACTTTTAAAAAACAGTTGAATTTCCATCAGGAAATGTTTTTTAACTTACCATGTCATTAGCCGCCAAGCCAGGGCGGCTTTTAACCTCCCTGGCTGTTGAATCCAATTCCTGGCCACATGCAGTACAATTGAAATGATAACCATGATATACCTCCCCGCGAAAACGTAAAGGTTCTTCATCTATAAGACCGCTTTAAAATAAAAATAAGAATGACAACGATAGCATTAAAAATTTATTTAAAATAAAAAAAAAAAATATTTTACTTACTGGCATTTTTGGCACACATAACGACCCGTAATTTCGGCCTTTACCTTGGCATTGCACTCGTGGCATAAGGCGCGATTTTGATTGCGAATAAAACCGCTGTCCGCCAATTCTTTGGCACACAACTGGCAACGAAAACAATGTGGATGCCAACTAGCTGACATGGCTTTAATAACGCGTCCAATGACAAATTCACCGCATTTATTGCAGCAGGGTGCAAATAAAACATGAAAATCACGTTCGCAATATTTGCGACCCTCGAATTCATAAAATATACCATCTTGGAAGGCACGGAAACATTGGGCGCAACTGTAAATACATAATTATGCAATCATTAAGCAAACAAAAAACCAAAGAAATACGAGTACATATTTATAAAGTTAATAACTTACACAAAACACTGTGTATGCCACAATTCACCATTCGAATTGACTATTTTTTCATTTGGCTGGAAACCATCCGCACATCGGGTGCAATGTAAATTGTCCAAGGACATGTTAGCTGCCTGTAATCTAAAAAAAAATATGCATATATAATACGAGTATACATATGTATATCTCTTATATTCAACAAAAATCTGAAATATACTCGACAGTTTGACTTTGACTTCTTAAATATACTCTTTCCATCATAAATGTTCTTTAAATAAAATTTTTAAAAGTATTCTAGTTTCTATATTTCTTTTTGATTTATTACGACGACCCTTTTCTCACAATGTCTCAATTCATACTGCAGTTTTAATTTTCGAAAACCTTAAAAAGATTTAGCTAGTGCAAATTATTATTATTATTATTATTATTTTTTTATCAAAGTGTGAATCACGTTAAACACCGCAAAAAATGACGATTAAATACTTCACTTGGACAAATAAAATAAAATAAAATGTTCGATATCAGTTGTACACATACTTGGAATGTTTATATTTGGTTAAGAATTTAACACCAATGAATATAATTATATTGTGATTTTAATAGGATTCTTGAGAGATTCTTTTAGAGAAAACTTTGGCCCTTATTATGAGTTGCATACGATTTTCGATCTTCGCTGGCTATCGAACATCGAAAATCTAATGATACCCAGTGTGCACACTTCTACCGATATTCGGTAAATTCTACCGAGTATGTTTGTGAATTTAACAATCTACCAATTCTACCGAACAAGGCCTGAAATCTACTGAATATTGTTATTTAGTAATTTAAGTCGATATATGTATGTGTAAATTGCCTATTTTGCCACATAGCAGTGCGGCCGCAGAGCGGACATTTTCTGTCATGAAAATCATTAAAACGGAACAAAGAAATCGGTTAAAAACTGAAACTATAAGTAACCTAATATTTGCCTTGGGATGAAATATTTATTCCTACCAATGATTTAATAATTTTTGCACAAAAGTTTAAATTCATAAATGGATCTTACATATAATATTTGTAGTTACAAATGTTTGTCAAATAAAAGTTATTTTAGTAGCTTTATAAAACCTATATACAAAAACTGAATTTATGTTATTTATGAATATTATTTTATATATCTATAGGGTAAGGGCAAATAACTGGGGATGACACTTTTTTTATTGGAAATGCTTCATTGTTTATGGCAGTTTAATTTCCAATCACATGTGAAGTTTTAAATGTGCTTTTGGAACCTGTTTAGTTTGATACTCCTTGCAATTACCCTTTATATATAAGTACATATATATTGTTATTTTTTATGTTTCTTTGAATTGCTATTTTTTATGTTTCTCTGAATAAAAAAAATTTTCTACCGAATTTCATTCAAATCTACCGATTTTTTGTCGATTCTACCGAATTTAAAAAAAAAATAAGTGTGCACAATGATGTTACCCCCTGTTTGTGTAAGACGTTGACGTCAGAAATTTTTGGCGTTTTTGTAATAGATCAAAGGAAACTTGTACAAGTTTTGTTTAATAGTCCCGGTTCACACGTTTCAACTTTTGTGCTCCACACGTAATTCAGCTTTAAGAAAGACGAAGACGGAAGTACAAATATCTCTTTTTTTCTCACATCTGAATTACGAGATGAGCAACAAAAGTTGAAACGTGTGAACCGGGACATATATTACAGAAACCTCAAGATTTCCATCGCTAACTTCTTACACAAACAGGCTGTTCAATTTATATTAGGTCTGTTTCTTTACTCTACATTGGGATCCCGTGGGATCCCAGGATTTAATTACCTAAAGTTTTTAGTTTTTTTGTGCTTAATTTTCCAGTTTTCTCTCGCAATTTTCAACTTTAACGCGTCATTACAAAAGCACCGTTACCTATTTCGACATTTATTTTTTGCCTAGTGATGTAGAATTTTATGCTCTTTAAGCAAGTACTTTACCTTTTCCTGGTACTTGAATTTTTTTTTTAATTAATCCGTGAAATTGCCGCTTTTGGCCCCAATGTGCGCCGAAGGGATTTTAATAAAATTCAATACACACTGGATAGAGATATACACTATTTTTTATTACGCAAATGACACGGTTAAACCCATTATGGGTTTGTAATGTTCTAGAAATTTTTACTAACTCCCATCCAAGGCATATTTTTGGTAACGGAATGAAAGATTCTTAAGAAAAAGGTTTCGAGATATTTAACATGAATTTACTGAATGAATTATTGTAAATGGAAAATTTTGTATGTTTAAGAGTTTGGATGTTTGTTCCACTTTCAACCCAAAAGCCGCTTAAGGATAGGACTCACTAATCTACATAATCGAACGACTTTTGGAAAAATATAACTCTGATTTAATAAATTCTGGTGGCCTTTTAAAAACCTCCATCATCCACAGGGTTGTGTTTTCTCAATAGTCGTACGATTGTGTACGATAGTAAGTCCTAACCTTTAAAGGATTTGGGTGAAATTTGGTCTACGGATAGATAACATAAGGTCCAGATTAAAATATATGGTACTTTTTGCGGTAAAATGGATAAAAATTTTTACTTTTGGTACTTTTTCAGTTTTTGCTAAGCTTGGTAGAAATACAGTTTATAGAACCATTTCAGTTTCTTTCTGGATGCGAACGAAGTCGAGGGAAGATGCTAGTATGGACATACATTATTGAAATTCTTATCAATAGGAAAGAATGGATTTTCGACGGTTTATATAGCGACGGACAGTCTTGTGAGGCGGTCAAAAGTACAAAAATAGAAATAAAAATGAACAAAACATAAGACGGTTAAAATCAACAATAGCCCGATACATTAGGCTATTTATATGTTCACAGCTGTACATATTTTTAATTTTATAATTTTTTTAAATAAATAAAGCCGTAACTTAGAAAAAAACTCCAAATCTAATTAAGGAAATTCCATTACACACGTACATAAATGTCCAAGAATATATGATAAGACAATTTATTTTTATTAAAAAACAAAAACAAATTTTTTATTTTGTAGTTGTTTTTAATATAAATTGCCGGACGGAAATAATTTTACATCTTTTTTTATAGGGATTTCAGTAGCAGGATGTTAATTACGCAAATCTAGCGGTTTTTCGGAATCAGGATTTCTCGCAATTGCGGGATTCAATGGTTCCTGTATATTTTGGAATTAATAAAAATACCGAAGTTTTTATTTATTTTTTTTTTTGGAAAAATCTTTTGTTTTTAGTGCATTTACATAATCAATTCTAAGATTGCTTTAACATTACAAAATAGTTTAACAAACAGCATCGTTTAAATTTCAGATATTATTATTATCTGAATTATCGACTTAAGTATATTCTGAGACCTGTTGTAGAATTTGATGTGATGACAAATATTTTCGCATAATATTTCAACTGCATGCATCCCTACTTTGAAGGGAATTTTCGCTTTAAAAAAAAATTGGAATAAACATCCATTTCCAGAAGAGTTAGAGGGTTAATGTATACCAACAAAATGTTGCTTGTAATGTTCTGAATAAATGTTAAGGGGGGAAATTACGGGATTCGATATCGAAAAAAAGTTTCATAAAATTTTAATTGTGTATAAATTTCGATCGCTATCGAATGCCGTGATTTGGCCCCTGGTGACACAATATACGAACAACCCAAGTATTACACGATTTTATATGCGTTTTTTACTACACAAGGGTGCAAATTTAAATAGGCCGTAAAATGTGTTTTAGATGTAAACTTTGAAAACGACGATACACGAATATCTTTTTTTAGTCCCCGCTACAAGAATCAGTTTACTTTGCGAATTCTTAATCAGCTGGGAGAAAGACAGAAAGTGAATGTATTCTTATCTCAGTCTCTCGCACAGCTGAATTAAGACTTTGCAAAATAAACTTTGCGTGTCTGAAACGGGTATTGGCAGAACGTTAGAACGTTGTTATTTTGAAAAAATTTATTTTGTTGTACAGTGTTATTTATAAAATTGTTCATGATTGTTATAAGCCAAAAAAATAAATTTGTTTATCATCATAAACTACTTAGACATCGCACTTGTTCCTCTAAAAGGTGTCAACTCGAAATTTCGCGAAAAACCGGAGTGATATTTACTCACTGTAAACATCTTAAATCATTTTCTCTACTCTTTTGCTAAAAATATACAGTTGCATCCTTCTTGTAATTAAAAAAACCCGCTTTTTTACCTCTACTGAAAATGCGCAAATTTTGAGTTGACCGAGCCCTTTGGAGGATAGCTGTTAAGTAATGATTAGTAATAGTAATGATTACTAATTTGATTACTTTTTTTTAAAGGTGAAGTAATGATTAAATTACGATTATATTCAGTTTCGCACGATTACTAATTGATTACGATTATTAATAATGGAAAAGTAATCTGAATTACTTGAAATTACAACAAAATAATCAAAAAGAATCAAAAGTTGTCAAAAAATAATCCAATTACTTCTAAGGATTACTTTTAATTATTTTTGGTTTTTTTTTAAGTTTATTGAATTTCACTTATATTAAACTTTAAAATATTTAATAATTTGACAAATGAGACAAGATATCTGTTGATACATTTTTATAGTTATTCAAAAAATTAGCGTGTATATGTTTTTTTTCTTTTGTGATTTTAAAAAATATTTTTTGTGAATTCTCAAATCATTTTTTAAAAGTCTGTGAATAAGATAACAAGTTTGTGGTTGTTCAAATTGTATGGTTTGAAGCCTACTGACGTTTTGTGGAAGCGACAATGAAATGCATAAAGACAATGCTTAACTACCAGCAAAAAATTTCACTTTCACTTTTTTTCTTTATATTTTTTTTTCAGATTAATATTATTAATGTTCTTATATAATCGAACATGTAAAGAATTTTTTAATCAAAAAACATCTAATTATATACATTTCTTTCGAACTTTTTCAAAATAAAGCAATCTTAATTCAAAATGTTTGAAAATAATCAAAAAGAATCAAAAGTAATATTTGAAAGTAATCGGATTACTTTTTGTTTACTTTTGATTCTTTTCGATTATTTTGTAGTCATTTAAAGTAATTCAGATTACTTTTCGATTATTAGTAATCGTAATCAATTATTTATCAGGAATTCTTTTAAAGGCAATTATATAACCAGTACAATTCTTTTTAAAATGTAATCTAATTGATTACTGATAGTAATCGTAATTTAACAGGTATGCTTTGGAGCAACAAGTACGATATAATCTTGTACATATAATGTACAATGACGGAATTTGTATAAATTGTAAATAAATGAGTATTATTTGTCTTATACATACATACATTATGTATATATTTCGACTTAATGATCTTACTCTTGTGCTGTTTGCTTTAATATTTAAAGTTTAAATAGCAAAATTTAGGTCTCTTTTTCTTTTCACAAATGGTACAGAAATTGCGAAAAATAACGGAATCACGGAATTAGAATTTCCAAATCCTAAAATCCCAGGATTCAGAAAACCAGTCCCATTTGGCATCCCTAATCTGTACACTGTACACACATATCTGTTATTTTTAAATTCTCTTTATTTTTATTATAAATATTATACATAAGTTTTTTATTCAATGAATGGATTTCATACATGACTGTCGTATTCTGTTTACCTGTGTAACAAACAAATCACAAATCACAAATCACTAAAGTGATAAAACTCAGAAAAAGTTGAATTTTTTTTAAAACCCAAATAAAGATACATACATATGTACATGCAAATAAAAATAAAAAATGACGTCATTGCAAAAATAAAAAAACATCTGGGCATCAACTAAACGAAAACTTATCAACCAGAAATTCTGAATCATCAATTTAAATTCTAAAATCTATTTTCACTTAAAAAAATCAAATTGATATATGTATAGATACAAATATACTTACTTATAGTTATATGTATGTCCTTATGTACAGAAATATGTATGTATGTACAACATACAGTAGGAAACAGAATTCATATTCTGTGATGTAAAGTATCTTCATATGTAGGTACATACATACATATGTATGTATGTATTTAAATTGCTGCTGATTTTTTATTTATATATCATTTTCTTTCAGACACACCCTCAACTTGAAATATAGTGAAGTGTTAATCAGCCCTGTTCTGTAAACCTAATCCGAGTAAATTTCTCGTTTTAAAAAAATTTATAATGGTCGTGCAGACGTGTTTTAAATCATACACGATAATTTTATTTCAGATATGATATTTGATAATCTATATAATAAGAGTTGAAAAAAATATTTCTATCGTCAGAGTTAGTTTGCTAAAATTTGGTATACATGGCTTATACGCCATTTTGTTAGCCCATTTGCGTATTTTCATCGTGCCGAATTTCAAAGCAACTTATCCGTTCGTTTTCGAAATACATATTTATTTTTTTAATTTTTTTTTTTCATTGATGGTAACCCTAAAAATTTCCACTATTACAAAAAACCGTCTGAGCGTGCTCATGAAAAACTCTTACAACCAAATTTCAGCCATATCGGTCCAAAAATTTGGCTGAAATTAATTTAGGCCTAAAAAGTAGCCAAATTACCCACTTTGCACTGCAAAGAACTTTAAAGTCAAACTATCAGGGCAATTATGAATAAAATTCCGCGAGAAATTTCTCCCTTTTCCAATTAGATTTTTTGGTTTTCCCTATTACCTGCTATTAGTTGGAATTGTTCCCCGGGAAAAATTTCTCTCGGAATTTTATTCATGATAGCCCTGATAATTGCCCTCTATTTAATTGCAAAATTATTCACAAAACGTAGCAGCTGTAGAAAAACGGCTGATTTCGATTTTTCGAATTCCCTTTCCCAAGTGCGCCAAGATAGCGTCGACGAAATACCGTCGCTTTTGGGAATTTAAAAACCGGGAAAAATTGGGGAAATTTTCAGGGTATTTTTAAAAATCTAGCAACGATTTTAGGAATTAAAAGGGGGAAACAAAACAAAAACCGTGGATGTATTTTCCCAGGAGCACTGTTGGACTCCCACGCCAAAACGTTATACATTCATAAAGTGGACACTTTGGCGTGGGAGTCCAACAGTGCTCCTGGGAAAATTCATCCACGGTTTTTTTGGCCATTTTCGATTAAGTCGATTTTCTCAAAAACGTGCGAACAGAATTTTTGCACGGTTGTCTCATTTTGTTCACCAAAGTGTCCACTTTATGAATGTATAACGTTTTGGCGTGGGAGTCCAACAGTGCTCCTGGGAAAATTCATCCACGGTTTTTGTTTTGTTTCCCCCTTTTAATTCCTAAAATCGTTGCTAGATTTTTAAAAATACCCTGAAAATCGCTCGTTAGTTGAATAGTGTCACAACTAAAAAAAAGCCAGTTTAGCATAAACGCGCTTTTAAAGTTTTCAATTAGCATTTAGCTCAATGAAGACATGAAAAATATCCTTCTCTCAGCAGGTGATAGTACAAGCTATTTATATAAAATTTTTATACAAGATTAAATATGAAGTGCTGAATTATTCTGTTGTATTAACTCAAAAAATTCATATTTTGAGTTATGACACTATTGAAGCAAATGAGCAATTTTTGCATGAAGTACATGCACTATACATATGTATGTATGTAATATGTACGCATATGGATTCCATTAAAATTTTGAATTATGAGATAATCGTGGGCGAATGAAACAACTTTACAATTGTATATACATACATGCATACATAAATATGTATGTATGTACATACATACGTAATTGCCACATTTCATTCATGGGAAAATTACGCTGTGCTAGTTCAAAAATGTAACAAGCAGTGGACCTGGTGGGTAAACCTAATTCGAGTACGCCGAATCCAATAGTGCTAACCATTTTTTTTAGGTTAGCTCTTGTTTAAGAAATAGTTAAGATTGAAAACTTAATTAAAAGAACCTAAAAATCACAATTTTTCCCAGGTTTCTACTATTCATTCATTTTTATTTCAATTAAAATAACATATTATGGATGAACATGTATTCTAAAGACTTTCTTGATAAAAAAATTAACAAATTGTCCAAATTAAAAAAAAATTGCGCCAAAAAAAATTGAGAAAAAAAATTTTTTTTGTCGAAAAAGTTTTTTCAGAACGCAAGTTCAGGTTAATAAATAGTAGAAAACTAGAGATAATCTAAAAAAAAGGTCAGCACAATTTGATTCAGCGTACTAGAATTAGGTTTACCCGCTGGGTCCCAGGCTTGTTACAAAAAACAGTTTAGAATTCGAGCACAGTGTTATTAGCACTAGTCCTAATCTGTGATGACATCTTCAACTTTTTTTAATTTTTAATCTATGAACTTAAAGCAGTCGCTTAAATCATGTAACATTTCCCATTAAAACTAATTTATAATTTGTAAGAATATATCGAGCCTTATTTTCGATTTTATCGTAAGCGACAAAAATTTAAGTTTTCAGGAGAAGGTTTTTTTAAATATTCAAACATGTTTTTGTACGTAAATTGTCGCTTCCGATAAAATTTTACAGCCCGTATCTTAAAAGTTATCAACAATTTTGGCATTTTGATAATTCTTAACTATGGCTAGGCCCATAAAATTTTAATTTCAATAAAAAGTCTGTTTTCGGTAAATTGTCACTTACGATAAAATCGAAAATAAGGTTCGATATAAAAATTGATAGATAATCCATTGTAAGCATACCTGAGTACAGAATTTTGTATGTTGTACAAATTTAAATAAGGTTTTAAAGTTTAAATTTTATCGATAACGGCTTCCTAAAAATAACACACAGTAACATATTTAAATCGATCGAGTCGTATTTGAAATCGGTCCGATTTCGAACAAAAAAATAACAAGAACCACTGATTAATGAATGCTTTTTTAACGTTTTCGAGGATTAGAATACTTTATTCGAACTTGAATTCGATTTCGCGCGATTTACAGAACACCTGTATATGTATTTGGCTGTTATCAGTTTTGTGAAATAGCGTGATTTTAAATCGAGCGATTTCCATTACCAACCGAGAGGGGTCTACTCCGTAATTTGAAATGAAAGAAAATGTTTTCGAATTTGCATGTAATTAATATTCAATATTTGATCAAACGTTATATGTTTTATGTACATATATACATATATTGATATGATAAAAAATTCAAGTTTTTTTTTACTCTTTTTTTTCAATTTGGGAGTTTATTTTTGCAACTATTGTATAGAGTAAATCGTTAATTAATTACCGATAACTTTAGATTTTGTATGACAAAACTGCCATCCAAAGTAGAACTACACGTTAAAAGTACTTTTTCATTTCATCACAAACTGCGTTACTGTTCTGTGTAGGAATAAATAGGTATGTATGCAATATATGTATATAAAATTTCAAATCGGAAATTAAAGGCGAAGACGACACCAACCAACCTCTACAATATACATACATATGTACATACATATAAGAATATTTATAAAGTACTAATTGAAATATCTTTGAATATAAACTATACACAATTTTTCTGTGCCATTTTGTCGCTTAACAAGAGGGTCGGAACAAATCATGGATAGAAAGCGCCAACTGAAAAAAAATCTCTAATCTGAATAAGTGAGCATAAATATACGCCTGGATTTGTACATATGTAAGTATATTAAATAGCCAAATGACACAGAATTGCAATTTATTATATATTTCGTTAACTTATGTATGTATGTTGTTATAAATTTAATTTTTTACAAGATGTTAAGTATGATTTATGGATCGCATGGGCGTCGGATGTTGAGTTGGGTACCACAATTAAATTGTATTTCAATTAAATCGTTTTTCTGTTTTTAATTTTTTATACACCTGTAAGATAATTATAAATAAATTTGTAAAACGCATTTAAATTTTAATATATGTAAGTACACAAGCATATGTATGTATGTACATATGTATGTTATGTATGAAAATATGCACGTATGTATGAAAATTTGTGTTTGATATTCAGATAGATTTTATTTTATGAAATAAGCAAAACGAATTATGTCATTGTTGTCTTTAATATTTTGTTGTTTTTAGACTATGCTTACTGAACGGGTGGCATATTCACGGTTATTCAAATTCAAAACTAATTTGCGTAAAAATTAATTACACCGATTTCATACAAGTTAACACGACGAAATTTCTCACTAAACTGTGTTAAAATATTTAAACGGCAAACCATAGATTGATATGGAATTGAGTTTAGTATTCACATATACAATTTGATTGAGAAATATGTATTTGTACAAGCAATAAACATATTTTTTTTATCTACTTCACATTTCACAGTATTTTTTTACTGTCTTGGGGATGGATCTCCTCCCAAATTTGGCAGGGCATAGGTAACAATTTTTTCACTTTTGTATATCTTGGAAATAATTTATTGACTTCCAATTCCAAGCACTTCGAAGAAATAAACTTTTTTTCTTAACTTAATTACCTTTAAAATAACACTAAATTTAACTAAATTAATGTAAAAAACAACTATAAATGCTCCAGCTCTCTTAATTACTTAATGAATATTCTCTACAAAAGAAATTAAAAAAAATTTACTAACTAGTCCTCCCCACAGTTGCATAAAATAAGTACGTAATTAAATAAATTATTGAAAATATTATTTGCATAGATGCATATGTGCATTAGAAAATACAAAAAATATATAAAGACATACCAAAATTTAATTTTCCTTATAATAATTTATACAAATATTAAAAATTATGTTGAAAAACAGATATTGAGATGTTTACATTACATTAGCAACGATGTGTATATGGTTGCCAGATAGAAGGCAGTAAATCCCCCAAATAAAAGAGAAAGAGCGCTGACATCATTTTTTCAATTTACGTATCAAATCGAAATTACAGCAATTTTATAAATAAATTTTTGAGTTTTACTGAACTTTAGCATGAAAATATTTAGATAAACCACTGTTTATTCATATTAAAAAAGTTACAAGAGACACTCACTGTAAAGGGCTTTGGACACGATCAAAATGCTCGCTGTCAAGTTCGTGTACGTGTGCTTATCGGCTTGGTGTTACCATGCTTGATGCCCCACCAAGCATTCATTTTGATTTTGTGCTGTTCGTTTGGTTGAAAAAGAATGTATAAAAATGTCTAAATAAAGAAATTCAATAACAATAATGGCAGCACTGCTTACAAAAAAAGAACAAAGCAAAATAAGAAACTTCTAACACTTCTTTTTTCTTCACCAGTCAAATTTATGTTTTTTAATTCCGATATTTTGGGCGACCGTTCATAATGGAAATATAATTATAATGAAAATTTGTACGCGCTTGATAGGGTAACAATATACACGCATTAACAAGTGACAGCAAGCAAGCCGAAAATCAAAATGTTTTGATTTTCCATCAAGCATCGTTGGTGTCACACATACTAACAAATTTTCACTCATACTATAACCAATCTAAAGCCCCGTTCAGACTATTATACAAGTATTAATACTTTTGACGAAAATGTTTCCCTGATCTAATTCCTGTTTAAAAAATTTCATAAAACAATAACAACTCAATATGTCAGAGTTGCATTTTCCACAAAAGTATTAATACTTGTATTATAGTCTGAAACCGCTTTAAGCAAGCATTTTGCCCGTATCTAAACCCCTTAAGTCAGCTGGAAAAAAAACGCCAACGTTAAAATAGTGTCGCCATCTGTTATCATGTAGTAGTCATTTCTCTTTATTAGCCAGCTTTTGTATATATCATTATGCTAGGAAGCGGAAATATTTTTTAAACAATTAGGGCCTTATTCAGAAAAAAATATTTAGGCTAAAGTCCGGGGCACAATGAATCCGTCATGCGTTAAACTTCGCCTTTTTCAACTGACAGCTAAGTTTAAATACATGGTTTCTTATGAGGGCTGTTACATTCAGTACGTGTCCGTCAACGCAAAGTACAAAAACTGGTCAACTTTTAACTTGAAGTCGAATTGAGAGAGAAAAATGACAGTTCATTTACTGAGTAAATGCAAGCTTTTACTGGACAAATTTTTGCCAGTAAAACGAAACCATATGTTTTTAAATATAAAAACTTTACTTTTGGTAAAGGGAAACAAAAATGTTTAGTTTTTGATGAAATTTTTAAAATAACAAAAAAACAAATGTATTACGTTATAAGCATTATAACATTTATTTAAGTTTGATGCTAGAAAAATATTCGGGTATGTTATGTATTCCACGTGAAATTAAAACGTGCGGAATTTCCATAGAGTGTTTGGAAATATGTATGTATGCACGTATGTACATATGTATGTATGTATTTAAATAAAAATGCTATTGCATTTCCGAAAGATTTAATTTCACATGGAATTCAGAACATAACCGATTGTTTTTAAACGTGAATAAAGTTAATAGATTATTATATTGAAATTTTTGTTTATACATATCGTCAGGTCGACGGTTCCTGGTTTGACGTATGGAACATTTAAAAAATTTACTTTTTATTTACATACTTGTTTTAAATTATTTCCCAGTTTTTCGTTGTCTTGAATATATCATCCTAATAACTTCTCACTTTAACGGCCTGACCCGCGATGTCGACAAGAAAGTTTCTATCGCTTACTTATATTTAAAACGAAATATAAGAAAGTTTATTTTTGTTTTCAATATAAGTAAGCTTTAGAAAGTTTCTTGTTGACATCGTGGACCGGCCAAATAAGTTTAAATAAAGACATATGTCCATATCTATTACTTTTATTATTAAACAAAATATTCTATCTTGTATTTCATATGTATAATTTTTTTAGCGCCAAAATTGGTAATCAACTGTTGTATATATTTTACTGGATTTTACAATTTTTCCGTTCGCGTACTTTTGGATGCAAACTTTTTTATTGTGAGTAATTTCTTTAAATTACTCAGTATTTACTCAGTTACTGGATTTTACTGGAAAAGTACTCAAACGCACCTATAAATGTCGCACTTAATCAACAAAAAGGTATTAACTCAAAATTTTAGCAATTTTTGTGTTCACATTTTAGGAGAATTTGAAAATCCGAATACATCATTGTAAGCGAATTCCATTTGAAAATATATTTACATTATTTTTATTTTAAAATCTTGTAATTATTGGGGAAAAGAGTCACAACTCAGAAAAAAATTTAGAGCAATTTTATGTTAAAAATTCAACATTTTAAAAACCCCCGATACATCCATATATATATATATATATAAAGCGCATAGAGAAAGGGACATAAGGGTAAAAAAAAATCAATTTTCACTTTTTTTTTGATGTGGACAACATCTGAGCGTCGAATGAGACCGATCCATCCCATGCCCCAAAAGTGTTCCCTCCCAGAGATATGCGCGTTTTATGATGTGATGGTACACCAAAGATACACATATTTAAATCTTTAAAATGGCTCTCCTGAACAAAACCGGTTTTTACCCTTAGGTCCCTTTCTATTTTGCGCGTCACATATATATATTTATATACATATACATATATATTCTAAACGGCTGGACCGATTTTCTTCAAACATACCTAAAAACACTCCCGATCAAGTCACCTTTCAAACAGAAATATCAAACGATTAAAAAAATCACAATCGGTAGAGTTGTTTGATCTGTACGAGGACTCCTGCAGACATACAAACACACACACACACACACACTACAAACTTATAACACCCCTTTTTTGGTTAGGGGGTTAATAAAACCAGTCGCATGTCGAATTAAAATCATAAAGTAAAACCAATTTTATCAACAAAAGAGTAATCGGAATACGTTTTACAATAGATAGAGATTGGTGTTGTTAGTTGAGTTCTTGCAAAAAGTGAAATTTCAAAAATTTTGAGTTAATACCCTCTTGTTGATTAAGTGCGATATGTATTTCCAACAACATACACATCTATAGTAGGTTGTGAATTGATCAAGTAATTTGTTGTTATAGATACATATGTACATTAAAAGTCTCATGAAAATAAAATTGCTGCTACGTGATATTTGGCGCGACTGTCTGACAGAGTCCACATTCATTAAAATTACGTATTTTGTTCTTGGCGAGAAGGTGGAATAGCCTTGTTTTTGTTTACAAAATTTTTATGTATGCATTTGTTTTGTTTTCTATTAAAACTTTGTAAATTAAAAACAAATTCCTCCTTTCTTGCAACATGGTTATAATTCAAAAATCCTAGTTTTGCAGAAAATGACTAACGTTTTCAATTCACCTACAAAATATTAATATAAATATATATGTATGTTTATATATGTGTACATACATATATATATACTCTCAAGAGAGCACAACATGCTTTAAAGGCATAAGTGTAATCCGAATTGGATTGGGTCAATATTGTTTGCCCTTCTTTTCAACATAACCTAACATATTCTCAAAAGTGATCCATGTACGAGTACATGTATGAAATTTTCACACAATATAAGATACGATATCACGATTAAGTACCCGCGTTAGTAGCTCTAAATTTACATTTTTTAAGATATGATTATCTTACAATAAGGGAGCGAACTAATCTTGGGCTAGTCCTCTTCCACACTATGAAAAATTTACTGCGAAGCACAGTGACGTTTTTGTTTTCGAAGCGGTATATTTTTCGTCATCTTCTTCTTCTCATTTTTGACGATGAGAATGATATATGTACTCAAAAACAAGAACACGTATACGAGACTTTCCCGCTACATCAAAAGACTCCAAAGTTTCGCATTAAATCTTTCATAATATGAACGGGGACGTATTGGTCAAATAAATGTGCATACATATTCATACATACATACATATGTACATATACATACATATGTATACATATGTAAATATTTAAAATGTTTCCAAAATATTATATAGATATTTTCAGTAAAATGTATGAATGAATATACGAGTATCTGTGGCAATAAGGAAAAAGTGCTTATGTCATATTTTACGATTTTGCAGAAGAGCACTTTTAATCCTTCAAGACGATTTTCAGAAATTTAGTTATTTTATTTTAAATTGGGAAATTCTCTGTTAACCTTTATTTTTTTTAAGCAAACATGGTTCTAAACAAGTGATGTAAAATGTGGCACAATTGGGCCATTTGTGGCACTTTTGGACGTTTGATGCCCCTGTGGTATTCTCTAGGCTATTGTGGCCCTTTCACATCATAATCTAACCACTACGTTTTAGTGTAGTTTTACCGAGTTTCAAAGAAAAAAATTTCTTACTTTTCTTGGCAAACAGTTTAGGAATAAGCTCTCCATGCACCTATTAAGCTTGGTGTTTGAGGAGACTTGAGAAGAAATTCAAAAAATTAAAAATACATATCGCTATTCAGGAAATGTTGGACTAACAACTTACGGATTATATTTACACAATAAAATTAGAAATACACCTATCCCTCGATTTACACGATAGTTACGTTCCTAAGAAAGTCGTTTAAATCAAAATTTTAAATTTTTGTATGAAAAATCGTGTTAATCGAAAATAAAGGCAGAATCGCATAAAAAATTTATTTCATTAAGAAATTACATATGTATTTCAACTTAGTTTTTAAAATATCAGAAGAGTTTACTCAAAACACATAAAAATAAACCTTTATTCATTAAACAAAATAAATGTAAGAACTGACTCGAACATAAGAACTGACTCGAACGTCCTATTAGAGACAAAAATATTCAATAAAACACATAAAAAATCGTGTAAATAGAGGTATTTCACAAATCTCTCAATTTACACGAAAACCAAAATAATGGTGTAAAAAAGTATCGTGTAAATTGAGGTATAAGTGTACAGATAGCAAAAATACTTTAAACTTCTAAAAATTTTGTGGCAACATTTTGTTTGTGTTCTAAATAAAATAAAACACATGTATTATATTAATATTACATACTTTTGTTCTTATTCAAATAAAAATATTGTAATCAAATGCGTCAAAAATATTTTTTTGGCCCTATCAAAGGTAATTCTGCCCTTTTAAATCGTTAATTTGGCCCTTAACCAAAAAACTCAAAATGCATCATTGTTCTAAACTTTAAGGGTTCAGTTAGCCGACTGTAATGGAATGTAACTGCAACGTATGAAACAGCTGATCTTATGACTTATGCAGATAATTTCAATTGCAAATAAAGCGTGTCTCAAAAAAATGTTTTATTTGTTTAGCTTCCTGCATTAATGCAACGAATGTTCAAATTTTCGTCAAAAAATAAATTCAAAAAATATGTCGTTTTGGCGGTTATGGCTCGATATGAATGTATCATCAATATATTATTTATGAAAAAAAATATTACAATGATGCGAAAGTTGTTTTTAGGCCCAGAGATATTTTACGACGAATATTTTTATTTTTGTCAACGCAAATTTTTTCTCTTTTGAATATTTATTAATCTCAGTTAATTAATATATGCACATTAGATTTTTTCAATTCCTAATTTCATACATACTATATATACATATGTATGTAAATATGTTATTTATTAAATATTGTCAATGATCCAGTTTATTATTTGTCTTTAATTTCGAGTTTAAATATTTTATAATACGAGTATGTACTAGAATTTTTCGCATTGAAATTGAAACATCATGTGCACATGCGGTATCAAGTTCAAGGCTAAATATTTGATAATTAAAAAAAATTTGCTTGAGGGTATTAAAAAAAATTTAAATTTAAATTTAAGACATATATATTTTAGCTTTATTTCCTTTATGTATAGGAATTTCTAACGTTTGAATTTTTCAATTAAAATAACAATGCAAATAAATTTCATTTAAAGATACCCTACAAGAACACTACCAGTCAATTGACTGCTCATTTGATCGGAAGTCATGCAGGATATATTCATCAATACGTAGAACAAAGTTTCTATCACATTGTTAAAGGCAAAATGAAAAATGTGATGGAAACTTTTGTGTACGTGTGATGTTTCATCTCTCTCTAACCAATGAATATAACATATAGTTGAACTGCTCACTCCAGTGCTTTTTACTAATCAATGATAGAATAAATATTACTCAAGTTTGACTGTTCATAATTGAATAATATATCCCCCACAATTGAGTATTCATTTATGATTGATATATTGACAGCAAATATAATTTTTATTTTATTTGCTTTTTTATTATAAAAAATAATTTTAAATTACACAAGTATATAACATATTTAAAACAACAAATAAAAATAAAAACACCAAATAACTTCAGCGGTATCTAGCCCTCTTCACACTTGCTCTTTATAAATATCTAAAATTTTGAAAATAAATATATGTACATATTAAATTAAACTGTGAATTTCTTTTATTCAATATTTTACTTATCTTTTTAACACTTTTATAACCTTTTCACAGACAGAATGAATTTTGTACTACCGCCTTCCTCAACCCACAATGCATCCTGATCTTTCCAAATATCTAAAAATTTAAAAAGAAACGAATACATACATATGTACATATGTATATTTTTAATTAAACTGTATAAAATTTTTCTGTTCATTATTGTTTTTATCTTACTTTTTCACAAACACCATAATTCTTTTTAACACTTTTATAATTGATAAATTTAATTTTACAAACAGAACGAACTATAAATTATTTTCAGTAAAAAATTCAATATTTTAAAAATTTTGACATATGTATATTAGACGTTCCACTCTAGCATATATCTTAGAGTAGAACAACTATAATAACTGTTGAATTGAATGTAAAATTGTTGCAAATGTGTTAGTAAAAAAATGTTGTTTGTGTTAGTTTCAGTCATTCATTTCTTGTAGGGTAAGGAAAGAATCCATTGGCAAACAAGACAATATCATCAATTTAAGATATTTTTTCAAAATCCACATGCTAAAATTCAACGAGTGCTTACGGTTCTTAATTAAATATTTAAATACATGAAATATGAAAAGTTTTTAAGCTGTTATATGTTATAGTTTGATATTGGGACCACAATGGACTGTTTAAAAAAGTCTGTACTACTTTTTTAAATAAAGGGCGGTTAAATTTTAAGGGTCGATTTCATTTTGAATAAAACACAAATTATTTAGGAAATTATTGACATTTCTTTTTGTTATGAAAATATGGTATGGAACAAAATGTCGACCAAATGGCCGTCGCGACCTCGGCGGCACACCTCTATCCGATGGTCCAAATTTTCGATGACGCTGAGACATAATTGAGGTTCCATGCCGTTAATGTGCCGAATTATCACATCCTTTAGCTCTGGAATTGTTGCTGGCTTATCGACGTTAACCTTTTTTTTATGTAAATAATCCCAAAGAAAGAAGTCCAACGGTGTCAAATCACATGATCCTGGTGGCCAATTGACATCGCCACCACGGGAGATAACACGGCCATTGAATTTGTCACGCAAAAGAGCCATTGTTTCGTTAGCTGTGCGGCAAGTGGCACCGTCCTATTGAAACCACATATGGTCCACATCCATATCTTCCAATTCGGGCCATAAAAAGTTCGTTATCATCTCACGATAGCGAACACCATTCACAGTAATGGCCTGACCGGCACATTTCGAAAAAAATACGGCCCCATGACGCCGCCAGCCTATAAATCGCACCAAACAGTCACTCTTTGTGGGTGCATTTGCTTTTCGACAATCACTCTTGGATTATCATGCGCCCAAATACGGCAATTCTGCTTATTGACGAATCCACTGAGGTGAAAATGTGCCTCATAACTGAATATGATTTTCTTCGAAAATTGATCATCCACTGTTGCCATTTCTTGCCACCATTCTGACCATTGACGACGTTTGGAATGGTCAAGAGGCTTTAGTTCTTGAGTCAGTTGCACCTTGTAAGCGTGTAAATGCAAGTTTTTATGCATAATGTTCATCAACGGCGAGCGTGAGAGGTGCAATTGTTGGGCACGACGACGAGTTGAGGTGGACGCCACTTCAGCCACACTATCGCGAACAGCAGCAATATTTTTTGAAGTGCACGATATGCATTTTGATTTCAACGCCCTGAATAACTTTAACGCGTTGCTCTATTGTGTATCTTTCCATGGTTCAAATTGAGTTAGTCTGAAATTGAGAAATGCCAAATGAAATGCAGAAGAAACTTGACGTTTACGTGTGGTTCACATTCAACATCGGCCCCTAAAATTTAATCACCCTTTATGTACTGTCTAGCAAATCAATCTGTGTTTTTATATGAGTTTGCTTGTTTCTTGCTTATGGAAAGCCAAACGGCCAGATCGATCGTTTTGAACTTTACGAACCGTTTTATCGACGATTGGGATATTTATTTTTTAACAATGGGAGAGGGGAAAATGATACTCCCCTTACATAGCAATCATTAGTTATACTAAATCTGGAGAGCTACGATACTGGCAGTCTTTAAATTTAAATGAAAATAAAGTGAGCAGTCAGGCAAAGAACTGGTGGGATAGCGGCGAGGACACGAATAAAAATAAAAGTCTACAAACTTGGTATAGAATACTTTTAAAATAATATATTTAAGCAAGGGGAAAGGTAAACTCTTAAAGGAAAATGATTATTTGAAAAACAAACATCATATTCGGGGAAAACAATTGGAATCGGATTAAGTATACGTATTACGGCCCTTTTCACAATGTACAATTAAAAGCTAACAGGGACTTTAAAGGCAAGTTTTGTATGAAGAACTGTCAGTTAAAGTTCATGTTAACTCTTAATCATACATTGTGAAAAGGGACGTTAGTAGTCCTCATATAAAGCATTCATTGATTATCAGATATACATACATATGTACATATGTATGTATGTATGCCAAGGTTACCCCAATATACGAGTATTATGACACTGAAGATAGCGAAACATTTTGGTTATGGCTAGAATTTTAAAACAAATTATGATTTACGAATATCACCTTAAAAATGGACATTGAAATAAAAATAGCTGTAAAGGAAATACGATAGGTATGCGCCATGTAAAAAGTTACTTAATAAGTAAGCAATATATGTAATAATGTCAATATGCTGGCATTTAAAACTTTAATCACTTAAGCCATGTTGCCAGTAGTAGGATAATTTCAAAATAGAAGTATGTATGATGAAAATCGGTGGAATATTGAAAATTGTTTGATTTAATACCCTTTTTTAGGTTAAGAAGAAGCAACAAAGTTTAATATAAATGGTGGGCAAATTTGAGCTTAGGAAGCAAATTGGCTACCAAATGATGAAATGTCACGCATTGAGCTGTCATCTTTTGACATTTATTTAGTAATACGTTGGGAAATTTTAACCATGGAAGCTACACTCTTGAATAAAGAATTTTAATTGTCAAATTTGTGAATTTTAATTAGAAATACCAGACATGCGTGAAAACACCAGAAACAACTGATGCTCTGAAAGATGAAATTTGGCGCTGCATTGACGATATAAGCGAAGCTTTGTTGGAAAATGTGGTTAACAATTTTGTGAAACGAGCGAACGTCCGCCGACATGCTAGACATCATATTCCATTATTAATCCCCATATTTCTACTTTACATTGGTATCAATAGAACAGAAGTTGTCAAAAAAAAGTATGAGTTTAAGCCAATTTACTTCCTAACCTTAAATTTGCCCTTGAGAAAGTACGAAATATTTACATTTGAAGCATTCGTCACCTTGCAGCCAGCTAATTAATTTTTTGAAGACGGCAGGTAAAAGTATAAAAATAAATCAATTTATTTCTTTACATAAATTTCAGGATGTGCTCTGTGTTAAAGGTTAGGAAGGGTGGTGATTTACCGCATCACCACTCGGAGACCCAATTGGGTCCATTGTGATAAATAATATTAAATAATTTTAAGTTATCATTCATTCCACATTTGGAATTATATTTGGTCATAGATATGTATGTATATAGAAATTAGTTTAATTTGACTACAGCGACAAATGCACATGGGCAACAACCTGCCTTGCTGTCGCCAAAATTATCATTTTCATATAAATATGTGTATGTAATCTATTTTTGACATATTGAAGTCGGTAGTCAGCAGTGGTGAATGAATATTTAATGAAAAAAAAATAATGTAACAACACTATTTGGTATTAAAAATAAACGACTGGCAACACTGCAACTCAGGTCTTATCAATTTAAATTCAACTACAGCACTACATACACACATATTTACTATAAAATGTTAGTACCCTGCAGGAAATGTCACTAGTGAATCAGTACTGATTCAGTATTGACTTTGTCTCCAGTACTACTGACTAATTATACTTCAGACAATGCTATTTGCTAGAGACATCTAACATGCGTGTCATTGAAAAGCAACTACTGACATTGGTACTACTGACTAGATAGTTCTTTACGGACCATATGAAGACATTGGACACATAGTCACTATGTAATACATTTTCGTAATTGTAATATACACTTTTGACAATGAATTTGCATATTTTGTTCGCACTTTGGTGTTTTATTAATTAAATATATGTATAAAAAATGCAAAATCCATTCATTCGTTCAGCTTTAATTTTCAAATTTTATACTTATTTTCAAAAATTGGCTTGTTTTTATGGTTATGCAATTGTATATATGCATTTCGTTCCCGCATATAGAACTCGTCAGTAGACTTCAACCCAAGAAATTTTTGAGTTTAGTTAACAAACTCCGTATACATATAGACAATTGCTTAACCATAAAAACAAGCCAATTTTTTTAATTAAATAAAGACATTATGTCAAATAAATATACTTCAGTATTTCATTTTATACTTATTTTAATACAATATGGATTGTTATTTTATTTCTTTTTATATACATATATTTTTTTGGTGTAATTTTTCTAATAAATTAATCATTTAATTTGATTTCTTAACTTAATTTTGATAAGCACTTAAATTTTGCTCGACGTCAGTTTTATTGTCAACAAACCAATAAAATATTAAGACTTGGGTTCTATTAACACCACGTTTCCTTCAGGGTACTTAATCAAATAAATAATAATACATACAACAAACAATAAAGTATTTTTTAAAAATTAAAAAGAACTTATTTGTTACGAAATACACCTTTTAGGTAGAGTTTCTACGCGGAAAAAATTATGGGAATTCCCGGGAATTACAAATCCCGGGAAATTTTCAACGGGTATTTGATATTTACGTTTTTGGAATTTGCTTTTTTACATTGCTGTTCGATGTTATATTAGTCTAATACACAATTTTGTAACGATGCATAATATAAGCATGGAAACAGATGTAATAAAGTTTCCGAGATGACTCCAACAATTTCAAGAGTTACGAAATATTTTCAGCCTAAAAACTCTTTATAAGAAATGGTATCTAGATTGGCAGACGTAGATGGAATTTCCATCCATGCTATAACTCAAAGCATAAGAATTTATGTATTTTTGTTTTTGAAATATTGTTGTTCTTGAAATGAACGAATAAAGTTGTTTTGTTTTTAATTTAAATGTTGTATTTTAATTGAAATTTATTTGCTGGTGGTTAAGCATTGTCTATATGTTTCATTGCTGCTTAGCCAAATCATCAGTAGACTTCAACCGCATATGTATTTTGAACAGTCACAAACCTCTTATGTTATGGAAAGACTTTCAAGAACTGTTTGAGAATTCACAAACGATAATATTTTTGAAAATCAAAGGCAATTCTTAACCACCAGCAAATAAATTTCAATTAAAATAAGCTTATGACAATATGTCAAATAATAAATTTCTTAAATGTTAAATGTTGTATGTTTTTTTCATAAAATTATATTTTTTATTGAGATCATTTAATTAAATTCATGTTTTTGAAATTCCCGGGAATAGAAAATTTTTCTTCTCGATTCCCGGATATTGCAAAAGTCAGATCAAAGGAGATCATAAAATTATATATTTTATTGAGACCATTTACTTAAAATCATGTTTTTGAAATTTCCGGGAATTCACGGGAATTAAACAATTATTTTCTTGATTCCCGGGAATCGGAAAAGTCCAAGAAATTAGAAACCCTACTGTTAGGTAACATTTGTTCCTTATATGAACAGAAGCTTTTCATGTATTAAATTGAAAATAATAGTTTAATATTAGTAGATTAATAACAAATGTAAGAAAATATGAAATGAAATGCGTTTGCACAATATTGTTTTTAAACACTTAAAACCTGAGGGAATCCAACTTTTGCTCAACTTAAAAATTTTGTTTTTTGCAGAGAATACAATTTGAATATATATATATATACATATATGTACATACATATGTATGTGTATGTACAGTATCCATGTCGGATTTTTATTAGCTAGCGCAAAATATAGGTGACTTTTTGCTATCTCATTTGCAACTAGCTTCTGAACTAACTCATAAATGATACAGATGTTAGTCAATTGATTTTTGTATAACTGTCTTCTTCCCGATAAGTATTGAGCTAACTTTAAGCTAACTCAAAACTGATGCTGAGATTAGTGAGTTGTTTTTGTACAACTAACATCTCCACGATAAGTTTTGAACTAACTTTTAGCTAACTCAAAGCTGATGAACAAGTTTATTGTGAAGATGTCAGCATAAAATTCATGTTTATGTCAACTCTGTGCTGTCTTTACTTTATATGGCGCAATAGCAGTGTTAAGAATGATAGCTGACAGACAAAGTAATCACGGTTCGATACCCATTCTCGTCTCTAAAAAAATTTGAAATTGTTTAAAATTTAAGTTGACTGAAAATGTTAATCATTAGTCCCAAATCACACTATGCAAGTCTTATTGCTAAGCTGATTCGTTTCATGGAGAGAGAGACGAGGGGAACAGCAACGTTTCTTTTCTCCCCGTCTCTCTCCCCTAACAAACTAATCAGCTTAGCAATAAGACTTGCATAGTGTAAATTGGGACTTAGTAAGTTAAAAATAGTGGTTAGCTAAGGAAGGACATTTTTTTCTTCTTTTTTGATGCACCACAAACTAAGTAATAATGGGCCAACCATTAGTTAGTCAGTTCGCAGCTAACTAATAACTCACTCAAAATGAGCTAACTTGTGGTTATTTGAAACTTATGCAACGTGAGTGCATACTGACTCGTTCTGAGGACATTATGTTAAAAAACTGAATAGCGTTTAACATGTAAAATGAGTTAGCTTTTGAGTCAGTTGTCACTCGTCTCTGATTAACCATTAGTTACTTTTAAGTTACCTCAAATCCCGACAGGGATTGTTCCGAACCTAAGCAGTTATATAATATACATACATCTGTATATATATATATCTATACCAATGCTGCCCACAGAGAGAAAACCGAGAGAAATGTATAGCGCTTCTCTGGCCAGCAGTGATCTATACATATCGCTCATTTACTTAAAGAACGTCATAACGCAAAAAATGGAATTTTTGAGTTGGTGATGTAGAATTAATGTTCATATATTTCTTTATATTGTGTAAAACTTTCATACAAATATCTTGTTTACTCAACTCTTGAAAAATTAAATTTTCTTTTTTCATTAAGTTGCATGTAAATTGAAAACTTCAAACTGGTTTTTTTAATTATGACGTTGTTTGAGTAAATAAGCGATGTATGTATATAAAGTTGTTCGTAACGTAACGTGTGATCTCTGGACTAACTTCAATGACTACTTGGGGTCATTATCTTGTTGAAACATTCATGGAAGTCGCATTTCACATTCCGCATACATATATAGGCATGTGGTATGCTGAACTGTTATTAAAACAAAACAATCCACTTTTGTTTTTATTTTAACAAGAGCGCCAACTTCACTTGCTGAAAACATTACATTGGGCGCTCGCGGTAACCTAATTTCACCAAAAAGCGTTCCAAATTGTGAAAATTGTGCAATTGTGCAAAAGAAAGTAGTTATGAGAGAACAATGAACTTCATCTTCTTCTTATTATTATTACATAAAATAGCCCAGAATTAGAATAACCTGCACACCAAAATTTTCTATACCATTTTTTAATTCTTTGCCAGCCATACAATTTGGACCAACTGCTGATCACATTTATTAAATCAACAATAAATTAAATTAATTGAGAAAACTGAGTAAGCAAACAGCATGTCTGTCTGCCTGTATAAGAGTGGAAAAATAAATCCAGTGATTGTAATAAATAAATATGTATGTATGTACATATATATGTATGCAAGGTGTATATAAGTAGGTGGCAGCGCTACTTCAGCTGATAATTTTTTGCTCTGTGTGCTTTGTATTTAGCTGAAGAATGTCAAAAACTTCGATTTTGTTTTGGTTTTAGTAAAGGGTGTTTTTTATTGAGGTATAGAACTTTAAGTTGGCATCACTTTTTTAACTGGCGGCCATTTTGTTAGCTGTCAAGTGATTAATATTTAGTTTGGTTTGCCATTTCATCATGAACAGGTTGACAAAAGAACAACGCTTGCAAATCGTGCAAATTTATTTCGAAAATAATGGTTCAGTTCGCGAAGTTTACCGCAAGCTCCGTCCATTTTATGGTCGATATAATCGTCCATCAGAGCAATTAATTCGGTTAACCATGGATCGTTTTCGCACTACGTTTACTCTATGTGATAATACGCATCCGCAGAGACGTCGAACAGTGCGCACCGAAGAAACAATTGCCGCTGTAGAGCAAAGTGTTGAAGAGGACCCGAATGAATCGATTCGCCACCGTGCACAGCAATTGGAGCCGACTAACCGACTATTTTGTTCCCGAATTGGATGGCATGAATGTGGATGAGTTGTGGTTTCAACAAGACGGCGCTACATGCCACACAGCGCACGTCACAATCGATTTATTGAAGGAAACATTCGATGAGCGCATAATTTCGCGGAATGGACCTGTCAATTGGCCACCAAGATCGTGTGATTTGAAACCATTGGATTATTTTCTTTGGGGATATGTGAAGTCGCTCGTCTACGCCAACAAACCAGAAACGTTAGGGGACTTGGAAGCCAACATTCGTGGCGTTATTGCCAACATACGGCCCCATATGCTCGAAAAAGTGGTTGAAAATTGGACCTGTAGAATTGGCTTTATTCGAGCCAGCCGCGGCGGCCACATGCCCGAAATCATATTTAAACATTAATGGCATAAAATTATCCTTCCAATAAAGCCAAATTGATGGACATTAAAACGATTTTCTTGTGTTTTATTTTAATTCGAAGTTCTATACCTCTAAAAAAACCACCCTATACAATTATTTTAGTGCTTTTGACATTCTTCGGTTCTTTACACAGCTATGGTTACCGTATTTTTGTATAACAAATCCTTACGCAGTCACCTGGGGGCAAATTACGGTACTCGTTATCGAACGAAATTACGAAGTATTTCAATAGAGTTTATATGGAAATATTTCGTAATTTCGTTCGATAACGAGTGCCGTAATTTGCCCCCTTTATAATTACACCATGTATGTATGTATTGGAAATAAGTAAATGATGAATCATCTAAATCTTCATTTCGTAGCCATAAAACCCCACAACCCATAACACTAGAATCATCGCACACTGTGTCGTCTTATCTTGAACAGTAAAAAACAATTTTTTTGAGCAACTATCGTTTAAAATGTTGGGTTTGGAATTAAAATTAACAACCAATATTTTTGTACGAGTAGGTATTTAATTTTAAGTACGAGTACATACATACATACATGTTATCTATATAAGTACATGTGTATTTATGTACATATGTAAATATTTATAATTATTAAATTAAAAAAGCATACTTGTTTCTTCAGTAAACTTTCCTTTCCTTAATGTAAATAATAAAAATAATTTCCAAAAATTTTAAACCTATTAATGCCTAAAATAAATACAATAGAATTATAAAAAAAGAAAACTACACACATATTACACATACATACATATATGTACATTCGATTTTTATAAGTACCCCAGCATTTTCTGAATGCTAATAGTGTACAGTATTTTTGTGATTTTTTTTTTGATCTTTCGGAAGAGGTTTAGAGGTCGCTAAAATCTATTTTAACTCAAAAATCGGGGTTTCAGGACTTTTTTAATTTTTTTTGCCGCGTAGCACATTAGCACGATTTTTTGTTACTTCGTAAGAGCAAATTCAATATTTTTTTCTTTAACGTACCTTTTCACAATGTCTGGTTAAAAGATAACAAAGACTTTAACGCCAAGTTTTGTATGAAGAACTTGCAGTTAAAGTTCACGTTAACTCTTAACCATACATTGTGAAAAGGGACGTAAATGACTCAAAATTTATCCACCTTTTAAACTTAATCATTAATTTTTTTACACAATCGTGCTAATGGGACGCGTAATGAACAAAATTAAAAAAGTCGAGAAAACCCGATTTTTGGGTTAAAATCGATTTTAGCGACCTCTAAACCTCTTCCGAAAAATCTGGAAAAAAAATCACAAAAATACTGTACCCTACAAGCTTTCAAAAAATGCTGGGGCAAAAGAACAAAATTTTTTTTGGGACACACTAATGTTCATACATACATATGTATGCATGTGTATGTATTTACATAAATACCAAAGTAATATTACAACAATTTGTTACTGGTTGTGAGAACTGGTATGAGATATGGACGATAGCAAGGCGGAAAAAGTGGGAGTATTAAAATAATTGCAGCTGCCTGTTGTTTTCTGGCTGCAAAAACAAAACAGCCACACATACGCAGCAAATCAAAACAAACAAAAAACATTTGTATTGATTTTAAAAGACTGTATTGATGCAAGCAGCTTTTGTAAGCTACGTATGTATACTTTTACTGAAATATTTTTGTGGCGGAACGAACTTCAATTACACGGTGGGTCTTTTGCCAAAATAAATGGTATTTCTATATACATACATAAATGTATCGCTCATTTACTCAAAGAACGTCATAACTCCACAAAATAAAAATAGTTTGCCAGAAAACGAGTTAAAAGTTTTCAATCTACAAACAACTTAATGGAAAAGAGAATAAATAATTCTGCCAAAAAACCGACTTCAATGCAAAGATCTAATTTACGAAAAAAAATATGTATAGGACGAAAATGGAAGTAAACTCTTTCAAACCTAGAAAAAATTTTTTAATCTGTTGGTTAAGAAGTACGTGAAATATAAAATTAAATTTTAATAGGCGTGCCTCCGCCAACCATTTTTTAAGGCAATATTGGATCTTTTTCAGAGCCCAGATCGGTAGATCTACGTGAAATATAATAATACATTTTAATAGGCGTAGTCGCGCCCATTTTTTTCAACTTTAAAAATGTGTAATTACAAGAACCAGAGGCATTTGCTAGGTTTTCCAGCAATCAAATGAGTAGAATATCATAAAATCAAATAAAAAAAATTCAGGGCGAGTTCCCATCCTCTTTTTTTGCAATGGGACCAATTAGAAGCTATAGCCTCTCATACAAAAAAAAAAAAGTACCGGGTTATGAAGTAACAATGTCAAAAAAGATATGCAGACGAATTCATAACCTCCTCCTTATTTTGTAGTCGGTTAAAAATAAATGTTTTTTTCTCTAAAGAGTTGAGTAAACAAGATTTTTGTATGTAATTTTTTTTTTGCATCATTCACTGATTCTTTGAGTTACGACGACAGGTTTATTCCGCAGGTAATTTTTAAGGTGATACATTTGATGCTGTCATATTTTCTGCTGCAGAAGATGCGGTAACTTCAATAACAGCTTAATGTCAGTACCTGTATTCAGTAACTTTTATTACGATAATCGTATAACTATAACAAATATAACGAAAATTTATCGAGTTTGTTAGTCGGTAATATGTTTGAACGATATTCGATATATCGATAACTATTACGATTTTCGGTTCGCAACAAGTTACTGAATCCAAGCACAGATTCAAGTTTAAACTATTTTCACTTTTGTGCTGAGAAGATAGAAGATAACATTAAAAACGAATAGACAAAAAAGATTTAGTTATGTTTAAACATATAAACAAAAATGCTAGAGATGGGCGCGCGTTGAATTTTTCCAACGCGATACGGCATGACCAAGAATACCAAGACGCTCAACACGCACGCGAAAAATTTCGTCAACACGATACTGCACAACACGCACGAAATATTATTGGTATGGTATTGAAGATCAGAAAATGTAATTGATTTTTTTCAAGAGTGGCTTTTCAAAATATGGCACTGAGGTGGCATTGCCAGAACAGAACTTTAAGCTTCAGAGGCCCATAAAACATCAACAAATATGCTGGTCTTGTGTGTTTAACGACACAAAATATTAATTTTTTTCGCTACTGGAAATTCATTCATACATATTTTACATCTAAAATCCTTTCGTGTTTTTCGTGTCATTTTTGCTCAACACAAAACGAACCGAACACGCACGAAATCAGATTTTTTGTTACCAACACTTCATGTTGAGTCGTGCTTGTTCACGATTGCAATTTGGGGAAAGGGAAAATATTTCTAACGAAAAAATATTTAAGATGAGGGCGTATACATATGTATTTAACACTTTTTATTTAAAAATCTATTTATTAACTTAAATTCTACCCATTATCACTTTAATGTTTTTCCCAGAATGCATTACTCATAATATCTGATAACCTACACTATTTTCAATGAACCATTATAAATGAATGAATGAATTAATCTATACATATATGTACTATAGCAAACTAAACTACTAATATTAGTTCAAAAATCTCTGACAGCATTGAACAAGTCAAGCGAGAAGAAAATAATAAGACAAAAAAAAAAAAAAAGAATAAAAAGATAATCAAGACTAAATTGAAGTAAACTGCAGTAAAAAGAAAAAATAAATGCAACTAGCATTGGAATGTAGACGACCTAGCCTGGCCACCACCCTGATCGTGGGCACACTCACATAATGATTTGTAAATAGAAATACATGCGTGTGTGTGTTTGTGTAAGTCTAAGAACCCTGTCGGATTTTTATTAGCTAGCTCAAAATATAGGTGACTTTTTGCTAACTCATTTACAACTAGCTTCTGAACTAACTTATAAATGATGCAGATGTGATTCAGTAGCCTTTTGTAGAACTGTCTTCTTCCCGATAAGTATTGAACTAACTTTAAGCTAACTCAAAACTGATGCTGAGATTAGTGAGTTGTGTTTGTACAACTAACATCTCCTCGATAAGTTTTGAACTAATTTTAATCTAACTTAAAACTGATGCAGAGATGAGTCAAAGTTTATCGAGAATATGTCAAAGTAAAATTCATGTTTATGTTAACTCTGTGCCATCTTTATTTTATATAACGCAATAGCAAAGTGTTAAGTATGATGGCTGACAAACAAAGTGATCACGGTTCGATACCAATTCTCGTCTCTAAAAAAATTTAAAATTGTTTCAAATTTAAGTTGACTAAAAATGTTAATTATTAGTAAGTTAAAAATAATGTTTAGCTAAAGAAAGACCTTTTTTCTCCTTTTTTGATGAGCCGCAAACTAAAGCGGCCCATACACTACAACAGCATGCACGCACAATCAAGCGATTGAGCATTGGTACAATATTCATTTCTTACAAAATTTCGGGAAGGGTGGTTATGAATAGTGACACATATTTTGTTGCAATTATTATTGGTATGTTGTTAAAATTAGCAGCTATGTATAACTAAAGTTCTAAAATTCTGTTTACCATTGAAACAAATTATATTTCAACAAATTATATTACTTAAATGCATGTTTGCTCCATGACAACTTTGCTCAACTGATCTAGTTTCACCATATACCACACCAGCGAGCAAAAATCAGCAAAATATCAAACTCTACTTGACATCGCTACAGCAAACCGTATAATCGCACAAAATGCCCATACACGACCAATCCGCTGGCACAAACACTTGATTGCGCATGCATGCTGTTGTAGTGTATGGGCCCCTTAAGTCATAATGGGCTAAGCATTAGTTGGTCAGTTCGCAACTAAATAATAGTGCACTTGCATTTTATCAACCAAAAACTCACTCGAAATGAGCTAACTTATGGTTATTTGAAACTTATGCAGCGTGAGTGAGTACTGACTCGTTCTGAGGACATTACGTTGAAAAACTGAATAGCGTTTAACATGTAAAATGAGTTAGCTTTTGAGTCAGTTGTCACTCGCCTCTGATTAGCCATTAGTTACTTTTAAGTTAGCTCAAATCCCGACAGGGAACTTATGACACAACTGCAATAATACACAGTGGGTTTCATAGATATAACGACAATTTGTTAAAAGTCAAACTTTAAATTAGTAAAGAATTCAAATTATTCAGTTTTTTTTTTAAATTAAAAATAAATTTATTTGAACTGCTGGTTACCAATTGAAAACACATCGATGGTAAAATAATTATGACTCATTGAATTGTTTTGAAAATATCACAGTTAATTTTTCTGATTGAATTTATTAGGTAAATGAAACATAAACATTTAATTACTGCTTTTATTACTAGGTCCGGTTTTAGTTTAAGAGGCCTAGACACGATCAAATTGCTTGGTATAAAATACGTGTGCGAGTTTCATTCTGCGCTGTCAGCATCCATCCTAACAATTTCAATATCGGGAGGAAATTTAAATACTCATGACAATAATGGGAAAGCGTTTGAAACCAACAGAAATTAAAAACAATAAAAGGGAAAAAACATATAAAACACATTTTTATAAACCGGTCAACTTAAAATCTAGATAAAGTAAGTATTCATGCTTGATGAGCAAACACATCCAAATGTGATATCAAGCATGCCAAGAGTCTAAAAAATATAACGATTTGTTAACAACTGCCACCATAATCATTGGTGAGAACTTTGATAGAGTCTAGACCACTTTAGAACAGCTGTCCAAAGTGGCACCAGAGTGCCGACCTTCAATCGGATGCTTATGCAAATAAATACACAATAACGAATACATTTCGCTCGTTGGCCACCAATGCTTTAGAACTATAAAACACACTGTATTTATCTATTTATGGTTTTTAAATATTTCTTGTTTATTTATATATACATACATACATATGTGGGTATGTACTCGTACTATGTATTTATATTATTGATATTTATTTTGTTATTGTTTCTTAATGTTTTTATGTGCACACATGTTTGTATGTTTATAAATATTGTTTGCTGGCTATTTGTTGGTTGGGATTTTTTGTTATTATTTTAAGTATTGTGATATTTCCTCCGTTTCCTCTGACGTAGTTATAGCATTGTTTTATGACATTTGTGTATGAATGTGAAGTAGATAGTATATACCCAACAAATACAAAAGTGGAAGTTTGAAATCTTTGTCAAAACTTAAGATTGTAACTAAAATATTATCACAATGGAAACTAATTTGGGGATAAATAAAGGACAATAAAACTCCTTTCCAATACATTTATTCTAATCAAGTGTTATTCTCAAATTATTGACGAACCTTAAATATTTAAAAGTTATGTTAGGTTAGGTTTGACAGGTTGCTGTGAAGAGAGGGTAGGTTAGTTTAAGTAAGGTTGATAGAGAGGTTGAAATAATACTGACACACTCCGTTTCGAATTACACTTATGCTTTTATAGCATATTGTGAGCTCTTCAGAGAGATACTGGCGTAAAATACTTCATGAAGAACCATAAAAACCAGTCGAACTAAGGTTGTACACTTTTTTTCACTATATCTAATCAAATCTGGATCTATACTGCAATAGTACGCTCAATTCTCATGTAAGGGTTCATCGTGTGGAGGCCGTCCCTGGAGAAAAGGACGTATCTACATATGCTACACAAGGTTCAAAGATTTTCAGCCAGTGCTCTTCGCACTACCCCTACGGGTGCATTTGGGATGCTCCTACACCTGCTACTTTTTGACCTAGTAGGGAAGGAATTAGCAATAATCTCAGCAATTCGTTTTCGTTGTACTTCTCTGTGGAAAGAAAATGGTACCGGCCACTACAGAATACTCGACGATGAAGCTTGTGGATGAAGGATTGACCAAACCTCTCCTGCTCTGCTAAACGAACTTCCTTATTTAACCTGGATAGCATCCACAGAATTGTGGAGAAATGGTACTCCAGACAGAAGAAAAAGTGTTGATTTTTATACGTATGGCTCCAAAACACAAGACGATGTGGGTTATGGAGTGTTTTCAGGGACATTGGGTCTTCGTATTACAAAGGGACTTTCGGAGCACTGCACTGCCTACTAGGCAGAGATCTTTGCTATAAAAGAAATCGCGGATTGGTTGAAAGTGAATGTCACTTCAATGACATGAATAAACTGATAGTCAAACAGCTATTATGATCCTTGAATCTCCGCTTCTAAGAACAACAATAGCAGTCGCCTACCGATCACCTCTAAACGAGATGGCAGCGCAGTTTAATATCAGGATGAACTGCTAGAACTGCGACAACCTTACAGGTTCCACCAGAGTTGGAATGTGTGAGTTTACCCCTACTCTCTTGCAAACTCAGACTTAGACGAAAGACAGAAGATGCAACAAATAGAACGTGGACCACAAGAAATGAATTCGTGGTCACCAGGCAGTTATGAGCTTATCTAAATAAGGAAAATACTTTTTCTTTGGTTTTAAAAAATAGGAAACAAATCTCGATTCTAGTATCTAGGTTAACCAGAAACTGTGTTAGAGGTAGGCATGCACAAAGGTTGAACCTCGAACACAATGACTTTTCCCGCAGCTGCCAAGATATCGATGAAGAGGAAAGTGTAGAACATTTTCTGTATCACTGTCCTGGCCTAGCAAGAAGGAGAATAGCAACAATGGACGCTCTTGAGTTCCGGGAGCTTTCTGACGTCGCCAGTGTTGAACTGCAACGTATTAGTAGTTTTATATTGAGCTCTGTTTGGTACGACGGTGGGGACTCCGCCGGGATTCTGACTTCCACCCTTACCTAACCTAATCTAGTCAGGTGGGCAATCTAATTTCCTCAATATACTTTCTTAGGTTTTTCCAGTCTGAATACATAAAATATTTCATATCTGGTATATTTTCTAGGTGGAAGATCTATGTTCCAATTTGACTGAATGCTGGACAGTGACGCAAGTAGTGTCCGATAGTTTCATCATGTTCCTGTTGGAAAACTCTACATATCATATTGTTAGCAATACTCATGCAAGTCATGTGATTTTTTAACTCTCTATGTCCTGTTATTATGCTAACTAAATTCCAAACTGTTGGCCTTTTTAAACTTCGAATCTAATCTCTTTTGCCTTTTAACTATTTGGTTTTCTTTAGAGAATTTCGATCACTCTTCCAACAGTAGAGTTCTGCCAATCTCTGATTTTTTAGTTTGTTTTTAAATTCTTGAAAAGGTTTGCCATTTTCTAGTGTGATATTATTCATCAACGATACCATCTTCGCTGCTCGTTTCCAAAGACATCCTGATGTCCTGGAATTCATATTATCTCGATGTCTCGACAATACCTGTATGAATTTATCTCATTTTTGCATTAAAGGGCGCTTCGTGATAGAACTTTATGATTTCTTAAAGCTTCTATAAGTTTTCTACTATCCATAAAGGTACGGATTGGTAGTTCGATGTCAATTTTCTTCAGTCATTTAAAGCCTTCGGTTTTAGCCACTACCCGGTGAAGAGAAAGAAAGTTTTAAAATCACTTGGATCCAAATAACTGGTCCTTTGTGTTAGCTGAGTGTAGTAAGGGGATGGTGCAAGTAGAGATGGTGCATTGAGAGATAGATAGAGAAGAGAATCTTAATTAATTTGTTAGTTTCTTACAACTCTGCCATTGTTCCATTTGCTAATATATTATTGGTCTAATTCATAAAAAATATTTTAAGTTTATTACAGGTTTATTTGACAAATTTCCCATAGAAATATGTCAAATAAGCGCTTAATAAAACTGAAATATTTTTTATGAATTAGGCAGTATGTATTTATATAGCATCATTGCAGCTATATAAATCATTCATATTTTTCTATGATGTTGATATGACTGGATCTGACCAGGGCTTGTACTCGTGCTCTGGAAGAACGTCGTTTACTTTCTAGTCGACGCTGTAACTACTTCACACACATCTAACAGCACCCCCAACCTTTTCGAGAAAGCAATTGCCCTTTAATTATTTTAATATAATTTTGAACAACTGATCGTTTGAGAAAGGACTCTATATTTAATTGGTACCGATTTAAAAACCACCAGCCCATGTTTGCTGGGATCGCACACATTTTATTTTGATTAATATTTTAAATACACACTTTATATGTAACAACACAGACGTGAATGATGATGCATGAATCAAACTGATGCAGCCACAATACGAGTAGCTGTGTGCCAGTTATTTATAAGTACATATTTATTTTGAGATACTTTGAAATTAATTTAATCTTGGGCGTATATCAAATAAAGATACACACATTTATGCACTTATGTATGTAAATACATATATACAGTGCACTCGCGATAATATGAACATTCACCCCTATCGTGAATAAAATGTGAAATGTTTGTTCCCATCAAAGCTTAAAAATTAATTGAAAATCAAACAAAATTAAGTTTAACAATAATAAATACACATATTTTGGATTTCAAATTAAATATTTTTCAGTGTAAAGTTTTTTATTAAATATTATAGGTTCAGTGGAAAAAATTTATTTAATATACAGAAGGAAATGTGAAAAAATCCCCGTAAGAAATATTCACCCCTATCGTGAATAACAAGTGGAATTTTTGTTCACGTAAAATTTTCATTCCCCTCGAAGGTAAAGATGCTATCGTGAGTGAATCTACAGTGAAATTTTTTCCCCGCTATCAGTCTCAGTGAATGTAAAAAAGCGAAGAAGATTTGTAAAAGCTTAAAAAAACGAAAATGAGACAAATTTAAGTTAAGTTAAATAATAATGAATACACGAATTTTAGGTTCCAAATGATTTTTTTAGATTAAAGTTGTGCTTTTAAATATTCTACATCCAGTGGAAAAAAATTCTTTAGTATACCAAAGCGATTCATATACCTGATTTACATTAAGCATTTTTTTTAATGAAATTTCATGAATTTTGTTGCACGCAACTTTTTCTATTTGCTAATTACAGCGCTATAGAAGAGAATTTTATATAGAAAACTAACTACATAATTTCATGACAAAAATGCTTAATGTAAATTAGGAATTATTCAATGAAAAAAGGTGTTGCAGGGAATTATTGTTAAAAATTGTTAAAAATGTTGTTCTAAAAATAAATATTTATAACTTATAAATATATAATTCAAAGGAAAATATCGAAATTATTCGATGCAACAGTTCAGATCACCTGCAAAAATAAAGTGAACAAAACCAACGGAAAACTGAACAAATTCCCGTGAAAAATATTATTTAAAAAGGGCAATCAGAAAAAGGGAAAACATTTCTGGGGAAAAATTATTCATGATTGCAATTTTGTGAAAAGTGGAAAAAGTTTGAGGGAAAAAATGTTCACGATAGGGGTGAATATGTATTGAAATTACTCGATGCAAAACTAAGGGAAAAGTGAACAAATCCATGTGAAAAATGTTATTCATGACAAGGGGATTCAAAAAATGGAACACATTTCTGGGGATTGCAATTTGGGAAAAATAGAAAATATTTCATTGAAAAAAATTTTCACGATTATGTTTTTGTTTGAACACAATACCACACAACGAAAAATATCGGAAATGGCAAATTTTGCCACTATTACACGCTATTGTGATGTCACAAAAAGTTGTAATGTGTGTCCAGCATTACGTAACGGAATTTGTAACGGGGTCAAAGAAAACAAATTTATAAGTATGCATGTACTTTAATTTTAAGCGCCTACATGCATACAAACTTACATACATACAAATGTACATACATATGTATGTATGTGGTTATATACGTATGTATGTATATCTTTTGTTGAATTACCCTGCAGAAAGTGCGAATAGTGAAAATGTACTGAGTCGCTTATGACTTTGTCACCAGTACTACTCTACAATTATTACCCATACAATACTTTATGCTATAGACATTTAGTATGTGCTTGTCATTGAAAATCTACTAGTAACACTAAAACAATTGACTAGGTAGTGAATTCATAGTTCTTATGGGAACATGGATACATACCAACCAGACATTTACTGGTACATTTCTATACCTTACGTACATACAAATTTATGTATGTTGACAAGTTGTTGCAAAATCCACCAGAAATACACCACATCTGTTTTCTCTATTTCTTTTGTACTGACGAATAGAAGAGAAATTGTAGACAATGTAACTACTACTAGAATTTTAGTGTTGACATAGAGACACTTGGTCCCAGTCTGACTGCTGGGTTATTTTGCAGCACTCATAAATTTTTAACCTCACAACTTCGGTACAAAAAAACATAAAGAAAGAATTAAATTAAATTAAAATTTAAAAATTCCTCAATCATTTTTTTTTCTGTCTTCTATATTTACAAAAGAAAATAAATATAAATTCCAATTCATTTGCATTGTACATATGTATGTATGTCGTCAAAAAGAAACAATTAATTCTGTTTCGCATCGATTTGTACATATTTGCATTTTAAGAGGTTCTATTGGCTTTGTCGAATTACAATTTCCGATCACCAGCTAAATGAACCTGCAAAATGCTAAATTATTTTGTCTATGTAGATATACATATTTAAAGCGGGATTCTCTACATTGGCACTGGAGTTTTATTACAATTTTATTTAAGTTTTAACAATAAACTGAAATGATTTACATATCGAGCCATAACTGCTAAAAATAATTAAGCAATACATTTTTTGTGTATTTCGTTTCTTTGACGAAAATGTATTATTTACGATCGCATTTGGTAAAAAAAATCAAGTTCGAAAATTATGTCGCTTAACCTTTTTTTGACGGTTACGCACGATATATTGTTGATATTAAAAGTGTTTATAAACTGTGTTTTGTTGTTCACAATTTTTTAATAGAACAAATGATAATGCTGTTACATTCAATTGAATGTTATGCAATAGAAAGTAAAAAAAACATGATTTTTAATCAAAGAAATTTCAAGCTAATTTTTTGTGAGTACTTTAGTTTCTTGAACTTGGGTATTTCTCAGTTTTAGTTGTTGGAATTTAGGTCCTACTGCTTCCTGTTATTCATTAATATTTTTTTAATATTTGAAATTAGCATTTATACTTATATTACCTTAAGTTTAAAAAAATATATAACATATTGAGCTTATCGCGGCGCGACGCGCAGTGAACTTTTTTACTACTTGTACTTTGTTTCATCACTTTGCGTGGGTTCTTACAATAAAGCCAACAAATATTATCTTCGAAGAAACAAAGGAATCCGGATTAAAATTGAAGATTTACATTTTTTAAACAATGTTTGTTTGCTGCAAAGTTATCGAAATAGAATTTGTTTGTAGTTTTCTAGCTTAGGTTTGAATATTTGACTTTCACCAACACACTTCCTTTAACAATTTGTACTTACTTATACCCCTTTTAGACACGCAAAGTTTACTTTGCAAAGTCAGTAAGATAAATTATTTCCTCCTCTTTATTCCGGCAAACATCGAGAAGTCTGTTCATTTTGCACTTTGTATTTTACACAAAAAACACAACTATGTAATTGCATATGATGAATTGAAAAAACGACGGGTCAATAAACAATTTCAATGTATTTTTAGAAAACAATTAATATTTTGCTGAACAGGTCAAATACTATCGTGAATATTTAATCCCTCGAAATATTTCCCTTTTCCCTAAAGTTGCAATCGTGAATTATTTCCACGTGAAAAAACTCGCATGTTCAGGAAAAAATATGGCATCCCTGATTTTTATTCCAGCGAGTTTTCCCCCCAAAAATATGTGTATTTTTTCATAAACGTTTTGTTTGGGAATAAAAAGGAAGCACAATGTAAGTAGTTTTCTTGTTGCTTTTTAAACTTGTTTATTTATTTTATTTTATTTTTAAAAGGAGTGAAAATGCTTGAATTTATTTATATTATAGTATAGTGCTGCTTCTTAATTGAAACAAATTGTAGAATCAAAACTTAATGAATAAAGCATAAAATTTAAAGGACACATTGTTGCCACATATTTGGACGGACCAAAAATAATGAAAATATTTGTAGAGTTTGTATTATCAATGAAGAATATGCTATTGTTTTAAACAATACCAGAAAAATTATTAGAACTTTAAGGAAACGCATTAAAAAACTATTTTCTACTCTTCTACTGCATACAAAAAAGTTATATTTAATAATAATTTCCCCAATACCTGAGAATGACTAAAAAAATTCCGATTCCCGGAAGCTAAAAAAGCCGGAAAATTAAAAATTCAAATTTAGAGGTTAAAAGGAGTTCATAAATACACTAGTCTTGGGATGTTTCTTGAGATATAAAAATTATAAATCATGAATCAAACCTTAATTAGAAAAAGAGTTTCCTTTGACTCTAGAGTTTATACAATGGAGTACGGTTATAACGAACACCGATTATTATCCTAAGTGTCGTAGTGTCATGTTTTAAAATTTTTGTTTGACAGAAAAAACAAAAGCAAAAACAATTATATTAACCCTTATTACAGTTGTTGACATCAACGTCACTTTAAGACAATACTAAAGTATTGTGGCTTGTTTACTCGCTTTCGAAAACAATTTGATGCTACTAAAAATCTATTTTCGTTCCTTACTAGCGGTCTCCACTAGCCATGAACTTGGTATGGGCATCATGTCGGACATCGCAAATGGCTAATGGAGACCGCTCATGTCCAACTTTCGTCCATGCTCTGAAATCAATGGCCGAGCACATGTCTGAGCAAAAATGTTCGCCATGAGATTTGACGTCCGCAACCATTTGCAATAGAAAGAAAAGAGACAGAACAAAATTGGTAAATATTCCATCTCTATTGCACTACCGCAAAATACTTTGATATGCCTGCACATGGACATCGCACCACAACAAGGAAGTTGATGAATTTTTCAGAGTTGCTTTGCCGGCGTCATGTCCATGTCATGTAGAGGTCGATGGCTAGTGGAGACGTAGGGTTAAGGTCTAGGAAATAGCATACGCCTGCCATCAGGAATGAGTTGATTTCGACAACGAATACACAAGCCCTAATTTTGTGGTATGTGTTAAGGTGACGTCGATGTCGAAAAGTGGAATAAGGGTGATTAAGAAATAATAATAAAACTGTGACACTATGACACATAAGACTACCGTTTGATTCCCCAAAATATTTCATACAAATAGTAAGTTATCTAGTTAACTCTGGGGTTCTACTCTGTAACTCGCATAGGCGTAGCTAGGTCTTTCTGGGGGGGCAATGCCCCCCAGGATTTATTACAAATTCTTTTTAAAACATATTCTTTTACCTGTAATATTAAAAAATTCTATTTCTTATTTATTTTAAAATTACTCATGAAAATCACCAGTAATTTTTATACAAACTTTTCGAATAATCGCTAAATATGCATACTTTTATTAGATAACAAATACCCAAAAAAGTATAAGTTTACAGCACTTCAAAACATCACAAATAGTAAACTCCATGTGAATTTATAATGCATGTGTGTATGTAGCTTTCAACAAATTCGTAATAAAATTGTATTAGTGTACGTAGCTAGTACCCTGAAGGAAATGTCGATGGTGAAAATGTACTGAGTAGCTTTTGACTTTGTCACCAGTACTACTCTACAATTATTCCCCATATAATACTTTGTGCTATAGACATTTAGCATGTGCTTGTCATTGAAATTCTCCTAGTAACACTAAAACAATTGACTTGATAGTGAATTCAGAGTTCTTATGGGAACATGGAGACACACCAACCAGAAATTTACTGGTACATTTCTATACCTTAATTTATGTATATTGACAATTTGTTGCAAAATCCACCAGAAATACACCACATCTGTTTTCTCTCTTTATTTTATACTGACGAATAAAAGAGAAATTGTAGACAATGTAACTACTACTAGAGTTTTAGTGTTGACATAGAGACACTTGTCCCCAGTCTGACTGCAGGGTAGCAAGACAAGCACTGTTGCCAGAACTTCTAGGGGTGAAATCGTCAAAAACTACAGATTTCTGTGCAAAAAGTCGTCAAAATCGTCGTCATTTTTAGAAAATCGTCAAAAAAACGTCAAATCAAAAATGTTAATTTTTTTTGTATTTTAATTGTTTTATTACAAAAACTATTACTATGGTTCAAACTTATTAACTATGCTTTCAACAAATATACACATATACATTAGATATATGTATATTACCTAAACATGAAAACCATTAAAATTAAAAATAAAAATTAAAAAAACTTAAAATGAAATCAGAATTCACATACGTACATATATATTTATTTTTAAAACAGATAATTTATAAAAAAATAATTAGCATTTTTGTTATAGAAACATTTTATGTATAAATATCAGAATTTAACATTTTGAACACAAAAAAATCATAACATAACAAAAAACCAACCAATGTTAAATTTAGAAAAATCGTCATTTCTGGCCTAAAATCGTCACTATTGTATTTTGAGAGGTGAAAATCGTCAAAATACAGAGAAATCGTCAATTCTGGCAACAGTGAAGACAAGTTGTTTTAAGGTGTTCTTAAGATTTTCTACTGTCAAATTGTTTGTAACAATAGCCACCAATTTTTATTTAGAGTAAAATTAAAAAAATAGCGAAAAATTATGATCTGCAAATACCTTGTATATATTCATATACTATATATACTCGTACACACACATGTATGTATGTATGTATGCATATTTATGGTTCAACCGAGGGCTGCCAAATAAAGTGATGGAAAAATCACCGAAATCTCGATAAAATATAAAATAATCGTCATTTCATGTCGTCAGAATCGTCAGAAAATCGAACAAATCAAAATTTCCTCCTTAAACATGTATACATATGTATGTTTTATTTTTATTAGAAAACAAAACAAAACAATTCATGTTCATATACAACTTTGTTAGACTAGTGGAAAACTTGTGAAAAATATTCCTAGGTCCAAATTTTGGTATCAGTACTTTTGATGACCGAAATTTTTGATAGGATATCAACTTACACAGGTCAATATATCGTTGGTCTCAAATGGAAAGGCCCTAACGCAAATAATTGTAACTTTACAGGAGAAGGTAAAACGTAATAGAAAGTGTAATATTCAAAATGTAACTTTTTTGTACAACTGCTTGTAAAAGCGCTATTTTTTACACTATTGCAATAAATTTTTGTGATGAGGTGTCTTAGTGTGAAATTTATTGAAATCACTGAAAAACTCAACTATCGATATGTATGCATGTATATATAAGTATACACATAAAATTTTTTTCAATTGAACACGTATACATACATACTTGCATACATATGCTTGTACTTATTTATGTATGTATGTTCATTCATCGCAACAATATAGTATTGATTCAGAACTTCAATATTGGAAGGGTAACTAAATAATATTATTAACTAAATAATATTATTTTTATTTATGCACCAACAGATATTTTTTTTTAAATTAAATAATAAATTATTAAGAAATGAAATCATGAATGATGAATGAAATCATTTCTTGCTTGTATCTTTTCAAAATATTGTATTCAAATATAGTATATACATAAATAATTTTTCCATATGAACATATAAACTTGTTGGAAACGAATATTAATTTTATTATTATTTAGTTTATTATTATTAGATTATTATTATTATTATTTAGTTTTTTTCTAATACATACTTTACTTTTTGTCTATATATTGTTTTTGTTTTGAATGTTTTGTTTTTTTAGTTTTAATTGTAACTTAATTTTTGTTATTGAAACTGGACTGTTAATTTATGTTTTAACTTAAATAAAAAAAATGTTAAATAAAAAAAATCTGTGTAAAATTTTTTAAACGCACTAATAATCCCAAACCAATATTTTACTTATTAATATTTTACTTATTAAGTAAAATATATTTTTTTAATTTCCAATTTCAATGTATTTTTAATAAAAAATATATATTTAACTTAATAAGTAAAATATTAATTTGGGATTATTAGTGCGTTTAAAAAATTTAAAGCTTAAATTTTAACAATTCCCATAAAAAACACTAATTAAAAAAATTGTGTTTGCCCCCCCCCCAGAAAAAATGTCTAGCTACGCCAATGGTAACTCGAAACGAAAGATAATGGAGATTTATGTATATACCTATGTATATATGATAATAACACGGAAATTCTAAAGCATTTTCTTTCGTTTCGAATTTCAGAGTATTGAGCATATAAAAACCTTTTTAATTGCCTTAAGTGTGTACAACATTTTGTTGATTTTCAGGGTCAAAAATCCTGAAATATACATATAAAATATCATGCCATAAGTTGCCTGAGGTCTTGTGAAATAATTCTTAAACTTCAGATCGTCAATGAATTTTTGAAAAGGAATGACAAACCTATAATTAACCTTTCCGCAAGTAATAAAGGTTATATAAATAAACCAAAGATAAAACAAAGTACGATCATTATGTGGCATTTTTTTCATGTATGCTAGTACACATGGTACAATTATACTAGGTACATGCACGACTACAACAAAATTACAACACCAAAAAATACATGCATTTTGTTGGTATAAACAAACGTATAATTGTCAGAAACAGGTGCCGCAGAAGCGGCATTCATGAATGATTAAAGTCATTCAATGTTGCCAATAGGTTTGTTATTTATTACACAGAGTGTGCAATTACTCTCATGTGTAGGACATGTAATTAGATTCATGTATAATCTGTGTGTAATTCTATTTTATCTTCTATTTTTATTTAGTTTTGTTTTCATTTTAACCTACAAAAAACATGTGTAGTGAAATTCTCTTCAATGTGTAATTGGAAACACATCCATGTGTAAACTCAATGGCAGCACTGTAATCATTTTATTCACACGCACTAACATTTTTGCAGCTTGTAAACAAAGTTTGACAACTAATTGTATTGTATGCAATAACAGGCTGGGCTTGTGCATGTACCTGTTATAATTGTATCATGCTAGTATATATGTATATACATATGTATATGTATATACAAATACATACATACTCGTACATATGTATGTATGTAATTGTTGTTTTTTGAAATTGTCAGTGAATTGTTTACTTGTGGTTTGTTGTGTGTATTCACTTGCCAAGTTTTTCTCTTCTGTAAAACAATAATTTACCGGTCTTTTCCAGTTTCATAAACTTAATGATAATGAATTATTTTTATTTTTCTATGGGTTTTTTTAGAATAAACATCAAAAATATTCTAAGGCAATTAAGTTTTATTAAGAAATATGAGTATTGTTTGCATGGTTGCAGCAGCCATGAAAAATAATTTTAACATGGCTCTTACAGTGACGGTAACGGTAACTATGTATGGCTATGTTAGGGATTCACAGGGTTTGATGTAATGTTATGCTTAAATTTTCTTTAACAGCTTAGTGGTTTTGTATTAGATACTTAGGCCCAATAATTGACTTCTCAATTATGTGTCATTTATCTTTAAGTGCCTCTTAAGTACCGAATTCATTTTTTTTCAGTATATTTAAATCACACTTAAGTCTTACGAGCATACCATATGTTATTGTGCTTGTGTGTGTTTATTGAAAACATGTACATAAACATCATGTGGTCGTATTAAAAAGAATTTCGCTAAATTTTCATAAATATATAACATATACAATGCATAGTATCATATCATGGAATAAATAAACAGAAAAATGCGTTCTGATGCTCTTTTGGTTTCATAAAATGTGTTTTATGCAATTTTAATTTTCTACATGTTGATAACCTAACTTTCTTATTTACATTAAACATCTGTTTTCTTTTAGAACTATCAACATTTCACAGTGCTACCACACTTTGATAGTATTTAAGTCATCATTTAATTTTACGACTGAAAAAATGAAACTGCAATTAAGTGCAACTTAAAATTAAGTGGCTATTAGCTAAATGACACTTAATTGAGAAGTCGATTATTGGGCCTTAAAATAATTAGTAAAAACGTAACAGAAACATTTTCACGACAGCGTCAATATATTAGAGTTGATTTTGGGAATTCAAAAAACGGGAAAGAATATGGACATTTTATATGTAATTTTAATCAATATCAACAAAATATCGCGGATTTTGTTAATTCAAATGCAAAAAATCTGTTGAGCCATTTCCGAAAAAAATAGGTTTATCCAATATTCAAAAGAAAACTTGGATGCATTTTTACAAGAGTATTGTTCAACTGTCACTGTAAAGTGGACACTTTAGGGAAGAAAATTAGACAATCGTGCAAAAAATCTGTCTAGCATTTTCCGAGAAAAAGTGACACAAAAAGTCGTGACGCTAAAGAGTCATACATATATGTATTCTTAAACTTAAAACTTTCAGGAACAAAATGAGACAGATTTTGTCAGCTGATGAGTAAAAGCATGATACGATTTTACTAATTCTATTATAAGACATCCTACTGTCGTAATCTATCACGACTAAAGCTTAAATTAGACGTGACATAGCCATAATGCCATAGCCATAACCAAACCAAAATTCAATTGGTTTCTATGGTGAGAGGTATGGCGTTATGGCGAGTCACCTATAATCAAATACAGTGTTGCCCTTTATTTTGGTTCGAACGGCTGTTCTCTAAGGCTTTGGTTATGACACGTCTGATTAAGCCTTAAATGTAAAAAATTCAACACATTCTTTAGGGAATTAAAAAACTTTACTAAAATTGATAAAATCGAAACTGCTTCATACAATTAATTAAAAAACATTGGACTTTAAAATAAGTTCATTAATGAAATTGCTAAAATTGTTAAAAATAAAAAAAATTAGATTGAAAAATTTGGTTGAAAATTCAAACAGTGAAAAACATTTTCAAGACAATTGATAATATCGATTCAAATTTTTCGATTAAAAATACGCTGTGACACGAAGTGTAGAAGTGAAATAAGGCATTGGGACTTATTTCATTTCATTCACATTCAAAATAACAAAAATTAAAAATATTTTAAGAGAAATTTATTTGCTGGTGGTTAAGCATGTCTATACGTACCCCATTGATGCTCTGGCAAATCATCAGTATAGCTCAACCACACATTTTGAAAGTCTCTGTATAACATGAGACATATAGAAAAGATGTGATATCTTGTAAACAGCTGAATGGATTTTCTTCAAAGCTCAGAACACTCTCGATCAAGTCATCTTTCAAACAGAATAAAACTAAATTAAATCGGTCCAGCCGTTTGGTCTGTACGTGCACTTCAACAGACACACACTACATACTCATAAGACCTCGTTTTTGGGTCTGTGGTTAAAAATATGAAATGTCTCTTAAATATATGCATACGTGCATATATTATATGCTTGTGAGATGTGAAAAAAACTATGCAGAAAATCTTTAGTAAGCTTTGTAGTTGGGCGTTCCAAACATAAGAGAGAAGCGCCGTGTTAGGACACACCAAGGAAGAAGAATTCCCTTGATTTGGAAAGCGAAGGCTGTCTCTTTTTCTCTACAAAGAATTATTAGATTAAAGAAAATAAAATTAAATACGTCTCTTTGACACCAGAGGCGCTGTAAAACTGCATTATTACAAACGTGAAAAAAGCAGAGTTGTAAAAGAATGAAGCTTTCCTCTATCTATCTATGTTTTCTCTATCACTATCCTTTTCTTAAAGAAGGTAATACCTAGTTATAGTAGTAGGCATTCATTGCCTGACTGTTACTTCTCTTAAAAAAAATTTAAAAAAAAAATTATACAAATGTACATAAATACATAAATGCAAAATTCTTTTCTCGTCGAAATAACATCAAAACGAATTTTTCTGTGTATATTTCCTTTCCAGCTTTTTAACAAAAATAGTAATAATAATTCTAACAAAGAAATTACATTATTCTCCCACAAAAAAAATAATAAAATTAAGAAACAACAAAAAAAAACATTTTAAAAATTAAATAAATTGTTTTAGAAAGCGTACACGAAACAGTCGGTAGCATCAGTTTTTTTTTCTATCTGCCACTTATTGTTGACAAACTTTGTTATTTTTATTTACTTTTTGCATATGCTCATCTAATTTGTTATCAGATTTGAGCTAAAAATAATTTATTTTGTTTCAGTTTTTACAAAATTTGCAATTAATTGCTTTTTTTATATGTGTATTTTTATTTTCTGTTGCTTTTTATTGGCTCTTTCTTAACATTTTTTGTATACTCATTGAAAATCTTGTTTAGCGCGCTGTTCTGTAAACCTCACGCTAACAACAACAAAAAAAATTCCAGTTGGACTAAGCTAAAATTCTAAATCTATTTTTTTATAGCTTAAAGCATCACAATTAAAATTTATTTACCAAATGTGCATTAAAAAACAAATAATGGGCCATTATTTATTTTAAAGAAAACGCTGGATTGGAATCGAATTGATTTACAGAACCGGGCCGAATATAATACAACAGCAACAACAATAAAAAAACTGAATAAAACATACGAGTATGCAGATATAAAGCATTTTGTCAACGTGAATTATTTATTTATTAATTGTAAATAAATTGTAAAATTTCATTTGGTTTTTCCAATATGTACTCGTATGTTCAATATTGCGTGAAGTAAAGACGGTGCATTTAAACAAGCTTAAATATATATGTATGTACTCGTATTTATGAATGTACGAGGTGTAGCTTAATAAGTTCTTCATAGGCCGATAGCTTTATTTCTCGCTTACGGATGGAAAATGAAGTGCAGTTGCCGTGTCAACTGGCAATGCAATTGAAATTAAAATTAGTATTATTTATGGCAACTTTCTCCAGTTGTCAAACAGCTTTTGTAAGACAAAGTTTCAAAATACCTATAAGATATACAGTTAGTCACAAAAATGTTTTCAATTTCACAGCAAGTAACAAAAATTCGCTATTTCATGGAAATTTTTTGCGTCTGCATTTTTTAAAACATGGCATTGTACGCAAAATTCTTTTTTTAGGGTACATTCATAAAATATTTGTCTTACCTACAACAACAATTGACGCTCGAAATTCATTTTAAAAATTGCCCAGAAAACAGATTACCAATTATTGCCAAGGAAAATTCTGCAAAGTAATTATTGAAATGTTTTCCCTTAATCTCAAGACAGTGATGATATATGTAATACATTAACGGAGTAGAAAAAGAGGGTAAATTGGAATCACAGCATTCACCAGGCGGACAAAAAGAATTATTTAGCGTATTGAAACTAAATTAATAAGAATTATTGTAGATAAACCGCATTCCAGCACCAGAGAGAGTAATAGCACAGCAAATCAGTAATGACTGCGGGGTAAATGTATCACATGAATGTGCTCGAAACGTGCTGAAAAATCATGAATATTTTTCCAGAGTTCTTAGAAGAAAAAAAACTATCTGCCATCTAGCGTAATATTTTTGTGATGAGACAAAGCTAATGTACAATGGATCACAAAAAGTTTGGCACAAGCCGGCACTAAAAAATAAAAATTTAATACCCATAGTAAACGTTTTGAAATTTATTCGTCATGGTACAGGATTGTATATCACACAAAGGAGTTGGTGAAAACGCATAATGAAGTTAGCAAGTTTATCTTGGTATTCTGAAGAGCGAATTATCTGTCAATGCTCAAAGATTCGATTCTTTTGACACAGGAAACACGGTAAAGCTTAATTATAAATTTTATCAAGACAACGACCCGAAGCAAAAATCGTCTCTCTGTAGGGCATGGTTGCTATATAATAGCAAAAAAGTTATTGACACTCCAGCACAAAATACTGACTTGAACCCCATCGAAAATTTGTGGGTTCAAATAAGGAAAAAGCTCTAGGAAAAATAAAGTACAGTTAATACGGTTTATAAAGGAAGAGTGGAAGAATATAGTATACCTGAACTAATTCATTCCATGTCCAGATATTTACAAAGGGTAATTGATGCTCAAGGAGGGCACATAAAGTATTATGGGAGAAAAAATAAATTTTAGGGAAATAAACACACTATTTATTGAGTATGTTATAAATTTGAAAACATTTATTTGACAGTACGAAACCGGAACTATTTAGTTTTTTTTTGACAAACTGTATGTATAGTAAATGCTAAAAAGAAAATTCTTAAGTATAAATGCTTAGAAAATTATTTATCTTAAAAAGATTAGTTCAGTGGAATTATTTTTCGACGAAGAGAAGGAATCACAAAATATTTAACCTGATTACGGTGGGCGTATTTCGACTATATTAAAGAACAGCACATTTTTCTTTAATCTAGTACTAGACGTAGTCAATCGTAAGCAAGTTGATTGAATTTATTAGACGGCATTGGTAATGTATTAAATTGTTAAGCGTAACTCGTTTTGCAACGCTTTTTTTTTTTGTCAAAAGCTCAATTTTTGAGGTTTCGTACACCAAGGTGAAAAGGAGCCCTATTGTTTTCGCTACGCTGTCCGTCTGTCTGTGCGTCACAGGTTATTTTCTCGGGAAAAGTAAGAGCTACTGACATGAAATTTGGACACAATATATAGAATTAAAGTTAAAGGGTGTTCTATAAGTTAATATAATTTTGGCTATTTAATTTTGTACTCGTATCTTGGAAACCGTAGGAGGCAAACTTTTGAAATTTTCAAAAACGGCAAAACTAAAAAATCCCAAAATTATAAAACCGCCAAACCGAAAAAAATCGCTAAAACCCGAAAAAATCGTCATAACGAAAAAAGTGCCAAATTAAAAAAAATTCTAAAATTAAAATAAATCGCCAAAAACCGAAGAAATCTTAAAAATTAAAAAAAATCGCCAAAAATAAAAATCGCCAAAATGAAAAAACACCAAAAACCGAAAAAAATCGCCATAACGAAAAAAAGTGTCACATTAAAAAAATTTCTAAAACTAAAATAAATCGCCAAAAACCGGAAAAATCACCTAAATGAAAAAAAATCACCAAAAAGAAAAAAAATTGCCAAAAATAAAAAAACGCCAAAAACCAAAAAAATGCCCAAAACCTAAAAAACGCAAGAAAAAACGCCAAAACTAAAAAACGTTATATTAAAAAAACTCTTAAAACCAAAAAAATTACAAAAACAAAAAAAATGCCAAAACCACTTTTTATATAGGCTTAAGCTTGTATTGAATTACATATCTAGTGTCCGTACGGAACCCTTCGTGGGCGAGTCTGAATTTATTTTATTTTTTTTATATTGGTTTACATGGTTGCCTGCTTCACGTAGGCATTCAGGTAGAATCTAGATGATTCATTTTTGAATTTTTTTTTATATACAATAAAATGTATTCTTTGCACAGATAGGTTTTTTTAAACAGATAGTTTTGGTAGTACGCAGCTTCTGCACCGCTGGTGATATTCACTGGCTCACACAAATTACAAGTGCTGTTTGGATTTCCCTCGTAACAAAAGTGCCATGAAGGCATACGATAGGCGTCATTACCGGTTTCCAGTCTCTGTCTGTTGTCTGTTATTTTTTTATTTATTTTTTTTAATGCATAAGATATTAACTTTGTTTTCCACAGAATATTAACAACACACAGCTATAAATAGCAAAATTTACTTCTGGAAGAACTTATGTATGTATGTATGTATATTTAATTATATATTTTTCTTAAAAATGGCATAACTAATAAACTTTTATTTTCCTTACTTTTAATAATACCTTTTTTAATGAACATACTATAATAAAAATAATCAAAAGAAAACTATAATAAAAATTTTATTTTTTTTACATTTCCAAACACGTAATATGAACTTATTATTTAAATTGCATAGATATCGTTAACTAAAACGCAAAACGTCTTAACTAACAACAAGTTGTACATCAATTTTTTTATATATTCTGATGTACATAGTACAAAAGAATCCGACTTGTCCGCCAAAACAAATAGAGATTTCATTGAGAATATCGAAGAGGAAAAATAATTGACCAATTGCTTCTAATCTAGCTAGTTAGGGCGTTTTGCGTTTCAAGTGACGATATGTGGGTACAAATTACTATTGCACTTTATATAGAACAAAGTTTTATTTCTTGAGTTATGACGTTTTCTTTGCAAATAAATAATTACACAATATGAACATACTCATACATACATATGTACATATCGTTGGTCTCAAGTAGAAAGGACCTAACTCAAATAATTGTAACTTTATGGGAGAAGGAAATAACATATGTACAAAATGCTTGAAAAAGTGTTCTTTTTTATACTATTGCAATTCATTTTTGCGATGAGTTGTATTTGTATGAAATATATTGGAATCACTGAAAAACTAAATTTCGTAAAAAAATACGAATCTTTCTACTTGAGACCATCGATATGTACATATATTTATATCGTTGTCGATACGTAACAGCACTTTTTTAAATTTTACAGGAGAAGCAAAATTCGTGGGGGCAAATTACGGCATATAAATGTATTTATTAGGAAACAAAATCAAAAGAATTCATGTTCATACATAACTTTGTTCCCCTCAGTGGTAATTTTGAAGGAACTTTTTTTTTTAAAGAGAAGTAACACTCAGGCAATTAATGCCTACTACTATTACTAGGCGTTACTTTCTTTAGGAAAGGGATAGTGATAGAAGACAGGTGGTGAAGGAAGAGATAGAAGAAAACTTCATTCTTTTACAACTCTGCTTTTGCACGCTTTTTTAATAATGCAGTGTTGCAGCGCCTTCTGCTGTTAAATGAGGCGTATTAAATTTAGAAGCTGTGTTTAGTAGCTTTGGTTATTTTACTTCGCCGATGATTTTTGCTACACAATACCGACGAAGGAGGGCGCTCTGATGTTACATTAGGATTAGCATCTGCTGAAGTCGGTATAGTTCAGTGACCAGTGACTATGCCTTCATCACTTGAACTTTCCTACAACAACTGATGCAAAGGGAATCTAATGCACATCAGAAAAATGTGTGGTGTTGTTATTTTAATGACTGTCGGATACAGGGATTGAACCCAGGATCTTCAGTTTTGTAGTCAACGTGATAACTACTTCAGCCAAAGCCACTTTTTAACAAAAGTTTTTCTTTTTTAAACTTTGCATACCGTATATATTGTCGAATGGATTTCCAATTCAGCACTGTTAAAATATCAAGCTTTTTGATAGCAAAAACGATCTTATGTGAGATATCATGTATGCATACATTCTCCATATATTAAATTTTATTTCTATATATGGATCCACATATGAAGAGCTTCATAATTAAATTTCCATATATGAGCTCATATATTATAATACAATTCATATATTAGTTCATATATAATAGTTTTGCCATGTATAATCCCATACATTTCCATACATGAATTCATACATATTCATATATAGTTATATACATTCATATATTAAAAATATATGGACGATATATATTTTTTTAGCTGGGTATCTATACTTATTTTAATATAATTTCATATATAAAACTTTCTGTTTTAAAAATTTAAATATTTGCTCAATTCAAGACTCAATTTAAATAAAATGCTATATGTAGTACATCTATGTATATAATACAACTTTATGTTCTTAAACAAATTTAGTTTCATGTGATTTTTTTACCGTATTGTAAGTATTTGCATTCGCTTTCGCAAAAATTCAAATGCATTATTCGCTTTCGCGTATTCGTTACATCCCTACTATTTATTCGTTAAATGCCAAATTGAACAATAAATAAAATCGGTATTTTTGAAGATATGTGAGTAAAATTTTAAGGAAAGATGTATTTTGGTTAATCACATCATAATTAATCAAAAAGTCTATTTTGAATTTTTTGATGATATGTACGTACTTTTGGATTTTCGACGACGATATGTACATGTATACATATGTATATTAATGTATATTAAATGAAACCAAACTGTTGCTTGTGCACGTGAATTAATAATATTTCAAAACAATAAAAATGTAATAATATCGTATTTTTCCCGTAAATTTTACATTTGTTTCGGTCGCTGTACAGTGGGAAAAATGCAAATAAATCTATATGATTAACTCATTCATACTTGTTACATTAAAATTTTTTGTTACTACATATTTTGAATCGAAATCACGAATATTGTGCATGTGCAATTATTTTTATTTTATTAAAAGTTCAATGTTCGAGGTCTGTTTTCTGGCCAAAATTAATTTTGAAATTTTATATACTTTTAAAAGTAATCATATATTCAGCAGTAGGCAAATTAATGCCCTAATTCTGTTCGAAAATAGTGTCGTCTTGTCTATGGATGAAAAAAAGTTTCAGTCGTGCTTCTTTAAGACAATTGCATATTATTATTTATTGTCTATATAATAATAATAATATATAATATATATAATATTATTTATTGTATATATGCTTCGCGCTTTTGTTCCAAATCATTATATCCAAGACATATTTTTTTCATATATTTTTCAAACTATCGTATAATACTTTAATTAAATTTTATGTTTCAAAAACATGGTTGGTTCATTTACTAAAAATTGTTACGAATATGTAACAATTGTTACTGTGAAGTGTTCATTAACTCAAAAAGTTTGCAAGGAGGGAGCGTCAAAATAGAGAAAAAAATTTAGAGACTAAAAAATTCTTACAAATTATTACTAGTAAAATTTGTACTTGCAAATTAATTATTTCAAAAATATCTGAAAAGGGAAAACTGAAAATATGTACATATACAAAAAGCAACATGTATACGTACATATGTAAAAAAGGAAGCATGTTTTCTTCAGAATTTATTGTTTTTCTTGCATTAAGCCACATAAATTCAATTTTAATGTCAAAGAATTTTTTGTTTCTCGTATATGGCCAGAGATGGAAATTGACATTTTTGAATTTGTTAATGAATAAAATTAAAAAATTATGAAAAATGTATAAAAATACTAAAAATACATGAAACTGTGTAAGGAATTTCATACTAAATGTCAATTTATAAAATAAGTTGCAATTTAAAATATTATCAAACAAAATAAATCAGAAAAAGTACAATTGTATCATGATTTCTATTCATGGTTCTGATATGAAAAAAAATTGCTTGCAAGTTTTTACAATTAAAGCGTTCATTTACTTTTTTAAAATTGGGGAAAGCAATTTTGTAAATTTCTGCCTTGCTCTTTGGTTGCTAGTTTCTGCTGGGAAAGTAAATGAACCGACCTAATATTTTTATTTTTCAATAATAATTGTTTTGTTATCAAAGACAACAACCATATTTGAAGAAAACTATTTATGAATGCTATCATTGTCTCGAAATTTAGTACTTACGAGATTTTGAGCTAAATCTAGCTGCTTTTTCTGGTAAAAACAAAAACTATATTGTCATTAGATTTGTAGGAAATCTATTAAAAATCTAATATTTTAATTTTATTTTTACTAGTCGAAAGTACTGATGGAACGAATTTTCATTTGGTATTATTACGAGCATTCGACAAAGAATTTCCTTATTATGAATATCACTCAAAGTGATTTTTAAAATTTTAAACAACTATACTTAAAAAATAAAAAACAGTCGCTATAAAAATGTTTTTTCATCGAAAGCGAAATTCTGTTCGATAGAAAATTCGTTGGTCAACGATATTTTCGATGCTCATAATATGAATTAAACATTCAATTTTTCGATGTTCGATAGACAGCGAAGATCGAAAATCTAATGCAACTCATAATAATAGCCTAAGCAAATGAATTTAAATGAATTTCTTATTTTTGTTTATTGTTTTGTATCTATAGTAATTGTTGGACTTAATTCTGCAATATACATACATATATACATATATATGGTTGATACATGTATCAAAATAAAAAATTGTTTGAGTTAATTTTTAATCAATTAGTTCTTGGAGTATATGTACATACATGTATATGTATGTATGTATGTATATATAAGGTTCTGTTCTACGTTCTTTTGTGGTTTGTATGAGTATCCTGGTTGACGTGACGGGCTTATGCTTCTGGCAGCCACAACGAAATTGAGTAAGCCACGTTTTTACCATAAAAATGTATAATGAAGAGTCCCTGTAGTATTTATAAATCTTGGGCTTGGTTTGATTGAATATTGGGCCTTATCGTTTCATCCTAGGCTTTCTTTAATCTATTACAAAAACATCATAGTAAAAATCGAAATATTACAACCTCGATAAGGGGGATTGTTTCAATATTTATTATTAAATTAATTCCTTCCCGTATATAGCAAAATTTCGAACGACCTTAAGATATATATTATCCGAAATACTTGCAAATGAAAAAAATCAGTTCTTTAACGCTTGTTCTATTGACTAATTTTAAACCAAAATGTATGACTTGTAGAAAAATTTTTAAAACTCATAAAAACACCGATTACAGAAAAATCGTCAGTATTTATTTATTTAATTTGAGTTTTTATCTTTATAAAAGCTAAAAATAAATGTAAATATGATAAACAAAATTTTAAAAACAAAAGTGTTTGCCTTTATTTACTCTGGGGTAGATGTTTGCCTATTATCCCATACACTTATGTCTATAAGTAGTTTTACATCTAAACATGTACATATGTATGTAAATATTTAGCCACTTAATTGTACAATTATTATTGTCAAATGTGCAAACAGTCATCTCATTGGAACGTGCAGCAAAAACAACCAAAATAATTAACCTGATTTTATTTTTGTCTACGTTTCAACGTGAAGGCCACTTAAGTGTTTGTTTAAAAATAAAAATAAAAAATGTTTAGTTATTTATATTCATATTCATGCAAACTTATACATACATACATATACAGCAAGTACATAAATACATACATACATGTGTATACATATCTAAATACATATTATGTATATACATACGTGCGTTTTTGTTTTTATTAACAAAAATAATTTTTACAAGGCGGAAGTAAAATACTGATATCTGATGTTTAAAGACAGTAAATATAATACAACAGGAACTAATAGAAGATATGTACATATAAGCAAGGCGACTTCTCAATCAAATAAAGTAGAGTACATGTTGTCGAATATACAGTTTTGCTCAAATTTTGGCGTGTGAGCTCAAAAATGTTTGCGGTTGAGTGACAGCCAGCGGTCATTGTGTACCAAAAAGTGCCAGTCAAGAGTTAGGATTTCCTAAAAGAATTTACTTGTTGCAATGATGAGTCTTCTGATGATGATTACTGAAACCGTAACAAATGAAGTAAATAAACCACCTAACCTGATGACGACACTTAGCCTCAAATAACGGACACGATTTTGAATATGGAACGCACGATCGCTTATGGAAATGACAAAGCTTGTTCAGCTCTACAAGAAAATTAACAATTATAAGCTGCTTTTTATAAGAATGCGAGAAAACAGATGGGCTGTATTAGGAGAGTTCAGAACAACAGATGTCTACAGTCTTTTATATGCGAGCAAACCAATTAACCAACCTCGTTCAAGTGGAGTCGGATTTCTGCTAACAAAGGAAGCACGTAACGCTCTGCGACAGGATTATAACGGTCTGAATTAGGAACCTTACATGTGTTCAATGTTATACCGCAACAGAGACAGCGGATATCGGAACAAAAGAGGACTTTTATAGTAAACTCGCAGAAGTTACATCAACCATAAAATTGATTATATATATTACCATCAGCGGAACCTGGCGAAAATGTCTCTTGGACGTTCTAAATAAGGGTGGTGCAGACTACAATAGTGATCATCATCTCATCATTGGTACTTTGCGATTAAAAGTTGCAGCAATGAATAGAAATAATAATACTGATGGGAGAAGTTTTGACTCAAGGAAATTATATATTAACGCTCTACAATCTTTATACAGCCAAGGAAACAACTGCTAGAATATCAAGAACGGTATTTTAAACGATAACAAAGAAAGCATCGTGTACAGACACCCAGAAAGAAAAACTTGAATCTCCGACGAAACATGGAAGTTGCTAAAACAATGTTATACAAGTAAAGCCAAAGGAATCAAAAAAACCCGCAGCGAAAAACAAAGACTGCAAAGAAGAAGAATACAGACAAAACAACTATCTAATAAAAGATTTTGCAGCACGAAGCTACTCAAAAACAAAAACGGGGCATCTCGAAATATGGGTAGATCACTACAAAGACCTTCTGAGCAACAACTCATCATCATCGTTTGGTATTACATGTTCTTGCCCGGAGCATACTGAAAGAGATGACATACCAACCGAACCCCGAAGCATCGGTGAAATCGAAAACGCAATTAGAAGCCTCAAAAACAACAAAGCTATTGGAATCGATAACATTTCCTCGGAACTACTTAAAATCGACACTAACATAAGTACACGACTATTTTTAAGACATGATATCCGAATTTTGGAACCTCTGGAAATCTTGATAACGAGTTAAAATAAGGCATGATTTATAACATACCAAAGAAGGGAAATCTGACGGAATGAACTAAAGTTATCGCCAATATTTTACACAAGCGGTTATTCGATGCTCCTTATTCCGGCCTACAAAATCTTGCGTTGACCACATCAACAGCCTTCGGATAATAATAGAATAGTCCAATTTTGAAAAAAGCTTTCAATACCCTTCAACAATCTGCAATCTGGAATTCTCTAAGATGTAAAAGGATTCCTGAAAAACTCACATCTTTGATCCAGGGCATGTATAATAATGTGAAATGCCGTGTTCTGCACGAAGCTACCATCAGCAGCCCAATCAACGTCAACATAGGTATTAGACATTACTGTCCCCTCTCCCCTCTAATATTTAATTTAGTTCTTGATGGCATACGGACAAGTACCACAATAGCACCTAGGACCTTACTTGGGGCTTCAGCAGAAGGTTGCAACACTTGGACTATACCGATGATATCTGCTTAATGTCTTACCGACTCGAGAATATGGATGCCAAATTTAAAGACCCAGAAACTGATACATTGAAATGCAGCATGAAGATCAATACTACAAAAATAAAAGTAATGCGAATTTACACCAGCAGCACTCAGCAATTCCTTCTAAATAACCATCACGGGGCAGTATAATATCAACAACCGGTTATTAAAAGAAGATGTGTCGAATCGTATAAATAAGACCAGGCAATCCTGCGGTCAGCTCAATTCATTCTGGAACTCACACGATATATATCCAGACGAACGAAAATTAACATATTTAAAAGCTGTGATACATCGGTTGCATTATATAGTAGTGAAAGCTGGAACGCAGACCGGCGCGATCTCAATGCTCTACAAACCTTTATTAACCTTTGCTTGCGCAAAATTCTAGCAATTTTCTAGCCAAACATTATCAGCAACCACCGACTATGGGGTGTAACTGGTCAGTTGCCAATTGAAACTGAAACAAAAAAAAACGTAAATGGAGGTGGATCGCACACACTTTGCACAGACCACAGGAAGACGTTACAAAAAGTGCCATAGAACGGAATCCTCAATGCAGCCGGAGAAGGGGACGATCTAGTCATACCTGGAGGAAATAGCTGGAAACTGAAGCAGAAGTCAAGATCATAGCAGCGAACAGCCAGAACGGGAACGAATTTGTCAAAGCAACAACAGGAACTAATATAATCACCCTTATTCCTGTTGTCAATATCGACGTCACGTCAATAAAATCCCACAATATCGGGGTTTGTGTCTAATATATATACATATATATTGATTCCTATGGTTCCAAGTTGGAACAAAGGGCCACAACAAAGTTCTTCCATTGCGATCTATCGTGTGCTATCTGCTTCACTTCGGCCCAGGACTTTAAAATTGAGATTGTTTCATTTTCGATTTGTCTCCTCCAAGTGTTAGCGGGCATGCCTCTTCTTCTACTGCCTTGGCGGTTCCATTCGATTGCCTTCTTGGCTACGTTGCCATTGGTGCGTCTTAGAACATGGCCAATCCAATTCCATTTACGATTGATGATCTGGATACGCACTTAAGGACTTTCTCCACCGTGGTGTTTCCCTACACAGCGCAGCCTAATAAAGATTTTCTGCATTGCAAAGTTTTCCTGCCTAATAATGTTTTGCTGCGCTGTGTCTGGAAAAGGATATGTAGTTATTTGCACGTGTTTTTCTTTTTAGGTGCATTTTTTAAGCGCCTAAAATCAACTTTTATAACCTTTTAACTTCCTCAAATCTTTAATATTTCATCAATTCGCCAATATAATAACATCTTCCCATAAGAATTATACAGCGCTGAATGTTCAACATCTTCGAAAGATGTTCCTATGTATATATATACATTCAAAGCTAGTTTTTGGAATATTCTTCCCCAGAAAGTTCCGTAACTACTCCAAGATTTTGTTACATACATACATACATACATATGTATCTGTATGCATTTTTCCAAATTGAAATAAATTATAAAAAAGTAGGTGCAAATGTCTACAAGCTGCGCGGACGCGAAATCGTTACGCATAAGGTTCATATGTAATATTTATTTATCATCATAGTCCGCTATCACAATTTCTATTAGCGATGCCAACTTGGTGCTTTTTCCACTATTTATAGTGCTTTTTGAAGACTCAAAACGCCAAATTTTGTGCGTTAGTGTCAAACTAAGAAAAAGCACTAAGTAGTGCTTTTAAGAAATTTTTAATTCTTAAAATTACTTTAATAAAAACTTGGTATATTTATTATTATTGGTATATTTATATTTTACTTTTTCGTCTGATATATTTCATTAAATAGAGAATAGCTTAGCAAATATTAAACATCATTAAACTTCACTCGTTTGGATCTTCACTCGTTTTTCACGTTATGCTTTTTAGATCTCATAATTACGCTTTAAGTGCTTTTTTAAATTTTTGATGTGCTTTTAGAGTCAAAAAAAGTTGGCATCACTGATTTCTACTAGTGATGCACGAATATTCATATTCTAATTGTCTTCGGCAATTTTTAGATATTCGTTTTCGAATTCGTATGCGCCAAATTCAGGCGAATACGAATATTTTGCACAAAAAATTAAATAAATAAATGCATAAATCCGATATGAAATTTAAATAAATGGCTAAAAATATTAGTTTGTAAGAATCCATAAAATTTTTTATAGAAATTTGTGCTTTATATCATTTTTAAATATTATTTAATGACGATCATTAAAATTTTTGGTAGTTTTTATTAACTAAAGTACGCCAACACGAGTATGAAGTTCTTTTTCATAACAATTTTTTAATATTTCATATTGCAGGCGTAAACCCCAATTTAAGAGCAGCAATTAAATCGATTGGTGCTGAATTTTCAAATTCCAATTCATTATTTAATTTTTAGTTGCTCACACTCGTAAAAATAGTATTATATAACACATGACAGATAAAAGATGTGAACAGGTTTTTTTCACTTTTCAACATATTCCACGCCTTCCTCAAAGATGTGAGATAGTGTGAAAAGGCTATTAGTTGCATGAAAGTCCGAACCCTGATTATTAATATTATAAAATATCACACAAAGAAGACGACAAACAGTTGACGACAATGACTTGATTTTTTATACAATTTCAGTTATTTCTGAATTGTTGCCATGTATATGAAAATAATTTAAAAACCCCCCAATGATTTCATGATAAAAATAGTATCTGAGGTGCATTTAAAAGCAATAATTTAAATAAAAACAAATTAAAATTATATGATATAAATATAAAAGATATGTAGGCACGTATGTATGTACATATTTATATGTGACGCGCAAAATAGAAAGGGACCTAAGGGTAAAAAACGATTTTGTTCAGGAGAGCTATTTTACAGATTTAAATACGTGTATCTTTGGTGTACTATCACATCATAAAACGCGCATATCTCTGGGAGGGAACACTTTTGGGGCATGAGATCGGTCTCATTCGATGCTCAGATGTTGTCTACATAAAAAAAAAAGTGAAAATTGATTTTTTTACCCTTAGGTCCCTTTCTCTATGCGCCGTCACATATATATATTATTCTACAACAACGGCCTGCGTAAATGAACAGTTGAACAATTATTCGTACATGGCACTTTACACATTCATCTAGTTTTTTTTTTTTAATTTCAAAATACATAAGTAGGTATATTTTATTTTTTCAAGAAAATCATGAGCTCCAAGATAATTCATTCATTCATAATTCATACATATGTATATCGAGAGCCTACAAAATACGTCAATTCAAATTTGGTCAAAATGAGTTTCCGATGGCAAATAGCTCCCCTATGCAATATTCATCTGTAGTATAAATTTCTAATCCAAAAAATTATTTTTTCCCCGTTTTATGTCAATTTTCCTTATTCTGCTATCTCAAAGTATAATTTCTTTTGGTGAAAATAAATGTTAACTCCCATGTGAATTTCCAATATTTAAAAAAAATTGGTAATTTTTTATAAATCTACCTCATATCTTATTGCATTTGGCATGCTGAACACGAATCTAGTAAGGATTTTGATATCCTATGGCTAGTTTTTAGGGTTTCGTACACCAAAGGTGAAAAGGAAACCTATTGTTTTCGCTACGCTGTCCGTCTGTCCGTCACCGTATTTTCTCAGGAACAGTAAGAGCTACGGACCTGAAATGGACGGAGTATGTAGAACCTTGGCCGCAACAACAACAAATACATGAGAATTAAAAATTAAAGGGTGTTCCAAAACGAGCAACGAAAAATTTTAAAATCCCATGTAATATACATACAATTGTATGAACATATTGTTACGTTTTTCTCTCTATAAAAACGCTTTTCCGTAGATCCGAAGATTTGCAAATGAATACAAGAACAGAGTGTAGTAATTAGGGTTAAGAATGATACAAGTTTTATTTACAAATACACTTAAACTAAATTAATCAAGAGCTTAAATACACTAATACAATTTAAACTACTGAATTACACACAAAAATTCACAACTGGTTTCCACTACGCCTTCCTCGCTGTAGTTTACACACGTCTCTTAGCTGGCTGCGCAAGTATTCACGTGACACCTCTTTGTCTGCTACTCTTCACTTACAAGACTCACTCTGCCGTCACTCACAGTTGATACACCAATACCTCTTTGTCTGCTGCTTGTTACACACGGCACTCACTCTGCCGACACTCACAGTTGATACACCAATAAAGACTCACTGGCTTTACTTACACCCTTACACACGTCTATTCGCTGCGCTGTTCCCTTTACTCCAGTCGACACGATAGACTCCACAATAATCTCAATTCCACGACAGACTTTGCTGTCACTATAGACTGTCCTATAGTTCCTCCTTTACTTCAACTCACGTGTAAAGCACAGACTGCTCTTAACTATCAACTCACCACTGTATCGCAGACTATTATTAATTCTCAACTTAATTATCAACTGACTTGTTCACTCGCAACTGATTGACTTGTTCGCAACTGACTTGTTCACAACTAACTCACAACTGCAACTAACTAACTCATTGGCTGCGTCACCTCTTTTTATATTCCACACAAATACCACTAGAAGTTTCAAGCAATGTCTAGACGATCATTATCATCTTATATGTTGTTTACAAAGTGCCTAATTAAGTTCATGTGATAACTATGTACATCCATGTGTATATGCAAACGTGTGTACATCATTAACTAAGCAATGCGTGGTGGTTGTTTACCTTTTGCCTTTCGTTTGAATTGGCATGTATGTATGTGTGTAAATATGTGAATCTTCTTAATAAGCAGACGCTTTTTGTTGTTGCTTTTGCTTGTTTACGTTTAATCAAGCTTGTACATACATATATGCTGCGCATGCTTATTTAGTTGTTTGCTACTATTCTAGATTATTCTTTACATTGACCCTGTGGGAATATTTTCGCGTAACACTTACATTAACCCTGTTGGAATATTTTTGTGTAGTGCTGCTTAACCTTGTCGACGGCCATTTTCGTAACAATATGTATATTGAAACTTGAAATTTGTAAAATTAGTGTATTTTTATACAGACTACAACAATTAACAATAAAATTAAAAAAAAAATTAAATTAAAGGGTGGTCCATCAGTTAATGCAATTTTGACTATGTAATTTTGACAACTTGCTATATCTTGGAAACCGTAAGAGGCAAACACTTGAAATTTTCAAAACGGTAAAACTAAAAAACCGAAAATTTTAAAATCGCCAAACCAAAAAAAATCGCCAAAAATTAAAAAAAAATCACCAAAACGATAAAAAACATCAAAATTAAAAAAATTCTAACACTAAAATTAATCGCCAAATTTTAAAAAATCGCCAAAATGAAAAAAAATCGCCAAAACGCGAAAATATCGCCAAAACTAAAAAAGAAATTTTATATAAAAAAAATCGCAAAAATGAAAAAAATCGCCAAAAATAAAAAAAATGAAAAAACGCCAAATAAAGTGTCAAAACTAAAAAAAGACCCAAAACTTAAAAAAATCGCCAAAACCGAAAAAACGCCAAAACAAAAAACCGAAAAACCCAAAAAAAAACCCAAAAAAATGCCAAAACTATATATTATATAGGATGAAGTTTGTATTAAATTACATATCTAGTGTTCGTACGGAACCCTTCGTGCGCGAGTCGGAGTCGCACTGAATTTATTGAGATATGCTCACTTTTAATATATTACTACAGAGGGGTTCCGATACAAAAATTGGTAATGTATGTATAACTCTTAAACTGTTACAAACATAATGTATAGACCGATTATAGTCAATGACATAATCTTTCGAAATTGATCATTTTGAATGACCCTGTTGCATTAGAGTGAGTTAGAGAGTGCTAAAGCTGACCGCCTCGAGATGGAAGAGGCCTTCAGTCAGGCTTAAGTTATTTTTTTATGGTATTTCAAGTTTTTTCTTGTAGCTTTTCAATTCTTATATCTAGTATTGAGTAAAAGATTTCACAAACTGATTAAAAAATAAACATATTGAAAAAAACATATATTTTTTCCGACAAAATATGCTAACTCCAAAAAAATATTTGTTTTTTGATCGACTAAAATATGCTATCTCATAAAAATACGCAAACCAGTGCAAAATAAAATATTTTTTGCAGACCTACATATACATTAGTAAACATTATTTAAACCATATTACGGAAGGCACATCATTTATTTTTACTATAATGAGCGAATTAACTAGTTTTTTCGCTCTACTGAAAAGTTGGCTTTTTTGAATTGACGTATATAGGCTCTCGATATATGTATATAACATTAGGAAGAGCCGAATATAAACAGCCTATTTATTACTCATTCAATTTGAGTCCATTTTAACTAAACGCAATAAAACTGACCCCATATATTTACAGTGTTGTTAAATAAATAAAATGTTGTTTCATTAATTCATTTGCATTAGCGAGTGTGTAAATAAAACTACAATTTAAAGTTATTTGCTTAACAATTTTTCATTTACTGTTTGATGATGTACACACGTAATATTTAAAACGCTGATTATTAAGTAAAATTTATTTATTTTTCATTCTATTTGATAAATGCAGGCTGAATAATATCATCTTGAATATTATGCATGTTTACATATGTACGTACATATGTATATGTGTGTATGCATATGTAGATATAATCATTATATGCAGGCTTGAGACTTAGCCAAAAGTTAATGAATAAACTTTGGATTGATAAGATGATAATTGAACACATTTGTTTCAACAAATTTATGTAGTTCATTATGCACATATGATGTATTTACTACGTACATATGTATTTACATACATATTATGCACATATCGCTCATTTACTCAAAGAACATCCTAACTGCAAAAAATGGAATTTTTGAGTTAAGGATGCAGAATTAATGCTCATGTCGTTCTTCATGTTGTGTAAAAATTTCATGCAAATATCTTGTGTACCCAACTCGAGAGATAACAAAAATTAAAAATTTTAAAAACCCCCGACTTTTTTCAGAAAAGATGTTATATCTTCTAAACGGCTGGACCGATTTTCTTCAAACATAGCTAAGAACCGTCTCGATCAAGTCATTTTTCAAACAGAAAAAACTAAATGAAAATCGGTCAAGCCGTTTGGCCTGTACGTGGACACGGACAGACACACAGACACACACTACAAATTTATAACACCCCTTTTTTTAGTCGGGGGTTAAAAAATTAATTATAAAAACTTCGAAAATTGCTTTACATAATCAGGGCAATCATGAATAAAATTCCGCGTGATATTTCTCCCATTTCCAATCAGAATTTTTTGTTTTCCCTATTATTTGCTATTAGTTAGAATTGTTCCAGGGGAAAAATTTCATGCGGAATTTTATTCATAATTGCCCTGAATATTTGAATAGCTCCAAACTCCCGGGGAGATGTTATTCCGAATTAGGCTGTATATTTTGCAGTTTGATTCCTAACACTACTGCAATATGCATAAGTCTCGAAAATGTATGCACATTACCAACTCGATTAATATGTGAACCGCTGACGATATTTTAACTTTTTCACATCACACCTTTTTGCAAATAAAAATAAGAGCATATTTGCAAATATTTAACTCTCAGTTTATATTCAGATCACAAACATTGCTTTTTGTATATCGTTAAATTAATATAGAAAGGCACCAACTCGTTTTATTTTTCTAAAAGACATTTTTGCATTTTTCGATGCATTAGGTGTTCCTCTATCGAAATATGCAAAAATCTGAAATTCAAAAAAATAATGATTTAGGGCTGTTTGTATGTACATATGTATGTATTCAAAAAGCAAACAAGTAGCAACATTTTAGATATCATTTCCAACTTGTTTTTGTGATGTAATGAATGTATGCAAATAAAATTCTTATGAACGTAGTCAACTTTTTAAATTGCTGAGTGATGACAATTTAAATAATGAAAATTAATTTTTAAGAATACTGTTAATAACATCATGGACATATGGTCTTAGTCACCCGTCCATTTTTGTGCAACCATATTCTGCAAATTTACTTTGTAGAATATGTATTATAAATAAATAAATAAATAAATAATTTTTTTTCAAACAATTCGTTATAAATAAACTCGGGTTTCATTCCTTGTTAATATCCTTTGCGGCCAACTGCGACGAAGCAAATAACTTAATTCTTTTAGAAATTTTCAAGCTGGAAATTAAGTGAAAATAATCTATATCTTTAATTAACATAATATTTATTCAGATGTACTTTGTTTGAGGACGTCAAACTTTGCTCGACTCCAGAATCTTTGAAGTTGGAAACTAAAAATAAAATGTATAGTCTATGATATCTTTATTTAACATAATTTTTATTAAGATGTACACATTTTCCGAGGACGTCAGACGTTGCTCTTTCTTTAAAAAGTTCCTTAGCAATTTCATAATACTGTAAATTATATGTTAAATTTATTTTGGACTACATTATAAGGTGACTACAGTACACAATAGAATAATAAGTACACAATAAGAACATCAAATATTCACACATGTATGTATGTGAGTTCTATTGATATAAGAAAAAATTTCTTATATCAATATACAAGGCAATCATAAATAAAATTCCGCCAGAAATTTCTCCCTTTTCTATGTAAATAGAATTGTTTTGTTTTCCCTATTACTTGCTCTTGTTTGAAATTGTTCCCAGAGAAAATAATCTCGCGGAATTTTATTCATAATTCCCCTCATAAACTTCTATAAGAAATAACTTTCTTTTAAGAAATAATTGGACAAAAGAAAAATCGCTGATAAGAAAACATTTCGTGATTTTTTTTCGATTTTCTTATATCGGTTATGTACTGTACTACAAAAGTTTGGATACATATTGAGTGCAATTATGACTAAAATTCCACGAGAAAATTTTCCCGGGGAACAATTTCAAATCATAGCAATAGGAAAAAAAATTCTGACTGGAAAAGGGAGAATTTTCTCGCGGAATTCTATTCACAATTGCCTTGATTGCCAATTACTTAGTTTAGCAGCAGTAGTCTAAATACTACGTTTTATGATCATAGTTCGCTTAGGTGGTATCTTGCCCCAATTTCGGATATTGGACACATAGTGCAAATGTGCCTGTAATGCAATTTTTTAAATCTAACCTTTTCACTTTTTCTTAATTACTTGATTTCCACTCTTATCACGAATAAAAGGCTAACAGTTTTTCTCGTAAGATTTTGTTTTTTTTTTCATACAAAAATAGAAAATATCGCTTTTAAATACTTTGTGTCTTTTATTTGCGATATGTGGGAATATTTAACGATATCTGATCAACTGTAAATAAGATTTTTATAAATGTGCCCTTAATTATGAAATGGTCTAAGTCATATGCATTTTTGCTTCGAAATAATAAATAAATCTTTAAAAATTTCAATAAATATTAAATAAATTTGTATAATCTAAAACGCTAAATTAAAATGTTGCATAATACAAAAATTGTTTTTAATTAGACCAGTTCCATAAACATTAACGAAATAAAACCAATATTAAATACATATTTCCCAATAAGAAAAGTGAAAAGCAAAAAAATTGTTTTAGTTTCTTTTAATAAAATTAAATATATCTTAAATTAAAAATACATACATATATATCGTTACCTTAATTATTTCATTCATTTTTTTTTTTTTAATCGAGATTTTTGTATTTTTCGGATACATTAGATGTTCTTCTATCGAAATATACAAAAAAATTGATTTCAAACAAGTAATGAGTTAGGGCCTTTCTATATTAAGCCAACGATATGTACCTATACAATTATACATAAATTTCATTGTCCACGTTCAACGTTCGTTTCTTTTTTATTTTTTAATGTGTAATATAAAAACAATTTTTACACTAAAAACTATTTTTGCGAAATTAAAAACATAATATAAAAAAATATTATAATTTATAATATCAGTACCTTTTTAGTTTAGAAATCATTTCTGCATTTTTTACACAATTTACATGTAATAATATATTATATGTACTATATATAGGTAAATACGTATGTAGTATACATACATATGTATGTACTATCTACCTATAAAATATGAATTTAACCTCTTTTTTCTACTATGCACAGACGATTTCGTTTACTTCTCAAAATTGAATTAATTACTCATTTGCAGACCGCCACTACTGCGACTGCCGGTCGATGACGAAGTTTGCAAAATACCAAATTGCGAGACAAGTTTGTCATAATCTTCCAAGGATGTCTCAAACTGTTCTAGCTGTTTGGAGAGATCATCAACATAGGAATAGTCACCTGTATTTAAGGCAGCCGAACACGATTGCGGTGTTGGCTTTATCTGATTATTGGAACAGCTGGATGTTTGTGGTACATCTGCGGATGAAGCTGTCGTACAGATTTCTGCTTGTAATTCGGAGAATCCTTTTAATGGCGGAGCGTGATAGCAATCACGATAAAATTTCGCCAAATCGTTGACATGTGAGGTGGACGAAGCAAAAGGGAAATTAAGCTCTTTTAGTAGATTTTCGTCGTCCGCCGAGTGGTTGAGCTGAGAGGTTGGTAAATTTGGTGTAGAAACTTGTGGCAGTCTTGTGTTGGCGGATGGCTGCGGCACAAATAGGCTCTTAATTGGTGATTGTGAATGGGTAGAGTTGCTGGGTGACTTCTGTTGCACCGGTTGCACTTGTAGCAACTGTTGCTGTTGCAAATTTTCGTCATTTTCTAAACTTTTAAATGCAGCAGAGTTGTTATTTGTAGTTGCATAAGCATTATTGTTGATGCTAATAGCTGAATTGTTATTTATGGCGTTATTTATGTTGATGTTATTCTGGTGGGCATTGCCCAAGGGAGATGTTTGCGGCGAATCACATTTTCGATTTAAAGATTCTATTGAACCACCAAAACCTGTTTCTCCACTTCCAGCACTCTCATGCCTTGGCTTTCTTAGCAACCATTCAAACGGTGGCGTTTCAGGCAAAACAAAATCATCTTCCGTGTACTGGCGTATTTTACCTATATCGGTAAATGCTCCAGGACGTAGCGGCTTCTCGATGTCGATCATTTTCTTTTCGCCACCTTGACCAGCAGATTTTTTTCCATTTAAACCAACACCATTGGTTTTATTGCCAGATTCTATGTGGTTAAAATGATTTGAATCAATCATTATGGCATTTGTCTCGCGTGCTCGCTTCTGTCCAGCTGTAGTTGTGGGTGTTATAGTCATTTTCGTGCGATAGGCTACCGACATAACTAAATTGCCAACAATAGTATTCAAATGACCAATACGGACATTTTTGTGACCTTCTCCCAAGGCATGTATCTGAGGACGTTCCACATAGATGCGATAATAAATACTGTAGGAATCAGGACACTGGCGTCTAGATAGTTTATATGCTGGCGTGGCACGTGTCAGAGAAATTAACGATTTCAATAGCATTCCCATGCGATTGTAAATAGCATGAGCTGTTTTTAAGCAGGGTTGCTCTGCGGCTGTTGAATTATTTTGATTCTGCATTTTGTCATTGCTTTCCTTAGATTTGCCAGTTGCGCAGGCCTGCAACTCCAATGACCAAACTTCTAGTATCATTTGATCGCCTTCGGCTGTCTTCAAAGAAATCTCCACACACAACGGTAAACGCTTTAAAATTGATTCCCCAGGAGCAAGAGCTAATGCCTTCTTCGTTTCAGTGTAAACATCTGGGTGATCTTCCACCACCAAGTTAAACCAATCGTTTCCAGCTAATGGATTACAGTTCGTTTGAATTTTTTCTCCCAAACGAGACTGCACCACAACTTGAGTGGATTTAAGTGCTAAAAACTTTATAAATTTCTCCAAATCTTTTTCAGCTGCATTAATACGTTGTGTAGACATTTTGTATTTTTCACTTTTCTACTTTTTTTATTTTTTCGTTTGCTTTGTTTGGAATTTCTAAATTTATTCTTTAGTTTTCTGAGGCACTTTTTTTTCTATCGTTATACTTTATTTTAGTTTAATAATTTTTAATTTTCTACACTTGCACATAGAATTTTTTAATAATTTTCAATATTTTTATTTGCAGTATATGTATGTATATTCTCATATTATGGTTTAAACTTCCGCATTTTTTCTCATTTAATTTTGCAAAAACCAGATTTTAAAGTTTTCACATCTGCCCTGCCTATCGCTGTCTTGGTAATTGCATTTGGCATATGTAAGTATGTGCTATGTAATTTCTTTAACACACCCTTTTCTAATTATTTACGAAATATGTATATTCTATAACATATAAAACAAACTTGGCCACTTGTTTAATTTTAATATTTTTTCAATGTATTTTTATATATTTGTTATTTTTTCCACAAATTTTATTCCGTAGAAACAAAGAAATTTATTTCATTTTATTTAGTACTTTTCGTATTTATTTTTGTGTTTATTGTTGCCTTTTCCGTTTTGAACTAAAATCACATTCACTAGAAAAAAGTTATTTTGCTCGTTCGTTTTGTGCAAGTTTTAAGTATTAAGAAAAATACTCGCAAGCTTACAATTCACAAGACACGTATGTATTTCATTGACTTATGCCGGCCATACACTACACAAGTTCAGTGATCAAGTCTGGCACTGCGTAAACTAAGCTTGTGACACACACTATACAAGTAAACTGTGCAGTTTTTATTTTAAAGCTATAAGTGAAGAAGACAACATGTGCAAATACTGCTCTATTTTATTAATTGCTGAGGCAATAAAAACAGCATAAATCCTAAATGTGTTAATCTTTTTAACAGCCATTTCTCTATTTGCATCGGAGTATTTTTCCTTTAGTTTATTAATTAATTTTTCGTAGGCTTCGATTTTCATAATTCTATTGCTATAATCACTGCTTTTAATGCGCCATAATGCAGGCGATTCTTTGTATAATTCTAGGAACTCTGTCCAGAATATTTTTTCTGGGCTCATTTTTTGTTTTTAACTCTTAAAAAATCACGACAAAACTGAGCGTTTGCAACATACACTACACAAGTTCACTGTACAGTTTTCAAACTTGAGCAAATATCAAAATCGTTTTGATATTTACTCAGTTCACTGCGTAAATTGCACAACCGCCCCCATACACTACACAAACGCACTGCACAGTGCCAGACTTGAGCACTGAACTTGTGTAGTGTATGGCCGGCATTACTGCTGTGTATTGAGAAATTTGTTGTTGAGACGAAAATGAAGGCTTCAAGTCAATTTATATTGCTGTCCGGAGAAGTGTGCAAGTCAATTGTAGGGTGAATATTACTTTTTATGGGCAACAGAAGGGAATCACAATGGACCCAATGGTCCGCACCACCACAATGGAGTGGTGGTGCGGTAAAGCACCACCCTTCCTTACTTAACCTAACCTATCAGCTGTTTCTGACCATAAGGGTCACAGTTTTCCACTAAGCTATGAGTTTTGTATCGTCCATTGTTAAGTTTCAATATAGTTTTATGTTTTTCTTTTAAAAATTATTTTTTTAATCTAAAAGCATAATCACAATTTATTTCGAAATATTTTTATTTTATTTATGCTGTCACTTACAATTACTTAACAATTTTTTTATTTTCACAGGTTGAACCGAAACAGAACAGAACGAAACAGAAAAACTAACAACTTGTATTAGATTTATATAAACAAAAAAGATTCAGCTGATTCGTAACACAACAGAAAGTAAAAACTAATTCTGGCTTACGTCTGGCTAGCCTAGGGGAAAGAACAAAAATTGTGGGGCTTAAAAATTAGTCGTGTGTGAAAGGCTTATATATCGTCGGTTTGTTTCTGCTTTGATGTATGGGAGAAAAATGTGTTTTCGAGAAAATCGATGAAGAATGTTTGGTTTAATTTTTTATTAGTTTTATAAAAATACACGATTGAATTTTTTGTTTAATAATAAAAGTAATAGATACATATGTTTTTTATTTAAACTTAAAGTTGATAAACTTTTTACATCCAACTTGGAAAGTTATTAGGACTTAAAGAAAAAATGACAAACTATTTTTTCAACGCATCCCACAATCATAACAACAATATTGTTCACTTTTAACAAGACTTGTTCAAGTAGGTTACATTATTGTATATATTTGAGTAGATAAAAAGTGAAAATATCAGCTTTATTCATATAACATGACTTTTAGAGGAAAAACAAAGGAAGAAATAAAAGACGGTGAATTTATTTAATAATTGTATTAATAAAAAATAAAAATCAATTCATTTCATTCACAATAATTAAATGTTTGTACTTTGCTTTGTTTCACGTTATTTGAGTAGAATATGCATTGATATGCATTGTAACAGCTGCGAATAAAAATATTAATACTTTTAATTGGGAAATGTGCCACATATCACAAAAATGGCCGATTGCCTTAAAACAGACTTTACAATGTTCAACAATTGTGGAAATGACGCAAATTTCCACATCTATATCTACAGATATATTCAAGATATCGGAAAACTGATAAAGAATTCGGAAAGAGGACACATTATTCATATATAATCAATCAATAACTCAATTTTTTGAAAAATGTCCCATACATCAAAGCAGAAACAAACCGACGATATGTATATATACATACTAACAAGCAGACGTTTTGGATAGATTACTAATCAGCTGATTCCTTGTTTACGCGTTTATAACGAACAATGTGTTTGAAAATTAGTTTTTGCCTTGCTTGATGCTTAAAATTATTTGAAAATTACTTTGTGAAAAGAGCAGAGTTTCATCTAATGGTAGTTATAAACTTAGCAATACGTTTACGCCACACGTTTATATTTCATTTTCCATATTTTGACACACGGACGGCAATCTACAATGAAACCATCTATGTAATCTGAGAATATTTCGATATTTTTGAAACCTCGAAAGCAACATGAAATAAATCCATAAACAAGACTATACACTATGCGACCACCAATGCAATCTGGCTGGTTGCAAGGAAAAGTCGCAAAGCGTGGCTGACATGGTGCGAGTACTTGTTTAATTTGCCTTGATATATACCAAAGCTTACTTCTATAAGTAAACTTGTATAACACTTTTGTGAAGGTTTTGTGGTATACATTCTTGTTATATTTTGTTTAATGCACGTGTGTGGAAATTTTAAACTTTTTAATTAATTTTCTAGTAATAATAATACCAATGGCTAAAGTAAAGAAGCCAAACCCGAATAAAAAATCTGATTTGAATCGCAACCAACAAAACAAAAAGGAAAATGCTGATGACGAAACTGTTGTTTCTGGACAGGTACCGTAATATATTATATACATATGTACATAACTGTTTATAATCAAAACGTGGAAAATTACATGCATATTTACATCATTTTATAGTTGCAAAAGAAAATAAATAAGAAACATAAAAACGCACCAAAGGATCCAAAAGGTGTTGTTTTCATAAAACACTTACCACACGGCTTTTTTGAAGAGCAGCTAAGAAAATATTTTGAACAATTTGGCAATGTTACGCGTGTGCGGTTGGCTCGCTCCAGAAGAACTGGCAATAGTAAGGGCTATGCATTTGTAGAGTTCGAATATCCCGAAGTGGCTGAAGTTGCTGCAGAAACTATGGATAATTATCTAATGTTTAAGCAAATTATCAGGGCATCGTACATTCCGCCAGAAAAACAAGAATTTAATTACTTCCGCACTTCAGTGAAACAGATTCGAAACAAGTCTGGAAAATTATTATGGGTATCTAGAAAAACTGCTGCCATACAGAAAAAAATGCAGAAACACAACAATTGGTCAGAGGAAAACTTTCAGAAACGTACGCAAAAGCAATTGCAAAAGCTTAAAAAGATCGGAGAAAAATATGCACACCTTGGCATTGACATAAATGAAATAGTTGTTCAACCTAAAGTCTTAACAGACGAAGAGAAAACACTTCAAGAAAAGTCTAAACGAAAGGCAAAGGAAGAAGAGGTTGCAGTTAGTTCGAAGGCAGTAAAAAGGAAAACTGTAAAAGACAACAGTCCCTCTAAACAACAAAATGCAAAGATATCTAAAAACAAAGTGTCTCTGGAAGATTTATTGGGTAATACTCTTCAAGAAGATACTGAGGATGAGGATTACAATGCTTTGAGTGATGTTGAAGACGATGAATCATCAGATGAAGAAACATATGGTTTCGACAAAGATTCCGACAACGAAGGTGAAGAAGATGATGATAGACAAAGTGGAAGTGATGTTGAAGCGTCACCAGTTTTGCAAAAACGGCGCAAAGAAAATTTAAAAAAGTCTGTGAAAGTTCCCAAAGTTGAGCGTTTTGAACAAATAATTCAGCGCAAACCCCGCACCGGTGGCGTAAATAAATTAAACAAAAGGCCGTTAAAGCAACCCTCTGTAAAAGCTAAAAAAGTTTTACAAATAACTGCTGCTAAAGAAATGGCGAAACCATTATCAAATATTAAAACTAAATTAAACAAACCGCTGAGGGCCAAAAAAAGTTTAATCAAAATGAAATAGGCGGTTTCCACATGTGTGCACGAGATATAATAAAACTAGTTTTATTTAAATGTTTAAAAATCTTATTTCAATAAATTTTTAAATGGAAAAATCAAAATTTTTACTTGAGCCACACACGTATTAGGTAAAAAATTAAATTTGGGGAAATGGCATTGCAGATTCTTGGCGAATGACATTTCCACACAAGACAATTATTCAACCAGGGGTGTTATGAAACAAAAACTCGATTCGCTTGGTAACGAGTGACATCATCAGAAAATTTCTTGCCATCGAAATTAATTTCTATTCGAATGCAATTCCGATCACGAGTGCAGGAATTAGGCCCCTAGGGGTTATTATGTAATTCGATTCGAAACGGAAATGTGTTCGAATGCAATGTTAATAACATACAAATTCGAACATACATACATATCGCACGCTAAATCATGAACAGTCACAACTCAAAAAATCCAAGATGTTGAGTGGCAAAAAACTGTTTATGTTTTAAATAGGCATAACGGTATTTTATACTGTTCAGGAATATTTCACTGCAAAAAAGAAATTTGTTCAGTGAACTGTTTTATGAAAATACATCCCATTTTGGTAATCCTGGGGGTCTACTCTGTAATTCGAAACGAATTATGTATGTTATTTACATTCAAATTCGAAAACCTTTTCTTTCGTTTCGAACTACAGAGTAGACCCCCAGGACATATCGAATATGTTTTATACTTCTACATATCTACATATTCACACCCATTTATTCGAATTTTCAGCAAATTGAAAAAAAAATTCAAACAATTTTATAAAAAAAACTATGGTATGGCAATTTTTTTTATTAATTTTAAATACATATACGAAAAATCTACATCCAAAAATCCGTTTTTGGAGTTAGACAGGGCTATCATGAATAAAATTCCACGTGAAATTTTTCCCTTTTCCAATTAGAATTTTTTGTTTTCCTATTACTTGCTATTAGTTGAAAATAATTGCACGGAAAAATTTCACGCGGAATTTTATTCATAATTGCCCTGTATATTGAAATAAAGGAGGAATGCGTACATATGTATTTGGTATTTTTTATCGCGATCCTTTGACTCCTGGAATCAAAAAAAGTGTACAAACATACAAGTCACTGTCATCTTGTACATACAGATACGTAGGTACCTATTCAGGGCTATCATGAATAAAATTCCGCGTGAAATGTCTCTCTTTTCCAATTAGAATTTTTTGTTTTCCCTATTACTTGTTATTAGTTGGAATTGTTCCCAGGGAAAAATTTCACGCGGAATTTTATTCATGATAGCCCTGATTATGTGAAACTTCTTACTGGGAATCTAATTTGTAAGAAAATTATATCGAAGATAATCAGGGCCTTCCCCAATTAGAATTTTTTTTCTTTATTACTTGCTATTAGTTGGAATTTTTTCCGTGGAACAATTCCAACTAATAGCAAATAATAGGGAAAACAAAAAATTCTAATTGGAAAAGGGAAAAATTTCTTATTCATGATAGCCCTGAATGTTGGAGTACGTTGTCCAATCTAGATGAAACAGACTAGTTACATCATGTAATGCAGTCAAGCATTATGTCGTTTTAACACAAACATTGAATTAGTTGGAATTTTTTCCGGGGAACAATTCCAACTAACAGCGAATAAGGAAAACAAAAAATTCTAATTGGAAAAGGGAAAAATTTCACGCGAAATTTTATTCACGATAGCCCTGAATGTTGGAGTACGTTGTCCAATCTAGATGAAACAGACTAGTTACATCATGTAATGCAGTCATGCATTATGTCGTTTTAACACAAACATTGAATGCTGCACGATTATGATCGTTCTTCTAAGGCAGTTACAAATTGTATGCGAGTAGTCTTATAATCAGGGCTATCATGAATAAAATTCCGCGTGAAATTTCTCGCTTTTCCAATTAGAATTTTGTATTTTCCCTATTACTTGCTATTAGTTGGAATTGTTCCCCGGGAAAAATTTCACGTGGAATTTTATTCATGATAGCCGTGAATATAACTATTCCATATGGCATAGTTTTGGGGTGGTCCGATGTAATGTAATGCAATGTTTAATCGACCATATTTTATCCATACATTTAACACTTTTATATCATGAGTTATGACTATCGCAGCAAAGGCTCCATTTTTACATTTGTAATAGGTACAAAAGTAACGATTTAATGCAATGGTGGACCATGTGAACATCTCCTAGGACGTCGTAATGTTAAATAAATGGTTTTTTTATATGTACGAGCACATATCGCTCATTTACTCAAAGAACGTCATAACTCAAAAAAAAGTTTGCCAGAAAACACGTTTTAAGTTTTCAATTTACACACAAGTTAATGAAAAAAGAAAATTTTATTTTTCTCCCAAGAGTTGATTAAACAAGATATTTGTATGAAAATTTTACAAAATATGAAGAACGATATGATGATTAATTCTGCATCATTAATTACAAAAACCTATTTTTGAGTTATGACGTTCTTCGAGTAAATGAGCGATATGTATTTGGAGAAGTCCCACTACATGGGTATATGGACTACATATCGCGTTTTTTGCAGTCGTGTACTGTTGAACACTCACACATACATACATTTATATGAAAACCAAATGGTACACAGCTGCATTATATAGCAAACATGTTCAGGGTTATCATAAATAAAATTCCACGTGAAATTTCTCTCCTTTCCAATAAGAAGTTTTTGTTTTCCCTACTACTTGCTATTAGTTGGAATTGTTCCCCGTGATAAATTTCACGCGGAATTTTATTCAGGATAGCCCTGGTTGTAATTTCTCTACTTTAAATAGAATGGACCATGTAGTCGAAAAAATTTTGCAAAGATATCTTATAAGAATATTTTTATTACTATCAGGGCAATTATGAATAAAATTCCGCGGGAAATATTTCCCTGGGAACAATTCCAATTAATAGCAAGTAATGGGGAAGACAAAAAATTCTAATTGGAAAAGGGAGATATTTCTCGCGGAATTTTATTCATAATTGCCCTGTATGTACATACCTGCATCAGAGCTGCCTACAGAGAGAAAACCGAGAGAAATGTATATTATTCATTTGTATAAAAAGCCGATTGATGTTCGGCACTCTGGTGATAGTTTGAACAGCCTGAACCTGCATACATGTGTATGTATGAATAAACATGCACTTATTCAACGTCTCCGTCGTATTTGTTGTAATTAGATTATTGTCCACGATATTTTCTACAATTAAAAAGGAAATAAATATACATATAAACTATCGATGTGCTTGACTCTTCCTTGACTTACTTGTAAAGCAGTGCCAGATATTTCAATTAGATTCAGCGTGACCGTTTGATCGACTACAGTGGCAATTTGCCACTTTTTCGACTTCGTTTCCCCTTTTTCGACTGCCTTGCCACTTTTTGACCCCCTTTATTTAGGGTGAGTTATATGAAAATACATTAAAAATAAAAAGTTAAGTGCAGTTTTCTCGTTTTTTTTTTTTAATTTCGCACCTTTTTTTGATAAATCCTCTATTTAGTGCCACTTTTTGAAAAATGTCATCGCTCACCCTGATTGGATTTGTACCACATTTGATTCCGCGAAATTAAACTGTTTATGTTATAATTAAATGTTGCCAGCTTCTCTTAAATTTCAAAATAAGTAACTATGCGGTAATGCAGGATATGTTTAATTTCGTACTTACCCTGCGTTTACACATGGAAGTAACTTTCATGCAAGCTCTGTGTAAATTAGCTTTTAAATGTATTTAAAATTAGTAAAAGCTCATATAACATTACACTGAAATCCAATTAATTTGTACTAAATTATTAATAGGGCTACAAGTGAAACAAGTCAATGTCTTGTAAAATTCCTTCGCAGGTGAGTTGGAAGTAGACTGCAAGTGCTCAAAGTGTAGTTGTGTTAGTAAAAGAGTTTGAGTGTATTGAGTTTTTCGAAATTGCACTTGCACGTGTTAACCCTATGTTAGCGTATTATGAGAAAAAATTTTAAAAGCCATACACAAATTGATAGTCAATTTCATTTTATACATGCCTCCGACGAAAAAACAACTCAAAATGGTGTTTTCATTCAATGTGCTGTTATGACCAACTGTTTAAATTGAACATAAGATTGCCAGTTAAATGGATAGGTGAAATTGAATTACAGCTGTTGATTTTCATGATTAATATTAAAATATGTAATTACAGGCAATTTTTAATAATGAGACAAAGAGCCCGTTTAGATGAAGTGTGGCCTAGCTGCGACACGTCGCCTGCGAGTAGTGTTTGTATGCGAGAAGTGATGACGTGCTTGCCGGTAGCAAAAATCGCACGTAGTGGGAATTGAAGCGACAATTTTAACTCTTCTCTCTCACAAATTTCTTTCTGTCGTATTTTTGATATGCTAGGCCGGGTTTCCACCTATGTACCATGTGCCACACAAGTGTGAAAAAAGCGTAACCACTAATTACTAATGAAAAACAGTTTGATTCAGACACGTATTTATTAAGTTAAACAGTTTCATACATAACTAATAGACAATTTTATAGAATCCAATATTTTTGGAAACTGTTTAAATCAATAAATATATGTCTGAATCAAACAGTTGTTCATTAGTAATTAGTTGGTTACGCTTTTTTGGGCAAATGACACACAAGAAATGCCAGATGTGAACTCAGCGCTACGTACAGACAGTGTTGCAGCGTTGCCACTTTCTGTGTAATAGTGCAAAATTTGTACTATTTCAAATTCCTTGCACTATTTTTGCACCATAAATTTTTTGTGTAATTTTGCAAAATTAATTAAATTAGTAAAAAGTTATCTCCTTTTATATTTCAACTTAAAATGTAAAGCTTACCAAAAAATAATAAAAGAAATAATATATACCTAAATTGTTTTGCACTGTTTCATTCGGTTTGCACTATTTTAGACTTGCACCCAAGGCGCATTTATTAGGTGGCAGCACTACACCAGGTGACTAATGTCTAAATGTCTAATGCCTAAAAGCATGCTTTTATTTGGGTATCCATAAACAACTTTCGAATATTCAGTTTTGTATGGTGTTTGACATTTCCTATAAGAAACATGCAATCTAACGATGCTACCCTGTTTTGAAAAGTAATACCTGATTTCATTAAGCTTTTTTTCATGAAATTTCATGAATTTTGTTGCACGCAACTTTTTCTATTTGCTAATTGCAGCGCGATAAAAGAGAATTTTATATAAAAAAGGGCGTATAATGAATCTCTGATGCATTTTTGACAACTTTTTTGACATGAGTTGCTACTCCAGGCCTCCTATTGACAAATAAAAAATTTTCATGCAACTAATTTCATGAAAAAATGCCAAATGTAAATTAGGTATAAGAAGGTAATTTATACCAACAAAGTATATGTGGTTGTTACTGTTGTAATATTTGTTGTAGAATCGCGGGTACCTGATTGATGTGCCTTGCTTGCACCTGTGTAACTTCTTGTTCCACTGGTGGCAACGCTGAAGTGTTGCCAGTTAGACCAATTTTGTATAACATGCATGAAATAAACAGTTATAATATAAAAATTATAAACAAATAAAGTAAGGAGATAAACGGAATTATTGTATTTTGGTGGTAAATTAAAAAAATAAAAATATATTGACATATTAATGCTATATTTCTCAAACTAACAATTAGTTCCTTTGCGGCAACACTGCTACGAATGAGCGAATAAAAAGATTGTTCCAATTCAAAAAGTTAAAAAAGTCGCCTGGCTATTGCCACAAAAAAGTCTTCATGTAAACGTGCGCGGATTTAGAAAGGGACTGCAAAAGAGAACGGTAGCATTGTCGCAGCTAGGTCACCCTTCATCTAAACGGGCTCAAAGCAATTCTTCCCCCCAAAAAGGAATTGTGTTTCTACGTCTATGAGTGTGTTAGTAAAATAAGTGTGAGTGTATGCAAAATGAAAGGAGTTGAAAGGCTAAAAATTTAACTTATGAGCCAGCCACAAGTTAAGTTCTTTAACATAGGGTCTCCACCTAACATAATATGTAAGATAAGAGCGTCAAATTCAATCCCAGAGAGAATTATGTTACGTCTAGACTTCAAACTAGTGTTATGTCAATATTATAAGATTTATTATAAGAGCGTTGTTATAACATAGCGTCTACAACTGCGACTAACCCTGGCATAATATGTGACAGAGCGTCGGCAGAATAACAAAAATAAAATGCCGATATTTCTCTTCATGTCATGCAACAGGGCAACGTAAGTTTACTTTTCTTATAACATTTCATTTTATACAAATTCTCATCGAGTTAACATGTATTAATTTTATATAACTATTTATTTTGATTTTACTTTTTTCAATTAAACATATAAATTCAATTAAATATATAAAATTAAACATATAAAATCCCAGAAATTTTGTCCAAAACATTGTTTTTCATTTATTTTAATAAACACACACATGCACACTAATTTATTTTCATGTATATACGTGTAGTTTTTTGACAGTTCATATCATAAGATTGTTGTTATAGGATTTCTTATAACAACGCTCTTATAATAAATTTTATGACATAACACTAATTTGAAGTCTAGACGTAACATAATTCTCTCTGCGATTGAATTTTACGCTCTTATCTGACATATTATGTTAGGTGGAGACCCTATGTAAGAAATCCTATAACAACAATCTTATGATATGAACTGTCAAAAAACTACACGTACATGAAAATAAATTAGTGTGCATGTGTGAGTGTTTATTAAAATAAATGAAAAAACAATGTTTTGGAGAAAATTTCTGGGATTTTATATGTTTAATTGATTTATAAATTAAAGTTTGTGGGAAAAAATAAAAACAAAATAAATAGTTATATAAAATTAATACATGTTAACTCGATGAGCATTTGTATAAAATGAAATGTTATAAGAAAAGTAAAATTACTTTGTCCTGTTGCATGACATTAAGAGAAATATCGGCATTTTATTTTCGTTATTCCGCCGACGTTCTCTCACATATTATATCAAGGTTAGTCGCAGTTGTAGACGCTATGTAACATTGAGATTACACGAGACATAAGTTTGGAAATTTTTGTGTCGGCAATTGTCAAAATCTGTTGCTAACACAAAAAATGACTGTGTAAACCGTAAGTAAATGTTAGTGTTCGAACACATGTTTGGAAACAATTGCTCAAACACAAGTCTGAGCAATTATGTTAGGACACAAGCTGTCAAATTTACTTTTTCCGTAGAAAATAATGGCGGAAAACTAGAAATAATAAGTTTATTATAAAAAAAAAATCAAGCAGAAGCACCAAATATATGCTCTGTGGCAGAAGTATTAAAAAATCAAAACGACCTACACAATTCAAATTTGACATTTAGATTGGTATAATGACATTAGTCACCTGGTGTAGTGCTGCCACCTAATAAATGCGCCTTGCGTGAGCGCGTGTACAAACGTCATGCATGGATGTGTGTATGATCTTTTATTTTTCTGCGCACATGCAAACGCACACACATACATTAACATTAGTTGTGTGCTGTTAATCAAGACGCATTTATTAGGTGGCAGCACTACACCAGGTGACTAATGTCATTATACCAATCTAAATGTCAAATTTGGATTGTATAGGTATAAGCCTAAAAGCGTGCTTTTGTTTGGGTATCCATAAACACCTTTCGAATATTCAGTTTTGTATGGTGTTTGACATTTTCTATAAGAAACATGCAATCTGACGATGCTACCCTGTTTTGAAAAGTAAGAAGGTAATTTATACTAACAAAGTACATGTGGTTATTGCTGTTGTAATATTTGTTGTAGAATCGCGTTTACCTGATTGATGTGCCTTGCTGTTAATCACATAATAGCATACCAACTACATCTTAGGGCTAATAAATCAGTTCAAGTTTATATCTGTTTTTGGTTTAAAATGTGTTTAAACCAGCAAACATATAAATCAATGCAGTATTTAAACCATCTGTAAACGCATAAAATTGGGCGTTTAAACTACCAATACAGGCCATATGATTTTATTACTTACAGACCATATGTTTTGCATTTAAAAAGCATTCAAATTTTTTCCAAGCTTCTACTTTTTCTTCAGATTCGATTCGATTTGTTCTCTTACACTCTATTGTTCCTTTATAATATTCTACTTTGCCAAGAATATATATAATTTCTTTCTCAGTAAAATTTTAATGCTTTTAATTAAATGTTTTTACAGTTTTTGCCTTTTTGATTGTACAAGGAACTGATAGCCTGCTGCAAAACAGCTGTTTTTTGTCATTTGTTCTAGTGCTGCCACAGTATTAGATTTTAAACTACACATGATTCACTGATTTACTCCTGTTGAGTTTAAACCACATATGAATTAAAGTTTAGTTCAACTAAACCACCGTTTAAACTTTAACTGATTTATTAGCCCTTACACACACACACTCAAACGTACAATATGCAAAATAACAAGCATGCACAAATCAACACTACTTCTTTTGAGTAGGGATGTAACGAATGTTCGCATTCGCTTTCGAATTCGCAAATTACTCGCTTACTTTTGCAATTTGCATTCGCTTTTGCATTCGCTAAAATGCATGCGAATATTTCAAGCGAATACTAAACCAAAATACAGCTTTGAAAAATACTTAAAACTAGCCTTTTCAAACTTTTGGAAAATGTTGAGCACCATTCATTACTTCGCACAGAAAATTTTAAATGCAAACAATTTTAACTAGCAGTTCTTTGTTGTAAATTTTATGCGAAACAAGTGCCACGCATATTATTTCGCATGAAAACTTAAAATGTTGAAGATATATTTCATATGTTTTTCCCAAGATGAACAAAGTACTACTTCTCCAAAATTTTTTCATGAGTTCATGCCAATCTTTCTTAATATGTATTTTGGCAGCATTTCACATGAACTATTGAACAGAGTACCAGGATTTAGGGCCAAAGTACGAATGGGTTAATTTCCTAACATTTTGTAAACTTATTTTTATTATCTATACTTATTTCAATATAATTTCATATATACATCTTTCTGTTTTAAGAATTTAATAAATTAATAAATATTTGCTCAATTCAAGACTCAATTTAAATAAAATGCTACATACATGTAGTACATCTATGTATGTATATAATACAACTTCATGTTTTTAAACAAATTTAGTTTGATGTGATTTTTTACCATATTGTAAGTATTTGCATTCGCTTTCGCATTCGCTTTCGCAAAAATTCAAATACGTTATTCGTTTTCGCATTCGCTAAACTGGTATTCGTTACTTCCCTACTTTTGAGTGTTTGTTACAAACAAGCAGTCTTTGGACATCGCTTGTTAACACTGATATACACGTACACCAATACATCCATCGTGCTTCGCTTATAGTACGACAGCATTTATTATTGGTTTAGTATAATACATGCTAGTGTCCTGCACAAGACTATTTATAAGACCTTTCAAGACATGAGAGATTTTTTCAAATGCTTTACTACAGCGAAATATTCTAAAAGAATCGCTAAGCAACACTGTTGGCAAGACAATTTTTTCGGTTGTTTGTCTTGCCAACAGTGTTTTTAGCGATTCTTTTAGAATATTTCGCTGTAGTAAAGCATTTGAAAAAATCTTTCATGTCTTGAAAGGTCTTATAAATAGTCTTGTGCAGGACACTTATACATGCAACGTAAATATATTTAAAAAACGACGTATTTACATTTCAAGACTACGCAGGTCTCTAGTATCTACATATGCATGTATGTATGCATGTGCAACCAAACATATTCAAAATCAAAAAGATCCATATGTTACTAAACAAATATTGTCTGTTAGAAAATTCTTTGTTTTCGTTATTAAGCAAATAATATTTACAAGAAACGAATTGGCTATTAACATAATATAAAAGAGCGGCAAATGATTTAATCGTTGGAATTGCAACTGAAAAGCTATGCTAATAGCCCATGTAAACTTTTTCCTTTAAAAATACATATATGTATGTACGTACATAAGTATGTATGTATGTATGTGAGTATCGGCAAACGTCTAAATCAAATGAAAACATTCAGTGAAAATAATTGAGTGCGTCTTAAATAGGAAGTAATTTAATACGGTAATAAAAAAACACATGGAGCTCTTATGCTCTTCCTAAACACTAGGAATAAAAGACTATTAACTCATGGGTGGTTATATAGGAGAACATTGTGATAAAAAAATATTCATAAAGTAAATAAACAAAACTTTTAATTATGATCGCAATGCAGCTCTAGTGTTGCCATATATCCTGGAATAAATGGGGAAGTAAGCTAGAATTAATTGAAGAGCAACGAGACCAAGGCACATCAATCAGGTACCCGCGGTTCTACAACAAATATTACAAAAGCAACAACCACATGCACTTTGTTGGTATAAATTACCTTCTTACTTTTCAAAACAAGGTAGCATCGTGACATTGCATGTTTCTTACAGGAAATGTCAAACACCATACAAAACTGAATATTCGAAAGGTGTTTATGGATACCCAAACAAAAGCATGCTTTTAGGCTTATACCTACACAATTCAAATTTGACATTTAGATTGGTATAATGACATTAGTCAGCTGGTGTAATGCTGCCACCTAATAAATGAACCTTGAACGAGACCTAACAAGCGGCCTGACATAAGCAGAATTTTACGCTTATTCCAATACATTATATTATTTCGTGTTACTATGACAAATTTTATTGAATTCTCTTTTTAAACTTTATTTTGTGCTTACAGCCCGGTACGGATTTCTTAATGTAAGTATTTAACATTTGTAAATTTACATTTATTTATACACGGAAAAATAATCGTGTAGCAATTTTTGTAGAAAATGTCAAGAATTTCTTAACTTTTGTTTCAGTTCACAGATTAAAATCTGCATACATAATAGACTCAAGAAGATTTTCTCCGTGAAACGTTTTTAGGCTAAAGGTAGAATTAATAATATCGTATCGTGAAGTTGGCTGACAGCTGACAAAAACCGTACCATATGCAATGCATATTACTAGTTATAAAATACGTGGTGGTAGCCATGATACAATAATACAGGTAGCCGCGAATCTACAACAAATGTACAACAATAAAAAACAATATACATGTACTTGAGTTTTCTCTTGGCTTTGCAAAGCATGTTTGTATTAGAACAGTTTTAATAGGCACTGTGCGCGTGTGTTGGTAAAACATAAACACCATTTGGCAGATCACAACACGAAAACAAGTAAAATAGCTGGCGCTTCGCGGTTACCTGTATTATTGTATCATGGTGGTAGCACTGCTGACGTAGAAATCTACACAAAACAGATTTTTCTGTAGCGAATGTCAAAAAGCTGCATTCAAAACTAGAGAAAAAAACAATGTTCTGTTCACACTGTTACATTTTCTATCACTTGTACACAAAGCTGAACGATACCACAAAACATACAGAAGTGTCACGAGACGGAAGATACGGGTATTTTTCAGTTTGTCTCGTTTTCCCTCAAATTTTGTCGTCGGTTTTGTTTTGCTACGTCTTTCTAGTGCAATAGATTTTTATTAGCTGTGTTAATTGGTAAGTAGTAATACACTAGAGTATCAAATACACTATGCTTTTCTCTTTCTTCCATGAATTTTAACAAAAACCTGATTGGAGCTTTTTTTACCTGTCACTTTCTTCACTTCTGTGTATTCTGTGGCGATACGGCAAGCTGTAAAGTAGGACGATACGATTTTACTAATTATACCTTAACCCTGCACTATCATACTTCGTCGAAATGACGACGCGCGATTTTATTTTCGATTTAAAACATATTTTTTGTGATTGTTTTTGTTTCGTTTTTCGTATAGCGTTAGCTGCTAATATCAGTTACTCGAAACTAATGTTGCTTTTTTAGTTTAATAAATTTATTATAAGAAACTACAAGACTTAATGGAAAAAAATGTGTAATATTTCATACAATTGATGCTATAAATGCTATGTTTTAAGAAAAAATTCCAATTGATAGAAGTCTGTGAAATGTTAATTTTACGTTAAACGATTAAAAGAAATATATGAATTTCGTTATATGATAATTAAAAACTAGCTAAATATCAATAATAAATCTATTTTCGTACTTATTTTTACTCAAGACGTTTTTTATTGGCTCTTGAAATATGTAGGTCGTAGTCGATTCGACGAAGTATGACGTTTGCGATATACAAATAAGTATGATATTCTAGGGTTAAGGGGTATCCCAGCAGAAAGAAACGAAAATTTGTTCATAGAGATTCCTTATTGTTTTATGTGGTAAATCTTATTAATTTTATCAAGAAGAAAACTACATAAAATCACGAAGAAATCTTGTTATTCACAACTTTTTTTTACTCAATTTTCGTTATTTTTGGCTCGAAAAAAACAATCCATAGGTTTTCTTCTAAATTGTATAATATAGGGATTTCTTATTGATTTCATTGAGGTAGTTTACACGAGAACAATTTTTAAGCCGCACAATTTTCGTTCCAGACTTATCGTTCAATTCTGACATTAGCTTAAGCCAGCTTATTCATATTATAGTTGGGCCTTAATTCATCTGGTTTTCATTTCCTCCCCAAATGCATATTTTGTGCCCACTATCAATCTCATGCATTATTTGAATGTGGTACCCCTAACGTTATTATTTTTATTCAAGTGGCTGAGACTACACAATTGTTAAAATAACTGCATTCACAATTGTCAACTACTTATGACAAATAATTTATGACATACATAATTAGTTCCTTCTTTGTTGTTTTTCCTTTCCATGTTTGTTTGCATTTCAACATTCCCACATGTTTAATAAAAACAAAGAATTAGCCAATAAAATCTGTTGCTCTATGTACATATGTACATACATACATACATACATACATAAGTTTCCAGCCAATCAAAAACAAGAATGAACCACAAATCATTTAGTTACATTTTTAAGTAAGAAAACAAGCTAGATGAAATTAGTTCAGTTTGAAATTTTTTAAGGAAGTTATTACAACCGCTAGCAGCTCATAATACCGATAAAATGCAAGCTAATCTAGATGAGTTTTTCTTTTGTGATAATTCGGATAAATCATATCCTCTTAATACGAGTATTAATTATAGCACGCTAAATAATTCATATCCAAACATACAAACTTTGTATATGGATCAGTTCAATCAAAGTTATATCAACACAAATAGTATGTGCGTTAGTTCATCTACACAGCAATTACATACAGATGGCAAGCAGAACTTTTCATCATATAATCAAAACTACGAGAATTACAATAACTGTCCACTATATGATTATTGGAGTTTAACACATTGTGACAGTATTAAAAATGAAAAAAATATTTTGGATAATACTATCAACAGTGCAAAATTGGAAGAAGTTATTCAAAAAGGTTTCAATATACATACATACATACTTAAATATATTTGCATATAGTACATACGTATGTACATATTTGCATAAGTAGGTATAATAAATAATTATAATTATGAAACTTGTAGCCACACTTTACATTGTTCCTAGTTCATGCGAATTTTTCACGTAAGAAATTTTGAAATTTGTATGAAAAACAAAAATATAATAATAGTTTTGAAATTTTGCCGTTTTTTTCATATACATATGTACATATGTATGTATGCACATTTGTAAAAATTTGTGAAAAGCAGGAGCTATGTACTATCTTTTTGCGCCAAAATACATTGAACACTCCACAACAAAAATCAAAACAAACATGAAAATTCAAAAAAAAAATCTATGAAAACGTACAATTCTAGACTTGTATCGAACTCTTTCAGTAGCCCGTTTTAGACACAAACCTTTAATCAAACCTACTATGTCATTTAAATTGGTTTCATTATAGGTTTGCATATGTAAGTATGTCTAAAACGACAATTCGGACAGTTTTTATTCGAACTTAAAACACATAACATCTGTTTCTTTGACACCAAAATTAATTTTTGTAGATTACAATTCAAATTTTCATAAGATTTTAATTGAGTTTGTATGGAAATTTCGCTCGCTATCAAATGCTGTAATTTTCCACATGATAAGTGCTGTATTTAGGCCTAGGTCCGTTAAAAGTGGGTATAGGACGGCATAATTTAAAGCGCGCCAAAATTTAAATGTAAAAGCATGCACCTATGCAAGTGCAATAAAAATTCGAAATTTTGTTTTGCTAAAGCCTGGATCACACGATCGGCACAATGTACCGGCTCACTGCAATAAAGTCATAAGTTATAAACCAAAATGACATTATTACTTAATTAATTCTTGAATAAGTCTATATGGCTTTATTACCAATGCAGTGTGGTGCAGTTATGTAATTATATTTCAATTAGTTGAGAAATAAAGCAAATTTACCTGGTACATTTTACTAGAGGTGGAAACCAATTGATAGCGGCACTATCGAAAGTTTTCGATAGTTTAAAAAACTTTATCGATATATCGATTCAAGACTATCGAAAGTTAGAAAAACTATTGATAAATCGACGATACTATCGTGATAGTATCGAAGTTGTATGGTTTTCGTGTAATGTACATATTTATTCACACTAAAAATTCAAAACAAAATATTTTTAAACAAAACAAATCAAAATAAAATAGAATTTTATTTGTCAGTTCAATACATAACAAAACTTAAATAATTGCATGAAAAGTAAGTGAGATCAGCAGAAGAAATTTTTCCGTCATTCAGTTATTTTTGTTTATGTAAAGCAACAGATTTATATTTTTGGTTTTAGTGGTGCATCACTTACTATCGATAGTGACTAAAAAATATCGATTGTTTTCAAGTATTAATCGATGGCAGAATTAAAACATCGATAGTCACAAAAAAATTAACTATCGATAGTATCGATAGTACCATCGATAGTTTTCCACCCCTACATTGTACCAATCGTTTGATCCAGGCTTAAGATTTTCTTTAAAATAGTACGAATCTTTATTAAATTAATGAAAAATAAGATTAATGTGAAACTGGTTTGAACTGTGATTGTGCTTAGATTTATTTGAACTGTAGTTCTGGTTGCTGGAAAGTAAAATCAACTGTAGAAAGCAAAAATAATGTAACATAATAATACTTATATGTATGTACCGACGGTACATCGAATAAGTAAAAATAATTAATTTGATGATCGTGAGAGATAAACAAGAATAGTTAAACATACTTAGAGCCATTTTCACAACTTACCTTTAGCTAAAGGTAGGATTTTGTCTGCCCAATAAATATTTTTGCATTGTTACAACTTAAATTTTTAAATGGTGCTATTATCAATAATAATGATATTTAATGGATAAAATAATAATAAGTGAAGCTATTGTAATGCAAAGCCATTTATCGCGCAGACAAAATCCTACCTTTAGCTAAAGGGAAGTTGTGAAAATGGCCCTTAGGTATAGTGATAGAATTTCGTGTTAACCTAAATAGAAAAATGGAAAAACAGAAAAGTCTAGTTTAATTTTTCTTCCCTTCTTTAGAAACTCACATTAATTAATAAAAATATTTCATTCAATAAGAATTGAAATTACTGAACTTAAGCCTAATTAATGGCCCTTTTCACAATGTACAATTAAAAGCTAACAGGGACTTTAACTGCAAGTTTTGTATGAAGAACTGTCAGTTAAAGTTCACGTTAACTCTTAATCATACATTGTGAAAAGGGACGTTAGAAATTATATCTAATTAAAATTCAACACAGTTCAATTAAATCTAAAAATGTCTGATTGTGCAAAAATTTCACACAAATATCTTGTTACTCACCTTTTGAAAGCAAAATTACATTTTCTTTTTCCATTAAGTTTTTTTAACTAATTTTTCGACCTTTTTTTATACATACAATTAAACTATTTTTTTGAGCTTCAGGTTTGTTTATATGTATTTTTGTTTATTAGTTCGATATTTCGTTAACTTTCGGTTAAAAATTTACATATGCAATCGATTGAAAAGAAATGCGGTGTGAAACTGGGGAGATTCCTTAAATGTACTAAATTATTTATTGTTGTACTATTGTACTTTCCTAGTTTAAATAGTACCAAAAAAAGTACAATTGTACCAATTTTGCCATCCTTGATATGTATGTTATTTTTTGATAATTACTTCTATATAATCAAAAAGAGCGGCATTTTAAATAATTCATAGGGCGGCAACAGGCCTAAGTCCGCTACTGCCCTGATTTCACAACAACCCCGAGTAATTTTTGTGATATTGCTCATAGACCAGTTTTTTAAATTTAAAACAAACTATTATTAACTTTTTCTACATTTTCTACTTCCGAAGCCATTTTCAGCAAAAGTGCAGCTTGCTTCACTACAAAGTGGTTTTTTGTAATTTGGAAAAAGCATTTGCTTTTTACTTAAAAATTTGTTGTAAAACCTAAAATATGTATGTATGTATGTGTTTTTTGTTTTTTTTAACAAATTTTATTCACTTTACCCAATCTTAACTTTGCAATTTAAATATTAGACTTTTTCTTAGTGAAATATAATTTCCCTAAATTAGCAGCTATCAGGAGGTCCTTACCTGAAGAGCTACTTTTTGGTTATAATAAGTTTATTACTTTGATTTTTTAGAATTCTATATCTGCCGTATAACCACAACCTTCAACTGATACACTACACAAAAAAATTATTGCTCATTTATATTGATTAAATCAGGTATTCTAAACTTAAGGTGGGCTTGACTAAAAAAAATTATATATAAAATTATGACATGTAATTTGGATTCATCAAAGTACGAACTTTATTCAGCCTAATTAAACCAAAGAAACAAATGTCACGGTATGACCAAAACGAAATAATATTTTATTTCCAATAAAAACAAATTTTGATAATAAAAAATGAATGTTTATTTAATGACAACTATTTCAAGAATGCCTCCATAGAAAATAATTTTCATATTCTTCAATTATCAAAGGTTACTATGTTCCATTAATAAAATCTTTTAAGACAGTGGTAAAACAAAGCAAACAATAAAAATATTTATGACAACTCGGCCCTTCCTGATCCTAAACTCGTCCCGAGATTTAACTCACTTTCGTCCCCATTGTCATCATCACCATAGTTATCAATTTCAGGGAAAAGTGCACACCATGGTTTCATCTTATCGCTGCTTGCAACAGTTTCGAAAGACCGTTGTTTCAATTTTAATCCACTGATGTCACTAACGACATACCGATCATATCGCAAGACTTTCTTAATGATGTAAGGACCACGATACTTTGCATCCAGTTTTCGTGATTCTCCTGTATTCGGAAGAGCGCTTTCAATTAAAACTAAATCACCTTCGTCATATTTATGAGGCATTTTGTGCTTGGCATCAAAACGAGCTTTCCAAACCTTTCGAGCAATCTCGATATTCTTAATTGCATCTTCTCGTTTTGTAGATATAAGCGTTTCATCAGGAATTATATCATCATGAAGAGCAGCAAGAATTTTATTGCCACTGATATCCCGGATAGGAAAATCAAATATTAAATCCATTGGTTTATAATGTGTTGTACTGTTTACAGTTGTATTAATAGTCCACTGTAAACGTCTAACCTCCGCATCCCAAGCCTTTGTATTATTTACTGATGCTTTGAGAAAACGAAGAATTGATCCATTGACTCGTTCTGCTAATCCGTTCGCTCGAGGTGTACGAACAGCAATCTTTATGTGCTGAACATCATTATCACTACAATAATCTTCAAATGAGGTCGATGTGAATGCTGTACCTCTATCCGTAACAAACCTCTTAGGCATACCAAAGAAAATTGTTAATCGGTTTAACGCGTCAATGACATGCTTAGTCTTAGTTGATTTGACTGGACATATGACTGTATATCTAGTTAGGGCATCTACAATAACCAATACATGTTCATTACCTTGACTAGACCGTATGAATGGCCCCAGATGATCCAAATGCAAAACTTCAAAAGGCACTGTTGGGATTTCCATTCCGTATAATTGACATTCTTTAACTTTCGGTTCACGACTAAAACAGCATTCAACACATGATTTTATATATCCTTTGATAAAATTACGACATCTTGGAAACCAGAAATGTTGCAATATACGTTTCACAGTCCCTTCGATTCCTGAATGGCCAGCATCATCATGACATAATTTTGCAATGCGCCACCTCATTCCTTTCGGCACTACTAATAAGAGTTTATTGTCACTATTTTTCTTATATAGACGACTTTGTTTTAATTTAAATTCAGATTCAATTTTATTCTTCTGATCAGATGTCTTTTGACCATTCAGTACTTTAAGAATTTCCTGAATTCTTTCGTCCTGCAATTGCATCGTAAACAACCAATCTGTTGTAGATATATTCATTACACATGCACTGATATCTTTTGGATCAATTGCTGATTCTGCTGGAGCTCGGCTCATAGCATCTACATGCTTCATGGACAATGCTGAACGATGTATAACTTTATAATTGTATTCCAAAAGTTTCATAAACCATCTTGCTACCCTTGGAACTAACGGCTTCGATGATTTCAAGCTTGATATTGCTGAGCAATCCGTAATAATTGTAAATTGCTTTCCTAAAATGTACATTTTGAAACGCTCACATGATTCGACTACAGCCATCACTTCCAATTCATATGCATGATATTTACTTTGAACATCGGTACATGCACGACTGAAATAAGCAATCGGCTTCCAAGCATTATTTGATTCGCGCTGCAGCAACATTCCAGCAATACCAATACTACTTGCATCTGTATGAACCTGATGATCTTTGTTTATATCATAAATAGCAAGGATTGGGTCATTTGTTAATAAATGAATAAGTTGTTTATACGCCTCAACACATTCTGCAGACCATTCGAAGTCAACATCTTTTCTAGTTAATTTGGTTAATGGGGCTGCTAATAACGCATACTTTTCAATGAATTTGCGGAAAAATCCAGTAAGCCCAAGGAATCTTCGTACATCAGCTGCATTTCTTGGTGTCTGAAAATCTGTTATAGCTTTTGTTTTAATTCTCCCTGGTTTCAACCCATTAGCATCAACTTCATGCCCCAAAAATGCTACAGACTTTTCCATAAAACTGCATTTTGATAGTCGTAATGTCAGTCCTTCATACTTAATTATCTTCAGAAATTCTTCAAGATTATGTAAACCTTGCTCAAAAGTATCCGACGCAATAATTACTTCATCAACATAATTAATGACTTTGCCTTTCATTGGCTCAATTATTTTGGCCATCATTTTCTGGAAAGCACACGGAGCGTTTTTTAAACCAAAAGGCATCCGGTTGAACTCATAATGACCACTGTGAGTCACAAATCCAGTGTATTTCTTGGAATCTTCATTTATTTCAATCTGATAGTATCCCGACATCAAATCGAGAGTAGAAAAGAATCTCTTACCTGACAGAGATGATAGTACTCCATCAACGGTTGGCATAGGCCATGGTTGTTGTTCGGTTATCGAATTTAATTCTCGATAATCAACACACAAGCGATGTTCACCATTTGGTTTGCGCACTAAAACTATTGGCGAAGCATACAATGATTCTGATTGACGTATAATGCCCAGATTTAAAAGTTCAAGTATGATTTCATTGGCTATTTGTTGTTTTGGATATGGAATTGGATATGGCTTCTTAGTTACTGGCTTAGTTGATGTTAAGTGAATGTCCATTTTAACCTTACTACATTTTCCAAGTTCATTCAAATTTTCTCCAAAGCATGCGCTATAATTGCTTAACAATCTTTCAAGCTCATTTCTCTCACTTGTAGATAGCTTTTCACAGCTTTTAACATCTGTATGATCAATTAGTTTAACTTCACATTCTCCATTTTCAATTATTACACGGGCTTTTGATAAAATATCTGTGCCAATTATTGCGTCATATGTCATTACACACTGATCCACAATCAAAAGTTCAGCTTTGTAATTTTGTTCGTCAATATTTATATTAACAAGCATCTTTTCATCGCAATTTATTAATCCACCTGCGAAACCGTGTAACTTTTCATTACACTCTAAAATTTCAGCTCCAATATTATTAACAACATGTCGATTAATTATCGATTTGCAGCTTCCGCTGTCTATAAGCGCTAGACACTTAATACCATTCACAAAGATATATTTTGTAATTTCAGATTTATTTGTGCTTTCAATAGCATTTACGCGAGCAGTCTTACAGTCCTTGGTTTCATGATTTGTTCCGCCACAAGAATGACACTTCGATTTCTTCTGTGGTTTTTGGCAATTTTTAGAAATATGTCCACGCTCGCGACAATTATAGCATGTTAGACTTAATTTAGCATTGTCTCTAGTGTCATTTCTAGATCTAGTTTCTTTTATGTCAGTTGAGAATTGCTTTTGACCATTAAAATTATTTGATTGTTGCAAACTACGCTTTGCACTGGAAGAAACGCTGCTTAATGTTTTTAATAATTCTGAACATTTCAAAAAATTCATTGCGCATAAATTTCTTCGCAATGTCTCGTCATTTAACCCATTTATAATGTAACGTATTATTGCATTATCATTTAATTGACCCCGACGGCCCATGGATAGCATCTTATAATAGTATTCAATTATTGATTCAGTTTTTGACATTTTGAATTGCATCATTTGCATATGCACATCAGCAGTATTTACAATACACGGAAAATCTGCCAAAAAGGATGTCACAAAACTTGACCAATCTTGAAATACCAATTGCGAATCTATCCACCATTTTGCTGCACCTTTTAACTTAGCCTGTACAGCAAACAGAACCAACTTTTCATTCCAATTATAAGCTGATTTTAATTGTTCAATGCGATCAATAAATTGAATTGATGATATATCTTCACCACAAGGATCAAATTCTGGCAAAATTTTGAATATTTCAGCAACATTGCTTTGCGAATGAGCTACCACATTATTATTTTGATAATTGTTCTGTTCTGGTAAACGAAGTATATCGCGTTGATAATTGTTTACATTTCTTCTAGTTTGATTTGTTGCACTCCTTGTACCCGTTTGGATATTCTCATCCGTTGACAGCATCACTAAATCCTGGTCTTCTGAAAAATTACGATCATACAACTGTGTACTTTCTTGCCCGTGCTGCATACTCGTATTTGTTGGCATACACAATGTTTTTGATGTTCTAAAATTCTGTGAATTTGAACTAACGTTAACAGCTTCTATTTCATTTCGAAAATCGACTGTTTTCTTGGAATCGTCATCGTTACATGCAATAGCACTAACGATGGAGCAAGCATTATTCTGAACATTTGGATACCTTGTTTGGTTCGACGATGAAAGAACTATCTGCAGTTGTTGGGTTAGCAACTCTACGGTACGTCGGAGAGCATCTACATCACCCCGCAACTTTTCCACGGCAGCATCATCTTTCGCTACAATTGGATTGTTTTCTATCGTAACCTCTGTTTCAGACGGCGTATTGCTAATTTCATCCACAAGAAAATTAATTCCATTCTCGTGCAAACGCGAAATTAATTCTATCTTAGTTCCAGATGTTTTCAAATTATGTTTACGCAAAACATTCTTCAATTCTATCGTCGTTAAATCATTAAATTCCATCCCACTTCTGATATTGTCACGGTATGACCAAAACGAAATAATATTTTATTTCCAATAAAAACAAATTTTGATAATAAAAAATGAATGTTTATTTAATGACAACTATTTCAAGAATGCCTCCATAGAAAATAATTTTCATATTCTTCAATTATCAAAGGTTACTATGTTCCATTAATAAAATCTTTTAAGACAGTGGTAAAACAAAGCAAACAATAAAAATATTTATGACACAAAGATGAGTTTGAACAGAAATTAACTAAAAAATTAATTTTGGAACACTAGCATGTATTAATTAATTTATTGTGATAGCAATTAAAAAGTTAATTGATGTTAGTTATTTGTGTTGAAAACGTTATTTATTACTTCAGTTTTATTATTAAATTACTTGAAAATAATAATTTAATTCAGTCTGTAAAATTTGTAATTGAAAATATTAATCAACAAGATTTTTTTTTCTGTGAATACATCAAGAAGTTAACCAATACAATTAGTAGCTTTCTCAGCTTTTTATTAACGTCTCAGGTTAATTTTCCCTCTTTAGAAAAACTCTAATAACTTTCACCCATGGGCGTAGTGGATTGCCTACCCCGCCCCCAAAAATTGCTCTTGCCCCCTAGAGTTATTACAAATTGCATGTAATTATACATTTTTATATTAGTTATGAAAATCACTAGTCATAATGCCCCCCTATAAAAAATTTCAAGCTACTCCAATGTTTTGACCTATGTCCAGTTTTCGCGGTCTAGGGTACTTTAGATTGTTCGATTACTCCATGGGCACTTTTTTCATTTGTACACTGAGAGAAAAACGACGTTGCAAAACCAACAACGCCTCTGGCCAATCAAGACAACTTTTTTCACTTTTTTTAAACGCTGCGCTGTAAACGTTTGGTTACTCATGTTTTAGACTCGGCAGTTTTTCTTAAAGCAAGTCTGAGTTTATGGGAGAGAGAGGAAAGAAGAAAGAAGAGGGGTACTGACTTGCTTCTACAGAAAAGTTACTTCAATTCTCTTTTGTTATGTCATTCGCAGCATTAAAACAATAGGACAATTCGCAGCATTAAAACAATTGAACAAGAAACCGTCTGAGTGTAAACAAACGAGCAGTTTTAAAAGAGAATTGAAGATAACTGCTTCAAGAAAAACTGCCAAGTCTACAACATGATTTATTGATAACATTGGTTGGCAACTTGTACACAACGTGACGTGTGACAACGGTGTGTACAATTTTAACATAAAATTGTTTATACACTTTTGACAACGCATGTGATCAGTTTGAGCACGTACTGGTATTGTGTAATTTTTTCTTTGGGTGTACAATTTCTGTGCTTCAAAACAAAACTCTGCATAAAAATGTTCCATTCTATGCTTTTAATTTCAATTCTATGTTCTTAATTTCAATATTATAAATGTAAAATTTTGATTTCGTTGTGCATATTATTATTATTAAATTATTAAAGTTTCTTTTTAGATTCTCTTCAAATATCATCCTGTACAAAGCACCAGTTAAATTATCAGTCTGCAGTATCTTCAACTCGTAAAGAGCGTACAGCATTTACAAAAGATCAAATTAAGGCGTTAGAAAATGAATTTCTACATACAAACTATTTAACCAGATTAAGAAGATACGAAATAGCTGTAGCATTGGATTTAACTGAAAGACAGGTAAAGTAAATACTAGGGTGATCGATTATTCGACTTTTTCCAGAAACCGGTTTTCGAATAGTTCGAATATTTGAAATTATGAAAAACCCGGTTTCGGTTTTTACAATTCAAGAAAAACCGGTCAACTGGTTTTTTTAAGTAAGAAAATTATTATACAAAAGTTTTGATTTTCAATTGCTTTATTGAAAGAAAGAGTTAACAGTTCATGTAAATACTGTACAATAATGTAAAACCAATACAAAAATTAAAGGTAAAACATAAAAATTAACTCCATATACTTACTATGTATAGTACACAAATATTTATATATAATATACAGTTGAGAAATAAACTCTACATACAACCATCATATTTAGGGTTTTGTGGAAACTTGGGAAAAAATTCAAAAAATTAAATATGCCAATATTTAGATTTATACAAAAAATAAAAAAATAATTATAATAACACCTACAGTAGCAAAAATATTCAAAATACATAGGAAAAAAGTCTACATACAGGCATAAAATACATGAAAAAATACGTGCAAAATGTTTGATGTCGTCAACTTATTTAAAAATTCTGTGATTTCCGGTACCAAGCCGTCAACAAATGGCATCCAAATATGGTCTATTATGTTGTTGTTATTATAAATATTTTTTAAATTTTTTATTTTTTGTATAAAGATATTTATTAGCACCCTAAATATTGGCATAATTTATTTTTTTAATTTCTTCGCAAGTTTCCTCAAACCCCAAAAATTATGGGTGTATGCAGAGTTTATTACATACATATGAAAATATGGACAAGGTGGATACCTACCTCTATATAAAATATGAAGCAAAATGTCAACAAAACTAAAACACACTTTTTACAACTGGATTTTGACATCCACTGCACACCATAAGGCCAATTTAATTCACCTCTGCTATCACCTCATAAAATAATTTTGCTTGAATTTCATGCTTCAGTAAATGTTGCCATGCTCAAAAAACGCTTAGAGCTTTTACACTGAAAAAAAACTTAGGAAAATCAACAAAACACGCGAAAGTGCAAATCCAAAAATATTCGACTCAGCCGGTTTTTAAATTGTAAAAAACCGTACTATTCGACATTCGAAAAATCGACATTTTGAAAAAACCGACAGCCGTATTGTGAAAAAACCGGGTCTTAAAACCGGTTGAAAAACCGAGTCGATCACCCTAGTAAATACATAAGCACAAAAAAAAGAAATCATCGCTGGAGATGCAGGGCATCGATCCCCGTACCTCTCACATGCTAAGCGAGCGCTCTACCATCTGAGCTACATCCCCTTAATTAAATTGCTGATAAAGTACGTACTTAAATTATCTCTAATAAAAATTTTTTTAATTTATAGGTAAAAGTGTGGTTTCAAAATAGACGCATGAAATGGAAAAGGCTGAAAGTGGAGAAACATTAAAATATTACATACTAGAAATTATTTAGTTTAAATAAAAAAAAAATAGAAACTTAATGCTAAATACATACATACATACATACATATCTATACACAATGTGTGTGACATGCATTCACAGCTAAGCAGTGTTGCCGAACTTGAATTACATATTCTACACTTCAATATTACTCAATATTTTGTGACTGGGTATAAAACAAATTCAAAGTTTCTAATGAGGCACCACAGTTTATATAATAATAAATATTGTAAAATTTAATTTAATATTAATCTTTCATTTACATATTTGAGCTTATGCTTCTATGTATAAAAATATCATTACTTTCATATGTACGTCTTTGTGGATAAAATGCAATTGTAAACTATTAAAAACATGTACATAAAATATTGATTAACAAATATTTTTATTATTAAAAATATATAGTACTTAATGAAATGGTTCGAAGTCGGCAGCATTTCTCGCTCATATTAATCACAATAAAGAATTTATTTTACCAAAAAATCTGGCATCCTGAATAATAAGAAATCATATTTATCGGATAGAGAACGAGGCCGATTCTGATTTGTCGGCGGCGGCGGTAGCTGACCAAAAATATCTCAACTACCACTAATATCAGAAGCGGGTACATTCCATTCCGTTGGTTTAAGAAAGAGGCATGCTAGGGAAAAATGGGACACTTAAAAAAACAGTTAAGGCTTCATTAGTCTTTACTTTCTGTTGCTTTTCTGTGCCGTTCCTTTCTGTATAAAATACTTTGCAACTACTTTGTCTGTGAAAAAAAATCAGCTGGCAACCTATAGAATTGATTACACTTGTACACAAAGTATCACAAAACACTAATACATACACACGTTTGGCTGTCACTTAACGTTGAATTCTATTATCTACAGATTTGTCCGCAACAGAACAGAACGAAAAAGTAAAAACCGCACATACAGATTTTCAACGCAACAGAAACAAAACAGCTGATTCAGAACAGCACCACAAAACATACAGAAGTGTCACGAGATGGAAGATACGGGTATTTTTCAGTATGTCTCGCTTTCCCTCAAATTTTGTCGTCGGTTTTGTTTTGCTACGTCTTTCTAGTGCAATACATTTTTATTAGCTGTGTTAATTGGTAAGTAGTAATACACTACAGTATCAAATACACTATGCTTTTCTCTTTCTTCCATGAATTTTAACAAAAACCTGATTGGAGCTTTTTTTACCTGTCACTTTCTTCATTTCTGTGTATTCTGTGACAGCACGTACAAACTAATTCTGCCTTTAAGCCGAAAATTATCCGCAGAGGTCGGCAGCGGCACATATTACCGGCGGCGGCTGCTAGCCGATTCCCAGTCGATCGACTTCGTTCACTGTTATCGGACGGTGTTATTATATCTGTGGTTATTATTATTGAGAATTTATTGTAAATATGTGGTAAACATTGCAAAAAACCTTAAAAGTTTCCGAAAGATTCAACTAAACATATGTATATCAGCCAGAATAACGTTACTTTCATCTAGAAATATTACATTAAAAACAATAGTACAAATAAAATATTTTTCAGAAAAAGGTAGTGGAAGCAATAAAACTGAAACAATGACAAGCATAGAAGAACGTTTGCAAATCAATCAAGCACTATTGGATAAATGGTCGGTCCGAGAGCAATTGTGTTTGGCTGCAGCCGTTTCTTGCAGTGGTGATCAAAATTGGGTGTCCGTGAGCCGTAGTTTGAAAATTGTTTGTGGAAATAGTAAAAATTCCTTATACCCGCGCCCAGAGGATTGGTTTACACAAAGAAATTGTGCTGCACAATATGGTCTTCTTTTGGAGGATATGGAAACGCCAAAGCGCAACAAGCTTTCGTCAGAGTGTAGTGTTCAATCTTCGCCGCCCACTTCGGATGCTCCAACTGAAGTCATTCTTAAACGTTTGACAGAAGAGCGTGTACAAGAAATTAAAATTGAACTAAGAAAGGAGCAGGAGGTAAGGCAATTGAAAATTATAACATGTTATTTTTAAAATTGCAAGTTGAAATTTCGGAGTTAAAAAAAAAAGTTTCTTGGACTAATAAGTTTGCTGTTTGCAACTCCAAATGAATTATTGGGGGTGTTGCTATAACCATTGGCGTTCTGTAATCTTTTTTTTTTAATTTGGTTAAAGTCTACTGATGAATTAATTGCCTAAGTCCCTATTTACACTATGCAAGTCGTATTGCTAAGCAGATTAGTTTATTAGGAGAGAGAGAGACGGGGGGAAAAGAAACGTTGCTGTTCCCCTCGTCTCTCTCTCGTTGAAACTAATCAGCTTAGCAATAAGACTTGCACAGTGTGATTTGGGACTAAGCAACAACGAAATGCTTTATCTACAACAAAAAAAAAAATCTATAAACACGAGTTAAATAAAAATAAGAAACTACAATTTTGGATCTAAGCTGATATATAGTTATTAATCGTATTTATTATTCTTATGGTGTTGTGTATATGATAGAACACCACGTAAAATTTGGTAGACATGCTAAGTCGACAGAACATGTTATGCTGGGAATAGCATTTCTGAATTCATCGTTTATTAACTTAGATTATGTAAAATTTTAGTAATAGTAATCAACAGTTATGAAGAAAAATTGTACTTAGCATATTTTGTCAATTTTAAAAAACTTCCATTTTTAAATGTTTTAAGTACACTTAGCATGATTTAGTTTGGAATTAATTAGTCAAAAAAATTACTTAAATATTTCTCCAAACTAAAACCATTGTAGATTAGAAAGAACCTTACTTAGAGGACTAGGTAATAGATTTGTGATCCTAAGTCACTTTTAACTGTGATCTACGACAAATTTAAAAAGATCAAACAAACAAAAATTCTCATGTTTCTATATCATAATATTCCCGAGATATTATCATTATATATATATATATATATATATATATATATATATATTATTATTAGAATGGAGCCGTCGACATATCAAATGGTATAGAAAAATCTATGGAAATGATTAATTAACTAACTGTTCTTCATCGAACTCCACTACAAGAAAAACAACGGTAGGAATTTAAAATTTTTTTAATTTTATGTTTCTTAGTTTCGAGGGAGTTGTTAGGATGTTAGGAATATTAAATTATTAGTTATTTTTTATTGATTGTTAATTAATTGTGAATTATAAATTCTCATAGTATAATTAGTACTTGTAATATATTTTTTAATGGTGAATAAATATGAAATATGAAACAAATAAATTAAGGTATATTGTGTGATATATACATATGAATGTACATATTTCAATAAAAGTTTTTCATGCAGAAATATCTTAAATATATTAAGATTAAATCGATTTTAATTTCATGAAATAGATGTAGAAATCAGTAAATTAATAACGAGGCTTAATGATACACTTTTTTTAAACTTAAGGAATATGCAAAATTATACAGCGAAATTAAATCCCTTCAAAGTGGGGCAATATCGGATGATCAGCTACTGCAAATGTGGAATGAACTGGAAAAGGAACAAGAAATGCAGAGAGTAGAAGAAATGAAGTTAGAAAATCAATTGCGCGAAAGGGAGTTGAAGAGTCAAGAACTACAAAGAAGTTGGCGCACAAGCGGTAGTACACACAGTTCATCTTCATCAAATTCGATTAAATCTTCTACAGACACTACGGCTGTCGATATGGACGTAGAAGAAATAATTGGTACAGGTAAAACAATTATACCAGGAAACAATAATAGCATAGGCCAAGTACAGACCGGTACCTCACCCCTGTTATCATCTCTTCTGAAGTCGCCAACCACTGGTACGTCAACAACAAATATAATAGTATCGTCTCCTTCTGTACGCAGTACGGCACCTACTATAACTACTCTACTAACCAGTGGTTCAATACCAACCCAAAATCAACCAGCCTTGATTCCATCTCATGATGAAGCTGTTCAACTTTTGACCAGACCCTTAAGCGGACCACCTTTAGATACCACAACAAGTGCATCAGCGTTAGGGCAGACTTTGCTAAGCCCTTCGCAGTCTGCTCCTACTCTTTCAATGCTGCTAGAGAAAAATAAAACTTGTATATATACTGCAGCAGAAGAAAAGACTACAGATTTAGTTTCTACCAATCAAAAAACACTTGAGAATTCCAGTGTTGATGATTCGAACAATGAATCTGTTCCCATGGATATTGAAGAAGATTTAATAGAAACAAAAATCGAGTCAAATGTCGATCCACAATCTGATGACATGGACGAAACTGACCCCAACGAAGAGCAGCAACTTTTGGAAGTTTTTAAGAATATTGGCAACATCGAAGAACTGGACATTGATGTGTCGGATGTAATAGACGAAGAAGTTGATTTCCTGAAAGGTGTTGACGAAGAGACTCCTATTGATGAAAATATTGATATTGATCAAAAATTGGATGTCAATTTTACTGATTTAACAGGCAATATGAAACTTGTAGCTAATGAAACTATATCAACTAATCTTAACTGCGGGAATGTTGAAAAGCCATTATCATTAGAAAGAACTGTTGTTGCTAATAATGAGGAAAGTGGGAGCAATAAAATAGAAATAATATCAAGTGATGACTCGAATGATAATATTCCACTTGCAGCAGTGGCATCTTTGGAATCATCTAAGGATCGTCTAAATATGAATGAATCCTCTAACGAGGACCCTTTTTTAAAAGATCAGGTGGAGTCTGCAAATTTAAAAAACGAACTAGAGCAACTAGAAGTCGCAAATGAAGGTTCTGATAATAGTGTGACTACGAAACAGGAATTGTTAGACGAAACTGTAGAATTCAAGCAAGAGGCTTTAGAAGCTGATAATGAATCAATTAAAAAGATAGAAAAGAGTCAAAGTGAACTTGAAATATTTGTGGCACCCCCAGTTGAAGATATTAAGCAAGAAAATATTTTGAAACTGGAAAAAGAAGAACTCAATGAGGAAATACAACAACAAATTAAAATAGAAGTAAAAGAAGAAACTGAAATTAATGGTAAGTAATAAAACGACGATTAATAATATACATATATTTTATTTTTTTTTTCTTTTTCCTACAGACTCGAATAGTTTTGCCGAAAGAGAAGGTAACGATCAACAAATTTCCAATTCGGTAGTTTCGGATTCACAGCAGGATACAGTTGAGACATCTACAATGTCAAAAATACAGCCACCACCGCCGTCTGTATCAATCGCAGACATTGATGAAAGTTCTTCATCCACAGACTTAAGTTTACAAACGCGCAAAGATGATAAGCACGCTAGCAGAGGGATACGCAAAAGTCCCCATGATGCTAAGCCTGATGATGATATCCCCAATCCTATAATACATCAAATGGCAACGCCGTATGTTAGCTTGGCCACCGGCAACCTAACACCAAGGCCAACAATTTTTCGTAAATTACGCGATCGTGACCGCTCAGAGAGTCCTATGATTGACGATGACGCCACAACACACAGTGATCACTCCATAACGAATCATCGCTCTAGAAGACGTTATTCATCAACACCTGTCATTGATAGTATACCAAATTCTCCCGCATCTAGCGATCGCGATGAGCGTGACTTGAGAATTTCTAAGAAATCTCTCTTGAGCATATACCACGTTCTGTATTCGAGTAAATATTCTAGTACCATTCAAAGAGTACTTAATGAAGAATCATCCGCTCACAGGTTAGATGAAATATGTCTAAGACCTGTAGATTTTTTATCGATCAAGAGAAACATAGAATCAGGTCTAATACGATCCGTATATGAGCTTCAAAGAGACATCTTATGGATGTGCCAAAATGCTCTCATGATTACAAAAAGCTCATCAGCGACTTTCAAAACTATTCTACTGTTTCAACAAGAATGTCAAAATGTAAGAGAATTTATGTTGAATGGCTGCGAACCAGGACACAAGTTAGAACGGGAAGTACGCGATAATAAATCGAACAGTTCAACATCTTCCTCCACAGGTGGTGGTAACTTAAAAGGAAGGAGTGGTTCGCGGAAAAGTTTACGTCTATCATAACAACAATAAATTAAATAAAGTTTCAACGATTATTTATAAAAAATAAATATAATCTTAAACTAATTTGTTAATAAAAAATTCTGTAGTCTTCTCGATGCGGACGAACGACACACCTCCCTCCGACCAGGGCAAGCATATTGACGTAAACATCTAGACAACTTCAAGTCACAGTTACATAAACGTGCTGCACACGACTGAGGTCCACCCCATTCTCCATGGTCTATTGCACATAAAGGTTTGCCGTGGTAACATTTCCATACATATGGTACAAAGTACTCCAAGAAAGATAAGCAATTACTACTCTCATAACACTTGTCATGGAGTTTGCAGCAACTATCGATACCATCTATGGCTATGCCATTGCCCAAGAAACCACAATAACAACCGTATCCTTTATAAACAAGCGGTTCACATCCCGTCGAACATTTGATCATCGAATATAATCGCAATGCATCCCGTTTGTACTTGGTATTTGTTGAAGTATTCCTGGAATCAAATACAAACGAATTTCAACTGAGAAGAATAGAAATTTTGAGGAAATGGTATGTTAAAAAAGCTTTGAAAAAAAAATTCAAAACCGAACCACTTTATTGATTTTGAAAACAAATTAAAAATTATTGTTACCTCATTTGCCATTTTGTCGAATAGCCAAAAGGATCATTTACTCTGGCTATAAAAACCAGCTTATTTATTTCTTTGCTTATATCCTCGTCTTCTGTTTTTTCCAACAACAAATTTGTGATCATTTCTTGAACATATTCTGTTTGTCCCTTGTTTAAATCCTTTGTTATATCAGCGTGAGGGTAATCGTTTGCTATTGTTATTGGATATCTACAAATATTGAATAAGAATATTGAACTGAAACCACATTTTTCAAAATGTATTGTTATTGAAAGAATGTGCATGATTAACATCGAAACTTGTTCCATTTGGGAACTTTAGTATTCTGCGTTCCGTTCCATATCATTTCGATTTATTTTTCTTTTATATATATTCTGCATTATGATTCTGTAAGTTGTTAATATATGGCCTTATTTTTTTAAAAATCAACGCTAATACTGGTTTTACACATGACAATTTTAGTTGAACAACTTTTGAGCTTATGGAAGAGAGAGAGAGAGAGAAGATAACGAAGAGGGGATTCAGCATATTTTCTCTCTTCTGAACTAAAAAGTTGCTCAACCAAAATTAGCGTCCGTGAAGCGGGACAAAGCGTTGATAACTTTTATATAAAAAAAATATTAAATTGCAAAAACAAAAAACATACAATACTTCACAACGCTTCGACAGGAAGCTTATTTCACATATGAACATCATACGGATTCTCTCTTTAATGGTGCGATTCATTTAATGATGAATGTGTTATGCATAAATACATGCATGCATTCCATTTTAATAGCGATCGAAACGAAATGCAGCCCACCAACCAATCCTTTCGGACTCTTATGTACGCGATCGGGAAGTCCCAAAATATACTTTGAAAAGCCGGCCCATGCATGAGGGTTGTATTCCATTTTCAGTCGGATATGTCTAAAGTTCGAAACTAAACTTGAACACCACAAATCAGTAAAAAAAAAATTCAAAATAAATAAATAAATAAAAATGCGTTTAAAGGTTGATTTCGTACTTAAGACGAAATATTCACCATAAAATACTATCAATCACGGTAGTGTTTTAATTTTTGTTTATAATTTTTCAGACAAAAATTATCGTCTCTAAACTTTAAATTTGATTCCGATTCGTATTCGCAAATATTGTTTCAGATATTTGCATTTGCGAATACGAATGTATCGCTAACAGTTAGTTTGTGGTGATTTCCACTATCAAGTGCAAACGCTTTTAATATGTAATATTTATATTGGTGGAGAACATAAAAAACTCTAGGAGTGGATCTTGGAAACACCTAATTCCTATACTAAGGTATTTATAGGTGGTTTGCAGCATGCGATACCCTGACTCTTTGGAGATTTTTTGTTCCGTTTGAATTTCGTACGTTTTGTGCAGTATCGTGTTGAGAAAATTTTTCGCATGAGTGTTTCTAGCATGTTGTACATCTTGGTATTCGTATTCGGGCCGTGTCGTGTTGAAAAAATCGACACGCGCCCATCTCTACTTTGTAGTTCAATTTAAAATAATAAATTCAGTAAAGTGCGACTTTGACTCGTTTTATCCTATTATCCATCATTAAGCCACCGAATTCCCATGATGAAGCCCCTGATGTCCTCTAGTTTACACTCCCGACATCAGTAATGGTTTCATGGAAACGTCTGCTCAGCCATCGTTGCAGCTTCGGGCAATGACAGATAATATGTTCAATGGTTTCTGGTTCCTCTTCATCCCCGCACATCCTACAAAAATCTGGAGTGCCAGTCTCCCAAATGCTGGTTCTTACTCTGACCGAGCAGTGGCCTGTCAACACGCCTATCATGATTCGCATCGTCTTCCTATTCATGTCCAGTAGTAGTTTAGATCTTCCTGAGTCAAGTTTTGGCAAAAAAAACCCTCGAGACTCTACAATCCTCCCTATTTCGCCATGAACTGTTGATCCTGCTTTCTACCCAATTACTGAGTTCTTTATAATAATGACCTATCGGTAATTTCACCGATCGGTCCGACATTCCCTCATCTAACGCCGACCCTATTCTTGCCAGATCATCGGCAATTTTATTTCCCTCAACACTGCTGTGGCCAGGAACCCAACATAGTCTGACACTATACTTATCCATAAGCAAGTTGAGGGCTTTCCTACAGTCACTAAAAAGTTTCGATTTGACATTGTGTCCGTTAAAAGCTTTTAGCGCTGCCTGGCTGTCGACATAGAAGGTTACCTTCTCACCTTCAGCTACATTCCTTGCCACCAGCTTCGTGGCCCTGAGGATCGCCAAGATCTCAGTCATTACATTCATTTGACATTACATTCATTTGACAGTCTGAAAGAACTACGAATGTTCGTTCCCAAGATATAGACACCAGCCCCTGTGCCTTCCCCCATTTTTGATCCGTCTGTAAAGACTGCACTAACCTTATACAGCCTATCGGATTTGACCTAATAGTTCCTATCCGAAATTACCATTAAGGGTGTTCTACTAAAATCGATTTCAGCGACCTTATAGTCCGTAAACCCAGGGGTTGCGGATTCTTGATCGCCAAAACCGATCTTATTTAAGAATGATGTGTGACCTGAAATTCCTGTCCTCACCAAACCTGTTTCTACGAGTCTAAGGAGACTTTCAATCACTGTTCCAACCACAAAGTCCTCATAGGAAGTAGATGAAGAATGACGTCCGTGGCAGCCTGAGGTGTGCTCCTCTGAGCACCTGTGATTCCCATGGAGGCACATCTCTGAACATTAGCTTGTAATCTCCTGTGACTTTCCTTCCTCAATGCCTCCCACCATACCACGCAGATCTCGTGGTTCGGTTGCAGATCTCAGTTCCTTCCTATGGAGTTCCTGCATGCGTAGTAGGCATTGAGTTCTTTCTTTAGCCTTTCCTGCGTGTTCATTTTCCAAGAAAGCTTGCTATCTAGGGAAACACGCAGGTATTTAGCCCCTCTGCTAGTCTCAGCTCCTCCCCTCGAATCCTGTGTAGTACAAAGCTCTCTACTTAGTATCTCCTGGTAAAGAGGACTAGCTTGTATATTACATTAGGATTTCAACATTTTTCATTGCTCGCTTTAGAACACACTTTAATCTTTAACTGTCATATATTTGTTGTTGTAGCGGCCAAAGTTTTATGGTTCTAGAGTAAACAACCTGTGACACAGACGGACGTTTGGTGTACGGAACATAAAAACAAGCATAACGGTATTGTATATTCTTCAAGACGACTGTATTAAGCTACGTACAGACGATTGTCAGATCTTACAATATTGTCAGATCTGGCAATGTGCTGACAATGTACTGGCAATCGAAAATTGCCAGTACAATATTCCTTGTCAGTTCACACCGTTGTAAGAAAATCTTACAATTTATTGCCAGACGGTTGTTTTTTTGTTACAAAATTTTATAACAAAGTATGAAAAAATTAAATTGACGTCAAATTCTGCCACAGCACCTCGATTGTACGGTTTACCAAAAATCCACAAACTAGATATACCATTGAGACCAATTTCAGCATCAATTGAAGTACCATGCTACAACCTCTCAAAATATATTGGCAACATCTTGAAACATCTGATAAAAGAAAAATATAATATTAAAAACTCACTGGAATTAAAGAAGAATCTTCAGGACATAATAGTTGATGATCATGAAATTTTAATATCATTGGACGTCGTATCACTCTTCACTAATATCCCAATCCATGTGGCTATCAATAATATAATAAAACAATGGACTGTATTAGAAAAACTTAAAAAAATTCCGAAAAAAACAATTCTGCCTTCATGAAAATAACTATTTTATTTATGATGGGAAAGTTTACAACCAAACATATGGTATGCCCATGGGGAACCCACTCTCCCCCACTATAGCAGATATAGTTTTAACTAAAAGAAAAGAACATCAACATAAAATACATAACAAAATACGTAGATGATTTATTTGCGGTAATAAGGAAAAGCGACGAAGAAGTTATACTAAACACTTTCAATAGTTATCATACCAAGCTAAAATTCACAATCGAAAAACAAGAAAATAACTGCATACCATATTTAGATTTGAAAATATATAAAAAAGACAACAGAATTATAACTGATTGGTACACAAAAGATATTGCATCCAGACGCCTTATAAACTTTCATTCAACACAACCTATGCAACAAAAAACAAATACTGCCTTGAATTTAATTAAGAAAGTATTAGAAATTAGTGATGAGCAATTTAAAAATAAAAATATACAAAAAATAAGACAAATACTTTTAAATAACAGCTACCCGATATATTTAATAAACAACTTAATAGAAAAGGCAAAATATGGGGATAAAAAATAAGGAAAAGGCAAATTCATCTGGCAACACCAAATTTTATAGCCTTCCATACATTCCTAAGCTTACAGAAAATAAACAAATGAGAACACTAATAAACAACAAAGAAGTTACACTGGCATATAGAGCAAACAAAACGATAAATAATTTATTCACAAAAACAAAAGTTGACAAAAAAGATCAAAGTAATGTTGTGTACCAAATTAAATGTTTAGGAAATTCATCAGACAACTGTGGTAAAGTATACATAGGAAAGAGGAGCTTAAGCATAAGAACAAGTGAACATGAAACAGATATTAAAAAACTAAAACATTCAACTGCACTATCACAACACTGTACGGAGAACAATCATAGAGCTGCCTTGGCAAATGTAAAAATACTGGACAAAGAGAGACGAGAGAATAAACGATATACACTTGAGAGCCTCAGGATACAACAAAAAGGGAACAGTGCAATTAATAAGAAGGAAGACAAAGACAATACAAATGCCAACTACTCTATTGTTTTATTTTAGTTTTACTGTGATATTAATATTAAGAACAGTGTCGTTGGTTTCATGTTATATGTTTTGTATATGACGTTTGTTTTCGAGCTTTTGTGTTTTATGTAGTGCTGATTATGTAAAATACAAACTATGAAAAACAATTATAATTTTCAAAATATTATCATATGTAAGTAATGATTGTTCTTAATCATAATTATGATTACAATGTATGTTGTATGTATCATAAAACAAAAACAATTGTGTAATGATGTTTCTAAAATTGTTGTTTTTATATTTTTTCTGTTACAACAAGGTTACCAGATTAACAAATAAAAACATCCCTGATGAAGTTGGGATTTTCCAACGAAACGTCGGATGAACTAACTAATAAAATAAATAATCGCTTGTTTTAATTCGCTGACCTTAAAAGCCCATTTAAAAAAGCACTTAAACTAAATCAATCGTTTGTGTTTGTGTTAAATGCAAAAAGTGAAAGTATAAATTATTATGGACCATAAAGAAGCAATTGCAATGATTTTGTGTGCATATATTTTATTATAAATTTTTTCTTTAAAATCAAGCGTGTGCAGTGTTGCCCATTGAAAGAATTCTCTTACAATGACGCCATTGTCAGATGCATAAACTTCGCACATCTTACAATATTAAAATGTCTGACAAATATCTAGCAATAATTTTACAATTTGTTCACACGATTGTAAGATGTCTGACAATTTCTTGTCAGCTGCTAGTCTTGCAATGGACTGACAATGCTTTTTCTGGCAATGACGTCTGACAAAAATTGTCAGTTCACACGGTTGTAAGAAATTTTGATCACATTTTACTGGCAATATTGTAAGATCTGACAACCGTCTGTACATAGCTTCACAAAAGAGATTGTTGCGAGCGTTGAGCGAGTGCCAGACACATCAAAATTCAGCCTCAATATATGAGGTTGTGTGCGTTTGTTTACCAACGTACATATATTCACACCATATACTATTGGTCTGAATATATTTTTTAACAAAACGCACACAACCACACATATTGAAGGAAAATATTGATGTGTCTAGAACAGTGTCCCGCAAAATAAAATATGTTTGTATTGGTGAGAAAAATGAGAGTAAAATAAACTTGCAGTTGAAGAAAAGTTTTGTAATATAAAATACTTGATGTGGTTATTAGTTGATTGAATTTTTTTTTTTTTTTGTAAATAAACAATTTAATTAAAACTTAAATAAAAAGTAAAAATTTAATGAGCATTCAACGATTTAGTGCATAAATTCAAAATTAAATTTAGTCACACTTCTGTGGATACTATTAAAATGCCTTTTTAGACTATTTTCCCTATTATTTTTCAATGCTTCATTACATAAAGTACATTGCATATTGCGAAAAGCATTTTTTATCACGAAATTTTTCTTAGCTTCCATAATTATTTAATTTGTTTTTTTTGGCTGTACAAATTTATTTAATTTTAACTTTAATTTCGTTCCGTGTGCTGAAAAAAAGTAAACAAAAAACCAGGAAAAAATTCGTACATGCGTGCACAACTTCATTCGTCGCTTGCTTAGTGACGACTAAATGAAAGAGCATAAGCATGTATGTAATTTTCATCCGCACAATTGTGCTATGGCTTGCGGGTTACTGGTCTAGAATTCGCTTTAGAGCAGTGGTGTCAAAAATAAAACTATAGTTGTATGTGTGAGAAAAGCTGTCTCATTTGTCTCTGAAGTACATCGAAAAAAAATAAATATTTGCAAAAAAAAATGCAGTTTAGTGAAGCAGCTCAAAATATATAAAAAGTAGTCTATATGGTAGAAAATTAAAAAAATAAGGAATAAAAATTAAATAAAAAAGTTGCGGTCGACCCATATTTTCCGAGTTACGGCGCTGTAAGCTTTTCATAGGAAACTGTGAAGAAATTCCAAAAATAAATTTTTAAATAGCTTATCTGATAGAAACTTGAAAAATAAGAAGAAAAAATTAAACAAAAAAATTGGCTGCGGCGAATATTTTCCGAGTTATTGGTCTTTTAAGTTTTGATTTTAAATGCAATTTAGTGAAGCTGCTCCAAAAAAAAACCACAATGTATTTTTAATATATATTCATTTCTTTCCTTAAAAGTTTTGTAACATAAAATACATTGAATGCCGCAAAAAGCATTACTGATCATAGAATATTTTTCGCATGCCACATTTTTTCTTTCACTGTATCTATAAAGAATTTAATACAGCCGCTGCGTATGTGTTATCGTCGCTGTTTCATTGACGACTAAATGGAAGAGAATAAGAATGTGTGTGATTTTAGTTTGCACAATTGTGCCATGAAACTGACATCATTGCTTTAGAGATTTGTTCAATTAACTGGTTTATAAAAAACAAAATCACATTCATCATTTTGAGTTGTGACTGTTTATGATTTAATGTGCGATATTTATGTACATAATGTGCTTAATTACGAGTGTCGTATTTCTACATACATATGTATGTACTTCTATTACAACGATTTTGTACCAGATTAAAGAAAAAATGTTGCAATGTCCTTTAGTCTAGTAAAAAATCGTCGTAGTCGAACACGAAATATGACACTCGTAATTAGAACAAATTTGCACTTATTTTTATATATTAGATGCCTTTATATTTTGGACACGTTTCCTTTAATCTAGTAGAAAATTGTGTAAAAATTTTAAACTGACATAATAAAATTAGTTACTTATGATTCGCAGGAACTTTCGGATCTGCTATAGCACCCTTCCAACCATCCAAACCCATTTCAGTCCAGGCATCATTTACATAACTCTGTAAAATTTTTTCCATTTCCAACTTCAAAAGTTCGGTAATATTTGAGTTGATGGGTGTCTTCGAAATTTTAAACCTCCTTAAAGTCATATATGATTGAGTAAGATTTGGAAAAGTTGGAGCGACAAATTCGTGACGATCCATTAGCATCAGCGTTTCTGTTTCGGGAGACTCTTCACTATTAGGCAATTTGAAAAGTAACGTTGAAATGTCTGTATTTGATGTTTCAAAATCATACATTTGTCTAAATACTTGTGTATCATTTGTTATAGAAGAAAATGCCAGTTGCATGTCTTGCATTATAGTTTCTATCATCGTTGGTGTATTGGGTTTTATTATTTGTTTATATAGAAATTCACTTTTAACAAAGAAGCTTTTGAATAAAATAAAGTAGATGGATAAACATCCTTTTAAATTTAAGTAAAACATTTCCCCGAATTTCTTTGGCTGGTTGGTTGTATTGATTTTTTAACCGTTGTTAACGTCTTGCTTAGCCGACCGTTTAGTTTAAATTAAATAATATTCAAAGAAATTTGCTTGTTATGCCACTGCTTTTAAAGTGTTATTTAATAATAAATGAATAAAAATAATAATATTTGCATCATTCGCTGTCGTATTAATAATTATACTTGTTGATGCAAAATGTGCACATGATGGCGTTAAACATGACTACAAGTGTAATTAATACACTGTGGAAATAAATTATTACTACAAAAATGGAGTTTAGCTTTGTCATTGAAATAACAACTTCTGAAATTACATATGTCAAAACGGAATCTCCAGATTCTGCTTGTTCGCAGCCATGTAAACCACAATTTTATAAAACTAATAATCGGGTCTGTTCTGTAAACCGAATCGTTTTTCAAAACGAAAAATTTTCAAAGACAAGTAAATGTTTATTTTGTGTTCTACAAATTACATGATTTGATGACATTCGAAATTAAATTGAATAAAATATTTGAACGTCACATTTTAAATAAAAAATAAGCATTTAAAATGCCCGGCTCTAAATCTTTGGCACAAAAAGTTTTTTTATTCATACCAATAATTTTTTTCATTCTTGGAATAAAACTCAAACAAACGTTAGGGTGTTCTTAAAACCAATTTTGTGCATTTAAATGTATCAAACTGCATGTGATTTGGGATTAAAGTCCTCATATTGTTAATGCTAATTGTTTTTTGATGATTTTTTAGTGAGTTATTGGAATGACACCATATTCGATTTACTTTTTTTTGTTATGAACAAGAAGTGTTCGCGACATCACTTGTAAATACTCATATACACGAACATCACTACATCCATGGTGTTTCGCTTATTATACGACAGCATTTATTGTTGGTTCAGTATAATACATGTCACTCAATAAATTTAAAGAGAGCAAGACGTATTTATGAATTTTATTTATATGCATTTTTTACACAAAATGAAGAGCGATATGAGAATTAATTCTGCATCACTAACTAAAAAATTCCGTTTTGGAGTTATGACGTTGTTTGAGTAAATGAGCGATATATTTTCTGAAATTTTATCAAATTAACCAACACATCTGTTTCACGGTAATCCCCTTTCCATGCTTTTTTTTTTTTTTTTTTTTGTTAAATACCATAAAAACGTTTTTTACCTTTTCATAAATTTTGGAAATAAATTTTCACTCACATTACTCTACTTTTTATTTTGTTCTAGTTTCAGACAGATCCATATTTTGGATGCTCAAAGTACGGACTAAAAAAACTTATTGAAGACGAATAATGAATGGCAATAAATAGCGACACTCGTATACGAGTGTCGCATTTCGATTTCGACGATTTTGTATTAGATGAAAGAAAATATACTAAAAACTTTTAAGTACTCAAAAGTTTTTACGAATTTGTACTGAACTTTAAGGCTGGGGCACAATGAATCCGTCATACGTTATACTTCGCCTTTTTCAACTGACATTATCGCAACGACGGAGAAGGTTGGCACAATGAGTGCTTTATTGATGGAAGCATTTGAACAGCTTCAATAGGTTGATTCTCCATTTTATTTATTAAATTCAAATTTTTTTATTTATTTCGTTTATTTATTTTGTTTAATTTTATTTTTGCTGCCACAAAACACAAAAAAACTTAATCAAAACATACCAAAAAAACCAACCAATATCTGTCAAACTACTCAACGTACGCAAAAAGTTGAAAGTTGAGCAAATTTCGTACTTTGCGTTGACGGACACGTACTGAACCATGTATTTCAACTTAGCTGTCAGCTGAAAAAGGCGAAGTTTAACGCATGACGGATTCATTGTACCCCTGCCTTTACTGCATTGCGTTCGTTTACCCAAAATACAGTAAATGAGAACACAAATTGAGAGAGTAAAGTAACAGTTCTTGACTGAGTGTTTTGCAAAATTTTTACTGAGAAATTTGTCGTAGTAAAGTTTAGTAAGATAAAAACATATTAATCAAAATGTAAACAAATGGAAAGTAAGCAAATGAAAAGTGTAAAAATTTGAAAAAAGGTTAAATTAAAATCGTGAAAGTCATTAACAAAATAATTAATTTATAAATCATAATAATAATAGCTGTTAATATACATATTTTGTAATATATTTTATTAAACCTTTCCCAATAAGCACTCAAAAAATTAAAATTCAAACACTTGAAATTTACCTGGAAACAAAGTTGAAGTCAAACATTTTTTCAAGTAATATTCAAGTTTGAAAATATTTTGAAATAAAAAATCAAACAACATACAACATGTTCAAACCTTGTCAAATAATTAATTTATTTTTTAATAAAATTGAAATTGTGAAAAATATCAAATATAAATAAAAACTGATTTTTTTAAAAACAAAAGGCGAGTAAAACCGTGAAAACAATAGTGAAGGTAGATATGCAGAAAATAATTGTAAGAAAACTTCTCGATTGCCATTTTCTTTCTATTTTAAAAGCATCGTTTTTGAAACTTGAAATATACTTGATTTCAATTGTTGAATTACAGTATAATTCAATTATTGAATTATTAATTGAATTAAGCTGTAATACAATTGAAATGTTCTAATTGAATTCAAGTTCCCATTTCACTGGAGAATGCTATTGAAATAAAGTGTAAATCAAGCATAATTCAACACTTGACAATTGAATATGTGGCTTGAATAACAATTGTTTTACACTTGATTTCAAGCAAAGTTGCTTATTGGGTTTGCTTTGCAATTTATTTTAATTACTCAGAGTTGTAAAACTGTAAAGTTGGGGGTCTACTCTGTAATTCGAAACGAAAGCAAATGCTTTCGAATTGTAATGTTAATGAAATACAAATTCGAAAGATTTTTCTTTCGTTTCGAAATACAGAGTAGACCACCTGGGTATTTAGTAGACTTGTGCCATTTAGTTCATTTCAGTGACCGGTCATTTTAGTTCATTATTTATAAATGAACTACATAGTTCGTTCATTTAGTTCCATCGCTCTTTTTAGTTCAATGAACTAGTTAGGTCTTTTCAGTTCAATGATTTTTAGTTTCAATGATTTGCATATGTATGTATGTATGTAGATATGTTTTGGTTTTTGACAGTATTAAAAACACAGATCTGTGATTAAAAAACTTTACGAAAACTAAAATTAATTAATTATGTAATTAATAAATAAATTTGCTTTATAAAGGGTTTATAAAACAAATTAAGTGTGAAAATCTTTTTTAAAAATCTCATAAATCCAAAATATTTTTGTGAATAGGTTAGTATAAGTGTTTGCTTGTTTATTGCATTTGTGGTAGTAGCCAGCGATCAAAACCCTGTCGGATTTTTATTAGCTAGCTCAAAATATAGGTGACTTTTTGCTAACTCATTTATAACTAGCTTCTGAATTAACTCATAAATGATACAGATGTGAGTCGGTTGTTTTTTGTAGAACTGTCTTCTTCCCGATAAGTATTGAACTAACTTTAAGCTAACTCAAAACTGATGCTGAGATTAGTGAGTTGTTTTTATACAACTAACATCTCCTCGATAAGTTTTCAACTAACTTTTAGCTAACTCAAAGCTGATGCAGAGATGAGTCAAAGTTTATCGAGAAGATGTCAGCATAAAATTTATGTTTATGTTATCTTTGTGCCGTCTTTATTTTATATGGCGCAATAGCAAAGTGTTAAGTATGATGGCTGGCAAACAAATTGATCACGGTTTGATACCCATTCTCGTCTCTAAAAAAATTTAAAATTGTTTCAAATTCAAGTTGACTAAAAATGTTAATCATTAGTAAGTTAAAAATAACACACTTATAGTTATTGCTTTTTTGCTTTGTTAAAAAAAATTTAAAGTCCACTGATGACTTCAGGATTAGCAAAAAGGAAATGCCGAGACAAATGTATGTGTAAGAAAATAAAAAAGTGTAAGAAATGTATCTTTTCACACTGTATAAAAACACTCAGTACTCCACTGGCAAACAATTAAATAAAATAAGAAAGAAAAAGAAGTCGTAGTTGAAGCAGTAGTACTAAATGTCTGAATACTACACTTACATACGTAAAAGAAAAATAAAACCATGGCAGTGGCACAGACACTATTGGATAGTATGCTTCATTTTGAAGGTGCTTACCAGTTGTTTATACTTCATTGCCACCGCTGGAAGAAGTATTTCAAAATATATGTGTGTATCGTCACCTTAAATGCAAACGGACGTAACTATAAAAAAATTCGAAATCGAGTTCATTTTATCAAACTACATGTTCACGCAAATATTTAGACCTCTGCTATGAAAAATGACGACTTTATTAAAGAAATTCAAACGGACGAAATTACGAATGTCTCTATTTTTTATTGTAAGGAAGGTAACTAACAAAAGCTTAAATATACATAAAAAGGAAAAAAATGGTTAAAATATATAAGTATCCATGCTACAAGTAAATTTCGAAGAAAATTTTCAAGAGCACTTTATTATTATTGATTATAAAACGTTTTTTGTTTCTCCTGTAAAAAATATAAAAGTGTACTTACATCCGTTTGCATTTAAGGTGACGGTATGTATGCACATATAAGTAGTTGAATGTACTGCAATACTAAATATTAACAATATCCACAATATTGAAAAAATAACGAAAATCACAAAAATTGCTTTAGTTTTAACAAGTTTAACTGGAGCCATCCATTAAAAACTGCAGAGAAGACATTCACGGAAATAACCCATAAAGTGATTTTATTTATTAAGAAAAATTATAATTTCAAAAGAAACTATCTTTTCTCGTTTTTAATGCACATTCTTACATACATATGTATGTACATTAAACCGAGGTTTAGGAAATTTAATAAGCTTTCTAATACATGTAATTAGGTTAAAATTCGTTAAGAACTGCATGAGTTCGAGGCAAATTACTAAAGCAAGATTTTTTATTTTTTTGCAAAAAGGCATTTTTCTTAAAAAAAAACAAAAAAAAAACGATTTGAGAGAGCACTTCCGGTTCATCAATATTTGAGTGTTACATATATACCAAAATTCTTGGTTTTTAGAGTAGATTAAGAAAATCGATGTTCATCAAGGAATTTCGAAAAAAGTATAAAAAGTGAGACGGTCTAATGTAATATAATTATGAATATATCCCAACACACAAAATCCCTTGAGAGAAATGCTATAAACTTCGCCGATTTCAACTGACATTAACGCGACGACGGAAAAGGTTGGCACAATGAGTACTTTATTGACGGAAGTATTTGAACAGCTTCAATAGGTCGATTTTCCATTTTTTTATTAAATTATTTATTTCGTTTATTTCTTTTGTTTAATTTTATTTTTGCTGCCACAAAACACATAAAATTTAAATCAGAACATACCAAAACCAACCAATATCTGCCAAACTACTCAACGTAAGTTAAAAGTTAACCAAATTTTGTACTTTGCGTTGACGGGCACGTACTGAATGTAACAGACCTCATTTCAACTTAGATGTCAGTATGACGGATTCATTGTGCCCCGTCCTTAACATTCAGTACGTGTCCGTCAACGCAAAGTACAAAAATTGTTCAACTTTTAACTTTTTGCGTACGTTGAGGAGTTTGACAGATATTTCATCAAAATCGAACAGATACCCAGGCAGAAAAAGACAATCAGCACGACGTTGCTACGATTGTCTGCGGGTACAACTAACATCAATACAACATCTCGCTTACCAAAATTTGAATGTACTCATAAAATTAAAATGATAACGCCGAATGCCCGACCTCGGACTCTTGTTTTCAATGTTGTCACAACATAAGATTTACAAATTTACAACAATGCATTAACAACTTCATAACATTGGGACGTAGTAAATATAAAAAGACTCATGTATCTGTCCTTGGAGTTTGCGAACCATCGACTCGTCTTTGATAGGATATTGGCTTCTGTTTCTGCCGAAAACTGCATAAATAGATAATTGGGAATGCAAAACTTGATCCTTAAAAAACCCTTGTTATGAACAACTTTCGATTTACAACTATTGTCAAAAGCGCTGATCGAACGAATTTTCATTTGATATTATGACGATCATTCTACAAAATTTCAAAAATTATAATATGTATATGGAAGGCTACACAATTTCGATTCCTTATGTTATATGCGGGACCGAAAAAATATTTTAAGTTATAATCAATCAATAGACCTTTTTTACTTTTACACACTGCATGTCGTATCTTATTATCAGAAAAATTTGCAATTTCAAAAGCCAATTTTGCGAAAAATTCCTGCTAAAATTTGTAGAAGCGATGCCATATTTTTACAGTCCAAATTCCCAGACAATGAATATTCATAATCTTATCCACCTTTCGGATGATGCAATTAACATGGGAGGGCCATTGTCACAGTTTTCTGCTTTTGATTTCGAAGATAGTATTGCTTTTATTAAAACTTTCTTAAAATCTCCCACCAATCCAATTGCACAAGTACAAAGAAAACTACATATTTTCCATTCCAATAATACTGAAAATAATTTTCCATTATTATATCCATTGCATAAAAATATGAATAAATGAACTAAATGTTCTTTTAAATTAAACCTTTTTTAAACCCCGACCAAAAAAGGGGTGTTATAAGTTTGTAGTGTGTGTCTGTGTATCGATTTAGTTTTTTCTGTTTGAAAGGTGACTTTATCGAGAGTGTTCTTAGCTATGTTTGAATATATCACATCTTTTCTGGATATTTCGGGGGTTTTAAAATTTTTAATTTTTGTTATTAATAAATTCAAACGTAGTATGAGTAGAATTATTGCAAATGTGTATGTAATTTTCAAACTATAGTAAAATTTTTGCATTTACGGTGTTGTAGCGGTATAGAATTATTGTAAACGGGGTATTGGGAAGCTAACGTCGAATTTTTGTATATACAGAGTTGTAGTGGTATAGGATTACTAAGAACTCGGTATTTGTAAACTTAAAGTCATATTTTTCAAAGTCATATTGGGCAAAATCACAATTCCTGCCTGGTAGTTTCAAAGAGGAAGAAATTTCTTCCTCGTGGTCTTATTTAAAAAAAAATATAATTGCCCATCTTAAAATACTAGTGCTGCTTACTTTTTAAATTAAATTTGATTTTAGTCGCTTAAAACGCATAACATTATAAAAACAAGTTTTGCATCATTGGCAACAGCTTTAAAAAGCAAATGAAAATGAGTTCTAAAAAGTAAATTATTTAAAAACAGCATTTTTTATATTAAATAAATGGAGAAATGTGTACAAATGTACTTAAAACTTCAACTTTGTTCAAAAAACCTTCAATTTTGATTTTTAATAAATTTGTATGCAAATACTTTTTTCCTATATTTGCAAATTTTCTGGTTAGTTTTTCAGTTCGATATGTAAACAAAAAACAGCTGATTATTTAATTCTTGTCCGAACTTACAAACTTACCCAGAAGAAAAAGTTCGTACTAGTTTGTACAGGAAATTAAAAAAATACTCTCTCATTCTCTCTCAAAACTGCACGAAATTTGCTATCTGGAGTATAGATTTTGGATAACTTTGTACAAGTTCGGACTGTTTTGTTATGCATCTGGAATAGACCTAATATTGCATGTGCTGATTACTATCAGCCCAATTATGAATAGCAATTCCCCGGTAGTTTTTTCCCTTTTCCCATTCCTCCTATTATGAATTAAAATTTCCCCGGGAAAAAACTCCCTAATATGAGGGAGAGGAAGAATTTGTTGAGAGTTTTCTCCCCAAACATTTTGAAGGGAACTAATGCAAAAATTTAAAAATCATATTAATAAATGTTGAAAAACAATAGTATAAGCATTTATTTAGAACAAAAAGTTTAAATAAATACTGAATTATTATATTTCCCTTTTGTATTTTTGCATATATATATATATATATATATATATATATATATATATATATATATATATATTTATATATATATATATATATATATATATATATATATATATATTTATTTATATATATATTTTGCACTGCGCACATGCACTTCAAAAACTTAAACTACTTTTGTATTCAGAACAAATACTAAAACAATCAATTTTGCAGTTCACATAATAGGTAAATGGAAGATTTATTTCCTTTTAATGTTATCAAGACCGATAAGAAAAACTTTATAAAATTTACAAATTTCCTTTGTACACACAGTCCACTGAAACTGACTCAGTTTTCACTCCACTTTCTCAGCACAAAGTTATTCCGCATGTCTGAATGGATACACTGTTTATTTAATTTTTATTTAAACAAAAACAAATATATTAACACGAAATCTTATTGACAATGAAAACATCACATTTTTAATAAATTTATATTGCTGAACTTTGCGTTAGTGCAGAAAAATATGTAAACATTAAACAGCTTATCCAGATTTTACTCTCTCCCGTATTTGCTTATTCCCCGGCTATTTAGAAAAGGAGGATTATTCCCTGGGAACAAATGATAGGGAAGGGAAAAAACTCCCCGGGAATATTCTTAATTGGGCTGTATAAGTCAGTGATTTTCAACCTTTTTGAAGCCGCGATCCCAAAAAATAGTTTTCAAAAAATTTGGCGACCCTTGACGTTTTTGCTCTCAAAGTTTGAAAATATTATTATAAAAAAAGAACGCACGGTGTCCTGGGACACCGGGTAGGAACGTAGTTCCTTATGTTTTACTCACCTTAGAAATTACCCCTTACCCCCTAGTGAGCTTATTATTGATAAAACATATATGGCGTTTGTGTCCTTCCAGACTCAGATCTATCCATGTTTTGAATTTCATCAAAATCGGATAGATAGTTTCAAGCGGAAGAATTTTCCCTCTGCCACTCATCTTGGTCTTATTTAAAAAAAAATTGTAGCCTATGTCTTCTTCTGGAGTCAGATCTATATATTTTAGCTGTTTACCTCAAATGCAAATATCACAGTATGTGTGTTTGAACATAGCTGTTGTAAAGGGGCCCATACACTACAACAGCATGCATGTGCAATCAAGTGTTTGTGCCAGCGGTTTGGTCGTGTATGGGCATTTTGTGCGATTGTACGGTTTGCTGTAACGATGTCAAGTAGAGTTTGATATTTTGCTGATGGTAGCAGCTCGCTGGTGTGGTATAGTTTAGCAAAGTTGTCATGGAGCAAACATGCATTTAAGTAATATAATTTGTTGAAATATAATTTGTTTCAATGGTAAACAGAATTTTAGAACTTTAGTTGTACATAGCTGCTAATTTTAACAACATACCAATAATAATTGCAACAAAATATGTGTCACTATTCATAACCACCCTTCCCGAAATTTTGTAAGAAATGAATATTGTAATTACCAGCTTGCTGGTATGTTGTGTGGTTCGAGCATGAATGCTCAATCGCTTGATTGTGCGTGCATGCTGTTGTAGTGTATGGGCCGCTTAAGTATACTTACATATGTGACAGCGCATAGAGAAAGGGACCTAAGGGTAAAAAAAATCCATTTTAATTTTAATTTTTTTTTTTTGATGTGGACAACATCTGAGCATCGAATGAGACCGATCCCATGCCCCAAAAGTGTTCCCTCCGAGAGATATGCGCGTTTTATGATGTGATGGTACACCAAAGATACACGTATTTAAATCTTTAAAATGGCTTTCCTGAACAAAACCGGTTTTTACCCTTAGGTCCCTTTCTATTTTGCGCGTCACATATGTATCTTTTTCATGCTGACTTGAAATAATTTACGTGTTTTTCACTAACAAAACGTCGTAAAAGAAGTACAATTTTTTTGTCTTTTTGGTATTCGCTTGAAATATTCGCATACAGTAAGCGAATAATTTGTGAATGCGAACATTCGTTACTTCCCTAAATATTAGTGCTGGAATTATTGTAGCACTATTTTAGTATAGTATATTATATGGTGTATGCATGGTTAATTAAAAATGTATGTATTTTGTTGTTGCCGTGTTTTAAATTTACCACGATTTATCAAAGGTACAATATGTAAAAGATCTAAAGGGTCCGCCAGATAACGTTTTTTTTTAATGCTATAAAAAAACTACTGAAGCTTCGGCTGTGGGGCACGTAGCGCCATCCTGTTGAAACCAAATGTTGCCGATATCCTCCTCTTCAATTTTTGTGAACAAAAATTCGTTCAACATGGCCCCATAACGATCGCCATTGACTGTAACGGCCACTCCTTGCTCAATGGCCCAATTATGCCTCTGGACCAAAATCCGCACCAAACAGTGACTCGTTTTGGGTGTCTCGGCTTTTCAATGTATGCGTGCGGGTTTTTTGTGCCCCAAATGGACAATTTTGCTTGCTTACATACTCGCCAAGATCAAAATGAGCTTCATGTGAAAAGATGATATTTTTGGCAAAATCGGCATCTTCTGTAAGTCGATCGCAGGCCCACTTAGCGAAGCGAAAACGCATTGGATGGTCAGTTGGCTCGTTCAGCGGAAGGATAAAACTAATTATCTGTCAAATCAGACATAAGCTAAGTGTTACTATTCACGAAATAAGCACTATTTGAAAAAAAACGTTAGATGGCGGACCCTTTACAATAGCCAACCGTGAATACCGCTATTGAAATAAAAATTTAGTGCATACTAGTGATGTAACGAATGTCAATTTTTGATATTCGCGAATACGAATATTTGAAACGATATTCGCGAATACGAATATTTAATGTCAAATTTATAGACATTAAATTGGGGCTCTATTTACACCTGCAATATGAAATATTAAAAAATTGTTATGAAAAAGAACTTCATACTCCTGTTGGCGGACTTTAAAGTTAATAAAAACTACCCAAAATTTTAATGATCGGCAGTAAATGACATTTGAAAATGATATAAAGCACAAATTTATATAAAAAATTTAATTAATTCGTACAAACTAATATTTTTATTCATTTATTTAAATTTCGTTTAGGTTTTATGCATTTATTTATTTATTTTTTTTGGAAAAATATTCGTATTCGTCTGAATTTGGAGAATACGAATATTTAAAAATGGCCGAATATTCGGCAATTCGAATACGAATATTCGTGCATCACTAATGCATACACACAAAAAAATAAAAGTGGTTATATTAAGTAAGCTTGCATAGGTAACTTTTTTTATATGAAAGTTAAAAACTCGGGTTTTATTAACTATGCAGTTAGGTGATTTGTACATTACACTTTACCTAAAATCCAAGTTAATATAACTATGACAATAAGATACTTACATATATTCTTCGAAATGACTTTCATTGAATTGTTTTCTATTCTATTGTCAAAAGAAAATTTTTGAGCAAAAAGGTATGTATACATGAAATTTTAAAAATTTTTAAAATTGTGTAAATTTATGTTTTTTAATTACATATTACAGATAAACTAGCTGAGCCCGGCCAAAGCGAAATGATACACAGGTGAGCTTATCGCTGTAACATGTACGAAAAACATGTAGTTCGTCTGGCTTCATATCTAAAACGTTTTTTTCTCATAAACAGATTATGGCAGTTGGGGTCTAAAGCAGTTCAATTCGGTTCTTAGATACAACTGACCATCATCAGGGCTCATGACGTAAACTATTTCCCAATTTGCCTTGAGCCCGGCAAACGTTATATTGCCTTCAAATGTTCTATTGTCGTTGTTTTTGTATTTGTATGTATAAAAATACAAAAGCTGTAAAAATTTATGCATTTTAGTTGTGTATGAATGGTCAGTTATTAAGCGGCTAAAGACGGTCGCACTTGGTATGTGAATATGGTGCGATCAGAGATACTGTTGTGTTACTGGACTATCATACCAAGTATATATATCAAACGACAATATACTCGCAAGCACTGAGTTAGACTTGGGTCTAACGCGTAATGTAAATGGGTTTGATCATTGGTTTGTGGCAAAAATTAAGTAGTGAACGAGTTCGACCCAAATCTACACTGAGTAGTGACTTTCGTATATTTCGTACAACTCTTTTGAAAATGTGCGCTCTAACCAAGCCATCTTCACCCATTGTTTAAAGAAACGCAAATTAAATTTGCACCGACTTTAACAGAACATTTATTATACGGATACGATGGTATGATTGCAAACGCAAAATATAAAATTTTTTTAAAACCATCATGCCAAACTGACAATCACGAACTTTGCACTATTACAGAAGTATGATGGTAGGTCTACACATCATGTTCACACGCCAAGTATGACCGTCTAATAGACGCTTAATTCAAAAATAAAACGAAAACATAACTTGAATTGTATATATGTAGATAAGTTAATAAATAATAAATTAACAAATGCGAAAGTTCTTTTAATTATTATTTAATAACGGAGAAAGCCAAATGTACTAAAATGTATGACATATATCGAATCATATAGTTAATGTAACTAAAATTCATGGTAATTTGCCGCAATATATATCTATAAATTTACTTCTCTGTTTAGATAATTCACAAAAAATAAGAATATGAATATCCCTAGTCTTAAAGGAGTTTTAACTAAAATTTTAGTTGATTTTTCGAACATAGAAATCAACTAAAATTTGTGTTAAATCACCTAAAAAACTTTGTAAATGCCATTCTACCCTTTCACTTAGTTAAAATTATACCATAATTTTAGGAAATATAACCTATGAATTTTTTTGTGTGTATATACATATTTTTTTTATTTTTATTTTATTTTATTAGTTCATAAAAGTAATACAAAGCCTATAGGCCAAATAACATATTACTTAGCATAACATAGTACCTTACTATCATAACAGCTTATGCAATATAAAAAATTTATATAACAAGTTTTTATATACATTTTAATTTTTTACATAAGTATGTATAGTGATTATAACATGGTTCCCCAACCATAATGTTTAGCATAAAAGAAAAATCTATGAAGAAAACAAATTTAAAGCTTTTTTATGGGTCCAATAAAATAGTAGCACTAACAAAATAGGAAATAAATTTGTGTACATGTACATAATATACACACAAAAAAATATAAGAGGTAATATTAACTAAGCTTGCATAGGTAACTTTTTTTTATATGAAAGTAAAAAACTTGGGTTTTATTAACTATGCAGTTATGCAATTTGTACATTACATATTACCTAAAATCCAAGTTAATATAAACTATTACAATAAGGTACATACATACATATATTTTTCGAAATTATTTTTATTGAAACATTTTATATTTTAGTGTCAAAAGTTAAAAAAAAGGTATAGTTACATTAAATTTTTAAAATTTTTAAATTTATGTAAAATAATTCTTTTTAATTATTATAGATGAACTAGCTGAACCCTGCAAAAGTTTTCTCTCTTGCTTGTATCCTGCATATACATATGTGATTCCTTCGGAAGCTGCAGACGAGCTATACCTTGGCATAGGAAGATCCCCATCCCAAGTTTTAATGGTCTCCACCAACTCAGAGCTGCTTTACGATTGCAGGCAAACGTGGTCTTATGCAAGAAACACAACTGGGAAGAACGACGAATTTTGTGGACGGTGACGAATTCGTCGATAGTAATTCGTCGTGTGAAGCACAACACGACGAGTTTCGTTCGACGGCAGTGTTGTGTTAATTTGCATATGCATGAATGTATTTTATTTTTTATGGCAAAAGCTCGCTACGAAAAATTCGTCGTTCGTCCCGTTGTGTTCCTAGCATTTCCTTCAAATGTTTTATTTTCGTGGTATTTTCTATTTTTCATTTTATATATGTAAAGGGTGTTTTTTATTGAGGTATAGAACTTTAAGTTGGCATCACTTTTTTAACTGGCGGCCATATTGTCAGCTGTCAAGTGATTAATATTTAGTTTGGTTTGCCATTTCATCATGAACAGGTTGACAAAAGAACAACGCTTGCAAATCGTGCAAATTTATTTCGAAAATAATGGTTCAGTTCGCGAAGTTTACCGCAAGCTCAGTCCATTTTATGGTCGACATAATCGTCCATCAGAGCAATTAATTCGGTTAACCATGGATCGTTTTCGCACTACGTTTACTCTATGTGATGATACGCATCCGCAGAGACGTCGAACAGTGCGCACCGAAGAAACAATTGCCGCTGTAGAGTAAAGTGTTGAAGAGGACCCGAATGAATCGATTCGCCACCGTGCACAGCAATTGGAGCCGACTAACCGACTATTTTGTTCCCGAATTGGATGGCATGAATGTGGATGAGTTGTGGTTCCAACAACACGGCGCTACATGCCACACAGCGCACGTCACAATCGATTTATTGAAGGAAACATTCGATGAGCGCATAATTTCGCGGAATGGACCTGTCAATTGGCCACCAAGATCGTGTGATTTGACACCATTGGATTATTTTCTTTGGGGATATGTGAAGTCGCTCGTCTACGCCAACAAACCAGAAACGTAAGGGGACTTGGAAGCCAACATTCGTGGCGTTATTGCCAACATACGGCCCCATATGCTCGAAAAAGTGGTTGAAAATTGGACCTGTAGAATTGGCTTTATTCGAGCCAGCCGCGGCGGCCACATGCCCGAAATCATATTTAAGCATTAATGGCATAAAATTATCCTTCCAATAAAGCCAAATTGATGGACATTAAAATGATTTTCTTGTGTTTTATTTCAATTCAAAGTTCTATAGCTCTTAAAAAAACACCCTATACATGTATGTAAATATATAAATTAATAAATAAATAATAAACTTTCTTAGAAATTCAAAAATTCTATAAATCCATGACAGTTATGGAACTAAATAGTTACATTAACTAAAATACATGATAAATAAAATACTTTGCTATTTAGATAATTCACAGAAAACAAAAGTATGAATTTACCTAGTCGTTAAGGATTTAACTAAAATTTTAGTTGATTTTTCGAACATAAAAATCAACTAATATTTTTGTCAAATTACCTAAAAAACTTTGTAAATGCCATTCTAGCCTTTCACTTAGTTAAAATTATACCATTATTTTAGGAAATATAACCTATGATTTTTTTTTGTGTGTAGGCAGCTTTCACAAGTTGACAATTACATATGTATATATAGTATATATGTGTAAGTAAAATTTATCAAATAAAAGTTGAATTACCCAGTAGACTCTACAAAATTTAAAACTTTAAATGCATTGTTGGACTGCGAGAAGTTACGTAATTCTATTGGTAATTCCAACATCGAGCTACGATTTTTCAAAGAACGAATTAGCAATTTTTCGTATAAGTATTTGGGGATTTCTTCTTGAATAGCTACAAGTAAATTTTTTATATAACAATAACGGTTTGCCCGTTTTTAGTCCCGGTTCACACGTTTCAACTTTTGTTGCTCAACTTGCAATTCAGCTGTAAGAAAGACAGAGACGCAAGCAAAAATATCTCTTTTACTACCAGCTGAATTACGAGTTGAGCAATAAAAGTTGAAACGTGTGAACCGGGACTTAGAGTTTTGTAAAAAATGAGCAAGCAACAGTTTAACGAAATTTGAAAAAGTGCCCCCAAAAAATTTAGTAACATATTCAGAGATATGTTCTCTTTATCGTATATTGAAAACATAGCGTACAATAGTGTTAACAATTCGGCTTATTCTTGCGATTCCCACCGAACGAGTCCCCGAAAAAACCTCAAGCCCATATAAAACTTGAGACAAAATAAGAGAAAATGCTATTTTATGTCTAATATGAACGGGTAAAGAAATAGTCGTAGAATAAAGTTTTCGTAATGTTTGAAATATTCAGCATACCATTAGATCAATATGAGCCTCAAAATTTAATTTTGTATCCAGAACAATACCTAAAAACTTTATTCGTTCTAGAAGTTCAACCCTTACATAATGAATAAAAATATCCAAGTTCACATTAAAGCGGTCATAAGGCCTGAACACAATTGCTTTTGTCTTTGCAACATTTGTAGACAGAAGTCCAATCAGAGACAAGCTTAAGACAATAATCAATGTTGCTTTGCAAAACATCAGGAAAATCGCAATCACAGTTAAATAGCAGCGCAGCATTATCTGCAAAAATAAATGATTTACAAATAGAATTATTAACCAGAGACGGAAGTTGATTTATATAGAGGATAAACAACAAGGGTCCCAATATTGAGCCTTGGGGAACACCCGAGAATAGACTTAATAAATCAGAATTCTTGTCCTGATACTTGTCCAATACGCACGCAGATTTAGAAAAGCCAAATTCAAACCGAAATTTGTTTATCATTTTAATTAAATTAAAAGCACAAGTCTGTTGTTATTGATATTAGTTCTAATTGAATCGTATGTACAATACGCAGCAATAAATCTTGCAATACCTGAGTAGAATTTAATTCAAATCACACTATGTATTTTAATCCATGAAAGCTAACATCCTTAATTAGTTCATGATTTAAGTTGTAACATCAGGCATATAATGTTATCCATTTCAAACATTAAAATTAAGAAGATTTACTTACCACCCAATTCTAAATATTACAAATGAAGTATCCACAAATATTGTCTGTACATTAATTGCATTTTCACTCCTTTATTTTGAAAATCGAAAAACGTGTTTTATTATATCTAATTCAAAAATGTAAAACAAATATTTAAAACGAAAAGACAGAAGCGCATGGAAATAATAATTAATGAAAAAAGCGTACACTAAATTAAATATCATGTATAGTATACATATATGATTGATTTCATACAAAGTGGGTTTTTATTGTTTGTAAGTGTTGTAAGATTTAATGTGAATGAGTCTACTGTAATTATAAAAAATAATAATAATAATAAACTGTTTCTCTATTTTATCGAGAGTAAATCATTCGAATTCATTTAACCAACAGTTTAATACATTGATTTTTCTGTAAAATATATGTATATATGCATGTATGTATGTATATTCTATCTTAATAAATATAGTATATCAATAATTAAAAAAACATATTCTTATATTGATGTGCATAAATAATTTGTTATTGTTGGTGATTCTTTATTTGAATTATCTGCTAAGTTGTTTCTTAAATCCAAATTCTCAATGCAATGCGAACTAGTTTTGCTTTTGTCGTCTTGTTGGTGTAATATTGCTGCATCAAAATCTTCCTCGAATTCTTCGTAAAGAATCTCCGAAGTGCCGTCCAATTGTTCAATTATATCGTCCATGGTATCGCCTTCGTTGCACGATTGTTCGCCTAGAGCAATAGCAATAGAATCGTTGATATTTTCACTGGAACCACCACCAGCGCTAATTGCAGCGGATGTTGTAATGTTTTGTTGCGCTGGCTGCTGCACAACTGTACCTTTGGATGACAATGTAATGGTACGTTGCATGGTATTGCTTGTATTAAATATATTAACAAAGCCTTTCTTTCCAGCCGCTGTTGAAGAGTTGGTGGGGACCATCACCAACTTGCCGGCAGTACCGCCACTCGTAGTTATTATTTGATTTTGTGTCTGTGATTGACCGCTGTTAGAGGCAACGATAGTAACGGTTTTCGGAACAGCTGATAGGGAAGTGGGATTGGAGGACATTTGCACCGTTACTGCCTTGCCGCCTAAAGTTATTGTTTTCTGATGAATTCCCGCCCCACTGGAAGTAAATTGTTGAGTCTGGTGTGTAGTTAATTGTTGGGTTGCATTGTTGTTTCCTGCGGTAGATGTAATGGTAATTGGTCTTACAGCACTAGTCGGTACATTACGAAGCATTTTCATTCCAGATTGAGTATTGACAACATTTCTTGTGGTGCTGGATACCGTGGTAGACGTGGAACCCACTATGGATACAATATTTGAATTTGAGGCATTGGTTACAACGCCCCCCGAGGGTATAGTGCGTATACCAGAGCCGGTAGTGACTATAATTATTTGTTGATTAGTTAGCTGTTGGCCCTGTTTATTGGTTATTACAAATGCCGGTTTGCCGGAGACATTTGAAGTCATTTTTCCCACTTGCAGAATATTGGAGTTCTTCATTATCACCTTACCGCCACTCAAGGTATGCGGAGAGACCAGCTTAACTAGGTTGCCGGGTACGATTTGTTTTTGTTGGCCCGTAGCATTTCCGCTTACAATAAACTGAGTCTGCTTATTTTGTATCGCATTTCCAGCTGCCTGCCCGGTGTTTGATGCAGTACTTCCGCTTTTAGCCATATTTATATTAATTTTAGGAAATGTTTGTACAGCTACTCCTCCACTACTGGTTTTTACCAATTGAAATTGTACATTGGAACCGAGTGTTAAAGGTTTCTGTATGATATACTGTTTTCCACCGATTGTCGTCGAAGTTGTGCCTCCACTGCTCGTAGATGTTTGCTGCAGGGTTTGATTTCCGGTTAGCTGATTGACAGTTGTTCCTTGTCCAGAAGTACCAGCAGAAGCTTTTAATACCGCACTTGTGTTAACTGCAGAGGAAGCTGTACTTAAACGTAATGCCGGTGATCCCGTGGCCGAGACCAAACGTACGGTGCTATTGGCAGAGTTTGTGGCTGCCATAGCCGACTGCGATACTGTATTCACTACACGCAGAGCACTGCTTCCTGATGAGCCTGACGATATAACCATTTGTTGGGAAGTAATGGGCGAGACCATAGAACTGACAGTGCTGGTAATTGTAGTAGCCGGTCTTGAAACCACGGTTGTTGGCCGAAATTTTTGTAATATTGTAGTTATATTCGAGCCGGTGTTTACAATTGTTGGCTGAGCTGTCGTTGGATTTAAGTTGCCCCCAGCAACAGAGGTTATCGCATGCGAAGTTGTTACTGACGCAGCTGCGGCACATGAAATATTTTGTTGGGGGGACTGTGCTATATAAATTCCTGTACTTACAGGTTGATTAGAAGCATTTAACGATGTTTGATGGGCTATAACCGGCGACTGCAATTTATTTACAATTGCTGTTTGGTTATTAACAATGTGGTTTGCAGCACGAATCTGTGGTGTTGCTGAGGGTGGTTGATCTACTGCTGCCGTAGTGGCTATAGGTGTAACATTTGCAGCTGCAGCTGCTGCCGGTATAATTGGTCCTGTGCCAGAAGTTTGTAAGCGATGAAATTTCGAAACAGGAGTGCCGCCAGAATTTAATGCTGACAAATTTTGATTACCGTTAGCTAATTGGGAAGTTGAATTAAAGGAAGCTGCAGGTCCTGGTGATGGATTGACTTTAACTATTCCTGAAGGAGGTTCAATTTTTTGTATTTGCAATTCATAAGCTGAGGCAAAGGTCGTCGCTGGCCAACAAATTTCCAATGCATGTGTAGAAGCCCTCACTAGTGCTACTTTTACGGCATATAAAGGACGATCAACTTCCAGATACCATAGGTCTTTGCAGCACACTTGGTTATTCCATGCTTTCCTGTAGCCATCTCGTCCAGACCAAACATATAAACGACTGTGAATACCAATTGCACAGTGACCGGCTCTCGAACGTGGTACATTCTCTTCTACCGTGTCCATTGTAACATTTTCCCATGTCATAGCGTCCAAATTTAAAACAGCCAATGTATTGGTACATTTCCACTCCCTTTCCGTAGTGGCCTTCGAATCGTTGACCACCAAAGGTACCCAGCCACCAAACACATACATTTTATTATTGACCATGGTGGCGCTGTGCAAGGAACGAGGCAGCGGTGCTCTTCCTCTAGTACAGGGTTTCGACCATGTCATTGAGTCAATGTCTAACAACCACAAGTCACCCAAACGACATCCACTCATTCCACCATATATTAAAAGATACAATTTACCTGTCGATTTACAAGTAAAACTAACACCTGTATGCGACTCCCTCGGCGGAGGACTTTCACCGTAAGTTTTTGGAACTATCCACTTGCCATTGTGACTGTGAGCTCCTCGAGTTTCTAAAATAAACAAATCATTTAAATATTTTGGAATATTATTCTTGGGATCATCGGACTCATTTGCCAGTCCGCCAAATAGCAATATGCGATCTCCAACCAAAGTGAAGCTATGACCCAATCGTGGACAGGGAGGGGGGTCATTATCTGGTGCTTCTGGCTGCATTTTACGCCATTCCCATTTCGTTGCTTGCAGTTCGTACAACTCATTTGAGTACTTGCCATACTCGATCATGCCGCCAAATATAAACATGCGAGTACCTTCACAAACAAATCCATAAGCGGCACAACCGGGTGGGACATCCCCTTTCATGGCCGGCACAAACCATTGGTTTGTTATGGTATTATAAACATGCAATTCATCAACAATACCTTCATTGCCGCCACCGAAAACAACCATTAACTCTTTAATATTTATGGCTCTGTGACCATGCCGTGGTCGAGGTTGCGGTCCTGTCGTGTTAAAAACTCTTCTCCAACGAAACTTTTGCTGGCATTTATCTGAGATGGCAGTATCGGCATCGAGGGTATCTTCTGTATTAGTTCTCAGTTGCATTTCTGTTACTTCATCCGATGTATTTGTAGCTGGAATTGGATCAGAGCTTGGTGGTTTAGTTTGTCCTTGGTGAAGCGATGCATTTGTTGGTGCTGTTACTTCACTATCTTTTACCGCATTGCCTTCATTGTTATTGGAACTCTCCGTATTAATACCCATTTTAGTTTCTATTTTCTTGCAATTTTTTGTAACAAAAATTTTTATCTACATATGTACATACATATATACTATGTACATCTGTGTGTGTGCGTTAAAAAACCACCAATATTTCTATTTTGGCTATGCAAAATTACCAAGGCGGAAGGAAGTATTTGTATAATACCTTATTTCAAAGTTTTTATTTGATCTTAAATGAAAGGTGTATTTTGTAATTAATATCATAAAAACTTCAATTTCAATGTTTTTTATATACCAGCTCTTTTATAAATTGAGAAAAAATAAAACGCATAGTTGTTAAAAATAGGCCGGCGCTATATATTTTCCACGCCGCTGATAAATTGTATCGACGATTATATTCACCGTTTAATTGAGCAGTCCGTCGGAGATTTCAAACAATTGTATTTGCATAAATATTATATTAATAGCCTTATTAAAGTGATTTAAAATTTTATACATATATTGTTTGCCGGTTCATTTGGTTACCAAAATTGATATAGTGTTTGACGTCGGCGTTGGTTAACTTTAGTCGACTCTGATAATTCTTTTGCTGCTTCTTGTTTTAAACGATTTGTTCTATAGATGCTACCATCCGTCAACAGTTGCTATATGTATGAGTGGCAAGGCCACGAATGACACGGCATGTACCTTACTACTAGGCGTCTCCATTGCCTTTTACGTAAATAGGATTGTTAATTAATTCCCTTTATTACGTAATACGTTTGAACCTTCCATAAGCAGGATGATTCAAAGATGTAAATTTGTTCATAGGGTGTAATTTATCATTTATCGTAATACATTTCAGTATTACGAAGGATATGCCCTTTGTCATAAAACACCCCATTCAGGTGGTCTACTGTGTAATTCGAAACGAAAGCAAATACTTTCGAAATGCAATGTTAATAACATGCAAATTTGAAAGCATTTTCTTTAGTTTCGAATTACAGAGCAGACCCCCGGTGTAGCTTGCTTGTAATTGTCTCAAAATGGTTGATCTTGCCCACGAGTTTGTAGATATTATTCTTAATCAAAGTTTGAGTGATAAATTCATCTCGTAAACTCTGTAACACATTCTCGACTTTAGTTTAAACTGGGTGGAAAACTAAAGTGATATTTGGAAAACAGATCGCATATTTTTTTTCTTTAAAATCTGTCAAATTGTTTTTATAAAGTCCCCTGATGCGATAAATATCCTTAAAAGGACTACTTATAATCAAAATGGTTCATAATCACTTGATTTTTTCTTTACTCAACAAAAAAACTGACTTAATGACGCTACGTTTTTTTGAAGAACTTAAAATAATCTGTCATTTTTTACCTACTGATATAATTTTTTAGATTATTTTTTATAAATTCATATTCATACTAAATTGGTAAATAAAATAATGAACGAAATTTTTTAGTTTAAGTTGTTGCCATTATTTGGTAGACTTTTTATTGATTGTGAATCTGAAAACCAAATATTAGTGACACTAACTGTACATGAGCATAACAATCCAAATAGTCTCAAAGAAAAATTTGTTTTGATTCTGAATTTGAATTTGATTTATTCATGCCAAAGAAATTTTGGAATGATGCGTTTTCTTAGGCGTGATGCTTTGTGCTGTATGTGCTGCGAGATATGTTGAGTTTGTTGAGACAATGGAGGCACGGATTTATTTATTCAGATATTGTAGATTTTCTGTCGTTTATGCTGATATTCTATAAAACTAATGTGCATATACATATCTAGACTGTCTTAAAAGTATTTATAATGAAATTAGGCACTAATATTTTAGGTTATATATAGTACATATTAGAATTATTAAATTTTTGCCTTTCAATTCCATTCAATTTGCAATACACTCACACATTTTTCACTAATAGTATGTTTCCATATACATATGTGTTTTGGAGCAGAAAACTTGTTTTGCTCAAAACCAATGTTTTGCTACATGTTTTCCCATACATTTTTCATAGCAGGAAAACACCTCAAATAAGTTGTGTTCCTTCAAAACATGACAACATTTTTCAATGCAACATTGCTTTGCTGGCCGAAACTTCGAAAAAGAGCCACAATATTCTGATAAAAGATGGAACTAATACAGAATATTAAATTTTTTAAGCAATTGCACAAACCACATCAGTTATATTTATATGTTGTTTATATGTAAATGAGTGTAAAATTTAGTAGTCTAAATAATAGGTTTTCGGCCTTGATAATAAAATCAAATTGATTTCGAAAATTCGCATAGCCAAAACACACAAAAGCGTAATGGAAACACTTCGAAGTGTTCTGAGAAAGACAACTACTTTTGCTCATAGTGGAAACGTACTATAACACGCTAAGACTTTTTAAATTTTATATGGCAATTTAATTTTCAATTTGAACACCTTCACAGCACACATTGATTGAAGCTACAAATTGATTTTCAATTTGTGTCACAGCAATCAACTTCAAAGAATTTTGACACACAGTATGTGTGATGAAATCGAAAGCGATTTATTGAACGTGTGGCTGCAGCGTAAGTTAAATAGTTTGAAAACAGTTATTAAACAAAGTTGTTTTGTTAGCTACTTGTAGTCATGACTATAGGTCTTGTTCATAAAAATAATTTGGGATTATTATTATTATAATGACTTTATTGCAGTGAACTTAAAAAATCAGTTCAGTGCCTATAGTGTGATCCAGGCTTTAGATAATTTTGTATCATTAAAGCAGAATAATAGATATTTCGTTATGAGATGACTGATTATAGTTCCTCAAAAGATGCTGATGCGTTAATTTACTATAGCTGAGTTTTAACCGAGTTAAAATTATTTGTTGGCATATTAATATCATAAAAGTGAGCTGAGAGAATGTGGTATAGATTGTTGGTTTTAACCTCTATTTGCTTGTTTTTGTTTCTTATAATATCCGTTTGGTATAATTATTGCAAATTATTGTAGGAGATGAACGGCTTCTTTCGCTGTTTTATCTTTTAACTCATTTACCAAAATACCAACATGGCCTTTGGTAAAAAGTTACATGATATTCTATGTCTGAGTAACAATTCGCGAACTTTGGTAATTAATAGATAGTTATTAATTGTATATTTGAGGGTGTTTATTGCTGATAAACTATCAGAACATAGAAGTTTTTTACTGAATGGGTTTAATGTTGTGATTCTTCAATGGCATTTAAATGTTTTAGTGCTACCGTAATTTAATAAGATCTTGAATTAACCACTAAAGAAACGAATGCGAAAATTAACTAACAGCCGTATCAAAAAACAAAATAATTTGAGCTAGAAGTGTACGTTAAAACAAAATTTCCATGCAAATTGTGTTTAATACGCCTGTAAAACTACATAAGTATATATATAGCATTATACAATAAAAACTTAAATCTCATACGTGATATTCATACATTTATAAATAATATATAATCTGTATATATACAATAGTATAGTGTGTTTGTTCGTAACACATGATCTATGGAACTATACGATCTGTGGAACGAAAATGTTCAATTCGGGTCAATACCCGGTAGGTTTCTGCTTTGCTGTTGATCCAACAAATGACCACTGTGTGGAGTAATTTGTAGTTAAAAAAATAATTGAGGGTAAGAAAACGTTTTCCGGGCTCAGCTAGTTTATAATAAAATAATATATGCTATTAAATATATGATATTAAAATATCAGAACAGCATATTTCACCTACATATACCAATAGTTAAAAATCAACTCTGTAAAACATATAAAAATAATTTCTTTTGAGTTACCCAGTTTAGTCTTATGTCGTTCCTTTTATTCTTTAGAAGTATGGTAATTACTTAAAAACTACCACTACGCATTTGTCTTTTGTATACTGGCGATGTAATATCATATAATTATGTATACAAATCGATGGTATGTACAGCCAGTGATGCCAACTTTTTCAGAACAAAAAGCACCGTTCATGACAAAAGCACTAAATGCAATTACTATGTTTGATTGTAAGTACATTATAAATATTTTAATTCAAATTTAATTTTTCCTCTTTTTAATCCCCGACCAAAAAAGGAGGGTTTAAAAGTTTGTAGCGTGTTTCTGTGTGTCTGTACGAGTCCACGTACAGACCAAACGGCTGGACTGATTAAGTTTTTTCTGTTTGAAAGGTGACTTGATCGAGAATGTTCTTGGCTATGTTTGAAGAAAATCGGTCCAGCCACTTATAAGATATCACATCTTTTCTAGATATATCGGGGGTTTTTTAAATCTTTAATTTTTGTTATATATGTATATTAAATCAAATCATCCAGTATAGTCGAAATATCAAAACACTTGAATAAAACTTAAGTAGAAATGTTTCAAAATTTTGGCCCTTATCGAGTTCTTTCTTTCCACCTCAGCATTTCAATATGGTAATGTTAATAGTAACAGAGAAAAAAATTAGTTTTCGCAATGGACTATTATTAGCTAAGAGAAAGTGTTTCCCTATATGTCATCCAATTGAATAAAGACCTTGCAAGGAAACTTTGCGTATCTAAAAGGTGTCTAATCAGATATTTTTTATGTATCTAAAAAGCAAACATAATTTTGTTATTGTTTTTTCAGTGTTTTTATAGGAAATTTGATAATTAAGAAGGAAACACCTTATAGTCAAAAAAGCAAGAACAGTAACCTTGTTAAATTTTCATTGAGATGTGCGTATGTGTATAAGTTTACCCCCATATTTATAAAAAAAATAAAATAAAATGAAAAATGAATTTCAATTTTAGGAAAATTTTGTATATAAAATTTGAACTAAAATACATTTGAAATTCGTTTCAAATTTTATGAATATATTCCCCCATATATGGGGGTTAGAGTTTAAAAAAATTAAAACGTCTTTTGCGTTTCTTATTAAGCTAGAAATTAATATTAAGTCTTATTGCAAAATTACTGAGAGCACTAAAATCAAAGTTAAAAAAGCACTAAATTAGTGTCTTTTTAAAAAAAGCATCAACTTCAAAAAATACGCACTGATATGACTTAAAAAGCACTAAATCTAGTGCTAAATACACTAAATTGGCATCGCTGTGTACTATTATACTAGACTTGTTTCGAACTCTTTCACTAGCTCGATTTTGACACATTTAAATTACATGGGTTTGATCATTGGTTTGTGTCAAAAACGAGCTAGTGAAAGAGTTCGAAACAAGTCTAGAATACAGTTCTATGTATAACACATATCATCTGACAGAGCAGCAAAAATTTATTGTTGACGTGTTCACATTATTTTCATTCACAATAACATATTTCACAATTCTTAATACATCGTCGGTTAATTTCTGGTTTGATGCATGGATCATTAAAAAAAATTGAGTTATTGATTGGTTGTAATATTATATTACATGAATAATGTGTCCTCTTTCCAAATTCTTTATCAAAAATAATTGTCAATTAGACACGGAAAGTTGACTTTGCAAAGTCTTAATTCAGCTGTGTGAAAGACAGAGGAAGGAATACTATCTCTTTCTGTTTTTCTCCCAGCTGAATTAAGACTTTGAAAAGTAATTATTTCCTAATTCATAAGTGCGGTCATGCTTGTGTATGTTGTTTTGTCTTCTTGCGGTTCTTTTGTGGAATTTCGTTGACAATAACGTTATTACTTCCTATGTGAAGGCATAGGTCGTGTACAGTGAGTCACTAAAACCTTTTTAAAATACTGTTAATATCTTCTTGTTCCTATGGTCTAGTTACCCCCTCCATGTTTGTGCAACAATACTTTGCAAATTTATTTGGTAAAGTATTTATGAAATAAATAAATGTGTAAACAAAATGTCAGCTGATTAGCAATTTGCCTGATGCGTGTGCCTGTTTAATGTGCCTTGCTATCGAAATTTCAAGGCTCAGTTAGCCGATTGTAATGGAATGTAACTGCAACGGTAGGAAACAGCTGATTTATATTGCCGTGTGAAAAATAGGTTACGTTACATTACATCTCTATAACAAAGTTGAAGTTGTGAGTACATTTATGCATATAAAAAATATGTTTTTTTAATAAACGTATTCACGTACAAGCACACAGAAGAACTATAGTAACAACAATTGTATATGTAGCTACCCCAAAGCACATTTAATATTTGATATGCTTTGCGCTACCTTCAAAGAAATGTCGATTGTGAATACTGAGTCGCTTTTGACTTTGTCACCAGTACTACCAAGGCGAATTCACATAAGGTGATCTTAATTTGCCAGCTGACATAAATTTCCTGCTGTCAAATGAACCAAAACGTTAATAAATATTTTGACAGCAGGAAATTTTACACTAACAAATATACAAGGCGAATACGCAGAGTTGCAAATCAAGACCACCTTATATCAATTCGCCTTGAGTACTACTCTACAATTATTCCCCATACAATACTTTATGCTATAGACATTTAGCATGTGCTTGTCATTGAAGATCTACTAGTAAAGGTACCAACAGACGACATGTTTTTTACATGTGTTTTTTAAGTTTACGATTCGTATGTTTTTCTTTATGCTTGTCAATATTGGTTAATTTACATAAGGTTTATAATTTTTGGTCACAAACGTACATGTAGTATCACTTCTTCTTTTTCAGTACATAAATATCCACGTAGTTTGTTTTATAAATGGCTTGCAGCCGTCGAAATATTTTTGGTTCCGTCGCTGTAGTACTGGCGACGTAAATGTGCTTTCTTAATTTTTTCTTTTTTAAACAAGACGTTGAGGTTGTATCTAAAAATCTATAAATTTTTGGACTCATTTTAATAAAACGACAACGTTAAATTAAAAAAAATATATAATTTATTTGTCTTGCAAAATACTTCAATCAGACGGCTAATGATAGTGCACATAATCAACCGCCGACGAATTTGTTCGCATGACATAGACATTTGGAGCTGTATGTTTAACATAAGAAAATAGAGCACGCTCTATTTCAAATAATGTCCTATGTCTTTTGTCATTTTTTTACACAAGCAATGTTTTAAAGGTAACACACGACATGTTTCTGTTTACATATGTAAATTTTGGCAAATACAATGTGAAAAACATATCGTCTGTTGCAGTGTTGGTATCTCTACGAAGATCAAAAGCACATTAATCTATTGCAAAAAGGGTAAAAAGCGCAAAAAAAACGAAAAAGAGGGTAAAAAGGACGAAAATATTTTTTTTTAATTTTAATACATTAAGGGCCATTATTACAACTTCAAGTTAGTTAAATGAAGTATTTTATCAGTCGTATAAAAACTTTATCATTTGCAAAATTTTACTTTGACCTAAAGTGAGCGATAAATAACAGGCAAGTTTAACCTACCTGGTAAGTTAAATCTAATTTGCAATAATGGGAAGCTTTTTATACGTCCGATAAAATCCTACTTTTAACTAACTTTAAGTTGTAATAATGGCCCTAAGTCATTTAAAAAGGAGAGTTTAGAGTGTAAAAGCTCAAAATATAATTTAAAATTTTTGCTTCAAAATAATCAAAGTATTTGAGTTGTAATAACAGAATTTATTAACATATTAATTAAAACAAAATCTTATTAATTTAATAAGAATAAGTATGAAAAAACAAATAATAAAAAAACCAGGGGTCAAATAATATAGTAGCATATACACACATACATACATACAATAGTCGGTGAAGCTTAGCTTATAAAGAATGCATTAAAAGCGTCACTCTTTTCTTAAGTACTCTTAACTTAAAAGTTTTTGTTCTTGCGATATTCACCCTTATTCCAGTTGTCAACATTGACAGCACGTCAATACGATACGAAAAAATTGGGGATTGGCTACCCGCTGTCTAAAATAACTGACTGCTATTGATAACCTCATGCTTTCAATCGAAATTGGACCTTAAAATTTAACCACTCTTGTGCGTTGAATACAAATTTACCTACATTTTGTTGTAAACGTGAACATTTTGATTTACTTTGCACTTACAAATTAACAGCTTTATGAAAAGTCCGAAACCGGCCCTTAAAATTAAACCACCCTATAGTATTATTAAATATTTGTGTAAGCTTTAACAAACGCTTATTGCACACTACTTTCAATCAATTATTATGCAGAGAATTATGTGGTACTTTCCAGTTACTTCCGTTTTTTTTTTTGCAAAAAAAAATTAAATTTTTTAATCCCAATTATGAAAAGTTTTCTACATTGTTTTTAATATAGCTTCCGTTATTGTCATTAAAATCCATTTAAGAAGCCTCAGTTAAAAGATGCTGATATTAGTGCTTAAAAGTGTTTTAGTTTTGTAAATTAAAAATATTTTTATTTAACAAAAAAGCACCAAAAGCACTGTAAGAAATTGTTAAAAGCACTGTAAATATCCGCTTTTAAAAAATGGGTATTCGCCAAAATTTCGCGTTTATGAAGAGACAAAAAGCACAAAAAAATACCCGAAACGCACCAAAATACCATCACTGGTCTGTTGGTACCAATAGAACAATTGACTAGGTACAGACTACGTAGTTCCTATGGCAACATGGAGACGTACCAACCAGACATTTACTGGTACATTTCTATACCTTACGTGCATAAAAATTTATTTATATTGACAAGTTGTTGCAAAATCCACCAGAAATACACCACATCTGTTTTCTATATTTATTTTATACTGACTAATAGAGATGTGCGCGTGAGTGCTTTTTGACTCACGACACGCACGCTCACGCAGGAAAATATTTTACTCACTCACTTTTACGCACGAATGATATTGAAAATTTTCACGATCACGCACGCTCACAAGAAAACATTCTTAATCACGCACGAGTGGTTTACAACTTGTCAGGATCACGCACGCTCACGAAAAAGTATGTAATCCATTTTGTAATTTTTTTGGGTTGAAAAATAGGTTTTTAAACTATACATACATACAGTGCGCTTTTGTGAATTTAGAGAGTACGTATATCAACTTTGCATGCTGGAGAGGAAATATTTACACATACATGCATGAAAATGTATTCTGTGCTATGGTTTATGTATTCTGTGCTATGCCCTGCATAAAGTGCGAATAGTGAAATTGTAGTATTTTACTAGTGACATTGTCAGTGAGGTAGTTTAGACGAGAACAATTTTTAAGCCGCACAATTTTTGTTCTTTTCCAAATTACACGAGATTAATTCATCTGGCACAAAATGTATTCGTATACACAGCTGTGTGTGTGTTAGTGTTTTTAGTATTCATTTAACATTTGCTGTTTTTTAAGTTGTATGTGTATTAGTTTTATGCTGCTAATGCGGGGTTGAAAAGTTATGCCAACCGCAAAACCACTCTCTTTGCCTCTCTCACCAACAAACTGGCATGTTATTCCAGCACAATTATGCCCGTGTAAATCAGCGCAGTAGTAGTACTGACCAGGTGTACCCCAGCCAATGTAATAATCTATTGAAATTTAACATTAGCTTGTCATTGAAAATCCACCACTAGACTGTAGCACTACTGACTAAGTAGTTCTTTTGGGACCACATGGAGACATTGGGACCAATGATTCACTAGTAAATTTTATGGGCTCTAGTCTCAATATCGATATATCCTCTCTCGTTGTCAATAGTAAAATTAAAGTGCTTTTCTAGTGACATTGTCAATAGTGCTACTGACTAGGTGTACCCCAGCCAATGTAAATGCCTATTGACACATAACATAGGGTTGTCATTCAAAATCTACCAGTAGACTTTAGCACTATTGTGAAGGTATTTCTTTTACGAGTATATGGATATATTTGAACCAAAGATTAACTCGTAGATTTTAGTGACCCTCGTCTACATATATTTTTTTTAATATTATTGCACAACATAATAAAAAGAACAACAAACTATTGGCGCGTTCATTGACAATATCACCAGAAAAACTAGAGTTGTGTCGATCCGGAACGAACTAGTTCCATGGAACGATTCCCTAATTGGATCGGTGCGGAACGATTCCTAAAAAGGAACAGTGCGGACTTTTTAAATATATATATATATATATATAATAGAAGTATATACACATAGAAGTATATATACATATATAAGTATAGAAGTATATATACATATATAAGTATATACATATAAAATTGGTCGTTTTAAAATAAAATTTCGATTTCTCACTCTTCCTAAAACATACATTATCTGTTTTTATCAAAGCACAAAAAATTTGGAAGAAATAAAAGATTATTCTATAGTTTTCTTCTTTTTTAAATTAATAAAGCAAACTAGCAAATTTAAATGAGTAAAAAGTCGATATTATTATATTAAAGGAAGAAAAAGTGCACAAAGACTATAACTTATATATTGGACAAAAAGTAAAAAAGTTCTGAAAGATAATTATAAAAAGTACTAATTCATGCGTTTTTTGGGACCAAACATTTTTTTTCGCATTTTGAGTGACTGAATTCTTGTTAAATCTAGCCCGAAAAGTGCTAATACCCATATCTTGAGTTGGTAACCAAATTGTAATTACTTTTAAGTTATATTTAAATATGAAATTGTGTTTTTGAGTGCATATTTAAATAATAATTAAATTCCTAACTATGTGTAATATAATACCACTTAAGCTTTATGAGCGTACCATATGCTTTTATGCGTGTGTGTTTATTGAAAACATACACATAAACATCATGTGGTCGTGTTGAAAACATCATGTGCTCGTATTAAAAAGAATTTCTTTAAAATTTCATAAATATATAGGACAATACATAGTTTCATATCATGGAATAAATAAATAGAAAAATATATTATGACGTTCGTTTGTTTTCATAAAATTTATTTTATGCAATTATAATTTTCTACATGTTTTGCTTATGTTTTATGGAAAGTCCTCGTTCAGACTTGCAATTTTTGTTGCTGGAATTTCTTAAAACTTTGCTTTGAAATTGCATAAGTGTCCACATTATGAAATTTTAATTTTTCAATTATGCATTAAAAAATTCTATTCCACCACAAATTTTCCTGAAAAATGAACACTTATATTTGCTTTTTCTAATATTTTTGGTTCTCATACAACTGAAGAAATAAAATTATAAAACACGTCAAATACAACTAGCAACTTGAAATTAGCAATTACGAATTTCAAATCAAAAGAGAATTCCAGAGCACATGAAACTGTGTACCCCTCCCTAATCTTCTTACCCCTCTCATGAATAAACTCAAGAATTGCTGCAACAAAAATTGCAAGTCTGGACAGAGACAGAGCGTTCAATAGTATTTGGAAATTTTCTAGTGCTGTCGTACTTTCAACGTAATTTAATAAGAACTTTAATTGACCATTGAAAAAATGAAATCGTATCTAAAAAAATTTAATTTTAAGTAAAAATTAGCTAATTATGTACTTAAATATTAAGTTAAAAACTATGGGTAGGTTGGCATCACTGCATCAAAAAGATTTGTCAAAACGAACCACGAATGTGTCGTTTGAACGGCATGGTTCGCAATCGTGGTTCAGAGAGCGAACCAAGTGGTTCACGTTGCCGTCTGAACATAGCATTACATTAAACATCTGTTTTCTTTTAGAACTATCAACATTTCACAGTGCTACCACACTTTCATAGTATTTAAGTGATCATTTAATTTTACGACTGAAAAAATTAAACTGCAATTAAGTGCAACTTAAAATTAAGTGGCTATTAGCTAAATGACACTTAATTGAGAAGTCGATTATTGGGCCTTAAAAGTATAAGACCGGAACGATGAACGAAAGGAACGACCTACTTCCTTGATTCTTTTGGATCGGTCGGAACGATTCCACAAAAGGAACGATTTTGCACAACTCTAAGAAATACACTAGAACTATTGTCTCTAACGTATCTTTACTCGCATATAAAAGGAAAGTTGTCGACATTTTAACTAGTGCAATTGTTGCTGGAGAAAGAGTATTGACATAGAGACATATGGTTCTAGGCTGACTAGAGGGTGGTGTTTATAAACAGTGAGCATCAGCAGAATAAGTCGTGTGTGTGAAAAATAGCAGAGAGAAAGTTTTGCTATAAAACCAGTGCACAGCGTGACCGTTTGACCGACTAAAGTGCCAAATTGCCACTTTTTTAACTGCCTTTCCCCTTTTTCAACTGCCTTGCCACTTTTTGTCCCCCTGTGAGTTATATGAAAATACATTAAAAATAAAAAGTTTAGTATAGTTTTCACGTTTTTTATTAATTTTGCCCCTTTTTTTTATAAATCCCCTATTTGGTGCCACTTTTTGAAAAATGTCATCGGTCACTCTGCCAGTGCAGTCTGTTGTGTGAGACCGGTGTATACAACAGCGAGAAAACTAGTGGTAACCAGTTGCGGTATATTTAAGTAATCTATGTTTGTGTATTTAAGCTTTTGATTTTGATTAGTATAAGTGTACTTAACGGTAAATAAAGTGACATTCTTAACCCTAATTACTACACTGGGGTCTTTTATTCGTATGCAATTCATCGAGTCCGCAGAAAAGCTTTTTTAAAGAGATAAAAACGTAACAATATCAATAAAAGAAATCGCTTTGTTCAATATAGCGTTCACTCTGGCACCTTATATCATGATATAGCTCAAGCTATTATCGCTGCTATCTTCGTTTCGCTTCTAGCGGTCACTCTGTCATCAGCTTAAGCAGAAGTATTCAAGAACATGACAATTACTACTTTTTAAAGTCATTTTGATTTCCTATCAAATCAAAACCATTCCAACAACGAATGGTTTTGCATTTTTAGGCAAAACACTTTTAGGGCCAAACCCATGATGTCGACAACGTTCGACTTGTCGCACACTTACATTCAAAACAAAAAAATTTTAATATTTTTTGTTGTTTCAAATGTAAGTGTACGACAAGTCGAACGTTTTCGAGATCGTGGGTCAGGCTTATAACCTAATTTCGGTGACTTTAAAAAGTTTGCTGGGGCATGGCATCTGAATCATAATATTTTATCTTTAATTTTTGCAAAAAAAGAGCACGAAGAAGTTTACAGCTATCAACAAGTCTGAATAAGCTGTTGGCCAAAAACTGATGACACCATTTTTTGAGGGCGCATTGATTTTCGAAATATTTGGAGGCCGGTCCATAAAAAATTTTTTCACGAAAATCGCCTAATTAAGTATAGGGTTTTACTACCCTTTAGAATAACTATCGAAACTATGCTTTATTATCTCGAAACCTGATTCATATCGACCTTGAAAATATTTTTTGACATTTTGCTTTCTGTTAGCTTTTTGCTTTTCCTTCATAGGAAAAAACCAACAAGCAATCAGCACGTGTCTGTCCAAAGCTCTATCGTCGCAGGAAATCAGGATTGAAAAAGTAGTGTATAATTTTTCCATAAACAAAACGTGTGCACAAAATTTCAGACAGACGCTTAAGTCTCTTCAGTTGTTCACAGGCTTAAAAAGAAAAATTAAACATCCAAAAAGAAAAAAGAGCGCACATACAAAGATACGTTCATCATGTTTTATTTAATTGGTTTGGGTCTAGGAGATCCCAAGGACATTACAGTAAAAGGCCTTGAGATTGTAAGACAATGTGTAAGAGTGTATTTAGAAATGTATACCTCAATATTGGGTTGTCCAAAAGAAGAATTGGTAAGTATACATACATTGTACGTACATATGTATGTATGTATGTAACTAGTTTTTTTTGCCCATTTTTGTATTGTGTTACAAAAAAATTTTATTCTAAAGGAAGCATTTTATGGCCGTCCTATATTGCTTGCGGATCGCGACCTTGTCGAACAAGGTGCTGATGAAATTTTAGCTGGTTCGAGCGAAGAGGATGTTGCTTTATTGGTAGTAGGTGATCCATTCGGCGCCACTACACATACTGATTTTATTTTAAGAGCCAAAGACAAAAAAATTCCCTATAAAGTGATACATAATGCCTCCATAATGAATGCTATCGGTTGTTGTGGACTTCAGTTGTACAAATTTGGCGAAACTGTATCCATCCCATATTGGGATGAGACGTGGAAACCCGATAGTTTTTATGATAAAATCAAACTAAATCGACTGCACAATATGCACACTTTGTGTTTGCTTGATATAAAGATAAAAGAGCCCATATTGGAATCTTTAATGCGAGGGAGAAAAGAATATATGCCTCCACGTTTTATGACAGTAGCTGAAGCAGCACAGCAGTTGTTGGCCATAGTTGAGAAAAAAGATGCTTTGGAACGCAATACGATTTTGAATGAACAATCTTTGTGCGTCGGTCTAGCCCGTGTGGGGCATGACAATCAGCGCATCCTGGTAAGTACGTTACGTGACATGTCGTCTGCTGATTTGGGTGGTCCGCTTCATTCGATTGTTATTCCTGCCAAAGAAATGCATCCATTAGAAGTTGAATTTCTTCAACAATTTGCTAATTTGAAATTAGAAGACTACAATCATTAAACTTTAAATGGATTTGAATGACAAGATTTGTATACAATTAACAAATTTTGTTGCTGTTTTTGCACCTCTTCAAAAACGTTTATAAATACATATTTTCCAACACCTAATAACCTAAAAAAAGTATGAAAATCAGGCTTTAAAATTATGATGATATCGCTATATATTGGATATATGTGTGTAAACTTTTTTTGTTAAGAATTTCTTTTTTTACTATTCGCAAATTGTTCGAATTACATTTACGTATATTTTCATTAGATGTTTTTTTTTTTCGAACAATTATAATGTAAATTTAATAATGATGCTTATTTTTAAGATATATGTAGCTGAAGTTAAAGACTCGAGTTTTTGAAACATCGCGCTTCTAAACATTTGAAATTTATGTATATGGAAAAAAAAATCATTAAATTACCAGTATTGTTCACATAGATTTGAAGTGATTGGAAACATGTTCTTTAACATAATTAAATCTTTCGAAAAACTTTTCCATTTAATGTTAAACAATATCACTAAAAAAGTATGGATGTAGTTGAAAATTGTATGGATTTAATTAATAATAGAAATCAAATATATTTTTTCATAGTTATGTGTACTTGATTTAAATAACATAAAAAAGAACAAAATGTGATTCAAAATAAAAAAAAACATAAAAATATATTAAAATAATAATTGATGTGAGATCCTGAAAGGAACCTGAAGTTATTTTCTTTTAGTTTTACGGTTACATATGAAATTTCTCCTAAAATAAACTGATTAATTTCACTAATGATTAAAAATTTAATAAAATTATATCTGATTTAACTATGTATATAAACAATTTATTCACGATTAGAAGTTACATAGATTTTTATACAAATTTCTATGTATGTAATTTGCATAATTGAGGTATGCCCTTCAGGGCAATCAAGAATAAAATTCCGCGTGAAATTTCTCACTTTTCCAATTAGAATTTTTTGTTTTCGTATTAGTCCTATTAGTAGGAATTGTTCCCCGGGAAAATTTCACGCGGAATTTTATTCATGGTTGCCCTGATTATGTAATTCGAACCGAAAGAAAATATTTTCGAATTTTAATAGTGGGTACACACTTTGCAACGTGCTTACGCAACACGTTTATATTACATTTTGCATATTTTGATACAGACTATGTAACCTACAATGCAACCCATAAGCATCAAAACATTTTGATATTTTCGAAACTTCGAATGCAACCATAAACAAGACTACAGACTATGCGACCGACAATGCAACCTGCCTGGTTGCATAAACACGTTGCTAAGTCTTTACCTACCATAATGTTAAAACATTTCTAATTTGTTTTTGGTTCGCATATCTGTTTACTGCCTTATTCATAAAAAATATTTCAGGTTTATTAAACGCTAAAATATTTTTTATGAATTAGACCGTTAGTATTTACCATATTTACAAATCATAGTTTAGAACTTTTTTCGGCATTATAAAGCGAAAAATCTGTTCATATTACTGTTCTAATATAAAATTCATAGTATTATCTATTTTAATTCGAATGTAAATAGGGTTGTATCGTGAAGGAAAATAAATTTAAAAAATAGAAATACAAGAGCTTCATGAAAAAGTGCATATTGTAAATTTACCTTTGTTTTTCGGAACTTGTCTTCCAAATGGATCATTGCAATTCATAATTACAAAAAAATGCGTGGTTTTTGACGCAATTAACCGCATACTATGTTAGTTGATTCACTAACGCAATTCCATGATATTTGATATAAAGTCCTAATTTACACAATGCAAGTCTTATTGCTAAGCTGATTAGTTTGCTAGGAGAGATAGAGACAAGGGAAGAGACTTGCATTGTGTAAATTAGGACAAATTAAGCTGAAGCCACTATTTCAAGACTCGAACTAATTAATAAAAAAGTTTAATAGCATTAGAAGTACATCTCTTCATTAGGGAAATTTGCCCTCCAATACCAAACGAAAAGTGCCAAAAACAAAAATTTCAGTTATTTAAATTATAACTTCCAATGTATCGCACATAAATAACAAAAACAGTCACAAGCCAATAAAAAACTCGAAATGTTCCGTTACGGCAAAAAGCCGGTTCTTAATGCATAAAAACTAGGGTCAAATCGTTACATCCGTGAACGTACAACTCGTCACGTAAAAACACAATTTCCGGATTATGACATACGTGAACGTATTGTAATCCCATTCAGTTTATACGATTGATGTATGATTTAATTTGTTTTCGTACGATTGCGATACGATCACGTATGTAACGATTCGAAGCCTGGGGGGGGGGGGTTATTATGTAATTCTATTCGAAACGGAAATTTGTTCGAATGTAATGTTAATAATCGAATCGAATTACATAATAACCCCCCTGGTTTAATGTTATTCTTTTGGTTTATAAAAAAAGATGCTGATAAATTTAGAGTTGTGATTGTTTTTGGTTGAAAGTGCGGTATGACATTTCTTCTCAAAATATTACTTTATTTTTGCTTTTATTGCATTTATTTGCACCCTTATTATGCCGTTACAAAGAAGCGATTTTATAAATATATTAAAAATTGATTTTAGAAATATAAACCCCTCATGCGTCTTCCAGAGCCTTGGCGGTCGTAAAGTACATTAAATTTGTTAACAAAATGATTCATATCATTACAGCCTTTTGTCATGGATCCCAAGTAACTAATCAGGCCGACATCATTACATTGTGTATAGAATTCCTCCTGAAATGCACCGCCTTGCATAACCGGCAGTCTGTGACTTAAAGCATATATTTCTCGTAAAATCTCTTGATTAGCGCTTAGTTTTCCAGCTTCGACATCTTTGATGTATTTTAAAACAAGTTTAATTCGAGTATTTAACATTTTAATAGCACTTTCCTGAGCTACTAAATGCTCTGCAACGTATGACTTTTCGCCGGTATCATTAGTAGACATGCGAGCTACATGATCAACACCAATTCGTTCAGCTTCCTCTGTAGCCAGGGTATATGTAAGTGGTACAAAAAGCATTGTAGCTTCACTACGCACAATATCGATAACAGATTCGAAAAGCTTCAAAGGTAGTTGATCAACGCTGCGTGATAGAGGATTTAATTGTAACATAATAGGACACTCATTGATTTCAGCTATTTGCTTATGTATAGCTAAATCTTTTTCCGTAGGTGTTTCCCCAGTAGTGTACCAACCAATGAAATCTAATTCACTAAAAACCTGGATAAAAGGAAAACAAGATGATCGTTTCACTTAAATATATACATGCGTAGACACATCGCCCACTGAATCATAAACGTCACAACTCAAAGTTATCAAAATGTATAACAGTCTTCTTGAACAATATAAAATACCTTTATACATGTTTTTATCCTACATATTTGCGCCATTCCTGAACATTGCAATTTTTTGAGTTGTGATTGTTTATGATTTAGTGTGCGATATGCATTTGATGCTATATATGTATCTCTTACCTGTTTATACTGAAGTTCTTTTGTCATATAGTAATCTCGATTTATAAAAACATCATCTCCAACTATATCGGTTCTTAATTCGAATGAATTCATTACTTCTATGTTACGGCCTTTTTGCTTGCCTATCAACGCACCATACACTTGACAAGTTTCGCCGGCTTGAGCTCGAATACGCGTCCAATGCTCCGATATGTTCATAATAACCAAAGGGTGCAATGAAATGGTTACCGATGGGACAGTACTCGCATCGGCCATAACATTTGGAGTACTTAATCCGCCGGCTGGATTTGACTTTGTTTTTGCTCCGCTTTCATTAGCAATATTAGTTTGACTGGATGTACCAGCCTTAGCATCTAAATCTACATCCATGTGTTCCATTCTATTGTTAGAATCCAAATGATTTTAGCCAATTTTAATACTTTTTTCCAATTAAGAACCCCTCAAAATATTGAATGCCAAAATTTGTTAATTGTTGTTTTTCTTTGCTGCTCTTCCTTCTAAATGACATTTAGATATATTAGTTTGGTTATTGCTGTTGGGCAACGTTATGTAAAAGTAAACAGGGTGGCAATACAAATAATAAACAAGAAACCCAGATAAAATCAAATGCATAATAAATAACGACAAGTCCGTTAGCATTAGATTTTGCTTCCAGTACAAGTGTTTTTAATTTTTTTTTTTTGGTGCAAAGTGAAATATTTTTATTGATTAATATAAAAATACCGAAAATTATTCATATCCCATCAAAAAAGTGATGAAAAAAAAGTAGAAAAAGCACCACAACTACTGATACGAACCACTTCAAACTCCGAGCAAAAAGTAGTGAATTTTACATTAGCGTGTCATTGTAGCGAAGTGGTTTGTTTTTGCCAACCCGTGAGCGAATAAGATTTACTTTTTATTTGTTATAAAAACTCTAAAATAAGGTGTGATTTTTTATTGGTGAAGCAAATCAAATATATTTTACATTTAGGATGTGGTTATTAACCATTAACAGCCATTAACAAATCACTTAAATCTATGATTTAGGAAGTGGTGCTTATTCACTTGCTTATTAACCCACTTGGAAAACAGTTTAACTGCTAAAATATTCTACTCATTAAAATAATTGTCTCACAAGAAATAAGAAGTTAAACCTGGGGGCAAACTACGGCACTCGTTATCGAACGAAATTACGAAATATTTCAATAGAGTTTATATGGAAACATTTTAAAATTTCAAACCGAATCGAATACCGTAATTTGCAGCCTGTTCTTTTTTCTGTTCGTTTTTGAAGTTGCAGAATTTGTACTTTTAAGCATTTAAATCAATATTTCAATTTTATTAGCTTACGTGCTTGCTCGGAGTTTGAAGTGGTTCGTATCAGTAGTTGTGGTGCTTTTTCTACTTTTTTCCATCACTTTTTTACTGGGTTTTTATTTTAGAGGATAATAATAATAAAATAGGTGATTTATCATTACTTTAGATATGTGATTAAAAATAACTTCATTAAACCAGAATAAAATGCATAACCTATTTTGGAAGTAATTAAGAAGTGCTTTCTAAAGAAGTACTCATTTCATTTTTTTGCTGGGTAATACACAGAGTTACAAAAAACTGGCATGAAGTTAGAAGTGGCGAAATTGAACTAGGTGCTTACGAGTCTCTCCACACAATTTGACTTTAAAAATTGGTGAATGATGTAATTTTAACACACTAGCGTGATTATTAATATAAAATTGTATGGCAAAAATCGTTAAATTTTATATTCATGATAACTTCATGACAGTTTTTTCTTATACATAAAGTCATAGTGGAAGTCGAAAGACGACACTCGTAATTAGGCCCATTATTCGACTTGTTATTGACTCTGACGTTAGTATTCGTCATCTCCTTTATGGTTCACTTGCCAATATAAGAAAACAAGCCATTGAGCGAAACCAAAAAAACACGCCCTCATTTTGTATAAGAAAATTATTTATTTCATAAATAAGCTTCTGTCTCTGTACGCCTGTTAAAAAAGTAGAAATTCCTGCGTAACTAGCTATGTTAAAGCCAAAATCGAAAACTGGAAAGTTGTGAAAACTTTCTCGAAACAAAAACGTTACATTTTTGTAATTAAAAAAAAAAATATGCGGTGAATTTATTAAAATTAAGTTTTAATAAATATATTAATTACTTTCCAGAAATAAAGCACACTTTTGTTTACTTTTTACTTTTTTTTGTGTATTTTTTTTATTAAACTATTTATTATACATTTATGTAAAGTACGTAATAATAATTTTATGTTTTCACACCTTAAATGCTAAAACAGATAGTGGTTAAGTTACTTTCTTAATTGTGTTTATTGTGTTTTATAATTATACGATTTAAAATTAATATTTACAAAGAAAATAACATATTCCACAATATAAATTAAATTAAAAATTTATTTGTTCTTATACATTTATGCATGTATGTATGTATATTGATTTCAAAAAAAAAATTCATTATTTTAAAATACAAATAGCTTTAATTAATTTTGTGTTATTTTAGTATGTGAAATACATACATACATTCTATATATGTACATACATACATGTGTATGTGTAACAATTTTTTTGTTGTTAATTTTTTCATGATTAATTCTATAAAAGTAAATGCTTAAAAATTATCGTATTTTTTCTGTTAATTTTCCAAATGAAGCATTGAAATTGTACAAGCGAAATTAGTGTTAATAATTAATTGTAAATGTATACGAAAGAAACTTAATAAAACAATCTAAATACTAAAAAGCAATAAAAAAAATAACAAACAAAAGAAAAGAAGAAAACCAAGCAACAGGCATTTACTTACAAACTATGTGCTTTAATTTTTAAATAAATATTTTTATATTTCTTTAAAATAAAGAAAAAAAATGTGTCATATTTAAGTATTAACAGATATTTAACTTCAGTGGACCCACCTTGCTTAAATTATTTTAATTTTGTAAGGTCTTATAATTATTTAATTTCTTAGTTATAAAAGCGGCCATAGCGTTTAATGGGCAAAAATTAAATGTTTCACGTTTATTGGGCTTCGGCCTTATTAATGTATTTCGATTTTGACTACGACAATTTGGCCATACATTAAAGAAAAACTGTTGTTGAAGCGTTTTTTAATCTATTACAAAAACGTCGTTTTCGAAGTCGAAATACGCCGACAGCGATAAGGGGGAATACATATGTGCAATTAAATGAAATATCTGCGAAATATTATATTAATATTTAATTACCCAAATTCTTGTAGGTCCCGGTTCATTTAACATTTATTTTACTGATTTATATTTTAAGTACTACTATTGGCAAATTCAAATGTTCATTAAAAAAATATCACAAATTCATTAAATTTTGTTTGAAATAAATTATTTTTGTATTTTCGAAAATGAATAATTTTTATTTTCTAAGGCTGATTTTCAACTTATAAATATGTAAATAGCAGACTTTTATTTTTATTTCAAAAAGTAAAACTGTTTTCAATTAAAATTTAAACAAATTAAAAATTTTACACACTTTTAAATTGTTTAATTAAAAAAATTATAATTTTGTATGCAGTCAAACTTAATCGGAAGAAGAATGCAAGGGCTAAATAAAAATATGATTCGCTAAAACTCGTTAACTACTTTTGAGTTATGATGCTACTGTATTGTTTATATGTTTTCAGTTGTAAACTTTTTTTTATAGAAGGAAGCGGTAAAGCGCAAGTCATTCACGGTTGCGTCTTCTTGATTGATAGTATTAAGCAAGGATTTAATATAGTTATATAATTTCCTAATTTTTACAATTTCCTATTTTTTTTTTTTGACAACGCATCCATCCTTCAGTTCAGGGAGGGTCATATCGTGCCATAACTAATAAGCGACATAATATTCGAACTTAATTTTTTTTAACCTAAAATCGATCATTTGTGATCGTAAATAATCGATTTTCGTCAAGAAAAAAGCGAGGTCAAAAATATGTGTCGGCTAAGCTTTTTTGACAGTTATGGCTCGATATAGTGGAAATTAAGTAGGGACACTAGCTGGTTAGGGCAGCAGGAATACTTGTGCTCGACTAGCCTAATGGGGAGTTGTGACCACCCCCGCCCCTTTGATCCACGCCTACTTATTACCATATACGTTAAACTAATATTTATTTAAGTTTAATATTTATTTATTTCTTATTTGAAGTAATCAGTGCTACCAGCTTCTTCCAAATCTAAAAAAAACTTCAATAAAAATTTCGAGCTCGAGTTTACATTTTTTTATAACGATAAAAAAGGTTTTTATAACGTTATTTTAAATAAAAAAAGTGACTTCTGGATCAGCATTTCATCATATTCATACAAAAAAGGTCGAAAATTAATAAGTTAATAAAAGTTTCTCCCGATTGAAATAGAAGAGTAAAATATTTGAAAAAATTTATTACATTAAATTTTTACATATATGTATGTGTGGCAATATGAAATAATGGCTTAAATCGACTAAAGATAATTTAGGCTTGTTATGTTGAAAGTTTCAATATTCACAATGCTGTATATGGGTGTTTCCATACAAAAAGTCCACGTTTTGTCACGTTACGTTACTTTGTGACTTAGCTTGTTGTTCACAGAAAAACTTGTCTCTTACATATGTTTGTATATACTTTTTAACATTTTGGTGTAGAGTTTAATTAACTGTACATTAAGTAAAAAATATGAAAAAAATAGCAACTCTAAAATATAAACAAGTATACAAGCATAATTACTTGACGTAACGGAATAAAAGCTGGACTTTTCTGTGGCCATGCCCATATGCAAATAAAGTATCACAAGAAACTAGAATCAGTCACTAGAGCCGTTTAATCTGTTAGAGGCACCTTCAAAACTTCCAAAAAAAATCTCGCTTTGCTCAAGTCGGCTTTAGCGATTATTTCATATTGCTGCAGATATACAAGAAATATACACACATATAATCAATCCACTGTTTTGCGACAGAATTTTTTGAAAAATAAAAATCTTACTTATAATCCTAATTACATATATAGTATATGTACATACATAATCGTATGTACATAGATAAGCTATAGAAAAATCACAATTGAAACCAGTAACAAAATCAAGATAAAATTAATATGTTAAATCCTTAAACAAAGCATGTTACTTAAAAATTGCGTAACGTGACGTACCCACCCGCTTTAAACGGCCTTAATTTATTAATAATTAACAAATAATTAAGAAATTAAAAACGAATATAGTACATACAGATTTTTAAACCCCTGAATATAAAAAAGTGTTCAATAATAAGTAGACTCGTAATGCCCATGATGACATAAACGTTGTGTTATTGCTGAAGAGTGATAATGATGGGAAGTAAGATGAGATGAATGGCGCGGGTGATTATGACGATGATGCACTATGGGATGAGTGCTAGAGGTTTGTTGGTGGCAATTTTCATGATAACGAAACCAATGCGCAGCATACTGTTGCCACAACAAATTTCAATCTTTCTGTTGGTGCGTCGAACCGCCACCATGTTGTGCTTGCGTATGATTAGGGTGGCTGCTTTGTGCCGCTTGATGATGTAAATGTTGTGACTGCGGTGCATGGTGATGTGATGGTACATGACTGTTATGAGATAATGTACCAGCAGCAACGCTAGCAGCTGTTGTAGCCTGCTGTTGCAGATGGTGTTGATGATGATGCTGATGACCGGTTATGTGGGAGTTTGCATGCGGTTGTGACATTTCCTGATGATGAGATGGCTGGGAGCTGCCATTCGCTGTACTGCTATGTTGTAAAACACAATTTGTGGTATCATTTTTATTTGTGGCATCCCGTGGAAGCAGGAAAATTGAACCGTCAGCAGCTTGTTGTAAACTGTATTCGGATGGTGAACAAGGATTGCCGTCGGCATCGCGCAAATACTGAAAGAAGAAATAACGTTTAAAAACAATACTTTTGATATTTTAATAGGGTTGTGATCTTTTAATTCGAGCAAATACGGCCACTACACAAAAGTAAATTATTTATTTTATTATAAATAAAATCATAATACAAATATCAAATAAAAATTTTAAATTGTTACAGCATGCAAAAACTTTGATTTGGAAACGGTAAAAAGCTGTACCATAAGGACATTTCAAGTAATTAATAAAACATAAAATAACATCTAAAATGACACAATTATGCCACATTTCCCATCACTGGGAACAAATGATAGGGAAAATTCATAATTGGGCTGTCTATTATTTTTGTCTTTTTATATTATTATGTGATTTGTGTTATATTTCGTTTGTTTTGTGTCATATTTTGTTCAAATAAATAAACTTCAATTTTGCTGTAGAAAGTATGGCAACTTACGAAAATGTGGCAACTTCAAATGACTGTCTCACAGTAAAGATACAGGCAGCTTGAACTTGCCTTTAACTTATCGCTCACATTTAGGTTTAAGTGAAGTAATAATCAAAAAGTATTTATCCGTTCGTTGAAATTCTACCTTTAACTAACGCCAAGTTATAATAATGACCCTAACTAAATATGTATTTTTTATACACATTGAGCTCAATTAAATACGAGTATTTACTGTCCTATTCATAAAATATAATTTTATTTTATGAACGATTTATAAATTTTCACTCTTTTCGATAATAAGTGAATCTAAGGTAATATAATAGCTAAATAACTTTCTGATTGAACGGAATGCTTTGCCATATTGGCACAAACACAAGTAGTTCCTAAACTCTTCCACGCTTGTGCTCAAGTGGCAAAAATGAAAAATTGTATTAAGTACAAAAGAGACTTACTTGGAAAATGTGTCTGTGCAAAGCGCCAAATTTATTCGACACCCGTTTGCGTTCGGTGTATAAACGATCATGTTGAGCCTGCAAATCCTCCTTTCGTCGGCGCACTTGTTTCACCTCATCTTCCAGCGATAGTATTTGATCCAACTTTCGCTTGCGACAGTTTTGAGCTGCTACCTTATTCTTGCCACGACGTCGTATATCACGTATCAATGACAATTGATTTTCACTCAGATCATATTTCGATAAACGTTCATTGAATTCATCCATAGGCAGATTGATTATGTCTGTCACTGGTATGGGAATGTTCATAGCACGTGCCCGTTTTTCATCGCGTGTCATATAGTTATCTTCTTCACCGCCGCTGCCGCTGCTGTTATGAGCAGACCTGGACGATTTGGTAGATGAGGATGATGTAGAGGATTTCTTGTCACGTTGCTGGGGGCGTGGTAGAGAACCTGTTCCCTGAGGCAAAGTATACGTATGATTATGTTGCACAATGTCATGAGCAGTGCGAGGTGTGCGCACCGAAAAATCAAGTGAGTATGCACCGCCATAGGCATGATGTTCTTTGCTTAATATTGGACCACCCATGGCTCCTCCTTCTAAGACATTGCCTATGTTTTCATGTAGACCAGCTACTGGGGGATATGCTTCATATTCATATTTTATAGCATGAGCAGGACCATTTAGTACACCATTAGCTACATTCGACGGATTGACACTATTTGCAGCGTTTAGACCAGGTTGCTCATTAAGAAACCGTTTGCCAAACATATGATGTTTTTTCTGGGCAACTGGTGGCTGACGTGATCCATCATTAAGACGATTGCTGCCAGCCGTATTGTTGTAGCTATAATCATAAGGCCCGCCATATTTGCTTTGGTGATAGTCCTGGGCTGAATCACTGCCCTCTCCCCACTCACCATCCGACAAGGAGGGCACACGTTCCGAACCCATCGAACTAACAGCACTATCGCTAGAGGCATCTAACCGATCAGTACCGCCTTGAGTGGCTGCGGTATTCATTAAATCACTAGTCATGCCGGCCGCTCCCCCAACGGCTGCCACGTTAGAAGCACTCATGGAAATGCCACCCCCGGAACCTGTTGCTGAGCCAGTTCCAGAATTGGCATGGCCGCTTGAAATACCCAAAACCGAAGAATTATTGCTAGTGCTGTTGTTAACATCAACCATGCGGCAGAAACCTAAAATACAAAAAAAAATTTAATTTATAGTTAATTTTTTTTTTATCATGTGCACATAAGTACAATATGTACACATGTACGGACACATGTGAGTACATAGAAACGTGGTGGAAAATTTATACCAACAATTTTTAAATTTTCGGCAGCTTTTATTACAAAATCTTGTACAAAATGTGGTCAGATTAAGAACGTAAAATTAAAAAATAGTCCATACATTGCCAAATGAAGAACGTAACGCTGTCAATTTGAGAACGAAAAGATAAAAATTTCTAGTCGTTCTCGCAGCGAGATCGAAACTTTTCCAATCAAAACAATGACGCCCTATTGACAAATAAATAACGAAAAATTTAAATGATAACTAACGGTTTATTGTGAAACTGGGAACATTGTTGCAAAAAGAAAAGAAGGACAAAGTGTTCTAAAAATGTTAATACTGATACCATACGTTGTTAAATTTAGGACAAACGTGCTTTTGTCAACGGATGGTGAAAAATTCGGTGTTTTTTCGAAGGGTTTTTTCTCTGTTTATGAAATGAGCAAATTTATAAATAATTCCACTTTTTTCACTTATGCATATATGTACATATGTATGTACTCGTATGTATACATAGACATTTTATAATTTTTTGTGTGGTAAAAAATAATTTTTTTATTATTTAATATTTATTCCTCTTTACTACTCGTATGCATTTTATATTCCTCACAGTGTTATGGCCATTATGGCCATAATTTAAATTATAAACAAATAAATGTTGACATTTGTTTGCAATTTTTTTTTCTCTTCGTACGACTAAATTATCAATTTCCAAACAAAGTTTTTTTTTTACAATTAATTACTCAGCAATATTTTTTATTTATTTTAGAGCATATGCTTAATTTTCTGCAGTTATTAATATGTACTTGTCTTAATTTCAAACCAGCTTAATTTAAATTTAAGTACTTTTTGCAATTTCAAAGTGAATAAAAATGTTTTTTTTTTTTTTAATTAAAATAACATTAAGCACTTTTAAAGCAGCCTTATAACTTTCTTAGTTTTCTGAGGCGGTTTTGTTATAAAAGGCAGAACTCCAATTAGGCATTTTAACACATTTTCTCGTTTTATTTTCAACTCCGAACGTGGAAGTTGCATTTTTAAAGATTTCATTTTTTCTTTTGCTTTAAAAGTCATTGACCTTAAGTACAATTTTCTAGTACATACCTACATGTCATTGAAGTGACACTCATTTGTATGGAACATTGCTCGAATCTTTGAGGAGTGTCGGCAGTTACATTGTGTTGAAAATTTGAGACCAATCGGACAACGTCTTCGGGACGCGATCCGAGGCAAAAGGGCAGATATGTATATGCAATTATATTACATATTTACAAAAATATGTAGATTTATTTATTTTAATTAAAAGTACAGTAAAATATTTTTTTTTAGAATTCAACCCTGACAACAAAAGGATCTTGGTCTATAAATTATTTTCGTAATTGTGCACTAGATGGTACAAGTTAATTAGAAAATTTATTTTTGTAATTCATGCATTTACATAAAAGTATCTGCATATTTATTAATTCACACCAAATAATAAAAAAAAATATTAAAGAAATTAGCGATAATATAATTTGTGGGTCACTTTGACCCAAAAAAATTATTTTACTTTACTTTTTATTAAAATAAATAATGCAGAAAGTTAACGAGTTTTACTAATTTATTTCATATAAATAGTAAAATTTGCTTATATCTGATTTTTCGTTCGTTTACCGATTCGACTTCAATTTCCAGCACTTTAATTTTAAACCTAATGCCACAATATTCCACACGGCACACTTTGAAATAAAGTGTGCTGTGTGGGTGTCTTAGGACACCCGGTTAGAGCTATGCTACTTCGCTATATAAAACAAATTTTATGTGCTAAATAACAATGCAATTATATTATATTATATGATGATGTCAAATTCGCGACAAATATTTCCATTTATTTCTTTTCTTTTGGAGGTGCGTAAGATTAAATTAAAGTATTGATTGTGCTCATGGGCAAAACAATACAAAAATAAATTGAGCAACCCGCTCTCATTATTTTTGTGTGTTTCTCACTAACTTCAAAGAACGAAACATAACGAAGTCAACCAATTTGTTTCATTTATTTTTGTATTCTGCTTTTAAGTACAAAGAAATCAAAACAAAAATAAATTTATTACTGTAATAGTGTCGATTATTTTAGTTACGAAAATCACGTCCTAGCTCCTGTGCCGTAGCATAAAGAGCATAGCTCTAAAAATTCGGCTGCCACCCTAATGAATTTATGCAAGGCACATTCACCAGGTAATAGCAAATTAAAGTTCATCGGAAACTTCAAAAATTTTTTTCGAAAAAGAAATTAAAAAAAAAATGTATAACAAATTTCGACACAAATAAATATTTTATTAAAAAAATTATTTGTAAACAAATTTAAAAATATGAAAAACTATTAAAAAAAAATGTGCTAAACGTTACACTGACGTTAAATTGACATCACATACAGTGGACCAAACACAGAAGAACGCTGATGATGAAGGTTTAGTGGTCTTCGAAAACGGCTAGCTGTTCCGTTCAACTATGAGTTGTCAGAATATTAACAACTAACTTTGGTGTTATTTGTTCATTAATAATTATCACATGTAATTTGGCTTAAAAAAGCGATACGAACTTTAGCCTGTTCAAATCATAAATATAGAAACAAATGAAGTTCGAAAAATAATAATTAAATTTACAAATTTTGTTAGTGGTAGCAGTCGTGGAGAAATTTTTTAAACTTTATGTTAATAGTTTATATTTTTATTTTGTTGAACAATTTCTATTTTTGATATTTTAGATAAACTAAAAAGCATGATACAATAATATAAAGGTAAAACCGTTCTCTCTTTTCGTCGCCATATTAACCTTCTGACGTTTGTCCCGATTATTTTTTACTCTCAAAATTAATGCTACCTTATTAGTTTATGAAATCCGGTTTTTTTAATGCATGTATTTTATTTATTGTATCTTCAAATATGAACTAACAATAAGTATTCAAATCTTAAATCTAAAGTATAATTATTAGGCCCAACCAATGTCGGACATAAGCTTAGTGATTGTTATTAATAATACATAAGTAGTGATAAGCAACAAAAAGAAAAAAGTGCTTTCAAGCAGCTTCATCATCTGGAGTGTTGAATATTAGAGCCCGTGTATCTCTCTTTTTTAAGCGGATGTGTCCAGTAAAGTTCAAAATATTACGAGCAAGCGGATTAGGATGTGACTCGAGTTTTGTTAGATATTTGCCTCCGTATTTTGCAATTTCTTCAGTCACTAGTGGCATATTCAAATCACGATGTATATTTGAATTTTTGATGTACCATGGAGCCGATGTTATCATACGTAAAATTTTGTTTTGCCTTCGTTGAATTTTCTCTACATTTGAAGCTGAAGAAGTGCCCCATAGTTGAATTCCGTAGCACCATATTGGCTTTAAAAGCGACTTGTATATTAAAAGTTTACAGTCTAGGCTAAGCGTTGAATTTCTACCAATCAGCCAATGTACCTGAGTTAATTTAAGTTTCATTTGTGATAGCTTAGAATCAATGTGGTGTTTCCATGTAAGTCGTCGATCAAGGTGTGTACCAAGATATTTTACATGTGAATGTTAAGAAACAACTTGATTGTTAATCCGAATGGGGGAACAAGTATCTCTTCGTAAGGTAAATGTTACTTGAACACACTTTTGTTCATTTACCTTGATTCTCCATAAGTTTAACCAAAGCTCCATCTGGCTAATGTGTTCCTGGAGTTTGCGGGATGCCTCATCAGGGTTTTCGTGCATACTAAGGCGGGTTGTATCGTCGGCAAATGTGGAAGTATGGATACTACTGCTCACAGGCATATCACAAGTATAAATCAAATATAAAACTGGTCACAGTATACTCCCCTGTGGCACACCGGATGAAATAGCTTCAGGCCTACTCGTAAAGTCTCCTTCCACAACAATGAACTTACGGGAAATAATGTAACTTTCCAAAAGATTTAAAATGTTTATTGGTAAGTAAGTCTTCAATTTTAAAATTAGGCGTTCATGCCACACTTTATCAAATGCCTGGGAAATGTCAATAAACAGCGCAGAACAATACTTTTTTTTCAAAAGTTCTTCTTATAAATTGAACCAATCTATGAGTTTGCTCAATGGTGCTATGCTGACTTCTAAAACCAAATAATTAGAATTGGGGACAATTTTGTTTTGAGCAGTTTTTCGAAAAGCTTTGGCATAGTTGATAGTAGACTTATTGGCCTATATGACTCAGCCTTGGTTAGATCTTTGCCCGGCTTTGGAATCATTTTAACCTTGGCAAGCTTCCAGCTGTGTGGATAATACTCCAGTCGTAAAATGACATTAAAAATGAATAACAGGATTCTCATTGCAATACGAGGCAAGTTCATCAGCATCTGGTTACTAATTCCATCAATACCCGGAGCTTTCTTCGGGTTGAGTTCGGCAATTAATTTTTGTAAATCACGCATCTTAAACTTTATGTGTTGAGGGGGTAGAGCGACTACACTCGGCAAATCAGCAACCCCAGTACATATGTTTGGCGTAAAAACGGATTTTAAGTGCTCAGCAAATATTTTACCTTTTTCAGTATCGCTTCTTGCCCAACCTCCGGTAGATGTGCGTAGAGGTGGCTTATACTCAACGGGTGTTTTAAGCTTTCTAGCAGCGCGCCACAAGGAGTAATTAGATGCTGGTGTGACATCAAGACCTTCCAGATAATTTTCAAGAGATGCAGTTTTTTCAGATGCAAGCAACTCTTGGAGTCGTTTAGTGCACTCTTTAAATCTGATTTTATTTTGTGGTGATCTGTGCTGTTGCCATTCCCTTCTAGCTCTTCCTTTTTCATATACGAGACGTTCAATGTCTGTAGAATAAATTTTATTAAACCCAGTCTGTGGATGGGAGATAGTGGCATGTTCAGCAGCCTGTTTAATATTCTCGCTGAGATTGGCAATGTTAGATTCAATATCATCGGGTGTTCTAAGCGTTATGTTTTCCGTACAATGACTACTGAGATATTTTTTGAACCCCAGCCAATTAACACGATTGATCATCTTCACATATAGGTCAGGTAAGTTACTTCTTAATGGGCGAAATCCGAGTTTTTGATTAATTGTTTGACTTTGTTGTTTATTTAATTAAAAAAAATGAAAAATATTTAAATTTTTTCATTATAAACAAACAGCAATAAAAAAATACAGCAGCACCAACAACGGCAGCAGCAAAGATAGAACAGCAAGGAAATGAACAGCTACAAGGAAATTCCTAACTGAACAGCATTTGCTCCACTTCCGAATCATAGGCGGGACTTCGTGTTCGTGCTTCACTCTATTATTGACTTACATCAGGTACGTCCAAGGCATATGCACAATGTGAAAACTTTTAAAAAGGAGGTTTTGTGCTTTCACACCAACAGGAGCAGAAGAGATCACATCAGCCAATAAGATCTTGACGACAGCAATGCTTACTCTTATTTTGTAAAGAAACAAGAAAAAATTAAAGAGCTTTCAAAGCTTTTGTGTGTTTGGACGAAGCTGCTGTAAGCACAACTGGAACCAACGACGAATATTCTTCGTAAATACAAAAACACTTTTGTGTATATGAAAATACACACAATCAGTACGTTGGACGAAAGTTTCCTTGTGTAACTAACTGGCGATAGTTTATTTCTTACGTCGTCGAAAGATGACTAAATGTTTTAATGTTTATGTCCATTGTAGTTTCATTTCGAAATGAAAATTATACAAAAACTTTTACCAGACATTGCAATTTCTGCGATGTTAGGAATTTTTTGTGATTTATCTGATTTTCTGGGAGTTTGTTATTCTTTGCAGTGGAAGTTATTTCTTCAATGAATTTAGAAATTTTTCGCGAACTTGCGATTTTTTCGCGTTATTTCCGAGTTAATTTTCTATTTAACAGATTAAGCGATTTCTAATAAATTTTAAGGCTTTTTTCCGATTTTGCAACTCCTCAAGTATTTTTGCAATGTTCGACATGTAAGCGAGTTTTTTCAAGTCTTTCTAACAGTTTTCAGTAATTTTTAATTTTGCTGTTATGCTGCGTTAACAAAAACATCGATGTTTTTAAGACTGATGTTGCATGCCTAGCCATGATAGTTTTTTTATTATGTTGTGAGAAAATAATAAATGAAACATTTGCCAACTTTTGAAGATCATATTACATACAGATTTTGTTATCCTCATGTCCAATAAATACAGCATTTAAAAAATGTGTGGATTAAACTATAATTTTTTAACTCAAATTACACATTTCAAAAAGCATTCCTAAATGAAAGTTGCCATTATATGTATGTGGCAACGTTCTCCTCTCTGTTTACAAAAAAAAACAGTAATCAAATAATCGGGGAAAAAGTCATAATTAATTTTGTACGTCAAATGTGGTTGTACCTTTATATTATTGTATCATGCTAAAAAGCCATGTTTTTTCATTGTTGTATTTTTGTAATCTTGATATTACCTGGAAATGAAAGTGCGTTAGTACCAGCGTTGCCAAATGGGCAGATTTATCTGTTTTTTTTCGCAGTCTTTCAAAAATTCAGTTTTTCTTTAAAGCTGTAAGTTTTTTATTTTTTTTTGGTTTTGACTTTTTTACTTTATATCAGGGACCAGCTCATTTTGGTAATCGTATAAAACACCTCATCAAAAATGTGAAAAACAAAAAAAAAGTCAATACCTGATATATTTTTATTATAACAAAAGTCAAATTTTATATTGAAAAATATTTTGTTTTATGTTGGCTCTTTTTTCTATATGGAATTTGACATTTGTCTTGATAAAAATATATCAGGTGTAGACGTAGGGTTATTATTTTATATTTTTCATACAAGTTTCAAAAACTATGAAAGGCAAAGCAACATATGAATTACAGTGCGTTTCTCCGTGGAAGAATTTGCATGAAAAACACGAAAAAAATAATTAAAAGTTTTGCCATTTTCTGTTTGTTTTCTATAAACACAATTTTTATTTGGTGAGGATTTTTCTACGATTAGGCCTATAATGATCACAGTAACATTTTTTAGCATTGACTACGACTACATTTATACGCGCACTATTTGCAAATAAAAATGTTTGCAAATAAATTAACTCCCTGTTTATACAGCATAGCAAATGTATAAAAACTTGGAAGCACTTCAATAGAAAAGTTACTTATGTTTACAAAAAAATTGTGTGAATGTATAAGGTAACAAATAATTATTTGTTTTATTGCTATTATTTTCTTCTATCAATATTTTTTTGTGCAATATTTATCAATTTAATGTTTTTCATTAGCAAACATTTGTAAGTGTGGCAACCCCAATCGTTTTATTTGCATAGTGAATAGTTTTCTGAATTAGTAAGTCGAAATAAAAACAATAATATGGCAACAATGTATAGTTTTATTTGCAAATAACCCGTGTGTATAAACGTATTATAAGTCATGCTAAAGTATATTTAAAAATGTATTAAAATTGAAAATTTATTTTACTTGAACACTTTTGTGAAGAAAATAATGTTTTGACTGCCAAATAAAACTTGAAAACGTAAGCCAATATTTTACAATAAATCAATCCTATTAATAGAAAGCGATATTATGATGGTATTACGTTCTTATAAGACATACATATCGACGGTCCCATTCCAAAACATGTTAAATCGACATAACATGTTATGCTGGGCATTTCTAAATTCATCGTTTATTAACTTAAGATTCTGTAAAATTTTGATAGTAATTGGAATATTCTATCAAAAGTTATGAGCAAAAATGTACTTAGGATAATTTGTCAATTAAAAAAAAACTCTCTTTTTAAATGTTTTAAGTACACTTTTAGCATGATTTAGTTTGGAATTAAGTAGTAAAAAATTTAATTTAAATTTTTCTCCAAACTAAAACATGCTATATGTACTTAGATGGCCATTGTAGGCGAGAAAGAACCTTACTTAGAGGACTAGGTAATATATTTGTGATTCTAAGTCACTTTTAACTATGATCTACAAATTTATAAACTAAAAAAGTTCTATTGAAATTATTATATGATTACAAAAAGTCTCAAGTTTCTATATCATAACATTACCGAGATATCATCAATTAACTTTGAAGGCGTTTATCTCAAAAGTACCTTTTTTTCACTTAGCATGTTTTAGAACGGAATCGTCGATATAATACTGTTAAACAATTCTGGTGCAGTTTTTTATTCTGAAAAATTGTTTTTTGTTCGATATTGGCAGATTTTTCCTCGAGCGTATATGGCAACACTGCTTGGTACATACACATGTATGTATGTATGTATGTATGTAATTTGAGATAATGGGGAGGGACGACGTATGAGTAATATATTATTTTAGTAGTATACTTAACGTGACCAGATGGTTTTTGTAAAACTCCCGATGTGTATTGTATTATGCACATGCACAGTGTTTCGTATGTACTTAGGAAACACAATTTTCCACTCAAAAGAAACGCTTTTAAATAAATAAAAATATTTATCTATATACATATGTAAATAAAAGTCAAATGTCAAATCACTTAAAAAAGTATTTTGGAAACTATTGCAGTGAGAATTTTCAACACGTTCGCTGCTGTCGTATGTTAAAAAAAACATTACCAGTGTGCCAAACGTTTTTATTTATTTAAAAGAGTATGTTAAGTGTTACTGAATCGTGACTGTGTCTTTAGTTTCAAAATTGTCTTGTTTTTTTGTGTTTTTAGACCCACCACCGGTGGGTTACATGCTACGTAATATTATAAGAGTTTTCACTGTGACCACCGGTAGATCCCGTGGTACCATATGCTCTTCTGTAACACTTGAGTGCTGCGTGACCCACCACTGGTCACAGTGAAAACAGTAGCAGGTAACCCACCAGTGGTGCACATAGCAGCGAACGTTTAACCTCTTCATGACTATTTATATTATTAGTGAGAATTTTATTCTACAAAATAGTGAAGGTTGAACCACAAGCGTGGCACTTCTAGCATAAATTTTTTTATTTTCATCTTAAAAAAAACATTTAAAATGTATTTTTATGTTACATTTTAATAAAAATCAAATAAGAGATTGAAAATTTCAAAACTCTAAAAAGCTGGATAGAAATTCGAAGCGGGATCGATCTATGAAAAGCGGAATAATCCCGCCTAAAGCGGGATGTCTGGTCGGGTTAAATATACTCAGTCAATTTAAGTTTACTAAACGATTTCTGAAAAAAAAAAATTTACCCAGCAACTCTTAACCGGTAACTTTTTCCTCAGTAAAATCAAAGAATATAAATATATAGATATATATATAGATTTATAGTCTTTGGTAAAAGAATATTAGCTTACAATAAGGCAGTGAATGCCCTATTTATTATTTAAGCTTACTTTTTAAGTTTTTGTTTTAAAAAAATATAATTTGGGCTGATGCGTACATATCGCTCATTTACTCAAACAACGTCATAACTCACAACTTAATGGAAAAAGAAAATTTTATTTTGCTTTCAAGAGTTGAGTATTTTTGTATGCAATTTTTACATAATCAGGGCTATTATGAATAAAATTCCGCGTGAAATGTTCCTTTTTTCAATTAGAATTTTTGTTTTCCCTATTACTTGCTATTAGTTGGAATAGTTCCCTGGGACAAATTTCACACGGAATTTTATTCATGATAGCCCTGAATATGAAGAACGATATGAGGATTAATTTTGCATCATTAATTAAAAAATTCCATTTTTTTAGTTATGACGTTCTCAAACATCCCAGTCAGCATGTGGAACATTGTTTCACCAAACCCAGTCTCTTTCGACTGCCTTAAATGATCAAAAACTGATTAATCAGTTCTGCGCTTAAAATATGATTCGAAAATGAATCCCAGAAACTCTTAGAAAGTGATTTGTTTAAAAAACAAAGCAAACAGCAAGCTCGTGCAATAAAATCAAGAAAATATAAAAATATAAAAATTTAAAAGAAAAAAAAAAACTGAATGTAAATACAAACTGTCTCATAAAAGACTCTTTTAGAAGACTCGCGGCTAGGGTACCATTTTCACCCGAATGAACAGTCATTTTCGACTCGAAAACGAGCGCATAAATGCTTATTTTAATCGTGCGGAGGAGTCGAAAAAGACTCGAATATGATCATTAATTTCATAAAATGCTGACTGGGATGAGAGATATGTGTGTCTGTACATACATCTGTGTATGTATGTATCGACACATGCATGTACAGTCAAGCACTCAACTCTTCATACACCCATAATTTTTATGGTTTGACGAAACGTGTCAAGAAATTAAAAAAATTAATTATGCTAATATTTAGGATCCCAGCAAAAAATTAACATATAAATCATTAGTTACAGCATAGATGTATGAAACATTAATGAATTTAACACCCTAAATACTGGCATAATTAATTTTTTTAATTTTTTCCCAGGTTTCGTCAAACCCCAAATACTATGGTTGTATGGAGAGTTTAGTCCTTGACTGTATGTATCTACAGCAACTTGTTTATATTATTTAAGATACATATTTTATTATTGTTTTTAAATTCACTTTTATTCGCCACAAAATGTTTTATTAAATAGAAGCATATACATACATAATATGTATGTTTTTGCTAAGAAAACAAAAGAAATGACTCAGCAATTTAAAAATAGTAAACGAAACGAATTAAAAGAAAAGTAAGCAAAAAAGAATAATAAGTACATATGTACATACATGAGTATGTATGAGTAATAACAGTTGGGTTTGAAATTATAGGTATGTAATTTAAGAATTAGGTACATACATGGTTAAAATCGAAAACCTTTAATATTTTTTAATATATGAAGAAAGTAAAATGACGACCGGGAAAAAATATAACGGCGGCAAAAATTTAACGTATTCATGCATCACACACATATCGTCGGTTGGTTACTGCTTTGCTGCATCAATAATTTATTCTTAATATCTACGCGGCAAAACAGTAATCACCCGACGATATATCTGTTCCCATAACAAGAAAAAGTTATTTCAATAATGCCACTATTATGGATAGCAACTAAACTTCAGATGAGTTGCCGGTTGATTTGCCACTGACAACAACTAGCAAATAGCATGTTAGTTGTTGCTTGCTCGTAACAAAGAAATTCTGGTTGCCAACAGTCATGCAATTTATCATACCTTTCATAGAGGTACATATATTTTTTGCTTACAATTCATGAATGAAAGATATGTAAGAGTTAGCTGATGCGTTATAAACGAAGACGGTGGTTGATATTTGTATACATGTATGCACATATGTATGTATGGACGAGTATGCACATATACAAATATAAATTTTTTTTAATAATACCCAATACCTTTTCTGATTACATTTGAGTATTTTTATTAACATCACTGTTTAGTTTAAAATATCATCATTTGTTTAGTTTAAAATATTTTTTTTTTTGTTAATTTTTTTTCTATTTCGTTTGATACAAAATTATTACTGAATATAAAGAAGTACATAATATATAGAGGGCAATTGTTTTACTAGAATTTGTACACAATAAAAGCAGTGTTGCCAACTTAGTGCTTTTGGAAGTATGTATTACCAAATTTTATAGAAGTACTAAATATTTCGTTTGTGCCTTTTAACTATTTTGAATATTTTAAAATTTATTTATAATAACTAGGGAAAGGATTTTCATTTAAATACATGTTTTCTGACGTTCGTCTTAGATCAACGTAAATAAAATATCTTTACGAATCAACAAATTTGTGACAAAATGGCATCGATTTCTTGGTGCATATTTTTGCATATTTTATAATAAATATATATTTTTGCATATTTTATTATAAATGTAATATACATTTAATACATTGTTTAGTTTTTTCATGTTATAAATCTAATTTTGTTTATTTTACTAGTTGTAAAGAACAAAAAAAAAAAGGAAAACAAAAAAATTTAATTTATCGTATTTTTTGTGATATTATTCGATATACCTTGGGTTAAATCAAGAATACCAATACCATTGAAAATTAAAAAAAAAAAAATAGCCCTTTTAAACCCAAAAAGTTTGTGTATTTTTTTTCAGCGCTCTCTACTAGTGCAGCATTAATTTCATGTGGACATAAAGTGATTTTTAAAGCACCTTTGCGTATTTCAGCCTTTAATGAAAAATATCAAATGATATGATACGTATACATCCTATAGTAACTAGATTGGGAACGAGGCAGAAGGCTGTCGGATACTAAATTTCTATTAATAAAATTAAAGAAATTTCAAAGTAAAAAAACTTTCCCCCATGTGCTTGAAGTGTACGTTAAATTAAAATTTCCATACAAAAACTGGTTTTAACACACACGTTAAAACCAGTGTGCTTCCAGCACACGTTATTTTTTGCATATGGGTACAAGTTTTTTGATTTTCAAATTTATTTAATTTTATAAATAGAAATATGGTAATTGATATTTCGGTACAAATAGTATTGCTTTCTTGTTCACACTATAGGCCAATTAGAGGCTTTCGTTACTTTAACACATCAATTAGAAATAGTTATACAAAAAATTATGAACTCAAAATATATCCAACAAATTGGATCAATAGTTTATACTTCCAAGAAAGAAAATTTAGAAACTGAATATTCCACAAACGAAATAGCAGTATTTAAGTACGCACCAATAACTTCAGCTCACGTGGAACATTAATTTTTATTACACAAAATTTTTTCAGAAAACATCTTCAAAGATTTATCTTTAACAATTAAAAAAAACATTTATTCATTCATGTACGTAAATAAAAGTTCGGCTGAACTTTATTTTGTATTCCATATGATTTGACAAAATATTTATTAAGAAGGCATTGAAGCTGAGCTTTTTATGTTTTTTAAGTTTTTAACGACAAAATATTTGTTAAGAAAGCAATGAAGGTGACTTTTTTAGGGTTTTAATGTTATTAAGTTGATAAATGCATATTTTATTAGTTTTAAATACATATTTTTATATTTTTACTCCATATTTTATGTACATAAAACGTGATTTTAAATGCATGAAAATCCTTTCCCTAATAATAACAATGTGAGGCAGACTTCTTTTTAGTTCTATTAAAGCTCTGTTAGCAAATATGGACAATGATGACACATAAAAAAGTAATTTCTGTTCTTGCTTATTAATTATAATTAGTTGAATAAAATTAAATTACGAGGGTGGTCATATATATAACTGGGCATATATATACACTCAGAGACTAAAGTTTAAATACACACCACAAATCTGTAGTTTCAAGAAAACTAAAGCTTTTCTGAAAACTTTTCCAATGCAGTTTTATTAACCTTCATCGATAATTAATAAATGTGAAATTTTTTTTTAACTACCCAGCTAAAAAAATATGTATGGAGCATATATGATATCCCATATATGGTTCGGATCCGAAAAAAGAGGGTATATGGGCATATATGATTATATATATTCATACATTTTCATACATGAATGTGTAAATATTCCCTCCACATTATGCAGAGTTCATATTCATAATCTCTTGATTCAAAACAGCGCACTGCTGTGCAATAAATTAAATTACTAAAATTACTTTTTTTAGATTTTGAACTGCGAGGTTGTATTTAATGAAACATTTGTTTGGATAAATAATGAAAAACGAACTAAAAGTCATTTCATTCATCATTTTAAGTCAAATGGTGAATCAATTATTTAAAAAACACAAAACTCATATTAGATTAAAAACTAATGCAATTATTTATAAAAGAAAATATAATCCGTCTAACAATAGTTTTCAATATAATTTTTTGTTCCTTATTTAGAGAATTCTGTTATCTTCTATAAAATTAATGACTGGATTATTCTTTTGATTATTGATTGATATATTAAATGGGGCCCACAATGTATAAAATCATACAAGAATGTTTTTTTTTTTGGAACAAAAGTTTTTTTTAACGTTAAGGGTACGCATATAAACTTTGCATACCGTATGTATTTTCTAATGGATTTCCAATTCACCAGTGATAAAATCCAAACATTTTTGATTGCAAAAACGATCTTATGTGAGATATCATGTATGCATACATTCTTATATAGCTCCATATATTAAATCTTATTTCTATATACATATGGATCCACATATGAAGAGCTTCATAATGAAATTTCCATATACATATGAGCTCATATATTATAATACATTTCATATATTAGTCCATATATTACTTCATATATAATAGTTTTGCAATGTATAATCCCATATATTTCCATACATGAATTCATACATATTCATATATAGCTATATACATTCATATATTAAAAATATGTGGACCATATATAATTTTTTTAGCTGGGTAAGTCCAAACATAACAGTAATTTTTTAAAAATACAATAAAATTGGGTGGACAAAAGTTTAAATACATGTGGAGATATTTTAAAATATGGTTTTAATGTTTGAGGATCAGAAAGACCTGTGAAAATTAAAGCAGCCAATATTTCACCAAAAGTGGAGTGTGCCTCGCACCGTTATCTAGTTCGGAAGATCCAATGAGGTCTAAGGTCCAACCTGTCCACCGAAGCTTACGAATTATCTTCTGAAATCCTCTTGTATAGACATTGGTCCATTAATTCATGGATATGAAAGCAGAGTTCGACGGAAAAAACTACTAACAAGTGAGAAAAAACGAAGGATTTGAGTTTGCAAATAAGTCTAAAAACAAAGTCGTGGACTTTCGGAAAATAAAAAATAAATAAAAAATAATAATTATTTCTACAGATTAATGTTAATATAATTTGTCTGAAAGCCCTAGTTGTGCAAAATTCCTGCGAAAACGCAATACTGCGCTGTACACAAGAAATTAAGTTTCAACCATAGAACATGGAGGAGCCAGCATTTTGGCTTGGGGGCAATAGGAGTAGCTGGTGCTGGAAATTTGGCTTTCGTTGATGAAGTCATAAACCAATGTCTATACAAGAGCATCTTAAAAGATAATTCGCAAGCTTCAATGAACAGGTTGGACCTTGGACCTCATTGGATCCTCCAAACTAGACAACAATCCGAAGCACACTGCACTTTTGGTGAAATATTGGCTGCTTTAATGTGCTCCACGTCAACTTTACAGGTCTCCCCGATCCTCAAACAATAAAACCATAGAGCATGCTATGAATGTAATCAAGGTTGAGTAAGAAAAGAAGAAATTTTTGGCAAAGAAACCCTCAAAAATGCTCATAAAAGCTTATGGCCAGAAATAACACCTTCCGAAACGCCAAATTTGATGCTGTCAATGCCAAATTGTTCACAAACTGTCGTAGAGGGTCTCGATGGGTTAACAAAGTACTAAAATACTATATATTTATTATTTTTCTTAAGAAATTCAATTATGTTTTAAAGTATCTACACATGTATTTAAACTTTTGTCCACCCAATTTTATTGTATTTTTAAAAAATTACCGTTATGTTTGGACTTAGTTAAAAATATTTTTCACACTTATTAATTATCGATGAAGGTTAATAAAACTGCATTGGAAAAGTTTTCGGAAAAGCTTTAGTTTTCTTGAAACTACAGATTTGTGGTGTATATTTAAACTTTAGTCTGTGAGTGTATGTACTTAAAGCTGTACAAATAGTCAGCATTGTTATGCATATATATACATAAATTCATATTTATTTACATACATACATATCTACTTAGCAGACATGCATACATACATATATGTATATATAAAATAAAGTGGTTAATGTTTAGAAATTAAAAGTTTTTAGTCGAACGAATATAAATATACCCAGTAAAAAAAGACACTCCAAAGAAGTCATGAGAATGTAGAGTTTGGAGTCTGGAAGTAGTTCAAATTTCGATCCGATCTAATGATTTTTACATAGGGTTGTCATTGCAAGAAGTTCTCTTTTTCGATGCCTAGTCACTGAATTAGAAGCGATTTTAAGAAAAATTTCCTTTTTTGTGTTCTATGGTAATATTTTCATCTAGGAAAAACTTTAAAAAGTTACATATTTCAACAATTCGTTTCTTTTTATACGAATTTAAGCGCGAAACGGTGTTTTCATGTAAATTTAAGCAAATAACTTCTAAATTTTAGGCCAAAATTAGTTCATAAATTTCTTTCAAAAAATCGATTTTTTTAACATTTTGGTGAGTATTTACTAAAACTATGGAAAAACTACAAGGTTTTGTGTGATTAAAATAAACTTTTACTTGGTTTTCTGCTAACTATCGGCAAATTAAAAATATCGATTTTTTGGAAGCAATGAAAATGTGGTTCTTTCAGAATGACTTCCATTTTTTTTCACTGGGTACATATGTATGCATACATACATACATGTACACATGTATGTGCACATAAAAACTTTTTAGTAAAGATCGAACTAACTGAAATAAAAAAATTTGGAATAAATTTTGAAACAAGTTCCGGCCTATACAGCGGCTATATTTACGCGTAGCTTCAGAACTTTGTTCCCATCAATCGTAAAATGCTTAAACTTCAAACATAAGGAGGGAGACCACATCAAGGCAACCTTATGACAACAATTTATTCTCACTGCGCATGACGTCATAAGTTACAACACAATATTACCACGGTAACACACAAATTTTCAGAACCGGGACATTGTTTAATTCAGGAATTCGACTGTGTTCATGGAGTCATTGATCGCTATTTAAATAATGTTGAAATACACAGTCCTCTTCATTTCAATATTTTTATATGGAAATCAATGCCACACAACGAAAAATATTGGAAATGACAAACTAGTTGCATCTAGTACACACTATTGCGATGTCACAAAATGCCATAATGTGTACTCGGCATTACAATTATGACGGCAAACAAACCAAAATTTAAGGTTCCACCCAGTGTTCGCAAATAAAATGGGCTTTAGAAAAATTCTACATATTTGCTAAAATTAAAGTAATTCCGTATAAAAATAATGAAGAGTACAATTTACGGTATAAAACGTCTGTCATCCGTATGCTAAGCTTTGTGACAAAACAAAAATTATAGAAAATTATAAGTTTTACATTGCTTAAAATATAAAAATTTTAATTTCTTATAATTTTGTCATTTGTCACAAAGTTCAGAATAAGGGCGTTATATTTCTTCCAAATAATGATAGGATTTATTTTGAAAATTTACTTGAAATGCTTTTATCAAATAAATTAAAATAAAATACCAAATTTCTCCATCTATGTATGTAGATGTTTTATTTCGTTCTTAATATATTTCCCATACGCTCTCAAAAATTACACGTTTGTTTCTATGGGATGCAGCAAAAAAATCAACTTTTGGAAAAAAGTTTAATATGCAGCACAAAAAAGATTTTTCATTTTCAAAACCAGGGTACTAACTTTTGACTAAATGGCATGAAAGTTCATATATATGTATTTAAATTTTTGATCAGAAATTTTTAGGCAAGATTTAAAAAAATAAAGAAATGAAAGCTAAACAAGGTGCAATGCAGCACTTTCATGTTGCTACTTATCACCAGCGTTGCCGTTTTGGTTACTTTTAACCAAATGTGTATGTGTATACTTGAGTACTTTTTTCTCGTTTTATTTACTTTTTTTAACACAAAAATAACCATACTTATGTGTTATATTAAATTTGCATATAACTACCTATCGTAACAATTTTCGTTGCTAAAAAGCAAATGTGGATGTGGTTTCCAAATTTAACAGTTAATAAAAAAGAAGACATTGTATCCCAATAGAAATTGCACAGATTTTATAAATTGGGACATTTTGGGACAAAATTTCCAGACATTTAAATGAATTCAACGAAAACTGTTTTGATGAGTTTACTAAATTTGCATTTTAGTAGTTATAATGTTATTTCCACACAGCTCAGCTACTTCTGAAAAGATATTTTCGCAGCTAAGTTTAGTCAAAACTGAACTCAGGAATAAGCTTGATTTTAAGACCAACTCTATAATGCATATGTATGTATATTTTAACGGGCGTATGTATAAGCAAAAACTAGCAAGAACTTAGCACAAGTGGCAAAATCAAATATGATCTTAACCATAGATACAATTTTGTATTAAAAATTACCCTTGGATTTAATAGTGAGTTAAAACTAATTATGCGCCGATTTTTAATGTCATTCGATTTGACATTAGCACATTAGGAGTAACTCGTTAGCACCTAGGTCAATGTCGTCAGTTATTCTAACTTCATGCCATTTTTTACTTATACATACATAGGGCCGTAATACTTTATCTATCCAGTCATGTGTTTGGATAACAAATGTAGTTAAATTACATTTTATTTTTATATACTTGGAGCTTTTTTCTTTTGTTATTGCTGATAATATTTTACATAAAGTATTTTTTTTTTATAAAAATGTAATTTTTTACTTTAACACATAAAAATAACATCGAAGTTATAAACCTGAAGTACGTAAATTTAAATGTAGTGGTTAATTTATATTATATTATTTTGTAATAATTATGTATATTTGTGGCAATATGGAATAATCGCTTAAGTATACTTAAGCAAATTTAGCTTTATGAATGAATGTTTAAAAATTATGGTTACTTTTCCTTCATATTTTGGTTATAAAAATAGCGGCAACGCTGCTTATCACATTGTAAAAAAAGTAAAAGCCCAAACGGCAACAACAATGACACACAATACCAAAGCTCACCTGTTGATTTTCTTTCTTTCGTTTTTCTATTCTATTTTGTATTTGTGCATGCACAATTATTTTTTTAAGATTTATATTTCAAGGCAAATTCTTATTTACATACATAAATAAGTATGTAAATATGTAGGTAAAGATCACTAAATTTTATTATTTTAATTATGGCATAGTTATCAAACAAGACCCAAAAAATGTTCGCCTGCTTTCTAATTGTCAAGTTTACCTACATACATACATATGTACATCTTTTTATTATACTGATTTTGACAGGAAAGCAAAGCATATCTATGTATGTACATATATGTATACATAAGCTGATCAGCTGTGCTAACAAGTATGTACATATATGTATTTAGCAATACATACATACATATGCAGATGTAAATAAAGGTGTGTATGTATGTGTGTATGTATGTATATATGCATGTACAGGTACATACATACATCTGTCAACTGCAACACTCTCGTTTAATTCTTATCATTTGATTTATATAGAATCACACTCACACTTGTTAGAAACGATTAATTTACACAAATTTAAATTTGCTTTTTTTTTCAGTCCAACTACATTAACACTTGTTTCATTTATTTTTATTATTTCAAATTAAGCCAAACAACAACAAAAATTTACAAAATAATTTTTTTAGTGTTGCGGTTTTTTAATCGTATATTTTTTGCTCCTATTCCTCGGTGTGGGTGCTTCGATCTTTTTTTTACACACAATAGCACGTAGTCTATTCTACTCAGCTAAAATTATGATAATGATGACGGTATACAAATCGTGAGTTTTTTTTAATTTTTTCATCGTCTTGTTTATAAATTTAATTTCAATTGAGTGTATTTTATAGCGAGCACTGTGTTGGTGTGTTATGTGTTTTGTTTGCCTTGTGAAGATGGTTAGTGTAGTGCTGCCACTCAAATATCAGCTACATACATACCTACTACTCGTACATGTGATGTATGTATGTACATATATCTATATCTTTTAGAACCAAAAGCTTTTTTACACATCCAAATATTTTATTGGGTTTTCTTTAATATGTACATATGTATATCAGGAATAAAAAAGATTGTACCATATTTGGTACAATTCAAATGCGTGATGGTACTCAAGAGACCGATTTGGTACTATTTATTCTATCATTCGAATCGAAAGAAAATCTTTATGAGTATTAATGTAATTAATGTAATAATATAAATAATGAATCAAATTACAGTTAAAGAGTAATATTTTGCATTTGTAATTTTTTGAAGTAAGTTCCCATAATATTTCAGATGTGTCCCTAGTTTTGCGGCTCGAGCTTACGATGTTCCTCTAATATTTTTTTTATCATTCTATATTTATAAAATTAAGCTCATTGTTTTTTTGCTAGAGTAAATTTATTCATTAGGCTTTGCTCTTGTGTTTTTAATCGTTTTATAATGTTAAGTTTTTTATATAAAAACAAAGATCCAAGATACTTTAATTATATGCTGGTGTGTCCTTAATTTTACTAGCTACAGTATTTTTATATTTTTATCTAAGGTAAAACTTATAAGGAACTAAGCAAGAACGATAACATTTCTACAAACCTTTCAGTTGCAGCAAAATATCTAGAAGCTTACGTAAAGAAAATCATACATTCATATTTTGAGAGCTGGCAACACTAATGTCAATAGCTAAAATCTGGCAACAATATAATAAAGCTTGACATATTTAAGCATAAACGTACTCACAACTTTTTGATGTACAAGTTAAAGGGTTGCATTTGTATACTCGTTCGTATAGCCAAAACAAATATACCATGGTATGTACCATATAATTGTAATGTGAGCGACAGAACTAGTATAAGAGTTATTGTGTGTGTGTGCTTTTCCAAATTACAATACAATTGAAAACAAATAACAATTGCTTATTGTATTGCAGCCAAGTATACAGAGAGAGAGAGAGAGAGACAATTTTGCTCTGAAGAGTAATTACAAATGCATGTGTTTCATGTACATGTATCATTTACTTACATGTGTATGTGAAATTTTGCTTTCATTCATTCATTCATCAGCTATGGATATTTTTTCTCAACACATCATAAGGCACTTACGGTAAAAGCAGTTTTATGTATCTTATTTGCCTTAGAAAAACAAAAAAAATAAATGTGTTGTTTTCATTTGTTCATTGCCCAACCATACAATAATTGCTTAAAAAATCAACATTTACAACTAGTAACAGAAAACGATAAATAACATATTTGTTCATACCAGAACCAAAAAACACGCAAAACTAGTGCAAACAGATGTATCTGTACAATGCTATAGTACAAGTGCTATTTGTTTTGTTTACAGTGAGTTTAGAAAATCAATTTGAAAAAAAAATGGAAATTTCAAGAGAAGGTTTTCGTTGAATTATTTTTCACAACTTTCGACCTGGATTATCTCAACAAGACTGTGTCGATGAGCTCAGTTATTCATATAGCGATAAAGCACCATCAAAAATCACAGTATATCGCTGGTATAGTGAATTCAATCGTGGTCGTAGTTCCGTCGCCGACGAATTTCGTGAAGGTCGTCCAAAATCGGTTGTTGAGCCACAACAACCGATTTTGGAAGTGCGTGAAGTGATAATGCAAGATCGTCATGTGACATATTGTGAGGTAGAGGCATCCTTGCACAGTATTTTCAATTCAATACATTCATTTTCGATTCGAGTCCTGGATATACGCTTATGAGCAGGAAACAAAACAGCAATCGAACGTGTGGGTATTCCAAGATGAGCTAAATCCAACAAAAGTTGTTCGTGGAAGAAGCACAGCGAAGCAATTGGTCGCCTGTTTCTTCGGCCGAACGGGTCATGTGGCTACACAGAAAAAACTAAATTTCATTTTCAGTAACCAAATTCGTTGAATCAGTAAATATTTTATTTGAATGCGGTCCTACAAATAATTTTGTAAATTCTGATAAAAATTTTGTAAAAAATTAAATTAATCATAGTTCGGCTGAGAGAAAATGTTATTTCAGTGTGTTGGTGTTTATCTTGCTTGTTGATAGGAACAACGTGCTGTTGTGCGGTTGTTGTTGTTTAGTTGTTGTTTATTTTGTTTGATCGTGTTGTATGCATGTAAATGCCGAAATGTAGCCGACAAACGTCGTGGCCTGTTTCTTCTCTATACAGTGTTTTCGTACAAATTAATTTAGTGGAACAGTACAGAATATTTACTGAAACTAAGTTTGATTTCAAACAAATATTTGTTTACAAATTTTTTGGGAATAATTTTTTCTGTGTATTGTTCTTCTTGAGCAACGTAGAACTGTCAATTCTGAATGGTTTACGAACATTTTTTTTTGCCGGAAGTCTTTGGAGAAATTCGTAAAACTAACACACGAAGACGAATCATTCTTCATCATGACAATGCGAGCTCTCACACATATGGTCAAACAAATGAAATTTTGAGCAGCCAAAACATTGAAGTGGCGACTCATCCTCCGTACAGTCCCGACTTACCATCCAATGACTTCTTCTTGTTGCCGAACATCAAAGGTATGTATATTGCGTGGTCAACGATTTACGAGCGCCAAAGAAGCAGTTGAAGCCATTTTTTTGGAGATGCCTCAAGAGAAATGGAAAAACTTCTAAGACAAATGGTTTGAACCAATGCACTATACGTCAAATCACCACTTTTTCTGTGCGAAATTAAATCCGCCTACCAAATCATGGTAATGCAAATTCTGAAAAAATTTCTTCAAAATTTAGTTTAACCCATTAATGACCAAAAATTAACCCTTTAATAACAACACTCAGTATATGCATTAAAAAATTTTAAATTTAACAAAACATTCGCTAATTGCTTAAATTTAGTTCAGTTGGTAGATTTAAATTTAAAAAATTCCCTTCATTTTCATTAATTTCATCAACAGTTGTTTTCATACAAATGTTACTTACTAAAAAGAGACATTACTGGCAAAACGCAAAAAATCGCACTTTAAAATAAATTGCAAATAACTCATTGATTATTACTTAATTTATACTTTAAATTTAAAAGGGGTCAAATGGGGTCAAAAGTTTTGAGGGCCTACATAAAGCCAGTGCTTATGATAAATTATACCGTTTAAGCTTTAGCTCATTATAATGAGTTATTTTACAGCATAGCGATATAAAATTGAAACACTTTTTATAAAAAACATGAATAATTACTTGTCGCTTTATTTTCTAGTTCACAGCAATGAGTTAATACCAACGCAATTCGAGAAAATCGCATTTAAAGTTGACCGATTTCTACTGAACTCACAAGTTTATTTTCAGAAGAACTTAAATCTATTGCATGGGTGACCAAGATGCAAAAATATGCGACAGTGCTTAATATTTTCCGAAAATTAAAATAACGTGTCTTTATTTTAAAGTGTGGACAATTAAAAACAACGAAAAAAGAAGTAAAATGTCACTTTTGTGTTTATTACTTTTGCACAGAAAAAGTGATCATTTGCAATGGAAAAGTGTATTGATCATCAAGGGGAATATTACGAATAACAATAAAGCCATTTTCATTTAAAAATGTTTGTTATTATTTGCAAATCCCGAAATATAAATATTAGCCTCGTATGTAAGAAAATATTTGCTAGAATAATGGGCTTAATTACAAGTGTCGTATTTAAACTTCGACTGTGAATATTTGTACTAGATTAAAGAAAACATTTTGCAATGTTCTTTAGTCTAGTATGAAATCGTTGTAGTCGAGGTCAAAATAGGACACTAGTAATGAGGTCAAATAATTTAAAATATATGTACATGGTTTTACTATGAGAATAGAAAGCGAGTGCCTTATTGGCTAGTAGGTAGTATACTAATCTAGTGGACGGAAAAACAGAGTTTGGTATAATAGTGGTCAACAGAGTACTATTTTAGAAGCTTGTTGGTACGAAATTTATTTTCTTGTCTATCATCTCTGTTGTGTGTATGTAAGTATGTGTATGCATGCTTTGCTTTTTTCCATTTGTTTTGTTTCTTAAGAACGCTGCGCTGCATGAGTGTGTTTTTATAAGTAAAAATAAAATGTTAAAGCTTTTAATCATTCGTAACAACGAGGCGCTATCAACAAATAGCGTTGCCGTTATGCCGATTTTTTTAATGCCAAGTTAGTTATTTGTTGTAGGAATCAAATTTTTAACAATGAGATACGAAATATGAACAGAACAGCACCAATTGAGGCTATCAGTGCACAACAACTATTTAATTAATTAATTGCTTTCTTTAATTATTTAATTGCTTTATTACTTCGCTACATATATTATAATCTGTACAAAAACGATTTTTCATCTTCATCTTCTTTTTTTCACATGATTATTTTAACTAATGCATGCACAGTTCAGGGTTATCGGATTTTTTCCGATCCACATATTTCGCCAAATTGATTTTCAAAATAGCCAAAAGTCGCCAAAACCAATTTAATGTAGTTTTTCTAATATATATTTGATAATAAATTTGTATTTCTATAAACATTTTTGAAGATAAATTTTTATAAAATATTTGTATAAAAATTTTGCAGAAAACTAATCAAATATCCAAAAATTATTTCTAGTACATTTTTCTCATCCAAATTCAAAACGCATTAATTTGCAAAAAAATTTGTTTCCCCTTCAAAAATTCATTAAATTTTTTCATATACATATCTAAGTATATTAAAACAAAGTACATCATTACTTTTTTCCATTACGTCACAATTTCTTTTTATGAGCCTACCTAATATTTTCACGAGATATACCATTATAATTAATCGCAAATCGAAGGCAGTATGTCCGACGTCGTCTAATAAAATACCATCGGGTAACTAACAAAATTTTGCTTCAAATCATCTAAATATGGTAAGCTAAAAAATCTATGGTTTCTTAGTTATTCGTAAAATAAAATTGAAAAATTTATTTTATTTATAAAAATTTAAAAATTTTTTCCTTCTAAAAGCTCATAAAAAAATTTAAAACTGCAACTATTGAACTTTATTGAACCATTGTCTTAAGGCAAATGTGTTAAGAATAAATTAAGCTAAATAATATAAAAATCGGCTAAAAATTGTAGACGGATTTCCCAACCCAATGAGCTTTGGGACCGAGTACAAGAGGAGTGGCGAAACATACATAATGTAATAGGAAAAAATTTTTAATATTGCTAATTTTGGCCTGCAAACAGTGCTAAAATAGTACAATTGTAGATACCAACTTTTCCATCCCTGGTACTCCTTCCCAATTTCCTCTCCTCTCTCACAAATAAATTCAAGAATTGCTGCAACAAAAATTGATAGTCTGGACGGGGACTTTATGTATACAAAATTTAATGCATAAATGTCCCATTTTCCGTAACCGCCAAACGATTCACTGTTGAAAGATTAGGGGATTTTTAATCTTAATTCTGCATTTTATTTTATTATTTGCCTTTCAAATTAATGTAACATTATCATAATTTCAATGGTTAGTGAACAAACAGAATAAGACTGCAATTTAAAGAAAAATCGCTGTCAAATTAACATACTAATAAATTAAATTAAATTAAATTCTCTCTAAGTTTTGTTAATTTTCCATATGCTTATTTTTCTTTTTTAGTTTTTGTTACAAAATATATGAAATTTACTTTATGGTAACATTGTGGAGAGAATGAGGATTTAAATGTGAGAGCATAAGAAAAAACGTTGTCAAAATAAAAATAGATTCTATCTCTCGACTGCTTTCTGGGCTGCTTGTTGTGACAATTAGTATGGAAAATGTGTTTTTTTGACGCAATTCTGCTTGATCATTTATTCTCTTTACTTGTCCAAATGTGTTCTTCGCTAAATCGCATACTTCAATGTCACGTGCGACATTAAAAAACAACATTTGTTGTTGAAAGTTTATAAAATATTTGCTACAAAGAGAAATATGTAATGCAATGGAAATAAAACAAACCCTCTCGCAGTACTTATAATAAGTTAGTCACGTGCGACATTGTAAGTATTAAAATTAAAATTATTTAAATTTAGATGAGTACATACAGCAAAAAGAAAATAAAGAGAAATGCAAACGGCGGACAGAAAATTTAATGAAGATGAAATATTTTTACAAATTAAATTTAAAAAAAAAACAAGGAAATAATGCAAAATGCTAGGAAAAATTAGAAATATGTAGTTGGCTGAAGGCAAACCTGAAAAAAGGCAAAATTACTGCATACATAACAGACAAAGTCGACAGAAAATCATAATTTATAATTTTGTTAAAAGTGCAATAGAAATAATATCATGATGGCAAAAAGTGCCACGTGCGACTTTGTGGTTAAAATTTGATTGAAAAAAAAAATATATAAATTTTTAGGTTAAATCAAAACCATTTTAAAGAGACCCCAGTGCACAGCATTCCAAAATTAGTCACATTAAAATATTGCTTCAGGTTTCGGTGAAATAACAGTTTTAATCGTTGGCCGCAATAACAACCAGAGTTGTTAGATTTTTTCCGACCTATTTCGCCAAATTGATTTTAAAAATCACCAAAAGTCGCCAAAAATTAGTTTAATGTAGTTTTTCTTAGGAAATATTTGATAATAAATTTGTTTTTATATAACACTTTTTTAATATAAATTTTTATAAAATGATAGCCTCAAAATTTATCAGAGAATCGCAAAAATTAGAAATCAAATCGCCAAAAAATATTTCTTGCAAAGTTTTCTTATTGAAATTCAATGACTATAATTAATATAAGACAAGTTCAATTTTGTTTAAAAAATAGCCAAAATAGTCGCCAACAAATTTCTTTATCGCCAGAAAAATCGCCAACAAATTTATTTATCGCCATAAAAATCGCCATGTAGCCAAACCAAAAATTTCGACGCCAAACAAGTTGAAAAATCGCCACCTTTGGCAAGAAATCGCCATATCTGACAGCCCTGATAACAACTTCTGTTTTTGTCACATGCGGAATGCCTTAGTTTATTGCAATTATTTTGAAAATGAAAAATTGTTTAAACTCAAACTTAGCACCAAACAAACTCAAACTTAGCTAATTTAGGCCTGTAAGTTACGCTAATTAGCAAAATACAAATTCGTATTTATTTTTACTTTTTTATATTTTAAATGTATATGACAGTCACTTTCAACATCATCAAAATTTCCATATTTAACTTAAAAAAACCAAACCTTGAAAAAACCTTTGTGTATTCTGAGATTCAACAAAAAATAAAAAAACCCAGCTAAAAAATTATAAATGGTCCATATATTTTTAATATATGAATGAATATAACTACCCACCTAAAAAAATTATAAATGATCCATATATTTTTAATATATGAATGTGTATAACTATATATGAATATGTATGAATTCATGTATGGAAATATATGGGATTATACATTGCAAAACTATTATACATGAACTAATATATGGACTAATATATGAAATGTATTGTTATATATGAGCTCATACATATATGGAAATTTCATTATGAAGCTCTTCATATGTGGATCCATATATATAGAATTAAGATTTAATATATGGAGCCATATAAGAATGTATGCGTACATGATATCTGACATAAGATCGTTTTTTCAATAAAAAAATCTTGGTATTTTATCACTGGTGAATTGAAAATCCATGAGAAAATACATACGGTATGCAAAGTTTATATGCGTACAGCCTCAACCTTTAAAAGAGAAAAACTTTTGTTACAAAAAAACCATTTTTGTATGATTTTATACATTGTGGCCCAATTTAATATATCAAATAATCAAAAGGATAATTCAGTCATTAATTTTATAGAAAATAACAGAATTCTATCGATAAGAAACAAAGTTCATATTATTGCAAAAAATTATATTGAAAACTATTGTTAGACGGACAATTTTTTCTTTTATAATTAATTGCATTAGTTTTTAATCTGATTTCTTTAAATAAAATTTTATGTACGAATATGATTTTTGTGTTTTTTTTTTAATAATTGATTCATCTTTTGAATAAAAATGATGAATGAAATGACTTTTAGTTCGTTTTTCACTATTTGTCCAAACAAATGTTTCATTAAATACAACTTCGCTGTTCAAAATCTAAAAAAAAGTAATTTTAGTAATTTAATTTATTGCACAGCAGTGCGCCTTTGTGAATAAAGAGAATATGAATATGAACTTTACATACTGTAGAGGGAATATTAACACATACATGTATGAAAATGTATGAATATATATAATCATATATGCCCATATACCCTCATTTTTCGGATCCGAACCATATATGGGATATCATATATGATCCATACATATTTTTTTAGCTGGGAATCTTAATTAAAAAAAAAAATCGAAATTGTTTAAGGTCAATATAATTTAAAGAAAGTGCCCAGACTGCAATAAATAGCGAAAATAAAAACTCTAAAATTGGTCAAGAGGCCTAAAATATATTGAAATTAAAGATTAACATTCGAAAAATTATTTTGTGCCCTAATTCTGTTCCGACGATTGTGCCGTCTTGTCTATGGACGGAAAGAAGCCGCAGTTGTGATTCCTTAAAATAATTATTATTTATTGTCTATGCTGGAAGGTTCGTGTATTTGCCTTATGATTTTGTTCCAAACATTATATCCAGCTCATATTTTTCCATATATTTTTAACCCCCTGTTTGTGTAAGACGTTTGAGTTAGAAATCTTGGCGTTTTTGTAATAGATTAAAGGAAACTTGTACAATTTTTCTTTAATCTATTACAGAAACGCCAAGATTTCTAACTCAAACGTCTTACACAAACAGGGGGTAAAACTATTGTATAATACTTTCATTTAATTTTTATATTTTAAAATATTTTATTTCTCATTATCAAAGACAACAACCATTTTTGAAGAAAATGATTTAGAGAATTCAAAAACTTGAACTCAAAAGTATTTTCAAACAAAAACGTCCTGAATCTTCTTACTGAATTAGGGCATAAATTTCGCAATTGACGCTCAAATAAAACTAGAATGATTTTAAAACAATGAAAACTATCAAAACTTGGAATAACTCGCAATAAATTTCATAAAAATGTTTGCAACTTATAACATCTTTATGACACACTTTTAATTATGCCTTTCAGAAATTGAATCGCTGTTATCTAAGCAATTTTAAATTGGAATCAAACGTGTTCATTTTGTAATGAGTGATATTCATGATTTAAGTACATATTTTAAAAGAGTGATGCTTCATTATATCGCTGTACAATCAGTTTTTAACAGAATTGAAAGGCTCAAAGCGAAAAGTGTACTCGTACTAAAGGCTGGATCACACGATCCAGCACAATGTACCAATTTTCGTCGGCTCACTGCAATAAAGTCATAAGTAATGAGCCAAAATGGCATTATTACTTAATTAATTCTTGAATAAGTCTATAGGCTTTATTACCAATGCAATGTGGTGCAATTATGTAATTATATTTCAATTAGTTGAGAAATAATGCAAATTTACCTTGTTACTTTTGAATTTATTTCAGTGAGCCGACGAAAACTCGTACATTGTGCCAATCGGACCCAAGCTTTAGTTATCATGTTCATTTTTGAAAGCCCAAGGATAATGTTGAATGTGTCGTTTATTTTAAGTTTAATTAATGGCGATATTCGTTCTGATTTCCTGCTCGATAACATTTCATTAAATGTTCCAAATCGTCCATCTCGACACTTTGAATTGCTATCAATTAAATACTTCCGGGGGCAAATTATGTCACTCGTTATCGAACGAAATTACGAAATATTTCAATAGAGTTTATATGGAAACATTTTCAAATTTCGAACCGTATCGATTGCCGTAATTTGTCCCCAGATCTAATTACGCAAATGCTGATCCATTTAGAAGGATGTGCAGTCAATTTAATAAATATTATAAAGTTATAGATGTCATTAAATGTAAAATTATCGTCTTGTTAAACACTCAATAATTTTGTATTTTATTTGTATTTATTATATTGTTTAATATGTTATTATATTGTTCAACTGTCTGTAAGGATTTGATAAGTTTCTCTGAAAACAGCGATACCCACTCGTGGATTCCGAGTGTACTCGTAACATATTGATTGATTAAAAATTTTAGTTTTGTACTTACTGTCATTAACATTCATGTCCATCAAATGTAAATCTTCATCATTTAAAATCGAATTGATAAAACCGTCTGTTGTATGATTCATATCCGAGGAAGCATTCTAAAAAATAAATAAATAAAACAATTGTTATAAAAATATGCATACATACAAACATATTTTAATTTTAATCTTACAGAATAGTACATCATATCATGTTCCATTTTGTAAGTTCCACCAACAGCACCGGCTCCCACGCCGGAAACATCCGAGTCATGTGAGGAATTAGTCAAATGCATGCTAGACGTAACAGCTGAACCCAAATTATGCCCATAGTGCGGTTGAGTCGAACATAAATCACCCAATGAGGCGTTGGGATGTAACATGCCAGCATGATGATGGTGGTGATGCGGATGCGGTGGTGGCGGTGGTGGTGGGTACTGAGCATGTTGTGGACCACTTTGATAGGAATAGGGATGTGTAGGATAGTGCGGATAGGGTGCCATATCGGAAACGCCACCTACAACACCCATAGGATTAAAAAGACTGGCGATATCCTGAAAACGATGTTCCATGGAGACTGCACGACTTAGAGTGGGCATTCGACCCTATAATTTTAATAAATGAAATATTATTGATGTTAACTCAGTTTGCAATGAATTGAAAATAATTAATTTATTTTTTAATATTTATTTTTTAATCTTATAATAAAATAAACTGTTGATGTTTACACAACGTGTGGGTGATTAACTTTACATACTTATGAAAAAATAAGAAATAAAAATACGAGTACATATGTACATAGTTTTGAAATCAATGAATATGTAGTAATCAATCATATTCTTAATAAGTTTGTTTGTTATTTCCAGCAAAACAATAACAAAATTGAATACAATTCCGTCCAAAAAACTTAAGAAATAAATTGAAACATACGCATGCATAACTTTCGTTTGTTCATTTACAGTGGTGATCACAACATTTGCAACTGATTCAGTGGGGGTGCTCATGCAGTAATTTTGTTGTGGGCCTCCTGCTATTTGTTTCTTCCTCAGTCTTGCGCGTGAGTCCGAGCTTTGACGAGAGTAAGAGAAACTGCGAGATTTTCCCAATTCTAGCAAGGTCATCAGGGGCTCTACTCTATAATTCGAAACGAAAGCAAATGCTTTCCAATATCCTAAGTAGATAGACTAGGGTGCTGGTGAAGTGCGTTGCTGCACAGAAAAATATCGGTATTTCCCCCAGCTTAAAAGTCTAATTTAATTTTTCTTGTCTTCTTTAGAAACTCACATTAATTAATAAAATATTTCATTCAATAAAAAGAATTGAAATTACTGAACTGAAGCCTGACTAAAAATTATTTCTGATTAAAAATTCACTATAGTTCAATTAAAAATCTAAAAATGTCTCAATTTAATTTAATTTAATTGACTTTATAAAATTTTTAATTGATATTTGGTTATATCAATTAAGTGTTTATTGTAGGATTTTTTTTCTGTATGATTGAACTCCGTAACCCACACCTACTTGAGAATACCAGGAGAGCATTCCCCACACTTCTCGGAATAGCACCCATGTTCTAAAGAGTCATTCATAAGGTAGAGCAGGGGGTTTGGTTATTCATCCATTCCAAAGCTTCGGAGTTCACTATTCTAAGTCCCATAGTAGAAGGTGTAGAAGCATGTACCAAAAGCATCCATATGATTACTGCGAAGAGCACTAGTTATATACGGCGGGGCAACTGTTTGAATCTTGTGATACATACATAGACATGTGATCTTCTCTGGGAAAGTCCACCACACTATGACTTCTTATATGAGAATTGGACGTACGATGGTCGTATGGATTAAGTCAACCATTCGAACCATGATGAATTGACAAAAATAAATTTAAAATTATCGAAAACATCCAAATAGACTGCCCTGAAGAAAGTGTTTCCAATTTAGAGTTTTCCCTAGAACAATGAACAATGTCCAGATATTTAGGAGAAATTGGTAATTTAAATACCTCGTATCACAATGGGATCAAGTGAGCTATAGCTCACCTAAACTCAACCTAAACTTCTCCGGCAAAAAAAAAACAAAGAATTAAACAACATGGAGTTACCCAGCAAAAAAAAAACATGACAAAAATGTAGTTGAATCATGGGTTCAAGTCGTGACGCACTAGTTCGATTTAAGCTGAAGGTCCATACTAGTCTCCTGCACAAGACATCTTATAAGAACTTGCAAGACATGAGGGATTTTTCAAATGCTTTACTACAGCGAAATCTTATAAAACAAACGTTAACAACATTGTTTGCAAGAAATTTGTTTGAGTATTGTAGGTATAAGATTAAAGAAGAAAACACTTCGTGACGGAAGAATTTGTGATACTTCTTTCTACGCATGAGCGCGTGTACAAACGTCATGCATGTATGTGTGTATGATTTTTTATTTTTCTGCGCACATGCAAAGGCACACACATGCATTAACATTAGTTGTATGCGGTTAACCACATAATAGCTTACCATCTACATTTTACACACACACTCAAACGTACAATATGAAAAATAACAAGCATACACTAATCAACAGTACTTCTTTTGAGTGTTTGTTACAAACAAGCTGTCTTGAGACATCGCTTGTTACAACTGATATACACATACACCAATACATCCATCGTGCTTCGCTTATAGTACGACAGCATTTATTATTGGTTTAGTATAATGCATGCGACGTGAATACATTTAAAAATCATGACGTTTTTACATTTCAAAACTGTTTACGCAGCTCTCTAGTCCATACTATCCGTTCAATGCGTAGTTGCGTTTTATGCATGTGCCAAAAAGTAGAATCAAGGTAATTGTATGTGGCAAGTTACAGAACAAAACGCAAAGAACGTGTAGACGCATAGGATGGATAAAATAGGTTTACTTTCTACTTTTGTATCCGTCACATGCATCATGCTCTCTTTTATAGCCAAATGTTCGTGTGGTGAGTTTAAATTTTCTCTCTTTTTGCATTAAAACAACATAAATAATTGCGCATAAGACGTATTGCATGTAACTTGAATTTAGAATCGGAGAGAACGTACAGAAACGCATACAACGCATATTCAAAGAACGTATGGTATGGACCTTCAGCTTAAGGGGAAACATGCATGATTTCTTACATTAGCATGCCATTGGAGGTCATGTGTTTGGGCGATAATTTTTTATAAGTCGGAGATGAATGATTTTAAAACTTTTTGGATGTTAATTTTCATCAATTCAATTCAAGTAATGATTAAGAAGATGTGAAAAAGGCAAACTCTTTGAACTATCGAACCTCAAAGAGAATCTCAAATTTTCTTTAAATCTCACAACATACCATTATATTTTTACTGAAGCAGTTAGCACATTGACTACAAAACCGAAGGTCCTGCGTTCGAGCCCGGTCTCTGACAGTCATAAAATAACCAACCAACAGCTTCACAAATTTAATACGCCTCATTGACACCAGAGGCGCTGCAACACTGCATTATTAAAAACGTGCAAAAATCTGAGTTGTAAAAGAATGAAGCTTTCCTCTATCTCTTGCTACACCACCTGTCTTCTTTATCACTATCCCTTTTCTAAAGAAGGTAACACCTATTAATAGTAGTAGACATGAATTGCCTGAGTGTTAGTTCTTTTTTTGAAAACTCTTTGAACTACGTCATTTTTTTTTTTTTTTTTTTTTGCTGGGTAGGGACACACAAATTTTTAAAGTTATTGTGATTAAATAATACATATGTACTTCCGGTTGTGTCTATTTTGAACACTACTGTAGATATATATGTATGTATGCTAACATTCTTTACAACAGCGATATTCAGATGGTATTAAACAAACTTGTAAGATATTATGGCCCAAAACACACAAGTTGAATACCGATTACTTATTAAACAACAACAAGAAAACGTGAACAATGCATCAATCTGGCGATTTCAAACGTGATTTTAATCAGAATTCTTTCATATTTTACATAAATACTTACATACATACATACATACATATGTATGTATATGTATTCGAAATGGGAGAACAACTCAACTTTTAGTTTTTTTTTTGCTGTTAGCAAACGAGAAGATCGATCGAAATTAAATTGAAATAAATTCCATTCCTTCATAAAATATTGACAAGTGCTCACAGCTTGGTGTTTAATTTTTGTTTTTGTTTTTTATTATTATTTTGAACCAACTGGCTCCAACTGACTTGACTGTTTAAATATTCAGCCAGCTCTAAGGTGCTGCTGCAAATGCAGTATTTGGTTTACTGAAGTTGCCAGTCTACGAGTGTTCATATGAAGAAATAAATATATAAGTATGTATGTAAATATGTATATGTGCCTTTAAATTTAATTTTAACCAAAAATCGTGTCGTTATGATCGACAGCTTTTTTTTTTTTTTTGAAATGTTGTTAAAACGTTTCAATTGTTATGTTTTTTATGTATTTGTTGGTTTTTCAAGTATTTATCTTATTTTTGGTCGTTTAATTTTTAAGAAAAAAAAGATTTTTTAAGTAAATGTTTGATTTCGCATAAAAGAGGGTCAACTAAGGTTGTTATAATTGTCTGCATCTACACAAGAGTTGTTGGTGGGAAATGCAAATGTTTAATAAAATCATATTTAAACAATAAATCCTGGTATTTCTAATTGAGATTCGGGAGATATTTTTATTTGGGACATACCAAACGATCTAATGGGAAAGTGAAGCAAATACAAATAAAACTTATATTTGTACACAGAGCCAATCCTTTTCAATTGGCAATCTCACCCACTATTCAGAATGGACTTGGTGGCCCCTGTTAACGCTAACGAGGCCCTGTTAAACCCTGGCCTGGAGGCATACTGGCAGCACTGGTAAGAGTATCGGCTCTTACCAGTTTAATCAGCTAATATACATTCTAAATAAAAACAATTACAGAAACCGAAACAAAAGAAAATCAAAAACGATCTGAATTAATGATGACGACCGTCAGCATGAAAAAACGGACTCGATTTGGAACCTGGAATGTAAGAACTCTTTTAAAACTATCGCGATTGGCTGAAGTCTGCAAAAAAATTAAGAACTACAACCTACTACTCTTGGGACTAAGTGAACTTCGATGGCCAGATTTTGGCGAAACAATTACCAGCGAGGGACTCCATTTTCTCTACATCTACAACATTATATGGAGTTGCCCTGCTATTGTCAAAAGAATCCCACAATGCTATGATAAGTTGGAAACCATATTCCGATAGAATAATCGCAGTAAGACTTCGTTCCGGAGGACGTAATATGAAATGTATGCAATGCTACGAGTGTGCACCTACTGACGTCTCTGACTATACTGTCAAAGAAAAATTTTACAGCCTTTTTGATCACGCAAACTCGTCCTTAAACATCGGTGATATATATACTAGTGGTAATGCGTAATTTTAATACTCAAACTGGACATGACAACATAAGCTTGGAGAAGATGATGGGCACGCACTTATTGGGGAGATGAACAGAAAACGGCGAACCTTTGGAAATTGGTGGATCCCTATTTACCTACAAACCCACCCATAAGGTAACATGGGTATTGCCAGACCACGTAACTGACAACCAGATTAAGCACATCACAATCAGTCGGATATGGCATGGGTTTCTTCTGGAGATGTAATATGCAAAAGAGGTGCTGACATCGCAAGTGATCACCATCTACTTATAGAAAGTGATCGTATCAAATTGGCAGCAGTAAACAAGAACTTCCAACAATTCAGAAATATTCAAATAAGAGCTTTTATTTTGATGTGTAAATGAACGAGTACTTTAAAGCAAGGCTGGCCACTGAGAGAACACCAAGAGCGTATGTGTATTAATTCGTATAAGAAGCCGATTGATCTTCGGAACTCTGGTGCCAGTTTGGACAGCTTTGCTTTAAAGCTAAATCATTCTCTTTTTAAAAGAGAGTAAGAGCAGGGCATGTTATTAATAATTGAAAATAAAATCAGCCAAATAGCGACCACAAATACGTTTTGCAAGACTATATTCCTTTCATAAAATTTTTCATCACCAATTCGCACATTTTCGGCTGCATGACATCAATTACTTCACAAGTTCCATTTTTGATGTCTTGAATCGATTGATCACCTCTGGAAAAAATCACACAGTTTTGAACTGTAAAATATAAAAGCCTTAAGATCTAAATATTTAAGCAAAAGTATGGTGTCATGTCGCTTGTGGAATAACCAATTTCAAAGATCAACGAGAAATGAACAAATCTGAGTTTTCCTCAACAATATGGTCTACAACAGCAATATTCTCTGTTGTAATTGTTCCACCAGTTTTTCCACCAATTGCTGACCGAGAAAGTGTTTCACGATGACTGTGACCGCAGTCACAGTTTAAATAATTTCAATGCGTTGTTAAGGCGTGCATCGTTCAATTTTTATTAATGGCGTAGGTTTTCCTTCCCAACTGTCTATTAATAACAGCTGGAGTCATGACAACTATTAAAATGGCGGGCTATTCAAAATAAAAAGTCTTATTTGAACTTTTAGAGAGACAAGTAATTTTTTTTAAACCAACTAAAACAGCAGCAGTATTTTCAAGGGCTGCAAGAGGCCCGTTAACCAGTTAATTTTTGACACAAACCTATGATCAAACTTATATAATTTAAATGGGTTTGATTTAGACTTGTATCAAACTCTTTCAGTAGCTCGTTTCAGACACAACACAATAATAAAATCCATGTAATTTAAATGGGTTTGATCAAAGAAAGAGTTCAATACAAGTTTAGGTTGATCATAGGTTTGTGTCCATGTAATTTTAATGGGTTTGATGATAGGTTTGTGTCAAAAATTATCGACTGAATGAGTCCGACCCAAGTCTATCGCACAACATCTGTTTTTTTGGTTTGACATCGAGACTCCGAAGTCATTCAGTAGCTCGTTTTTGACACAAAGTTATGATCAAACCCATTTAAATTACATGGATTTGATCACTGGTTTGTGTCAAAAACGAGCTACTGAGAGTTCGATATAGACTTGGGTTGAACTAGTGAACGAGTTCGACCCAAGTCTAGTTCGATAAAATGCTAATACGATTATAGTAATAAAATTAGCTGAATGCAGGTACAGGGTTACTTTTAAATGTGAAGATTACAGAAACGCCATTCACTCAAAATTAGCTTATCTCGACTTAAGCACCTTTTCCTTTTCCCACAGATATAAGTAATTTAAAGTGTTGCCAAACTTATTCATCTCTAGGTTAGGTTAGTTTAGCAGGCTGCTGGTAAGGAAGGGTGAAATTTAGAGTCCAGCTCACTTGGGTCCAATACTATGATCCTTCTGTGCTACCTGTGAGTTGAAGAGAAGATAGTAAGAGGTGGTGATAGGGAATGGATAGTAATAGGGAAGACAGGTGGTGAAGGAAGAGATAGAGGAAAGCTTCATTCTTTTACAACTCTGCTTTTTTGCAAGATTTTTTAATAATGCAGTGTTGCAGCGTCTCAGGTGTCAAATTAGGCGTATTCAATTTTTAAGCTGTGTTTAGTAGCCATTTTATTTAGTTATTTAACTTCGCCGATGATTCTGCCACACAACAAAGGAGGGCGCTCTGCTGTTACATTAGGATTAGCATCCGCAGAAGCCGGTGTTGTTTTAGTGACCAGTGCCTTATGCCTGCATCACTAGAACTTTTCCCTCAACAACTGTTACAAAGGACACTCATGAATACCAGAAAAATTCGTGGTTTTGTTATTTTTAATGACTGTCGGAGACAGTTTTGTAGTCAATGTACTAACTACTTCAGCCAACGCCACCCTCTTATTCATCGCCATTGCGAAGGGTTTTTCCCTTGAAATATTTTACCTTTTCTCCAAATGCAATCGTGAATAATTTTCAGAAATGTGTCCTTTTTTCGATGCCTCTTATCATGAATACTACTTTTCCAGCAGATTTTTTTTTTCACTTTTCCCTTAGTTTTGTTTACTTTATTTCTGAATCGCCTAATTTCAATAATATACTTCCAATTATATATTAAAAGTTATAAACAACTATTTTTAGGAAAAACGATTTAGACACAAAAACAATTTGAAAACGATAAAAGGTGTGATATGTTTCTTATAATCGTTTTGTCAATAATTTTAAAACTTGTTTTTAATAGTCTTTCCAGACATTTTTGATAAATTTCTTTTCAAAACTCTAATATGTGATTTATGTTTTATCTTCTAGTGTGCTTTTTATAAAATATATCGGAAGTCATCACACCTTTTCAAAACGATTGTTTTTAAATCGTTTTAAAAACGATCGTTTTCCATCACATACCCGAATGTCTACGATTAATTAACACGAGTTCCCTGCAACATAATTTTTCATGGAATATGAACCTCTTTGGTTCACATGCAGTAAACTTTATAGCGATGGTATACTAAAGAATTTCTTCCACGCCACCTAATATTTAATAACATAACTTGACACTTGAAAAATTTCATTTGAAACCCAAAATTTGTGTATTTCTTACTATCAAACTTAAATTTGTTTGAATTTCAATTCATTTTTAAGTTTTACAAATCTTCTTTCCGTTTTTTACATTCACTACGCATTGACAGGGGGAACAAATGTTGCCATGAAATTCGCAATAGCAAATTTCCCTTCATGGGGAATGAAAATTTCATGGGAACAATAATTTCACAGTTTATTTACGGTAGGGGTTATTATGTTCATATTATTTTTAGTACAATAATACCGTTTTATATTTTTGGGAACATATTTTTCTCTAATTATCATTTTGAGTTACGGACGTGTGATTTCAGGTGAACGTTTCCAATAAATAAAATTCAAAATATACTATAGGAAAAAATAAACAAGTTTAAGACAAAATTCGATGTGTTATTGTTGATACGTAGTATACAAAAGATTTACTGCAAATATTATGTGAAAATTGTTATAATATTCATAATAAAAAATTAATTTCATGAGAGTAAAAATGTTTTTATTTCCATTCAAAGTGCTGCGATTCTAAAAAACATACAGGATATTATAGCGACTAGATTCAAGCTTTTTTTATTTTAATTTATTTTTATCAGCAAAAACGTTTGATTATATTTTCACTTTATTAAGTTTATTACTACCATTCATTCAGTTTTTTATAATTAAAATTTTTACCACCTTATTATTATTATTATTATTGTTTAATTATTTTACCTTTTGTATCACAGTTTATATTTCAGTTTTATTAAAATAATTTGTAATTGTCTCATTCTATATTTCCCTTAGTTACACTTCAATGCTGCCGGTTTCATAAAAATATTTTCAAATTCCGACGGCCAATTGAATAGTTTCATTTTAGAATGATATTTCATAAAATTCCGAGATCAACTTATAGAACAAACTTCGAAATATTAAATTAAATCATAAAAAATAAAACATCAGTTTGATCAAAGACACATATAGAAAAATTAATAAATAATAAAAAAAACAAACGAAAAAAAACACGCAGTAACGAGACGACTGACAAATTGTTAAGCACTGTGTTTTCTGTCGTTCGTCAATTTGTGTAATAAGTTTGAGTTTGTGAGAGGAGATGACGGACTAAAGCGACTACGACGACATGGATTGATGGGATGTTTTGGTGTTTATGAAAACATTAAAACACGCAAATGCTAAACTAACTCACACAGATACGCAAATCAATACCCAGTTGGCCAACTTGTAGCAGAGGATACTTTCATCAACGACTAATCAGAGAAATTTCCACATTTGTCATGTCTTTTACGACAATCGAACCGAAACCATACTCAATGACTCTGTAAAAGAAAAACTACTCAACTGGTCATGCATCAAACTAGTTGCTGGAAATTCGTTCGCAAGTTGGACTTGCTCAGTGTAAAATTGTGTATAGCTTCATTAATGAAAATGTTATAAAAATTTTTCAGTTCTACAGGGAAAATGACAATCACCCCTATCGTGAATAACAAGTGGAATATTTGTTCACGTGAAATTTTTATTCCCCTCGAAGGTAAAAATGCTATCGTGAATGTCCCGTGAAATTTTTTTTCCCGCTATCAGTCTCAGTGAATGTAAAAAAGGGAAGAAGATTTTTAATGCTTAAAAATTAATTGACAATCAGACAAATTTAAGTTAAATAAATAGAAATACACAATTTTTTTTTTAACTTTAAAGTTGTGTTTTTAAATATTCTAGGTGAAGTGGTAAACATTTTTTAGTATACCATCATAAAATTTACTGAGTGTGAACCAAAGATATTCGCCTGCAAAAATAAAGTGAAAAAATCTAAGGGAAAAGTGAAAAAATTAATGTGAAAAATATTATTCACAATAAGGGGAATCAAAACAAGGGAAAAAATTTCAAGGGAAAAATTATTCACCATTTGCAATTTGGTGAAAAGTGGAAACATTTCGAGGGAAAAATATTCACGATAGGGGTGAATATGAGCGAAAGTGTCACTCTTGTTGTCATGTTGGAACTTAACGGCCATTTGTTCGAAAATTTCCTCAATGATCTGTACCTGGATTCAAGAATTTTTATTACGATAATCGTATCGCTATAATAAATATAACGAAAGTTTTTCGACTTTGTTATCCAGTAAGATATTTTAGCGATATTCGCTGCAGGTCGAAATTAAAAAAAATTTAAATCACAAGCTCAAATTTATTAAGTTTTTCTTTAATTCTTCTTTGTATTTTTGTTGTTGCTTATTTTGACATTTTGTATGCAGAGATGCCACATGATATCGAATTAAATGGCGAATAAAACCAGATGTAGACTATCGTAAAAAAGAAATTACAGAATCACATTATCGTTACAGCTAACAAATAAATATATCGATAAATATTACGAATTTCTGTTCGCAAAAAGTTACTGAATACAGGTTTGAGCTATCGCCAATAGCTCTTCTACGCTTTAAAATTATCTTATATCCGTATTGCAAGATGTCTAAAAGACATGGCCAACTGGGTTGTTCATACTTGTATGTAAAAGATGAAAGATACGTATGTATGTCTCATTGTAGTTGTTAAGTGTTTTTTTTTTGCTTCACAAGATTTTGGTCAAGATGTCTTGACTGGATGTGTATGCTGTTCCAGCATATATTTATTTACTTATGCACATGCATACTCGTATATCAGGCTTTAAACAATTCACTCATTCAGTTGATTTTGTATGTTTTTTTTATATTATTATTGTTTTTCATACCTTGATTGATATTTGTTGCATATTCGACCACAACTTGAGCTTATTCTTTTCTTATTGTATTAGTATTGGTATTCTAAAGTAAATAAACAGTTCGTAGACGACAGGTAAAGATTTCAGATACTCGTACAACTCGAATGTCTCTTTATTGATGATCTTGTGGCTGTCTGTGTCCTTTTGGCGTGTATGTATGTATGTGCGTACAGGTAAAAATTTATAAGAACTCATTGAAGTAAATAAATAAACAAAGATTTATTGAAGTGTATGTGTATGTAAAACCTAAGAATATATGTATGTACTCGTATTTAAAACAACTTGTGACTATTTGTTTTTTTATTTTCTATAATTTTCAAATTTACCCATCTATGAAATACAAATTTTGTGCTACTGGTTTTATATTTAATTTTGGTTAAACAAATTCACACGAATTTTGTCACAATTTAACAAATTGTTAATTAATCGTTATTATTTTTTGATTTTACAATGTCTTGATTGTCACGTTATAGTGATCCCTTTAAGTTCGGTTCATTGAAATTTAGTTGCTTGTAAAGAAATGAATTCATTCATGTATTACACTGTATAAAATATATATGTATGTATAATAATAATAATAACGATGTGTTATCTAACGATGATAAAAAATATGCTGTAGCTAGATTAGGTTAGGAACACACATTTACTCCGTCACCCAATTGGCTTCATGGCGATTCCCTTCTATTTTTACCCGTTAATAAAATTAACTTTCATTATAACCAATCATCTGCCATTAAGCCACTTAATTCCCATGACTTTTCAGATATTACTAATGCTCTCATCAAAACGACTGCTCAGTCACCAAAGCCTATGGTGTTGCAAACTTTTGAAAATGCAGATAATATGTTTGATGGTCTCTGGATCATCTTCACACTCGCACATCCTACAAAAAACCTGAAATAGCAGTCTTCCAAATGCTGGTTCTTACTCTGACCGAGCAGTGTCCAGTCATTGCATCTATCAAAACTCCTATTCCTATTTATATCCAGTAGCAGTTTGTATCTCTTCAAGTTAAGTTTTGGCCACAAAGCACCCGATGCTCTACAATTCTTCCTATTTTCTTGTAGCTTAGATTTAAAAGTTTACATTTTAAACTATTGTATTAAGCAATATGACCGGAAGTCTATCTCCCTGCTTTATTTTTTCAACGCTGTCCAGGTGATTCAGCATAGAATAATATAAAGAACATCCTCGCATTTTAAGGAACATTTGTTTTTGGCATCCAACTCATCTGCGTATAAGTCTTTTTTATCCCTTTTGAAACAGGAGGGAAAAACATTACACTTTAATGTAGATATAACGGGTGAAAATGTTATACAAATATATTTATCTATTTTAAATATTATTATTGAAACTGTATTTGTTAATAAATTTACGATTTGATTTGATGGTTCCCTATATGTTGGAGGGGAAGGAAACGAAAATGCTTTCAAATTGGGAATGATGCTAGCACATCCGTGATCGAACTAGACTCATTTTGTGTACTTGCATCGAATGAAATCCGAGAAGATATATAGACACATCGATGGAGATCAAGAATCACTACTCTCGTTCAATCTCCCTGGATTGGAAGCATGCAAAGCTAATGACCAAACCAATCGTGTTAAAGCTCTCATGTCCTTAAATAAAAATAATTTAAGAATGCTAAGTGGCTTCCACACAAGCTATTGCAGGTTGGGAAAATATCTCAAGAAACTTGGCAATGAGAGTAAGAGCCGGTACAAATTTTGTGATTATGACGACGAAACTTCAGAGCACATTCTAAAGAACTGTGAAGATTTATGCCAGAGAATTTACAGCCAATTGGTAAGCACCTCTTGGAAGATTAGGATTTGCCAATATTTCCAGTAATGTTTGGATTTCCCAGGAGTGCAGGTCTAGATGAGGTTCTCTAGCATCTGGCAGGGGATACAATAGCCCTTTTCGTGTTTACCGTGACAATTTAAATTCATTCAATCATTCATGTGTTCAGCAGTTTCGTATAAGATCCTACGAGGAACATTTTTGTAAAACATTTTAATCCTTTAACTCTTCTCCGTAATGGCTAATTTTGCTAAATTTCGTTTAAAAAGGCACAACTGGGTTAAAAAATTTCAGAATTATGAAATAACAAACAAAAAGAAAATAAAAAAGTACACAACCGTATTGAGAATCTGCTGGTTTTTTTAAGTCATTTGAAAAAAATAGTTATGTATACATTTGGTTACTTTAATATACTTTGACTACAAAACCGAAGAGTTCGAGCCCGGTCTTCGACAGTCATGAAAAATAACAACACCACGCATTTTTCTGAAGTGCATTAGTTTCCTGTGTATCAGTTGTTGTGGGAAAAGTTCTAGTCATGCAGGCATAAGGCACTGGACACTAAAACTACACTGGCTTCAGCGCATGCTAATCCTAGTGTAAAATCAGAGCGAACTCCTTCATCGGCATTGTGTAGCAGAATCTACGGCGAAATAAAATAAACAATAAAATGGCTACTAAACACAGCTTCAAAATTTAATACGCCTCATTTGACACCAGAGGCCAGCAACACTCCATTATTAAAAAGCTTGCAAAAAAAGCAGAGTTGTAAAAGAATAAAGCTTTCCTCTATCTCTTCCTTCATCAGCTGTCTTCTCTATCAATATCCCTTCCCTAACACGCTCTCTCACTATCTTCTCTTCAACTTACAGGTAGCACAAAAGAAATCATTGTATTGGACCCAAGCGACATGGACTCTAAATTTCACCCTTCCTTACCAGCAGCAAGAGTATACAAAAAAAATTGATTTCAAAAATATAATGAAGCAGGACCTCTCTATATTAAGGTAACGATATGTATGTGTGTATGTACATACCCTCTAGTCAGCCTAGAACCATATGTCTCTATTTCAACACTCTTTTCTCTAGCGACAATTGCACTAGTTTAAATTTCGACAACTTTCCTTTTATGCGCGAATAGAGATACGAACAGTTCAAGTGTATTTTTGGTGACATTGTCAATAGTCGGTTTTTCTTTTTTATTATGCTGTGCAATAATGTTAAAAAATACTTACATATGTATGTATGTGTTTAAGTTTGTTCCCCCAATCCTTATAAAATTGTTGACTAGGGTCACTAAAATATACTAGTGAATCTTTGGTTCAAATGTCTCTATATGGTCGTTAAAGAATAGTGCTAAAGTCTAGTGATAGATTTTCAGTTATAACCCTATTTTATATGGCAATAGGCGATTACATTGGCTGGGGTATACCTAGTCAATAGTACTTGACAATGTCACTAGTAAATCACTACAATTTTACTATTGACATCGAGCGAAGAAATATCGATATTGTAGACTAGAGCGCCTACCAATGGTACCAATGTCTCCATGTGGTCTTAAAAGAAATACTTAAATCAGCAGTGCTACAGTCGAGTGGTGGATTTTCAATGACAAGCTAATGTTAAGTGTCAATAGATGATTACATTGGCTGGGGTACACCTGGTCAGTAGTACTATTGACAATGTCACTAGTAAATCATCACAATTTCACTATTCGCACTTTCTGCAGGGTAGGTATATGTTTTTTTACAAAATACAAATAAATACTAGCCCTCGTAAATGAAAATTTTGTTACTGATTAAATTTGTATTTTTTTTTCTCTGTTTTCAACTCCTCCCACACTCTACACAGGTAAATAAATATATATTGTCTTTTTTTAATTACTATATTTTAAATACATCAAAACGAAAATTTTTTATATTCATAGAAAATTGTGTTTTATTTTATTCCGCTTGCTTTAGTTAGGCCTTAGAAATTTCAATGTTTTCGCGTGCATTTTTTTTTTTTTGTTATTCAACGAACAAAAAATGAACAGCAATGAGAAATGAAATTATAGTATTGGAATATTATTTACAAAATGTAATAAAGGGGTTGCAACTTCAAGATTCTTGAACTTGGAATTTTCAGGTAAATATCTACATACATACATACATGCACTGCGAATAACTTAATTAATCGAAAATACTATGAAATCTTTTTGGTCTATACTGAAGCTTAATAACAAATGTTGATTTATTTTTTCTATTAATTTTTTAAATAAAATTTACTTATTACTGTAAAAATAGATTGTAAATAAATATGTTATGTTCACTTATAATAAAAAAAAAATAAAAGTAATTATGTATATTGTATTCTTCCGATAACCATTGGTGAAATTTTAATAATGCCCCAACTGTATGTTATAATATATGATAGAATTGTCAGTAGGTTTATATTGAATTTAAAATGACAACAAAACGGGAAACTTGCACACTAACGTAATGCACGCAATACTGGGTTTCGTCAGTTCATCACGTTTAATTTTAAATTTTATTAACTTAGGGCCAAACCCACGATGTCGACAGCGTTCGACTGGTCGTACACTTACATTCAAAACAAAAACTAATTTTAATATTTTTTTTTAATATCGTGGGTCAAGCCCTTAAATTATTCAGGGTTGTCATAGAATCCAATGTTATTGGAATTTGATTTAAAAACGACAAAAAATTACTTTCCTCTTCATCGAAAAATAATTCCACTGTACTAATCAAACATATTTAATATACATACACAAATACTTAAGACGTTTCTTCTTATATTTTTAAGCTTTGTTTTACATTATTTTCGGTTGCCGACCTGTCATAATCGTATTTTCAAGCACTTTTTGGCAACTGTACCTGGGGGCAAATTATGGCATTCGATACGATTCGAAAATTTAAATATTTCCATATAAACTTTATTGAAATATGTATTTCGTAATTTCGTTTGATAACGAGTGCCGTAATTTGCCCCCTGGTTACAGTAATTTTTATTACGATACTAGTATCGCTATGATAAATATAACGAAAATGTATCGACTTTGCTATCCAGTAACGTATTTTAACGACATTCGCTGTCGTTTGAAGTAAAAAATTAAAGTAAAATCACAACCTCAAAATCATGATACAATTATAACAGGTACATGCACAAGCCCAGCCTGTCACTGTATACATTGCAGATAATTGTCAAACTTTGTTTACAAGCTACAAAAATGTTAGTGTATGTGTGTGAATAAAATGATTACAGTGTTGCCAATGAATTTATACATGGCTGTGTCTCCAATTACACATTGAAGAAAATTACACTACACATCTTTTGTGTAGGTTAAAATTAAAACAAAAATAAAACCCAAAGTAGAATTACACACAGATTATACAAGAATTTAATTACATGGCCTACACATGTGAGTAGAAATTACACACTGTCTAACTACACACAGATTGGCAACACTGAATAACTATAATCATGCAGGAATACCGCGTCTGCAATTGTACTTTAGTTACCCTGTAATTGTTATTTTTAAAAACAAAAGGCATCTGTTTCTGACAATTATTCGTTTGTTTATACCAACAACATACATGTGTTTTTTGGTGTTGTATTTTTGTTGTAGTCGTGCATGTACCTAGTATAATTGTATCATGCTCAAAATCGTTTATTTTTTTTTAATTATTCTTTGTGCTTTTCGCTTATTTTGACAGAGATGCCACATGATATACAATTAAATGGTGAGTAAAACACAGATGTACATTATCGCTAAGAAGACACTACAGAATCACATAATCGTTACGGTAAGCGAATATATACATATATATTTCTGTCTCAAAAATTAAAAAGTGCTTGAGTCGAGACAAGCTGATTTTGAGTTAATGGTACCACCGTAATCTACATATTAGAAAGCACCCCTGGTCAAAATCTCAATTAGTTTGTGTGATTTTTAAGAAAGTTACAGCACTATGACTTGCGACTTGTATTTTTTAGACTTCTAATTTCATTTGGAATAACAGCTTAATTTAGGTTATACTTTGGTATATTTCAACGTAAATGTATTACTTATAGTGTGTAGAAGGATGTTTGATTAAAAAAAATAAAGGTTAACAGCGAATTTCCCAATTTAACTATTTGAATATAGGGGACTCGCCATAACGCCACAGCCATTGCTATAGAAACCAATTGAAAAATGGTTTGGTTATGGCTATGCCACGTCTAATTTAAGCTTTACTGAATCCAACGACTGGATAAAGTTACCATACCTACATACATACATAATACCAATTTCAGTTTCAGTCGCGTTGCCAGTTAACACTGCAACTGTAGTTCAATTGCCATCCATAATTCAGCTAAAAAATCTTTCAACAGCCATTGTTCATTCAGTAAATATTTTCAAGTTTTGAAAATTGCAATAATATTTACAAATAGTTTCTTGACTTTCAATAACAGCTATGTGACAAACCAGCAGACAATATGACAAACATATAAACGGATTATACCAAGTGAAATCCAAAGATCGTCGCACAAAAATGTCATCCTATTGACGTGCAACAAAAAAAATTCCTTAATGACTATGGTTGGCCATAACATGCAAGTAAATCGCCTGTTTAATTGTTACTAAATGCTACTGCTGATTGTCTTTTTTCTGCTGTTTGTTTTCGTCTTTGCCAACATAATCCCTCTTTCTCAATCCGTCCGTCCGTCCGTCCGTCCACATTGCGCTAAGTGCACACAATAACACACACACACTAAACAAAGTGAAAAATTTTCTTGTAAATGGGTGTCATTAAGTACCTGTCAGAGTCATGAAGCCGCATAATGATTTGTTGCGGTATGTCCCGAAAAACGCATGCGGCGCAGCGCAGAATGTATGCTCGAAGGAATGGAATTTAGAGAAAAACAAAAAGCAAATAAAAGAAAACACAGTCATAAAGTCACAGTAGCAAAGCAATTACCACATACAAAAAAAGGAACAGGAACATGAAATAAAAGTTACCATAGACAGGATCTGAAAATTTTGCAGTGTGCTGCTTCACTTACAGATTGTTCATGCATGATCTGTTATTTATTTGTCAATAGCAGGGCTAGAGCAGAGAGTGCTTCCATAATCTGTCGTTCGATAAAAAAATATACTACCGGAAGCTGGACTTATGGTTCGGAGTGGAAGAAAGGTTCCTCTGCTTAACAAACGAAACATAAAACTTGGGTTGGAATTTGACAAACAATATCTTGGCCGCAAAAATTGGAATAATATGTAGTTGAGCAAGACATGCCGCTTGGGTGAGAGCCCATGCAGGACAGTGATCCTGAGCACCTTTATCAGTTTCAAGTAGAGATGGGCACGTGTCGTGTTTTTTTCGGGACACGAACACGCATGACACAACACGAAGTGTTCGTGACAAAAATCGGATTTCGTGCGTGTTCGGGTCGTTTCGTGTTGAGCAAAATTTACATGAAAAACACGGAACGATTTTAGATATAAAATGTGTGTGAATGAATTTCTAGTACAGAAAAAAATTTAATATTTTGTATCGTCAAATACACAACACCAGCATATTTTTGATATTGTATAGGCCTCTGAAGCCTAAAGTACGTAAAACTGATAGTATCAGCTGTGGTGGCAGATAGTATCAGCTGGCAGTGCCAACTCCGTGCCATAATTTGAAAAGCGACTCTTGAAAAATATGCAATTTTCTGATCTTCAATACAATACCAATAATCACCCTTATTCCAGTTGTCGACATCGCTCAACATGTGTTAAAGTAACGTCGATGTCGACAACTGGAATAATGGTAAATATTTCGTGCGTGTATCGCAGTATCGTGTTGACGCAATTTTCCGCGTGCGTGTTTCGTACGTGTTGAGCGTCTTGGCATTCGTGTTCGTGTCGTGTTGGAAAAATTCGACACGCGCCCATTTCTAGTTTCAAGCCAACAGCGCACCCATAATGAATTGGACGTCACAATCACCAGATTTAAATTTAATATAAGACCTTTAGGGAGTCCTTACAAATCGGATTGGAGGTTTTCAACCTAAAAATAAGCGAGAAATGCGGGGAAAAATCAAGAAAGCTGGCATTCCAATCTTTTAGGTTCAATGCAACGAAGATGTGAGGAACGAGTTGATCAGCAAAGCTAGGAAAAAAACATCTAAAAAAATGCAGGCGAGCTACCTTTTTTATGACAGCCAAGTTTTGAAAATTACTCTCTAAACCTGCCTGTGTTTGTATATATAAATAATGTTTATTTTATTTGAAAATCCATTTTGAAAGACCCTGTAGTATGTATGTATGCATGTGTGTATATAAATGCAATGAAGGGATTAAAGGGATTAAATATTAAACACAGTTAATATTCACTTGCTGTGGATGGATTTTCCATAAATTTCGCAAATGATCAAAGAAAACAAACTGTTCATTGGAATTTTTCAAAACCTGAATATGTCTGATAAAAGAAATATTCTTTTCTTTTAATGCAAAAGAAATTTTCTCCTAATGATTGCTTTTCGAGAATTTTGCTATTGTAAATTTGTTGTTTTTTGTGTATACCGCAAGGCAGCAATCCCCTCAAATATCTGCAGCTTTTACCGTTAGTAGAACGAAGCATTTAAAATAGGCAAGCAAAAGAATAAAATCTTATAGATTTTAGTGTTTTAAGCAGCAACGAAATGCATCTAAAGGTGCTAATAACCCACAACAAATAAACTTTTTACATTCGCATGCATACACGACTCGTGATTAAAATTACGGAAAAACACTCTTTGAATACTATATTTATGATTCGATTAGGCTAAATTTCGTATCGCTATGTAAACCAAATTACATGTGATAATTTTTAAGCAACAAACATCACTAAAGTTAGTTGTAAATATTCTGACAAGTGCAAGAAAAACGGAACAATATGCTGTCTGTTCTCGAAGGCTGCTACACCGTCATCGTCAACTGGACTTGCATCAAAACCATTTAAATTACACGGGTTTGATCATCGGTTTGTATCAAAAACGAGCTACTGAAAGAGTTCGATACAAGTACATATGTCAATGTTCTTGTGTTTTGGCCCATTGTGTCTGCTGCCAGTTGATGCAAATTTCATTTTCCATTGCAAATGGAATATGTGAATTATTTTTATTTCTTCAAAACAGCTGAAACCTTTTCTTAATGAAAGCTAAATCTTGCATTTCTGGGTGCAAGAAAAGATTTTCTTAGAACTTTCTTGGAATGTATGTGGGAATCATTTATGCAAATCATTTTGTTTACAGTGTTTCGAGTACATACATATATCAACATGTATAAATATACATAAATAAAATGTGCAAACGTTATTTTTATAGTAAAATTTTTTATGAATAACGCGATGTTACATTTGCATGTTATGCACATACAGTGCGGGCCAAAAATGGCTAATCAAACTCCTCATCTTAAGTTTCTTCTCCGTGCGGAGGAAACATTAATTTGAAAGATTTTAAATGGAGGGTGATCTCACTGCGACAAGCCCCTTGCGAGATAGTTTTGATACAAAATCAGCAAAATTGAATAAAAAAAAATCTGCAAAATCATCACTTCATTTTGAATATCACCTAAAAATCCACATAACAAAATAAATAAAAATATGTTAAAGATATTTTAGGTTTTATTAAAGAAGGAACAATAAAACAATATGTTTTATTTCGTTTAATGTCTCAATTCTGTTAGACAATTGTGTCGTCTTGTCTATGGACGGAAAAAAGTCGAAGTTGTGATTCTCTAAGACAATTATTAGTTATTATATAGAAGCTTTGAGTACATTTTTACGCCTTTGTTCCCAACCATTATATCCAACACATATTTTTTATATGTTTTTCAAACTATTGTATAATAATTTAATTTAATTTTTATGTTTTAAAAACATGGTAATACTCGTAAAATACATATGTATATATTTAGCATTATCAAAGACAACAAGCATTTTTGAAGATAATTATTTAGAGAATTCTAAACCAAACTTTCAAAAATATTTTCACGAAAAACAAACGTTCTAAATCTTCTTACTTAAATATAATTATAATGCCCTATAGGGCATAAAAAAATTTTTATGTAAAGGAACTCTTCCAGTTACCGACTTCTTTGCTTCGTCTTGCTAGGATTTTTCTTGGCTGAAAATTCTTTTCACGTTGGCTCATGAGTGTGGAAGGACTAAAAGTTTTTAATAATATTATCTATTTTCATTTCACGAATCCGTTTCTAAAAATTTAACAAGTCATCATTTTCATTAATTGCAGTTTTAAGATCCATTAATTTAAATTCTCTAAATTATAAGTCTATAATTTGTATTTCCTCCACAGAAATAAAATGTATTTGCAGTTTACAAATAAATAAATTTTTGAGGATTCATATAGTTCCAATAAACGGTATTCAACAACTTCTAACTAATAATTTTGGAACTTCATTATACTGTAGATACCTTATGTCTTATGTATAACAATTTTGAAACTTCATTATATTGTACTAGCTTAATTAATTAATTATAATTTAAATCCTCTTTTTGTTTAAATATCAACAAATTTAAATAAAAATCAAAGAACTCTCCCTTGTGCACGATCTAAAAAGTGTTGTAAGCATCGCCGATTAAGAATATCGTAATTTTACGACCAAAAATCGTCAAGATGTACTTTGTCATTATTTTGTATAAAAATCGGCAAAATGGCGATAAGTCGGCCAATCTGGCAACAGTAGGTAAAGAGTAGCTAACGGGGTGTTCAAAGACGCACGAAATGCAAATTGAGACGACAATTTCAAGACTTCATTTTTATATCTTTCTTATTCTTGTCATGTTCAGGGTTACCGTTCGTCGACTAAAGTATCAATTTCACGCTTTTTTGACGCGCAGCGATTTTTTTTTAGTACGTAATTATTTTCAGTTTCAAAAGTATCTATTGTGTGATCACATACTGCCTCTTAGTCTTCCAGAAGGAGTTTATCGACATCAAGATAACGACTTATTAGGAGTATAAGTTTCAATACGTTCCGTAGTATATGGCCCCCGTATAAAAATACAAATGTTCGGGAATCCTCCTCCTAATTTTTCTAAACGATTTTTTTTTCTTAAAATAAAAAATAAAAAAAATATTTACATATTAAATTTATACTTTTTTATTTCGAAAGTTAAGTTGCAAACACGTTGGGAACAATATTTCGCAGTGGCATTTTGCACTAATTGCATTTGCTAACCTTTTTTGTTGTTGTTGCCTCACCGTAAATCTTTTCAATAATACACAATGCAACAGTAATAATAAACTACATACTTGTATTACAACAACAGCAATAACAATAACAATAATAATAATAATAATGTCTCTTGATTATTCATTTGTCTGTGCAAGTCGCACGTGTCCGTCCGTCTCTGTATTCCCTCTATCAGTAGTTTTGTTGTTGTTGCAGTTTCGTTGCTTGTAATTAAATCTCAATTTAGACGTTTTTTGTCTGTTTACAGCTCCGTTAAAAAGCCAAAAAAAAAAAACAAATATACAGCAACAGCATTTAACATTTGAGAGTTAATCTTTTAAGCCAAGTTTATTTATTTCATACTTTTTTGTGAGCTGCTGTTTGTTGTTGATTATAATTTCATTCAATTTAACGCTTTTATTCCTTCTTCTCATAGATGATGTGCTCGTTCGTTTATTTAATTTGATTTTGTTTCTTTGCAATTTATTGTTGCTGTGAGTTTTGTGTTGTTGAAGGGGACTTTTTCTTTGTGAATGAAAGGAACTTTTTTTTTGTTAGTTTTAAAATAATTAATACTTTTTTTGTAGGCATTCAATTTAGTATCCGTGTGTGAGTGTTTTTTTTTTGCTAGTGCAAGTCTTAATGAAAGTAATTCAGTAAATGTGTTTTTCAACACTAATGATTTTCATATACAAACACATATTTTTTTTATTTAATTGACAACAGAAAATAAATATTTTATTAAAACTCATATAATGGACGCTTAAGCGATAAAATATCTATTGCTTGAAAAATAATTTATGAGAACTTTGAAGAAATTTTGTTAAAACATTTCTTCAATTCAATTTAATTACAAAACTCTTGTAATGTTGTATCGATTGTATTGTTTTATTTTAACACTACAGTATAAATTTCTTGGTGATATTTTTCATTCACAAATTTTATAAAATAATAAAATATTTTGTAGCATATGTGTTTGAAAAATTGGTCTTACTTCCAGAGATAGAAACAATAATTAGGTTGAATAATGACTTAAAACATCTTTCATTTAAGAATCAGAATCACTCAAAATTTTACTGCCAGTTTTATTTAAGAGCAATGCGGGCGGTTCAATAAGTCTGTGAATTTGTGAAAGGGCAACACTTGGATACAATAGATCTTCTTCGTGTTTACTGTGTTTCTCGTATAATTTTAAATTCATGCATTCAATGGCAACACTACTCCTATCAACTGACAACTATCAGTTGACACCTGTCAAAACTTGAACAAGCTGCGTCGTTTAGTTTGTGTTTGACAGTCATTGATACAGACTACCGCATGATTTGAGAAGAAAATGAAAAAAACCATCACTCAAACCAAGGCTAAGCTTGATAAATAAAGGGTGGTTTTTATAGAGTAGTATATATGTAAGTTTGAAATGACATAAACCAAGATGAGTTTTTTAAATTGACATGCAATTCTGGCATTATAATTTAAATATGACTTTTGGCATATGACAGCCACGGCTGTTTTCGGACGAAGTCTAATCTAAAGGTTAAATTTTCGATTACTTTTTCCAACAATTGTGACGGTATATTGACAATGACGCGGCGAATGTTGCCTTCTAAGTGTTCAATGATTTAGGGCTTATGGGCGTAGACTAGCGACTTTAAATGTCCCCACAGAAAATAGTCTATCGGCGATAAATCGCACGATCTTGGAGACCAATTCACGGGTCCGAAACGTGTAACTATGCGGTTACCAAACGCAATTGTGTGACAAGCTGTGTGACACGTTGCGCCGTCTTGTTGAAACCACATATTCTGTACATCATAAATTGATGAACGAAAAAGTCAGTAATTATGACCTGATTATAGACTCTATAGCCTGATTCGGGTCTTACTCTACGCTAAGCTCTACAGCAGTCTCTGTGGATGCGTATTATCATAGTTAATCGAATTAACTGCTCTGATAGACGATTATGTTGACCGTAAAATGGACGTAGTGTGCGATACGTATTTCGAACAGAACCATGATTTTCAAAATAAATTTGCACAATTTGGAAGCGTGTTTCAGGCGTCAGTCTATTCATGTTGAAATGCCAAAGCAAACTAAACATAAAGGCCGGGGCACAATGAATCCGTCATACGTGAAACTTCGCCTTTTTCAACTGACAGCTAAGTTGAAATACATGGTTTCTTATGAGGGCTGTTACATTCAGTACGTGTCCGTCAACGCAAAGTACAAAAACTGGTCAACTTTTAACTTTTTACGTACGTTGAGTAGTTTGACAGATATTGGTTGGTTTTTTTGGTATGTTCTGAACTAGGTTTTTGTATTTTGTGGCAGCAAAAATAAAATTGAACAAAAGAAATAAACGAAATAAATAAAAAAATTAGAATTTAATAAATAAAATGGAGAATCAACCTATTGAAGCTGTTCAAATGCTTCCGTCAATAAAGTACTCATTGTGCCAACCTTCTCCGTCGTTGCGATAATGTCAGTTGAAAAAGGCGAAGTATAACGTATGACGGATTCATTGTGCCCCGGCCTTAAATCACTTGACAGCTAAAAAATGGCCGCCAGTTTAAAAAGTGTTGCCAACATAAAGTTTTATTCCTCGATAATAAACACCCTTTACTATGGAGACTCTTAGCCATAAATTTTAATTGTAAAAAAAAATTCTTTACGGAGAAGTCTGTCTCTACACCCGAAACAATTGAAAAAATTCACCATATGTAGTTGGCCGATTGGAGATTGAAAGTGAGAGATTGATTGTTGAAGCCATAGGCATCTCACATGGGTCAGTGTTTTCAATTCTGAGCGATCACTTGAGTATGCGAAACCTTTCCGCAAGATGGGTGCGGTGTTTGCTCACAATGAACCACAAACGCAATCGTGTAACAACTTCGCAATTGGCTTAGTTCAACCGCAATATGGATGCGTTTTCGTAGCCGGTTCGTAGCCGTAGATGAAACGTGGATCTTCCAAAATACACCAGAAACATAGTATAATCTAGCTTAAATACCTTTAAGAGGGTGAAACAATCAACTTAACAATCCACCGCATTTGGCCAATAAAAAAAGTCCTTTTCCACCAGGACAATGCAATGTTGCACACATGCGCGAGTGACTCATTCATATTCTCAAACCTGAACAAATGGCTCGCCGTACAGAGATTTTTACACAAAGAAATACCTATTGTGAAGAACTCGACAAATCGTAAATAGAAAAAAATTATGACAGGTTTTTAAAGTTTCATTACCGCATCAAACCAAATACAGACATACATACGTATGTAGTTTGATGAATGTACTAAACACGATTTTAATAAAGAAAATATGCATTATTTATTTTATTACATTTTTACCAATTTTGGTGTATTAGGTTTCACGAAGTCTGTTTACGTCCTATTTCAATAAAAATATTATTTGATTTTTTGAATTTAATAATTGAATACAAAATGAAATTTTTTTCTGTGAGTGCATTTTATAGTCTCCCCTGCCAGAATTACTCGTAAGAATTATTTGGTAAAAAGTTTATATTGAAGTTTCTGTGAAGAGTACTAAACGTTAAAAAAAATATCTAAAAAAATATTTTATTTTTGTTTCATTTTGATTCAAAAACTTTCAAGTTAAAAGTCAATGACACTTCATATTATAAAAGAAGTAGTTAAAATGGTACAGATACGAGTGTAAAACATCAACAAGGAAATTAATTAATAAAAACATAAATAAATTTCTTACCTGATGGTGACCGTGATGGAAACCGCCCGAACTGGGTTGACGATGAAAAGCACTATTCACACTTCCATAATTTTGTACACTCCCCACGCCACCAGCTGCACCGCCCGCACGCGCATGCGCATGCGGATGGTGAGGATGAGGATGATGATGATGATGGTGCGGAGCAAACGGAGCTGATGAATGTAACATCATACTTAAATCAGCTAGTTCCTCTTTTGCTTCGTCATCTAAATCAAACAATGGTGATGGCAAAGAACTGACTTCGATCTCTGATTGTGGCAGATCGCTTTCGTCGTCGTCGTCGTTGTCGCCGTCGCCGTCTTCGTCCTCTTTCTCACCTTTTTCGTCCTTGTCTTTGCGTTCAGCACCACTTTTGTTTACCTTTCTTTTGTTATTGTTCTTATTGTTATCGTCGCTATTTATATCGTCTATGAAATCGCCATCACCATCATATTCCTTGACCAACTCTGTTTCAGATTTAGTTTTTTCCCCTGCAGTAGTAGTTTTTGTTAATAGAGTGGAAACTTTAACGTCGTCCCTTTTTTCTTCTTCGACTGATTTCAAGTTGTTATTATTGCCTGCAGCTGCTTTAGAGGTACTGGCAGCACTATCGCGCTCCTACAAATAAAATAAATTATAATTAAAGACATGTCTGCTGCACTGGCAAACGTTTTCTATATGCAAACTTTTTTTCCACAGGCATCCTTTCTACAGAGAAAACTTGACTGCTTCAGAGACAACTTTTCTTTAAAGAAAACTTGACTGCTTTTACACAAATTTTCTTTCAAAAGGTTTTCTTCAAACCTAATTCAATAAAATGTCCTTGATAACTAATTTTCAAAAATATCTGTGGCAATATGTAAAAAAGCTTAAGTCGACTTAAGAAAAAGCGGAAGTTTAGACTCTACCACAGCTTCTTTCAACTGGAACACAATACATCATAATAAAGCCAAATTTTCTGGGGTCGACTTAAGCGTTTATTACATTATGCCACAGATATGTGTACCTCTTCTTCACCAGCCAATTCAGCAAATTGTATAACGTCGTTAAGTATTTCGTCCAAGGGCAAACGAATATATTCACCTAAAATTAGAAAAACACAAGAAAAATACTTTTAGATAAAAATCTACACAAAAAAGACGTTTAAATGCATTTGAAAAGAAAGAAAAAAAAATCAAAACGGATGCCTTTTTGAACAAAACCGACAAGAATTCTGAGAAAAAAAAATATAAGAAAATAATTTTGACTTTTTGTTACAAGAAAAGATTGACGCAAGAGTTAAATGAAGCCCAAAAGAGAACAAATTAAAATGACGACTCTACACTTAAAAATAAAAATGCAACAAAAATCCTTAAAAAAACAAATTTAAACTGCATAAATATTTTGATTGACAGACAGCCTTTTTATGAATTAAGAAAAAACAAAAAAAAAAAACAAAAAAGATTTTGAAAACATCTTAAAAGTTTAACTTTATAACCCAGGAGAATAATCAATTTTGCAATATTTACAAAATATTTGTTATTTTAATCTAAAGCATAAATTCATATTCATTTTATTTTTATTCAATAAAATAATTTTACTGAATGTTTAGCTAAATTCTCCAGGGCATTTCTAATACGAGTAAGTTTCAGCGCGGTAGTGGCAGTAGAAAATATAAGAAATATTATTTGTCATAAATTAGAGAAAGAACACCTTTGCCTAAATAAATCTCTTGACAATTAAATATTTATTTGAAATAACGTTTGAAAAAAAAACAGAACTATTGTACATACTGCAATTTTTCCCATTGTCTGACATTAAAGATCATTTATTATAAAAATTAAAAGAAATATGTATGCATGTATGTATGTATCTTTAATAAAGTGTAGGAGAAAAAAATTCATTAATCATAAAATTATTCTTTTTATGAATAATAAAAATAGGGGTCTAGTGTATCTAATGCAGGAAATGCAGCTGTAAAAATTATGAAATATATAGTTAAGAAATTTTTGAAAAATTTAAAATTCGTGATCGGAAGAAATAATTATTTCTACCCTTAAAAAAATTGCAAAATGGTGTTTCACAAATCAATAACCGCCTAAATCAGGAAATGTATTCGTGTATTACAAGCCGATTCAATTTCGGCACTCTGGTGCCACTTTGAGCGACGACTATGTCCTAAATCCATTTAAGAAAGAATTGAGTTGAATACGCTGCAATATTCTGCTAACAAAACTTCATATTTATGTGAAGCCCCGAGTATTATTTTACGAGTAGAAATGCCCGCGGTGTTGCCAGCTCTGTATTAATTTTTCAATACGTGCATAATGGGTGACTTTTTAGACATTTAGATTTTGAAAAAAATTAAAAAAAAACACAGAAAATTTGCAAAAGTATATACATTATTTATTTGTTGCGATAAACAAATGCCTGCCATTTACTTTTTAAAGATTATTTCATGTATATATCACATGCGTCTACGCCGCAGGTGGTCCATTCGTAAGATAAAATTTTGGCATAACTTTTTCCAGAATTTCGAAAGTTTATGTGGCTAAGGTTTGCTTTAAAAGACTACGAAAGATAATATTGATAGATATAGCTTTGTTTATCCCAAAAGATTGGTATATGATATATATACCATATATGTATATATAATATATCGTCACCTAAAACTCAAAAAGCTGTATCAAATAAATATATTAAATTTAATTTTCATTTGTTTAAAATTACACTATGAAACAAATTAGGTCTGTTCACTTACATTCCCAGCAGAAACTAGCAACGAGAGAGTAAAGCAGAAATTTCGAAAATTACTCTCCCAGATATGAAAAAGTAAATGAACGCTTTACTTGTAAAAACTTCCAAGAAAATTTTATTCATATCAGAACCATAGATGGAAATCATAATACAATTGTACTTTCTCTGATGTATTTTGTTCGATAATGTTTTAAATTGTATTTTTTTTAAATTGACATTTAATATGAAATACTTTAGAGAGTTTTATGTATTATTTAATATTTTTATACATTTTTCACAATATTTTAATTTTATTCCATTAAAAACGCGACTTTCCATCTCTGATCGGATATGAGAAGCAAACAAAATTCTTTGACAATAAAATTTAATTTATGTGGCTTAAGGTGCAATTAGTGCAATTATATATAACCAAACCAAAATTCAATTGGTTTCTATGGTAATGGATATGGCGTTATGGCGAGTCACCTATAACCGAATTCAGTGTTATCCATTAGTTTGGTTCCAACGGCTGTTTTCTATGTCTATGGTTATGTCATGTCTGATTGCACCTTTAATGAAAGAAAAACAATAAATTAAGAACATATGCTTTCTTTTTTCATACGTATACATATTTTTTAATTAAAGAAATGCAAATTTTTCAGTTTTCATTTTTCAGATATTTTTGAAATAATTAATTTGACAAAAAAACACACAACAGGTGGTTAAATAATTCTTGCAAGTAAAAATTTTACTACATAGTAATAATTTGTAGGAATTGTTTGTCTCTCAATTTTTTTCTCTCCTTTTCCTTGCAAACTTTTTGAGTTAATGAACACTTTCCAGTAACAATTGTTAAAAATTCGTAAAAATGTTTAGTAAATGAAAAATCTAAAGGGTAGTACAACCCTTTACCCAGTTTAGCGATTTGGTGACCAAGTTTTTTATGGGCCTCCAAAGATTTTGAAAATTAGTGCACCCACAAAAAAAGGAATCATCAGTTTTTGGCCAACAGCTAATTTAGACTGATTAATACGCTGAGCTATGTATATATATATATATATATATATATATATATATATATATATATATATATATATATATATATATATATATATATATATATATATAGCAAAAATGTAGCTAAGAGTATACCGAGAAAATTTTGCTAACATCTTATGCCAAAAAAAAATATTTCTTCCTGCACTTCTTTTGTGCAAAGATTAAGAAAAAAAATTTGTTTCAGTTTTTTCAGGACAACTTAAAGAGGGACTCCTAAATTTTTATTAGCAATATTTGCCAAAGTTGTAGCTACGTTAATGCTGAACAACTTTTGTGAACATATCAATATGATCTGAACGTGTCTTGGCATCCTAAATCCTGGTTTCACAAATATCAATCTAAAATTATGGTAGGTTGAGAGAAGTGAAAGTAAGCTTTTCAGCTCACTTGGGTTCAAATAACTATGTAGGTCCCTGCGGATAAATTTCGTCGTGTCGCAGGTCAACATATAAAGAAAAAATTAATTGACATTTATCTACTTATTGTCGACAACTATTAACTATTAATAGCTTCTTACTATTTCACTGTTTGTAATTTTTTTAAGTCATGGAAATATAACCAGATGCGGACACCACTATGTGATATAAGACAAAAAAAAAAAAAGAAGAAGAAGAGCCGTGTCTCTCAGTATTGCCCCAAGTTATGCACATTTTTTTATGGGCCCCCAAAGATTTGGTGCCTCGGTGTCAGTTTTGCATTTTCTCAGACTCATATCTTGCATCGAAAACCGAAAATTTTTTAATTTCATTTGCTTGGAAATTTTTCACTTTTGGTGCTATCTAAACGGTGTTAAGAATCATTCATAGGAAGTTCATATGCCCTAGAAAGTTGTTTATTGATATCTTAGGTATATTTTTGTAGTTGATTGTTTCCTTGAATTTTGAACGGTTTGCTACCTATGGACCTGAATAGGGGGAAAAAAGGCAAAAAATCGAATTTTTAAAATTTTTTTGCGATTTTGATCTTGAAGATGAAGTTTTTTTGAGTTTATATGTTCACAATTTTTGTTCCTTATGAGCTACAACTTTGCCTCAGAGAGTAAATCAAAATTCCGAACGGTTGCCAAGATAAAAACCTTTGGGGCCCATAAAAAATGTGTAGGAATTGGGGCAAAACTGGGAAACAAGGGACTTTTTTTGGTCTTTTATCACGTAGTTGTGTCCGTATATGGTTATATTTTTTCGTGTTGCACTGTGTTGTCTGTCTAAAGGCTTAAAATGAAAAAAACTGTTAACAGCTAAACATGATGGAAAATTTTTCTCTGTGGCGTTGATGTGAGTGTTATCGCCAAATACTTTTAGAATAGGCGGATATTTTTTTTAACATCAACGAATTCCTAAGAATTTTAATTAAAAATAATATTTTGAAATCATATATTGAATTAAGAGGCTTAAAACTTTATAATAACAAAAATTTTAAAGAAAATTATATGGCCAGAGAAATAAATTTCTATGTGAAAAAAAAAATCAAGCAAATGGTTTTTACATTTAGCCATTTTTGTTTTGAACTGCTCTAGAACAAGAACGTTGTTCCACTTGAAAAAAAAACGTTTAGAGAAGAATTCAAAATAAACTATAAAATAATTGTTGGCTTACAAGGAAAGGTGGCACTTGAATATTTATCTAATTATGGGTAACCCAAACGTCAGCTGAGCACAACAAAATTACGAGAAAAAAAATTATAGAAAAACATGGCTTTTTCTTCTTTTTTTTTGTTGTGTTTGTGTTATTTTTATGCTTCAAATATTTTTTGGAAAAATGTTAAATACACAAATTTATTTCTTTTTTTTCTTCTTGTTCACATTTAAAACGAAATTAATGTTTATTTTTTCTTTTTGTTTTGAATAATTTCATATTTGTGTTGCTGGCGGTGGTGGCAGTTGTACTCTTGTATGTATTTATGTATGTTTTTTTAGGCTTAAACTAACTGTTTATTTTTTTATCGTTGTATCTTTTATTTCCGTGCATATTCTTGGTAACACAGTTCACAGCACATGAATACGTCTACACACATACACACATACATACATACATAGGTGCTCATAAACGAAATCTTTCTGTGTTGTACAATAATTTTTTTAGTTGTTTGTATTTCATTGGCAACTTGTTTAAGGACTGGAAAAAAAGTGCACTCACTACAATTGCATATAGGTATTCAGAAAAATGTTTGTAAGTGTCGACTTATGTTAAGGTGTCTTTACATGGTAATACAAAGTATTACGACATGTCAAAAATGCTGTAGGTTATACAAAATCTTATCATGTAAAAGCAAAAAGTATCGAGTAGGAGAGAATACGGATAGAAAATCTGACAACCGGTCGGTAGATGTTCATTTTCTAAACCATTTTAGAAACTTATGTATTCTCATCACACCAGAGGTGTATTTCAAAGTAAACGTTGCCAGCACTGATGGTATTTATTGAAGGGTTTAACACTTTTACAAAAACAACCAAAATCAACTCAGGAAATTTTCATGTTGTTTTTGTAATCATTGTACAACTTCAACCATCAGCTACTTAACCCGTACCACAAAACCAAACAAACAATAAACAAACCTATAAAAAAATTATATTTTGTAGTAAAATTACATTGCAAATAATAAAATGTTTTCTCCAAGATTTAGTTATATTAGTACACATTTTTTTTTTTTGCAATTATCCAATTTTTATTTTTAGCTCAAAAGTTTAGTGTCTTGGCTTGCATTTTACTTATAGTATCAGTGTAAACATGAAAAATACCTACAACAGACTCTTGTTCTCTTTTTTTTAACACGGAGAGAATTTCATAATATTTTGATTTTACAAAGTCGTAATACTTTGTATTACCATGTAAAGAGGTTGAAAAAAGGGGCAACTACGTTGACCCAATCCCGAACGGGATTATTACATTTATACCTACGGTGACCATATTTTTCAACAAAAAGAAAGAAAAATTAAGGCAAAACAAAATTTTACGGTTAATAACATCGGCTCCATCGTACATAAAAAGCTCAAATTTACATCGTGATTTAAATATGCCCGAAGTGACTGAAGAAATTGGAAAATACACAGGCAAATATCTAACAAAACTCGAGTCACATCTTAGTCCGCTTGCTCGTAATATTTTGAACTTTAGGACAAGGGGATAAAGGGGCTCTAATACTCAGCACTCCAGATGAAACTGCTTGAAAATCCTTTTGTTTTAATGGCTGCAACTTTGTGTAGCTAGTAGTGTTGTCATTCGAACAAGAATTATTCGAACATTCGAACAACTTTTTTTCATTTTTGTTTGAACGAACAAAAATTTTCAATTTAGAATAAAGAATTATTCGAATCAGTTTTGTCGAATATTCGAATATTCGAACAATTTCCTTAATTACTTTGTATAAAAATATATTTCATTTCATAACTTTTTAATTTATTAACAATATGATGTAAAGTGTGCTTCAAAATGCTCCAAGTTATAAATACTTGTGTAAATATGTTTGTATATGTTTGCTAAACGCATCTTTTGTTTTCTTGCTGGGAAAATAAAATGCTTCTTTAACCCTGCGTCTACACCTGATATATTTTTATCATGACAAATGTCAAATTCCATATAGAAAAAAGAGCTAACATAAAAATAACTTATTTTTCAATATAAAGTTTGACTTTTGTTGTGATAAAAATATATCAGGTGTAGACGTAGGGTAATGGAAGAAGGTGTGTTACAATTTCTGATAGAGTTTAGAAAAAATAACTCCTTTTCTACAAATTCAATCAAAAACCTTGAGAATCGACGTAAAAAATCATTAAATCCCTTATTATTATTTATCAGCTTTCCTATCCAATACTCTGCCTTATAGTGGTTGGAGTATTTCAAATACGAGTACGACAGTTTGGTAATAGTTTAAAGAAAAACTGTTCTAGTTTTCGTTAATCTATTACAAAATCGTCGCAGTCGAAGCCGAAATACGCCAATCACGATAAGGGGGACTAACTTTTTAAAATACGTCACATAAAACCGAAAAAAGAGTATGAAAATAATTTGTTTTCATAATTATCTTGCAACCAAAATATCGTAAATAATCTCAAGTACGATGAAGCATTAAATGACATTTTTGAAGTCACTGATAATGTTTTATTAATTGATCTAAAAAAATTGTATGAATAAAGTAAGAAAGTGATTTAAATTATTTCGAAATATCAAAGAAACGATTACACAAACTGTATAAACTTTTTAAAACTATTTTAACTATATAACCAACATTAATTTCTTCTTTGATTAAAAGTAAAATAACAAAAATTAAACATTTTAAGAAGCCCCAACGTACGAACCAAACAACTGTACCGATTTTTATTTAAGTATAGGTGGAAAGATATTAGATCAAGCCACATTCCAAACGAAAAAAATAAAATTAAAATCGGTCAATCCGTTTCGGAGCTAGGGCGTCAAAGACACAAATCTTCACAATAATACATTTAGAAAAGATGTGATGTCTTTTAAACTGCTGGACCAGTTTTCTTCAAACAAAGCTAGGAACACTTTTGATCGTCACTTAAAAAAAAAAAAAAAAAAAAGTTATCAAAATCGGTCCAGCCATTTGGTCTGTACGTGGACTCGTTTTTTAATAAAAAAAAAATAAACTAATAAACATACGTGTTGTAATTTTCAAATTTTTTTAAATTATTCGAATAGATTTTTCCCCTCTTTGTTCGTTCGAATATTCGAACAAAAGTTAAAAATTATTCGTCTGTTCGAACAAGAAAAAAATCATGAAGTTCCATTCGAACAAATATAAAAGACGAATAATTAACAACACTAGTAGCTACATAAAGTTGAAGCAAAAATATAAAATATCGTTATGCCTGTTTTTATGTTACATACTTGCGTCATTTGTACAGTTTCTCTCGTACATTTCTCTCGTAATTCCAGTTTTGAATGATTATAATTTCTATTGTAATGATGTTGTCATTTTCGGGTTTTGATAAAATAAAACTTATAATTCTATAGTTTAAAAAAATTGTAATCAAAATAAAAGGACAATAAAGCACACTTTTTTTGAAATTTTTTTTTAAAGGACATCGTGTTAAAAAAAGGACTGTACTCTTAAAAAAAGGGCGAATGGTCACCGGACTTATACACAAACCGGTATATTACTCATACAATTACAAATTTAATTTAATCAATTAAATTCTTGATTGATTTTCTGTGTAATAATTATATAATTTTATTAAGCAGCCACTTCAGGCAATTTTTAATATTTAAGACCATAAATTTAGCTTATAAAAAATTCAGAAACATGGCTTTACAAAACGGTCGTGTGGCCTCAGCCTTAAGGTCAGTATAAAACAAAATTTTTTCAACTTTGCCCCACACAAAAAAAAAGAACTAATATTTATTTCACTCGTTATTATTTATTGAAAGTACATATGTGTAAATATATGTAAGTGTGTAGTTTCGGTAAATAATTATTATTGTATTTATTTATTTACTCTGAACTGTCGTCTATTGTGTTCACTGAACATTTGCTACTTTGTTTCTTTTCGACACAATTAAGGGCGTGTTTTTCTAATGTTCACAAAATTCAAATGTTGATTGACTGTTATCAACTTTTTCTTTTTTTTAAGTTTCCAAACAAAGTTTGTAATTTGCCAAGGAGGAAAAACGACTTGCATGCACAACTTAGAATTGGAAAGGTAATAATAATGGAACTCTATTGATTTACATTTCAATTGCTAATTGTATTTCAAAACTGAAACATTTAGGGTTGTTGACAAGTCCTCTTATTTTTTTATTTGTTAATTTTTTTCTTTTTGTATTATTAAAGAGACGCAAGTTTCTTTGGGGACATGGCAAATGGTCGAGGTTAAATATTTGTTGAGGGTCCACTCACTCACTACATGAAAAATATCCAAGAAAATTATACACAAATTTATGAAAATTATATAGAGTACAAGGATTGGATTTTTTCTGTTGAGCATGTTCATTGTATATGAAGTGGGTTTAAAAAAAATTTGTGATTAAATAAAATAGATACTGATCTAAGAACACCGTTTATAAAAATTTTTTTCTAAATACATAAATTTATTTATTATTTTTGTTTCCACTATTGGTAAAAAAGTAGAACAATCCGAGTAAAAAATATTCACGTTTTTTGAAGCAATAAGTGTTTCATAATTTAAAAAATTACCTTGTTTAGGAGCAGTAAACGTATATGTGACGCGCAAAATAGAAAGGGACCTAAGGGTAAAAAACGGTTTTGTTCAGGAGAGCCATCATATAACGCGCATATCGCTGGGAGGGAACACTTTTGGGGCATGGGATCGGTCTCATTCGATGCTCAGATGAAAATTGATTGATTTTTTTACCCTTAGGTCCCTTTCTCTATGCGCTGTCACATATGAAGAAAAAAACTGATTTAATATTATTATTGTTTTTATTTGTTCGTGTTAAAATTTTATGCTTTTTTATATGGAGTTTGACGGATGGGGTACAGTCAGCTGACTATCAGCTGCGTTGACAGGGCCACCTGGTACTGAATACGCCTTGCACACATCCATCTAGAAAAGCGCTTTTATACATATGTAAGTAAATACGCTTCTGTTATTAATCATTTAAAGAGCGCTTTATATAACTGCTATGTTTGCCTCTTTTATTAGATTCAAAAAGCGCTTTTGTGAGCAATAATGTACACTCCAAACCGGAATTGTATAATATTCTAAATTTATTTTAGTTTTTTTTAGGTAGAATTTTAAAAATCACAACAGTTGTAAATAGCTGATGTGTGAATAAAGTGATACACCCTACAATCGAAATATCTCGAGATAAGCGGGCAAATCGCGGCACTCGTTATCGAACGATAATGTTTCAATAGAGTTTATATGGAAATATTTCGTAATTTCGTTTAATAACGAGTGCCGCGATTTTCCCCAGTTAAATATATATTGGAATAATTTGTTCAGGCGAAGTAAAAAACTCATATAGAAGTCAAAAATGCCAATATAAGAAAATAAAATTATTTTAATATATGGTATAAAATATATAATATGGTACAAAACAATATTTTTTTTTAACCAAATTTTGACTTTTTTCAGAAATCTGCGCGTATGTACGCATTTATGAAAAGGCTCTCTAAAATCTTAATTAAACATGTTGAAAACTATCTACATAATAAAATTTTATAGTTGAAACTTTCAAAAACCTACCGTCACCACAACTTTTTATAAGCGCTTAAATACAAAAAAATATTTTGAAAATTGGCGATTTTCAGACACTGCTCAAAGTAAAGTACATGTCCAGAATACAAAATAATTGGCTCTTAGTGCATTCTGAATAGATTGTCTTTAGCGTTATGTGGTTTAAAAGTGTATGTGTTAAACAAAGTTTGTCATAAAATTGAAAATAATGAAGATATTTTTTCTTAAAAAAAAAACATGACTTTTTCAGGAAAATTTTAAAATTTTGAATTCTTAGCCTTTTTCCGATTTCACCATAAGCGTAGCTAGGCCTTTCAGGATTTATTACAAATTCTTTTTAAAACATATTCTTTTGCCTGTAATATTAAAAAATTCTATTTTTTATTTATTTTAAAATTACTCATGAAAATCACCAGTAATTTTTATACAAACTTTTTTTTATTAGATAACAAATACCCAAAAAACTATAAGTTCAAAGCACTTCAAAACATCACAAATAGTAAACTCCATGTGAATTTATAATGCATGTGTGTAGATATGTATGTGTGTATGTAGCTTTCAACAAATTCTTAATAAAATTGTATTAGTGTACGTAGTTAGTAGCAAGACAAGTTGTTTTAGGTGTTCTTAAGATTTTCTACTGTCAAATTGTTTGTAACAATAGCCACCAATTTTTATTTAGAGTAAAATGAAAAAAAAAGCGAAAAATTATGATCTGCAAATACCTCCCAGCGGGAACTAGAAGGAGTAGGGATGCCTTCTAGAAGGCCTCTGTACGCCTTCTTTTGGATGTAGAAGGCCTGCTTGCTCCATTCCATACTCATATCTTTTTTACACGCGTTGTCATTGCGGAGCAGGCTTTCTGTTCTTGCTTCTTTCGCCAGAGATTCTGGAAGGCCTTCAAACTAATAGATTTTGATTTTGCTTTGGTAAAAAAAACTAAACAAAACATGTTACTCCTTCTCTTCTCCCTTCTCATAGAAGCGAGTGTGGAATGTGTATCGTATATTTTATGCGAAAGAGTCCTTTAATAAAGCCTGCACCAAGAAGGTCTTCTGAGTTTTACCGCTGGGCTTGTATATATTCAAATCGCCGAAATCCCGATAAAATATAAAATAATCGTCATTTCATGTCCGAAAAATCGTCAGAAAATCGAACAAATCAAAATTTCCTCTTTAAACATGTCTGCATATGTTTTATTTTTATTAGAAAACAAAACAAAACAATTCATGTTCATATACAACTTTGTTAGACTAGTGGAAAACTTGTGAAAAATATTCCTAGGTCCAAATTTTGGAATCAGTACTTTTGATGACCGAAATTTTTGATAGGATATCAACTTACACAGGTCAATATATCGTTGGTCTCAAATGGAAAGGCCCTAACGCAAATAATGGTAACTTTACAGGAGAAGGTAAAACATAATAGAAAGTGTTATATTCAAAATGTAACTTTTTTGTACAACTGCTTGTAAAAGCGCTATTTTTTACACTATTGCAATAAATTTTTGTGATGAGGTGTCTTAGTGTGAAATTTATTGAAATCACTGAAAAACTCAACTATCGATATGTATACATGTATATATTTATATGCACATAAAATTTTTTTCAATTGAACACGTATACATACATACTTGCTTACATATGTTTGTACTTATTTATGTATGTATGTTCATTCATCGCAACAATATAGTATTGATTCAGAACTTCAATATTGGAAGGGTAACTAAATAATAAATGGCAATTTTCTATTTTTATTTATGCACCAACAGATATTTTTTTTTTAAATTAAATAATAAATTATTAAGAAATGAAATCATGAATGATGAATGAAATCATTTCTTGCTTGTATCTTTTCAAAATATTGTATTCAAATATAGTATATACATAAATAATTTTTCCATATGAACATATAAACTTGTTGGAAACGAATATTAATTTTATTATTATTTAGTTTATTATTATTAGATTATTATTATTATTATTTAGTTTTTTTTCTAATACATACTTTACGTTTTGTCTATATATTGTTTTTGTTTTGAATGTTTTGTTTTTTTAGTTTTAATTATAACTTAATTTTTGTTATTGAAACTGGACTGTTAATTTATGTTTTAACTTAAATAAAAAAAATGTTAAACAAAAAAAATCTGTGTAAAATTTTTTAAACGCACTAATAATCCCAAACCAATATTTTACTTATTAATATTTTACTTATTAAGTAAAATATATTTTTTTAATTTCCAATTTCAATGTATTTTTAATAAAAAATATATATTTAACTTAATAAGTAAAATATTAATTTGGTATTATTAGTGCGTTTAAAAAATTTTAAGTTTAAATTTTAACAATTCCCATAAAAAACACTAATTAAAAAAAATTGTGTTTGCCCCCCCCCCCCCCCCCAAAAAAAATGTCTAGCTACGCCAATGGATTTCACGAATGCAGATACATATTAATAAGTTTTTTGTTTTACTTATTTTTATTTAAAATTTTGTCAAAAATTTAATGCTGTCTTTTAATTTAAAATCCAACAATATAAAAAAAAGTCATAGGTGAAATACTAAAAAAAAGTCTAGGCAAAAAAATTTTTTTTGTCTAAAGTCAAATATCTTTTAAGTTATGAGAGACACGAAAACACATCTAAGGACATTATTTTGAGCTTAGCTGAAAACGCTTTATCCCATAAAAAATCGGATATTTTTTCTAAAAGTTACAAGCCTCAGAAATTTTTTTGAGTACCATGTGGTCAACTTAGGCGAATACTATAACTCTTGTCCAGCCTAAGCCAGAAGACTGCCAAGATATGTGTTGTGAAGCCTAACCCCCTTATGCAAAAATGTTTGTTAAAGTTAAAGCATGTGTTAAAACCGGTTTTGCCATACAAAATTCGTTTGTTAAACCAACTTTAAGTTTGACAATCGTTTTTGCATAAGGGAGTAAGTCCTCCTCTACGGATGTTCGAAGTTTCATATAAATCCAATCAGTAGTTTAGAAGTTCCAGATTTATTACCATTTATTTTGCAAAAGTCCCCAACTGTGCACTGGTTGGCTATTGTGCACTCGTCTTCGTGGAAGCACAAAAAGCTCTTTATAAAAGTTTGCACATTGCGCATATGGCTTGGACGTAACTGATGTAGAGTAATAAAAACATTACTCTTATTGATGATCGTTCACCAATATTTTTAAATTAACTCAAACGGAAACTCTTAAATATCTCGATATATGAAAAAATGGACTTATACTACTTTCAAATATAACAGCTCAAAATCAGAAACAAATTATTGGTTGTTGGTTTAGCACATCTAGATACCTGTCGTGGGAAATAATTCCGGCGGAATTAATTTTTCTCTTAAAAATAAAATTAACCTATCCTATACAGATTGAGCTAAAAATTAAAATATGAGGGAGAACTTTGAATTTTCGAAGTCAGCTATTCTGTTTCTAGTTGTTTTATTTTAACTGAAAGCTTGCAAATGACTTTTTAAAATGGGGGAACAATTAATAGGGAAATAAAATAGTGGAGGGGGGGGGGTGATGTTATTCAGAATAAAGCTGCTTGATATGCTTTTGAGCACAACTATTCACCCTTATCGGGAATGAAAGGCGAACATTTTGCTCTGCTCACGTGAAATATTTCCTGTGAACAAAAAAAAAAAAAAAAAAAAAAAAAAAAAAAAAAAATGGTGAACAGTTAGGTATTTTGACACAACAACTTAAACATTGGCGATCATAATTTTAGGGAAAGATGACACTTTTCACGTGAACTTTTATTGCCGATAAGGGTGATTAGTACCTATACAATTTAAAATGTTATGTATGATTTGCAAGATAACAAATTTTATGTGGATCTAATGAATTGAAGAGTAGTGCCATTTTTGGTTTTTATGGGTTATAGGAAATAAGCTGCGACATTTAATTAATATCTGATGATGTTCGGATTTCATGGCATCCATATTGGTAAAGCAGATTATAAACTTCGATGGAATTTCTAGATTTAACACACTATTAGTTGCAATTAATGAATAATTTTTTGAAAGTTAAGTTGGTATTAGCGGCAAAATTTCCTTAAAGCATGAATTACAATGGAAGTTTTCTTAGGTTTCTTTGTACTGAATTTATCATTTATATGTATGTATTTGTTACATACAAATGATGCAATTTTAATAATTAATAAAGTTCGTCTTTGGGAATCTTGTTAGTATAAGCGATCTTATACATATGTATATCCATTCAGCCAGACGTCTCTAATTTGTAAACAGCAACATTAATAATTTGTTTTAAGTAAAAACAATAATTTATTACAAACCTTATTTATCAAATAAATCCATTTAAATAAGAGTTCTTGTGTTGACAGTTAAATGTTGTGTATTTGCGTACTTAAATACACATTATTATATGTATTATAAATGTTCTTTTTATGACTTTTTGTTTATTTTATTGTATATTGTATTACACTTTGCTTAACTCCGATTTGCCAAGATATCGGCTAGAGAATAATTTTAAAAATATATTTTATTGCACTTTACTTGCCGTTTTATTGTTTAAAATGTTTAAATATTTTTATAGCTATTTAAGGAAATGTTAACATTTTTCATTTAGTATTTGTTTGATGTATTATGTAAACATAATTCCATACAACTTTAATTTAAGCGACGGTTTTCTTTTCCAAGCGCTACATAATTTTATTTCAACCGATCTGTAGTGGCTTAATTTTTTTTTCAATATCTCTTAACAAATGCTTTATTTATTTCGGAAATTTGCTACTTTTTCGTCCAATTTTTTTTTGCAGGTAAATTCTTAAAATTCATTTCACATTTTTCAGAATCGAACACTTTAGTTTTGAATATCGGCCGTTATTTGCTTTACACAATTTTCGTATGGGGAAAAACGCGTCTATAATGGTTCAATGTGTGTTTAAGTATAAAAATTCAAATTCCATATTAAATTATTGGGCCATTTAAAATAAATGGCCGACGTTTCAAATCTGCTAAAACCGTAAGTTAAACAAAGAAGCCAATACTAAAATAACAATTTTTTAATAATTCCATCTCTTTCATACAAACACACACACACACACACACACATTAACAGGGGCATGGAAACGCACACATCAGGCAAAGCAAACAGAAAGTGGTATCCAACCATTTATTTCGTACATAAAAAATTTTAAATCCAACCACAAATAATTTGGTTTTTGTATATAAACATAAACACAAGCACATACTTTTTTTTATACATTTTTGAAATGTATACATTTGTGTGTGTGCATGTGTATGTAATTTTTCGAAGCATGTGCTCAGGCGCACAACTGTATTCTCTTCAATTATACAACCAAGCCAGGCATGGAAAATGTACACAAAGAATAAAGTGTTCACCAATTAATATTTTCAATTAAGAATTTAATTGATTCAATTAAAATTTTAATTGTATTTATTAATTTGAGTGGAAAAACTTAATTGATATTATCAAATTGTTTATATGTGACAATATAATTAATTTTTTAATTAATATTACAAATATTTTAATTGATATTACAAAATTAATATATTACTTTTTTGTGTACATTTTTCAATTCCAATTGACTTAGCTTTTATTTAATAAATATCATTTATTTTCTCAGAAAAACTGCATAATTCGAAATGAAAGAAAATACTTTCGAATTTACATGTCATTAACATACAAATTCGAAAGAATTTTCTTTCGTTTCGTATTACACAGTAGACCCCAGGTACATCCTAAACTTCAGCTGCTCATAACAACCACATGAGACTTTTATTGAAAGTGATATAATTTATTTTATTAAGGATTTGCATTTTAGCAGGCTTGTATTTGTTGTCCAGTATAAATAAAAATAAAAAATAAAACTTTCAAAATAAATATTTAACAAACTACGGCTCTATACATATATTAGCAAAAAATGGCATGAACTAGGTGTTAACGAGTTCCTCCATACAATCTGACATTAAAAATTGGCGCATGGTGTAGTTTTAACCCACTATTAAATCCTAGGGTGATTTTTAATACAAAATTGTATCTATGGCAAAACTCGAATATGATCTTGATTCAATTTTGCCACTTATGCCAACTTCTTGCTAGTTTTTTCTTATACATACGGCCGCTAGGCTGTAATTAATTGTCTTTCTTAATCATGTTACCAAAGAGGTTTGTTTGTTTATACGTGGAAATAAAAACAAAATTTTGAAAATGTGAAAATTAAATTTCAGTTTTTATATAAATTTTATATATTATGAAAGGAGAAACAAATACTGGATTTACTTGATTTTTATTTTGCGTGATGGTTGTTTGGTTTACATGGGTGTACTATTTACGCAAGCATTCAAGTAGAATCTGGATGAATTCTCGTTGAAAAGATGACTCCAATCGTCGGTGATATGTACTAGATCCAACCCGTCGCAGATATCTTATCTGATAAGGTCACTCAACCTAATCTCAGATAAATTTGAAAGGTACTGCCTAAAGGCTTGTGTCTCGAGAGATGCAAAGCTGGACAATCGTAAAGAAAGTGGAAGATTGTCTCTTCTTTGCATTCTTTTCGACAACTTCAACAGAATTCATTATTGGGTGATAGATTTGTATGAATACAAACAAATACTTTTAAAAGCTTTCTTTCAATGTAAAAATCAATTCAATTACTGTGGCGATATTTGAAAAAAAACACATAGATCTACTAAAACTGGTAAACAAGCCTTAATTTTTTTGGTCTTATGTTTAAGTGACGTCGATGTCGACAACTGAAATAAGAGGTAATTATTTTAAGATTTTTATTTTATTTGTTTCTTAATTAAATTTCAAAATACTGAATTACACACATATTCAAATCTATATAGCACTACTTTAAATAAATATTATATCATATAATGTCATCTATATAATTAATAGGCAAACATTTTTTGTAATCCTTTTTACGCCGGAACTACTGCACCGTTTTTGGAAGATTTATATGCTTTTAAAGCATATCACAATCTATATTTTATTGAAATCGGTTCAGTATTTTAGGAGCTATAAGCGTTTAATGTTGCTACTACTACATGCAAACATAGTACACACACATTTATTAGCTTACACTTATAAGGCAAGCAAAACATGTGTGGTTGTGTCAGTGTGTGTAGTACTTTCTCTGGATTTTAAAATTTGTTTCTCTCGTATTCTTTATTGTATGAATAGAGTTTAATAAATTGAATTAGCTTAACGTGCAATTAGACGTGACATGACCATAATGCCATAGCCATAACCAATCCAAAATTCAATTGGTTTCTATGGTGAGAGTTATGGCGTTATTGCGAGTCACCTATAATCGAATACAGTGTTGCCCATTAGTTTGGTTCGAACGGTTGTTTTCCATGGCTATGGTTATATCACGTTTGATTGCACCTTTAGTTAAAGGGATTTATTTTCTGTCTTCTTTTTAATTTCATGTATCATTTAATTATGATTGCATTTATACATAGTACATATAAGTATGTATGTATGTATGCTGTGTTTTAATGAATTTTTTATGACGTTTAGATAATTTTTCTGTGAATCGTAATAAAACTATTTACATCTGGAATGCGGACGATTGTGTCGTCCGTTTATTGTAATCTAGTAAAAATAAAACGACAACACTATTCTTATAAGAATTCAATATTCAGAGCAATTATGAATAAAATTCTGCGGGAAATTTCTCCCTTTTCTAATCAGGACTTTTTTGTTTTCGCTATAAAGTAATATGTTTACTATTGTTTGAAATTTTTTCGTTGGGAAAAATTTCTCGCGGAATTAAATTCATATCAAAATATTAATTAATATTGTTCAATATTGAAATAAAAAGATTACTAGACTTCGATAACTTTTTTTTATTGTTTCAATACGGTTTTTATTGATTTTAAGTTGTTTTTTTCTCTGGCTGCATATAAGTAATCGATCGCATGTTATCTGCTGAGATAGTGAGCCGGAATGAAAATTTTGCGAATTTTGTTGCAATAAAGCAGTGATGATTTGTGTAAAGAACTGAAATTCAATTCTAAAAATAATCCGACTTTATATTTCTTTGGCAATTATATAACAGCTAGGGAATGAATGCTCTTCTCTCAGCTTTTTGATTTACATGACGAAAAATTTCTGACTGCTTAGCAACACATCTATGTAAATTAGTTTGCGTGTGTACAAAAAAAGCACTAAAAAATTATAGCCTTATAATCAATCACTATAGTGATAATTAAATTAGCCTCTTTGCTTTTTTCCAGTGGATAGTGGTATCAGACTTTATTTGTCTGTGAAGTCAAGGAAGCAGAATTTTCCATCTCTGGCATAGGGCATGAAATAAAGGCGGAGCTAAAAAATCTTGGTGCCTGTTTTTTTACCAAATTTTGTGAGAGTGTAGTACAACAATGCACTTAACACATGTAGCAGCAGAAGACAACGTTTTTTTCTATTGTATTTTATTTTTGCTGCTGCCTGCTTATTGTTGTTCTTATAGTTTAAATCTTATTTTGTTTGTTGGGTTCATCGCACCATTTACTTGAAGATTTCTGGTTTCATGCCACCACTCGAAATGGTGGCATGCAAGTAGGGATCTGTGGATGTATGTACATATGTAAGTGTATGTATTTGATAGAAAGGTACATACATACGAACATACGGTATTGTATCTAGGTACGTGCACATGTGTAAATACATATGTATATTATGTATTTAGTATGTAAATAGGTATGTATTTATGTAATTATGAAAGCAAGCACATACATATGTACATATTTATATATATATATATATATATATATATATGTATGTATGTATTGTTTCAACAATTTTTTTTTTCATTTTCTTAAGGAAGTTTTCAACATGGTTGAAGTTTTTCTTTCGCCTTAGAACAGGGTTTTATTTGTTATTTATTGCTCGTTTAATCCAATTTTATTAAAACTGTATTGAGAAAAAATTTTCTTTCTAAACGAATTTGATTTGTTTCGTATCAAAAATAAGATCAGGTGCATTGCGATTTATAAAAAACAAGAAATAAGACAACTCATTGTACTTACATACACAGGTACCTAGAATTAAATCTGTCTAGTGGAAAATGTTTGGCTGTGATGTTAATTTAAAATAATAAATAGGATCTTGCAACCTGAAATTATGGTTGGGAAGTGATTGGAGAACATCGAAAATGAAAAGGGGCCCAACTATAACACCTTGCGGAACTCATCTTAACACAGGAAGAGCTTTCTATGGTAATGGGTATTGCGTTGTTGCGAGTCACCTCTAATCAAATATAGTGTTGCCCATTAGTTTGGTTCGAACGGCTGTTGTCTATGGTTGTGGTTATGTCACATCTTATTGCACCTTTATGTAGAAGTATGTTGACGATAACTGCAGTGTCAGAGTAGGAGAAATATGAGTGGCATAGTAGGAGAAATTGAAGAAGTTTTGTTATTCTCATATTTTGCTACGCTTATTCCAGTTTTATTTACAACTACAAATTAATAAATCGGTTAAAATACATAAGAGTAGATATGTACCGTTATCAACATTCAGCAAAACATATATTGCGCTGAGTCTATACCTGGTAAATTTTAGTCATGATAAAAGTCAAATCGTTCCTAGGAGACAAATTTATCAGGTACATATAGACAGCATTTATTAGTGTTATTGGAGTATCTTGACAATTTTATCAGAACTTTAGCTCAGACAACTACCTATGTCTTGATAAAAAATGAGAATAAACTGTCATATTCGGAAATGAAAATGGTCGGTTCGGCCACAAAGAGCAGTGTTGCCACTTAACATTTTTTCTTTCCATGGTTCATTCATAATTCGATTTTTTTAATATAAACCATTCAAATGTATCCCCATAAATCAACAATCAATACAGTTTGCCGGCAATTTCAATTTCATTGAACTCTTTTTTCATATGTACAACAATCTACAATTAACCTACTTAATATTAAATAAAATTTTGAAAAAATTTTTGTTGAATCATGGCAACATAATAAACTTTTTTAATTAGTTGAAATTAAGTAAATTAGTTAAAATTTTAAATCGTAGCAAAGAAAATCGAAGACACAGTAATATATGTTTAATTTTTTTTACTCTTTTTTTCAAAAGCGATTATGAAACAAAAAGCACCGACCAACATTTTTGTTTAAATAAAAGTTGTTTTTTATTTTAACAAATGTTAGACTTAATAACTCAATTATTATACATAGTGGGGATTATTAACAGGGCCTGGCTGGCCGCCAGTCTGCCAGAAAGAGTGATGATTACAATGGCGCGTCAATGAGAATGTTGATGATGATTGTGATGATGATGATGATGATCATGGCGTTGCTACGATGGCATTTGTTGTTACATTATAATTTCCGGTAACTTGGCGGTTTCTTGGCTTTTATTTTAACAATTATGAAATGTTAAAATTGTCTACATGTTGAAAACTGATTATTAGCAGATGCTCATTTTTGATTGCAATTGAAATAACTCTAAAGTTGGCTGATTTGCTTTTTCTGCATTTTCCTTTATATTTTTATAAAAGTATTGTGCACTTTTTATTCACATATTTTTTAAAACTTTTTTTTTTAATAAACTAATTTAGCCTACATTTTTTATTTGTATAAAAAAAAATTGTTTTTGTTTTTTTATTATTGTTCTTATTTTTTATTATTATTTTTACTTAAATCTGTGTTGTTTATTTTTATACGTCATAGAACAATATTCGCGTGGTAAAATTGAATTCATTCGAGTTTGAATGACTATTCAAAATAATTTTAAACTATAAAACTAGACTAGGAGAAGATGATCCGTCATTATAACCATTTTCATAGTCATTGTTGTCAGTGAATGAATTTGTGTACATACATAAGCACATAGTAGAAAATTAAATTATTTGGCGCTTAAATTCATTAAATAAAATATAGTGTATTATGACCATTTTTTCAGTTGATTATCAAACTGTAATTATTTTTAAGTTCTAATTAAATACGAAATTGTGTTTTTGAGTGCTTATTTAAATAATAATTAAATGCCCAACATTGCGAAATTAAACACTACTTAAGTTTTATGATTTTACCATATGTTTTTATGCGTGTGTGTGTTTACTGAAAACATACACATGAGCATCATGCGGTCGTATTAAAAAGAAGTTCGTTTAAATTTCATAAATATATAACATATACAGTACAAAGTTTCATATCATGGAATAAAGTAATATAAAAAGGCATTATGATGTTCTTTTGGTCTCATAAAATGAGTTTTTATGCAATTTAATTTTCTACATGTTGATAACCTAACTTTTTTGTTTACGTTAAACAGCTGCTGTTTGAAAAGCCTTCAATAATACTGGGAAATTTTGCAGTGCTACCGTACTTTCAACGTAATTTAATAAGAACTTTAAATAACCACTGAAAAAATGAAATCGTATTTAATTACAACTTACTTTTAAATAAAAATTAGCTAATTACGTACTTAATTTTTAAGTTAAAAACTGGGGGTTAGAGTTTCAACAAAAACTACAAAAAAATGAAATTAATTTGCTATATTGTGCTAATTTTTCCATAATAAAAAAGTTGCCCCAAAATTTGGGGCCATATTTAATTTAAGCCTTACATAAAAATTAGTGGGTTAATATTGCTTAATCAAAAATGGACAGTTTCCTACCAAAATCGGTCATATATCGTCAATCGACTAATAATCGCTGTTAGACATTAATTTTGCCGAGATTCACCGAAGGTCGAGCTTTTAGACAATGGCGTCTCTTAAAATCCTAATTTGTATCAGTCTTACTTATAAAACTTATTAAGGCTTTATAAAGGGTTTTTAACACAAATTTTCATACAAATTTTTTCTTAAAATGCCTTTATAAATAAGGCTGTATATTTTTAAGACTGGTACTAGGTTCTGTATAAATTTAAAATCGTGTGTAAAAACAAATGTTCGGAGATTCAGATTGGTAAATTTTTTAAACAACTTTTTGTTTGCTACACAGAAAAAAATTTATTTGGTATTCAATTACTAAATGCAAAAAAAAACATAATAATAATTTTTACTGAAATACAGACAATAATAAAATTTAAAATCAATTTCAATGAAAAAAAAACCTGTCATAATTTTTTAATTTTTTTTTTGTAGTAGTGACTTCAAACGAAGTGTATGCGGAATTTTCTATATTTTTTGTCTATTACCGGATCTTGTACAATTATTTAATTGCATTTTTTTCTGGAAAAAATGTTGCCCTTATAACACTTTTCAATGAAAATTCGTAATAAAATGATTTTATGATAAATACCTTCTAAATAAAACTATTTTCTTGAGCTTTAGGTCAGTTAATATTTTTAATTTATTGGGTTCAATATTTCATTAAGCTTCGGTTAACTTCTTCAGGATATATATTTTTTGGTTTTTTTGATATCTAATTATTTATTTTTTCTCTTTTTTTCTTTCGAATTATAAATAAAAATAATTAATTAAAATTATTTAATCATCCCTTGCGAGCTGAAAAATTTTCTTTAAACGAACCCTAAATTGTATTTTTTTTTTAAATAAAAAGTTAAAAAATGTTACACTTTTTGCAGAAAAGAAAACGCCATAGGCTTTAATTAGATGTTACATAAACATAATCCCATGAAACAACTGTTTGAACCAAACTTATGAACAACAATGCACATACTTGATTATAGGTGACATAATGAAATAACGTCACAGCCATAACCGTAACTATTGATACCAAATAAATTTTGATTTTATGATATAGCCGTAAGAGGCCATTCACATATTACGTAAAGCTATTTTTATTTTTCATTCCCTGATTCTAACGTTTTTTTTTTTTGGAAAGTTTTCAGTATAAATTACCCAGCACCCCTTTCTGTACCGTTACGTATTCTTTGAATAGCCAGTAGCAAGCTGTCAGCTGTATAAGGGTCTTTACTCTCTGCTCTTCTTCTTCTTCTTGCTCTTCTGTGATGTGGCGTTCTGTCGCTAAATTTTAATAGTTATTTTTCCTGTAACAAATTATCAGTTGTTTCTGACAAAGAAAAAGTGATGAATTTGTCGTTGCCCATTGTTAAGTTTCAATATAATTTTATGTTTTTCATTCTAGAAATTAAAAGTCAATCCCACGATGTCGACAGCGTTCGACATGTCGCACACTTACATCCAAAACAAACAAAAATTTTAATATTTAAAAATTTTAAACGCACTAATAATCCCAAATTAATATTTTACTTATTAAGTAAAATATTTTTTTACTAAAAATACATTGAAATTGATTATTGAGGGGTTTAGCTGGATCCTATGCGCATTTCACTGTTGCTAATGCAGATCATCAGGGAACCTTTACCCAAAGCTTCTTGGAACAACTAGAGTTATTATATTATAAACTTTCATTTAAACAAATGAGAAGCTCAATAACAAATAACAAAGTTGAAACAAGAACTCAATAATCAACATGTACTCTTACGACTACAATTTGAAGCTAAAAAAAAGTCAGCCAATGTAGCAATAGTAAAGTAAGAAAATAAAAAACATGATTCGTATTAGAACAGAAAGTAAAAACTAATTCTGCTTTAATTTAATTGTGTATAAAATTTATAACTTAAAAATGATGCGGTTTCCAGGGATGATAATCTTAAAAATATTTAATAATAAGTAAACACTGAAAGAACGTGATTTCTGCTCAGAATGGCCATCTTACAAAGCTCATTGGGTGTGACTTAGTGTGTGACAGTTTGAAGAAATAAATAAATTACAAAATGGAATATATAATAATTAAAATGAAACAATCAAAAAATGGTGTGATAATCATCAATTCACGTTCATACATGTGACGATTCCACCCCTGGATTTTAATTTCTGGGGTATAATCGTCGCTTTCGATAACGAGCTGATTCGATCTCGTTTTTTAATTTGAGATTATGACATTCGATATCGTACCATATTACTACATTGTTCGATAGCTAATGCTACAATCTCTAACTGAAAAAACATGATCGAATCAGACGATTATGTCCCTGATTTATTAATAGATTTTTATTTCCGAGTAAAATGTAATGCTATAAATTTATAATAAACAAAAAAAAAAATTCTGAATAGCTTTTGTCATGGATCGAGTATTAACAATAAAATTAATGTTATTTTATTTAGCAATGTTAATTAATAAAGTTTTGGTAATTCATGTTAAATTTATGTGTGTGTGTATTTGTGATGCAAATCTAATCCATATCTATTACGAAATAAAACACTTGTTATTATGTATTAAATTTTATGCTAATTTAAAAATATCGATTTAATTTTTAACAATATTTTGCTTCGTCTTCTTTCAAATTATTTTACAAATCATCACAATTTTTGTGCGTTTTTGTTTTTATGTTTTGTTTCTCTGTCAAAAAGCAAAAACTGTTCTTGACCTAAAGAGTGATAGTGGCAATGATGATGAATTTTTGAATAATTCACCAATTTATGATGACGTTGGATGACTATGACGACGATGACGAAAGAAATGAGTTACGTTTGGAGTCAAAACTATTTTGGTTAAGTGTCGATTTGTTTATGATGACCACTATTACAATCTAGTTTAGAAACATGAGGTTGGAATTTTTTTAACCAAAAGCAAATACATACATATTTATGTGAAGAAGTGTCCGGTTGTTGGTGAATGAATGAATGCACAGGAATTCAAAACTTGAAAACACATGTTATTGTTAATGTTTTATATACATATTGTCAAAATAATTTTTTTAGCAGTAGCCGTTTTTTTTTGTTGTTGTATTTACGAATATTAAAATAGACAAGAGCACAAATGTCAGTCATCTTTGTTTATTATTTAAATAACTTGTATATCGTTACTATAATACAGAAAGGCCCTGACTAATTTTTTTTAAATCGAACCTTATGCATATTTCGATAGTGATAGTGAAAAAATTCGATTTGGAAAAATTAATGAGTTAGGGCTCTTCTATATATTAAGCTAACGATATGTACACTGGCGAGCTAAACTGGATACAATATGATACAATTAAGAAAATACTTTAAACCCAATAAATGCTGAGTTTATCTTATTAATTATAAAGTTATAAATAAAATCACTCCTCACAAATGTTGACTTATTAACTGTAAAAGAATGAAGGAAAATATTGTTTACAAATAGTTAAAAAACATCCAAATAAAATGTACTCATTTATCCAATTTTACACGTTTCGCTTTTCTCTTTTTTAAGTCCCGTTACTTCAGTTAAAATATAATAGGCCATTTACACCAGAACAAAATCTAGCAGATTTTAATTGAAATCTTTATGAAAATCTATACCGATCAAGATTTTTTTATCCAAAACAAAACCCGTTAACTAAAAAATTTCCAAAACTACAACCAAATAACTGCAATGTAGCTAATTCACACACCCTTTTAAGCAGGCCGTAGCCAATTCACTCATCTTTTTTTATAAATATGTTGAACAGGGTAGTAAGAAATAAATAAAAATACTATAGTCGAATCCACTTTAGCGCAACACGCTTTACTGAAAAAAAATCGCATTACTGAAAGCGATACAAATCCCCGCACTGATTTTAAACGCAGCTAGTCTTATTCACTTCGCTTTAGCGAAACATCGCTTTACTGAAAATATCGTATTACTGAAAACCAAAAGCAAGCCCACAACTACGTTTTGTATGAAACTTACTTCGCTTTTTTTTGGAAAAAATAAACAATGACAAATTTATTTATTATAAATCGATTGCATAACTTAAGGCTGAAAAAAACGTGTGCATATTTTGTCCGTTAAAAAATGAAATGGCAAAATGTCAATTTTGTCAATGCAAGTGGCTAGACATTTACCGAACTATTTTTTAGAGAAAAAATCGGATAACTGAAAAAAATTGAGTTTTGGTTATTTCCAGTAAAGCGGAGTCGACTGTACATGGCGTAAACGGTATAGATTTTCGTAAAGATTTTAATTAAAATATGCTAGATTTTGTGCAGGTATAAATACCCCATAAAAATTTCAATGCCCAGGCTGCCCTGCTAGGCAATTGATTATAATGCTTGCCTATTAGTCAGAAGATTGTTGGTTCAATACTTGTCTCCTTTCAAGGAATTAATATGTATGTATGGTGAATTCATTAAGTATATAATATGAAGATATAATAAAAAAAACATACCATGTGTTACAGAATGTCATTAAAAATTAAAATAAGTACTAGAATTAAATACATAAAAAACTTTGAAAAATTTACTAAATTTTAGATCAAAGATGAAAAAATCTTTTGGCAAGGCTCCGAATTGTATGGGAAAATTTTACTTAATTTTAGAAAAATTTTACTTAAATATAAAAATATAATTACTGTAAACTAGTTCATTCTTTAACTAGAAATTTAGTAAATATTTTACTGGTTTCAAGTAAAAACAAAAAAAAAAAAAAAAGCTTTGGCGCCATACGACACCTTTTTTTATTTGAATTTAGAAAATTTTCCAAAGTTTTAGTTATTTTTTTTTTATTGTATTTGAATATTTAAAAAAAAAACATTTTTTTCAGGAGAAAACTTAAATTTTTGTCGTTTACGATTAAATCGAAAATGAGGCTCGATATAATGAATGAAACTCATATGCAGTCGTCAATCTTTCTGTCGCTTCCTTTTTAACGAAAACTTATAGTCCCTGTGGGTGAGTGGTAGCGATGCTAGCCTGTCAGTCCAGAGGTCGTGGGTTCGATTCCCACCATAGACCCTGGGTGTTTTTCGCTGACAAGCTAATCGCTTTGAGAGTTGTGTTTGTTACTTATTTAAAAAAAAAAAAAACTTGTTAAGGCTTTATAAAGACTTCTTAAGACAAATTTTGTACTTAAATTTTGTGTTAAAAACCCTTTATAAAGCCTTAATAAGTTTTATAAATAAGACTGTTAATATATACTATTTTTTTCGAAATTTACAGCTTAAAATTTGTTTAGAAATGTTAAATTTTAATTTGAAATTAACTAGTGTGCATCCTGTTACAATGAATTTTTTTTATTTCTTCGTAATAAATACTCCCACTTTTTTACGCTTCATTTATTCGGTTTTTCTTCTCCTTCTTCTTTCTTTTTTACATGCACATACTTGATATTTAAAGTTGGGACAGGTAAATTGTCTGCCTATAAAAAGAACCTTACTCACAATTTAAATTTTTTCCTTGGTCATCATTACTTTCAAAAAATATGTAACAAAAATTATTTTCATAATTAAAAAAAATATATATATATATATATACATAAGTCTATGCAAGATTGTTTGTGTGTATGTATTCCTTTCATAACTATCGAAAAATGTATTTTATTTTAAAAATAACGAAATATTGCAACATAATGCTGGTGGTTTTGGTGTTCGGTATCATTTACAGTAGTTTGCCGACACTGCATGTTCAAAAAAAAAAAAAAAAAAAGCTACTAGAGAATTGTTTAGATGTTCGTACACTTATTAAATGTGTAGAAAATGGACTTAAAATTTTGTTTTTTCTAACAATAAGATTGGAGTTTTCTCATGTAATCTACTAAAGAAGGTTTTTGTAAAAGGAAGTTATTTTAAATAAATATTTTATTTGTTTTATTTTATTTATTTATTTATTTAATTTAATTATTTTAAATAAAAGATAATTTCCTGAGCTCAGCTAGGAGCTGCTGCTGGTATTGATGTTAAGCAGATCTGTTGTCTAGTTGTTGTTGCTGGGATAACAAGTCATTTTTCAATTATTTTATTTTTATTTATTTAATTATTAAGCAACGTTCCTAAGAGCTCCTAGCTGAGCTTAGGAAATTATCTTTTATTTAAAATAATTAAATAAAATAAATAAATAAATAAAATAAAACAAATAAAATATTTATTTAAAATAACTTCCTTTTACATGGCGATCCTGCCAGTCTAAAAAGAAAAAGAGACAAACAAAAATGTTTAAAACTTGCGACCTTAGAGCGCAGACTTGCTAAAATATTTATGGGTCCTGGAAGACCAGCCAAAAACGATCTGCCAGTGGAAGATGTCCGCCTGGCCAAGAGGCAATAAAATAATTGAAAAATGACTTGTTATCCCAGCAACAACAACTAGACAACAGATCTGCTTAACATCAATACCAGCAGCAGCAAATAGAGGTGGAACATGGGAAAACCGGGACCACAACCCCCAACAATAGAGTACAAGAAGCGCACACAACGAAAGCAAAAAGAACAGATTACGGTCCCATTAGTAAAAAAGATAAAACGCAGGGGAGTATACCTCTGCCGACTAAAAAGAGCGAAAGCGCTTCTCATCCGAGAAGTCAACAGAGATCCCCCACCAACATGGTCAGATTCTACCAAAATCTGGGTAAGAATTGATGAGCTGGACCGGCTCATCAAACTTAAACTAACAAAAAACAAACAAGTATAAAAAAAACAAAAAACACTAAAAATTAATAAAGAATTGCACTAATTGCGGTGCACTCTTAGGTCAGTAGGCGTTAACCGCCGTATTATAATTAAATATTTTTTTTTTTACTTATGCTCAATATTATTATATAATTAAATATTAACAAAAATAAATTTAAAGTAAGATAATATTAAAATAATTGAAATTTATTTGCTGGTAGTTTAGCATGTCTATATACGTATTTCATTGGCGCTTGAACCAAATCATCAGTAGACTTTAACCACAAATTTTAAACAGTCACAAACCTCTTACTTTATACATAGACTTTCAAAAACTATATGAGAATTCATAAAATAATAATACTTTTGAAAATCACAAAAGAAAAAATAAGCTTAGTAGGCTTTGAAACTGATACAAAGCCCAGCAAATAATTTATATCCAGGTGAACTCATTTTATTTTTCTACATCCTTATAAGATAATATTTTTTGTAATTAATTTTGTAAGGCCATTATAATGGATAATATAAGGAGAAAACAAAACAAAAAACAGGTTAATGTTATTTTTGAAGAAGACGGAATTTCGTTAGAACAACAAATAGAATGTTTAGCACAGATTTGGAAAATAATAGGAATGCCAGGTGTCCCAAATGAGGACGATATTTTAAACAATACTCATGTAGAAGAAATGACAGTTCGTGCAATAAGGTGGTCAGAACGCATAGAAAAAGAAAATAATAAGCACCAATAATTCAGTAAAATAAATAAATTTGTAAATATGTATGGGTAAAACAGAATCAAAAATAGAAAATCCAAATACAAACGTAATAAACGAGGTAGAAGTCGTTCAGGAAAAAATCAATTTAAAACTAATTGAAATAACTTTAATAATTATAACTATATTGTTACTTTTGAACTTCGTTTTAAAAATTTATAAAATGCACCATAAAAATTTGAAAAAGAATTATTCTAGTAGGGCGAATGACTTGGATAAAATCTAACAGACAAAAATTAATTAATATTGTTTGTTCATCAATTAGGTTTTAACAAAGCAAGAAAATGACGAAAATTAAAAAGACAAGAAAAAATTTTTTTTTTTGTTTAATACAATAATAATAGCTGTAACTATATAATATATATGATAGAAATATCAATTACAATGGAATGAGACCAAAATTTAACTGTAGAATAGAAACCACCCAAATGGCTAGAAAAACTCGGACTTTGCCCTAAGATCAATGCAGTGGAAAAGATAACCATGTTGCTGACGATCTATCGCGAATTACAATAAATTACCTAAAAGACATGAATATTAAAATTAGGTCTATATTAAGAGTCAAGACTAGATCAATGACCAATAAGAAGGAAAAAGAATTAAATAGTAATTCACATACCAAACATCATAATATTAATACAAATAATAATGATTGTAAGCCCAGTATATATGTATGTACCTTTAACAAACACTGACGTCAGAAAATACTATAAACTAAAGATTTCCCCCGGAAGATGTTATATCAAACGTGGAAAGCCTATAGTAACATATATGTATACATATTAATGATTTGTTTACTAACGAGAATTTTGACTTAGGACAATTTTTCTCTAGGCTCGAAAAAGTGGCCGGTAAATACAATATATATAATATACAAGTGGCACCTAGTGAGAAAATTTTCGAATTTATCTCTATTAATGAATTTAAAATTATGGGCAATAAAATATTAAATAAAATTAAAGTAGCGCTACTAAATGAGGTGACCCAAATCAATAATAAGAATGCTAAGGTAATTCTTGAAATTATGCTGAAATATCACGATGATCCCATAGAAGGAGGACATTGTGGAATATATAGAACATTAGAAAAAATAAAAAGATATTACTATTGGAAAAATATGTCCAAAGACATATCTAAATACGTAAAAACATGTCACAAATGCCAAACTGCTAAAACTTTAAAACATAACAAAAGTCCAATGACTGTGACACCAACGCCAACAAAACCATTTGATACGGTAGTGGTAGACACAATAGGACCATTACCAAAATCAATATTTGGAAATGAATACGCAATCACAATAATATGTGATTTAACTAAATATTTAGTAAATATACCAATACAAGACAAAAGCGCTAAAACAATCGCTAATTCAATATTTGAAAATTTTATACTTACCTATGGTCCAATGAAGACGTTCATTTGGGACATGGGAACAGAATATAAAAATTCTATATTAACAGAACTTTGTAATCTACTAAAAATTTTATTTTTTGAATTTTTACATTTTTTATAATTTTTCGATGGGAATTTTGGTTAAAAATTATTCGAAGTTTCAGGCGACTTTCTGCTATAACTTCAAGGAGATTGACTTAATTATTTCTTAATAAATTTTGGAACAAGAACACTTTTATACTACTCAAAGATAAAAAATATATATAATTTTTGAATTTCATAAGAAATGAGTCAAAAATTTCACCCTGCACTTCCTTCTCTTGATTCTAGTTTTAGTATTAAAAATGCATAAAGTGTGTGTATTCTTTAAGATGCAGATGTATTGATGTTTTGAATTTTACTAAAATCGATTGGATAGTTTCGAAGAATCGGAAATAGCCCTGACCCCTCTTGGTCCTAGTTGTGAAAGATATGAAGACCGTGTGCTTCTTAAGATCCAGATGTATTTATGTTTTGAATTAGATTTGTATCGAACTCATTAAGTAGCTCGTTTTTGACACAAAATTTATAATCAGCCATTTAAATTACATGGGTTTGGTGAAAGAGTTCGATACAAGCCTATTTTGAATTTCTTTAAAATATCGGTTGGATAGTTTTGCAGGGCACCGCTGTCGCTCCCACCTAGGTCTTACTTTTTAAAAAAATATGTGGCTTATGTGTACTTTAGACATATGAAAGAACAAAATAAACAATCGACCTTATTCAGTTATTCTTTTCTTTTCAGCTTAAAAGCAAATAACCAATCACAAATGCAACTTTTCTTGAAGAAGAAAAATATAATAATAATAAATATATAACAAAAATTAAAGGTATCATTGCAATCAGATTTATAAATTTATAATAAAACTTACAATACCAATCATCAATAACACGTAAGGAAAATAACAAAAGGCTTTAATAATAAAAAAAAAAATAATATTAGCGAACTTACGTGGGTTGAGTGAGAAATTGCTATGAAAAAAAATACAACAACATTTGTGAAAAAAAACTTTGAAGCTTAAGCATTTCTAATTGGAATCAACAGTAATCAAGTTATTTATAAAGGTAGAATTAGTAAAATCGTATCGTGATATTGCGTGTCAGCTGACAAAAACCGTACCATATACAATGCATGTTACTAGTTATAAAATATGTGGTGGTAGCACTGCTGACGTAGGAATCTGCAGAAAACAGATTTTTCTGTAGCGAATGTCAAAAACGCCGCATTTAATGCCAGACAAAAAAAAAATGCGCTGTGCACACTGTTACATTTTCTATAACTTGTGCACAAAGTTGAACGATACGGCAAGCTGTAAAGTAGAATGATACGATTTTACTAATTCTACCTTAAGTATTTTTTTTTTTTTTTGTTTTTTTGTAATAAAAATATTTCATACAAAAATAAGAATAAAAAAAACTGCAGAATTATATTCAGACACAGCGGAAGAAAAAGCAATTACGACAGCTTACATGTATGCAAAAAGCGTACATACATATGTACTATTGATGCACGAATATTCGTATTCGAATTGCCGAATATTCGGCCATTTTAAATATTCGTATTCGTCTGAATTTTATATTGCAAGCGTAAATAGAACCCCAATTTAGTGTCAATAAATTTCACATATAATATTCGTATCCGCGAATATCGTTTCAAATATTCGTATTCGTATTCGCGAATATCAAAAATATGTACATATTAGTGATGTAACGAATGTAAATGTAACATTTAAAATGTTTGATATTCGCTAATACGAAAACGAATACGATATTTGAAACGATATTCGCGAACACGAATACGAATATTTAATGTGAAATTTATAGACATTAAATTGGCGCTATATTTACGCCTGCAATATGAAATATTCACCCTTATTCCAGTTGTCGGCATCGACGTCACTTTAACACAATACCAAAAAATTGGGGCTTGTGTACCCGTTGTCGAAAACAACTGACTCCTGTTGGCAGCTTTATCCTATTTTCTAGACCTTAAGGAACGGAAATAGATTGTCAGTTGAACAAAATTATTCTCGAGAGCGAGTAAACAAGCCCCAATTTTTTGGTATTGTGTTAAAGTGACGTCGATGTCGACAACTGGAATAAGGGGTATTAAAAAATTGTTATGAAAAAGAACTGCATACTCCTGTTGGCGTACTTTAAAGTTAATAAAAACTACCCCAAATTTTAATGATCGTCAATAAATAATACAGTAGTTTTCCGATTTAACGAACCTAATTATTGTCAGGCCTGTTCGTTAAAGTGAATGGTTCGTTATGTCCAGTACTAAGTTAAAATGGAAAAGCGTCCTGCTGTTTTATCCAAAAATATTTTATTAAAAGAATATATGACGTATTTTATTAAAATATCAGTAAAAGAAAAATTCATAAAGCAATATAATACAAAAATAATTTATTTAAAAAAACTGGTCTGTTTTTTTTTTTGGAATTGATATCTTTCTCTTAATGGCATCTTCTTGAAGCTCTTTCCAATGAATTTAATTTGAGCTGCTAAGTTTTGTTGAGCCCATTTAATACAAATTTAAAAATGCTTAATGACATCTTCGTGTTTTATTTTGGGCTCTTGAATTTCAGTTCCATCCAGCTCTTCTTCACTTTCCTTTTGTTCATCGGGTAAAGGGCTATTTTCGATCCATCTATTCAAATTTAAATTAAATTTTATATAAATCTGGTCAGCCAACCATGGCTTGCATTAGACTATCTTCAATAAATTTTGTTGTGAATTTCTTTGGCTTTGTATTACAAAATGACAATTGCGTTGCATGAGGAACCATTGAAAAAGTTTGTTTTCCACTCTCGGTACCACACCTTGCTTTACAGCACTTCTATTGCGACACCCGAAATGATTGTTTTCAACATCCCTTAAAAAATTTTCCTTTGATTTTAGGATTGTACTAATGGTGGATTTACGCAGCCCATATTTTTCAAATAAAGCTGTAACCCGCAGACCATTTTGATGATTATCGATAATTTTAACTTTATCCCTTAAGAACAATCAATTTCTTTTATCCATTTTGATGTTCGCAGCAAAAATTACTTCACACAACTTACTCTCAAATGATATCAAACAAAACCATCAAAAGAAGATAACTAACGGTACATTTTTATTTATATTCGTTCTTAGTAACTTTCTGATAGCAATTATGTTTCTTATTTAATTTTACATTTGTTCGTTATACCGAGCACAAAATAGAATTTTTGTTCGTTATATAAGGTACTCAGTAGAAAACAATTGGATGTTCGTTAAATACGATGTTCACTAAATCGAATGTTCGTTAAATCGGAAAACTACTGTATTTGAAAATGATACGAAGTACAAATTTCTATAAAAAATTTAATCGATTCGTAAAAACTAATATTTTTATCCATTTATTTAAATTTTGTGTAGGATTTATGCATTTATTTATTTAATTTTTTTTTTTTGGAAAAATATTCGTATTCGTATTCGCCTGAATTTGACGAATATGAATATTTAAAAATGGCCGAATATTTGGCAATTCGAATACGAATATTTCTGCATCACTAGTACATGTGTACATGTACATATATTCCTATGCATGCTTATGCACATACTTACATACATATCGTGTCATAACGGCCAAAAAAGCCTAAGCGACATAATTATCGAACTTGTGTTTTTGACCAAAATCTATTATTTGCGATAGTAAATAATCCATTTTCGTCGAATAAACGAGGTCCAAAACATGTGTCGGTTAAGATTTTTTGGCGATTATGGCTCGATATGTTAACCCACATAAAATACTGTAATAATTAATATAACGAACCCCTTCGCTTACTCAAAATTCGAAAATTGCCGATCATTCAATATTTTCTCAAATTAATGTTAAGAAAAATCCAACAGAAAATTAATTACCTATTAACATTTTACTTTAAAATGAATAATACGATTTCGAAATGTAATTAAAATTAATTTAAGGGCATATAGTACACACATACACACACACATATATACTCGTACAAGGATATATATTGTTGTTGTTTAAATTATTACGAAACTGAAAAAACAGCTGCTGCAACAACAAATAAGTAATAAAAAAAGCAAGTGTGTATATTTTAAATACAAACAACAATAACAAAAACTAAGAAATATTATAAGATGGCGTCGACAAAAATGGCGGCGTGTTGATTAAAATATTGCAAATGGCTGAGGAGTAAAATAAATAAACTTCAGTTAATAAATTAAATTAAGTTTTTGTTTAAAGGAAATTTAAGGCAACAAAAGCGGGATTTTGAAGAAAATTGCGCCAATAAGTGGGATTTACACATGCCGCTTTATAAAACTTCTACTTAGGAAACACAATTTTAACTCAAAAGAAACGCTTTAAATAAACAAAATTATTTACATATAAACAAAATAGGTACCCAGCAAAATATTTCAAAAAAGGTAATCTGGTTTGGAATTAAGCATTTTTGGTGGAAGCACTTAATGATTTTGACAAGGCGTGAGACTAAAATAATCGATTCTTGAGAAGTACTTACTTTTTTTTTATTATTTCTCAACATGTTCACGTAATCTATTAAATCTAAAATAATCATTCTTCTCATTTATCAACTTGTACGTAATTTTTTTTAAGTTTTATGTAATATAATTTGTAAACGAGTAATGGAATTTGGCAATCAGCAAAGTAAGTCATTCTGATGGTAAGTAGTACTGATAGTAGTGTGTAATTTTTTGCTAATCGCGTCAAGTAAGAACGGCTGCAGGGATTGTTATTATTATTATTATTATTATTGCAGCCCAAAAAAAATTTTTTTTAGTAAAAATTATTCGATTAAAAATTTGTCGAGTACAAATTATTCGAATAAAAATGGTTCAATTATTTCAATAAAAATTGCTTAACGTGCAGTTAATTAATTCGAAAAATAAATGAAAATAACTTTTGAATTTTAAATTCGAAAATAGATTTTATTCAGATAAAACTCATCCCAATAATTTTATTTCTAAAAAAAATATTCTTTAATAAACTTTTTGGTTCGTCTAAAATTAGTTTCATTGCAGTGCGAATTCACTTTTATGGAACGGCCTGAATAGGGCAACAGGTGGAGGAGGGGGGACGGGGTTCCTTAGAATATATTTAGCAACCTTCCATCACACCAATGTATTGATCTTAAGGCACTATTTATTATCCAGCGATCAAAAACTTTTTTTACAAATTTATTTTTAAGAACAACACTACTATTAATAATTTTGCTAAAATGTTACATCTAAGGCTTTCTCTTGCATGATAAATATTATTTTCATACAAACTAAACCCATAAATTTGTATTTTTGCGACTTTGTTGTTTTCTTTATAAATTTGTGAAATTAGCAAATTTTGAGTCTTGATTTATTTCTCGTGTTGAATTTCGAGCTTTGCTATACGAGTATTTGAGGGTTTTAGCAGAAGTTTATGCTAAATATTTTTGTAGAACATATTAAACTGTTATATCCCCGTTTTGGGGTACATTTTGTCCTCTCTTTCGAGAGGCAGGAGAATGGTTAGAGGGTTAAAATGATCCTCGTAAGATTTTACATAAAAATTAATTGATGCCGAAAAAAATAAAATGTGAGAGAGATGTTAGAATTTTCGAAATGAGTTATTTTTCTAGTTTATTTATTTTACCTCAGTCTTGAAATGTTTTTCTTTTTTTAAAAAGGGGAACAAGGAAAAGGGAATGATTATCCGTGATCCGAATATAACTTTAAATTTACTCGAATAACTTTTTTCTCTACCTTAATTTTTTTTATTCATTGGAATGATCCAATAAGAAGTAAAATTTATTTTGTTACTCGTAAAAATACACAGAAACTCGAATAAATGACAACAATCGTTAGTTAAAATGCAAATACTTTTCATATTAACTCCCTGTTTCTACAACACGTACGGTCGAAATGAGTAGAAAATTTATATGAAACGGGCATATTTTTTGGAGTGATTGTTATACAAATTTTCTAGACGATTTGCCTGCCTGAAAAGAAGACGTAATATGTCCTTTCATGTTCGAATTTCATTCTAAGCTTTCGAAAGAATTAAAGTAGACTCCAAATGCTATAAATCATCATTAAAAATCTATTTCGCTTTCACACAGCTTTTAGGCCAACTAAATACTCGTAGTTGGGCATTTTCTAATTCTCCATTTAATAGATTACAATTGTTTCACCAAAGGAAAGAAAAATATCCTGATAACTCAAACTCAAACATTATTGAACAGTGTGAAGATTAAATATTTCACATAACGATCTAATCGAAAATGTTTTGTTTCATTAAACCCTGCCTAACTAAACCTTAAATACTTTTCAGCTTTTGTTCTTCAACCTTCTCGTTTCATTTGAAATTATTTTTTGTATCCAATTCCCCAGAGAGTGAGTTGCATATAAATAAATTCAGCCGGCGGATTTAGTAAATTTTCGATTTAATAACAAACTATGTATTTCACTATTTGTTTATTTTTTGTATTTGTTTTTTTTTCATTTTTAAACAAAATGTATAATGAAATATGAAAGTCACTTTTGTAAGAATGAAATAAAAATAAATAACTTTTCTCAGGATGAGAACATTACAGCGTGTATGTAGTAAAGATAATTTATAATATTTATAATGTGAAAAAGAATTTTGTGCATCTTTATGGGACACGTTTAGTATTGAAAAAATAAATTAAATACTAAATGCAACATTTCTATGCCTTAAGACTTCATTTATGCTTCAAACTAATTCTAAAGGACATTTGTCTAATTTCATTATTGACGTTTAACTAAAACTATTTTAATTTTTCTGCTACTGCAGGACAAAAAACAAAATGATTAATAATAAAATAAATTAAGATGTTTCATGGCATTAACATTATGAAGCAAAACTAAATATAGAGAAGAAAAATATTTTGTTATTGATACTTAATGATTTTCAATTTATTCTCCAGTTTTTGTTTGTTTGTTTCAATAATTAAAATACAAGTCATTTAAGGACGAGGACATGTTTTTAACAGAAATTTACTTTTTTTTATTCAACTTATTTCCGTAAATGACACTGAAATATGCTTTTGATGTCTTCTTTAAATGACATCATTTTAATGGAATTTCTAATACGATTATTTTTCATGAAAGTAACAACTTTTCTAGGGACATGGATGATGCATTTGTATTCTCTTCAGACTCTTTACAAAATTTACTTCCTACATATGGCGGAGTATGTATGTACATATGTATGTTTCAATCAGAGCTGTTAAATTTCGATTACGATTAGGAATCAATTGGATTACATTTTAAAAAGAATTGTACTGATTATATAATATCTGATAAATAATTTATTACGATTACTAATAATCGAAAAGTAATCTCAATTACTAGAAATTACAACAAAATAATCAAAAAAGAATCAAAAGTAATCAAAAAATAATCCGACTACTTTCAAAGATTACTTTTGATTATTAATAAATAATCAAAATAAATTAAAAGTAATCTTTAAATATAATCGAATTACTTTTTGATTACTTTTGATTATTTTGTTGTAATTTCAAGTAATTCAGATTAATTTTCCATTATTAGTAATCGTAATCAATTAGTAATCGTGCGAAACTGAATATAATCGTAATTTAATCATTACTTCAACTTTCAAAAAAAAAAAAAAAGTAATCAAATTAGTAATCAGTACGATTATTAATCATTACTTAACAGCTATAGTTTCAATATTACGTAAATTTTTAATATTTAAAATGATATTTAGATTGTTTTTATTCATGAGATGTTATCAGGAAAATCGATAAGCGTTTAAGAAAGAGCCCATATCTGATTCTAACTTTAAAAAATGCTTGCCACTTGCATTTTCTGTTTATTTATCAATGTTATCATTAACAACTCGGGGTACTTTTTGGTCTTATTAAAAGAATCTTGTACAAACATGGCAGCTATTTTACAGTGGGTATTACATAGCGAATATGTTGGCCGTTCCCAAATGGGAATCCACGGGCCCTCAAGAATCCGTATCAATCATCCAAGGGTTCCGCGTGAAGAGCCGAAAAAATAGTGTTTTTATAGTGCCACAACTGAAAAAAAACAGTTTTGCAGAAAACGCGTTTTAAGTTTTCAATTTGCATACAACTCAATGAAGACATGCTAAAATACTCTTCTCTCAGGAAGTGATGATACAAGCTATTTATATGAAATTTTTACACAAGATAAAATACGAAATGCCATATTATTCTGCATTATTAAGTCAAAAAAAAAAAATAATTTTTTTGAGTTATGACAGTATTGAAGTAAATGAGCGATATGTATCTACAATCAGTTGCGAAATCTTCAAACACAAACAACCAAATATTATTAGACTCTGCACTGACTGTTATTGCCATCACTATTAAAAACAGCTGATATTATTTTTATCTCCCTTTTATTGGCTGTAATTCGCTAAAAAGTAATGAAACCAATAAAATTACGAGTAAATGTCAAAAGGTCCTTCCTTATTCACAAAAAATATTTTTGATTTATTAAAGGTCTATACAGAATAGATTTCCATACAAAATTTCTTATTTTTTTATGAATAAAGCAGAAAGAGTTTGACTACTTTCTTTGTATGCATGTATGTATGTAGTTTTCTTTTCTTGTTTAACAAGAATTCAAAATGGAGTTGAAAACTCATATAACAATAAACGCCATTCCTCAAAGGAAAACAAATGATTCAATAGATTAATGGCTCTTCAAGAAAATTTTAGCATTTCGTGTTTCCTTTCACGACATGATTAATAATTTCGCTAGTGTATTTCTTTTATGTTATTTTTTAAGCTCGTAAGAAACTTGACATTTTCAGTTGACAGGCTCATTTTTTACATAAAATGAAAAAAAAAAAAAAAAAAATAAATATTTGCGTGAGCGACATTTGTAAAACGAATAGAGAGGGGAAGTTGGGCGGGTGGGGGGTGTTGGTTACATGGATTTAGAGTATGAGTAAGAGTAAAAAAAAGTTCAATGTGATTGAATTTATGTAAAATGCCATAAAAATGTAAATAATAAAGCTTTCACTTTCTGGTTGAGACTAAACTGATATAAGTTCTCAAGTCAAGAAAAAATGTTAAACTTCATTACGATGAACCAAGATTTTTTTTAATTCAGACAAAACCTTTTACTAAATTTAAACATTGTTGCTATATTCGAACTATTCAACTGTTTTGTCAGATTGATGCGATTTTTCCTTTAAATTGAAGTTATGTGAACAGAAAACTGTCATATCTCTGTGTTTACATAACATAAATTACCACAAATCACTACACTAAGAGAAAAATTACGATCTAAATTTAAGAACAAAATTCTTAAATTTAGATCAATCTGGAAATTTGGTCAGTAAGATTGACGTTCTCAAATTAAAACATACATTTTAAATTTAATGAATTCTTAAAATCAAGAACGTGGTCTTAAAATCACAAAAGTAATCTTAAATTTAAGATTATCGGCCATGTTCTGTTCGTTTTCCAAAAATAAATAATGGCTCTATTGATGTGTTTTAAACCATACATACTAAATTAATTTCAGATATGATATTTCAAGCTCAAAAAAAAAAAAAAAAAATGAAAACTACAAAAAAGACCTGAAGAAATTTCGCTTTTAGTGGATTTCATTTTTCTAAATCGAGCGATTTACAGAACAAGCAGGTATATTCTAAAATTTTTAAGAATATTATCTTAATTTGAGATTTTTATTAAGAACAAAATCTTGAATTCGATCTTAAAATGAAATTTTATTCAAGATTACAACAATCTTAAGCATAGTACTCTGTTCAAATTTGTGAAAAATGTTTATTAACATTGATTAATTCGTACGAAAAATTTGACATGTAAACAATATTAATTGGCGCCTGAAACTATGCTACAATTTCTTATGTTTGTTGAAATACCCCATGTGTTTGTTGTAAATTCCGTACCAAACAAGTGGCTCTCTGCTTATTTCGCATGAACACTTAAAATGTTGATGATACATTTCAAATGTTTTTTCCCAAGATAAACAGAATACTATTTCTGCAACATTTTGTCATGAACAATTCGTGTCAATTTTTTTATATGTACTTTGGCAGCATTTCGTGTGAAATGTTGAACAGAGTACCAGGCTTTAGATGCGATCTTAAAAAAATGGGGGCAATTATGAATAAAATTCCGCGAGAAATTTTTCCCGGGGAACAATTCCAACTAATAGCAAGTAATAGAGAAAACAAAAAATTCTAATTGGAAAAGGGAGAAATTTCTCACGAAATTTTATTCATAATTGCCCTGAATATTTTTTTTTCCGGGAAAAACCTCTGCTCATTCAATGTATTGTGCTAGAACTAGGAAAATATGTTATATTGGGGAAGGATAGAAAGAGTAGTGTCTGTGCATATTCGATTTAAACTTTCTCACGCTGCTAGTGACAAGAAAGACCTCCGCAGGTAGTTGGTTCCACATACGAACAGTGCGGCTAAAAAAGGATTTCTCTCTGTAATGCGTAGTGCGATTTATTGGACAATCGACCACAAAGGGATGTGCTCTGAATGAGGAATGTGTTGCGCGTATAAATGTGCGGGTTTCAGGAACAAGTTCCCTAATTTTTGTTTAGAACACATTCCGTTGTAGTAGCGTTAGCACAAGGAAATGCACCCCACATTATGTTGATGCTCCAATGAATCAATAGAGATGGATACTCTACTGTCACCGATGAGCTTATTCGCCCTCTCCTGTGTGTGGTCGAGCAGCCCCCAAATAGACTTTAAAGCGCCGGCCCATACATGAGATTTATATTCCATTTTTTTTTAATGTAAATGCAAAATTTTATTCTTGAACCAAGAACTTTCGCATTTAACATACTATTAAGATTGAAATGATCAGAATTCGAGCGTAAAATCTTAATTTTAGCACGTTTTTTTCCTTAGTGGCATAACCAATAATTTTTTATTTTTTTCCAGCTTTTTTTGATGGACAATTTGGAGATCAAACTTTTCAGTTTAGGGATATAACTCGTTAAGTCTGAGAGACATCTTAGTTAGCGCAAGGTAATATGTTGTGGATTGGAAAAGTTATTCACGAGGTCATCTCTAGTATGAACGAGAAAAACCTCATACGCGTAAACGAAAACATTCGAAATTACTTAATATCCGTACGTACGAGTACATTCATGCCCCAGTTCAATTTAGTTGCTTTTTTTCTTCAAAGTTTCTTAATCTCTACCATCTATTCATTAAATTCTTATTTACATTTATTCTGAATATCGTTGTTGTAGCTTATGTACATAAACGTGCTTAATACCCTGGATCAATATAATTTATATTAATGTTAAACTGCTAAAACGAAAAAAAGTTCAATTTATTTTTCTTTCTTTTTTTGTGCCTTCTCTTTTGCTCCCCATGTGAGTTTATTTTAATGGCATAATACACAGACTTCATTTTTCTTAATTTTTATTTTCCTTTTCTTTTCTTTTTTATTTCTTTGTTAAGTTCGTGATGCCCTGAAAGTTTTCCACTTTATCAGAAGCAAAGGAAGCGGCATCAGCAGCAGCAGTTGCTGTTAAATGTAACACACCCCAGCAGGCCAACTGTGTGTGTTAATATTTTTTTACATTTACGTACGAGTATAATAGAGTTTACATAAATGGCAGGCACACTGCGCGAGATTTGAGTGGGGAAACACGGAGTGGCAATTAAAAGCAGAAGAAAAATGTATGGTATTGAAGCAATATTGTAATTAATGTTAATCTAATTTCAAGTACATAGTTACATATCGATGGTTTACTAACGCAACCTCGTAACTTAAAAACTACTACTTTTCAGGAGAGACAAAAAATGATTTATAACAAGTATTTAAAAATTTTTAATGTATGTTTTTTATAATCTAATTACTTGGATGATTTTTGTTAAATTTTCAATTAAATACTTGTAAATTTTCATTAAATACTTGTTATAAATAATTTTTTTGTCTCTCCTGAAAAGTAGTAGTTTTTAAGTTACACGCAAAGAAAAGATATGATTGTAGAATGGTTGAGAAAACAATATTATGTTCTCTGAAACAAATGTGTGGTCGTTGAAAGCTAGTTATTGTTATTTTAAACATTTATTTCGTTACGATAAACAGAGTAATGTTTGAATTTAATAATTACATTATCACATCCATAAAAAAGTGTGATATGGTTAGAGTTTAACAATATAGTTTTGTTAAAAATTTATGACTACAACATAATTTGTATTATTATTTACAAATAATATGATGTAAGTAACAATATAATGTTTTCCAAAACCATACTATGTTAAGTTAAAAAAAAATCTTTTTCAGAAACATCTGTCAGTTCAGTATTTCGTTTGTAAGCTATCGGTAGTGCACGTTTGGTGTTAAATAAATAAACACATGAAAAATTATAAACAAAAGGGTAGATCAATAAAAATATATTTATAAGCATTTGTGTATCTCTTTATGCAGACATGTCTGTATGTCGTGTAAGTATACATTTCTATATATACATTTTATTTCAACAATATTAATTTATTTTTATTTCGAATTTAACGCACAGCTGTTTGTAAAGGGTGTTTTTTATTGAGGTATAGAACTTTAAGTTGGCATCACTTTTTTAACTGGCGGCCATTTTGTCAGCTGTCAAGTGATTAATATTTAGTTTGGTTTGCCATTTCATCATGAACAGGTTGACAAAAGAACAACGCTTGCAAATCGTGCAAATTTATTTCGAAAATAATGGTTCAGTTCGCGAAGTTTACCGCAAGCTCCGTCCATTTTATGGTCGACATAATCGTCCATCAGAGCAATTAATTCGGTTAACCATGGATCGTTTTCGCACTACGTTTACTCTATGTGATAATACGCATCCGCAGAGACGTCGAACAGTGCGCACCGAAGAAACAATTGCCGCTGTAGAGCAAAGTGTTGAAGAGGACCCGAATGAATCGATTCGCCACCGTGCACAGCAATTGGAGCCGACTAACCGACTATTTTGTTCCCGAATTGGATGGCATGAATGTGGATGAGTTGTGGTTCCAACAAGACGGCGCTACATGCCACACAGCGCACGTCACAATCGATTTATTGAAGGAAACATTCGATGAGCGCATAATTTCGCGGAATGGACCTGTCAATTGGCCACCAAGATCGTGTGATTTGACACCATTGGATTATTTTCTTTGGGGATATGTGAAGTCGCTCGTCTACGCCAACAAACCAGAAACGTTAGGGGACTTGGAAGCCAACATTCGTGGCGTTATTGCCAACATACGGCCCCATATGCTCGAAAAAGTGGTTGAAAATTGGACCTGTAGAATTAGCTTTATTCGAGCCAGCCGCGGCGGCCATATGCCCGAAATCATATTTAAACATTAATGGCATAAAATTATCCTTCCAATAAAGCTAAATTGATGGACATTAAAACGATTTTCTTGTGTTTTATTTCAATTCGAAGTTCTATACCCCTCAAAAAAACACCCTTTACAATAAAAATATGATTAAAAAACAAAATAGTATTATTACATTAAATAATACTGTGGTCGTATTTAACAATATTAATATAATATTAGATCATGGTATGGTGAGTCTCAATTATATTTTAGTCACATCTAACAATAGTGTTGTCATATTAACAATACTAAAGCTATGTACAGACGATTGTCAGATCTTACAATATTGTCAGATCTGGCAATGTGCTGACAATGTACTGGCAATCGAAAAATGCCAGCACAATATTTCTTGTCAGTTCACACGGATGTCAGAAAATCTTACATTTTATTGCTAGACGGTTGTATGACAATAAATTCATCTGACAAAATCGTCAGTAGAAAAATTGTCAGTTCACACGGTTGTCATATGCACAAATTGTTCGATCTGTTGTTATGCGTTGCCAGACTTAAACCATTTGTTGGAAATTGTTAAATATTTATCCTTTGTGTTTGTGTTAAATGTAAAAAGTGACAGTATAAATTATTACTGACCATAAAGAAGCAATTGCAATGATTTTGTCTGCATACATTTTATTATAAACTTTTTCTTTAAAATCAAGCGTGCGCAGTGAAAGAAATTAGAAAGAATTATCTTACAATGACGCCATTGTCAGATGCATGAACTTCGCACATCTGACAATATTAAAATGTCTGACAAATATCTGGCAATAATTTTACAATGTGTTCACACGATTGTAAGATGTCTGACAATATGTTGTCAGTTGCTAGTCTTGCAATGGACTGTCTGGCAACGTCGTCTGACAAAAATTGCCAGTTCACACGGTTGTAAGACATTTTTAGCACATTTTACTGGCAATATTGTAAGATCTGACAATATAGCTTAAGATTATAATATAATTAACTCAGATAATGTTATAATTAACTCAGATAATAATATTGTTTAAGTTTTTTTTCTATTAACTAACAATAATATGATTTGACTGCAACCATATAATTCAATCATAGTATGTTGCTGTTTGATTATGGTTACCTCAACCATATTTTTTCTTTGCGTGTACGAGGTTGCGTTAGTAAACCATCGATATGTATGTATGTATAACAAATAAAAGTTTAAAAAATCCAAAAAAAAAAAAACAACCCGACTGCGACCAACTTTAACTGCCTGTCCCACGATGTCATTCGCAAACGTTCGATCAACAACTTTTACTGCAAACAAAAATAACACTAGAAAATTTGTTTTTGTTTTCAATATAAGTTGTCATTCGAACGTTTGCGAGTGACATCGTGGGATAGACAGTAAATCGTTAAAGATTCTAAATGGCCATTTGAAATGCATAATCATAAGAGAAACTCATTTCGATATAGTTCGCCGACTTTTTATTTTTTCGTATTCATAAAATGGCGTCTGTTGACCGCCATATTGAATTATGAATGCTATCATATAATTGCTGACACTGCTGGAATTAAGACAAATGGATTGACGTAAGAATCATAAAAATCGGTCGGTGTGTTCGATTTACATAGTACGGCAAAGGAACACATTAAAGAAAAATTATACACTTTTAAAATATAAACGCAAAGTTTTTGAGCCAAGAATTATTTTTTTGTTCATTGTATTAGGGCCTGTCCCATTATGTCGACAACGGTCGACTTGTCGAACAATAACAAAATATTAAAATTTGCTTTTGCTTTGAATGCAAGTGCGCAACAAGTCGAACGTTGGCGACATCATGGGATTGGCCCTTAATGACAATTTTTTTTTTTTACAAAATTTCAAAGCATACCTTAAGGCTTTACATATGTATGTATGTATTAGACTTCTGCACAAGACCACTTACAAGAACTTTTAAGACGAGGGATTTTTCAAATGCTTTACTAAAGCAAAATCTTCTAAAACAATCACTAAACAACAATATTTGCCAGGAAATTTGTTTCAGCTATTGCAGGTATAGGAGTAAAGAAGAAAATATTTCGTGACGGAAGAATTTCTGATGTTTGTACATACGCACACACATGCATTGACATTAGTTGTATCCCAGCTAGCATTTTGTACCATAATCGAATCTTTTCCGAATCAGCTTGATGGGAAAAATAACCGCATATGAGCTCATTTTTCGATCATGAATTAAACTCCCGTTGTGAGAAAATGGTATCCTACAGATGAATCATACTAAAGAATCATTTATGATAAGAGTTGCTGATTAATTCTTGAGCAATTTTCTGGTAGTATTAAATCACCTTTTTGCGGTTTCTTTACATTTTGTTCTTCTATTTTCAAGAAATCATTATTTGATCATATAGATGAATCATAAGCGAATCCTTTTTCAATCACCCAAGTTATAAATCATATAAGAGATTTCTGCAAAAAATTATCACCCAAATGCTGGGTTGCGTTTGCTTAAAAAAACACCCTTAAATACATAATAGCTTACCATCTACATCTTACACACACACACTCAAACGTACAATATGAAAAATAACAAGCATACACGCATCAACACTACTTTTGAGTGTTTGTTACAGACAAGAAGTCTTTGCGACATCGCTTAAAAATAGTCATATACACGTACATCAATACATCCATAGTGCTTCGCTTGTTAAACGACATCATTTATTATTGGTTTAGTATAATACATGCTACGACAGTGCATTTAAAAAACAAGACGTATTTACATTTCAAAACTGTTTACGCAGCTCTCTAATACCTTAATAGATGAAGAATAATATAAAATTTTTTTGTCGAATGATGATAAAAAAGTCAATCGATACGATTTGAATTCCTGCGCCCGAGTTTAATTGATATTTGAGAATCTATATATGTAATAGAAAAATTAAAAAAAGTCTGAAAAAAATCATCAGAGTTAATTTTAGAAAATAGTGCGATTTCAAATCTATTCGGTTTACAGAACAGAACCGATTATCTATTTTGTATGGGTTTCATGGGCGGTGGGCATGGCACGTCTATTTTTATTCTGGAAACTGATTAGATCAAATTGAAAACTTCTACTTGGTTAGGAAACATTTTATGTGCAAAACTCAATTTGGATAGCATGAGAGGTGGTCAGTGGGCGTGGGCGATTTTTATGCAATTCCATTTTTTTTTTAATTTAGCCGATATAATGTGCTCTGTGACAGCTTGCAGTGTTCTAGGACCACTTCTTATAGTTTTTGCACAAAAATTAATGAAGTCATCCATCCCACTGTGCGGTGTGCCGCATAATTATCAAAGCTATAAACATTTTTTCGTCCATAAAGTTGCGAAAAATTTTCTTTCCTCAATGACTTTCGACTTCGAGGGAGTAGAGGAATTTTGCAATATTTATAATCAAATAAACTATTACTTGTTTAAATAAGTTTAATTCGAATCTTGTGTAGTGTACGTAACACACATTTGGTTGGCTATTATCGTTGGCTTTAGTGTGTATATATGTATGTATGTATGTATGTATGTAATTATATCGCTTTTACCACCATACGAAATAAAGTTTTTATTTTTTTTTTTTTGTATATTCTTAATATTTTTTTCATTATTTGAGAAATGATCAGAGCATGATTTGCTAAAACAAAATCTAAATCATATGGCATGTAAAAGTACGATGATACCCTATGAACACATACGCGCTCACTCCAATGTAATAGAAGCATATGTATGCATGTGTATGTGTTTGTTTGTATACTGAGTACACTGAGTAAATAGCCAGGCTTATTGCCTGCCTATAGGCGTATAGAAAATTAACAAATTCCGAGTCGTGTTTGCAGAGCTTATTTATTGTTGAAGAATATGAGGACGATGGTGGTGGTGGTTATATTTTGGATGGGAATAATGGTGGTTGCTTGTTAGCTAATGTGGTCTCAACAAGAAGTAAATCGTCTTTTTTATATAGAAAAAACACATGTACATACATGGGTATGTATGCATGTATATACATACATACATATAAGTATACTATGTAAGTGCATACAAACATGTGTATTTGTGTATAAGTATAAATTATTACATTTTTCGTACTATAATTAGTTTATATTACATATATGTATTTATGTTCTCTTCTTTTTGAGTTCGCCTTGTTTGAATAAAGAAATCAAATATTAAATCTATTGTAGTATAATCGCTGTAATATTACAAACAAAAAAAAAAAAAATAAATAAATAGAACCGCGTGTTATTTTATTTATCTAGCTGATTAATCGTTAGCGTTATCGTTGTAACACCATATACATTGCAATATTGTTGATTTAATTTAACAAGTATTTATATACGAAACTATTAAGAAGAAACTTGTAAATAGAAAATATTATTGAAATATTGGGGGTAGTTTACTTAAAATTCGATGGGCATAAAGTATGGTAAATATTGTATATGAAAGCCCGTAATGTTCTTTTTTTAGTTTACTATTCTTGTTTTAAGATAATAACAGTTTAATTCATAAAAAATATTTTAGGTTTATTACAGGTTTATTTGACAAATTTCCCATAGAAATATGTCAAATAAGCGCTTAATAAACCTGAAATATTTTTTATGAATAAGGCAGTAAATAAATATGTTAACGATATGGACTTTAATAAAAATAATTAATATATGTATTTTCATCGGAAGTTTTTACTTTCTATAATAGTTGGACAAATGTTAATAATTTCTATATAAACATTTTCCGCAGTACTCATAAAATTATTTTTGTTATTATAGTTAATTTTAATTATTATTCGAACTCCATTTGTTTCTATATTTATGATTTTAACAGGCTAAAGTTCGTATCGCTTTTTTTAAGCCAAATTACATGTGATAATTATTAATGAACAAATAACACCAAAGTTAATTGTAAATATTATGACAACACATAGTTGAACGGAACAGCCAGCCGTTTTCGAAGGCCACTAAACCTTCATCATCAGCACAAAAAGAACGCTGATGATGAAGGTTTAGTGGCCTTCGAAAACGGCTGGCTGTTCCGTTCAACTATGTGTTGTCAGAATATTTACAATTAACTTTGGTGTTATTTGTTCATTAATAATTATCACATGTAATTTGGCTTAAAAAAAAGCGATACGAACTTTAGCCTGTTAAAATCATAAATATTTTTGTTATTATTGTTTTTTCAGTATTTCGTATACCAAATGTGAAAAGGAACCCTATTGTTTTAACTACGATGTCCGTCTGTCCGTCACATAATGTTTTCTCGAGAACCGTAAAAACTACGGACCTAAAATTTTCACAGAATATGTAAAACTTTGGCCGCTACAATAATAAATACATGACTGTTAGAAATTAAAGGGTGTTCTAAAACGAGCAAATTTTTAAATTCTAATGCAATATACAGACAATTATAGGGATGTATCAGAAGCTAAAAGGCCTAACTCCACAAAATAAAAAGTTGAGTAAATTAGCAATGTTTGGCAAATAAATTTTCAAAATTTGTGAAAATTATAAAAGGTACAAAATATTTTTATGACATTTAACAGAAAAAATGAGGGGAGAGGGGATTCCCGCGTAACAATTACATGGGCTAGTTTTGTAAAATTTCATAAAACATGGAAATTTCGCTTGATTAAACCAATACGTGTAATTAATGTGGAGTTAATTGGAGTAGTTTTTGAAAAAATTCAAAGATTTAAAGCCGATTTTTTATGTTTTTAATGGAAAATACTCGTATCTAAAGAATAGAACAACAAAATAATTTCCATAGAGCTCACAACTAATTGAATAGTAATATAACGAGTTGAGAAATTTTCGAAAAGTGGAGTTAGGCTTTTTAGCGTCTGACACAACCATATATAGAGACTTGAAATTTTCAAAGTTGGTGCAGTTTTATGCAATGAAATTAAAAAAAAAATTATTAAAGGTTATTGTATCATTTAGGGAGACGTTTTGGGTTCGAGATTAAGATTAATTTATTTCTCTAATTAGCTAATCCGAAAATTAACTTAATCTTAATCATTAATTGAGTTTGATATTTTTGAGTGGTAGTTTAAACTTCTTATTATGTGTAGTATTACCATACTGAGGAACAATATAGTGGCAACATTTTTTGAGCAGAAGTCATACATGTTATCAACACACTATGATTTTTTGTGGGAAGAAAAAGAAACTGTTATTATGTATCTACAAAAGCAAGAGATAAATAATATGAAGAATATATAGTTATTCATGTGTTTTTAAATTGTTTTATCATATAATTTTTACAAGTGTATGTTGTCAATATTAATCTAAGATTAAACCTCAACGATTGGTTGCTTAAACTAGCAAGTAAAACCATATCATCTACTAGATTTGACGATTTATCGTCATTTTGACGATTTTTGGTGCCGAAAATAGCAAAATGACGATTTGACGATTTTTCCCTTAAAATTGACGATTTTTTAGAAGTCCAAATATTGCAGTTATTTTATAAAAGAGCGACTATTTCAATTCATGTATTACTTATCTTTTAAAAGATTTTAGTGTAATTTTGCCCACTCTTTATTTTATATTGATATCTCTATAAATTGATATTCTAAAAAAAAACAATGTGAAAAAGGCGGAGTTCCTATAAAAAATTTCGGGCAGCAAGGCTACTGACACCAAGCCTTAGACATAACTTGGCAATATTTTTCATAATTTTACCACTGAGAGGAAAAAAGTTATAAGGGGTTAAAAAGGGACAATGGTTTCAATTTCCCAATAACCATGTAAAATAAAACATATGTATTAGAGAGCTGCGTCAACAGTCTTGAAATGTAAAAACGTCATGATTTTTAAATGTATTCACGTCGCATGTATTATACTAAACCAATAATAAATGCTGTCGTACTATAAGCGAAGCATGATGGATGTATTGGTGTATGTGTATATCAGTTGTAACAAGCGATGTCGCAAGACAGCTTGCTTGTAACAAACACTCAAAAGAAGTACTGTTGATTAGTGTATGCTTGTTATTTTTCATATTGTACGTTTGAGTGTGTGTGTAATATGCAGATGGTAAGCTATTATGTGATTAACCGCATACAACTAATGTTAATGCATGTGTGTGCCTTTGCATGTGCGCAGAAAAATAAAAGATCATACACACATACATGCATGACGTTTGTACACGCGCTTATGCGTAGAAAGAAGCTTGTATCACAAATTCTTCCGTCACGAAGTGTTTTCTTCTTTACTCCTATACCTACAATACTCAAAAAAATTTCTTGCAAACAATGTTGTTAACGTTTCTTTTATAAGATTTCGCTGTAGTAAAGCATTTGAAAAATCCCTCATGTCTTAAAAGTTCTTATAAGATATCTTGTGCAGGAGACTAATATGTATACACTAGGGCATGTCGATTTTATTTTGCAAAAATCGTATAGCAAAAACGTTATCTACACGAAATTTTGAGAAAATTCTCCGAAAAAACCACGTGTCTAAAATCAATCCCTATATTGCGCCTCTCGACATGAAAATGTATTTACTCTTTTTTAAATTAACATTTTTTTAATAATAACAAAAATTAAAAATTTTAAGAACCCCCGACTTTTTCAGAAAAGATGTTATGTTTTATAAACGGCTGGACCGATTTTCTTCAAACAAGGCTAAGAACCTTCTCGATCAAGTCATCTTTCAAACAGAAAAACCTAAATGAAAATCTGTCCAGCCGTTTGGCCTGTACGTGGACACGGACAGACACACAGATACACAGACACGCAGACACACACTACAAACTTATAACACCCCTATTTTAGTCGGGGGTTAAAAAAATGTGTGTACTGAAATAAATGCTACTAAATTCGAATCATTCTCCACATACTTCCTACTTTTAATTTTTTCGCGAGCTACCTTAAACTTCTGAAGGGTCCGCCATCTAACGTTTTTTTTCAACTAGTGCTTATTTCGTGAATGGTAACACTTAGCTCATGTCTGATTTGACAGATAATTAGTTTTATCCTTCCGCTGAACGAGCCAACTGACCATCCAATGCGTTTTCGCTTCGCTAAGTGGGTCTGCGATCGACTTACAGAAGATGCCGATTTTGCCAAAAAAATCATCTTTTCAAATGAAGCTCATTTTGATCTTGGCGGGTATGTAAACAAGCAAAATTGTCGCATTTGGGGCACAGAAAACCCGCACGCATACATTGAAAAGCCGACGCACTCAAAACGAGTCACTGTTTGGTGCGGATTTTGGTCCAGAGGCATAATTGGGCCATTTTTTTTCGAAAATGAGCAAGGAGTGGCCGTTACAGTCAATGGCGATCGTTATCGGGCCATGTGAACGAATTTTTGTTCAAAAACATTGAAGAGGAGGATATTGGCAACATTTGGTTTCAACAGAACGGCGCTACATGCCACACAGCCGAAGCTTGAGTAGTTTTTTTTATAGAATTTTCAAAAAAAAAGTTATCTGGCGGACCCTTTACACAATATTTGGTTCCCCATTTTCACATTTAAAGTCAATGTCTTCAAATAAGGCAGGCAGTAGCCAAACAAGAAGCTCATGAAGAGGAAATAAATTTCATGTCGAGATGCGCGGTATAGGGTTTGATTATACACCCATGGTTTCTTTGCAAAATTTTCTTAGAATTATTTTTGTATTTTTCGATAGAAGAAATCTAATGTATCGAGAAATGTAAAAATCACGATTTCAAAAAAAAAAAAAAAAAAAATAATGAGTTAGGGCTTTCTATATTAAGGTAGCGATATGTAGATTTTTTTTTACTAAACGATTTTTTCTATCCATACTAATCGATCCGGCCTAGTATACACGTTAAGAAATTCATTTTGATTTGTCCGATTTTTTTTGACGATTTTTCGAGTATAAAATGACGATTATTTTATAGTTTATTGGGATTTCGACGATTTTTCGATAATTTTATCTGGCAACCCTGTCTACTACCCAAAAATCATAAATGAAGAGTTTATTTTGTGGTCACACTAAGACGGCTTTTCACCATGCAAAGTTTACTTTACAAAGTCTTGAGTTCGTAGGAGAGAAGTGCTCTCCTAGAAACTTAAAACCTTTCTAATTAAAGCTTGCGTGTGGGAAAGCTACCTAAGGACATTTATTTGCCCATTCCGTGAAAACATATTTTCTCGGTAGCCAGAAATGCAGATCTATCTGCATTTTGCATATTTTTACAATCCAAAAAGACGAATTGATCTTTCGAAAATTTTTTTTTAATTAAAGTTTATTTTTTAAAATTTCAAGCTCTAGCATGATAAAAAGTAACACCTCAAGACCGGACGAAAATCATGACAAATAAAATTATTTTGATATTTCGTTTAAAATAGTAAATCAAACATTCTGTCTGTCCAGTTGTTCTTTAAATACATACGAGTACATATGTGTGTGCATACATACATATGTACACAGAAAAAAATTATTTAGATATTTGAATACGAAAATCGTTGATTCAATAAAAAAATCTTTCGAATTTTCTGTGATGACGATTTTTGCATTACTGATAAATAAAATTGTATGCACGTTTATTGAATATAATTTTTTTCAGTCAACAAAGAAATTTAATGAATCAAAGAAAAAAGTTGTTGACTAAAATTTTAATTTCAGTGATAATTGTTATTGTGTTGTGTGTGTGGATGAATATCACGTTTTTCAACCCCTTTTGTTTGCTTTTGCTTGGCTGCTACTAAAACTAAATGTGTTTGGGATGAGTCGAACCGGCAATCTCTTGACTAATAGACTAACGTACTTACCACTCAGCTAAAGAGCAAATCGTTTTTAGATACGCAAATAATGAATACACTCAAAACATGATTTCTTTTGCTTCTTCTAATCTAAAAATAACTGTGTTGAGTAAAAAAACAAGCCACGACGTTTTTCGGCTTCTTGTCCGAATGCACACGTATACGACACCAACAATCAAAATAAACAACAACATCTGCACATGACCAGGTTTAGTCAATCAACAAGCAAGGAAAACACCAACACAAATAAATGACATTAAAATGATATTTTAAATGTGCGGAATTGATAAATACAATATTCAAGTTAATGACAAATATTATTGAAACTAAAATTTTATTCAATAACATGGTTTTATTGAAAATAATTCTTGCCTATTTTTTTCTGTGTAATTAACATGTTATCACAACAGCAACATTTTTTTTATCAAACAAATTTATATGATTTGTTTTTCTTTGTATGTACATAATTAAAATGCTTCCAATCGTGCCGTTTGCAAGAGATTAGATAGATAACTGCGTAACTAGAATTTTTGGACATTGCGTAGAATTTAACTTAAACTTCTAGATAATTTTTAAACAAATAAATTTTTATGAAGTTTAAAATAAACTTTTGAATAGTTTAAAAAAATATGATGAGGTGATGTCATGACTTTCGTTTGATTTCAATTTCATTCTGCACTTATTAGTACAAATGAACTCATTTTGAACTCATTCAGATTATTCAAATACTATTGATATAATTAATATAGCAAGACGACAACTTCGTTTTCCAGACAACCAAAATTCCCACTCAATTTCGATTTCAAAGAAAATTTTGCAGATTAAAACAGATAATAAAGAGTACACTTGCAATCGATAGAAAAAGGCGAATAATAAAGAATTTGAAAATGATTTGAAAGATGTGGAACCTAATTATACACTTTGAAACATAACATAAATAACATCCTTCATCCAGCGCGCCTCTTTTCTTTCGAATCGAAAATTTTTTTATCATCCTGTGAAACACAGGGTGTGTAGTAAGTTTATTGAAGTTTTTATATGAATAACGTTGTGTGAAATAGGACAACCAATATAATTATAATTATATAAATTATAATATAATAAAGGGTGTTTTTTATTGAGGTATAGAACTTTAAGTTGGCATCACTTTTTTAACTGGCGGCCATTTTGTCAGCTGTCAAGTGATTAATATTTAGTTTGGTTTGCCATTTCATCATGAACAGGTTGACAAAAGAACAACGCTTGCAAATCGTGCAAATTTATTTCGAAAATAATGGTTCAGTTCGCGAAGTTTACCGCAAGCTCCGTCCATTTTATGGTCGACATAATCGTCCATCAGAGCAATTAATTCGGTTAACCATGGATCGTTTTCGCACTACGTTTACTCTATGTGATAATACGCATCCGCAGAGACGTCGAACAGTGCGCACCGAAGAAACAATTGCCGCTGTAGAGCAAAGTGTTGAAGAGGACCCGAATGAATCGATTCGCCACCGTGCACAGCAATTGGAGCCGACTAACCGACTATTTTGTTCCCGAATTGGATGGCATGAATGTGGATGAGTTGTGGTTCCAACAAGGCGGCGCTACATGCCACACAGCGCACGTCACAATCGATTTATTGAAGGAAACATTCGATGAGCGCATAATTCCGCGGAATGGACCTGTCAATTGGCCACCAAGATCGTGTGATTTGACACCATTGGATTATTTTCTTTGGGGATATGTGAAGTCGCTCGTCTACGCCAACAAACCAGAAACGTTAGGGGACTTGGAAGCCAACATTCGTGGCGTTATTGCCAACATACGGCCCCATATGCTCGAAAAAGTGGTTGAAAATTGGACCTGTAGAATTAGCTTTATTCGAGCCAGCCGCGGCGGCCACATGCCCGAAATCATATTTAAACATTAATGGCATAAAATTATCCTTCTAATAAAGCCAAATTGATGGACATTAAAACGATTTTCTTGTGTTTTATTTCAATTCGAAGTTCTATACCCCTCAAAAAAACACCCTATATATATAATTCTTCTCACAAGTTACAAAAACGAGGCACAGATTTACAGTCTTATTTATAAAAATTAAAAAGGCTTTATAAAGGCTTTTTAAGAAAAATTTTGTATGAAAATTTGTTTTAAAAACAAACAAACAAAGAGCTGTGCATCAAATATTATTGGTTAAACTCTTGCTTTAGTTAAATAATGACTGTGAATTTATTTATAACAAAAAACTGTGTGTTTTTTCTACAATATGTATATTAAAACCAAAAACAAATTTTCGTATTTTATTTATCGCTGCTTTTAACATAAATTGTCGAACGAAAATTTCAGTTCGTTTTATAAAAATAGACAGTAAATCTACTAAAGTTATTTACACATAAAACATTAGCCTATCTTAAGGCTCTTGCGAAATTTTACTGCCTAGCTCACGATGTCGACAAGAAATTTTCTTTCGCTAATTTATATTGAAAACAAAAACAAAATAAAAAAATTTGTTTTTGTTTTCAATATAAATAAGCGAAAGAAAATTTCTTGTGAGATCGTGAGCCAGGCAGTTAATATAGTTGAAAATTCCATTTTTTCGTTTATCATGCCAAATGGGAAAATATAAAAAAATTTCATAAATAACAATTAAATAATATAATGGGGAACGTAATTTCACATTAATTACCACTACAATTACCACATATAGTGAAATGTTTTTTTTTATTTGTGTAGCTATTGTTATTGTTTCTTTTAATTTTTTTTTTGCATTAACAATTCTCGTATTCTATTTCAATTTAAAAACTTGCATTTAACTAAAATTTATATTAACTGGCACTACACTCTGAGCATCAATAACTTTGAAGTAATGATTTTTTTGTTCTCTATAATCGCTTGGCGGTTGATTTTTTTTTAGTGTTAGAACAAAGTTGTCTAAGTCATAAAGATTGCATAGAAATATTAAATACATACATATGAAATAAATATTTAAAAAATATTCATTATTTAAGACTTAATACAATTCTATATTAAAATAATTCTCTCTTTAATTATAATATTCTTTAATTTTATTCATCTTAAAGTCTCTTGTTTTTATATTTAAAATTGTTAGTTTATGTTTCGATATTTCGCCACGGCTTTGTGTGGCTTCTTAAGGACTGAACAAAAAATTTTGGATAATGCAAAAATATTTTTCAATTTATTTAAATGTAAGAGCCAATTTGACCAACTTATTCAAATATCAATTCATATTTAAAAGATATTTTTTTTATACAAAAATTTATGAAAATTAACATTTAAATATGAATTGATATTTAAATAGAGTTAATGTAATTGACCCTAAATCATTTGATATTTAAAAACAAATAATAATTTATGACTGAGACCACTTTCACAACTATGGGCACATATTTATTCTTCCTGTTTTTTATATATTTTAAAATTTATTAATATTATTTTTCACAGATAAAACTTTTCTCCTATTAATATCCTTACCCGAATAAAACTAAACTGAAAGTTTAATATTGTCGATTAAATATTTAAACCAAACTTGCAATTATCTTTTAAGTATTGTAGTGTCATAATGTTTTAAAATTTTTGTTTGAAAAAAAAACAGAAAAATCTTCCACCTAATAAAAAAAAAATTTTATTAAACTTTTAATCAATCAATTTTTTAAGCAAAAGTTTAATTGACTCAATTAAATTTTTAATTGACTCATTTAAATTTTTAATTGACTCAATTAAATTTTTAATTGATTGTTTGTATTTTTTCTTTCAATTAAAGTTGTTAATAGGAGAAATATTGTTTTCGGTGTTTGTTAAAATAAATTTTAATAAAACTTTTTCAGACTTACCGGTTTCATTATCAATGGTAAAGGGTATGCCAGCCCATTCATCTGCCAGGTCATCAGCATCCTTCTTATCGATGTCTTTCGGATCATATTTCGACTATTGAAATGAAATGAAAAATTAGAAATAATTTAATCATAAACAAAAAACACAGTTTTTAAAGTCAAAATGAAGGGTAAATACTTTTTTCCTTTTTATTTCGATTTTTTTACTACTACTTTTTGCTACTTTTTTCGTTTTGGCGATATTTTTCTTTTTTTTTTAGCGATTTTTTCGGTTTGGCGATTTTATAATTTTGGGATTTTTTTGTTTTACCGCTTTTGAAAACTTCAAGTGTTTGCCACTTATGTACGATTTCCAAGATACAGCAAGTTGCCAAGATTACATAGTCAAAATTACATTAACTGATGGAATACCCTTTAATTAATTTTTTTTTAAATTTTAGTGTTAATTGTAGTAGTCTGTATAAAAATACATCAGCTTTACAAATTTCAAGTGTCTATGTATGTACATACATATATATATATGTGACAGATAGACGGACAGCGTAACGAAAACAATAGAGTACCTTTCACCTTTGGTGTACGGAACCCTAAAAAACTGGTAATGAAGTACATTTTGATTCTGTTCTCATTCAAGAGATCCATATGATAAAGAAAAAACAATTAATGTGCTTTATTTTTTTATTTTTTTTTTTTTGCAAATTCGTTATGTTGAGTAAAGAATTTTATGGTTTGTTCGTTATGTAAAGTGCTCAATGCGACAATATTGAGCATACTTTAAATAGCGAATTCGTTAAACCAGGACACCACTGTATGCTTTAAAAAGATTTTTTTAAAGAAGAAAAATGAATTATTTTGTTTATATTTTGTTATTTTGAAATGAAGAAGATATTTACTTCGGTTATAAATAGCAAAATTTATAGGTTCTTTGGAGTTCGTTATAACCGAACTCCACTATATATCACAAGTAATAAGCAAAATGCACAAAAAAGTTTTTACAATACAATAGTTAAATATTTTTAAACCGAAACCGCACAATCTGGGGATTTTTGGGAATAACAAGGAGACAAGATTTTTTAGGAATTTTTGGACTTAAAGAGTTCTGAGTTCTGTTCTATCTTTGAATTTAATTAAAATTGAGTGGAAATGGAGCAAAAACAAAAAGATAATGGAATGTGAGAGAGTAATAATTCTCATAATAAGCTGATGAAATTTTGTTTAAATAAATTTTATTTTAATATAAATACATACATATGAATGTACAAACATATTTATGTACATACTTAGGAATTATTTGTTTGGTTTTAATTATTTTCTATAGTGTTAACACTTACGTTATCTAATTTGAGAGCTTCTAAAGCTTTTAACTTTTCAATATCGTCATCGTTGGGCGCAGAAGATTGCAAAGCTTTTGCTGAACTATCAGCATCAGCCAGTTGAGCCGCTGTCAGGCTATAGCCCAAATCGACATCTTGTTTCCACAAGACTTCAACAATTTCACTTTCCTAAAATTTTATGTTTGTTTTGTTTTTTAATTATTAAATTAATTATTATACAATTAATTATTATTATTTAATTTATTAAATAGAAATTTTTTTAAATTATTAAATAAAAAATATAAATATACATAAATAGCCAATTGACAACATATTGTATGAGTTGTTGGTAATTCCTAAATAAATATTTGTTTGAGGAAACAACTTTCTACGGAGATTACCAAAGACAATTTATACAATATACAACTCATAATACAATAGTCTGTGAATTCGATAAAAAAGCATACATGAATATTATGAAATTATTTATATTGTCTAAAAGAGAATTGTAATTTGTGTTATATTAAGAATAAAAATAAACATACTTTATAAATGTAATGTCGCATGTTGGCAGAATTTATTTGATAAATCAGCAGTAGAGATACTTGTAGCTTTAGTTATTTTCGGGTGAATGTTATTTTTAAACCTCTTTTTATATTATATGAATACAGTGCGTAAAAATACAATAAAAGCTTAATATACTTTAGATTAATTTTGAAAAAAAAAGAAATATTAAAACTATAACATTAAATGAGTGGTAATTTTTTATTTTTAGTTTTCTTTTTTTTTCAAATCTATGAAAGGTTCAAAAAACGTTGTCATAATATATGAGAGTCAGACACTCTTAACTTTAATTTATTTTGAAGGATGGATTTTTAATTGAAATTTCGTGTTACACAAACTACATAGAAAAATTTAAAATTGGTTTTCATCAACAAATAAATTTCTTGAATCCATCACAAAATTTTTAAATTTTGCATCTATTTTTACCAAAAATAATTATAAGAATCATCACGGAAATAAAAATATTTCAAAAAGGAAATTTTTTAATTCCAATGGAATTATAATTTCTTCTATAAAAATAATTAAAAAATATTTGACTAGGGCTTTTACCCGCGGCTCCGCTCGCCTTAATCTGTTTAAAAAAATACATTTCAAGAATAAATGACAAACGTTGTTAAGTATATACTTGAAATTTATTTGCTGGTGGTTCAGCGTTGTCTATATATTTCATTGTTGCTGTAACAAATCATCAGTAGACTTCAACCACACATTTTGAATAGTCACAAACCTCTTATCTTATGCACAGACTTTCAAGAACTATTTGAGAATTCACAAATAATAATATTCTTGAAAATCACAAAAGAAAAATAAGCTTAGTAGGTTTTGAAACTAATACAAAAAACCCAGCAAATAATTTATTTTATATTTTTATAATTTCTTACCAGTATATACTATTGCGATGTCACAAAATAACATACTCGGCATTATTAAAATAATAATTTGGAATACCGACTTTGAAAAAAGGAAGAGTTATCAATTCGTCTGCAATTTTATTTTTTCTCATTGTTACTTCATAGCTCGGTACATTTTAAAACGATTGTAAAAATTCTTTTTTTTTTTGTCTGAGTGGGTATAGCTTAAAATTGGTCTCATTTAAAAAAAGTGGGTGGGGTCATAAAATTTATTATTATATTTCACGTGATTCTACTTAACCGATTTTTACCAAAATTACAACAATTCTTAAGCTCTTAAATAGACACAATCTTCTGTTTGAAAAAAAATGGGCTGGGTCACGTACATTAACATTTTATATTTTATTTTAAGTGGTTCTATTTTACCGATTTTTACAAAACTTAACACACACCTTGAGATCTGAAAAACACACAATGCCCATTAAAATTTAATTTTATATTAAGTCGGTTTTTTGGCAGAATTATTTTTGAAAACTTTTAGTTTTACCCAACTTCTTAACATAGCTGAAATGAAAATCTGGTGGCGCTGTTATTTCCAAGATCACATCACTACAAGAAATTAATGACCAAAACTAACACAAGCAACAACTTGACTTCAACCGACATGAATATCGTTAAATTATGTTACTGGTTAACAAGGTCGATAAGTTTTCGTTATATGTGCATATATATTAAAGCGATGAATTATCGTAATAAAAGTTGGATCCAGATACTGGATCTTTTGATCCTCATAAATCACCAGGCCTAGACGGTATCTTTCCGGCTCTACTAAAGGGTGTCCCAACAAGAACGCAAGATTTAAATTTGGCGCCATTCGAAGTGTCATTGTTTGACATTTGAACAATTGTTATTGTTTGATAGTAGAAGGTACGAGGTTAGTAAAAATGGAGCGCTACACGAATGAGCAACGCATTCTCATTGTGAAATTGTTTTACCAAAATGGTGAAAGTTTTGCGGCTACAGTTCGCAAATTTGCGATCAATTTGGGGTCACAATAATACTCCAAAAGAGTCAACTGTAAAGAGATTAATGGATAAATTTGACGAAACTGGGTCTGTTAGTGATGTAAAGACAACAACGCGCCTTCGACCAGGTCGATCGACCGAAAATGTCGCAGCTGTACGTGATGATGTCGCTCAAGCGCAGGTCAAGCGCAGGTCAAGCGCAAACAGTCAATGGTGTTCGGTATTGTGAAATGATAACCAGTTTTTTCATGCCTAGAATTGAATAAATGTATGTGGAGGGCATGTGGTCATGTAGGAGTAACCATACGTATCCAAAAGACTTTAGGCCTATCAGTCTGACATCCTTTCTATTGAAAACACTAGATATACACATCAAGGAAAATGTATACCCAAATATTCTGTCTTCTAACCAACATGCATACACAAAGGGTAAATCAGTAGAGACAGCACTCCATAATGTTGTCGACTTGATGGAGAAATTGTTACACTATAGGGACTATGCTATGGGGGTCTTCCTGGACATAGTCTCTACGGACGCAATTATGGAAAGCGTTAATCGGTTCGGTGCTCACATACTGGTCAAGAAATGGGTTGGCAATCTCTTAAAGTATAGAATAGTGTCTGCAGAATTAGGCAATGCCACTATAAATAAGGAAGTTCATAGAGGAACTCCCCAAGCAGGAGTTCTTTCACCGCTTCTTTGGACGCTGGTCGTAAATGATATTCGCGTGGAAATCGAGGGTAAAGCAGCTAGAATTACGGCATATACAGACGACGTAGCCATTCCATTATGGAGACCTCTTTAAAGGATATTCACAGATTAGCAGCCAGGGTAGATCAGAACTTGAACCCTGAAAAAGCAGACCTTGTACTTTTTACTAGAAGGAAAGTCAGGGAATGGATAACACCAAAATTAGATGGTATATCGATCTCGCCCAAAACACATAAAAAATACCTGGGAGTTATTTCGACGTGGAAACTCAATATAGAGGATATATTCAATAAGGCCACCACTGCTCTATACGCATGTAAAAAGATGCTGGGAAAAACATGAGGCCTTTCGCCTAATCTTACATATTGGACCTACACAGAGGTAGCTAGACCAATTCTACTCTTCTACGTAATACTTGTATTGTGGAGGGCGACTGAGACAAAAGCGTATCTAAAAAAGTTAGAAAATATCCAGAGACTAGCAGAACTCTGCATCACTGGAGCTCTACACACTAGATGTACCAGCATTTAGCGGGCAAAACAGCGTTTCAACTATTAACAGGATATGTGGCGATTTAATAGGATAATGTTAGTGGATTTTTAATTAAAACTTTTGATACTAATAAACTTAAAATGTTTTTAGTCGTTGCTTTTCACAATCGCCTCATAAATAAATAAATCATTCAGTGTTGTTTTTTTGAGCAACTACGCCCCAAAAAAGGCAACTCTGATTAGAGATGGGCGCGTGTCGTGTTTTCTTCCGTGACACGAACACGCACGACTCGTGAAAAAAAAAATCTGATTTCGTGCGTATTCGGTTTGTTTGGTGTTGAGCAAAATTGACACGAAACGATTTTAGATGTTAAATATGTATGAACGAATTTCCAGTAGAGAAAAAATTTTATATTTTGTTCCGTCAAACACACAACACCAGTATATTTGTTGATACTGTATGAGCCTCTAAAGCTTAACGTTCTGTACCCAAACTGATAGTATCAGCTGTGGATGCAGATAGTATCAGCTGGCAGTGCAAACTCGGTGCCTTGTTTTGAAAAGCGACTCTTGAAAAAAATCAATTAAATTTTCTGATCTTCAATACCATACCAATAATATTTCGTGCTTGTTGAAGAAATTTTTCACGTGCGTGTTTCATACGTGTTGAACGTCTTGGTATTCGTGTTCGTGTCGTGTGGTTGTGGAAAAAGTTCGACACGCGCATATCTCTAACTCTGATAGCAAAGAAAATATTAGTTTCTAAAATTTAAAATAATCTTGCAAATCGCCACCGCAAATATTTTCCATTCAGCCGTCGCCGAAATTTTTTTGTCGGCTTTCCACTTTCCCCTTCACCGCTCTGCCGATATGATATTTAATATTCAATCATTAAAAACGTGTAGAATATCATGAGATGTTAAAATATAGTCTTAATTTTTATTAATTTCGTTTGGCAACTTATCAGTATTTTTATTTTATTACATTTATTTTGTAAGATTTTATTGCTTTGTTAAAACAAGTAACAAAATTTAACATTCATTTCAGTAGTTTTAAGTTACACAATATCAGCAAATTATGTATGTCAGAATTATTTAAAGCCGTTTAATTCCATCATATCACTCACAGTCTGTTATTGGTTTTAATTTTAAAAGAAGAAGGTGTGAATTATTTATTTATTATGTTGACACTTTGTTTTTCAAATTATTTTTGTACTTTTATTAATTATTTATGTATGTGATTTTATTTTAATTTTAGAACAATACTTTCAATTTTAGTTTGCATACATACATATATTATTTGCGGTAATATTTTTTATTCGTTTTAATTGAACTTTATGTATTCATATATCTCTATACATATGTATATTTCACAAATTTTTTTAGGTTTTTTTTTTGTTAGCTACCTTTCTGTTGTTTTTTTTTTTCAAAAATTTTTAATTGTTTAAAGAAACTTTTATTCTTCTTTTTAGAACACTTCAATGGTTTAAGAAACACGCGTTAGTTGCGAAAATCAACTGAAAAATAACGAATGGAAAAATTTAAGAGAATTATATTTTTTGTTTTAATTGTGAGTTTGGTTATTGCTTGTTTTATTATTTGTTTTAAAAATTTGGTTAAAGCTTTTATTTTTATTACGGTTTACACTATGAAATTTTTCTTTCACAAAGTGTGAGTTTGTTGGAGAGAAATTCTTTTTTGTTATCGAATTCGTAGTTCTTAGCATTAATTTTTTCTTGCGAAAGTTTTAAGTTTTTATTAAACTTAAATTTTTTTTTTCATTAATCATTCATCCCACGATGTCTACAAAAAAAACGTTTGATGGATTACTTCCCTCTAGTCAGCCTAGAACCATATGTCTCTATGTCAATACTCTTTCTCCAGCGACACTTGCACTAGTTAAAATGTCGACAACTTTCCTTTCCGCGAGTAGAGATACTTTAGAGACAACAGTTCTAGTGTATTTCTGGTGATATTTTCAATAAACGCGTCAATAGTTTGTTTTTCTTTTTTATTATGCTATGCAATAATATTGAATAAATATATGTAGACGAGCGTCACTAAAATCTACTAGTGAATCTTTGGTTAAAATATCTCCATATCTCCTTCTCAATAGTGCTAAAGTCTACTGGTAGATTTTCAATGACAATCCTTTGTTATATGTCAATTGGCGATTACATTGGGTGGGGTACACCTAATCAGTAGCACTATTGACTATGTCACTAGAAAATCACTATAATTTTACTATTGACAACGAGCGAAGAAATATCGATATTGTATACTAGAGCCCCTAAAATTTACTAGTGAATCTTTGGTGCCAATGTATCCATGTGGTCCCAAAAGAACTACTTAGTTAGTAGTGCTACAGTCTAGTGGTGGATTTTCAATTTCAATTTTCAAAGTAGTACTACTGACAACGTTACTAGTAAATCACCACAATTTCACTATTCGCACTATCTGCACGCAAAGAAAAAATATAGTTGAGGCAACGATAATCAAACAGCAACATACTATGACTGAATTATATGGTTGGAGTCAAATCATATTATTGTTAATAGAAAAGCAAACTTTAATTATATTATTATCTGAGTTAATAATAATATTATCTACAAGAACAATTGACTTTGTTGTACCTAATCTTATTATTGTTAATATGACGACACTATTGTAAGATATGACTAAAATATAATTGAGACTCACCATACCATGATCTAATATTATATTAATATTGTTAAATACGACCACAGTATTATTTAATGTAATAATATTCTTTTGTTTTTTAATCATATTTTTATTGTAGAAACAGATGTGCGTTAAATTCGAAATAAAAATAAATTAATATTATTGACATAAAATGTATATATAGAAATGTATACTTACACGACATACAGACATGTCTGTATAAAGCGATACACAAATGTTTATATATTTTTATTGGACAACCCTTTTGTTTATACTCTTTATTTATCTATTAATTTATTTAACACCACCCGTGCACTACCGATAGCTTACAAACGAAATACCGAACTGTCAGATGTTTCTGAAAAAGATTTTTTTTAAATTTAAAATAGTATGGTTTTGGATAACATTACATTGTTATTTACATCATATTATTTTTAACTAATAATACAACATAATTTGTAGTCATAAATTTTTAACAAAACTATATTGTTAAACTCTAACCATATCACACTTTTTTATGGATGTGATAATGTAATTATTAAATTCAAACATTACTCTGTTTATCGTAACGAAATAAATGTTTAAAATAACAATAACTAGTTTTCAACGACCACACATTTGTTTCAGAGAACATAATATTGTTTTCCCAACCATTCTACAACCATGTCTTTTCTTTGCGTGTGCACGGTTATGTTGAAAACAAAAGCTAATTTTATTATTGTATTTGTGTTTTCTGTAGACATCGTGGGACAGGCGGTTAGTTTTTGTTTTGCAAATGTGAGAAAAAATAAAAATAATGTTAAAGTAAACATGTATGTACAAAAATAGAATTTCATTATAAAAAAATCAACAAGCAGACACGAATGAAAAATAATTAAACAACATTTCTCAAAGAAAAATTTCATAGTGTGAATCGTGACTTACGTACTGAATCGTACAATACATACATTGATAAATATGTACATACATACATATGTATGTATATTTATTTCTTGTAGAACTGATAAGAGACAGATTTTAATTATTATTATTACTTTTTTTATATTTTTTTCATTATTTAAAATGTAGATAAGGCTCTCATTTTTTTGCCTACGTTTTTTAAACTGGCTGGTTTTTTTAACTTAAAAATCTCATCATTTATCGCTCATTAAAAAAAATATAAGAGAGTGAATGAGAAAGCTTTTGCGTTATTCTACACATAAAATACTAGAATAATAATCATAACCGAAAAATTTTCAAGTTTTCCGTAAAATGTCAAGCGCTTTTGGATAATTTAGAGCACCATCATCTGATTTGAAAGTATCGTGTTGTTACGAGTATCTATCGCAATAGGCGGATGAACTATTGATAAATATAATTTCTCCAACTTACAACGTTAAGAACGCAAGAAAATTTGTACGCGTTGTCTAGTTTTTTTTTCATTTATTTAGATATGTAAACTGAAAATCGTGAGTACAAGTTCAAAATTAATATTAGAAACATGTAAGTAAAAGTAATAAATTTTTTAAATTTTTTTTTAAAGAATTTAATGCTAAAAATTCTCCCGAAGACGTCGGAAAAGAAGCTGACGAGATATTGAGAAAAAGTATTAAGCAGATTAGTTTTATTTTTATCTAAAATATTAAGCAAACTGACCATAAATAGCGTACATATAAAGAAATAAAAACATTAACAAATGAAATTGGTCATAAAATATAATCACATTTATTCCAGTTGTCGACATCGACGTCACATTTAACACAATGCCAAAAACTTGGGGCTTGTGTAGCCCTTGTCGAAAACAACTAACTAATGTTGGCAGGTTTATGCTATTTTCTAGACCTTAGGGAACAGAAATAGATTGTCAGTAGCACAAAATTGTTCTAGAGAACGAGCCCCCATTTTTTGCTATTGTGTTAAAGTGACGTCGATGTCGACAATTGGAATAAGGGTGAATAATAAAATAAAATTACAATTGTTTGCTGATGAATTCTGAAAAATTAATTAATTAAAAAATTAGAAACTTGAAAACATTAAAACAAACTCTTGACTTCTTGTTAAAATATAGATATTGTAAAGCAATTGTCAATTTCTCCAGAGACCTGTGGGTAAAATGTGTTACAACAACAATTATTTTTTTTTCAAAGAATCCCAGATTGATTCCTATACATGTATTGCAGAATGGTAGATGCGAGATTATTATTAAATTAATTGTAGAACTAGTCAGCGAACAGAGACTTTTAATAATCAAAAAGACTTTAAAGCCAACTTAACAAAACGGTTGCCATAGTCGACATGAATACCCTTAATAGAGTTTGCATGGTTTTAATAAATGTTGGTTTTAATGTAAAAACCAACTGTTAAAACCTAGTTTTTGTCATACAAAATGATTTTGTTTTTTTGAATTTGTTTTTTTTATGAAATGCAACCTTGTTTTCGATGTACACTAAATTTAGTGCTGCCAAGTTAAAATGGCTGGAAGCAGCTGATAATGTTTATGCCAATTAATAAAAATAAATGCCGATTGAAACATTTTTAACTTAAAAATAGATGCAACCACAAAAATAATCAAAAAAAATAAATGCGGAGCAAAAGAATCTTTTGGACGGAAAACAACGAACGATATGACTGACATCTGTCTGCGCTATTGTGGGTATCGAACATCGAAAATCGAATGTTAAATTCATATTATGAGCAACGAAAATTGAACTACAAATTTTCTATCGAACATCTTTTAGTTTTCGATGAAGTATTTTAATATGAAAAATTGTTACGAAATCTAAGTGTTAAACATTGTTTACTCTCAAACGCACAAACACAAATTTTAAGCTATTTTTTTTTGTTGATTTTATTCACAATAACGACGTTTTTTGTGTGAATGCTCGTCATGATACCAAATGAAAGTTCTTTGAATCAGTTCTTTCGACTGGAGTTCATTTACAAAATATGTATTTATTAAATAATTTTCATTTTAGAGCGCATTGTAAAATTTCTGAGTTTTTCATATAAACAAAAGCAGCAGTTTGTCAAAAAAGTGTTACAAAAAGCAGAAAAAAATACAGCAACAACTACACGTATGTATACAGGAGATATATCTTATTTGAACAAATTTATTAGACAACCTGTTGTTTAAAACCTAAATTTATCACACTTGTGGTGTGAGCGCAAAATCAGCTGTTTATGGTTTTAACGTTAAAACCAAAGGGCAAATTATGGCATTCGATGTCGAACGATTGAAATATTCACACAAACACATTTAAAATTGTATGAAAATTTGTCCGATATCGAATGCTGTAATTTGCCCAACGGTTTTAACTTTAGGCGTGAAAACACTATCAAATGGTTTCCTTTGGTTTGTAAATGTGGAACAGCAAGTGTAATTCCTTTTGTTGATTATTTCTTGCTTTAAATTTGATTTACTCATTAAAGATTTTTTTATTAACATTTTACTTAAAAATGTCATTTGATAGTTTAAGACAAGAAAAAAAGAAACAAAATGGTTGCTTATAAGAAAAATTAAATATTTATGTAAATCCGTATTAGAGAGCTGCGTAAACAGTCTTGAAATGTAACAACGTCATGATTTTTAAATGTATTCACGTCGCATGTATTATACTAAACCAATAATAAATGCTGTCGTACTATAAGCGAGGCACGATGGATGTATTGGTGTATGTGTACATCAGTTGTAACAAGCGAAGTCGCAAGACAGCTTGCTTGTAACAAACACTCAAAAGAAGTACTGTTGATTAGTGTATGCTTGTTATTTTTCATATTGTACGTTTGAGTGTGTGTGTAATATGTAGATGGTAAGCTATTATGTGATTAACCGCATACAACTAATGTTAATGCATGTGTGTGCCTTTGCATGTGCGCAGAAAAATAAAAGATCATACACACATACATGCATGACGTTTGTACACGCGCTTATGCGTAGAAAGAAGCTTGTATCACAAATTCTTCCGTCACGAAGTGTTTTCTTCTTTACTCCTATACCTACGTTTGTTTTATATGATTTCGCTGTAGTAAAGCATTTGAAAAATCCCTCATGTCTTGAAAGTTCTTATAAGATGTCTTGTGCAGGAGACTAGTCCGTATGTATGTATATACACAAATACAATTATACATAAGCACAGATGTACTATCCCACTTGGCCTGAGATTCGATAAAAACGAATGCTCACTAAAGCAAAGCAATTTCGAAACAAAATTGTTTGATATTTGTTCGCAAATCTAAAAAAAATCCAATGTTCGCTAAAGCTTCGAACTTCTCTCGATAGTTTTTCGAATGTGTGACGGTAGCCGAGTGGAAGTGTGCTAGCCTGTTAGTCTAGAGGTACCAAATTCGAAGCATGACAGCGCACTGTAAGTAAAAAAATAAGAACACACTCTTACATACATACACTTAGGGAAAAGCTGCAACTTAAAAATAAGAACGCGTCACATTAATTCAATAATTTTAAATATAGTAGAAAATATATATTGAGATACTTAAAAATAAATAAAATTAATAAATTAATACTGCAAATTAATATTTTTTCATATTGAAATAAGCAATTTCAACATGGTTTTTATTGATTTTATGCTGTTTTTTCTCTGGGTGTATGTGCAGTATTTGAACGGAATAAAAATTTGTCACGATAGCCTAGGCATGTGTGCTAGTCTGTTAGAATGGAGTTAAGGTATTAAAATGTGAAACAGAAAGTGTAATTCGTTTTGATGATTACTTCTTGCTTTGAATTTGATTTATTCATTAAAGATTTTTTATTAAATTTTTTTAATTAAAAATGTCATTTGACTGTTTAAGACAAGAAAAAAGAAACAAAATGGTTGCTTAAAGAAAAATTAAATATTTATGTATGTTCGCACATCGCACATGTATCGCACATCCAGTTCAAAAGTGTCATAATCCAAAAAAAAACTAGTTTTGCAGAAAACACGTTTAAAGTTTTCAATTTACATACAGCTCAATGAAGGCATGAACAAATATTCTTCTCTCAGGAAGTGATAGTAAAAGCTATTTATATGAAATTTGTATGCAAGATAAAATACGAAATGCATTATTATTCTGCATTATTAACTCAAAAAACGAATTTTTTGAGTTATGTCACTATTGAACTGAATGTGCGATATATACATCCACAAATACAATCATACAAAAGCGCAAATGTACTAAATACGCAAGTTAAAATAAATAATTTAAAAACATAAAATAAATTTTACTTTTTCTGCTGCATTTTTGAGATATCGAAATTAATTCGATAATCTCTCACATTTTGATATTGCTAGCTAAACATCGATATCGAATGTTTTTTGGGACAAAACTGAGCGACAGGTGAACTTTTTTTTGATTCATTCATTGAGTGTCACTCTCGATAGTTTTACATGATAAATATGCGACTCATATTCGAAATCGGCATCAAGAGCGAAAGTCTTGGTCAACTGGGTAAGTATAAATACATAAAAAAGAAATGGGCAAAAGTAAAAGGTCCAATCATCGCGGTTGCATGTAACAAAAAAGGCTCTACAATTGGCTTCTTTGGAAATAAAAAGTTGTTGTTCCGTAAAAGCAAATTTAAACAAAATATTTTTTTTCTTATTTTTTTTTAAGTTTCAGTTAGTTTTTACAATGTTTTACGTTGATGATGGCTGGGCTTCAAAACATTTTAATTAAGTCATTTGTGTGCACAGCATTACATTGAATGAAATAAAAGAGACAACAAAAAAAAAAAAAAAAAAAAAAAATATATACATACAAAAAAAAAAAAAAACACTGACAACTGTCATTGTGACAGCATTTCGTTGTTTAAATTTTGTGTAATGTCATGCTAAAGCTGTCAGCTATTTAATTTTTTCTTTTTCTTTTAATATAATTATTTTTTTTTTGTATTGGGCCTTTTTGGTAATTTTCTTTCAATAGTTTCTTTTTTCCATAAGTGTTTATTTCAATATATAATTATGCTACTTGTTCTGACTTTACCGTTATAAGTATTTAAGAAATTCTTAATTAATTTTTTTTTTTTAACTTTTAATAAAATTATCTTATAATGGTTTTGTCTGACGCATGCACAGAAAAAAACAATTTTGATATTTGAATTTTCTATTGTGAGGATTTTTGCATATTTGCTAAACAAAATTGTACGCACGTTTATTGAATATATGTATGTACATATAAGTTGAAAATTTAGCTTGTCTATATATCAAATAAATATGCTTTGGTGTTTCTTATATGAAAGTATATTTTTGTTTTTAATCACTAAAGAAATTTAAAGAATCAAGGAAAAATTTTTTATTTTCCGAAACTTTGTTTTTGTAACAAGCCGGGGTCCCAGTGGGTAAACCTAATTCAAGTACGCTGAATCCAATGGTGCTAACCATTTTTTAGATTAGCTCTTGTTTAAAAAATAATTAAGATTGAAAACTTGGTTAAAAGCACCTAAAATCACAATTTTTCCTAGTTTTCTACCATTTATTAACCTTTGTGTCGATATATGTATATCGCCTGATAACAAAAATTAAAAATTTTAAAAACCCCCCGACTTTTTTCAGAAAAGATGTTATATCTTCTAAACGGCTGGACCGATTTTCTTCAAACATAGCTAAGAACACTCTCGATCAAGTCATCTTTCAAACAGAAAAAACTAAATGAAAATCGGTCCAGCCGTTTGGCCTGTACGTGGACACGGACAGACACACAGATACACAGACACACACTACAAACTTATAACACCCCTTTTTTTAGTCGGGCGTTAAAAAAACATGTATTGATGACCTTGCGTCCTGAAAAACCTTTTTGAAAAAAAAATTAAATTTTTTTCTCGAATTTTTTGCGTAAATTTTTTTGGGGCAATTTTTTAATTTTTTAAAAAAATGTCTTTAGGACGCATGTTCATCCATATATGTTCTCTTAATTGATATAAAAATGAATGAATATTAAAAAAATAAAAAAAAATTTGATTTTTAAGTGATTTTAACCAAGTTTTCAATCTTAATTATTTCTTAAACAACAGCTAACCTAAAAAATGGTTAGCACCATTGGATTCAGCGTACTCGAATTAGGTTTATCAACTAGGGACAAATTGCGGCACTCGTTATCGAACGAAATTACGAAATATTTCCATATAAACTCTATTGAAATTAACGAACGAACGTAATTGCGTTCGATAACGAGTGCCGTGATTTGCCCCCAGGTCTCCCGCTTGTTACATTTTTGAACTAACATAGTGTTGTTATTGTATGTGTGGATGAATGTTACGTTTTTCTATTATGTACTTCTTGTTTCTACATACAGTTTTAAATTTAAACCGAATACGTATAACTAAGTTTATAAAATTTTTTTTAAATTACGCAACACAAACGACAACAACTAAAATTTATAGACTGTATGAGCTACAGTCATACGCATGAGTACTCGTTTAAAAATACTATGACTATTAATGGGCTACACATGCGTATATACAGGCCTATTTTATTTATACACGCACACACATAAGGCACGTTTTCAGGCTTGTGTTTGTTTCACACACACTCATACACCCACACATTTTCCATTCCATTTTATATACACAAATGTATGTATACAGAAGCGAGTGATGGATAAATATCCCGAGTATCACGCGTATATTTTTTTGTCCATTTAAATATCCATAGCATACTCAGACTATAAGTCTGAGAGTATTTTATTTTTAGTTGTAGCATATTTTAGGTTTCTGCATCGACGAAGTAGAGATGCTCTTGTATGTTGGAATCGGCTATAGTCGCAGTTGCTTAAGAGATAATATGTGAGCGTACGAATTGTTTACTAAAATTAAGACTATTTACTTAAGTATATATTTTTAGGTATTCATTATCATTCTCTGGTTTGAATAAAAGACAGAATTTTGTTGAACTATTTTTCCATATGCAACAATACAGGTTTTTGAAACAAACAAAAAATTGGAATATTTTTTTCTGTGTGGTTAGAAAAATTAAGTAGAATTAGTTAAATGCTAAATGCATTCAGCAGATACTAATCTTAATTTAACATCAGAGCGCCCTCCTACGATGTGTAGCAGAATAATCGGCGAAGTAAAATAAACGATAAAATGGCTACTAACCAATCACAGCTTCAACAAAAAAAAAAAAAAAAAAAAAAAAAAAAATTAATACGCCTCATTTAACACCAGGGGCGTATAACTAACCCTTTCCTAAAAAAGGTAACACAAAATTAATTTTTATTCAAAACTAAAGCTATTTGTTATAAATTAAAAAAAAAAATGCATTCTTAACATTAGTATCAAAAAGTTATACATATACATATATCGTAAGCATGTACATGCATACATATGTATGTATGTATAAAAGCATATAAATCGTGTGTATTTTAGTTCTAATGTATTTTTGCCAAATCATGCTACCACAAAAATTCTTAAATTAAGGCATAAATTATGCATTATTAACGCTGTTTGCAGGCATGAAAAAAGAAACATTTCGAAAAATACTCGAACAGATCAAACCTCATTTTATAACTAAACAATTGATTTCAAAAACCGTTCTCAGTTGTTGAACAAAAATTACAAAAAAAAAAAACCTGAGTAACAACATTTTAATCCTTTGACAAGTCAACAACTTAACAAAAGATCACATGACAATTGAATTTCTTGTGAAACAAAATATTAAACTTACACACCGAAATTAAGGAAGAAGAGAGTAACCAAAATATCAGATTGTGGCAAGATTAAAGGCGATAGAGAAAAAAAACAAAACAAAAATACCTTCAAACAGGTACAAGAAAAGGATTTGAATACCAAATTGAAATTTGTGGGATTTTTGCAGCATTTAAGAGTAAAAGACAGATAATCACTTCCATTAGTGGGATGAGCCACAAAAATGAATTATAAGCAAGTAAATATGTTGTAGAGGAAACAATATTTCAAAGATTTGCAAAAATTTTTGGGAAATTCCTTAAAAACTTTAAAGCTACATGTGTTTGTTCACACAAAGTGATATGTGGTGTGCAGAGGTTCAATTCGTGTGGCTCACAGCCAGCTTACAGCCGCCGCCGATCTTATTTTCATTGACAAAGCCGCCGCCGATGCATGCGGCTGACATCGGCTTGTTTACGTCAGCGGTGCTTACACAACTAGAAATGAAAATTTTTGTTTTTTTTTACCTAATGTTTAAATAAAAATAGCTGATTTTTATGTATTTTTATCTTCTCATTACGATGGCGTTATTAGTTTTTCCCTAGCAGGTATAGTTTTAAAGATATTTTACATTTATCATTTGCATAATTTACACCACTTTTTGTATCATTCGCTTAATATCGGGTTCGTTAGTCAAATTGTATGTTTAACAAACAGGTTGATGCTTATTGAAAATGGATTTTTCTGTAGCCAACTTCATACATACACACACAAGCAAAGAGAAATACAGTAACAACTGACACATTCGCTGTCAGCCTGAGACACTATATAAACCGAACGCGTGGACCGATTTTGACGATTCTTACATCAATATGGCGGCCAACAGACGCCATTTTTTAAATACGAAAAGTTTTTTAAAATCATCCTTAGGTTTCTCTTGTGATTTTTCATTTCGAATGACCATTTAGGGCTAATAAATCAGTTAAAGTTTAAACGCTGGTTTAGTTGAACTAAACTTTAATTTATATGTGGTTTAAACTCAACAAGAGTAAATCAGTGAACCATACTTTATGTGTAGTTTAAAAAATTATATTGTGGCAGCACTAGAATAAATGTCAAAAAGCAGCTGTTTTACAGCAGGCTATCAGTTCTTTGCACAATCAAAAAGGCAAAAAATTAATCAAATTTAATTAAAAGTACCCAAATTTTACTGAGAAAGAAATTATATTTATTCTTGGCAGAGTAGAATATTATAAAAGAACAATAGAGTGTAAGAAAACAAATCGAACAAGATCTGAAGAAAAAGTAGAAGCTTGGAAAAAAGTTGAATTCTCTTTAAATGCAAAACATATGGTCTGTAAGTAATAAAATCATATGGCCTGTATTGGTAGTTTAAACGCCCAATTTTATGCGTTTACAGATGGATTAAATATTGCACTGATTTATAGGTTTGCTGGTTTAAACACATTTTAAACCAAAAACAAAGATTAACTTGCACTGATTTATTAGCCCTTAGGATATTTAACGGTTCAAAGTTGGTCGTAGTCGGATTTTTTTTATTTTTTTTTAATTACTACTTACTTACTGTGTTTTTTACTAACTAACATCCAAACTTAAACGATACGACAACTTCAAAAGTAAGACGATACAATTTGACTAACGAAGCCATATATCACGAATGCCCCTCCAAACATTAAAATACTTTCTGTGCCTCGTTTCTGTAAGGAATGTGAGAACATTTCGAGTCGAAAAAATTCTTAACATCCTGTGATACACAGGGTGAGTAAGCAAACATAATATATTTATTGATATTCTTTGTAATTTTATTTAAATTTTTATATGTGTAACCTTGTGTAAAATAGGGCAACCAATATAATTATATAATTTTTCTCGATGCGAGAACTTCTGAGAAGTTACAGAAACGAGGCACTAGTTTATTCTTCTACATAAAATTATCTTTCATTTGAATAAAGTCACATTGATAAGTATATTAGGATATCTTACTGTGTGTTTTTAGTTCAGTCCTTAAAACTTTTTTTTATTATAGTCTTTTGACATAAAATAACTAATCCTTATGCACTTTTGTCAGCTAATTAGGAAAATAGTTTAGTTAGAGATACTTTAAATTTTTCTTTTCTTATGACACGCAAAAAACCTATATTTTATAATATGAGGTATTTGATTGTAAATGTAGCACCTATTTTTGATACGTTGTGATTATTTTCTAACGATTTTGCATTAACAATTAAAATTTTTGTTAAAATTGATTTTTCTTATTCCATTTCATTATTATTTCCATTATTCAATTTCTATATATATACTAACTACAAATAACACAAACATTTTTTGGTCCATACAACATTTCTTTTAAGGAATAATTGCATTAATGACTTGCAAGTTGACAAATAATATATAAAAATCTAGATTTTTTGGATGACGTGAGAAATGAAATATTTAAAGTATATTTTTATAAAACGCACAATATCTCTGAAACTAGAAAAATTATAAAGATATTTTCGTAATTAACGGACAAAAATACGCAAGGATAAGTTATTTTAATTTCCAAACATTTTTAATAAAAGAAAGTTTTAAGGACTAAACCAAAAATATGTACACGATTTTTGACATTTTTGTAATAACAGTAAGGTATCCTGATATTCATCACTCTACTCAAATGAAAGAACATATTATGTAGATGAATAAACTAAAAATAATTTTTAAGTTTGGGGGACCAATCGTGAAAGCGAATAATTCAAAAAATGTAAATTATGCAAATGCTAAAGGACATTATAGCCCAATTCACAATCTTGTGCAAATGGTCTTGCATCGTTGCATGTGCAAAATGGTATAGTATATTGATACTCACCACTAAGAATTGTTAAGTGGTGAGTAGAATATACTACACAATTTTGCACATGCAACGACGCAAGACCATTTGCACAAGATTGTGAATTGGGCTTATGCCTTTAAAACTAGACCTGCTGGAGAATAATTAATGATGCCATTGTAATCAGCACATTAAAGTACGTAAGAATCGGCTATTTTTAACTTGCAGTATATACCAATGCCTTAGTAAATACATACGAAACTTATGTAAAAAAAAAATCGGCTCCAACCGGCTAGCCGCCGCCGCCGACAATTTTGTCACGAATTGAACCTTGTGGTGTATCAATTCTTTTACGAACGTTCTTGTGTTTAAAGCAGCAATGGATAATTTTGCAATTGTTAATGCAGATTGACAAGTATTGTACTGTGGCAAAAATTTTTCGATTTGGGTTACCAGTTCTTGTGCCGTTTTGCTTAAGTTTTGTGAAGAGGCTTTAAAAAGTACTTCGTCCACTTTATATGAACTATTTACCTCTTGATAAAGAAACCTAAAGAACGTTCTGCAAATGGTATCTTGCAACTCGGATTTCCTCAGTAGTTAGAAGCGATTTGTTATATTATTTGCCTTTTTTGTCGGCAAATGGAATGAAAATATTTTGGATTTTTTCCATCCAAAAGTTTCTTTCTCTAAGGAATTTTTTCATTGTTACTGCTGCTTTAAAATGTTTCTATTCTTATGCTGAGTACAAACTATGACATTTAATGACATTGCAATAGTGTGTACTAGTGACAATGTTTGTCATTTTCGATATTTCTCGTTGTGTGGCATTGCTTTCCAAATAAAAAACATAATGTGAACGGTGTTGCACACATTTTGAAAATGATACAACAAAATGTAAATACATACTTATCTACATACACACGCAAGAGTTTACTTCAAGGACATGCTGTTGCGTATGTAGAATGTTTTGATTCTTAATTTTATATAAAAACTCATAAAACTTAGTTCACCACTAGTTTACAAAACTTTTTGATACGACTTTTTAATCTTTTTAGTGTTTAGGACAATTTAATTTTACTTTTTTATTAGTTATTTTTCAAACAGCTGATTGTTTTTCAGCTTGCCCAAACTAGCCCTAAGAAAAATTTCCGGCTCTTTCGTGCAAGAAAAACATTACTCTCTCAAAAGCTCCCTTACTTGCCCAAACTTTGAGTACGGGAACAGTTTTCGGTAAAATTGGGATCCCGCGGGCGCCCAATGTGGAATACGGGATCAAACCTATTATCAGCAGATTTCGATTATTTTAACTTGGCAGCACTGAATTTAGTACAAGGTTGCATTTCATAAAAACAACACAGAAAAAATTTTACTGCTATAAGCACGTTTAATTGAAAAAAAAAACCAAAAATCAATTAGGAATTTTATGGAGTAAATTAAACTTTTAATTAAATTAATTTTTTACCCGCCGCTGGCCGAAGCGAAATAATCAAAATAGGTCCTAAAATTTTTGCCATTCGAGGTTCTCATGTCTAAAAAAACATGTTTGAAATCGGTTTAATGAAATTTATTTCAACACTTTTGGCCGCTTTCACGCGAAATATGTCTGTGCATCGATGTAGAGTTACCTTCGATATCAAATTTTTTTAAATATAATTCTCGTCATTGCAGTAAATAGGTACACAAAAAAAATATCATCGAAATGCAACCAACAAAACACATTGTTAAATTAAATATTTAAAAATTAATAATCATCATTGTTGATATAACAAATTTAAATTTTTGTAGTCAATTAAATTACTCAACAAAATTATTTTTTAAATTATATCATAAATGGAATGCGCACATGTAGAATAAACATAAGAAATAATGTTTTGCGTGTATTGTTGATCTTAAGCTGAGAGGTATGTAAGTGAGTTAGTTTATTAGTCCTGAGGTTGCCGATTCAACTCCGCTCAAAGACATTTAGTGTTTTTCGCAGACAAGCAAAAAATCGTTTCGAAGATTTTGATTGTATATAAGAAAACATTGTTAATATAACAATTATGATAGTCAAAATGTGTACGCTAATTCAATAATTCGCATTGTTAATATAGCAATAACTTTAATTGAAATAACTTTGAAATTGAACAAAACTAAATGTTGAGAAAATAAATAAATTTCAACAAACTATTTGTTGATACATATATTTAATTGAAAATATTTTTCAGGTTTTCCTTTAACGTACAATTTCGCTAATTGTATTTACAAAAATCGTTGTAGGTTCAAAATAAATTAATTATTTAATTGATATAAAAATTAATTGTATTTACAAATCTTTTTTTTTTCTCTGTGTATCTCTGTGTAGGCCGATAGTGGGGCCTAGGCTTTAGTGTTCACTAATTCCTAATTAGTAGTTCAAAACTTAATATTAAAACTATTTTCTCTGGTAAGATACGAAATTGTTACGGCCTACTAGAGAAACAAACTTTCTTTATTATTATTATTTATTTTTTTAATATAAACTATTCAGCTAAGACCAGTAGTAAGAAAATATTTGCACGTACTGGCACAGCCCATCCCATATTAATACCATCCATATGAATGTTGAATGTGCGTGCGTAGAGAGAAAACTCATGAATTCTTTTACATTTAACACACAAAAAAGCAGGCGGGCAGGCGGCTTTTGAAAGTAAGTAAGGAAAAATCCTACGTACGTACGTACTACATCAAAAAGAAAATTGAACAAAAAAAAAAAAAAAAACAAATAAATAAAATAAAATCAAGTAATCAATCATTCGCAATGGAACCACGCCTATGCTACCCGGTGATTAGTCAGCATAAAATAAAATATGGCTAAATATTGTATTGTTGGTAGTTGAGGATGTGATACAAAAAGGCCACTCGGCGGCATCATTGGTGTTATATGTATGTATGTATGTACATGTGTGTATGTATGCATATACTACATTATCACTGACTGCAGTTTGAAGCTGTTGCCGCTGCTGCTGCTGCCGCACCGTTGCTATTACGTTCGATTGATTGTTTTCTTTTGGATATCAACGCGTTATGCAACATCTCTCATCTTATTTAGACATCCACACTATTGGTAAGAGAAGGACCAAAAGAGGAAACAACGGACATTGTCGAACAGCATTTCTTTAATTTTTTTTTTGGAAAATAAATCATCACCCCATTTTTTTTTAGCAAATGTATGGCAACACAATAGATATTAAGATTATATTTGATTAGACTGGAAGCATTGCGCATGTTTAATATTGTTTAAGGGTGGTTTTTTACATACTTTGGATACATACATAAGAATGTATTTACTTATATACAGAAACATATTTACGACTTTCAACTGTAAATATATATGTAGATAAAAGGTTTTCCATTAAAGATGGCTTGAAATAAAAATAGAATGGAGTTACACCCCAGCTGTGATATTAGAACGTTCAAGAAAAGTTTTATACTGTGATATTAACAATTTTTGATTATATTTGCAATTATTTTTATTATAGCCCAATTCAAGATCTTGTGCAAATGGTCTTGCATCGTAGCATTTGCAAAATGGTATAGTATATTCATATTCAGCACTTAACAATTCTTAGTGGTGAGTATTAATATATGTATGTACTAACCATTTTACACATGCTACGATGCAAGACCATTTGCACAAGTTTGGGAATTGGGCTATTATATTTTTATTAAGAGAAGTTACACTCAGGCAATGAATGCCTACTGCTATTATAAGGTGTTACCTTCTTTAGGAAAGGGATAGTGATAGAGAAAACAGGCGGTGAAGGAAGAGACAGAGAAAAGCTTCATTCTTTTACAACTCTGCTTTTTTGCACGTTTTTAATGATGCAGTTGCAGCTCTAGTGTTAAATGTGGCGTATTAATTTTTTTTTTTGCAGTTGTGGTTAGTAGCCATTTCATCGATTATTTTACCTCGCCGATGATTCTGCTACACAACGAAGGAGGGCGCTCTGATGTTACATTAGGATTAGTATCTGCTGAAGTCGGTATAGTTCAGTGACCAATTGCTATGCCTTCACCACTTGAACTTTCGTACAACAACTGACACATAGGGACACCAATGCACATCATAAAAACGAGTGGTGTTGATTTATGGTTCCGTACACCAAAGGTGAAAAGGAGCCCTATTGTTTTCGCTACGCTGTCCGTCTGTCCGTTACAGGCTATTTTCTCAGGAACCGTAAGAGCTACGGACCTAAAATTAGGACGGAATATGTAGAACATTGGCAGCTACAACAACAAATGCATGAGAGTTAAAAATTAAATTATGTTCCAAAACGAGCAACGAATAATGTTAAAATCCCATGTAATATATACATACAATTGTATGTACATATTAGTCTCCTGCACAAGATATTTATAAGAACTTCTAAGACATGAGGAATTTTTCAAATGCTTTACTACAGCGAAATCTTATAAAACAAACGTTAACAACATTGTTTGCAAGAAATTTTTTTGAGTATTGTAGGTATAGGAGTAAAGAAGAAAACACTTCGTGACGGAAGAATTTGTGATACAAGCTTCTTTCTACGCATAAGCGCGTGTACAAACGTCATGCATGTACATATGTGTGTATGATTTTTTATTTTTCTGCGCACATGCAAAGGCACACACATGCATTAACATTAGTTGTATGCGGTTAATCACATAATAGCTTACCATCTACATATTACTCACACACTCAAACGTACAATATGAAAAATAACAAGCATACACTAATCAACAGTACATCTTTTGAGTGTTTGTTACAAGCAAGCTGTCTTGCGACTTCGCTTGTTACAACTGATGTACACATACACCAATACATCCATCGTGCTTCGCTTATAGTACGACAGCATTTATTATTGGTTTAGTATAATACATGCGACGTGAATGCATTTTAAAATCATGACGTTTTTACATTTCAAGACTGTTTACGCAGCTTTCTGGTACATACATATGTATATTGACACTTGAAATTTGTAAAATTAGTGTATTTTTATACAGACTACAACAATCAACATTAACATTTAAAAAAATTTAAATTAAAGGGTGGTGTTCTAATCTAAAGTATCGCCAAAAACGAAAAAAATCTCCAAAATTAAGAAAAATTCTAACACTAAAATAAATCGGTAAAACCGAAAAAATCGACAATATGAACAAATAGCCAAAATAAAAAAAAACGCCAGAATGAAAAACATCGCCAAAAACCGAAAAAAATCGCCAAAAAACGAAAAAGGCGCCAAAACTAAAAAATCGCCTATATGAAAAAAGGCCAAAAACCGAAAAAATCGCCAAAACGAGAAACAAAGTGGCAAAACTAAAAAAGCGCCAAAACTAAAAAAATCGTCAAAACCGAAAAAAACGCGGAACGGAGCGGAACCCTTCGTGCGCGGGTCAAAGTCGCACTTTACTGAATTTACTTTTTTTAATAACTGTTGGATACAGGGATTGAACATAGTACCTTCGCTTTTGTAGTCAACGTGCTAACTACTTCAGCCAACGACATGTTGTTATATGTTGTCATGTCGCGTAAAATAACATTATTCAAACTTAAATGCAAATTTTATTAAAAGATAGTACATATATATTTCAATAAAAATAGTATCCCTGAAGATGTTGGAAAATCCCAACGAAACGCCGGATATGAATAAATGAAATAAAATTGACTATTATTGGAATTTAAATCAATTTGAATGAAGTTGGAAGCCTCAATAGAGTAATTCTATAAAAACACATTATACTTTAAATAAAAAGGTCGAATAATTGTTTATATACATAAGTATATAAAATAAAAAGATTTTGAAATAAACTTTGATTGTGCTTTTTGAGTTTAAAAAATTTAATTCTTACCAGGATAACATAAAATTATATTGAAGCATAGTAATGGTAAGAAATAGCTCATAGTTAATACAGAAAAAGTAACTACATATTAAAATTTAGAAACAGAATGTCACAGCACAGAATAGCAACAGAAAGTAAAGACTAATGAGTCATTAACCCTCGTTGCTAACTCGTCTTTAGGCATGTGAGGAAGATATTGAGTTTATTTGGCATTAAGAAATCTTAAAATTTTTTAATATATTAAAAAAATTAATTCTAAATTAATTTGAAATATTTAGACAGGTTTCATCAGTTTATACTACCGGGAATTCACTGTATTTAACTCACAAGAAAAAACTGTAAACAATTCTTGAAGACATTTTAAAGCAGCTATTTAAGCAATAAAAATTGCTTCTTACACCGAATAAAGGCTGGAAAAGTTTACATAATTTTTACAAACGAATTTCTTGCATTTGCGGATTTTTTTTTTGGAGTTTAAGAAATAGTTTAGTAATTAATTATTGAGCTTAGGTAACTGTCATTGTGTTAATGCACTTCACATTTAATTTTACCTAATATGTAATAAATTTTGGCACATAAAATTTTATTTAGAATATTAAAAAAAAATATTCCTTTCTTTAGTTATTATAAAACCCTTTATATCTGTATAAATATTTATGTATTTTTATATTTATATGCTTAATACTATTTATATACGGGTACAACCATCTTCAATTACTTCATAAAGAACGCATTTTGAAAAGTTTTATTTAAATTTCATTAATTTATGTACATACATATCTTTCGTCTTGGTCTAGTAAACCAATAGCTTAAATTTTAATTAATTCTTTACATGAAATTTAAGTTATTTACTTCAAGTAAAACGTTTGCGCTTGATGAATATCTATCAAAAAGAAAAATTTAAATGCATCTTTAACAATTTAAATAAAAACTCAGTAAAGTTATTGCAGTTAAAATGAAACTATTTTAAAACAAATACGAGGGCGGATTAATAAGTCTGTAACTTTTTGAATGAAACAGTTTTTTTTTGCAAAAAAAAAATATATATATTTTTCAACATAATCTCCTTTTAAATCAATACACTTAGTCCAACGTTTCCGTTTCCAGTTCTTGTATCCCTTCCAAAAAAGAGAATTTTTCGAAAACCTTAAAATAGGCATTTGTTTGGTCAATAATTTCATCGTTAGAGCTAAATCTCTTTCCACCGAGCCATTTCTTTTGGTTTGGAAATAGGAAGTAGTCACTAGGGGCTAAATGCGCAGAATATGGTAGATGAGGTACCAATTCGTAGCCCAATTCATAAGTTTTTGCATTGAGACTGCACACGTGTGCAATCGAGCATTATCTTGATGAAAAAGAATGGATATATGTTTCATCCACAGTTACAAAACACCGCAAAAACTCATTCGGATTGCGGTTAAACAACTCCAAACAATCCTTTGAAGTCGTCACACGTTTACGTTTATGGTCAATTGAGAGCAAACGCGGCACCCATCTTGCAGACAACTTTCTTAAACCCAGCTGATCATTTAAAATCGAAACCACACTGCCACATGAAATGCTTATGGCATCAACAATCTCACGGAATTTTACTCTTCGATCTGCCAACACCATCGAGGATTTTTTTGTTCAAAAATTTCGAGTGTACTGGCCTCAATTGGCGGTCCACAACGTTCAGCATCATTTGTACTTGTGCGACCACAACGAAAGTTAGTAAACCAATTTTTTTTTAAACATTGAAATCGATGGTGCAGAGTCCCCAGAGTATTTATCGAGCTTTTCCTTGGTTTGATTGACGGTTTTTTTTTCGTAAAAAAATAATATTTAATGAGCACACGAAATTCACTTTTTTCCATTTTCTTCTCAAAAGACGAGGTAGACTGTTATCAACGGCTGCCAAACACAAACTAAATGACACAGCTTGTTTAAATTTAGACAGGAGTCAACTGACAGTTGCCTTTGACAGGAGCAGTGTTGCCATCTCAATACAGAGGCGGGAAATTCAAAAAACACTGAGTTAATTATCAACCCTCGTACTAAAGCAATTTCAATAATAGGTAATAAAAAGTAAACAAAATTTTCACAACTTGTATTACAACACTTGTAAATGCTTTCCAAAGTTTTGCCACCAGCAGTAATTGTTTTTGAAGAACATTGTCTGAAAATTATTGGGGAATATTATTTTGAATTTATGGCCGCCACAGTTTGACAAATTTGAATTTTACAAAATAAAAAAATTAAATCAATTAAAGTAAATCATTAATTGAAATTAGCAAGAAGCAGCCCACAACATTTTGACTAGAAGAAGCTCCAAACAACAATACATATTGACGTAAGACAGCCTTCACCAATAAAACAATAAGCAAGTGTTTTTGTTTAGAACCAAAAAAAGAATATTTCAGTAAAATCATACAAAAACACCAATATCCAACCTGATGGCTTCCTTTTTTTCTGTAATGACCATTTGATAGCTTCAAAACAAAAATACCATACGTTAGATTTTTATCACGAAAACTAATTCCAATCAAAAAAAAAAAAAAAATAAAAATATCAAAAGAAGCGGCGCTTTTAAACAAGTAAAAGATAAATTGATTTTTGATCATTTCAAATAAATTCTAACAGTGATCCTTTTTTAGGTTTTGATTTTCTTCTTTTTTTTTAAATAAATGAAAAAGTTTTAACCTCAAAAAACTTGACACTGATGATGGATTTAAATTTTAACTCTTGTTTGACAAATAGTTTAAAAAACAAATTTTATGTGGCAGTTTGTTGAGTTACGTTGTATTGTATGCCGCCAACAATAATAAAACCACAACAAATTCCTTTTGCAATACAGAAAAAAAAACAAATAGCCAAATCATGACAATAATGAGTTGTATTACACAAGTGCATCAAACTGTTTACAAAAAAAAAAAAAACAAAAAAAAAAAAAAAAAAACGAAAAAAAAGGAACAACCTAAACAATTAAAAGAAGAAAGAAGAATATTGTAAAAAAAAAACATCTTCCCCATTTTGTCTCTTTTGCGATTTGAATGTTTTAACACTGTTGATTTTGTTCGTTTAAAGATCATTAATAAAATATTTTCAAAAAGATCTGACTGATCTGATCTGATCTGTAACGATTCACATCAACATTAATGTTGACACCACCAACTGTTTGTTGCTGTCGCTATTGTTGTTGTTGTTGTTGCATTTTTATTGTCTGCATTTGCATTTACGCAACAGGAGAGTTGTTTACGGATCGGGGGACTTTGCTTAAATTGGTCATTTTATAAAATACAAAATTTAAGCATTAATCATGCGGTCAATTAAAGTCAAATGGTTTTAAAATTTCATTTGATCATATTAATGCCACCAACATTGAATTGTATTGCCTTAGACAATAGGCAATTTAGTAAAGGGTGATTCAATATCAGGTTAGTTAATATTACAAATGTGAAAAGTGAAGTGAAGTTAATCTAAACGAGATTAACACACACATCAAACAAACTTTTTTATATTTATGATTTGATCAGGCTAAACTTCGTATCGCTTTTTAAGTAAGTCAAATTACATGTGATAATTATTAATGAACAAATAAAACCAAAGTTAATTGTAAATATTCTGACAAACACGTAGTAGAACGGAACAACTAGCTGTTTTCGAAGGCCAGTACACCTTCATTATCAGCGTTCTTTGTGTTTGGTCCACTGTGTGTATTGTCAGTTGGTTTAGATGTCTGCTTTATATACTCAGCCGTTATTGCAAATGGAATATGTTAATTGTTTTGATTTATAGTATTACAATTTGCTGAAAGCTTTTTTTTTGTAATGAAAGCTCAATTTTTATCATCTCTGAATTTATAACAGTCTTGCCATTGTCGTTTGTTCTTTTATGCACATGTTACTCAATTTGCTTATTTTTGTTCTACTTAAGACAAACTTTTTTGGTTTGTTACTATTAAGTATATTTATTTAATTTTTGCCACAGGCTCAAAAAAAAAATTTATTAAAGCCCGACTAAAAAAAGGGGTGTTATAAGTTTGTAGAGTGTGTCTGTCTATCTGTGTGTCTGTCCGTGTCCACGTACAGGCCAAACGGCTGGACCGAATTTCATTTAGTTTGAAAGATGACTTGATCGAGAGGGTTCTTAGCTATGTTTGAAGAAAATCGGTCCAGCCGTTTAGAAGATATAACATCTTTTCTGAAAAAAGTCGGGGGTTTTTAAAATTTTTAATTTTTGTTATTAAACTGAATAAATAACAAAAATTAAAAATTAAATTAAACTGAATAAATAACAAAAATTAAACATTTTAAAAACCCTCGACTTTTTTCAGAAAAGATGTTATATCTTCTAAACGACTGGACCGATTTTCTTCAAACATAGCTAAGAACCCTCTCGATCAAGTCATCTTTCAAACAGAAAAAAGCTAAATGAAAATCAGTCCAGCCGTTTGGCCTGTACGTGGACACGGACAGACACACAGATACACAGACACACACTACAAACTTATAACACCACTTTTTTAGTCGGGGGTTAAAAATAAGAAATTACTATAAAAAATATTTTAAATTTAAAACTAAACATTTTGTTAAATATTTTTGCATTGGACTTTCACGTTTTAGTATGAATATGTCAACAAAATTTAAGTACTACCAAGTTTTCTATGTATATAAAATTTGGTATCACTTGCTTTTACCCGTTTTTAACTTATACAACTGTGTTTCATAATAAAACCAAGGCAGAACAATCATGTCACGTACGTCCATTTTTCAGCAATGAATCAATAACAAAAAGAAATATGTACATTTTGTTCAAGACAAATCAATAACGTACAATTAGTTCTACAACGAATATTATAACACCAAAAACCACATGAACTTTTTTGGTATAAACTCTTGACTCTTGTCAATGCAGGATAACATTCTCAGTGTATCTGCCTTATTTATAAATAAATTCACTAAAGTGCGACTTTGACTCGCGCACGAAGGGTTCCGTACGAACACTAGATATGTAATACTATACGAACTTTAGCCCATATAATATATAGTTTAGGCATTTTTTTCCGAAAATCAATTACTTACGGTAGCATATAATCGATTTTGGTCACTTAATTTTTTTTGGCAGCTATGCCACGATATATTACAGTATTAACGGTATATGTATGTACATGCATACATATATAAGTATTTATATATTTCTCCCTTAAAGTTCAAGCTTAAAGAAGTTGTGTTGTTTCCCAACTTCCAAAGAAATAAAAAAAAAAAACAAATGTTACAATTTGCTCACATTTGTAAAATAATTATAGTCTTTTGCATTTTTATGCACTCATCATTTGTCAATTCTGCCTCTATAATTGTAAATTGTTTTGAAAATTGATTAAATTATACTAAAGTGTTGGGAACAACTTCCGGCTAAGTTTGTTTGCAATAAATAGTAGATTAAAATATTTATAAACAGGTGGCATCGCTATTTGGCTATTAAATGCAACTGCTGACGTTCTTGTCGAGGTATATACATAATAGAGGACTGCGTAAACATTCTTGATATGTAAATACGTCTTGTTTTTTTAAATGTATTCTCGTGGCATGTATTATACTAAACCAATAATAAATACTGTAGTATAATAAGCGAAGCACGATTAATACATTGGTGATCGTGTATATGAGTGTTCACAAGCAATCAGTGTTGCCACTTTCTAGATAATTATCCAAAAATGGGGCAATTTAAAATTTTTTGGATAATTTTTGGATAATGAAATTTTTGTGTAATTTCACTATAAATTTTTATATATTATAAATTTTTCTTAATTGTAATGGGTGTTTTTTATTGAGGTATAGAACTTTAAGTTGGCATCACTTTTTTAACTGGCGGCCATTTTGTCAGCTGTCAAGTGATTAATATTTAGTTTGGTTTGCCATTTCATCATGAACAGGTTGACAAAAGAACAACGCTTGCAAATCGTGCAAATTTATTTCGAAAATAATGGTTCAGTTCGCGAAGTTTACCGCAAGCTCCGTCCATTTTATGGTCGACATAATCGTCCATCAGAGCAATTAATTCGGTTAACCATGGATCGTTTTCGCACTACGTTTACTCTATGTGATAATACGCATCCGCAGAGACGTCGAACAGTGCGCACCGAAGAAAGAATTGCCGCTGTAGAGCAAAGTGTTGAAGAGGACCCGAATGAATCGATTCGCCACCGTGCACAGCAATTGGAGCTTTGTCCATCAACTTTATGGAAGATTTTGCGCAAAGATCTTGGCTTGCGACCTTACAAGATCCAGCTTGTGCAAGAATTAAAGCCGCGAGACCATGCAATGCGTCGTGATTTTGGTGTATGGGCCGAAAATGAGATTGATCTCGATGCTGATTTTCATCGCAAAATTTTGTTCAGTGATGAGGCTCATTTTTGGTTGAATGGCTACGTCAACAAGCAAAATTGCCGCATTTGGAGTGAAGAGAATCCACATGAGACCCTTGAGACGCCATTACATCCACAAAAACTGACTGTTTGGTGTGCTCTATGGGCTGGTGGGGTCATTGGGCCATACTTCTTCCGAAATAATGCTGGAGAGTCAGTTACCGTTAATGGAGACCGGTATAGAGCCATGATAACCGACTATTTTGTTCCCGAATTGGATGGCATGAATGTGGATGAGTTGTGGTTCCAACAAGACGGCGCTACATGCCACACAGCGCACGTCACAATCGATTTATTGAAGGAAACATTCGATGAGCGCATAATTTCGCGGAATGGACCTGTCAATTGGCCACCAACATCGTGTGATTTGACACCATTGGATTATTTTCTTTGGGGATATGTGAAGTCGCTCGTCAACGCCAACAAACCAGAAACGTTAGGAGACTTGGAAGCCAACATTCGTGGCGTTATTGCCAACATACGGCCCCATATGCTCGAAAAAGTGGTTGAAAATTGGACCTGTAGAATTGGCTTTATTCGCGCCAGCCGCGGCGGCCATATGCCCGAAATCATATTTAAACATTAATGGCATAAAATTATCCTTCCAATAAAGCCAAATTGATGGACATTAAAACGATTTTCTTGTGTTTTATTTCAATTCGAAGTTCTATACCTCTAAAAAAAAACGTTATATAAATTGTCGTGGTAATTATGCATAGACACCACTGTTGTTAGCTATCATCAATATGCAACACTGATTTGCTTTTTTTTCGCTTTTCAACACATGGTAGATATCTTTTGTGTATATATCTATCCTTTTTTCACTCATTGAAAATAAAAGAAGAAATTTACTCATGTAATTTGTAGTGACAGTTATTTTTTGTATTTCTTTCTTTGCTTCCAAAGCGAATCCATACCAAGTGGTCGCAAGGGATCAGGTGACTATTTTCGCCGCTTGTAATTTGAATATACGTTGGATGTCAACACACATTTTTCAGTACATTTTTTAGACATTTTAAGTATAAATTTCTCAAAGCGAACTTAGCTGAGTATACCTTATGTGAATTTGCCTTGCTTTGCTTCTTTCTGCAACAGTCATCAACTTGACAAAAAATGTTAAAACTGAATGCACAATACAAAATTAAAATATTTTCACAATCGTAAATGATAATATAAGTACGAAACACAATTTATTCTAAAGAAATGTTTAATTTTAATATATTTTGTTTACAGTTTTAAAGGTCATGTATTATAAATTTCGCACCCAATGGCTGGACGAGCCTTGCTTTAAAAATTGGTTGCAAAGGAAAAAACAAGGTGACGCAGATGTAGGATATTGCAAAATTTTAGCAAAAAACAATTGTTGGCCCATAAAAAGGTTTTGCTTAGACACCTTTCTTCACTAGAACACAAAAGATCAGCTAAAACCATAAATCATACAGCTACAATAACTGAAGCTTTTAAGAAAAACAGGAGTTTTGAAGACAAAATTAAACGAGCTGAACTGAAAGTTGTTGTCAACCTGTCAACCTGTCAACAACCTGTCATTCCTATGTGTTGACAACATAATCCCAACGTTAAAGCAGTCACTTCTTGACTCGGATACCTTAAAACATTTAAATATGCATCGAACGAAAGCGACTGGTATTGTAAAAAATGTTCTCGGTCCGTGTTTTTCTTCGGAATTGTATGAGAAGTTAAAAAAGAGTTTTTTTTCAATCATAATTGATGAAACGACTGATATCAGCGTAAAAAACAAATTGCAGTCATTGTAGTATTTTATGACGATGCTTGTTCTAAAATTCAACATTCTTTTTTTGATTTCAAAGAATGTCAAGCTTCAAGTGCTAAAGAAATATTCATGCTTTTAAAACAAACGATTTTGGATAAGGGAATCCCATTTGGAAACTTAGTTGGAGTTGCTGCGGACACACCAAATGTTATGTTCGGTAACTATAACTCTGTTTGTAGCCACTTAAAATCAGAAAACCCATCAATTGTATTGGTAAAGTGTTCTTGTCATTTGATTCATTTAGTGGCTTCTAAGCCTACTTTAAAAATGCCAACCTATTTAGAAGATTTGTTGCGAAATCTTGGAGCTTACTTCAATCGCAGTTATTTGCGACAGGTCAAACTCCAGGAATTTCAACATTATTTTCAAAAAGATGTTCATAAAATTTTATCACCTGTTATAACTAGATGGCTGTCATTAAAATCTTGCATTGATCGAGTTCTTGAGCAATAAGAAGTTTTAAGATCATTTTTTAGGCTAGAGGTATTTGAAGACCCTTCTAAAGTAACCGACTAAGAATTAATATTTTAACATCATTCAATTTAATTTTTCAATCAGAACGTCCAATGCTATATAAATTAAGAAGAGAGAGAAGTGACAAAAATTCTTCAAATATTTTTGTAAAATTATATAAAACTTGATATCTTAAAACAAAATGATTTATGGTCAATTGATCCCACCAACGAATCGTTTTTTGTACAACAAAATGAAATATATATTGGCTTAAGTGCGCAAAATACCATTGTGTTCTTATGAAGAGCAAGTCGAAATGTATAATAACTTTAGAAATTTTTATATTGAAGCTGTTGTCCAAATTAAAAAAAGATTTAATTTTGAGGATGGGTTTTATGACATTTTAGATATATTAGACCCAAAATTTGCACAATCATTTGAAAATAAATCATTAAATATTTCAAAAATAGATTTCCTTTTGTTGAAATCGATTGTCAGCAATTAGATAATGAATGGCGTGAACATGCTTTGTTGGACCATAATAAATTAGGACTTTATGATAGTTTGGATGTCTAAACTTATTGGTCAAAAGTCTTGAAAATTCAAAATTGTGTTGGCAAATACATTTTTCCAAATTTAAGTATTGTTATCAAATTTCTTTTAATATTGCCATTCTCTAATTCCTCTGTAGAAAGAGTATTTAGTTAATTAAAAATAACTAAAACAGACTAGAAATAAATTGTCTTCAGATACAATTGCAGTAATAATTTTTACCAAAGAAGGAACTGATAAAAATGGAGGTGCTAATTTTGAACCTTCTATTGAAAGGTTGGCTTTGCATTCTATTCCTAAAATTTCGAATTTGAGGCATCCGATGCACATTTTATTTCTATAAGAATAAGTGAATTCTTAAATCAATTTGACGAAGCATTTTCAAGTAATTATAAAAAAAAATAAATTTTTTTTCGCCAATGAACAAACGAATCTCTCGAATCAGATGAACTATGTGACAAAGATAATAAATTTTGATCGAAATTAAAATAGTGTCAAAAGCGTTGTGCAGCAAACACAGTATAAATAACAAAGTTAATAATTAAAAAAAAAATTATTTCCAATTTTATCAAGTTATATATAAAAAAATTATTCATATCGATTCATTCGATAGACTTCTGCGTTTCAATTTGGAAGTAACAGAAGTTTGATGGGAATGAAAGTTTTCATAATTGCATTAAGTCAATCAATCTTTCTCCATCCATTGTCTCTACTAGACAAAATATCGCTATTAGACTATATTTGAGTAAATACTTGTATTGTCTTCTTTGTTGTATGGCAAAACACTATTTACATGAATTATGCTTAATAGTGTTTTCACACTGACATGGTTTTAATAAAAGTTGGTTTTAAGGTTAAAACCAAATGTTAAAACCTGATTTTACCATACAAATTGTTTTTGTTAAAACCAAATTAAAACCATTTTTGAATTGGTTTTAAGATGGTTTTATGAAATGCAACCTTGTTTTCGCTGTGATAAATTCAGTGCTGCCAAGTTAAAATGACCGACAGCAGCTGATAATGTTATACCAGTGAATAACAATAGATGGCGCTTGAAAAATTTTCAACTTAAAAATGAATGCAGCAGCAACAATAAAAAAAATTATGGCAAAAAAGAGTTTTTTTGGAAGGAAAATAACGAAAATATTTTAAATTGAAGTGTGGAAAGTGAAAATAGACAATCGGCCCTGTTCTGTAAACCGAATCAATTTGAAATCGAACGATTTTACAAAACTAACTCCGTTAAGAGAAATATTTTTTCAGACGTTTTGTAATTTTTCCATTATATAGATTCTCAAATATCATATCTGAAAGAAAATTATCGTGTATGATTTTCAACACGTCTGCAGGAACTTTATTAATATTTTGAAAACGAGAAATTTACTCGGATTCGGTTTACAGAACAGGGCCGAATATGATTGACATTCATCTGCCTATAAAAAAGGTTTATCTTATAATGTATTTGTGCATTTTTATATTGTTAACGATATTTCCAAGCACTTCTTCATTCTGTATAAGAAGTTCTATAATTTAAAAAAATTTTATTTACAAAATATAAAATAATTTCCATTTTAGAGCGCATTGTGAAATATCTCAGTGTTTCATACAAACAAAAACAGTTGAACAGTATATCCAACAAGTGTTATTAAAAAGCAGAAAAAATGCAACAACAAATACACGCATTTCGGCAGGAGATTTCTTTTATTCTGAGCAAAGTTATTAGACAGCCTGTAAGTTAAAACCTGAATTTAATAAACTTGCAGTGTGAAAGCAAAATCAGCTGTTTATGGTTTTAACGTTAAAACCAGGTTTTAACTTTCAGTGTGAAAACACTATAAAATGTTAAAGTTTAACTTCAGAGCTTATGTTTTTGAATGAAAGACTTCCTCGACAAAAAAAATATGTAAGGAATTTTTTCTATGAATTCTTCGTTTAGTGCCACCGCCTCGAAACAAAAAGCACCGAATATGAATTAAAAAAGCACTAAGCACTAAATTCAAAATTTGTCGCGTCGAAAATTTCAAAAAGCACTAAAAACGGTGCGAAAAGCACCGAGTTGACAACGCTGGTAAGCTATTATGTTTGTGTTTAATGGTAGAATTAGTCGATTCGTATCGTGTTACTTTTGAAGTGGTCGTATGGTTTGATTCTGTATGTGTTAGTAAAATCGTGAGGTTGCTAGCGAACGTGTCAGCTGTTATTGTATTTCTCTTTGCTATATACATGTGTGTGTGTGTGTATGTATGCAAATGAGAAGTTGACGTATTAATCTATTTTCTGTAGATTTCTACCTCACATACTTAGCCATTGTGGCCTTGATTGGACTACCACCCATACAGATCTTTATTAGATCATCTGCGGCAATGGCCACTTATAGGATGGGTCTCGGGAGATCTGCTCGTTGTGTTGGCAACGGGCACTTGTCGGTCCTGAGTACAATACCTAGCTTAGGACTGTTAGGGATGCCTAGTGACAGGATAAACTGTGAACTGAGGTTCGACAGGAAATTCAATGTCACAATTCCACCAAGGGCAGCGTGGCACGAAAACGGTCCCGATGTGGATTCCAGAAGTTTATGGTGGTATACGTATGGATCCAAACCGGAGAATGGAGTTGGAGCTGGAGTTTTTGGGCCCAACGTAAAAACCTCTTTGCCCATGCGTACGGTATTTCAGGCAGAAATACAGGCAATCGCCAAATGTGTTGACATTAATATAAACAGGGCCATTAGAAGTGTGCATATAGCTATCTTTTCCGATAGGTAGGCAGCTCTTAAGTCTCTGTTTTTATGGGAATTCCGTTCCAGACCAGTTTAAGAGTGCTTTGACTCATTACAAAAGCTAGCGATACGGAACAAGATTTCAATTTATTGGATACCTGTCCACAGCGATCAACCAGGGAATGAGGAAGCGGATGTACCTGCCAAGAGGGCCTCCGCTGCTCCTTTTATGGGTCTAGAGCCGTTTGTGGCGTAAGTCGGTCGAGTGTAACACCTCTGATCGAAGAAGATGACACTTCCACCGCTAAAGAAATGAGGCTGTCTTTTTCTGGTTTAAGGCAGGCCAAAGCTTTGATGCAGCCATTTACATATAATGGCATCCGGAACCTCATCAGGAATAATTTACGGCTTGTTACTGGTTTTCTTTCTGGTCACTTTGGACTGAACTATCATCTGTGGAAAAGTAACCAAGTTCGTTCACCCTTGTGTCGTTTATGCTTGGAAGATGACGAGGCGAGGGCACACATTCCTTGTGAGTGTATCGTATTATGTGACAGTAGAAGGCGTGTTTTTCATTTTGAGTTTCTGTGTTTAGATGATATTAGGCGGGCTTCTCCAATATCTGTACTGACTTTCATAAGGAGAGTCATACAGAGATTCATTTAATTTAATTTACAGATATATGGTACAAAAGATCTATCAGGCGTCGCAGTGCAGTGTGTGTATGAATGAATGAATTCATAGTCCTTAAGAAATAATCTGTTAAGACAGTTTTATTTTTTAAATTTATATACATATTTCAAAATTGAACAAAAATCTATTCGTTTACTTTTTCGTTTTACTGTACCTCTAAATCTCTCACAATTTCTCACCAATACACAAACATTTCATTTGTGAACATCTATGATGTAGATCAGTGTCCCGCAAAATAAAATAAGTTTGTATTGGTGAGAAAAATGAGAGTAAAATAAACTTGCACTTGAAGAAAAGTTTTGTAATATAAAATACATGATGTGGGTATTAGTAATATGAATTATTTTTTGTAAATAAGCATTTTACTAAAAACTTAAATAAAAAGTAAAAATTTAATAACCATTCAACAATCTAGTGTATAAATTCAAAATTAAATTTATTCACAGCTTTGTTGATACTATTAAAATGCCTTTTTAAACTATTTTCCCTATTATTTTTAAATATTCCATAACATAAAATGCATTGCATATTGCCAAAAGCATTTTTAACCACGAAATATTTCCCAGCTTCCATAATTATATTATCAATTTTTTGTCTGTAGAAATTTATTAAATTTGAACTTTAATTTCGTTCCGTGTGCTCAAAAAAACTAAACAAAAGACCAGGAAAAAATTAGTACATGCGTGCACAAATTAATTCGTCGCTTGCTCAGTGACGACTAAAGGTAGAATTAGTAAAATCGTATCATTCTACTTTACAGCTTGCCGTATCGTTCAAATTTGTGCACAAGTTATAGAAAATGTAACAGTTTGCACAGCACATTTTTTTTGTCTGGCATTAAATGCGGCGTTTTTGACATTCGCTACAAAAAAATCTGCTTTCTGCAGATTCCTACGTCAGCAGTGCTACCACCACATATTTTATAACTAGTAACATGCATTGTATATGGTACGGTTTTTGTCAGCTGACACGCAACATCAAGATACGATTTTACTAATTCTACCTTAAATGAAAGAGCATAAGCATGTATGTGATTTTCATCCGCACAATTGTGCTATTGCTTGCGGGTTACTGATGTAGATGCATGCCGTTCGTATACGCGCCCATGCATCACGAATTCTTTCGTCAAAAGTATTCTCTTCTTTACTTCTATAATTGCATTAACTGAAACAAATGCCTTGCAAACATTGTTGTTTAGCGTTTGTTTTACAAGACTTCGCTGTAGTAAAGCATTTTGAAAATTCCTCATGTCTTGAAAGTTCTTTTAAATGGTGTTTTGCAGCGGTCTAATACATAAGTAGTCTTGAATATGAATGAATGTGTGTTTAATAAAAATGTTGCGTGTGACTAGATATTAATGCAATGACATTGCAAATATAAAAACACAAAACTAACGTAAGATTATAATTTAAATTTTATTGCAAAATTGAAGCAAAAATAAAATATGAAACTTAAATTTCATTTTCTAAGAGATGGCCACAAAAGAAAAATGCTGAAAGTTATAGTGTATTTATTGGTTTTATAAAAACTAAACTAACTAAAATACAACTTCTGCTATTTCGCAATTACAAATAATAAATTTACTAAAGTACGAGTAATTGTTTCGCCCTAATAGACAGACAAACTCCAAGTGGTGCTGGAGTTGAGGGTATCCCCGTTAATATTTTTATTATTAGCCTAGGAAACTTATATATTTGTAGCAGCCAGATTCCATTAGAGAACGTTAAAAACGTAACAAGTCCCGCTTCACACACGGCAATTTTAGTTATAACTCTAATAAAAGCTTTAAACTGCAGATAACGAGTGTCTACAAAGACTTACATTTTCTGTGTGTAACGACGCACTTGCGTGTAAATCGGGGAATAGGTGTTTGTATTGTAACTTCAAAATAATTGCGGTATGATGACAGCTTGCCTGTACATGGCTACTGAATTGCGCACAAATTATAGGAATTTATTTCTTTTAAACATAAAATATCTTTTAGTCACAAGTCATCTTAATGTTTGAAGAGGCGTTTTTTATTCTAATATTATTGTATGTATTAAAAATTCACTTAAGGAATTAAAGCTTAATTGCATAAATATTTGCAAATATGATTTTTTTTGTATTAAAACAAATCTTGTACAATAATATTACTGTAAGATGGTTTTATAGTTATTTGTACTTAGCGGTAATAAATATTGCCATTAAATATTTTTAGCCAGCTTGCAAGAATAATTTAGAGCCAGTTTGTCAATTCTACATTATTAACTCAAAAATTTAGTTTTTTGAGTTATGACGTTCTTTGAGTAAATGAGCGATATGTATGTATATACTATACAAACTTTAGCCTATATGATCGAGTAAATGTACCTGCATTCAGTAAATTTTTTACAATAATCGTATCGCTATAATAAATATAACGACAATTTATCGACTTTGCTATTCAGTAACATATTTTAACGATATTCGCTGTCGGTTGAATCACAAGCTCAAATTCATTTAGTTTTTGTTTGTTTCTTCTTCGTGCTTTTCGCTTATTTTGCCATTTTGTATGCAGAGATGCCACATGATATCGAATTAAATGGTAAGTAAAAGATATGTACACTATCGTAAAAAAGAAATTAAAGAATCACATTATCGTTACCCCAAACGAATTAACATACATACATACATATCTATAAATATTAGGATTTTCAGTTCCCAAAAACTTACTGAATCCAGTAGTGCGATTCACTAACTTGTTTTAACAATAATCGCATTGTTAAAATAATTACAACGAACATTTATCGAATTCGCTATTCAGCAACATTTTTGACGATATTCGTTGTAGGTTAAAGTCAGCTGTGTCTTTATTTAAGCGAGGATAATTTATGAGATGCCACAAGAATTAACAGAAAATATCAGCTGTGTACTATCGTTAAAAAAAATTACAGAATCACACAATCGTTATTGCAAGCGAAAAAAATGTATTGACAAATTGCCTGTCCCACAATGTCGAAAACGTTCGACAGGAAAGCCAAAAAAAATTATAAGCTTGTAAAAACAATAGATTCATTCAATCAATACAACTGATTAGATTAAAGCTGAAATGGTACATATTCAATCTGGAATATACGCACTGTCAGATTGAAGACAAAATTTATTTACCGAAAACAAAAACAAATAACCAGCCCATATCAAAATGCCTGGCAAATAACAATATTTTTTCGAAACAAAAAGATAGCAGCGACATCTAACTTGAAACTGCAGCACTTCAAACTATTTAATAGGTTTGTGTATTTGCTAGAGAGATACATCTTGTAAGCATTAGGAGGTGAAGCTTAAATGTTCCGCAACATTTTCAAAGCCTCTTAAGAGAAAAAAATTATTTCAACATACACATTTCTTTCAAAGTGGTTAAAAGCTTAATTATTTTCTTTTAACTCTCTTTTCTTACTATTCTTTCATTACACTAATTTCTTCACTTTTGCAAGTGTCAAAATGATGCAAAAGAAAACGTCGTTTTGTTTTGGGGTTTCATAACAATAGGCGGCCGGTAAAACAGATGTTTTAATAACTGTGGTGAGTTTAGGATTATTTTTTTTAATTCAATGGTAGATTATCAATATATTTATTTATTTTTGTTTACATTACATACATACGTGGCCCTACTAATTGAGTGTATTTTTGACCCAAAAAGTTGATTTTCAAGTTAAAAGCTCACACATTCATACAGATGTATGTAAGTACATGCTACATATGTACTTACATACATCTGTATATATGGACATTTAAACTTACTTTATGCATGCATATGTACTATATGCATATGTATATATATGTATATATATATATATATATATTATTAACCCATTTGGTGCCGCTTTACTCAATTGAGTACAGCTAAACATTACGCGAAATTTTTAGTATGCTCAAGGTTTTTAAGTTCTTTTTGGCATTTTTACCTTAAATAAAACCTGTACAGTAGTTTTGATTTAGCTGCCTTTTGTTTAAGTGCACTTTGGACTTAACTGCCTAAACTGAGAAATTTCTGTCACTATTCTTTAAAATCCCATACGAATTCGTTTTTTAAGTGCACTTTCTATACCTGCACATTTAAGATAAGTGCCCTAGAATTTTGGTAATTTTTAAAGATTTTTATACAAAAAATCAATGTTAGTTAGCTGCATATTGACTTAACTGCACAAAATATATATTTTCTGTAATTATTGTTCAAAATCTTTTTTTAAGTGCACTTTGTATACCTGCGCTTTTAACATATTTTTGGCAGTTTTAAATTATTCTCATATAAAGGTTTTAAGTTAGCTGCACACATTAAAAAAATGTTGCGACATAAGTATGAACCATGTATGTGTATAAAAATGAAGTCAAAAATTGTATACCTGCACATTTAGGCAGGTAAGTGCATTTAAGATAACAGCATTTTTGACTTATCTGCACAAACTGCCGTGCAAAGTTGATTGTGCAGCTAAGTCAAAATTACTGTACTCCATTAAAGTAAAAAAAAAATTTGGCTTAATGTCACAAAATTGACTCTTAAACTTATACAAAATTGGTGGGGCAATACAAGGCAGAGAAACAAGTCGAGGCAAAATTATCGGCGGCGGCAGCGCAGTAGATTTGTGACCGGCGGCGGCGCGACGAGAGAATTTTCGGCGGCTCAAATAAGCATATGAAAATTTAGAGAAAATAAAAATTGAAACTGAAAATTGATTTTCAAAATTTTTTCTCCGAAATTTGTCTTTTGGAGCAGATACAATTTCGGCTGGTTTTGAGCTGATGCGAGCCGATACAATCGGCGGCTGCTTGATACACAGAAAAATAACCGGCGGCGGCGCGCCGTCGGCTTCGAGCCGGTCGACTTGTTTCTCTGATACAAGGACAGATTTCCCGCTTTTATATCTTCTACTGCTTTACTAATTTCTTTTTTATTTTAATTTTCTGGAAGCACGAATTTCCATTCATAAAATATGTAAAAAGAAATGGTCAGCCACTTATTTTCACAAAGTTGACCTATTTTAAATACTACTGTAATCAATTGAGTACAGATGCAGAATCCATATAAAAATTATGGCAACACTGCTATGTGTAAAGGGGATTCCCAAAATGTGATTTATCATTTCTGCTGGTAGTGACTGCTTTGAATAAAGCAAAAAACAGAAATTTCTTCAGTAAGAAGTAATGCACGAGCAATAAATAAAATAATAAATAAAAAAATAGAATGGTAATCATCCTGCTAAACAGTTTTTTATGTATTTATAAAACGAAAAAGATTTGGGGAAAAAGAGACTGTCTCAACATTGCACAAAGATTTTTTTCTAGCTCTAGTTATAATCACTTATTGGATCTCAAGGAAAAAGGATTTCATGCAACTGGAACATTGAAAGAGAACAGTACCAACAAGTGTTCACTGAGAAGTGCGAATGTAATAAAAAGGAGCGAGCCTCATATGATACAGATTTGACAAGCAAAATAATTTTTTTTTCACAACATCAAAAAATTATACAACTGAGCTGTAAAACGTTGGTATTCCACACAACTACAAAAAATTAATGTCAATATACGAAAGGTGTTTCAGTCTTATAACAATGATATGGGACGATAAACTCGAGCAGTCAATTTTACTCTAAAGAATTGCTTTTGAACTTTTATTCGGACGTTCCCATGCAATGACCTATTTACACCAAAATACGCAAAATAAAACCCGACTGTCGTCTTCATTGGTCCTAGGATTACCTCAAGATAGTAAAGGTCACTACCCCAAAAAGTTAAAAATCAATTAAGATGTGTTTTGTATAATGGAAAAGTTAGCTGGCAATTAATGAAAAGTTAAAAACCGTATGAATTGAAAACAATTTTTTTTGAATATTTTCACCTGTAACCCACCGGTGCACTCAATTGAGTACACCCACCCACCCAACTCGTCACTTATATTTTTTTTAATTTTGGCGTTTAATGGGTTAAGTCATTTAGCAATGACATGCACAAATTTGACGTTCAATGTGATTTTGTTTTTATTTACATATATATGTATCTATCGCTCAGTTACTCAACGAACGTCATAACTAAAAAAACGAGTTTGCCAGAATACGCGTTTTAAGTTTTAAATTTACACACAACTCAATTGAAAAAGAGCATTTTGTTTTTCTCCCAAGAGTTGAGTAAACAAGATATTGATATGAAATTTTTACACAATATGAAGAACGATATGAGGATTAATTCTGGATGATTAGCGATAAATAAGCGATATGTGTGTATGTATGTACAGTAACTCAGATCAAAAGCCCGGCGACGCACTGGTAAAATTTCATCAACGATTTTTAGCGTTGATTATTTTTGCAACTAGTATGTATGTAAGTATTGACGACTAAGTTTTCAATAGACAATAAAATGTTTTAGTAACGACATTAACAAAATTTGACAAAATAACAAGTGCAAAAATCCATAAGATAAATACATATGTACCTACACCTACATATGTATCATATACACTGAAAGTTGGACAGCGCAAATAGTGAAACAAAAATGTTACAGTAAACTTGCGGTAATGTGAGCTTCCACCATAGTGAACACTTTTTTTGTATGAACTCTCACTACAACAAAGTTTAATTGCTCTAAATAGTGAACAGCACGACTATCCTACATAGTCGTTCGACTCTTGAGAAAATGCATCCGTGATATAATGGAGTTTATGAAATTTTCAGAAGACAATAAAATAACTCATTAGATCAGGCTTGTATTTTCTCAAAAGTCGAACGACTATGTAGGATAGTGAGCAACAGAGCACAGAATCAAAGCATAATAGGCTGTTGAATTTTTTAATAAAGTTGTGCCATGGGCTAATAACGTAGACAGGCGACAGCGTTAATTTGCATTAAAATCCCACTAATGTGAATTAAAAATTTACCCTGACAGACGACAGTATTTGCATTAAGTAAACAAAATCTATACATCCCTTTCGTGCCATACACTTCGATAATTTTCCTTGGAAATATTAAAATGGAAAAAATGTGTATCGATTTTAATATTTCTTTGTTCTTTTTCTAAAAAAAATTAAAATAACTTATATTTTCTGACCGAATCGCATTTCCATTTTGAAAACCAAAACAATTTTCCAACATTTGATTGATTTTTGACGGTGTTACATATTAGGACTGTGTTATCATATAGCTAAATTCAGTATTAATTCGCTGTCATTTAGTAACGCTATCGTCTGTCTATGCTATAAGACTGGAATGGTACACCAAATTGATATAAATTTCTGTATGGACACAACCCAAATGATTGAAGATGGAGGCTAATAGGTGTATTCTGAACAAATTTTAGGGCAAAAAAATATTGTGGGTCTGTCATACAGGGTGGCGCAGAATGAGCTACATATATGGTTTGAATTCTTTATAACTTTTTTAATTATTATTCTTTCTTTGTTTTTTTCAGCATTTTGTGAAAAAGAATTAAGGAATTAATTATGAATCATTAGACGATCGAACGTACAAAAATCATTGAATTTTATTTTTCAAACCGACAGTCTGTTGTGTTGACACAGCGTGCATATCGTCGTCATTTTAATGTGCGCATTGCACCCATAGTTTTCTTTGGGGATATTTGAAAGAAAGAGTGTACGTTAACAAACCAAGATCCAAACTCCAACTAAAAACCAACATTCGAAATGAGATCATGGCCATTACACCCGAAAGTATATATACTTTCTCTCGCTAAAAAAAAGCACATCACTTACAGGATATCATTTTTCAAAGCTAATTGCAAAGAATTCTCCAATAATATACAGTATTTAAAAAAAATTATAATAATCGCATAAATAAAAAAGTTATAAACCATTTAAACCATATATGTAGCTCATTCTGCTCCACCCTGTATATTTGACTTTCCTTGAGTCACTCTGTAGCTAGTTAGGGTGATGGGGAGTAATTTTATAAAAATATTTTGTATAGTAGCCCCTTAAGGAGTGCAGATAGGGGGTTAGTATGTTCATAAAAAATGTAGGGCGGAAAATATTAGTGTGAGAGTCGGTGTTACATTTTACCTTTCTAGGAGCGACTCAGGGACAGTTCTTCGCTATTTTAACTAACCGACCTAACTGAAATTCTTTTGAGAAATGAGTTAAGTCCTCTATTAGACTTTATAAGTCATAATACACATTGTCTATAATTTTCACGACTGTAAGCATTACTTTTGTGCCTATATAAGTAAAAAGATTTCTGGCGCAGCCATAAGAATGAATGTATAAAACAACCACAAAAGCTGCTCTCCTGTTAAATTTTTAAAATGTTAGTTAGGTCAGTTAGTTAAAACAGCGACGAGTTGTGAACATTTTCGTGGATTTTGCTTAATTTTCCTTACTTTTGACCCCAGTGAGGAGCTATTTACCCCCATACTGCAACCCTAATTTTTGGCTCATGCATTTTTTTTTAAACTTTACAAAATAAGGAATCCAGCCTATGCAAATCCTGTTGCTAAGGATTTCCTTATAACACTATTCTACCCCCAATGTACATACTATTGATGCACGAATATTCGTATTCGAATTGTCGAATATTCGGCCATTTTCAGGCGAATACGAATACGAATATTTTTCCAAAGAAATTAAATAAATAAATGCATAAATCCTAAACGAAATTTAAATAAATGACTAAAAATTTTATTATTTAATTTTTATTCAAGTACGCCAACAAGAGTGTGAAGTCCTTTTTCATAACAATTTTTTAATATTTCATATTGCATATAATATTCGTATTCGTATTCGCATATTCGTATTCATATCCGAGAATATCAAAAATTGACATTCGTTACATCACTAGTACATACTATAGTATACGTGCATATAGTCACCTTAATATAGAAAGGTCGTAACTCATTTTTTAAATCGAGATTTTTGCATTTTTCGACAAATTAGATGATCTTATATCAAAATTTAAAAAAAACTCGAGAAAAAAATGAGTTAGGGCCTTTCTATATTAAGGTAACGAGATATACTGAGTGTTTTTTTTAGAGGTATAGAACTTCGAATTGAAATAAAACACAAGAAAATCGTTTTAATGTCCATCAATTTGGCTTTATTGGAAGGATAATTTTATGCCATTAATGTTTAAATATGATTTCGGGCATGTCGCCGCCGCGGCTGGCTCGAATAAAGCCAATTCTACAGGTCCAATTTTCAACCACTTTTTCGAGCATATGGGGCCGTATGTTGGCAATAACGCCACGAATGTTGGCTTCCAAGTCCCCTACCGTTTCTGGTTTGTTGGCGTAGACGAGCGACTTCACATATCCCCAAAGAAAATAATCCAATGGTATCAAATCACACGATCTTGGTGGCCAATTGACAGGTCCATTCCGCGAAATTATGCGCTCATCGAATGTTTCCTTCAATAAATCGATTGTGACGTGCGCTGTGTGGCATGTAGCGCCGTCTTGTTGGAACCACAACTCATCCACATTCATGCCATCCAATTCGGGAACAAAATAGTCGGTTATCATGGCTCTATACCGGTCTCCATTAACGGTAACTGACTCTCCAGCATTATTTCGGAAGAAGTATGGCCCAATGACTCCACCAGCCCATAGAGCACACCAAACAGTCAGTTTTTGTGGATGTAATGGCGTCTCAAGGGTCTCATGTGGATTCTCTTCACTCCAAATGCGGCAATTTTGCTTGTTGACGTAGCCATTCAACCAAAAATGAGCCTCATCACTGAACAAAATTTTGCGATGAAAATCAGCATCGAGATCAATCTCATTTTCGGCCCATACACCAAAATCACGACGCATTGCATGGTCTCGCGGCTTTAATTCTTGCACAAGCTGGATCTTGTAAGGTCGCAAGCCAAGATCTTTGCGCAAAATCTTCCATAAAGTTGATGGACAAAGCTCCAATTGCTGTGCACGGTGGCGAATCGATTCATTCGGGTCCTCTTCAACACTTTGCTCTACAGCGGCAATTGTTTCTTCGGTGCGCACTGTTCGACGTCTCTGCGGATGCATATTATCACATAGAGTAAACGTAGTGCGAAAACGATCCATGGTTAACCGAATTAATTGCTCTGATGGACGATTATGTCGACCATAAAATGGACGGAGCTTGCGGTAAACTTCGCGAACTGAACCATTATTTTCGAAATAAATTTGCACGATTTGCAAGCGTTGTTCTTTTGTCACCTGTTCATGATGAAATGGCAAACCAAACTAAATATTAATCACTTGACAGCTGACAAAATGGCCCCCAGTTAAAAAAGTGATGCCAACTTAAAGTTCCATACCTCAATAAAAAACATCCATTACATGTGTATGTATGTATGAAACTTTGAAACATTACTGCAAAAGTCAGATGGTAAACATTTAATTAGAAGGCGTTCTAGTTTGATCTGATTAAGTTGTTGTGGACACGTGTTCCAAACAACTCAACTCATACATACATATGTATGTATGTATTGGTATATTCAATGAATCAAAATAAAAACAGCACTGCAGTTTTTCGATTTCAATTTTTTTTTACAAAAAATTTCAATACAATTTTTGTTGCGGAGTTCCCAACTCGACTCGTACATACTTTTTATTGAAGGATTGACTGATTTGTACACGATTGTTATATCTAATGAGTAAGACGGCTTGACTCGGTCACATTTGTTGCAACTCTCTGGCAAGTATTTATGTATGTATTTATCTCATGACACTACTGAGCAGAATTAGGAACAATATAATTTTGGATTTTCTAGGTAATTAATGCCTACTACTATTACTAGCTGTTACCTTCTCTTAGGAAAGGGGTAGATAGTGATAGAGAAGACGGTGGTGATGGAAGAGATAGAGGAAAGTCTCATTCTTTTACAACTATTCTTTTTGCACGTATTTAATAATGCAGTGTTGCAACGTCTCTGGTGTCAATGAGGCGTATTTAATTTTCGTTTAATTTAATTTGTTTAGTAGCAATTTTATTGGTTATTTTTACTTCGCTACAAAATACCGACGAAAGAAGGGCGATCTGATGTTATATTGGGATTAGCGTCCGCTGAAGCCGCTGTAGTTCAGTGACCAGTGTCTATGCCTCCATTACTTGAACTTTCCTACAACAACTGGTAGAAAGGGACACTACTAATACATAACAGAAAAATGCGTGGTGTTGTTATTTTTAATGACTGTCGGAGACCGAGCTCGAACCTAGGAACTGCGGTTTCAACGTGCTAACTACATTAAACTAATTTAAATTAAGCCATAAAAATGCCGCTCTGTTTTTTTTTACTTGCCACACATGACAACAAAGCAAACACAAAAAATTTGGTTTCAACAATTCAGTTGTGTTAAAAATATTTTAAATACTATAAAAAAATATTTATTGCCTACATAATTGCTTAAATCACGACACCGAAGTTATATTTACGTGATAACAGAAACAAAATTTTGAAAATTTGTTTTTTTTTGTGTTCGTGGAAAAACAAAAACAACATTTTTAAAATATTTTATTTTCATATCCATAAATATCACAGTGTTGGTTTGTGTTGGTGTTTTAAATATGTAATATTAAAAAAATGTTTTATTTAATATTGCAACAAAATGTTTCTGTCCGCTGCATTTAATTTTTTTTAAGAGAATGTGGAGGAGGATCAGATTTCTCAAACGCAATGCCGAGATAAATCTCCGGATTTGTCTCTATAAATTCTAACAGAACCTGCAGCTGCTTCAAAGTTAATTTTTTTATGCTGAACAATTATTTTTGTGGTTAATAAAGATGCCTTTATTGTATAATATTATTTATATAATTACTACTTGTTTTCCATAATGAAATTTCTAAAATAATAAACTTTTTTTTTTTGCTTTATATTCTTCTGCATTTGTCGAGAACCCCACCAAGTGACTGATTTTGACCATTGTCGCGCATATTTCATAGTGGGGCGCAAATTTATAAGAAAATTATTACGTTATTGTTTGCAATCCTTATCGATCGACTACCCAGCGGGAAAAATTTAAAAAATGTACAGTACCAAAATTATGAAAATAGATACATTTAGCGTGAAACTGCCACATTTGGCGACAGCAATAGTAAAGTTTGGAGAGAAATCGCCGTGATTCGTAGTAATTTTTTTTTTATAAAAAAGCACGAAAGAGCAACATGCCTTTTTTCTTTTAATTTAAGCGAAAATACAAAAGGAAGTAGAAATACATAAATACTACTTTATTTTAGAACTACCCTGTCGGATATTACGTTACCTTTAAACTAATTTTAAGCTAACTATTTCGCAACAAGTACTGACTGACACTTGGACTACTTTTCAATGTAATCAACTGACTATTTTTACATTGCGATGTTCTAGGCGGTAGTCAATTGTCTCACTCTGCATTAGTTTCAACTAACTTAAAGTTGATTTTTTAAATCACCTGGTAGTCAGTATATTAAAAAAAATTTCTGATGTTCGAACATGTATCTATTTATATATTTTTGTAGTCAACCCCACATTCTCCTACAGGGTATTAATTTACATTTACACATGTATGCGCATAATTACATACATAAGTATGTATATGAAGAATATACCCAGCAGGAAAAAGAACGAGTACGGATGCCTTCTAAAAGGCCTATAAACTCATTCTTTTGTATGCACAAATCCTGCTCGCTCCATCCCATATTCATATCTTTTTCACACACGTCATTACGAGGTAGGGCTTCCGTTCTCGCTTCTTTCGCCAATATTCTAAAAGGCATTCAAATGAATGGCTCTTAAAGGCCTTCCAAACAATGGCTGTTAAAAAGCCTTCAAATAAAGGACATACTGAAAGGGGTTTAATAAAGATTTTCAACTGCTGGGACCTGTATCTCAAAACTTGCAAGTGTTGAAATACAAGTCAAATAGTTGTGAAAATATATTTTTTTATATGAATCTAAAATATTTTCCCAACTATTTACTTGTATTACAACAGCACTTGCAAGTTTTGAGAAACAGCCCCGAAGTATTCAATATACATATCCATTCATACATATAGTGTTTTGACGTTTATTTTGTAATCAAAAGGGTCGAACATATTCAGCCCAATCATGAACAAAAATTCCGCGCGAGTTTTTTCACTTTTCCCTTTTCTCCTATTATGAATTTATTTTTCCCTTTGTTTACCAAATGCGGGAATAACAAAACTCCCCGGCAAAAAAAGTAGGTATCATGAACTTGCTTTTTTCACTAAAAATCTTTCACTTGCAAAACAGAAGGGAGTCTTCATAAAAATGCACTTAATACTCCATTAAACAAGTTATAGTTCTTGTATGTGGAAAAACACAAATAATGCCCGAATAAATCATTTATAAACTTATTTTTACATTTTTTTTACAAGTTGGTGAATGTTAGTCCCTGTCCATACTTTGCAATTTTTGTTGCAGCAATTCTTGAGAGAGGTGAGAAGTTTGGGGAGGGGTACACAGTTTCATGTGCTCGGCAATTTTCTTTTCAACTGAAATTCGTAATTGTTAATTTCAAGTTGTTAGTTGTATTTGACTTTTTTTATAATTTTATTTCCTCAGTTGTATGAAAAACAAAAAAATTAAACAAAAAGTAAATATAATTGTGAAGAAATCTTATTTCTAAGATTGTAATAATTGTTCATTTAGAACAATGCAGACGAGTTAAAACACAAACTTTTCAATAACAACTCTTTAAATTATTTCCAAAATATAAGCTTGAACTAGACCGACAGTCGTGCGGACAAAGTTGTTCACTCTTTGGAAGTAAAATGCAGAGTAAGTTTATTCATGCAAATGCTGCTGCTTATATACAAATTCTAAAGCACAATTGTATCAAAAAGTATTAGCATAAAGTAGTCAAACAGAGTTGTATTCAAAATAGTAAATCAAATATAAACAGAGTTGTATTTATAAAAAGTAGAGCTACATAAAAATCCGTTAAGTTCAAATAATACGTTGAATGAAATAAACCTAATAGCAACTGCTTCAATTGTTAATTTTTCAAGGAAATTTGTGGTGTTTTAATTTTTTTAATGCATAATTGCAATATTAGAATTTCATAATGTGGACACTTATGCAATTTGAGAGCAGAATTTTAAGAAATTGCAGCAACAAAAATTGCAAGTCTGGACGAGGACTTAGTCCCTGTCCATACTTGCAATTTTTGTTGCAGCAATTCTTGAGTTTATTGGTGAGAGAGGTGAGAAAATTGGGGAGGGGTACACAGTTTCATGTGAAATTCGTAATTATTAGTTTTAAGTTGTTAGTTGTATTTGGCGTTTTTTATAATTTTATTTCTTCAGTTGTATGAAAAACAAAAAAATATAAAAAAAAATAAATAGAAATATTAATTTTTCAAGGAAATTTGTGGTGTTTTAATTTTTTTAATGCATAATTGCAATATTATAATTTCGTAATGTGGACACTTATGCAATTTGAGAGCAGAATTTTAAGAAATTGCAGCAACAAAAATTGCAAGTCTGGACGAGGACTTAATAATTTTGTTTACTGTCTCACTAAAGAAACAAAATGTCAACAAACAAGCGTATTACTTTTTTTGTTCCCAAGGAATTTATGAGGAATTTTTTCTCGAGCAAATTATTATCCGTGAGAAATGAATTCCGATTGGGCTGATTGAAATGAAACTTCTGAAAACAACAAGAACCCATATATTATTTATATACATAATAAAATGATCGAACTACACAACTCCCAGCTGGAAAAGCAGGCATTAATTACATAAATAATGGGAGAAATAATGTATTATTTTCCAAAGCAAGACAATGCATTCCCTTAGAAACGACAGAGTAATTTGATCAAACACAATAATTACACATTGATTACCACATCTGAAGAAGAAGAATGTATAGTTTTAATTGCGACGAGTGTTATGAATTGTAGAATTCATTTCTCGGACGTATTAAAATAATTATTTACTATCCTAGGACATGTTCTGTGTTAACAGTAATGAATTCTGGAATGAAAAATTATACATGCTGTACATTACCTTTTCCCTTACTATTCATTACCTTTTCCCACTGGGTAACTCCTTCTGTGCTCCCTTCTTATAAATAGAAGGGAATGTGAAATGCGTATCCCATCTTTTTTTACTAAAGAACCGAAATCTTCTTGAGGCTTTTTTCAGAAGATACATAAAAATGTTAACTGAGTCAAAAACATAAATTCGTTTCCTTTTCTTTTGGCAAAGTAACAAAAAAAAAAAAAAGTTACTCCATCTCTTCTCCCTTCTCATAGAAGGGAATGTGGAATGTGTACCTTATATCTTATGTGGAAAAGCTGAGGCCTTCTATAAGGCATTCTTTGGCAGTTTGATATGAATGGTAATGAAATCGAAAAAATTCCTGAGCAGGCCTTTAATAAGGCCTGAAGTAAGAAGGTCTTCTGAGTTTTACCGCTGGGATGGTGCTTAAAAAATAAATTTACATACATATGTATGTATGTACATAAATACATACATACATATGCACATATGTATAATGTATGTATTTAAATATCTGCCCATAAAACTGTTGTTAGGTGCTATTTTGATTTTTTGTATGTTTCATAGCACGAAATATTTCTGAAGACACTAGAAGTTAAAAAATATAAACATTGCAACACGAATGAATTGTGGCGGCGAAGTCCGTATTTATTATGGAGAATATAATTGACAGAGTTCAATGATTATCGGAATCACATTTTGGACTTACACAAATTCATTATTGAACTGTCAAACCGCACACACATACATTTTGTATGTATGTATGTATGTATATAAAATTGACACGTGTTGTTTAACAACTAGAAATTAGAGAGAGATAGTAAACGAAAGATAAATATTTCAGACTTGCAGAAATAATTACTGGACTTAACATAAAAAAAGCTAAAAATTTGCCACTTTTAGGCATCAAAAAGAGCCAAAAGCACTAAATTGGCATCGCCGTAACCCTGATATGGTCAATACATTAAGAATATTTTCGTTATTCTCATGTTGGGCCAGCATTGAGAGTCTATTTGATATTGTTTAGTTAGGCTAGCATCGTATAATGAAGAAGCTAAGTATACAAAACTATATGTACTCGTACACAAATATGTAAATAAAAATTTCTTTAACTCATAAAGACATAAATTAATTTTTATAAAACCTTCGAACCTTTTTAATATTAATATTAAGTACTTTGCTAATATGATGCTTGATAACAGATTAAGCAAACGTTTTGAAAAACTATTGTATGCATTTGTTTTTTTTAACAATATGGCTTTCACTTCAGAAAAATATAATACATATGTAGGTATGTACATTATAGCATTGCACAGATACATCTGTTTGCAATAGTTTTGCCTGTTTTTTGGTTCTGGTATGAACAATATGTTATTTATCGTTTTCTGTTACTAGTTGTAAATGTTGATTTTTTAAGCAATTATTGTATGGTTGGGCAATAAGCAAATGAAAATAACACATTTATTTTTTTTTTGTTTTTCTAAGGCAAATAAGATACATAAAACTGCTTTTACCATAAGTGCCTTATGATGTGTTGAGAAAAAATGTAATTGGCTGATGAATGAATGAATGAAAGCAAAATTGCACATACATATGTAAGTAAATGATACATGTACATAAAACACATGCATTTGTAATTACTCTCAGAGCAAAATTGTCTCTTTCTCTCTCTATACTTTGGCTGCGCCACAAAATAACATAACGAACGTCCGCACATACATCTGCACATCATGTATTTGTTTCAATAGTGGTTTTTTCATATATTTGTATTACAATATGTATTTTTTGAGCAAAAACAGATCAAACAGTTGCTCAGCAGCAATACAATAAGCAATTGTTATTTGTTTTCAATTGTATTTTAATTTGGAAAAGCACGCACACACAATAACTCTTATACTAGTTCTGTCGCTCACACTACAATTATATGGTATATACATACCATGGTATATTTGTTTTGGCTATACAAACGAGTATACAAATGCAACCCTTTAATGTACATGCATATCTACATACTATTTCCATACGCACATACATATCGTTACCTTAACATAGAAAGGCCCTAACTCATTATTTTTTTGAAATAGATTTTTTTGTAAATATATTTCGATAAAAGAACATCTATCTAATGTATCGACATATGCAAAAATCTCGATTTCAAAAAAATAAAAAGTTAAGCCCTTTCTATATTAAGGTAACGGTATGTATGTACATATGTATGTGTGTACAATGTACATAACATTGTACATCCATTTGCAACTCTTTCTTGGTATGATTTTTCTTCGTTACCATTTACCAAATTTTGTGCTTCAAAACACAATACCTACTTATGTATGTATGTAATTAAAAACATAAACGTACAATGATCTCAGTTAACACGTAATTTTTTATTTAAATATAATTAGCCAGTTGATCTTGTGCAAAGTAATAGCTTAAAAATAAAAAAAGTACATACAGTGGCCTAAAAAAATATTCGATATGGCGTTTTATTTTTATCTAAATATTATGTGTGCTTTGAAATTTAGTCGCTAAATGTAAATCTTAAAGATTAAAACATATAAATCTGTTTAATTGCGATTATTATTAGGTTATATTTTGACAGGAATTTATTATACGAACATTTGATAAAAAATTATCAAAAAAAAATAAAAAATTATCTTAAGTACATAATTCCAATTACTGTTAAGGCCAATATTACAAGTTAGCGATAAGGTTACGGTTCCGTTATTAAAAATGTACGATAAAATAAATATAGTTTTTGTATCATGGCAACATTACAATGGATACCGACCAGAGAATGACATTGAGTACTCAAAAGAAAATATATAAAATACTTTTAATTTTAGTAATTGCGCAAACAATTCATGCGCTCATCTATACTTTATTTAAGCGAAAACCCCAAATACGATTAAAGTAAAAATAAAAAGGCACATGCGTATCAAGCGTATTGACTATCTGCCATACTTATGTATGTATATTTATTTATGTATATTTAATCGGAAGAAAATATACGCATGATACTCGGGATATTTATTACTCATTGCCCAACGTATACACACATTTTTGTATATAATATGTAATGGAAAATTCGTTTTGGCTTTTTTGAAAACATGCTTTGTGGGTGTGTGTGCGTGTAAATAAAATAGTAATGTATATACGCATTTGTAGCCGACTAATTAGAGCTGGCAAACTATCGATAGTACTTTCGATAGTATCGATAGTTTTGTTTTTATTAGACTATCGATAGTTTTTTCTCGATAGCGATACTATCGTTGAAAAAATTTATTACCAAATTGACAACAAACTCGATAAAATTTAACATATTAGTTGTCTTCTATTGAAAATACATAAGTGCAAATCGCTCACATATTAAAATAACTTCATAACTCAAAAAATAAATTAATGTCATATTTCATCTTGTCTAAAAAATTCAGGCTTAAATTAAGTTTAGGACACCTCTGAATCCTATAAAAAATTGAAAATATGAAAATAAATTAAACAAAAAAATTGGCGGCGAGGCCTAGTTTCCAAGTTGTGGGCCTCTGAAATTCTAGTACAATAGTGTGATTATACGGTGTTTTCCAACGAATATGACCAATATTGGTATCATTTTAAAGCTTTTGGCAATATCTTTCATGAAATGGTAAATGCAAGAAAATTTTTTGAAGCATAAACACCCTGGTGTAGAAGGTCACCAGAAATATGTTGTTAGGCAAGACAACTTTGCAAGACAGAAAATTTTTATTAGGCTGTGCCGTGTCGGAAAACACTATGGTGTAGAAAATCCTTACGCCCCGCCGAAGCTCGGCAATGCAGGAAAACGTTATTAGGCAAGAAAACTTTGCAAGGCAGAAAATCTTTATTTGGCTGCACCGTGTAGAGAAATACCATGGTACACAGAAAAAAATTATTTGTAAATACAATTAATTTTTTTTGTTATATCAATTAAATAATTAATTGATTTTGAACCTACAACGATTTTTGTAAATACAATTATCGAAATTGTACGTTAAAGGAAAATCCGAAAAATATTTTTAATTAAATATGTCAACAAATAGTTTGTTGAAATTTATTTATTTTTTCAACATTTATTTTTGTAAGATTTCAAAGTTATTTCAATTAAAGTTATTGTTATATTAACAATATGAATTGTTGAATTTCCGTATCATGGTTCTGATATTAACAATGCTTTTTTTATACACAATCACAATCTTCGAAATAATTTTTTTTTATCTGCGAAAAACACTAAATGTCTTTGAGCGGAATTGAACCGGCAACCTTAGGACTAATAAACTAACTAACTTATTTACCTCTAAGCTAGAGAGCAACACTTCATTGAATACGCAAGTGATGAATACACAAAAAACAAGATTTCTTGTTTCTTCTACATGTGCACTTTCCGTTATGATATAATTTAACAAATAATTTTATTGAGTAGTTTAATTGACTACAAAAATTTAAATTTGTTATATCAACAATGATCGTTGTTAATTTTAAAATTAAATATTAACAATTTGTTTTGTTAGTTGCATTTCGATGATATTTTTTCTGTGTAGAGAAAATTCTTATGGCATAATTCTGTTAGACAATTGTGTTGTCTTGTCATTAGACGAAAAATTCGCGAGTTGTATGCTAATTGAAAACTTATTTAAATTGTTTCAAAACTAGTTTTATTTGACTTGTGACGTTGTTTGAATAAATGAGCGATATGTATTGAAAAATGAAATTCAACATTCCTAACACAATGATCACACGGGCAACAAATATCGGGATTCGCTCTCACATTCACGATCCGCGCTCGTATACTGATTGAAATATAAAAAAATTTGTGAGCGAACCATTTTGTTTCATTCTGAATTTTACTGAATTTTTTTAAAACAAATTATTGCTAATTTATCTGAACTAACATGTGTTTTTAACATTGAAAAATTAGAACAAAGTCAAACATAAAATTAACTATTTATAATTTTTACCTAATTGTTTTTATCCATATACATATATCAACATGAAAAACGACTTTTAGTGTTGCCGTGTGAACATAGTGTAAAATAATTCGATACTATCGATAGTATCGATAGTTTTCCAACAAACTATCGAAAATATCGAATGTCGTGACTATCGATAGTTTGCCAGCTCTACGACTAATATTCAGAGTATTTTTACACTCATGCGTGGAATTGTCGTTCATACAATCTGTAAACTTTAGTTATAGTTGTTTTGCGTATTAAAAAAAAATGTGTATAAACATAATAGTTGGATGGTTATAGTTAACCGTATTCGGTTTACAATTGATGCGTGGGATTGCATATAAGGGTGTTTTTTATTTTTTGCTGTACGAATTCATAGCTTTTTAACGTTTAATACTCAAGGAGTCTTTAAATACTTTTGTCATTCTCTGATACCGACTACCTTCGATTATTAAAAATTGTAGCAACGACTGGCTTCTGGTTATTTGCTCAATAACAAACATAGTGAAACAATTTTTGTCTCTTCTTTTGTTTTTTTTTGTATTATTATGTGTTTTGTGCTGTATTTTGTGCAAATAAATAAACTTCAGTTTGACTGTAATTTATAGAGCGGAAATTACGGCAACTTATGAAAATGCGACAGCTTTAAATGGTTAAATGTCACGATAAAAGTTAGAGGTAGGATGAACTTGCCTTTATCTCATCGCCAACTTTTAGGTTAAACCGAAATGAGTTTATCCTTTAACTAACGCCAAGTTATAATAATGTCCCTTAATTGTTGTAGTACTTTTAAGTAAAATCTTTAAACATTGTACCTTAGCAAATGGCTTATAAGACTTGTAAATAAATAAAAATTTAATTAAATATATAAAAGAGGTAATAATACGAGTAGTTTATTATGTACTCGTGCACATGTTTAATACATGCATACGTACATATAAACCCTTGAAAAAGTGAGTAAAAATTGCTCTTTTTTCTGTTTCTTAAAAATAAATTAAATTAAATCAAACAAAAAATAAAGTGTGATATTTGAGAGCTTTTGTTAATTTTGTTATGTCGATATAAATTGTTTTCACTATTTTTATTTAATTTGAAGCGACTTTGTCTATTTATTTTGGGTAATGTGTTTGTTTTAAATTTCGTTTATTTTAATTGGATAATCTTATCAAATAATTGAGCAATTATGATATAAGAGAGTTATATTGCCGATACAATAAATAACCCTGTCGGAAAATGTGTGGTTGACTACAAAAATAGTTAACTTATAGTTAGACTGACTAAAAGCTAACTGCAATGTCATCCAGAACAAACCCAAAATTAATTCTTAAGTTGAGTGCCTAGTCGAATTTGATGAGAGCCAACAAATTTATTCTCAGCTACTTTGAAACTCATTTCAGTTTTATATTAATATTTTGCTATTGTTATTTTAGATGGTACCTTAGCTGAGTGGTAGCGGGTAGAGTACAAAACGTGCGATTATACAGTCGAATCCGCTTTAGCGCAACACGCTTTACTGAAAAAAAGAATCGGATTACTGAAAGCGATACAAATCCCCGCACTGATTTTAAGCGCAGCTAGTCTTATTCACTTCGCTTTAGCGAAACATCGCTTAACTGAAAATATCGTATTACTGAAAACCAAAAGCAAGCCCACAACTACGTTTTGTATGAAACTTACTTCGCTTTAGTGAAAAAATAAACAATGACAAATTTATTTATTAAAAATCGATTGCATAACTTAAGGCTGTTAAAAAATATGAATATGTTTCTATGAATAATTTTTTTAAATAAAATTACGTTATAGATTTGATATAAAAAATATTGTTTTACTGATTTAAAGCAGTACACTCTCAACTGTAACAAATTTCAGTAATCCGAACTACGTTTTAGAGAAAAAATCGGATAACGAAAAAAATTGGGTTTTTGGTTATTTCCAGTAAAGCGGAGTCGACTGTACATGTTCGAACACTAGAAAAAAATTATTAATTTACTGACTACCAATTGATTTAAAAAAATCAACTTTAAGTTAGTTGAAAAGTAGTGCAGAGTGAGACAATTGACTACCGCCTAGGACATCGCAATGTTTGTTAAAATAGTCAGTTGATTACATTTAAAATTAATCTGTGTCAGTCAGTACTAGTTGCGATATAGTTAGTTTAAAGTTAACCGAATTGCCGACAGGGAACTTAGCGTACACACATACACATAAAAATACAAACACCTGGTGGAAACAACTCTGTATTACCAGCAACACACGGTGTTACCAACATAAAAGTCGTTACACTGTAACTCTGAAATTCGACTTATAATTAGAGCTGCTCGATGTTAATCGATAGTAATAATCAGCAATGTAAGTTCTTTTTCCATATTTCAATAATATCAATAATATATTTGGCTTAAAATTACTGTTACAGAAGGTTTTAGACACCTAGTGAAAGTTATATCACAGCATTTTAAAGTTCCAAGTAGAGCTACTGTGACTCGTTGGGTTGATAAAAAATATGACGCTTTGTCAGGAACATTGAAAAGTAAATTACACACAATGGAAAATATTACTTTGAAAACTTACATTTGGTCCGATTTGTAAAGCTGTAGAACTGGCCTTTGCAAAATGGAGCACATACCGTGCTTTGCACACATGATTTTCTTAATCCTTATGAAATTTTAAAATCGACTTTTATTTATGTAATAAATTTTCTTGGTTATAATTAATCAATACGATGCATCGTAAACATCGATGTTTTTTTTAAATCGATACATCGAATAACATCGATGTGAATTCATAATGAATCGAATGAGAAAAAACATCGATGTTTTTTTTACGTGAGCGGCTCTACTTATAATCTTTTATGAAGGAATAGCTTAGTTAAATTTATGCTTTGGTATATTTAAAAATCTAATTATTATTTTTAGTATATAGAACGATATTTTCCCAAAAGAAACAAAAGTGAACACAAAATTTCCCAATTTAACAGTACAAGAAATAAATGTGTGAACATCGACTTGAAAGTTTACAAGTGCTCTCCTGCAAAACAGTAAAATATGAATTTTTCCTTATTGCTACATTTGGATTCTTATTGACTTCTACAGAGAAGTCCTTGCTTTGTTGGGGACAGACAGTAGGGGTTGGCTGATTTCATTATATTATTTTTGCTATTATCAACAAAATTTTAGTTCAATTATTGTAACCTCGTAGCTTTTTTTTTGATTTTCTGCTTTGATTACAAAAAAAAAACATTAAAGAAACTAATTTTACTTTGCGTCATGTACATGACTTTGGATGATTCAATGAATATGTATGTATGTATAAAAAATAATGCACTACTTCCAGGTCACAGAATCTTATTGACTTTTTTGTAAGCACTTTTCTCACTGGGAGTTTTGTAATTAATTTTAGAATTGAATCTATAATGAGGATGTATAATTTAATTCGCAATAAATGAGGAAAATATAGGGTGTTTTTTAAGGGGTATAGAACTTCGAATTGAAATAAAACACAAGAAAATCGTTTTAATGTCCATCAATTTGGCTTTATTGGAAGGATAATTTTATGCCATTAATGTTTAAATATAATTTCGGGCATGTGGCCGCCGCGGCTGACTCGAATAAAGCCAATTCTACAGGTCCAATTTTCAACCACTTTTTCGAGCATATGGGGCCGTATGTTGGCAATAACGCCACGAATGTTGGCTTCCAAGTCCCCTAACGTTTCTGGTTTGTTGGCGTAGACGAGCGACTTCACATATCCCCAAAGAAAATAATCCAATGGTGTCAAATCACACGATCTTGGTGGCCAATTGACAGGTCCATTACGCGAAATTATGCGCTCATCGAATGTTTCCTTCAATAAATCGATTGTGACGTGAGCTGTGTGGCATGTAGCGCCGTCTTGTTGGAACCACAACTCATCCACATTCATGCCATCCAATTCGGGAACAAAATAGTCAGTTAGTCGGCTCCAATTGCTGTGCACGGTGGCGAATCGATTCATTCGGGTCCTCTTCAACACTTTGCTCTACAGCGGCAATTGTTTCTTCGGTGCGCACTGTTCGACGTCTCTGCGGATGCGTATTATCACATAGAGTAAACGTAGTGCGAAAACGATCCATGGTTAACCGAATTAATTGCTCTGATGGACGATTATGTCGACCATAAAATGGACGGAGCTTGCGGTAAACTTCGCGAACTAAACCATTATTTTCGAAATAAATTTGCACGATTTGCAAGCGTTGTTCTTTTGTCAACCTGTTCATGATGAAATGGCAAACCAAACTAAATATTAATCACTTGACAGCTGACAAAATGGCCGCCAGTTAAAAAAGTGATGCCAACTTAAAGTTCTATACCTCAATAAAAAACACCCTTTATTATCGGACTATTTTTATAGCGTTTTATTAATATTTTTGCTTTCTTGAGTTAATTTAAAATATCAGAAATAATTTCTCAAAGTTAACACAATAAAAAGAAAGAAAAATGCCGCAATATAACACAATTAATTTAACCAAAGAAGATAAGAAATTTTTTTTGTTTTTTTTCGCAACCAAAGAAATAATCAAAATAAAATGTTTATTTTCCATAAAATTATTGTGACAAATGCAACACAAAAAAAGTGAGATGACAGAAACACAAAAAGAATGTGCAACCAATTTAAAATAGAAAACAAAATTTTAAGCAGTTTTAATTCGATTGCTTTTAAACAATGACAATTGAGGTCATTAGCAATAAATTTTAAAACTAAAACAATTTATTACATCGAAAATATGGTTGCTATAGATTTTTGAGAAAAAAAAAATAATAATAATAGCAACAGCAACCGAACATCGAAGCAAAAAAAAACGAGATTTTAAAGATTTAATTTGCTCAAGAACATCCAGTTTTGAAATAAATCATTTAATAACATCAGTTAACATTTAGACAACATTCATTCGTATCGTCATCCGAAATGAAAAAGGAGCTATTGAAAACAAAAATCAAAATTAAGGCACACACAACATCATTAAAAAAAATTTAGCCTCCAATTTTTAGGGTTACGTACACTAAAGGTGAAAAGGAACACTATTGTTTTCACTACGATATCCGTCTGTCCGTCTGCCTGTCACAGTCTGTTTTCTCGAGAACCATAAGAGCTACAAACCTGAAATTTTCACAGAATATGTAAAACTGTGGCCGCTACAACAACAAATATATGACAGTTAAAAATGAAAAGGTGTTCTAAGGCGAGCAATAAAACATATGGAAATCCTAATGTCATATACAGACAATTATGTTGAGACACAACCGCCAAAAAAACTTAACCGACACATTTGTTTGGATTTCGTTTTTTTTTTTTTTTTTGACAAAAATTTATAATTTACGATCGGAAATAATAAATTTTTTATTTTATCCTGGGCACTTTATAATTCCAGTTAGAGGTACAACTTCTGTTATTAAAAAAAAAACAACTTCTGTTATCTCATCACGAATGTCAATTTGGACTTCATCTTCGACGTGTTTGTCTTAAATTAAAGAATTTGTTCCTAATAAAGCTGAATATTCTAAAATAAGTTTAATTCTTAATTCTTCTTAAAATTGGGCGTTATCGATCAAATACGATTTTGGAACTTTTTGGACAATCAACGAGTTATTTATAAAGTTTTAAAATATTATTTCACTTCCCTATAAAACATAAAAATGTATTTACAAAATAGTTAAGTGCAAGTAGATATGTAAATATGGTTATGAGCAGGAAAACCGCAAATATGCAATTGCATGTTTTTTCTTGTGTGACGTATTAATGCGGAGACAAGATATTTATCCGTTTCAGAACTTTTTATGAATTTTGGCATCGATTTGTTAGTGCATATTTTTGCATATTTTACCCTTTAGGGCATGTTTTTGCATATATCAGTCTTACACGCATATTTTTAGCATATTTTTTAATTTTTAGAGCATAAATTACGCTTTTCTGGCATATTTTGACACTTTATAGATTTTTTTTGTATTTTACACCCCATTCCGAAAAAATATAAATTTTTTTTTAAACTTATTAAAATTTCATTTTCGAAATAAAATTTAAAGTTTTAAAAAATAATTTTTAAGGCGCTATCTGGGTTTTTTTTATTTTTCGCCATCTAAATCTCTGTTCCAATATTCCATGTAATGTATACATATTTCTTATTCAGTTTTGCTATTTGTGACGGGCTCTGCCCCGAGTAGGGGTTTAAGGAACATTGACAGAAACTTAGAAACGATTTTATTTGAAATTCTAGGTCATCGTTATCTTTTGAAATTGAAGTTATTATTATTAGATCATCTAATAAAAATTAATTTGTATTATTTGTTTTAGTCAAAATTTTTATGGTAGTTTTGTTTTAACCTGCACTTCAAACACATTTATTCTTTGTTAATTTTGTATCTTTTTTTTGTTTTTTTTTTTTTTTGTTGTCTTATTTTATATGCAAATGTTGAAGTTTTGAACTAAAAATATATTTTCGTTTACAAATAAACCAATTTATTTTATTTTTAAGAGCATATTTGTTGACTTTTTAGAGCATATTTTTAAGTTTTTAGTGCATATTGAATGCGCATAAAACACTTTTTTTTAGAATATATTTCTGGTTTCCCTAGTTATGAGTGATAGAAGTTAAATTTAGAGATTACAATTGCAAGTAAATTTTTTTAGAAAGATGACGATATTTAAAACGAAATTAGCTTTAGTGCTTAGATACTGGATTAAATGTAATATTTATGTACATATGTATACCCAAATAAAACAAACACAAAATTACAATCTCATGTACATAAATTTGTACATACGAGTAATTTTGCTTGTTATATTGCTAAAATGTGAATTATAATCATGTTTATTTTGGTATAATTATTATTGATTAGTACTTATAACTGCTTGCCATAGTTACAGAGAAATAACCGCCTATCTGTTTAGTTATTTATGAGGAATATTGCAAAAATAGCGAAAATAAATTTACAAAATATTGCATAAAATTTTTATTTACATTAATTACACAAAAAAATACACACGGACTTGACAGTATAGGTTCGATTCTAATATCAAAGGGTAGTACAGTAGTTTTCGCTTACAGTCACATTTAAAATTGCACAGAAATTGTGGACTATATCGCTAATGTGACTATAAGCCTATTTTTTATATGCCACGCAGAGCTATATAAAAGAATTTATGTTAATTACAAAACAATCATGTATTTATTAAAAAGGCTCACCTGTGTGGCCTTTTATGCAACAATATTTTGTTCTAAAGACATGTTCTTCTACTAAACAGTAGATGGAGATTGAAGTTTAGATTTAGAGCTGTGCCAAATCGTTCATTCAAGTGACCGCTCATTTTCGTTCATTTTCTAAAAAAGAACGAGTTCGTTCATTTCGTTCATCCGCTCTTTTCAAGAAATATAACGAAATAAAAACAAACAAACAAAAGCTGATTCGTCAATTAAAAAGGGCATTTGTCCAGTGAGTTTGTTATGAATTGTTTAGCAAACTAAGCAAAACAAACAATAGAAAATATAAGAAACAAAAAAAAAATCAGCAAGTAAAATGTTTAAAATATTAAAGGAATAAGAAATCAAAAGATTCATATTGGAAAAAGAGCCACATATAAAGAATCAAAATATACTGTTTATTATATTATTATCTACATAGGTAAATTTGTTTAAAAAACTCTTAATATGTTCTAAAAACTTAAGAAATATTAATGGCAATTTTATTAATTTCATAATGGTCATTCTGCTACTAAAAGCAGGCAAATGAAAACCAGAATGTGACAAAAATCTCGCACGAATAAAGAAAAAGCAAAAAAAAAAAAACAAAACAAAAACACCCAAGTGCGTTCGTTCGTTCATTTCGTTCAATTGTACTTTTTATCAGTACTGCTGAGCCAAAACAGCTCAGTAAAGTGACCGGCTCACTTCGTTCATTTTACTGATTCGTTCATTTATACTCATTCGTTCATGAACGACACAGCTCTATTTAGATTTACTTTTTGGTTTATGACTTAAATAAATAACTAAAAAAAATCTGTTGAAAATTTTTGTGACTATAACGCGAATTGTTTGCATACAATTTGGATTTTGACTACCACAAAGTTGGTGCATATATGTCAAATATGACTACACAGAAAAAACTAAATTTCATTTTCAGTAACCAAATTCGTTGAATCAGTAAATATTTTATTTGAATGCGGTCCTACAAATAATTTTGTAAATTCTGATAAAAGTTTTGTAAAAATTTAAATTAATCATAGTTCGGCTGAGAGAAAATGTTATTTCAGTGTGTTGGTGTTTATCTTGCTTTTTGATAGGAACAACATGCTATTGTGCGGTTGTTGTTGTTTATTTTGATTGATCGTGTTGTATACATGTAAATGCCGAAAAGTAGCCGACAAACGTCGTAGCCTGTTTCTTCTCTACACAGTTTTTTGGTACAAATTAATTAAGTGGAACAGTACATAATATTTACTGAAACTAAGTTTGATTTCAAACAAATATTTGTTTAAAAATTTTTTGGGAATAATTTTTTCTGTGTATATAGTAAATGGACTATATCGTCAACTTTTTGAATGAAATTAAGTTCAAAAGGCACAAAAAACATTAAATATGGACTATATCATTAATGTGACAATAAGCGGTAGTGACTATAAACGAAAACTACTGTACAACTCTATATTCAGTTTGGCGATTTTGGAGATAATTTTTTTGTATGGGGGCTTCCAAAGATTTCGAACAAAAATGTGATCTCAAAATATGGTGTCATCAATGTCTATATAAATTGAAAGTTTTAAAAACGTTTTCTGCAAAACAATTTTTTTTAAGTTATAGTACATTTCCATATACATACATATGTACGTGTTTTGGAGAGGAAAACTTGTTTTGCTCAAAATCAATGTTTTGCTACATGTTTTCCCATAGATTTTTCATATCAGCAAAACACCTCAAATAAGTTGTTCTCCTCTAAAACATGACAAAACTTGTCAATGCAACACTGCATTGCTGGCTGATACTTCGAAAAAAAAAATACCGCAATATTCTGATAAAAGATGGCATTAATACAGAATATTCAATTTTTTAAGCAATTACACAAACCACATCAGTTGTATTTCTGTATATGATGTTTATATGCAAATGCGTAAAAAATTTACTAATCTAAACAATAAGGTTTGCGGCTTTGATAATACAATAAATTTTCAAAAATTCGTTAATGCAAAACACACAACAGCATAATGGAAACACTTCGAAGTGTTCTGAGAAAAACAACTTGCTTTGCTCATAGTGGAAACGTACTACTATGAGATATTTGTAATCGATTATAAAGCGTATTTGTTATCGACTATAATGGCCTAAACAGTTAAACGATAATTTTTGAAATTTTAGTAGATGTACTGCAAGGTTTTTTTATAATTTTTCTGCGATATATCAAGTGGGCGTGGCAGCTAACATATAAAGAACATAATTTTAATCGACTATAACCAACAATCGACATATAACCAATTAACCGATCTTCCCGAAATTGCAGCATGTAGTAGAGTATGCCCGAAAGGTGCTTGCCTTATTTAGATATGAAGAGCTGATTGTTATAAAAAAAATAAAATGTCTTTAATGGTGATGCAGGTAGCGCAGCACACCATTATTAAAAATAATAATACATGTTTAACTTTAAATTATGTGCTAAAATTTTTTCATTAATCATATAAATTTGATCAAAGTTGTGCCTCATTTTTTTTTAACGAATATAAGAACGTTTCGAGTCGGAAATAATATTTTTCCCTTCAAACAAAGTAATAGGAAAATGATTCGAAATCGTATTGCTTCAAAGAAAAATATTATTGCGGCAACAATCATGTTCGTATTGCGGAAGTTTCCCCCTTCGGGAGAGGCTGTGCGGTCAAGGCAATACTTGGAAGAGATGCGATATTGCTAGATAATCATCTAATACCCAGCAAAAAATAAAAGGAGTACTTCCTTACGAACCACTTTTAAATTACTTCGAAAGTATCTAATGCATATTTTTAGATGTTAAATAAGTTATTTTTAACCACATATCAAATGGAATTTTAAATCACTACTTTGTTTTCAGCAAATTCATTACTTTTTTGGCTCAAGCCAAATACAAGTGTTTTTTCAAATCAAAAAATTTGCATTATTAAAAATAGGAATGGAATAAAATAACAAAAAATTAAATAATTTAACCTGTTTTCTTTTCAAACCATATACAAGTGATTTTAATCACTGAATAAAAATCACTTTTTAACTACTTTTGTGAAGTGAATTATTTTCACTGCCGAATTTCGGATTTTTATAGCACCAAAAACATGATTTTTATTGAGTTTAAAAAATGTCAAAAGCAAACCACTTCTTTCCAATGACACGTCAATGTAAAATTCATTGGTTTTTAACCTAAATTTGAAGTGGTTTGATTCAGTAGATGTGGTGTTTTTTCTACTTCTTTTCCTCACTTTTTTTGGTGGGTAGAATTATTTATGATATTGCCAGATTATCTTTAGAAAGATAAATTATTTATAACGATAGATTAGGGATGTAACGAATACCAGTTTAGCGAATGCGAATGCGAAAACGAATTATGCATTTGAATACGAAAGCGAATCCACATGAAACTAAATTTTGTTTAAGAACATGTATTATATACATAGATGTACTACATATAGCATTTTATTTAAATTGAGTCTTGAATTGAGCAAATATTTATTAATTTATTAAATTTTTAAAACAGAAAGTTTTATATATGAACTGAACACATCTTTTCTTTTTTCCCCCTTTTTCCTTATAACCTTTCTCTAATTCTCACATAAAATCCTTTATATAAATATATACTTACATACTACATATATACGTAAACATATATACCTTTCAATAATCTTAAATTTTTAATGTAAATAAATAATAATAAATATACTCAGCAATTATATAAGGCCTATGAATTGGCTCGATTGCGAACAATGAAAATAAATAAATATATGAAAATAAAATATATGAAATTATATTAAAATAAGTATAGATAGCAAAAAATAAATTTACAAAATGTTAGGCAATTAACCCATTCGTACTTTGGTCCTAAATCCTGGTACTCTGTTCGACATTTCATGTGAAATGCTCTCAAAATACATATTACGAAAAATTGGCATGAATTCATGAAAAAATTTTGGGGAAGTAGTATTTTGTTCATCTTGGGAAAAACATATGAAATATATCTTCAACATTTTAAGTTTTCATGCGAAATAATATGCGTAGCACTTGTTTCGCATAGAATTTAAACAAACAACGGCCAGTTAAAATTGTTTGCATTTAAAATTTTCTGTACGAAGTAATGAATGGTGCTCAAAATTTTTCAAAAGTTTGAACAGATTAGTCTTGTCTTTTTCAAAAACTGATAAATATTTCCAAACACAGCTGGATTTTGGTTTAGTATTCACTTGAAATATTCGCATACATTTTAGCGAATGCAAATAGCAAAATTAAGCGAATAATTTGCGAATGCGAACATTCGTTACATCCCTATGATAGATTATCTCCTAAAGTACAATTTTGCAATTTTGCTAAATTATCTGAAGGAAGACAAATATATACGATATCGTAAAGTCACTCCCGAATTAAAACTACCATTAATTTAAATTTAAAGCAATTTTTATGGTCAACTAAATTCAATTTATCATCACAGGAGTCATCATATGTTTAGTATATATTTCCTGAGCTAATGTTTTGAAAATTTTCTGCTTGTTTTTATTTAAAATTATATATTTTTTATCTTCTAGTTAAAAACATATTGATATTACAAATTTATTACGCATGTGATAAAACACTTGGCTGAACAAAATGCAACATTTTAATAACACAAAATAAATTGATAATAGAGAAAAGAAATAGTCATTACATTTTGAACTGTTCATTCAAAAAGTTTCACTAAAATTAAAATATTAAAGTATCAAAAAAGTGTTGCTTTGATGATTTTCTTCTAAATTATAAAAATAAGATATTTTATATATATCTTCTGGGTAAGATATCTTCCAAATGTTTGTATTGTTAATTTGATGATATTTCCCAATATGCCACAAAATAATTAAAATTCAATACAACTTGGGAATAAGCTTATAATAATAGTTAATTTTAAACTTTTCTTAATTTTGTTTATCAAAATGTTTATAAAATGTGGGTTCCTGAAAGTTTGTTTCAGTAAAATTGGATAATTATTAATTACTCGTATACATAATTGTTTAATTTTTCTAGATGCGAAAACTCCCCCCAAGTAACAGTCGAGTATTTACCAAATCATTTTGTTTTAAAATAATAAACATAAATGCACAAAAACATTTACCTCTTTAGTTAATTCCACCGAACTGATGAAGGGACTTAAGTCCACGGCACTATCATTAACATAATTATTGCTGCTACTTTCTTCGGTTGTGTTTTCGGGCTCCTCCTTTTTAATAATAGTAGCTTCCGTAATCGCCGCCTCATCTGTTGAGAGAACTGTACCAACTGCTCTAGTATCCATAACACCCATCAACAACGCTTTATCATCTTCATCATCCAATTGTTCTAACTTAATGCCGGTGTCTGCGTCCGGATTGGGAAACGTATCATTGAGAGCTACAGCACCTTCTATTTCCGATGTAGAGGAAGCAGAACTACGAATAGTGGGCAGAAAGGCATCCAGCTGTAGATCAAAGAGATTATTATCTTGTTGGCCATCCTTGAGGGGCAAATTGCCATAGTGAGTATTCATAATGGGTAAATCGTTGAAATCATTCAGATCTGCCAGATTTTGTTCCCAAACAGAGCGTTGATCTTGAAAATTTTCCGAGTTCAAAAACAATTCTATTTCCGAAGACGGCATGTTAGTTAAAAAAGTTGAATTCGTTGCGCCTGGGCCAGTTACAATTGAACTTACTGCAACCGAACCGGCGTCTAGTGAAGTTGTAGTCGTTGTTGTTGCCGAACTGCCGCCCGAGGAGGCAGAGCTGGCACTCGCTGTAGATAATGCTTGCACTTCTTGCATGGCTGCCGTCTGATTGGTACTTTCATTGGAAACATTTAGCAAATACGCCGTGACATTGTATTGATTCTCATGATGATCATTTTGTCGATCATAACGTATTAGATCCTCGATTAAGGGCATCATAGTCTTACGATTGGCATACGGATATTCTACCATGGGCACTGCCCGCAATATTTCCAATTCCCAACCATCGCCATCTCGTAACTCAAGTTGCGAGTCCCAATTACGTAGTCTCTGGTCGGGATCCACATGCAGCAGACTTAAGGCCAAAGCCAGTTGCAACATTTTCATTGCGTGTGATTTCTTATTCGAGATCATTTTTCTATATAATGCGTTCGTTTTATTTGTGGCAACAACAAAGCACACGGAGATCAAAAATGTGAGGAGGTCGTTTGTTCTGTTCTGCTCTGCTCAGCGGTTGCAGTTTGTTAATTGTAATCAACAATAACAGAAATTTTGTTGCTGATGTTCACAAAAATTAATGTTGCGTAGGCGTGAAACAAAGAAAATTTCTTTTGAAAATCTGAACTGACCGACCTCCTTCCCCTGAATATTTATAACGTGTGACAGAATATTTTCCGTAGCGCTCTGCAACGGTTTAATAACGTTGCCTTCTTGTCGCTTTTTATTAATTACAGATTTTTGTTCAATGAAATTTTAACTTTTCAACAACAATTAAATATATAATTGTTTGCTGCGTTTTTTGGCTTTTTATTCGTTGTTGTTGTTGCTTTTGGAAGGCAGTTTATGCATAAATTCAGTTTTCTCAGTTTGCTTTTTACTTCCTAAAGAAGCATTTATGTATTTTTCCTTTTGTTCTACTTCTCCAAGTTGGAAAATTATTTCGCTAATATTTTGCTTTTATTTTATTTTAATAAACAAAGATGACCTCGCTGGCCAATAAATGGCCCCGAGTTTATGTATTAAACGGCTTTGAAGTTTTTTTTTTGTTTACAATTTATCCAGAAGTTGTTATTCTAATGTTTTGCAAAACAATTTAATGGTGGAATCTAAAATGAGATAAAAATTAAGCAGAAGTTTTAATTATTTTAAATTTATTTTGTTTAGAATAGTTAAATACAAATGAGTATTGATGAATATTAATGAATGAATACGAAAAAGAGATATCACCAAAACGGAAAGAATACTATAGCAAATATTTGAAAATATCGCCAACACGTAAAAAAATGCAAAACGGAAAAATCACTTTAAGAGAAAAAAAAAACGCAAAAACAGAAAAGCAGAAAAATATAAAACAGATGTACTTAAAACAAATACTTTTTGAAAAAGGTACTTTTAAAAAGTTTACTGTTTAGGACTAAGCACTTTTTGAAATTAATACATTTTAATGTGTGTGTAGATAAATTCGAATTTACATAACTAGCAGAGACATGAACCAAAATTTCTAACTTAGCATTTTAAGCACATAACAGAGCGCTGTTGGGTATTTAACAGTAGTTGCTAAATGGATTATAGCGTAGACAGACGACACCGTTAATTTGCATTAAAATCTCACTAATGTGAATTAGTGTCCTGCACAAGACATCTTATAAGAACTTTTAAAAAGACATGAGGGATTTTTCAAATGCTTTACTACAGCGAAATCTTATAAAACAAACGTTAACAACACTGTTTGCAAGAAATTTGCAAACACTTCGTGACGGAAGAATTTGTGATGCTTGCTTCTTTCTACGCATGACCACGTGTACAAAAGTCATGCATGTATGTGTGTATGATCTTTTATTTTTCTGCGCACATGGAAACGCACACACATGCATTAACATTAGTTGTATGCGGTTAATCACATAATAGATTACCATCTAGATCTTACACACACACTCAAACGTACAGTATGCAAAATAACAAGCATACACAAACCAACACTACTTCTTTTGAGTGTTTGTTAAAAACAAGCAGTCTTGGCGACATCGCTTGTTAACACTGATATACATGTGCACCAATACATCCATCGTGCTTCGCTTATAGTACGACAGCATTTATTATTGGTTTAGTATAATACATGCGACGTGAATACATTTAAAAAACATGACGTATTTAATTTTCAAGACTGTTTACGCAGGTCTCTAATGTGAATTAAGAATTTATCCTGACAGACGACAGTATTTGCTCAAGTAAACAAAATCTGCGCATCTCTTTCGTACCACACACTTCGATAATTTTCCTTGGAAATATTAAAATGGATAAAATGTGTCTCAATTTTAATATTTCTTTGTTCTTTTTCTAAAAACAATTAAAATAACTCATATTTCCTGACTGAATCGCATTTTAATTTTGAAAACGAAAACAATTTGCCAACATTTGATTGATTGACAGTGGTACCATATTAGATCGGTGTTATCATATAGCTAAATTCAGTATTAATTCACTCTCATTTAGTGCATTTACGATAAATCTAATGCGCATTGGGATGAGGAGTTAATTTGCATTAAGACAGTAAATGCAAATTAACGCTGTCATCTGTCTACGGTGTTAGGATTGCAAGTCCTTGGAACTGAATTGAGATAAATTTTTTTTTGGAAAAATTGCTCTAAAATTTAGTTTATGAAATTATAAAAGTAGGATGGTGGAAATATATCTGCTGGAGCCAATAAATTAGATTTAAGAAAACATAATTTCCTTGAGAAGATAAGTGGTCTTCCATATTTTACCCAAATGACAATGACCACTAATATTCTCAAGAAATTTCACTAAAAAATTATATTTTTCAAAATCGATTACTTCAATTTTCAAAATTATTTGAGAAACGTGACCCATTGGGTCACATTTAGGACCCTTCAGACTACCACACCTATATGGTGTAGTACGTGTGCTCTATATGTTTTACAAAAATGACCACTAATCTTCTCAAGAAAATTATGTTATCTTAAATCTAATTTATTGGCTCTAGCAGACATATTTCTACCATCCTACATTTATAATTTCATAAACTACATTTTAGAGCAATTTTTCCAACAAAAAAATTGTATCCATGTATTTCAATCCAGTTTGCATGGATTTGAAATCCTATTCCATTTAGCGACTGTTATTAAATAGGTAACAGTGCTTTGTGCTTAAAATGCTGTTAGAAATTGTGGTTCCTGTCTCTGCTAGTTAAATCAGAATTCCCACTTGACCTGAGATTCGATGACAACCAATGCTCACTGAAGCGAAGAAATTTCGATACAAAATGGTTCGATATTTGTTCGCATATCTAAAAAAATTCGAATGTTCGCTAAAGCTTAGAACTTCGAAGTTCTCTCCTTAGTTTTTCGAATGTGTGACGGTAGCCGAGTGAAAGTGTGCTAGCCTGTTAGACTAGAGTTACCAAGTTCGAGGCAAGACAGCACTGTTAGTTAAAAAATAAAAGAAGAACACATACTTATCTATATATGTATGTGAAATAATTGAACAGAAAAAAATTTGCCACGATGGGCTAGTGGATGTGTGTGCTAGTCTGTTAGAATGAAGGTAACATGTTCAAATCCTGCATCGTAAGAAGTTAAGGTATTAAAAAATAAATAAAATAAGTAAGTTAAAATAAATAAATTAAAAAATAAAATTACTTTTTCTGCTGTCTTTTTGCGATATCAAAATTAGTTCGATATTCTCTTACTTTTGATATTGCTAGCGAAACTTCGAGATCGAATGTTTTTTGGGACAAAACTGAGCGATTTTCGATTCATTTTTGAGTGTCACTCCCGATAGCTTTACACGATAAATGATCGAAATCAATCGAGTCTTGATCAACTGGGTTTATCTTCACACACACACAGTCAAAAGGTGCATATAGAACATCGATTAACCTCATTCTAGGCCAGTGACTTTTAGACTGGTCCGCTTCATAGGAAGTGTTAGAGCTCGGACTGGTCCCTATCACTTGGGCACCGATCACGTGACTAGTCTTGTGTCAGTTCCATTGAGTTGATGAGTTTATTTGAGCGTCTCGCGGACACTTTAGAATGCAAAAAGTAGGTTTCGTTTCTACTCTTGTAAACGGCGTACTACCAAGTCAGCTGATTTTGACACTTAGCAATGTCAACTTTTGTTTTATGTCCAATGATAATGAAATGTTGCGTTTACGCAAAACGCGTTGTGTTATAAACATTTAATTTATTTTTTTAATTTATTCTTTAATGTAATATACAAAAAAAAAAAAAACACGCAAATTCTTAATTAAAAAACAGTTCAAAGAAAATTCACATAAATAAAAATAAATCAAAAAGAAAATATATTTTTGTGATTTAAACGGGCTAAGGTTCGTATTGCTTTTTAAGCCAAATTACATATGATAATTATTAATGAACAAATAACAACAAAGTCTGTTGTAAATATTCTGACTAACAAAACATAGTTGAACGGAACTGCCAGCCGTTTTCGAAGGCCACTAAACCTTCATCATCAGCGTTCTTTTGTGTTTGGTCCACTGTGTGTGGTGTCAGTAGATGTAGATTTCTGCTTTATATACTTAGCATTATTGCAAATGGAATGTGTGAATTGTTTTGATTCATCTTATTTCAATTTGCTGAAAGCTTTTTTGTAATGAAAGCTCAATTTTACCTTCTCTATATTTACAACAGTCTTACCATTGTCGTTTAGTTTAGTGGCCTTCGAAAACGGATGGCTGTTCCGTTCAACTATGTGTTGTTAGTCAGAATATTTACAACAGACTTTGTTGTTATTTGTTCATTAATAATTATCACATGTAATTTGGCTTAAAAAGCAATACGAACCTTAGCCCGTTCAAATCACAAATATAGAAACAAATGGAGTTCGAATAATAATTAAAATTAACTAAAATATATTTTTGCTAGACATTTAAAAATAAAACACTCCATACAAATAGACAATCTAAAGGACATGAAGAATGCAGACATTTGTTAAATGCACTCTAGTCAAACAAAAGATACAACACATGTGTTTAAAAAAAAATATAAAACAAAAATAGAACGAAATAAGTCTTTTCAATATAAATAGCAAATAAATTTAAAATGGATTTTTAATTTCTTTCCAATGAAAATTTGGTGATACCAAACAAAAACCTGAACATTAAAAGTTAATTTTTATTAAATTGCGGAATTGGCTAATAGAAGCGTAATAAACATCGCTCATTTACTAAAACAACGTTATAACTAAAAAAAAACTAGTTTGCCAGTAAACGAATTTAAAGCTTTCAATATACACATGACTTAAGGGAAAATGAAAATTTTATTTTTCTCTCAAGAGTTAAGTAAACAAGATATTTTTATGAAATTTTTATAAAATTTTTACAAAATATGAATAACGATAATTCTGCATTATTAAATCAAAAATTTAATTTTTTGAGTTATGACGTTATTTTAGTAAATGAGCGATATTTATTTTGTTAGCGTAATATTTTTAAATTATTCCAAAGCAGTGCTAAATAAATGCAACGTGAACTTGTGAACAAAACAAAATTTTTATATATAAATATTTATAAAGGCACATGATTGATGATCAGTTAATACCGAGATTCTTTTGGGGTTGCTAAACTTTAACAGGAAAATTTACAAAAAAAAATAATTAAAAAATTGTTCTTTGAACAAGTTGAAGGTCGTGGAAGCAATTAAACATAAAATTAAAAATGCATATTTCAAGGATAAGCAAAATATATCTTTTTTTTGTGCAATAATAAATTAGTTGAAGCTGTTGAATTATTTGTTGCCAATAATTATTATTCATGAAATATTTCCAGTTGCACTGACTTGGGACATACAGAAATTAAATTCTTTTACAAGTAAAAAATGTATTTTTTTTTATAACGAAATTTAAATTTTTAACACTCAGGCGATGAATACCTACCTACTAATATTACTAGGTGTTACCTTCTTTTGGAAGGGGATAGTGATAGAGATAGAGAGAGGACAGGTGGTGAAGGAAGAGATAGAAGAAAGCTTCATTCTTTTGTAACTCTCCTTTTTGTACGTTTTTTAATAATGCAGTGTTCCAGCGCCTCTGGTGTCAATGAGGCGTATTACATTTTTGAACCTGTGTTTTAGTAGCCATTTTATTAGTTATTTTACTTCGCCGATGATTCTGCTACACAATACCGACGAAGGATCCCGCTCTGATGTTTCATTATAATTAGTATCCGCTAAAGCGGTTAAAAAAGTAAATAAGTTCAAACTGCGTTTAAGTTTAACGAAAAATATAAGTACGCAGGTGTTGGTCAGAGAATGACACAAGTATCGTTTTAAGTAGTCTTTGAGTATTGGCCGTCAAACAACTATGAATGTGTAAAGGTAAAAATGAAAAACACGCTGATATGCAAACTCATCCATTAGTATTAAACCGAATACGTATCCAACCAACTATGGATGATGTATACACATTTTTTAAATTACGCCGCACAAACAATTATAACTATAATTTATAGACTGTGTGAGCGATAATCATGCGCTTCAGTATGAAAATACTCTGACTATTAGTCGGAGTATCATGCGTATATTTTTTTGTCCGACTAAATATCCATACTTTGACTATAAGGATACTTCGACTATAAATATGACAGACAGTCAATACGCTTGATAAGCATGTGCTTTTACATTTTTTTTTTGTAGCGTATTTAAATTTTTCCCATAAACGAAGTAGAGACGCTTTTAAATGTTGAAATCGGCTATAGTCATAGTTGGTTGAGAGAAAATGCGTGAACGTACGAATTGTTTGGGCTAGAATTATAATTATACGCATTTACTAAAATTAAAGGTGAATTCATTCATTGTTTCGAAACAAAATTTTTGTCTTGAGAAAATTTTTTTACTGAGAATTTTTTGCAAGACTATTTATCCATTTCGAACATATGGAATACGTGTGTAAACGATGCGTATTAATTTTACGAGTGACAGCACAGCGGCAAATTATTACAATTTGCTGTGTCACACACATCATTTTAATTGTTTAATGCAATTGTTTCTTTACACTCCATATGCATAATGGGCATTTCCACATTAATGTCAACTTTTTGTAGCGTGCGACACCAAGCAAATATGCTTGTTTTTTTTCAAAGAAAACTAAAGTTTTTTTTACTTCTTTATATATTTATTTATTTATTTAGGCCGTCAGCTGCTCTACATTAGGGAAAATTTTAAAGAAAATCGAGTCACGTTGTTCAGAAATACAAGGTTAATTGATTGCTGTCGCACGTGACAAAAAATTGTATTTTCTCGGAAAAATGCCGATATGTTTTTTTTAATTTTCTTTCATTTCTTTTCTAATAAATACATACAAATACACTATGTGCTTTTATTATTCATATAACATGATGTGGCAGCTCAGTTCAACTTTGGCTGAAAAATTAAAATAATTGGCAGATCAGTTCGATTTTGTCCGGACAAAAATTAAAATTGAAACAATTCAAATTTTCCGAACAAAATTTGTTTTCCTCTTCTCTCTCTCTCTTTCTCGCCATATAAAAAAAATCTCCGGACATTAAAAATAAAAATTTTAGTGTACTTTTTTCGATTTTTTTTAATTTTTCCCCTTTTTTTATAAATTCCCTATTTGGTGCCACTTTTTGAAAAATGTCATCGGTCACCCTGCGTGAATCCATGAATAAAAAATAAGATTGTGCATTGCGCAGGTCCGTTATTTTATTTTCTCCTTGTGACGTAGACATAGAATATTAGTTTTATACAAAGTATATTTATAATATTTGTTTGTGGAATGTGCTCTCTCTCTCGCACACACTTTTTACAACAAGCACTCTTTTGCATTCTATGATGACGTAGATGCGCAGTATAATTTTTTTGTGTGTCTGAAGCTACGGTCACACTTGTCAAACATTTGCCCAAAAAAAGCGTAACAACTAAATGCTAATGAAAAATCTTTAAATTCAGACAAAAGTTTGTCAAGTTGAAAAGTAGCCAATATTGTTGTATTATATGATATTGTCCACTAGTTGTGTTCGAAACTGTTTAATATGATAAACAAGTGTCTGGATCAAAACTTTTTTCATTACCCTGCGTTTACACATGCAAGTACCTTCCATGCAAGCTCTGTGTACGTATTACCAACGAAAACTTTATACAAATGCCCGACTGTCTTGCAACTTGCATGTTTGCCTTTTATTGCAGAGTTGTCCATAACATAAAAAAGTTTAATTTTGGGGGAACCAGATAGTATTGAACTTAATTCGTGTTATTTTAATGTTATTTATGTCTAAAAAATTCATTAACCGCTTGATTTATGAATATTTAAGAAAATAAATATTAAATTAGCTTTGAACTGTATTTAAAATTAGTAAAAACTCATATAACATTACACTGAAATACAGTTAATTTCTACTAAAGTATTAATAGGGCAACACTGTTAGTAAACTTTCCATTTACTTGCTGCAAGTCAAACAAGTCACTGTTTTGTAAAATTCCTTGGCAGTTGAGGTGGAAGTAGACTGCAAGTGCCGAAAGTGTAGTTGTGTTAGTAAAAGAGTTTGAGTATATTTAGTTTTTCGAACTTGCACTTGCACGTGTAAACCCTAGGTTAGTGTTTTTTGGTTACGCTTTTTTGGGTAAATGTTTGACAAGTGTAACTCATTGTTATTCTCTGAGTGTTGATACTTTACTAATATGTCGTCAGCCCATTATTGGTTTGGAGCATATGCCAAAAAGTCAGAATGGAGAAAAACGACAAAAAAGGTTTACATGAAGTTTTCTCAAGGTATACCCGATATAATTTTTTTGTATTTTCACCATTGTTCCCGACACATGTTTAGAAGAAATGTGTAAACTTTTGTGAACTTTCATGAATAAAGTTAGAAGTTAATATTACTTTATTGAAAGAGAAAAATACTGTTTTGTGCCACATACGCCACTTTTCATAATCTATTTTTAAAAACTAGCTTTTTGTGCTGTATATGTATACAACTTTACTGCTGTATATTGAGAAACTTGTTGTTGAGAAGAAAATTTATGCTTCAAATTTATTTTTCTTGCTGTCCATAGAAATAAGTCGATCGGTTTAACGATGACCTCAAAACTAAACAAAAAACCCTTACCAGCCATTGTAGTTAATTTCCGCGATGTTAGCAATTTTTTGTGCAATTGATCTAATTTTCTGAGGTTATTTTATTCCTTGCAGTGTGAGTAATTTCTACAATGCATTTAGGAATTTTTTGCGTTCTTTTCGACTTTATTTTTTTTCTAATCAATTTTAGGGCTTGTTTCCGATTTTACAATTTCTCGCGAATTTTCGCCATTTTCGCGTTTTTGTGGAATTTTTAGCGTTCCTTATAGTTTTAGAGATTTGTAATAAAAATTATGGCTGATTTAAAATTTTGCAATTTTTCACGAATTTCTGTTTTTTTGCGAAAGATGTAATTTTTCCAAAGTTTTTAGGTTTCCTTATTTATTTTTATTTAAGGACTTAAAATTTAAAAAAAAATTTCATAATGTTAATGATCAATTTTAGTTTTGGGCTTGTTTTCAACATTGCGAATTTTTAAGATTTTCGCAATAGGTGTGATTTATTTCAAATTTCTGCCTTTTTAGAGTTTAAGAGACTTTTATTTATTTCAAGACTTGATATGGATTTTTGCATTAACTTTTATTTCAAGTACACAATCCAATTTTTTTCATACTATGCAAGTAATTTTTGCCGCAGTTAATATTTGCATAACTTGGTATACATACACTACAAATATATCCATAGGCAGAGATTTGGAGTAGATCGAGTTCTTGAAGGCAAGTTCATCGAACTATGCGAAGTTCGTCGGTCGTCCCAATTGTTTTTTTAACATTACGGAAATAAAACAAAACAAGAGTTAAATTTATTTTGTACGTTTTTGTATGAATAATTTGACGCAATAGCCAAACAGTGGCGTTTATAGCCAAACAATACTTATTAAATCTAAAAATAGTTCAAATGGAGCAATATGAATGCTAAATATCTCAGAAACTATAATTAATTTCGCGAAACACTTTTTGGATTCAGAAAGTGTATATTCGAAATATATATACCACATACCTAACTCAATTTTTTTTAAAATGGTCGGTAGGTCAAACCAATAATGGGCTGACGATGTATGTATTATGTATGTATGTATTATAGCATTGCACAGATACATCTGTTTGCACTAGTTTTGCCTGTTTTTTGGTTCTGGTATGAACAAATATTTTATTTATCGTTTTCTGTTACTAGTTGTTAATGTTGATTTTTTAAGCAATTATTGTATGGTTGGGCAATGAGCAAATGAAAACAACACATTTATTTTTTTTTTGTTTTTCTAAGGCAAATAAGATACATAAAACTGCTTTTACCATAAGTGCCTTATGATGTGTTGAGAAAAAATGTAATTGGCTGATGAATGAATGAATGAAAGCAAAATTGCACATACATATGTAAGTAAATGATACATGTACATGAAACACATGCATTTGTAATTACTCTCAGAGCAAAATTGTCTCTTTCTCTCTCTATACTTTGGCTGCGCCACAAAATAACATAACGGACGTCCGCACATACATCTGCACATCATGTATTTGTTTCAATAGTGGTTTTAGTGGGTCACTAAAATCTACGAGTGAATCTTCGGTTCAAATATCTACATATAGTCTCAATAGTGCTAAAGTCTACTGATAGATTTTGAATGACAACCCATTTGTCAATAGGCATTTGCATTGGCTGGGGTACGCCTAGTCAGTAGCACTATTGACAATGTCACTAGAAAATCACTATAAGTTTACTATTGACAACGAGAGGGATATATCGATATTGTAGACTAGAGCCCCTAAAATTTACTAGTGAAGCTTTGGTGCCAATGTCTCCATGTAGTACCGAAAGAGGTACTAAGTCATTAGTGCTATAGTCTAGTGGTGGATTTTCAATGACAAGCTAATGTTAAATGTCAATAGATGATACCATTGGCTGGGGTACACCTGGTCAGTAGTGCTACTGACAACGTCACTAGTAAATCACCACAATTTCACTATTCGCACTTTCTGCAGGGTAGTTCTGTCGCTCACACTACAATTATATGGTACATACCATGGTATATTTGTTTTTGCTATACAAACGCGTATACAAATGCAACCCTTTAGTATGTATTTCTACTTTTAGGGTAAAAAAACTGTTAAAAATTAAATCCAAATATTTTTGTATTTCATCTTCATCAAAAAACCCGACTGCGCAAAATAATTAAAAGAAGAAAACAAGTCCATTATCTAGTCTAGAATTTTTTTAGGCAATGTTGAATAACTACACGATTTAAATAATTTCATGATTAATGCATACATAAAATAAATAAAAAAAAAATACTTATGTGAAACTTAGCGATTTTTACAGTCAGAGCCATTATTAAGAAAATTTTCAAGATTAAAGTTTTTTATTTTTTATTTCTTCCTAAAATTAAATTATTTAATTTAATAAAATAAAATTACTACATTAAATTAAATACATGTTGTTTCAACTTGAAATAACTTAGATTCAACATGCTTCATCGTGTTATTTCAGTATCAAATTTACCCAACTTGCACTAAAAACTTAACTATCCGCTTATGCGAGATTTTACTGTTCTTATACTTATTAGTGTTGTGACATCTTCGCTCCTAAAGAGTTGTAATAATATACATATGTACATAAATCTCGCTCGTGAAATTTTTGTAAACACTTGTACATACATACACACATATGTATGTATGTAATTTTGAATTTATTTTTCATATTACATACATACATACACATAAATTTATATTTTAATTTTTTTTTTAGGATGAAGTCATGAAGATAAAATTAGAATAAAAAAGTTCATTTACCTTTTTTTTGTGTTATTGCCGTTCGTTCGTTGCAGATGGCGATGATGATGATGATGACGATGACGACGACGACGACAATGTTGATGGGGAATAGCGGCTGAAGAAGTGCACACTCATTGATTTCTTGGCATCCAAAGGAAAATGTTTCTGTTAACTCTTCTTCTTATTATGAAGTGTATATTGAAAATGTAGCAATTGCGGTTTTTATTTATTTTTTAAACACTTTCTTTCCAAAGTAAATTTAATAATATTGATTTAATTAAGAAATGTGCAATAATTAATTTGAAAAAAAACTTGTTTCTACTAAAAAGAGTTGAAAAATAAAATTGTGAGACTGTAAAAAATGCACTTGAATTTAAATTTCTAACACTCATTATTATTATAAAAATATTTATTATTTGTTTTTTTTTTGTATATGTTATTGCTCGCTGTTATTTTGAAATAATTTTTTTTAATTTAGTATGTATTTATTTTATTTTTTGTTCTTCCAAGTGTGTCGTCTGTCCTTGAACTTGGACAATATAGTACATATTTTTTTCGTTTAACAGATTAATTTAAAATTATAAAAAAAGAGTGAATAGGTTGGCTAAAAATGTTGTTTTTGCAAATTTTTTATTGCCTTTTGTTTTTTATGACAAACTAGGTATCTTAAGTAATATTTTTTGTTAGGAACTTAAAAAATGTAAACAATTTTTTTTTATTTGCGTATTTGGTTTTTGTTTGATTAAAATTTTATTTTATTTGCATTTTGTATGTGACTAAGAAGAGTGTGGCGGTTTTTACGTTTTCCATTTTGTTCACAAGGATACTTTTTTAAGGATTTATTTTGCTTTTAATTTATTTCTTTTAATGTTTTAGATTGTTTTGCCAGGTTTTTTATTTTATTAAACATTAAATTTAGACTTTATTTTTATAACGAATTAAGCAATTTGTTTGTACATACACACATATTTACACGTACATATGTACATACATGCATATGTATGTATTTATTATCATTTCAAGCTACATACTACAAACATATTTCACAACTTTGCTTTTGTTGTGTGTGATTGGCAGTTTATGAATCATTCACTGAATAAAAGGTATAAATTGCAAAAACTTAAATTTACTGTCAAGTACGGAATCAAAACAAAGAAATATTGGTGTACATATACAGTCAACTCCCGATAATTGGAAATTCAAGAGGAGCAGAGAATAAGTTCAAGTAATCGGGAGTTCAAAAATACAAATTTTTCTAAAATTCTATTGAGTTTTAGCATTTTCTTTGATACCACTATTGCTTAAGAAATTTCTTATCTTAATTTGATAAAAATTATATGTATCTAAAGAAAGGATCCTTAAAATATGTACATATGTAAAGTCCTTTGTAAAGGACTAAGGTTGAGGAAATGAAAATCAAAGTACGTAGTTTGACAATACTTTGTGCCTAGATTAATGGGTGTTTAATAGCAGTTGGCCAAAAATAAAAATGCTTTATCGAATCTACAAAAAAATACAACCAACAATTAATAGATTAAATTTGAAAACGGTCATAAAATCGACAATAAATTTCGTTTAATTGTATTGAGAAAATTAACAAAAAATTTAGAAAAATCCAGACATATTCGCTCAATTTACTACAAAAACGTCATAAGTAAAAAAACGGAAACAAGTTTAAAATTTTCAATTTACAAACAACTTAATGGAAAAAGAAAATTTCAATAGTTGTGTAAATACATATATCCAAAATTAAAGAAATTTTTGTGTAGATTAATAATAATCTAAAAAGTATTTTTAGGTCTGGAGGACCATTCGTGAAATATTAGGCGAATAATACAAAGAGTGTTGTAAATTATGCAAATGCTAACGCCATCGTAATCAGGGGGTTATTATGTAATTCGATTCGAAACGGAAATGTGTTCGAATGTAATGTTAATAACATACAAATTCGAACAGTTTCCGTTTCGAATCGAATTACAAAATAACCCCCCAGCAGATAGAAATGCATAAGAATAGGCTATTTTTATATAAACAAAAAAAAAATCCTCTATTTTGTTGTGCTGTATTATTTAGTAACAATCAAACGAATTAAAAATGATAATGAAGATATGTACTTTAATTCAGCTACTTCAATAATTTTGTTTAAATTTTTGCTCTTATATAAAATTTAAAAAATTTAGTACTTGATTTTGCATTTCAGCTAACGATATGTCTGGATATACATACATGTGTGCTTGTTCAAATGATTAGACTCACATAATGTTAGCAGGCCATATATTTTTTTTAATGTAATTTTTTTTAATAAACATTATATATTATTATTTATTATATACCTAATTTAATATTAATTTAATTTATATAATTTTATTGTAATAAACTAAAATAATTAATAATCTAAATCGAAAAATATTTCTTTTTGTAATCGATTACAAATATGACTGAAAAAAAGAGTCAAAAAAGACTCGCAAACGATCAGAAATGTGACTAAAAAACGACTTATAAATGATTCACAAACGATTAGAAATAGGACTGAAAAATGAGTCGAAAAAGACTCGCAAACGATCAGAAATGTGACTAAAAACGACTTATAAATGATTCGCAAACGATTAGAAATAGGACTGAAAAATGAGTCGAAAAAGACTCGCAAACAATCAGAAATACGACTAAAAAATTAATCGAAAAAGACCCGCAAATCATTAAAATATATGAGTCATAAATGAGTCGAAACTGATCAGAAAAGCGGGTAATAAAAGACTCCTCAAAAAGAGTCGCATGTAGGGTACAATTTTCTCCCAAGAAAACAATCATTTATGATCAGAAAACGAGCTCATATATGCCTATTTTAATCGCGTAGAGGAGTCGTAAATGACTCGAATATGATCAGTTTTTTCATAAAATGCTGACTGGGTAGACTCACATAATGTTAGCAGGCCATATATTTCGATATATGTATGTAGATATTGTGGTGTAGTAAAAAATTGTACTTTGTACTATCAGTGGACAGCGGTATTTAATTGACCTCAAAGGCATATCAAAAATATTTTCAACGTAAAACGCATAGGTATTTTTAGTACATTTTTTTTTTAAACTTAAAGTATTAGTACATAATTTAATTTCTGTTAGGAACCTTATTTTGTAATACGAAACACCAAGCGTTGACAAATTTTATATGAAAACAATTTAAATTACAAAAACAAAATACATACAAAACTTGTCAACGCTAAGCGATGCGTTTTACAAAATTAGGCCTTTAGTTTATTTGATTACAGCCATTAAATTTATTTTAGTTAAAAATTTATTTAATCATTATCTGATAACAAATAATATATTGACGTCCTCTCCCACGATGTCGACAGAAAACGTTCAATCGATTTCTTATATAATTTTATTGTTGTTTTTAATACAAATAGTCGGTAGAACGTTTTCTATCGACATCGTGGGACAGGGCGATATTTTTTTTTACAATACTTTAGACCAGTGATTCTCAACTACTGCGCCGCGGATCTTTTGTGTGCCACAAAATTCTAGAAGTGTGGCGCTGAAAGGGAAAGACAATTTGTAAAGCTTAAAAATGAATTGAAAATCAGCAGCAATTCTTTAGTTTTATAGGAAAGAGGGATGAGAAGATTGGGGAGGCGTACATAGTTGCATTTGCTCGGCAAATTCCATTTTGTTTTGAAATTCGTTGTTGTTAATTTAAAGTTTGTAGGTGTATTTGACGTTTTATTTTATTTTATTTGTTCAGTTGTATGAAAAAAGCACAAAATGTAACAATAAGAAAAAATAATTGTTAATTTTTCAGGCAAATTTGTTGTGAAATAGAATTTTTTAGTACTTAATTGCAAGACTAGAATTTCCTAATGTGGACACTTATGCAATATCAAAGTAGAATTTTACAAAATTGTAGTAACAAAAATTGCAAGTCTGGACGAGGACTTGTGATAGTGAGAAATTCACAAATTTTGGGTTTCAAATGAAATGTTTTTAAGTGTAAGTTGTACTTTTTAAATATTTTAGGTCCGTTAAAAAATTCTTAAGTATAAAACTTACTCCATGTGAACGAAAGATTTCACATTCAATGAGAAAAGATTTTCTATTAATCGTGTACATTATTTATTAATCTTGTCCAAAAGAGGTTTTTATAACTTTTAATACTTAATTGGAAGGTTAATATGGAAATTATCCTGCAAAAATAAAGTGAACAAAAAAAAACGTGAAATAAATTCCATTGAAAAATATTATTCATGATAAGGGGAATAAAAAAAGGGGAACATTTATAGAGAAAATTTATTCGCGATTGGAATTTGGAGAAAAGGTAAAATATTTCGAGGATAAAGGTAAGTAAATAATTTTTAAATTTATCCTTTGCCGCCAAATTTAAAAATGTTAAAAGTGTGCGAAAACAAAAAAGGTTGGGAATTACTGCTTTAAACAATTTAAGTGGGTCTTTCCTCCATAATTTACAATCAGGGCAATTATGTAAAAAATTCCGCAGGAAATTTCTCCCTTTTCTAATTAGAATTTTTTGTTTTCCCTATCATTTGCTATTAGTTGGAATTGTTCCCTGGGAGAAATTTCCTGCGGAATTTTTTACATAATTGCCCTGAATATTCAAATATACGACGTCTCAGTGAGTCGCAGTGACTTTATAAATTCAAAACATTTTTCTTCTTTTCCTTCAGTGAAATGACTTGAATAAATATTAGTTTGTTCGTTCATTTCTTGAAATAAATTAAATAGTTTACAGCTCGGCGTTATTCTCAAGTAGAATCCATGGAATCGGTCCAAAAATGCCATTGAGTATGCCGAAAGGCTTGAGCTTAACACAATTCTGTGAACTTCTCTCGATTCTGCAGGAGTAAAAGCTGTTAAAACTATTTATTTTTGTAGTTTTGACCTTACTTTTGTTTTGTGGTCTCAACCAATTTAACGATATACATACATACATACATACATACATACATACATATACATATGTATGTATATAAGTATATATGTTTGTATACACATCGATTTTTAATCTTTTCGCATCACTTTTAGTTTTACTGTCTTATTCAGAAAGAATAGTTTTGTTTTATAATTTATAAAACAAATTTTGTATGGAAAACTGTTTTATAAACTAGAGATGTGCAAATGTCGTGATTGTATCGTGTCACGCGTGATTCACGCGTCAGTACCTGTACAGAAAAGTTACTTCAATACTCTTTTGTAATTTCATTCGCAGCATTTAAACAATTGAAAAATTTAACAAGAAACCGTCTTTGTGCAAACAAACTAGCAGTTTTAAAAGAGAATTAAAGATAACTGCTTCAATTAAAACTGCCAAGTATAAAACAAGAATATTATGTCTGTGGCGTCATTTTTAGTGGCGGCGCTTCCGCCTTGAAACTTTGCTAGCGCGGAAGTTTACGGCCTGGCCCACGATGTCGAGAAGAAACTATCGATCGCTTACTTATATTGAAAACAAAAACAAATTTTCTTATTTTGTTTTTGTTTTCAATGTAACTAAGCGACAGATAATTTCTTGTCGACATCGTGGGCCAGGCCGTTAGTTGTTTTGATTTTCTAAAAAAAAAAAAATAAAAAACAGCTGTTTCAGCGTTGCAAAAATATAGGAACCAAATTTAAAATCACAAAATGAGCCACAATTTTCTTTTTCTTAACAACCTGTTAACCTAACATAACCCACTAACGGCCCTTTTCACAATGTACAATTAAAAGCTAACAGGGACTTTAACGGCAAGTTTTGTATGAAGATGAAAAGGGACGTAAGAGTCAATGGCCGACCGAAGGCCGGCTATAGAATCAAATCAAATGTTATTAATAAATGCATTGTCGGCAGATATCATAGAGAGAATCGTTGCGATCGGCCAATGGTTATGCATCAAATCTTTAGTTATTATAAAACTATTTTTTACGAATATAAAAAATTTTATTTGTTTTTCGTTTAGCATGTGTATATGTATTACTTACCCTGCGTTTACACATGCAAGTGCCTTGCATGCAAGCTCTGTGTACGTATTACCAACGAAAATTTCGCACAAATGCCCGACTGTCTTGCAACTTGCATGTTTGCCTTTCAGTGCAGAGTTGTCCATAACACAAAAAATTTTAATTTTAAGGGAAACAGATAGTGTTGAACTTTATTCGTATTGTTTCAATGTTATTTATGTCTACAAAATTAATAAACTGCTTTATTTATGAATATTTAAGAAACAAAATTATTAAATAAGCTTTTAAATGTATTTAAAATTGGTAAAAACTCATATAACATTACACTGAAATCCAGTTAATTTGTGCTAAACTATTAATAGGGCGACACTGTTAGCTAACTTTCCATTTACTTGCTACAAGTTCAGCAATCACTGTCTTGTAAAATTCCTTGGCAGTTGAGTTGGAAGTAGACTGCAAATGCCGAAAGTGAATAAAGAACTGAATGTACTGAACTTGAGCCTAACTAAAAATTATTTCTGATTAAAAATTCACTATAGTTCAATTAAAATCTAAAAATGTCTCACTCAAATATTTATATTTTTATTATCATTACAATTATTATGATTATACGTACCTATTTTTATTTTTATTGTTATTATTTTTAAATAAAAATAGTTTTTTGTACGCTAGAATGTATGTTTGTACGCACATATGTATGTATATTTTACAAATTCATACATATGTACATATACATATGTGTAAGTATGTATATTAACAAAAAATAAACACATACGATTGGCAAACTCTGGTTAGATTTTATAAAAGAAAACTTTTTTAGAAAACTAAATTTATTAAATATGCCATGTACGTATACAAATTAACCAAAAGCTTAAATTATTAAAAGAAACAAAAGTACCAAATCAGGGCTATTGTGCCACACTCTCATTCAATATACATACATCCCATCACTGTCTAAAAATGTCACGTAACGTCGTCATGAAATTCTATTTTCTGCAGGTTCAGACGTTACATTTACGTGCCATTTCAGTCAGGTTAAAGGCTCAGTTAGCCGACTGTAATGTAAAGTAACTGCAACTGTAGAAAACAGCTGATCGATATTGTTATGTGAAAAGTAATGAAAATGGTTATAGAGATGTAATGTAACGTAACCTACTTTTCATATAAAAATATCGATAAGCTGTTTTCTACATTACAGTTACATTACATGACAGTCGGCTAACTGAGCCTTAAGCGTTTGCATAGCTTTTCATGCAACAGATTCGATCAGCTGACACATTTACATTTACAGTTCTACATTTACAGTCGGGTAATTCTGCCTACAACCCAGAGACCTGCGTCGAGCGATTTTGTCGGCGGCGGCGGCTCGTGAGAAAATCGTCGGCGGCGGCTCAAATTCGGCTTTAGCCGGCTGAAAATCCACTGAAACCAATTTTTTTTCTTCAATATTGTACAACTTATATACAACGTATGTATATAGTATGTAGTGACAAAATAATGGCATAAGTTAAAAATGTTAAATGTTAAAAATGTCAGCTTCTATAATCTTATTCAAATATCATTAAAAATTAAGCAATGTTTAATTTTGAAACCATCCATTGTCTATGATCCTATTCACATATAAAAAAATAAGAAAATTTTAACTTTTTCATATACATAATACATGAGTTTTATTTTTTAATTTTATACAATTTCTTTGACATACTTCTGCCAGCTCATCAGTAAATATTCAATTATATTTTTGAAAACTTATATATAAAGGGTGTCCCAACAAGAACGCAAGATTTAAATTTGGCGCCATTGGAAGGGTCATTGTTTGACATTTGAACAATTGTTATGCTAGTAACTAGAAGGTACGAGGTTAGTAAAAATGGAGCGCTACACGAATGAACAACGCATTCTCATTGTGAAATTGTTTTACCAAAATGGTGAAAGCTTTGCGGTTACAGTTCGCAAATTTGCGATCGATTTGGGGTCACAATAATGCTCCAAAAGAATCAACTGTAAAGAGATTAATGGATAAATTTGCCGAAACTGGTTCTGTTAGTCATGTAAAGACAACAACGCGCCTTCGACCAGATCGATCGACCGAAAATGTCGCAGCTGTACGTGATGATGTCGCTCAAACGCAGGTCAAGCGCAAACAGTCAATGGTGTTCGGTATCGTGAAATGATAACCAGTTTTTTCGTGCCTAGAATTGAAGAAATGTATGTGGAGGGCATGTGGTTTCAACAAGACGGCGCCACATGTCATACAGCCAGAGAAACAATTCAATTGCTACATCAGTAATTTCCCGGTCGTGTTATTTCGCGTTTTGGAGACCAAAATTGGCCGCCTAGATTGTGCGATTTAACACAATTAGACTTTTTTCTTTGTGGGTTTTTGAAGTTGATGGTTTACGCGAATAAGCCGACGACGACTCAAGACTTAAAAGAGGAAATTGGACGCTGCATTAATGAAATACCGCAGCATTTATGCAAAACGGCCATTGAAAATTTCATTAAAAGATCGTGTGTGTGCCAACAAAGCCGCGGCGGCCATCTGCCCTATTTGTTGTTCCACACATAACCTCATTTTGTCTACTTTACGACATAATAAAATTTCACGTTTTTTTTTTTTAAATATCTGTGTTTTATTTAAAATTTAAATCTTGCGTTCTTGTTGGGACACCCTTTATATAAATAAAAAATATCTAAAAACTCTCAAATTAGAATTACGCTAATATAAACAATAAATAAAAAACCTCTGCGAAAAACAAAGTGAACAAATTGTAATAATTGAAGGTCTACTAATGAACTGGGATAACCACCAGTTACAAAAAATCTGAAGGTTCTATAAGCAATACCTTAAATTATGGATCAAAAAATATTTGCGGTTTACTTAAAAATTTGTTTTAAAACGCAAAATTCTGGAAACAATTGAATATAAAACTTAAAATTTTAGGTTTTAGAACAAAGAGCCTGGCCCACGATGTCGACAAGAATGTTTTTATGGCTTACTTATATTGAAAAGAAACAATAATTTTTTTTTTTTTTTTTTTTTTTTTTTTTGTTTTCAATATAAGTAAGCGATAGAAACTTTCTTGTAAGCATCGTAGGCAAGGCCGAAACTTTTAAGTAAAAACAAATTCTTTTTATATTCATACTATCCACTAAGTGGACCAGGTCGAAACTTTTTAAGTAGAAACAAATTCTTTTTATATTCATACTATCCACTAAGTGGACCAGGTCGAAACTTTTTAAGTAGAAACAAATTCTTTTTATATTCATTCTACCCCTTAAGTTTTGACCCACACATTTTCAATATCTTTACGTAATAATTAATATTGTACAATAAAATTGCTGGTGTGTAATATTATATTATATTATATTATATTGTATTATATTATATTATATATTATATTGGTAATGTGTTGACAACTTTGTACAATAACACAAGTAAAGTGAATAAAACCAATAAATAAAAAGACGGCACGAAACTTAGTTTGTTTATATATAACTACATATATGTACATGCATACAAATTTTAGAAACATAATGCAAGTTGTATTTATGTATGTATGTATACATAAAGTAAAACTCATAATATTAATAATTGAAAACCATCATTCGAGAAAAAAATCATATGTGGACCAAAAAATCATCCAAAAATTTGATAAAATTATTATTCTGGCAGCACATGAAAAATAAATTTTAAAAAAAATGCTGGCATCGATAATCGGCGGCTAATATTCAGGCGAAGTAAGCCAAAAAATGTTCGGCGGCGGCGCGGCTGCCTAAAAATATCGGCGGCTCGGCTCAGCCGGCTCCGAGCCGTCACGACGCAGCTCTCTGCTACAACCCTGCATTAGCAGCATGAAACCAATATACATACAACTTAAAAAACAGTATATGTTAAATGAATACTGAAAACACTAACACACACAGCTCTGTACACGAATACATTTTGTGCCAGATGAATTAGTCTCGTGTAATTTGGAAAAGAACAAAAATTGTGCGGCTTAAAAATTGTTCTCGTCTAAACTATCTCATATGCACATAAAAGTATTTATGTATGTATGCATGTATATATGTATCTATATATGAATATTTCTTTGCATGTTTGCATTTTGAATTGCACTTTATTTACATATTTACGTACATTAGCGGATGTAAAACATGTCATTTAATTATTCATGCATTTGCAATATCAACAAAAGCCAATAATTGATTTGAATTGAATTCGAATGAAGAGCAAATACATATGGATGTATATACATTTACAATGTAAATTTTACACATATGTGTGTATGCTTGGGAGTATATTATTATCAGAAACTTCAGTAAGAACTAATAAGAAAACAAAAGATCTACAAACACACACAACAAAAACTCATGTAAAATAACAAGTAGCACCTTGACAACTTTTTATGCAAATTGGAATAAAAATTTTAGATTACACGCACATTTTTATATATACTTATTTTATTTCACAAAGCACGATGGACTGACTAAATTTCGTACATATACTTAATAAATTATTTTTATTTCGTTGCTCTTTATTATTCTTATATAGAAATTTAACATTAAAATTTGACAATTTTTATATTTAATTCACTAAGCTCTCTTTTTTTTATCAAGTCAACAATTTCAATCTCTTGTTTTTTTAGGTAAACGTGTTTCATTTTTATATTCCACACCGTCTGATTTTGTTTTAAAATTTTACTTTACTCAAGCTTTCTTGGCTCGTCTTTATTCTCGTGTACTTTGCACGTTTATGTTTCCTTTTCTTTTATATTTTTATTTTATATTCTTTAAATCAAATTCACTAAAGCAATTTACATACTTCACTAAATTTTCTAGCTTGGGTATATTATTATTTTATTTACTTTGCACTTTAAACTCTATTTGTTAAACATAAGAAACGAAGTATTAAGACGAAATAATTTGTTATTATTAAATTGTTGATTTTAATTCATTGTATTCAATACAAAACGCGTTTCATTTACGGTTTGTTTTTTGCTTTCATTTATATATTTTTAATCCAAAAGTTTCTTTATTATAAAGCACATATTTGTGTTGTTTCCAAAAAATATCGGTCGACTGATTTCACGAACTTGTACGTATTTTTCAATTGTCTTCTTTTGCCTAAAAACAATTTCACCACTCTGACGCATCGAGCAGAGCGAATAAACAAAACAAAACGAATTAGGCAACATGCTGCTATACAAATCTCCCTCAACACAGTGTGTTGTAATAAAAGCTTTTTTGCTGATGTCTTTCATATAAATGTAAACCACAATGTTGCTGAAAAGGTTTTATAAACATGTGTATAAGCACAACGATTATAATTTATTTGATATCAGGGGCGGGAGTATAAAATTAATAATTGAAATGGTGAATTTGATATCGTCACTGAAAATGCAAATATGTAACTCTTTAAAAAAAAAGTTGATTTATTAGCATAGAAAACAAAGACACTAATAAATCTCTCTAATGATTAACACAAGTGTGTTGGGTATGTCAAACAAGTTTTTTGCTTCTACTAGGTATATATTTTTTTAAATCTTATCTACAGCAAATGCATAACGGATTTGCATAATATATATTTTTAACTGTAATATGTAATATATCATTTTGGACATTAATGTCCCGTTTCACACACTACAACTTTTATTGGTCAACTCGTAATTCAGCTTTCTTACAGCTGAGAGAAGGAAGGAAGCTGAGAAGGAAATACAAATATATTTTTTTTCTTACAGCTGAATTACGAGTTGATAAACAAAAGTCGAAGTGTGTGAACCGTGACAAATGAGAATAATGTGACTTGCACATCTTTTTTGATAACATATTTCTATTAAAATTAATTTTTAAATATTTTCTAACTTAAAATTTTATTAACAAATTACAATTCTCTGTCTTTAATAATAATATTAAGTACGTAAATATATTATATGTACATATTTATGCATAAATAGCTTTCTTACCTGAGATATGTAACGCAATCCACTCCCGTTAAACCTGGGATTTGTCCAGCTATTATCAGTTATTTTCTTGTTCATGTTATTCATAAAATTGTTATTACTTTTACAGCTAATGTCGTTAATACTTGTGGAGGGTGTGATGGTCGTTGCCGGACTTGTTGAATTTCGTTGATAGTTGTACCCAATGTCTCTGATGGGGGAAAGGGATTCCAGTCGGGGCAAATCTTCCAACTCAATCATATTATATGATCATAAAAAAATATGTATCTGAAAAAGAAGAATAAAAAAGGAATTTTTCTAAATACCAATACACTCAATCCTATCATTACGCGGTAGCGAAACCGCCATGTCTATAAACCAAATTTGGCGCAGGATGATGGAAAATCGTTCCAAATGAATGAATTCCCCGTCGAAAGAAAATTACATCATTCATATGAAGAAAAAAATACTAACAAAAGTCTGAATAAAAGTCTAATAAAATTTGCGATTAACTACACTATACAAATTTTATCCGTTGACCGAACTACAATAAATAAAATTAATTAATAAATTATACTAAAAACTACATTTTCATAAAATCGTCGGTGGGTGCATTCGTTAATACAGTAATCTTTATTTTGCGACAAAATGACAAAGGTGTGTTTTCTCCAAATTTTCTAAAATAAATTTTGAACCATTAGGGTTAATAACCGGAAAGATCGTTATCGATCGGATGTAGCCAATAGTTTTTCTTTAATTAGATATAGTCAAAAGAAGTGTAAGTTTAAATTTACAAGTGAAAAAACATTAAAATCGAACGCCGGGTAACAAATAGTGAAGACCGTCTGTAAACGATCTTGCAGGTTTGCATATATCGCGCCATAACCGCCAAAATAGCTTAAGCGACATAATTTTCGAAATTAAATTTTTGACCAAAATCGATTATTTGCGATCGTAATTAGTCGATTTTCTTCAAAAAAAAAAAAACGAAGTCCAAAAAATGTGTCGCTTAAGCTATTTTAGCGGTTATGGCTACATATTATGTAATAAGAAATCACTGGTAAATTTTATTTATAAAAAAAATATTTGTAGTAAAGAGGAAAATAAGTTGAAATACATATTCAGCCCTATCGTGAATAACAAGTGGAATATTTGTTCACGTGAAGTTTTTATTCCCCTCGAAGGGAAAAATGCTATCGTGAATCTCCCGTGAAATTTTTTTCCCGCTATCAGTCCCAGTGAATGTAAAAAAGTAAAGAAGATTTGTAATGCTTAAAAATTTATTGAAAATCAGAAAAATTTAAGTTAAATAACAAGAAATACACAAATTTAAGGTTCCAAATGAATTTTTTTAACTTTAAAGTTTGGAGAAGTGGAGAAAAATTCTTTAGTATACCCCCGCGGTGCACCAGCATAAAATTTACTGTATGTGAACCAAAGAGATTCATACTCCATGAAAAAAAAAATGTTGCGGGGAATTATTGTTAATAATAATAAACTTTAAAAACTTTAAAAATAAATATTTATAACTTTTAATATATACATAGTACGAAGGAAAATATCGAAATTATTCGACCTATTAATTCAGTTCGCCTGCAAAAATAAAGTGAAAAAAACCAAGGGAAAAGTGAAAAAAATCCAGGTGAAAAATATTATTCACGATAAGGGGAATCAAAACAAGGGAAAAAATTTCAGGGGAAAAATTATTCACGATTGCAATTTGGTAAGAAGTGGAAATATTTCCAGGGAAATAATATTCACGATAGGGGTGATTATTTTCAATCTGGCGGTAATCTGAAAGCGAAAATTCCAGCAGCTATTGCCTCACGGAAATCTGAAAACTGTAAAAGCGGTTCTTCAGCGGATATATTGTCGGAAGCATTGACCTTTTCTTCATGCTGTTGTCTCAACAACGATCAATTCAACAATAATATCTTCCGCGCAAAAGTAGTTAAACAGTACGATGGGTGTTTTGAGCCAATGGAAGTGATAAATGGCCTCGAAAGTCTACAGTGTTAACATGTAAACACATCGAAATATTGCGCCATAATAGTTTGGGATGCTCTTTCGAGGTTTTAAATATTGAATTCCGGGTAGTTTATAAAACATAAAAAATTAATACTTTTCAAACAAACTAAATAGAGTCACACCCGCCGTAAAACTTCCAAGATTAGCTTGAACTGATGGTCCGATAGCTTTAGCAGTTGGAACTGGCGATCGGGCTCTTTCTCATTTGAAGCATTCTTTTGATGTGGTTGGTAAGATCCATCTTTCACACAATTGTAAAATAGAGCGAGAAATAATGCAACAAACAATATACATATTGTTACGTTTAAATTTTATTAAACGTGTGAGTTCTTTTGATTGCTCAAAAATAAAAATAAATAACATCACAATTTTTATTTGCTACTGTTTTTCCTTTTATTCTTAACGAAGCAAATTACAACTTGTCTTTACTTAACTACTTCTTATCGTTAGTATCCACTTTCAACGAGGTCTTAACTTGACTACTTTCTGATTAGCACTGCTCTGTTCTCGCACATGCTGCCACTTTTTATAGTACAGGAACCGGTTCTCGAATGTTCGCCCGATAGGTGCATGATGCCATCTGTATTGTCAGATGCCAGATGTTCAAACAGTCCTCTAGCACAATCGGGAAAATTCATGTTGCTGCTTCTAGGCGTTTGTAGATAATTCGATTGGCCGTTATTTTTGAATTTCAAAGTAACGACTCTCATGTTGGCAAAGCAGTGTGCTACTGGTAGTACAGGGTGCTTACCATAAGTGCTAGCACTTTTATTTGTATGTGTGTATGTCTGTAGGTATGTACACAATTATTGTTGTTGCTATAGTATTTGTACGTAAACATGTGTGTACGTTTAGTGCTTTAGTTAAATACTTCCAGATAGTTCTTTGCTTTAACCCTGTAGGAATATTTTTACGTAACAATATCAAAGGTGAAAACAATGAAAAAGAGGGAGATATTTTTATATTTACAAACCAGCAAGACCGTCTTGAGACGGTCATCACTATTTCCTTTCGAAAGCACAATTTTGAATTTTTTTTCACTTAAAAAACATAACAAAACTTAAATATAATAGTGGTATTCACACCGAACTTGTTAATTTGTTAAAGTTACCAACTGTGAACAACCCCCTTTTTAAAACTTTGTTAGTCTGGTAACTTTCGTAGTAAAACAGCTGATTTATTGTTCTGACGCAATTTATTATTCTGAAAAAAAAAATAAAAAATAAAACATGCAACGAGAAAGTGTAAAAAACAATTGTAAACGAAAATTGCCAAAACACAAATATTTTTTTTTAAATGTATCAGAAATGACTTTTTTATTATATTTATTTAGAAACTGCAACAGCTGATTCTGAGTTACCAACTAACAGCTATTTTATCACGGGTGCCGTGTCGTTAATTTGCTAAATGTTAATCCGGTAGCGCGTTAAATATACAAAAACAAAATGCGTGTAAAAAAGTAACGATTAACGACTAACAAACTAATAAGCTCGGTGTGAATACCACTAATATATCAACTACTCATGGTAATATTTTGAAGACCATCGCTTTATTCTAAATGTGGATTTTAAATAGTTGCGAAAATTTAATTTTGTAATGCTAATTGATCGGTCACAACTAACAAAAGTTTTGTTAGAATATATAGGGGGGAGTAAAAGAAATGTAAAAAGTGTAGTCTAAAGACAGTTTTCTTTATTTTGAAATGTACCACTGGAGCTCAACAATATAAGATAGTTTTGAGACGGTCTTGCCGGTTAGTGGGTTAAACTGATCGAGTCCAAGATTTGCGGAGTATCTAATTAAAATAAATTTATTCGTTCGAGAGATATCGTTGAGGTAAAATTTCGAAAAAAACGTGCTAATTTACAACCTGTTTGTGTAAGACATTGACGATGCAAATCGTCTTGTATAAATTATCTTTAATCTATCAAAAAACCGCCAAGATTTCTAACGAAATTGCAGGTAAAAGCTAATATTTTATAAAATTATGTTACGATTCTATTTTACTTTTTTTTTGTAAAATTTTTCGTGTATTAAAAAAGTGTTTTTCAATTTGCTCAATTTTGCATTTCAATTTTTTTTAGCTATGGAATTAAAATGCAATGAACAAAATAATTATACAACATATCGTTACCTTAATACAGAAAGGCCCTAAATCATTTTTTTGAAATCTTGATTTTTGCATTTTTCGATACATTAAATGTTCTTCTATCGAAATATACAAAAAAAAAAGAAACGATTTCAAAAAAAATATTGAGTTAGGGCCTTTTAATATTAAGGTAACGATATGTATGTACGTTCATATTTCTATCTGTACACGTATTACTGCAGCGTACTGTGGCGATCACTGTGGGAGCGCTGCACCGCGGTTGCAAAATTAATAAAATGTACTAATTTCATATACATACATACATACATGTGTATGTACCCTGCAGTCAGACTGGGGCCAAGTGACTCTATGTCAACACTAAGATTCTAGTAGTAGTTACATTGTCTACAATTTCTCTTCTATTCGTCAGTATAAAAGAAATGGAGACAACAGATGTGTATTTCTGGTGGATATTGCAACAACTTGTCAATATACATAAATTTGTATATACTTAAGGTATAGAAATTTACCAGTAAATGTCTGGTCGGTATGTCTCCATGTTCCCATAAGAACTATGAATTCACTACCTAGTCAATTGTTTTAGTGTTACTAGTAGATTTTCAATGACAAGCACATGCTAAATGTCTATAGCATAAAGTATTGTATGGGGAATAATTGTAGAGTAGCGACTCAGTACATTTTCACTACTCGCACTTTCTGCAGGGTACGTATGTGTATATGTAGTATATGCGTAGGTAAATATACAAAGTGGAGTTTGCTTATAACGAATTATAACATATTACGAAGAACTTATCTGGCCTCAAAAGGTTTGCATTAATATTTCATACAAATTAGTACGCTTATAGGAAACTCCGGTTATGGCGAATTCAAACGTTTTATATTTTTCCTGGTAGAATTTATGCACTTTTAAAGTCGTTCGAAAGCTACAACTTCCAATCCGTAAGACGTAAATTTCTGCACATAGTGTCATCCTATATAAAACTTGTATCGTTGGTATCCATATCATTCAATTCTGGCCAAAAGCACTTGGTAATCATCCATACATAGTTCTTGCCATTGACGATGATGGCCATTACGCCGCCAGCTCAAAATCCACACCAAACAGTGACTTTTTCGAAATGCATTGGACGGGACGCTCTTAGATGTCCGACAATTTTATGTATTGTTATTTTTGTAGTCAAGCACACATTCTCCGACAGGGTTTAATAACATCTTTCAGCAGATCTAGAATGGTTTGCTTCTTAATTTTATATAAAAACTTATAACACTTTGCTCATAAGCAGTTTATACATTTTTTTTATAAAATTGTTAATTTTTTTTTAAATATTTAGGACAATTTAATTTTACTTTGTTATTGGTTATTTTTCAAACAGCTAATTGCTTTTCTGCTGGTGCAAGAAGAACACTACGCTCTCAAAAGCTCTCTAACTTGCCCAGACTTTGAGTACGGGAACAGTTTTTGGTAAAATTGGGATCCCATAGGCTCCCAGTGTGGAGTGTGTACCAGCGTTACCATATGTGAAGATTTATCTTATTTTTGAAGTTTTTCGAGATGTTACCCTGCGTATACACATGCAAGTACCAAGCTCTGTATACGTATTATCAACGAAAATTGTATACAAATGCCCGACTGTCTTGCAACTTGCATGTTTGCCTTTTATTGTAGAGTTGTCCATAACATAAAAAAGTTTAATTTTGAGGGAACCAGATAGTATTGAACTTAATTCGTGTTATTTTAATGTTATTTATGTCTAAAAAATTCATTAACCGCTTGATTTATGAATATTTAAGAAACTAAGTATTAAATTAGCTTTTAAATGTATTTAAAATGAGTAAAAACTCATATAAAATTACACTGAAATCCAGTTAATTTCTACTAAGGTATTAATATGGCAACACTTTTAGCTAACTTTCCATTTACTTACTGCAAGTGAAACAAGTCACTGTCTTGTAAAATTCCTTGGCAGTTGAGTTGGAAGTGGACTGCAAGTGCCGAAAGTGTAGTTGTGTTAGTAAAAGAGTTTGAGTGTATTGAGTTTTTCGAACTTGCACTTGCACGTGTAAACCCTAGGTTAAAAAGACTAAAAGATTTTTAATTAAAAATAAAATTTTTGAAAATATGAAAAATGATACAGCCGTAAAGTAGCTCTGGGTTGAGGAACATCTCTCGCGTCATCGTAATTATTTCTTAAGTGCGGTCAGGCTTGTGTATGTTGTTTGGCCTTCGAGAGTTTTTCGTCTCGCTCGCACTGGTTGACTGATCTGCCACGGATAACCGTATAGTCTTGCGGTTTTTTGTGACATTTCTTTAGCAACCACGTTGCTACTTCCTATATGAAGGCATATGTCGTGTACAGTCAGTCACAAAACCTTTTAAAATACTGTTAATACTAGAGATGTGCAAATGTCGTGATTTTATCGTGTCAAGCGTGAATCACGCGTGACTCACGCATGACTCACGCATGATCGTGATCAAATTTATAATTAATCACGCGTGACTTAAAAATACTCGTGCGTGATCGTGCGTGAGCTATTTTCAATAATTACGCACGAATTATCACGCTCACGAGATATCATCCCTGAATAGGTGAGTATCAATATAATGGGTGTTTTTTATTGAGGTATAGAACTTTAAGTTGGCATCACTTTTTTAACTGGCGGCCATTTTGTCAGCTGTCAAGTGATTAATATTTAGTTTGGTTTGCCATTTCATCATGAACAGGTTGACAAAAGAACAACGCTTGCAAATCGTGCAAATTTATTTCGAAAATAATGGTTCAGTTCGCGAAGTTTACCGCAAGCTCCGTCCATTTTATGGTCGACATAATCGTCCATCAGAGCAATTAATTCGGTTAACCATGGATCGTTTTCGCACTACGTTTACTCTATGTGATAATACGCATCCACAGAGACGTCGAACAGTGCGCACCGAAGAAACAATTGCCGCTGTAGAGCAAAGTGTTGAAGAGGACCCGAATGAATCGATTCGCCACCGTGCACAGCAATTGGAGCTTTGTCCATCAACTTTATGGAAGATTTTGCGCAAAGATCTTGGCTTGCGACCTTACAAGATGCAGCTTGTGCAAGAATTAAAGCCGCGAGACCATGCAATGCGTCGTGATTTTGGTGTATGGGCCGAAAATGAGATTGATCTCGATGCTGATTTTCATCGCAAAATTTTGTTCAGTGATGAGGCTCATTTTTGGTTGAATGGCTACGTCAACAAGCAAAATTGCCGCATTTGGAGTGAAGAGAATCCACATGAGACCCTTGAGACGCCATTACATCCACAAAAACTGACTGTTTGGTGTGCTCTATGGGCTGGTGGAGTCATTGGGCCATACTTCTTCCGAAATAATGCTGGAGAGTCAGTTACCGTTAATGGAGACCGGTATAGAGCCATGATAACCGACTATTTTGTTCCCGAATTGGATGGCATGAATGTGGATGAGTTGTGGTTCCAACAAGACGGCGCTACATGCCACACAGCGCACGTCACAATAGAGCTGCAAAACTATCGATAGTACTATCGATAGTATCGATAGTTTTGTTGTAAATGAAATATCGATAGTTTTTTCTACTATCGATACTATCGGCAACAAAAAAAAAGAAACAAGTAATTAAAAGAGTAAAAATAATCGAAGTCAGTAAACATTAGCCGGCAGCTTTGAAGCAAATTATCCGTAGTTGATTTAAGCTTTTGTACAGCGATGGAAAAGTTGGTACAATTGTATAATTTTAGCGCTATTTGAATGCCAAAAGTACCGTAGCACCGCAATGACCCATTTAGCACTACTGGAATCTCTTTATATTATATTACATGCCAAAAATATCATTAAAATATATTAACCCCCTTATGCAAAAAATAATGCGTGCTTGAAGTGTACAATAAAAAAAATTTCCATAGAAAAACCGGTTTTAACGTTCACTTATTTTTTTTGCACAAGGGGGTTAATCTTTAGCTCGAAGGTATTAGAAAATTAAGTAAATCAAACGATGTTTTCCGGTACTTAAAGAATTGCTGGAGGAATGTTATTTATTCCAAATTCATCTGCAAATGTGGAGATTTTATTTTCGTAGCAAGGAGAGAAGCCGACTATTTGCATCGACTGTGAACAATCGAATAAAAAAAAAGGTTATAAATGTAGTATATCGTAAATGTTACTTTTATATTCAGATCCCAGCAACTAATATTCTTTGTGCACCTTCTGGCGTTTTGTTAATTGATTCTTAGTTAATTAAAAAGTACAAGTATTAAAAAAATATAAATAAAGAATTAGGTACAATCGTACTGAAAAAATTAAAATTTTTTTTGAAAGTTAGTACAATTTGTAAATATGACATCGCATCCTTGCTTCTGTATACATAAGTACTTAAATACATATGTATATATATGAATTTATTTATAAATCCAAGTGTTATTCGACAAATAGTAGTCACAAGTGTCTTAATAAATTCAACATCGTCGACACAAAGATAAATTTTGGTGGTACTGATATCGCGACGGCCGCCAATCGTCTCTTACGATAAAACTTTACATATATAGTTTTACATAAAACTATCGAAACTATCGAGTGGAGCGACTATCGATAGTTTTGCAGCTCTACGTCACAATCGATTTATTGAAGGAAACATTCGATGAGCGCATAATTTCGCGGAATGGACCTGTCAATTGGCCACCAAGATCGTGTGATTTGACACCATTGGATTATTTTCTTTGGGGATATGTGAAGTCGCTCGTCTACGCCAACAAACCAGAAACGTTAGGGGACTTGGAAGCCAACATTCGTGGCGTTATTGCCAACATACGGCCCCATATGCTCGAAAAAGTGGTTGAAAATTGGACCTGTAGAATTGGCTTTATTCGAGCCAGCCGCGGCGGCCACATGCCCGAAATCATATTTAAACATTAATGGCATAAAATTATCCTTCCAATAAAGCCAAATTGATGGACATTAAAACGATTTTCTTGTGTTTTATTTCAATTCGAAGTTCTATACCTCTAAAAAAACACCCTTTTACTATACCATTTTGCACATGTTACGATGCAAGACCATTTGCACAAGATTGTGTATTGGGCTGGCTATTGTTATAATTTTTTCAGGCGTAGTAAACTGGCTCATATGAAATTCAAAAATACCAAATAAAAAAAATAAAATTATTTTAATAAATTTTTTATGGTACAAAACTATATTTTCCCTAAATTTTGACTTTTTTCAGAAAAACTATGCGTGTATCCGCATTTATGAAAAGGCACTCTTAAATTTTAGTTAAAAATTTATAAAACTATCTACATAATAAAATCTTATAGTTGAAACTTTCAAAATCTACCGTCACAACTTTTTATAACCGCTTAAACACAAAAAATATTTTTAAAATTTACTATTTTAGGATATTGTTGAATGTAGTGTACATGTCCGAAATACAAAATAATTGGGTCTAAGCACATTCTTAATGCATTGTCTTTAGCGCTATGTAATTAAAAAAATTAAAAAGGTATTAAACGAAGTTTTTTACAAAAATGAAAATAATGAAGATACTTAAAAAAACACATGCCTTTTTCTGGGAAATTTTAAAATGTGGATTTTTTAGTCTTTTTCCCGATTTCACAAATGGATACACAGTGGATACGCAAATAATGAATACGCGCAAAACATGATTTCTTTTGTTTCTTCTAATCTAAAAATAACTTTGTTGAGTAAAAAAAACAAGCCACCACGTTTTTCGGCTTCTTGTCCGAATGCATACGTATTTACAACACGAGCATTCAAAGAAAACAACAACATCAGCACATAACCACGTTGAGTCAATCAACAAGCAAGGAAAACACCAACACAAACAAATGAAATTAAAATTTAAATTAATTAATAAAATTTAATTATTAAATGATACATTTTTTTTACATAACACAAAATTTAAACAAATAATTTACTGGAACATTAAAAATATTTACCGAAACTAAATTTTATTTCAAAACACACGTTTGTTTGAAATCTTTTTGGGAATAATTTTTTCTGTTAATAAATTTTTTTTCCTATTTTTATTATTATTTAAAATTTTGTCAAACATTTAATGCTGTCTTTTAACTTAAAATCAATCCAACAATGAACTAAAAAGTAATAGTAAAATACTAAAAAGGTCAAGGCAAAAAATTTTTTTGGCTTAAGTAAAATATCTTACGAGAAACACGTCTTGGGAAATTATTTCTTAAGAATTTCAAGTTTATGTCAAAATGCTTTATCCGGTAAAAATCGGATAATGTTTACAAAAGTTACAAACCTCAGAAGTTTTTTTGAGTCCCAGATAGTCAACTTTGGACCACTGTAACTCATGTCCAGCTCAAGCCAGAAGGCTGTAATGAAATGTGTTATAAAGCATCTACGGATGTTAGGAGTTTCATATAAATCCAATCAGTAGCTTAGAAATTCCAGATTTATTGCCATTTACTTTGTAAAAGTCCTCACTGTGCAGTGTAAACTTTACATAGGCACGTGCATACATACATATGTACATACATACATATGTATGTGTAAAAACCTATTTTTCAACCCAAAAAAAAAATACAAATTGGATTTCATACTTTTTCGTGAACGTGCGTGATCGTGATAAGTTTTAAACCACTCGTGCGTGATTAAGAATATTTTGTTAGTGAGCGTGCGTGATCGTCAAAATTTTCAATATCATTCGTGCGTGAAAGTGCGTGAGTAAAATATTTTTCTGCATGAGCGTGCGTGTCGTGAGTCAAAAAACGCTCACGTACACATCTCTAGTTAATACCATCTTGGGCATATGGTCTAGTTACTCCGCCCATATTTGAGGAACACCATATTATACAAATTTACTTATATAATATGTATAATAAATAAATGAAAAATGTTACTCTTAAGGTGGAAGTACATAACACGCGTTCAATGCGTTAATGCGATACACGCGTCTGTCAAAAAAGTTGAAATCGTGAGTTTTAATAAGGCAAGTTACATAGAGAAGTTCGTGTATAGCGTTAAACGTTTAAGAAGCCAGAAAAGCGTTGCCGCGTAACGCGTGGTATGTACCTCCACCTTTAGATCGAAATTTTAATACAAACTAGACGAGGAACAAACTCATTCAGTCGGTTTCTTTTGACGCAAATATTGGATCAAACCCAATTAAACTACATTGGTTTGGTCATAGGTTTGTGTCAAAAACGACCGATTGAATGAGTTCGACCCAAGTATAACACAAACAAAATCTAATGACTCTCCTCTTTTTGTGACAGCTTGAGCAAGTCCTGTAGTATGTATGTATATATGTACATACATATGTATGTACATCTAGTAACATTTTGTGTTACATATTTAGGTTTATAGCTTTTATGCTAGATTACTTGAAACAAAATTAATTTTAACTGAATTTCAATACAGTTAGCCCAAAATTATTAATATAATATTTTTTTGGTCGACTTGAAGATTTTTGAATAATAAAATATGGCAACATTGGTGTGTACATTAGAGCGACTCACCTTGTATGGAGATGAAATACTTCAAAGCAAATTTATATAAAGTATATGCAAGTCATCAGGTGATTAATTTTTTTCTCGTTTAGTGGAAATGAGTGACTGCCAAAAGTTGTTTACAATTTTCATACGCCATTTTGTTTTGTTTTGGTTTGTTATACACAATTGTGTGTAGAGAAAAAAACGTGAAAAAGTTTAAATAAATTTTTCATTAAAAAAGGTGTGCAAGACATTTAAAAATAATAATTAAAATATATATGTATATTTTATTATACTTATTTAACGTATTAAAGGTTTATCAATTAATAAATTTACTTTGGATTTCTCTATCCATACATTTCCTTTTTGTTGTATGCAGATCTGGGACTATTGCATTAAATATGCAAATATAGGGTGTTTTTTTGAGGGGTATAGAACTTCGAATTGAAATAAAACACAAGAAAATCGTTTTAATGTCCATCAATTTGGCTTTATTGGAAGGATAATTTTATGCCATTAATGTTTAAATATGATTTCGGGCATGTGGCTGCCACGGCTGGCTCGAATAAAGCCAATTCTACAGGTCCAATTTTCAACCACTTTTTCGAGCATATGGGGCCGTATGTTGGCAATAACGCCACGAATGTTGGCTTCCAAGTCCCCTAACATTTCTGGTTTGTTGGCGTAGACGAGCGACTTCACATATCCCCAAAGAAAAGAATCCAATGGTGTCAAATCACACGATCTTGGTGGCCAATTGACAGGTCCATTCCGCGAAATTATGCGCTCATCGAATGTTTCCTTCAATAAATCGATTGTGACGTGCGCTGTGTGGCATGTAGCGCCGTCTTGTTGGAACCACAACTCATCCACATTCATGCCATCCAATTCGGGAACAAAATAGTCGGTTAGTCGGCTCCAATTGCTGTGCACGGTGGCGAATCGATTCATTCGGGTCCTCTTCAACACTTTGCTCTACAGCGGCAATTGTTTCTTCGGTGCGCTCTGTTCGACGTCTCTGCGGATGCGTATTATCACATAGAGTAAACGTAGTGCGAAAACGATCCATGGTTAACCGAATTAATTGCTCTGATGGACGATTATGTCGACCATAAAATGGACGGAGCTTGCGGTAAACTTCGCGAACTGAACCATTATTTTCGAAATAAATTTGCACGATTTGCAAGCGTTGTTCTTTTGTCAACCTGTTCATGATGAAATGGCAAACCAAACTAAATATTAATCACTTGACAGCTGAAAAAATGGCCGCCAGTTAAAAAAGTGATGCCAACTTAAAGTTATATACCTCAATAAAAAACACCCTTTACATTGAACATTTTCGCACACTAAACCAAATTAATTCAAATGCAAATTGCGTTGGCACTATCCCTTATGTTTTTATTGCAATATTTTTTGTACTAAAGTAAAATCTCTTCAAAGTAATGCATTATGATGAATATTATTTTGCGATTTATTTTATTGTTAATTTTTTTTTTTTAATTTTGGCGATTTTTTTCGTTTTGCCGATTTTTTTTCGGTTTGGCGATTATTTTTCGGTTTGGCGATTTTTTTCGGTTTGGCGATTTTATAATTTTTGGATTTTTTAGTTTTACCGTTTTTGAAAATTTCAGGAGTTTGCTTCTAACGGTTGCCAAGATACAGCAATTTTTCAAAATTACAAAGTCAAAATTGCATTAACTGATAAAACACCCTTTAATTTAAATATTTTTTTTAATTTTAGTGTTAATTGCTGTAGTCTATATAAAAATACACTAATTTTACAAATTTCTAGTGTCAATATACATATGTACATACAATTAATTGTATGTATATTACATGGGATTTTAAAATGTTTCGTGGCTCGTTTTGGAACACCCTTTAATTTTTAATTCTCATGTATTTGTTGTTGTTGCGGCCAAGGTTCTACATACTCTGTCCAAATTTCAGGTCCGTAGCTCTTACGGTTCCTGAGAAAATAACGTGTGACGGACAGACGGACAGCGTAGCGAAAACAATAGGGTTCCTTTTCACCTTTGGTGTACGGAACCCTAAAAATAGTACATATTTGTTTTTTACTTACAAATTTGTAAGTGTTTTTTTTTTAATTTTTAAACCGGAACTAGTTATCAGAATAAGTTACCGGAACTAGTTACCGGATTTAGTTATCAGAATAAGTTACCGGTACTAGTTACCGGATTTAGTTATCAGAACTAGATACCAGAACTAGTTACCAGAACTAGTTACCGGAACAAGTTACCGGAGCTAGTTACCAGAACTAGTTACCAAAACTAGTTAAAAATTTTGCTATTTGAATGTACGTATACTAAGTTAAAAAAAGAAAAACTAAAAACTTATTTATAAGTTAGATACTCGTATGTATTTTTTTTAGTTTCACTTATTAACAATTGAAAATAAGTGAAAGTTTTGACTGCACGGAAAATCATTCTAATATTGCAGTTGTTTTTTTTAGCAACATCCATAAAAGGTTAAAAAATATAATATTTTTCGTAGGACAAGCAACTGTATTTTCAGTTAAGTTTAGGGTAAACTTCTGAAATAACTACAAACAGTTAATGCAACACTAATTCTTTGAGTGAACCATTTATGAAGTTTACATAATTTTAAGCGAAAAATGTATACTTGCAGAAATAATTACCGGACTTTACATCAAAACTTTTTAGAAGCACCAAAGGCACTAAAAAAATATAAAAAAATATAAACTAATTTAGTGCTCAAAATTTGACACTTTGATTCATCAAAAAGCACCAAAACCAATAGCAAAACCAATTAGTTGGTAACACTGAATACAACTAATGTTTCGTGTTTGTGTTACCAATCACTCATTTATATGTATTTCAGATACACAATTGCATAGATAAGTACATAGATATTTATTTTTATAAAGTTATTTAATAAAACTACTATGTAAATTAAAAATTCATTATTTGCATATACTACAGTAATTTCCACTTAATTGATCTACTGTTAATTGAATTTGCAAAAAGCAAGCAATGAGAATTTTCAATATAAAATATTTACAAGGACAACTTTTCACTTAAATTAGATCCGTTTTATTGATTGATGCTCTTAATGGATTCACAAAACAAATAATAATAAGTTCGGGTAATTGTCAGCTGGAAGAGTTGCCACAATTGCATGTTTCATTCACAAACGGTTTATTTTTTAATATATGAGCAAAAAGGTTGGCACTTACTAGTGTCCTGCACAAGACTATTTGTAAGACCTTTCAAGACATAACAGATTTTTTCAAATGCTTTACTACAGCGAAATATTCTAAAAGAATCGCTAAGCAACAGTGTTAGCAAGACATTTTTTTTCGGTTGTTTTTCTTGTCAATAGTGTTGTTTAGCGATTCTTTTAGAATATTTCGCTGTAGTAAAGCATTTGAAAAAATCTCTCATTCGCTGAAAGGTCTTATAAATAGTCTTGTGCAGGACACTAGTACTTACTATCCTACATAATCCTTGCAGCAATTCTTGAATATGTGAAAGAGAAATATACATGTACATTTTGTATTCCTCTCTCTCTCTCATTTTCACTAAAAAACAAAAAGTTACTGCAAAAAAAAAACTGCAAATTTGGACCGGGACTTATTGATGCGACTGATCGGTAAAAAAAAATCGTGAATCAATTCAGACAGTAAATGAATTAAGCGGAAAATTAAAAAAAATCAATTGAAGGAAATTACTGTAATTATTAATTGCAAAGTAGTAAAATGATACGACGCAAAATATTGTGTGTGTGAGGCTTTTTTCGTGGTCATTGATTTTAGTTTTTTAGAAAATTAAGTAGGTCAAGGGTAATAAGGTGCTGTTTCTGGAAAAATTTTAGAGCTGCAGTATTCATAAAAAATAATATTGGTTTACAAAACAAATTTCGTATGGAAACTTGTTTGTTAATAAATCTTTTGTAGACTTAAATTAATTTTTATGAATACGGCAGACACACGAACTCATACTCAGTTCCCAAGTGAATCATACTTATTTTTTTATCATATATAACAAAGGTGTCCAAACTGGCACAAGAGTGCCGAACATCAATCTGGTGTATATGAGGTTCGATAACATTGCAAAAAGTATGAATGCGTAAGACGAAATTATGAATCATTATTCAACTCTAATAAATTTTTCTGTACTAATTGCTGATCTCAGCTGAGAACTAAAGGGGTACAAGTACCAAACCTGTATAGACCAAAAGTTTAATTACGGACAGGAACAAAAATTATATTTTTCTAAAAAAACTGAGGCGACATCAACAATAGCCACTAAGAAGTTAAAAATAATTTTGCTTCTGTTGAAAAAAAAAATATGAGTTATTTATTGTTCGAAGTCGGAGCCAAAACTCATAAATAGGTTTGAAAGTAATTTTAAAAAATTTACATTCATTCAAAATGGTTACTAGTTAAAAAAAATTGTTAAGTTAAAGGAAATATCGAAAAAGAGAACAGTAAATAAAAATAAAATAGTTTCATATTAATAAAATTACTTGGTTTTATTTGTGAAGAGACCTTAAGCCAAAATAAAATAAATCTCATTAGACTTGTATCGAACTCTTTCAGTAGCTCGTTTTTGACACAAACTAATGATCGAAACTAGACTTGTGTCTAACAGTAGAGCTGGGTCCAACTCGTTCAATCGTTCATTTTTGCCACAAACCTATGATCAAACCCATGTTAATTACTCGTTCAATCGTTCATTTTTGCTACAAACCAATGATCAAACCCATGTAATTAACATGGGTTTGATCATAGGTTTGTGGCAAAAATGAACGATTGAACGAGTTGGACCCAGCTCTATCCAACAGTTGTTTTTGAACTATAGACTTGAGTCCAACTCGTTCACTAGTTAATTTTTGCCACAAACCAATGATCAAACCCATGTAATTTAAATGGGTTTGATCAGTGGTTTTTTACCAAAAATGAACTAGTGAACGAGTTCGACCCAAGTCTATTGAACTAGTTCGTTCAGTTGGACACAAGTCGGGTCAAAAACATCAATGTAATGCATTAAACACATTCATCACAGCAGGCTACACGAACACACGACTTCAAATACCGCAAGCAGCATTTGTCGCCTCGTAGCCGGCTACTTAATTATTTTGGAGACGGCAGCAGCACCATCTGCAGCTGATATTCAAGTACAAATAATTACATAGTTCAGTATTGCCACTTTTATATATTTTGCATTTATAAAAATTAATTACTCTTTTAATATATACTTATTTCACGTAAAAGTACCAAAATTAATCAATTTATGCTTTACATCAATTTTTGGATATAAAGTTATTGTTAAGTAATATGAAATAATTGTACAAAATCATTCATTCAACATTTTGTATTGTACTGGCAATACTGAATTTTTTCATTGTAGCCAAAGAAATAGAAATTAGTTTAATTGGATTACAATGACAAAATCAGCATAGACAACAACCTGTCGCTATCTTGCCTTGCTGTCTTCAAAAGAATCATTCTCATATAAACATGTGTATTCCATCCTGGACATTTGGTAGTCGGTAGCTTGCTGTGGTGAATGTGTTTAATGCTTAAATTAAATGAGTTTGAAAAAACTTTTAATTCAAACGCTCTCAAACTATTTCAAAAAGAACTAGACTTGGGTCGAACTCGTTCACTAGTTCATTTTTGCCACAAACCAATGATCAAACCCATTTAAGTTACATTGGTTTGATCATTGGTTTGTGGCAAAAATGAACTAGTGAACGAGTTCGACCCAAGTCTAAAAAGAACTGTTGGACACAAGTCTAACCGAACCCATGCAATTTAAATGGGTTTGATCACTGGTTTGTGTCAAAAACGAGCTACTGGAAGAGTTCGATACAAGTTAGATTTGAGTCGAACTCGTTCACTAGTTCATTTTTGCCACAAACCAATGATCAAACCCATGTAATTTAAATGAGTTTGATCAGTGGTTTTTGGCAAAAATGAACTATTGAACGAGTTCGACCCAAGTCTAGTTCTTTTTGAACTAGTTTGAGAGCGTTCGAGTATAAATCTCATCATGTATGTTCAAACAGCATAAAATATAACACTGTGTGACAAAAATAAAATACCTGTGACATGTTGCTATTTTTCTGGTAGGTATTGCCAAATATAACAATAGCATGGGGTCTAATCATCGCTTTCGATAACGTGCTGATTCGATTACTTTTTTCAGTTTGAGATTGATTGAATCAGCTCGTTATCGAAAGTGACGAATTAGACCACTGTATTTGAAATTTTCCATGCAACCCCAAAATCTTTAGTTACGTGTAAAAACCCCATTTTTCGTAACCGTAGGCACTTATCAACCTCTAAATAAATTGAATATCAACCGATTTATAAACGGATTTAGAAAGAAGAACCTTAATACCGAATCATATACATACATATATTTTATTTAAGTAAATTTTGTTTAAAAAACTACCAGCACGATGTTTTTCGTGTTCTACTTATACGCTTTCTGTGTATTTAACCTTCCAAGATGATAAAAGTATAATTTAATAGAGGTATATCAACATAAAGTATAAAATTTGTACTCCAGTGGCACCCAAACTTTTTTCTTTTAGAGTTACATTTTTCACATACACCAATTGTTTTGAACATACGAATACCTGTCGTATGACTGGTGAAAATGGGAATAGTATAAAAAGATTCTGAGTCGTGACTGGTTAAAAGCGGATATATCACAAAACTAGAGCACAAGTGCTCACAAATTCCTGCACTCACCGTGACATCGGAAGATTTATATATGGGGTACTCAAATGGTACTCATATAAATATTGTACTTATTTGTATTTTTGTTTTAGCACCTTTGTACATTGCTTACTCTTTATCTCTCTCTCTCCCTCTTTCTCTCTCTCTCAATGGACGCAAAATAGAAATACATATGTAGTTCTATTAACGGCTTTTATGAAACCATAACTGAGACTGAGGTCCAGAACCTATCAGTGAGTATATTAATTATATCGACTGAGCCCCTGAAATGACAACGCCATGTCCCAGTCCCTCTCATATAAAGTGCAGGAACTATAACCGACTGTTAGTTCCCGCCCCGTGACAGGTTTTTTCTCCTCTTGGGATGCTCTAACTCCATGCCAGTTTTTCATGCTACAAAATGTCCATAGTCCAATTCCATTTATTGTGTTTATGCTGCATAAAATCTTATTGTCAAACTTTGTATGAGAAATAAATTAACAACAAATAACACAAGTTTACAAATCCCGCTCAACTTTTGGATCAGAGCAGGTGAGAACAAATTTTTAAGTTATTTGAGGTGCTGAATTCAAATCCGGTTTTTCAAAATTGATTCTAGTTTGTGAGTTCGCGCATATTGGCAGCACTGCGCTATCATAATGAGAGTCAGCTGTTGGCGTCGCTAGAAACATTATTTAATTTGTATTTTTAAAGTTTTTTTTAATCCAAAACGTGTGAAAATGCCAAGACAGAATTGTAAAGTCGATTTAAAGTGTTTTTTTTATGTTTGCGGATGTTATATTATCAGAAAAAGTGGCAAAGTTATAACTAATGTGATCAGAAATGCATACTTTTATTATTTTGGTTTCTCTGTATCAAACACTCACAAGCCGTGGGTACCGAAATTGATTTGTAACGTGTGTAGCACAATGTTATACAAGTGGTCACGCGGTAAAAAAGTATGTTTTTCAATTTCATTGCCAATGTTATGGAGACAGTCGAAAAATTATGTAGATGATTGCTAATTTTGCTGGATGAATGTCGTCGGTCTAAATGCAAAAAAATTAGCAAAATATAAATATGCTGAAGTCTTATCAGTGTCTAAGCCAGTTCCCCGCGCGAGCAATGATCCTTTGCCTCTCCATATAAAACTTGGCCTTATCAAAAACTTTGTCAAAGCACTCGACCGTGAAGGACCGGCTTTTGAGTACTTCAGAAAGTTATTTTCCAAATTGTCGTACCCCAAAATCAAAGAGGGAATATTTGTCGGACCTGATATATGAAAATTAATGGCCGACAGAAACTTTACAAAATGTTTAACGCCCAATGAAGCAGCAGCATGGGTATCATTTCAAGATGTTGTTCACAAATTTCTAGGTAACCGCAAATCCCCGGATTTTAAGCAGACAGTTTGTTGCAAAATTATTGCAAGATTGGAGCTCGAATGTCTCTCAAAGTACATTTTCTGCATTCCCATCTCGAATTTTTTCTTGAAAGCTTGGGTGATACAAGCGACGAGCAAGGAAAGCGACTATACCAAGATTTGGCGAAAATCGAAAAACGATACCAAGGATTTTTGGACGAGGGCATGATGAGCGACTACTGTTAGCCTTTAATGCGCGAACAAGGTGTATACCAAGATATTTCACATGTGAGCGTTGAGGAACAACTTGATTGTTAATCCGAAGGGGGGAACAAGTATGTCTTCGCAAGGTAAATGTTACTTGAACACACTTTTGTTCGTTTACCTTAATTCTCCATAAGTTTAACCGTATTTCCAGCTGGGTAGTGTGCTCCTGAAGATATGCCTCGCAAGGGTTTTCATGCATACTAAGACAGGTTGTATCATTGGCAAATGTAGAATTGCGGATATTACTGCTCACAGGTATATCAGAAATATAAATCAAATACAAAACTGGCCACAGTATACTCCCCTGGAGCACAATGGATGAGATAGTTTCGGGCGTACTCATAAAATCTCCTTCCATAACAGAGAACTTCCGGGCTAAAATATAACTTTCCAAAAGCTTTAGAATGTTATTTGGTAGATATGTCTTCAATTTTAAAATAAGGCCATCGTGCCAAACTTTATCAAATGCCTGAAAACATCAATAAACAGCGCAGAACAATACTATGCTGACTCCTAAGACCAAATTGACAGTCCGGTATGCACCCATTATCAGTTAGAATTCGGGACAATTTTATCATGAGTAACTTTTCAAAGAGCTTTGACATTGTTGATATTAAACTTATTGGCCTATGTGACTCAGCCTTGGTAAGATATTTACCCGGCTCTGGAAATATCAGAAAATGTAAACATTTTGGGGAAAGTTCCCTTTAGTCCTAGTTTACACTATGTAAGTTTTATTGCTAAGCTGATTAGTTTGCAGGAGAGAGAGAGAGAGAGAGAGAGAGAGAGAGAGAGAGAGATAGAGAGAGAGAGACGAGGGGAAAAGAAACGAGTACTCAGCTTTATGTACTCTCAACACGTTTTGCTTTCTCATTCGCATAAAAAATATGCGCTCAAAAATAAGACTTGGATTGTATGAAAGCCGATGAAAGTTCAAAGAAGAAAAGTGCTAAGCTAAGTGCTAATCAATAAGATTTGATTAGTGTGAACTGGGACTTGTTATAGTGGAAATTTACGATGCCTTGATGTTATTGGTTTCCGGTTAAAGCTAAAAGAAAATCTCTGTTATGATTCGGCTACCGAAAGGGTGAAATTTGTGGGTGAGGCATTTTGATTAAATGATGCTGTTACTGCTCAAAGGACTTTTGTGCGCTTAACCCTTTCGCGACTACCGGCATAATGCGTCCCACCAATTTTCAAACTTCCGTATTTTCTTTATTTTTAATGCATTTTCTTATCTAAATAGTTCCAAAAACAGGTTTAAAAGTCTTGCTTATGAAATTTAAATAAAACAAAAACGATACATGTCAGCATATTCATTATACTTGATAATGAATATCAATCACAACATTGTTGAAATTTAAACAGTTTGGATCGATAATTTGCTGAAAGTTTTTGCAAAAGGGGTTTTTATAAAAAATTGTTGGTGGTGTTTGGTGATAATAAAGTTAGGGTGAGTTTACATCTGGCATTTCATTTGTGCCATTTGCCCAAAAAAAGCGTAACCACTAATTACTAACGAAGAACTGTTTGATTCAGACATGTATTTATTAAGTTAAAAAAAAGATAGAGTCACAATCAGTGGTCCATTATGTATATGTTACCCAGTATGGATTCCAGTACTCCCAGTCTAAGTTCAAACTCTCAACGGAATGAAATTGCAAAATCTTTTCTGATCCTACAAAATAAAATCCAACTTCAAGCGAACTCTGGTAGTATGGATGTAAAAGAAGTCCTTTTAGCTTCTATGCAATTGTAAGGTGCCATTGAAGACATTGATAAGAAGCAACAGTACGGTTTTAAATAGTAAATCAAGTGGAATCAAAGACTATAATAGAATTATGGTACGAGTCGACTTAGCCGACTAGAAAACTACCGTTTATGACTTCAACCGTAAGTTTCAAAAATAGTGGAAAAAATATATTTCAAAGAGAAAAGACGAACTCCCAAACGTTCCAAAACTGATAGCCGGACTATGGAAGATCACTTGCCAGCAGAACAAGAAACTCATATCCGGTGTGTCCGCTTTACTTCATTTGGTATCGAAAAGTGCACGAAGATGATACGCTCGGGCTGCAACAACGCTTTGTGCTACAAATGTTTTAGACCCTGCAACAAATTAAAACCCTAATTGAATTACTGCTAGGGCTATTATTTATAAAGGGTGTTTTTTTAAGAGGTATAGAACTTCGAATTGAAATAAAACACAAGAAAATCGTTTTAATGTCCATCAATTTGGCTTTATTGGAAGGATAATTTTATGCCATTAATATGATTTCGGGCATGTGGCCGCCGCGGCTGGCTCGAATAAAGCCAATTCTACAGGTCCAATTTTTAACCACTTTTTCGAGCATATGTGGCCGTATGTTGGCAATAACGCCACGAATGTTGGCTTCCAAGTCCCCTAACGTTTCTGGTTTGTTGGCGTAGACGAGCGACTTCACATATCCCCAAAGAAAATAATCCAATGGTGTCAAATCACACGATCTTGGTGGCCAATTGACAGGTCCATTCCGCGAAATTATGCGCTCATCGAATGTTTCCTTCAATAAATCGATTGTGACGTGCGCTGTGTGGCATGTAGCGCCGTCTTGTTGGAACCACAACTCATCCACATTCATGCCATCCAATTCGGGAACAAAATAGTCGGTTAGTCGGCTCCAATTGCTGTGCACGGTGGCGAATCAATTCATTCGGGTCCTCTTCAACACTTTGCTCTACAGCGGCAATTGTGTCTTCGGTGCGCACTGTTCGACGTCTCTGCGGATGCGTATTATCACATAGAGTAAACGTAGTGCGAAAACGATCCATGGTTAACCGAATTAATTGCTCTGATGGACGATTATGTCGACCATAAAATGGACGGAGCTTGCGGTAAACTTCGCGAACTGAACCATTATTTTCGAAATAAATTTGCACGATTTGCAAGCGTTGTTCTTTTGTCAACCTGTTCATGATGAAATGGCAAACCAAACTAAATATTAATCACTTGACAGCTGACAAAATGGCCGCCAGTTAAAAAAGTGATGCCAAATTAAAGTTCTATACCTCAATAAAAAACACCCTTTATTTCGGGAATGGCAAAAAATAGCAACCATTTTTAAATGAAAATTACTTTGTTGTCAGTTTGCATTCGTTCAAACCATTTTTGTCATAGCAGTTTTTCCATTCCTCTTGAGACAGCTCCAAAACATGGTTTTTGAACGCTTCCTTTCGCTTTTCTTCGGTGCAGTTTACCTTTGATATTCGGGAACAAGAAGAAGTCAATGAGTGCCAAGTCAGGACTGTACGGAGGATGAGTCATCAATTCGATGCTTTGACTGCTCAAAAATTCACTTGTTTGACGAGATATATGAGAGCTCGCATTGTCATGACGAAGAATCATTGATTAGTTTTACGAATTTCTCCGAAGACTTCCGACAACAAACTGTTCGTGTAACACTCAGAATTGACAGTCCAAAGTTGTTCAAGCGAAATAGTGGCCACATGACCCATTTGGCCGAACAGGCAACCATTTGTTTCGCTGTGCTTCTTCCACGAACAAGTTTTGTTGCATTTAGCTCGTCTTGGAATACCCACACGGTCGATTTGGTGTTTTGTTACTGGCTCATAAGGATATACCCATGATTCGTCACCTGTCACGTCTTTTGAAGCACCACGGTTGAAGTTTTTAATCATTTCCTTACACTACTTGACGAGTACTTTTTTTTAACGATTGATAAATTCCAGAGAACAGATTTTTTTTACAACTAACTGTTCATGCAAAATCTAATGTATGGAAATGGAACTAATGAGCAAGGATGCTTCTATCTCATAAAATGAGGGTGGCGTTGGCTGAAGTAGTTAGGCATGTTGCCTACAAAAGCGAAGATCATGGGTTCAATCCCTGTATCCGACAGTCATTGAATAACAACACCACGCATTTTTCTGATGTGCATTCGTGTCCCTTTGTGTCACTTCTTGTAGGAAAATTCAAGTGATGAAGGCATAGTCACTCGTCACTGAACTATACCGACTTCAGCAGATGCTAATCCTAACAGTGTTGGTGTCTCTACGAAGATCAAAAGCACATTAAGCTGTTGCAAAAAGGGTAAAAAGCGCAAAAAAAATACGAAAAAGAGGGTAAAAAAGCACGAAAATATTTTTTTTTAATTTTAATACATTAAGAAATTTAAAAAGGAGAGTTTAGAGTGTAAAAGCTCATAATATAATTTAAAATTTATGCTTAAAAATAAACAAAGTATTTGAGATGTAATAACAGAATTTATTAACATATTAATTAAAACAAAATCTTGATTAATTTAATAAAAATAAGTATGTAAAAACAAATAATAAAAAAACCAGGAGTCAAATAATATACAGTCAAATCCCGATAATTCGTACCCCGACAAATCGTAATTCCCGATAATTCGTAATAAACTGTCGGTCCCTTGAAAAAATTTCGTTAATTCGTAAAATTTCCACACATTTTGGTCCCCTCGCTAATTCGTAATATTTTTTCCAAATAAAATCTTCTTTAAGCCGCGTTCAGACTATTATACTTTGTATTTATACTTGTCAAAAATTCAAATAATACGTGCAAGTGTATAGTCTGAACGCAAAATGTCATCAAAGTGGCAAATAATACGATAAAAATTTTGACATCCCATAAGACTTTTTCGTTTTTAGAAAATTTTCTAAACGATAATACTTTTCATTAGATCAGGGTTGCATTTTCACACAAACCAAAGTTCCAAGTCGGCTGTTTCGCCGCCGACAGCGTGTCGTCATTGATATAAATGTTTTGTCATATGTATATCGGCTCAAAACTTTGAATAATTGAATCGTATGGAAGTATATTTCGTTGACGTAATTTTTAACGCTTTTGTAACATCTTTTCTTAATTTTTTTTCTGTTATTTACATAGAATATTTTTAACTGCTGAATTTTTTCAAGTGTCGGCACGTCCCCGCCTGCATGAAACCGCTTTGCCACCGCTAGTAAACGAATAGCACAGACATTTTCATTGAACAGCTGTTTTGTTTTCTACTTGTATTACACATTTGATTTGAAGTGTGATGGTCTGAACACAATATGTGATTTTACGTTAGATTTTTTGACAGTCTCAATGAATGTATTTAGATTTCTGTATCGTAAAATGTGATGAAAGTATTAATACTTGTATAATAGTCTGAACGGGGCTTTACCTCTTAAAATTTAACCACTCTTGTGCGTTGAATACAAATTTACCTACATTGTGTTGTAAACGTGAACATTTTGATTTACGTTGCACTTACAAATTAACAGCCTTATGAAAAGTCCGAAATCGGTCCTTAAAATTAAACCACCCTATAGTATTATTAAATATTTGTGTAAGTTTTAACAAATGCTTATTGCATACTACTTTCAATCAATTATTATGCAGAGACTTATGTGGCACTTTCCAGTTACTTCCGTTTTTTATTTTGCAAAAAAGAAATTAAATTTTTTAATCCCAATTATGAAAAGTTTTCTACATTGTTTTTAACATAGTTTCTGTTATTGTCATTAAAATCAATTTAAGAAGCCTGAGTTAAAAGATGCTGATATTAGTGCTTAAAAGTGTTTTAGTTTTGTAAATTAAAAATATTTTTATTTAACAAAAAAGCACCAAAAGCACTGTAAGAAATTGTTAAAAGCACTGTAAATATCCGCTTTTAAAAAAGGGTATTAGCCAAAATTTCGCGTTTATGAAGAGGCAAAAAGCACCAAAAAATACCCGAAACGCACCAAACCACCATCACTGAATCCTAATGTAACATCAGAGCGCCCTCTTTCGTCGGTATTGTGTAGAAGAATCATCGGCGAAGTAAAATAACCAATAAAATGGCTACTAAACACAGCTTCAAAAATTTAATACGCCTCATTTGACACCATAAGGCGCTTGCAACACTGCCTTATTAAAAAAACGTGCGAAAAGCAGAGTTGTAAAAGAATGAAGCTTTCCTCTATCTCTTCCTTCACCACCTGTCTTCTCTATCACTATTCCTTTCCTAAAGAAGGTAACACTTAGTAATAGAAGTAAGCATTAATTGACTGAGTGATACTTCTCTTTAAAAAAAAAATATGTAACATGACGATCTTGCATTATCAGTTCATGCACTGCATCGATGTTTTGTGGCACAACAACCGATTTTGGACGACCTTCTCGGAATTCGTCGGCGACGGAACTACGACTACGATTGTATTCACTATACCAGCGATATACTGTGATTTTTGATGGAGCTTTATAGCCATACGAAGAACTGAGTTCTTCGACACATTCTTGTTCACATAATCTTGAAATTTCCATTTTTTAGTAAAATTTATTTTCTAAACTCACTGTACACTGTTTATGCTAAAAAATGACAAACTTGATTATGGTGTTGCCAGATTTTATCTATTGACATTAATGTTGCCAGTTCGCGAAATATAAATAGTATCCCTCGTACAATGCAATTTAATCATAAATAAATCAAATAAACGTAAATTTTCATTGAAATCTACTAAGCTTCTTATATTTTTTATAATTTTTACCAACTTATTTTGATTTTATGTCCCACGGAAAATGTCTATTAGAACTATACGTCTCACGATAAAAGGACGACTTCAGGATTTCTTACCATGCAGAACATATTTTTTTGCAATATCTCTTAGAATATGCAAACATGTCCACTATAAAGATTTCAGTTTTCAAAATAAAACTCGGTAACGAAAGGATGAGTTGTTATCATTCGTGCGAGTGAGTCGACGTTGTTGGACTGAGTAGTAGAAGATAAATAACAAGAGACTAAAGGCTCAGTTAGCCGACTGTAATGTAAAGTAACTGCAACAGTAGAAAACAGCTGATTGATATTGTTATGTGAAAAGTAATGAAAATGGTTATAGAGATTTACGGTCTAATTCATAAAAAATATTTTAGGTTTATTACGGGTTTATTTGACAAATTTCCCATAGAAATATGTCAAATAAGCGATTAATAAACCTGAAATATTTTTTATAAATAAGGCAGTTAATGTAACGTAATCTATTTTTCATATAAAAATATGAATCCGCAGTTATTTACGTTACAGTTACATTACATTACAGTCGGCTAACTGAGCCTTAAAGATTACGTCATGTAGAGAGGGCATCAGCCACGAGGAGGTTCACTTGACCGAAATCATATTCAATCATTGACGTCATAAAACCATATTTATTGCATTATACAATTTCATTAATATGTAAATAGGTATCTACATATTTTACTGTCTGAATAAAGTTTCAAAACAAAAATACTGGCCAGCGAGGCTACAGTCGTAAATTTATTATTACAAAGCCCTCTTATAATAAATGTTTAAATTTCTCTAACTTTTCTACACACACCGCAAGCACACACAAAAATATTGAACGCAAAATTTAAAAATACATAAAATATTTTAGTTTCGCATCTATGCGATGATACTTTGTTATTACTTTTTATGTTTTAAATCGGCTTTTTATTTTTGTTGATGCAAAAAATTGTTTTTATTTTTGCTTTTATTTTTTGTTTTTATTTCTTTGCAATAAATTTTTTAGTTGTTTTGTATCTAAAAGGTTTTTTTTACTTTGTCCCTATTTACACTATGCAAGTCTTATTGCTAAGCTGATTAGTTTATTAGGAGAGAGACACGGGGGGAAAAGAAACGTTGCTGTTCCCCTCGTCTCTCTCTCCCTGAAACTAATCAGCTTAGCAATAAGACTTGCACAGTGTGATTTGGAACTTTCTGTCACAAATTTTACTCTTTCACTGGTATACTATGTATACATACATACATATGTAGTTTGTTCAAAAAATATATTTTTTTTATGTGTATGCAAAAGCTTATTTAATTGTTATATTTTTTATTTATTATTATTTTTTTTTTGCAAATATAAGTACATAAGTGTGTACATATGTAAATGTATGAATTTATTATTAACACAAAAATACACCAGTTTTTTTGTTGTGAATATGATGAAATTTTATTTATTTGCTTTTTTTATCTGTATGTATGTATGTATGTTTGTACGTTGTTTAATTAATTCAAATGTTAAATTATTGAAAACTCAGTTCACAGTTCTGATTATTATTGAAAATGATTCCGGTCTATACAAGAGCTGGCGCAATACTACACGTTCAGGAGAAACTGAATATTTTGTAAATAATAATTATAATGAATAACAAGAGACTGCTGATAATAAATAAATACACTATCTCATATATGAGCTGCCACTGATTCATTAGCGTTTTTTTTTAACGAGCACTAAATGTGCCGAGAACTAGATAGTATGGCAATAGGCTAAAAAAAAAATAATAATAATAAAACGCTGAATCAAAAATTAGCAAATAAAATAAATAATTAACAAAAAACACAAAAACAATAGCATGTATTTTACTCTCATTTGGCTGATTTTATATATATGTATATATATATATATATTTTTTTTTTAGTTAGATTAATGATAACTGGTTATTAGTGTACTCGCATTCCTTATGCAATATTTCTTATCATTATTTACGAAGCAATCTTTCGTGATGGAGTTATTTTTTTTTTTTTTTTGATTAAACTGATATTTAATAAAAAAAGCAATGTGAGTCCGAACACAGAGGAGATGTGTAAACATCTAGTAATGAAAAATTTTTTTTAAGTTGGAAGTACTTATGCTTTTAGTATCTTTTTTTAAATTAATTAATTAAAAGTATCAAAACTTTCAATATTGTAAATACATAGGAATTTGTTGGTTTTTGTTTGTTTTATTAAACTTATTTGGTTAGTAAATGGGCACACTGCAGTATATGTATATGTACTGCATTAAAAATTGAATTAAGCAGTAAATTTACTGATTACTGAAAAAATTCAGTAAATTTTTACTGCTAATGAAATTTAATTTGCATTACCAGTAAAATCGTAGGGCCGTATTCATAATAAAATTGTAGCAAGTGGCAAAGTTTTTTTCATTAAAATTTTTAAACTTTTGTATAAAAAACATTTAGCCACTTGGCAGAATTTCATTATGAATACGGGCATTACTGATTACTGAAATTCAATGCACCTCATCATATAATAAATAATTTAGGCACTTTATAAAAATTGTAGAAAAAATTTTTTGTTATCAGTAAAAGTTTACTGGTTAAAATTTTTTTATTATTTTTACTAACATTTTAGTGGTACTGCAGTGCTGTGCTCATTTATGGTAAATGCCTTTACTTTTACTTTTTAATTTTTAATTCCTGTTGTTCATCGTTTAGTTGTTGCTGTTCTTGTTGTTGTGTACGCATTGCAATTAAAATAAATTCAGTAAAGTGCGACTTTGACTCGCGCACGAAGGGCTCCGTACATTCGGTTTTGAGCATTTTTTTGATGTGGCTTTTTTCCTTTTTTAAGTTTTTTTCAGTTTAAAAATTTTTTTTCAGTTTTGTCGCTTTTTTCTCGTTTTGGCGTTTTTTTTCTCTTTTTGGGGTTTTTTAATTTTCACAATTTTTTTCATTTTGGCGATTTTTTTCATTTTGGCGATTTTTTTCTGTTTTTGGGGTTTTTTCATTTTGGCGATTTTTTTCTGTTTTTGTTTTTTTTTATTTAGGTGATTTTTTCATTTTGGCGATTTTTTTGTTTCAGGGTTTTTTAATTTTGGCGATTTTTTTTCTGTTTTTGGATTTTTTGTTATCTTAGCGATTTTTTCATTTTGGCGATTTTTTTCATTTTGCCGACTATTTTTCTACAAATTTTTTTTATTTGGTGCTTTTTTCGTTTTGGCGATTTTTTTTCTTTTGGCGATTTTTTTAGATTTGGCGATTTTATAATTTTTTGATTTTTTAGTTTTGCCGTTTTTGAAAATTTCGAGAGTTTTGCTCTTACGGTTTCCAAGATACCAAAATCAAAATTGCATTAACTGATGGAACACCCTTTAATTTAAATTTTTTAAATTTAGTGTTAATTGTTTTAGTCTGTATAAAAATACACTAACTTTACAAATTTCAAGTGTATATATGTATGTACATACAATTGTATGTATGTATATTACATGGGATTTTAACATTTTTCGTTGGTCGTTTTGCAACACCCTTTAATTTTTAACTCTCATGAATTCGTTGTTGTAGCGGCCAAATGTTTACACACTGTGTCCAAATTTCAGGTCCGTAGCTCTTACGGTTCTTGAGAAAATACCCTGTGACAGACGGACGGACAGCGTAGCGAAAACAATAGGGTTCATTTTCACCTTTGGTCTACGAAACCCTAATAAAGCAATTATCAAGTTAAATAAAACAAACAAAAACCAGCAAATTCCTATGTATTTATAATATTTTAAATAAGTTTGTATTGCTTCTTTGAAACACTAATACACTCATATATAGCTCACACCGATTTTACAACGCGGTGTGCATCTTACTCAAAATTGGTGATTGTATTGTGAAAAAGATTTTTACCCCCTACCGTATAGATGTTTACACATCAATAAAGTTTCAAGTGATGAAGTAAATATGCGTTGTTGTTGTTTGTGTAACCAAGAATGAAAGTTTCTTTATAGTTCCAAGAGACGAAAGTATTTTAATGGCCAAAGTAGCACACACACACGAATACATTTCTCTCGATGGCCAGTAGCGCTGTAAATAAAAAAAAGCTGATTTTGGCACTATTCGGTTTGTTTCTACTAAAACAGAACTGGTGTATTGAGCTGCCTTGGTTTGTCACCTAAGTATGTTTTACACATTGTTGCGAAAATTATCGTGACACTGACCTAATACAAACATTTTCCATAAAAACATTTGGCAAGTCAGAAGAATAAACTAGAAATGATTAGGTAAATAAACCAATGCAGATGAAAAACACAACAGCAACAGCAACAATAATAATTCTACAATGATGTTCTATTGTCAACACACATACTTAGTCTTGGGTACACCTCGATTACTAGTTAATTTTTGACACAATCTGATGATCCAGCCCATTTAAATTACATTAGTTTGTGTCAAAAATTATCTAGTGAAAAAGTTCGACTCAACTCTAGAATGGAATGTACGACAAACTAATACTAGAAAAAACGAACGAGTTTGACCAAAATACCAAAATGTATTGAATGTTCTAAGCTTTTCTAGATGTTTCTAATATTCTTACTAACAAATTTTGAAAAGGCGAAAACGTAACAATATAAAGGGTGTGCAAATTTTAGGTTAGGAAGTGATTTGGCTGTCAAATGATGAAATGTGAAGAATTGAGATGTCATCCTTTGACATTTATTTTGTAAAAATTTGAGAAATTTTAACCACGGAACGCTACACTATTGAACAAAGAATTTTAATTGTGAAATTTGTGAATTTTATTTTGATAGACCGGGTTTACGTGAACAAGCCAGAAACAACTAACGCTCTGAAAGATGAAATTCGGCACTGCATTGACGAGATAAGCGAAGCTTTGCTATCAACTCTATTGACGTGCTAGATGTGAACATTTGCCAGGCATCATATTCCTTTATTAATTCTCATCAGTGATGGGAATTGGAAATCTTGATTTCGTGCCGAATCTGTTTCGAAATAGTGCCAAAATCACTTTAATAGTGCCAACCCACTTTTTATATCATTTAAATGTTGGCACTTGATGGCCCTTTAATGATGCATTATTGTGTATAGCTAGAAAATTCCATGAATATCACAAAAACCACGTTCCAAAATTAGTTGTTTACACACATATGTACATTGTATATGTATGTATAATTAATTAATATTTTCTACTTATTTGCAATAAATACAACTAACTGATCTGAACAGGTAAAATTTTATATGTTTGCATGTTTATAAGTCTGTAAAAGGTAATCGCCGAAACTGCCGGCTCGACGTTAAAATTTTTTTCAACAAAATGAAGAACGGAGCCGCCTTACGGACTTAGGCTAAGTGAACTTCAACTAATGTGGCTTAGACAGAGTCCACGGGCGCTAAGCCTCCTATATCTAGAAAATGTGAATTATCCCAGCAAAAAATTAGACATTACGATCAGAACTACTTGCCATATAATGGCTTACTTTTCTGATTACCAAATTTCATTACTCGCTTACAAATCACATTACCTAAAATTAAAAAAAAAATTATGTACAAATTGCTAAGTGAGAAAAATGATTTTTTTAGTTTAAATAGATTACGTGAACAAGTTGACAAATAAAAAAAGTAAGTACTTCTCAAGAATCGATTATTTTAGTCTGACGCCTTGTTAAAATCATTAAGTTGGGAAGAGCTTCCCATAGGAAACATAGGCTTTTTATGTATATATAAAATAAACATATGACGGAAATAAAATTATTGATCGCAAGGCAAGGTTTTAGTGGCCTCAGCTAGTCTTTTACATAATTGAACAAAACATGATTCTAAAGGATACATCGCTCCAGTGAATAAATTGGAGATAATTAATCAGGAACTACTTTTTCTCTATTTCCAAAATATAAAAAAAATTTAAGAGAAGTAACACTCAGGCAATGAATGGCTAGTACTGTCACTAGGTGTTACCTTCTTTAGAAGTGGGGTAGTGATAGAGAAGACAGGTGGTGAAGGTCGAAAACAATTCTTAAGCTGCACAATTTTTGATCTTTAAAGATAAAATCGAAAACCATTTTCTTCACCGAATTTGCCTACAAGGGGCTATGTTATGCCAGCACATTGAAATTATTTTTTACGTCTCCGATATCTTTTCAAAACTCACTCTCACTTAAGATAATCAATTTTATAAAATTTCAAAGTGTGATATAGATCTTTATATTGGAAACATTTGTGTAAAAGGAGCAGTAATATTTATGTCTCTACTGAGAACATTTTCTGAATGAAATGACGAAATAAAAAAGAAAGCCTCCTAAAAATTAAACGTACTCTTACATCTTCAGATAGTTTCGACATTTATATCATTTATAATTTTAAGAACATAAGTTTTATCATTGCATTTTGACTAAGCATTTAACAATGAGAAGAAATATTATGAGGATTTCCATTGTTCCAGGACTATATATAAAATAGTTTGACAATGCAATTAGCGTTTCGGGGATATTTATAAAATGTTTACATCAGCTGTTATTTTTTTTTAAATTCGTAATAAACATTCATTGTACACCGTTACTTTTCCCCATCATAAGCGAACAAATGTCAGCCTCAAACCCTACTAACGTCCCTTTAAACAATGTATGATTAAGACTTAAAATAAACCTTGACTGTAGACTTGTATCGAACTCTTTCAGTAGTTCGTTTTTGACACAAACCAACGATCAAACCCGTGTAATTTAAATGGGTTTGATTATTGGTTTGTGTCAAAAACGAGCTACTGAAAGAGTTCGATACAAGTCTACTTAACTGCAAGTTCTTAAGTTTTACTTAAGAACGTAAATACTAAAAGAATACTTTTTATTGGGATAAAAAAAGTTGCCAAATTAATGCCAACCATAACAGCCAAAAAGTTTAAACAAATGACTTTCGTGCTTAATTTTTTGACAAAAATCGATTAGTTACGATAGCAAGTAATCGGTTTTCGTAAAAACGAAGTTAAAAAAATATGACGCTTAACCTTTTTTGACGGTTAGGGCTGGAATAGACAAAAAGTGTCACAAAAGGAGCGAGATTGCCACAGTGCCAGTTACCATCCAATAGTGCCAAAAATGGCACAATTATGCCACATTTCCCATCACTGATTCTCATATTTATATTTTACATTGGTAAAACTAAATTTGTAAAAAAAAATATTTTAAGCCAATTTACTTAAATTTGCATATCCTTTAGGCATTCGGAGAGCTATCTTGCTGGGCAAGCAGCAAAGGACTAGGACTCAACAAGGACAAAACTGTGCTCGTCCTCTTTATCAAGAGATACAAAATAGATAGCTTTGTACTGCCTAGGATAGGAGGGCTAGAGCTGAGACTAGCAGAGGGAGCGAAATACTTGAGTGTTTCCCTAGATAGCAAAAGCTTTATTGGAAAAGAAAAACGCAGAAAAAGCTAAAGAAAGGGCTCAATGCTTACTACGCATGCAGTTCCTTCCATAAGAATGAACTGGCGTCTGCAACCGAAGGTAGTAAACTGGATTTACACATCGGTTGTCATACCTGTTATTTCCTATAGTTGCATGGCATTGAGGAAAGAAATTCTTAGGAGATTACTTGCTAAGGTTTAGAGGTGTGCCTTGCTGGGCATCACAGGTGTTCAGAAGAGCACACCTCAGGCTGCTTTGGACGTCATTCTTCACCTACTTCCTATAAAGGACTTTGTCTTGAGAACGGCGACTAGAAGTCTTCTTAAACTTGTTGAAGCAATTTTGGTGAGGACAGGAATAACAGGTCACACATAAATCTATAATGAGATCGGTTTTAGTGATCAGAGATCCGTAACTCCTGGGTTCACGGACTAAAAGATCGTTGAATTTAGTTTTGGTAGAACACCCTGACTGGTAATTTCGGATAGGGACTATTGGATCCAATCTTATAAATTACGAGGGTAGTGCGATCTTCACAGACGGTTCAAAAATGGGGCAAGGCATAGGGACTGGTATCTATATCTTGGAAACAAACATTCGTAGTTCTTTCAGATTGCCAAATGAATGCAGCGTTTCCCAAGCTGAGATCTTGGCGATCCTCAAGGCCACTGAGCTAGTAGCTAAAAGTGTAGTTAAATGCGAGAATGTAATCTTCTGCATCTACAGCCAGACAGCGCTAAAAGCTTTGAATGTACACCATGTCAAATCGAAACTTGTTAGTGACTCTAGAAGAGCCCTCAACTAGCTTATGGACACATATAGTGTCAGACTATATTGGATAACTGGCCACAGCAGTTTGAGGGGAATTAAATTGCCAATGAGCTGGAAAGAACAAGGTCGACGTTAGTCCTAGTTTAATTTTTTTTGATAAGCTGAATAGTTTGAGGGGAACAGAAACAAACGTTTCTGTTCCCCTCGTCCATCTCTCTTCTAACAAACTAATTAGCTTAGCAATAATATTTGCATAATGTAAACTAGGACTTAGATGAGGGAATGAGTGACAGATCGGTGAAATTACCGATAGCTCATTACTACAGGGAACTCAGTAATTGGGTGGAGAGCAGGACCAACTGTTCATGGAGAAGTAGGGAGGATTGTAGAGTCTCGAGGGCTATGTCGCCAAAACTTTACTCAGGAATATCCAAACTATTACTGGATATGAATAGGAAGTCAATGCGAGTCGTGATAGGCACGTTGACTGATCACTGCTCGATCAAAGCAAGGCCAGCATCTGAGAAACTGGCACTCCAGATTTCTGTAGGATGTGCGGGAATGAAGAGGAACCAGAAACCATTGGGTCTCCGAGCACCATCCTTCCTAATCTACATATTTACCCAGTTTCTTAAGCTGGTTGAACTTAAGAGTATTTTTTTCATCATCCTAAGTATTATCTTGAAACTAGAAAGAATGTATACAGATAGAAAGTGCATAGCTTTGGATTGATCCTTATCGATTCCAACAGATGACAGTAACCCTATAAGTTTAGCAGATTTACCAAACCTAAGCAGTCTACACAGTTCCACTCTCGATATAAGTTCAAGACACCGAAAAGTGTGAGCACCAAGAGAGTTATATATTGTGCGGTTTAGAGCCGGCCAGTGGCTCAATTAAACCGGGTTGCTTACATTTCTGAGCAGGTACCATGAAGTATTTGTCTTATTTTGACAGCATACAAAGCCGTCCAGCAGTGCCCAGTCAATATAAGTCTAAAGTTGGTACTAGTTAGTGAGTGCTCATGTGGCTGAGTGGTAGCGATGTTATAATCTCAATACAGAGTTCGTGTGTTCGATTCCCGCCATATACCCTGGGTGTTTTCTGCAGACAAGCTAATCGCTTCGCGGATTGTGCTTGTTTAAAAAAAGAATTAATCGATTTGGGATCATAGGAGCTTTACATGATTTTAGAAGTTTTGCAAGTCCTCGTCTCACGCCAACATTTCTTCGCTTCATCTTTCATCTTAGAGTCTATTGTGTCTTTCAAATGTTGAATTGGTATTAGAACCTGTACCGTTTCCTCCACCGATAACTGCAGCCGCTTTTTGGCCAGTGTATCGGTAATTTTGTTACCCATACACATATTACGGCATTCTTGCGCATTCTTCCGCAACCATTTTGGCTGAATAGATTTCCTCCTGGAAAATGCTACATTAATCAAGAAGTTTATAAGATTCCTCTATACCGAGCAGCTTCCACCCCTACATCAATATTTGAGTTGCCAGTGAAAAAGTTGAAACTAGAACAAAAGTTTTGTAAGAATCGCTTGGTAGGGGCTTGGAAAATGTGATTCGGGCACTTTTTAGTAACATAAGATGTCAAGCTATGTTCTGTTTCGTTTTTCATGGCTTCGAATACAATGGATAGGTGTCATCAAGAGGATGAAATTTCTGCCTATTTTAAAATCATTGAATTGGATGATTCCCCTTTGGATCATATTGACTTAATTGATAAATTAAAACATTAAAAGAACTATTTTCTTTTTGAATATGTTGTTTTTATTATTTTTCTTCTTTTTGTTTATGTATGTTTGTATATATATTTTTTTAGTTTTTTTATTACAATATACATTTATTCAATTTTAAACTTTAAATTTATTCCCTTCATTATTTTGTTTGGTTCGACTTAACTTTACTTTTTTTTTCTTACATACGCACTTTGCTGATTTATTTTGTTATTAATTAATAATAATAAATTTAATTTCCTTTTAAATAATTTAAATTATTTATCTTTTTGCTGTTAACCAGTGCTTAAGTATTTATTATTTTATTCCTTTTAAAATCAAATAATTGAAACTAAATACTTTACTTTTGAAAGTTAAGAGTTAAATTTTAAATAAAATTTACTAAATTAATTAACTAAGTTTATTTGTTCTTTTTTTCTCTCTATAATACAAACGAAAAGGCAAAGAGTTTATAAATGTTTGATTTTAACGGTAATCGAGGAAAAATTTGGTAAAAATTTAATTTAGTTTCTTAAAAGATATTTGAGCAGGATAAATGGTAAGACAAAAAAATTAGAAACAACCTGCAGTACTTATAAAATATAATAAACCTAAAATATTTCTCATGAATACATATTAAAATGAAAAGCATAAATGGACGGACATACATATAAAAATGAGTTAATTTTAAGAAGACAATTGAAATGAAAAATTGGCAACATAGGTTCGAAGGACCAAATACTGAATTTAGAGTAAATATCGTTATACCAAGAAACATTTTGTGTGCATAGCATAAGTGTCGAAAAAACAAATTAGCTGTTCAATGCGGTGCCATTTTGAAGAATAAAATATTAAATTCATTTGATTAATTTGATTTTATTACACTGAATTATTTTTTAAAGTTAAACAAAAGAATGAAAAATATTTCAAGTTACATATGTATATATTTCAAAAATACATATTTTATAGCTTTTCATTTAGCCTGTATCACTGTTTAGTCTAATAATTTTTGTTATTCTTTTTGTTTCATCTGTAAAATTTCGGTTGTAAAGTTTTCTTTTTGTTACTGTTTTTGGATTTAAATGTTAGTAAATTTATTGTTATTGGTTTTCTATAATTTAATTTTTGTTTCTTTAAAGAGTAAAATGCATCCAAAAGTTTGTTGTTTTAATAGCATTAATTTTTTTTGTATGTTTTTCTTCATACTATTTTATATTCTTTTATTGGAGTTTCTTATATATTTTGCTACGATTGACATTTGTTAGTTGTTTAATAAATTTATGCTTTAGATAGTCTTTCTGTATTATTAATTTTTCATTATTTGTAGTGAATAAAAAAAGTTGTGATAAAAGTAGCAGAAAACGAAGAATATTTAAAATGTGTAACACACCGTAAATCCAAATTTTTATGAAAGTACGAAATTTTTCTCTTAAAAAATCATAATAAAATCGTTAAAAGAGTTTGAAGTTAGTGGGATAATGTTTTTAGTATTATCCACAAAAAAAAAAAAAAAAAAAACATATGGCAACAATTTTATACTTTGGAGCAGGGGTTCCCACAAAATTTGTGTTAACAGATCCCTCGTATTTTTTTTGTCGCGGACCCTCTTTGTGTTTCACTTTTCATTCTATCGAAGTAAAGGCCCATAGGGCACATAGAATCCATCATGCGTTAAACTTCGCCTTTTTCAACTGACATTAACACAACAATGAGTACTTTATTGACGCAAGCATTCATTTGAACAGCTTGCTCCTCCATTTTATTTATTAAACTCAACTTTTTATAGCTATGCTATTTATTGCGCGATACAGGCAGGAGTTACAGCCATCCCTAAACAAGGACGGAAAGCGGAACGTTTTTTCCGCCGAGCTTTAACGCTGAAATGCCATACCTAAACAAAAGCGTCAGCGTTATGTCAAAAACAGGGTTATCAAACAAATATATAAAACAATCCTGATTATTTTAACTGCTGCACGGACGACATTGTTGCTTGTGATTTTGTTATTAAAATTTTGTTACTTAAATTAAAATAAAATAATTAAAGATTTGAAAAAATTAGTTATTTATAAGATTTCAAAAACTTGCTTGTGTTAAGGATGGATGGGCAGCGTTGCCATATTTTCTTCTCAAAAACCTTCAAGTCGTGCAAAAATTAAAAATCTTCTTTTAATGATTTTACTCAAAATATATTAATATGCATTGATTTTACTGAATTCGAATTCAGAAAAATTTATTTTGTTTCAAATGAACTAACTCTACATGAATAGCATCAGTCAATTGATCGGAAGTCATGCAGGATATATTCATCATTGCGCAGAACAAAGTTGCTATCACATTATTAAGGGAAAAATGAAAAATGTGATGGAAACTCTTATGTATGTGTGATGTTACATCTCTCTATAACTAATGAATATAACATTTAGTCGAACTGCTCACTCCAGTGCTTTTTACTAATCAATGATAGCATAAATATTAATCAAGTTTGACTGATCATAATTGACTAATATATCCCCCACAATTGAGCCATCATACATGATTGATATACTGGCAAAAAATATAATTTTTATTATATTAATTGTTTTTATTTTAAAAAGTCAATTCAAAATATACAAGTAAATAAAATATTTAAAATTAAAGATAGAAATAAGCAAAAACAGAATAACCTAGGCGGTATCCAGCCCTCTTCACACCTTTTCACCGCCAACACATTTTGCTTTTTACAAACATCTACAACTTTGAAAAGAAATATGTATATATTAAATTAAATATTGTAAATTTCTATTATTCACTATTGTTCTTACTTATCTTTTTCAACACTTATAAATTTAAATTTTCACAGACAGAATGATTTGTATTTTTTGTAATAAAACTCGATTTTTAAAAGTTTTGGCATATTTATATTAGATGTCCCACTCTAACATACATACATATATGATAGAGGGAGCAACTATAATTAATATATAAATCCATCATCACTTCCGATCAAATGACCAGTCAATTGACTGTCACTATTGAATTCAGTGTAAAATTGCTGCAAATGTGCTAGTGAAAAAATTCTGTTTGTGTTAGTTTCAGTCATTTATTTCTTGTAGGGAACAAACGTAAAGGTAAATAACACAAAATGTTTTCGGAATAGAACATGTATAAGATAAATATATGTATGCACATAATTCCTACTTTTAATGAAGGAAAGAGGAAAATATGTCAATACTTTAGTCAAAAGGACATTAAATGATATATTAAAAGTATTAAATATCATATTCTTAAAAATCTTATTTTTAACAAAGATTTTTTTTGGTATTTTTAACATCCTGAAAAACTTCGAATATAAGATAAATCTTCACATATGGCAACTCTGATGATGGCAAACAGAAGGCAATTGTTTTCTTTTGCAACTAACTTCATTGTGAAACGCGATGTCAAAATCGGATTTTCCAATAGCAAAGCGTTGCCGCCGCATTATTTCGGTATGCTCCATACAAAATGTATGGACATGAGAAATTTTGACAGCTAAAAAACGCTTGCCGCTTTTGTTTAGGGATGGCTGTTAGGATGTGATTTTCGTAAAAAAAATAATCGACACTATTACAGTTTGAGCATCGAAAATTTCGTTGAGCAACGAATTTTCTATCGAACAGAATTTTGCTTTCGATGCAGTATTTTAATATGAAAAACTATTACAAATTGAAGTGTTAAACGATTGTTTTTATTTTTATTATTTTTAGGCTCCCAAACACAAATTGTAAACTATTTTTGTGGATTTTATATAGATTTAAGGTCTTAAGGACTAAACAATTCAAAAGGAGGAGGGAACTACAAGTGTATTTTTAACCCCCGACAAAAAAAAGGGGTGTTATAAGTTTGTAGTGTGTCTGTGTATATGTGTATCTATGTATCTGTGTGTCTGTCTGTGTCCACGTACAGGCCAAATGGCTGGACCGATTTTCATTTAGTTTTTTCTGTTTGAAAGATGACTTGATCGAGAGGGTTCTTAGCTATGTTTGAAAAAAATCGGTCCAGCCGTTTAGAAAATATAAGATCTTTTCTGAAAAAAGTCGGGGGGTTTTTAAAATTTTTAATTTTTGTTATATTTCCATTAATCTGTATGGATATCGAGCTAAAAATCTTAAATTGTTGCAAGTTTTAAAAATCACAGTGAATGAAATTCAGAATAGCGACCCGACATTCTTTGTCAAATGAAAATATTTCATATTGATGGTTGCTCAAAAAAGGTCCTTAATTATGACTTCGGACATCAGTGTAAAAATTTTGTAAGAATTCCTGATGCCGCAAACCAGACTGAAAATTGCCCTTACTCGCAGAAATTAATGATTATTTTACAATGTTAATGTAAGTATGTATCGTTACCTTAATATATATATATATATATATATATATATATATATATATATATATATATATATATATATAAATGCCCTAATTCATTATTTTTTTAAATTGACTTTTTTTGCATATTTCGATCGATAAGCCTTTCATCTATCGAAAAATACAAAAAAAAAAAAATAAATTTGAAAAACAAAATTGGTTAGTGCATTTCTATATTGAGGTAACGACATGCACATATCGATGGCTTAATATAAAAAGGGCCTAACTCAATTTTTTTAGAAATCTAAAAACTATTTCTGCATGTAAATGCTTTTTTCTTCTTCAGTTTTTTGCTTCTCCTGTAGAATATCGAAAATTCGAGTTAGGCCTTTTTTATATTAAGCCATCGATATGTATATGCCAAAAAAATTAGGAAAAATATAATCAGAATTTTTAAAGGCGCAATTATACATACGAGTATGTTGAACAATTCAATTATTTTATATTTTGATTGGTTTTATAAATAAGTGTAAATATTTTATAATATTTTTATTACTTAAATATATAAACTTACTCATATTAAGGTAAACTTAAATTAATGACATGTTATTTAGTTGTTGGATTTTTTTTATATATGTACTTAAATATTTAACTAAATAGTCTATACTAGATACACTTTTCCATAAATAAATTTTTGATGTACACCAGTGATTTTTGTTAATATTTTTTCTTTCACATTTTATAACGCCAAATTTCTTTGATTTATGATTTATTTCTACTTTACTTATTTAGAAAATAAATAGAATTTTACTAAAATTAACTAAAATTTATATGATTTAGTTTTTTTTTTTTTTTTTTTTTTGATTTGGACTTTTTGTTAAGAAAACAAGTGCAAGAATTTCTTTTAAATATTCTTAAACAAAACTTAAGCGGAATTCTTCTTTGGGTATGTACGAGTATGTATATAAAATATAGAGTAAATTTAATGTAATACAATAAATAGTATAATTAATAAATTTATGATATGATAAATTTTAAATTCAACTACAGAAATAGTTCTTACCAATCAGCAGCACTGTAGTGTTTTCTTTAGTTTGAATATGTTTTAATTGTTAGTGTTTTAATTTAATTTAATATTAAAAACGTATGAACCCTTATCACCCGACCATAAGGTATAAAAAGTTTAATATTTTTTTTTTAATTTTGCATTTCGAAACAGTTTCCAAATGCAATTCAGTGGTTGCAAACAAATTTACTTTTGGCTTTCTTTTTCACACGGCATTCGTTCGCTCTAAACAATAAATTTGATGTATAATCTGTAAGAGAGTGCATTTTTATTGGGGGCACCGTCTCACAATAACAGTGACAGTAATTTGAAAGGACATTTGTGAGGGATATATCAGTCATTCTATAACATTATTAAGGGCCAAAAACGACAAAAATGCAACACCTTTTTGAAAACAAAATCAGTGTTGCCGATTTCTGTGCAATTATTACCCATCATCCAATTTTAGTTTTTTTTTACTATTTGTGGATTATAGATTTTTCGTGTAATTTTGCCTCAATATTATTTCATTTTCAAGTAAAATTTTCAATCAAAAGTTTACATTTCATTTGAAGAGAATTTCATTTCGTAAGTTTACAACCAAACATTTGCATAATATTTTTACACATCGCTCATTTACTCAAACCACGTCATAACTCAAAAAAGTAGTTTTCAATTTACACACAACTTAATGGAGAAAGAAAATTTTAATTTTCTCTCTAAACAAGATATTTGTATGAAATTTTTGCACAATATGAATAACGATATGAGGATTAGTTCTACATGAGCAAATGAGCGATATATTTTTGTTTGGCAATACTTGGCTTGGCAATGTTCTTATTCTGCCATTTTTAAACTGTTCATTGGAAAGAATTTCCAAATAATAAAATTAGAAAAGATGTGATATCTTTTAAGTGGCTGGACCGATTTTATTAACACATAACTAAGAACCTTCTCGATCAAGTCACTTTTGAAACAGAAAAAAATTAAATCAAAATTGGTGTAGTCGTTTGGTCTGTACAAGTACTTGTACAGACACACAGATACACACTACAAACTTATAACACCCCTTTTTTGGTCGGGAGTTGAAAATGAAAATCAACAAAAACTGAGAATAGAATTAAATTCAATGCTTTTATCAAAGGAAGTTATACAACGAAATGGAAGTTGGAAAAAATTCCGAATAAATTTACCCCCAACAATAACATCGAAGAATTAATAATGCACACAAACAAAATTAAATAAATTAAAATTATTCATAGCTGCTCAAAATATGTTCAAAACATTTTTTATGTTACAACTGAAAAATGCAACTGCAGTGTCCTTCAGAAAGCGTAAATTTTTTTATAAGACCCACCTGCACATTTGCCAAATGCGCATGTTTTAATTTTAGTGGCTTGAAAACGTCGACTTAAAATTAATAACAAATGAAGTTGATATTTCACTGCCAACAGCAGTTGACTGGAAAAGTTTTTGCAGAGAAGTGACAGTTCTTAGGTCGCTTCAAACAAAATTTACAAATCGAATCGGATGACCCGGAATCATTGTGGAAATTGATGAAAGCAAAATCGAGAAAAGAAAACACCACATAGGATATCAGGTAGTGGGCAATGGGTTTTACATTGTAATATGAAAGTTTTGATATGCCAGAGAAACAAGATCCTTTTTCAAAGCCTATCATAATATACGTGCATACACTGAAACATCAGTTTTACATAAATTCAACGAATTCGCATTCATTGATTTAAATTCATTGAAATTCAACGTATTATACGTTGTTTCAAAAAACTATTCCTTGAAATTCAACGTAAAATTTTATGTAGATAATGAACTGAACGTTGAAACCATTCCTTGACATTATTCGTTGAATTTAACAACGAACTAGTTTATTGATTTAACGTATAGTACGTTGAATTTAAGGAACACGTTCTTTCTTATATAAATAATAGAAAAAAGTTTAGTAAATTTCAAGAAAGTGTACCTTGATTCAAGAAACCTGTTCATTGATTTTAAGTAATGTACGTTGAATTTGACTTCAAGAACAAGAAGAAGATGTTTTATTCAATGAAAGAGTACTTTGATTCAAGGAACCACCATTTGAATTTCTGTTTTACTTGGTTCAATTTAACGTACTAGTTCCTTGTTTTATAACGGGAAAAAGGCATACTAAAAAGAAAAAATAAACACAAAGCAATCAGTTGTATTTCTTCGTTTAACAAATAAGTTTGTGCGCATTTAAAAAAGAAAGTTTAAAATAAAAAAGTGCCAAAAAGTAAGTTAATAATAAGAAGTGATTATAATTAATTTTAACTGCAAAAAGAAATATAGTTGTATAATATCCCGTATATCAGGAACATGCTGAATTACTTCAAAGTAAGAAAATCAGAAAACCAGTTCCAGATGCACCTACTCCTGACATTATTGGATCCAACTCTCAAGCTTTATGTAAGTAATTATTTTGCATGCTATTTAGATGGTATAATTTTATACATGTTTATATATGTTAATTTTAAAATTCAGGAACCAACGCAGAGGTTTACGTTAGACGCCTCAAATTTGAGAGCAGAGGGATTCAATAGCACTTGGCAGGCATGCAGAAATTCCAGAATTAATGAAGTAAACCAAGCTTCCACTTTAGCCGAAGTTTTGAAAAGATGGCCCGAGTATAAGAATCTGAGTAGATTTCGATATGTGAGTATACAAATCTTTACTGTTTTATACTTTAGTACTTATTGCAAAATAAAGATTTATAAGTAACTATATTTCAGATTGACAAAGACTTTGGCATTGCTTTTGGTAAACGTGAAGGAGTTTTCTTTAACTTTAATAAGGCAGTAATAATTTAGTAGACTATGATACTATCATAACCAAATTTTTTTATGTAAATACATACTTACATATATATACATATATAAATTATTTCTTATTATATGAATTTTTAAATAAAATACTCAATTTAATATTAACTTGTCTATTATTAAATTTATTAAAGTGAAATTTTGAATGTGCATTGGTGCATTGGTTCAAGGAATAAATTCATAAAAATCAATGAATGTGTTCATTGGGTCAAGGAATATGTTCTTTAAATTCAAGGAACTATTTCATTAAATTCAAAGTATAAATCCGTTGAGTCAAGGAATAAGTTCATTGCATTCAATATATAGGTTTAATGAATTCACGTAAGGTTTCAACGTATGGATTCTTAACTTCAAGGAACTGGTACGTTGAATTCAACGAGTCAATGATTGGAATACGTTGAATTCAATGAACATGTTCCTACATCAATATTTGAGTTGCCAGTGAAAAAGTTGAAACTAGAACAAAAGTTTTGTAAGAATCGCTTGGTAGGGGCTTGGAAAATGTGATTCGGGCACTTTTTAGTAACATAAGATGTCAAGCTATGTTCTGTTTCGTTTTTCATGGCTTCGAATACAATGGATAGGTGTCATCAAGAGGATGAAATTTCTGCCTATTTTAAAATCATTGAATTGGATGATTCCCCTTTGGATCATATTGACTTAATTGATAAATTAAAACATTAAAAGAACTATTTTCTTTTTGAATATGTTGTTTTTATTATTTTTCTTCTTTTTGTTTATGTATGTTTGTATATATATTTTTTTAGTTTTTTTATTACAATATACATTTATTCAATTTTAAACTTTAAATTTATTCCCTTCATTATTTTGTTTGGTTCGACTTAACTTTACTTTTTTTTTCTTACATACGCACTTTGCTGATTTATTTTGTTATTAATTAATAATAATAAATTTAATTTCCTTTTAAATAATTTAAATTATTTATCTTTTTGCTGTTAACCAGTGCTTAAGTATTTATTATTTTATTCCTTTTAAAATCAAATAATTGAAACTAAATACTTTACTTTTGAAAGTTAAGAGTTAAATTTTAAATAAAATTTACTAAATTAATTAACTAAGTTTATTTGTTCTTTTTTTCTCTCTATAATACAAACGAAAAGGCAAAGAGTTTATAAATGTTTGATTTTAACGGTAATCGAGGAAAAATTTGGTAAAAATTTCATTTAGTTTCTTAAAAGATATTTGAGCAGGATAAATGGTAAGACAAAAAAATTAGAAACAACCTGCAGTACTTATAAAATATAATAAACCTAAAATATTTCTCATGAATACATATTAAAATGAAAAGCATAAATGGACGGACATACATATAAAAATGAGTTAATTTTAAGAAGACAATTGAAATGAAAAATTGGCAACATAGGTTCGAAGGACCAAATACTGAATTTAGAGTAAATATCGTTATACCAAGAAACATTTTGTGTGCATAGCATAAGTGTCGAAAAAACAAATTAGCTGTTCAATGCGGTGCCATTTTGAAGAATAAAATATTAAATTCATTTGATTAATTTGATTTTATTACACTGAATTATTTTTTAAAGTTAAACAAAAGAATGAAAAATATTTCAAGTTACATATGTATATATTTCAAAAATACATATTTTATAGCTTTTCATTTAGCCTGTATCACTGTTTAGTCTAATAATTTTTGTTATTCTTTTTGTTTCATCTGTAAAATTTCGGTTGTAAAGTTTTCTTTTTGTTACTGTTTTTGGATTTAAATGTTAGTAAATTTATTGTTATTGGTTTTCTATAATTTAATTTTTGTTTCTTTAAAGAGTAAAATGCATCCAAAAGTTTGTTGTTTTAATAGCATTAATTTTTTTTGTATGTTTTTCTTCATACTATTTTATATTCTTTTATTGGAGTTTCTTATATATTTTGCTACGATTGACATTTGTTAGTTGTTTAATAAATTTATGCTTTAGATAGTCTTTCTGTATTATTAATTTTTCATTATTTGTAGTGAATAAAAAAAGTTGTGATAAAAGTAGCAGAAAACGAAGAATATTTAAAATGTGTAACACACCGTAAATCCAAATTTTTATGAAAGTACGAAATTTTTCTCTTAAAAAATCATAATAAAATCGTTAAAAGAGTTTGAAGTTAGTGGGATAATGTTTTTAGTATTATCCACAAAAAAAAAAAAAAAAAAAACATATGGCAACAATTTTATACTTTGGAGCAGGGGTTCCCACAAAATTTGTGTTAACAGATCCCTCGTATTTTTTTTGTCGCGGACCCTCTTTGTGTTTCACTTTTCATTCTATCGAAGTAAAGGCCCATAGGGCACATAGAATCCATCATGCGTTAAACTTCGCCTTTTTCAACTGACATTAACACAACAATGAGTACTTTATTGACGCAAGCATTCATTTGAACAGCTTGCTCCTCCATTTTATTTATTAAACTCAACTTTTTATAGCTATGCTATTTATTGCGCGATACAGGCAGGAGTTACAGCCATCCCTAAACAAGGACGGAAAGCGGAACGTTTTTTCCGCCGAGCTTTAACGCTGAAATGCCATACCTAAACAAAAGCGTCAGCGTTATGTCAAAAACAGGGTTATCAAACAAATATATAAAACAATCCTGATTATTTTAACTGCTGCACGGACGACATTGTTGCTTGTGATTTTGTTATTAAAATTTTGTTACTTAAATTAAAATAAAATAATTAAAGATTTGAAAAAATTAGTTATTTATAAGATTTCAAAAACTTGCTTGTGTTAAGGATGGATGGGCAGCGTTGCCATATTTTCTTCTCAAAAACCTTCAAGTCGTGCAAAAATTAAAAATCTTCTTTTAATGATTTTACTCAAAATATATTAATATGCATTGATTTTACTGAATTCGAATTCAGAAAAATTTATTTTGTTTCAAATGAACTAACTCTACATGAATAGCATCAGTCAATTGATCGGAAGTCATGCAGGATATATTCATCATTGCGCAGAACAAAGTTGCTATCACATTATTAAGGGAAAAATGAAAAATGTGATGGAAACTCTTATGTATGTGTGATGTTACATCTCTCTATAACTAATGAATATAACATTTAGTCGAACTGCTCACTCCAGTGCTTTTTACTAATCAATGATAGCATAAATATTAATCAAGTTTGACTGATCATAATTGACTAATATATCCCCCACAATTGAGCCATCATACATGATTGATATACTGGCAAAAAATATAATTTTTATTATATTAATTGTTTTTATTTTAAAAAGTCAATTCAAAATATACAAGTAAATAAAATATTTAAAATTAAAGATAGAAATAAGCAAAAACAGAATAACCTAGGCGGTATCCAGCCCTCTTCACACCTTTTCACCGCCAACACATCTTGCTTTTTACAAACATCTACAACTTTGAAAAGAAATATGTATATATTAAATTAAATATTGTAAATTTCTATTATTCACTATTGTTCTTACTTATCTTTTTCAACACTTATAAATTTAAATTTTCACAGACAGAATGATTTGTATTTTTTGTAATAAAACTCGATTTTTAAAAGTTTTGGCATATTTATATTAGATGTCCCACTCTAACATACATACATATATGATAGAGGGAGCAACTATAATTAATATATAAATCCATCATCACTTCCGATCAAATGACCAGTCAATTGACTGTCACTATTGAATTCAGTGTAAAATTGCTGCAAATGTGCTAGTGAAAAAATTCTGTTTGTGTTAGTTTCAGTCATTTATTTCTTGTAGGGAACAAACGTAAAGGTAAATAACACAAAATGTTTTCGGAATAGAACATGTATAAGATAAATATATGTATGCACATAATTCCTACTTTTAATGAAGGAAAGAGGAAAATATGTCAATACTTTAGTCAAAAGGACATTAAATGATATATTAAAAGTATTAAATATCATATTCTTAAAAATCTTATTTTTAACAAAGATTTTTTTTGGTATTTTTAACATCCTGAAAAACTTCGAATATAAGATAAATCTTCACATATGGCAACTCTGATGATGGCAAACAGAAGGCAATTGTTTTCTTTTGCAACTAACTTCATTGTGAAACGCGATGTCAAAATCGGATTTTCCAATAGCAAAGCGTTGCCGCCGCATTATTTCGGTATGCTCCATACAAAATGTATGGACATGAGAAATTTTGACAGCTAAAAAACGCTTGCCGCTTTTGTTTAGGGATGGCTGTTAGGATGTGATTTTCGTAAAAAAAATAATCGACACTATTACAGTTTGAGCATCGAAAATTTCGTTGAGCAACGAATTTTCTATCGAACAGAATTTTGCTTTCGATGCAGTATTTTAATATGAAAAACTATTACAAATTGAAGTGTTAAACGATTGTTTTTATTTTTATTATTTTTAGGCTCCCAAACACAAATTGTAAACTATTTTTGTGGATTTTATATAGATTTAAGGTCTTAAGGACTAAACAATTCAAAAGGAGGAGGGAACTACAAGTGTATTTTTAACCCCCGACAAAAAAAAGGGGTGTTATAAGTTTGTAGTGTGTCTGTGTATATGTGTATCTATGTATCTGTGTGTCTGTCTGTGTCCACGTACAGGCCAAATGGCTGGACCGATTTTCATTTAGTTTTTTCTGTTTGAAAGATGACTTGATCGAGAGGGTTCTTAGCTATGTTTGAAAAAAATCGGTCCAGCCGTTTAGAAAATATAAGATCTTTTCTGAAAAAAGTCGGGGGGTTTTTAAAATTTTTAATTTTTGTTATATTTCCATTAATCTGTATGGATATCGAGCTAAAAATCTTAAATTGTTGCAAGTTTTAAAAATCACAGTGAATGAAATTCAGAATAGCGACCCGACATTCTTTGTCAAATGAAAATATTTCATATTGATGGTTGCTCAAAAAAGGTCCTTAATTATGACTTCGGACATCAGTGTAAAAATTTTGTAAGAATTCCTGATGCCGCAAACCAGACTGAAAATTGCCCTTACTCGCAGAAATTAATGATTATTTTACAATGTTAATGTAAGTATGTATCGTTACCTTAATATATATATATATATATATATATATATATATATATATATATATATATATATATATATATATATATATATAAATGCCCTAATTCATTATTTTTTTAAATTGACTTTTTTTGCATATTTCGATCGATAAGCCTTTCATCTATCGAAAAATACAAAAAAAAAAAAAATAAATTTGAAAAACAAAATTGGTTAGTGCATTTCTATATTGAGGTAACGACATGCACATATCGATGGCTTAATATAAAAAGGGCCTAACTCAATTTTTTTAGAAATCTAAAAACTATTTCTGCATGTAAATGCTTTTTTCTTCTTCAGTTTTTTGCTTCTCCTGTAGAATATCGAAAATTCGAGTTAGGCCTTTTTTATATTAAGCCATCGATATGTATATGCCAAAAAAATTAGGAAAAATATAATCAGAATTTTTAAAGGCGCAATTATACATACGAGTATGTTGAACAATTCAATTATTTTATATTTTGATTGGTTTTATAAATAAGTGTAAATATTTTATAATATTTTTATTACTTAAATATATAAACTTACTCATATTAAGGTAAACTTAAATTAATGACATGTTATTTAGTTGTTGGATTTTTTTTATATATGTACTTAAATATTTAACTAAATAGTCTATACTAGATACACTTTTCCATAAATAAATTTTTGATGTACACCAGTGATTTTTGTTAATATTTTTTCTTTCACATTTTATAACGCCAAATTTCTTTGATTTATGATTTATTTCTACTTTACTTATTTAGAAAATAAATAGAATTTTACTAAAATTAACTAAAATTTATATGATTTAGTTTTTTTTTTTTTTTTTTTGATTTGGACTTTTTGTTAAGAAAACAAGTGCAAGAATTTCTTTTAAATATTCTTAAACAAAACTTAAGCGGAATTCTTCTTTGGGTATGTACGAGTATGTATATAAAATATAGAGTAAATTTAATGTAATACAATAAATAGTATAATTAATAAATTTATGATATGATAAATTTTAAATTCAACTGCAGAAGTAGTTCTTACCAATCAGCAGCACTGTAGTGTTTTCTTTAGTTTGAATATGTTTTAATTGTTAGTGTTTTAATTTAATTTAATATTAAAAACGTATGAACCCTTATCACCCGACCATAAGGTATAAAAAGTTTAATATTTTTTTTTTAATTTTGCATTTCGAAACAGTTTCCAAATGCAATTCAGTGGTTGCAAACAAATTTACTTTTGGCTTTCTTTTTCACACGGCATTCGTTCGCTCTAAACAATAAATTTGATGTATAATCTGTAAGAGAGTGCATTTTTATTGGGGGCACCGTCTCACAATAACAGTGACAGTAATTTGAAAGGACATTTGTGAGGGATATATCAGTCATTCTATAACATTATTAAGGGCCAAAAACGACAAAAATGCAACACCTTTTTGAAAACAAAATCAGTGTTGCCGATTTCTGTGCAATTATTACCCATCATCCAATTTTAGTTTTTTTTTACTATTTGTGGATTATAGATTTTTCGTGTAATTTTGCCTCAATATTATTTCATTTTCAAGTAAAATTTTCAATCAAAAGTTTACATTTCATTTGAAGAGAATTTCATTTCGTAAGTTTACAACCAAACATTTGCATAATATTTTTACACATCGCTCATTTACTCAAACCACGTCATAACTCAAAAAAGTAGTTTTCAATTTACACACAACTTAATGGAGAAAGAAAATTTTAATTTTCTCTCTAAACAAGATATTTGTATGAAATTTTTGCACAATATGAATAACGATATGAGGATTAGTTCTACATGAGCAAATGAGCGATATATTTTTGTTTGGCAATACTTGGCTTGGCAATGTTCTTATTCTGCCATTTTTAAACTGTTCATTGGAAAGAATTTCCAAATAATAAAATTAGAAAAGATGTGATATCTTTTAAGTGGCTGGACCGATTTTATTAACACATAACTAAGAACCTTCTCGATCAAGTCACTTTTGAAACAGAAAAAAATTAAATCAAAATTGGTGTAGTCGTTTGGTCTGTACAAGTATTTGTACAGACACACAGATACACACTACAAACTTATAACACCCCTTTTTTGGTCGGGAGTTGAAAATGAAAATCAACAAAAACTGAGAATAGAATTAAATTCAATGCTTTTATCAAAGGAAGTTATACAACGAAATGGAAGTTGGAAAAAATTCCGAATAAATTTACCCCCAACAATAACATCGAAGAATTAATAATGCACACAAACAAAATTAAATAAATTAAAATTATTCATAGCTGCTCAAAATATGTTCAAAACATTTTTTATGTTACAACTGAAAAATGCAACTGCAGTGTCCTTCAGAAAGCGTAAATTTTTTTATAAGACCCACCTGCACATTTGCCAAATGCGCATGTTTTAATTTTAGTGGCTTGAAAACGTCGACTTAAAATTAATAACAAATGAAGTTGATATTTCACTGCCAACAGCAGTTGACTGGAAAAGTTTTTGCAGAGAAGTGACAGTTCTTAGGTCGCTTCAAACAAAATTTACAAATCGAATCGGATGACCCGGAATCATTGTGGAAATTGATGAAAGCAAAATCGAGAAAAGAAAACACCACATAGGATATCAGGTAGTGGGCAATGGGTTTTACATTGTAATATGAAAGTTTTGATATGCCAGAGAAACAAGATCCTTTTTCAAAGCCTATCATAATATACGTGCATACACTGAAACATCAGTTTTACATAAATTCAACGAATTCGCATTCATTAATTTAAATTCATTGAAATTCAACGTATTATACGTTGTTTCAAAAAACTATTCCTTGAAATTCAACGTAAAATTTTATGTAGATAATGAACTGAACGTTGAAACCATTCCTTGACATTATTCGTTGAATTTAACAACGAACTAGTTTATTGATTTAACGTATAGTACGTTGAATTTAAGGAACACGTTCTTTCTTATATAAATAATAGAAAAAAGTTTAGTAAATTTCAAGAAAGTGTACCTTGATTCAAGAAACCTGTTCATTGATTTTAAGTAATGTACGTTGAATTTGACTTCAAGAACAAGAAGAAGATGTTTTATTCAATGAAAGAGTACTTTGATTCAAGGAACCACCATTTGAATTTCTGTTTTACTTGGTTCAATTTAACGTACTAGTTCCTTGTTTTATAACGGGAAAAAGGCATACTAAAAAGAAAAAATAAACACAAAGCAATCAGTTGTATTTCTTCGTTTAACAAATAAGTTTGTGCGCATTTAAAAAAGAAAGTTTAAAATAAAAAAGTGCCAAAAAGTAAGTTAATAATAAGAAGTGATTATAATTAATTTTAACTGCAAAAAGAAATATAGTTGTATAATATCCCGTATATCAGGAACATGCTGAATTACTTCAAAGTAAGAAAATCAGAAAACCAGTTCCAGATGCACCTACTCCTGACATTATTGGATCCAACTCTCAAGCTTTATGTAAGTAATTATTTTGCATGCTATTTAGATGGTATAATTTTATACATGTTTATATATGTTAATTTTAAAATTCAGGAACCAACGCAGAGGTTTACGTTAGACGCCTCAAATTTGAGAGCAGAGGGATTCAATAGCACTTGGCAGGCATGCAGAAATTCCAGAATTAATGAAGTAAACCAAGCTTCCACTTTAGCCGAAGTTTTGAAAAGATGGCCCGAGTATAAGAATCTGAGTAGATTTCGATATGTGAGTATACAAATCTTTACTGTTTTATACTTTAGTACTTATTGCAAAATAAAGATTTATAAGTAACTATATTTCAGATTGACAAAGACTTTGGCATTGCTTTTGGTAAACGTGAAGGAGTTTTCTTTAACTTTAATAAGGCAGTAATAATTTAGTAGACTATGATACTATCATAACCAAATTTTTTTATGTAAATACATACTTACATATATATACATATATAAATTATTTCTTATTATATGAATTTTTAAATAAAATACTCAATTTAATATTAACTTGTCTATTATTAAATTTATTAAAGTGAAATTTTGAATGTGCATTGGTGCATTGGTTCAAGGAATAAATTCATAAAAATCAATGAATGTGTTCATTGGGTCAAGGAATATGTTCTTTAAATTCAAGGAACTATTTCATTAAATTCAAAGTATAAATCCGTTGAGTCAAGGAATAAGTTCATTGCATTCAATATATAGGTTTAATGAATTCACGTAAGGTTTCAACGTATGGATTCTTAACTTCAAGGAACTGGTACGTTGAATTCAACGAGTCAATGATTGGAATACGTTGAATTCAATGAACATGTTCCTTACGTGAAAAATAAGGAATAAATTCGTTGAATCAAAGAATTTTTTCGTTGAATTTATGTACCTTTTTGGTTCAGTGTATGTACATACATACATATTTATGTATATAAAATTTAATATAATAATATAATTAATTTCGCGAAACATTTTTTGGATTCAGAAAGTGTATATTCGAAATATATATACCCCATACCTAACTAATTTTTTTTAATAATGGGCTGACGATATGTAGTATGTATGTATGTACTCAGCAAAAAATAAAATTAGTACTTCTTTAGAAAGTACTTCTAATTTACTTCCAAAATAGGTTATGCATTTTATTCTGGTTTAATGAAGTTATCTTTAATCACATATCTAAAGTAATGGCAAATCACCTATTTTATTATTATTATCCTCTAAAATAAAAACCCAGTAAAAAAGTGATGAAAAAAAGTAGAAAAAGCACCACAACTACTGATAGGAAAAACTTCAAACTCCGAGCAAGCCCGTAAACTAATAAATTGACTGATTGATTTAATTGTTTAAAAGTACAAATTATTCAACTTCAGAAATAAACGAAAACTAGAACAGATTTTCCTTCTTTTTTCTTCTGAGACAATTATTTTAATGAGTAGAATACTTTTAGGAATGAAGTAGCTTCCAATTGGGTTAGTAAATAAGTGATTAAGCACCACTTCCTAAATCATAGATTTAAGTGCTTTGGAAAAGTGGTTAAGAACCACATCCTAAATGTAAAATATATTGGATTTACTTCACCAATAAAAAATCACACCTTATTTTAGAGTTTCTATAGGAAATAAAAAGTAAATCTTATTCACTCACGGGTTGGCAAAAACTAACCACTTCGCTCCAATGACAGGCTAATGTAAAATTCACTACTTTTTGCTCGGAGTTCGAAGTGCTTCGTATTAGTAGTTGTGGTGATTTTTCTACTTTTATTTCACCACTTTTTTTGCTGGGTACCGTATCTATAGTTACACTGTATTATATATAAACTTGTAATTATTAAGTATTTTGCTTACCTTATTTCAATACACAATGTTATCAGGAACAATAATTTGATGTGCCTTGAGTACAAATTTTCACTCTCTTGCTTGGAAATAAATAATAAATAAGCAAAACGCAGACCATAAATTACATTTCATTCAACTTGTAGCGCAACTCTACACACTGCAGCGACATGCACTTGCACTTGTCCTTCGTAAGACAAAACTTTGTTTACATTGTTGCAAAAACAATAACAAAAATACATTAGCATTAACGAAGAACAAGAATACAAAATTTAAGAAAGCAACAATAACAACAGCACCTTTCATTTTTTACACACGAATAAAACCTAAAATTTCAATATACTATTTTTACTACAACAACTTTTTAAATGGCACGCTTTTTTTAAACAATTGATTTCTTTAATTACTTTTAAAATGCATTTACATTTTAATATGTACATACATTTGTATGCATTTTGTTGCATAAAACAAATTCATTGAAGCACAAATCAAACCACATCAAACAAAAAGCCGGCAAGAACTAAAAGAGGAATTGAAAGAAGAATGAAAGAGAATGATTAAGTGTGGGGAGTTTTTAATTGCTGTTGCATTATTGACAGTTGTAAGCAAGGAGGAGTGGAAATTATTATGTTGAAAAGCATATAATGATGTAATGATTTTATTGCCATTGTTGTAATTTTAATATTTGTTTTACATACATCCACACATATGTATGTATGCTTGTGTGTATGTACACATGCATGTAAATATATGTATGTGTCTTTGGTAAATAAAAAAATGTACAATGTTCATATGAGTGCGTCTGGCCAGTCATTGAACTCGGGTTCCCGAAGAACGTCAACTGGTTGACTACAACGCACAAACTACTTCAGCCAGCAGCATCCTCTATTCCACGCCATGGTACAATGCAGATCTGAAAAGGTTTTTTCAGCCAGATGAAAATTAGTCCCTATTTACACTATGCAAGTCTTATTGCTAAGCTGATTAGTTTATTAGGAGAGAGAGACGGGGGGAAAAGAAACGTTGCTGTTCCCCTCGTCTCTCTCTCCCTGAAACTAATCAGCTTAGCAATAAGACTTGCACAGTGTGATTTGGGACTTAAGAAATCGAATTCAAGGTAATACGGTCAATGCAATATTTCACGTTCCAAATATGTATATGTGAATGCAAGAAAAACAGCAAATACATTTTTACAAAGCTTCAACGTTTTCATGCGAGTAATGACTGAGAAAAAACTTTAAGCATCGGTGGCAAGCAAATTAATGCATCTATCCCTTATTGAGCAACTTGTAGTAATAATTTTCAAACAGAAAAAACAAGTTTGGATTATTTAGGCATTTAGCCATTTTTTACTCCAACTAGCTATTCAATATCTGAAAAACTTGATCACATCGAGCACTATAAAGTAGATCAACATTTAATAATTTGCAACATGTTGCAAAAAAGCTTTATAGAATTCGCTTTTTAAACATAACCAAACAAAATGACAAAATCTTTTTTCTGAAATCATAAAATCAATATTCTTAAAAATATTAACTTTATGAAAATTTTAAAACAAAAAAAAAAAAAAAAAATAAAAAATTACTTACACCCTTATTTATAAAAATTTTGTATGAAAATCTGTTATAAACCCTTAATAATTTTTATAGATAAGACTGTTATATTTTAAAGCCCTATTGAATTGCATTTGGAAACTGATTTAAATATTAAAAAAAATCTTATGTCTTATTTCGTAACATAATGTTGTTGTTCTAATTGCTGCGATGTTTATGTTGTTATAAATTTTCAAAAAAGGAACATAATTACAAATGAGGATATACATAAGTAGTTTTTTATCTTGTTTCTTAATTACTTTAAAAAATAATTCTATTTTTATATTTTCATAATTAAATGTACATACATACATATACTATAAACTTTTTTTATTATTAGTTTCTAGTAGTGTTTAGTGTCTTAATTCAAGTACAAATAATGCATTTATAATATTTGTTACTTTTGATTCTTTGTTAAAAAAATGATAATAATTTTATACAGATTTTACAAGTTTTTGTTTTTTATAGATACTACTAACTTTAATGAATGCATGGGTTTATTAATGATACAATTCAATTAGAAAAAAAAATACGTGTAATAAAGAGTGAGAAATTAAAAAAATATTTTATTTTAATGGGAATGTAAATTACTTTCTACCCATTTGTACAACGATGTTTGTGATCTGGCCACCCATTCGACATTGGAGGCTACACTACTCAGGGTCATGTTTAAAACGTCCATGCCACGACCCCGTCCAAAACGATGCACTAAAGATTTAAGCTAAACACAATATTCAATATATAAATTATTTTGTAATTCATTTATATTAAAACAAAAAAAAAAAAAACACACAAAAGAATATGGGTTTTCACGATGGCTAGTATAAACAATTGCCGTGATAGATTATTCGACTTTTTCCAGAAACCGGTTTTCGAATAGTTCGAATATTTGAAATTATGAAAACCCCGGTTTCGGTTTTTACAATTCAGGAAAAACCGGTCAACCGGCTTTTTAAGTAAGAAAATTATTATACAAAAGTTTTGATTTTAAATTGCTTCATTAAAAAAAGATTTAACAGACAGTTCATGTAAATAAAATAAAACAATACAAAAATCAATGGTAAAACATAAAAATTAACTTTATATACTTACATACATATGTATAGTATAAATATGAATATATGGACAAGGTGGATAGCAACTACCTCTATCAGTGTGACCAGATTTTAAAGTAATATTAAGCTAAATCACGTTTGAAAAAGAGCTAAAATAAGCTAGAAATTTAAATTTTAACCCAAAAAATAAAGCTAAACTTTTTTCAACTTCTTTCACTTTCCAATATTTTTTTTATTGCTAAAATAACGTTAAATACATATATACATGCACAAACAATTTTTTTTATAATTTGAAATAAAATGATAAGATGGCGAACAAAACCAGGCACGTCCTCAGTAAATAATTTTTATTCAATTTTTTTCGGGCTCTCCAAGTAAAAATCTATGAAGTCAAGAAATATTTTCATTCATAACCAGTTCGATCCTACATTAAAAAAAGTACATAAAACTGATTTTCCTTGCTATTATCTATCTAGTTAATTCAGTAATTAGCCTATCGTGTAAAAAATAGTTGCCGGGACTAGTCTGGTTTTGTTCGCCAACTCCTAGCATTATAATAAATACGAAAACTTTTTTTATTGAATTAATGCTATTTACAGTAAATATATTAAAAAGTTTTGTTTTAAGTAAATTCCTGCCGCTAAATGCACGTTGAACTTAGCTCAAAGATAACTTTTTAAAAGTCTTACGGGTCAAATTAATTTAAGATTTTTCATTGTAACTCCAAAATTGCAACCAATGTCCTTTACTTTTAAATTTGCCATTTCTCTTATAAATAAACAATTTACACTTTGTATTGGTTAAGCTATTTTTCAATGAAAAATATTTATATTTTTAAATGGCAACAAATTACCATTCTTATAACTTTTTTATGAATTTTTAAAAAAGCTAAAAAATAAGCTAAGAGCTAAATGAAAATTTTGAAGCTAAATCCAAAAAATGAGCTAAATTTAGCCCAAAATGTTAACAAAACTAAAAAAAAACTTTTTGCAAATGGATTTTGCACACCATAAGGCAAATTTAATTCGTCTCTGCTATCACCTCATAAAATAATTTCGCTTAAATTTCATGCTTCAGTAAGTCTTGCCATGCTGAAAAAACACTTTGAACTTTTATACTGAAAAAAAAAATACTTCGGAAAATCGTCAAATTGGTCTAAGTTTTAACATAGTAAACACTAATTTTATTGCAAAATATACAAATCGAAAACTATTCGACTCAGCCGGTTTTTAAATTGTAAAAAAAGCCGGACTATTCGACATTCGAAAAATCAACATTTACAAAAAACCGACAACCCTATTTTGAAAAAAAAACCGGGTTTTAAAACCGGTTAAAAAACCGAGTCAATCACCCTAAAAACAATGCCAGTACAATGTGTGCAAAAATGTATACATATAAATTTTTTTATCAACAGATATATACATGTACATTAGAGTGGCTGTTAATTGTATGGAGGCTTTTTTTGATTTCTTCTACTCTCACCCCCCACGAACGACGAATTTAAAAAAAAATTAAATTTATTTTAAAACTACGCCCACTCAAGTGCCTCAATGTGCACACCAAATTTATAAAAAAAAAAAAAATTATGTTCAATGTCCATCGTGAAAACACCTTATGTAACTTACCTCATCATAATCGAATTTTGTGGCACCATATTGTGTTATGGCTGATATAACTTTGGCAAATGCTATTGTGCCCTGGCCCATGCGTAACTCCAGATCAAACCATTTCGCTTGCAAGAATCTACAGGCCATAGCACCACCTGTTGGTGTTCCGGCTATCGCTTGCAGTACTTGCACTACTTCAGCGGTGGGCAACATTGTGACATGTGACAGCAGGCGATTCTGTAGCCAAGCATCTTTTGTTCGCCCTAGCGCTCTTAACAACTGCATACGTTCCACATGGCTTTCCGATGTGCGCTGAAGCGTCACAAAACGTTCCCAACAATGCTGCCAGTATATATATTCCCCCGATAATATTGAGCCAGTGTAAACAATCTGCATGTTGTATATTGGGAATTTTTCATGTTAAATATACGCTTGAACATACATACATACATATTTTTGTTTAACAAACTTTTACCTCTCTTAAATTTGGTGGTACTGCCGTTCCATTGTAATATAGAAATTGATTTAACATATTTTTTGATTTTGTTATACTGTCAATATCTTCCCATAAAACCGAAGCCAAAAGAACTTCCGGTCGCATTAATCTGCAATAACAATTTTGTGAAAATATTCTAGTTGATTCTTTTTCCTTGTTCTAGTTGTCAACATCGACGTCACTTCATCGAAACAAGTGACTGACTAATGACAGGCTCATTCTATTTTCTAGACCTTGGGAAACAAAAATAGATGGTCAATAGTACAAAATTGTTCTCGAGATCAAGTAGACAATCCTTAGTTTTTAATTATTGCATTGATGTGATGTCGATATTGATAACTGGAATAAGGACGAATGAGTTGCAATTTTTATTATAACTCACCTGGTTGCCTCATCACCATCATCATTCCAGCCAATCTTTTCTATTACTGTCGCTAATTTCATTTTTATAAATTCTGATAGCATTAGGAAACATTCGGAATATTTTAATATCCTGCGCCATTTCTCCAAATGACGCAAAGCCAATGCCATGGGACCCCAGTTTGTTTCGCTGGGTAAATATTGTATCATATTCATGGTGATTTCACAAGGCAACAAATTCGCATGGCAAAGTGTAAAAGCATCAGATAAAAGTCCCAAGCGGTCCTAAAAGTATTTAATACATTTTTTTAATAAGAAGGATTCTGAAAATAGTATATTATAAATTTTAAATACTTACTTCACCCGAAAACTTATCAGGATCATTGGTTAAATCCTCAATGATATTGGCCCAATTGTCATCATTGTATAAAACACGATAGTAGCCTGATTGACGTGCATTCACTTTGATCCATTTGACATTTTCGGCCACATTGAAATTCACTAAAATGGAACGGAAATTAGTAAATTAAAATAAAAATTTTGATACATAATTTCGTTGTTCCTGGAGAAAAATTTCTTTTCCTTAAGCACAAAAACTAATGAAAGGAAGAAATTTTTAGGGAATTATACATATAAACTTTTTATTTTCAGTGAAGTTTTTAAAAAAGCTGAGAATAAAATCTGGCAGCACTGACAATATTCATTATACATCATGGTGTAATTATACAGTTGACTGCGTAAGGATTTGTTATATAAAAATACGGCAACCATAGATGTGTAAAGAACCGAAGAATGTCAAAAGCACAAAAATAATTGTTCTAAAACCAAAACAAAATCGAAGTTTTTGACATTCTTCAGCTACAAAGCACATAGAGCAAAAAATTATCAGCAGAAGTAGCGCTGCCACCTAGTTAGATACACCTTGTTATACATGAAGGCTGAACAAAAACGCTCCCACACGCAAAGTTTACTTTGCAAAGTCTTAATTCAGCTGTGTGAAAGGCAGGGGTAGTAGTACAGTCTTTCTCTGTCTTTCTACCAGCTGAATTAAGACTTTGCAAAGTAAACTTTGCATGTGGAAGAGAGATGTAACACAGTCTCTTCCTCCCAGCTGAATTAAGACTTTGCAAAGTAAACTTTGTATGTGGAAAAGGGGTACAATCTGTTTTTTGTTGTTGTTGTAAATTGATCTTTTGATTTAATAAAAATTGAAAGCTGGTATACTGAAAAAGAAGTCTGGATTGTCGGCCGTTATCACACATTGGAGTTTGTAGTGTTGGTTCAAAGAGAATATAGGCGCAAGTTTGGCGGAGATCCTCCCAGTAGATGGACAATTATGAGACTAGTGAGTAATTTTGTACAGCATGGAACAGTCGCTAGAAGGGCTTATAACCGAAACTCTTCCATTCCAATAGAGGAACAGAGTTGCTACCATACACAGCCCCAGTCTTTAAACAAGGAGATTATCTGCTCAAATGGGTGTCAGTAGGCAGACTTTTCAGACGGTAATGCATAACGATTTGACCTTATTCCCCTACAAAGCTCATATAGCTAAACATTTAATTCAGCAGACTTGCCGATTAGCTTGGAATTTAGTCAGAAGATATTTGAAAAAAAGGGAGAGAACGAGAACTTGCTGAATTGTCTTTTCATGTCCATTTCGATCTGACAGCCACCCTGTATAAGATTACATCCTGCTCTCTCTTCATATCCCAAATTTGTGTCTTCAGAAGAGTCTAATACTTATATGTGCACGATTTTGTAAGAATAGCTTGAATAGAATTACATGAAATATAAGATTAAGTTTGAATGGGTGTAGTTTCGCCTAATTTTCTGAACGAAATATCGTGTAATAACAAAATGAACAGATTTGTGCAAAAATATTTGAGCAGAGGCAAGCTAAATATTGTTTAAGATTTCAAATAGGCATATCCTTTCTACTTTCAAAATGCACTTCGTAGCAGTGTTGTCATAAAATAACTAATTGCTAGTTTGGGAAATCTAGAGTTAAGTGAATTGGCTGTCGAAACTTTAGATTTAGATGACGCTGAAAGTAATGCCATAATTTTGAATTTGATAGACTGGTTCGAAAATGTAAACTTTTTTCAAACTAGGTTAGGGTAGGTTAGGAAGGGTGGTGCTGTAACACACCTCCACTCGGAGACTCAGTTGTGTTCATTGTGATTCCCTTCTATTGACACCTGTTAATAATAATATTTAACCTCCCTTTGTACCCAGAAATGACACTTTTATCTGTCATTAAACCACAGAATTCCCATGATAAAGCCCGTGATATCCTTCAGTTTACACTTACCGATATCACTAATGCTTTTATAGAAACGTCTGCTCATCCATATAGGCCTTTGGCGTTGCAGCTTCGGACAATGGCATATATTATGTTCGATGGTTTCTGGTTGTTTATCCCAACACATTCTACAGAAATCTGGAGTGCCAGTTTCTTTAATGCTGGTTTTGCTCTGACCGAGCAGTGACCAGTCAATGCGCCTATCACCGCTCGCATCGCCTTCCTATTTATATCCCGTAGCAGTTTTGATCTTCCTTAGTAAAGTTATGGCCACATAGCCCTCGCCACTCTACAATCTTCCCTACTTCTCCATGAACAGTTGGTCCTGCTCTCCACCCAATTACTGAGTTCCCTGTATGTCATCTAACAACGACCTTATTCGGCAATTTCATTTCTCAAAACTGCTGTGGCCAGTTAGTCAACATAGCAAGTCCAGGGGTCTCCTACAGTCACTAACAAGTTTTGATTTGACATTGTGTCCTTTCAAGGCTTTTAGCGTTGCCTAACTATCGACATAGAAGGTTACCTTCTCGCCTTCAGCTAAATTTCTGTCCACTAGTTCTGTGGCCCAGAGGATAGCCAAGATCCAAGCTTGGTAAACGCTGAATTCCTTCGGCAATCTGAAAGAACTAAGAATGTTCGTTCTCAATCTATAGACACCAGCCTCTGTGCCTTCTGACACTTTTGAACCGTCTTTAAAGAACGCACTAACCTCATATAGCTTATCAGGTTTGATCCAATAGTTCCTATCCGGAATAACCAGTAAGGGTGTTCTACTAAAATCAATTTGACCGATCTTATAGTCCGTGAACCTGTTACTCCTGTCCTCACCAAACCTGGTTCAACGAGTCTTAGGAGACTTCTTTCTAGTCGCCGTTTTCACCATAGTCTTCTATAGGAAGTAGGTGAACAATACCGTCCTGACAGTCTAAGGTGTGCTCCTCTGAACACCTGTTATACCTCGCAAGGTACATCTCTGAACCTTAGCATCTCTGAACCTATGAATTTCTTTCCTCAATGCCTCCCACCATACCATGCAACCAGAGGATATAACAGGTATGCCAGCCGATGTGTAAATTTAGTTTACTACCTTCGGTTACAGACTCCAGTTCCTTATTATAGAAGGAACTGCATGCGTAGTAAGCATTGAAGCCTTTCTTTAGCTTTTCGTGTGTGTTCCTTTTCCAAGAAAGCTTGATATCTAGAAAATACCTAAGTATTTCGGTCCTTCTGCTACTCTCAGCTCTATCTGTTTTGTATCTCCTGGTAAAGAGGACTAGCTTAATTTTCTTTGAGTTGACTCCCAATCCTTTGCTGCTGACCCAGGAGGATAGGTCTCTCAAAAAACCATGTCAACTGCATAAGAAACTATCTTTCGGTCACTCTTGTCAAAACGACTAGGAATTGCATTTATTGCCAGCAACCACAATAGAGGTGATAAAACTCTTCCCTGTTGTGTACCTCCTCAGTTTTCCCCTTCCCATAGTCGAGTTGATGATGATGCTGCTAAGCATGACAACTATCCACTACACATTTTCAAACTAAAAGAGGGCGAAAGGATTGAGTATTTTTTATTTATATTTTTTTTATTTCTGAAACAAAGACACAACGTCCAGCAGAATATTTAGCCGCCACTCTTTGTTATCTAGCTACTGGGGAATCTTATAGAAGTACTAATTACAAAACACGGTTATCACGATCGCTTCTTTGTATTGCTATTCTAGAACTACACTCGAACTTCCCTTTAACGGATTTCGCTATAACGAATTTTTTTCCATAACGAAATATTTTTGAGAACAATTAACAAAATAAGGTTTTCCTCACATTTTTAACTTCCTATAAGGAATTTCTCATTGAATTTTTCATTAAAGACCAAGCAGCAAAAAAGAGAACTTCCCCCAAGGTTAAATATATCTTAAAATTATTGGAAATGGTAACTACGAAGGAGGGCGCTCTGATTTTACATTAGGATTAGTATCCGCTGAAGCCGGTGCAGTTCAGTGACCAGTGTCTATTCCTTCACCACTTAAACTTTCCTACAACAACTGACACAAATGCATGTCAGAAAAGTGCGTGGTGTTGTATTTTAATGAATTTGTCGGACCTTCGGTTTTGTAGTCAAAGTGCTAACTACTTCATCCAAGGCCACACTTATTTACACTACTCTCAGATTACAATTACCCGTGTTGCGTATGTCGAGTCGAATACGAGAATTTTATACCGAGAGAATTTTATACCAGATTAAAAAAAAACGTGCATACGTTTTCTTTAATCTAGGAGAAAATTCTCTTACACCCCTTTTCATAATGTATGATTAAGAGTTAACGTGAACTTCAACTGCAAGTTCTTCATACTAAAGTTGCTTTTAAGTCTATTGTGAAAAGGGCCGTTAGACGTATATTCGACTCGACATACGCGATACGTGTGAATATTTGGATCTTATTGACTGCTTTGGTAGTTTTTTTTTGGATTATGATTGTACAAGTATTTTAAAGTTTAACGTATGCATGATAGTATAAAATATTCTTACCATCCACATTTTGCATCCACAATGTTTCCGTCTGATTATTTAAATTGGTTACATAGGTTATGGGAAAAATCCATTTCATTTGTTGGGGAGGTTTCTGTTTGCTGGCAGTCGTTGGAGCAACAGTTGTTGTGCTTGTCGTTGATGTTTCGCTTGCATTACTGTTCGTTTTATTGTAATTATTGCCATCGTAAGTGTCATCGTGAATGGCCAAAAACTCCGCTGGTTTAAAGGGTCTTTGCGATATGGTTATTTTATTTGCCATCTTTGTTACAGTTAGTAAAGGGAAGCCTGATTGATGGGTCCATAATGACATCATATCCTAAGATCATGAAAAAAATAAATGGTTTTATTTATTTGTTTAATTAATGTTATAAATTTTGATTACAAATTCTGGTGCTAGAGCTGGCAAGAAGCGTGAAAACAACGAAAACCACATGTCAGATAGCCCGATAATTGACGGATAATTTTCTGCAAGCCTTGTTTAGTTTAGTATAAAGATGGTAATCAACTAGCCAAGTCAGTTACGAACATCATTAAATAAACGTTTTTAAAATGTAAGAAAGTGACAATATTTTTGTTCTTACTTGACTTAAATTAGATTCCCTGCAGGAAATCGAACTGATACAATACTAGTCACGTGACCGGTCCTCAAGTGATAGGGACCAGTCCGAGTTCTAACACTTCATATGAAGCGGACAAGTTAATTTTTTTACATGGAGATGGCCTAGGATGGGGTTAATTGATACTTTGTATGCACCTTGTGACTTGTCACTAAACTATTGCATATACGCAATTTACACTGTGCCTTTTCTGCTTGCCTCTGAAGGCAGGCTGTTTTAGTTTATTGGTGAGAGGGGTTAAGAAGCTTGCGGGGTAGAACAAAAGGCACAAAATGAAAATATTCGAGGGGATTTATGACATTTCTCTTTGCTTTTTTCGTACTCTCAGCATTAAACGTGTATATAAATGCCAAAAAGGCATGAATAAAAAAAGGCTTAATGTAAATGTGTGTGACTTTTCGTAGGGGGTTTAAAAGAAAATTGTCAATACAAGGGAGGCTAAAAAGGCATAGTGTGAAATGGCTCATAGGGATCCCCCCAGGGGAGTCTATTATAGACTACGGGTGTGGCAACCCCGGGGGCCCCAGCTGGGGTGATGTGGCTTTTTCCATTGACGTACCTTTGGTACATTACCCATATAACTTATGTGTTACTGTTACTGACAGGTCCTGTTGATGTCAGTTAGGTGCAGCGTCACCTAGAACTGCCCCTGAGTTCAAAAGACGATAGAGGTGAAGCCCTTGTGGTGGAACTTCGAGGCCTAACCAGAGGCTACTTCTGGTGCCACGGGTGCCGGTAGCCCGACAGTCGAGCTGCTTTTAAGTTTTGAGTGCATGTAGCGGTCGTCAGTTTCCTTTGCTAAAATGCCGAGTTCGTCCTACCCCAATGGGGTATACCCCACGGGGTTAAAGGGATGATTTTGGTATGTGTGGAGTAGGCACTGGTTATTTGGCGACACAGGCATGGTTTCATCTCGGATGAGTGGTTGAGCTGTGCCGGCAATGGTTGAGGAATTCTCTTGGGGACCTCGCTATGGGTGTATACACAACACTTTAGCGTGGAATCCGGAGAATTATCGTGGTGGCTGTGGTTGCTACCAAAATCGCTGGGAGAATAGTCTTGGCTTCCCAGTGTGAAATCAATGCTAGTGATTGGTCTGACGCGGTCAGCCAGACACTATTCTAGGTGCTGTTGCAATTCAACAGAAGCTGCTATGGGCACGGACATAGCAGCAGAGTTTAGATAGCTCAAATTACCTCAGCAAGGTAATTGAATATAGTACAGGAATAACTATATTCAAAGATTGCAACCTATGTGCCTTATGGAGTGGGACATAGGTTCATTCTAATAGGGTGCATGGGGGCGTTGGTCTGGCGTCTAACCCACACCCGGTGCTTTGGCACCCGTGAGATAAGGCCGTAATGGCAGGTGCTCACGGAAAGCTATCGCACATCTGGCTCATAGGGATCTGTTGGGTGTATAATAATATAAATTGTATATAAATGTCATTCCGACATTGCACTGTAACAATGAGCACTTATAAACTTTTTTATTGCTATAAATGCAATGAAATTTCATTTCATCTGAAAATTTTTTGAGATTTTAACCGACAACCTTGCAGGGTTGTTTTTATTTTCTCTACTTTCCTAAATTTTAATTTAGCTAGGCGAAATACAGAAAGAGAAAGAATCCAAAGTGGTCCTACAAAAAAAAATTAAGAGAGGACAGTAATTTTTCGTGTTTTGCAGGGAGATTCAAGCTAATTCTTGCTGATTCGCTCTCAAAATTGTTTTTTTTTTATAATAGGGCAGGAGATGACCTCTACTCATGTAATTTGATTCGATTTGAAGTTTTTCACGTTAAAAGTGACAGGAAAGAACTCCGCAGATAGTTTGTTCTACATACGAATAGTACGGCAAAAAAGGAATTCTGTCTGTAATGCGTAGTACGACCGACCACAAAATGATGTGTTATGAATGAAGCACGTCTGGCGCGTAAAAATTTGCGGGTTTCAGGAACAAGTTCCCTAATTTTATTAAAACACATTCCATTGTAGTAGTGGTAGAATAAGGAAATGCACCCAACATTGTGTCAATGCTCCAATAAATCAATAGAGTTAGATACCCTACTGTCACCGACGAGCTACTTCGCCCTTTCCTGTATGCAGTCGATCAGCCCCAAAATAGTCTTTGAAGCGCCGGCCCATACATGAGAGTTGTATTTCATTTTCGGTCGGGTATAAGTAGTAAGGAGATCAGATGGGGTGAAGTATCGCTTGCACCATTTCAAAAATATTGGACACTTTAATTCTTATTTTGAGACTTGAAGAATGTGTGCAGTCCATAGAACATCACACCTTACAAATAGAGCATAATTTTCGGTCATCTGTCTATGAGTAATCATACAACATTGGATCTTACGAGCGTTAAAATCGACCCTATTCGTATGTCCAATTCAGAGATTTTTGTTAAATCATTATTTAAAGTATCATTATTATAGTTTGTGTCATAGCCTCAACCTCCAGCAGGCTTGGTCTATTGCTGAATGAGAAAGAATAGCAGATGCTGCTGTCATACGCGAAAGAATAATTAGGATTGGAACTTTGACACATAAGATCATTTAGAAAAAGTAAAGAAAAGAGTTGGCAAAAGAACGGAACCTTGCGGTACCTCTGAATTTACCTTGAACTCGTTTCATGAGATCCCATTCATAACAACTCTTATATTGAGATACCTGAGGAAGCTCGATAAGAATCGAGAGAAGCTATTACCCAAGGGCAATACATTTTGACAAAAGTACACCATGGCCAAAATGGTAGACTGAATTACACCATTTCTCCGAGAGAAGCGGCCTCTACGAAATCCATACTGCCGGTCGTTGAGTAAGCTGTTTAACTCCAGATAGCTTATCACACTTTCCATCACTTTGGAATGGCGAATCATGCTGCTATTTCTGTCATGATTGGAGTGTGAGGCATGAGTAGAGAGGAAAGCACACCCATGGAAATCATAAAAAATTTGCTAGTATTCTGTTTTCTGCCACTAAACCGCAATCACGACAATGTTTAACATTTTAACATGATTTGATCGCTCTTCTTTAGAAAAAGTTTCACTGCACATTATATCAAGCCAGTGACTACATAAAACTTTCTGGGGAGCAACAATTCACAACTCTTAACACCTTACCCAATAGGAGCAAAAACAATAAATTAATTTACCTTAATATTTTTAGCACCATTGGCTTTCTTCGTACAGACATTCCATAAATCCAGGGGTTCGGCCGTTTTGAAACGATTCAATTTTAAAAAACCTCCCAAACAAGTTCTGAAACGGTCTTCTCCTATAGCAGTATGTAACATGGAAAATATAGCGGCAGTCTAAAGTAAAAAAATAAAAGAAAATAATTTAAAGAAAATGTTTAATAAAAATTATCAGTCAAACTCACTTTCTGTATAAAGAATTCCTCATTATTGCCATCACGTCTAGTGCCATTCATTATGCTATCCCAACCCTGTATAGCATCAATGTCCAAAGCAGCCGTAGCCATATTTAACAAATACATTTCCCTTAGAGGCCAATTTTCCTGCAATGGTGATAATGTATGTATGCCCAAGTATTTGATTAAACCCTCCCACAGCCATACATCCTTGAGGACTCTTCTCGATGTTATACCACCAAAGAACTGGCGCACTATGGCCTCTGCCACCAGCAGAGTACTCTTTTGATATTGTTCCGTTGTCTTGGACTCGGGATCAGTTAGAAAAGAAGTTTTCAAAGTCACTAAGCCCAGCGAGGATATTATATTGCGATCTAATGAAGGCAGCGCTACAAAGTCCACTTTTGTCAGTGGATAACTGACATCCAACCATGTTTGCATATATTCCAAAACGTCTCGGGAAGTATGTAGGATAAATGATGACCTGGGCAAGAGATCTCTTGGGGCATAAAATGTATAGGAAGGAGCTCTTTTGATTGTGGAGCCTGTAGACTGGCTCAAGGCTGTGAGATTTTTACTATCGAAGTCTTTGGATGGAGACAGTGTTGTGGTAGTGGTAGACATATTTTTAGCGAACATATTAAAATTCAGCGAATGCGTTAAAGCGGTTATATTTCGTACAGGTGGCTTCTTTTCCTTCTGCTGTGTAAAGTTATTCAATTGTGCGGATTTCTTGGCACCAGCTCCATAGGGCGGTGTTTGAGTGGTGGGCATATAGGCAGCTGAAGGTTGCAGAGATTCCCGTTGAAAGTCACTAACAACCCATGCAACAGCATCGGCTGGCAGGGGTGGAGTTTCTATGAAATCGTCGCGTAGCTGTTTAAAGAGAGTAATTTGAATCATTACATTTTTGTACTATAAATTATATTATTATTTTTTTTTTGAATGCTACTTACCAATCCTGTACCCATATAGAAACCTACATCCTCGGTAGTATGTACAATGGAATTGGAAAGGCCTATATGGAAACGATCCCGAAATACTGAAATTCGGAACGGCGCTCTTATGTGCGGTTCATCGAAACAAGGGAATGCTTTACGTGCCCCATTTGGTCGAAAAACTGTGGCAGCTAATAATCTAGAAAATAAATTTTAAATAAGAGTTATTAACATAAGTTAAAACAGGTCGAACCTGCAGCTGAATTTAATTATTTAATGCCTGCTGATTTTACGAGTAAAAGTTGGTTTCTTCCCAATTTCGAAATAATTGTCGAATACCAAGCTCTTTCTCAATATCTTGGAATCAGGATATAATTTAAGACAATCAAAATATCTTTCAATAAAATCAGTTGCACTCAAAGCACTTTTAGTTGAGGAACTTTTGAGTTTATGAATGACGGAGCAGAAGATAATGAAGAGAGAGCCATTATATTTTTCTCTCTTTCTCGCCCATGAACTAAAAAGTTGCTCATACAAAATTGCCGCGTGTGAAACCAGTCTTTGCGAAGTAAATTTTGAGTAGAGTAATATGTAATACATTTCGAAATGTTACAAGTATTTATCTAATCTATAAGTGAGCGACTATATTAACTTACCTTTCAATGCCATTGGAGCTTTCATATTGATCCACATAGAAGCCTTCTGGTTCTGGATTTAATTTTGAATACCAACGCAAGTTAAGTGTATAATTGGATTTCTTTTTCAGTTTATCTTTTAGTTCAATATACAATTGTTGTCTAGGTGGGTATTCCAAGAATTTTATGATTTTATTGACTATCGCTCTATTGCCCATGGGCACAATGGCCTGCAAATGGAAATGGGAAGGAAAATAAATATGTAAATAATAATAACGTTTACAATATCATGCTGATGAGAAGGATTCTTTAAAATTGTATACTATGAAGAACCATAAAATCTTAATTAATTAAAAAAAAAAGAAATGTGTGTATACATATATAATGTGTATACACTTATTAGGACTCACCTTTTCTGTGACATTTAGATCCTGTATATGCAAGACAATAAAGTTTGTTTCCTTTTCAATAAACAGATCGATAGTTACTTGACCTTAAATAGAAAATAGGAAAAAGTTACACAAATTAGCTTTTATAAGGAAAGGAAAAATGATAATTAATGTAATAAAAAGAAACATTAAAAGTATTGGCAGCATTAGTTTTGTGTTGTGCAAATAACACTTTCTTTAAAAAAAATATTTCTAAAGAACTTTTAGAAAGATTTTTTTTTTCAGTCTTTAACTTCTAGTTTTCTCAATTATTATTTCATTAAAAATTAACATATCATAAAGAAAATGTATACATTCAAGTGATTTTCTTTTATTATTTATAAAAAACCCAAAAATTTTTTGAATTTAGCTAACAAACTCCGTATATTTATAGTAAGACTCTTAATACTATATTAAGAATCACAATATACAAACATAATAAGTTTGAAAACCGCAAACAAAAATCTTAAAAAAAAATAAAATGTTAAAATAAATCAGACAAATTTTTTTACACTATGTAAAAATAAATTTAACTGAAAAAAATTAAAAAAAATTAGACAAATTTTTTTACAGTATATAAAAATAAATTTAACTGAAAATAACAAATTTAAATAAAAAAGAATAAATCTAAAATTTTTTTTTACAAATTTTACTTTATATAGATAATTTTCATTCTATACAGTTTTTTTTTACATAAAATAAAATTGGAACAAATAATTTACTGGAACAGTAAAAAATATTTACTGAAACTTAATTATATTTCAAAACACACGTTTGTTTGAAAATTTTTTGGGAATAATTTTTTCTGTGATTAAAAATATATATTCGGATGCTGTAAAACAACGCTGTTGCTTCGATGACGCTTTGTAAATTGACAAAAAATGCCTTTAGTATTGTGTTGTTACATCAAGCGATTTTGTAACAATTTTAGAATTTAAAAAACGCTTTAAAAGTCATTCTTGGAGGGTTTTTTTTATCACTACATTAAATGAGTTGCAAGCATCAATATATACAAAAAGTAGTCTTTTCGATACATCGAATAAAAACATCGATGTATCGATTAACATCGTATGATACGATACATCGGCATTTATTCGATGTATCACAACCAAAACATCGATGTTTACGATGCATCGATTAACATCGAGCAGCTCTAGCTCAATGTGCTACTGTGATCAGCTGTTCAAATTGAACATAAACTTGCCCGATAAATGGATAGGTAAAACTGAGAGCAGTTTAGTTGTCAATTTAAAAAGTTTGAGTGTGTTAGTAAAAAAAGTGTGAGAGTATTGCAAATTGTAAGGCAAAAAATTTAACGTGTGGCCCCCAAGTAAGGTGAATTAATTCATTTTGCTATGAAATTCAACACTGCAGAAAAACATGTAAAATTTCCTGCTGTCAAAAAATTCAAGGACATTTTGGTTGATTTGACACCAGAAAGTTCAGCAGCTGATTGTCATCTGATATCAATTACCATTAGGATATTTGATTGAGAAAATTTCATTATTATGTACCAATTCAACCAGATTGACGTATTTGCGACACTAGTGTAATCCCAGCTTTTGTAATTTGCAAAACTATTTAGATACTTACCCTTAACATCCAACGTCGTCAGGTTCGGATGTATTGTCACCATATAGCGTAACGGTTTAATAAAAGTTGGCAATGTCAAATTCAACCATGGAAATGGTTCACCATTTGTTGCAATCGGATTAAATGGTTGCGTGTCATTCTCTTCATCCGCATGAAAACCAGTTGGTAATTTACGGGCACACGAACAATCTAAAAAAAGGAAATTAAAACAGAAACTCATTTATTAAAAGTCAAAGACTTGACGGACATACAAACTTAAGAAATCATTTTGTTTTACTTTGTTTAGTTCAAATCTTTATCATTTTTCTTTTGTTACACGATCATAATTAATTATATGTATGTTAATTAAATTAAAAACACTATGCCGCAAAATTTATTTAAACTTTAGTTTAATAATAAACAAAAACTAAAACTAAAAAAAATTTCAAGGGAATTAAAGTTGTATTAAAATTAAAAAATATAATTTAAAGAAATAAAAGGGAAATTTAATTAATTAAATATTTAATAAACTACATACAAACATACATACATATATCGATTTCATTCATTTTATACTAAGCCTGGAGACTACAACCCAACAAACCATTTCCAAGGCGATTGCAGCTGAAGGTTATATCGTTACCTTAATATAGAAAGGAACAAACTCATTATTTTTTTTAAATCGAAATTTTTTAAATTGCCAAAAATTTATTTCAGGATGAAATAGGGCAAAAAACCCCCGATTTTCTTCCAGCCCTATCCAAGCTTAATAAATTTTCAAAGCAAGTGTATCTAAGGCAAATCTAAATATTATTTTTCATTGAAAATAAAAGACATGGATTGCAATAATGAAGGAGAGACAATTTCGAATTTTCGAAGTCAGCTGTTTTCTTTTATATGAAAGTTGAAATATAATTTTTCAGCAGAAAACTGAACAAGAAATTGCAAATCAGAATTGTTCTGCTGAGTTTTAATAAATTTCTAAAAGTACAAAGCAACTGCAACATACCGAAAGTTATTCAAATATTACAACATCATATTATAAGATTCTTTATTGTTGCCATCAATTTCATTTCATTCACAGTGATTTGGGCCTTATTTATAGCTTAAAAGACTTTAAAAATATAACGATAAATCCCAGTTTATATGAAAGTTTTTTAGTGGAGATTTTAAATTTTATCCTTTAAAACTGCAAGTAGCGTTCACACAAATAAATTCCGAATTTTTTTGAAGTAACGAACAAACAAGACAACAAAACGAATTGCAAGTACATGCATAAAACCCCATTCTATTCTTCTTGGCCTTCTAGCCAACAAAGTCAGACTTTCTGCGAGAAAAATGTTTTCATGTAAATTGGGAATAATCTTTGATATTCATAAAATTTTTTCGGAGTTTTCATAATTTTCATTTTAGAGCAATTTGTATATATTTTTTAATGAAGTCCGAGTCCTTATTTACAGTTAAGCAAGTACTGCATAACTTTAAGACTTCTTTCCGAATTACTTCGAGTTCGCTACTTTGCTGTCCTATACCGATTTTCCACTGCTATTTGTCCATTCTTTTTAATTTAAGTGAAGTACTTAGCTGTAATTAACATTTTGCATGAGCTCTGGTATTTAACGATTTTGAATATATATTTCGATAATGTCAAAGATACACGCACACTTTTTCGGAGTTCCCATAAAATCTGCTTTCACGTAATTTGTTAATAATATTTGATTCATTTCTAGTCCTTGTTCATAGTTAAACAACTTATGATTAACTACTAAATTTCTGTCTGGTTTTTTTTAGATTTTTTTATCTTAAAGTGATTTTTCACCTATATTTCTTAATATTTTTTAACCCAATTTATTTGAATCTTGTTATTGGGCATTTTACTTTGCGTAATTTTTTTTATTAAGTTTTAGTCATTATTCTTGGTTAAGCAGCTTAGAAGCTTATTTCCAGTTTACTCCGAATTCACTTCCTTTTTATCATAGGACGATTGGTATTAAATGGTTTTTAATATACATTTCGATATTGTTTTATAACTTCTAATTTAACGTAATTTTTTAATAATATTTTATCAATTTCATAGTTAAAAAGCTTAAGAAGCCTCTTTCTGATTTACTCTGAATTGACTACTTTTTATGCTAGATTGCTATTAAAGGACTTTCAATACATACTTCGATAATGTTTGAGATTTGGGCTTTTTTTTAATTCTAATAACTGGTTCTTGAACGTAATTTGGTTATAATTTGTTTTTTTTTCTTTTCGATTTTCTCCTATTTCACTACTTTGTTATCCTAGAGAGATTTTACACCGATTTTTGTCCATTATTTATAATTTAAGTTAATTTAAATTTTGCTTAAGGCAAAATGATTGTAAATATATTTTGATAGATTTTGAGATTGGAATTTTTTTTGGAGTTCTCACAACTTTTGCGTAATTTTTTCTCTTTTCGTTATGAATTTTTAGTGCTTATTTATGGTTAAAAAACTTATGACTAACCTTTTTGTTTTTTTTTTCAATTTACTCCGAATTCTTAATTAGTTTTCGAAAGTAATTTCCTTTCATTATATATAATTTAAACGGGTGTATTTTTCTTAAATTTAAATTTTGCATGAGTTTTCGTATTAAGTGAAGGTAGACATATTTCGATAAATTTGAAGATCCACCGATTTTTTTCGGAGTTTTCATAACTTGTGCTTTAACGTAAATTTTTTTTTCGTTTTATTAAGTTTTATTCCTTATTCATAGTTAAAAAACTTCTGAATAACTATTAAGCTTCTTTCCGATTCACTCCGAATTCTTTGCATTTTTTTTAATATTTATAGTTAACGATGTAGTATTTATATGTTTTGCTTTAAATCGTATATGATTATAATTTAAATCTTATCTGGTTTTAAACAACCAATCATTTTTGATATTTACGAAGTTACGGAGTTTTCGTAATTTTGACTTTAAAGTAATTTATTAACAATTTTTTATCAAACCTTATTTATGTTTATTTACACATCTTGTATCACAAAATTATAATATTACATTGGCCGTACAATTTAATAAGTGTGTTGTAATTAAGTTGAAGTTTCTTTCTCAGCATTTGCCCACACTTTGCACAGCTTAAGCCAGTACATTTCTCTGTAACTGATTATTAGTGAACTCTTGCCCAATTAAAAAAAAATTGTTGATAGATTTAAGTTGTCGTTCATAAAAAAGTAGAGAATTTTGTTATCAATCTACAGCTGCGTTTCGAAATGTTTGCTGGGTTACGTTTGGTAATTTTTTATGTTAATTTATTTTGCAACAAAATAAATAAATAAATGTATGTATGCATATAAACATATATAAAACATACAGACTACATCCATACATATATATACATACTCGTACATACAAACATACATATGTACGTTCATTTAACAAAGAGTTCATTGAGAAATTAAATAAGGAAAAAATTAAATGAAAAAAAAACAAGGATACGACTAATGGATAAATTGAGTGTAAATAAAGTTGGTAGATGCGAGTGTGTGTGTATGTGTGTTTGTATTTTAAATTTATTATTTTTTAAACATTCAAATATGAAATTTATGTAGCCTGTCATTATAAAAATGAGATTGACTAGCAGCATGAGCCGATGATATGTCAATAATATGTACCAAAAAACATGCTAAGGATATGCTTTTGACTAATATGCAATACTCGAACTAATCAGAATGAAAAATTTCTTACACTAACTACGAGAGTGGATCATTAACTCAGTGCCTTTTTGAATTTCCCGCCTCTTGCTCCTGTCAAGAGGCAACGGTCAGTTGACTCCTGTCTAAATTTGAACAAACCGTATCATTTAGTTTGTGTTTGGCAGCCGTTGATAACAGACTACCTCGCTTTTTGAGAAAAAAAAATGGAAAAAAGTGAATTTCGTGTGCTCATTAAACATTATTTTTTCGAAAAAAAAAACGTCAATAAAACCAAGGAAAAGCTCGATAAATACTATGGGAACTCTACACCATCGATTTCAATGGCAAAAAAGTGGTTTACTGATTTTCGTTGTGGTCGCACAAGTACAAATGACGTTGAACGTTCTGGACGGCCACTTGAGGTCAGTACACCCGAAAATGTCGAAAAAATCCACGATATGGTGTTGGCCGAACGAAGAGTAAAAGTGTGTGAGATTGTTGATGCCATAGGCATTTCATATGGCAGTGTGGTTTCGATTTTAAATGATCAGCTGGGTTTAAGAAAGTTGTCTGCAAGATGGGTGCCGCGTTTGGTCTCAATTGACCATAAACGTAAACGTGTGAAAACTTCAAAGGATTGTTTGGAGTTGTTTAACCGCAATCTGAATGAGTGTTTTTGTAACTATGGATGGAACGTGGATCGATTACTGTACTCCGGAGACCAAGCAACAGTCTAAACCTGCTGCGAAGAAGACCAAGGTGAGTTTGTCGGCCAATAAGGTGATGGCAACAGTTTTTTGGGATGAACGCGGGATAATCCACATCGATTACCTTCAAAAGGGAAAAACAATAAACGGCGAATAATTATGCTAACTTATTAGACCGATTTAATGAGGATTTAAAAAGAAAACGACCCCATATGGCCGAGAAAAAAGTTCTTTTCCATCAAGATAATGCACGAGTGCACACGTGTGCAGTCTCAATGGTAAAACTCTATTAATTGGGCCACGAATTAGTAACGCATCCGCAATATTCTCCGGATTTAGCCCCTAGTGACTACTTCCTATTTCCAAACCTAAAGAAATGGCTCGGTGGAAAGAGATTTAGCTCCAACGATGAAATTATTGCCTATTTTAAGGACCTCGAAAAATCCTATTTTTGGAAGCGATACAAAAAATGGAGAAACGTTGGACTAAGTGTATTGAATTAAAAGGAGATTATGCTAAAAATAAATTTTTGTTTTGCAAAAAAAACCGTGTCTCATTCAAAAAGTCAAGGACTCATTGATCCGCCCTCGCATATCCACAGTCATTCATATTACATACAATAGCACTAAACTAAAAAATACACGCGTATCAGCATTTTGAAAGCTTACGCCTGAATCTAATAAAAAAAAGGGGGACTGAGGTTCCCTCCCTGAACCCCCTTGTCACATAAGTATGTTAAATGTGCATGGCAAACCACGAAAGTCTTGAATTTTAAGTGCAAGATGTGTTGAACACTTTTGTGTGAAATATTACGAGGAATATTTTCTTGGAACATTTTAACCCTCTAACTCTTCTCTGTATTGGACTTTTTTGTACACGAACGGCCGGTTAATCAGTCCGTAATTTTTTTTTTTTCTTGATGAAACATCGGTTTTTTTAATAAAAAATAATTTGTTTTTCTATTGCAAAAATCGAAGTTTTGTAATTCCAATGACAAAAGCAAGGCCTGGTTTAAACACATCAAGTTTTCTTGCACAAGCTTCGATTTTGTATGCGAGAGATGAGAAAACAACTTCTCTTCCCTTTCTCAGTATAAAATCCGAACTTATGTTAGGACACAACTGAGACGAACGACGAATTTTGGGCCGCGAATATTCGTTGCCAAAAATAAAACATATTTGTGTATATGAAAATATGTATGTAAACACAATCATGGCGTCGCACAGTGGTTCAGAATCAATTTTCATTGCCCAAAACCTATGTATTTTTTTTAATAGATTCTTAAAATTTTTACGCCATCAGAAAGGGAACTCATCAAAATTAACTAAACAAACCAAAAATTTGAAACCAAAATTGTTGCCATTGTAAACTGATTTTCAAAATTATTTTTTCATGCATAATTCTGTAATTTGTAAACCGATTTTCAAAATTTTTTATTTTTTTTTTTTGAAAGGGTTTGCCTGCAGTTTGGATCCATAATTTTTTTTTAGAAAATCCGAGGGGAGGATTTTCTCCCCCGATGCATAACTCTGTCATTTGTGAAGCGATATTCAAAATATTTTTGTTTGGACCCATAATTTTTTTAAGAAAACTGGAGGAGGGGGAATATGTTCTACTTATCAAAACTCTGTCCTTTGTGAACCAATTTTCGAAAATTTTTTTGTGTGAAAAGGTTCGTACATTTTTCATTTGTGAACCGATTTTCACACCTCCCCCATACAAAAGCAAAACTCTGTCGTATCTAAGCAGATTTTCAGAAAAAAAAAATTTAATTTGAAAATTGGAGCGGGAAATTTGTTCCCCATTTAAAAGCATAACTCTGTCATATGTGAGAGCATTTCAAAATATCGAGCAATTTTTTCGATTTTATCGTAAGCGACAAAAATTGAATTTTTGAAGAGAAGCTTTTTTTAAATATTTAAATATGTTTTTGTACGTAAGTTATCGCTTACGATAAAATTTTACAGCCCGTATCTTAAAAGAAATCTATAATTATGGAATTTTGATAATTCTTAACTATGGGTAGGCCCATAAAATTTTAATTTCAATAAAAAAGTATATTTTCGATAACATTTCGCTTACGATAAAATCGGAAGTAAGGCTCGATATTTTTTTAAAGGGTTTACTTGCAATTTGGTGCCATAATTTTTTTTTCGGAAATCTGTGATGAGACATTTTGCAATATCGAGCCTTATTTTCGATTTAATCGTAAGTGACAAAAGTTAAAGTTTTCAGGAGAAGGTTACTTTTATAATATTTAAATTGGTTTTACATACGTAAATTGTCGTTTACGATAAAATTTTATAGCTTGTATCTTAAACGGTATCAACAATTTTGGCAATTTCAATAAAAACAAATTAATTTTTTACTAGATGTCGATTACCATTAAATCGAAGTTAGGGCTCGATATGTCACTTAACAAAAAACAATAATAACAATAAAGAGTAAACTTGTATTGAACTCTTTCATTAGCTCGTTTTTGACACAAACGAATGATGCAACGCATGTAATTTAAATTGGTTTGATCATTGGTTTGTGTTAAAAAAACGAGCTACTGAAAGAGTTCGAGGGGCTCAATTCTGAGAATTGCACGTGAAAGTAGCTCCAATGATAAGAACTTCTGCATCATTCGTTTTGTGAAGTTGGCTGCATTAATAATTATTAATTAAGTTATAATTTAATGGCCTAACGAATTTTTTGTACCAGGTGGGTGAAGCTGTTCATTGAAATATGAAAAATCTCATGTTATTTTTTTAGTTTGTTGTTTTTATGTTTTTATTTTTTTTTACACACAGTCTAGTCTAAAATTTGTTTGCTATTATTGCTCTAAGTGTCCTCTTTCACCCCATACCAATTTTATGCTAAACGGTCTATTGGTTACCGAGTTATCGGTCTTTTTTTTTGAAAACACTGGTGAGATGGCACTGTTCACATAATTAACCAGTGTTGCCGTGTTTTTCTTTGTTTACTTTTACGTACTTCTCAGAAAAAGGCCCATAACTCGGTAACCAATGGACCGTTTAGCATAAAATTGGTATGGGGTGAAAGAGGACACTTAGAGCAACAACAGCTACATGAGATTTTTCATATGTATTTCAATGAAAATCTTCACCCGCAAAAAATTTCGAATGGCCATTAAATTATAAATGCAGCCAACTTGACAAAACGAATGGTGCAGAAGTTCTTACTTTTGGGGCTACTTTCACGTGACATTCTCAGCATAGTGCATCAAACTCATATGTTGTACTGTGTTATACGAGTATTTAGTGAATAAGTTTTTGGTGTTTGATAGAGATTGAGGAAAATGATTTTTAGTTTTTTAAACTTTCCTGGGTGAGTGTGGGGGGCGAGGGTTAAATGAGGAGAATATAAAAAATGACTGATACTGACTACAAACATGCCAGGTACTCTACAGTACTCAATGTTTTCCAAAAATTGTTAGAGCAAGACAAACTAAATTAAAGTATTTGAAGTAGAACAAGAGGAGTTAGTGGTAACAGAAAATTTTAAAGAGTTACATACATACATACATATGTACAGTATTTATTAATTTGTTAGAATTGCAATGAATATCGTGCTTCATTGATGCAGGGATTGTTTTACTGACAATTTAAAAAAAATGTATTGAAAACTTTTACTCACATTTTTACCAATCAAACAAGCATAATAGCGATATTTATTTATATATTTTTTTTTTTTGCAATAAAATATATAAAATATAAACAAAATACGAAGAAAGAAAAATATATGTTGTATTTAAAAGTCATATTTATAATTTTGTTTTTTTTTAGAAAATTTTGCAAGAAATTAAGAAGAGAAAGAAACCCAATTTCAAAAATGACACAGAAAATAATTTAATAATAAATTTGTTAAAGTTATTACGTTTTATACAAGTAATGTAAGTAATAGAAACACAATTGGGACGAACGACAAAACAAGTAAAAAATTCACTTAATTTACTAAAATTCAAAAAAGCGGTCACTCTGCTTCAACTTGTGTGCACAATGTCCCGGTCCAGACCTGCAATTTTTGTTGGAGCAATTCTTAAAACAGAAATATATACATTTTGAATTTCTCTCTCGTTCCTTTTTACTTAAAAATAAGCAAATAGTTGCTGCAACAAAACTTGGAGGTCTGGACTGAGACTATGTTGTTCATCCATGCAGGGAACGGAAAAGGAACTTCAGCAGAGTTCGTATTTTGTTTCGTTACGAAAAATTCGTCGTTTGCCCCAGTTGTGTTCATATAATAATCTGTGTGAATTGTGTCCTGTTTATATTTATTAATTTTTTTTTTATTATTTTAGTTTTTGCTTATTTATTAAAATGTTGTGAAATATTGTTAAGTGCATCAATTAAATATTTTTTATATTTTAATATTTAGAAAAAAAAAAATTAAAAAGTATTAGACAAAATGTAAATACGAGTATGTACGCATTTAAGGGAAAAGGAATGGAAAATGTATTGAAATGTTAAAAAAATACGATGCTTGGGCCTTTGATTAAGTTATCTATAGCCACAATGCATTTAGTTTCTGAACAACCTTCAGAACCTAGTAAAAATATATGCTGCTTTCTGAACATTAAAAAAGGGTGAAATTAGTCCAGAGACCGGTAAACTCCTGCCCTTCCAGACTAACCTGACCTATATACGGCCTTTACAGGAAGTAAAAAATAAATAAAAACTGCCAGAGTGTTTCGCCAAGATAATTGAAGCTTTTCTGCGAATAACGTTGTAAGTGGCAAAATAATAATTCTTCAGGAGAGCAAAAAATACATGCCTTAATTTTTTATTCGTTAATTTTTTTTTAGCTTATCAAAAAATAATGATAATTAGCACTAACTTCTCTTTTTTGTATCTCTATTACCTTTATCAATTACTTTCGATAATACCCTTCGTATCATTTTGTTAAATGCTTAGGAAGTTCTTTCACTGACTGACTCTTTTTAATTGTATTTTGACGTCGATAGAATATATAACTGTGGATGGTTTGATCTTTGAACAATGCCAGACAGTAATGTTAATGGTAATTAGAGAACAGCAATGAGTAGTGAAAATGTGAGTAGAGTTGAATCATGATTTATAATTTCTTGTACTTATGCGCACTCATACTTATTGCAATGTTGTCTATGAATCAATCATATTCACTCGAAAGTTTGAGGTGCGCATCAAACTCATACTTAGCAACATTTATGACGTTGTTGATTTCGACTCTCCTTAACTCAATGCCTATAGACGATGCAAAATATGTATGATTCACAATGCGAACTTCGCATACGAATATTAAAGTTCTCATTATGAGGTTATGTGTTTCTTTTTTTGCAGGAATTATTTACTACTATTGTATACTACTAGCAAACTGTTTAATGACTAAACTTTTAAATAAACATACATGCATAAGTTGAGTGAGCAGCTGAATCAATGTGAGTAGTATAAGTATTTTCCTGAAATTAGAAATCAAGCTGAGGTGATTTATGAGTGTGAGTGTGGTATGACTATGATGTTGACGTCGCATTCATATTTATTTCCACCTATACTTATAGGTATCGTGAGTATGCGTGAATCAGAGTAGTTGAGTTTAAATGATGTCTACTCACTTATATTTCAAATTTGAATTGCCGATCACTGATAGTAATCTGTGAAAAAATAGGTTTTGCAAAATTTGTCTTATACAACGTTGTTCGCGGCTTTGCTTTAATTAACAAGCACACAAGTTTCAATGTCGGGGTTTTTAGCGCTTGCAAAAAAAAACTTAAACTTGAGTTAGCGCCAAAATACATCTCATTGTCCAGCCACACATTAAATAGTGAAGTTTAGGTATAACGAAGACCAAGGGACCGGTCCATTTTATTCGTTATAGCCGTAGTAAATAGTTTAAGCAAAATAATGCCTTTTATCTTATCGCAGAAATTATTCTTCAAATGTGATAAATTATTATATCCGGTAATCGTTCTAATCAAAAGCCATTGTATATCATATTTGATATTATAGGAAGTTTTGAACTTGCCGCTATAAAAGTTGCATTGCTATGAACAACCCTGGTATAATTAAAAAAAAAAAATCAATACGTATTAATTTGTTTTCTACACACCCTTGAAGTAAATGTAAATTTTCAGTATCTTTTTTTTATTTGTACTTTTCTTTATATAGAGATATATAAATAAGATTGTGCAGCTTTTATGTGAAAAACGCAGACAAAATTTTTTATGTATTTAGATTCTCTTCTCACTGTACAAAGTGCTAAAGCTACGGTCACACTTGTCAAACATTTGCCCAAAAAAAGCGTAACCACTAAATTCTTATGAACAATCTTTCAATTCAGACAAAAGTTTGTCAAGCTAAAGAGTAGCCAATATTATTCGATTCTATGACATTTTCCATTAATTGTGTTCGAAACTGTTTAATATGATAAACAAGTGTCTAAATCAAAACTTTTTTCATTAGTGTTTGTTGGTTACGCTTTTTTTGGGCAAATATTTGACAAGTGTGACCGTACCTTAAGAAATTTCATTTAATTACAGACTCTCATCCCCCTCCAACAAAAAAAAATCCTTAAACGATTTGTGTTAACAACACTATGCAACACAAAAATAATAACAAGAGAGGACCCCAAAATATATAAGCATATTTAAAGTTCATACTCCAGTAGTGCGATTCAGTAACTTTTAACGATCCGACAATCGTAAGTTTTGTCTATACATTTTCTTTCTTGCAATAACGATTGCGTGATTCTGTAACTTCTTTTTAGCGATAGTACGCAGCTGATATTTTCTGTAGATTTTTGTTGATAAATTATTGTCGCTTAAATAACGACACAGCTGACATTAATCTACAGTGAATATCGTTAAAAATTTTACGAAACAGCAAATTCGATAAATTTTCGTTATAACTATTTTAACGATGCGATTATCGTTAAAAAAAAAGTTAGTGAATCACACTACAGCTCACTAACTACCTTTAATCGTTTTTTACATTATTTTGCTGAATCGATTTAGTAATTGATATATGTGCCCTTAATTATGAAAGTGGTCTAAGTCCTGTGCATTTTTTGCGCCGAAATATCAAATAAATCTTTGAAAAACTTCAATATATATTTAAAAATTATTAAAGAAATTTATATAAAACGAGATCAGTGCAACTCTAAATTAAAATGCTGTATAATATAAAAATACTTTTAAATTTGTTGAAATGTAATCTAATAAATATCTCGACCAGAGAAATATATGACTTAGACCACTTTCATAATTCAGGACACATATTATTATGTTAATTTAAGGTCGATCGCCGCATGGGCGGCGTCCAGTAAACGAGTAACTTAAACATTATATTTTGGTCTCCTCTACCAGAAGCAGTCATTGGAATCTTGTTAAATAAAGGGTGTCCCAACAAGAACGCAAGATTTAAATTTGGCGCCATTCGAAGTGTCATTGTTTGACATTTGAACAATTGTTATTGTTTGCTAGTAGAAGGTACGAGGTTAGTAAAAATGGAGCGCTACACGAATGAACAACGCATTCTCATTGTGAAATTGTTTTACCAAAATGGTGAAAGTTTTGCGGCTATAGTTCGCAAATTTGCGATCAATTTGGTGTCACAATAATGCTTCAAAAGAGTCAACTGTAAAGACATTAATGGATAAATTTGCCGAAACTGGCTCTGTTAGTGATGTAAGGACAACAACGCGCCTTCGACCAGGTCGATCGACCGAAAATGTCCCAGCTGTACGTGATGATGTCGCTCAAATGCAGGTCAAGCGCAAACAGTCAATGGTGTTCGGTATCGTGAAATAATAACCAGTTTTTTCGTGCCTAGAATTGAAGAAATGAATGTGGAGGGCATGTGGTTTCAACAAGACGGCGCCACATGTCATACAGCCAGAGAAACAATTCAATTGCTACATCAGTCATTTCCCGGTCGTGTTATTTCGCGTTTTGGAGACCAGAATTGTCCGCCTAGATCGTGCGATTTCACACCGACGACGACTCAAGCCTTAAAAGAGGAAATTGAACGCTGCATTAATGAAATACCGCAGCATTTATGCAAAACGGCCATTGAAAATTTCATTAAAAGATCGCGTGTGTGCCAGCAAAGCCGCGGCGGCCATCTGCCCGATTTGTTGTTCCACACATACCCTCTTTTTGTCTACTTTACGATATAATAAAGTTTCACGATTTTGTTTTTTAATATCTGTGTTTTATTTAAAATTTAAATCTTGCGTTCTTGTTGGGACACCCTTTATTTTGTTTTACAGTGTAATTTCACAGGTAATATACTTTCCAGTTTGAGGAAATATTTTCCATGGATTAAATTGTTGATGCTTTTTATTTCTGAGTAAATACTTTTAACAAAAAAGTATAGAATAAAAATAAACCTAATCTAATAAATATCACTGGGCAAGCACAAAGCAAACACGGCATAAACAGCAAATGCTTAGAAGGGAAGATGGGCAAGATTTTAATTGAAGTGGCTAAACAAACAGGCCTTTGTCGTTATGGCCAACTTGTGTGCCTTTCATCATTATCCTAGACATAAAGGAAGTTAGTCAGTTAGCAAAAAGGCCATTAGAATTTACACATTTGTTTATAATTGGGTTTGAAACCAAGGCAGTAGCAACAGGGTTACTTAATACCATGTGTAAGTAATCATTTTAAAGCCACTTTGAAATGCTTCATAAGGTGAGCAAAAAAGCATTTTCTTTTAAATACCGGAAATCACAAGCTAATTATTTTTTTTTAGAAAATAACAACTACATACTTGCAGAACACCTTAAAGGATGGATGTCTTTTTTTAGATCAGCTTCTAGAATGTATTAAAAATTCAATGAAAAGAATAACAACAACTACAAAGAATGTCTATGAAGATTTTTTTTATGCTTTGCAGTTTACTGAAAACAGTCAACAAAGGCAGGAAAAAAAGTAATTTGCATTAATATTGCACTTAAAAGGTAAAACAGCAACAGCAACTAATAAATATTATAAAAAAAGGTAACTACATACATACATACATATTTATATACCCTGAAGGAAATGTCGATGGTGAAAATGTACTGAGTCGCTTTTGACTTTGTCACCAGTACTACTCTACAATTATTCCCCATACAATACTTTGTGCTATAGACATTTAGCATGTGCTTGTCATTGAAAAGCTACTAGTAACACTAAAACAATTGACTATGTAGTAAATTCATAGTTCTTATGGGAACATGGAGACATACCGACCAGACATTTACTGGTACATTTCTATACCTTACGTACATACAAATTTATGTATATTGACAAGTTGTTGCAAAATTCTCCAGAAATACACCACATCTGTTTTCTCTCTTTCTTTTATACTGACGAATAGAAGAGAAATTGTAGACAATGTCACTACTACTAGCATTTTAGTGTTGACATAGAGACACTTGGCCCCAGTCTGACTGCAGGGTATGTAGATAGATATATGTGTATGTATGTATGCTTGTACATATATATAAAAGCAAATATTATTGTCATACCGCACAAAGATTCAATTAGTGTACAAATAATAATACGAGTTATAATGTTCTTTTGCATAATGGAAAAGCCACATTGAAATTAATATAAATTTCAGCTGCGATACGAGACGTACATACGTACATAGGATGTGATGAACAGCATCATACGGCTTTTATTTATTTATGCCCTGCACAGGATATTGAATAATTAAATAGTAACAAACCGCAGAAATATAACAAAAACTGAGGTTATGTTTTTTTTATTAAGAAAAAAGAAAGAACGGAAAAATACACACACATACAAAATAGATGAGTAATAAAAAGATGAGAGAGGTAGACAATGAAAGGGAATGCCGTTGGAATACAGGGAAATCTGGATTATTTTCCCAAAGCGAATTAAAAAGTGCATCCTGTTGTTAACAGTCTGTAAATACGCAATGTTAAGTTATTCACTATTTGAATAGCACGATGTTAATTTCACTCTTCCAGCTCAAGCTGAAGTTGTACCAAACTTAATGCAAGATTTGATTTAAATAGAAAACACAGTTTTTGGTATTTTGATTGTTATTGTTTTATTGAATCATAAAGTAGATAAGATAGGGTTATTTATGGAATAACACATCAGGCAATCGTTTGTCGAAATTTTCCATTACCATTTTGCATCAATCGTGTGGCGCTACATTTTTACTAACATTAAACTATCAGCTGCCGAATTGTTTTTTAGGGTTGCCAACACCATGGCGACAAATTAAAATCTTGTGCTAATTTTGGAGCACCCTTTATTAAACCCTCCAAGAGGAGAGGGCCCAGCTGCTGGGCCATAATACCAGTAATAAGCTGCTTGTGAGACACAGAAGTTCCACCTCGAAATGCTTCCCTTCTATTGTCTTTTCAGCTCAGGACAATTAAAGGTAACGACACAACATCACCACCAGAGTCCTTTAAACAAATATGTGTACACACGTTCGTCTATTATTTTAGATATTGGGTAGTAACACATAAGTCTGTCTGAAATAGCTGGGATTGTGACAACAGATATCTCAGAGGGATAATCCTGCCGGCAAAGATTTTAATAGAGGACACCCAAAATAAGGTTAATACATTAAACACATTTACAGATACCGCTAGCAATAATTGTTCTCATGCAGACAGCTATTTAATTATTTTTGAGGTGAAAGAGACATCATAAGCAGCAGATATTGAAGTATATATGTATATATATATATATATATATATATATATATATATATATATATATATATATAGGGTGTCGCAAGATTTTTTAAATTTTAAATAAAACACAGATATTAAAAAAAAAAAATAGTGAAACTTTATTATATCGTAAAGTAGACAAAATAAGGTTATGTTTGGAACAACAAATCGGGCAGATGGCACACACGCGATCTTTTAATGAAATTTTCAATGGCCGTTTTGCATAAATGCTGCGGTATTTTATTAATGCAGCGTCCAATTTCCTCTTTTAAGGCTTGAGTCATCGTCGGCTTATTCGCGTAAACCATCGACTTCAAAAAACCCCAAAGAAAAAAGTCTAATGGTGTTAAATCGTACGATCTAGGCGGCCAATTCTGGTCTCCAAAACGCGAAACATGACGACCGGGAACTGACTGATGTAGCAATTGAATTGTTTCTCTGGCTGTATGACATGTGGCGCCGTCTTGTTGAAACCACATGCCCTCCACATTCATTTCTTCAATTCTAGGCACGAAAAAACTGGTTATCATTTCACGATACCGAACACCATTGACTGTTTGCGCTTGACCTGCGTTTGAGCGACATCATCACTTACAGCTGCGACATTTTCGGTCGATCGACCTGGTCGAAGGCGCGTTGTTGTCTTTACATCACTAACAGACCCAGTTTCGTAAAATTTATCCATTAATCTCTTTACAGTTGACTCTTTTGGAGTATTATTGTGACCCCAAATTGATCGCAAATTTGCGAACTGTAGCCGCAAAACTTTCACCATTTTGGTAAAACAATTTCACAAGGAGAATGCGTTGTTCATTCGTGTAGCGCTTCATTTTTACTAACCTCGTACCTTCTACTATCAAACAATAACAATTGTTCAAATGTCAAACAATTTCACTTCAAATGGCGCCAAATTTAAATCTTGCGTTCTTGTTGGGACACCCTTTATAAGTACATTTCGAAAGATTAATTTAATTTTTATAAATGCGAAATATTTGAATTTGGCAATACTGAACTATGTATTTATACTAAATATGAAGTGCAGATGGTGCTACTGCCGTCTCCAAAATAATTAACTAGCTGGCTACGAGGCGACAAATGCTGCTAGCGGCATTTGAAGTCGTGTGTTTGTTTAGCCTGCTGTGGTAAATGTGTTTAATGCATAAGTTGGCTACAGCTACAAAAGTGGTCGTGCAGCCGTGTTGTCGTGAAAATAATCATTTTCATATATTTTTGACAGGTTGTAGTCGGTAGCCTGCTGTGCTGAATGTGTTTTATACTTAACGTGTAGCGGTATTTTATTGTTAGACCTGTGGTGCGATTCAGTAACTTTTAACGATCCGACAATCGCAATTTTTGTCTATACATTCTGTCGCTTGCAATAACGATTGTGTGATTCTGTAAGTTCTTTATAACGATAGTACGCAGCTGATATTTTCTATTGATTTTTGTCGATAAAATTAACAGCACATAAATTATTGTCGCTTAAATAACGACACAGCTGACATTAATCTACAGCGAATATCGTTAAATATGGTCCTGAATAGCAAATTCGATAAATTTTCGTTGTAATTATTTTAACGATGCGATTATCGTTAAAAAAAAATTAGTGAATCGCACTACTTGTTATCTTACATCAGTTTTTCTTGCTCAAATTTTAATTTTGTACCAGGAAAATAGCGAGGTATGCTAACTTTCTCATCCCTCCCTTACAAAATATAAAAACTTGATTATGAAAACTTGATGTGGGTAAAACCAACTTTCAGTATTTAATGTAATAAATTGTATATGCAGCTTTATAAATATGTTTGCAAGCACTAGCAATAACATCAATGTCAATTGTAATTAAAAGTCCTGACCGCAATTCATTCAAAATTCAAACTGTATTTTTACACTCTCACTGACAGCGTATTCAATCTTTAAATATTTAATAAAGCGTGACAGAAAAACAGACCTAACCTTTTTTTATAACTTCATATAAAAATCAAATAAAAATTAAGTGTCAGTCTCAACATGTGTTGATGCAATAAAAAAAAATAAATAAAATACTTAAAAATAAAAAAATGGGACATGAAACAGAATGAGTAAATATCGAGGGAAAGAGAGCGTAATTTTTATGTATTTTTTATGTATATGTTTTTTTTAAATAAATTTTTTAATTGTATTTTTGGACTGAAATAAAAAATCTCTTACCATTTGATGGGCCGGCGTAGGCGATTATTAAAGCTGTCAGCAGTAGGGAGCCCAATACAATTCCAGCCACTAGGAGGGCACGTTTTTGTGAACATACAGCAACGCCATTGCGTGTTTGACGGCCACCGCTAGATTCGCCACCTGCAATAAATAAAAATAATGTGCTGCTTTATATTTTTTTTTTTACTATATTTTCAATTAAAAATTTATAATACGAATATTTAAAATTTACCAAACTGTTATTTCTGGAGTACAAAAAATAATCATTGAGTTAAAAAAAAATATATATATTGACATAATTTGTCACGCGGAGACTAATGTGAATGGGACTTCAAAAATTTTTACATTAATTTTTATTTTATTTTGAAATTATATTAAACAAAAATTAATTTAATGGAGCTACGTGGTCATCTTAACAGTTTTTTTAAGATAGTTGAAGCACGGTCACACTAGGCAAACATTTGCCTAAAAAAGCGTAACATTAAATACGAACGAAAAAGTGGTTTGATTCGGCTTATGTCCGGCAACATACACATAAGCCAGTATAGGCCTGTTGTGCGCTATCATGTGAATTAAAAACGAACCCCACCTTTATTGGAACTCACTATCATTTATGTAGTCTCTCAGAGTTTTCCATTCATTTCCCCTTATTGCGAATGGCGTCTTCGACGTCACGTCAACACGATAGCAAAAATTGTCACATGTTTACTCTTTGTCGACAACAATTAATTAGTATTAGCATGCTCCATTAATTTACAAAGCCTTAGAGATTAGCAAGAGATTCTCAATAAGAGTGTTAATATTTACTGTCGTCTTTATGTCAATAAGAGACAACTGTTGCCGAGTAAACAACTGGCAATATTTACTGTAGTCTTTTTGTGACGTGACGACGCTATTCACAATAAGGGGCTAATGTTCGGTAATGAGTCATCTCCAAAATAAAGGTATCTCGGCTGGTCGAAAGCTGCACAATGGCAAAGAAATTGTTCCCTTCTCTCCAGACTTATTTGTGATTCCAATGCGGTACAAATGCCCTGGTGAGTTAGAGTGCCCCGTTAAGACGCCGGTCAACTTTCCTAACACCGGCTTTAGTTTAGTTCCAACAGCCTCCTTCATTTGTCTTCTTGTGGGTCGCCCCATAGAACCTGGATTATATTACCCACAATATTACTACTCCATCGTGTCCTGTGGGCCATCTTTGCCCCATTTTGTAACTCAATCTTCTGCTGCCTTCAAAGGCTTTTCATTAAATAGTTACTATCTGTAACGTTGTGGCCTTTTTCGCCAGCCCATTTACACATTTTTTTCCGACAACGAAGCAGCGGGCCCGCAACCATACGAAAATAGTCTGTAATCATATTCTTACATACTAAACCGGTTCTAGAGTCTGGGTAAGCTTCGGTGTGGTTAGGAAGCCTGATGCTACAACACACCTCCACTCGAACATCCAGTTGAGTCAATTGTGATTCCCTTCTATTGACACCGGTAAATAATAATATTTAACCCCTAATTACACCCAGAAGTCCCACTTTTATCTGTCACTAAGCTTCTGAATTCCCATGATGAAGCTCTTGATAACCTCTAGTTTACACTTTGAGATATTGTCAATGCTCTCATGGAAACGTCCTCGAACATCCTCGCAGAAATTCGGAGTGCAAGCTTCCCAAATGCTGGTGTCTGACCGAGCAGTGACCATTCAAGCCGCCTATTACAACTCGTATCGCCTTCCTATTCATATCCAGTACCAGTTTAGATCTTCCTGAGTTAGGTTTCGGCCACTTATTTCTCAAGACTCCACAATCCTTCCTACTTCACCTTGATCGGTTGGTCAAGGTTAAGTTCACTATAGTAATCACCTACCGATAATTTCACCCATCTGTCATACATTCTCTCATCTAACGCCGACCCTATTCTTGCCAGCTCATCGGAAATTTCATTTCCCTCCACACTGTTGTGGCCAGGAGCCCAACATAGTCTGACACTATATTTCTCCACAAACAAGTTGAGTGTTCTCCTACAGTAGAGTTCGGGTAAAATAGATTCCTGTTTAGTATATGAGCAATCACTTTGTTAATCAGGCTCAGTTACCTATTGTCTCTTCAGTTCCTGATATCTGTCAAGTCGTCCTTTTTTTTGGTACATCGACTATCTATCCTTCTACAATGTCTTCCGGTAGTACTTGAGTCTTTAGCAGTGCTTCGTAATTGTAGGTGACAGTAGCTGCGTACATTATTATGGGTTTGTTAATAGAAGCTTTTGCAGATACGTTATCAACGCCTGGAGATTTGTAGTGCTTGAGATGCTTTATTGCTGTGCATATTTCTGAAGTACTAGGGCATTCGATGGAGCTGTTGGGATTATCAGTGTGCATATTGCAAGTGTATAGTGATCTATGTCTGCAGAAGAGAGCATAGATTCATAAAATTTCTGCCCATATTTTTATTTGCTGGTCTTTTGATGCTACCAACTCACTTCGGTCGTTTTTTAGAAGGGTTTGGCCCCAGTGATCCCATTTGATTTAATTAGTCTCTTAGCTGCGCAAAAGAGATCTCTGATGAAATATCTAGTGAGCTAAGAATTAGATCTATACCAACATAATAAATTTCAATGAACAATTTCGTCAATGACTAAAAACAAACAAAGTGGAGATAGAACATCGTCCTGCCAGCAATCTTTAATAACACTCACCGTGATTACAGCGCAGCCAAGAAGAGTAATCAATACCCCTTACTCTAAAAGATACTTCTATTGAATTATAACCCCGTCTTATCAAACTCCCGGCCAATGTGCACTTTCATTTAATTTCTTTAAATCTTATTACATGCCGTCAGCTCAAATAATTTATCGTAGGCGATAATTTATGTATGTAGGTTAGGTTAGATTAGGTTAGCAGGGTAAGGAAGGGTAAATTTTAGAGTCCAGTTTACTTGGGTCCAATACAATGATCCCTTTGTGTTACCAGTTAGTTGAAGAGAAGATAGTGAGAGAGGGTGATAGGAAAGGGATAGTGATAGAGAAAACAGTTGGTGAAGGAAGAGATAGAACAAGGCTTCATTCTTTTTACAACTCTGCTTTTAGCACGTTTTATTTAATAATGTACTGTTGCAGCGCATCTGGTGTCAATAAGGCGTATTAAATTTTGAAGCTGTGTTTAGTAGCCATTTTATGGGCTATTTTACTTCGCCGATGATTCTGCTACACCATACCGACGAATAAGGGCACTCTGATATTACATTAGGAGTAGAATCATCCGCTGAAGCCGGTGTAGTTTAGTGACCAGTGCCTTATGCCTGTATCTCTAGAACTTTTGCTACAACAACTGATACAAAGAACACTAATGCACATCAGAAAATTGCGTGGTGTTATTATTTTAATGACTGTCGAAGACAGTCATCGAACTCAGGACTTTCGGTTTTGTAGTCAACGTGCTAACTACTTCAGCCAACAACATTATAATAAAAAAACATTCGCCTGAAAATTTTAATTTTTGTCGTATACGATTAAATCGAAAATACGGCTCGATATGTTCCTACAAATTTTCGAGCTTTTATAACAACAATCAGCCAAATAAAAAATGAAGATAAAGAAACTTTACTTTACAGTCAAATGGAATAGTTTTGTTTAGTTTTTTCTCTCTCTTATGAAATTTAAAAAAGTATAGTTACTTCATTTTACATTTCAGCTAACGATACATTTCTAAACTTGTATCAAGTACAAGTTCTTCTAAATCACACAAAGGATATATGTAATTATATGCCTCAAATATGTACATAAATTTTTATAAACTTAGACTTTACCTGATAAAAAAGCACAATCATCCAAATCGGGATCATTTGTCATTTCGATACGTTCACGCCGCCAAATTTTAGAACCTCTCTGACCACCGCCAACGATCGAAATCTTAACGGGGCCACTACCACTTTGTCTTCCTGCCAATACGTTTGTTTAGAATTTTTTGCTTAAACGCGACAATTTTGTGTCACTTTTTATAAACTCTTATGCAAATGCCTTTTTAAAATTTTAAAGTCACATCAATTTGAAAAGGAAAATAATTGTTGTTGTTTTCGTTTCAGTTATAGATAAATAAGACCTTTATTTTGAAAGTGGCATAAGTTAAATTATTGAAAATATTTAGTCTGCCATTTAGATTATTAAGATTATTAAGTTTTTAAAAATTTATATTTGTATAACAAAAATATAAAACACTTTGCATTAATTTTTAATCAAGAAAAAAAAACTTAATAATCTAATTAACTGTCAAATTTTTTGATGTGTAAACATCTATACGCTGGGGGGGTAAAAATCTTTTGACTTTGATTTCTTTGCTGAGATTTCTTTGCTGAGATTTCTTTGCTTTTTGCTTTTGCTTTGCATTGTCAAATCGGTGTGAGTTATGTATGAGTGTATTATGGCGTTTTCTTTTCTGAGCAATATGCTACATTTATACTGCCTTTTACATTTCTTTTTGTTCTTTTCTGAAAACTATATATTATTTAAAAAATGGAACGCGTTCTTTTCTGACGATGTTACATGTTCAACACTAATTTTCATTAAAGGGGCATGAGTGCAGCATTAAATTAACGGCATGATACCAGTGTTGGTATCTCTACGAAGAGCAAACGCACATTAAGCTGTAGCAAAAAGGGTAAAAAGCGCAATAAAATACGAAAAAGAGGGTAAAAAAGCACGAAAATATATTTTTTTTTAAATAAAATAAAAATAAAGTAAGAAAATAAAAAAACATGTTGACTATTGAGTTCTTGTTTCAACTTTGTTATTTGTTGTTGAGCTTCTCATTTTTTTAAATGAAAGTTTATAACATAATAACTAGTTGTTCTAAGAAACTTTAGGTAAAGGTCCCCTGATGATCAATCAATTTCAATGTATTTTTAATAAAAAATCTTGATTCATTTAATAAAAATAAGTATGCAAAAACAAATAATAAAAAAACCAGGAGTCAAATAATATAGTAACATATACACACATACATATGTACATTAGACCGTCTAATTTTTTATTTTTTTTTTCGAAACCCCTTGATGAACATCGATTTTCTGAATCCACTCTAAAAACCAAGAATTTTGGTATATAACACTCAAATATTGATGAACCGGAAATGCTCTCTCAAATCGTTTTTTTTTTGTTTTTTTTTAAGAAAAATGCCTTTTTGCAAAAAATTAAAAAATCTTGCTTTAGTAATCTACCAGCTGCTGCTATTGATAACCTCATGCTTTCAATCGAAATCGGCCCTTAAAATTTAACCACTCTTGTACGTAGGAATACAAATTTACCTACATGTTGTTGTAGACGTGAACATTTTGATTTACTTTGCACTTACAAATTAACAGCCTTATGAAAATTCCGAAATCGGCCCTTAAAATTTAACCACCCTATAGTATGATTAAATATTTGTGTAAGCTTTAACAAATGCTTATTGCATACTACTTTCAATCAATTATTATGTAGAGAATTATGAGGTACTTTCCAGTTACTTCCGTTTTTTATTTTGCAAAAAAAATTAAATGTTTTAAACCCAATTATGAAAACTTTTCTACATTGTTTTTAACATAGTTTCGTTATTATCATTGAAAATAATTTAAAAAGCCTCAGTTAAAAGATGCTGATATTAGCGCTTAAAAATGTTTTAGTTTTTTAAATTTAAAATATTTTTATTTAACAAAAAAGCACCAAAAGCACTGTAAGAAATTGTTAAAAGCACTGTAAAATACCCGCTTCTTAAAAAAGGGTATTAGCTAAAATTTCGCGTTTATGAAGAGGCAAAAAGCACCAAAAAATACCCGAAACGCACCAAAATACCATCACTGCATGATACAATAATACAGGTAGCCGCGAATCTACAACAAATGTACAACAAATAAAACAACATTGATTTTTATTGCTGTTTTGTGATTGACAAGAGAGGAAAACAATATACATGTATAGGGTGTTTTTTTGAGAGGTATAGAACTTCGAATTGAAATAAAACACAAGAAAATCGTTTTAATGTCCATCAATTTGGCTTTGTTCGAAGGATAATTTTATGCCATTAATGTTTAAATATGATTTCGGGCATGTGGCCGCCGCGGCTGGCTCGAATAAAGCCAATTCTACAGGTCCAATTTTCAACCACTTTTTCGAGCATATGGGGGCCGTATGTTGGCAATAACGCCACGAATGTTGGCTTCCAAGTCCCCTAACGTTTCTGGTTTGTTGGCGTAGACGAGCGACTTCACATATCCCCAAAGAAAATAATCCAATGGTGTCAAATCACACGATCTTGGTGGCCAATTGACAGGTCCATTCCGCGAAATTATGCGCTCATCGAATGTTTCCTTCAATAAATCGATTGTGACGTGCGCTGTGTGGCATGTAGCGCCGTCTTGTTGGAACCACAACTCATCCACATTCATGCCATCCAATTCGGGAACAAAATAGTCGGTTAGTCGGCTCCAATTGCTGTGCACGGTGGCGAATCGATTCATTCGGGTCCTCTTCAACACTTTGCTCTACAGCGGCAATTGTTTCTTCGGTGCGCACTGTTCGACGTCTCTGCGGATGCGTATTATCACATAGAGTAAACGTAGTGCGAAAACGATCCATGGTTAACCGAATTAATTGCTCTGATGGACGATTATGTCGACCATAAAATGGACGGAGCTTGCGGTAAACTTCGCGAACTGAACCATTATTTTCGAAATAAATTTGCACGATTTGCAAGCGTTGTTCTTTTGTCAACCTGTTCATGATGAAATGGCAAACCAAACTAAATATTAATCACTTGACAGCTGACAAAATGGCCGTCAGTTAAAAAAGTGATGCCAACTTAAAGTTCTATACCTCAATAAAAAACACCCTTTACTTGCGTTTTCTCTTGGCTTTGCAAAGCATGTTTGTATTAGTACAGTTTTAATAGGCACTGTGCGCGTGTGTTGGTAAAACATAAGCACAATTTGGCAGATCAAATCACAAAACAAGCAAAACAGCGGGCGCTTCGCGGTTACCTGTATAATTGTATCATGATTAACAGCTGTTTTTGTTATTGTCTGTGAAAAAAATAAGTCATTTTTTAGTTCGTCATTGTTTTATGACAAATCTTGTTAGAAAATTGTTCTTTTGTAAACGTAAAATATGCAACACTTCTTAAAAATCAGGTGAACATTTAAAAATGTTGCCAAATCACATGTAACATATATTTTACACGTTTGTTTTAGAAAAGAAAACGCCATTAGTGTTTGAAAGAAGCAATACCAAGCAGAGAAACAAGTCGACCGGCTCGAAGCCGACGGTGCGCCGCCGCCGGTTATTTTTCTGTATATTTCCGTACACCAAAGGTGAAAATGAACCGTAAGAGCTACGGACTTGAAATTTGGACACAATATGTAGACATTTGGCCACTACAACAACAAATACATGAGAGTTAAAAACTAAAGGGTGTTCCAAAACGAGCAACGAAAAATGTTAATTTTGTAATTTTGTAATTTGTTAATGTACAATTGTATGTACATACATACACTTGAAATTTTAAAAGTTAGAGTATTTTTATACACACTAAAACAATTAACACTAAATTTAAAAAATTTAAATCAATGGAATTTTGACTTTGTAATTTTGACAACTTGCTGTATCTTGGAAACCTTGAAATTTTCAAAAACGGTAAAACTAAAAAATCAAAATAATATAAAATCGCCAAATATAAAAAATCGCCAAAACGAAAAAAGCACCAAATTAAAAAAAATCTCTAGGACTAAAATAAATCGCGAAAAACCGCAAAAATCGCCAAAATTAAAAAAATCCTTAAACAAAAAATGAAATGAAAAAATCGCCTAAATAAAAAACCCCAAAAACAGAAAAAAATCGTCAAAATGAAAAAAACCCCAAAAAAACAGAAAAAAATCGCCAAAATGAAAAAAAATTGCGAAAATTAAAAAAACCCAAAAAGAGAAAAAAACGCCAAAACGAGAAAAAAGCGATAAAACTGAAAAAAATCGTTTAAACTGAAAAAAACTTAAAAAAATTAAGAAAGCTAAACCAAAAAAAAAAAAAAAAATTATCAAAACCGAATGTGCGCGTGTCAAAGTCGCACTTTACTGAATTTATTTTAATTGCAATGCGTACACAACAACAAGAACAGCAACAACTAAACGATGAACAACAGGAATTAAAAATTAAAAAGTAAAGGCATTTACCATAGATGAGCACTGCAGTGCCACTAAAGTTTCAGTAAAAAACAAAAAAAAATTTACTGATTACTAAAATTTTTTTCTACAATTTAATTTTTATAAATTGACTAAATGATTTGTTATATGATGAGGTGCATTGAATTTTCAGTAATCAGTAATGCCCGTATTCATAATGAAATTCTACCAAGTGGCTAAATGTTTTTCATATAAAAGTTTCAAAATTTGAATGAAAAAACTTTGACACTTGCTACGGCCCTACGATTTTACCAGTAATGCAAATTAAATTTCATTAGCAGTAAAAATTTACTGAATTTTTTTAGAAATCAGTAAATTTACTGCTTACTGCAATTTCGAATGCAGTACATATACATATACTGCAGTGTGCCCATTTACTAACCAAATAAGTTTAATAAAACAAACAAAAACGAACAAATTCATATGTATTTACAATATTGAAAGTTTTGATACTTTTAATTAATTAATTTAAAAAAAGATACTAAAAGTATAAGTACTTCCAACTAAAAAAAAAATGTCATTAATAGATGTTTACAAATCTCCTCTGTGTTCGGACTCACATTGCTTTTTTTTCACTTATGCCACCTTGAAATTAAAAGCTTCACATTCTTTTATCAAATTTTTCCTCTTTATTTTTTCTTTTATATTTTGCATAAATTTAATAAAATCAAAAATTACTGAGATTTTTATTCGTTGCCCTAAACTGATACATAAAGTAGGAATTGTTGAAATAGAAATAAAGTTGAAGGGAATTGATTTTATTTTTATCAATAATCAGTAGCTTCAATTATTCATTCAATAACTCAGTTACTTACAGTTTAAACTCTTAATCTTATGGTTACTAATTGAAGACGTTCTCCAACCACCACCACCGCAAATAATCGAAATCGTATTTGTAAATTATTCAAAAATTCGTTTCTCATCTCTTTTTGCTGAGTTTTAGAAAATTTTACATTTTACTTTTCGCAAGTCAGAGAAATCATATTTCTTTTATGGATTTTCCTTTCTTAGCACACCCTACAGTTAAAAGTGAGTATAGTTGATTAGGCAAACGATTCCCTAATATATTTAATGGCATTTTCTTTTCTGGAAAAAAATGTTACACTTGTTACACTTTTTAATGAAAATTCGCAATAAAATGATTTTCTGAAATATACATTTTATTAGAAATTATTGTATCAATCCTTGCGAGCTTAAATTTTTTCTTTCAACGAACGCTAAGTTGTATTTTTTTTTTTAATAAAAAGTAAAAAAATGTTACACTTTTTTCAGAAAAGAAAACGCCATAAGTTTCACAGTTAAACAAATTTTTTATATACATACATGTATAGCGTTACCTTAATACAGAACGGCCTTAATTCGTTTTTTTTCAATCGAATTTTTTGTACTTTGTATGTAAAGGGTGTTTTTTTAGAGGTATAGAACTTCGAATTGAAATAAAACACAAGAAAATCGTTTTAATGTCCATCAATTTGGCTTTATTGGAAGGATAATTTTATGCCATTAATGTTTAAATATGATTTTGGGCATGTGGCCGCCGCGGCTGGCTCGAATAAAGCCAATTCTACAGGTCCAATTTTCAACCACTTTTTCGAGCATATGGGGCCGTATGTTGGCAATAACGCCACGAATGTTGGCTTCCAAGTCCCCTAACGTTTCTATCTACACTATCCAATGGTGTCAAATCACACGATCTTGGTGCCCAATTGACAGGTCCATTCCGCGAAATTATGCGCTCATCGAATGTTTCCTTCAATAAATCGATTGTGACGTGCGCTGTGTGGCATGTAGCGCCATCTTGTTGGAACCACAACTCATCCACATTCATGCCATCCAATTCGGGAACAAAATAGTCGGTTATCATGGCTTATCCATTAATCCATCGATTCATTCGGGTCCTCTTCAACACTTTGCTCTACAGCGGCAATTGTTTCTTCGGTGCGCACTGTTCGACGTCTCTGCGGATGCGTATTATCACATAGAGTAAACGTAGTGCGAAAACGATCCATGGTTAACCGAATTAATTGCTCTGATGGACGATTATGTCGACCATAAAATGGACGGAGCTTGCGGTAAACTTCGCGAACTGAACCATTATTTTCGAAATAAATTTGCACGATTTGCAAGCGTTCTTCTTTTGTCAACCTGTTCATGATGAAATGGCAAACCAAACTAAATATTAATCACTTGACAGCTGACAAAATGGCCGCCAGCTAAAAAAGTGATGCCAACTTAAAGTTCTATACCTCAATAAAAAACACCCATTATATATCAAAAAATGCAAAAATTTCTGTTTAAAAAATATAATGAGTAAGGGCCTTTCTATATTAAGGTATATTACATTCAAGACATTTTTGTCTAAATCTGACTTAAAAAACCTTCGTGAATTTATACAGCTTGTATATAATAGTAAGAGATAAAGGACCTATACCTGGATTCAGTAACTTTTTGCGAACAGAAATCTACATCAACTGACACCACACACAGTGGACCAAACACAAAAGAACGCTGATGATGAAGGTTTAGTGGCCTTCGAAAACGGCTGGCTGTTCCGTTCAACTATGTATTGTCAGAATATTTACAACTAACTTTGGTGTTATTTGTTCATTAATAATTATCACATGTAATTTGGCTTAAAAAGCGATACGAACTTTAGCCTGTTAAAAAATCATAAATATAGAAAATCGTAATATTTATCGACATATTTATTCGCTTGCGATAACGACAATGTGATTCTGTAATTTCTTTTTTACGACAGTCTCCAGCTTTATCTTATTCACCATTTAATTCAATATTATGTGGTAGCTCTGTATAGAACATGTGAAAATAAGCGAAAAGAACAAATAATAATAAAGAAAAACTCAACAACTTTGATTTTGTGACTTAATTTTTTTTCTCCAACCGACAGCGAATATCGTTAAAATATGCTACTGAATGGCAAAGTCGATAAATTTTCGTTATATTTATTATAACGATACGATTATCGTAATACAAGTTACTGAATCCAGGTACTGATCCTCTAAATATCAATGATAAATGCGATCATTATCATCAATCAGATCATGTTAAATTAAAATTTAATTCATGTTGGTATTTACGTACCCCCATATTCATAAAATTTGAAACGAATTTGCAATGTATTTTAGTTCAAATTTTCCATACAAAATTTTCCTAAAATGAATTTCAAATTCATTTTATTTTTTTATAAATAAGGGGGCTAGTGTGTATCTAAAAAATTTGATGGTTGTAGTAGTAGCGTAAGTTAAATAATTAAAAAAAATTTCTATATTAAATTAAATTCATGTTGTTTCAATTTGAAATAACTTTGATTCAAAATGATTCTTCATTTTGATTTAACAGTACTGCAATATGAAATCAAAAGGAAAAAATTTCTTTTGAGGGTTAATGAATTAACATGAAATACATATGATACGAAATCTCTACAAAAAAAAATTTTAATTTAATTGTTTTCGTAAATTTGAATATGAAATTTTTCTGCATCCTTAAATCCTTTTCTTTGGGACTACGTGAAAGATAAGGTCTTTGCCATTGGTTCACAATAGGTTCAAAGAGTGCCCCTATGGCTGAGGCAATGCTAGCCTCATAGTGGAGTGGTCGTGGGTTCGATTCCCGCCTAAAATCCTGGATGTTTTTCGCAGACAAGCTAATCGCTTGGTGGACTGTTCTTGTTTAAAAAAAGATGCAACAGGCGAAGTTATCGAGAACACAAATTTGCAAGTCTCAGAACTGGTGAAAAAATATGAATGCATTAAAAGAATGTAGTGCTGCCAGCGTACCCGTGGCGGCCATTTGGATGATATTGTTTTCTATTACTAATGGCATACCCTCCTCTTCACATTAAAATGAAAACCCGATAATTTCGCTAAAAAATACTCGTTTTTTTATATATCAAAATGAAGCCTCTTATTGAAAGATCCTTTATATTTTTTGCTGTAAAGTAAATTAAACCTTCAAACTTTCCTTGTTCTTATTTAGTACTTTTGATCTAGTACAAAGACTTATTTACTCCTTAACATAAAAAGTTATAATTCGATTTTTTTAATTTCATTTCAACATATGTACAACAGGTCAACCTTAAAAAAACGTCATATTTGCTGGCAGAACACTACACAAAAAAGGAGTTTAAAAAAAAATTTATATTATTTATAAACTTGATAAGAATTTTGCCGGTAAAAAAATTGTAAATCTGCAAACAGAATTTGAGACACTCGTGCATCGCCACCCCTCTGTTCAATTTAGTCTATCAGTCGAACAAGCAAACTGTGTGCTGCCATTATATACATATCTAGGAAACACCATTATAGTCTGTCTATAGGTTTGGCAGACAGCCAGCCAAGCAGCCAGACATATGGAACACACACAGCTGAAGCTGCCAAGTTGAAAAGTAAAAACAAATATACAATCATTATTTAAGCTTTCAACTGGAACAAAATGCACCCGAAATACCAATATTAAGTTAACCCTTTCCCCTGCATTTCCTCTTCACAGACTCAACTAACCAACCATTTCATCTACAGTCAACTTAACTTATCCGTCGCTAGTCATATTTATTTTTGTCTGATACAGCCGACTCGGCTCTGTTGCTGCATAATGTAGCATTAAAGGTTAAAATTATTGCATCCATGTGTGTGTGTGTGTCATTGTGTGTGTGTATGTGTGTGCTTGTTTGCGGCAACCCACTTAACCCGAGATTCAAAAAATGCTCATTTCAAATAATATTAAAAGCGTATTATAAATAACTTTTCAAAAACTAATATTAGAAATAATGTAATAACTTCGAAAAGTTCACAGCCTAATAATAATAAAAAAAAACACGTGCTTCCTAAAAACCATTAGCCACGACTTTATCGGCTGACAGACCAACCTAAGCCTTCTTTGAAGCCGATTCACCTCGAGAAACCAAATGTTTTGGCTGCTGCTGGGCGCAAAGACTCCTCCCCTTTGCGGTTGAACAACGCCAAAGACTCCTGCAAAGTTCTCACGCGATTGTTTTTTTGGTCGATTGTGAGCAAACGCGGCACCCATTTTTTTCTATTCTTAGAGAAGCAGGCAAAGGTATTACATTCTCTAGAAAAGGTATAGTGATAGAGAAGACAGGTGGTAAAAGAAGAGATAGAGGACAGCTTCATTCTTTTACAACTCTGCTTTTTTGCACGTTTTTCTTAATAATTCAGTGCTGCAGTGCCTCTCTAAGATCAATGAGGCTCATTAAAATTACTTCACTGCTGATTCTGCTACACCATACCGATGAAGGAGGGCGCTGAAGCCAGTGTAGTTCAGTGACTGGCGTCTATGCCTTCATCACTAGAACTTTTTTTCCAGAAACTCATACATAGGGACACTAATGCATACCAGAAATATGCTTGGTGTTGTTATTTAACGACTTTGTCGGTGATGGGGCTCGAACCCAGGATCTAGGGTTTTGTAGTCAACGTGCTGTGCTAGCTACTTAAGCCAACGCTGAGTGCTTTCTCATACCTAAGTGATCATTTCAAATTGAGTCATTTGAGATGCCTATGTCTTCCACAATCTCTTTCACTTTCAATCTGCGATCGGTGTAGAGTCCTCAACTAGGCATCCAGAATGTTCAACGTCTTCTGTGCTTAAACGGCCAGGTGATTCTTTAACTATGTGTGTCCTGTTGTTATGTCAACCAATCTCAGAAGTGTTGGCCTTTTTAAACTAAAAATCTCTTTTGTCTTTTTACTGTTTGGATTTCCCCAGAGAACTTTGGCCTCAGTAGAATTCTGCCAATCTATGATGTGTTGCTCTATAAACCATTGTTTTAGTTAATTTTTGAAAAGGTTTGGCGTTTTCTAGTGAGATGTTGTTCAGTAATGACACCATCCACGCCAGCTTATCCGTCGCTGGGCTTCCATGTCGCCACAACACCTGTATGGGCTTATTGCATTTTTTCAATGAACGACCCAAGCAAAATAAGTCGAAACTACATACAGTCTGTCAAACATGAGTTTTCGCATTGAAAATAATTTAACATTTTGAATTCTTTTGATAAAAAAAAACTGTACTATGTTTTGCTACTTGCTTTTTTGAACTCATATACATATTTCTACTCTGTGTAGGTAACGGTTGAACAAAAAAAATATGTAAATTTTGTGAAAAAGAGACAAGAAATGCAACAAAAACCAATACTACTCAATTTTGTTAGTGTCAAGAAACTCTTTGCACAACAGTTGTTTTTTTCTCTTTTCTCAGAACGCTTGATGAGTTATAATAAAATGCTGTTATTTTTGATGTGCTGTGGTTTTGTTTGCTGCCTTTTTACGAATTATTTGGTATGCAATTGTTAAAGTGCCCAGTTAATTTAATGATTTTTTGTTTTAAAAAACTGCCAGGAAAACGGTTACCATACGATGTAATAGAATTGATATATTACAACCACCAAATGGGCACAAGTGCTCCGGAGCTGTCAGAGAGGTTTTTGGTATCAAGAAGAACTATTTATAATGTGCTTTATCGTGCTGAAAAAGAGAGTAGGTTAGAATTAAAATGTGGAGGTGACCCTACCCCTAAAATAAATACACACACAGAGCATTTAATTCTGCGGAAAGTAAGCCAGAACCCACCAATTTCCACCAGGACACTTGCGAAGGAGTTTGAAGAAGAGTGTGGCATTGTTGTTTACCATGAAACCCGCAGAAAACCACTACTGTCTGCTGCAAATGTAGAACATTTGGCATCCAGTGCACTATTGAGATGATGTGATATTCTGCGATAAGACCAAAATAATGTTGTATTACAACGACGGTCCATCTAGAGTGTGAAGAAAGCCATTAACATCGCTGGAAAATCGAAACATCATTCCAACAGTAAAATTTGGAAAAATTATCGATAATGTTTTAGGGTTGTATTTCGAGCAAAGGTGTAGGAAATTTGGTCTTCATTGATACAGCAATGGATGCTGGGCAATATTTAAATATTTTTAAAACCAATTTGACAACAACTGCAAGAAATTTCGGGTTCAGGAGGGAAAATATACCACTATTTAAATTTTACCAAGATAATGACCCGAAACACAAATCGCATATTATAAGAATATAGCTACTTTACAATTGCGGTAAAGTCATAGATACACCTGTCCAAAGTCCGGATTTAAATCTCATTGAAAATTTTTGGGCATTTAAAAAAAAAGTCGCCCAACGTCAACCGGCCAACAAGACAGCTCTCAAGGACGCAATATTGGAAGAGTTGCAAAATATACCATACAATTATGACTTAAAGAAGTTAATTCACTCGATGAAAAAAGACTACAGAGCGTGGCAGACACAAAGGGTGGCCATACCAAGTATTAAAACTGCAAAATCCTTGTTTTTATTTAATGAAATTAGTGCAAAGTAAAGAAAAGAGTTTCTTGACACGAATAAAATGGAGTATTATATTTTTTGTTTAAGTTTGTTACTTAGTTTTTAATCAAACTGAATTTTCTTTGTTTTAAATCTTTGTATATAATGTAAATAATTAGAAAAAAAATCAAAAAAATTATTTTATAACAAAAAAAAAAAAAAACAATTTTTTTAAAATAAAATAAGTAAAAACGCTTGTTTTCTTAATGTGAAAACTCATTACTGACATACTGTATGTAGTTTCAAATACAGGGTGGGCCAAAAGAAACCAAGGGGTGTAAAAGTTTAATAACTTTTTTGTTTATTAATTTTTTTTATTTTTTCTTTCAGATTATATAGACAACACTTGGAGAATTTATAATGGAGAGGTTCACAACTGAACAGAGAACCAGAACAATAGAATTTTATTATTTAAATGAAATCAACTTTATTGAAAATTTGATTATGAGTGATGAAGCTCATTTTCATTTGAATAGCTTTGTTAATAAGCAGAACTGTATATTATGGGGTTCTCAAAATCCAAGAGCCATTCATCAACGCCAATTGCACCCCATCAGGTATACAGTATGGTGTGGGATCACATCTGAAAATGTCATTGGGCCCTACTTCTTCGAGAATGAAGATGGAAGTGCTGTAACCGTAAATGGAGAGCGGTATCGGTTTATGATAGAAAATTTTTAACGTTCTGCTCTTGAAAACAGACCTGGTATGTGGTTTCAGCAGGACGGAGCCACTGCTCATACTGCCCGAGACACAATGGCACTTTTAAGTCAAATTTTTGGAGAGCGAATAATTTCTCGAAATTCGGAAATTATTTGGCCAGCGCGATCGCCAGATTTGACAGCACCCGACTATTTTCTTTGGGGTTTTTTGAAGGAGCGAGTGTATGTGAACAAGCCAGAGACAATCCTTGAACTCAAGGCAAACATTGTTGCAGAAATTCGAACGCTACAGCCACAAGTTTTGAAAGATGTTATGGAAAATGCTCTAAAAAGAGCCCATCAGTGCGAAGCTGAAAACGGTGGTCATTTAAGAGACATCATTTTTCATACTTAGTGTAAAAAAATTTCCATTTTGTATATTATATAATCTGAAAGAAAAAATAAAAAAGTTAATAAACAAAAAAGTTATTAAACTTTTACACCCCTTGGTTTCTTTTGGCCCACCCTGTATTTACCACTTTCATTGCATACCAAACGCTAGAGGTACTGAATTTAATATTCTAAAGCTGTTGTTTATATTAAAAATTGTTTGTCTAGAACCATACCATTCAGTTATCTGGCGCACTTCCATTTTATGATAACCATGTGCTAAATTCATTGATGTTTCACCATAAATAGAATAACTTGGAGCTGAGTTCATCAATGCTGTAACTAATGGATTGTGTGCTAATTTTTTGCTGGAACGCTTCGAGATTGAACCTTATAATTTCTTAAGGCTTCGATTAATTTTATAATGTCCGTAAAGACGTGTATTGATAGTCTGTTATCTGTTGTTTCCTTTTATAATCGTACCTTCTGTAATAGCAGTCATCTCAGTCTGAAAAACTGTATAATGAACCGGTAGGCAAAAGAACTTACGTATATTACGACTGTTAACTCCTGCAGCAGCGGACGGCGCTTTTAAATCAGACTTTTCTCAAAGACTTTTCTCTTCCTTCTCCTTATTATGGCAACTTCTACATTTAATCTAATAGCATCTCCTCGTAACTCTAAGCTGAAATGGTTGTTGGTATAATTACATCATTCCATCGTCTTAGTTGATGTGCCACATGTTATGATTGGTCGCACCACACTGGTGTAAAGCCAGCGTGGCATATTGGGATTTATTTCGTATTCGGATCCCATTGCTCTCCTGCAAAAGGTTTAAATTCCCTAAGCTTTAATTACTTTACTTCTATATGGCCTTTCCAGGATAATCTCCAATCAGGTATCTCTCCCAGATATTTGTCCTTTTTACCCGACTGCGCAAAGCATCCTATGTAAGTATGTATGCATGTGTGTATGTATGTATGTATGTATGTATGTGTGTTCCTTTGCGGCACTACATAAACCGAACGCGTGGACCGATGATGATTCTTACATCAATAGATTTGTCTTAATCCTGGGAGTGTCACTGAAGATATGACAGTAGTCCAAACTTAATATGGCGGCTAAAGCACAGTACTCTGTTCAAATTTGTGTTTGTTGTAAATTCCGTACGAAACAAGTGGCTCTCTACTTACATATTTCGCATGAAAAATTAAAATGTTGAAGATATATTTCAAATGTTTTTCCCAAGATAAACAGAGTACTATTTGGGCAACATTTTTTCATGAACAATTCCTGTCAATTTTTTTATATGTACTTTGGTAGCATTTCGCGTGAAATGTTGAACAGGCCTTACAGACGCCATTTTGTAAATACGAAAAAAAAAGAAAAAAGTCGGCGAACTATGGGTATCATTCGACAGGTATTTTAAAATCATCTTTAGGTTCCTGTTATAATTTTTCATTTCGATTGACTATTGAGGATACATATTTAACAGTTCAAAATTGGTCGCAGTCGGGTTTTTTGATTTTTAACCCCCGACTAAAAAAAAGGGGTGTTATAAGTTTGTAGTGTGTGTCTGTGTGTCTGTGTATCTGTGTGTCTGTGTGTCTGTCCGTGTCCACGTACAGGCCAAACGGCTGGACCGATTTTCATTTAGTTTTTTCTGTTTGAAAGATGACTTGATCGAGAGGGTTCTTAGCTATGTTTGAAGAAAATCGGTCCAGCCGTTTAGAAGATATAAAATCTTTTCTGAAAAAAGTCTGGGGTTTTTAAAATTTTTAATTTTTGTTATTTTTTAATTACTACTTGTGGTAATTACTACTTGTTGTTTTATTTTGAAATACAGGAGATTCAAAGTTGTATTTTCACGCTTTTTCGTGGACAAACAAATTTTTGTTTTTACCGTGTTAACACCACTGACTCGCTCTCAGTTGTACGCAGTGTTGCCAGAAGTAGAGGAAAATCCTTACCTGTGGGTATTTTTGATAATAAAATAGAAGCGTAGGGAAAATCGGACAGATTTATTATATTCTCCAAAATGTAGGGATTTTTTCATCATGTCGCATTATTTATGAAATAAATGCATACATAACATTTTTTTAGTAATATTTTCTATTTCAAAACTGTTCAAAAATGTTCTTTTCGTTAAAATCGGTTAAAAATATATTTCCAAAGTTGTTTGTGGTTTAAAAAGTTGGTGACACTAATATGTATGTATGTATATGGCAAAGCGAATTCATATACCAGGTGGTGTCAAGCCTGCAACAACAAAATCTGCCTAGTACTTTATTGCAATGAAAATTAACAAATAAAACTTCCTACAAATTTTATTGCAATGAATTTGACAAGCAGCTGTTAACTTGGCACCACCTGCCACATGAATTCGCCTTGGTATATGCTTTTCTTAAGATATCAATCAATGTTGAAAGGTGACTTGAATTTTTCCTTTAAATTTTTATTTTTCGAACTATTCATATTAATTTTTTAAAAACTTTATGCTGTTTTAATTGAATTTAATTAAAAGTACATACGTATGTATTATTATTTTTATTTTTTTTACTTATTTTTTTACCAAAGCTTTAATAAACATACATATTTTTTATAACTAATGGCTTTCTTCAATTTTAATGACAAAAATGCGTAGGGATTTTTGTGGGGGAAATTATTTCAACGTGTAGGAAAACATCGGATTTTTAGCATGTGTAGGTATTTTTTTTCGAGAAATCTGCTGGCAACGCTGGTTGTAAGACAACTTTAAGATACACAAATACCCCTTTTCCACACGCAAAGTCTTAATTCAGCTGGCAGAAAGTATTTCTCCGTCTCTATCTCACCCAGCTAAATTAAGACATTGCAAAGTAAATTTTTGGTGTCTAAAAGGGGGCCTAAGATACGAGTAAGTTGGAAGCTTTTATGTTTTTACATAAAAAATATTTTTTATTTATTTAGGATACTTATTAAGCAAATCTTTCGCAACATTGAAAAATGTATTTTCTACATTTGTGCTTATTTTTAAATCAATCAGCTTATTTTAATTTGAAATTTATTTGCTGGTGGTTCAGCGTTGTCTATATATTTCATTGTTGCTGTAACAAATCATCAGTAGACTTCAACCACACATTTTGAATAGTCACAAACCTCTTATCTTATCTTTTTTGTATTAGTTTCTAAGCCTACTAAGCTTATTTTTCGTTTGTGATTTTCAAGAATATTATTATTTGTGAATTCTCAAATAGTTCTTGAAAGTCTGTGCATAAGATAAGAGGTTTGTGACTATTCAAAATGTGTGGTTGAAGTCTACTGATGATTTGTTACAGCAACAATGAAATATATAGACAACGCTGAACCACCAGCAAATAAATTTCAAATTAAAATAAACTTCTGACAATATGTCAAATAATAAATTTCTTCAATCAGCTTATAATTATTTTGATATTCCTCCTAATATTGCTAGAGATTTTTTTATCAATATCACCAGTAAGCTTTAAGAATCGAAAGCTGAAACTTTCCTAAACGAGCGAGATTATTATCATAAGTTGTTGTGGTGAACTGGGAAGCACCATGAAGTATATGATTATAGCCCGGCATCATGTGAATTGTTATTGTATTATGTTCTCGTTTTTTTTTTCAGATTTTATTCATTTAGCACAACATACTAAATCCTTCCAAAATAATATAATGAAAAAAAAAACACACACACACACAGAATTTTCTGTATCCTTGGTCTTGTACGTCTATTCATGTTTTCAATGTCGTATTGTACTGTCGTCGGTGGTCGGTTGTTGTTTTTTCTCTCTCTACAATTTTTTTTCAATTTTTTTTTACTATGCAGCAACACGAACTGAACAAAAAACTATTTTCCTTAACCGGGCTTTTGGGATATATTTTTTTTTATTATTTTCTTTTGCTGAAATAGAGAAGAGATTTATGATTATTTGGAGACAACCTCCATCTCAGTATGCTTAAATAATTGTGGGAGGTGTTGGACTGTGCCAGCTACTTAGTGTTGTTGTTTTCCCAGCTATAACACAACAACAAATATTCATATACATAGTTTGGCTTTTGTTGTTTGTCTCTTTGCAAATATAGCATTATAAGGATAATAAAAATGAATGTTCTGAAAAAAATTAAGGGGGAAAAAGTTAGAAAATATGCCGGAACCGATGCCAAAATGTTCGTACTGTGCAAAAAAAAAACAACAAAAGCTGATTTTTACTTTTAACTGTTAATTACATGTAATTTTTTGTTTTTTTTTTCTATTTTTCTCTTATTTTGTAATTTTATTATCCTCGAGTTGTAGAGGAATTACATTCTGGTCAGAGATGGATAACATAATCCGAGAGAAGAAAATTGCGATTTTTATATTAGTAACAAGCTTAAAGTGGCCTGGAGACCATCAAATAAACTCTTCAATCACATAGTTGTGTGAGAGTGCTGTTGTATTTTTTTGGTTGAGGAAAATCAAAATTTTTTTATAGTTATTTCTGATTTGAGGGCTGATTATTTGATAGTCTCCAATACTGATTAACAAAAAAAAAAAAAAGACCATCAGTTTTTTGTGTTTCTTGTTAATGATTGAGAAGTGTGCCGACGAACACAAGTTTATATTGAGCTACGAAGTCAAAATACAAATGGTGATTGACGTGTTTATTTGTATATCTATATTTAAGCGACAAGCATACGACATTCACAAATCACTGATTGGGCGGGTTAATCAATTGGTGTCCAGGGTAGTGTTAAGAAAGCATAAATAACCTTTTAAAACCAATTTAAAAATATATGTTGAAATAGACTTTAAGCACAATAAAGTTATTGCTTTGTCTCTAGGCTAATATATCACAACCATTAAGATTTTTTAACGATCTACGATATTCACAGTGATGCCAATTTTTTGAGAATAAAAAGCACATTGTAAATACAGTCAAATCCCGATAATTCGTAATCGCAAGGGACCGGCAAAAACCCACGCAAAAAAAGCGGTAAACAAAAAATCATTCTTTCCATGTTTCTGTTGTTTTTATTACGAATTATAAGTGGTAGTTAGCAAACAATTACGATTTGTAAGAGGTAAAGAAGATTTTATTTGAGTAAAATATTACGAATTGGCGAGGGGACCAAAATGTATGTAAATTTTACGAATTAACGAGATTTTTTCAAGGGACCGACAGTTTATTACGAATTATCGGGAATTACGATTTATCGGGTTACGAATTATCGGGATTTGACTGTATATAAAAAAATTTACAAAAAAAAATAATAAAAAGCAACAAGCTTATTTTTAATTTAATAAAATTAACAAAACAAAAAAAATCATTAATTACTTCGAAAGGAAATTCATGTAACAACCAAAATTAAATATATCGAATCAGAGTGCCAAAAACTCCAGCGAAGTTGCCACACGATTACGTTTGTGGTCACAATTGACAAACGTGGCGACCTATCTTGCGAAAAGATTTCTCATGTCGTAAGTGACCATTCAAAACCGAAATTACTGAGCCATGTGAGATATTTCTGGCATTAACAATCTCTTCTACTTTCAAGCTTCGATCGGCCAACAACATGGGAATTTATTATATAATCTGAACCGAACGGAATGTTTTCGAATTGTAATTTTAATAACATAAAAATTCGAACCGTTTTTCGAGTCGAATTCCATAGAATTCCTCCCGAGTTACTGGGTACAATTTAAAAATGTCAATGTTTCACTATATAGTAACATTAATTTTGCCTATGTTCTCTTTAATTTTTTTGTATGTGTTTTATTTTAATCTCTAATATAATAGTCGAATCTACGAATGTACCTTTATGAATGTAATATTTAATGTTTTTTTTTTGTGTTAAGTTTCTGTTTTTTATTGTAAACTTCTGTATTTTCATAATAACTTTTTTACGTTTCTGTTTTTATTAATTAATATTAAAAATTGGTACTATCATGGTCTAAAAAGTACATTTTATTTTCATAGTTGGTACAAAATCCAAGAAGTCATTTTCCTTCCCTGATCGAGACCGCAACTTGTCATCACAGAGCGTCACACGTATTTCACTGTTTTCATTCTCTGCTCAAATCACTCGGTAGTCTGCTATTAATGGTTTTTAAACACAAACTAAATGCCACAGCTTGTTCAAATATTGACAGGAGTCAAATGACAGTTGCTTGTTGACAGAAGCAGTGTTGCCCTTTCTGTTAAGAGGCGGGAAATTCAAAAAGTCACGGATGGATTCACTCTCCTATATCTCCTAAACATGAAAATTTTACAAAATACAGCATTTCTAACTTGTAACACTTAGAGCGAGGTCATAACTAAAAAAATTTACTTTTTGGCAAAATTAAAATTACGCTTAATGTTTTTTTTTTTTTTAAACAACCGTTCCCCATCTCTGCTTATGGTGTTTATTTTAGTCATATTGCAGATAAGTTTGACTTTGATGTGCATGTTGTGTTTAAAGGCTTATATTTTGCATATACATATTTAATTAGCATATTTAAATTATTTATGGGCTTATGATTTCTATTTGGATACGGTTAAGTGCAAAGTAAATAAGAGTTAACCCTCTTTTATTTACAATACTCCTTTATCGTAGTATAAAAATAGCTTAATTTAAAAGCAAATTCAAATTGAATACTTTTAATTAATATTTATTTCAATAGTAAAGTATTTTACCAAGGAAAATATTAAATTTCACAATTAAATGATTTTCAAAGAGGTATTTAATTTTTAAAACTGACTATGTTGTTAAAGGTACAATCAAGCTGTAAAAAAAATTAGACTTGAGTCTAGGCAAGTACCTGGTTTCAGTAGCTTTTATTACGATAATCGTATCGCTATAATAAATATAACGAAAATTTATCGAATTTGCTATTCAGTAACATATTTTAACGATATTCGCTGTCGGTTGAATAAAAAGAAATGCAGTCACAAGATCAAATTAATTGTGTTTTTCTATATTATTCTGTGTGCTTTTCGCTTATTTTCACATTTTCTATACAAAGATACCACATAATATTGATTTAAATGGTGACTAAGCAAATCTGGAGACTATCGTAAAAAACAAATTACGGAATCACATTATCATTACACCAAGCGAATAAATATGTCGATAAATATTACGATTTTCGCTTCGCAGAAAGTTACAAAATCCAGGTGCAGGCATCTTTAAACACCGCACATGGGAACATTTCTTAGCAATAATTCTTAATTTGAAGTATAATTGTACGTTAAATTTAAAACTTGTACGAGAGTTTAAGATGATTTGGCGTCGGGTGGGGTCTGACACAGCTGACACAGTAAGCGCTCACACCATTGCCAACGTCAGTGTGGGTTGTAGTCTTCAATTAAAAAAAAATCTCTTAACTCATTTCTAATTTTACTTTTCTTATTAACATTCGGAACTCATACTCATACTCATCTAAATTTTTTTTCTTCAAATTCAAAAGACGTTAATACTTTATTAAAATATCTGATTTTTTGTTGTTGCAACGGAGAAGAAATTCTTAAAAATTATAACAATAGGAATAATTTCAGAATTTTTTTATATCTGATTTTTTGTTGTTGCGGAGAAGAAATTCTTAAAAATTATAACAATAGGAATAATTTCAGAATTTGGAAGTATATATTTTTAATTTTTAAATTTAAAACACCATGGACAGACTGACTGACATAATATCTCTCCAAGCATAAATTACTCAAGTTAGTTTAATTATTATTGTTTGAACTTTATTTGTTTCTATATTTACGATTTCATTAGGATAAAGTTCGTATCGCTCTGTGAGCGATAATAATAAGTATCACATGTAATTTGGCTTACAAAGCGATACGAACTTTATAGAAATTTCTTTAGATTTTCCTTTGGTTTTTCTTACATAGAGTGTTGCTTAAAAAAACAAAAATTTTACATATTTTGGGAGGTTAGTGCATATTTTGATAATGAATGGATTTATTTGCAGTTAATCTCGCATGTTTGATAAAACACAACTATTACCTAAATTAAGTATTCCTCAGGCTACTAAAACAGCTGGTGTTATAAAAGGTGTTTTTTATAGAAGTATGTATAAAACTTTAAGTTGGCAACACTTTTTTAACTGGCCGCCCTTCTGTCAGTTGTCAAGTGATTTATGTTTAGTTTCGTTTGGCATTTTAATATGAATACACTAACGCCTGAACAACGCTTCAATTTTACTGTCAACATAATCGCCTATCAGAGCAATTAATTGGATCATAAATATAGAAACAAATGAAGTTCGAATAATAATAATAATTTTTTTTTTTTTTTTTTAATACGACTTATTCCATATAAAACCAACGAGTGATTGCGCCCGACCCCTTCTGAATCCAACCAAACTCGATATGGTAGTTAAGTTTTGTACAACTAACATTTCACCAAAAAAATTTAATAATATTGCCAGTGGTTCCCAAATTATAATGCATACAATGTACGAAAAAATACAAAATTTTCTTAAAACTGCCTTCATATAAATTGTTATAACTTTTTTAATATCTAGGCTAGCCGAATGATTTATGCCTTGTTTCAAAGGTATTATAATAGTGCTTCAACGACCATAAAAATAAAAAAGGTTATCAAAATTATAGATGTTGTTTTTTTGGAATCCACGATTCATGATGCTGTAACTAAAAAAATGGTATTTTTAAAATTTAAAAAAAAATACATATTATTGTTTACCCCCTTCACTATGTCATCACCAAATCTCTATATGGTACTCTGACAGGTTTCTGATATATAAATAAAACTTTCAGCAAAGAAAGAAAAATAAATAAATTTTGTATATATTGAAAAAAAAATGGTTTAATGTACATACTATATCATAATTTTTTTGTTGAATAGAATGCTTAATAAAAAAAATTAACACGCAAATTACAAAAACAAATTATAAAACACAATATTGTAAAATCTTTGTGTCCAAATTGTCATAAGTATGTACTTCTTCAGATTTTTTAAGTGTTGATAGGTGAATCCTGCAGGAAGTACAAATTCGATAATAAGTCGAAATAATTTTATCATCTATAAGCTCCAACATCCAGAGCAGTAGTCTTCTAAGATTTTTATTGAAATTCGTATGACCCAACTTTTTAAATGGATTGCAGCAGTTAACAATCGATGACATTTTTCAAAGTATTTTATCTTAAAACGTTAGCCAATACCGAAATTTGTTTACACTAATAAAGTCAAATGAATTACAACATCAGCCTGCTAAATCAGTTTTTTTTCTTAATAAAAATATATTTTCAATATAAACAAAATTTATTTGTTTTACTTTCTTTGCTGAAAGTTTTATTTATATCTCAGAAACCTGCCAGAGTACCATATAGAGATTTGGTGATGACATAGTGAAGGGGGTAAACAATAATATGTATTTTTTTTTTAATTTTAAAAATACCATTTTTTTAGTTACAGCATCATGAATCGTGGATTGCAAAAAAACAACATCTGTAATTGTGATAACCTTTTTTATTTTTATGGCCGTTGAACAACTATTATAATATCTTTGAAACAAGGCATAAATCATTCGGCTAGCCTAGATATTAAAAAAGTTATAACAATTTATATGAAGGAGGTTTTAGGGAAATTTTGCATTTTTCCGTACATTGTATGCATCATAATTTGGGAACCACTGGCAATATTATTAAATTTTTTTTGGTGAAATGTTAGTTGTACAAAACTTAACTAACATATCGAGTTTGGTTAGATTTGGAACAGGTCGGTCCCAAAATCTAGATTTTTTGGTTGGCTTTATATGGAATAAGTCATACATGTATTTATTTATTGTATCTTCAAATATGAACTAACAATAAGTATTCAAATCTTAAATCTAAAATATAATTATTAGGCCCGACCACTGTCGGACATAAACTTAGTGAAAAAAAAATAATTCAATTAAAATCTAAAAATGTCTCAATATTAATTTATTTAATAACTGCTGAGCGACAGCAACATTATGAGTTAATTATGCCTAAATTATTTCAAACACGATTGCACAGAGAGTATCTGGAGTCAGCCACTTGAATGCATGTGCCCAAGTACAACACACTCACTCGTATTAATGTCAAAGTCAAAAGGATATATATATATATAAATATATATAAATTATATAAATTTTATTGTCTCACAAGCGAAAATTAAAAAAAATTAATAGAATGAACCCAAAGCAATATGAAAAACCTGAAAAATTCTTAAAACTTTTATTTATGTATGTTTATATATTTATAATTATGTACATATATATGTACATCTAGGTATGTACATATGTAAATATAAACTTATATATGTATGTATATATTTATCTATGCCTGCTTATAGATACACATACGCTAGGTACCACCAAAAGCGGGAAAAAAAGTTCACAAAACGAAAAAAAAAAATTTAAATAAAAACAAACAGAACAAAAGGCTTATATGTATAAAATCAAATGCAAAGCATATGTTTAGGTGCCTAGAGAGGCCCTAAATTGAGAAAAGGAGAGATTTGATAAATAATAACCAGCGTTGTCAACTTTGAAATTTCAAAACGCACCAAAATGGAGAAAAAAAAAACGCGCCATTTACAAAAAAAAAAACGCACCAATTTTAGAATTTAATTTTTTAGTTTAAAATGTTTATTGAATTATGCATAAAAGTACATTATTTTTTTGTGTTAAAAATTTAACACTAAAAGAGGATTTTACAGTTCAGGGTTAAAAAAATAAAACATAAAAAAACTTAGCAAATTTGTTTATATTGATTTGTATTACAAAGATAATAATTTTTTTTAATTTCATAAATTCTGTACAAAACTTTTTAAAGAGATCAAGGATTAATAGAAAGCATTCAAAACTAATAAAAGTTCTTTATTTATCATTTTGTTCAAATATTTTTAAATTTGTTTATAAGAAGTTTAATATATCCATATTAAAAATATAACAATAAAAATAAACATCCTTTTACAATATACATATATATATATATACAATTAAAAAACAACAAAAATAAAAATTAAACAAATTCGTACATATGTACATAGTGTACATATGAAAGTGGTCTAGGTCATACCATTTTTGATTCGATATAGTACATTTTGATAAATAAGGCTAATATTTTCATCATTATTGTTATCATTGGGACATAAAACAGATTTCATTTCAAATTGTGATATTTTGTAAACATTATTAGTATTAATATGGTAATTAACACTATCAGGAAGTTGGCAAGTTTCACAACAAGAATTGTCTGGTTTTAACCCATTGCTGTGTTAAATTTGCGTTGGTGCCACCAAAAATAAAAAATGGAAATTTAAAAAAAAGCGCACCACACACCAACTAAGGAATTTTTCGTACAAAACATTTCAAAAAGCACCCAAAATGGTGCGAAACGCACCAAGTTGACAACGCTGATAATAACAAGAAAATTTGGATAGTTACTCAGACAAAGAGAACTACATTGCAGCGATGCCAATTTGGTGCCTTTCTCACTAAATTTAGTGCTTTTTGTGTCACATTATTGTGAACTTTCACTGTATTGGTGCTTTGTTCGCTGTTAAGTTTAGCGCTTTTAGTGCAAATCTACTAAATATTAATTTGTGATAGTCTGGTAGCTTTATAAAAAATTCCAGATACGATTTTCGTCTTTTTGGCAACTCGAAATTTAAACACATACATACACATGTACTATTAGACTCCTTCACAAGACCACTTATAAGTACTTTTAAGACATGAAGGATTTTTCAAATGCTTTACTACAGCGAAATCTTCTAAAACAAACAAATGCTTGCTTCTTCCTACGCATGGCCGCGTATACAAACGTCACCCTGCAAATAATATTGAAGTACGAGGTCCAATCTAGATGAGACAGACTAGTTACATCATGGTCCCATGTAATGCAGTCATGGATCATGTCGTTTTCATACAAGCATTCAATGCTGTACGATAAGTGTTCGTGTTTAAACGAATATGATCGTTCTTCTAAGACACTAACAACTTGTAGTCTATAACTATTCCATATGGAGTAGTTTTTGGGGTTAGTCCGATGTAATGCAAAGTTGGACCATGTGGTCTAACCGTAGGATATCGCAATGTTAAATCGACCACCTTTTTTTCATATATTTGGAGTAGTTTTGTGGTACTCCTACTCCTACATGCATGTATGAACTAGTCGCATTATTTGCAGGGCATGCATGAACATACACACACACAGAGAAAAAACTGCCTCATAGAATCAATAAGATTTTCTCTATGAAACGTTTTTAGGCTAAGGGGTATCCCAGCAGAAAGAAGCGACTATTTTTTCATAGAGATTCCTTATTGTTTTTATGTAAAGTCAAGAAGAAATCTTATTATTCCCAACTTTTTTTTACTCAATTTCCGTTATTTTTAGCACCAAAAAAAAACAATCCATGGAGAAAGACTTCTTGATTCTATTAGGTTTTCTTATAAATTGGAAACTATATGGATTTCTTATTGATTTTATTAGGTTGCCTTATTGATTTTTTCAATATGGTTTTCTTCTTGATTTTATTAGGTTCCTATATGATTATGTGTAAAGCATCTTATTGATTTTTTTAATAAGGAAATCTTCTTGATTTTATGAGGTGTCTTGTTATTTCATATCTATAAATAGACACAGACAATTTTGTTTTCATGATCTTTTTCGTTTTTGTATAAGCATGTTTGCAAAATTATTTCAATGGTTATTCAGACTGCTTGTTAGCATATTGGTTAGAGTGTTTGTCTATCAGTCAGAAGTTTGCTGGTTCAATACTTGTCTCCTTTCAAGTAATAATATGTATGTATGGTGAGTTAATTAATTAAGAATAGAATATAATATGTATGTATCTATGTAAGTATGTATAGTATAAATAAATAACATCTACATATAAATACTACATACATACATAAGTATATGGTATAGAATTTAAATGAAAATACATAAGCAAAGCACAAAGAATAAAGAAAGGCATAATTTTTTTTTATTTTATGAGGTCGCCTCATAAAATCAAGAAGAAAACCTTATTAAAAAAAATCAATAAGACAACCTAATAAAAACTTCAAGATTTCTTCTTGATTTTTTCAAAAGGAGTTTCTCTATGAAATTAATAAGATTTCCTTATTGAAAAAAAACCATAGAGATTTTTTTATTAATTTTGTTCTATTTTATGAGGTATTTGTTATGCACTGTTTTCTCTGTGAACACGTTGTGTGTATGATCTTTAATTTTTCTGCGCATATGCAAATGCACACACATGCATTGACATTAGTTGTGTGAGCATGCTTTAAAAACCACCCTTAAACACATAATAGCTTCCCAGTGGGTATTTGAGTTAACTTAAAGCTATTGAATTATCAGCCAAAAATTAGTCAGAGGTGGTTAAAATTAGCACTCACTCTGCATGTTAAAAGTGATCAGTTTTAGCATTGAGTGGCCGCAGGACGAGTGCATCAGTTTTGAACTAACCATGAGTTAGCTCATTATGAGTTAGCTTGTGCCAAATAAAAAAAATATTAAGAAACTGCTATTTTTAGTTAATTGTGATTTAACTTATTATTTATTAAAATTTTTTAGTCAGCTTAAAGTTTAAACAATTTTAAATTATTTTTTAAGAAACGAGAACGGCTATCGAACCGTGATCACTTTCTTTGTCAGCCATCATACTTAACACTTTGCCATCGCGCTATATAAAATATAAATGGCACAGTGTTAACATAAACATAAATTCTATGCTGATATCAGATACCTGCGTAAACAGTCTTGAAATGTAAATACGTCATGTTTTTTAAATGTATCCACGTCGCATGTATTATACTAAACCAATAATAATTGCTGTCGTACTATAACCGCAGCACGATGGATGTATTAGTGTACGTGTATATCAGTGTTAACAAGCGATGTCGCCAAGACTGCTTGTTTGTAACAAACACTCAAAAGAAGTAGTGTTGATTTGTGTATGCTTGTTATTTTGCATACTGTACGTTTGAGCGTGTGTGTGTAAGATGTAGATGGTAAGCTATTATGTGATTAACCGCATACAACTAATGTTAATGTATGTGTGTGCGTTTCCATGTGCCCAGAAAAATAAAAGATCATACACACATACATGCATGACGTTTGTACACGCGCTTATGCGTAGAAAGAAGCAAGCATCACAAATTCTTCCGTCACGAAGTGTTTTCTTCTCTACTCCTATACCTGCAATACTGAAACAAATTTCTTGTAAACAGTGTTGTTAACGTTTGTTTTATAAGATTTCGCCGTAGTAAAGCATTTGAAAAATCCCTCAATTAAAAGTTCTTATAAGATGTCTTGTGCAGGACACCAGCTGATATCTTGTCTCTGAACTTTGACTCATCTCTGTATCAGATTTGAGTTAGCTAAAAGTTAGTTCAAAACTTATCGAGAAGAAGTTAGTTGTACAAAAACAACTCACTAATCCTTGCATAAGTTTTGAGTTAGCTTAAAGTTAGTTCAATACTTATCGGGAAGAAGACAGTTGTGCAAAAAAACAACTGACTCACATCTGTATCATTTATAAATTATGCTAGGAACACAACTGGGACGAACGACGAATTTTTCGGTGCGAACTTTCGTCATAAAAAATAAAACACATTTGTTCATATGAAAATGAACACAACACCACCGTAGAACGAAATTCGTCGTGCGTGACGAACTCTGAGATAGATTTATTTCTATTTTGTACGCCGACGAACGACGAAAAAAACAATTTTCTCTCACTCTCTTTACATACACAATAAACAGTGTGACCAGATTTTAAAATAAAATTAAACTAAATCACGTATGTCTTTAATATATTTTTAGAGAATAGCAATTTGGATTAAAAAAGGCTAACAAAGCTAAATCCATTTTTAAAAAAGTTAAAAAAGAAACTAAGAGCTTAATAAAAATTTTAAAGCTAAATCCAGGAGAAATAAGCTAAATTTAGCAGAAAATTAGCTAATATGGTCACACTGACAATAACCAACTTTATCAATTATAAGAGCGGGGGGCAAATTACGGCATTCGATACGTTTCGAAATTTTAAAATGTTTCCATATAAACTCTATTGAAATATTTCATAATTTCGTTCGATAACGAGTGCCGTAATTTGCCCCCAGAGTTCGCTGAGTAAATTCGTCGTTATTGTGCTTCACACGACGAATTTACGCAGCGAATTCTTATCGACGAATTCGTCGATGTGGACGAAATTCGTCGTTCGTCCCAATTGTGTTCCTAGCATTAGTTGTAAATGAGTTGCCAAAAATTCAGCCATATTTTGAGCTAGCTAATAAAAAATAACATCATTTATTATTGATTTAGTATAATACATGCTACGACAATATATTTAAAAAACAAAAAGTATTTACATTTCAAAACTGTTTACGCAGTCCTCTAATGTAAACATATTTACATACATACAATAATTTACTGCTTTTTAGTGCATTTTTTTCATTAACGAATAGTGCGTTTTGTTCTGAAAAAGTTGGCATCACTGGGTATAACAAACAAAAAGAGCAAACCCCTGCAAAAGAGTTCCAAATTAAGAGCGTTACTAACTTTTAAGAAGAAAAAAAAACAGATTTTTATGTTAAAACAAACGAATATTTATGGTCAAAACAAAAACTGCAATAGATAGAGGAAATTTTCCATGCAAACTTACTTTCAGTTCACACTGCTCAAACGTCTAAAAATCTTACAAAAGAGTCAACAAGATAAAGAAGTTGAAACGGAAATGTCGAAAAAGTAAGGCAAAAAAAAAAAAACATACGACATAAAAAATCGGATAGATAGCAACGAGTGCGAATGTTGTTATAAATAGGAAAAAAAACTTTAGCATATTAATGCATACAATTGCTCATCCCTTAAAAAAAAAACGTAAATAAAAGAAAGAAATATAAAAAGCGAGTAACCCCCCCCCCCCCCACCATCTACTTAACACATTACTCTAACACCACCCAAGGCACGAAATCCCATTACTTTTCATTTATGTATTTACACATTTACAACATTCTACTCTAGTTTTCCTTATTCAACCATTTGCTTTACTTTGTAGCAATTTTCTATTTCTATTTCTTGATGATGAATACTATTCAATTTATGATATGTTACAACTTTTTGTAACACAAAAAACAAAGACAAAAAAATTACATTATAAAAAGAAACTTCTTTTTTACTATGATACGTTGCGTTTCTTATTTGTGTGAGTTTGTGTCTCTATAAATATGTGTAAATATTTATAATAATATGTATATATGTCAATAGTGTTATTTCCAATGAAGCTTTTTACTTTTTCTTTTCCATTTCACTTAACGTAGGCGAATTGGAAATTTTTCTATTATGACTTCATTATTTCTTTTTATGCCACAAAGTTTGTTTTAAGGAAAAATATATGCTTAAGTATATAAAAAAAATTTAATTTTGCTCTTTTTACCAATATGATAATATCAATTATCAGAATTGCAAAAGGATAATTTTTCTGTCTAGGAATTAATTACAAATTGATGAAAATTAGAAATGTCTAAAATTCTGTGAGCAAACAATTGTTGAACATTAATTTTTGTTTCAGTTGGCTGAAAAAAAGTCTCCGCAAATGGAAATTTCTTTCTGAAATTTATCAACCTGAATTTCCGTAATTTTTTTTACATACAGTTTGTATGAGAACCTGAAATTCCGCATGAACTCCGTACCAGGCTTTAAGGGAATAAATAACAAAATTTAATTACAATTAAGTTAAAAATTAAATTCATAAAATTTTTAATAAAGTTTCCATGACCTTAAGTTAATTGATTTGGATTTCTTTCACTACTTGAAATCAAAAGGAAATATATGCGATCCTTAACCTGACCACACATCCCGCCTTTCACAGGTCGATCCTGCCTCGAATTTCTGTCCCGCTTTATCCCGCTTTTTAGAGTTTTGAAAAATTAAATCTCTTGTTCGATTTTTATTAAAATGTAACTGACAAAAATTCATTCCAAATATTTTTTTCAGTGAAGTTATTGCTTAAGTCCCAAATCACACTATGCAAGTCTTATTGCTAAGCTGATTCGTTTCAGGGAGAGAGAGAGAGACGAGGGGAACAGCAACGTTTCTTTTCCCCCCGTCTCTCTCCCCTGACAAACTAATCAGCTTAGCAATAAAACTTGCATAGTGTAAATTGGGACTAACTAGCGAAAACCCATAAACGGTTTGATATGCAAAGAAGATTTTTTTTTATTAGAACCTTCACTATTTTGTGGATTAAACACCCACATCATGAACAGTCTTTCCCTCGAAATATTTTTCCTTTTCCACAAATTTCAATGGTGAATAATTTTTCCCCTGAAATGAAATGCTCCCTTTCATGATTTCCCTTCTAGTGAATAATATTTTTCAATTGGATATTTTCGCTTTTCCCTTCGTTTTGTTATTTATATTTTTGCAGGCGATCTGAATTAATACATTGCGTTATTTCAATATTATACTTGCAACTATATATGATTAAAATATTTAAATAATTATTTTTAGGGTAAGATCTAGAGCTGCAAACCTATCGATAGTTCTATCGATAGGTAAACAGTAGCCGACGGCAGCTTTGAAGCAAATTTTCCGCAGTTGCTTTACGCCTTCTATATATGTACTTAAATACATATATATGTTTTCATAAATTCGACGTCTTCGGCACAAATATAAATTTCAGTGATACTGACATCGGGACGGCCCACAGTGGTTCCTTTTTGGATTTTGCGTAGCTAAAATCTGTAACTTTTGATCTAGAAAACATTTTTGAGTTTTGTAAAAAACCGATTGCAGACAAGAAATCAAGGATTACTACGAGATATCAACATTGAAAATCGCACAGTGGGGTATATTGTAAAAAAATTTCCAAAGTTGATTTTTTTTTTGATTTCCAAGAAAACAGAAATTTAAATTTTTTTGTTTTCATGTTTTTTTGAGTTGTTTTAATGGAATTGTTCATAATGCGCAAAAAAAATTTAATTTTTTTCGTCTTACAAATATTAGCTTTTTTGAGATTTTTTTGAGATTAAAGTTTAAAAATTATTTTTTTTTTATTTTTACTTCCAAGTAATACTTGTTTTATTTTTTACATAAAAAACATATTTGACATTTAAACCAAAATATAAAAAACAAATTTTGTTTAATTTTATTGGAAAAACTTAAAAAAATGCATATTCCGAAATGCAGTAGTTAAAGTATTTTGTAAATATTTTGCAGGCTGGCAGGTATTAGCAGCTAAAATTTTTAGGACGAATAAGTGAAACATATACTATAGTATACCTGTGCTAATATCTAAGTGGAGGGGAGTGGCGGCAAAATTGTAGGTCCACCTTAAAATCTAATTTTTAAAATTTAAAGATAGATCGAAAAATTGGTTGAATTTTTTTTTATTAAACCACATTGATAAAAATTAACACAGTGTTATTTGCAATAAAATCACCTTTTTAAAAATATATAATCAGGTATGTGATGAAAAACGACTAAGACACAAAAACAATTTGAAAACGATAAAAGGTGTGATATGCTTCCTATAGTCGTTTTGACAATAATTTTAAAACTTGTTTTTAAGCTTTTGCAAACATTTTTAATAAATTTCCTTCTATAGCCCTACTATATAGTTTATATTTGATCGTCTAGTTTGCTTTTTAGAAGTCAGTAGTTTAAGATTAGCTTAAAAATTATACTCAAATTCGATTGGAATTCATCACACCTTTTCAAAACGATTGTGTTGAAAACCACTGTTTTCCATCACATACCGGAATATGTAAGTATGACTCTTATTCTTTTAAAGTTATAGGTCTTCAAAACTTTAGTTGTTATAAGTCAACTTTTTTGATTACACATATATAGCTACTTTATGCAAGGATATTTCCTAAAGAAAAATAAAATCGATTGATGAACGTAGTAAAATATATAAATTTGGACATATTTTTATTGAAAAAAAAAACAGAAAAAACATTACGTCTCAAACACTTCAAATTTTGAATTTATCTACGCTCTTACACTAGCAGGAACCATTGTGCGGCCGCCAATCGTCTCGGATTTATACCCAAACATGTTTCTCTACACATAGTTTTTAATTATACTTACATACCTACATACATATATTTGTATATACTAATGAAAACCATTCGATACTATCAATATTATCGATAGTTTTACATCAAACTATCGAAACTATCGAATGGGGCAACTATCGATAGTTTTGCAGCTCTAGCAAGATCAATAAATAATGTCCACGATTAATAACAATTATTCCTTGAAACACCTTTATTCACTGAACATGATTCTCTGTGGTTCACATGCCTGTGGTATACTAAAAATGTTTATGCACGTCTCCTAAAACAATTAAAAACACAACTTTACACTCTATAGCATTTCATTTGAAACCCAAAATATGTGTATTTCTTATTATTAAACTTAATTTGTTTAATTTTCTATTAATTTTGAAGCTTTACAAGCCTTCTCTTCCCGTTTTTTACATTCACTACGCATTGATAGCGGGAACAAACGTTCCCATGAAATTCACGATTGCAAAATTTCTCTTCATGGGAATTTTCACATTTTATTCACGATATTTTTCTAAAGAGCCATGCTCACTTCTCCAATCCCTTTTATTTTCTATCATCGGCAGAATCAACGGAATTTCAAGTTTCTGTTTGTAGCATATACATAGCAAGATATTAAAAAACTAATATTTAATTTACTTGGGACGTGACACACTTTCTGTTCCATTATTGATTCCTTTTCATATTAAAATTTTCATTTTGGTATTACTGCTTACGAAAAAATTTCAAAATTTTGACTGTTTTGGTTTCCAAGATATGTTGAAGTAATAGCCTCGTGTTCCTTCTAGACCATCAGTAATACTCTGTAAGCAAATCAGCAAGATCTGTACGCTGGTATTATTTTTTAAGACAAAAAAAATTTGCACCATATGTGAGGCACCACGCCTACTTGTTAAATTCTGAAATTGTTTCCAGAGACAATGAACAATACCAGCAGAATTATGCCCACAATATTTCAAGGTTATCGCTATATTACTTTTTCAGATATCTCACAGTAAATATTTTTTCTTTGTGGCAGGTTTCACACCCAACATGTCTAGTTAATTCAAACTTTTTTTCTGTAAGACAACGCACATTATAAAAATTGTTTCTCACGCAAAATTTCACGTTTCTTGCTGAAAGATATTTCAAAAAAAAAAAAAAAAAAAAAAATGGGAGGTGCCACATCAATGGATGCCATTACCAACGAACGACATTTGATTTTTATTTATATAGAAAGATAATTTTTTTAAAAACGCTTTTGTTTATTTAAAAGCGTTTCTTTTGAGTTGAAAACTGTGTTTCCTAAGTATATAAAAAAACTGTGTGTGTATATTACACATCCCGCTCTCTAAAAGATATTTCTTTTGAAATTCCGCTTTTTGGCGGTATTTTCTTTAAAATCCCACTCTTTGATCGAGCATATCCCGCTTTTTGAAAAAAAAAACATTTGGTTACACGTTAGTGATCCTGCATAAGAAAGCTTGCCTAGTCTTTCAAATTAAATTTTTTGTTTAATTTGTATGTAAAAACCTACATTGTCATCAATTTCCAACATATGTATATGTATAGCGTCATCTGACCCCCAAAGGTCCTAAGGGACTCAAGAGGAGACCCCGCAGCATGGCAACAAGGTCAGGACGAACACCAGACACCAGCAATGGCGAACCATCATAACACGACCACAGCAATCAACATCAGTCTGCAGCAAAAACATAGATTGGACATCTAGAGCGATATCTACAAACAGCAATCGTACGAATGATCATGCAAAGAATTACCTACACTAACTTTTTCTCAGTATTATCTTAAATGCTTTACAACTAAAATCCTCACAAACGTCTGACTGTCTTATTTATTTTTTTTGGGGGGGGGGAGGGAAATGCACCCCTTAAGCCCTTTTGTATTAGATCCAAACTTAAGCTTTCAAAACGCCGATAAACGCCTATATGAATATTTTTTAATGATCTACTCTACCAGAATTATTTATTAGAACTTTGTTATTTTTTCAGTTCTAAAAATATTCAAATACAATTGAAAAATATTCAAATACAATATGCGATTTGCAATATTAATAACTCTTTTCAAATACAATTGCATGTAGTTGTAATTGTTTTCAAAATGTAATCTGTAATAAATATTTCTTCAAGTAACTTTTCAGACAACCCACGCATATGAACTTTTATTTGTTCCTTTTCTAACAAAAAAGTTTTTTCTTCTTCCATAAACTAGTCCAAAAGCAAAACAATTAATATTGCCCTTTCGTGTTCATCTAGGCAAGAGAGCGGGAGAGGGACAGAGGAGCAAAAGGAGCAAGAAACGCCGAAGAGGCTAACGGAAATGTAGGCTAAGGAAACGTAAAAAAATAAACGTGAAAATTTTGCTAATTAAAAATATTTCACCTTTAGCATAAAACGAAACCAACAACAACAACAAAAAACTCTTTTGCAATTGCTAAAACATTTCTAACATATAAATATAATTGAATATGGAACAAAATTCAATCAAATACTTGAAATTAATTGATATAAAAATTATAAAATTTTTCTTCAAAGAAGTTTAGCAACAAAACAAGAGTTTATCCTTTTTTCCTTTTTTTACATTTTAGGGGTGTTATTTTTTCACAAGATTTTTTACTTCTTTTCAATTTTAAGTTTTTTTTAAATTCTCTTGCTTTTAGATTTTACAATTCATATTTTATTTGCACAATATTTATTTACTTTAAAAATGTCAAAAACTTTTTGTTAAAACATATCTGGTGCTTGCTTGTTTGTATTTTTTTTATAATTTCTGCATTTTTCTTATTTCTTTTTCTATATGAATTTTTTTCCCTTTTGGGTTTCACTTTTGACACACACACACACACACACAAACAAATATCCACTGTTTTTATTTTCTGGCTAAATAAAAGTATCTTCAGTCAGCAGTTATTTTCTCGTAGACTTGCGTTTTCCAACTGGATGCTGCTCGCAACTTTGCCAAACATTCTACTCAATAGTTGCTAGAAAAGCTACTGTTTCTCTGTTGTTGTTGTTTCTGTTGTTTTCCAAACCCTCTTCGCACATGTACATGCATATACATTCCCTTTCAGCCCATAAAATAACTTTACGTTTCATCGATGAAAGTACGATATTTACCGCATATGATTTTTATTAAATTTATCGGTTTATCTGCGATAACTAGCGCATGCGATATTGCACGACAAAATAACTACTACAACAACAACAACAACAATAACAACAGCCAACAACATGTGTATTTTATCAAAATAAATTTATAGAATCTTGTCAGCTACACTCGCAACAGCCGCACTTTGCTTGCACCTCATCAAAATGATGACGATTTGATTAAAAATCATCTCTATGTTTTGAGTTCTCTTAAGCGAACTTCTCTTATAATTGAAACAAGTGCTCATAGCACGCGTAACATAAACAAACCAACCGATTGACAACAGCAATTAAATACATAAATCAACTGTGGCAAAAAGCGGAATTTAGAGTTTGCGTTTTTCAGAAAAGAAAAAAAAAACTTGGCAATATTTTTGCGAAATATATGCTAGAAAGCAGAGAAGAGAAGTAACACACACATAACTTGTTCGCTACGTAATTATTTGTTAAGCGATTATGGTAGAATTAGTAGATTCGTATCGTGAGTTGACGGATCAGCTGACAAAATCTGTAATATAAATAAAACATGTTGCTGTTTGTGTAATGTGTAACGTAACGTATGTGAGGTAGAAATCTACAGAAAATAGATATTTACGTCAATTTCCTCTCTAAATACATACACACACATGTATAAAGCAAAGAGAAATACAATAACAGCTGACACGTTCGCTGGCAACCTCACGTTTTTACTAACTAACATCCAGAATTAAAGGATACAACTACTTCAAAAGTAAAACGATACGAATCGACTAATTCTACCATAACTATCATGGCTTCGTTAGTCAAATCGTATCGCCTTGCTATTGAAGCTGTCGTATCCATTAAAGACTCAGTTAGCCAACTGTAATGGAATGTAATTGCAACGCTGGGAATCAGCTGATCAGGTAATGGCATAATTTTTTCTTCCACAGATCTCATAAAGGCTCAATTAGACGTGACATAACCATAGCCATAGAAAACAGCCATTCGAATCAAACAAATGGGCAACACTGTATTTGATTATAGGTGACTCGCCATAACGCCATAACTCTCACCATAGAAACCAATTGAATTTTGATTTGGTTATGACTATGGCATATGTCAGGTCTAATTTAAGCTTAAGCAAGGGATGTGTAACCCTTTCTCTAAAGAAACTAGGTGGTCCTGTGGAAAAACCATGTCTTGGTATGATATTTGGAGAAATTTTGAGATTCAAGTGTGAAGTTGGCGAATATACAGTAGGAGAAAAAAACTGTTCACAAATACTCCAACAATTTATGTTTTATTTCAGGTTTTTTTTTATCTTACAGATACTTAAAAATTGTTAACACATTTTGATAGTGTTGAAAATTGCTTAACGAAAACAGTAAATAAATTCAAATATTTAAATTTTTAAAATGTTTAGTGATGCATGTCATCACATAGGCAGTGTGAACAGTTATGTCCTTCATTAAAAAACAATATTATTCGAAACTTAACATTTGGTATGACCTCAACGGGACTTTTTTACTGCTTTAATTCTAACGGGCATACTATTTACTAGATTTTCCAAAATTGCAGGACTTATATTTTGCCATGCTAGAAGGGCTCGCTCCCACAATTCGTCAACCGTTTTTGGAGCAACTATTTCGGCAAAAATTTTTCGTTTTAAAATCGCCCATAAGTGCTCGATAGGGTTAAAATCTGGAGGAGGCCATTCAAGCAGTTTAATTCCATTATCATTAAACCATTTTTTTTTGTTTTGTTATATTTGCGTTGTGCTTCGGATCATTATCCTGCATAAATATATCGCCTTGTCCAGGTTTGAGGCCAAATATATCCAGACTTGGAAGATAAGAGTTCTCCAGTATATTGATGAAATCTGTGGCTCGCATAATACCATTAATACGCCGAAACACACCGAGTTCGCTTCCACTAAAACATCCCCAAACCATGAGTGATTATACCCCAAATTTCGGGTTTGGCATATGTTTCGTTCCTGTATACCACTACGTGATTCAACCCATGTCCATTTACGTCCATCTGACCCAATCCGGTCAGAACATATGTATATGCTTAGGTCTTGTTTTCGTTACGATGCCGGTATATCCGTCCGTATGTCTGTCACAGAGTATTTTCTCGACAACCATAAAGGCTAAAGACCAGAAATTTTTACAGAATATGTAAAACCCTGGCCGCTACAACAACAAATATGTAACAGTTACAAATTATAGAATGTTCTAAAGATAGTCGTAAATCTTGAAATCCTAATGCAATATACATACATATTATACATAGACACTTGAAATTTTCAAAGTTACTACCTCTTCCACTATTTCGAAAGAAGGTCTTCATTCGCATTCTAAGCGAAAGAAAACTGATTTCCATTTCTCTGTCTTACTTCTGTACGAACATTGACTCGAACGACAAGTCGCAAGAAAACGTAAGTATTTTCATACAGATTTTCATGCCACTAATTCGAATGAGTCGTCAACAAAGCGAACACTATGTCAAAATCACTCACTTGCTATTTTGCTTTCATGTAGTAAAATTTATTTGCAAAGAAATCAATAAAGTTTGTAAAATTATTATTTTATCACATTATTATTTTTTTTATTCACATTTCTTCAATTTATTTTTTATTTGTAGAGAAAAGTCATAAAATATTCAGCAAAATATTATTGAACACTTTTGTTTTGATTCTTGTTTTATGTGCATTATAAAAAGTACTCGCACATTTTAAACAAAACGAATGTAGTTGTAAAGCAAAGCAGCAATAACTTGCTGAATTCTTTTTGGTTGTTCAATATGGTTGTATTTATTTTCATGTAAATGTTAGTAAAGGTAGAATTAGTAAAACCGTACCATATGCAATGCATGTTACTAGTTATAAAATATGTGGTGGTAGCACTGCTGACGTAGGAATCTGCAGAAAACAGATTTTTCTGTATCGAATGTCAAAATGTGCCGTGCAAACTGTTACATTTTCTATAACTTGTGCACAAAGTTGAACGATACGGCAAGCTATAAAGTACGAAGATACGATTTTACTAATTCTACCTTAAGTTTTAAAAAATCGCTAGAAATACTTGAAATATACAAATTGGCAGTACTTTAATTTTTAAACACGTAAGACAAAAAAGTGACATACGTAATCACAAGCGAAAGAAAGCTGACGACATAGTGGAATGAAAATGTATTAGAATTCGAGCGACTAGGTTTGTTTCGCAGAGTTTTTCTTTCGACATAGTGGAAGTGGCAGTTAGTGTATTTTTATACAGAATACGCCAGTTAAAACTGAAATTTAAACAAATTAAAATCAAAGGGAATACTCAGTTAATGTAATTTTGACAACTTTCTGTATCTGGGAAAAAGATAAGAAGCAAACCCTTGAAGTTTTCAAAAATGCTCTGAAAGTAATCAAACAAAAATCAACAAAATGAAAACACTCGCCAAAATGAAAAATCACCGAAATTTAAAGAGCGCTTAAATGAAATATGTATATCACGATAAATAAAATAAATCGCTCAAATGCAAAAAAAAACACTAAAAGTAAAAAGGTCACAAAAAACTAATAATATCGCCCAACACAAAAAAAAAAACCACAAATTAATATTTTACTTATTAATACGGGATTTACACTATGACTTTTTACCGTGACTTTTCTAGAGTTTATTGACAAAAGGGGTACAAAAGTGATTAAAGGGGTAAGGGGTAGTAACATAAAAGAGAATTCAAGAAAAACGCAGAGGAAAAAGTCATAGTGTAAATCCCGTATAAGTAAAATATTTTTTTATTAAAAATACATTGAAATTGATTATTGAGGGGTTTAGCTGGATCCTATACAAGTATTTTTTTTAACAATTCCCATAAAAAACACTAATTATTAACTTGACTGCACCCGGTCAAAAAATACTTGTGTGGCAACTCTCTATTGTTAAATAGCTGTTGTTGTTATTTACATTTATTTTCTTTTACATACTCTTACGACTACAATTTGAAGCTGAAAAAAAGTCAGCCAATGTAGCAATGGTAAAGTAAGAAAATAAAAAACATGTTGATTATTGAGTTCTTGTTTCAACTTTGTTATTTGTTATTGAGCTTCTCATTTGTTTAAATGAAAGTTTATAATATAATAACTCTAGTTGTTCTAAGAAGCTTTGGGTAAAGATTCCCTGATGATCCGCATTAGCAACAGTGAAATGCGCATAGGATCCACCTAAACCCCTCAATAATCAATTTCAATGTATTTTTAATAAAAAAATATTTTACTTAATAAGTAAAATATTAATTTGGGATTATTAGTGCGTTTAAAAATTTTAAACTTAAATTTTAACAATTCCCATAAAAAACACTAACAAAAAAAACGCCAAACAAAAAAAAAACCGCCAATACTAAAAAATCGCCATAAATAAAAAATCGTTTAAGCTAAAAATAAAACAACCGCAAAAATGACCAAAACCCGAAAAAAGTGGTACGAACTGGAAAAAGAATCACCGAAAGAAAAATCGCCAAAAATCTAAAGAAAATCGTCTAAACGAAAAAAGCACCAAAACTAAAAAATCGCTAAAACTAAAATAATTCGCAAAAAAAAAACAAACATTCGCTAAAACGAAAAATCCGCCATAGCTAAAAAAACGCCAAAACTTAAAATATCACAAAAGCGAAAAAAGCGCCATAAATAGGAAAAAGCGCTAAAACTAAAAAACCACATGTGCATGTGGCTCTGACGTAATTTTGACATCATCACGAAGCTACATTTCCTGCATGCCGCATACTAGTAACATATGTACATGTAGATATTCACATGCTGACAGATGTGCTGCCTCAGAAAATCTGTTCAATTCGGCTACATGTGTAACATTTGTATTTTGGAAAAAAATGTGCATCAAAATTTTACGGCAAGTAACCACGACTAGTGATTGGAAAAAAATGCAACCAACATGCTGAAAATTCCCGGGACGTCATCGCCACATACGCTTGTGGCTTTTTACATGCCGTGTACTATAGACTTAAGAAAAAGCGCCAAAACTAAAAAAAATCGCTAAAATCCGAAAAAAAAGTTTACCGTGTACCTAATTTTTTTTTAATTTCTTCATCAGTTAAGATATTCGATTATATGGGCCAAAGTCCGTATAGTATTACTTATGTATGTAGCGCTCGTATGGAACTCTTCGTGTGCGAGTCAAAGTCACACTTTACTGAATTTATATTGTTTACTTTTGAATAGTATCTAAAGGGTGTCCCAACAAGAACGCAAGATTTAAATTTGGCGGCATTCGAAGTGTCATTGTTTGACATTTGAACAATTGTTATTGTTTGCTAGTAGAAGGTACGAGGTTAGTAAAAATGAAGCGCTACACGAATGAACAACGCATTCTCATTGTGAAATTGTTTTACCAAAATGGTGAAAGTTTTGCGGCTACAGTTCGCAAATTTGCGATCAATTTGGGGTCACAATAATGCTCCAAAAGAGTCAACTGTAAAGACATTAATGGATAAATTTGCCGAAACTGGGTCTGTTAGTGATGTAAAGACAACAACGCGCCTTCGACCAGGTCGATCGACCGAAAATGTCGCAGCTGTACGTGATGATGTCGCTCAAACGCAGATCAAGCGCAAACAGTCAATGGTGTTCGGTATGGTGAAATGATAACCAGTTTTTTCGTGCCTAGAATTGAAGAAATTAATGTGGAGGGCATGTGGTTTCAACAAGACGGCGCCACATGTCATACAGCCAGAGAAACAATTCAAATGCTACATCAGTCATTTCCCGGTCGTTTTGTTTCGCGTTTTGGAGACCAAAATTGGCCGCCTAGATCGTGCGATTTAACACCACTAGACTTTTTTCTTTGGGGTTTTTTGAAGTCGGTGGTTTACGCGAATAAGCCGACGACGACTCAAGCCTTAAAAGAGGAAATTGGACGCTGAATTAATGAAATACCGCAGCATTTATGCAAAACGGTCATTGAAAATTTCATTAAAAGATCGTGTGTGTGCCAGCAAACCGCGGCGGCCGTCTGCCCGATTTGTTGTTCCACACATAACCTCATTTTGTCTACTTTACGATATAATAAAGTTTCACGATTTTTTTTTTAAATATCTGTGTTTTATTTAAAATTTAAATATTGCGTTCTTGTTGGGACACCCTTTATAATTAATAATTTTTTGCTGCTCTATTTATTTTATTCTTTCGTTTTGAAAGTGTATATTTAGAATTCCATTTTTCAACTATTTTTTTAATGGAATTAATATTGCTTCTTCCTTTCGCCCAGTTGATTATTTACAATTATTGTGCGTGTCTTTTTTGGTAATTCTATGATTTGTTTTTAATTTGTGTGCTAAAGAATTATTATGTTTATTTTTATTATTATTTTTTTTTAGGTTTCTTTCTCCTTAAATATTTTGTATCAAGCAGTCAACGCTACATGGCTTTAATTATAAAATACGAGCACTCAAAATGCGTTCACACGCACACCACAATTTCCTTTTCTTGTTCTGCGGCTGCTCTGCCAACACACTTCCTTTATTTGTTATTCTTATTGTTTTGGGTTTTTTTTGTTACATATTTCAAAAATGAAAGAAAAGTGGTTGTTACTATTGTCTTTCCCATCTTTATTTAGTTATAACTTTCAATGTTGTTGCTTTTATTTGATTAGTATAAATAGATTTGACTATTATTACTGGAACACACAGCCTTGGTTGGCGTTGTTATATTTTATCTTCATGTTTTTTACACATACATATTGTAAATACATATGTGCATGTGATTATGTTTATGTGTTAGTATTTCATTAAAACATTTGTATGCATGCATGTCCATTGCACACGATAAGTGCCTGCATTCTTCATAAAAACTTGTTTTATTTACAGTTATTTTTAAAGTGTTGCTAGCCGGTATTTCTGTAAAACATATCCTTCACAACATGTGTCCCTGTCAGTCAATTTAGTTTTTAATGTATCCCCCCACTCCATTTTTTAACACCACCCCCCCCATCTAGCTTATTTTCACCACCTTTTATGCCCGTAGAAAATAAGAAAGTTTTTCAATGTTCAGTTGCTGAAAATCACTTCTGATTAAATTTACTTTTAAGGGATGCTACATTAAAGCAGGCAACATGTTTTTGTAGCGACTTTTAGAGCAAACTGTAAATTTGTATGTGGGCGTATATTTGCGTGAATGTGTGTGTGTGAGAGGGATTCCCCACCATAAAAAGACTGTCTGGCCTTAAGACCATTTATAAGTCGCTATTCACACTATGCCTTTTTAGCCTGCCTTGTATTGACAATTTTCGTTTGAAACCCCTACGAAAAGTCACACACATTTACATTAAGCCTATTTTATTCATGCCTTTTTGCCATTTATTTACACGTTTAATGCTGTGAATACGAAAGAGGCAAAGAGAAATGTCATAAATCCCCTCGAATTTTCATTTCGTGCCTTTTGTTCTACACCGCAAGCTTCTCACCCCCTCTAACCTATAAACTAAAAAAGCCTGCCTGCACAGGCAAGCAGAAAAGGCATAGTGTAAATTGCGTCTAACTGCACTGTGAAAAATAAATCAGTTCATTTGTTAAGCTCGAGTAACGCTGCAGGCAGTTCCTTTCCGAAATGTCCAACCATAAAAAATAAATTAAAAGTTGTTGAAAACACTTTATTTTATCATATTTTCGTATAGAAATAATAAAATTTAATTAATCTAAGAAAATTTTACATTTAATGCAACCTCACATAAGCGCAAATTTTTCATTTGAATATTTCTTTTCACTTTTTGTTTTTATAAACTTTCTTAACGAGAGCCATTATCCTTTGACGTTTGCTCTTTAAAATTTTTCTGAGTACTCAGATAGCCAAAAAAAAAAAAATCATACGAAACTATACGAATGCAAATAATTGCAAAATTGTTTCTTTGCCAAATCGCATATTTCAATGTCACGTGCGACATTGATAAACAACATTTGTTATCAGTGTGTGGAAAGCATGTGCAGAAAGCTCATCAAATGTTCAGCACAGGCAGAGATATTTAAGACAATAGAAATAAAATAAAATCTCTTAAAAACTATAGAGATTTGTGGATCGTGTTACGTATTTAAAGTTGGTCATGTGCAACATCGTAAAAAAAAATTTAAATAAAAAAATTTTTACATACTTTTAAATTCTTTCAATTAAGCTGAGCTAAAATGACAAAAGAAGTAGAGAGATTTGCAAACGGTGCACTGTGGGCCATATTTTGAGAAGACAACCAAAAATATTTTTTATGGTTAACGATTTTAAAGTTATGGTACATTTTCGACCTATTGTAAAAATTCGTTTTTCTCTGAGAGGGTATAGCTTCCCATTGGTCCTATTGTAAAAAAGTGGTCGGAGACATGCCCATAATTTTTTTAATTTAATTTTATGACATTCTATTTATTTGATTGCTGCGAAACCTATAAAACACCTTTGGTTCTTGTAATTACACAATTTGAAAGTTGATAAAATGGGCGGGGTTACGCTCATCAAAATTTATTATAATATTTCATGCGGTTCTACTTAACCGATTATTACAAAACTTACCACTCATCTTGAGCTCTAAAATAGACACAATCCTCCATTCAAAAAAAATGGGCGGAGTCACGCGCATTAAAATTTAATATTTTATTTTAAGTGGTTCTACTTTACCGATTATTACAAGACATGCACCCTAAGCTCTGAAAAACAATGGGCGGAGGCCATATATAAAATTTAATTTTATATATCACCTACTTCTTCTTTCAGATCTTTGACTTGAATTCGGTTTTTTTTTGCAGAAAGAATTATTTATTGACCATGCTGCGCTAATGATATAAATTATTTAAACCATAACTTCATTCTCGAGTTTTTGCCAATCAAATGAAATATTACTACCTTTCTTTATAAAAAATATTACTTCTTTATAAAGGCTTAATAAACAAAATTCTATATGGAAGTCTCTTTTTTACCCTTTAGTAAGCCTTAATAATTAGAACTATGCTCTTTATGCCACGACACAGAAGCTAGGACACTATTGCAGTTATAATTTTATTTTTGTTTTGATTTCTTTTTACTTAAAACGAGAGTACGAAAATAAACGAAACAAAATTTGTGATTTTGTTTTGTTTCGTTCTTTGAAGTGAGTGAAACAAAACAAAAACAATGAGAACGATTGCTAAATTTGTTTTTGTATTGTTTTTGCACATGAGCACAAATAATACATTAAATAATTTAATCGTATGCAGCTAGAAAAGAAAACAATGGAAAGTAAATGGAAACGTTTTGAAATATTTGCGACAAATTTGACATCATCATATAATCAACCTTATTCTATTTGGCGTCGGCAACATATCACGACGTCGTTTTTAAAGTTTTTTAGCAAATCGGTATTCCCGTAGATAGTATTGCCATTTATCGATGACTGTAAAAATAGGTTTGGTATTCTGTAAAAAAAATTGATGTTGATGTTGCAGTTCATTTTGTCGTCAGTGTTTTTGATGTGATTTGTTTTGTGCATGCCTCAACGAATTTGACAAATAATTTAAATGGTAAAAAAGTAAAAATTTACATATTTATTTGAACAAATTTCTTAAAAAAGTGAAAAATATAATATGGAAAAAATTTAAATTACCAACCCCAACCAATTTGAAAAGCTTGTGGAAGAGTTGAAAAAAGTCCTTCTTTTGCTAGAGGATTCCGCAGGGATAGTGTTCCTAATTATTTCAAGGTACAGTGGGAAAGTGTTGCGACTGCCCTAAATTCCCTCGGTCCACCAATAAGAACTAGTGGTGGATGGCCAAATGTAAGGTAAATAGTCTGTTGGGAAAGTATACTGTATAATAAAATTATTTTTACAGATCTGGCGGGACTTGAGGTTTAAGTTAAAAATAAATTCAGTAAAGTGCGACTCTGACTCGCGCACGAAGGGTTCCGTACGAACACTAGATATGTAATTTATTACAAACTTCATCCTATATAGTATATAGTTTTGGCACTTTTTTTCGTTTTTGGGGTCTTTTCGGTTTTTTTGTTTTGGCGGTTCTTGCGATTTTGGCGATTTTTTTAAGTTTTGGCTCTTTTTTTTAGTTTTGACTCTTTATTTTCTTGTTTTGGCGATTTTTCGGTTTTTGGCGTTTTTTTAATTTTGGCGATTTTTTTTTTCATTTTGGCGATTTTTTTTTTAATTTTAGCGATTTTTTTTTAATTTTGGCGATTTTTTACATTTTTGCGATTTTTTTTTATTTAAAATTTTTTTTTTTAGTTTTGGCGACATTTTCGCGTTTTGGCAATTTTTTTTAGATTTTTGGCGTTTTTTTTCATCTGGGCGTTTTTTTTTTTCATTTTGGCGATTTTTTCGAATTTGGCGATTTATTTTAGTGTTAGAAATTTTTTTTTTAATTTTGGTGATTTTTTTCGTTTTGGCAATTTTTTTTTTAATTTTTGGCGATTTTTTTTTTTTTTTTGGTTTGGCGATTTTATAATTTTCGGTTTTTTTTTTTAATTTTACCGTTTTTGAAAATTTCAAGTGTTTGCCTCTTACGGTTTCCAAGATATTGCAAATTGTCAAAATTACTTAATCAAAATTGCATTAACTGATGGACCACCCTTTAATTTAAATTTTTTTAAATTTTAGTGTTAATTGTTGTAGTCTGTATAAAAATACACTAATTTTACAAATTTCAAGTTTCAATATACATACATATGTTCATACAATTGTATGTATATTACATGGGATTTTAAAATTTTTCGTTGCTCGTTTTGGAACACCCTTTAATTTTTAATTCTCATGTATTTGTTGTTGTACCGGCCAAGGTTCTACATACTGCTCTTACGGTTCCTGAGAAAATACGGTGTGACGGACAGACGCACAGCGTAGCGAAAACAATAGGGTTCCTTTTCACCTTTGGTGTACGGAACCCTATAAAAGGTTGTTCCTTTGGAGGAAGCTCCAATCTCCACTAAACGTTGATCTGATCCCTTTTGTTTCAATTGTATCCATTACACGCCTAAATGATGTTTTCTTCAGCCGAAAATAACTTTAAAATATTAAAAGGATGAAAATTACTCATTATTTTCCAAAAAAAAAAATATTACAGAATTTGTCACTTACTTTTCCTTGGGTATGGAAATGCATGACTTTTGTCTGAGAAATCTTATTTTCACTATTAATTTTTTTTTATTTTCATCGTCCCAATAGGAAGGAAAAACATTTTAGTTAATTTAATTATTATTTTTCGAACTTCATTTGCTTCTATAAAGGATTCACATCAGTTTTTTTCTTGTTGGAAAAATGGAAAAATGTAATTTTTTTCCTGTGTTTGTTGTAAAAAAAATTACATTTTTCCATTTTTCCAACAAAAAAAAACTGATGTGAATACCTTTTATATTTATGATTTGAATAGGCTAAAGTTCGTATCGCTGTTTTAAGCCAAATTACATGTGATAATTATTAATGAACAAATAACACCAAAGTTAGTTATAAATATTCTGACAACACATAGTTGAACGGAACAGCTAGCCGTTTTCGAAGGCCACTAAAGCTTCATCATCAGCGTTCTTCTGTCAGTTGATGTAAATTTCTGCTTTATATACGACACTTTTTTGCAAATGGAATATGTGAATTGTTTTGATTCATCGTGTTTCAATTTGCTGAAAGATGTATTTGTAATGAAAGCTCACCTTACCATCTCTAAATTTACAACAGTCTTACCATTGTCGTTTGTTCTTTACTAATTATACACATGTTAGTTAATTTGCTTATTTTTTTGTTCTACTTAAGACAAACTTTTTTGGTTTGTTACTATTAAGTATATTTATTTAATTTTTGCCACATTTTATTTTAATTTATTGACAAAGCTTTTACTTATTCCAAAACACTTTTACCAAAAAATAGGAAACAAAATGAATAAGCTGACTCAAATATTGGATATGTGCATTGTATTTATCGATAAACAGGCAACGTCGTCATAACACTCTTAGGGAATACAAAGTTAGCATTGATGTTGTGTTAAATTGATTTGTTTCAAATAGAATAAGGGTGAATATAATTTTATTACATTGTTATTTAACACATGAAATTTGTCCGGGTGTCCTAAGACATCTCTTTTCTTTTTTTTTATAAATTGGGCCTTTAATTTAATAAAAATTTATGTTATTACCTCCTCTTGCATTTTGCGAGTACATTGACGATATATTTTTTTTATAGTATATGTTAAATTTGTTAATAAAACGAAAGCTATTCTAATAGATTTATTGTAAAACTCACTGGAAATTGTTTGAGGTTGCAAGAAACGGTCACACCACACGCATAGAAGTGGAACTAGAAAATAAATTTATACAATTCATTAAAATATTGAAAGCGAGGATTATAAAATGAATCTAATGATTACCAATTAAAGTTGCCAATTCGGTTGAGGATATACTATGTGCGAACTATTTTAAACATGTCGTGTGTGGTAATGAAATTGCAATATGATAAAAAAAATTTAAATTTACATAAAATCAATGTTAAGTGTTGTTATTATATATTATTGTTTGGTATTTAAAATTATCTATCGTTAATTGTAAAAGTTTACTTTGGTTCATTTACTGTCCTAAATCTGTTGAAAACAATTTTATTTACTAAACATGATTAATGCTTAATTATTTCAAATTATAGTCGACACACATCCTTTTCGATTATGTTGCATAATGCGAGTATGTCGCTTCAAGCATAATGACTGAAAATATTACAATTGCATAAAAATATATATATATATATATATATATGTATGTAAAAGCATGTTAATACTCGTAACATGCTGTCAGGAAACGTTTCTTTCTTAATGCCCGGTTTTCCATCGTCTAAACGGACACATGTTCGTTTGTTGTAATTACTCAATAGTAATCCAGTGTTAAAGGAACATTTGCATTTCAAAGAATGATATAGACTAGAGGGCTGCGTAAACATTCTTGAAATTTAAATACATCTTGTTTTTAAATGTATTCTCGTGGCATATATTATACTAAACCAATAATAAATGATGTTGTTTAATAAGGGAAGCTGGATTGATGCCATGGGTGTTCTTGAATATGATTGTTTTCAAGCGATGTCGCGAAGATTTATAGTTCATAACAAACAATCAAAAGAAGTAGTGTTGATGCGTGTATGCTTGTTATTTTGCATATTGTACGTTTGAGTGTGTGTGTGTGTGCGTGTGTGTAAGATGTATATGGCAAGCTATTATGTGTTTAAGGGAGGTTTTTTTAAAGCCAACGCACACAACTAATGTCAATGCATGTGTGCGTTTGTATGTGCGCAGAAAAATAAAAGATCATACATACAACGTGTGTGTGTGTATGTGTACATGCATAACGTTTGTATACGCGCCCATGCGTATGAATAAGCAAGCATCATAGTTTTTTCACACTGACATGATTCTAATAAAAGTTGGTTTTAGCCCACTGTTAAAACCTGGTTTTACCATACAAATTGCTTTTGTTAAAACCAACTTAACACCATTTTTGAATTGGTTTTAAGTTGGTTTTAAGAAATGCAGCCTTGTTTTCGCTGTACTAAATTCAGTGCTGCCAAGTTAAAATGACCGGAAGCAGCTGATAATGTTAGATGTCGCTCAAAAGATGTTCAATAAAAAAATTATGGAAAAAAAGTTTTTTTGGATGGAAAACAACGAAAATATTTTCATTGACCTCTGGGAAGTGAAAATAGACGATATGAATGACATCGAACCGCCAAAAAAAAGTTTTATTTAGTGATGTACAGTACAAATATACACAAATATAGTTTTAGGCTCGTTCGGATTAACGAGTTGTCCGGACTATAGCAGTTGAAAATATTAAAATAATCTAAGTGATTTAAATACATACATACATACATATGTGTATATGTATATACATACATACTATGATATATAAAAAGACGAAGCTATTGACTAACTTTGTTGAGGTGGTTGATTTGTGCCTTTTGCTCTAGTCTCTCTTATTCTCCTCAGCCCACTGAATGCAAATTGGAAATGCTTTCTTTGCATCTGCATTAGAGATCTTTTTTTTTTGCATCCATTTCTACTTTTTTTAATGTCATTAATCGTTGATTTAGGAACATGGAAATTTTCCACAACCTCCCTAATAGTTTTTTCCTCATCAAGACATTTTAAAATATCACACTTCTAATGTAAGGTTAGTATTTTATGTTTGCGTTTATTATTTAAAAAAATGGCACTTCGAATGGAATTAAACAAACACGCTTGCGAAACCGAAACTGAAGCACACAGTGAAAAATGTAAATCAAATTACGAATAACAAAACAAAACAAAAATTCCCGTTAACTCGCATGTTTTGCTTGGATTTTAGTTTTTGTTCTTGCCTTAAAAAGTTTTTTCCGGATTGTGGAGGTAAAAATTTTAAATTGTCCGAAATGTAGAAGCGCCCGAATTACTGGAGTGACCGGACTGGCGCATGTCCGGACTATCGAAGTTGTACTGTATTTATTATTTTTAATATACAATAATTTGATTTCCAAGCACTTCTTCACTTTATATTACTACACCATTTCCAGTTGTATTTCAGAAGTTTTCAATTGTTTTTCAGAAATTTCTAAATATGTTTCAGAAGTTTCTAATTATAGTTCAGAAGTTTCTAATTATATTTCAGAAATTTCTCAACATGTTTCAGAAGTTTCTAATTATCGTTCAGAAGTTTCTAATTATATTTCAGAAATTTCTATTTATATTTCAGAAATTTCTAAATATGTTTCAGAAGTTTCTAATTATAGTTCAGAAGTTTCTAATTACACTTCAGAAGTTTCCAATTATGTTTTAGAATTTTCTAATTGCATTTCAGAAAATTCTAATTGCTTTTCAGAAATTTCTAATTGTTTTTTAGAAATTTCTGAAATATAATTAGAAACTTCTGAAACATATTTAGAAATTTTTGAAAAACAATTAGAAACTTCTGAACTATAATTAGAAACTTCTGAAACATATTTAGAAATTTCTGAAATTGGAAACTTCTGAAATACAAATACAATATATAAAATAATTTCCATTTTGCATTGCATTGTAAAATTTCCGAGTTATTCATACAAACAAAAACAGCTGTTGTACAGTTTGTCAAATAAGTGTTATAAAAAGCTGAAAAAATACAACAACAAACAAACGCATTTCTGCAGGAGATTTATTTTATTTTTGAGACAGTCTATGAGTTAAAACCTCGTCTTCCGTATTTTCTTCTTTACTCTTATACCTGCAATAACTGAAACTAATTTCTTGCAAACACTATTGTTTAGCGTTTGTTTTAGAAGATTTCGCTGTAGTAAATCATTTGAAAAATCCCTTATATCCTAAAAGTTCGTGGAAGTGGTCTTGTGCAGGGCTCTAATATATACAAAAAAACAATATACGGTGTAGGAAGTCACTTTCATTTGCTGTTTATTTACCAAAGGGAATTGATCATGTTTACGCCATATTTATGCACAACGTAACCGCAATAATAAAATATACGAGTTGCAACACATTTCTAGAACGTCAACAATAACAAAAACAAACAAAAAATAAACAGCAACGAAAATAAACTACATAATGGCAACAAAAAAAAAAAAAGAAGAATTAACTGAAAAACAAAAACTCACAATGGAAATGCGAATGAAATGTCTGAACAGTTTTTATCCTAAAGGATGTTGGAAGAAACAAAAAAAAAATGGAATAGGGCAGGAGTGATTCAAATGCAATTCAACATTTCATTGAAAGTAACGAAATAAAAACTAAAAGTAAATGCCCGCAAGGCTGTTTGTACCAAATGAAATGAAACATGAGGGTGATTTTTATTTATATCAGGACTCTAATATTGCCCAGAAGTCTGAGTAGGCACAGCAAAAGTTTTCTTTTATAAGATTTTTAAAGGGAAGCTTTAAATGAAAATTCCTATTAACGTATTTCGTCTAATACAATTTTTTCTATTTTGCTTAAAGGCTGGCACTGACATCTACCTGAATTTCACTTCACTTAAGAATTATATTTTAAAAGAAAAACTTTATGAATAAAAGGTTGGTGACTTTCTATGCAACTTTTTTGCATTTGGTACTTATATTATTCACAATAAAAATTAAAACTAAGAATAATTGTAAAATAATAAATGGAAACAAATATTCCATCAATTACAGCAACATTTATAGTTCAGACTATGACATAATAAACGAAACACAGTGGGGCAAATTAAAAAATAAATTCAATAGTAAAGTAAGACTTTGATTCGCAAGCGAAAGATTCTGTATGAACATTACATATCGTTACCTTAATATAGAAAGGCAAATTCAAAAATTACGATTTAAAAATAATAATTAGTTAGGGCTCTTTCATCTCAAGCTGACGATATGTGATACTATACGAACTAGAGTTGGAAAACTATCGATAGTTCTTGTTTTTTGTGACTATCAATGTTTTTATAGCTTTGCTATTTATTGCGCAAATACAGGGGGGTTATTATGTAATTCGATTCGAAACGGAAACTGTTCGAATTTGTATGTTATTAACAATACATTCGAACACTTTTCCGTTTCGAATCGAATTACATAATAAACATTACATTCGAACACATTTCCGTTTCGAATCGAATTACATAATAACCCCCCAGGAGTTAGGACGCGATTTTCGTAACAAAAATAATCGACACTATTGCAGTTATAAACTTCTTTTTGTTTTAATTTCTTTGTACTTATTTTGTTTTGATTTTGTTGCGTTCTTTGAAGTGAGTGCAACAAAAACAAAACGAGACCAATGATAAAGATTGCTCAAGTTGTTTTTGCACGTGAAAACAAACCAGAGAATACAGCCGATCGGCTGAAAGCCGCCACCAGCCCACCGCACAGTGTTGCGAAACCGGAATTTTTTGGAAATCATATTGCCTAAACTGTAATTTTAATTGTATCGATGAGAAACTTCTACAGATTGGTCAGAATGAAATCCCAAACAGAATGAGTGAAAAAAAAATTTACACCGAAAAAAATTGTTGGGTCAAATTTTCAACAAAAGTCAAAAATAAAAAAAAATTGTTCGAAAAATTTAAAAAAAAATTTATTTTAATTCTTCTTTTATTTTTGATAAATACCCTATGATTAGTTTTTAAAATAAATTATAGGGTGGTCCGAACAAGAATTATAAACGTCAAATTTTCATGATTTTTCGATATTTGTTGAATAACTCTGAAATTTTATATAAAACCAAAATCTATTTCATTTCTTATTTGAAAGGTGGCAATAAAAGGTTTAATTTGATACCGGTTTGAAGTCAATAGCTTCAGTTTTAAGAGAGTTATGCTCATTTTTGTGGAGTGCTAGAATAGATGTAGAATAAAAAAAAACTTTGAAGATACTATTTTATAACACAGGCCTATTTTATTGCATTCTACAGAAAAATTACAAATTATCAGTCATCTACCAATAAGTTTATTGCTTCCTCTGATAATTCCAGGTGTTTCTTCTAATTCAGTATTCTCCTACTTGTGATTGCGGGATCAGAATTGGCGAGCAGATAATGTAATATGTCTTCACAATTGTCTTTTCTTGATGTTTTCCTCGCATGGTAAAGCCTTGTGTTTCTGAAGTCCTTGTTTCCTGCTTCCAATGCTTCTTCTGATAGTTGGCCAATGGGAACCAAAAATTAACGAATTATTTCAGTTCCATGAATAAGAACCTTGTGGACAGTTGGTGGCATATAATGCCACGAATATTTCTTTACATAGAGACCAGCAGTTTCTTTTCCGTACTTCGAGAACTTATCGCAGTCTATCTTATATCCAGAAGTTATAGCTTGAAGAATACTAGAAAACCTTCTTATAAGTTCGGTATCTACTCCTGTGGCCAGAGCGGGAAAGAGAGAGCGAAAGAGAGAGAATAAAATAGTAAAACAACAGAGAGAGAGAAAGGTACCACCACAAGCTAAAAGAAAACACTTTATAAAGACGGACACACACGCGGACTAATTAGTGACAAAAAAGAAAACACTGAAGATGGCGATTAGCCGAAACCGGTCTGAAAATAATAAAAATTTGACGTGGGATGACGGAAAGTCACCCGAAAACCAATATGATTAAATTATTCAATAAGTGATTCCGAGAATTTCCGTTATATTTCTATGGAATAAATACTGAGAGTGATATACTAAAATCGCTATAACTCCCAGGAGGGCAGGTATGGGCAGCTGATTTTTTCACAGTTCGTTGAAAACAAATTATGTAACATTTCTGTAGTGGTTTGGAACTGGGACTCCTGGGACTTTTTAGATATTGCTTACCTTACACAAATTTTAAGGAAAAATGGACCTTTAGTCGGGTTTTCGCTCTAAAAAAAGGTGCATATGAAAATGTCTCAAACAACATTCCTTTTTTTTACAGAAGATACTTGTCCGAAGGCAGATTTTTTTTCCGAATCAAAATATCTGTCACCAAAATCAAATGAGATCATTTTGAATACAGCCCTGAAATCCCCTCTTTTCGTGAAAATTTTGTATATTTGACTTCTAAAATCAATTAAAAATCAACGGGCCAACATAAAAATAAGCTTTTTGTGTTTTTTGTTTACTTGGAATGTCTGTGACAAAATTGCATCATTAAAAGCACTGAAAAAAATAATCGGAAAAAAGTTACTTTTCCACTAGCCGCAACACAGTGCACCGGCCTGATTGACTTCAACAGTTTTTCTTTAATCTATTACCAATCAGTCATAGTCGTATTTGAAATACGCCTTACACAATCAGGCTCAATTATTTAATCGCACGCCACTAGAAAATAAATAAAAAAACGTTTTGAAATATTTGTAGAGAATTTGACATCATAGTATAATAAAATTGTATTGCATTGTTATTTAACACATGAAATTCGTTTTATATAATAGCTAAGCAGCAGAGCTATAACCGGGTGTCCTAAGACACCTCTCTTCTTTTATTCTAAAATCAATTAATACTTTACAACAATTGATATATTTTTTAGTCATTATCTATAGTAAATGAATGATACACCACTTAAATCAAAAATTGTAAATATGTTGCTTTTCAGAAACAAAAATAGCTGGATGACTTAAAATCTCTTCCTAAAACTATTTTAGTTTTGTTATTTATTGAACTGAGAAATACCCTACATTTATACCAAAACTCAACTTTTTTTTATATTGAAAAAACTTTTCTTTAACGCTACGTTTACACATGAAAGTACTTTCTTGAAATTTCTGTACACGTAAATAAATAAATAAAATAATAATGAAATAAATGACTTTCATGAAAATTTCTTGTTAACTTTCATAGGAAAGTAAGTGAAAATTCATTTTAAAAATTTCGACGAAAAGTAAAGTTGAAAAAATTGTTTTGTTCACTTCTTAATTAGAGTTACCTAGAAGTCACATACACAAATTCATAAGGCAATAAATTGGGAACAAGTATTACTGTTAAAATTGTAACAATATTATTGTTTTCAAAAGGTATGAATTGTCTTCTTCCTGTACATTTGAACGTAAAATATTATATATAATTCTTTAAATATTTATACAAAATAAGGATAATAATATAATAATAATCTATTTACCACAATCCTGTATATTTGTACAAATCTTTAAAGGGGGTAACAACACTGTTAACCTTTTTTCGTTTTACTTTCTGAAAACATCAAAAATTTACTTTCTTGAAAAAATCGTTGAAAGCTGACTGGAAATTAAAAACAATGTTAGTGTGGTAGTGAAAAAATGTGATTGTATTGCTACTTTCTTGCAATTAGTTTCATGTGTAAATGGTAGGTAAGTTAACTGGAATATGGAATTTGATATTTGTTTTGTTTTATTTAAAAAATATTTTGTTTTGAATTTTTAGTGTAAATAAATATATAATACGAGAACCATATAACTCTGATACTATCACGATGGTATCGTCAATATATCAATAGCTTTAATAACTTTTGATAGTCTTGATTCGTTATATCGATAAAGTTGTTTAAACTATCGAAGACTTTCGATACTGACACTATGGATAGTTTCCCACCTCTAATACGAGCTTTATGCTAGGAACACAATTGGGACGAACGACGAATTTGTCCACGTAGACGAATTTGTCGATAAGAATTCGCTGCGTAAATTCGTCGTGTGAAGCACAATAACGACGAATTTACTCGACGAATTCAGCTCTTATAATTGATAAAGTTGGTTATTGTCAGTGTGACCATATTAGCTAATTTTGAGCTAAATTTAGCTCATTTCTTCTGGATTTAGCTTTAAAATTTTCATTTAGCTCTTGCATATTTTTTAGCTTTTTCAAAAACTGATTTAGCTTTTTTAGCCTTTTTTTAATCTAAATTGCTTATTCTCTAAAAATGTATTAAAGACATACGTGATTTAGCTTAATTTTATTTTAAATCTGGTCACACTGGTTTTTGTGTATGTAAAGAGAGAGAGAGAGAGAGAAAATTGTTTTTTTGTCGTTCGTCGCCGTACAATATAGAAATAAATCTATTTCAGAGAGCGAACGAAAGTTCGCAGCCAAAAATTCGTCGTTTGTTGCAATTGTGTTCATAGCATTCAGCGTGACCGTTTGACCGACTAAAGTGGCAATTTGCCACTTTTTCGACTGCGTTTCCCCTTTTTCAACTGCCTTGCCACTTTTTCACCCCCTTTATTTAGGGTGAGTTATATGAAAGTACATTAAAAATAAAAAGTTTAGTGCAGTTTTCTCGCCTTTTTTTAATTTTGCCCCCTTTTTTTTGCTAAGTCCCCTATTTAGTGCCACTTTTTGAAAAATGTCATCGGTCACCCTGATAGCATTAGCTTTAAGCGGCCCATCTATTATACAATATTATTGCATATATTGTTGTAAATATTATTGTCGTTTTGACCTATACTATGTAATAAATGGCACAATATTTGCAAAGAAAATATTTCCCAATTTTCTTGACAGTGAAAAAGTAAACAACATTGAACAGTGTTGCCACCACATTACACAATTTATCTTGATTGTACAATAAAAATCAAGTCTTTTGATATTTGCCATATATTGTGCCACCTTCGGATATGACATATGTACACACTGGCGATATTATTGTACAATACGAAAAGTTGTACAATTATATTGCAAGTGGGTGGGCCGCTTGAGAGCTTTTCTTCGTTTTGCCAATTTTTTCGGTTTTTGGCGTTTTTTTTTAGTATTGGCACTTTTTCTTAGATTTTGGTGTTGTTTTAGTTTTATAGTTTCGGCGTTTTTTTTCGTTTTGACGATTTTTTTGGTTTTGGCGGTTTTAAGCGATTTTTAACTATTATTTTTGGTTTTTAGCCATGTTTTTATTTTTTTGGCGATTTATTTTAGTTTTTTGATGACCTTTTCAATTCTGATTTTTTTATCATTTGAGCGATTTATTTTCATTTTATTGAAATTTTTCATTTGTCCCGTTTTCTCATTTTGGCGATTTTTGTCCGGTTTATTTTAGTTTTGGAGATTTTTTTTTTTAATTTTGGCGTTTCTTTTTTCGTTTTGGTGAGTACTTTTCGGTTGTTATGATTTTTTTTTTTTTTTTGCATTTGATTGACTTATTTAATTTTTGGTGATATTTTTCATTGAAGCACTTATTTCATTTTGGCATTTTTCGGTTGATTTTAGTTTGCGAGATTAGTTTGAATTTTTGGGTTTTTTTTTTCGTTTTGGGAATTTTTTCGGTTTTTGACGATTTTTTAGTTTTTTTGGTGACCGTTTTACATTTGTTTTTTTATTTTTTTTTTTTATTTTAGCGACTTATTTTATTTTCGGTGATATTTTTATTTAGGCTCTTTTTTACTTTATCGATTTTTTCGGTTGAATTAATTTTTGGAGATTTTTTTAAATTTTGTGGTTTTTTTTCATTTTGGAAATTTTTTCGGTTTTGTGCGATTTTCTATTTCTTTGGTGACCTTTTTACTTTTGGTATTTTTTTTTTGCATTATAATGATTTGTTTTGTTTTTGGTGATATTTTTCATCTAATGGTTTTTTAGTCATTTTTCGTTTTGGCGATTTTTTCGAATTATTTTAGTTTTGGCGATTTTTTTAGTTTAAGTGCTTTTTTGTTTTGGCAATTTTCTTGGCGTTTTTTATTCTTGGACATTTTTTTGGTTTTGGCGATTTATTTTAGTTTTAGAGATTTTATTTTTAGTTTGGCGGTCTTACATTATGTCAATCGTTAAACCGAGAAGCCACTGAATTTTAAACCCGATGTTTTTGCATATAGACATACACATCTGCCGTTGCATGTATATATGTACAACAATAACCCTAAGAGCAAGGTTATGTTGCATTACAATTTAAGAAAATTTATTATTTTTTAACTAGAGGTATAAATTAAAAAAAAAATTATTTCAAAGAAAATATTAAAAAAAATTCTTAGCTTAAATAAGACAATTAAGTTGTCGCAAAGGTGTACATTGCACATCTTTCATTTTGGAATGATTAATGCTGTTAAAGACTTTATTTAGCATTGCCATGCTGAAAAAAACGAATACTAAAAATAGAACCCCCTCTTATAGGCAATGATACGTGCTAAATAACTGTTACACACACACACACACACATGCGTGCATTCATACCAGGGAAGGCATTGAGAGTTTTAAATTTGAACCAACAACTTTAAAAAACTGTACTTTTTTATCTTAATTGTACTAAAAGATATTTTTTAATTCAAATTACATATTTTTATTTGGTTTTATTGAAATAATCAACTTTGTTCTGACTACCGAATCGTTTTCACAAATTTGTTAAAACGATTGGGATATTAAAGCATATATATATATACCCAGCTAAAAAAATTATATATGGTCCATATATTTTTAATAAATGAATGTATATAACTATATATGAATATGTATGAATTCATGTATAGAAATGTATGGGATTATACATGGCAAAACTATTATATATGAACTAATATATGAAATGTATTATAATATATGAGCTCATATATGGAAATTTAATTATGAAGCTCTTCATATGTGCATCCATATATAGAAATAAGATTTAATATATGGAGCCACATAAGATTGTATGCATACATGATATCTCACATAAGATCGTTTTTGCAATCAAAAAAGCCTGGATTTTATCACTGGTGAATTGTATATCCATTAGAAAATACATACGGTATGCAAAGTTTATATGTGTACCCTCAACGTTAAAAAAATAAAAACTTTTGTTAAAAAAAAACATTCTTGTATGATTTTATACATTGTGGCCCCATTCAATATATCAAATAATCAAAAGGATAATCCAGTCATTAATTTTATAGAAAATAACAGAATTCTCTATTCATATTACTGCAAAAAATTATACATATTTAAAACTATTGTTAGACGGATTATTTTTTCTTTTATAATTAATTACATTACTTTTTAATCTGATTTCTTAAATAAAATTTTATGTACAAATATGAGTTTTGTGTTTTTTAAATAATTGATTCGCCTTTTGACTTAAAATGACGAATGAAATGTTTTTTAGTTCGTTTTTCATTATTTGTCCAAACAAATGTTTCATTAAATACAACCTTCCTGTTCAAAATCTAAAAAAAGTAATTTTAGTAATTTATTTTATTGCACAGCAGTGAGCTTTTGTGAATCAAGAGAGTGTGAATATGAACTTTGCATACTGTAGAGGGAATATTTACGCATACATGTATGAAAATGTATGAACATATATAATCATATATGGCCATATACCCTCATTTTTCGGATCCGAACCATATATGGGATATCACATATGCTATATACATATTTTTTTTAGCTGTGTATACAAGTTAATAGCATTTTCTCTAGCATCCGAATTTAGAAAAATATGATTTTTAAAAGAAAAAGTTCACATTTTTTGATTTTCTAGCTGCGTTTTGCTTCACAGGACTGTTTTCAAATGAGAATAATATGAGTTGCATAGTTCAAAACTGAAACTGGGGAGATTATTGAATTGTACTTAATTAGTTATTGGTGTACTATTGTACTTTCCGAGTTTGAATAGTACCAAAAAAGGTACAATTGTACCATCTTTGCCATCCCTGATTCATACCCACTCATATTCATATTGCATTGCATGATGCTGATTCATAAAGATTAAAGTGTAAGATAATTTGGTAAATACAAGCATGTAAGTATGTATTCTTATTTGTATGGCTGCCTGTGTTAAATTCTACTTCAGTGAATGAGTGGGTGTCAATGATGAATGTGCCAAAGGCAGTCTTCTTATTTTTCCACAAGATTTTACATACACAAAATGAAAAATATCGTACACTTGTTTACATTCATACATATCCACACACATACAAACATACACAAATTTTTTTGATATACACATGCATACTTAAGCGTGTGTTCAAGCCGCGCTAAATAGTTTTGTCATCATAACTAAATCAACACATTGATTAATTCCATGTCAATGTTTAAGTGCTCAAAAACACATGTACTTATCCCTATAGCTCTTCCAAAGGAATATATATAGTACATACAGTGCAGTTCGTTTATAACGAACTCCGAGGGAACTGGCAATTTACTTCATACAATATAGACAAAGTTAGTTATAAGCTGAATAAATATTTTCTAAAATTAAAATAAAAAAATAAATAAACGTAAGCAAAACAATGCACGTTATCTAAAAAAACAAATAAAAAAATCTTTAAAACATAAAAGTTATTCACGTTAATAGTGTTTTTACACTGAAATTTAAAATCTGATTTTGCATTCACACTGCAAGTTTGTTAAATTCAGGTTTTAACTCACAGACTGTCTAATAACTTTGCTCAAAAATAAAAAAATCTCCTGCAGAAATGCGAGTATTTGTTGCTGTATTTTTTTCTGCTTTTTATAACACTTATTTGACAAACTGTACAACAGCTCGGTAATTTTACAATGCATTGCCAAATGGAAATTATTTTATATTTTGTAAATAAATATTTTAAAATTATGAAACTAGTAAAACAAAGTGAAGAAGTGCTTGGAAATCAAGTTATTGTATATTAAAAATGCACAAATACATCACATCGATGTCAGTCATATCGTCTATTTTCACTTCCCAGAGGTCAATGAAAATATTTTAGTTGTTTTCCTTCAAAAAAAAAACTCTTTCTTTCCATAATTTGTTGATTATTGTTGCTGTTGAAAATCTTTCAAGCGTTATCTTTTGTAATTCACTGGCATTAACATTATCAGCTGCTTCCGGTCATTTTAACTTGGCAGCACTGAATTTAGCACAGCGAAAATAAGGTTGCATTTCATAAAACCAACTTAAAACCAATTCAAATATGGTTTTAAGTTGGTTTTAACAAAGACTATTTGTATGGTAAAATCAGGTTTTGCTTTTAAGGTTAAAACCCATTTTTATTAAAACCATGTCAGTGTGAAACACTATAACTCTTGCAACTAACACTGAATTCACACGATGAAACTTTTTTTATAAAGAAAAGTAACACTCAGGCCTACTACTGATCTTTATTCTCAGAAAAATTCGTGGTATTGTTATTTAATGACTGTCGCAGGCCGGGCTCGCACACAGGACCTTCGGTTTTTTAGTCAACATACTAACTACTTCAGACAACGCTTTAAGGTTGCTACCGAAAATGCTCTGCATGGTAACAACAAGAACTGTGTAAAAAGAAATATGAAAGAAAAACTATGAAAAACAGATTAGTACGTTCTCGGATGCAACGATTTTCTGAGTTGTAATTTGTTGCAGAATTGATTTTGTAAGTACTTTTTACCCATTGATGCTATTAAAAATTGCAAAATTTACTCTGATGACAATTTTGCACTTGCTTAGACTCTGATAATTTTGCATCATTTGTGCAAACTAATTTTCTATGTTGTAGTTACAACTTTTGACATGAGTGCCTTTTATACTTTCATTAAATTTAAGAATTAAATCAAAAATTAACAGACAACAACAATAACGTTTTTTCGTTGCAAGCGTGTGAGTTCACATGCATATTTTTTTATAGGAAATTCGCTATATATCTGAAGTTCTCTACAACTGTACCCTTCTCTAAAACTGTTGAAACCGCAGAAGTTATTCGTTATAAGAAATAATTTATTGTAATTGATCGGTGTTCGTTATAACCGAGCTACATTGTATTTGCATGTATAAATGCTTGCTCGCATGCTTGAAAATTTGAAAAGTACTTAAAAAGTAATGATAATAATAATCGATTAAAATCATATGTAGTCAGCTTTGGAATGATAAAGGAACTTGAACTAAACATTATACACATTTACTTACTTGCATATGTATGTATCTATTCATAGAATTATATACGAAACTGCTAAAATTGAATACAAGCGCGCTTAGCGAAAATTTAAAATAAATTGTTATTGAATTCAATAAGTTATTATTAAATTAAATTTTTTATTTAGATCGTAAAGTTTAATGGTACTTATTGAGACAAAAAGAGACTCATACGAAAAAGTTTCGCAGTGTTAAAATGTTCCACAAAAATGTTTATGTAGTTTTTGTTCTTGATTAATTCAACAATTGTTTTAATTGAAAAGAAAAACAAGTAAGAGTGCTATATTCGGCTAAGCCGAATCTTATATACCCTTCACCAAAGTGAGTACATAAAGAATAGAGATACATTCATAAGCACATCCATACATATGCATATGTTTTGTGAAGAAATTTATAATATTTTGCTCTAGTGCAATTTTTAGTAAGTGACCTCTCGGTATTTTTCGATTAAATAATTTTTTTTTCGATATTAGCAATAAGTTGAATATTTTATTCTACACTCTGTATTTAAGAAATATTTTACATTCACCCTTATTACAGTTGTCAAAAACGACGTCACATCATACAGGGTGGGCCAAAAGAAACCAAGGGGTGTAAAAGTTTAATAACTTTTTTGTTTATTAATTTTTTTTTATTTTTTCTTTCAGATTATATAGACAACACTTGGAGAATTTATTATGGAGAGGTTCACAACTGAACAGAGAACCAGAACAATAAAATTTTATTATTTAAACCAGAGATCAATTATTTTAACGCAAAGAGCATATCGTCGACATTTTTTTTCACTTGAATGGCTTTGTTAATAAGCAGAACTGTAGGTTCTGGGGTTCTCAAAATCCAAGAGCCATTCATCAACGCCAATTGCACCCCATCAGGTATACAGTATGGTGTGGGATCACATCTGAAAATGTCATTGGGCCCTACTTCTTCGAGAATGAAGATGGAAGTGCTGTAACCGTAAATGGAGAGCGGTATCGGTTTATGATAGAAAATTTTTAACGTTCTGCTCTTGAAAACAGACCTGGTATGTGGTTTCAGCAGGACGGAGCCACTGCTCATACTGCCCGAGACACAATGGGGCACTTTTAAGTCAAATTTTTGGAGAGCGAATAATTTCTCGAAATTCGGAAATTATTTGGCCAGCGCGATCGCCAGATTTGACAGCACCCGACTATTTTCTTTGGGGTTTTTTGAAGGAGCGAGTGTATGTGAACAAGCCAGAGACAATCCTTGAACTCAAGGCAAACATTGTTGCAGAAATTCGAACGCTACAGCCACAAGTTTTGAAAGATGTTATGGAAAATGCTCTAAAAAGAGCCCATCAGTGCGAAGCTGAAAACGGTGGTCATTTAAGAGACATCATTTTTCATACTTAGTGTAAAAAAATTTCCATTTTGTATATTATATAATCTGAAAGAAAAAATAAAAAAAGTTAATAAACAAAAAAGTTATTAAACTTTTACACCCCTTGGTTTCTTTTGGCCCACCCTGTACAATATTAAAAAAATTGCTTTATCTAGTAACTTTAATGTCCAGAAAAAAAGTTCAAAGTTTCCAGCTCTGGAGCTGTGGTTTTAATTTTTATAATTTTCTACACCAAACTTTTCTTTCCAGAACGTAAAATATATATAATTTATAAAGAAAAAGAAAAAAAATTAATTACACCTAGTTATATGGTATATAAAATACCACAAAAAGTGTAAAGCTACGGTCACACTTGTCAAATATTTGCTCAAAAAAGCGTAACCACTAAATGCAAATGAAAAATCTTTCAATTCAGACAAAAGTTTGTCAAGTTAAAGAGTAGCCAATATTGTTGGATTCCATGACATTGTCCATTAATTATGTTTGAAACTGTTTGATATGATAAACAAGTGTTTTGACCAAAATTTTTTTCATTAGTGGTTGTTGATTACGCTTTTTTTGGCCAAATGTTTGACAAGTGTGACCGTACCTTAAGTTTTCCAACCCTGGAATCATCCTTTTCCATTTTGCTGATTTTTTACACCAATCTCTTTCTTTTAAGAATATAAGATATGTTTAATTTATAGAGAAAAAGAAAAAAAATTGTTTTAGTAAGTTACTTTTGTATAAGGAAAAAAGTTAAGGTTTTCCAACCCTGAAACATCTTTTTAATTTTTTTAACTTTTTTTCTTAATTTGAAATATCAATTTAATTTGTACTGAAGTATAAAATAAGTTAATTTAATAAAAAAAAAATAAAAATTTGTTTTCGGTATTTAATTTTTTATATCACAAAGAGCGTAAGTTTTCCAACCCTGAAATCATCCGTTTTGATTTTTCTGATTTCTTACAGCAATTTCTTTCTTTTAAGAATATAAGATATGTTTAATTTATAGAGAAAAAGAAAAAAATTGTTTTAGTAAGTTACTTTTTTATAACATGTGCAAAAACAATACAAAAAAAATTAAGCAATTGTTCTGATTGTTTTTGTTTCACTCACTTCGAAGTACGACACAAAATAAAATCAAACAATTTGTTTCGTTTATTTTATTTAGTACAATGAAATCAAAACAAAAATAAATTAATAACTGTAATAGTGTCGATTATTTTCGTTACGAAAATCACGTCCTAACTCCTGTATCGCGCAATAAATAGCATATCAATAAAAGCCTCGCAAACTTGCCCAAAGAATAATTATAAGAGTTCTCATGAAAACCCCTAATAATTTTGGGAAAAAGTACTATAAATATATTAAAGCTTAAGCTAAAGAATTCCCAATAAATCGCAATCTAAAAACACAAATAAGTTGACCCAACACGCTGCGAAACGTCATGTAGTTTTCTCTTTACACTCCAGAGAAATAATGGAACACTATAGAATACCATAACACTTGGCAAAAGTATCAGGGAAAAACACTTAATAAAAAAATATTAAAAACTTAATAAAAGAATAATAAAACAAAGTGATAAGATGCGATGAATGCAACATATGAGAATATTGCAACAAGACTCAAGCAAAAAAAAAAAAATCCCACACGCACACTAGTGCAACACAAATTTCTAGAAAAGAATAATGCACACGAAATGCAGTTTTAATAAAGTGTGTAGCATATATTTAGGAGTCTATAGACAAACATTTGTATGGGCGTGAGTGCCTGTGTGTGTGTGCATGAATATTTGTTTTAGAGAGTAGACGAGTATGCAAATATGTACGTATGTAGTATGTGAATGAATGTGAGTTCATCATAATAAAATCTATGTTAGCCTGCCAAGAACAAACATTCTTAAAGTGACTTCAGTTTAAAGTGGCGTTTTAAGTACCGCCAACTCTATCTACGCTGCCACAAATTTTACCCCCTCTAGCAAAACAGTAAAATCTAATATTTCTACGTATTCTTGGGCCTCCTTTACAAAGAATAAACAAACAAATAAATAGAAAAATAAAAATCATCATCTATGTCACTGTACTGCCAGTCATTTCAGAGTAAGAAGAAGAAGAAAAAAATCAAACTTATTCAGCTGTTGAATGGAGGTGTAGATGAATGTGTGAGTGCGTGTGTGTGTGTGTTTGTTTGCCAACTCTGTACGGTTTGTAGGGATTCATGGTAAAATAAACATATGAAATGAAAGTGAAGGTGGAAATATGTGTTTTTAGGTCATCGCTTGGTACTCATATAATAAAAAAATTGTGGTGAAAAAACAGTAAAACCGTTAGCTGGAACTGCTACAATCACAATAACAAAAATAAACATATACAAATGCACTGAAACTTTGAAACAGTTACTGAAAACAAACAAAAAAATAACTGAATACAATTCAGAAATTATCAACATCCTTGTGGCATGATAAAGAACATAAAATAGAACAGGAATTTAGAACCGAGAGCCGAGCTGAAAAGGAAAATAGAGTGCTTTATAAAAAAATGAATGAATATAGCACGAGTACTGACTGGAAATAAGGAACAGGAGCCTAAGCGCTTCCCTGTTTAAGTGTGTATGCCACATGATGATAAAATGAAAAGTAATGCTTGCCATTTTTTTTATATTTTCAAATAAAAAGCCACTTGAATATTTGCTACAAATATAATAACAACACACAACGGAAGGATGCCAACAACTCGGCAACGGCAACATCAGCTTAGGTACTTGTTTTCTCGTTGAAGGAAGAAAATAATTATGAACAACAACAATAAACAATATTATACTTTTATTTTATAATATGTTGCATTTCTATGCTACTTTCGCTTAAGCATTTGGCATCACATGTAATTAAGTCACAAACGAAAATAAAGAAAGGAATTTTGCAAAAAATAAAAAGGCACAGCTCTTGTGATAATTTTTACACAATTTATGTTAGTACGACCACGAACGGTAATATCAGCATTCCAAATCTGTCTAAACAATAAAAATACATTTAAAACAGTGATTTGAATGGAAATTTTGAATAACACCTAATTTACATTAAGGTTCAATTAGACGTGGCATGCCATAATCACATTATACCATAGCCATAACTATTGCCATAACCGCAAATATAATTGATTCACCTATTAGTGCTGCCATAAGCATTAACAGCTGTTAATGTTCTCATTTGTTTATTCGTTTCAAAAGTGCTACAACAAATATCTCTAGCCAGCAAACATCTGTTTATGTAGCCATAACCGTATGGCATTATGGAGTGTCACCTATAATCAAATACATAGAGTATTGCCCATAAGTTTGGTTCGAACAGCTGTTTTTTTTTTGGTGGTTGTGGTTATGGCACGTTTACTTGAACCTGTATGCATTTTTCCATGAAATTAATTGCTCATAACTTTTTCTATTTGGTAATTTGAAGCGCTATAGAAGAGAGTGATATATAAAAAATTTCGTAGCATGAGTCTCTAAAGCATATTTGGCAACTTTCTTGATCTGTTTTACTTCTTCAGGCCTCCTTAAAACGGATGAAAAAAAAATTATGCAACTAATTCCACAAACAAAAAATGCTTACTGCCACTTCCACTATATCGAAAGAAAAACCCTGCGAAAGAAAACTTGTCACTCGAATTCTAATAAATTTTCATTCCACTATGTCGTCAGCTTTCTTTCGTTTATGATTACGTACAATGTCACTTTCTTGTTTTACATGCTTTAAAGCAAAGTAGTGGCATTTTGTAAATTTGTAAACAGTCGCACAACAACAACATGTTATTACTGTTTTGCTTTACAACTACATTCGTTATGTTAGAAATGTTCGATTACTTTGCATAAAACAATAATCATAGCAAAAGTCTTCAATAATATTTTGATGAATATTTTATGACTCTTGTCTACAAATAAAAAAATAAATTGAAGAAATGTGAACAAAAAATAATAATAAAGTAATAAAATAATATTTTTAAAAGCTTTATTGGATTGTTTGCAAATAAAGTTTATAAGAAATAATTTTTGCCAATTTTATTTCAACTTTTGGCGATTTTCTGCTAAATTTTTATACGATTATTTTATAAACATTTTTATTAAGAAAAGTGTTATATAAAAACAAATTTATTATCAAACATATATGTATTAAAAAAAATACATAAAATTTATTTTGGCGACTTTTGGCGAGGTGGAGGAGAATTAAATCGAATATTGTCTCCAGCGAAATCTAGTACACCGGGATATTTTTGTTATTGCACTTTTGTGACATCTTTGTTTCTAGGGTGCCCCTGTGGCTGAGTGGTAGCAATGCTAGCCTCTAAGTTCAGAGGTAGTGGGTTCGACCGCCATAGACCCTGGGTGTTTTCCGCTAATTGCTTCATGGGTCGTGTTGTGAAAAAAAAAATTTAAAAAAAATTTTTTGACATTTTTAAATCTCTATTATAATTATGTAGCTTTAAAAAGAAAGTGCCACTACCCACAATTAGTTCGTTCCACACTAGTGAGCAACCCCTGGTGACCACCTCTGAAGTGTGCTACATATTTTCGTATAAGATTTCACTCCAAAAAGTATGCTACACATTCAAATACCTTTAAACAAGCACAAACAGACATGCAGCCATAAACATGCCAACAGTTAGACATCTAAACACAATCCCCCCACACTTATTTGTGTGATTTACGTGGAACAATTTTATGTCACATATTGCGCAAAATAATTATATGTAGAAACAAAAAAAAGAACACTACTCTGAAACTATAATTATTCTGATTACATATTTATGAGAGTATGTTATCAGCGTTGCCACTTTCTAAACCGAAGGTTAAGACGAGTTCTATTTATTAAATTCATAATTTTTATGGGAAAGTGAAGGTCAAGCGAAACGTAATGCCAGCCTTAAAAAGTGAATTGATGACTAATTTTTAAGGTACATATATATTAATTTTTGGCAAAAAGTGCAATAAAAATAAGTATTTAAACTTAATGTAAATCTGGAAAATTTATTCAAGTCTCAACCAATTCACGATGATTTGTGATCATATATGTCAAAAAGTAAACGGAATATGACAGTCTGCAACTTCAGTAAAATCGCTGTCAAATTAATAAAGTCCATTATAACATCGACGGCAGTAACTTTAAATACTCTATAATTTTTGTTTTATTTTCTTTTGTGCTTATTTTTCTTTGTAGTTCTTTGTTTCGCATTTATTGAAAGTATGGTAAGTTGTGAGAATGAATTTGTTTAAGCCGGTCTTCTGTTTAATCATTTAAACCTTTTGTTAATTCTATTGGGCTAAAAAAAACACCCTTGAACAATAAACCATTTCTCAGATTATATTTCAATTAAACTTTGCGTTAAAAAGCTGTTAAAGTAGATAGACATGTGTGCTGGTGAAATGCCTGGTGGCCAAGAAAAATGCGGCATTTCCCTCAGCCAAAGTCTAGTTTATTTTTTCTTGTCTTGTTATAGAAAATCTCATTAATTAATTAAAATATTTCATTGTATAAGAAATAAAAATTTTAAATTTAAACCTGATTAAGAAATTGCTACTGATTAATATTTCGTTTTATAAAAAGAATTGAAAAATACTAAACTTGAGCCTGATTGATATATTATTATTTTTTTTTTATTAAAATACAATCTATTTAAATTATTTTTAGCTTTGTCGTGCTGATTTTTGAAATGATTTAATTTTTTTTTTTTTAATTTTATTTCATTTCTTTTCTACAAGTTTTGCTGTATAATTTTTTGTTACACTGCTGGCAACGCTGGTGTGTGTTTGTTATAAAAAACACAAATAAATAAATAAAAAATGGCGAGAGTTGTAAATTCCTTTTTATTTTGTTGTGAGTGAATTCGTGCATTCAACTCCTTGACAGAGAAACAAGTCGAGGCAAAATTATCGGCGGCGGCGGCGCAATATTTTTGTGACCGGCGGCGGTGCGCCGAGTGAATTTTCGGCGGCGCAAATAACTATATGAAAATTTAAAGAGAAAATAAAAACTGAAACTGGAAATTGATTTTCAAAAATTTTTTGCGGAAATTTGTCTTTTTGAGCAGACAAAATTTCGGCTGGTTTTGAGCCGATGCGAGCCGATACAATCGGCGGCGGCTTGATATACAGAAAAATAACCGGCGGCGGCGCGCCGTCGGCTTCGAGCCGGTCGACTTGTTTCTCTGCTCCTTGATTTGTCATACATTTTGATTTGTATAGAAGGAAATTTTGTTTTGTTTTACGCAAATCACAGTTGATTAAATAAAATATTTTTTATTTAACGATTAAAGAACTACCTTTTTTATATTATTTCCCTAACAAATTTACAACTTTGTTAGTATGTGCGCGGGGTGTGTGCGTGTGTTTTTCTGTGTGTGTGTGTGTGTGTGGTTATGTCAGTGAGTGTCTGCGACTAAATCTACAATTCACCTCAGAACAACCAATTATACTTGTATGACGGTCGATTACATTTCATTTTTAATTAGTCGTTTTCATTCAAGTGGTTTCGTTTTTACATTGAAATAAAACAAGAAAAAACAACAACAACTACAACAGCTACAGCATTCGATTTTTCTAAAATGAAACAAAGTGCTCTTAGGCACGGTCTACCAATTATGATTTTACATTCCTTTAAAATACCCTGCCAGCTCTGCACTATAGCACGATAACAAAAACTGATTTGTCGATTTTCAATTGAGTGGAAATTTTTTTTTTTTTATTACCTTTAAATATATACGTATGTATGTACGAGTGAGTATGTATATTATGCATGTAGTATGGAGTATTATTATGTAAGTATGTACGCAATGAGGCTTTTTATATCCAAAAGTTGTCTCCGAAGGTATGGGGTCAGGTGAATGTATTTTAATGAATGCCAAATATTTATGTGCTTAATTTAAGAAAAGGTGGAAAATTTATATGAAAGATAGACAAGCAAAAAAGTTTTATAAAAAATTGTGATATAATTGCGAGGCACATCAGAAAAGTTCTATAATTTCTTACGAAATTCACCATTGGAAAATAGTTTACCCGGTTTTTTTCAGGCAAATTACTACCACTACTAAATAATTAATTTAATATACATACATTCAAATAAGTTTTAAATTAACTGTATGTAGTTTTTTCAGAAGTTTACCCAAATTCAAACTTAAATGAAAATGCAATTCTCTAAAAAAAATTATATCTAAACTTTTTATGTAGGTTGCTAAAAAAACAACTATAATATTAAAATAATTTTCCGTGCAGTCAAAATGTTTATGTATTCATTTGCTAATTCATTCCAAAAATGCAACAACAAATATGTCTAATAAAGCAAACAGCTGTTTATGGTTACGGTGAAAAACCAAATTTCAATTCGTTATGGTTCAAATACAGTGTTGCCCATAAGTTTGGTTCGAACAGCTGTTTTGTATGGTTTTAGTTATGGCACGTTTCATTGAACCTTAACTAACTTTTTGTCGCCAACATTTTGTTGTTACAACAATGCGATCTATTTTCTCCCAATCAGCAATTTGAATATTCATTCTTCCTACCAATTGTCTAGCCTTCATTTGTCTTCCTTGGGCTGCCTCAAATATTTTTATTACTCACACATACTTTCCTACAAAGGGTCTTATGCAAAAAAAAACTTAATAAAGCTTTGCCAAGCAATGTTAAGTAAAGTTGTATTCCAAAAAAATTATTGTATAAAAATTCTAAAGTAGGCACCCACGTTTGTTAAGACTACGTTAAGTTGATATTTCCAAAATGTGTATTTTGTACCTCAAATATTTTTACTAATATAGCACATACTGATTCATGTTACATCTGAAAATGAAGCTAGAAGTGCCTGCTCTTATCTTAAATTTATTATTTCTGTCATGTAATGGGAAACATCACCAAATTATCCAACTGATTCGAAATACATAGCAAAATCCATAAAAAAAATATTAAAATAAATACAATTATACAAAAATGTTTTAGTGATGTACATACAATCAAAACAAATCGAAAAAAGCTGGATATTCAAATACTCGTTTCATTCGAATAAAACAAATTGTGACAATTTTTCACATTTTTTTACTTTTACTTCATGGTTGTGTTTATCTGTTTTCCTATTAAGTCAGAAGCTCATATTTTTTAAATTAGGTTGCTTTACTTCAAGATAATAAAAATTTATTTAATAAAATAAAAAAAATATTTGAATACCCGAATGAAATTGTATTCAATTTTGTACATCATAAGCTGTGAAGTGGTTGTTGAACACGGTGGTGTTACCAGTATTTATTATTAAATCACAAAATATTTAAAGTTGTCTTTTGCATATGATTTTTTAATAAAGCTATGTTAGCCTTAAAGTGCTTATCAACTACTATGAACTTTAAAGCTAAAGTAAAATATTTTTTTGCATAATGGGGAAAATCTTTAACTCACACACACTTACTCAATACCACTCAATCTCGCAATCTCAAGACCTTAGGGAATATTACTTTATTCTATTTTATTGTGAAAAAAATGTTTTTATTTGTTACACATTTACATACGAATATCTATTTTATAACAAATAAAATAAAATAAAAATAAGTTTGTGTTTTGTAGATAGTTTTTTCTTTTGAACAGTTTAACATCATTTTTTATGGTTTGTTAAATGAAGTTTTTCTTTTCTTTATTTTTAACTGTCGTCTTCGAAATTTCTGACAATAATAAGAATGTTGGAGAATAAAGAACAAGAGAAATGTGGAAAAAAAACACTTTGACTGCTGTTCGATTAATATGTCGTAATGACAGATTAAGATTTTATGGTTGCAATATTACAAGATTTATTACAAAAAAAAAAAGAAATAAAAGTTCATGATGTCTTAAATTTCAAAAAAAATCAAATATGACAAAAGCAAAATGTAAAAAATAAAGCAGTTTTTGTGAAGTATATTTTGTTTTTAATTAAATTCTATACGTATTGTGAAGTATAAAAGAGTCTCGGAACATAAAACTATTTAATGCTAAAGTATTGCATTGAAGTATTATTCGTATGAATAAATTAAATATAAATATGTTTGCCATAAATATTAAATAGATACAAAGTGAAAATAGAACTTTTAAAGTAGTTACAATAAAATAAAATTTCAAGCACGTGTTATTTTTTGCACATGAGAGGGAGTCTTGGAATTTTCAAAAACGCCAAAATTAAAAAAATTCCAAAATTAAAAAAGTTTCGAAACGCAAAATCGCCATAATGAAAAATAAATACTTAAATGAAAAATATCACTAAAAATAAAATAAATCGCTAAAATTCAAAAAATCATCAAAATGTAAAAGGGACGCAAAAAAACTTAAAAAAATTGTCAAAAACCCAAAAATCGCGCAACGAAAACAATCGCCAAAACTAAAAATAAAACGCTCAAACTAAAAATGAGTTTTATAAAAAACAAAAAAGAGAGATGTCTTAGGACACCCGGTTATAGCTTTGCTCCTTAGTTATATAAAACAAATTTCATGTGTGAAATGACAATGCAATAAAATTATATATAAAGGTTTTTTCAAGTTTTTTTTCTGCATTTCATTTGACATTTCTCAATTTTAGACTAACTCAATTTGAACCCTGTAAAGATACACAATCAAACAACGCGTTAAAGTTATTCAGGCTTATTATGAAAATGTGCGTTCAACTCAAAATGCATATCGTGCACTTCATCTTCAGTGATGAGGCACATTTTCACCTCAGGGATTCGTCAATAAGCAGAATTGCCACATTTGGGCGAATGATAATATAAGAGTGATTGTCGAAAAACAAATGCATCCACAAAGAGTGACTGTTTGGTGCGGTTTATGGTCTAGTGGCATCATCGGGCCGTTTTTTCTTTCCAAAATCAGACAGCTCAGGCAGTTACTGTGTATGGTGTTCGCTACCGTGAGATGATAACGAGCTTTTTATGGCCCGAACTGGAAGATATGGATGTGGACGATATGTGGTTTCAACAGGACGGTGCCACTTGCCACATAGCTAACGAAATAATGGCTCTTTTGCGCGACGAATTCAATAGCCGTGTTATTTCACGTGGTTGCGATGTCAATTGACCGCCGAGATTATGTGATTTGACACCGTTCGACTTCTTTCTTTGGGGTTATTTGAAAGAAAAAGTGTACGTGGATAAGCCAGCAACAATTCAAGAGCTAAAGGATGAGATAATTCGGCACATTAACGGCATAGAACCTCAATTAAGCCTCAGCGTCATCGAAAATTTGGACCATCGGATAGAGGTGTTCCGTACATGATTGAATGTCATCATAATAAAAAGAAATTACAATAATTTCCTAAATAATTTGTGTTTTATTCAAAATCAACATCGGCCCTTTAAATTTAACCACCTTTTTTGAGGATGTCAAATTCTCTGCAAATATTTCAAAACGTTTCCATTATTTTCTTTTCTAGCGGCGTTCGATTAAATTAATGTATTGCTTGTGGCCGGCTTTCAGCCGATCGGCTATATTCTCTGGTTTGTGCTTTTATGCAAAAACAAAACAAAAACAAATTGAGCAATCGTTCTCATGGTTTTTGTTTTGTTTTTGTTTCACTCACTTCAACCAACGGAACAAAACAAAATCAAACATTTTGTTTCGTTTATTTTCATAATCTGCTTTTAAGTACAAAGAAATCAAAACAAAAATAAATTTATAACTGTAATAGTCTCAATTGTTTTTGTTATCCAAATCCAAAATTTAAAAAATCGCGAAAACTCGAAAAAAAATCACAAAAATCTGAAAAAAATCGCAACAAAAAAAAATAAACAAATGCCATAGGGAACCCTTCGCGTGCGAGTCAAAGTCGCACTTTACTGAATTTATTTTTCATGACAAGAAATTTCCATTGTTTTTATATACATATTTAGATCTTTGATTTTAGAGTTGTGGGTTCGATTCACACTAAAGACTCTTCGTGGCATTTCTATTAATTTTATGTGTATAATTTTCTATAAATAAACAACTCCCAAACACTCCACATTTTATTCCCCAAAAAGCTGCTTATTTTCTATAAAATTAAACAGTTCCTTAAATTGTTAAGTTTTTTTTCTCTCTCTACATTTGTTAATTACATGCATAAATATAATTTCCATATGAATATTTGTAACTTGAAATGTATGTATGGCTTTAATTATAATGGTTTTATTGTTAAGACATACACAAATGCCAAGGGGATTTTTCTTTTCCAGTTTTGTTGGTATTTTATTTTAAATCTCTTTAGTTTTCTATTTCTAGTGTAAGGCAAGAAATACAAAATACAAATAAAAATAAAAAAATCCATTCATAATAAAAATAGGTGAAAATGATGCATTCAAAACCAACAAGCACTGATGAGAATGATTACAATTGTACAGAGAAACGCGTGCAATTAAGCAATTGTCGTTGCCGTTGTCACACAAGGAATGTTGCCAGAAAATATATGTAGCTAGACATTAAAAAATGCCGCGTGTTATACAGCACCTTAACCCCAGTCCTCTCTATAATACGTGTATAATATATAGTCTCGGTATGTGTCAGTGTTAAAGTTTCAACATTTTGTGTGAATTAAGGTTTTATAAGTGTCAGTTAATTAAAAGAGTTGTTAAATTTATTTTAAGTCCAATTAATAGAGTAGTATTTTGCTTGAACTCTCATATTTTTTGCTAAAGATCAGCCCAAAAAAATGTTTTTTGATAAAGCCTGGTACTCTGTTCAAAATTTCACGCGAAATGTTGCATAATCCATACAAAAAAACTTCACGTGAAATTTACATGAAATAATGTTGCAAAAGTTGGACTCTGTTCAACTCGTGAAAAATTTATGAAATGTATCTGGCAACATTTTCTTGCTATCTGTGTGCATTTATTTCGTGCAAAATATTGACAGCTGATGTTTTTGTTAACAAAAGTCGATCAGTGTTGCCTACCTCAAACCAATAAATACGAACATTTTTTCCGAAAAAGTATAATGGGCATCACTTGTTACGTGTCAAATTTTTTAAGCGAAATAATCAATCAAGGCGCATTTATTAGGTGGCAGCACTACACCAGGTGACTAATGTCATTATACCAATCTAAATGTCAAATTTGGATTGTGTAGGTATAAGCCTAAAAGCGTGCTTTTGTTTGGGTATCCATAAACACCTTTTGAATATTCAGTTTTGTATAGTGTTTGACATTTCCTATAAAAGACATGCAATCTGGCGATGCTACCCTGTTTTGAAAAATAAGAAGGTAATTTATACCAACAAAGTACATGTGGTTGTTGCTGTTGTAATATTTGTTGTAGAATCGCGGGTACCTGATTGATATGCCTTGTAATCAATGTTGCTGAAAATTTTTCACAACTTCGAACTAGAGAGAACTAGGCTTAAAACAAGAAAAATTTGATAGTCAAAATCGGTTTAATACAATCGCAATGAGGCCAATTGTCAAAATTCTTCTATTTTTAAGGATTTATTAAGCGTGCACTGAAAAATCATAATTAATATTTTCAATTAATTCAAGTCCTGAAATTCTATTAATATTCTTAATTTATTTAGTAGTGCAAACTCAATAATTCTTTTAATTGCCACTAAAAATTTTTTTTGATATTACAAACATTTTTATTTTATTTTTTGTGTAATAATAAAATAATATTTTATGGCATTGCCATACAAAACTGACATGTGGTTAGTTTCGAAAGGGCAATACCGCTAATACAACATTGATTCAGCGTTGTCAACTTAGTGATTTTTTAAAATTATTCATACAAAAATGTTTTGAGTTAGAGTTTTCCTTTTTAGCGCTTTTTCTTACACTTGGACAGTAGTAAATTTCTTAAGAATGTCGATAAGTACAGATTTACCATGATTATGGTTTATGGCACGTTTATATATTTTTTACTTTTATTGGACGAAAAAGTAGTATAACTGAATTTTATAAAATGCTAAATACAGAAAAAATTAATATTTATTCTTCTCATCTTGAAAAAAAACTCGAATATGTGTTGAAACATTTTAAAAAACAAAATAGCATACGATGTTAAATAATCGATTTTGGTCAAACAATTAAGTTCGGAAATTATGTCGTTCAAGCTTTTTTTTGGTGATTATGGCACGATATGTATGTACCCATCGCTGCCTTAATATAGAAAGGCCTTAACTCATTATTATTACTATTATTATTATTTTTTTTTTTTTTTTTTTTTTTTGAAATCGAGTTTTTTGTATATTTCGATAGAAGAACATCTAATGTATCAAAAAATGCGAAAATCTCGATTTAAAAAAAAATAATAATGATTTAGGGCTTTTCGATATTATGGTAACGTTATGTATATGCCATGAAAAAAGCATTCGATTTCCCATTTTCAAAACCAAAACATTTTTTTTAATATTTTAATAATCCAAATATAAAAATTTCTCTGAGAGTACTGAATAAATTTAAAAATAATGTTGGTATAGCTTAAAGGCCTTTTTGTTGCCAATTTTTGGATATATCGTGCTTTAAGTGCCACATAACCTTAAAGGCGGTGTCAGATACAACTTCAACGCTTTGCGTGACGTTTCTAACTTTGGGAAAAAACCGTCAAGCAAAGTGTGCATGACACAATAAAAACTTTGATAACACTCACTGTTTGTTTCACTATTCTGTTTTTTGTACAAAACACAGCACAATTCGATTACTCTGATGCCACGAATTCGTTTTTTATGTAAATTTACGGACATTTTGATAAAAATTTCATATTTACATGCGAGTTTGGTCAAACAAATTTAAAAAAGTATACCAACTGATTGTCAAAGCACGCAAAAAGGTGAGAGTTGCCTAAAGTTAAAAGTTCTTTATGTGACAAGTTTCATATAAGCACGTACTTTTCATCCTATATGTCAAAGCGAATCTTCAACGCAACGCGAAGCAAAATTTTTATCTGACATGGGCTTAAGCGACATAATTTTCGAACTTAGAAAGTCGATTACTTATGACCGTACATAATCGATTTTAGTCGAAAAACGAAGTTCAAATGGCTCGGTATGAGAAAATATAAGAAAGTATTCTAACACCTTAAAACGACAGCATTTCGTTTTTTCATTAAAGTTTTTATTCGTTTACAACTCCGCTTCAATCTATACTTATGCAAATGTAAAAGACTTCTTCATTAAAACATCAACATGAAAACGATTTTGTTGTTTATGTTGACGTGGTGTTGCTGCTGTCGTTTATGTTGTTGCCAATGATGTTGCAGTCGCTGTTTGTTGTCCTTGTTTTTGGTTGATGGCGATGTAAACGACAATGAATACTGAAAGAGGTTGAAAGGAAAAGTGTGGGAGAGGCAAAAAAAAAAAGAACCACTTAAGGGTTCTTAACTTAATTATGAAATGAATGAAAGCATTTAAGGGGATATCAACAGACGAACACGGTGAATGCTAAAGTAGACGCCAACAAATGCACGAACAGAAAAAGGAATTCGAATACATATGTATGTATATATGTATGTATGTATGTACATATACTTCCATACAAAATGTAAAAAGCCTGAAAGAAAGGAACAACAGCCTTCCTTCCCTTTGAAGTTTAAAAGCATTCCTAAGTGTCCACATTCATAATTGCTGACAATTCTTGACGATTTTAATAATTTTCTATTGTTGTTAATATAATAATGTTTTAATGAGAGCAATTTTAAATTTTGTTTTCTTTTTGTTAGTTTTTGGAATATTATAGAACACTGTTTTTGGGGGGAGCGCATATCACACTTGAACCGGATGACACACTTGTTAAACTATTTGTAATTCATATTTAAAGTTATGATTATTATAATTTTTTATTTAATTTTCCATTTTAGTTTTATATTGTTACGTAAAAATATTCCTACAGGGTTAATGCAAAGAACTATCTACTAGAAGTGTTTAACTAAAGCACTAAACGCACACACATATGTATTCACGTGTCAACACTACAACAACAACAATAATTGTGTACATACCTACAGACATACACACATACAAATAAAAGTGCGAGCACTTATGGTAACCACCCTGTACTACCGGTAGCACACCGCATTGCCAACATGAGAGTCATTACTTTCAAATTCAAAAATAACGGCCAATCGAATTATCTCCAAATGCCTAGAAGCAGCAACATGAATTTTCCCGATGGTGCTAGAGGACTGTTTGAACATCTGGCTACCAATAGTAAATGACAATACAGATGGCAACGTGCACAGATGCCATTTGGCATTACTAAGTACAGACATGTTATTACGCCATCTGTCGGGCGAACATTCGAGAACCGGTTCCTGTACTATAAAAAGAGGCATCCTGTGCGAGAGTAGTTCAGTGCTAATCAGAAAGTAGTCGAGGTGACATCGTTAGGTCAGTACTAATCAGAAATTAGTCGATCCGAGCCAGCTTCGTTGAAAGTTAAGACCTCGTGCGGTGGATAATAACGATAAGAAGTACTTAAGTAAAGACAAGTTGTAATTTGCTTAGTTAAGAATAAAATGAAGAACAGTAGCAAATAAAAATTGTGTGTTATTTATTTTTATTTTTGAGCAATCAAAAGAACTCACACGTTTAATAAAATTTAAACGTAACAATATATTAATTAGAGTTTCCAGGGAATTATTTTTTTTACAAATCCCGGAAAATTTTGAACGGGAATTTAATATTTGGTTTTGGAATTTGCTTTTTTACATTGCTGTTCGTTATTACTTAAAAATAAAATTTTGTAACGATGCATTATTATGCATGGAAGCAGATGTAATAGAGGTTTCCGAGGTGACTCCAACAACTTCAAGCGTTACGAAATATTTTCAACCTAAAAACTGTTTATCTAGATTGGCAGATGTAGATGGAATTTTCATCCATGCTATAACTCAAAGCATATGAATTAATTTGTTTTTGTTTTGATTTTGAAATATTGTTGTTCTTGAAATGATAGAGCGAAGTTGTTTTGTTTTTAATTTAAATGTTGTATGTTTTTTTTTCATAAAATTATATTTGTTATTGAGGGCATTTAATTAAATTCATATTATGAATTCCCGGTAATAGAACATTTTTTTTCTCGATTCCCGGGAATTGGGAAAGTCCGGCAAATCAGAAACCCTAATATTAATATAATTTAATTCGTTGGTAAAATTTTAATTCTTTGTAACAATATAGATATCATTTGAAAGCTTATCAAGATATCGTCTCATAATCGCAAAAAAAAGCTTAAGCGACATAATTTTCTAACTTAATTTTTTGACCAAAATAGATCATTTGCAATTGTAAATAATCGATTTTCATCAAAAAAAAAAAAAAAAAAAAAAAACTAGGTCCAAAAATATATGTCGTTTAAGCTTTTTTGGCGGTTATGGCTTGATATATCGCTCATTTACTTCAATAGTGTCATAACTCGAAAAATGGGTTAATGCAAAATAATTCGTCATTTCGTATTTTATCTTGTATAAAAATTGCATATAAGTAGAGAAGAATATTTTTTGATGTGTTCATTGAGTTGCATGTAAATTGAAAACTCTAAACGCGTTTCCTGCAAAACTATTTTTTTTTAGTTGTGACACTATTGAAGTAAATGAGCGATATTTTAACATATGCATGAGTTCAAGTGTAATGACTTTTTAATTGTTCATAACTCGTATTAATAACTCGAGATGAGCACGTGAGTGTTTTCTGACTCACGACACGCACGCTCACGCTGAAAAATATTTTACACACGCACTTTCACGCACGAATGATTCTGAACATTTTCACGATCACGCACGCTCACGAACAAAATATTTTTAATCACGCACGAGGTGTTTACAACTTATCACGATCACGCACGCTCACGAAAAAGTAAATGTATAATATAATTTTCATGTTTTTTGGGTTCAAAAATAGGTTCTTACATATACATATATACATATCTATGTATATATGTATGCTCGTGTTTTTGTAAAATTTACAATGTAAATTAAAATAAAGCAAAGTTAATTTAATATCGTTTTAAATATTCGTGTTCGCGGATATCATTTTAAATATTCAAATTCGAATTCTCGTATATCAAAAATTGACATTCCGCACATGTATGTATGTATACATACATAATATAAATGTGAAGGTAAGACGTATGATCAATTAAATAAATGATAATCAAATAAATGAGAAAAGCATGTTAAATGAAGAAAACATACAAATTACTAAAATTTTTCTGTTACGTAACATTTTCAAAGACTCCCCCCACCCCCACCATAACAAATCATAGCAAAACTCGAACCCCACCCCTCCCCCCTACAGCGTAATATGTGGACGGCCCCTAAAGCAAAAAACATTTTCTGCGGTACAATTCGTCAGTAGTATTGTTAACAAAGGCACTGTTGAATCAGTAGTGTTTCTCAATTGATACTTCCTACAGGGTATCTAAGAAACATACATACATACTTAAAAAGGTGTATGTATACAAAACAAAATGCTCCGAATTCGTAACGATTGGTGGACAAAATCTTCCGATTTCGGCACCGAAATATTACCGAAATCGTAAAAATTTTTGTATGAAATGGTTGACACGACTTCGTAACGATATGTCGGTACGAATTCCTAACGACATGTAGGTACGATTTCTTTTTGCTTTTATAGCAGAGTATCGCTTCACCGTTATGTTGCTGCTATTGTCGAAATAATTTGCACATACTCACGTTTTTTAATATTTGTTACAATCCTTTTTTTATCAACATATACATACATATTATTTAAAAAAAATTTTCACAGACTTTTACTTATGTACTCAAAAATCAAAGTTTTACCCCCTATTTGTGTAAAACGTTTGAGTTAAAAATCTTGGCGTTTTTGTAATAGACTAAAGGAAACTTGTACAACTTTTCTTTAATATATTACAGAAACGCTAAGATTTCTAACTCAAACGTCTTACACAAACAGGGGGTTAATGTTTAAAACAAATTGTTCAGAGAAACTACCGAAATGTCTTAACGAATTCGGTACGACAAGTCTGTCTTCAGAAAAAGTCGAAACATTTTGTTTGGAGGTATTCATTATGTTTGTAAGCTCATACTACCATACATATTACTATACATACATATATACATTTATTATTATAAAATAATTTATTTCAAATGATTGAATACAGTTACATATGTACCTATGCAGGAATGTTATCTCGTGAGATCGTGAGAATTCGTGCGTGATTATTAAAAAAAGCTCACACACGAGTAAATTTTTTTCAGTCACGCTCACGCACTCACGCGTGAATAGTTATATATATATATATATCACGCGTGACACGATAAAATCACGACATTTGCACATCTCTATTAATAACTAATTTTGTCTTATTAAAATATTAAAAGAGAGAGAGAGAGAGAAAAAACACTTACCGAATGTTACGCCATTTGTTTGTTTTTCTTTGTCCTCCTTTTCCTTATCCATTTTTTCGCCGCCCAATGGCTCCAGTTCTATACCATCCATTGTGGCCACCTTGTAGTCCCGTTTCGACATGTTGCCACAACAAAAACCGCAACATAACATTTGACCGATTTTTAAACCAATTTCCTTATTTAACTTAATAAGCGATATACTACTTTTTGTACGTTGTGTATGTGTGTCGATTCTATAAATTTATAAGATTTTCTATCTCAATGCAATCGCTTCCTCAACACGTTTGATAAGTTTTTGATTTTAGGTGATTTGAATTTATTAATATTGAAGTATTGTATTGTGATTAATAATTGGTGTTGGATTTTGTTGTACCGTTAAAAAGTTTTTGTTTTACTTGTAGATGTTTTTTTCATCTTTTTTTCTAAATATGTTCCACTAAAAGTTCAGACTATAACTAGTGTTGTAAATGATGTTGTTGTAAACTGGGTTAAAAAGTTAAAAGGTGCAAAATTGGTCCGTTATCTGCAAAGAAATTTAAAAATAATTGAAGTTAGTTTTACTTGCTTATACATATACTCGTACTTTGATGTTTTAATCATTCACTATGGTGTATTTTATAAATTTACTAAATTTCTCTTAATGAAGTTGTATTACTCTTTTAAAGTATCCCAAGACTGATTCTCCTTATTTTGAAGCGAAGTCAAAAAATCAGAAGGTTATCAAGTCGTCTGTATTTTTTTTAATTCCTTCATTTTTAAAACCGATTTTAATATTCTTTTTTTTTTCTTAAAGGGTGTAGCTTCCGCTTGGTCCAAAAAAAAGTGGGCGGAATGACGTCCAATTAAATTTTATATAATATTTCACCTGCTACCTTTCACCTACGAAACTTTTCACACACCCTTATCTCTAAAAATGACACGAACTTGCATACAAAAAAGTGGGCGTGAATACGCCCATTAAAGTTTAATATTAAATTATATGTACTTCTACTTATTCGATCCCCAGGAAACTAGACAAATAGCTTGTACTCTTGGAATGGTACAATCTTGTGCTTGTGTGTTCCCGCCCATATTGAATTATTTGAACTTCTACTTATCCGATCTTCACGAAACTTAGCAAGCAGTTTGGGCTCTTGGAATGGCAGAATCTTGTGCATAAAAAAGTTGGCGGACCTATGCCCATTAAAATATGATGCTATATTTTACGTGCTTCTACTTGACCAATTCCTACGAAATTTGACACACACATTAAGCTTTGAAAGTGGCGAATATGCTGCATTTACAAAATTAAAAAAAAGTTTTAAAACCAAATTTAACCGGCTTTAAAAATATGCACTAAAAAGTTAAAAATAATTTAGATTCAGTTAAAAAAAAAACATTTTTATATGCGTTACCCATAGTGCATTTAGAAGTCGGTAAGTAAGCCCTTTTTTTATCTTTTTGATGCCAACTTCATGCAAATATTAGTGGTCCCATCAATTTTTTCTTTTCATTTTGTTTTAAAAGCATGTACGCAAGTGGTTTGTCATTCGTGACTTGTCTTTTTAATAGCGAATATTATTCTCAAATAAATCAATAAAATGGTGAGTGATACAAATTAATTAAGACTCTCTGAGCAGTACTTAAGATTAAAAAGAAAACTTATAAAAAAATATTTAAAACGGAAGCGTTTATTAAAAATTTGGTTTGTCATTCGTGACTTGTCTTTTTAATAGTGAATATTATTCTCAAATAAATCAATAAAATGGTGAGTGATACAAATTAATTAAGACTCTCTGAGCAGTACTTAAAATTAAAAAGAAAACTTATAAAAAAATATTTAAAACGGAAGCGTTTATTAAAAATTTGGTTTGTCATTCGTGACTTGTCTTTTTAATAGTGAATATTATTCTCAAATAAATCAATAAAATGGTGAGTGATACAAATTAATTAAGACTCTCTGAGCAGTACTTAAAATTAAAAAGAAAACTTATAAAAAAATATTTAAAACGGAAGCGTTTATCAAAAATTTGTAGCATGGATTTCATCAATTTTACAATGTTACTTGAATATTTATTCCAAAAATTCAAGAGAGTGTTCGAAAGGAACAAATTATCATTCGTATTGCGTACGTCGGATGAAATATTTGTCTACGAGAATTTTGTACTAGATTAAAGGAAACGTGTGCAACTTCTTTTATTCTAGGAAAAAAAATACTCGTAGACGAATATTAGACTCGACATATGCAATACGGCTGTATGTTCCAGTTGTAATAATTTGAGTCGTAAGTAATTCAATTAAATTAACATATTTGCTCAAAATTGATGGTGAAGAAAAAGAAAAATATTCAAAAATTGTAATTCGTGACTGGTCTATTTGTATGGATTTTGCTGTGGTAGTTTCTAATGTCCAATTTATTGTTTTACGTTCTGTTATTGTTTTGAATTTTAAGGGAGAAGAAAATCAAATTCACTAGAAACGTTATAGGGGAAAAATTAAAACTAGACGAAGTACGGTATGCAGAATATGAGCAAAAATTCGAGGGAAGGGTCAAGGGAAATACTCTAAAAAGCACTTATTTTATTTATTTCTTTTTATTTTTTGTTTTCATTTAAAAGAATTTTAAGCAATTAAAGCGAGGTGAAATCATACTAATCATCAAATACTAGCAGATAATATGGTAAAACAACAAAAAGAAACATAAAATACATGCTTCTGTGGGAGACTGAACATTCACTAAATATAAAAAAAAATTTTAAATAATAAAAAAAATAAATAAATTTTGTAATAGTTTTATTTTTTGTACGATGTCAATAGAATTTAGCTCATGTCCTGTATTATTAATAAAATAGTTTTTTTATAATAATTTCTAGTTTTTATCTAGTTGTTGCTATTTTTAAATCAATTTGCATGCGACACGCAGTATTATCATTTTATAATCCTTTTAATCATTCATCCATGTCGAATGAAAACAATTTTTACAATTAAAATATTTAAAGCCTTGAAGCGACTCACAGTGGGACGACGTCATATATTTTTATGCAAAAACAATAAGGAGTGGTTTTAGATCATTTAAAGTTGCCATCAACCACCAACATTATATTGACTTAATTAAGAACAAAAAATCGAATTTCATCAAGATCGCACTAATGCTCACCTCCCACTTCTCATGCTTTAAACTGTTTACCTGTCAGGATATATTTTTACAATTGAAATTAAATTTCTCGTTTAAATAAACAAACAAAAAAAAAATGTCAAGTATTTAACATGTTAGAAATTATTTGATATGCAGGATTTTTGTTTAGAATTTGCATATACATGCATACATTGTCAGAAAAAAACCTTGTTTTGTTAACGACAATAATTACATTAGCCATATGACATATTAACTTAATTTATAAATCATTTAGTTACTTCTTAAAAAACAAGATATTTTTTAGTTTTAATTTTTATTAAAACTGCGTTATTTCTTATGTCATTAATTGAATGTGAGTTTAGTCAACTTTTGTTAAAATAAGTTTATAGCATTATAAGTTTTTACTAAAATTGGGTTGGCTGTTACAAATAAATTTAAAAATCCCAAACGTGCATAATAAGAAAGACTTTCACCGGTTGAGTAAAGCAGGCCAGAGTGCTTGATAGGAATCTAAACCACACCTCCCAGACAGACAGATTAGCACGCTATCCCCATTAGTCTACCTGGGCTCTTGAGATTCTCACTCAAGTAATTACACTTCCAATTCCATTTCTTTTCTTAATAAGAATTTTCGAAATTCTTTCATTTTCTTTCAGTGTATTTTTAAGGCCAATAACAAACCAAAAAATTACCTTATTACAAGCCATTTATTGTTTATTTTTTAAATTGCATATCACCCAATTACAAATATCTTTACAACTTCCGTTTAAATGTAAGGCAAGCGAAATGTCAAGAAAGTCAAAGTAATAAACATGTTTATTATACAGAAAGTAATTTATACTTGTTAGTAAAATTATAAATATCACCCAACAATGGCACAACTTTGAAATACATTATGGAAAATATTTTTCTAAATAAAATAAATTTTTCTACTACACCAAAAGCATTAAAATAATAATAAAATAATTGGGGTATTCAAACTGTAGATTTTATTATGTAAATTAAAATTATAATTTAGCTTCAGAAAAGTTTAACTAAGCAATTCCTTAACAAAAACTCCATCGATGAACGGTCTGCCCTGTTTGATAATATATAAAGTCACTACGCTTGAAATATCTTCTTTTTTAGTTAAAATCTATTTTGCTTTCATTATTTCCTTCCCCTCTTACCCCCCGTTGCCACATGCAAGTGCAAGTGAAAAAAACTCAATACACTCACATTTTCTACTAATACAGCCACACTTTTTCCACTTTAAAGTTCAAGATTGACTTCTTGGCCACACTGCACTTACAGTTGAAGTAACGCTGTTAGCTAAAACTTTACTTGTTGACGACATTTTAACTTGCACTGTTCTGTGTAGCCACTCAAAAAATTGTTGTGTTTTTTACATTTCTCCTGATTTTCGTTAGTAATACATACATACACACTACTCGCAAGTTTCCAAAAATTATTTCTGATAGAAATCACTTTCTTTTCCTCAACATTATACCCATTCATATTGCTGAGAAAAAAAATCAAATGCTCCTTAATAACATTTTGCCAATTTCTTTTAAGTTTTTGATAGATTTTTTTATCATAGAATATTTTCTTAATTCCAACATCATTTATTTTTTATTTTTTAAAAAATATAACAACACAGCTACTGAGCATGTTCATTTGTCGCTGTCTCATGAATGTCTATATTAAAGAGGATAATAAAAAAACACGATCAATGAAAATAGACAGCAACAAGAGTACAAAAGTGCCGTTGTACCTATAAAAAAACAAATAAACACCAACACACTTAAGTAACAACTTATTAACTTCTATCTGTCGGGCTCTGATCTAAACGTACAATATAAAGTAAACATTACCTTGTCAGTGGCGTATGATTAATGTGAATGTGAGTGCAAAATTAATTAAATATTTATCATACGCAACCGAACCCTATTATAATTCAGCTGCATTGCATTGATTGCAAACAGTGTTGCCAGTATTTTGGTTTAAATACCTACACGTACTAAAAGAATCACTTCTTTCCTTTAAAGTACATAAATACAAACCTTATAGAAATCCCAAAGAATTTAAGTCATTCAAATTGAAGGCAACAAAACAATATTAATCATAAAATAATTTTATCCTGATATGGGCATATGTACGTATGTGGTCTAAGTCATATACATCTTTGGTCGAGATATTTAGTAGATTACATTTGAACAAATCAAAAAATATTTTTATATTATGCAACATTTTAATTTAGAGTTGAAGTAGTCTCAATATACATATATAAATTTATTTAATATGAGTTAATTATTTATTGCAGTTTTTTTAAAGCAAAAATGCATATGACTTAAGACTACTTTCATAATTAAGGGCACATATTTATATTAATACTATAATAACATACACGGTCATACGATGAAACTCACAAAATATTCGAGTCACCCTAAATCATGGGCAAATTTTGTCTGCATATAAATAAATATATGATATATACATTTGTATGTGTATATTGTGAGTATATTTTATGAGCATTTGTAGGAAAAGTTGCGCATGAGCACATGGGACCACTCACGCGTAAGTCACATATATCACACTCGGCCAGGCGTGATTTTTTTTTCTTCCAAAATATGAAGTATGCATTGCACAAAACTACTCACAGTCACGTCTGACCCCTCACGCGTGAGTCACGTCAATCACACTCGATCGTGAATAATTTTCCCATAAAAATTTTAACGAACGTAATATGTAATTTAAGGGAGAAGTTACTCATGATCACGCAAGTTCTCTCACGCGAGAGCCACGTCAATCATACTCGAACACAGGTAATCTTTTTGTTTAAAATACGTGAGCTTACAAAATATGATATTAATATAAAACGTCACTCTAGACTTTTTTTTGCTATTTTTGCAATCAACGCTGTTAACTTCCGCTAATTCTTTATGACAGTTAGTAGAAAAAAGACACCAAAAATAAATAATAATAAAAAGAAAGTATTTGAATTTATATGTAAAGGGTGTTTTTTATTGAGGTATAGAACTTTAAGTTGGCATCACTTTTTTAACTGGCGGCCATTTTGTCAGCTGTCAAGTGATTAATATTTAGTTTGGTTTGCCATTTCATCATGAACAGGTTGACAAAAGAACAACGCTTGCAAATCGTGCAAATTTATTTCGAAAATAATGGTTCAGTTCGCGAAGTTTACCGCAAGCTCCGTCCATTTTATGGTCGACATAATCGTCCATCAGAGCAATTAATTCGGTTAACCATGGATCGTTTTCGCACTACGTTTACTCTATGTGATGATACGCATCCGCAGAGACGTCGAACAGTGCGCACCGAAGAAACAATTGCCGCTGTAGAGCAAAGTGTTGAAGAGGACCCGAATGAATCGATTCGCCACCGTGCACAGCAATTGGAGCCGACTAACCGACTATTTTGTTCCCGAATTGGATGGCATGAATGTGGATGAGTTGTGGTTCCAACAAGACGGCGCTACATGCCACACAGCGCACGTCACAATCGATTTATTGAAGGAAACATTCGATGAGCGCATAATTTCGCGGAATGGACCTGTCAGTTGGCCACCAAGATCGTGTGATTTGACACCATTGGATTATTTTCTTTGGGGATATGTGAAGTCGCTCGTCTACGCCAACAAACCAGAAACGTTAGGGGACTTGGAAGCCAACATTCGTGGCGTTATTGCCAACATACGGCCCCATATGCTCGAAAAAGTGGTTGAAAATTGGACCTGTAGAATTGGCATTATTCGAGCCAGCCGCGGCGGCCACATGCTCAAAATCATATTTAAACATTAATGGCATAAAATTATCATTCCAATAAAGCCAAATTGATGGACATTAAAACGATTTTCTTGTGTTTTATTTCAATTCAAAGTTCTATACCTCTTAAAAAACACCCTATACATGCATAAATATTGTGGTTTGTTAATGTCGCTTTTTATTGTTGCAACTATTAGTCCCTATTTACACTATGCAAGTCTTATTGCTAAGCTGATGAGTTTATTAGGAGAGAGAGACGGCGGGAAAAAACGTTGCTGTTCCCCTCGTCTCTCTCTCTCCCTGAAACTAACCAGCTTAGCAATAAGACTTGCACAGTGTGATTTAGGACTTACAATAATGTTATAAGATTTTCATTGTAGTCGTACGAATGGATGTACTTTAATATCCTTGAATAGCAAAAATACACTATTACCTTATTGTATTTTTGGTCAAGTGCCACCAAGCAACCAAACAATAAAACGGGCACCCAGACAAAATTTTGTCATATTTTTTTTTGTATATTTATGCACAATGACTAGATAATAAATTATTTTGTAAATAAAATCATATTTTTGCTTCAAATGCCCTAACAAGCTTTCGCAGACATACTTGTGGTGCAATAAATGTATTTAACTCAAATTTATTGTATTTATATTTTGCATGGCAACTTGTTATTTCAACAGCTGCACAGAAAGTCACTCTTTGAATATTCCTTTTAAAACCACTTAAATAAGTTAGAAAAAAAATTAAGAAAAAAAGCATAAAATGTGTTTTTGTTTTGTTGATTTGCTATAAAACAAAAGTTTCTAAAGCAGTCACTTCCACTTTTTTTAGCAAAACTTTTTGCTTTTGATTTGTTGTTTTTAACCTCTGGAAAGTCAAAGAAATAACTTTTCATTTGTTATTATTTGAATCAATACGAATTCGTTTGAACAAACCAAACAAAAGTTCACAAGCCAACTGAACGAACAAACCAAGCAACCCCACCATTCATTCATCTTATTAATCGTCTACACTTTTAGAACGTTCAAGTTTTTATTTTAATGGCCACTTGAGATCTTTTAAAAAGCCTCACCATTACCATCATCACTATTTCTAATATCTTATTCTTTTCCTTATTTTTCTAAATCGTTCTCTTGTCTTATAATTCTTTTTATATGTACATATGTCTGTCTCTGCGCTTTTGTGCAAAGTCTACAAAGTTCGGTTTTTTCGCAAGTCGTTTTTTTTATATTTATTTATTTTCTATAGAATTTTGTAAAATAAAAATTAAATTTTCAATGAAATTGAATAATAAAACTTTCTTAATGAAATTTAATAATTTCTTAATGAAATTGAATAATAAAGCTTTTTAACTTGGAGGTTACACGTTCAATTTTTGCTTCAATTTTAGTTTCAAATTTCAATACATTTTACTTTTTTACTACCACACTCATACATTTGGGAATTGAATACTAGGTGGACTTCAATTTTTCTTTCAACACTTCATTCAATTTTTCTTTCAATTTAACAGCTGTTTTAAAATAATTTTTGTGTATGTAAAAAATTTAAGACAGAAGTAATTTTCTTTGCTGAAGTAAAATTTGTAGGCAAAAATGTTTAATTGTTTCCTCGACGATGGCATTTTGAACATAAAATTGAAAGCAATTTATTGAACGTGTAGCCGCAAGGTAAGTAAAACAAATTTACCGACTTCACAAATAAACACAAAAGTTTTAAAATAATTAAGATTCATTTAAATAAAACATTTTTGTATACAGGGTGTCCCTTAAATCAACGTGAAGCCAAAAGCGGGTGATAGGGCAAGTAGTGATTGCTCCTAAGAGACCAAGCTAAATTATAGTGACAAGCGTTGCGTTAGCAGCAGGATATGTATTTTCAGTATATTCAAATAATATTTTATACGCTTCAATGTACTGAAAATACGTATCCAGCTGCTAAAGCAACGCTTGACGCTTTAATTTAAGTTGGGCTCTAAAAAAAATTAGAAAAATGTGTAAGTAATATAAAATGTAGGTTTCAGTTCCATCAACACTATTTTTGCATCCATACCTGCACATATTTTTAGCATTACAAACAATTTTATATCTATCAAGTATTTCACAATTTGTATGAATTAACAAGCAAATCTCATTCTGTACCATAAAAGAATTCAATAAGTTTACTTAAAGGGCAAAGAACTACAGGTTTTTCTTTTATTACAAAAAAAATCTAACGACCCAGTTTTATGTGAAGAAGAAAAAATCATGAAAAAATACCATTTATTTACTCGGGGCTGTAAGAAAAAACTATGTTTTAATATAAATTTTCTGTAATCAAAAGAGACATGCATTTTAATAGAGTTGAGTACTGCTCACGTGTGCGTATCACGAGTGATTGTACCAGGAAGAAGTGATGCTGCCATATTCAGAGTAAAATATGACCATCAAATGGGTCTTGACCCGAAACACACAAGTAAATTAACAAAGGACTGGTTTTGCACAATACGGGTGCCGTATTACGACTTCCAATACGACGATTTTGTAGAAGACTAAAGGACATTGCAACATTTTTTCTTTAAAATCTAGTACGAAATCGTCGTAGTCGTGATACGACACTCGTAATTAGGCCCAATATCTTGACGGAATTGATTTGTTAGTCGTAAATTTTTGTGATCGTGATTAATTTCTTGTGCACAATAGAGTGTCAAAGAAACAATGTGCCTGAAAATGTACTCACGTAAACATCTACAAGACACATTCATATAACGTAAGTACAGTCTGTCACGAATGACTTGGCTTATCGAGTATATTTTAATATTTTCAGCCGTATTCAAAAAAAAAAAAAAATATTTGTATTTCAAGTGTGCGGAAATTTAGTTTTAACGCACATAAAATGTTTTATTTAAACGTATCTGAATTATTTTTCTTTTTAGTGCTTATTTTGTCAGTCATTTCAATTTTATTTTTAAAAATCTTTATTTTAAAATGTTTAGTGCTAATTTGTGAATTTTAAAAATAACGCCCACTTTTGCAAAGATTAATGATGCCACCCATTTTTCTAAATGCTAGATTATCGTTACTTGCAGAGTTCAAGATGTGTGTCGACTTTTGTAAGAATCGGTCAAGTAGAGGCACGTGAAATATAATATTAAGTTTTAATGGGCGTGGCTTCACCCAGTTTTTTTAAGCAGAAGATTATGCCAGTCCCAGAGCCGCAACTAACTATTTGCCAAGTTTTATGGAGATTTTGCAAGTACAAATACATATAATATAATACTAAACTTTAATGGGCGTGACTCCGTCCACTTTTTTAATTGCAAGATCATGTCGTTTTTAGACTTCAAGGTGTGTGCCAAGTTTCGTAAGAATCGTAAGTATTTCTTTACAATTTAATACTAAAGTTTAATGGGCGTGCCCCCACCCAAAAAAGCCAGAACTATTTGCCAAGTTTCGTGGGAATCGAATAAATAGAAGTACATATACATAATATAATACTAACCATTAATGGGTTTGGCCCCACCCACTTTTTTAAATGTCAAAGATCGTGTCATTCTTAGATTTCAGGGTGTGTGCCAAGTTTCGTAAGAATCCGTTAAGCACGTAAAATGTAATATTAATTTTTAAAGGGAGTGGCTTTGTCCATTTTTTTAAATTCAATATTGTGTCATAACAAAAGACCAAAGTGTGTGCTAAATGTTGCAGCGATCCGATAAGCAAAAATTCATAAAGTCAAAGAACAAAATTTAATGGGCGTGGGCCACCCACTTTTTTTCAATGGGACTAAATGTAAGCTAAAATCTTTTAGACAAAAAAAACTTGTTCAAAATGACAGAGCTATGAAGCAACGAATTCATAAACAACCTCATCTTTTTTTGAAATCGTTTAATAAGATAAAGCTTTTATTTTTTTTTTTCATATGAAAATCTATTCTTGACATACTGTATATATATGTAATCCCGTATAATGTGCGTTTGTAGGGCACATTTGCTGCTGTTTAATATGTTAATGCACTACATTTTTATAATAGACGTTTTGCATTGGCAAAAGTTAAAAATATTTTTTTTTAATTTCTTCTCATCTTTTCACTAACTGCTTATGTATTGTATTGTATGCAGGTGCCAATGCCGCAACTAACTATTTGCCAAGTTTTATGGAGATTTTGCAAGTACAAATACATATAATATAATACTAAACTTTAATGGGCGTGACTCCGTCCACTTTTTTAATTGCAAGATCATGTCGTTTTTAGACTTCAAGGTGTGTGCCAAGTTTCGTAAGAATCGTAAGTATTTCTTTACAATTTAATACTAAAGTTTAATGGGCGTGCCCCCACCCAAAAAAGCCAGAACTATTTGCCAAGTTTCGTGGGAATCGAATAAATAGAAGTACATATACATAATATAATACTAACCATTAATGGGTTTGGCCCCACCCACTTTTTTAAATGTCAAAGATCGTGTCATTCTTAGATTTCAGGGTGTGTGCCAAGTTTCGTAAAAATCGGTTAAGCACGTAAAATGTAATATTAATTTTTAAAGGGAGTGGCTTTGTCCATTTTTTTTAAATTCAATATTGTGTCATAACAAAAGACCAAAGTGTGTGCTAAATGTTGCAGTGAGCTGATAAGTAAAAATTCATAAAGTCAAAGAACAAAATTTAATGGGCGTGGGCCACCCACTTTTTTTCAATGGGACTAAATGTAAGCTAAAATCTTTTAGACAAAAAAAATTTGTTCAAAATGACAGAGCTATGAAGCAACGAATTCATAAACAACCTCATCTTTTTTTGAAATCGTTTAATAAGATAAAGCTTTTATTTTTTTTTTTCATATGAAAATTTATTCTTGACATACTGTATATATATGTAATCCCGTATAATGTGCGTTTGTAGGGCACATTTGCTGCTGTTTAATATGTTAATGCACTACATTTTTATAATAGACGTTTTGCATTGGCAAAAGTTAAAAATATTTTTTTTTTAAATTTCTTCTCATCTTTTCACTAACTGCTTATGTATTGTATTGTATGCAGGTGCCAATGTTTATACACACATAAATTTGTTGTATGTATTTATGTACATAATTATTTATGTATGTATGTATGTATTTGTGCCTGCAGATTTGTATAAAGAACTTTATGAAGTCAACTTCATCTAATTACATTTTGTGTCAAAGACATCATTTATACATAAATCTTCAACGTGAAGATGTCCTTTTTACTCAAATTATGAAAAAGAGCAAAGTAAAAGTGGAGAACTAAAGAGTAATGAATGATTTCTTTACTTCTTATTGTAGACAATTTATGAGTGGAGTTTCGTGTGAAAATAAATTTTTAATTACAAGATTTAGCTTATGACTGTGGCACTTACTTGATATTTGCTTATCATTTTAATTAGTTCGTTAATTACACAGTGCAACACGAAAAAATATAACTATATACGGACACCACTGCGTGATAAAAGACCAAAAAAAAAAAAAAAGAAGACCAGTGGCTCCCAGTTTTGCCCCCAAGTCATGCACCCAAAGATTTAGGGCCTCGTTGTCATTTTTACATTCTCTCAGGCTCATATCTAGCAAACCGTTCGGAATTTCAATTTACTCTCTGAGCAAAGTCAAAGAACAAAAATTTTGAACAAATAAAATCAAAAAGAGGTTCATCTTCAAAATCTATATCGCAAAAAAATTTAAAAAATTGGATTTTTTACCTTTTTCCCCTGTTAAGATCCATAGGTAGCAGCAAACCTGTTCAAAATTCAAAGGAATAATCAATTACAAAATTGTACCCAAGATCTCAATCACAACTTTCTGGAACATATGAACTTCCTAGGAATGATTCTTAACACCGTTTAGGTAGCGCTTATGTAGCCGCAAAAGTGAAAAATTTTCCAAACAAATGATATTAAAAATTTTTCCGCAAATTTTTCACTTTTACATGTCTGAATAAAGCAGTTTTTCATTAGCAATTAGTGGTTGCGCTTTCTTGGGCACATGGCACACAGATGTAAACCCGGCCTAAGTCTGTTCATGTCAAATTTTTTCTGGGTTGTTTGAAATTCTTGTTGACTACTGCCAATTTGATACGAATACTTGCTATAAGTAGATGGTGATCACTTGCGATGTCAGCACCTCTTTTGCATCTTACATTCAGAAGAGACTCGCGACAAATTTTATATGTAAAAATTTTAAATTACAAAAACAAAATACAAACAAAATTTGTCTACGCTTGGAGTTGCGTTTTACAAAATAAGTAAACTTTGCGTGCCTAAAAGCGATCTATCGATTTACTTCCATAGGAATTGTGTGCTCTGGAGAATTTATGAAGCTCGGAGTAGTATATTTAAACATCTTATATGTATCTGTATCGCAGCATATGGTCATAAGTTAAATTTTTTAAAAACTTAAGGCCCAATAATTGACTTCTCAATTAAGTGTCATTTAGCTAATAGCCACTTAAATTAAAGTTGCACTTAAATGCAATTTAATTTTTGCCGTCGTATAATTAAATGCTAACTTAAATACTATGAAAGTGTGGTAGCACTGTGAAATGTTAATAGTTCTAAAAAAACCAGATATTTAATATAAATACGAAAGTTACGTTATCAACATGTAGAAAATTAAAATTGCATAAAAACACATTTTGTGAAACCAAGAGAGCATCGGAAAGCGTTTTTCTATTTATTTATTCCATGATATGTATTATTGTATATGTTATATATTTATGAAAATTAAACGAAATTCTTTTTAGTACGACTACGTGATATTCATGTACATGTTTTCAATAAACACACACAAACAAAATAACATATCGTCGACTTAAAGTGTAAACCTGCTAACTTACTTCCAGTAAATTTTACAGGAGAGACAAAATACTGTTAACGGTTTCTATAAAAAGCTTAAGAAATTAGCCTAATACATTAAGTTTCTTCGACATAATGAGCTTCAAATTAAAATAAATATTTAAGCAAGTCGATGAGGCGCCTCTATCTTTTTCGAGCGACATTAAAATGTCATATGTTATAAAAAGTGGAAACCTGCTATAGGTTTTCACTCTAAGCCAACGATATGGTATGCTCGTAAAACTTAAGTATGATTTAAATACACAAGGTTGGGCATTTAAATGTCCCTCAACTTGGTACTGAAAAAATGAGTTCGGTACTTAAACAGCGCTTTAAGATAAATGATACTTAATTGAGAGGTCAACTATTGGGCCTAATTCTTCTAGGATTTTTAAGAAGCCATTCAGAAGACCAATCATTTTTAGGGTTCCGTACACCAAAGGTGAAAAGAAACCCTATTGTTTTCGCTACGCTGTCCGTCTGTACGTCACAGGCTATTTTCTCAGGAACCATAAGAGCTACGGACCTGAAATTTGTATGTACAACCTTGGCCGCTACAACAACAAATACATGAGAGTTAAAAATTAAAGGGTGTTCCAAAACGAGCAACGAAAAATTTTAAAATCCCATGTAATATACATATAATTGTATGAACATATGTATATTGACACTCGAAATTTGTAAAATCAGTATATTTTTATACAGGCTACAACAATTAACACTACAATTTCAAAAAATTTAAATTAAAGGGTGTTCCATCAGTTAATGCAATTTTGACAACTTGCTATATCTTGGAAACCGTAAGAGGCAAACTGTTGAAATTTTCAAAAACGGTAAAACTAAAAAATTCGAAAATTATAAAATCGCCAAACCAAAAAAAAAATCGCCAAAATTTAAAAAAATCACCAAAACGAAAAAAATCGCCAAAATTAAAACAAAAATCTGACACTAAAATAAATCGCCAAATCCGAAAAAAATCGCCAAAATGAAAAAAATCGCCAAAATTAAAAAAAAAACGCCAAAAACCGGAAAAATCGCCAAACCGCGAAAAAAAGTGCCAAAACAAAAAAAAATTACCAAAACGAGAAAAAATGCAAAAATTAAAACAAGTGCCAAAACTTAGAAAAAAAAATTGCCAAAAGCCGAAAAAATGCCAAAACTAAAAAAACGCTCAAAACCGAAAAAACCCAAACACGAAAAAAAATGCAAAAACTATATATTACACATGTTATTATATATATTGAATTACATATCTAGTGTCCGTACGGAACCCTTCATGCGCGGGTCATAGTCACACTTCACTGATGGCCTGATTTTGTAAAATAAAACGAATTTTCGTTTTCGTTTCTGGTTGGAGCGTAAACGAAAATATTTTAAAGAAAAATTTTAAGAAAATATTTTAAATTTTGTAAAACGCTACGTTGTTTTCGTTTCATGTCAAAATATTATAATTGAAAAATATATTATTCCTGATAACAAAAATTAATAAAAAAATGTTTTCAAAATAAAATTTTATTACTTTATGGAATATGCACCAACAAAAATAGGAAATTTGGAATTAGCTGCGTAAGTTAACGGCCCATAATAACTTATTGGATCTTTCTGAAACTTTGAAACATTCAATATTTCAGTATTGAAGCAAAATGCTATTGTGGATGGATATCTTTTTCATAACATACATGGATTTAGTTAAGGTAGCTTGTCAAGGTAAAGTTCCTATCCAAAATCTCACAATTGCAATCATCAAGATCTCATATCATTTCTAGGCAACCTGCTTACTTCACAACATTTTTCCTTTCATAAAGATATAAAGGATAAAAATATTGCCAAGTATGCAGGTTGCATAGAAATAATAAGACACTCTAACGATTACAAATTAATATAATATTGTGATAGGTATTGTGCCAAACAAGAACTTGATCTCTCGCTACTTCTGATGGCCGGAATTTTGAATAGGAATTTGGCCTTTTTTCACATTTATATTTTTGTGAAAATCTAACTACTTTTGTCTTATCGTTATTTCTATTAATGATCACTGCGCCAGTTTAAAAGGGCAGAATGCAATTATATAATGGGTAAGAGAGTGATACATAATAGTATAACATTATGTTAAATTTTTATGAGCACGGCCCCGCCCTGGTTTAACAATCGATGCTTTGGAATTGTTCTTGCTCGTAACTCGCCTAGGTCTACTCGGGTATCAAGCTCTACTACTAGAGCTCAATTTGATAACTGTTTCAGTGGTCAGTGTGTCAGTGAGTATGTCTTAAAAATGCAATTTTTGCAGCTCCATTATCAGGAAACTTTCATTAGAAACTATCAAACTTCGCATATGACGACAAAATCTCCTCAAGTTTTTTCACTTTACAATTGGCGAGAACAAAGTAGTTATGAGGGTGGTAAAGCGAATTTTCATGTAAATATAGACCCTACGCGCATAGGCCTAGCTGGCCTGGAGCACTATCGTGCACCTAGATAGCTATTTACTCTTTATTGCAGCAAAACTAATGCAATAATGTTGTTAAAACTTTTAAAACGAATACAATTTTATGTACGTTTTCATATGACATTTAAGTTGTTTGAAAACGTTTGGTACTGTTTTATAAAATACATTTATTTTAAGTAAAATACAATTTTCGTTTTCAAATGTTTTACAAAATTCAAAATTAAAAATAAACGAAAATTTTCTGTTTGAAACGTTTCGTTCTGTGTTACAAAATTAGGCCATGAATTTATTTTTTCCTATCCATCCCATTTTACATTCTTATAAAAGAATGTGTACAAATATACAGTGGAATTTTGCTTGCTGAAGCCTATATCCACAAAACTTAAAGTTTCCACAAGTGGATTGTGAGAAATTTCTAAATTATCAGTACAAATGGCCAGAATATTTAAAACATTCCCTACAAAATTTATTTTTCTGTTAAACAAGGGGCTCAGTTTCAAAGTTTATTTTAAATATCAATGAAACCAACAACAATTAAAACAAAAGCAGATGTATGTATTGTGAACACAGATTATGAAACTCCCTTTTAAAGAAACAGGTGAAAGGTTTTCAAATACAACAACAACAACAACAACAACAACAACAACAACAACAACAACAACAACAAATTTAAAGGTAACAAAGAACGTTGAAAACGCACCAGCAGGCAGGCAACAGCAAAAGCAGCAACAACAATACGAATACGAACGCCATACATATATGAAACACCGTCCTCTTTTTCTGCTAAAAGAAATGAGCAACATGTAGAGCGGCCAATGAACTGTATAAATGAATACATATGTGTTAACTGTGTATGTTAACATTAAAAACAACCCTGCAGAAAGTGCGAATAGTGAAATTGTGGTGATTTACTAGTGACGTTGTCAGTAGTACTACTGACCAGGTGTACCCCAGCCAATGGTATTATCTACTGACATTTAACATTAGCTTGTCATTGAAAATTCACCACTAGACTATAGCACTACTGACTTAGTAGTTCTTTCGGGACCACATGGAGACATTGGCACCAAATATTCACTAGTAAATTTTAGGGGCTCTAGTCTACAATATCGATATATCCTCTCTCGTTGTCAATAGTAAACTTATAGTGATTTTCTAGTGACATTTTCAATAGTGTTACTGACTAGGTGTACCCCAGCCAATGCAAATGCCTATTGAAAAATAACATGGGGTTGTCATTCAAATGCTATCAGTAGACTTTAGCACTATTGAGAAGGTAGTTCTTGTACGACCATATGGAGATATTTGACTTTAGTAGTAGACTTTAGTGACCCTCGTCTACATAACATACACAACATAATAAAAAAGAAAAACAAACTATTGACGCGTTGATTGACAATATCACCAGAAATACACTAGAACTGTCGTCTCTAACGTATCTCTACTCACGCATAAAAGGAAAGTTGTCGACATTTTAACTAGTTCAATTGTCGCTGGATAAAGAGTATTGACGTAGAGACATATGGTTCAAGTTGACTAGAGGGAAATAAATATATATATATGTGTGTGTGTGTATCTATGTAAAAAGCTATGTGTGCTGGTATAAAAAGTTTTTGTGCAATTTATATTGTTGCCATTTCATCTTCTACTTCTCGCCATCTTATGTGTTGGTTGCATTTACTGAAGCTGCTGCTCCAGCAACAATATAGCTTTTGATTTTCCTTGAAGTTGTTGTTTTTTAAATGTTGTGCCAGTATTTATTCCTGTTGTTGCATTGTTTTGTGTTTTTTTTTCTCCCACTCATTCTTGTTGCTGTGTTGTTCTTATTTTGGTTTACGTTATTGTTGCTAAATTTTACTCTTTTATTTTTTCTTATGAAACCAAAGTATTGACAGGAAAATGTTGGCTTTCATTGTTATTTTTAATGTTGCAGCAAAAGAAGCCCTCATTTCTATAAAAGCAAATTTTTTTTTTAAATCGTTAATACGAGCAGTAGTTGCAATTGCCGTTGATGGCGGTGGCAAGTTAAATAAATAAATGTGTTGTTGTGTTTTGTGGGTTTCGTTAATGTGTTTTTCTTGCTCCTGTTGCTGTTTGTTTTATTTTTTTTTTCTAAATATAATTTATCATTTGTTGCTGCATTTGCTGGTTGTTGAATGTTTGTTTATTTAATGTTCTAAATGCCTGCAGCATTTGTGTGCATTCAATTTATTTCTGACGTGTACACGCGTGTGTGCTTATTGGAATTTCCTTAACCCTACGTCTCCACTAGCCATCGACTTGGATATGACATGGACATGACGCCGGCAGAGCAACTGTGAAAAATGCATCAACTTCCTTGTTGTGGTGAATACGTGCGATGTCCATGTTCAGGCATATCAAAGTATTTTGCGGTAGTGCAATAGAGATGGAATATTTACCAATTTTGGTCTGTCTCTTTTCTTTCTATTGCAAATGGTTGCGAACGTCAAATCTCATGGCGAACATTTTTGCTCAGACATATGCTCGGGCATTGATGTCAGAGCATGGACGAAAGTTGGACATGAGCGGTCTCCATTAGCCATTTGCGATGTCCGAATTGATGCCCACACCAAGTTCATGGCTAGTGGAGACCGCTAGTAAACTTCAATTTTTATTTATTTTTTGTTGTATGATGAAAGCATACGTAAATGATTTTATAAATATTATTTTTTGTTTTTCAATATATCGCTCGTTTACTGCAATAACGTCACAACTCAAAAAATTTAATTTGCGGGATAATGCAGAATTAATTTTTGGGTAAAGGTTCCCTTCCTGATGATTAGCAATAGTGAAATGAGCATAGGACCCAGTTAATCCATAAATAATTAATTTCGATGTATGTTCGAGAAATATTTAATATTTTTTTAAACAACTTAAATGTTAATTTTGGGAAAAAGTGCGATAAAAATATTAAAACTTAACATAAAAAAATTCCTAATTAATAAGTTGGCGGAAAAGCAGGCATATGCATTCAAAAATTTTGCAAATGCCCCAATTTTTTGGTATTGTATTAAAGTGACGTCGATGTCGACAACTGTAATAAGGGTGAATATTTTTTTTTTTTTTTTTTTGCTCAATGTTGTTGTATTAGTTTTTAGTCTAAAAATTGCTAGCGTTTAGTGCTCTAAGTGTACTCTTTCATCCCATACCAATTTTATACTAAATGGTTCATTAGTTATCGAGTTATAGGCCTTTTTTTGAAAAGTACGCAAAATTAAAAAAAAGAAAAACACGGTACATGTTATATATTATATACATGTTCTATTCAGTAAATATTTTGTGTCATTTACCTTTACGTTTATTAGTTCATTTGAAACAAAATAAATTTTCCCTGAATTTGAATATTAATATTGTTACGTTTAAATTTTATTAAACGTGTGAGTTCTTTTGATTGCTCAAAAATAAAAATAAATAACACACAATTTTTATTTGCTACTGTTCTCCTTTTTTATTCTTAACTAAGCAAATTACAACTTGTCTTTACTTAAGTACTTCTTATCGTTATTATCCACTTTCAACGAATCTGGCTCGAATAATTTCTGATTAGCACTGATTTAACGATCTCAACTCGACTACTTTCTGATTAGCACTGAACTGTTCTCGCACATGCTGCCTCTTTTTATAGTACAGGAACCGGTTCTCGAATGTTCGCCCGATAGATGGCGTAATAACATGTCTGTCTTAGTAATGCCAAATGGCATCTGTGAATGTTGCCATCTGTATTGTCATTTACTATTGGTAGCCAGATGTTCAAAACAGTCCTCTAGCACAATCGGGAAAATTCATGTTGCTGCTTCTAGGCGTTTGTAGATAATTCGATTGGCCGTTATTTTTGAATTTCAAAGTAACGACTCTCATGTTGGCAAAGCAGTGTGCTACTGGTAGTACAGGGCGTTTACCATAAGTGCTCGCACTTTTATTTGTATGTGTGTATGTCTGTAGGTATGTACACAATTATTGTTGTTGCTATAGTGTTTACACGTGAATATGTGTGTGCGGTTAGTGCTTTAGTTAAACACTTCTAGATAGTTCTTTGCATTCACCCTGTAGGAATATTTTTACGTAACAATATATTTTGAGTAAAATCACTCAAAAAAAAGATTTTTAATGAGAAAAAAGGCTTTTTTTTTTGTTCGACTTGAAGGTTTTTGAAAAAAAAAAATATGGCAACGCTCGATGCAGCAATCACTTTTGCGTAGCCCCACAAAAAATCTAACGGCGTTAAATCGCATGATCTTGGTGAAATGACGCATTATAGAAACTTCCCATGCAATAAAGACAAAATCGTTCGTCTTGTGTGGCCTGGCGCACCATTTTGTTAAAACCACATATTGTCCAGTTCGTAATCCACAACTGAAAGCAAAAAAAGTACGTTATCATACGACCATAGCGCAGTGAACTGACAGTAACGGTTCTTGAGGCGTTATTTTCCAAACAAAAAAAGTACGGTCCAATGAAACCTACAGAATATAAAGCGCACTAAAATGTCACTTTTCCGGCCGTAATGGTTTTACCACAATCACTTCTGAATTCTCCGAACCCCATATGTGACAATTTCGCTTGCTAAAGTAACCAACGAAATGCATTAATCGAATATTTACAGCTTAACACAGCTCTGTTAACGATCTAATGGAGGTCTGTTAAAGCACAATGCTTATACTTTGGACTTCATCGTTTCATCGTCAGAAATGAACTTGTTCGAAAGATCAGCATTAAAAGTCTGTTGTTCTAGCATTCAATCAGGATATCTACGGCGTTGTGAATGGTCAGCCGGTCTTAATTTATGAGTGAGTTGGACTTTCTATGGAGTGGAGTGCAAACCTAAATGCAAAATATGCCATAATGATCCGCAATTGCTGAGAAAGCCGTGCAATCGACAAATAAGAATTAACTGTCATACTTTCACTAACAGCAGTAAGTACATTGCGATTGATGCACAGATCTGACCACATCTGTTAAGCTACCAGTCTCTTCAAGTTTTTTTTTTCGTAATCTTGCACAGTAGGCCGATTATGAGAACCATAATAATAACAACGTAATGCCCGAAAAGTTGTCACGTTTGCACCACCATCACTATTTTTACTCGTTCTTCGGTTGTTAAACAATCCATATTGATAAACCCAAGGCGCATTTACTAGGTGGCAACACTACACCAGGTGACTAATGTCATTATACCAATCTAAATGTCAAATTTCGATTGTGTAGGTATAAGCCTAAAAGCATGCTTTTGTTTTGGTATCCATAAACACCTTTCGAATATTCAGTTTTGTATGGTGTTTGACATTTCCTATTAGAAACACGCAATCTGACGATACTACCTTGTTCTGAAAAGTAAGAAGGTAATTTATACCAACAAAGTACATGTGGTTGTTGCTGTTGTAATATTTGTTGTAGAATCGGGGGTACCTGATTGATGTGCCTTGGATAAACCTTTAACTAAATATATGACACTTCAGATGACAGATATTTATTTAACAGCTGACAGCCATGCCAGATCGCGGTGGTTTTGGCAGCACTAAATGAATAATGCTGTATATTTATTTATTTGGCATTCAGTCTTTAATGTATTGGGAATTTTATTTTTTGTTGTTTTGTTAGTTAAGCACCGTCTATATGTGTTCGTGCTTAAAATTTCGGGTCGATGTACACATAAATGTAAACCTATTTATATATATGTAAGGAAATGAAGAAATAATAACATGTTTTGTGTATAAAAAAATATGTACATCAAAGTAAACTATAAGCGAAAAAAAAATTAACTAAAGTAATTAAAATACTCATATGTGCCAGCTAGGAACCAAAGGGAGGGGGGTCATAAGCTTCCTAAGCTAGACGAGCACTGGTATTCTTAATAGACTACCAGTTGGTGTAACCACTGTCTCTACTGAATTAAAGGCAGGTACTCACGTAAAGCTATTGCACATCTGTCCCTACTGAATTTCACCCTGGATTCGCTCCTTGTATAAGTGCACGTGTTAAATCCATTTAAATTAAACAAATTCTACTCACATTATATATAACAATTGTTAAATTATGACACGCACATATATGGATTTCCTCTCTCTCTCACACAATCGCTCTTTCTCTTCCTCTCTTTCCTCTTTCTCCCTGTTGGTTGAAGTTGGCAATTTTTAGTATAAAAATATGCACACGACTACATGAATTAAGGCAAGTCCTTGAAATCAAACCACCAAATTATTATGTATATAAAGTATGAAAACAAGCTGACGGAGACGATGACCACAATGAAGTGTAAAAGTCAGGTGACGTAAAAATTTATGAATATTATTATAAGGCTCCAAGTTCTCTTTGTTAATTTTTCATAAAAAGTAGTGGTGGTGGGTGGGCTGTTGTTTGCATTTGGTTGACTTTTTTTAACTGAAAGAAGAAATAATGAAAATAATATTTAACTAATTTTACTCATAATTATTAATGGCCTTATTTATAAAAATTATTAAGGCTTTATAAAGGCATAATAAGCAAAATTTTTTATGAAATACTGTCTTAAAATCCTTTAATAAAGCCTTAATAATATTTGTAAATAAGACCGTAAGTTTATAAATATTATAGTTATTTTTATTTTACGAATATTGTTTTTGTTTTTAGTAAATCAAACCACGTGAGGATTTATTTTTAGTATATTTGAAAACAAAAATTATAAAAAGATACTATATAAATCTTTTATTTATTGCCAAAAAAAAATATTTTAGCAAACTTTTTAAAACTTGTAAAGAAGACACCGAAATTAATAAAAATCACACACTTGCAAAACTCCAGGAAAACTTTTTTCATGAAACTGCAAAATAATTGCCTGTGTTATATAAATATTACTGGAAGCAAAAAATAAATAAAATTAAGTATTTATTGTGGCTTTTAACGTGTAATGGTAAAAAAATTCGTAAATTTTAAACTGCTTAACCGATTTCGATAAAACAACTTGTAAAAATATCGTTCGGAATTGCCATAGCATTGTTGTTAGTGCCGGTTCACACACTTCAACTTTTGTTGATCAACTTGTAATTCAGCTGTAAGAAAAAAAGAGACATTTGTATTTCCGTTTCAGTCTTTCTTACAACTGAATTACGAGTTGAGCAACAAAAGTTGAAACGTGTGAACCGTTACTTTAATTTCACGTAGAATCAGTGTTATCATATGTGAAGATTTATCTTATTTTTGAAGTTTTTAGACCTGTTAAAACGACAAAAAATTTAAAAATTTTACTTTTGGTACTTTTAATATATTACTGAGGAATTTTTTGACTAAACTACTGGAAAATTTTCTGATTTGCTTCATAATGATCTTACACATATTCTATACAGTAAATATTTTGTGTTATTTGACTTTTCTTTTAATAGTTCACAAGAATCAAAATATATTTTAACTTATTTTCATTCAATAAAATACCAAAAAAAAATTTTGGTAACAAAAAAAGATTTTTTTTGCTCGACTTGAAGATTTTTGAAAAATAAATATGGCAACAATCCGTAGAATACAAAACATTCGACTATCCGTATATAACAAGTGTACGTTTGTTGTTTTTGTTATGCACGACTTCACATCGAAGCCTGTTTTTAACTTTCGGTATCAAATCCAGCTTAATGCGTTGGTAAATCAAGGACAAACCATAATTTAATAAATCAAGCGAATTGTAGTAAAATACTGGTACCTGTTATTAAATTATGAATACGAAAAAAATAAAAACTCAGCGAACTATATCAAAAAGGGTTTTATTCGACATGTATTTGAATATCATATTTAGGTTTCTCTCTTTTCACAATGTGTGATTAAGAGTTAACGTGAACTTTAACTGACAGTTCTTCATATAAAACTTGCCGTTAAAGTCCCTGTTAGCTTTTAATCGTACATTGTGAAAAGGGCCGTTAGCAGTATAAAATTGGTCGCAGTCGGGTTTTTTGATTTTCTTAATTTTTAATTGTTAATTTATTTTAACATACTCGTAGTTTTTAATTAATGCGTTACGTGAATAATATGGCTCCATGAATAATCGCTCAAACCCAAGTCGCCTAAAATTTCAAAATTAAAAATCACCCAAAAAAAATTAAAAATCCGCAAAAAAAATTTAAAAAACGCCAAAAATTAAAAAACACCCAAAATAAATTCAAAATAATTATTTCTGCCAAAAAAAACCGTGAAATATAAAATCAAATTTTAATGGGCGTGACTCCACCCATTTTTTGAGCTCAGGGTGCGTCTTAAGTCTTGTACAAATCGGTAAAGTAGAACCACTTAAAATAAAATATTAAATTTTAATGGGCGTGACTCCGGCTATTTTTTTAAATGGAGGATTGTGTCTATTTTAGAGCTCATGGTGTGTGGTAAGTTTCGTAAAAAACGGTTAGGTAGAACCCGGTGAAATATTATAATAAATTTTAATTGGCGTAACCACGCCCATTTTTTCAACTTTCAAATTGTGTAATTACAAGAACCTAAGGTGTTTGATAGGTTTTGCAGCAATCAAATAAGTAGAATATCATAACATTATCTAATAAAAAATTTTAGGCGTGCCCTCCCCCCCCCCCCCCACTTTTTTTACAATGGGAAGCTAAATAGTATTCGTTTCTTACTGAATATCAATAAAAGTATGAATAAAAGGCAATATTTTACTCAGGAATAATTGCTTAATCGTCCCAAAAAGTCCCCTATTTTTCCATTCTTATTGGCATTAATTAATTAATTAATTCTAAAAAAGAGAAGAAGAATTGAACTTTAGCTGGGTGGAAACTTAATCACTTTACTTATTTTTCCATCGGCCAAGAATTATAGCATGGCTATTCAAGGGTAATTTAGATAATTATCGTAGACACAGTAATGATAAATTATCGGAGGCCGGAAATTTAAAACGTCAAGGAAAGTGCACATACAGTCTAAAGAATATTATATTAAATATTCCAAAGGCAAGTAATTTAAAAAATCGTCGAAAGCACGTACCAAATTAAACATATTGAAAATTATCATAAGTCCTAATTTACACTATGCAAGTCTTATTGCTGAGCTGATTAGTTTGATAGGAGATAGTGACGAGGGGAACAGAAACGTTTCTTTTTGTAATTAACAAACTAATCAGCTTAGCAATAAGACTTTCATAGTGTAAACTAGGACTAAGCGTAGGAAAGATATGATTCCACCTGCACGAAGGATTTTAAACTCTAGTTATTGTATGTGAAATATCCGCTTAGTTTGTAAGAATTATTTATATTAGTGAACCTTGGAGCGTTTAACTTGAGAACCGCTTTCCACGATTTTCTGTATAACAGGCCTTCGGCCGATGGGAAAAATTTTAAAATCTATAGTATATGAACTCTCGCCTTCGCTTACAACAATTTTCAATAATTAGTACCCTTCGGAATGCTTAAGTTGGTATGTGCTTTCGAAGATTTTCTATGTAAGCGGTCTTTGGCCGGTTGAAAGAATTTTAAACTCTATGGTATCTGAAATCCCGGCTTCACTTACAAGAATTCTCTAAACAACTTTTACTGCTATAGAAGCCAAATAATGGTGGAGATGGAACACATTGGAGAAACTTTCAATATTTTCGGCTGTACGAATTATCGCCCAAGTGAAAATCGCCTGATAAAATATGTAGAATTGCCCAAAAAATGTTGTGACATAGAAGACAGGTGGTGAAGGAAGAGATAGAGGAAAGCTCCATTCTTTTTCAACACTGGTTTTTTGCACGTTTTTTTTTAATAATGCAGTGCTGCAGCGCCTCTGGTGTTAAATGAGGCGTATTAAATTTTTTTAAAGGTGTGTTTAGAAGCAATTTTATTGGTTATTTTACTTCGCCGATGATTCTGCTACACAACAAAGGAGGGCGCTATGATGTTACATTAGGATTAGTATCTGCTGAGGTTGCTACAGTTTAGTGACCAGTGACTATGCCTTCATATCACTTGAACTTTCCTACAACAACTGATACAAAGGGACACTAATGCACATCAGAAAAATGCGTGGTGTTGTTAGATAATGGCTGTTGGATAATGTGCTCGAACCCAGAACCTTCGGTTTTGTAGTCAACGTGGTAACTACTTCAGCCACCCTCAATACAATATATATATATTAAATTCTATATTCGATTATTATGATTGCCAAAATATTTGGGTGTATTTTTCCTTTTAATTTTTAAATGTTAAAAAATGTTGGGCGTTTTTTATTTCATATGAAAAGTAATTTAAAATTTGTATAAAAAAATTTTTGGACGAATTTTCAGTTTTATTTTTGGGGCGATTTTTCATAGAAACATTTTTCAAAGCCCAAAAGTTTCAAAATGAAAAATCATCCAAAAAAAGTGAAAAATTGCCCAAAATTTATGATGAAAAATGTTTTGCGGTTTTTCATTTTTATTTCTAGGCGATTTGGTTTTGGGCGATTTTTCATGGAGCCGACTAATATGAATACAATTAAAATATGGTAACGGTTTTTATCGCATATGCTATATGTACGAGTACATATCGTTACCTTAATATAGAAAGGCCCTTACTCATTTTTTTGGAAATCGGGATGTTGGCATTTTTTCGATAAATTCATGTTCTTCTATCGAAATATGCGAAAAACTCGATTTTAAAAAAAATTACGAGTTAGGCCCTTTCTGCATTAAGATAACGATATCTATGTATGTACATATTCTGAAATATTCGCCTCTATTTATTTTTCAAAAGTTTGTTTCATTGGTTTCTCAAAATACACACACACATATATAGTTAGCTAAAATGCAAAAAGGCGTAACTAGCAAAATATTCAAAATCGAGTTTGTGATTATTTATGAATACCATTAAACTGTATGGCTTTGCAAAATTTTACACTTCTGTAATGACGCTTTTATTAACAAAACAAAAAAAAAACAAGGGTAATTAACAACAAGTTTGTTTAGTTTTTTTTGATTCACCTTTAAAACTATATTTTTGTTAGTTACGCCTTTTTTATTTTCAAAATAGGAAAAAAAATGTGCATTTATATCAAAACTATTTTATTTGCAAACACTTACGACGTATTAGCTCAATTGAGTTATTGAACAGGTATTTAAATGTACAATATTTACTTTTTCGACTTGACTGTAAATTTTCACTTAAATGAAATTAATAAGCAAATTTCGTTTGATTTACGTTCTATTATTATTATATTTTTTAATATGCTGGGGTACACAATCGAAGAAATGAACTTAAAGGGAAATTAACACTGGATATGTATGATTTGTTTTGGGAAAAAAAACTATATTACGCACTAATTCAATGCACTCAAAATAATTGCATTAATTTTAAATTTAATATCTTTATTTCATTTATTTTTTTTTTTTTTTTGTAAAAGGGAAGCAAACTTTTCAACTACAAATGTGTGATAAAAATTTTATTTTTTTGTTAATTTTATTTTTTGGGTAAAACTTTTTCTTTTCTTTAAGAACCAAAATAAAATTAATCTTTTGAAGTTAAGCAAAATATGACAACCGTTTAGCACAAAGGATGTACTCTTTCTGACTGCTTGAAAATATGCAATAGGATTATATTGCACAGAGAGAGCGAAAATTTTTCCAAGCAAATTGTTTGCAATTGTTTTGGCTGTTTTCTTTTTCTCAGTTTAAAAATTTAGCATTAAAAAAGAATCCTTAATGTTCTGAATGTGCTCTCTCGCGAATATGAATGTGCAATAATTTCACTAACAAAAACTGCTTTCATCATTACATTTGCTGTGAATTATTTTCTTATATTTTGCTCTTTGTTAAACTCTTTTCTAAAAATTTCAATATGATTTTACTCTATTTCTCTTTCGCTAAAAATCTCTGCTATGGGAAAACACCCATTTAAATCGCCCCATTTTGCAACCCTGCATCCTTTTTCCTTTTAATTTCTGTAAACACTGAATTTCGAATTGTATTTTTTTCTAACCCAAAAACTTGTTTAGTTGTCGTTGTTTTATCTATTATTATCATCTTGGTTTGTTGTTGTTGTTTTTATATAATTTTGTTTTGCGCTATAATTCACCCTCTTCTTCCTCCCCCTAAAATTTTCGGAAAACACTTTGTTGACTTTTCATGTTATTTTCATGTTGGTTGCGAAAAAAACTCTTTAAATGTTTTAAATGTTTCTAGTAATTGTAAATGGTGGGTGGGTGGGTTGGTTGGTTATTTTCCCTTTTAAAAGGGTGAGTTTATTTTAGATTTTTAGATTTATTTTTGAAGTTTTCTTAAAATCTTAAATCATTTACTGCCTTATTTATATAAAAAAAAATACTTTTGTTGTATAAAGGGTTTTATGGAACACTCTTTTATAAAAAAAAATATTTGTTATGAATAAGAAAGACCTTTAACATTTTTTTATAAGTTTGTTTGTTTTTTTCTTTTCATTTTATGTTTTTGGTACAGTGCTACATTATGGAAAAAAAGGAGAAAAAGCCAAAAATAGCTGTTGTATGGAATGCGTTCCACACACATTATCCATCTGAGATCATAATCAGTGATACGTTTCTGTAAAGTAGGGTACACATTAGAGATGAGCAATACTGTGATTTTTTAACAATGTTGCTGCTTGTGAACGTGATTTCTAAATCGCTGTTATTTTACCATTTTAATGGCATTTACATATACATATGCCTATGCATCCCGATAAGCTACATATTTGGTCAAATTGATGTTATAACTTGAAACTCGTGAACTTGAACCTTGCGATAATTTGAGCAGATCCTTTAAAAAAACATTTGCTAACATGCAAAAAATCACCAAAAGTAAAACGGTCGCCAAAAACTAAACAAAAATGGCCAAAACTAAATAAAAACGCGAAAAACCGAAAAAAGGTTATCGGCTAATTGAAATTTTTAAAAAATGTGTACATCAGTACCTGGATTCTGTAACTTTTTGCGAACCGAAAATCGTAATATTTATCGACATATTTATTCGCTGGCAGTAACGATAATGTGATTCCATAATTTCTTTTTTACAATAGTCTCCAGCTTTAACTTACTCGCCATTTAATTCAATATTATGTGGTAACTGTGAAATTAAGCGAAAAGCACAAAGAATAATAAAGAACAAAACTCAATGAATTTGATCTTGTGATTCAATTTTTTTATCTCCAACCGACAGTGAAAATCGTTAAAATATGTTACAGAATAGCAAAGTTGACCAATTTTCATTATATTTGATGAGCTGGCGAACAAAACCAGACTAGTCCCGTTAAGTGTTTTTTACGGGACAGGCAAATTACTGAACTTTAAAGATAGGGACAAGCAAGGAATAGTCAGTTTTCATTATTTTTTTTAAGGTATGATCGAACTGGTTTGGCATGAAAATATTTCGTGACTTCATAGATGTGTACTTGGAGTCCGAAAAAAATTAAAAAAAAAATCATTAACTGAGTGCATATCTAGTTTTGTTCGCCAGCTCCTCACTGAATCCAGGTACATTTAAAATTTTCGATTATATTGACTAAAGTTCGTATAGTATTACATTTGAAGTGTCCGTATGAAAGTCTTCTCCTGCGAATCAAAGTCGCACTTTATTGAATTTATTGGCTTTAGTTACCATTCAAAGCCTTTAGGCTAAGCAGCTCAATCAGGTGCCAAAATACACACGCATTTTATTTGTAAAAAAAAGTAGTATCATAAGTAAGAAGGTTCTAAATAAGCTTATTCATAGTAAAAAAAAACTTACTTCTTCCGGACCTCCTTCTCCATTTCTGTCTATCTTGTGTCGTTGTTTTGACTGTTCTAGGCTAGAGATTATTTGTTCAGTCGGAATCTTGTTGATTGTAATATTGTTGATATTTGTGTTTTGTTACTCTTTCTCTGGTCCTAGTAGCGATCGGTCTTGCTTCTAATACTCGTCTTAGCAGGCGGTTCTATGGCATTCTGGCAACATGGTCAAATCATCTGAGCTTTTGTCGCTCGGTCCTATTAGTAGTCAACGGTTCCGTCGATAAGCTTGCTCGCATTGAGTCGTTTCGTATTCTGCTCCGCCCTGAGATGAAACATTTACGCCATGCGGCGATGCCTGAATTCTGTTCTGATTTTTAGATATAAATGCCCATGATTCACATTCAAACGTGAGGGTTGGTATACACATGCGAGTTGTATGTTACAAGTTTTGCTCCCTTTGAGACTCCTCTTTTACCAATAATATTCGACTTGCTTTAGGCTTTCCGAACCAATGTGCATTTGATTTGCCAAAACCAAGTTTACTTTAAAAAATTACAACCAGGGCCCTATTCCACAAAAAACTTATCAACTTTTCACTTTTCGTTCCTCAGAACTGTAAAATTTGATGAGTGAAAAGTTGAAATTGATAATTGTAATTTACAAAGTTTTTGCAATTTTTATGCTCTCTTTGCGATTCCTGTTCCACGTACGTTCTTTCTTGCAAAGTGCAAAGTTAATATTGAAAAGTGTAACTTGTGAAGACTTTGCAAGAAATTATGCTTTTTCGTTCCACAATAACTGTAAATTCTATTTTTGCAAAGCAAATTTTGATAAGTTTGTTAAAAATTTGCAAGGTAAACGATTTCTTTGCAAATTAACAAAATAAAATTCGTTGATAAATCTTCGATTATTTTCAAACATAATAATCATAACAATACAATCTCACATTGCGTTCGTATGTATTTCAGGAACACTTTGCACACTCACTTTGCAGGAGAACGCAAAGACTTTGCAAAGAGCGCAATTACTTTACAAAGAGTGCAAGAAATTTACAAAGAGAGCAAAGTCTTTGGAAAAATATGCTTAGTGCAAAGTGAAATTTGCAAAGAATATTGTGGAACAGAAACACTTATGACTTTGCCAAAAAATGCAATTTGATAAGTGCAAAGTGAAAAGTTGATAAGTTTTTTGTGGAATAGGGCCCAGTATTATCAAACATAATACTGGTTTTAAGCTCCTATACTTTGATTTTACTATGAATATGCGCCAAAGATTTTAATGAAACTCTTGCTAATTTAATATCTCGATTATTTGAATTTTTCTCCGGTCCCCTTGAATTTCAAATTATCGAGAGTCTGCTGTGTATACAGATATGTACGAGGGCTACTATTTATATTTCGGCAATAGCAAATAATAGCAAACATTTTTAAATGAAAATGGCTTCATTGATTTTTGAAATATTCCCCTTTATGGTCAATATACTTTTGCATTCGTTCAAACCATTTGAGACACCTCCAGAACATGGTTTTTGAATGCTTCAACTGCTTCTTCAAGGCTCGTAAATAGTTGAACACGAAGTTTACTTTGATATTCGAGAAGAAAAAGTCATTGGGTGCGATATACTGTGGTTTTTTTTCGATTTCTGTAAGACCCACATCCATTTATTCCATAACAACCCTGAATATAGTATATTTACCTTTTTTATATGAACTTATATTTTTGTCCTCAGTATAAAATCCAAGTTTGAAAAAAGAAAACGTGATGTGTGTGAACCAGATTTAGCTTACTTGATTCGAGATTCGAGATTTTCGTATTTCGACTTTCACTACGGCCTTTTCGTCCTGGATTAAAGAAAAAATGTGTGCGTTGTTCTTTGATCTATTACAAAAACGTAGTAGTCGAGTTCGAAATACACCAACCACGATAAGGGTGTTATTAAACTACAAAAACTTAGCTAAGATTTTAATAGAATTTTTTTTTATATAATTGGGCGATTTAAACGGTATTCATAAAGGTCATATTGTCATAAATGATTTAAAATTTTTGTTTGAAAGCAAAAACAATTATATGTAAATAATTAAAAAAAGAAGAGAGATTTATTATGACACCCGTTTAGAGCTACATATGCTGCTTAGTTATATAAAAAAAAATGTCATGTGTTACATAACAATGCAATAAAATTATATTATATGATGATGTCAAATATTTCAAAACGTTTCCATTTATATTTCTAGCTGCGTACGAAAAATGAATGTATTGTTTGTGCTCATGTGCAAAAACAATACAATAGCAAATTGAGCAATTGTTCTCATTGTTTTTGTTTGGTTTTTGTTTCACTCACTTCAAAGAACGAAACAAAACAAAATCAAACATTTTGCTTGGTTTATTTTAGTACTCACTTTTTAAGTACAAAGATATCAAAACAAAAATTAATTTATCGGCCAGGTTCTACATTCCACTACAATATGAAAATGAAAACGTTTTTAATTCCGAAAAGTCGATATCACTGTGTTCCAGAAAAGTAATGAAACTTTTTTTCCACGACGATTTCAGTCAGTCCCAGTTTATTTCAAATAAATATTTCAAGCAACATAGAAAAAACACATCTTATGCTATAAACACAATTGGAACTAACGGCGAACTTCGCATAGTTCGACGAACTTGCCTTAAAGAATTCGTTGCGAAAATTCGTCTTTTAAAGCACAATTAAATTCGACGACCCAATATTTGCATATATGTATATTCACACCAAAAAAATTATGATTATGAACTTGCAATAAAAATAAATGCAAAAATCTATATCAAGCCTTGAACTTGATTAAAAGTCGAATAAATCACACATTGCGAAAATGTTGAAAATTCGCAATATTGGAAACAAACAATAAGCTTAAATTGATTAAACTCGCTAAAACTGGAAGGTTAACTCGGGAGAAAGCGCAAAACATTATGATAATTCGCCAAAGCTTGCAAAAATTTCAATTTTAAGTCCCTAAATATAAATAAGTAAAGAAAGTCAAAAACGTTGCAAAAATTAAAAATAGATAAAGACAGCCAAAAAGTTGCAAAACTTACATCTTTCGCAAAAATAACAGAAATTTGCGAAAAATTTCAAAATTTCAAACAAGCCATAATTTTTATTAAAAATCGCTAAAAATTTAGGGACTGCTAAAAATTCGGTAAAAAAATCTCGAAAATTCGCAAAACCAAAATAACAGTGGCATAATAGCAAAGTCTAATATTGTTTAAAATTTGCGAAAACTCATAGGAAGCGGAACACTTGCAAAAACTCCCTTTCATTGCGAACAATGAGAAAATTCGCGAATGGTTGCAAAATCTGAAACAAGCCTTGAAATTTATTAGAAGTCGCGAAAGCTGTTAAAAAGAAAATAAACTCTGGAAAAACGCGAAAAATCGCAAGTTCGCAAAAAAAATGCAAGTTCGCTAAAAATTTCTAAACGCATTGAGGAAATCACTTACAGAACCCTTTAGCTAATCGCGGATTTTTTCAACATATTTTAACAACGCCACCTCTTTCTCCTGGTTTTTGTTCTTACCCCTTTAAAACACAAATAAAATAAACTATAAAAAAGAATTTATATAAAAATGTTATTTATTTGCTTACATTTTCGTATTTCTGCAATAAATTGTTACAAATATTTCATTTTTACTAAAAAGTATTTTCTTTCACAATGTTGTTTGCTGCCGAATTCAAATTACTTTTTTTGTAGTGAAATTGGATTACAGAACACTTCAATTTCATTTGAAACAAACTGAAAATGAAATTTTACTTTTTTAATCACTTTTACGAAACTGAGAACACAAACCAAGAGAAAATTTCACTTTCATTTCATTTTCCGAGTTTGAACCTAGGCGTATAATTTTAATAGTGTTGATTATTTTTGTTACCAATGCCCTAGTTCAGTAAGAAGATTTAGGACATTTTTATTTGAAAATACTTTTGAGTTCTTGTGTTTGAATTCTCTAATAATGCATTTACATTATCCCGAAATCTAGTACTTACGAGATTTCGAGCTAAATCTAACTGCTTTTTACTTGATTCCCCATACAAAACAAAATCTAGTTTGTGAGTAGATTTGTAAGCAATCTACTCAAAATCTAATATTTTTATTTTATTTTTACTACCCTGTACAATATATTTATATAAAATATGGTTGAATTCGCTACGGTCTGCTTAAAAAGGTGTGTGAATTGGCTATATTGCAGTTATTTGGTTGTAGTTCTGGAGATTTTTCCATTAATGGGTTTTGTTTTGGATAAATAAATCTTAATAATGTCAACAAAAAAAAAAAAACATGGTGTAAACGGTATAGATTTTAGTAAAGATTTTAATTAAAATATGCTAGATTTTGTGCAAGAGTAAAAAAGCCCTATAAATTATTTTCTTCAAAAAATGGTTGTTGTCTTTGATAATGAAAAATAAAAATATTATTGCCATGTTTTTAAAACATAAAAATTAATTTAATTATTATACAATAGTTTGAAAAATAATGAAAAATTATGTGTTGGATATAATGTTTGGAACAAAATCATACAATAAATACACGAACCTTCTAGCATAGACAATAATAATTGTTTTAAAGAATTACAATTGCGGCTTTTATCCGTCCATAGAGAAGACGATACAATCGTCTAACAGAATTAGGGCAGAAATCACGTCCTAGCTCCTGTGTCGTGACATAAAGAGCAGAGCTCTGCTCTTTAAGCCACGAAAAATAAATAAAATAAAGTGTAATATTGTTTTAAATTATTTTAATATGATTGTTTTTGCTTTCGCTTTTTTTCAAACAAAAATTTTAAACCATTACGACACTATAACACTTAAGACTACCGCTTGAATCCCCCAAATAGTATGTAAGTACTTTCTTTTAACAGGAGCGCCATTGGCATAGTTTTTTTTTATTATCGTTTTTTATTGATTATATAATTATTTTTAACAAACTAATGAAATGTAAGTATGCATGTAGTATGTAGCTTTATTTGAATATTATAATTTTTTTTTCTGTTGTGCACAAGAGTTTGTAAAGTTTTATATAAAGGCTCAATAATAGAAAAACTTTACTTCCTTTAAACTTTATTGTAATACAAAATAATAATAAGGAATATGTATGTATGTATTTGAAAAAAAAAAAAAAAAAAAAAAAAAAAAAAAAAACTCAATAAAATATCGCCAACAGAATTTAAAACAAATGTGTGAATCTAGACCTAAGAAATGGGGAATTAAATATAGATAATACGCTTCCATGGTTGCTTACTGTTTACCACTGTAGACTTTTTTTTACTGGTTTAGTTCGTAGCAGCACAAAAACCATCAGCAGTCTCCATCTTTTCTCCAGCGATTACATCGTGCGTTCCATACCAACAAAAATAGCTTATTTCAACACGTTGCTTAAGCATTTTCCCACCCATTTACTTAAGATTTTTTTTATGAACAAAACAAACAAAAAAAGAATAAAATAAATCAAAAATGTTTACAAAAACCAAAAAATACGTTTTAACTCACTAAAATAGGTTATAAAACAAAAAACAAATAAAAATGGCACAAAATTAAAAACAGATCACGAAAATAAAAATAAAATAAAATAAATAAAAATAATGGAATTAAAAAAATGAGGGAATTTAAAAAGGCCAGCCAGTCGCATAGGCTTTTTAAAAATTTAATAAAAATCGTATTATTATATATGGATTTATATGAAGGGATCAATTTCTTATACGCAAATCAATTGCTTCGCCACCTTCTAAATCAAGATCCATGGGAGTATCATTTAGTTCTAACAACTCACCATCAAAACTGAAATAGAGCAATAAATATTGTTTTTCAATTGTATGTGCTTATTTTATGTAGAAGGAATGAGCATTTTTTTTAGTTTTAAGATAATTTACCTCAGCTTTAACTGATCTACGCCAACTTTTAATTCCTCGGCACATTTTATATATAAAATGCGAAATTGATCAGTTTTCATAAGGTTTATTTGTAAGGGTCGCTTCCATTTATCCGACTGGATTTTAAGAGTGAGTTGATTAACATCACGCTTTTTACTTGCTGCTGCTACAGCTCTCGGTGAATTGAAGCGACTTGCCAGAACTCGGCCATCTAAAAAATAATTTATTATTCTGTTTAATGTTTTTCTCAAAAACAAAAAATAATAATAATAATAATAATACTTGTCCCTTCAACTTTTATTTATTTATTTGTTGGTAGGAAGTAGAGAATACGACACGACACGAACACGAATACCAAAATGTCCAACATGTACGAAACACGCACGCGAAAACTTACAAAACTTACACTATCAACTAGTGTTGTCATTCGAACAAAAATTTTTCGAATATTCGAATAACTTTTTATCATTTTTGTTCGAACGAACAAAAATTTTCAATTTATAATAAAAAATTATTCGAACCATTTTTTTCGAATATTCGAATATTCGAACAATTTTCTTAACTACTTTGTATAAAAAGTATTTTACATATCATATTTTTTAATGTGTTAACAAAAGGATGTTAAACAAATTACTCCAAATTATAATTGCGCTAAACGCATATTTTTTCTTGCTGGGAAGAGATAATGCTTTTTAATAGAATTAGAAGGTGGCTTACAATTTCTGATAAAAAGTTCAGAAAAAATAACAGATTTTCTCTAATCAAAAGCCTTACTGGGGGTCTCCACGCGCAATAAACTTGGAAATAATTATGTTTTCAACTGTCAAATTCTATTTCCAACACCATATGTCCACGTGTGTACCGAATAGACATTTATTTGCAAATAAATTTGGAAATAGTTGTTCAAACTTATTTCGAAGAAATAATGTTGAACATAAGCTGTCAAACTTCATAGACATTTGGTTTTTGTGAGAATTAAATAAAATAAACTTGTGACTGGGGTAAAAATACAGAATTTTTAATGTATAATAAAACGAATATAAACCAATTAGTTTTAAATCAAATAAAATAAATTTAAATTAACATAAAAAACATCGATCTATACACAGTCAGTTTTTTTAAATTTATGTCCAATACCACAATGCGTGTTCTATAGCCCAGAACATAAGCTTGTACATGAACATATTTGTGACGTCATGCTGCCGACGTTATTGCTTATGTTCGGAAATAAATATTGCGCATGGAGACGTACTGTTAAGAATCGAATTATTAAACGACGTAAAAAATAATTTAATGCCTTAATATTATTCCTCAGTTTCCTGTCCAATACTAACTTTTTAAAATATGCCGCGAAACAAAGATCATGATTATTTTGTTAATCATAACAATTTCAAGTACGACGAAGTATTAGATGACATTTCTGAAGAAACTGATAATGTTTTATTTACTGATCTAAAAAACTGTATAAATAAAGTAAGAAATTGATTTAAATTATTTGGAAACATCAAAGAAGGGATTGCTTTTTAATGTCATGTTAACTATATCAACAACATTAACAATTTGCGAAAGAAACTTTTCTTCTTGTTCTTTTATTAAAAGTAAAAAAGGGAATCGTTTGCAAGCTACGAGTAAAAAGTGGGATTATCTGGGTTTTTAAATGATCTTTCAAAAGAAATCAATGATAATATTAAAAAATTTTTTGCAAATGTGTATACCTATACTTTTTAACTAATTTCGTTTCAAGTTACAAGTTTGTAGTGTGTGCGTGTACATCTGTTTGTATGTACAAGTCCACCTACAGACCAAACGGCTGGACCAATTTTGATTTAGTTTCTGTTTTCTGTTTGAAAGGTGACTTGATCGAGATTGTTCTTAGATATGTTTGAAGGAAATCGGTCCAGCCATTTTTAAGGATATTACATCTGTTTTAGATACATATATTCTGTCTCCTTGACGCCGCAGCTCCCAAACGGCTTGACCGATTCGTTTTTTGTTTTTGTTTGAAAGGTGACGTGATTGTATATCTTCTCATCTATACTTGAAGAAAATCGGTCAAGTCGATTGGAAATTATCATAAATTTTTTATATATTAATTTATTCTTTTTTTTGCGATTCTGTTACTTCAGTAATATTAGTGGAACATAGAGTTCTTAGCTTATGTTACAGCTTTTTAAAATTTTTAATTTTTGCTATTAATACTTTGATTTATTAATATTTCTGAGTTCGTTATTATTATTTTTCGTTTGTTAATAAAAAAAAATTAAACTAATATAAATGCCTGTCGTTTTTTGCAAATTTTTTTCAAATTATTCGAATAAATTTTTTATTCTTTGTTCGTTCAAATATTCGAACAAAAGTTCAAAACTATTCGTCTGTTCGAATAAGAAAAAAATCATGAAATTTCATTCGAACAAATATAAAAGACGAATAATTAACAACACTACTATCAACAAATTTGCTGGTATTGCGTGTTTGACGATGCAAAATATTAAATTTTTTTCTTTACTGGAAATTCATGTATACAAAAATTTTACACCTAAAATCTTTTCGTGTTTTATCGCGCCCATTTCGCTCAACATGATACGAACTGAACACGCACAGTTCGTGTTGAGTCGTGCATGTTCGTGTCACGAAAAATCACGACGAGTGCCCATCTCTACCAGGGTTCTCAGATTTTAAAAATCGCCAAAAGTCGCCAAAAATCAGTTTTATGTAGTTTTTCTTAGTAAATATTTGATAATAAACTTGTTTTTTTAAAACACTTTTTTAATATAAATTTTTATAAAATGATCGTATCAAAATTTATCAGAAAATCGCCAAAATTAGAAATAAAATCGCCAAAAATAATTTCTTGTAAATTTTTCACTATAATTGATACAAGAAAAATCATCAAAATCAAATTGTTTTAAGTTCTTGCAGACGAGTTTTGATAGGATTTATTTTTGAAACTATTCCTTTAACAAACTAATTTTCATGAATTAGAAACACCTTGAAGTTCAATTTTGTTAAAAAATAGCCATAATAATCGCCAACAAATTTATTTATCGCCAGAAAAATCGCCATATTAACAAAATGTAAATTATGTTTAACTTGTTAAATATTCGAACATCGTTATTATGGGTGATTTTAACTTAAATCCATTTGATTTACACTCGTCTCACTTAGTTGGGTCTGCTTGTACGAGAATCGACCTATCATGCGTGCATAATAACTTGCCTACACACTTTGATGTGGCTAATGGCTCCACTTCATTCTTAGATCTTTTTTTAATTAGTCCGACTATTAATGTGATGCTTTCTGATCATCTATTCGGATCATTCATTTATTTTTATTACAGTTTTAATGATGGCACATAAGGTATGTATGATCAGTATGTGGAATACAAAGATTTCAACAATGTACATAGATACCACCTTCTTTGAGTATATAGTTAATCAATGGGCCTGATTGTTTAAGACGTATTTCAAATACGACTACGACTATTGGGTAATAGATTAAAGAAAAACTGTTGAAGTCTTCTTTAATCTATTATCAAACAGTCGTAGTCGCATTTGAAATACGCCTTACACAATCAGGCCCTATATGATTTTTCTGATTTCTCTGGCAACCCTGATGTCGATAGTCAATTCGATTCTTTGATGGGTTGTGTGAATATTTTGTATTCACTTGTCCCACTGAAGAGATTTGTAGCTCGAGACCCAGGTGATACAAATGAGATAAAATTTCATCTTTCCATTAGAGATTTGGCTTATAGAGCTTATAATAGAAACCCTTCTAATCGTAATCGTATGGTTTATTGTAAAACTAGGAATAGATGTAGAAAGTTATTCGTAGGATCAAGAGAAATAATTTTTTGGCGAAGTTTAGAAGTCACAATACTAAATGGTGGCATTGAAGCTAGGCAGAATGTGGTTGATTTCAATACGGATGAGCTTAACAATGTATTTTTATCTTATAGAACTATTGTCTCCGAGAATCCATTTCATTATGATCTTAATTTCAATGAGTCTGTTTTTTCATTTAACACTATTGATGTTAATGAGTTATGTACTGCTATGGAGTCTATAAAGTCAAATGCGTGCGGGCCTGATAATTTATAAAATTGATTTTTCCGATTGTTGTGACCTTATGATGGAAACACACGTTTTTAATATTATTACTTACAATAAAATCTTTATTTAATTCAATATATAAAAGTGTTTAATTAGATATAAATTCACGACCATTCAGGTTAAAAGCTCAGCCAATACATACTGCAGGCGGCTTGTGGAAAAAGACGTTTAGTTGTTTAAAATTGTAGTGTTGCATGTTGTTAGAGTCGCAATGCATAAACAGTGTTGCGTACTCAACACCGATGATATATAGGGACTTGCTTTTTCTTATTTATAACATTTTAACATGCTCTATTTTTCCTAACGAATGGAAAGTGGCAAAGGTTGTTCCTATTGGGAAAAGATATCGTATCAATTCCATGCTCTCGTTTTATCAAAAACTGTGAAACATATTGTTAAAAAACAAATTATGGAATACTTGGGTAGCAATAATCTTATAAGTTCGTATCAATGTGGATTTCGGAACACATCATCATTATTATTGGGACTTGCTGATAATGTTAGAAGTAATTTAAATAGTGGACAAGTTAGCATTTTAATTTCATTGGTCTTATCCGAAGCATTTGATCGTGATAGCCCTTTCAGTCTTATTGCCAAATGGTAGAATTAGTCGAATCGTATCCTGTTACTTTTGAAGTGGTCGTATCTCTCAATTCTGGATGTTAGTTAATAAAAACGTGAGGTTGCGAACGAATGTGTTCTCTGTTATTTTATTTCTCTTCGCTTTATACATGTGTGTGAATGTATGTAAGAGAGAAGTTGACGTAGAAATCTATTTTCTGTAGATTTCTACCTCACATACTATCGTAATTGTAATATTAAATAAACAGCAACGTGTTTTATTAATGTTACAGATTTTGTTAGCTGATCCGTCAACTCACGATACGATTCTACTAATTCTACCAAAATTTTATTTTTTTTATTTATTTAGTAGTAGTATTTAAAATACTTTAGGTTCTCTTAATTCTAGTTACATAATATTAAAGTTTAAATCTAAACAAAGCTCTATGTTGAATTATTTCTCAGAAATGTTATAATTATTCTATTAAATGTATTAAAATTCTCCTCATTTTTTGCTTCGTTTGGTAGCATATTATACAGGTTCAATCCTTTGTAAAATAATGATCGCTGCATTGCGGTTGTTGAAACTCTCTGAAGTCTAAAGTTTTCTGAATTTCTAAGGCAGTAGGGTTGTACTTCTCCAACATATTCTATTTGGTCACACAAGTATTGTGGTGCTTCGCCTATTTCTATTTTTCTAATAAATTTGAGTGTGTTCAATTGTAACCGTTGCTTTATATTTAACCATTTCAGTGTGTTGAGCATAAATTGTGTTGGCGTATATCTATTGTATTTTAAAATTGATCTCATTGCTTTATTCTGTAATTTTTGTAGTCTTTCTATTTGTGTATTTGTGCAGCATGTATATAAAATAGTGGAACCGAATTCGAAATGTGGTTTTATTATTATGTTATATATGTTAATTGCAGTCATTATTGAGACTTTACTTCTTAAGCGTTTAAAAAATCCTATTTTTTTACCAATCTTTTTGCATATGTAGTTAATATGTTCTTTAAATTTTAAATCCTTGTCTATTATAAAACCTAGATATTTTATTTGATTTACTTTTTCTATTACTGTATCATTGATTGTAATTACCAAAACTCTGCAATTATTTCGGATTCTCCCGTATGGCATGTAGTAAGTTCGTTTATTCCTACCTAACTGGGCGACGCCAGTTTGTTACCACCAACAATGATTCATCTGAGTGGAAGACAGTTACAAGTGGGGTACCACAACGTTCCGTATAGAGCCCTTTACTATTTATTTTATATACAAATGATATATTTTCCGTCTTATAAGGGTATTCTTGTAAGGTCTTTGGCGTTTGCTGATGATTTTCAATTACTTTTCTCAGGGGCACCTCGATTTATGGACTCAGTAGAGGAAGATATTAACGTCGTATTATTGAATATTGTTAATTGGATGTCAAATTCAAATCTCTGCATTAATCTTTCTAAAAAGAAAGCAATGTTGTTTTATTTGCAATTCAAGGTATTCCGATTCGATTTGTTGAAAAAAAAATCCTGCGGTTGATAATAGACTCCAACCTGAATTTTGGCGACCACTTAAATTTACTAAGCAGCAAAACTGATTTCACCCTAAGACGCTTGTATTCTTTAAATCTTTATTTACCACTATATGCTGTATTGTGCAGAAGTTTTTACTGGGACAACTGCCTATATAATGAACAAATAACAACTTCTGAACAAAGTAGTTCGATTTGTTTATAATCTGAAGGTACGTACTCATATTACTAATTATGTGACAGATTTTTTGGGTTGCAGTTTCAAGAATTTTATCCATAAACATTTGCTAATTAAATTTTATAAAATCATCAAAAATAATCTTCCGGAGTATCTACGTCATCTTTTTGTTTTTTCGCGCTTAATGTTGCCCATTAGTTTGGTTTGAAAGGCTGTTTTCAATCGTTATGGTTATAGCGCGTCTGATTGCACCTTAAAACACAGAAACACTATTCTTCAACCTGAATTATATTTCTTATATATAATCTAATCATATTTTGAATATCTTTTTTTAATTCAAATAAAAAATTAAAATCCTCGACTTTGCAATTTCGAGTTGATATGTTCTTAAGCATCAATTTACAAACTGAAATGTTTATCCCTCATGTACATAATTATTTTTTATATGTAAATATTATTATTACTTTTTTTAATATTAGCTTAATTCTATATTAAATTGAATTATTTTTTTATATACAATATTGTTAGCGTACTAACCATATATGGCCTTTTCATGGCTCGTTTAGTTTATTGAATTTAAATAAAGAATAAATGTAAAAAATTTGTTTTTATCATACAAAATTCACCGTTTTTAAAAGAGACAGAGAGAGAGAGAGAGAGAGAAAGCGAGATAGGGAGAGAGAGAAATACATTGAAATTCTCACGTTTATTTAATGGAAATTTTAGTTTTCCAGAAAAGTCAAATTGCAATACAAAGCTATCAGGGCCAAAAACCTATTACAATATACTAATAATACTGAGTAAACTATTAATTATTATTTAATTCTCAAGCATTCTTGTAAAATTAATTCATAAATAATGGATTAATGACTCTCTTAACAACAATACATAAAACTAATATGTATTGGCTACCTGCATGAGCAACAGGTGTTTTTTGCCTTAATAGGGGTTGTTTTTTTGTTTTAATTGTTTGCTAATGAATATTTAATAATTATTTAGCGTTTTTATATTTTTATGATCTTATTATAATTATATTTATCTCACATAATATAGAGTTATGCTTATATTTTACCAATGTTAAATTAAAAAAAAAATAGCTTGTAACAGTTGTTATTTATTTATTTCACAAAGATTGCTCAAGTAAATAGAATTAATTTTGCATTTTCATAGAAATACATACATACATATTTCTTCATTGCGTGCACTTTAAATTATTCTATTACAGTAGTTCGCTTTAAATGTTTTGTATTATTTTTATTATCGTTAGATACATATGTATGTATATGTATGTTCACACCACAAAACGAAAAAAAATCAAGCAAAGATATTTTATGCATGGCGATCAAAACAACTGTACCTTATATTATGTGTTAAAACTGAGTAGAAATATTAAACTAATGTTTTCAAAAGTATTTGTTGCATCTGACTACACTTCAGAATCAATTTTCTGTTCTTTGCGCATCATTAAATTTGTGGCTAAAAACTTGAAACTTTTAGCTCATATACTCAAGTAAAATGCAATAATTTTGAAATCCTTTTAATTTTGAAACCTCTAACCAAAAAAATTGAGATTTTTCCATTCGAAGATTGCAGCGAGATTTTTATAAGATATAGTATAAAAGACAATGTACTTACCAATAAAATTAAAGATTTTGTAGTTAATTGAATCGGGCGTATCGTCAGCCATGATTATGCGATCGTTGAGATTGAAAACAACACTATCCATATTAATATTTTCACGTTCAGCTAATTGCTCAAAAATTTTGGAAAACTTTTGATGTTTTCGTAGCTTAAATGCTTCCAGTTTTCCTTTCCAATTAACTTTTATGTTAAGTTCCGGATTGTCCTCATCAAATGATATGTCCAAAGTAGAAATAGCAGATTCGCTAGTAGCGTTCTTCGTTTTTCCATACTTAACGCTCTGTTCAACTTGATTTTTCTTACTACGCGTTACGCGTTGTGGTTGTTCTGTATCTGAATCGAGGTCAATGAAGCCCTCAACGCGGGGCATGGGGCTCGAAATTAAATCGATGCAATCAACTTGCGTGCAGCGGGCTGCACGTTCTGCCAGACATCGGCGCCGCCCACGCATAACACGTTGGCGTCCAAGTCGACCTCTTTGCAAAAAACGTTCCATTATAGTTAATGCTGTGTTATCACAGTTTGATGATTCTTCATCGAGAGTTAACACTTCATTTAAAGACGAATTTGAAGAAATGCATTGAGAACTCTCAGCGATTTCTCCAGATTCATTCGCCAAAGTGTTGTCGTTGCTTCTGCCTTTTCCCCGACCACGACCACGACCCCGTCCTCTACCTCTACCTCTGCCTTTGCCTGCAGCATTTCGTTTGGATGATGAAGGCTCAATACCTTCCAAAGTTGTATCCTTATCACTAATTTCGCTAATTGCTCCCAAAGATCTTCTCGTTCTTCTACTAATCGGCATTTCGGCTTCTAATTTCTTACCTAAATTCTCTATCAAATCCAGCGTAGGTGACATGGATCCATCACTTGATATAGAACTTCGCCGGGCTTTGCAATTTTTCTTCGCTTTCTTTTCGGCTGTTGTAACATTTCTAATGTTTCGCTGCCTTTTAGTAGGACTTTTTTTAATATCACCATTTATAAGCGAGTCAAAATCAAATTCGTCATTTTCTAAACTTGGACTGTCGATGTGGTCGGCAGCTTTTATAGATTCCAGAGACTTAAGTTGATCCAATAAATTTGCTAAGATACATACATATATTTTCATACTTACAATTATTTGTATAGCCGAGATTTCTGTACTTACTTTTTTTCAAATCATCAAGATTTTTGAAAATGTTAAACTCTTCACTCATTTTAAAGTACCACCACAAAACAACATATATTAAATTGCATGTATTTTAAAATAAGAAAACAAATTTCACAAATTATAGCGCAAAAATGTTTTAAAAAAACCACAAACTCTCGGACAAGCTGTTCAACTACACAGTTGCAAATTTTGCTCAATTTTATTATTTTGTAGTGCTGTCAATTACTTCTTTTAATTTAGAGCATACAAGTGCAATTTATAACCTAACGTCTACACCTGATATATATTTAAAAGCTAGGATTATACGTATACAGGTGGAAGTACATAACACGCGTTCAATGCGCTAATGCGATACACGCGTCTGTCAAAAAAGTTGAAATAGTGTGTTTTCATAAGGCAAGTTACATAGAGAAGTTCGCGACGCACGTACCTCGCCAAAGGTTGAACATTCTTCAACTTTCACGCGTTGTATACAAATTAAACAGCTAGTGTTGCCGGCAAAGGATTTAAATTTTACAACTAAAAAAGCTTCAAAAGCGTGCTGTATAACCTTCCATTTGTGTAGCGTTGAACGTTTAACAAGCCAGAAAAGCGTTGCCGCCTAACGCGTGGTATGTACTTCCACCTTAAATAGTTCATGTCGTCAGTTGGTTATTGGTTTGCGGCAAAGTGTATTAAGAATACATTATTACTGCGGAAAACCAGTAATCACCTGGTGAAATGTTAAATAATAAAAATGTTAAAAAATAAAATATAAAACACATTTGTTCATATGAAAATGAACACAACACCGCCATAGAACGAAATTCGTCGTGCGTGACGAACTCTGCGATAGATTTATTTCTTCTTTGTACGCCGACGAACGACGATAAAACCAATTTTCTCTTATTCTCTTTACTTACACAATAAACAGTGTGACCAGAATTTAAAATAAAATTAAGCTAAATTACGTATGTCTTTATATTTATATTTTTAGAGAATATGCAATTTGGATTAAAAAAGGCTAAAAAAAGTTAAATCAGTTTTTTAAAAAGGCTAAAAAAAAGAAGCTAAGAGCCTAATAAAAATTGTAAAGCTAAATCCAGAAGAAATAAGCTAAATTTAGCCCAAAAGTTAACTAATATGGTCATACTGACAATAACCAACTTTATAAAATATTAAAGAGGAATTTCACACGACGAATTTACGCAGCGAAGTCTTATCGACGAATTCGTCGACGTGGCCGAAATTCGTCGTTCGTCCCAATTGTGTTGCTAGCATAAAACTAATAGAGAAGAAATTTGCGTATGTGTAAAAAAGAAAGGATAGATATAATTAACGCACGAGTATACTATTACATATGTATATGTAAGTAAATCATAAAAGTGTTACTTTCAACAAGTAATTACTGTCTGACACAGCTTGCTACCTACCTGTAACATCACTGCTACATATTATTTGACACTGGGAAAGAAAGGGAGACTTGTATAAAAAAAATGTTATTCTCTCTCATCGCTCTCATACCAAATAAAACCCTGAGCGTGAGAACTTTGTGTGTGTTAATTAGGTCTTAAATATGCTGTATGTATGCATATGAAGCATGTAACCACTATAATTAGGTAGGAAAACCCACATTCCAGCAGGTGCTTTATCCTTTCATAAGTGCGCATTAAAAAGGTTATACATATATAAGTAAACGTACTTCATAAATCTCCATCAGTCTAATCGTGCAATTCTAAGTGAACAACAGCTCTAGTTATTCGCTAACATAAAAATCTATAAAAAAATTTTGCTCGTGGTGATACAAAATATTAAGTAACAAATCGCAACTTTGATATCACTGACAAAACAACAACAAAAAGACATTTCATTTTTACAGTAGTGGCTTTTCTGGATAAAAATATTTCTTTGTTGAAAGTGAAAAATATATAATATCGCCCTATAATTAAACAAATTGTGCTAAATAAGTAAAAAAGTGCATATTAATTTTAAATTAGTGGCTAAAGTGAAAATTCTTAAAGCATACGTTTAATTATAGCTGCTAAAACACACATACGGCAGAGAAAAGTCGCACGTCGTCTACAGTGGGTTTTCTTTTTTGCGACACCAAGAAATTTACTAGATACACATACACATGTATCACAAGTATATAAGCAAATAATTAAAAATTTTAACACAAAAATTAAACATCTTGACTTTGTAAATTTAAAAACAAATTTCATATACTGCTCGCATTAAAGACATGACCTCTATAGTTGAAGTTATACAACATTATCAACGTAGCATTGATAGCAGTCAAGAGAATGAGGCCAGGGTAAGTTTTTCCGACAAATTAAATAAGCCACTGAATTTAAAAAAAAAATCCACTAATAATCACCGACTTAAAAAAGTAGAATTTCAAAATGATTAGAAAATCGTTAAATCGATTTGTTTGGCTTATGTGCAACGTTTTATCATCAACGATTTTTTTTACACATATTATTAGATATTACAAGAAATCAAATCGATAATCACAAATAAATCATTTTCATTCATAATGAACTAATTAATCATCTTAAACGTGTACATATGCATGTATGTATGTACATATATGTACAAATATGTTAAATACGAATAAATAACGTTTATACAACAAAAAATTTGTTGTCTATAGCAGGTTATTTTCTTATTGGTACCTTTTTCCAATCAGCATTTTCTAAACAATCGGTTCATTTATCTAAAACTGAAAGCCTTTGCGTTTTTGTATTTAAAATTCAAATCAACATACATACCTATAATATTGTGTAGAAAGTCGGTGATGTATCTAGGGGTAAAATTATGGGTTATTTTTATATTTAGATTCCGCCCTTAATTAGAATTTTTACAAGAAATATGTATTTGCTAAACTTCAATTTCCTTATATTTTTTCAGTTACTTCACTGCATAAATAAACTCTACAAATTACCGATTAAAGTTGAACACCTTCAAGAAACTGGTATTGGTAAAACTGTGAACTCCTTACGAAAATTCAATGGTGAAATAGGAGTTGCAGCTAAAACGTTGGTTACAAAATGGAAAGCAATGGTAGCTGCCGAAGAAGAGCCAATGGAAACGACCTCGCAGGAAAATGAACATGACACTCATAACGATGCGAACGGAGATGGCAGTGGAGCAACTACACATGAGGATGAGGACGATGAAAATCACAACCGTAATACCACAATTCAGAAACATGAGGACATTAACGATAAACATAATCAAAAAAATCGGACTCATAGTAGCAGTAGCGGTAATGGTCATAAAGATAGTAGTAGTAGGCATTCAACTTCAACATCTTTAGATCATCAAAATATTGAGAAAGCATCAAAAAACTCTAATGAAAAACACAAGTCATCATCTAGTGACAAAAGCAAAAGCAGTGGTAGCAGCGAGCGCAAGGATAAGGAAAGAGAAAAGGAGAAAAAGGAACATAAAAGTAGTAGAGATAGACACAAAGAACGAGATCATAATAAAGAAAAAGAAAGGCATGATAAAAATCGCGACGAGAAATCCAAATCGGTTAAAGAAAAAAAGGATGAATCGCAAAACAGCAGCCCTTCGCCCCAATTTAAAAGTAGTAGTCATACGAACAGTTCGAAATCCAAGCATGAGGACAAACATAGTCATTCATCTTCATCGAAAGATAAAGAACGCTCTAGTAAACATAAGAGCTCATCAAGAGACAAAGAGCGCTTAAAAGAAGTAAGTTTATTTTAATTTAATTTAAACAAGAATTTAAATAAACTTTTTTCATTAAAGGAAAACCATGCCGTTCACTCATCATTGTCTAAGGAGGCACCTAAGTCCTCTTCAACATCATTATCTTCTAAATCCGCAACCAAAGAACAAAACAATACAGAACGCAAAAGACGTCGTAACTCCGATAATGAGTCTGTAGAATTTAAATCGCCACAGCCCAAAGCAGCTAAAGTACAGAAATCTTCTTCACCCCCAGTTGAAGCCGAAGAAGAGGGAGTAGATGATAGTTTCGATTCGTCGATGGGTGCAAATTTTGATGATGTTTTAGGTATGCTTAATATGCCCGTCAAAAGAAGCAAAAAATCCTTGAAGTCTCCTTCAACTCCCTTAAGTAATAGTACAAGTGCAACTAAAAAGGATACAAACATTCACAGACAAACAACAAGTAGTTCCAGTAGTAGTAGCAGCAGCAGCATTATTTCAAACAAAATAAATGATACAAGAATGACATTAACATCCAATTCCTCGACATCTTATGCGATGCCAACTACTTCGAAAACTATGGTAAATTATTATATGCAAATAGACTTCTACAAAAACGTACATGTTCTATAACATTTTTATTTCTTTTTAAGAAACCGGACTTATTGGCACCATCTGCTAAATTAGAGCCATTAGATCCCAGTATTGTTTTGGAATTACCCACGATATCCACAAATTATAAGCCTATGCCTCTTAATCAGACAGTTATGGACTGCGTTTTCAACAATTCTGCGTCTACATCGAAACCTGTACGTACGCTTACTGATGCTGAAGCTATTACTCATGGGATTTCATCCAAAACAATGAGGTGTGTATAATGTTTTTTTTTAGTTTAAGTCTTTCGGATTTTATAAGACGATGCATTCAAACATTCAGGGCTTATTCGAAATCAATTAACCATTTAAAATTGCGTCAGTGATTTTTTTGTTAAACTTGAAATCAAATCACACTTTTTTTCCTTCAATTAACTTCTTTGGAATGACGAGCAAAAAATACACAATCTTTCTTTCGAAATTAATCAATTTATCTATTAATCAAATTTAATTAAATTTTGTATGTAGATATACATAGAATATAAAATGACTTTACTAAAAAGTTGATTTCGAACTAGGTCTGATTTTTAAGATATCGTACCATACCAGCCGGAATAGCTTAAATCATATAATTTTCTAACTTAATTTTTTGGCGAAAGTCGATTATTTACGATCATAAGCAATAGATTTTCGTTGAAAAATAAACTTAAAAAACTATGTTAATGTAATTTATATTGTATGGCTTTATTTTTCTTTTTCTTTAGGACAAAAATTTATTCTGGCGTGCGAACCGGCCAAACTTTTCAAGTACAAACTCTTTTTGATATGTGCATAAGATTATTGCAAAAGAATATTGATGGTAAATAATTGTTGTTTTGTATATCGATGGCTTGATATAAGAAAGGTGTAACTCGAATTTTCAACATTTGACAGGAGTAGGAACAGCTGGATAAAATCAAAAACATTTACATACAAGAATAAGTTTTTAGCAGCTATAAATCTTTTATTTTAAAGGTTTACTTAGTTCTTTAAGGAGCTTTCGGAAAAAATTAAGATACACCTTTTTAATATTAAGGCATATGCATATTTCATATAGAACTTGGTTTTTTTGCTTAAATTTTATTAATCTTTAAAATATAGCTTTGGAATACACGGGCGGTGTACCATTTGAAGTTTTAAGGCCGGTATTGGAACGTGCTACACCTCAACAATTATATGTTTTTGAAGAGTATAATCCCTATCTTATGGAAGATAGTGATGTTTTATGGCAGCAACACGTTTCGCGCAACTATCGCACTAAAAAGCGCATTGAAAATGAATCATGGAAAGAAATGTTTGTTGTAAGTACATCTAAATATTATCATTCAAAACAGAATCAGTGTTCATTTTCGTTGGCCGAAAGTTATTACCAGGGACAAGGACTTCAAAAAGGTATTTTAGGCGCCTAAAATATGACATTAAAAACGCAAGATATGCACTAAAAACAATAAAATATGCACATATTTTAAAAAAAAATTGTTCAAAAAAAGTTTTAAACTTACATTCAACTAATTAAAGATGTAAAAATATTTTATTTTTTCAAGAGGTGCGAATACGATTTTTTCTGCAATATTTACTCCAAATATGCAATATGTTTATATTGCAGAGAAAGAACAATACGCAAATTGAAAAAGAAAAGTGTTATGTATTTATTTTCATTTAAAAATTTTCGAACGTGAAGTTCTATCAATTTGTTTTTAGAAAGATTTTTGGCATTGAAAAGGCCTTGTGTAACGTCTATAGACGTAATGGGCTCAAATTTAAATAATTATTTTTATACAATGTTATATACATATTCATTTAACTCAACCATTACAATGAATTGAATAATAGCTATTAGTTTTCCGCAGAATTGTTTCACTACTTTCGACTTCAATTGCAGAAAATGTCCTCTTGAAATTACCAAATGACAATTTTTATTAAGTTTGTTAGGTGTATGTGATTGTACAACCCTTCTACAGCAATGCAAGCGAATTAATTTGAAATTTGAATTTTTTTTACTAAATATGACACACAACTTGTAATTACACCAAAATATGAGACAAAAATATGCATTTATGACCAAATTATGCAAAAATATCAATTTTCAGCAAAATATGCAAAAATATGCAGTAACAAATCGATGCCATTTTCACTCAAATTCAATTTTCGTAAAGATATTTCGTTCTTGCCATTATCAGGTTTGAGGGAAAAAATATGCATTTGCATGAAACCCCTGTCCCTGGTTATTACTAATTGTTGACTGTCCACGTATTTAAAAATCTTCAAGTGGCCAATGAAAACAAAAAAAGTAGTCGAAGATTTTCACAATTGTACCGAATTAACTAAGAGCCTGCCCCACGATGTCGAAAAGTCTCACATTATTGGGCTACTTTAAGTACATGTCAAATTTTTCACGCGAAATAATGTTGCTGAAAATTTTTCACATTTTCGAACAGAGTACTTACTGGGCTTTATAGGCCCTAAAAAATAATTTAAAATCAGAGATATGTAAGATTACACATCGCACAATAAGGCTCTAAAAATTATTTCAAAATCAGAGATCCTGCAAGATTACGAATCTTGAAGGCTTAATTTTGCCTTTCTGTAAAATGTATATAAGAAGCTAATGCATAATTCATATTCACGAAACTGTTGTTAATAAATGCACTGGTTGCAATTTCTGTTTATTGATATAATTCACAAAAGCAGTTAAAAAATTTAGTTTTTATTATTTTTGAAATCATTGTGCTAAATTTTTTATATGGTTTTTAAAGTAATTTTAAAAATTTTTGAAAACATATACGCACTTAAGATTTCATTTATTCAACGTGCTTTTGTCAGTAATCTGATTCTTATACAAAACAATCAAATAATAGTAAGTATTTTTTATTTACTTTTGTAAACGCTAATTAAAAAACCAAAAAATGTCAGTCAGTTGTTAGAGAGTTGGCACTGCGAGCAAAACAAAAAACAAAACAAAAGCACGGAAAATTTGAGTGGACAGCAAAAGTGAATGAACTTATGCAGTTCTCTGGTATATGAAATGACAAAAGATAATAAATCACATGATGTACATATTTAAATTTCTGATACGTATTTTTTATCAGTGCTATGTTTAAATTAATTGCTGCAACGTTAACTATAAATAGAATTTAAAATGCTTAAAATTATACTGAATTCATCCTAAATTATTTGTTTACTATTTTTTATACTTTTTGCGACTCGTTCCTTACTGGTTTTTCCAGTGCGTAAACATTTCCTGTAACGACTTTTAGTTATTGAAGAACACATATTTTATTTGAATTATCGCGTATAACTTTAAACTAACATAAAACATTTTTTATTTCCAGCGTTGCCAAGAAGAAGAAGAACGAAAGCTTAGCGTTTTAAAGGATTCCATTAAGGCTTCTCAAAAGATAGCTGCAGCTCCTGTTCGGAAAACACAATTAGCTTTCGTTGATTCAATGGTCAAGCCGCCCCGTAATGTTATTAAGAAACAGGAACAATTCGGTACAAAAGCGCAGCTAGTTGCCACACCAGCTGCTCGCGTAGCATCACTATCAAGTGTAACGCCCAATGCAGCCAAAATGGGCGATCAAAGACTGAAAGTCTCAGCTGCTGTTAGAGATAATGCACAAGTCTGTAAGTATTAAAATTTTTAAATTTTATAATTGTAAAATTATTATTTATTAAACTTTTTTACACACAAAATTACAGCCAGTTCAGCGATTCGTCCCAAAAAGGCACCTCTTATGCAAAAGACTCTGCAATTTATACGTGGTCGTCATAAGCGTTAAATTAATGAAATAATATTACATAATTAACTTTTACTTAAGTTTCATTTTCTAGACATATGTAAGAACAGTAAAAATCTACATTTTAACAACTTCATAAAATATATTAAATATTATTATTGCTTTTATTTAAAACTTTCGAAAAAAAATTATCTTTAAAAAATGTGCTGATTAGTAATGAAACTATTCGAGATACATAAGCATACAAAAATGTTTGTATATTAATTTTTTTAATTTCGATCTAAATTATTTCCTTTAATTAATTTTACATATAAAGTAATTTAATTTATTAAATTGAATTTAATTGTGTATGCCGTAGATTCCCTCGCTGAAAATCGATACCACAACAAACAAACATCACTTTTTTTGTATTAAGGTTTTTGTGTTGAATTAGTTAAGTAAAAAAAAGTTATCTTTGTTGTTATACTCCGAAAGAAAATATAAAATATAACATTAACAATATAAAACAGTTTTCAATGGGCTGTGCATGAAAATATAATTTATATGTTATTCCGTTTTTTGCAATTTTATTTCTTTTTCGTTAAATCGTACATACATAAATATTTTTGAAACAAATTCAATTCTTTTAAATTAAATAATTCTTGTTAATTTGTTTGCATCTATTGTAACATAAATTAAAATTTAAATCACACACGTTTTAAATTATACAACAAAGCAAAAAAAAATATATATATATATATATATATACATATATGAATAAAATTTAAATTAGCAATAAAATTAATAAGCAAGACTTTTATTTTTTTATGAACAAGGACAACCCTCGTAAAGACTATCCAATTTAAACCGACATTTGCTCCATTCAAGGTTATTTTTCGGTCTCACATGCTCGACTTAAAGGCCTAATGCAAAATACATTTCGCTCATTCACTCAAACGTCATAAATCAAAAAAAAAAAAAAAAACAATTTCCCGGAAACTTAAGAAAATTTTTATTTAGCTTTTTGAGTAAACAAGATATTCGACTACGACTACGACGATTCTGTACTAAACTAAAGAACGTTGCAACATTTTTTCTTTAATCTAGTACAAAATCGTCGTCGTCGTAGTCGAAATACGACACTCGTAACATATACATGCATACATACATGTATCAAGGATATGCAAATGCCTAAATAATGGGCCTTATCGTGGTTGACATTTTTCGACTTCCACAAAGATAATTTCGTCCTAGATCAAAGAAAAACAACCGTATTGTGGTAAGCGATTTTGTGTCGAAAGTCAGGCGTTTTGCAATGGATTAAAGAAAAATATAGCTTGTTTTCTTTAATCAACTACTACTGCTGTTGTATAAATAAATAAATAAAATAGTCGAAAAACGTCAACCACGATAAGGCCAAAAATGTTGCCGTGTTCTTTAATCTATTACAAAAACTTCGTAGTAAGAGTCGAAATTTGCCAACCATCAAAATGAATAATTCAAAGCTTTTTTATTTACAAAAATCAAAACAATTAATTAATTATATAAACAACTTAAATCGTACATTATGCTAACATAAACTTCGATTAAAAACATTTTAAAATATTTAAGAATCCCATTTACTTTCTGCTATAAATTTAAACAAAGTGTAGTTACATGGTTTAATTTTTCTGTTTTGCCATTTAAGACAACAATATATTTTTCCTTTTTTCCTTTTCTGGAGAATTTTCTTTAACTTCTAAATCATTTAACATTTGTAATAACTCAGCATCAGATATTTCTATCTTCATTGGCATGCTTACGCTGGTATTCTTATTTTCTGCTTTATGCTTGATTGGAGTTGTAGTCTGTGGTGATTCACCCATAATTTCTTTAAGTTCTCTTTCCAATTCATCTTCGTCGGCGAGAGATGATACAGATTCGTTTAAGTTAGCATTAGCCATAGTATCTTGAATTTCTCTAAAGGAATCCATAGTTTCACGGACATCAGAGACAATTTCATCAACATTGTCATATTTGAGATTAGAAGCATCAAGGGCATTTTGTAATGCTTTCGAGCCAAACTTATAGGCATCCAATATAACGCCATTTAATTGAGCTTCGTGAACAGTTGATAACATAGCTTCAATATTGTGCAAGGCTAAACTGCGGCGCTCTGTTGTTCAAAATAAAGAGTATGAAAAGCTTGATGTACATACATACTTAATTTGATTTAAAAAATATATGTATATATACCGTGATTTTTTTCCAACAAATGTTTTTTGCGTAGAAAACTTTTCGCCAATAGCCGTTTATTTTCTTTGATATATTGCTTCGCTTTATTTTCATTATTCTTAATTTCCACTTCTATATCTTCAAGCTGTTTTTCTAAATTAGTTTTAGTTACTTGCAAATTATGAATAGCATGATCCGTTTCCGTAATAGTGACATTATTATTTTCGTTCGCTGGAAAAGAACGTAAGGAAATGAATTTAATTATGTACATAAAAGACAAACATTTTTCTACTCACATGGTATTTTTACCAGATGTATCTGCAGCTCATTTTTATTTGATTTGTATTCCACAACAATTTTTCTTCGTACATTTAAGGTGTGTAGACAAATTGGCAAACTTTCTTCTGAAATATTCAAGGCTGCACAAACTTCTTTTTGTAAATCATCATAATGATGCAGTTTTCCCACATAAGGCGGTGTTAGTAATAGCTGCTGCAAGTCCGCGCAATATTTCTGAAGTAAAATATAAATTCAGTGTTTTATGCAACTACGTACATTCATATGAGCATATTTATAAACCTTACACCTATGACTTCCAAATGAATAAATTGTATTAGTCCCGAATGCAGGGGATCTGTTGCACCTAGTTTTGCCTTAATTCTATCGAGTCCCCAGGAGAGAGGCTTCTTCAGGAAACTGTTCACTGCCCATCCGGACCAGCTGTTGTCAGGGTCATATTCATAGTCTTTACGTAAACGTAAAAGCTTTTGCCTCTGCATTTCTTCTAGCACGTTGTCAAAACAACATGGCACACGTTGACCTTTAGTAAAGTTATGCTGCAATTCCTGTTTGCAAAAGTTTGCTTTACCCTTGAAGAGGCAATACTCTCGAATAGTGTCTTGCCAAAATTTCATTTTTGAGTCATAGTTTTCTGGATTGACGCTGCGGTCCCGAAATGGTGCTAGCAATACCTGAACACGTTCGTTATCTTGCCAGCAGAGAGGATAGGGATATGTATCCGACAATTTGTCTGCTTTTGTGGGAGTTGTTTGAGTAGCCATTCCAAAGTTATTTTTGGTTTGTTTTTCTTTCTGCTATGTTGTTGTTAATAATGACTAGTGATTGAATGCTGCCGATAGCTCACAAAAATCTAAGTAATCGACAGCAAACATTGTACAAAAATTCTTAGTGTGGCAGCATTTATGCCATGTTTCCACGTTAATTTATGTTGTTTACACGGTACATCTTTGTGCTTCGATTTAATACTATTTATAGGTTTTCATTAAACTATTCACTCCCTCTGTTTTTATAGATTGAAATTGCATGTTTATATTTTGTTCACAATAATGTCTTATCAGTTTTCGGATAGCCAATGCATATGGATTGTATCATTCTTCAATTACAAATTATCATTAGTGATGAGAGATTAAGTTAAAAAGGCGCAAGCACATTTCCAACGGCATGCGACAAGCGACATTTTCAGTTGAAACAAAACACTCACTTGATAGTTGAACAACGTATTAGGTAATTCGATATTTTACGATTAGAAACAAAAATCTCGCAAACTAAAGGCCGATTCAAAAAAAAAAATATTTGGGTTTTATCGCACACTAAAACAAAATTACATTACGTATACTTCACGCTCAAATTATTATTTTTGTAATATAGCTGAGAGTATATTTTATATTTCTATACATCGATTGAAATAACAATAACTTCTCCCATATGCCGATCAAGTTCAAAATCTAAAATAATCTTAACCTAACAAAGAAACGTTGATTACTACCAATTTGACTAAAACGTTTTTTTCCATTTTTGAGTCTCCGTCACACCGCTTTCAGATATTCGCTGATTTTTAGAAGCTTAAATATTGTATCATATACCAAAATCTGTATAATGGTTCGTTCTCTAAAATGTTCAAAATGTTTGTATTTCATTACTACGAAATTTCTTATCAAATAAATTTCAGATTCATATGTTGTTTTGGAGAAATCATATTTATGTACTTTGGGTTTGGAGATACATACATACAAAAAAAATTTGCCTGAAACATATTTCCATTTCACCCTGTTCGAACTTGTCATTTAAATTGATACCACAAACATTTAATTCATTAAAACATTTATTAAAAAAGATTTAATCAAAATTAATAGTTTTCTTTGAGATTCGTATTTAATCATGCCTAAATCCAAGGGCACTAGTAAAAACGTCAAACTTGCTCAGAGAACTAACATTAAACGGCATAATCGTTTAGCTTCTGGTAGTATCGTACCTCATGCAAGTTGCACTTCCAATATTGTGCCAATTGAAGAGAAATCGCGCTCACCGGGTCCAGCTTTATATGGTCCAAGCAATATATCATTGGTTAAGTTGTCAAGCCCGCAATACAGCATTGGTTCAAAAGTAAAAGCTCTTAAATCAGATATACCAGGCCCTAATGTTTATGACCGTAGTAATTACAAACCAGGTAAAGCTGCTCCATCGTATTCGTTCGGTACACGTTGTTTTAATCGATCCATACCACTTATAATACCGGATTATATAAAGCACAGAATCAAATAAGTTTATCTAATTTATTTAAATAAAAATTATATTATAGTAGTATTTAATATTGAAACAAAAAATTGTATTTAATGCAGAAATGACGCAAGTATCTAATATAAAAGTGGGCATAACGGTATATTATATTGGGTGAAAGACAGAGAGAAATTTCTTTCTCATACTTTTTATTACGAAAATGACACGGTTTAACCCATTATGGACATGCCGTGTTCTTAAAAATTTGAATCAGGGGTATATTTTTGGTTAAAGAATGAAAAAAATTCTTGAGACAATAGCTATACTATTTTGGGCATGAATTAACCCAATAATCCTACTAATATTTACTCTTATCGTGGTTAGCGTATTTCGACACCAACTACGAAAGATTCGTCCTAGATTAAAGAAAAAAAAAATATCGTGACGGTGGTTCTTTACTCTATTCCAAAAACGTAGTAAAAGTCGAAATACGCCAACCACGATAAGGGTGATTATAAATGTGTTATGTGGATATGGTTTAAATTAAAATATAAAATATATGTTAGTGGGTAAAACGGATACAAATTTGTACTTTTGGTACTTTTTCTGTTTTTGCTCAACTTTTTATAAATACACCCAGCGAAAAATAAAATGAGTACTTCTTTAGAAAGTACTTCTAAATTACTTCCAAAATAGGTTATGCATTTTATTCTGGTTTAATGAAGTTATCTTTAATCACATATCCAAAGTAATAACAAATCACCTATTTTATTATTATTATTATCCTGTAAAATATAAACCCAGTAAAAAAGTGATGAAAAAAGTAGAAAAAGCACCACAACTACTGATACGAACCACTTCAAACTCCGACCAAGCCCGTAAGCTAATAAATTGACTGGTTGATTTAATTGTTTAAAAGTACCAATTCCTCAACTACAGAAATGAACGAAAACTAGAACAGATTTTTCTTCTTTTTTTCTTCTGAGACCATTATTTTAACGAGTAGAATACTTTTAGGAATTAAGTAGCTTCCAATTGGGTTAGTAAGTAAGTGAATAAGCACCACTTCCTAAATTATAGATTTAAGTGCTTTAGAAAAGTGGTTAATAACCACATCCTAAATGTAAAATATATTGGATTTACTTCACCAATAAAAAATCACACCTTATTTTAGAGTTTCTATAGCAAATAAAAAGTAAATCTTATTCACTCACGGGTTGGCAAAAACAAACCACTTCGCTCCAATGACATGCTAATGTAAAATTCACTACTTTTTGCTCGGAGTTCGAAGTGCTTCATATATATTAGTAGTTGTGGTGCCTTTTTCTACTTTTTTTCACCACTTTTTTTGCTGGGCAGTTTATAAGACAATTCTAGCTTCATGCTAAGTTTTCTTTATATATGAGAGTGAACAAGTCTTGGTTACGTGGATTGATATGTATTGATTTATTATGTTTAGCAGTGTGATTCACCAGAAGTTTAGAAGATAAATTGATCGATAAAATGTCTATAAACGTAAATATATATGTCAAATGCGACTATAAAATCAGTGTATAAAAGTGAAATCATAAAATTCTTTAATTGAAAAAAGTACATTTCTGATTACTTTTAAGATAAGAAAGGTAAGTTGTTTATATTGTTGTCATAATTTTAAAAACAGATAAGTATGTTGGTATGCACATTTCAATTAAAATATTTAGTTAAATAAACATTTATTTTCTATTTTAGTTTTAAGTTTTTTTAAATAATAATAAAAATCTAAATTTTACAAGCACACAATGAGTTCAATAGGTAACAGAAATAGTATAAATCAAACAACTATTGAAGATAATTCCCAACCAAATTATTTAAAGGTCCGGGGCCAATTTATTCACTGCCACCTACAATCGGCTATGATAAACATGATCTACGTAAAAATCGTAGTCCGCAATATTCAATGGCTGGGCGGTTGAAGGCTCGCAACATTAACATGACACCGGGACCCAGTATAAATACGCACGGTACAACACGATATGGGCGGCCAGTGAGTTATGCTTTCAGTATGGCACCTCGAAGTTTCATGAAAGGTATGAAAGTATACATCATATAAAATGCTATACAAAGTTTTAATATTAGTATTTATATACATATTTGTTAAAAAAAAGAATCTAGAAATATTGGACCTGGTCCTGCAAACTATAACTTAACGCAAAAGCCTTACGTAAGCAAAGCAGCACCGCCTTCCTATTCTATGGGTCGGCGCGATAATTTTCGTTTTAAAAATCAAGGCCCCGGACCTAACGTGTATGGCATTAGAGATGGCATGGTCAAAAAGTCGGCCCCAGCGTATAGCATGTATAATCAATTCATTTTATTCTTTTTTTTGTATGCATGCCGTATAGTACTCATATTATATTTTCAGAGGCATTAAAACTACGTTAAAAAATAAGATGACCTCTCCGGGACCAGCAAATTATCCAGCCAGTAATTTAAAAACTACAATGCCCAAAGCACCAGAATATTCAATGTTTGGCCGCCCAAAATTTAATATTAAATCATTTGTGCCTGGTGCAAATGCGTACGATCGTACCAGCTACAAGCCGGGAAAATCTACACCATCATATTCGTTTGGTATTCGCCATTCTCCAAAAGCGCCACCCATGGTCGTGCCTTGTGATAATGTATAAATTCTAAAAAAAAATACTGGTGTGATTTGGTTCACAATTTTGCAGTCTCTTTTTGTTTTGAACTGTAGTACACAAATAGAAAGTTTTTCAGAAACTCAATTCTTAAAATTAATGAACCGTTTATTTCGAAAATGGTGTAAGTCCATTTAATCTTGAAATAAGATGTCAAGCTTCATGTTTATGTTTAAGTTTAACGCAATTATTTAAACAGATCGCAAATTACGTTAGTTGATATCGAGCGAAATTTTAATGTATTTTAAAGGATTTATTTTGAAATTTCGTTCTATATCGAACTGCCACCAGACCAAGGGGTCTACTCTGTAATTTGGAACGAAAGACAATTCTTTCGAATTATCATGTAATTGATATACAAGAATTTTCTTTCGTTTCGAATTCCAGACTAGACAAGACTCCCTGTTTTGAAAACCGTGTGATTTTAGAATTTTTTGTGAAAGGATACTTTTTTACCGTTTCAATAAAAATTTTATAGTTTTAAATATGTGCCGGTTAACTACAATTGCTTTGACTGTTACATCTTGTGTGGCTTAAGCTGGACTTACACTGTGGCTTTTTCATAAAAATTTTTATTCAATAAATGATAGCAGCTAATAGAACAACATCTTTTAATCAAATTCCTTTCTCATAACGCATGGAAAAAATCATAGCGTAAATGTATATTTTGTTACTCATTATGAACTTATGTCGCTTGCAAAATAAATGGTTTTTTAATTGTTACAAATTATATTAAGATTACTTATTTCTTTTTTATTTATAAGCTAAATGGTTAAATAAATCACGTGTAATTATATGCAAAAGTAAATCTTTTATTAGGGTTAGCTAGATCTTCATCAGGAAACCTTTACATACAAATTCTTAGAAATTTAAGGAAAGTCCCGGTTCACACACTGCAACTTTTGTTGATCAACTTTTAACTCAGCTGGTACAAAAAAAAAAGAGAAATTTGTATTTCCCTCTCTGTTTTTCCTACAGCTGAATTATGAGTTGATCAACAAAAGTTGACGATTGTGTACCCGTGCTTAGAAATTTAAAAAAATGCGAAGCTCAACTAATGTTATAGTTGACATAAGAACTCAACATTAATCCATTGGCTGACTTTATTTTAGCTCGAATTTTAGTTGTACGTCCAGGTTCACACACTTCAACTTTTGTGGACCAACTCGTAATTCAGCTGTAGGAAAAAAAGAGATATTCGTATTTCACAGCTGAATAAAGAGTTTATAAACACTTAGTCCCAGTTCACATACTTCAACAGAGACTTACAGCTGATTTACAAATTGATCAACAAAAGTTGAAGTGTGTGAACCGGGAACACTTCTTCAACTTTTGTTGATCAACTCGTAATTCAGCTGTATAAAAAAAAGAGATATTTGTATTTCCATCTCCGTCTTTCTTACAGCTGAATTAAGAGTTGATAAACAAAAGTTAAAGTGTGTGAACCGGGTCTTACAGTCGAATTACGAATCACTGGTGTGTACCTTCTTGCTTTCGCAAGAATATAGTAATGCCACACAATTATTTGAGACCGGGCGCAATCAAGTTTTTAATTTGTGCACTTTTGGGTTTTTTTATATGGGTTTTTATATGTATTTTAATATTTTTCTAAAAAATATTAACATATTAGTCCCATGCGCATTTCACTGCGCATGGGACCTAGCTAACCCCTCAATAATAAATTATAATGCATTTTTAAAAACAATTAATATTTTCCTGCATAACATAAATATTAATTTCGGGAAAAAGTGCGAACAAAATATTTAATGTTAAAAAATTCTTCAAATTCAAAAAATGTTTTAAACAATCTGTTTGAAAATTTTTTGCATACTTATAAAATTTTGTAGTGAAAAACTAAATTTATTCAAACCTGTTAATGTTTGGCTCACTCAGACTCTAAGGTATTTGTGGAATACTCCCTCATTTCTCTTCACCTATTTAAATAAAAACAAAAAAAAATATTAAAAAAAACATTATTTAAAATGATGTTACAGTTTTAGAAAACGTTAGCGACTTACGACATTTTTCTACCAAAATACTTTAAAAACAATAAAATTCTCTTTCTCTGTCTTAGAAAAGTATCATACAGAAAAACCGCAATCAATTTTCTGCAAATTCGAAAAAGAGAGAAAAAAAAACATAAACACTTTAGTAAGTGCAATAAAATGAAATTTATGACAATACATAAAATAAAATTTTGCAAATCATTTAATTGTTTTTCTCTTTGCCATTTTTAAAAAATAATTAAATGATTCTTAGGAAAAGTAAACAAAATTATATTGTGAGATAGATATTGCCCATATTATTACCAGAGTTGCACTCTTTCTCAAAATTATTTTTGATAACTTTTTGATTCTTTAGAAGAGAGTTTTATCCTCTGCTCATTGGCAATGACAAATGGATATGGTAGCAGCATCATTTCGTTTTTTAATTCTTTGTGCGAGTCCATTCTGAAAAAGTAAAGAGATTAGTAAAACACTCCAATTGTTTCTAAATTAAAATCATCAACATGACCAAAATGAATAAAATACAAAAACATGCCGTTTTTTTTTGTTTGTTCCGTTTTATGGTCATTTTTTTTAGACACTAATTAAAATCTTTACTAAACAAATATCTCTTAATAAATAAATATTTTAAAATGAAAACACTACAATTTCAATATGAATATATGTATGTATAATATAAGTATTATTTATGTATGTCAGTGTATGTATATGTATATCAACTTGAATTAACCAAAAAGTTGAACTAAACTGCATGCCTTTCCAGTATATTTGGTTTATTCTTTATTTTTTAGTTTAACGACTTTTGTTTCATTTTGAAAGCGGAACAACGAACGAAATGCAATTGAAAAAAATAATTGAAGGAATAAAAGCATTCTAATGTCACTTTTGCTTTCCATTATTTTACTTTTTTTTTCATTGGGCAGCCTATTAATTTTTTTTGACCGATTTTAATAATTTAAGTTTTTATAAGTACTTTTTATGACCAAAAGAAATATCGTACTTTTAATATACTAAAAGTTGAGAATACATATATAGTGTTTTTAAAAAGAGAAAAAAATTACATTTATATTTGTTTAACCAAGTTAAATTTTGACTTTGTGTTCCTCGAGCCATTTTCCATTAGAACGGCTAAATATTGGTGGGTGAGCTGGTTGTTTTCCGTTTACATCTTCTCCTGAATAAAGGGATGTGTTAACGCCTGATTCAGTGAAATACGTTTAGAAGGATCCAAAGCAAACATATTGTCCAATAAATCCTTAAGTTGTGTCACTTTCCGATGCTGATCATCAGGTAGATTTTGATCCGCTATTAATTCTTGTTGTAAGTTGCGTGACGCTTTGATAACCGGCATTACAACAATTTTTTCCTAATAAAATAAAATAATAATAATATAGATAAGAAAAAAAAAACAAGTTAGTTACAAAAAAAAAAAAAACAAGTTAGCGGATTAATTTTTAGAAAAAAATTAAGGAAGAATAGAGAAAAATGTATTAACTGAATTTAAAAATAAATAAAATTTTATCATTTATAATAAAATTTTTGGACATTTCATGAACTCAAGCGGTAAGTATTTCAAAAAAGAATCTATTTGAAATAGAGAAAAATTGCGTTGTTCATATTACTTCCATGGTGCAGACTGTTTGACCTATTCGGAATAACAATTCACTGGGAGTTTCTTCCATCTTTCTTGTATTAAAATTTTTTACTTTTTGTCGAAAAATCTATTTATTAACTGTAAAATTTTCCCTTCATTACCGTCTACTCTTTCATCTCAAAAATCACATATTCACCATTTTCGTGATATTTATTGACTTAACTCAATTAAGAAACTTACCCTTTCTGTAACCTTATCAATTTCATGATAAAGAAAATTGCAACTTTGGTCGAAATGCTGATCTTTGAATTGACCTTTCCGTATTATTCGATTAGGAATTTTGCCTTATTAGATAAATTAGATAAATAGAAAAAGATATAACATATAACACTCACTTAAGCTAATTTAATTTCAATAAGTAATTAATTACCTTTCAGGTCCATAAAATATTTAAGCATCTGATTATTGCTTTTTCCACTGAAAAGTATTTTTCCTGTATACAACTCATAAATGGTACAGCCAGCTGACCACATATCAATACCATAATCGTAAGATATGCCCAATATAATTTCAGGCGCACGGTAAAACCTCGATATTAAGTAGGGTGTTATTTCATTTTCATTTATGGTCGAGGCCGAACCAAAGTCGCATAATTTTAAGATTAAATTATTTTCATTTACTAAAATGTTGTCTGGCTTTATGTCTGCATGTAAGATTCCAGTTTTCTTTAAAAGTTTTAAGGCCAGAAACAGTTGTTGTGTATAACTTCGTACAGCTTTGATGTGTAGGCCAACATTTTTTCCATATTTTTTTAAAACTTCCCGTAAATTCATGGCCAAGGGTTCAAACACCATACAAAGATGCTGCCACAATAATTAAATGATACATATGTATCTATAACTAGAGAACTTTTATTAATAGATAATAAATTCATAACTTACTTGTTTGTGAAAAAAGTGCCGATATAAACGTAAACAGTGGAAACGATCGTCGGGGTCAGCATCGTTAAGTTTCTTTAAAATTTCCAATTCGCGTAAGCCAGTCTTATGCCTAATGCAAAATATTTTTTTTATTATACAAAACTAATGATGATGTTATTTATCTACATTGCGCTACTTACATTATTTCGTTATTACGAATAATTTTAACAGCAACATTTGCACTTCCTCTTGCTTGATCTCTCGCTCGAACAACATTGCTGAAAACACCTTGACCCGTATAACCGCACACAACATAACGAGTATCTAAAACTTCGCCAATGCGTACACGATAGTAACCCTCGGCGTCATCCCAGTTATCAGTGAGCGCGGGATTTTCGGCCATATTTTTGTTTTGAACAACAGCGCTTGGTGACTAAACGGAACGGAAACAAATTTTAATTTACTTTTTATACATAAATTTAGTTGCTACATAAGGGGAAAAATAAAAATAAGTCTGTGCACATTTTTATTTTGTAAATATATGTAGTTGTGTATGTAAACATATATATTAGAATGAAATTTACAAGCCAACGACTCACATCGAAATTGGAATCTACATCTTGATCGGCAAACATATCCCATTCAGGTCTCTTCTCCTTTTCCTTATTTGTGCTACCGGCTGTTTTATTGTTACTCTCTTCCTCCGCTTTAACTTCTGGAGCAATATTATTTTTTTCTGTACGATGGCGGGACGACTCTACTTTTAATGGAGAACGGGTTCGAGATCTTCGTTGCTTAGCTGGTGGAGACTTTGATGCTCGTTCTTTTTTGTCCGAGCTGTAAGAATTTTTTCGTTTCTCACTGTCATTAATATGTGTTGCAGTTGTTGAAGAAGTTGAATAGTTGTGGACGGATTGTGGGACATTCGAAAGTTTTGAACCAGCCAATTTCTAATATGTTAAATGTTTTCAAATTGTTGATGCTTAATTTTTTAAATATCTTACCTTTAACAATTCTTCACGTTGTTTACGTCTCATTTCAATAATTTTCTCGTCGTCGTCATCTTCATCAATATTTATATTGATTTCAACCTCCTCATCACTACTAGATTCCTTTTGTTGAGCTTTCTGCCCCTCGCTTAGGGAACCACGATATCGATCACGATCTTTAGTATCGTTACGATCTCGATCAGAGCGTTGACGATCTCTTTCGCGTTCTCGTTCACGTTTACGATCTGATTCAGCTTTGCTGCGACTATGGGATCTATCTCGCATCCATCTTTCTCGATCTCTGTTACGATCTCTATCCCGTCCTCTTTCCTGCACTCGACTATTGTTTGCGCTACCATTCCGCTCAGTTGGCCGAACTTCTCTTTCATCTCGTAACTTGTGGCTTTGTTCTCGACTAGTGCCACGTTCCCGTAGTTTATCTCGGTTTATTTCCTGTCGTAAATCCTCTTTATGGCGATTTTGATCATAATATTCCCTATGACGCTGCCGGCCACGATCTTCTTCAATGTCTGTATGATGTCGTCTATCACGTGAGTCCACTCTTCGCACAGGAGAACGGCTTCGGGTACGATTGGTACGACCACGACGATCCGAATGTGAATATCTGGACTGATTATCCCGAAAATCTTTTGATGAACGTCGGTCGCTTATTTTCTCTCTATTCGAATGTTGTGGTGGTGTCACAGATTTATGATCTCTTCCAGATCGGCGATCTTTATCACTTGAATGCCTTACCTTAAATGATCGTTCCCTGTTGGGCAACCGTTGCTCCACCGGTGTTTCATTACCACCGCTAGAATCATCCAATAATATAATATCGTTTTCATTTGTAATTTTTTCTTTAGAAATGTTATTTAAATTATTTTTACTGGTTGCAGATGAAAGATAATTTTTTTGTTCTATCCTTTTATTCTTCTCAAGTCCAGGTGTTGGCAAAAAACTTTTCTTCGAGTTAGAATCAGCTTCGGTTAAAGGACGCTTCGTTAAAGAACCAGAATGACTACCATCGCCCTCTGTATCGGACATGTAAGCTCCTAACCGAGCTTGTAAAAGTGCCTTTTGTTTCATCAATTCGTCCAAATTGAGATCATCTTCTATTATTGCTATATCGGGACTTGCTACATCAATGGGTCTAAAAATTATAAATTCAAAATTTCTTCATTAACATTTGAACTTGTTCCGAAATCTACCATATTTTTATGTAATTTTTTTTTACACTGGAGAAGGAAACAACAGAAATTAAAATGAAAATTGCTAAAGCGAAATTATTCTCCTTATTCAGAAACCATTTTTACTCCTGGGTTAAAAAACAATGAGGTACAAGTACCAAAGCAAACAGACTTTTATATTAAAGTGTTACTTTGGTCAAACAAATAAGGAACAAAAAGCTTTAAATCATAATTATCCAATTTTTTTCACAGAAAAACTTGTTAATTATTTAGTAGAACATCTTAGACTTTGTTCCATAAATCGTTAGAAGAATTATCCTTTAAATTAAAATCGAGTTATGTTCAATAAGGCAATCCACATGACCTATTTCAACTGAATGCATATTTGTATAACGAACGACCTTCGAAATATTATGATGTTTTTTAGTGTTGGTAGCAATATTTATGATTTTCTCAGGTACAAGTGCCAAAACCAACTTTTTAAAAAGTGTTACTTTGGTCAAACTTAATAGGAACAAAAAACTTTAAAACATAATTACCCAATTTTTTTACAGAAAAACTGGCAAATTATTTAGTAAACATTATAGACTTGTTTACATAAATCGTTCAGAATTATTCCTTAAATTAAAATACGAGTAAACGAATCCACGTGTCATATTTCAATTGAAAGCATATTTGTATGAGACTGAAATCTACACAGATATGACGAAGATGTAACGACCCTCGAAACATTAGCGGTATTCATCTTTTACATCTTGTAGCTTTGGTAAATTGTTGTTGCTTTGCTTTAAATTCAACAAAATTTACCAAAGCTACAATATGTAAAAGATCTACAAGTCCAACCGTGAATTCCGCTATTATGTTAATTTTTTAGTGTTGGTAGCAATATTTATGTTTTTCAGGGGCCTATTGTTTCCTTAAAAGTTATTAAATGCCCAATAAGTTATATATTTAAATTTAATCTGTCGAGCGATAAACTCCATGAAAAAGGCTTCTTTTTAAATATTGTACACTGAACCAAAAAAGCATTCTTAAAACAAGAATTTTGCGTTTTCGTTTTAAAAACGTAGCATTTTTAAAAATAATTGTTAAAATAAGAATGTTTCTTAAAATATTAATGCATAACATTCTTATTTTTATAACGAAGCAGTTTTAAAACTAAAATGTGCATTTTTGTTTTAAAAATTAAGCACTTTTAAAAATAGTTGTTAAAATGAGAATGTTTCTTATAATATTAATACTAGAGATGTGCACGTGAGTGTTTTCTGACTCACGACACGCACGCTCAAGCAGAAAAATATTTTATTCACGCACTTTCCCGCACGAATGATTTTGTATGCTCGTGTTTTTGTAAAATTTATAATGTAAATTAAAATAAAGCAAAGTTAATTTCATAACGTTTTAAATATTCGTATTAGCGGATATCATTTTAAATATTCGAATTCGAATTCTCGTACATTCCGCACATCAATGTATGTGTACATTCATACATAATATAAATGTGAAGGTAAGACGTATGATGAATTAAATAAATGATAATCAAATAAATGAGAAAAGCATATTAAATGAAAAAACATACAAATTACTAAAATTTTTCTGTTACGTAACATTTACAAAGACTCCCCCCACCCTCATCATAACAAATCATAACAAAACTCGAACCCCACCTCTCCCCCCTTACAGCGTTACGTAATATATGGTATCTAAGAAACATACATACATACTTATAAAGGTGTATGTATACAAAATAAAATGCTCCGAATTCGTAACGATTGGTGGACAAAATCTTCCGATTTCGGCACCGAAATATTACCGAAATCGTTACAATTTTTGTATGAAATGGTTGACACGACTTCGTAACGATATGTCGGTACGAATTCGTTACGATAAGTCGGTACGAATTCCTAACGACATGTAGGTACGATTTCTTTTTGCTTTTATAGAAGAGTACCGCTTCACCGTTATGTTGCTGCTATTGTCGAAATAATTTGCACATACTCACGTTTTTTAATATTTGTTACAATCCTATTTTTTTTTATCAACATATACATACATATTTATTTTAAAAAAATTTTCACAGACTTTTACTTATGTACTCAAAAATCAAAGTTTTAATGTTTAAAAAAAATTGTTCAGATAAATTACCGAAATGTCTTAACGAATTCGGTACAAGTCTGACTTCAGAAAAAGTCGAAACATTATGTTTGGGGGTATTCATTATGTTTATAAGCTCATACTACCATACATATTACTATACATACATATATGCATTTATTATTATAAAATAATTTATTTCAAATGATTGAATACAGTTACATATGTACCTATGCAGGAATGTTATCTCGTGAGAGCGTGAGATTATTAAAGAAGCTCACGCACGATCACGCACGAGTAAATTTTTTTCAATCACGCTCATGCACTCACGCGTGATTAGTTATAATATTTGATCACGAATCACGTGAATCAAGAGTGACTAACGCGTGAAACGATAAAATCACGACATTTGCACATCTCTAATTAATACATAATATTCTTACTTTTAACAGCTTTAAAACAAAAATGTGCGTTTTCGTTGTAAAAATGCAGCACTTTTAAAATAAGAATGTAAAGTTTTAAAATCAAGAAATAACAATTTGATTTAAGAACGCAGCCTTTATGAAATATAACTTAAATTGTTTTATTTTATTTTAAAAATGTTCATTCTTGTTTTAAAAATTTAAAATATTTTTAAATCAAAAAATAATATTTTTTGTTTGAAAAAGACAACAACCTTGATATAAAGTTGAACATACTCCAATTAAAAGATTATGTTTTTGAGTTAAGAATGAAATATTATTGAAGTAATAATGAAGCATTTTTATTTTAAAACTTATTTTTATATTAAAAATGAAGCGTTTGAATTAATAATGGAGGATTATTAAATTAAGAATGAAACGTCTTAAATTAATAATGAAACATTTTTGAATGAAGAATGAAACGTCCTAAATTAATAATGGATCATTTAAAATTTTTTTAACAACCACAACCCGCGAAGCGATTAGCTTGTCTGCGGAAAACACCCAGGTTCTATGTCGGGAATCGAACCCACGACCTCTGGACTGAGAGGGTAGCATCGCTTCCACTCAGGCACAGGGGCACCCTAAATTAATAATGAAGAATTTTTAAATTAAGAATGAAACGCCTTAAATTTATAATGGAGCATTTTTGAATTAAGAATGAAACGTCTTAAGTTAATAATGGATAATTTTTGATTCCATAATATATTGAAAGTATGAAGCACCATTAAAGTAAAACTGTAACATTTTTAATTTCAAAACGAACCATCGTTAATTCAAAAATTATCTATTATTAATTTAAGACATTTCATTCTTAATTTAAAAATGATCCATTATTAATTCAAAGGCTTCATTTTTAATATAAAAATAATAAGTTGAAAATAAAAATGCTTCATTATTACTTCAATAATATTTCATTCTTAACTCAAAAACATAATCTTTTAATTTGAGTATGTTCAACTTTATATCAAGGTTGTTGTCTTTTAAAAACAAAAATATTATTTTTTGATTTCAAAATATTTTTAATTTTTAAAACAAGAATGAACATTTTTAAAATAAGAGAAAACAAACTAAGTTCTATTTCATAAATGTTGCGTTTCTTAAAATCAAATTGTTTCTTCTTGATTTCAAAACTTTTTTTTTTTTTTTTGGTGTACTTATTATTAAATGAACATGTCGACTTACACTTCACTTTCACTGCCCGATGATACGACTTCCATAACTGGTATCACTTTTGTCTGTATAGTTTTTGTTATTTCCTGAACCAAACTACAGGGATCGGTCTGTATGTTTGGCTTCGTTATCAGTAATTTGTTAATTTTAACGTCATGTTCAACCCTTAAAGCACAAATCTTATCCTTATTTGCCTTTTTCATAATTTGGGTAAACTTATCATTAATAGCACCACTTTTCCTTTTCTCCCGTGTTGACTCATTTCCGGTGCCTGATCCTGTAGATGAACGGGAGTGATGGCGATTCCTCTTCTTAGACTTTTTATGTCGCTTGTGAGATTTATTTGACTTTTTATGTTTCTTGTGTTTTTTGGATTTCTTATGATGTGTACTTGAAGAATATTTGGAACATTTCTCTTCTGGGCCGTCATAGCTATTTGAGTCATAACTAGAAAGGATTATTAAATATTTTCGATATGCATACGTATGTACAAATGAATGTATGTATATATACTTGTACATACTTTAATGAATTGGTATATTGAATTTGTGTGAAAAAATATATACATAACCTCAACATATTATTAAGGGAAACTTTAAGGAAATAATTACTTACCTATTTTCCTCACTAGACATTTTACTACACTATTTTATATTTGAAGAGTTTTTAAAATACTTTTTATTATTATTAAATAAAAACCAATATGTAAACTACACTCGGTTCAAGCACTATCCTCCAAAAACGTATCCAAAGAAAAATGACAGCTGTACAACTCTTGACTTTTCTCGGTTGCATAAAAAAAGACACTCGGTTGTATTTTTGGTATTATAAAGTAATTCTTACTACTTAATAAATTACATACAAAATTATTTTCAATTAATTTAGTTAAATGTAAGCACATAAAAGTAAAAAGAGGACTAGTTCCCACTCCATAATTCTATTCCGGAATATCACCTCCAGGTACTAACTGCAATAAAATTACATGTATTAAAAGTTGTACGGACAACAGTGCCACCAACTAACTGACCATTGTTATATTATTTCCATTCAAAAGAATTTGGTCTAATTTTGTAATACGTCTTCCTTCGGGAGTATTTTCATATTCAGTGACATCGTCCAATAACATGTTAACAAAATCGTCAAACCCTAGCAATGTTCCAACCATTTCTTTGTCATTTTTCATTATAATATGGATGCGGGAACCAATGCATTTATCTACCAATTCTGCAAGCAAACAAGCATCAGTAATTTATTTACATTTATGAACTCTGCGAAGTATTACTTACCTAATGGCAATAAAGTGGAAACATTGGTTGGTGGTGGAACAGCAGTCATTTTAATGTATAACGTGCAATTTTAGTAGAATTTAATTTCGCTGGAAAATTGGGAGAACCACAGGGAGAATTCCAAGAAAATGTGCAAAATTATTTCGGCGATTTCGGTTGAAATTGTATTGATGACATGCACTTGCAGCTGATAGCTGACTTAGAGCTGCCATTAAAAATTAAACTTTTCGACCAGTTTTTATCCCATTGCGCTGATTTACACGGGCATAATTGTGCTGGCATAACATGCCAGTTTGTGGGTGAGAGAGGCAAAGAGAGTGTTTTCGTGGTTGGCATAACTTTTCAACCAGCTTCAACCCCGCATTAGCAGCATAAAACCAATACACACACAACTTAAAAAACAGCAAATGTTAAATGAATACTAAAAACACTAACACACACACAGCTGTGTATACGAATACATTTTGTGCCAGATGAATTAGTCTCGTGTAATTTGGAAAAGAACAAAAATTGTGCGGCTTAAAAATTGTTCTCGTCTAAACTACCTCATTGAGACTTTACGGACAGCGTTGTCAACTCGGTGCTTTTCGCACCATTTTTAGTGCTTTTTGAAATGCTCGACGCGACAAATTTTGAAGTTAGTGCTCAGTGCTTTTTTAAATTAATTTTCGGTGCTTTTTGTTTCGAGTCGGTGGCACTAAGCCAAAAACTCAAAGGAAAATTTCCTTACCTATTTTTTTTTTCGAGAAACTCTTACATTCAAAAACATAAGCTCTGAAGTTAAATGGAGCATCTCAAAAAAATCTACTAAAATTTTAAAAGGCTTGGTTTAATAAATACGTGTCATATTACCATCAAACCTTAACATTTTAAGCATATATAATGTAAACAGTGTTTTGCCATACAACAAAGAAGACATAATACAAGTATTTACTCAAATATAGTCTAATAGCGAAATTTTATCTAGTATAGACAATGGGTGGAGAAAGATTGATTCACTTAATGCAATGGTAAAAATATTGAGTCCACTATTGAGAGATTCAGTTGATATGAACTCGTTTGAATCATTATCAAAACTTGCATTCCCATCAAACTTCTGTTACTTCCATATTGAAACGCAGAAGTCACAATTTCTATTTCGATACAAATTTATTATCTTTGTCACATATCAGCCGAGAAAATATTTCCACATAATTTAATAAAAACCAAATTTTGTAAGCCTTGATTTTAAAATATTTTCAACTGCTAAGCCCATCGAGCTCAAAATGTACGAGTAATCGGCTCTTAACCTCAGAAAGACTTGTGGATTACTGCCAATTTGACTAAACTCGAGAGATTCGTTTGTTCATTGACGGAAAAAATTAAAAAATTTTTATAATAATTTGAAAATGCTTCGTCTTATAAAAATAAAATGTTTTTCGGATGCCTCAAATTTGTACAATTTATGTACATGTTGTCGGTTGGTTATTGGTTTGCGGCACAGTATATTCAAAATACATTATGTCTGCAGCAAATCAATAACCAAACGATGTGTACAATTTTTTTAAATAATATAATAAAATTTTAAATTTAGTGCTTTTTTACTTACATTACGCGCTTTTTTCTTGGTTTCGGTGATTTTTGAAATTTAAAAGTTGAAAACGCTGTTTACGGACGGGAAACATTTTCCAACACACAATTTCACATGAATTTTGACAAGTATGTGTGAAAATATTGTTAGAAAGAAATTTAACATGTTGCTGCATCGTAAATAGAGCAACTTCTTATAAATCTTTTTGTCAAGTGTCGAAGATTAACAAACTCTGGTTTTAGACTCGGCAGTTTTTCTTGCTCGACTTTTGATTTTATAATGAGAAAAAAAAGAAAAATATAGGTATACAAAAGGTATATATTACTTTCTCAACTCTCTCATACAAAATCAAAAGTTGAGCAACTAAAACTGCTAAGTCTAACACCGGAGAAAGATTTTTTTTTTTCTATTTTTATTACTATTTTTATGAACAATCAGGTACTACCACATAGCCAGCTGGTCAACACCTACAATATAGGAAAAAAACGCACAACAATTTGACACTATTCTGTTCTTACCGACAAAATGCATTGATTTGCTTAGTTTTGTATGTACATACATATGTTGTAGAGCTGGCGGCTATGATTGTGCTGCCTTGACTATGTATGCCACATCGTGATGAAGTAATCTTTGCGTTTTCAGAAGTGAAAGCAAGCTCGAAATACTATGTCCAAAAAAACTTTGCGTGTGCAAAAAGGCTCTAGTTGAAGGTCTTTAGGAATAGAATAAACTATTTGCATAAAACTTGGCAGCTCTAATTTCAATCAGACATTTTTCTTGACTGTTCTTTGAATTTCATTTTCGTATTTTTTATTAAATTTTCGTTTGGGTACTGCTACAAAAAAAATTAATTCCGTTAATTTTTTGGCAAAAAAAAAACTACAAAATTATAAGTTTTAAAATATATGTGTATATAAAAATATTATTAACTAAAAAGAAATAAAAGTATACATAAATAATTAAAAAATTTAGCAAAATATCGATATAATGGAAACTGAAGTGTCCTCTACAATAAGTGAAGAGTCCAAAAATTTGAAAAATGATATCAATGTCGTCCAACAATTAAATAAGGAACTAATAACTAAAAAGGAAAATATTGAACTTCAAAACAATGAATCATCAGAAAGTTTTTCAAATGAATCAAAAATAGGCAACAACAATTCAGGAGCCTCACCCAAATTGTTAGAACAAAATAACACAACGAATTCTTCACGAGAAAATGCTGAACAACTTTGTGGTGAAGAAACCACTACCTTCGATTGTCAATATTTTTTTGAAGATGAAATATTTCGAATTGACAAAAGTGGTCGCGTTAAATTTGGTTTAGTCATTGAAACTTCCGGTACTTATTCAGATGATGAGGATGATGAATTTGATGACATTTTAGATAAGGGTGATATTCGTGTGATGTGGTGTCCTGAATTAAAAGAATCTATACAATCGGAAAATTCGGTATGTGCAAAATTTCAATATCGAATGTAGCTTCCAAATTTTTCATCCACACACCATATGCATGTACATCCATAAGTATGTTTTTATTACATTGACATTGTTGATATCAGTTATGCAATTACAGTTGTGTTAATTACGTACATATAACTGTAGATCACAGTGCTTTGTTTTATAAATCAATATGAAATCAAGTTTCAAATTACTGGGCGTCTACTCTGTAATTCGAAAGCATTTCGGCTTAAATCGGGTAGAGGTTCTCCTCTCACAAAAAAAAATTAAAATTAAGAATACCCTTATGCGGAGCACACATCTGGCATTTCTTGTGTTGACATTTTCAAAATGTGTCTAACTCCGTTTCCATCATGTTTTTGGTTTAAAGATTGTTTAGGTCCTCCTCACAGAAATAAATAAAAACCATCCTATCCGATAGAAAATTAAAAATAAGAAAAAATTAAATAAAAAAGTTGGCGGCAAGCCTTAGTTTTAGAGATATGGGCCTTTAAACGGTTCATATGTTACAGATATGCAAAGAATATTTAGTAACTACCATCGTTTTGGGAAAATCCATGGCGGAGAAAATCTTTAAGCCCAGCTGAAGGCCGGCTATACAAACAACCTTTAATAATAGTGAGTTTTTTAAAAATGTCAATATATCTTTTAAGAAATACCATGATGGAGAAAAATCCTTGAGCCCGGCCAAAAGCCTGCTATACACAAAATCTTTATTAAGCAGCGCCGTAATGGGAAATATCATGGTAGAAAAAATCCTTAAAATCCTTGCAAAAAATATTTCGTAAGCCGTGGCGTTTTGGGAAGTACCATTGTGACATAGGTTGATGAATTGTTTACAATATCAATGAATTCTTAAACATCTTCATAAAAGCTTGAACTAAATACCACTATTAGAGCTGCATTGGATGGAAATATATAATCACAATTTTACACTGAAACTTTGGATGCCCATAACCTATTTATTTTTGAGAGGTGGACCTAAACCCGGCAAAAAAAGTGAGGAAAAAGAAGTAGAAAAGCACCACATCTACTGAATCAAACCACTTAAAATTTAGGTACAAAACCAATGAATTTTACATTAACGTGTCATTGGAAGGAAGTGGTTTGCTTTTGACATTTTTTTAACTCCATAAAAATCATATTTTTGGTGAAAATAATTCACTTCACAAAAGTAGTTAAATAAGTGCTTTTTATTCAGTATTTAAAATCACTTTTACATCTGTGACGCGCAAAATAGAAAAGGACCTAAGGGTAAAAAACGGGTTTGTTCAGGAGAGCCATTTTAAAGATTAAAATACGTGTAAATTATTTTTTTACCCTTAGGTCCCCTTCTCTATGCGCTGTTACATATGTATATGGTTTGATATATTTTTCTATATTTTTGTAATTTTTGTAATTGTAATTGAAAAAATTTTAGATACAATAACATGTAATTGTAAATGAATGTACATACACGAATACATTTCTCTCGGTGGCTAACAGTGACTTAGAACGATCAAAAAGAGCTCCACTCCCCAATAATAAAAAAATAATGCATACATACATAATTCACATTCAGGTATGTGATGAAAAACGATTTAGACACAAAAACAATTTGAAAACGATAAAAGGTGTGATATGTTTCTTATAGTCGTTTTGTTAATAATTTTAAAACTTGTTTTTAATAGTCTTTCCAGACATTTTTGATAAATTCCTTTTCACAGCTCCAATATGTGATTTATGTTTTATCTTCTAGTGTGCTTTTTAGAAGTCAGTAGTTTAAGATAATCTCAAAAATGATACTCAAAATCTATCGGAATAGATCACACCTTTTCAAAACGATTGTTTTGAAATCGTTTTGAAAACGATCGTTTTCCATCACATACCTGATTATTACATATCATTTTTTGTTTAAGCTAAAACATTAAAGGTATTCACATATTTACAACAATTTACATTATTAAATTTTTCCAACAAGAAAAAAACTGAAGTGAATACCTTTATTATTTATTATTGTTTGGAATTTTACAAATGAAATAAAAAGTTATCAAACAATTTAATTTATAAAGATTGGATTAGCTGACCGTTCTTTAGTTCCTGGAGACGTGGTAAGAAAAAATGAAACTCAAATAGGCTATTGTCGTGACATCAATGTTAAAGCCGATGTGAAGGTGCTAGGAACCAAATATGTTATAAAAAATGTAAATGCCGAACGTTTAAGAGTCATCTCAAACTGGCAGCCTGATGGCGTTGTATGCCTCGATTCTTGGGTGGGTAGCATAAAAGATGTGGAGGAAAAAGCTATACTGAGGTAGTATAAAACGTAACTTGGCAATCTTAAGTTATAAAATCATCAAAACTGTTTATATAGGACAGCTTCAGGTTGCGGAATAGAAGTATCATCGAATGATTTTTATAATTTTCAAGAATTGAATTCACGTCGTCACGATGTTTGTGAATCGAAAATATTTTATCCAGGTAATACGATTATAGGCAGTCTACCACCAATGGAAAAAATAAAAGTTCTTACGCCTGACATACCGCTACATACAAATAAAAAGGGTAAACCCTTGACCCGAAAGGTAATTAAAAAAAAAATAAGTTCAAAAGCCATCAGTAATTTGAGTTTTTCCATATTAGTTTACTGTAGAAAGTATATATACAGATTGTGTTTGGGTTAACTGGCAATGTAAGGCCATTTCCGAAGATGCAAATTTAGAAAACATTAACTTGCAATCCTGTGTGAAGGGCGATGATCTTAAACGTTTAAAACGTTTAAATCTTTTTGAATCTAGTATGTTGGAAATCGTTGATCGTAATTACTTAACCTATTCCAGCTGTGATACACTAGTTAAGAAATCTGACTGGAACAAAGAGCAATCAATTAAATTTAAAGAAATATTGAAAAAACAAAATGAGGAGAAACAAAACAATTGTATGCGCACCTCTTTTACAATTGCAACAGGTACAACGGGTAGTCATCATCATTATGAGAAATTTAAGAAAAAGCTTAGCTTGAGTTTAGACGATAAGTCTAGCAGCAAATTGAAAAGAAGCTTTTACAAAGCTGATAAGCTGGGCAAGCGGGAGGCTAATCAAGAAGCGGTCGCTCATGAGAAATTAACACCGAAAAAAAGTAACAAAGACCACGAAGCTGAGTGGCTTTCGACCGAAGATGAAGAAGAAGTTGATGAAAATAATTATGATGTTGGTGTCATGGATATTGATAACTTCTTTGATAGTGTCAAACAATATACAGAAGATAGTATTAGTACTACAACAACATTGTCCACGTGCTCAACTCCCTCGCCTCATACGAGTCCCAATCAGTTGACTAAATGTCAGTTGAAGAAAAAGACTCGCAAGAATTTCAAGAAACCATTTCTAAAGGAACCATGTACGGAATTCAAACCAAAGGAAGGCGATGAACTTGTCACGGAAGCTTTGTTGGTATATAGTACTGTTACGGTAGTGTGGCAAGATGGTACGATCGAATCGGATATTCCCTCAACGCTTCTATATCCCATTCACCATTTGGATAATCATGTGCGTTTCTAGTCAATTCTTAATATTATCTATCCTAAAAAATCTTCCATAAAATTAAATTAAACGTTTTCAGGAATTTTTCCCTGGAGATTTTGTGATATCAGCGAAAGAAAATTTTAATCATAATGATTATGGTGTCATACAAACTGTAGATCATGATGGTAGAATAGCACATGTTAAATGGTTTACCACTTATACATCAACCGATGATCCTAAGTAATATTTTTTTATATGAATATACATATGTAGTTTTATTTCATTATTTTATTTACATTCAAACATACATACATATACATATGTATCAGAGAACTGTATGAGTTGATTCACTTTTGCTCTCCATTCACTTTTATAGTGCTTTTGTTTTGTTCTTTAACATCAACATGTACTAATGATATTGCTTGCAGAGTTGCCTCTCTAACAACTGGCTGTCATTAACTCTCTCTTTTTTTGTAACTGTTAGTAAAAATAAATAAAAAATTCTTACTGTTTGATTGTTTTGTATAGTAATCAAATAACTGACAAAAGCACGTTTAATAGATGAAGTCTTAAGTTAATAAAACATTGCGAATTAATTAATTTTTTTTCTCGTATTAAAATAATTTATAAAATAAAATGAGCCTAGCTATTTTATTTTATAATATTACATCAAACTATATTTGTCAGAAGGGGTTTGAAGAAGTTTTCAAAAAAAACCATACTGATTCATTGCTTTAGTGAATCATATGAATGACTAGAAATTACAAACAGTGGCATGCATTTATTAACAACAGTCTCATTGATATAAAACATGCAATAGCATATTTTTATTTTTTAATGTTATGTGCTAGCTCAATATTTGTTTTAGAAAGTGCAAAATTATGCCGTTTGATTGGTAATCATGCAGATCTCTGATATATACATATACTGTTCATTTACTCAAACAACGATATAACCCAAAAAGCTGGTTTCACAGAAAACGAATATAAAGTTTTCAATTTACATGCAACTCAATGAAAATACATACAAAAATATTCTTCTCTCAAGAGATTAGTGTACAAGCAATTTATATGGATTTGGTCAAGTTAAGATCCGATAACACGAAGTATTCTGCATATTAACTCTAAGATCGCATTATTTGAGTTATAGCGTTGTTTGAGAGAATGAGCGATAACATTTTCACTATACGATGTTTTTTTTAAATTAATTTTTCCTTTTAGAAAAAGTACCTTTTCTTTTTTTTTAAGTTTGCCTCTTCTTGTTTAGAAATATAGATTCTACTTCAAACACGTAGTTTTAAAAGAGACTTGCTTCAAGAAAGAACTGGTGTGTTTGAAACGGCTGCATAAAAATCCCCCAAAACCAAATTGCCAAAAATAAAAAGGAAAACTCGCCCAAAATTGTTATGTAAAATTTTTTTCATACAAATTTTCGGCAATTTTTATTTTTTTTGATGATTTTTCATTTTTAAATTTTAAATTTTCCATGAAAACTCGCCCAAAAATAAAAATGAAAAATCGTCCAAAATGTTTTTAACTTATAATAATTAAAAGATGAAAAATTGCACCCAAAAATTTTCACAATTAACAAAATAGAATTTAAAATATATATTTTAGAAAATAATGGCTGTACGAACTATCGCCCGAAAGAGCTAAATTAAGGAACGTCCAAAATTGTTGGGTGATTAGTCATTATGAAGAAATACCCAAACACCAGTGCCCATTCGGCAAAAAAAAACCAAGAATAACCCAATAACTTCAGGCGATTTTCACTTTAATGATTATTCATATAATCTTTTGCAGCAAACTTAGCCTTAGCCTACAGGAAATTATATTCATATTGTGGGCATAATTAATTACAGCCAAACGGCAGGACCAATTGAAATAATTTTTTTGGAATCAAACTTTGGAATCCTCTTTTTTAACGTTCTGAAAGTTTTTATCACTTAATCTCACGAAGAGAGATAAGAGATCTCTATCCCATCCCCAGCCATATTCTAAAAAAATAATTTGGATTGCAAATGTATGTTAAAATTTCCATACAAATTTTGACAACCACACACACACGTGAAATACTAATGACTTTTTTTAGAATATAATTAGTATGAAATTTTTTATACATATATTCAACAAAGTAAAAATATTTAAATTTGATTGTAAAAATCACCATAAGTCCCAAAACACACTGTGCAAGTCTTATTGCTAAGCTGATTAGTTTCATGGAGAGAGACACGAGGGAAACAGCAACGTTTCTTTTCCCCCCGTCTCTCTTCTAATAAACTAATCAGCTTAGCAATAAGACTTGCATAGTGTAAATAGGGACTGAGCATAATAAAACTTTCCACCTGTTAGACCAACATATAAAGGAGAATCTGAATGCAGTGTTTATGATCTGAAAGACCAACCACATTTTGTATATCGTCCCGGCACCATGGTTATAAGAGTGGCCAATTTTGTGGGAGAAGATGCCAAAGCTACAGCGGGTCAGGTAATTGATAATAATATTGACGGACGCGTAAAAGTTTGGTGGGTAGATGGTCACATAGGCCTATGTTGGCCACAAGATCTTTTCGAAGTCGGACAATTAGATCAAGGTGACATAAGTCGTGCCTCAGACGATTCCTGGGAAACCGAATCAGAAACCAGTGAAGTCGGTTGTGGCGGTGGCAGTAGTCTAAAATTGTCCATAATAGAAACAGACATTTTAACAAATATCAAAAAAGCTCGTGAGGCCTTAGTTGGTTTGAAAGAGATTCTCAATTTAAATCAAAATTTACAGAATCCAGAGGTACGCATGTACATTTACGTACATATTTATTAAATAACACATTTTTATTAAATTTTCTTAGGTAATGCGTAAACTTTTAGGAGTTTATAAAAGTTGTCGCTTTTTAGATCGTCTTTTAAGTACAAACTTCTTCCATGAAGATAATTTTATGGTGAGTTAATTTATATGTATGTCGTAATACATTTCACATAACATAATCAATGTGATACTATTATTTTATATTAAAATCAGATACAAAATATCCTTTGTTTTTCTAAGACTAATAAATATACCTATGTAATTGTTTTTAAACTTCAATTCGGAAGGGTCTTATTGAACGTGTTCGTAAAGTTGGATCTCCGTCAGCACACGAGCGTGTAAAAGATCAAAAACCCCGTGATAATTTACAAACTACTGTACAAACTGTCAATAAAAACCAACAAAATCCTGATCAGTATAACGCTGTAGTCCTTAGTGTAGTTCCTGTTAGCCACTGTTCCACTAATGGTAACGCAGTAAACGTACACAAATGCCATCAATCACTATCACAACAATCACAAAACTTTTCTGCTGCAAGCTCACCTACTGCATCAAAAGAATTTGCTCCTCGTGTTCTATTTACTATATCATCAACACCATACATATGTTCCAATTGTCATAATCATAGCAACAGCTCTGATGCGCAGTTAACAACACCTTTATCATTCAAAAAGCGCAGCTCTCCAGCAACACCAGGACCTGTGTTAGCTGCACTCAAAGGATCTCAAACCATGAAAAACGACGATGCGCCAACAGCTTCCACTTGCACTACGTCTAATAATGAAGATGCTGATAACATAACAACAACAACGAAGAGTATGTGCAATCAAACAGACATTGTGACCAATAAAAGCAAACAGTATAATACTGAAAAGAATCAGTTATTGAATTCAGTGATGATGAATATCGGCAAAGCCTTCGAAAAAACAAACTTTTTGACTGTTGCATCCCACGATGATTCGGGAAATTATTCGCGCCATGATAATTTTGATGGGAGTTCAACTAGTTGTACTAGTTCCTCGGATTTAACAAATATCGAAATGAACATTTCACACTCAAACGCTAACGATAATCAAAAGTCAATTAATCAGTCCAGTAGTAGCATAGAATTGACTGGAGAAGCCCCGGAATTAGTATGCTTACGTTTCTGCTCATTACTCGAAGAGCAATTAGTCAAGTGTCTCAATGAAATTAGTGAAAAATATTGTAATATATTGAAGGATGATTCAATAAACAATGAAGATGATAATAATATTATAGATAATAAAGTGACTGTTGAAAGTGGTAGAAATGAGCAGCATGTTAATCCAACAGAAGAAGAGATAGCAGCAACAACGATTTTTCACAAACTCGAAATGGATTCCACAACAGCAGAGGCTGCTGATGCAGCAGAAGACGAAAGCCTTAATGTATTAAATGTTAAGCCGGAATGTTTCCAAGTACTCTCATGTGTCCCTAAAAATCATAAGTGTCAATCAACTATTTTCCATCCAAACAATACTCAACAATATTACAAGGCTGTGCAACGTGAACATCGTTTGTTAAAAACTTCCCTACCTCCTGGTGTATATGTAAAGTAAGTGAATTTTTCTTTTAGATAGAAAAATATTTTTTTTTAAATTTAATAAATTTTTTAGAGTTTATGAAGACCGCATGGACTTGATAAGCGTAATGATCGAGGGACCTAAACGTACTCCTTATGAGGACGGCATGTTTTTCTTTGATATTCAATTGGGTCGTGATTATCCGAAAAGTCCACCAATTTGTCATTATATTAGCTATTGCGCGGATCGCCTCAATCCCAATCTTTATGAAGACGGTAAAGTTTGCGTATCTCTGCTGGGTACTTGGATGGGTAAGGATACTGAAATGTGGGGCCCCAAAAGTACTCTGCTTCAGGTTATTGTTTCCATACAAGGACTTATATTGGTTCCAGAACCGTATTTTAATGAGGCTGGCTTTGAAAAGCAAAAAGGTACATACACACTTATAAACATGTCTGTCTGCTCTTTTTATCTCACAACTTGAGTCGATCTCACCAGCGATGCCAACTATTTATAACCCAAACGCGCTACTACCCTTCTCAAAACGCGCTAAGTTACAGCATTGACAAATATTTATAGCGAAAACGCGCTATTTTCTACGCGCTAAATTAAATTTCAATAAAAGTCGATGTATGTATGTATTAGTACAATTATACAATTAATTTTTCAGATTTTGCAATATTGTTTCCCTGACATTATTTACTAAAATCATTTAATACAGAATCAGAATCGCCTTCCAAATAATCGAAATGCTTACAGCCTTATTTATAAAAATTAAAAAGGCTTTTTAAGAAACATTTTTTATGAAAATTTGTTTTCAAAAACCTTTATAAAGACTTTTTAAGTTTTATAAATAAGGCTGTTAGTATTTACTTTGAATTTATTTCTAAAACTTTGTAACTTTGCTTTTTGTACTTCAGCATAGATGCTTTTTAAGTTGTGTACATATTTTGGGTCATTGTATGTAGTACATATTTTTATTTGTGAAATTTCAAAATATTTGACATTACAGTATTAAAATGCGTTTTTTATTTTAACCACAGTCAAGCGAATTTTGTTTGCGACAGCTGAATCATTAACTAATTTTAAACAAATTTATCGGAGTTTTGGATATTAGAAAATTGTTAAATTAAATTAAAAAAAGATAAAAAAATATTGAACTGAAATGATATTATTGACTTTATTCAAAACGCGCTAACTTAGCGCTTTTTTATTAAACGCGCTAAGACGAAAAAAAGCGCGTTTGGCATAGTTAAAACGCGCTAAATCTAGCGCGTAAATTGTTAAATTGGCATCGCTGGATCTCACACTAATTTTTTATGTATTTGCTCTTTAAGGTACTCAGCAAGGCAAAGAGAATTCCCGAATGTATAATGAAATGGTTATAATAAAATTGGTACAGTCCATGTCAAAATTAATGCAAAATCCGCCAGAAGTATTTCAGTATGAAATCAAAAATCACTTCAAACAAAATGGAATTAAAATGTATGAACGAATCAAAGGTTGGATGGAACTATCGAAGCAAGCATATTCAATCACAAAGGAAAATTTAAAACACAATAATAATGGCAAGTTTTTTTTCCAACTTTAAATGCTTTAATATTTATTTTATTACCTATGATTTCTTAGTTTGATGTATCGTAAAATCAAGTAACTAAAGCCTATAGTACACGGCATGTAAAAAACCACATGTGCATGTGCCTCTGACGTAATTTTGATGTCATCATGAAGCTACATTTGCTACATGCCGTGTACTAGTAACATATATACATGCAGATATTCACATGGGTACAGATGTGTTGCCTCAGAAAATGTGTTCGACTCGGCTACATGTGTCACATTTGTATTTTAGAATAAAAATACTATCAAAATTTTACGGCATGTAGCCACTACTAGTAATTTAAAAATATGTAACCACCAATATGCTGAAAATTCCCGTGACGCCATCGCCACATATGCATGTAGCTTTTTACATGCCGTGTACTGCAGGCTTAACATTAACCATCATAATGTACATAAATAAACATATCGCTCATTTACTTCAAAAACGTTATAACACCAAAAATGAAAATTTAAAGCTGTAAATACAGAGTTATTATAAAAAAAAATTGCTCAATTCACGGAATTTTCGGAATCGTAGGTTGTACATCAGTTGTTTGTTATTTTAAACTAAACATTGTTTATAAACAAATGCTTATACATAAATTACAATTTCAATAACAACATTGCTTATAAACATATCGAGCCTTATTTTCGATTTTATCGTAAGCGACAAAAATTAAATTTTTCAGGAGAAGGCTTTTTTAAAATATTCAAATATGTTTTTGTACGTAAATTGTCGCTTACGATAAAATTTCACAGCCCGTATTTTAAAAGTTATCAGCAATTTTGGCATTTTGATAATTCTAAACTCTGGGTAGGCCCATAAAATTTTAATTTTAATAAAAAAGTATATTTTCGATAACATGTCGCTTACGATAAAATCAAAAATAAGCCTCGATATGTTTATATCGAAATTACAAATAACTTTTGTACAACCTACGATTACGGCAAAATTATGCAAAAAAAAATTATGCAAAAACACACGGCCGTTTCAGTATAGGTTCGGTAGTACTACTTAATGGTAGTAAAACCCTATATTAAGTGATAGTCCTTAGCTAGCTATATACCAATAATGTAGCTAAGAGTTTACCGAGCAAATCTTGCTAACATATTAGGCCAATAAAATTATTTCTTTGTCCACTTTTTTTGTGCAAAAATTAAGGGAAACAAGTGTTCTTTAAGTTTTTTTTTTCAGAATAACATAAAGGGACTCTTAAATTTATGCTAACAATACGGTAAAGCTGAACAACTTTTTTTGTGAATAGTTTGCCACTTACGGCTTCCAAGTTGTCAAAATTACACAGTCAAAATTACATTAACTGATAGAATACCTTTTAATTTGGTTTTTTATTTATTTCAGTGTTAATTGGTGTGGTCTGCATAAAAATACACTAACTCTGAAAATGTAAAATATTTCTATATTTGTACATAATTGTCTGCTCGCTTTAGAACAGCATTTAATTTTTAACTGTCATATGTTAGAAATGAAAGTAACAGTTTTGGTTTGGGGCTATATTTATTACAATAGGCTTATTTCACAGTTAAAAAAACTACATATAATTTATTTATTTTTTGTTTTTGATAATACAATCCAATTAATTACATAATACGTTTGCAACATTCCAAAAATTCGCAAAAAAAATAATTTTTTTTCATATATTCTTTTATACGAATTTATTTTTAGAATCCATCGAAAATGCATCACTACAACACTCATTGCCAGATTTTCCCCTGGTTCCAGCAAGTCGTGGTTTTTGCTTAACTTTGGCTGATCTTTTAGAAAATTTTAAACATAGAGTGAACTCTTTAAATGAAAATGCAACGCCAACACCCAAAATGGACACTGCAACTTATTCAAAAACCACATTTGAATAGCCTTATTATAATAGTAAAGAAAAAGGTAGTCAAATTCAAAAAGAAGAAAAAAAAGAATACCAAAGCCAAAAACGAGGCAAAAATTATGGTGCTAATGCCTTTGTAGCAACTAAGAGCACTTAAAAAAGTATTATTAAACAATAAAAAAATGTTGTGTATTATTAATTAAAAATTTTCACATTCAAAATTATATAATATTGTATATTTTAGTAAAATAATAATATTTTATTAAATCATATTTTTATTAGCTATTTCAAAATCAATTTATTAAAAAAATTTAATATTTTCTCTTATAAATTAAAAAAAAATAACCTAAACAGTTGAAGAAAAACAATCAAAGAATAATCTCGCTTTTATGATAACACTTTTATAAGAAAAAATTCAAAATATTATGATTAATATTCGAATGTAAAATGTTTCCTTTTTTGTCTTTTTGTTTTTGTTCTATTAAAAATTTCTTTCAAAATGGCGGAAAAAAAGTTTAAAAATCTCGAGTATATTTTAAACAGTATTAAAGCCTTGTTTTTAATTTACAAACATTTCCAAAAATCCCTTAGTGCTTTTTTCCACCATAAAAATTCATAAATTTAAAATTTTCAGCCAAATAAAACTATTGTTGAATTGTAATCCTGTCATACAATAATTATGATTAGAGATTTTTATTTTAAAGTTTATTGCAAACTTCGAGTATATACATATATATTTAAACTAAAAATGCAAACATTATAAGCAAAATTAATTTTTTCAATGGTATATGTATGTAACAAGAATCTCTAAAATTTTAATTAATTTATGAATTGTTATTATTAAGTAATTTATGTTTTTATCGTTAGTTTTTTTTAAACGTATTTGTTCAATTCACAAACCAATGTATCAGATATATGTACGTTGCCTATAAGTTGTTGGTAATTTCAATATAAATATTTGTTTAGAAACATGTTAATATGGAAATTTCCAAAAACTTTTATACAACAACATACTGCTCATACAATTTACTCATAGGCGGTGAATTGGAAAACTGTGTTTATTATTTCAGATACGGTGCTGTATCTCATAAAATCCAAACTTTTGTTTTCGAATATTTTTTTTTAATTTGTTCTACAAATCTTCTTTAGTTCTTGCCAAATATATGTTAAATTGTAAAGAAATTGAAGTAAAATGTTTTTTTAACTAGTTATTGGGGTTGTGGACAAAAACAGTAAAGATTATTGCGGTAAAATGAAAAATACTATTTTCTTACTACAGAATTTTTTAATTGCAGCATTTTTGAAGCTAAATGCCACTAATTAAGTACTAATAAAAAACTATTTGATTCAGACACGTATTTATTAAATTAAACAGTTTCATACATAACTAATAGAAAAGTTTATAGAATCCAACATGAGTGGAAACTGTTTAAATCAATAAATTTATGTGTGTATCAAACAGTTTTTCATTAGTAATTAGTGGTTACGCTTTTTTGAGCACATGTATGCCAGATGTAAACTCGACATAACAAACAAAAATAGAATGACGCTTCTTCACTAAATTACCAACTTACAAAAACGTACGTAGCTACTCACACAATCGTAAAAAACTGAAACAAAACGGGATGTAGAGTATCAAAGTTGCCAAAAGGGATTACCCCTTCCATACCGAAATTAAAAATAAAATATGTATTGAATCGCTCGATTATGGATGCCAACTGAACTTTAGTGGCGTTGCTAGTTGCCAAATATTCGTCCTAGATTAAAGAGAACAAATGTTGCGCAAGTTAGTCACACACATCAAGTTTACCTGATCAGTTTTTGTTCAATTTTCTTTTGAACCTGCATTTGAGTTCATACACAGGTTCAAGTTTGTTTCATCAATTTGCGTTGTCGTAGAGTATTCGTATTATGAATGACAAAACAAAACGAAAAAACAAACTTGACTAGTACGGTCAAGTCTGTACCCCTCTCCATTCTCTTTTTCTCTCTCCTAAAAACTCAAGACTGGATGAGTCAGGCCTGACGTGGGTGAATCAGGACTTTTATTAAAACTATTTTCAGCAATGAAGGATTTAAATTGTCCCATAGGTGCGGTCTAATAGCTGCAACATTTTGTACCTCCTGTTAATCGAAAAATAATTTCACTGATCTAATCATCTTTATGATAAGTAATTTTTTAAGAACTTTTACTTAACAATTTTATTTTTAGCACTTACATACATACATATTTATTTTTTTTTCGGTTGCGTTTCCTATTGACAATGCAACTGGAGTTCAGTTGACATCCATAATCGAGCCATAAATTTCTAAAATTTCACTTTTAGGTATATTTGCAAAAATTCATTCTTCTTATTCTTCACATTAGGGTAATAAATGACTAACTATCCAATTTGTATAATTTCCAACTCTGGCGTATACACCTGGCCAACCTTCAAGGCCACACGGCCTCGGGCCGTATGACACAATACCAATAACAAAATACACATCCTTATTATTTACTCGTTGCGTCACCATAAGTGGTCCGCCAGAATCACCACGGCAGGTATCAATGCCATTCTCGCCACCAGCACACAACTGATGTTGGTCACTAATTGGCATATGAAAGATGTTGTATGTATTCTGACATCTCGATATGTTCCAAACATTGACCATAATTTTTAATTTTATCGTACTTGCCACATCCTTTTCCGTAACACCCCAACCGGCCACATCCATGGAGGTTGATGTGAAAAGTTTAGTACGTAAACTGGCTTCCAAAGGCAAACAAATTGGTGTAATGAAGTCTGTATATTTAACACTTTCAGTCATACGTATCAAAGCGATATCATTGAATTGATCCTTGGACGTGGGCACATAGAGCGGATGAGCCATTGCATAATCTATGATCACATCTTTGTGGGGATCAACACAATCTTTGCGACCACGTATATCCACGACACAATCAGGATTTGTTGTTAGATCCCATTCTCCTAATCGTACACTGTGCAATTCCCAACTGGTTGGCATATCGGGATGCTTAAGGCAATGGCCAGCAGTTAAAACGTAACGCGAATTTATTAAACTTCCACCGCAGTAAAATCCGTACCGCTCGGGTCCTGCAACGAGGTGAATATGTATAGTATATGCCATAATCTCAGTGTTTAAATAAAATCCTAAAAACTTTTTATAAAACATCTAAGTTCAATTTGCATTTGATATACATATCTAAATGATTTTTTCTTTATCTAGGAGAATTACGGAATAGATGTGCTAAAAAATTTTCTGTTTTTCAATTTCATTGTACAACTGAAGACAAGTGGTGGTGATATGTTGCAAATAGTTTTCAAAAGGTGAATTATGAAAAGTGAATTTAACATCCCTATTGCCGTTCTCAAATTAACTAAGTTGGGTTGTCTGAGAGTCAAACCAACTTTAACACACCCCAATTATTTTTTAGTATAGTGAATCATAACTAATCTTTTAATTGAAAATATTATGGCTCGAAATAACTGCAAACACAACCATTATCTAAGTTGTGAAAGGCAATACCATTGTGTAAGTTGGGATGACTCTCCGACAATCAAACTGAGTTGAGTTGAGAACGACAACAGGAGCTTTAATATTTTTGTTTTCACAAACCTGTTTTATATTGCAATAAAGCCATCCATGGAAATTCGTCTATTTTCGTGACATTTCCGCCCAAAATACGGTTTGATAAGATGTTACCACATTTACCAGGACCAGGTAGCACATTACCACCCTCCATGTTTACAGTATCGGGAGTTCTCGTTGTAAAGGAGGTACGATAACTGTCTGGACAACAGACCTATGAAAAAAAAACAATATATTTATGTATATAAGTACATACATACATATGTAATCATGTATGTACATATATGTCCTATATATTATGCACAATTACACATCGATTGTCTCAAGTAGAAAGGCCCTGAGTCGTATTTTTTTAGGAAATTTAGTTTTTCAGTGGTTCCAATAAATTTCACACAAATACAAGTCATCACATTACCTTCTCGTCTAAAGTTACAATTATTTGAGATAGAGCCTTTCTAATTGAGACCAACGATATGTAAGTTGTAATTGATTAAGTTAATTTCATATTTTTAAAATTTAGATTTTCCTACCTATTCATGAGGATTATTTAATATCAACGACCTGAGATCATACATTAAATTACATACATATTGTTACGTTTTTCTCTCTTTAAAAACGCTTTTCCGTGGACCCGAAGATTTGCAAATGAATACAAGACCCGAGTGTAGTAATTAGGGTTAAGAATGATAAAAGTTTTATTTACAAATAAACTTAAACTAAATTAATATTATATAAACTAATACAACTTAAACTACTGAATTACACACAAATATTCACAACTGGTTACCACTACGCCTTCCTGACTAGTTTACGAACGTCTCTTAGCTGGCTGCGCAAGTAATACGTGATACCTCTTTGTCTGCTGCTCGTCACTTACGAGACTCACTCCGCCGCCACTCACAGTTGTTACACCAATACCTCTTTGTCTGCTGCCAGTCATACGCGGCACTCACTCTGCCGACACTTACAGTTGATACACCAATGAAGACTCACTGGCTTTACTTACACCCTTACACACGTCTATTCGCTGCGCTGTTCCCTTTACTCCAGTCGACACGATATACTCCACAATAATCTCAATTCCACGACAGACTTTGCTGTCACTATAGGCTGTCCTATAATTTCTCCTTTTCCCAACTCACGTGCAAAGCACAGACTGCTCTTAACTATAAACTCACCACTGTATCGCAGACTGTTATTAATTCACAACTTAATTATCAACTAGACTTGTATCGAACTCTTTCAGTAGCTCGTTTTTGACACAAACCAACTAGACTTGTATCGAACTCTTTCAGTAGCTCGTTTTTGACACAAGCCAACGATCAAATACGTGTAATTTAATTGGGTTTGATCATTGGTTTGTGTCAAAAACGAGCTACTGAAAGAGTTCCATACAAGTCTATTATCAACTGACTTGTTTACTCGCAACTGACTGACTTGTTCACAACTTGTTCGAAACTGACTTGTTCGCAACTGACTCACAACTGCAACTCGTTCACAACACAACTATAACTGACTAACTAACTTGCCATTGGATGCGTCACCCCTTTTTATACTTCGCACAAATACCACTAGAATTTTCAGGCAATGTCTAGACTAGACTTGGGTCGAACTCGTTCACTAGTTCATTTTTGCCACGAACCAATGATCAAACCCATGTAATTTAAATGGGTTTGATCACTGGTTTGTGGCAAAAATGAACTAGTAAACGAGTTCGACCCAAGTCTAGACTCTAGACGATCATTATTAATTAAGTTCATGTGGTAACTATGTACATACATGTGTATATGCATACGTGTGTACATCATTAACTAAGCAATGATTTGGTGGTTGTTTACCTTTTGCTTTTCGTTTGAATTTGCATGTATGTGTGTACGTATCTTCTTAATAAGCAGACGCTTTTTGTTGTTGATTTTGTTTGCTTACGTTTAATCAAGCTTGCAGCGTTGTCAACTTTGAAATTTCAAAACGCACCAAAATGGAGAAAAAAACGCACCATTTGCAAAAAAACGCACCAAGCTTAGAACTTATTGTTTTAGTTTAAAATGTTTATTAAATTAATTTTGCATAAAAAGTAATTTTTAGTGTTAAAAATTTAACACTAAAACAGGCTTTTACAGTTCAGGGTTAAAAAAATAAAACCTAAAAAGACTTGGCAAATTTTTTACTATAAATTCATTTGTACTACATAGATAATATTTTTTTTTTTTTTAATTTCATAAATTCTCTACAAAACTTTTTAAAGAGATCAACGATTAATAGAAAGGATTCAAAACTAATGAAATTTCATTACTTATCATTCTATTCCAATATTTTTAATTTTTTTTTATCAGAAGCTTAATATGTATATCCATATTAATAGCAAAAATTAAAAATTTTAAAAACCCCCGAATATTTTTAGAAAACTTGTGATATCTTCTAAGCTGCTGGACCGATTTTATTAAAACATAGCTAACAACCTTATCGATCAAGTCACCTTTCAAACAAAAAAAAAAAACTAAATCAAAATCGGTATAGCCGTTTGGCCTGTACGTGGACTTGTATAGACACACAGATACACATTACAAACTTACAACACCACTTTTTTGGTCGGGGGTTAAAAATATAACAATAAAAACAAACAGCCTTTTACAATACATGCAAAAAAATTTAAAAAATTCATTATTCGACATATTGTCATAAGTATATTTATTAATTTGAAATTTATTTGCTGTTGGTTCAGCTTTGTCTATATGCATTTCATTCAAATCATCACTAGACTTCAGCCCGAATAAAAAAATATTTCTGATTAAAATTCACTGCAGTTCAACTAAATCTAAAAAAGATAATATTTTCATTATTATTGTTATCATCAAGGACAGGGGTTTCATGCAAATGCATGTTTTTCCCCTTAAGCCTGATAGTGGCAAGAACGAAATATCTTTACGAAACATTGAATTTGCGTGAAAATGGTATCGATTTGTTAGTGCATATTTTTGCATATTTTATTGAAAATGCATATTTTTGCATAATATATATGCATATTTTTGTCTCATATTTTGGTATAATTTCATGGTTTTTGTGTCATATTTGCTCAAAAGCTAAAATTTCAAAAAAAAAAAAAATTATTGACAAATTATTAATGCAAGACAATTGGCAAATTCATTATTTTGCATTGTTTTAGAATTGTAGAAGGAATGCACAACCACACGCCTGCCAAATATAATAAACATTATCATTTCGATGATTTCAAGAGGAAATCGTCTGCTATTAAAGCCGAAAGTAGTTAAACAATTCTGCGGAAACTTGATATTGTTTTTAAAAATGACAGATTTAAAAAAATCTAATAGCTAGAATTCAATCCATTGTAATGGTTGAGTTAACTAAATATGTAACATTATATAAAAAAAATTATTTAAATTTGAGCCTTTCTGCAATGCACAAAAGCTTTCTAAAATAACAAAAATTAAAAATTTTAAAAACCCCCGACTTTTTTCAGAAAAGATGTTATATCTTCTTCTACATACACACAGATACACAGACACACAGACACACACTACAAACTTATAACATCCCTTTTTTAGTCGGGGGTTAAAAAACTTGATAGAACTTCACATTCAAAAATATAAAAAAATACAATTTATAAAAATTCGTGTTTGGAGCTAATAATGCAGAAATAATCGTTATATCATTTATAATATGGTGTACAAACTTAATATAAAAAGCTTGTACACGCACCTCTTGAGAAAATAAAATATTTTTGTGTCTTTAATTAGTTGTATGTGAACTTAAAACTTTTCTTTTGAACAAAAAATTTTTAAAATATGTGCATATTTTATTGTTTTTAGTGCATATTTTGCGTTTTTAATGCCATATTTTAAGCGCCTAAAATCATAAAATCATAAAACAGATTTCATTTCAAATTGTGATATTTTGTAAACTTCATTACTATTAATATGGTAATTAACACTATCAGGAAGTTAGTAAGTTTCACAACAAAAATTTTTCAGTTTTAGCCCATTGTTGTGTTAAATTTGCGTTGGTGCCACCAAAAATTAAAAAAACGCACCAAATTTAAAAAAAAAGCGCACCACGCACCAACTATGGAATTTTTCGCACAAAAAATTTCAAAAAGCACCCAAAATGGTGCGAAACGCACCAAGTTGACAACGCTGCAAGCTTGTATGTGCTACGCATGTATTTAGCTGTTTGCTACTATTCTAGATTATTCTTTGCATTGACCCTGTAGGAATATTTTCGCGTAACACTTACAATAACCCTGTTGGAATATTTTTGTGTAATACTGCATTAAAGCTGTCGACGGCTATTTTCGTAACAATATGTATGTATGTATGTATGTGTATTCTTATTCCAAAAGAAGTAAAATATTGAAATATTATAAGCAAAAAGTAATTGCCCACAAATAAATTTTAATTTTCCCCACCGGTATTTTTAATTTTGAATTCATAATTTTTTTTATGTATTAAATTCAGTAGACGCCATTCGAGCTTTATTTAAAATCCATATCCTCGCATATGAATAAATCAGTTAACAAAAATCAAATTATCAAAAGCAAATATAGTGTACACGCATATGAATGCACGTACATATGCATGTATGTATGTAAGTATGTGCATATGTATGTATATAAATATGTACATACACATACAAATTCTAAAACTGTAAAAGTAACTGTAGTAATTATAATTTTAGTATGTGCTTTAACGTAATAAATGCCCCCTAACCCCCTCACTGATGCTGCAACTACAAAAAACTCCAACAATTCTACTCTCTTTCATATTTCTTTTTATTAAGCGTTCAGTTCTTATCTGCTTTTTGTTCGACGCAGTTCGGTTGTGCTAGAATAGATTTGTTTTATATAAAAAATTGTTAATAATAAAAAGTGAAGAAATCACATATTTAATTTATTGTTGAAAAGTGCATTACATAAAAAAATTTTCTTGGCTGTAAAAATCTAATATCCAAAGTTAATTTGTGTGTAAAAGTAAAATTTTTTGGTATTATTGTTGCTTTTTTAAAGTGCGTATTGTTTTTGTTATGTTCTATTGACCGGTTGATTGCTTTTATTTTGTGTGTGTGAAGTGCATGTGCATGTGCATGTCAGTGCAGAATTCGGCCACAAGTTGAAGAAAAAGGTATGTATGTATGTAATTTGTTTTTGATGTTTTTTTATTTTTGTTTGCATGACAGAGAGCATATGAACCGACAGGAAGGATGATTTTGTATTGCGAGGCTTATTAATTTTGTATGTGGAAGCTCTTAACATAAAATGATCACAAAAAAGCATACGTTTTTTATTTATTAAAAATTAAACTCTTAAAACAATAAAAAAATTTATAAACCTTGTGTTGAATCTAACTTCTAAAGATTCTTTAAAATGGCATTAAACAAAGTTGAAAAATCGACAAGTGGAAAAATTAAAATTGTAATATTTTAATTAAGCTTAAAAATCGCCATTTCTGACATATGTACACCTGACGTACACCTCCAATAAGGAAAAAGTCTTTTAGTCAGATTTTTTAAGGTTTCCAGTAGAACTATGTACCTATGCTATAAGCTTTATTAGTTTCATTCAATTTGTGCCTATTGCTGCATAGGTAGCTACTAGGTGTTATTGTTTTTTGAGGCTCTGTAATGGATTAATCTAAATCGATAATATCAACACAAGTTGACATTTCTCTAATCTTTTTCACTATTTATTCAAATTTTAATAAATTCAGATTGAAATAAAAATAAGTTCAACGAAATAAATTGAAAATTGAAATAAATTGAAACTAGACATTTGTATTTTGAAATTGGTGTATTATAATTTTAGTAGGTTAAGTCAAATTAAGCATTTATTTCTTTTCGTTATAGAATTGTTCTGAGTCTTTACATATTTCAGAAATGTTGAAGTATTACTACTGTGTAACATATAAATTTTTTAATGTCGAAATACCTAGTATATTACACAAAATGAAAGCGGAAACCGTACTTAGCTTTAAACGGAAATTCCTGTTTAAAACACAATATGTATTTTGAAAACATTTGAATTAAGGAACTTAAAAAATTAGATACTCTTTAAAGAGCGATAAATAAATTTGCTCCAACCTTTTCCAAACAAAATGTGTTCCCTTCTTTATTATTTATTATTCCCTTCTTTATTATTTATATATTATATATATTATGTATATATATATATATATATATATATATATATATATATATATATATTATTTATATATATTATTGTTCAATTCAAAAGCCTTGTGTCATCACTTAAAGTTGTATTTGAAAAGGTAATTTATCCAAACAAAAACATGATATTTGTAAAATGCTTTTGCTGTAATGTGAAATTTTAAGTTGCTTAAATGTGATATTTTAAGTGAAACTATTTTTTGAAATACAATTTTAAACAATACAACAAGGGTTGTGAGTTGAGCATATCTTTAACCCACGAATATATTCAAAGGGGCTCAATTTAAATGCAGCATTTTTCTTTCATTGTATGTATGTAGTATTTGAGTGTAGATATGTATGTACATACCAACATACATATATCGTCAGCTGAAATGAAAAATCACGTAACTAACAAAAAATTCAAACCCGCATTTTAAATTAATTAATGGGTATTAATTACATGAAAACACACGTTCCTACAAACTTTCAAACCTTTATCACAGCAAAGAAAAATTAAAATAAAGAAACTTTACTTCTGTCACTTGAATATTCTTGTTTAGTGTTTTTCTCTCTCCTATAAATTTTAAAAAAATCTACTATATACAGTATACTATAGTTACGTGATTTGACACTAAAGGCTCAATCAGACGTGACATAACCATAGCCATAGACGTTGCAGCCACACGTTCAATAAATGGCTTTCAATTTCATTACACATATTGTGTGTCAAAATTCCTTAAAATTGATAGCTGTGATACAAATTGATAATCAATTTCATTTCTTAAATGCCACTGATGAAGAAACAACTCAAATTTGTAGCTTCAATCAATGTGTGCTGTGACCAGCCGTTCGAATTGAAAATTAAATTGCCATTTAAATGGATAGGTGAATTTGAAATCAATCTAGTTTTCAATTTCAAAAGTTTGATTGTGTTAGTGAAAAAAGTGTGAGTGTGTTGAAAATTGACTGGAATTGAAAGTCAAAAATTGAACGTGTGGCCCCCAAGAGAGAGCAGCCGTTCGAACCAAACTAATGGGCAACACTGTATTCGATTATACGTGACTCGCCATAACGCCATAACTCTCACCATAGAAACCAATTGAATTTTGGTTTGGTTATGGTTATGGCGTTATGGCTATGTCACGTCTAATTTAAGCTTAAGTTAGTTCGTTGTTTATACTATTTGTCCTTTTGGTACAATAAATTGGCCGGCCATTTGTTCTTTAAAGCTTCATATAACATTACTCTCATCTTTTCATTTAGTTTGTGTTCTAAATTCCTTCGAAGCGGTCGTCTTACGCGAGTTCGCAAGAATACGTCTTAAATCGGTTTAAAGTGAGAGTGTTATTATAAGAAAATAAAGGAAATATAATTTTTTAGTAAGCTATAGCTTAATTTTTTGTGTATTAAATCAAATATATTAGGAAATTTCAAAGTGAAACAATCTACATAAATGGTAAAGTGCATGTTATATGCTTCAGTTGATACATACAGAAATATATATGTAAGTACATACATAAAGATAATCAACGATACATATACAGAAATACATAAGTACATAAAGATAATCAACTACATATGTATGTATGTGCATGCTAACAAAGCCTTTATATTCCATTAGGGGTAAAAATATTTTACTCACTACTTCTTGGTCTCACCAAATGGAAGAAACTTTTTATTTCCCGTTGTGGATCTTAATTTGAAAATTATCTAAACTTTTAATGGAAACAGATTTCCAGCTTTCTTTTTGTTTGATCTTATACCAAGCATGCAAGTTTATTTCCAGGAAACAGTTTTAGTGTTTCTTTTGAGTAAAAGCTTTTCGAAGAGCCTCTGTTACAATACTTTTAAAACTGTATGAAACATCGTTTTTTGTATTTTCCACAATTCGAACAACAGAATTGGGTAGGAAAAATATATGAAAGAACTAAAATTTTTGAGTGAATCCTTTATTTTCTACACAAGAGGCTTGCTTGTATTGTGGAAACTGCACATTAATATAATCTTAAATATTATAACATTCTACCAAAAGTTTATAATTCTCTGAAATTTAATTTTGCTAATATTCTTTTGCTCGCTACTTGAGAGTGAAGTTTAAATTAAAATAAGAAAAATATATAAAAAAATAATAATTTTTATTTATGTATGTATGCATTGATCTTTGCTACCATTTTTTGTTTGTTTAAATGTTTGATTGAGTGATTAGTTATATCTAGTTAAGACAACAAAGAGTGTCATCAGTGCTTTCCAAACTAGATTTGGTTTGCAAAGTTAAAGAAGCTCTGGAATAATCGAAGCGGAGAAACAAACATGTGTTCACATCGAAATAAAAATAAGGTAAGTTTTTATTATTACTTTTATTTGTTGAATACTTCTTAAAAACTTGAGCTGGCAATTGCGTGTGAGAATTTTTTTATGTAACTGCCAGTTCATAGAAGCCATGTGAAAATTATCGTCTGCCTATTTATATTGAAAACAAAAACAAAGCACTCAAAATTTGTTTTTGTTTTCATTATAAATAGACAGCCGAGAATTTTTACATGGCTTCTATAAACTGGCAGTAAATCTTTATTTACAAACTGTTCGTAAAATGGAGCATTTCACATAAGTTAAGATCAACTAAATCATAAACAGTCACAATTCAAAAAATTTCAGATGCTGTGTAGTGGCAAACAACTGTTGATACTGTACGACTCACGCGTTGCCAAATGTGCATTTTCCCTGATTTTAGCAGTTTTTCTACGCATTGAGCAGTTTTTTGCATAAAAAATAAGTTTTTCTGTAAACTGTGCAGTTTTTAATGATTAATCTCAATTTTGGGTTTTTGTTTTTAATTCCGATGTCTGAAGCCATCGTTTTACCCATTTTGTTTAATATAACAGCGTTAAGGTTTATTAGTACTTTTTCAATCAGCAAGAGGGAGTTCACACGAAAGTTGTGTTTTTCTATATGGAATTTACCTTATTTCACACTTCCTTTATTGAAATAATTCAATCTCTTATAGAATGAGATAAAACATATTGAAATACATACCAAATTAAAGGGTAAATCCCATAGAATTTGAAGTCATATAAATTTTTTTAGAACTCTTTTAGCGAAATTGTAGTAACTCACAGAAAAAAACAGTGCATTATTTTGGCTAAGCAAGTGTATTAAATAAATAAATTATTGTGCACTTCAAATAAAACAAAATCTTAAAGAACAGAAGCAACAAGTTTACTTGCCGTATGTTATTGAATTTTTGCTCCACTTACGTCTTTAGGATGACTCGGAAAAAAAGTATTTCCCTATGTAATTTAATCCGAAGTATCCCATAGTGCCTTTTAATTAACTAAAAAATTTATAAATTTGAAGAGCTATATTTTCTTAACTAATGTCGATGAGACTTCCGAGATGGTAAAACGTACGAACTTGACATCTTGTCTTTAGTGTTTGGCACTGTGTACTGTATCTAGTTATCGAACACAATAATCACTTGAATATTTTTGTTTAGTTTTTTCTCTCTCCTATAAATTTTAAAAAACTAATATATGCAGTATACTATAGTTACGTGATTTTGCATTTCAGCTAACGATGTAGTCTATTAGGGTAGTTATGAATGTTTGTCTTTGTTGCATATAAGAAAATTTAAAAATTCATCTCACCAAAACTTGTTTAGCTAATGTATCCTGTGAATTATCATGGCCACAATGACTTTCTCTCAAAAATGTTGCATCTTCCGGATTAATTCCCGCAATGGTTGATTCATTTAAAATCTTCCAAAAGTAAGCACATTCTTTGATTTGTATACAAATACCCGTTTCATTGCGCTTGTTTGTGCAGACTCCATAAGCAGTTAAAGCTACAAATTATATAAATAAATATTAAAAAAAAAAAAATTAATAACAAAAATTAAAAATTTTAAAAACCCCCCGAATATTTCTAGAAATGATGTCATATCTTCTAAGTGGCTCTACCGATTTTATTAAAAGATAGCTAAGAACCTTCTTGATCAAGTCACCTTTCAAACAGAACTAAATCAAAATCGGTCTAGCCGTACGTGTACTCGTACAGACACACAGATACACAGACACACACTACAAACTTATAACACCCCTTTTTTGGTGGGGGGTTAAAAATATTCAAAATGCACAGAGGTTCACAATCATAATATTCTGAAAATAAATCAGCAATTTCTATATTTGCCTGGCCAAGACTTTACATAACTTTTTAATTCTACAAGTTTGGAACCGTGTATTTCAACTTAGCTGTCAGTTGAAAAATGTGAAGTTTAACGTATGACGGATACTATATACGTGCCCTGGCCTTAATTGGTTCATAATTTCTGAGGCGCACAGATGCGCATCATAAATTTTTATAAAATAACGCAGATTTGTTCAATCTTTAAAACAAAGTTAAAATCTCTTCCTAATAGAGCCCAATTTATATTTTTATGTCCACCTAAACTGAGAAAATACATTTATTTGATTACATGTCCCTTTTCACGATGTATGATTAAGAGTAGAGATGTGATACTTAAAAAAACATGAATTTTTCAGGTAAATTTTAATATTTTGATTTTAAGCCTTTTCCCGAATGGGGATATTAATACATTTTTTTCCTATTTTTGTTTAAAATTTTGTCAAAAATCTAATGCTGTATTTTAATTTAAAATCCAACTATAAAATAAAAAGTTATATGCGAAGTACTAAAAAAAGTCAAGGAAATTATTTCTTAAGAATTTCAAGTTTATCTCAAAATGCTTTATCCGGCAAAAATCGGATCATTTTTAAACAAGTTACAAGCCTCAGAATTTTTTTTGAGTCCCACGTAGTAAACTTTGGCCCACTGTAACTCCTGTCCAGCTCAAGCCAGAAGGCTGTCATGACATGTGTTATAAAGCCTGAATCCAATTAGTATTTTAGAAGTTCCCCACTGTGCAATGCATATTTTACATACATATATACGTGCATACATATGTATACACATGCATATGCATGTGTAAAAAACTATTTTTCAACAAAAAAAAAAAAAAAAAAAAAAAAAAAAAAATACAAATTGGATTACATCCCTGCAGAAAGTGAGAATAGTGAAATTGTGGTGATTTACTAGTGACGTTGTCAGTACCACTACTGACCAGGTATACCCCAGCCAATGGTATCATCTATTCACATTTAACATTAGCTTGTCATTGAAAATCCACCACTAGACTGTATCACTGCTGACTTAGTAGTTCTTTCGGGACCACATGGAGACATTGGCACCAAAGATTCTCTAGTAAAGTTTAGGGGTTCTAGTCTACAATATCGATATTTCCTCGCTCGATTTCAATAGTAAAATTATAGTGATTTTCTAGTGTCAATAGTGCTACTGACTAGGTGCACCCCAGCCAATCATAGGCGTAGCTAGGGCTTTCTTTTTTTGCCCCCCCCCCCCCCAGGATTTATTACAAATTCTTTTTAAAACATATTCTTTTGCCTGTAATATTAAAAAATTCTATTTTTAATTTATTTTAAAATTACTCATGAAAATCACCAGTAATTTTTATACAAACTTTTCGAATAATCGCTAAATATGCATACATTTATTAGATAACAAATACCCAAAAAACTATTACTACTATTACTATTACTATTTACAGCACTTCAAAACATCACAAATAGTAAACTCCATGTGAATTTATAATGCATGTGTGTAGATATGTATGTGTGTATGTAGCTTTCAACAAATTCTTAATAAAATTGTATTAGTGTACGTAGTTAGTAGCAAGACAAGTTGTTTTAAGGTGTTCTTAAGATTTTCTACTGTCAAATTGTTTGTAATAATAGCCACCAATTTTTATTTAGAGTAAAATTAAAAAAATAGCGAAAAATTATGATCTGCAAATACCTTGTATATATTCATATACTATATATACTCGTGCACACACATGTATGTATGTATGTATGCATATTTATGGTTCAATCGAGGGCTGCCAGATAAAATGATGGAAAAATCACCGAAATCCCGATAAAATATAAAATAATCGTCATTTCATGTCCGAAAAATCGTCAGAAAATCGAACAAATCAAAATTTCCTCTTTAAACATGTATATATATGTTTTATTTTAAAGAAAATTTCTTATTTGACATATTGTCAGAAGTGTACATAATATAATTGAAATTTATTTGCTGGTAGTTTAGCATGTCTATATACGTATTTCATTGGCGCTTGAACCAAATCATTAGTAGACTTTAACTACAAATTTTAAACAGTCACAAGCCTCTTACTTTATGCATAGACTTTCAAAAACTATATGAGAATTCATAAAATAATAATACTTTTGAAAATCACAAAAGGATGTAGAAAAATAAAATGAGTTCACCTGGATATAAATTATTTTCTGGGTTTTGTATCAGTTTCAAAGCCATCTAAGCTTATTTTTTCTTCTGTGATTTTCAAAAGTATTATTTTATGCGAGTACTTTCAGTTTCCACGGTACTTGATTTTTTTTAATTAATCCGTAAAATTACCGTCTTTGGCCCTTATGTGCGCCACTACTTCATTATCATGTGTGACGAAAGCGCATATCTTAAGGTTATTAACTTCTTTAGATTTTAACTAGAGCAATTTTGTCGAAATTAAAAATGAAGTTTACATAAAAACGTTGGAGGAATATAAATAAATAATAGCCTGTTCCATAACTCAAGCAAACGACTGGCCTAGAAAATTTGTATGAACATCACTGAAAAAATTAGTGCTTTTGATATAAATTTTCTACTCAAGTAGACCGCCCCTGTTGTGGAAATAGGGAGTAAATAAACAATTAAAAAAATTATAATAACGGCAACGTTGCTAATCAGCCAGCTTCTTATCAGTTAATTAAATAATAAATTTCTTTTTCAATTCATTTCATTTCGTACATTTCTCAATCTGCTAGTTAATTTAGGCATATTTTGAAATTTTATTGAATTATTTCCGATATTGTAAGCTTAGCACTATTTGAAACTTTTTTTTTAATTTATTAAACATTTTGATTTAAAGTTATCCAAAAAAAAAACATCGAAAACTTCCGAATACAAAATATTAACACAATAAAACACTTTTAAATCACTTCAAGTGTAAACTTTGCAACTGATGTATTTACATATCGCACCCTAAATCATAAACAGTCACAACTTAAAAAAATCCTAGATATTCAGGAGTGAAAAAAACGGTTGATATTGCACAACAACGGTATTTTATATTGTTTAAGGCCGTAATACACTATCATACACAGTCGTACGATTCATTCACTGGAAAATCGGATAGAATTTTTTCACACTCCAAAAAATCGCAACAAAATCTCTTATAGGTGCCACACTATTCCACAAAAAAGATGCCAAAACATTTAAAATAATTTTTATGTTTAATTATTTTGCATTTATAAAGAAATAATAACTCAAAATGCAATTTTCAAAATGTATCTCTCTATCTTTAAATAAATGAAGCAAAATTTGCCGTTTTCCTATCAATTGCCTTACAAAATGCATCTCTGATCTAATAGAAATTATCATTTTATGAAAATTTTCATAAACTTTTTGAAATCGGACAGACTTATCAAAAAATCTGTCACACATGTCAAATTTTAATCCACACTATCATACTTTTTGAGCACACACGATTTTTTTGACAGATCGATCGACTGTGTATGATAGTGTATCACAGCCTTTAAGAAGAAAACTCTGTTGCTAAAGAAATTTTTGCGATCCTTAGAGATTTGTTCACGGAACTGGTTTATTAAAAAACAAAACAATTTTAATAATTTTCAATTGTGACTGTTTATGATTTAGTATGCGATATGCACATACACTCGTATGTATGTCTGTACAATTTTGACATTTGCCTCTTGATTATTAAATTTTGATCTTAGATTTAAAATTCTAAAATGTACCTGTGAACATATTAACATATACACATTTTAAAACACCTTTGCTTTTTTTTGCATATTAATTTTTCGTACAAGTTGTATTTCCTCTTTAGAATTCGTTTATTAAACATTATCTATTATTTGAAAGATTTATTATGTATGTTAGTAAATTTTTTTCTGTTTGTTTAATTTATTAATTAATTACCCGCTTTAGCGACATCACTTAATGTGATCAATAGAAAAATATTTCTAAGGAGAATCTCATTCATGTTCTCCATAATTGTGCTTTTTTATTTGATTACGTATTATTATTTTTTTTATAAGTCGGATACCTAGGTTCTTTAAGCTGAACAAACAAACAACGACTTGACTTGCCGCGACTTAACCGGTGACTAAAAGCTTAAATTTTTGTACCAAGAATATACATATGTAGTATATTATATTTATGTTTGTATTAAATTATTGCAACTGAAATTTGAAAATCTGAGACTTAAACAAATATAAATATGTATAAGCTCAGTTAACATCATATTGGCCCAACTGTTTACTTTTCTCAGAGTGCATACAGTATGTCAAGCATAAGTTTTCACATTAAAAAATAAACGTTTTTATATCATTTTACAAAAAAATCTGTTTATATAAGAAATACCGAATTATATTTATTTTACATTTTTTTGTATTTAATGTATTTGGAATTTAAGCGTTTTGAATAAACAACACCTATATATATATTAAAGACTTAACTGCATTATTTATAAAAAAAAATATTTTTGGTTTACAAACAGAAATTTCTATGGAAATTTTATTAATAAATCAAAATATTTGTATGAATAAGGCTCTAAATGTCAAATAAGTATATATGTATACTTCGGTATTTCTTTTATAAAATATTTTGTTTTCGCCTTTAAATACCTTTATTGCTACCCAATGCGGTAACCAATTGTAATAAATTCAGTAAAGCGGGACTTAAACTCGTACACGAAGGGTTCCGTAAGGACACTACATATGTATGTAATACTATACGAACTTTAGCCTACATAATGGACAATCTTACCTGATGTAGAAATTTTTTAAAATTTTGTGCTTTATACGGCATTTACACCTGCACAAAATCTAACATATTTTATTTAAAATATCTTTATGAAAATCTATACCGTTTACACCATGTTTTTTGACATTTATCAAGATTTTTTTTTATCTAAAACAAAATCCATTAACCGAAACAATTCCAAAACGACAACTAAACAATTGCAATGTAACCAATTCACACACCTTTTTAAGTAGCTAACTCAATCATCTTTTATATAAATATATTGTACAGGGTAGTAAAAATAAAATAAAAAGATTAAATTTTTAGTAGATTGCCTACAAATCTACTCACAAACTAGATTTTGTTTTGTATGGGAAATCAAGTAAAAAGCAGTAAGATTTAGCTGAAAATCGCGTAAGTACTAGATTTCGAGGTAATGTAAATGCATTATTAGGATTTTTTTTAGTTTTAATGCTTTTTTTCTAGTTTTAGCGATATTTTAGCTTTGGGCGCTCTTTTACGTTTTGGCGATTTTTTCTGATGTTTTTTTAGTTTAATCGATTTTTTTTATTTAGAGTTTTTTCGATGCGGCGACTTTTTTTAACTTTGGCGATGTTTTATTAGTTTTTTGGCGACCTCTTACTTTTGGTGATTTTTTTTCATTTGAGCGATTTATCTTATATTTTGTGATATTTTTCATTTAAAAAATTTTTCGTTTCTACATTTTTTTTTAATTTGGGGATTTTTTAGTTTAAACGTTTTTGGAAAATTTCAAGAGTTTACCTCTTCCGATAGAATACCCTTTAATTTTGATTTTTTAAGTACCCAGTAAGCTTTTTTCGGTTTTTGGCGATTTTTTTTTTAGTTCTAGCGCTTTTTTAGGTTTTGGGATTTTTTCGACTTTTGGCGATGTTTTTCGTTATGGTGATTTTTTCGTTTTGGAGATTTTTTGAGCTTGAAATTTTTTTAGTTTTAGCGTTTTTGAAAATTTCAATAGTTTGTCTCTTACGTTCTCCAAGATACAACAAGTTGCGAAAATTACATAGTAAAAATTACATTAGCTAATACAGGGTGGGCCAAAAGAAACCAAGGGGTGTAAAAGTTTAATAACTTTTTTGTTTATTAACTTTTTTTTATTTTTTCTTTCAGATTATATAATATACAAAATGGAAATTTTTTTACACTAAGTATGAAAAATGATGTCTCTTAAATGACCACCGTTTTCAGCTTCGCACTGATGGGCTCTTTTTAGAGCATTTTCCATAACATCTTTCAAAACTTGTGGCTGTAGCGTTCGAATTTCTGCAACAATGTTTGCCTTGAGTTCAAGGATTGTCTCTGGCTTGTTCACATACACTCGCTCCTTCAAAAAACCCCAAAGAAAATAGTCGGGTGCTGTCAAATCTGGCGATCGCGCTGGCCAAATAATTTCCGAATTTCGAGAAATTATTCGCTCTCCAAAAATTTGACTTAAAAGTGCCATTGTGTCTCGGGCAGTATGGGCAGTGGCTCCGTCCTGCTGAAACCACATACCAGGTCTGTTTTCAAGAGCAGGACGTAAAAAATTTTCTATCATAAACCGATACCACTCTCCATTTACGGTTACAGCACTTCCATCTTCATTCTTGAAGAAGTAGGGCCCAATGACATTTTCAGATGTGATCCCACACCATACTGTACACCTGATGGGGTGCAATTGGCGTTGATGAATGGCTCTTGGATTTTGAGAACCCCAGAACCTACAGTTCTGCTTATTAACAAAGCCATTCAAATGAAAATGAGCTTCATCACTCATAATCAAATTTTCAATAAAGTTGATTTCATTTCTGGCCAACTCTTGAAATTTAACTGCAAAATTTAGACGTTGCCGATGATCTGCGGGTTTTAATTCTTGGACCAATTGCACCTTATATGGGTATAACTGTAAATATTTTTTTAAAATGCGCCGTAGTGACGTACGAGACATTTCTAGCTGAGCAGAACGCCTTCTGCCAGATGTTTCTGGTGCTTCGTTAACACTTTGCTGTACTCGTTCAATATTTTCCGCAGTGCTACTTAAACGTGGTCTACCGGTTCGAGGCAAATCTCTTACGCTGCCATGTTGGTGATGACGATTAACTAAGCAACGAATCATCGCTTCAGAGGGCGAAATTCTGACGTTAAAATGTCGACGATATGCTCTTTGCGTTAAAATAATTGATCTCTGGTTTAAATAATAAAATTTTATTGTTCTGGTTCTCTGTTCAGTTGTGAACCTCTCCATTATAAATTCTCCAAGTGTTGTCTATATAATCTGAAAGAAAAAATAAAAAAAATTAATAAACAAAAAAGTTATTAAACTTTTACACCCCTTGGTTTCTTTTGGCCCACCCTGTAGAATACCCTTTAGTGTTTTTTTTTTTTTTGGAATCGTTACAATTTAAGTATAACATTTGTTAAAGCACTAATGGTCCCAAATTATTATTTTACAAATTCAGTAAAATAATTTTTTTAATTAAAATTACATTGAAATTGATTATTGAGGGTTTTAGCCTGGATCCTATTCCCATTTCACTGTTGCTAATGCAGAGCATGAGGAAACCTTTACCCAAAAATTTCTTAAAGCAACTAGAATTATTATGTTGAAACAAGAACTCAATAATCTACATGTTTTTTATTTTCTAACTTTACCATTGCTACATTGACTGACTTTTTTCACCTCGAATATAGTTGTAAGAATTATGTGAGTCCCGGTTCACATACCTTAACTTTTGTTGATAAACTCGTAATTCAACTGTAATAAAAAAAGAGATATTCGTATTTCCTATAGATTGAGAAAATTATTCCTGGTTAAAATTAGTTCTTGTTACTTTTTCACTATGTTTGAATTTTTCTCTTTAAGCTAGTTTGAAATGTATTTTATTTCAAATGGATTTCAAATTCATTTTATATTTTTATGAATATGGGGGTATAAATACAGGATATAAATAAGTATATGAGTAAAAAAAATAAACACAAAACAAAATTAATTTAAAAATGTTTAAATATTTTTAATGAGCAGAGTAATTCTTGACAGACTGTACATATTCACACATATCGCTCCCTTATTGCAACAGAGGCATAACTCAAAAAATCTAGTTTACCAGAAAGTACGTTTTAAGTTTTTAACTTACATACAACTCAGTGAGGATATAGAAATATTTTATTTTTAAGTGATACATATTTAAATTTAATTGAACTAGAGGAATAGTTTCTTAATCGGGCTTAAGTTTAGTTTTTTTTAATTCTTGTAGAATGAAATATTTTTATTAATTAATGTGATTTTCTAAATAAGAGAAGAAAAATTAAACTAGACTTTTTAGCTTTGGGAAATGTCGACATTTTTCTGTGCCGCCACACTCTTCATCAACACCCATATCTACTGCATATGTATCTACTTGGGCAGAGATTATTGTTAACAACAGCTAAATCACATTTATTAATGAAAATATTTCATTCTATAAGAATTGAAATTGAATTTTATTTGCTCAAGATGTCCATGTAAGTATAACCATTTTATATTAAATTTTCTCACAAGATTATGTATGGTATAAGGAATTTTTATTTATTTATTTTTTATTTAATTTAAATTAACTAACCGAGCCATGAAGGCCATACATACATATATGGTTAGTAGGCTAACAATATTGTATATATTAACTTCAAAAACGTATTTTTTGAGATATGTCTATGCTGCAATAAAGGACCGATATGTATGTATGTATTCGCATTAGAATATGTACCTAATTGAGATCTGCAAACTGAGAAATATTAATTTTTATAGATGTTAAAGTTTAAACTAACATACAATCGTTCATTTATTTCAATAACGTCATAACTTAAAATATAACATTTTTGAGATAATAATGCAGAATTAATACTCATATAATTGTTCATATTGTCTAAAAATTTCATACACATATCTTGTATAACTAACTCTTCAGAGAAAAATAAAATTTTCTTTTTCCATAAAGTTATGTGCAAATTGAATCTTTAAAGACGATTTCTGCAAAATTAGTTTTTTTTTGAGTTATGACGTTGTTGTAGTAAATGAGCGATATTTACCTGTTGTGTGTTTTTGTAAGATACTATTTTTTATTTATTTTTTTCCTTCATTTTTTCCGACACTAGCGCAAAATATACAAATAAATAAAAGTTGTAATTTATTTTATTCATGAGAATAAGCCGGTTACTTGAGTATAGTTTGCTTAAAGTATTAGAAATATGTAAATATGTATTTGAAAAGAAAAAATATGGGCAAATATGAATGTACATATCGCTGCTACCTTAATATAGAAAGAAAGGCCCTAACTCATTATTTTTTCGATATCGGGATTTTTGCATTTTTCGATACATTAGATGCTCTTCTATCGAAATATACAAAACACTCGAATTCAAAAAAAATAATGAGTTAGGGCCTTTCTATATTAAGGTAACGATATGTATGTATGTATGTACATATATACATAAATCTAAAAAATATGAAATTCCAATTAAATAAAGTCTTTATTTTATGTCTTTTAGATTTGCTCAAAATCAAAATTTTAAATTCTTATTCTCTATTACGCGATTTTTATAATTAACCGCGTATGTAATAAAATCGTTTTTGTTAAAACTAAACGAACTTCTTTTGTTTTGTCTGAAACTATGGATACCTTACGAAATTGTTTAGCTTATTGCTTATCATAATAAAAAAATTATAACTACAATGCAATCAACTTTATTCCAGTTGTCAACATTGACGTCACGTCAATACAATACCAAAAAAAATTGGGCTTGTCTACTCGATTTCGAGAGCAAATTTGTGCTATTGGTAGCCTATTTCTTTTCCCTTCTTTGTAGACCAAAATAGCATAAGCATGTCAATAGAAAACGGTTGTTTGCGACAACGGGTGGACAAGCCCCAACTTGTTTGAATTGTATTGACGTGACATTTAAAAATTTAAATTATTTGAATTAATACGAAAAACATTAATTCAAATAATTTAAATTTTTTTCTTTTTTTTTATGAAACTATTTTAAAATAGATTTCGAGAATTAAAAAAAATGTTAAATTAATACGATAGCACGATTTTAAGGGAAATTTCATAATCCTTATTTTTGCCAAATACCCAGCGGTATATGAAACAAAGTACTTCGATAACATTCAATGATGTCAGTATGACATCGTAAGTGAGCAATCTTAGTATTTGTACTGTTACACATCGTTGGTCTCAAGTAGAAAGGCCCTAAGTCAAATAATTGTAACTTTACATGAGAAGGTAAAAACATAATAATGCACAGTACAACTGCATGTAGAACTGCTTGTAAAAACGTTAATTTTATACTATTGCAATAAATATTTGCGACGAGGTGTATTTGTGTAAAATATATTGGAATCAGTGCAAACCTCAATTTCGTAAATAATACGAGTTAGGGCTTTTCTACTTGAGACCATCGATATGTACATATGTACATGTGTATCTATGTTCTGTAACTTTGGTCAAAACTTTTCCAGACGAAAAGTTTGTTATCACTCTGTAAAACCCAGGATGAGCAACAAAAAACTTAGTTCATTGCTCATGTTTCTTGTAAGCTTATTTCAGGTTTTATATGAATCAGCCTGAGGGAAAAAACCAATATAATTGTTTGATTTTTCTCGATGCGAAAATTTTTCGCAAGTTAGTCCCGGTTCACACACTTCAACTTTTGTTGATCAACTCGTAATTCAGCTACAAGACGGAGAAGGAAATACAAATTTCTCTTTCTCTATTGCAGCTGAATTGAGTTGATTAACAAAAGTTGAAGTGTGCGAACCGGGACATAGAGAACACATGTACTATTATCACACTGATATACATATCATATTACATATATACTAACAAATCCTATTAAGGTGCAAGCAGGGATTGTTTAAAAATAAAGGAAGTAGTAGTTTAGTTTTTCCTACTTTTTTTATGAAACAAAATGAAAAATACTGGTCTATTTTCAGGCTAAATGTATGTATTTATTTACGCATTAGTTGAATGCACGGAATACTCGACCAATATTCATGAGTAGTCTACACATGGGCATGCTCATGGTGTTTAATTTCAATGCTCGTGCATCGCTCTGTTACGCGTAATATGACACTTTTTTTATGTCCAATTTAACCAGCAAAACAAACGAAGGAATCACTGCTTCTAAGTATTACTTACATATGTCATAGATTACGTAATGTATATTTTTACCACTATAACTATTGAAGTTTTCTCTTTACCATTTTTCAAAGTCATTTCATTTTTGATGTCTGCTTTATAAATCTTTAAGTTTAAGAGCATTATTTTTTTAAATATGTTAATTGAAAACAATTTGCAACAACTGTTTTCTTTATTTTATTTATTACTTTCCATCATTGCCGGTCGTCACGATTTCTTCAAGTTTGATTTTAGTTAAAAAGCGGATTTTTTGCTTTATCGTACATACATGCATGTGTATGCACATTCAAATATTTTCTTTTATTTAATAATTTTGTATTGGAGTAACAAATAATAAATAGATATACATATATCATTGTTTAAAGGGAATAGTTGTTTTTATATCTCTAGTGCTATAAAATGCCCGATAAAAAAGTAGTACATACTGGTTGTTTTAAAGAAATAATTTCAATGATTACAAATTATAAAAAGAGTTATAAATCTTAACTGTAGTTGACTTTAATCTTCTGTTTAATAAGGTTTATATATTTTCTTTTGTTGTTCGCTAACACACGTCGTTCGCACTTTCAAAATTTATTGTATGCAGAATATTGTTTTATTTTACTTATTACCATAGGCGTAAACAGGTTGGAAATTTTCACCATCATCGCCTTCACCATCGTCTGAGTCGTCGCTATCGAAAGTATTGTCGGGAATATCATACAAACGTATCATGGGTTTGTTGGGATCTTTCATGATTAAATACTTGCCATCCTTTTGTTTCATAATAATATCTATAATGCAACGCAAGATACCCCAAGCATTGTCCATACTTAAGTTGATCTGTGTAGCAAATTCATGAGGCTTAAATTGTTGCGTACCCAAAATTACGTGGCGTGAGGGGTCGCGTGGATTGATACGTGATACATAACCTAGTTTCAGTTGATCGGAGCCAGCAAGCACTGCTTGCACAGTCCATTTGGCCAATTTGCAAGCATTGTTGCGCAATTCATTGGCCAAAACGGCACCACGCTGTGTATCCAATTTTTGGCGCCATTCAACGCCATTGGCTAATTTCGAATCCCACTCGTTTAGAGCCTTAATTGACAAAAACTGTGGTTCATTGTTTTGAGTGTTAAGTACGCCATCATGCTCACAACGGGCTACTAAAACAATGTCACTGCCCAAATTCCACTTTTTATAACGGTAACCAACACTAGCCACTTCAATGTCTTCGTCTTCGATAATGAAGGGATTAGCTTCTTCAAATTTATATTTTGACTCGTTAGGTCCTGTCCTCAAAACTTGTTGACTGAAATTGTGATTGATGAATGTAGCTTCGATTGCCAGATTTCGTGGTGAATTTGGAGAACTGTCGTCATCAGTTGGTGGTTCGACCGCCGTTTCATTAACAGTCAGTAAATCGAATTCAGTATTGTCGCGCTTGTCCATGAAGATTTTGTCACCTGAATAATAATAAATAATTAATTAATATCGATGTAGTATTTTAAAATTCCGTATTCAAACATTTTCAAATATGTATAATTAAAGCTTCTTATACATACTTACCGAACTTTTCAATGACGATATCCCACGAATAATTAGAACGAGTCGAACACATAATAGTGGCCAAAATAGCATCAGTAGCGAAAACATTACCCACAGTCTTAGACAATCGCCGTATTACTGGATCATCCGTGGTCGTAACGGTATGAACAATACGATCAATCTTTTGCAAAGGCTTTTCATTCTTCACATTAATGCGATCGTATGTTTTATCGTAATATTCCAAAACGCCACAAGTGATGATATCCTCACCCTCCTTAATATTCGGTAACGACAATTTTATCAAACGTGGGAAGTCCATTTCCTCTATCGAAGCCCAATCGGCACGTACAGCCACAGACGATTCACGCATCTTAGGAGGCGCATTTCGCGATCCAAACTTCTTGTTGACACCACGGCGCGCGTCACGTGTTTTATTATTTTTGCCACCCAAAGAAGTCATAGTATTGCTAAGACCACCACGGTTACTGCGACCACGCGCGTTTCTATAAAATCTTCTAAAGTTTCATTTATTAAGAAGGCAATACTAAATAAAGTATAAGCATATATGTACATACGAAGAACCGCGTAAATTATGGAAGCGATCACGCTGATGGGGTGGCTTCTGTATGCGGGCAGTGTCAACTAAATGGAAAGTAGTTTCATCTTCTTCATGATAATAGGCGTACTGGTTACCGGTACCAAACGAAGAGGCATACTTGTCTGGAAATGTTTTTAATAGAAAATTAGTTAACAACCCACATCAATAAGAAATCAATATTGTTTGTTTTTCAAAACTCCTTTTTTTAATATTCTTGTGTGAAATTGTGCATACAAACGTATGTATGTATGTAAATTGCAGACAACTTTTAATAGTTGCCACATACTGAGTGCTCATAACCTCACTTTTTTGCCAGTAAAATTTATTTTTTACCAATTAAAAACTTACTTTGATACTTCTTATCGTTATTGGAGGCATTAGTCCAATCGCAAATCTTGCCTAGACGATCACTTTTGCTAAAAGGCTGATACGGAATATCTTTAAATGTATCGGGTAACTCGCATGGTCCCCAGCCATTTTCATTGAATTGCACCGATGGCTTTTCAAAATGCACTGTTGTCCCAGTGGTGTTTAATGCTTCGGTCATAATGTAGTGTTCCTTTACCTTAGTCGACTTTCACCTGGTTTTATTTAATTTTTCACAACTTTGCAAGAAAATTTAATTTTTCTTATCAATTAAACAGCACTTTGACGGACTGTCGCGATAAAATTTTATGAAAGAAAAGAAACAAGGAAAAGAGCATTGCCAGAATGAATATACATTTTTTATGACCAACTCTGACCAGCCCAAACAAAAATTTCATAGTCAAAACAAAGTATACTTTAAGAATTTAAAACCAGTATTTTGTATGGTAATACTGGTTTTAAATACATAAAAGTATACTTTGTTTGGATTATGAGTATGCGCCATTGTTAAGAATTTACTTGATGTATAACAAAAAAAAAATACACATGCATTTGTTTATTGATAAAAGAAACTTAAATTATCTTAATCTTTTCATTTAAAGATGTAGGAAAATTTATCTATTTATTTATAACATGACAACAGTCGACAAACTGAATTTTTTGTCTTGGCAATACCTATTTTTCTTGCGTGTTTACGCTGCCAACTTTCTGTTGCTGTTACGATGCTGTTTAGAAGTTGCACGAAGAATTTTAATATTTAGTACTTAGCTAAGACAAGCACCAAAAGCCTATTTGCCTCTTGAACATAAACTTTATTTTTTCATTAGGGAAATAATAAAAACCCCAAAATAATTTTTTTTCAATACAAATTCCCAAGCAAGTAATTTCATTTACAAAAACCGACAGTAGGATAAGTTAAAATTCTAAGTTTAAAGCGGAATTCCAATGATATTGAATACAATATGGCAGTGTTGGTATCTCTAGGAAAAGCAAAAGCACATTAAGCTGTTGCAAAAAGGGTAAAAAAGCGCAACAAAATACGAAAAAGAGGGTAAAAAAGCACGAAAATATTTTTTTTTAATTTTAATACATTAAGCCATTTAAAAAGGCGAGTTTAGAGTGTAAAAGCTCAAAATATAGTTTCAAAATTTTGCTTCAAAATAAACAAAGTATTTGAGATGTAATAACAGAATTTATTAACATATTAATTACAACAAAATTTTGATTAATTTAATAAAAATAAGTATGTATGTAAAAATAAGTAATAAAAAACCAGGAGTCAAATAATATAGTAACATATACACACATATGTACATACATACATACATACATACATACATACATACATACATACATACAATAGTATGTGAAGCTTAGGCTTAGATTAAGATAAGTATGTATGTACTGAAAAAATCATTTACACATAAAGAATGCATTAAAAGCGTCACTCGTTTCTTAAGTACTCTTAACTTAAAAGATTTTGTTTTTGCGATATTCACCCTTATTCCAGTTGTCAACATTGACAGCACGTCAATACGATATGAAAAAATTGGGGGTTGGCTATCCGTTGTCTAAAACAACTGACTGCTATTGATAACATCATGCTTTCAATGGAATTCGGCCCTTAAAATTTAACTACTCTTGTGCGTTAAATACAAATTTACCTACATTTTGTTGTAAACGTAAGCATTTTGATTTGCTTTGCTTTGCTTATGAAAAGTCCTAAATAGGTCCTTAAAATTTAACCACCATATAGTATGATTACATATTTGTGTAAGCTTTAACAAATGCTTATTGCATACTACTTTCAATCAATTATTATGCAAAGAATTATATGGCACTTTCCAGTTACTTCCGTTTTTTATTATGCAAAAAAAATTAAATTTTTTAATCCCAATTATGAAAAGTTTTCTACATTGTTTTTAACATAGTTTCCGTTATTGTCATTAAAAACAATTTAAGAAGCCTCAGTTAAAAGATGCTGCTATTAGCGCTTAAAAGTATTTTAGTTTCTTAAATTAATAAAATAACAAAAATTAAAAATTTTAAAAACCCCCGACTTTTTTCAGAAAAGATGTTATCTCTTATAAACGGCTGGACCGATTTTCTTCAAACATAGCTAAGAACCTTCTCGATCAAGCCATCTTTCAAACAGAAAAAACTAAATGAAAATCGGTCCAGCCGGTTGGCCTGTACGTGGACACGGACAGACACACAGATACACAGTTATACAGATACACAGACACAAAATATTTTTATTTAACAAAAATTACCAAAAGCAGTGTAAAACACTGTTAAAAGAACTGTAAATACCCGCTTTTTAAAAAAGGGTATTAGCCAAAATTTCGCGTTTATGGAGAGGCAAAAAGCACCAAAAAACACCCGAAACGCACCAAAATACCATCACTGTAATATAGGATGTAACTTCTCTGCAATTCGAAACGTAAGACAAGCTCCACATTACTTTCTTTTGTTTCGAAAGACCTCCTTTATATGTATTTAAATCGAGTACTATTTCGATTTAATCGTAAGCGACAAAAATTAAAGTTTTCAGTAGAACGTTTTTTATAATACATATTCAACTACCCAATGGGAATAAGGGCAACTTTTTAAATACTTTTTGAATATTTCAAATTAAACAAGTAAAATATATTTTCAAATGGCAAATAATAAATAAAAGTATTAGACAAAAATGTATCAAACGGGAACACACTTTGCTATACATAGCAAATATTTATAAATAGATAATATTACTATAATTCACAAGTAAATGTGCATACATACATATGTACATATAAAGCAATATTTCTTAACATTTCTCTAAAGTAACATCAAACTTCTTTTTGTATTTGCTGCAATACACTGCAGAAAAACTATGCAAGATTTTCTGTTGCTCGCTACGATTAAATACCTTTAAAGAAAAGAAAAATATTGAAAAGTAAATAAAATATATGCAGAGATATCTAAATACGGAATAAAAATATATAGATATATGAACATATTTAGTAAATTAAAACATAAAAAAATGTTTTTTATGAAAAATAAAAACTACTTACACCATCCATAGCGATTGATGGCACAAATGAAATATCAATGGCATCCGTTTCCTCTCCATATTTCTTTAAAATATCACTCACACTACAAGTCTCTTTACATAATTTTGCAGCACTTACATCAATTTTTAAATTTTCCGAACACTAAAAAAACAATTTTATAAGAGATGTTTCTTCGTATTTCAAGTGCAACTATTTACCACATCCAGATTAGTGAAGTAGCTTTTTAGAAGACAGTTGATCAATTCCACTTGCTCTTCAATTGTATTGTGCTCCACGATGCAGGCATGCAAAGCATTCAACTCACATTCCCGTTCGCCATGTTGACAATATAAATGGGTCACATTTGTAGCAGGATCAGTCCAAGCCTTTAGAAATTTGAAAAATACAAGTTAGATATCTTATAACTATTACCTTGCTCATACTTCAGTTGGATAAACTGTTAACTTAATTACTGGGATAATTCTTTAATTATATGAAAGTTTTTTATTCTACCACTCACTTTAACTTTTCCGTAGGGTACGAATTTTAAATCGGTGTGGGGAAGCCATCCGTTCGATTTCATTGCCGGATAGAGCTGTTGGCGTACAAAGCGCATACTATCTGGACATAATGTTTCGTAAAATACTTTCACCTCCAATTTGTCTGATTCTGTCACAACTGTGGCCTTAAATGAATGAAAAAATATAAATAAAAAAAAATTGTGAAATTGTAATTTATAATTATTCAAAAATGATCTTAAAGAAAAGATTTTAAAAACCAGTTAAAAATACGAGTATATACAAAACGGAAATAGAGAGTTTTTAATTTTCTATTTTCAATATATATTCCACTCTGGAATTTGTTAAAGGACAAAACAAATTTCGAAAAGCTAATTTTTGTTTTTCATGTTCATTCACCTGGAATGCAAGACCATGTAACTAATAAAAAAATTCAAAATCGCATTTTTAATTAATTACATATTGTTTTTTACACCGAAACACATGCCCCTACAAACTTTCAAATCCTTATCACTACAAGCAGCCGAATTAAAAATTAACCTAAAAAACTTTGCTTAATTTTGCTTAGTATTTTCTCTTACCGCTAAGATTTAAGAAGGTGTAGTTATGTAACATGGTTTTGCATTTAGGATAACGAATTATAATAAGTTATCCATTTTCCACACGTAAAGTTGACGTTGCAAAGCCTTGAGTTTGTGGGAGAGAAGGGAAAAGAGAATGTGAGCTCTTTTCCTTTTGTGTTGAAAAGCCCTTTAATATAGGAATTGACATTAAATTTCTCAAAGATCAAGGCAGATCAGTCAGGTATATTGTTGCCAAATATGTACGTTTAAGGAAATAATGGCCCATACCCAACAAAAAATCTTTTTGTCAGAAGAGAAAACTGCCAAAAAAAATGTCACAAAGTTTTTATAAATTAAACAAGTTTTTATTCAATAATAATTTTAATTAATTATTTTAATGTAATCAATGCTGCAAAAATATTTAGTGTGATCATAATAGCTTAATCGTAGAAAACTCTTCATCAAATGAGAATTGTGTGTATAGAAAATAAAAAGAAAATCTAAAAAAATCTATGAAAAAATCTATGAAAAACATATCGCAATTTGTAATATTTCTGACCATTTTTTGCTTGCTTTTCATATGCTTTTTGATGAGAGCTTTTACACGATTACCACAAGAATGAGCGACTGAATGGACTCGTCACTGATATGAAAAAAGAAAGAAAAAAAAACTAATTTTTGAAACAAAAAACTGCACGACTGCTCAACTGTTCATAAAACTGCGAAAAAAAGACAAATCTGCACATCTGGCAACGCTGATCATGATTTCCCTTTTCCCTAAAGTTGCAACCGTGAATTATTTGCACGTGAATAACTCGCATGTTCGAAAAATATGGCATCGCTGATTCTTATTCCTGTGAATTTTTCCCCTGAAAATATGTGTATTTTTTCACAACGTTTTGTTTGGGGGAAAAAAGAAGAAGCACAATGTAAGTAGATTTCTTGTTGTTCTTCATGTTTTTCACTTCCATATGTACATTACTTCCGATAAGCACAGTGAATTTAATGTTTTTATTTCCAATAAAAATAATATAAATCGGCGCAAAATGCCTTATTTATAAAAATTATGAAGGACTTATAAAGGGTTTTTAAGACAAAATTTCATAAAAAAAATTTCTTATTAAGCCTATTAAGCTTTAACAATAACAATTTATTAAGGAAATTAGAAAAATACGCTTAAAAAGTAAACAATACAATTATGTACATCAATTCAAAATAGCATTTTAGACTCGCAAAAAATCTGTGGCAAAAAGGAAAAAGTGCTTAAGTCGAGATAAGCTGATTTTGAGTTAATGATAAGGCCGCAATCTGCATATTCTAAAGTACCCCTGGTCAAAATCTCAATAAATTTGTATGATTTTCAGGAAGTTATAGTACTATGACTTGCGATTTATCTTTTTAGACTTCTAATCTAATTTGGAAAAATAGCTCAATTGAGGTTATACTTTGGTATATTAAAAAAAAAAAATTAAGTTAAACAGAGATTTTCCCAATTTAACTGTAAAAGAAAAAAATTCTGAAAACCGACTTGAACGCTTAAAAATGCTCTCCTGAAAAACAGTAAAATATGACTTAAGCACTTTCTCCTTATGGCCACAGAAATGTTTATTTTATTACCTAACACTTGGCGATGCCAATTTGTTGTTAATGGGAATAAAAAAATTATTCCCAACAATTTATTCCCTTGAGATTCGCGATAAGGAATGAATAAAAAAACAAAATTGCGCACTTAGGCGTACAAAAAAAATTTTCTACTGCGCATACACATCATCATAGAATACACACGTGTGTTTGTTGTAAAAAATGTGTGAGACAGAGCACATTCCACACACAAATCTGTTTATTTTGTTTACAACAAAAATTTTATGTCTACGGAACTGCGCAATGCGCAATCTTGTTTTCTTGATTCATGGCGGTAAGGGTGAATATGAAAAAAAACCCGACAGAAATTCACCCCTATGCGCTGATTTACACGGGCATAATTGTGCTGGCATAACATGCCAGTTTGTTGGTGAGAGAGGCAAAGAGAGTGGTTTTGCGGTTGTCATAACTTTTCAACCAGCTACAACCCCGCATTAGCAGCATAAAACCAATGCACACATAACTTAAAAAACAACAAATATTAAATGAATACTAAAAACACTAACACACACAAAGCTGTATATACGTATACATTTTGTGCCAGATGAATTAGTCTCGTGTAATTTGGAAAAGAACAAAAATTGTGCGGCTTAAAAATTGTTCTCGTCTAAACTACCTCTATCGTCAATAACAAGTAGAATTTTTATTCCCATGAAGTTTTTATTCACCTCGAAGGGAAAAATGCTATTGTGAATCTTTCGTGATATTTTGTTTTTGCTGTCAGTTTAGGAAGAAGATTTGTAAATTATAAAAATTAATTGAAAATCAAACAAATTTAAAATAATAGGATATGCAAAAAATTTTGGGTTTCAAATAAACTGTTTTTAAGGGTAAAGTTGTGTTTTTAAATATTCTCGGAGCAGTGAAAAAAATTCTTCAATATAGCCACCATAAAATTTACTGCATGTGCATCAAAGAGATTCATACTCTAGGCAAAAAGATGTCTGTCGCGTGGAGTTGTAGGTAACAATCGTGAACATTATTCACTGATCTTGTGAAATGATTTAACAGAAATAAAAATTCCTGTGCTAATTAAATCACACGGTTTGTGCATTTTAATTCTTTATAATACGTACATACATATGTTTTTTATTATTGTTTTTAAAGTATTCTTAATTAAAAAGAGTATCACTTCAAATGATCATTCTTTACATTTTTCGTTAAACAAATCTATAAAATTTATACTTGTTTACATATGTGCATGTATTTATGTATATAATTTTTTTTAGACAGTTTGGTCACATGTATTCTGGAAGCAGCATACTAATTTCAATTGTCGGTTAACAAATTGTTACAAATTCACTCACTCACATTAAAAATTAATTAATTTATAAAATGTAATATAATTTTGTATTTCTGGGTTTTGTTTTAAACTTACATTGACACAATTAAATAAATTATTTACTACAAAGTAAAGAAAAAACAAAAAGATAATTGACTTCATTCTTGCGAAAAAAAAAAAGAAATCACCAAAATAAATTCTCTAATTAATTTTTTTTAAATGTTTCTTCACTGTTCTTAAGAAAACGTCTCCACACAATGAGCTTAACGCTTAAACTAAAAAAAAATCCCAGAAATTGAGTTTAAAAAGAATCTATTTTCCCCACATTAATCTTCGGTTAGAAGTGATATATGTTCATTACTTTGTTTTTGTCAAGCTAAATAGCTCTGAGAATAGAAATTTATTTAATCTACGACACATACTGATAATAAAAACACACACTCGCACAAACACACATTTCAAACATTTACAAACACCCCGCAAACATCAGTGATCCAACCTCAGATTGAGAATGATTTATTGTTTAACTAAAATCTCAACTGATAAACACGCATTTATTATTTTTATTATATTTTTATTTATTTATTTTTTTTAACTTAAAAAGCTTAAAATATTATCTATTTTGTTCGTTTAGTTCACAGAATTTCTCATACTTTTTTGTAAGAGGAACTTCGCGCGTAGACTAAAAAGTTGCAAAACAAAAATTGCTATCTTATTTTTACAATTTTGTAACTGGAAAATGTATGAAGATTTTGCTAATTTAATGGCTAAAAAGTTGCCGAGCTCGGTACAAACTCCACTGTTTTAATGATAAGAAAGTGAAATTAATATATACACTGTGTTTTCTTAAATAATAGTTTGTGTGTTGAACGCTCATTACCCCAGCTTATAGGTTTTGTTGAAGAAATGTATGCTTCTCTCTTCTACAATTCTTTAATATTTTAGCCAGGTTTATTATGAACAGCAACCATCAACTGGTTGAAAAGTGAAAAAATTTGTCAACTATGGTTGAAATAGGTATTACCAAAACCAGTTGACAAAGTTGTGAATAATTAAGTAGGTATTCGCTATTGTGAATATGCATTTGAAGAAAAAAAAATATAACAGCTATCAAATGACAAAAATAAAAATTAGTAGACAAATTTTATTTTCAAAATAAGTTCGATTGAATATTTTTCTCCTAATATTTTGTAGTTGAAAAAAAGAGAATAAATTTCCGTTGATAGCTATTCACAATAGTGATTTTGTAGTTGATGGTTGACAAATTATGGTTGATACCTTTTTTCAACCGCAAACACTTCGTAATACCGATTTATCTACTTTGTTGTAAAAATTTCTCTTATCAACCACACGTAGCTGTTCATAATAAGCCTGAGCACATCTGTAAATAAGCGTTGACGTTCATTCTTACAAAAATGCGTTATAACTAGGGTGATCGATTATTCGGCTTTTTCCAGAAACCGGTTTTCGAATAGTTCGATTATTTGAAATTGTGAAAAACCCGGTTTCGGTTTTTACAATTCAGGAAAAACCGGTCAACCGGTTTTTCAAGTAAGAAAATTATTATACAAAAGCTTTGATTTTAAATTGTTTTATTAAAAAAAAAATTGAGTTAACAGTTCATGTAAATACTATAAAACAATACAAAAATTAAAGGTAAAACAGAAAAATTAACTTCATATACATATCTATAGTACATAAATATGTATATATATATAATATACAGTTGAGGAATAAACTCTACATACAATCATAATTTTTAGGGTTTGTGGAAACTTGGGAAGAAATTCAAAATATTAATTATGCCAATATTGAGGGTGCTAATAAATATGTTTATACAAAAAATAAAAAATAATTATAATAACACCCACAGTAGCAAAAACATTCAAAATACATAGGAAAAAAGTCGACATACAGGTAGAGCTGTGTAGCTCATGAACGAACGGGTTAAATTGAACGAATCACTTAATTGAACGAACTGATCCGGTGATTTTACTGAACGCTTTTGGATCAGTAGCGTACCGCTCGATGTTTTCCTTGATTCAGTTTGTGTTTCAAGTGTTTTATGTCAAATTTGCATTCGTTCATGTTTGCTATTTATGTTATGTCTTTTTGACATACTGAATTCTATTTAACATCGCTGTGGCACTGCCATCATTCTTTTTATAATTTGATTTAACAGTCTTTTCACAAGAAGCATTTTTACTAGTTTTTTTTATAAAGGGTTTTTACAAAGTAAAGATGTTAGACCTTAACTGTATATATGCTTAGACATACATTTCATTACCGTAATCTAAACTGAATTTGTGGTGCTTGAGATACTTCTTTTGTTTCCGGTAAAATATTTTTGAGGACAAAATTTTAACTTAAATTTTGAGAAGTAACATTCAAATATTGATGCGCTTTTGATATATAAATAACGATAAACAGTACATTTCTTAATCTTAATATTAAACTAAATATTAAGCCAAAATAAAATGTACAATATTCTAGTCGAAAGAACAAGAAATTATTTATAAAATGAATTTAAATATAATTTTTTAAATAAATAATTCAACTTTTTTTTAAATAAATTCTTCAATTCATTCATTCCCATTATTTAAATACTCGTATATACAACCGATTTTAATATTCTTACAAAATAGAATTGTTTCATACTGTCGTTCAAAAGTGAACGATTGAACGAACGGGTAAATTTTTTGCTAATTGAACGAAAATGACCGGTCACTGAAAAGAACGATTTGGCACAGCTCTACATACAGGCATAAAATACATGAAAAAATACGTGCAAAATGTTTGATGTCGTCAACTTGTTTGAAAATTCTGTGATTTCCGGTACCAAGCCGTCAACAAATCGCATCCAAATATGGTCTAATATCTTGTTGTTACTGTAACTATAATTTAATTTTTTATTTTTTGTATAAATATATTGATTAGCACCCTAAATATTGCCATAATTAATTTTTTGAATTTCTTCCCAAGTTTCCTCAAACCCCAAAAATGGTGGGTTTATGTAGAGTTTATTCCTTAATTTTATATATGTACATATGAATATATGGACGAAGTGGATATTTACCTTTATATAAAATATGAAGCAAAATGTATTTTGACATCCATTGCACACGATAAGCCCAATTAAATTCGCCTCTGCTATCAACTCATAAAATAATTTCGCTTTAATTTCATGTTTCAGTAAGTGTCGCCACGCTCAAAATATTATTAGAACTTTTGCACTGAAAAAATAAAATACTTGGGAAAATCAACAGAACACGTTGGTCTAAGTTTTAACATAGTAAAAACTAATTTTTTTTTCAAAATGTACAAATCGAAAAATATTCGACTCAGCCGGTTTTTAAATTGTAAAAAAACCGGACTATTCAACATTCGAAAAATTAGCATTTTGAAAAACCCGACAACCGTATTGTGAAAAACCGGGTTTTAAAACCGGTTGAAAAACCGAGTCGACCACCCTAGTTATGACGTGCTTTATTTAGTTTTTCTCTAAAAGCTTTATTTATTTATTTATTTATTTATTATACATATTATACAAAGTAAATTTGCATAATATGGTGTTGCACAAATATGGACGGGGTAACTAGACCATATGCCCAAGATTGTATTAACTTAGGCATATGGTATGGCAGATCAGTCAACCACTGCAAGCGAGACGAAAAACTCTCGAAGGCCAAATAAAAGTAGAATTAGTAAAATCGTATCATTCTACTTTACAGCTTGCCGTATCGTTCAAATTTGTGTACAAGTTATAGAAAATGTAACAGTTTGCACAGCACATTTTTTTTGTCTGGCATTAAATGCGGCGTTTTTTACATTCGCTACAGAAAAATCTGTTTTCAGCAGTGCTACCACCACATATTTTATAACTAGTAACATGCATTGTATATGGTACGGTTCTTGTCAGCTGACACGCAACATCACGATACGATTTTACTAATTCTACCTTAACATGCACAAGCCTGACCGCACTTAGGAAATAATTACGATGACGCGAGAGATGTTCCTCAACCCAGAGCTGCTTTACGACTGTAGTTTTATTTATATTTTCTGCTTTTCCGCTACTCCAAACGTTTATTTTTCACTCTAAACTGCAAAATAAATTTAAGCAGTTAAAAAAAATCTTCAACAAACTTTTGCATGAATTTCATACTCGTATTTTCTTCATACGCGGACTGCACGTTCAAATATGGGCAAGTTACATTTGGTTAAAGTGGCCGACGGCCGGTAAATAGCTTGGGAAGTATAGCTATCTTTGGCAAGGTTGGGATACCAGCTATAGCCCCTGTGGCTGAGTGGTAGCGATGCTAGCCGATTCCCACCATAGAACCTGGTTGTTTTCTGCACACAAATTAATCGCTTCGCTTGTTGTGTTTGTTAAAAAGAAAAATAAGGGTTTTCCACATGTTTAGGTGTTAAGAATTAAGTCTGAGCGTGTGTTGGGTAAGTAGTGATTCTAATTCAACCAGTATATTCGGCAATCCAATTGTTTGCATACTAAAATATTAATTTAAAAACCGTTTACATATTTATTTATCAAATGTTGGAAAACAAATAAAAAAATATATTCAGAACATGTGCATATGTATTTTGTTCAGATTTCAATAAAATCAATGTCAATTGAAAAAAAACTTATTTGTACATTGTGTCGAGCCTTGATCGCGAAAATATCTTAAGCGCCATACAAAAATAGATGGGTTGGTTGCTTAACTTAACCAACAGCAAATAAAAATTCTTCAATTCAGCGTTATCATTGTTTGTCTCTTTTAACCAAATTTGGTCGGAAATTGTTCGTTTGGTTAGATGGTACTCGTAGGTTAAACTTTATTTTGGTCGATTTGACAAAATGTACTATGTATGTATGTATATTCATTTTAAGAAATTCTGAACACTAGATCTCTATACAACTTTTCAGTTCTCGGCAATTTCATTTACTTTTCAACAGACAGAAAAACAGAAAAACAAACAAAGGCAAATCGTCGCCTCAGAATTGGTTTAGCGCAAACGCCAAAAATTCGGAGTGGAGAAAAACCACAAAGAAGGTTTACATGAAGTTTTCTTAAAATATACCGCATGGAATTCTTTTGTGTTTGCACCACTGCTTCGGACACAGTTTTGAAAAAAAATTTAAATTTTTGGGAACTTTCATAAATGAAGTTAGAAGTTATTATTACTTTATTGTAAGTGAAAAATACGTTTTGTGACACACACACAATTTATTTAAAAAAAAAAGTTCTTAGTGCTCCATACGTACATATGTATACTTTACTGCTGTGTATTGAGAAATTTGTTGTTGAGATGAAAATTAATGCTTCGAATTTATTTTTCTTGCTGTCCAGAGAAATAAGTCGATCATTTAACGCCGACCAAGAAGCCGCCGCTTACCCAAGAAAAACAACCAATTGAAGTGTATTTAATAAAAAATGAAATTAAATGATTTCTGTTATACTCAAATATTCATAATTAAAAATTCTTTTATTTGATTTTAGTGTTTAATAAGTTTATATTAAAACATTTAAGCGGCGGCTGCGTCTGGATGATGATGTTTTTGCTTAACAGTCATCGTTGAATTTTTCTTAAGACACCTTCCTTTTTAAACGACTTCAAAAAAAAAGGAGCATGTTAACAATTCGTCTCTATTTTTTTAGGTGTGTATCTGCATAACTCAGTACATTTTACACCGATTGTAATTTTTTTTTGTTGTCTGAGAGGGTATAGCTTTTCATTGGTGCCATTGTAAACAAAGTTGACGGAGACACGCCCACAATTTTTTTAAATATAATTTTATGATAATCTACTTGTTTGATTGCTGCAAAACCTATAAAACACTTTTGGTTCTTGTATATACACAATTTGAAAGTTGAAAAAATGGGCGGGGTTACGCCCATTTATTATAATATTTCAAGCGGTTCTACTTAACCGATTTTTACGAAACTTGCCACTAGTGTTGTTAATTATTCGTCTTTTATATTTGTTCGAATGGAATTTCATGATTTTTTTCTTGTTCGAACAGACGAATAATTTTTAACTTTTGTTCGAATATTCGAACGAACAAAGAGGGAAAAAATCTATTCGAATAATTTAAAAAAATTTGAAAATTACGACACGTATGCTTATTAGTTTATTTTTTTTATTAAAAAACGAGTCCACGTACAGACCAAATGGCTGAACCGATTTTGATTAATTTTTTTTTTTTTTGAAAAGTGGCGATCAAAAGTGTTCCTAGCTTTGTTTGAAGAAAACTGGCCCAGCAGTTTAAAAGACATCACATCTTTTCTAAATGTATTCTTGTGAAGATTTGTGTCTTTGACGCCCTAGCTCCGAAACGGATTGACCGATTTTAATTTTATTTCTTTCGTTTGGAATGTGACTTGATCTAATATCTTTCCACCTATACTTAAATAAAAATCGGTACAGTTGCTTGGTTCGTACGTTGGGGCTTCTTAAAATGTTTAATTTTTGTTATTTTACTTTTAATAAAAGAAGAAATTAATGTTGGTTAAAATAGCTTTAAAAAGTTTATACAGTTTGTGTAATCGTTTCTTTGATATTTCGAAATAATTTATATCACTTTCTTACTTTATTCATACAATTTTTTTAGATCAATTAATAAAACATTATCAGTGACTTTAAAAATGTCATCTAATGCTTCATCGTACTTGTGATTATTTACGATATTTTGGTTGCAAGATAATAATAAAAACAAATTATTTTCATACTCTTTTTTTCGGTTTTATGTGACGTATTTTAAAAAGTTAGTCCCCCTTATCGTGATTGGCGTATTTCGGCTTCGACTACGACGATTTTGTAATAGATTAACGAAAACTAGAACAGTTTTTCTTTAATCTATTACCAAACTGTCGTACTCGTATTTGAAATACTCCAACCACGATAAGGCAGAGTATTGGATAGGAAAGCTGATAAATAATAATAAGGGATTTAATGATTTTTTACGTCGTTCAATAATTCGATTCTCAAGGTTTTTGATTGAATTCGTAGAAAAGGAGTTATTTTTTCTAAACTCTATCAGAAATTGTAACACACCTTCTTCCATTACCCTACGTCTACACCTGATATATTTTTATCACAACAAAAGTCAAACTTTATATTGAAAAATAAGTTATTTTTATGTTAGCTCTTTTTTCTATATGGAATTTGACATTTGTCATGATAAAAATATATCAGGTGTAGACGTAGGGTTAAAGAAGCATTTTCTTTTGCCAGCAAGAAAACAAAAGATGCATTTAGCAAACATATACAAACATATTTACACAAGTATTTATAACTTGGAGCATTTTGAAGCACACTTTACATCCTATTGTTAATAAATAAAAAAGTTATGAAATGAAATATATTTTTATACAAAGTAATTAAGGAAATTGTTCGAATATTCGAATATTCGACAAAACTGATTCGAATAATTCTTTATTCTAAATTGAAAACTTTTGTTCGTTGGAACAAAAATGAAAAAAAGTTGTTCGAATATTCGAATAATTCTTGTTCGAATGATAACACTACTTGCCACACACCTTGAGCTCTAAAATAGACACAATCCTCCTTTCAAATATATTAAAATGAAATATTTTATTTTAAGTAGTTCTACTTTGCTTTACAACATGCACCCTGAACTCTGAAAAACACACAATCTTGTATTTAAAAAATGGGCGGAGGCACGCCCATTAAAATTTAATTTTACATTTCACGTACTTCTTGTCTTCTTCTATCAGATCTTTGCAATGCCAATCCCACGTTGTCGACATCCTGGGATTGGCCCTTAGTTTACCGTTAGTTGAAATTAAAAAGAAACCATGCAGCTAACAAAAAATTCAAAGCCAATATTTTTGTTTATCAAGACATATTCCCCCTTATTGTGTGTGAATGGCGTCGTCGACGTCACATGAAGACGACAGTAAATATTGTTACTTGTCTGCTTTTTATCCGCAAGAATTGTGTTTTATGGACAATCTCTTATTAATCTCTAAGGCTTTGTAAATTAATGGAGCATATTAAAGGTAGTCAATTGTTATCGACAAAGAGTACACAAGTGACAATTTTTACTGTCGTCTTGATGTGACGTCAACGACGCCATTCACAATAATAGTTTTAAGCTTCGTTAAAAAAAAACTGCGGCATTATAAACAAAAAACAATAACCCCACCACTATCACTTGAATAATTTAATAAAGCTTTCCCTTTCTCCTATAAAATTTAAAAAAAAAAAACATTTTCGTGGTATTTTGTTTAAGTTTAAGTTGTTTGTACATACACAAGTATATATTGTACACACATTTGGTTATACATACATATAAAACTGCATATATTTTTATGACAACTTGATAAGATTATGCTAAATTTTAGGCTTATAAATTTACTCTTACTTCCACTATAATAATAAAAAAAATATTACTATATAATTAAATTTTATATCACTCACAAACAATTTTCATAGTGTTAACACATATGGGTATTTCCGCAGAAATGTTTAGTTCCATCAAATCCCGTTGCTCACTACTAATTGCTTGTTTTTAAAAGATTTGCTTTTCAATTGACTTTCTCTCTTTTTCCTATGGTCTGCATTAAAAGAAGTAAATGAAATAATATGGGCTGCCTACTAGTAGTAATAAAATAAAATAGTATCAGCCCGACTATGAATAACAATTCTCCGGGTGTTTTTCCCTTTTCCCATTCCTCCTATTATGAATTAAAATTTCCCCGGGAAAAAACTCCCTGGGTACATTTTTTCATGTTCTAAATATGAGGGAGAAGGAGACTTTTTTGAGAGTTTTCTCTACAAACATTTTGAAGGCAACTAGTGCAAAAATGTAAAAATCATATTAATAAATGTTGTAAAACAATAGTATGAACATTTATTTACGACCCCGGAGAGTTATATTTCCCTCTTGTTTTAAGAATTTTTATCCAAGGCCTGAGCACATGCACTTCAAAAACATGAACTATTTGTTATACATGCCTTCAGAATAAATACTAAAGCATTAAATTTTGCACGTCTACTTAAGTTTGGAGTTTTAGCTCCATTTTCGGAGCGTAAAGTTACGCTGTTTACTTAATTTTTTATTTAAGCAAATATAGATATTTATATTAACACACATTCTTATTGGCAATGAATACATACATTTTTTTTATTAAATTTCGTTTACTGAACTGTTGCGTTAGTACACAATAAAATGTAAACTTTAAACAGCTGATCCAGATTTTACTCTCCCGTATTTTCTTTTTCTGCGGTTGCTTAGAATAGGAGGATTTTTCCCCGGCAAAAAAATATTGGGAATAGAAAAAACTTCGTGGAAAAAATCATAATTGGGCGGTAAAAGTGAAGGTGATATTGTATGACGTAAGTAGAATTTTTTATGAAAATGCGTGTCACAAAATACCAATTTAATATGAGAATGAAAACGAAAACATATTGAGGTTCTAAATAAAAAACAGAAAAGCTTAAATACACTGCGGGCAACGGCACTGTGGGTAACATACTTGTGCCATGTACATGGGGCTTTCCCCAATTTTGTGATTATTTAGCGTCCCTCAAAAGAGCTTTCTTGGCAAATTTAAATGCTTACAGTCTTATTTATAAAACTTATTAAGGCCTTATAAATGCTTTTTAAGAAAAATTTTGTATGTAAATTTGTGTTAAAACCCCTTTATAAAGCCTTAATAAGTTTTATAAATAAGACTGTTGTATGTACTTGTTTTTAAAGTCGGCTCAATTTTTGTAGAAAATTAAATTTTTCCACACTATATAGTGTCGATTTTTAAAGTCGATTTATTATATCTTCAGTGGAAATGCTAAAGCACACAACTAACAAAAAATTAAAAATTGATTTTAATTCATTATTGGATATTACATTGAAATACACATTCCTACAAACTTTAAAAATTTTATCATAACAATAAGCCGAATTATAAATGAAAATAGAGAAACTTTACTTCAGTCACTTGAATAATTTTGTTAAGTTTTTTCTTTCTCTCCTGTAAAATTTCAAATAGTGTAGTTACGTAATTGTTGCATTTCGGCTACCGATATGTTCTATAAACTTAAAACTTAAAATTACTAAAATAAAACCTGCAAGCACACAAAGATCACATGCAAGTACTTTTCTTATCGCAAGATGGGTACAAAGTTTTAGCAGAAACGGTTGAGTAGAAATACATAAATTATTTTATAATAGGATTAACGGCAGCCAAACCCCTTCAAACACAAAAAATCCAAATCTCTTAACTAATAACAGAGTTATAATTTTTAAAGTACTTATTTGCAAATAAGACTGTAAATTGTTGCCATATAATTGTTTTATTGTCACTTACTAACTCATAAATCTATTCACGATTAACAGTACGTTCCCATTATCAAGTTGATTTGAGGAAATCATATCGAAGTGTTTCCATTTTGTGTTGTAAGTGCTTTTGTGTTCGAGTTTTCGAAGTCAATTTGAAGTTTGAGTTGTTTATTTATTTTTATAGCATAAAAGAAACAAAACTTTTGTTTAATAATAATTTGGAACAAAGTTATTCTGTATTAATAATAACTAGGGTTTCGAGAAGTAAAATGTTTTATTCCCGGCAATTCCCGGTAATTTCAAAAACACATGGATTTAATTAAATGACCTCAATAAAAATATAATTTTATGAAAAACAACATTTAAATTAAAAATAAATTAAAAATAAAACAACTTTATTCGTTCATTTCATGAACAACAATATTTACAAAACAAAACTAACAAATTCATATGCTTTGAGTTATAGCATGGATGGAAATTCCATCTACATCTGCCAATCTAAATAATATTTCCTATAAAGAGTTTTTGGGTTGAAAATATCTCATAATGCTTGAAGTAGTTGGATTCACCTCGGAGACCTCTATAACATCTGTTCCATGCTTATATTATGCATCGTTACAGAGATATATTTTTAAGTAATAAAACAACGAACAGGAATGTAAAAAATCAAATTCCAAAAAAGTAAATATTAAATTTCCGTTGGAGATTTCGTGGGATTTGTAAAAAATCAATTCCCGGGAATTTCCGGGATTTTTTTCAGCGTAGAAACTCTAATAATAACAGATAATTCTTTAGACCAACTTTCCTTTTTTTAATTACTTTTTTCCTGTTTAACAACAAATAAAATTAGCCATTTTTATTCCTACTTAAATGTAACTTTTTCGAAATTGTAACCCCTAGTTTTTAACTTAAAGATTAAGTACGTAATTAGCTAATTTTTATTTAAAATTAAGTTGTAATTAAATACGATTCCATTTTTTCAGTGGTTAATTAAAGTTATTATTAAATTACGTTGAAAGTACGGCAGCACTCAAAAATTTCCAAATAAAATGGAAAGCTTTCCAAAGAACAGCTGTTTAACATAAACAAAAAAGTTAGATTATCAAAATGCAGAAAATTAAAATTGCATAAAAACACATTTTATAAAACCAAAGGAGCATCAGAATGCATTATTCTATTTATTTATACCATGATATGAAACTATGAATTATGTTATGTATTTATGCGAATTAAACGAAATTCGTCCTAATACGACCACATGATGTTTTCAACCCAACAACATGATGTTCATGTGTATGTTTGCAATAAACACACACACGCATAAAAACATATGGTGCACTCATAAAACTTAAACACTACTTAATTACACAAGGTTGGGCATTTAATTATTATTTAATTATGCACTCAAAAACACAATTTCGTATTTAATTAGAACTTAAAAATGGGCATAAGTCACCATAAATTAATGACCCAAAGTTCCATTTGTAATAATAGCAGCCACGCAGTGTTGTACTGACAAATTCGACTTAATTTGCAGCAAATCAAGTCATTTGAGATAATTTGCTCATATAAAAAATGTATGGGAAATCAATTCGCAAATTACTTAATTTGCGCAAATCAAATGTTTTTAGCCTAAATCACGTATATGGAAACGTACTAAAATGCATTATTTAAAAATCAAATGCTTGAGGTTGCCACACTTATAAATGCTTGCTAATAAAAAACAATAAATGGATATATATTGCAACAAAAACATTGAAAGAATAAAATAATGACAATAAAAACAAATAATTATTTGTTACTTTGTACTTTTCGACGGCTCCATTCTAAAACATGCTAAGTAAAAAAGCTAGTTTTGAGATAAACGCTTCCAAAGTTTATTGATGATATCTCGGGAATGTTATTAGATAGAAACTTTAGACTTTTTGTAATCATATAGAATAAATTTTTTTTATATTTGAACTTTATAAATTTGTCGTAGGTCATAGTTAAAAGTGACTTAAAATCACAAATATATTACCTAGTCCACTAAGTAAAGTTCTTTCTCACCTAACATGGTCATCTAAGTATACACCTGTAGTCGGCAAATTAAGGGCGCCGCGCCTTTTCTTATACTCTTCTACTACGTACATATGTGAACACACGCATTACTGAGAACAACTTGTGTGTATCGAATACTCTTAAGAATCAGCGTTGCCAGAGAACAATTTTTTCCCAACAATAAGAAAATATGTGTGATGAGAATTTACTAAATTTTTTATTTTCAGAAAATTATTATGGCAAACCAGAAAATTTGGTTTGTCAACGTACGTTGTCATGCATAAAAAAACGTGACATGCAAAGACATTTTCAAGCATATATTTAAATTATTTTAAGAACATTTTCTACAAAACTATCTTTACATTGGCGTAGCAACAAGAGAATATCGTGCCATAACCGCAAAAATAGCTTAAGCGACATAATTTTCAAACTTCGATTTTTGACTAAAATCGATCATTTGTGATCGTAAATAGTCGATTTTCGTCAAAAAAAAACGAAGTCCAAAAAATGTGTCGCTTAAGCTATTTTAGCGGTTATGGCTCGATATGTATTTCGTCATAAACAAAACTTGAGTGTTTCTTCTTACCATAATAAAAACAAGTTTGGTTTTGGAGATTTAAAATTTCAAGTTAGGGAAATGAGACGAAAATTTAACTGGCAACACCGACTCGTGGTAAGAGTATAACGCACACAATTGTAAAATGTAATGGTATGAGTTGCCGACCACGGAAGTACACTTAGCTTGTTTTATTTTTGAGAATAATTTAAATTATTATTTTTTGACTACTTAATTCCAAACTAAATCATGCTAAGTGTACTTAAAACATTTAAAACTTTAGGCTTTTTTAAAATTGAAAAATTATGCTAAGTATATTTTTGCTCATAACTTTTGATAGAATAGTCCAATTACTATCAAAATTTTACACAATCTAAGTTAATAAGCTATAAATACAGAAATGCTATTACCAGCATAACATGTTATGTCGACTTAGCATGTTTTGGAATGGGAACGTCGATTTGTAAAATTTTTTTGTAGACAGAAGTAACTTTTCTATAGGAGTTCTACCAAGCTTTTAAAAATTTGTTATGCTGTATAAACAGTGAGCTAATTTATTTGCAAATAGTGCGCGTATAAACGTGGTAAGAACTGAGAACCTACTCCTGTTTTTTCCAGTCGTTTAAAAATAAACTTTGTGAATTAATTTTTTTATGTATACTTTTAGGAGTGATACATAAACTTATGTTAATTCTAAAGGCTTCATTAGTCTTTACTTTCTGTTGCTGTTCTGTGCTGTGCCGTTCTGCTTCTAAATTTCAGTACTTACTTTTTCTGTAGCAACTTATCAGCTGTTTCTGACCAGAAGGGTCGCAGTTTTCCACTAAAGAGATGAGTTTTGCATCGTCCATTGTTAAGTTTCAATATAGTTAAATTTTTTTCTTCTAAAAATTATAATTTTTTAATTCTAAAAGCACAATCACAATTTATTTCAAAATATTTTTATTTAATTTATGCTGTCACTTAGACGCAATTTACACTGTGCCTTTTCTGCTTGCCTTGGCTTGGCTTGGAAGTTTTTTTTAGTTTATTGTTGAGAGGGGGTGAGAAGCTTACGGTGTAGAACAAAAGGCACAAAATGAAAATTCGAGGGGATTTATGACATTTCTCTTTGCCTCTTTCGTATTCTCAGCATTAAACGTGTATATAAATGCCAAAAAGGCATGAACAAAAAAGGCTTAATGTAAATGTGTGTGACTTTTCGTAGGGGGTTCAAAAGAAAATTGTCAATACAAGGCAGGTTACAAAAAGGCATAGTGTGAATAGCGACTTACAATTTTTTGATTTTCGCAGGTTGAACCGTAACAGAAAAACTAACGACTTGTACTAGATTTCTATGAACAAAAACGAGTAAGCTGATTCGTAACAGAACAGAAAGTAAAAACTAATTCTGCTTTAAGGCTCAGAGTACGGAGTTCTTACGGAATTTCACGTTTGCAAATTTACATTTATCTCTACACGGCAAAATAATAGTGTAGCCTTTTGTGAAGAATTATGTTTGCATACACACCAAATCGTTTATTTTTGAATTTACAACACACAAAAACACTAAAGCCCGTTACGGAGTTCTTACGGAATATCACATTTGTAAATTTACATTTTTTTCTACACGGAAAAATAATCGTGTAGGCTTTTATGTAGAATTATGTTTGTATAGACATAAATTCATTTATTTTTTAATTTGCAACACACAAAGATACTAAAAATTTATTTAAAATTGATGAAAATTAAAAATGTCAAAATTTCCATGACCATGTTTAAGCATTAATTTTTGTTTCAGTTGACTGAAAAAAGTTTCCATTTATATTTATAGCTCCCTAAGATAGGCAATAAATTTCAAAAATTCCGTATATTTTCCTTTTGAAAGTCCGTAGTAGCAAATAAAAATTTCTTTACGAAATTTACCAACCTGAATTTCCAAATTTTTTTTTACATACAGTTTGTACGAGAACCTGAAATTTCGTGTGAACTCCGTACCAGGCTTAAAAATTAAATACAATTTGATGAAAATTAGAAATGTCAAAAATTCTGTGGTCAAATAATTGTATGAACCTTAATTTTTGTTTCAGCTGGCTGAAAAAAGTCTCCACTTGTATATATTTATAACATCCCCAACATAGGCAATAAATTTAAAATTTCGTGTACTTTTCTTTTGAAAGTCCGTACTAGCAAATGAAAATTTATTTATGAAATTTATCTACCTGAATTTCCGTAATTTTTTTTAAATACAGTTTGTATGAGAACCTGAAATTCCATATGAACTCCGTACCAGGCTTAAATAAAATGTTTGTGCTAAAAATTTTTTGAAGGCATTTTAACATGCCCCGCATGCAGTTTTTATGAAACCCTACAAACTAAAACAAAAACTTAACAAAACAGTTTTATGATATCTTCAATTCTCAGACCTCAATATTAAATATTTTACGTCTTATAAAGTTTCTTTTTTTGGGCATAATAATATTATATATTTTTCATAAAGCACTTATTTCATTAAAAAAAATATGTACAATTGTACAATATGTACATCTGCAATCAATAAATCAAGTTCACTGCACTTTCGACATTGACAAGTCAATCGTGCAGTGCAATGAAAGATAAAAATAACCATTATAATTTTTTCTTATCTTGTTTTTTTTTTTTTTTTTTTTTTTTTTTTTTTTTTTGCTTAAAGTTTTATAAGCTTGTTAACTAAATAAGATTTTGATTGGAAGGCAAAATTATAATTAAATATTATGAAACATGTTATAATTGACAGTTGTAAGACAACATTAAACAAAAGACAAAACATTTTTGACTTAATACATCCATTCGCACACGCTCTGGGAGGCGCATTCCTTAAAAGTCTTATTATAGTAAACAAACGAAAAGAAAAAAGCAAACAGAGTTGACGTTGGTTGCATTACTTTTTTTACTCATGCGTTAAATTTTAAAATGTAATGGTGTGTTTACGAAATAGAATGATGATGATAGAAATTTTTTCTTTCTGAACAGCTCATTGTGCGTGCGAAAGTTTTACAAAACTGTCAAATCCGCAACTATAGCGCATAGAAAATTCTGAAATATTACCGGTTTGCTGCGCTAAAATTATGCCCCAAGCATTAGAAAATTGACAAAAAAAAATTTAAAGAGACCGGCACAACTCTGGAAAAACCTAATTAGGGGCGACCAAGATCACTAAGAGTATAGTGTTGTAAAAAGCGGCTATTTTTGAATACTCAGTACTACCTGATACTTTTTCAATTGGGTACTCGATACTACTCAATACTTTATATATGTATGTATATGGGAAGTTAAAAATTATTATTTATATTATTTTATAGATAATGCAATATGGAAAAACAAAGATTAAATACATGTATATTTAAATTAATTTATAACAAATGAAAATAAATAAGTTCGAAGATTAGTTTTTGTACATAAACATTTTTTAACGTACTCTTACACTTCTAGTATACTAATCTCTTAAATTATCTTCTAAATATTTTTTAATAAACATTTTTTTCTCACAATTGATGTTATTACTTAGTCATTGTGTAAATGTAGAAATAACATTTTACCGACATTGAAAGAATTTAAAATATTTTGTTTGTTTGTGAGGACCTTGCTGGTTATATTGTATCACTTGCCTTCCTTCCACTTTTCTAAAGGGTCACTTTTTCTGTCCAATAGTATTTGTTAATGACTGAAGTAGTTCAATAATGCGTTCTGTAGTACCTTTTTTAGTGGTTATTTTCGTATCAAAATAATTCCTAACAGAATTGGTATTTATTACACTAACTCCATGAGGTTCAGAGTCATATTTGTTTGTATCAAACTCACATAGTTTTATAATTCTGATGTATTTTAAAGGAAGACTTTCGCTTGAATACTATAAAATGCAACCCTGAAAGTATTGAGTAGTTACTTTTGTGTATTGAGTACCGGGAAAAATTCCTGGTATTGAGTACTCAGTACTGAAATACTCAATACTTTTACAACACTACAAGAGTAGGATATTTGAAAAGCGTTCGTAATGACTCTATCCTAACCTTTCACTTACAAAACGTGGAGGTGTTTTAAATTTGCGAAAAAATTGGTGGACCAATTAAAGACCCTGGATGCCTCAAGACAGTTAGGATTTAACGCCTACACCCAGAAGCAAAATACCAATGTAAAATCACCATGCAAAAATGAGAAATAATATGTGGTTTGAGTGTGTTGGTGCTTAATTGTTTTCTTCAAAGCTGGAATGCACTATTCTTCTCAGTTGTGTGACTTGTTCTTATTTTGTAGTGTACTGTGTTTTAGTTTTGTAGTTGGAGCGTCGCAGGTTCGATTCCTGTCGGAGGCTATGGATATTTTTGTGGTTTTTTTTTTCAAAAAAAGAAGAATAGTTTTTTTTTTTGTAGAGAAGTAAGACTAAGGCAATGAATGCCTACTACTATTTCTAGGTGCAACCTTCTTTAGGAGAGGTACAGTAATAGAAAAGACAGGTGGTGAAGCAGGAAATAAAGAAAAGGTTCATTCTTTTTACAACTCTTCTATTTTCACGTTTTTAATAACGCCTCTGGTGTTAAATAAGCGTATTCAATTTTGTTTAAAGCTGTGCTTAGTAGCTTTTTTATTGGTGATTTTACTTCGCCGATGATTCTGATACACAACGAAGGAGGGTGCTCTGAGTAATGTTGTTATTTAATGACTCTTGCATACCGGGCTCGAACCCAGGACCTTCGATTTTGTAGTCAACAAGCTAACTACCTCAGCCAACGCCACCCCAGTTGTTTTGACTTTAAATAACTTTGATTCAACGTTTCTTTTCAGGTTATATCATTATCAAATTCACGTTGTTTCAACTTGATTCAATATGGTTATTTATTATTATTGAATAAGCATGAAGTGAAGTTCTTTCAAAACGAAAAAATTTCTTTGAATGTTACTGTAAATCATGTTGAATTAACATGAAATGCATATAAAACAAAATCAATTTAAAATAATGTTAAATTAAGCTTGTTTTCGTATAACTTAATGTGGCAACGTAAGTTCTTAGCTCACAAACACGCTTTTATTTTTACCCCTTTAAAGTCGTTTTAATTTTTCTTTAAGCAATATAACACATAACTTGCATCTTCTGAATACATCCTTACCATGTTTTAAAAACAAATTTTTAACTATAAAATCATCACTTTAATTAAGAGAAGTTGAGGACTTTAAAATTTTAGATGGATAAATTATAAATAAATAATAAGTTTTAAAATGGATTTTGAGTGAACAAGAAACTTTTACAATATCGATATGAGTGACTTGATCTCAATATTTTAACCACAACAAAACAAATATTTTTATATCTGAACACATTCTTGTTTTCAAAAAAATTTCAATTGAACTTTCTATAATGCTGATATAATTTCTTTGATTTGCACACAGTTTCATCACTTTCATGTCTTTAATAAATAAAACAGCATATAATCAGCATTTTCTATTTTTGTGTGCATAACTTATTTTTCTTCATACTTCAAAAATTTGCAACAATCTGCGTAAGAAAAAGAAACAATTTTTGTAAAATATTTCAAAACGATAAAAGACGGGATTTAAAAAATGGCAAGGCAGTAAAAAAAAGGAAAAATTCCACTTTCGTCGCACAACGGTAACACTGATAGTACTCGTATGTACGATTCCCTGACCGTTAGCCATTTATTTACAACAAACAACCTGCTTTATATGCATTTTTAACTGGTTCAACTTTAAATTGTTTTGAGTTGCAGACCAGACATTTTGCTGCAAGATATGAGACAAAATCAACCCGTTTAATGGGGATTGAAAAATATTTCTTCATACATACTAAATATGTATGCGTGAACATATTTATGCATTCCGCACATGCATGGAAACTTATCCCTGCAGAAAGTGCGAATAGTGAAATTGTGGTGATTTACTAGTGACGTTGTCAGCAGCACTACTGACCAGGTGTACCCCAGCCAATGGTATCATCTATTGACATTTAACATTAGCTTGTCATTGAAAATCCACCACTAGACTATAGCAATACTGACTTAGTAGTTATTTCGGGACCACATGGAGACATTGGTACCAAAGATTCACTAGTAAATTTTGTGGGCTCTAGTCTACAATATCGATATATCCTCTCTCGTTGTCAATAGTAAACTTATAGTGATTTCCTAGTGACATTGTCAGTAGTGCTACTGACTAGGTGTACCCCAGCCAATGCAAGTGCCTATTGACAAATAACATAGGGTTGTCATTCAAAATCTATCAGTAGACTTTAGCACTATTGAGAAGGCAGTTCTTTTACGACCATATGGAGATATTTGAACCGAAGATTCACTAGTAAATTTTAGTGACCCTCGTATCCATATATTTATTTAATATTATTGCACAACATAATAAAAAAGAAAAACAAACTATTGACGCGTTCATTGACAATATCACCAGAAATACACTAGAACTGTCGTCTCTAACGTATCTCTACTCGCGCATAAAAGGAAAGTTGTCGACATTTTAACTAGTGCAATTGTCGCTGGAGAAAGAGTATTGACATAGAGACGTATGGTTCTAGGTTGACTAGAGGGATATTATAATGACATACTGCACATGCACACACACACATACACTCTCTAAATTAACGGACAACAAATAAACAGGTAAGAAATATTTTTCAATGACAAGTGTGTGACTTGCTGTTGTGTCGCGTACGAGTACATATATTCGTTTTCCTTATGTTGCGTGCGACATTGACCACTTTTTCATTAACCAGTCTGCATGCATAATGGGTGCATTAAGGAAAAAGAGAAAAACAAGAAGTAAACATGAGTTGGTATGAATTGTTAACCGGTTACCGGCATTTGAAATTTACTGTTAAATTGCTACAAGCAAAATAAAATAAAAAAAGAAGTAAACACTAAATAAACATAGTTTTTCAATTGGTTAATTTCTGTAATTTTTTTTAAACAAAATTTGATCTTGTTTTCACTGTCAAGGTGATTAGTTATGGCAGTTTTTTGCATGCAAAGCAATTGCTGGCGTAGTTACATTCAATCTCCAGGAATTATAAAAATTGGCATCTTAAGAAAGCAAGTTTTTCGAAAAAAGAATATTTAAGGTACATGCATTGCAAAGTTAATGTAGCGAAGGCCAAGTCCAAGGTTATGGCCAACTTCAGCTATAGCGAACTTCTGTGGCAAAAACGAAAAAGTGCTTCAGTCGAGATAAGCTAATTTTAAATTAATGGCACTTTTGTAATCCACATATTCAAAACTAACCCAATTCCAATTATTTGTGGAATTTTTCAGGAAGTTATAGCTTGCTGCTTATCTTTTATTCGACTTATAATACCATATGGAATAATAGCTTAACTTAGCTTATACTTTAGTATATTTAAAATTGAATATAATATTACTTATGATGTGTAGAATGATGTTTTCCTAAATAAAATAAAAATGAACAAGGAATTTTCCAATTTAAATGCCAAAGAAATAAATTTAATTTCTGAAAATCGAATTGAAAGTTTAAAAATATTGTCCTATAAAACAGTAAAATATGACTTAAGCACTTTTTCCTAATTGCCACATCAATTATCAGCTGAGACTTTCAAATCTTAAGATAAGTTTTTGTTGTCAATGTGAAAATGGCAATACTAATTAAATAATTTTTACAATCACTACACCATTTTAATTCGCGAAATAATTATATGTACATAATACGAGTATGTATGCATATTATTTATAATCATGTTATTTTCTTTAATACTCGTGCATGTCTAATAACACCAATTGCCATTACACATGTAAATGCATAGTATAACCGAATGTTTCCTATTGAATTCAAATTATTTTATTTACTAAATCATAAACTGTTAAAGATTTGTAATTTGGCGGCTTATTGGAGAAAGAAACGTTGGAATAAAGATAATCATGCACTTTGGAAATTTTGTACATAAAAAAAAATTAAATATAATCCTAAAGTGCTTAGCATATTTTCAAAGCATACTTTCTGTATTTTCTTTAATCTCCTACTTGCAGTGAAATTCGGCTATAACGAACGGCACCAATTATGAATTATCGCTTAAAACGAACAACTTCCCCAATCCCAACAGTTTCGCATTAATATTTCATACAAATTAATATGCTTACAGCGAATTTCAGTTATAAAGAATTTGCATTTATAATGATCTCCCTTTTAAGTCTGCTAGGTAAATTTATTGGAAATTTAAACGCTCATAAAGGACAAACAAATCTCAAGTGAATGGCCGCTAGTTTTTAAAACAGTTGTTTTCCTTAAATTTTTAATTGCATTCATAGTAGAGATGTTGGCGTGTCGAATTTTTCCAATACCACACGACGAATATTCAGATGTCCAACACGTACGAAACATACACGCTAAAAACTTTCCCAAAACCCAACGTCCCGGAACACGCATGAAGTCATGAAGTCACATTTTCTGCCACTAACACTTCGTGTTGAGTCGTGCATCCATCTCTAATTCATAGATTTAAATAAAAATTTCTTTCACTACAAAAAGAATTATTTAAAATCGACAATAACTAAATACATAGTACGTTTATACGCAGGGCTTATTTGCAAATAAAACTGTAAATTGTTGCCATATTATTATTTTTATTGCGACTTACTAATTCAGAAAACTATTCACGTTTAACGCACTATTTGCAAATAAAACCCTTGAGATTGCCACGCTTACAAATGTTTGATAACAAAAAACAATAAACGGATTCATATCGCACAAAAAACATTAATAGAATCAAACAATGACAATTAAAACAAATAATTATTTGATATTTTGTACATTTACACTAGTTATTTGTCAACATAAGGAAGTTTTCCATAGAAGTGCTAACAAGTTTGTGTACTTTTGCTATGCCGTATAAACAGTGAGTTAATTTGTTTGCGAATGTTTTTATTTGCATGACCAAAAATTTTCTTAAAATATAAGATTAAAATTAATTTTTGCAATATTTCATTTCTCTAAAGATTCAAAACCATTTTAGATATGCTCTCAAGTTTGGAGCTCTTTTATGAAATACGAATTAAGCAGAAATGCTTTCGAATTGTAATGTTGATAACACGTATAAACGTAGTAACAGTAAAGTCCGAGTTTGACTCGCACGCCGACGATTCTATGCTATACGAACTTTAGCCTACATAATGGAATCTTATTTTTTTTTAGTTTCAGAGCTTTTTTCGGTTTTTGGCAATTTTTTTATTTTTGGCGATTTTTTGGATTTTTGGGGATTTTTTTTAGACAACCTTTATACTTTTGGTTATTTTTTTGCATTGAGTGATTTATTTTATCTATGGTGATATTTTTCATTTTAGCGCTTTTTTATTTTATCGGTTTTTCTTTTTTTCTCTTTAAAAAAAATTTAGTTTTAATAAAGTCATATTTTAAGTAAGATTTCGTAACAAGATTTGTGGTCATTTTGTGAAAACGGGAAAACTCTACAGGTATCCACATCTCGAGTTTTCCACAATGACCACAAATTTTCTCAAGATATAAGATTAAAATTAATTTTTTCATTTCTCTAAAGATTCAAAACCATTTCAGATATGCTCTTAAGCTTGAGGCTCTATTATGAAATACGAATTAAGCAGAAATGCTTTCGAATTGTAATGTTGATAACACATGAATTCGAACAGATTTTTTTTCGAATCGTATTACATAATACTTTTTATTTTCTTTAAAGATCAATAAAGAGCAACATTTATAGTTATGTGATGTGATGATACCTGTAGTATTCTCTAGTTTCCCACAATGATCACAAGTCCTTTCAAGAGAGTAACTTTTTTTAATTAAATTTTTGTATTATTTACATATTTTTGATGTACTCCTAAATTGAAAACTTTAAATTAGTTTTCTGCCAAACTAGTTTTTTGAGTTATAACGCTGTTGTAGTAAACGAGCGATGTCACTGCTAAGCCGTTAACAGTCCGCTGTTAAGCCTGGTACTCTGTTCACAATTTCGTGCGAAGTGCTTCGCAAAGATAGTACTCTGTTCTTGTTGTGAAAAAACAAGTAAAATCATGTCTTTCCATGCAAAATTAGTCTGGCATCATTTTAGTTTAGCTGCGAAACAACATGAGCAGTGCTTTTTTCGCACGGAATTTTGGCAATGTTGCATACTTTCAAGTAATAAAAGCGAGAAATTTATAAAAAAACGCGAGTTGGGCTACATTTAGTATATGTCAAATTTTTCACGCGAAATAAACAATGGTGCTGAAAATTTTTCACAACTTTGAACAGAGTACCAGCCTTTAACTGTAAAATTTGTGCTAATGTGCTAAAATCTTTGGTTCTTATCTCTGGTACTTAAATGAACATTTGTGTTCAGCTCTTCAAAACTGAAGTCGAGAATGGCTAAGTGAGAACTAGATTTAAATAAAAAAGTATTAAGTTTTTTTGTAACTTATTATTTTTATTTTTACATATTTATTAGTTCCAAGCATTTACATATTTTGCAATTGGACCATGCAAGTAAGTGTGTATATGTATGCCTATACATCCTGATGCAAATATTTAAATATGGATTGATTTATTTTACTCATGTTCGTCCAAGAACATAAATTTTACTTGTTTGCGTCCAATTAAAAATCGAATTTATTTGTACCATCCCGCTGATAAGTTAAAACTGCATGCATTCAAAGTGCGAATTTGTCACTCGTACATAAATACATGAACATGTTTTCACAACTGTATGGAGAATATTGGTAAAAAGCGGATTAAATGCCAAATATAAAGTCAATCGTTAAAAGTAAACGATGTTAAATCGATTGACCACATGTTAACTGTATCATACTTACATATGTACACATGTATATATGCATATGTACATATATACATACATACATATATATATACATATATACATACACACATATATACACTTTAATCTCTTTCTTTATTGAGTTCCATGTTTGGCTTATTTCTGGTCGCTGGTAAATACGATTTGTCTTATTTTTTAATCAAATAACTGATATTGGTTTTTTTCTGATATGTTTTTTATCCAAATTTGTCTTATATAATTGTTAAATTAAAAAAAAACAACAGTTTTGTAAATTTGTTTTTCTTCTACTCTTTAATCGAAACGCATATTAAGAGAAAATAAAGGTGTTTTAAAAAAGAAAAATATTTCCGTAGTCCCAAGTCACACTACTACTACACTAGTCTTAAGGCTCAATCAGACGTGACATAACCATAGCCATAGAGAGCAGCCGTTCGAACCAAACTAATGGGCAACACTATATTCGATTATACGTGACTCGCCATAATGCCATAACTCTCACCATAGAAACCAATTTTGGTTTAGTTATGGTTATGGCGTTATGGCTATGTCACATCTAATTTAAGCTTTATTGCTTTCTTTGAACTTTCTTATTTTTGAGCACATATTTTTATGCATAGTTTTGTGTATGCATGTGTGTTTTATTTAACATCACCAATGAGAAGGCAAAACGTATTGAAATTACATAAAGCTGAGTACTCGTTTCTTATCCACTCGTCTCTCTCTCTCTCTCTCTCTCTCTCTCTCCAAAAAACTAATCAGCTTAGCAATAAGACTTGCATAGTGCGAACAGAAACTTATTAATCTCTTTTAGGTACTGACAAACAAAATTATTTGCTCTGAACTTAAATATCATATAAGAAAAGGATAGGTCAATACCAGAGAATGACAATGAGTACTCAAAAAAAAAAGAAAAAAAAATACATAAGTAAATAGTCTTAATTTTTGTAACTGCGTATAATCATAATTCATACGCTCAAATATTTTCTCTCAAGCAACTATGAATATAGCCGATTCCAACATACAAGAACATCTCTACTTCGTTTATAGGAAAAACTATAATATGCTACAACTAAAAATTATAAGGTACATGCGTATTAAGTGCATTGACTCTCTCTCATACTCATAGTCTGAGTATGATTATACTCCGGCTACGGATATTTACTGGGATAAAAAAATATATCTATAACATTGAGGATATTTATTCATTATTCGTCACCGTTTGCATACATTTTGTGTATATACATATATTTGAGCTCTTCCATATTTTACCAAAATGACACCTAATATTCTCAAGAAAGTTATGTTTTCTTAAATCTAATTTATTGGCTCTACGAGACATATGTCCACCATCCTACTACGATAATTTCATAAAACGAAGATGAGAGCAATTAAAAAAAAGTTTGGATTTGAAATCCTAATCCATTTAGCGACCACTGTTTAGTAGTTAACAGTGCTCTGTTATATGATTAAAATGATATGTTAGAAATTTTGGTTCCTGTCTCTGCTAGTTAAAGTCGAGTTAATCTTCACACACATAAACAGACAATTATGCTCTAAGACACAAATATTTATTAATTTTAATATTTAGTGCGAAGGAAAATATTAAAATTATGTGTGTGAAAAATCCCTGAGAAAAATATTTACAATTTCCAAAAAACTTTGAAAAAATTTCTTCCAAACTTCATACGTACAAATGTAGACATGTACATACATACCTCTAAAATGTATTTTGATGTCCCGAAGGGTCAAATTTTGAAAAATCTCACTTTAACCCATTTAGAGTTCTTCAATCGATCAAAATGTATGACCGACTCCCACTAATTTTGGAGGGCCGACCTACCTATGCTAGTGGCACACCCCATGAAACCACCCCTGGGGTGTTTCCCATACAAACACTTCAAAAAGCACAATTTTTGGCACTTAACAAGAAAAAATCAGCGAAATGGCTATGTTTTATTATTTTTCTCTTAGAAATTTATTTAGTCAGAATGAAATGAAAAAATTAATTTTACTTAGTAATAGAAAAGAAAATAAAAAATATTATTGTCAAAATTTGACCCTTCGGATCAAAAGTCGGGACATCAAAATACATTTTAGAGGTATGGTTAATTCCACAAAGTTTCTTATTTTGATCCTTAGAATACGATTTTCCTTGTAATTTGAGCGATTTTGTTGCCTCCATACAAATCGACCCACCCTAATATATACATATTTATATATATATATATATATATATATATATATATATATATATATATATATATATATATATATATATATAAGAAATCAAGTTTTGTTTACTTAATTTTACAGGAAAATCTTCATAATCCATTAAAAAATAAAAACAAACATTTAACTGGCACACAAGATAGTTTTGATTTCACTCCCAATGTTCTTAGTTTGCACTAATTTAGATTTTTTTTATTAAAGTTCTTCAACAGTTTTTTCCTGGCAAACTATTTTGCTTGCCACTTTTAAAATTTTTTCGCACATTTTTATTTATAGGATACCATTTGCTGGTGATTTTTGTTCTGCTATACGTGGTTTTATACACGTTTTTTTTATATATTTGCATATATACATGTGCATGTATATGTACGTGTGTGCACATATTTTGCGAACCCGTTTAACAAAAAAGATTTTTAAACTAATTCCTGCTCTTAACATTTTCCGTAATTAGTGTTAAATACACTCTGAAAAAATTAAATTTGTTATTATAAGAATTTAGATTAAAGGGTCTGCAAATATCACTTAGCAGGTTTTTTTGAAGACTAGGCTGAACTTAGACTTACTAACATACATACATCCATGCACAGCAAACTTTGAAATTTTTGGATAAAAATTATCTAATGGGGAAGAACTTCACAAACGAGCTAGTGCCCACTGGCCAGTAATAAATTCATTGTTGAAAACAAGAAAAGCATTTCAATCTGCATATTTACTAGAGTTGTAGTAGAAGTACGTAAAATATAATATTAAATTAATTTTAACGTGTGTGTTTCTGCCTACTTTTTTAAGGACAAGATATCGTTATTCTAAGAGCTTCAAGTATTTAGAAGTACATAAGATATAAGACCAAATTTTAAGGGGCATAGCCATGCCCACTTTTCTAAAAGCATTTTTAGCTCAAGATGATTTTTAAGTTCTGTAAGAATAGGTTAATGGGCCTGGCATGGCCCATTAAGAAATTGTGTAATTATAAGAGCTCAAGATAAGTGGCGAGTTTCATAACAATTGGATAAGACAAATTATATAAAATGAAAGAAAAAATTTTGTAGGCGTGAATCCGCCCACTTATGTAGTAAGGGGACCAAATGGAAGCAATACCTACTTAAAAGAGGAAATAGTTTTTAAAATCAGTCTACAAATGCCAGAATTGTGAAGTAATGCACATAAAGAACACAACCGAATTTAAAATTGGGATTAGTCCGGGTTCACACGTTTCAACTCGTAATTCAGCTGTAAGAAAAAAAGAGACATTTGTACTTTCGTCTCCTTCTTTCTTACAGCTGAATTACGAGTTGAGCAACATAAGTTGAAACGTGTGAACCAGAACTAACGCACTATTTGCAAATAATGTGTAAAATGTTGTCAATTATTTTTGTTTTGTAAGAAATGTAATACACATTTAACAATGTGTGGCAATATCATTCACAGATAGTAATGTATTCTATCTACGCATAAACGGTGAGTTCAGTATTTGCAAATAGTATTATTTGCAAATAAGATTTGCGTATAAACGTAATAGAAAAACTTAAATAAACTTATAAAAAATATCAACAAATATAGTTTCTTTGTTACTCATGTTGTGTTTCACAGGATGATAAAAATTTTTTTGTCTCGAAAAGTTCTCACATTTCTTACAGAAACGAGACATAATATTTTTAATCGACTTCAAAAAAAGGAGGAGGTTGACAATTCATCTCTATTTTTTTTGGTGTTACTTCATAACTCGGTATATTTTAGACCGATTGTAAAAATTCTTTTTTTTTTTTTGTCTGAGAGCGTATAGCTTCCCATTGGGCGGAGATACGCCCACAGTTTTTTATTATTTAATTTTATGATATTCTACTTATTTGACTGCTGCGAAACCTATAAAACACCTTTGGTTCTTGTAATTACACAATTCGAAAGTTGAAAAAATGGGTGGGGTTACGCCTAAAATTTATTTTAATATATCACGCGGCTCTACTCAACCGATTTTAACGAAACTTACCACAACCCTTGAGCTCTAAAATAGACACAATCCTTCAATTAAAAAAAGGGTGGAGTCACGCCCATTAAAATTTAACATTTTATTTTAAGTGATTCTAATTTACCGATATTTACAAGATTAAACACGCACCCTGAGCTCTGAAAAACACACAATCTTGCATTTAAAAATGGGTGGAGGCACGCCCATTAAAATTAAATTTTATATTTCACGTACTTCTTCTTATCTCATTCTATCAGATCTTCGCATTGAAGTCGGTTTTTTTTGTGCAGAAAGAATTATGTATGATAATACTTAGTTTCGACTATAAATATGCGCCATTGCACTGTGGGTAAAAAGTATGATTTTTTGGCATAAAGTCAATTTTTTTCTGGATTCATATTGTTACGTAAAAATATTCCTACAGGGTTAAAGCAAAGAACTATCTGGAAGTATTTAACTAAAGCACTAAACGTACACACATATTTACGTGCAAATACTATAGCAACAACAATAATTGTGTACATAGCTACAGACATATACACATACAAATAAAAGTGCGAGCACTTATGGTAACCACCCTGTACTACCAGTAGCACACCGCATTGCCAACATAAGAGTCGTTACTTTGAAATTCAAAAATAAAGGCCAATCGAATTATCTACAAACGCCTAGAAGCAGCACCATGAATTTTCCCGATTGTGCTAGAATACTGTTTGAACATCTGGCTACCAATAGTAAATAACAATACAGATGTCATCATGCATAGATGCCATTACTAAGTACAGGCATGTAATCACGCCACATATCGGGCGAACATTCGAGAACCGGTTCCTGTACTATAAAAAGTGGCAGCATGTGCGAGAACAGGGCAGTGCTAATCAGAAAGTAGTCAAGTTAAGACCTCGTTGAAAGTGGATAATAACGATAAGAAGTAGTTAAGTAAAGACAAGTTGTAATTTGCTTCGTTAAGAATAAAAGGAAAAACAGTAGCAAATAAAGATTGTGTGTTATTTATTTTTATTTTTGAGCAATCAAAAGAACTAACACGTTTAATAAAATTTAAACGTAATAATATTTTGAAATTTAACTGATTTCCTTAATCTGGATACCCATATTAGAAAAAGAAATTATTAAATATAAATTTGGGTGGCAACCCTTTTTTGCTGGCATGCTTTTCAATTCAGCTGATTAAATATCACTTTGTTTTGGCACAATTGGCGGTAAACATCAGCGAGTTCGAGTGCTTTTGAAAGTTGAAGTTGAATAAAATTAAAAAGTGTTGTTATGGAAAATATTAGTGGAGGTATGTAAAATTATTACCCGCTACCAATTTGGTCATTATTATGTGTTGTTGTCCAATTGTGCAATGTTTTATTTATGTATAATATCAGATTGAACATAACATTTATATTTGTATTTTGTGGATTATAATTTTTGAAGAGCAAACCAGTACAAAAACTAACAAATGGCAACTTATTAATTAAATTGTGTAGATTAATGAATAACTAACCATTATTGTTCCAATTTGCTCCATTTCAAAATAATCGGTTTTTTAGGTAAATATTCCTTTGCTCATGCAGACCTTATTGATATTATTTCTAAACTCTAATTTATTATCAGAATCAAGATAATCGGTAGTCTAACACAAACGATATAAACAGCAGAAACTATAGTACCCTCATATACATTTGAAATTTAAATAAATAATTAATAAATTTATATAATTAATACCAAAAATACCGCTTTTTTGCCAAGACGGACGTATTGTTTTAAGGGGAGGCGGAAAAGGCGTGGTCCAGTTAAAAAAACCAAGTTTTATTTTGGTGTTAAAACTACAATTAATGCCAAAAATATAGCATTTTTTCCCACAGTGCATTGCTCAAATTTTATTTATCGCATTCTTTTAAGTGTATGGTCATGCAAAATGCCAAATGCAACTGGTAATCTTTTGGGTACTTTGATGTATGCTTATGTGTTTTTACTCATTTAAATATCCACGTATGTATGTATGTAAATACTTGCGTGTGTCTGTATGTGTATACTTCGTATGTATGTGATTTTAAGTTTACTAGGTCACGGTATCGGGACCAGTTTTTAAATTTTATTAACGTTTTTTTTTGCAAGCTTTTAGTAATTTTTTATGGCATTAAAAAGTTGTATGCAACTTGAAAAAAGTATCATAAATAAAAAAAAAAGAAAATTTGTATTCCATTCATCATAAAAAAATAGGAAAACAAAAACCTGACAAATTTTAATAAAAAATTACTAACAGTTCTTTTTTTTAACGAAATGTGTGTTGCACATACAAATAAGGCTAATTGAATTGTAAGAGGATTGGCTTAAAGGAAAAAACTCAACATCAATCAAGCTTAATGAAAGCTTCATATTCTATGTTTAACGTGCGAAATTTTAATTCCATAAAATATTCCGCTACTTAGAACTGTGTTTTTTCTATAATTAATTGAAAATAGGAAAAGCAATGTTAAAAATTATAGATTAAAATCATTTGAAATCTATGAATATTCAAATTAAAGTAAAATAAAATAAAATAAGATAAAATAAATGAATATAAGATTTTATCATTCGAATGATTACCAAATGAAAATGCTGAAAGTTTTCCCATTTCATATATCCGTTGTTTAAAATTTTCAGCATTTTACAGAAACATTGAAACTTATAAGATAAATTGGCTATTGTGCACTGTGCAAGCCCTCAGTGCGAATGATAGTAGCGTCTCTGCCCAATAAGGCTGACGGAGAAAAGGCATTTTAAATCTTTAAATTTTTTTCTGCTTTTAGGGCTTCAATTATAGTTAATTTTTTATATACGTCCCATGCTACTGGCAAATACATTGAGAGTTTTCGCAAATTCAAATGGGTCTCGTCGTGAGTTAAGTTAAATTCTTCATACAGAAAAAAATACAAATGTAAAATCAACATGCAATATTATTGATTTAAAATGATATTAAATTTATTAGATATAAAAAATAGATACTATTTAAGTATTTTAATGTTTATTTGTGTTCAGTTGTGTGACATATTCTTGTTTAGTTGTTTGTTGTTGGTTCTGACGTTCGTAAATTGCCGACAAACTTCGCATTACCAGACTAATGTATTAGTCTTGTAATCGGAGGGTTGCATGTTCGAATCCTGCAGACAAGCCAAAGTATCTTCGCAGTTTGTGTTTTTTTTTTTAAAGGCGGTGAGCATGTTAACAACCACGCGGTGAGTTTGAGTGCAAATATCCGGGGAAGACAAATAAATAGTACAACACACACAATTTTCCTGATACTTGTGTCAATAATTACAATCACGTAAGCTAAATAATTAATAAAATATAAGACGACTATATTAAACTAAATCCATGTTGTTTCAACTTTGAAATAACTTTGATTCAACATTGTTTCTTCATGTTTTTTCAATATCAAATTCACGTTATTTAAACTTGAAAATATTTTTATTTAAGACTATGCAATGTCAAATCAACATGCAATAAAGCTTTTTCAAAATTAAAAATTTTCTTTGAAGATTACTGTTAATCATGTTGAATTAACAAGAAACAGTTATGAAGCAAAACCATTGTTAAAAATATTAATTTCAACTTGTTTTCGCAAATTTTAATACGAAATTTTTCCGTATGTTGCCTTCGCATTTCCTAAAATTTCTCGCTACATTTTTGTTTGTTTTAACGACTCTTGGTGTATTCAGAGAGTTATGCCCATATTTTAACTTCGAGCAGGCAGATGCAATTTAATCATACAATTTAGTTTTGAATAAATCTTTTAGCTAAATAAAAAAAATATTTTGAGAGCTGCAAATGTTTATTTGAACCTTAATTTTTTTTTCTGTTTAGTGACAAGTGGAATTAATATCCGCCAAATGGATGCCGCTAGTATTTATATACATTTGCAACTGTTTATTGCATTTTCTGTAACTTTCCGCAAGATTTCCGGTGATGATGAATAATCCCCTTAAGGTCGGGGATTTTCTAGAGCTTGTTAGCATAAGCCTGGGACTTCAAGTAGCCTCAAAGAAAGAAGTCGGGGATGGTAAAATCGGGAGATCTTGCTGGCCATGCCAAAATCAGAGATTGCGTGACCACGAAATGCCTGTAGGGTTGCACCGTTTTGTTGAAACTACATGGCCATTAAGCCCCGCTTATTAAATTCCGGCACTAAGAAGTCATTTGTTATCTTCTTCATCGTCTGATTGATGTTTCTTCGTTCTCAGCATCATCTGCAGACACAGATGCGATATTCCCGACAGAACAATCAGTTTCTGGTGGCTGGAACGACCTGCAAGGACTTTTGTGGTTGCAGTCTGTTCGAATCAAGCAGCTAAGAGGCGGAATGTTTGCTCCGTTGGCGCTTCTAAACATGGCTTCATTAGATTTAGTAGGCAAGCAGATATAAAAAAATCTCCGTGGAAAGGATATATATAGGATAGATCAAATCTTCTTAAATGTCTCTGCAGAACCTGGATGCCATTCCGAGAAGCCTGAACGAATTGTACTTCAGTTAGAAGAAGAGGTGTTACATGCTGTACGAATTCTGCTCAGGAGCATTAGGTCTTCATATTGTAAGGTGACTTCCAGATCACTGCAGTGTTAATCAGGCAAAAATCTTGCTATCAAGGAAATTGAAGTTTAATAGAGAGTGAATAACACTTAAACAATCGTAACTAATACATATACTGATAATAAAGCCAGTATCATTTCCTTAGAGTTTTCGCTTTTAAGAATAACAACAGCTTTCGACTGCCGATCATCTCTAAACGAGATAGCAGAGCGATTGAAAATCATATGAACTCCGGGGCTTAGAGATTTTCAGGGAAACTGTAGGGCTGATGAGATTGTAAGAACTGGCCCAAACTTACAAGTTCCACTGTATATGTAATGTGTAGGCTTACTCTTACTCTCGTGCAAACTCAGACTTAAGACTGAGAAAGAACTAAATAGAAAGTGGGCTACAAAAAATTACATGGAAAAGAAAAATGTAGTTTCTCGGTTTTAGTGTCCAGATACGGCCTCATAGGCAGGCATGCAGAGAGGTTAAGGGTTGAATACAATACGTTTGCCTCAGTTGCCAGGACATGAAGAAGGAAACGTATAACTTTTTCTGTATCTACCCGCTATTGAATGCAGGCAATTTTGTCAGAGTTAAATAGCAACGAATTAACAGATTTATATTGAGCTTTGGTTTGTTCGACGATGGAGAGTTTGCTTAAGCAGAGTCTGCATGGTAGCACAATGGACCAGAAGCGTCGAAATGAGTCCGGCATTCTGACTATCACCCTTACTTTATCTAACCCGAGTGGTTGAGGGTGGCGTTAGATGCAGTAGTTAGCACGTTGACTACAAAGCCGAAGGTCCTGGGCTCGAGCCCGGTGTTCGACAGTCATTAGAAATAACACAACCAAGCTTCCCTCTATCTCTTCCTTCACCACCTGCCTTCTCCATCACTATCCCTTCCCTATCACCCTCTCTCACTATCTTTTCTTCAACTCACAGGTAGCACAAAGGGATCATTGTGTTCGACCCAAGTTAGCTGGACTCTAAATTTCACATGTCCTTAGCAGCAGCCTGCCAACCTGACCTAACCTAATCTAATCCAAAAGGTTATTTTGAAAATGTATCAATGGCTTTATATGTGAAGAAGTGAACATAAAATTCACGAAACGTCGGGAAAAATATGTAATAAAAATAGAGTTTTTATTGACATAAAACAATATAGGCCTCACCAGCTAAATATTAAAAAGAATTCAATTCACAACACATTATTTTTAGTTTAGTCTTGTCGTTATGACTCTCAATTTCGAAGTGATCTCGACAAACATAAAGCAAACAAATGCCTTCATTCTACTGTATATATGTATGTATGTTTGTTGGCAAATGTATGTTAAATCTCAAGTTGCATTAAATTTTGAATTTAATTTTCCTACATGTCTTGCATAACAATGTGAAGATTTAAATCACTCTGCCTTTTAATTCTCTTGATGGCTTCATGATTCAGTAACACTTCTTATGCTTTTGTGGTGTTGCATTTTATTTTATTATTATTGTTGCTGCTAACTGTATAAATTACTTTTTATAGCTTTAGTTTGATGTCATTGTTGTTGATATGTATGTATATGCATTCATTCATTCATTCATACATTTATTCCTTTGTTCATTCGATTTTGTTACCAGTATGTTTTGTAACTTCATTCAAAATTATAACTCAAAGTAATTTAAAATGCCTTGAAGTTAGTGTATTACGAGTAGCCTAGAAAGAACTTTTTGAGAAATTTGTAATGGGTAGCACTCTTTTAATGGCTTACCAAGTAACGAGAGGTAGTTATTTGTCTAATTATATTAAATGTTCGTTAATGAATTTCCCGTAATAAATAATTGGAGTACTTTATTTATTTTATTAATGAAATGTTTCTACGCATTTTAAGCAAAGTTTTTGCTCACCGATATTCTAGCATCACATCCTCTATTAAGCCTACATTGGCAAATTATTTGTTCTTTGTAATAAGGACTCTTCGGGCTAACTTCTTCACGAATCAAAGAATAAGTCGGGCTAAATTTTAGTATTTTTCAATTCTTATAATAGAATGAATAATTTTATTATTTCATATGATTTACCAAAGAAGTCAAGAAAAGTTAAATCCGACTTAGCAGGGGAAATATGCATTTGATTGTGCCACCACCACCTCTGTTCTACTTGGGTAGAGAGGGTTTGCTAACATCAGTTATTTAACATGAATATTTAATGAAATGGAATATCTTTTAAAAATTTTGTTTGAAAGAAAAAACTAAAGCTAAAAAAGGATTAAATATTTAGGAGTAATCCTAGATGGGAAACTGCTTCGGGGACATCACATAGAGGAAAGAGTCGGGAAGGCTAACTCGTGCTGGTCTCTCTGCATAAGAGGCTTTGGATCCAGATGGGGACTTAGTCCTATTGTGATACTCTGGCTCTACAAGTGTGTGCTCAGACCAATTCTTACATACGCATCTGTAGTATGGTGGGGGTCAACAGGTAGAAAGTGCAACACTGAAATGTTGGAGATGGTTCAACGAATGTGCTGCCTAGGCATAAGTGGTACTATGAGAACTGCATCCTCCAGGGCATAGAGACTATTTCTTATGTCCAACCTATAGACATTCGTCAAGACAACATACCACACCATAAGAACATATGGACGTCACTTAACGGATAAGAACAGACTTGGAAAGTGTCCGGTCGGTTACGTGAGACTAGGGTTATAACTGAATTCGAGACATTGATACCAGAAAGACACTCCTGGGTCAATCGAACCCTAGAACAAGAAGAATCGGAGGCCGAGGTTTACTTCCGCTTGTCTGACCATAAAAAAATCTTCCAGCTTGAGGTTCGTGCGATCACGGAAGGTTTTAAAATTGATCAGTCCTAGTGTACACTATGCAAGTCTTATTGCTAAGGTGATTAGTCAGAGGGAGAGAGAGACGAGGGGAACAGAAACGTTTCTTTCCCCCGTCTCTCTCTCTCCTAAAAAATTAATCAGCTTAGCAATAAGACTTGCATAGTGTAAATTAGGACTCAGTGTGAATATTATGACCACAGAGGTCAATAAATTTACCAACAATGAGTCAGCAATTAGGGCAATCACAACCGAAAGACTAAACTCTAGGACTGTGTAAGATTGCAAGAATATGACAAACGACTACGCAGTACATGGCAGCATTCGTCTTGTATAGGTGCTGGCCCATTACGGTGTAACCGGAAATGAACTGGCGAAAAATGCCAGAACGTTTGGGACAGTAACTCTAATTAATGCAAAGCCTTTCAAGGCAGCGAAGATTGAGTTACAAAATTGGGCGAAGATGGCTTACAGGACACGATAGAATTGTGATACTGTGGGTAATATAACCAAAGTTCTATGGGGCGACCCGGACGAAGATAAAACAAGGGGTTTCTTGAAACTAAACAAGCCCGAGCTTTGCAAGTTGACCAGCATATTAACGGAGAACTCTAATTTACAAGGACATTTGTACCGGATTGGAGCCACGAATGACAATGAATGCAGGACATGCATGGGGATATGGAGACAATAGAATACTTCCTTTTTCATTGTCCAGCTATCGCCCAGCCGAGAAAAAAATTTGAGGGACTACGTGAACGATACTGAGTTCCTATAAAGCTAGAGTTCGTTTACTAATTTATATGAGAACGCATAACAGGCCCGTACTGACTTAACCTAAAGGAAAAACAATTATATTAAAATAGTTCAGCAGGACATTATGACAATATGAACCTTTATGACTACCGCTTGAATTCCCTAAATAAATATAAAGTTTTTTTCTTTATTGTATATATAAATTCATATATGGGTAATTCCACAGAATTTCACACAAGATGGCACGCACGATGACAAATTAATTAAGCTTGTATTTCAGAGAAAATTTAAATTTTTCTCTATTTTTGTACTTTAGTTTGAGGAGCGTAAATAGCTCTCTTTCTTTGTTAAAAGATAAGGAAAAATTTAACATTATTGATCTGATATACAAACTTTTTGATTGGTCAACGTAACATTCTGTGGAATTGCCCATGTGTATATGTATGTCTTTCCTTGATTTCCTGAAATTCTTATATCTTTTTTCAGTTTAATAAAGTTAATGTTGGCTTGACGAACGAAATTTACGTGAGGAATCTAATTTAAAGAAGGCTTTAAGTTTTACAATCGCTTATGAATACCGCTGTTATTATATATTCGTATTTGAAACCATTAACTATGAGCCTTAAAAATAAAACAGTTATTGTAGGACACTTTAAGTTCGTTCTTGACGTTATTTGCTATCTTTACATTTCATGGTTATTGTTTGTTATCTTTTTTGAACAATAATACAACTTTATGTATATTTAAACTCCCCGCTGAGCTTCTGTAAGCCATGCGAACACACTAACTAACACTTTTGAAGTACAGTGGTGAATTAAGTACTTCCGTTGAAATGTCAGTTTGCATTACATACAAACATACATACATAAACATGCACATACATGTACATATGTATGCAAAAGAATTATGCATTGTCGGCTAAACGTACGAATAAGTATTTATGCGTTTGTATATTCATTTGAGGAAGTATGTGGGCAGGCTTTAAAGTTTTTCTTATATCAAAATTTAGTACTGTTTCAAATTGTCTATTAATTAATTTTTTTGATTTCAATGTAATAAATAATCGACAAAAATCAGTATCTTATTTAAACAATATATATTAAACCTAAAAATAGTGGATATGGAGCAAAATTAATGCTTATTATCACAGAAACCATAATAAATTTCGTGAAATGCGTTTTTGATTCAGAAAGAGGGTATTCAAAATATGTATATTCCATATCTAACTAATTTTTTTTAAATGGTCGGTGGAGAAAAACTATTTTGTGTCGATGATATGTTCAAAAATACCAATTTTATTCATTAAATCCATTTATTAATAAGAAATAAATAATCTTAAATTTGTAAGTTTTTTTTTGCTTCTAGTGTAAAAAAAGTAAAAAGTGTAGTTACGGCCTTTTGGATTTCACGTGCAAGTTTTTTTACTAAGGCAATAATACATAAACATCAAGCAAATAGCTCTTAAGGATCGACTAATTTTGTGGTACCTCATCTCGATTATTTATGGATAACATGTCGTCATAATTGATGATATAAAATACATTTATAACAAGTATTTATACAAAAAAAGAAAAAAAAAATATAAAAAAACCCGACTGCGACCAACTTTGAACCGTTAAATATCCTAAATGGTCATCCGAAATTAAAAATAATAAGAGAATGTAAAAATGATTTTAAAATACCTGTAGAATGATACCCATTTTGGTATAGTTCGCCGACTTTTTATTTTTTTCGTATTTACAAAATGGCGTCTGTTGGCTTGGCCGCCATATTGAGTTTTCACTACTGTCAAATCCTTAGTGACACTCCCAGGATTAAGAATAAACGATTGATTCTCGCGTTCGATTTATATAGTACCGCAAAGGAACACACATACATACATACATAAATAAACTGATAAACACAATACCCTTCTTTGCGTTGCGCAGTCGGGCCAAAAGACCTACTCCCATTATTTCAATATTTTATTTACTATACAGAAAAATTTATTCTCCACTTAATACATTTAATAGAGAAAAAACCACAAATAATCAGTTAAAAATTTAATTGAATCAATTAAAATTTTGTCTACAAATATTATTTAATTAAAAGTTTAATAAAATTTTAATTCAGTCAATTAAACATTTGTTTAATAATTTTTAAAAAGTTTAATTGATAATTAATTTTTTAATTTATAATACGAATCATATTTAGAGCTTCTATGTTTAAAATCTTAGATCACTAATATTAACCATAAAAAGCGCCCGCCGGAATTTCTGGCTTTGATAAGGTGGTGTTGTTATAAATAAATTTGTAATTGATTTTTCTTTTTCTTTTTCAGTGCATAAAAAAATTGCTAATAAATCTGATCGATTTTTTTAACTGTTAATATTAATAATAATAGAACAGCTTATAATACCACAAAAATCATTACGAATTGAGTAGAATTTTCGAACTGCCCATGTTCTAAAGTCCATCAAAATGATTTTACAGCAAACATTATTTAAATATATTTATGCAAATGTTTGCTTGTTTGTTTTTTTATGAGTTGTTTTTTATGTGGCATTTGGCTTTAAGTCTTCATCGTTGCTTCACCGTGATTGTGTATTTTATGACCTCTTAGTGTTCCTTTTGTTATATCCGTTTAAGATTTATAGTACATATACATATCTATTTATTTTTTTGTTCTATAACTCTGTTGGTTTTTGCTTTAACTTTGATTTATGTTTATTGGACGGACAGTGTTAAACTGTTTCACATTTGCACATATACTTTTCTTGTATGCCTTTCAATTTAATTGAAATATTTATAGTTTTAAAGAGAAATGCTCTTGTACTGAAGCTTTAATGCAATTTATAGTAATACGAATAATTGTTATTTATTTTTATTTAATCACGAGTCTTCATGAATACGAATTTAATAAGTTTGCTTGTTGTCGGTACAAAACGACTAAATGAATTTCAATAGAGTTAAAAACAAAATTAAAAAAAGTTTCCAAAACTCCAATGCTTATAAAAAAATCGCAGTATATAAATGAGAATTACAAACACATATGTAGATACACACATACATAAGTACATACATAAATATGTAAATATTTGTTTTTTATTTTGTACTCAAATATCTTATCATTGTATCCCTTTTTAAAATAAATGAAGTGAAAATAATTAGAGAGGACATTTTTTATTCACCCAGATCTAAGTCAACTTGTAGTTATGACTATTCTTTAGCAATATATGTATTTTATGCTATCTCCATTTACTAAAAATTAATAAGAACTCGTTGCAGATCTCAACGTGTGATTATCGATTTTAAACATAATGTTGCTGAAAGCATAATAAAAAACTTATCACACAGCTTCGAAAGACTAATAAGTGCCTTTGTAACTAAATTAGATTTTCATACCGAAATTAAAAAAAAAACTTTTCAGTAAAGATCTTGTTATAATATAAAATGTGTCTAATTTTCCATCCCTGGAGTTATATACTGATTTTTCCGATTTCTTATACATACTACTTTATTTTTCTTCTTCTAATATATAAATTATGTTTAATTAGCAAAGAAAAAATTGGTTTTATTCAGTTAAGTTATGTGCTACAAAAAGTTTAAACTTTTCCAGCTATGGGGCTGCGTTTTATATTTTTGCATTTTTTATAGCTATGCTATTTATTGAGCGATATAGGAGTTAGGACGTGATTTTCGTAACAAAAATAATCGACACTATTACTCTTATAAATTTATTTTTGTTTTGATTTCTTTGTACGAGCAGTGTGCACACTTAATTTTTTTTAAATTCGGTAGAATCGACAAAAAAAAATCGGTAGATTTGAATGAAATTCGGTAGAATTTTTTTTTATTCAGAGAAACATAAAAACTAACCTCCATATTCATAAAAAAATAAAATTAATTTGAAAATTCATTTTAGGAAAATTTTGTATGGAAAATTTTAAATCAAATACGTTTCAAATTCGTTTCAAATTTTATGAATATGGGGGTAACAATTTAAAGAAACATAAAAAATAACAAAATATATGTACTTATATAAAGGGTAAGTGCAAGGAGTATCAAACTAAACAGGTTCCAAAAGTGCATATAAAACTTCACATGTGATTGGAAATTAAACTGCCATAAACAATGAAGCATTTCCAATAAAAAAGTGTCATCCCCAGTTATTAACGGGAATTCAGTTGTTGTACATATGTAGGTTTTATAAAGCTACTAAAATAACTTTTATTTGACAAACATTTGTAACTACAAAGATTATATGTAAGATAAATTTATGAATTTAAACTTTTGTGCAAACCGTAGTAAATCATTGGGAGAAATAAATGTTTCATCCACAATGCACAATTCTTTGGCAAATATTAGGATACTTATAGTTTCAGTTTTTAACCGATTTCTTTGTTCTGTTTTAATGATTTTCATGACAGAAAATTACCGCTCTGCGGACGCACTGCTATGTGGCAAAATGGGCAATTTACACATATATCGACTTAAGTTACTAAATAACAATATTCGGTAGATTTCAGGCCTTGTTCGGTAGAATTGGTAGATTGTTAAATTCACAAACATATTCGGTAGAATCTACCGAATATCGGTAGAAGTGTGCACACTGTGTACGAGTATTTAAAAGCAGAGTACGAAAATAAACGAAACAAGTCGTTTGATTTTTGTTTTGTTTCGTTCTTTGAAGTGAGTGAAACAATGAGGTAGTTTAGACGAGAACAATTTTTAAGCCGCATAATTTTTGTTCTTTTCCAAATTACACGAGACTAATTCGTCTGGTACAAAATGTATACGTATACACAGCTGTGTGTGTGTTAGTGTGTTTAGTATTCATTTAACATTTGCTGTTTTTTAAGTTGTGTGTGTATTGGTTTTATTCTGCTAATGCGAGGTTGAAGCTGGTTGAAAAGTTATGCCAACCGCAAAACCTCTCTCTTTGCCTCTCTCACCAACAAACTGGCATGTTATGCCAGCACAATTATGCCCGTGTAAATCAGCGCAATGAGAACGATTGCTCAATTTGTTTTTGTATTGTTTTTGCACAAGCAAGAGAACACAGCCGATCGGCGGTAAGCCGGCTAACAGCCGCCACGGGACACAAACAATTCATTAATTTGATCGCTCGCCGCTAGAAAAGAAAATAATGGGAACTAAATGGAAACCTTTTTAAATGTTTGCAGAGAATTTGACATCATCATATAATATAATTTCATTGCATTGTTATTTCACATATGAGATTTTATTTATATAACTAACCAGCAAAGCTATAACCGAGTGTCCTAGGACAGCTCTCTTCTTTTTTATATCAAGCTATGTATGTCTTCCTAAAAGATAAATCATGTTTAATTTACAAAGAAAATAAATTTTTTACCTTTAAATAGTTTTAATTTTCCATCCCTGGAATCATATTTTGATTTTTCTTATTATTAAAACTTAATTTTATTAATTCTTTCTAAAATATAAAGTATGTTTTATTAGCAAAGAAAATACATTTTTTTATATAGTTACTTTTATGTTCCATAAAAAGTTTAAATTTCCCAGCTCTGGGCTTGTATTTTATCCCTCATATTCAAACATAATCGAGCCATAAAATTTGTTGGAAGAAACAGTTCTGTGAATTTTTTATTTTCGAAATCTACCGAATCGAATTGATTCGCTATCTTGCAACTTCTTTCGAATGCGGTAAATTTGCTCCCGATCGCCCTTAAGTTATCAGATGTTTACATGCGTACACATACACACCCACACACATGCAAACTTATATTTACTTCCATGATACAATTATAACAGGTACATGCACAAGCCCAGCCTGTTAATGTATACAATGCAAATAGTTGTCAAACTTTGTTTACAAGCTGCAGAAATGTTAGTGTATGTGTGTGCATAAACTGATTACAGTGTTGCCAATAAAATTACACATGGCGGTGTTTCCAATTACATGTTGAAGAAAATTACACTACACATCTTTTGTGTAGGTTAAAATTAAAACAAAAATAAATAAAAATGCAACCCAAAGTAGAATTACACACAGATTATACATGAATGTAATTAAATGGCCTACACATGAGAGTAATTGCACACTCTGTGTAATTACACACCTATTGGCAACACTGAATGACTATAATGATTCATGAATGCCGCGTCTGTAATTGTACTTTAGTTACCCTGTAATTGTTATTTTTATAAACAAAAAGCATCTGTTTCTGACAATTATACGTCTGTTTATACCAAGAAATGCATGTGTTTCTTGGTGTTTTAATTTTGTTGTAGTCGTGCATGTACCTAGTATAATTGTACCATGATACGGACATCATTGCGAAAATAGTCAGAATCGATTCGCGTCGAAATACGATGAAAACTCCCTTTTCGCTTGGCGAGGCCATGCCCACTTTTCAGTTGTTATAACTTCGTTGCTGCCTACGCAACTCATCAGTATACTTCATCCTCAATTAAAAAAAGCTCTTCTAAAATACACTTAATTTTTTCAAATTAAATTTGTGCTAAATGCAGTTTTTTTCAATATTTATCCAACTTTTCAAGATGTTTCTGTAATTGACAATTTTCTATTGATTAACATCTCAAAGACAATTGATTAATAGTTTTTGTGAACAATGAATACATATGTACATACATATGTACATTTATTTGCATATACAAATTCAACAATCACTTAAAATTTGTACAACATTTACCATCTTCCCATAGTCTCACACCATTAAACAGATTAAATCTATTGACAGCATCATCACTTCAGTTCCTTCCAGCATCTATCTACAAGTGATGCAAGAGTTGTACGAATCTTATAAATCTAAACAACCATTTGTATTGTCTGAAGTGTACGAGTAATTGATTTTTTCCTTGCTGTTTTGTCGATTTTTTCTTTCTTTAATTTTTAACAAGCCAAGACAACGTTGAGGAAGTGGTGCATTTCGAAGTGGGTGACACATATCAACTGTTGCAACTGTCAGAAGCACGACGCCAACATAATCGTATTATGTGAATTTTTATTACATACGTGTGTTTTTTGTGTTTCTCCTCTACACAAGCTGCTTAATTTTAATTTTACAAAATAATCTTGACAAATATGTGAGAGAATAATATGCAAAGGCATCTGAAAATATTTAAATAAACATATCGTTACCTTAATATAGAAAAGTCACAACTCATAATTTTTTGGAAATCGAGTTTTTTTTTTGTATTTCGATAGCAGAACATCTAATGTATCGTAAAATGCTAAAACTACGTTTTCAAAAAATGAGTTAAGCTATGTACAGACGGTTGTCAGATCTTACAATATTGCCAGTTAAATGTGCTCAAAATTTCTTACAACCGTGTGAACTGACAATTTTTGTCAGACGTCGTTGACCAGAAAAAGCATTGTCAGTCCATTGCAAGACTAGCAGCTGACAACAAATTGTCAGACATCTTACAATCGTGTGAAGAAATTGTAAAATTATTGCCAGATATTTGTCAGACATTTTAATGTTGTCAGATATGCGAAGTTCATGCATCTGACAATGGCGTCATTGTAAGATAATTCTTTCTATGGGCAATACTGTACATGCTTGATTTTAAAGGAAAAAATTTATAATAAAATATATGCAGACAAAATCATTGCAATTGCTTCTTAATGGTCCATAATAATTTATACTTTCACTTTTTACATTTAACGCAAACACAAACGATAAATACCCTGCAGGAGAACATACTAGTGTTCAACTAGTATTTTTCTAGTACAGAAATCACCACCACTAGTTCCCAACTCTAAACTTTTCTATACTATCTTAATGCTCAAATTAGTATTGAGTGGGCTTAGAAAACTACTGGTACCATTGGTACTAGTTTAGGACTAGTTTATTACCAGGCCTTTGTAAAGAAAAATTCTTATTCCTTTGTTACCCAGTGACAACTTCTACTTAAAATTCGCAATTATTTATCAAAAATTCAGAAATACAAAAGGGCAATTATAATTATTTAATTATAATTATTTTTAGATCAAGCTAAAATTTTACTAATTATATGATACCAATTTTGATACAGTGCAAGGGCTTTGTTAAACAGTCAAAATTTATTTTGCAACGTGGAGCCTTGGAACTAATTCATATACTAGTACTCATCAGCACTAGTAATTTTACACAACAACTTTAACCCTTTTTGCACTAGTTCTTGTTATTCTAGTAATTATACTAGTAGCTTTTAGACAATTATCGCCTATTCTCCTGTAGGGTATTTAACAAATTCTAACAAATGCTTTAAGTCTGGCAACGCATTACAACAGATCTAACAATTTGTGCATATGACAACCGTGAGAACTGACAATTTTTCTACTGACGATTTTGTCAGATGAATTTATTGTCATACAACCGTCTGGCAATAAATTGTAAGATTTTCTGACAAACGTGTGAACTGACAAGGAATATTGTGCTGGCAATTTTCGATTGCCAGTACATTGTCAGCACATTGCCAGATCTGACAATATTGTAAGATCTGACAATCGTCTGTACATAGCTTTAAGGCCTTTCTATATTTAGGTATCGATATACATACTATATATAAATACATACATATGTATGTATGTATGTACAGTAGACCGAACTTTTTTTGTATGGGAATTTTTTTTTTTGCAAAAAAAAGTGTCCCGCCCCCTCAAATCGTTCCTTTTTACGCCAATAGTTAAATTCCAAAATCTTAGCCTGATTGCCTTAGGTTAAGGCGTGGCACATGCCCACTAAAGTGGCTAAAACTGGTTTATATTGACTTTTCAAGAGACAATTCACGAAAATATAAGTAAAATGTTTCATATATATTTGTAATATATTATTTTATTGCAGTTAACTTACGTTTAATGATTTCATTTGATTTCGTTTTTGAAGTTCTGTTTGCATTCACACAGCAAGGCATTTGTCTTCGGCAAATGCTCACGATTTGTTGTTGTTTACGTTGATTACGGACAACACCAAAGCGTGTGTAACTCAGTACATCGAACACAGTTCCCCATTCTTACTTCTTGCCTTCCTCTCAAACGAACTCGTGTCTTGCAAGACAAATGAAATACAACTCTGTAAACATATATTTGATTGCTAAATAGAATGTTGGCAACAACAGAGTAAAGTCAACCACGTGGCAATTAAAAGTGTAAAAAGTGAAGTGTAGCCATTTTGAGCTTTGAGTCATAGAAACATTATTGCTATAAAGAGAATTAATATTGATGGTATTTGCAAAATGGACACAAGAGCTAGTGAAAAAATTTATTTATTAGGATGTGACGAAAGCCAAATTGTTGGATCTAAGCTGCCTTCCAATGGACAAGTTTTGAAAGTTTTGTTTTATAACATGCGCAAAGTGAAATTGGATCTTCGTTCAAGTGCATATCTGGTTATCAAAGAGGCCGAAATTTTTTGGAATAAAGCCCGTATTCCAGTTCGTCAAATTGATAGAAGCGTTCAAAAAGTTGAAGCTTTGTATCACCAATGGAAAAATCTACAAAAAACGTGCAAACGCAACACACCACTTCAAAAAAGGCGAGAAGATGAGTTTATTAAAAATATGAAAAACTTATTTGACATTGCGCACGGAAATGCATTAGATTTAATTAAAATAGAAGAAGATAAAGAGTTTTTGAAGAATCAACGTAAAGAAGGTAGACCTGGTGCAATGGTTGGATGCGATCGTTCATTATTTGAAAAAGAAAAGCGAAGAAATATTCGTATTGAGAAAGAGGTAATGCGAAAAGAAAAGCAGGGCGAAGAACAATTCCAAGTATTCCTGACAGCGAATGATTTGAGTGACAATACAGAAGAACTAATTGATGAATACGATAGTGATGATAATACTGATCAAACTGCTAACTGTAACTCGCAACAAAAAACCAGAAAACGAGGAATAAAACATTTTATCACTTCCAAGCTTGTTGCGACCTTAGACAAGTGCAAGGTAAGCGACAGGGACGCAGTACGTATTCTGATAGCTGCGGCTGAAGCATTGGAACATGATATCAGTACATTAGTAATAAGTAAGACATCGATACGGCTTTGCCGTAAACAATTTCGTTCGGAAACTGCTGCAAATCTGATGATGGATTTTAAAAACAAAGATATAAATCAAATAACGGTACATTGGGATGGAAAAATTTTACCATCGATCACAGGAAATGCAAAAGTGGACAGATTACCAGTTGTGATAACAACAAATGGCATTGAACATCTACTTGGAGTACCTGCCCTGTCAGCTGGTACTGGAAAAGAACAGATGGACGCCATACTCAAACTATTAAATGAATGGAATCTAACAGAAAAGGTATTTAAAAAACAATTTCTTATAACAGTAAATATAAACAACATTCTTTCCAAACAAGGTACAAGCTTTATGTTTTGATACTACAGCGACAAATACAGGTAGATTACAAGGTACTTGTATTTTATTAGAACAACACCTCAATAGAGAATTGTTATATCTCCCTTGCCGTCATCACATATATGAACTCTTGCTGAAAAGTGCTTTCGTGAAATATGATTTAAAATTAAGTGGACCATCATTAGATATTTTCCAGCGTTTTAAAAAATATTGGCCCAAAATCAATCAACAAAAATTTGCAAGTGGAATGGTGGATAAAAAAATAAACCTTGCGCTTAACAAAACTGAACAAGATCAATTAGCTCAATTTGCTCATAACTATGTCACTATACAACATCCCAGGGCAGACTACAAGGAGTTATTGGAATTGAGTCTTATATTTCTTGGTCGAAACACAGAACCTGTAAGGTTTAAATCACCTGGAGCGATGCATCATGCCCGATGGATGGCTAAAGCGATATATACGCTTAAGATTTTTCTTTTCCGCCACCAATTCTCAATGTCATCAGATGAAGCAAATGCTATACAAGATATAAGTGTGTTCATTTTGAAAATTTATTTGAAACCGTGGATTGAAACGCCAATTGCCGCGAAAGCACCGTTAAATGATTTAAATTTTATTAAAAATATTATTAAATTCAATGAATTGAATGAAATAATAAGCAATGAAGTAACGAGCAAGTTTTCGAACCACTTGTGGTACCTGACACCAGAAGCAGCAGGTTTTTAATTTTTTGATAATGCTGTAGACGTTGGAGAAAAGAGAAAAATGGTTGAAAATCTCAAAGAAGAACAAAATAATGAGAATAAAAGAATTGTAACCAACACAAATGAATTAAACCAAAAAAATATTTCAGATTTTGTTAATAAAAAAACATTGAGCTTTTTCGAGAGATTTAGTATTGAAACTAACTTTCTAAAACTTGACCCTTCCAAGTGGCACAATGAATCCGAATTTCAAAAGGGAATGAATATTGTACAAAACTTACATGTTGTTAATGATACTGCAGAGCGTTTTGTAAAACTAATGGAAGAATATAATGCAGCTTTAACAAAAAACGAAGAAGAGAAACAATATATCTTGCAAACAGTAACTGATTATAGGAAAAAGTACGGCAGCATTAATAAATCAGACCTTTGCGATTAAGTTTAAATCTTTATCAATAATAGTAATCATTAAACGTAAGTTAACTGCAATAAAATAATATATTACAAATATATATGAAACATTTTACTTATATTTTCGTGAATTGTCTCTTGAAAAGTCCATACAAACCAGTTTTAGCCACTTTAGTGGGCATGTGCCACGCCTTAACCTAAGGCAATCAGTCTAAGATTTTGGAATTTAACTATTGGCGTAAAAAGGAACAATTTGAGGGGGCGGTACACTTTTTTTGAAAAAAAAAAAATTTAAGTCCGGTCTAATGTACAGGCATATCACTATTTTTAAAATATAAGAAAAATTGTTTTACATATGTACGTACTAGTGATGCACGAATATTCGTATTCGTATTCGAATTGCCGAATATTCGGCCATTTTTAATACGAATACGAAGCATTCGTATTCGTCAAATTCAGACGAATACGAATACGAATATTTTTCAAAAAAAATTTTATATATAAATGCACAAATCCTAAACTAAATTTAAATAAATGGATAAAAATATTAGTTTGTACGAATCCATTAATTTTTTTATAGAAATTTGTGCTTTGTATCATTTTCAAATAATATTTACTGACGATCATTAAAATTTTTGGGTAGTTTTTATTAACTTTAAAGTACGCCAACAGGAGTATGAAGTTCTTTTTCATAAAATTTTTTTAATATTTCATATTGCAGACGTAAATAAATGACCCCAATTTAATGTCTATAAATTTCGTATATTATATTCGTATACGCATTCGTATTCGGGAATATCGTTTCAAATGTTCGTATTCGTTTTCGCGAATATCAAAAATTGACATTCGTTACATCACTAGTACGTAGAAACAAACAATGTTGTTTGCAATAACACTTTTGTGACAATATGTTGACAAAGTGATGTGCAATATTATGGGCCCTGCATGCATATTGCCGATTTCTAATTGATTCAAGAAACCGAAGCTATGTATAGACGGTTGACAGATCTTACAATATTGCCAATAAAATATGCTAAAAATTTCTTAGTTCCGGTTCACACACGTCAACTTTAGTTGATCAACTTGTGATTCAGCTGTGAGAAAGACGGAGAAGGAAATGCAAATATCTCTTTTTTTCTAACAGCTGAATTAAAAATTGATCAACAGAAGTTTAAGTTTACTGGCAATTTTTAACTAACAACATTGCCAGAAAAAGCATTGTCAGTCCATTGCAAGACTAGCAGCTTACAATCGTGTGAATATATTTCAGGGTCATTGTAAAATTATTGTCAGATATTTGCCAGACATTTAATTATTGTCAGATGTGCGAAGTTTATTCATCTGGCATCATTGTAAAATATTTCTTTCTTTTTAAAGAAAAATTAAAGTGCCAAAATGTAATAAAATTATATGTATGCAGCCAATATCATTGCAATTGCTTCTTTATGGTGCATAATAAAAATATATTTTAATTTTTTACATTTAATACAAGCAAGCACACACCATTGATAGTTTCCACCAAATGCTTTGAGTCCGGCAATGCATAACAAAAGATCTGAGAATTTTTGCATATGATGGTAGGTACACACACACTTTGCAATGTGAAACCATAAAGAATAATTCACTTTATGCGACCAGCAATGCAATCTGGCTGGTTGCATTAACATGTCGCAAAGTGTGTAGCTACCATTCGTACCGTCTAATGCAGAGTACCCACCAAGGTGCATTTATTAGGTGGCAGCACTACACCAGGTGACTAATGTCATTATACCAATCTAAATGTTAAATTTGGATTGTGTAGGTATAAGCCTAAAAGCATGCTTTTAATTGGATATCCATAAATACCTATCGAATATTCAGTTTTGTATAGTGTTTGACATTTCCTATTAGAAACATGCAATCTGACAATTCTACCCTGTTTTGAAAAGTAAGAAGTTAATTTCATCAACAAAGTACATGTGGTTATTGCTGTTGTAATATTTGTTGTAGAAATGCGGGTACCTGATTGATGTGCCTTGGTACTAGGGTGATCGATTATTCGACTTTTTCCAGAAACCGGTTTTCGAATAGTTCGATTATTTGAAATTGTGAAAAACCCGGTTTCGGTTTTTACAATTCAATTCAATTCAACCGGTTTTTTTAAGTAAGAAAATTATTATACAAAAGTTTTGATTTTAAATTGCTTTATTAAAAAAAAAGAGTTAACAGTTCATGTAAATACTATAAAACAATACAAAAATTAAAGGCAAAACATAAAAATTAACTTCATATACTTATGTATAGTACATAAATATGTATATATAATATACAGTTGAGGAATAAACTCTACATACAGCCATCATTTTTAGGGTTTGTTGAAACTTGGGAAGAAATTCAAAATATTAATTATGCCAATATTGAGGGTGCTAATAAATATGTTTATACAAAAAATAAAAAACAATTATAATAACACCTACAGTAGCAAAAATATTCAAAATACATAGGAAAAAAGTCTACATACAGGCATAAAATACATGAAAAAATGCGTGCAAAATGTTTGATGTCGTCAACTTGTTTGAAAATTCTGTGATTTCCGGTACCAAGCCGTCAACAAATGGTATCCAAATATGGTCTAATATATTGTTGTTATTGTAATTATTTTTCAAATTTTTTATTTTTTGTATAAACATATTTATTAGCACCCTAAATATTGGCATAATTATTATTTTGAATTTCTTCCGAAGTTACCTCAAACCCCAAAAACGATGGGTGTATGTAGAGTTTATTGCTAAATAGTATATACATATGAATAATATGGATAAGGTGGATATCTACCTCTATATAAAATATGAAGCAAAATGTCAACAAAACTAAAAAACACTTTTCGCAACTGTATTTTGACATCCATTGCACACCATAAGGCCAATTAAATTCGCCTCTGCTATCACCTCGTAAAATAATTTCACTTTAATTTCATGTTTCAGTAAGTTTCGCCATGCTCAAAAAATTATTAGAACTTTTACACTAAAAAAAATACTAACGAAAATCAACAGAACACGTTGGTCTAAGTTTTAACATAGTAAAAACTAATCTTTTTGCAACGTGTACAAATCGAAAGGTATTCGACTCAGCCGGTTTTTAAATTGTAAAAAAAACTGGACTATTCGACATTCGAAAAATCAACATTTTGAAAAAACCGACAACCGTATTGTGAAAAAACCGGGTTTTAAAACCGGTTGAAAAACCGAGTCGATAACCATACTTGGTACCCACTATAGCAATTTGTAACATTGCAATAATTTGTGGTAGTGGAAATGTTTGCCATTTTCCGATATTTTTGGATGTGTGGCATTGTTTTCCATATAAAAAACATAATGTGAACGGCTTAGCACACGTTTTGAAAATGACACCTCAGAATGACAACACAAGAAATGCCAGATGTGTACTCAGCCTAAGATCGCCAAAAACCGAAAAAATCGCAAAAGCGCACCAAAACTAACCCTGCAGAAAATTTGGTGACAATTGATCCAAACGTACTCGTCCTATGACTTGAGAAAATGTGAGTGTTAACAAAAGTACGGAGAAGTGTATAGTAAAAAAAGACATATCGTGTAAATGGTTACATATTCACCATTTTCATGATGTATCGTCTTGATCTTGAGCCAATTTAATTTGGACTCGGTACAATATTGTAGTAGACGGCACTGAACATGTTCGATGCGGTTGAATACATGGACCTATCAAATAGTGTAAATATAATGTTACTTGCTCCCTTCAATGTGATTTTGGAACCAGTCCAGTAACTATACTGAGATATTAACCTAAACTTAACTGGTATTTATACTTTTGAAACATGAGTGGCCCTGTGGTTGAGTGGGTAGTGTTCAAGCCTGTCATGCGCGAGGTTGTCGGTTCGAATCTCAAAAAATGTTCTGCTTAAAAATAAATTATAATTTCATTTGTTTCATTGTTACAGTTAAATATCGGAATGACATGTGTATAAAATTTATATTATTCTACACCGAATAGGTACCTATGGGATAGTTCAGTGACAAGTTACTACAAGGTGCATAAAATGTATCAATTAACCCCAGCCTAGGCCATTCCCATGTAAAAATAACTGGTCCGCTTCATAGGAAGTGTTAGAACTCGGACTAGTCCCTATCACTTGGGGACCGGTCACGTGACTAGTATTGTGTCAGTTCAATTTTCTGCAGGGAAAAAATCGCTTAAACTAAAAAACTATATACAAGCACGAAAACTAAAAAACATCTCTTAAACTAAAAAAAATTGCAAAAAATCGGCAAAATGAAAAAAGTGCTAAAACTAAAAAAAACCAAAACTAAGAAACAACAGAAAAAAACCACAAAAAAAATCGAAAAAATCGCCAAAAATAAAAGAAGGGGACAATACTAAAAAATTGTTAAAACTAAACAACCACCCCAAAAACCGCCAAAAACTAAAAATAATAGCTAAAGCGAAAAAAGTACCAAAACTAAAAAAAATCTCTTAAGCTAAAAAAATTGCGAGAAATCGGAAAAAATAACGGCAAATCGAAAAAATTTTTACAACTAAAACAACGCCGTAGCTGAAAAACAATAAAAAATCACCAAAACCCGAAAAGACCGCCAAAATTAAAAAGCGGCAAAACTAACAAAATCGCTAAAATTAAAACACAAGCGAAAATATCGCCAAAAACCGAAAAAGTCGCCACGAAAAAAATGCACATAAACTAAAAATCACGTTAACTAAAAAAATTGCAAAAAATCTAAAAAAACATTGGAAAAACTAAAAAAGCGCTAGAACTAAAAAAAACGACACAACTAAGAAAGAACAGAAAAAAATCACCAAAATGAAAAAAGCGACAAAACTAAAACACAACAAAAAATATCGCCAAAACAGAAAAAACACCAAAACTAAAAGCATCGCCAATGGATAAAATATCGCCAATACTAAGAAAACCCAAAACAGAAAAAATCGGCAAAACCCAAAAAAGTTAAAAATTTCTACACCAGATATTCAAATATTCGATTATATATGTATAGGCTAAAATTTGTATGGTATATGTAGTGTATCTACGGAATCCTTCATGTGCGAGTCAAACTCGCACTTTACTGAATTTATTACTTTTACTTTTTTTATTCTAGTGCTGCAACAATATTATTTTTTAAACTACACATAAGGTATGATTCACTGATTTACTCCTGTTGAGCTTAAACCACATATAAATTTGAGTTTAGTTAAACTAAACCAGCGTTTAAGCTTTCACTGATTTATTAGCCCTTAGTCAAACATTATTTCCGAGCGACGCATGGCTAGTTTTTAAAAAAATATCTCTGCAGTCCCAGTGGAAAAATAGTCAATTTTTTTGTATTGTGAGCTAAAGAATAAAAAATATATTTAAAGTTTGTATATGAAAAAAATGTTAGCCTAGTATGATTTATGTATACACATAAAGAAAAATGTAAAAATAATCTAAATGCTTATTTAAATAATTTGTTGTAAAATGTCTTCAAAACTAAAATGCAGTGTAATTTGTATTTTCTTTTTGCAATTTTAAATGAATGTGGGTACCACAAACAAATCAAATTTACACATCCGTACAACTGGGTCTAGGTCGATGCCGCACATTGACAGCAAAACGGCAAACGGTGATAAAAATAACAAATAGAACTAAATAAATGTATCTTCTGATTGTTTAATAATACCTTAGAAATATGTACAATAGATACACAATACGAATAGAACATTAAAAAAATAAATAGTGCTTGCAACTAAATTAAGCTTTTTTCTAGTTTCTTTATTTTAACATAAGTAAAATACATACATACATATACATACATACATACATATGTACATATGCATGAATATATGTATGTATATATTTTAGCATACAAATTCTGTGAACATTTGTCGGCTTCAGTGTAACTTGTAGGTTCCGTTCATAAATTAGCGAATATTAGGGTGGTGTGTAACCTATGTTGTACCTTTATATTGGGGATTAAAAAATACTAGATATACCAAACGGACGACACACTCGTCCGTATTCTAGAATCAAAATGTAAATAATTTAAGATTCAAAGAAAATGTACCTATCTAAACGTCATAAAAAATTCATTAAAACACAGCCACACACAAACTTACATACATATGCAATCATAATTAAATAATACATGAAATTAAAAAAACAAACAAAATCCCTTCAACCAAGCTAATTCACTTTATTCAATTCTCTTCCTTTAATTATTATGGCTTTCATACAACAACAAATGAGAGAAAAAAATTGTTAGGTCAAGAGAAATACTACAAACACACACACACACACTCATCTTTTGTTTCTTTTTTACTTGTAAGCTAATAAATGCGTGTGTAATATGTGTGCATGTAGTAGTAGCAACTTTAAACGCTTATACCTCCCAAAATACTAAACCGATTTCAATAAAATATAGATTCTGCACATCTGTACAGAAAATCCTTTAAAACAATATAAATCTTTTTAAAATCGGTGTAGTGGTACCAGCGTAAAAGGGATTACAAAAAATATGTTCGCCTATTAATTATATAGGTATGCATTTATTAGTGTGAGGAAACTAATAATAATTCCCAAGAAGTCCTAAAAATTATCCTACATTTTGTACCTTCTGGTAAAGAGAGCAGCGTCACAAAATACACAGAAGTGAAGAAAGTGACAGGTCAAAAAAGCTAGGATCAGGTTTTTAAAATTCGTGGGAAAAAGAGACAACAATAGTGCATTTGTTATTAAGAAAGTATGAAAAATTGCGTTCGCGTACTCAAAAGTTTTTACAAATTTTTACGGAACTTTACTGCATTTTAATAAATTGCGTTCGTTTACCCAAAATACAGTAAATGAGAACACAAATTGAGAGAGTAAAGTGACAGTTCTTGACTGAGTGTTTTGCAAATTTTTACTGCAGAAATTTGTCGTAGTAAAGTTTAGTAAGATAAAAACATATGATTCAAAATGTAAACAAATGGAAAGTAAGCAAATGAAAAGTGTAAAAATTTTAAAAAAGGTTAAATGGAAATCGTGACAAGATAATTAATTTATAAATGATAATAATAATAGCTGTTAATATACATATTTTGTAACATATTTTATTGAACCTTTTGGTTTGGTTTTATTTTAATTACTCAGAGTTGTAAAATTGTAAAGTATCTGGGTACTTAGTATCGCACTTGCTTTTAAGGTAATCAGTAACATTAACAAATAGTCATGTAATTTTTAGTAATTTAGCCAACAACAAAACAAGGAAATCAAAAAGAAATTAATTACAAATATTACCATGAAATAAATTACAGAATTTATTCTTATATTGTCCGTGTTATAAAAATATTGTATCGAGTACCAATAATTAAAAGAGTTGCATAGTACAAAGATTATATATTTTTCAACACTATGTGGAGTTAGAGTCAGCTGTTTCTTTAATCTTACTAATTTTTACTATTTTTCGTTCGCGTACTTTTTTTGTCTATCGCTCTTTTTGAGAGTAAATTTTAAAATTTTTGCAGTAACTACTCATTTACTGCATTTTACTGCAAAAATAAACGAACACACTTAAAATAAACAAACTGAAAACCAAAAATATATGAATGTGAATAAGGAAAAATTATTAAAAAAGTTTTATCCAATGTAAATTTAATAATTTTAGTGTGTTTAAGCAAAAAATAAATAAAATAAAAGGTCGTGAGTGTTCATTAAGTGTTGCCGGCATGTTTCAATGGCAATATCGTTGGTTATAGTGTAGAAAACTTCATCTGGATGTGAATGAGGAGTCTGTAGTGGCCCTTAAGAAATTCGCTCAACGTGCCGGAGTTTCTTTTATTCCATATCTTACAAGACTGTCTACAAAATAATTGATCATCCCTAGTAAGATAATGGTAAAGTTTTCATCGATGCCTTGTCGACATACATACATCATTGCCACAAGCATAATGACATACAAACACATACATATGTACTGGGTGTTTTTTTAGAGGTATAGAACTTCGAATTGAAATAAAATACAAGAAAATCGTTTTAATGTCCATCAATTTGGCTTTATTGGAAGGATAATTTTATGCCATTAATGTTTAAATATAATTTCGGGCATGTGGCTGCCGCGGCTGGCTCGAATAAAGCCAATTCTACAGGTCCAATTTTCAACCACTTTTTCGAGCATATGGGGCCGTATGTTGGCAATAACGTCACGAATGTTGGCTTCCAAGTCCCCTAACGTTTCTGGTTTGTTAGCGTAGACGAGCGACTTCACATATCCCCAAAGAAAATAATCCAATGGTGTCAAATCACATGATCTTGGTGGCCAATTGAAATTATGCGCTCATCGAATGTTTCCTTCAATAAATCGATTGTGACGTGCGCTGTGTGGCATGTAGCGCCGTCTTGTTGGAACCACAACTCATCCACATTCATGCCATCCAATTCGGGAACAAAATAGTCGGTTATCATGGCTCTATACCGGTCTCCATTAACGGTAACTGACTCTCCAGCATTATTTCGGAAGAAGTATGGCCCAATGTCTCCACCAGCCCATAGAGCACACCAAACAGTCAGTTTTTGTGGATGTAATGGCGTCTCAAGGGTCTCATGTGGATTCTCTTCACTCCAAATGCGGCAATTTTGCTTGTTGACGTAGCAATTCAACCAAAAATGAGCCTCATCACTGAACAAAATTTTGCGATGAAAATCAGCATCGAGATCAATCTCATTTTCGGCCCATACACCAAAATCACGACGCATTGCATGGTCTCGCGGCTTTAATTCTTGCACAAGCTGGATCTTGTAAGGTCGCAAGCCAAGATCTTTGCGCAAAATCTTCCATAAAGTTGATGGACAAAGCTCCAATTGCTGTGCACGGTGGCGAATCGATTCATTCGGGTCCTCTTCAACACTTTGCTCTACAGCGGCAATTGTTTCTTCGGTGCGCACTGTTCGACGTCTCTGCGGATGCGTATTATCACATAGAGTAAACGTAGTGCGAAAACGATCCATAATTAACCGAATTAATTGCTCTGATGGACGATTATGTCGACCATAAAATGGACGGAGCTTGCGGTAAACTTCGCGAACTGAACCATTATTTTCGAAATAAATTTGCACGATTTGCAAGCGTTGTTCTTTTGTCAACCTGTTCATGATGAAATGGCAAACCAAACTAAATATTAATCACTTGACAGCTGACAAAATGGCCGCCAGTTAAAAAAGTGATGCCAACTTAAAGTTCTATACCTCAATAAAAAACACCCAGTACAAGGTGTTGGAAATGCCATTACCTACCATGCTAATTCCTAAATTGGGTCAAATTGTGCGTGACGATGAAAAGGTTTCCCTTGTGCTTGCTGCGCTTGAAAGTTTCTCCAATATTTTGAAGCATAATGCTCTGCCCGGTGAAAATTGCATTTTTACATGCATTAACGACGTTCTGGTCGGAAAGGTTGCTTGCAATTTTGATGAGCCTGCTTGCTGCAATGACGACGAAAGTGAATAAGAAGGTGCTGTCGGAGGTGCTGGTAATTTGCTGCCATTATTGGGTCATGCTTTGGAGCCCGCAAAATTCTCCATGTACGTAAGCAAAAATTTATGTAAATGTATAGTTTACAATAATTAGCACTTGCGGTTTTTAAATATATTTTCAGCAAAAAGTTAAGGATGAGGAACTGGATTCTCAAAGGGCCTTTGTATATAGAGCTTTGGCCGAATGTTTTGGTGCTTTGAAAAACTGCACCGGAAACTATTTCGATACATTCTGCTCGTAAAAATGCTGTTTTCGTATTGGGTGAATTGGTTTTTTATTCCAAGGGAAAATCATTCTAGTAAGTGCTAATTTTTTTTATTCAAAAAATATAGGTACACACAATTAAAAAAAATAAAATGTACATTTTTCAATTGCAGAGCATATCCGCATATTTTGATGGCATTGCCTCAGTACATTGCAAACGAAAAGGAAGCTGCAGTTATCGGTAATATATGTGGAGCAATTGCCCGCCTTATCCTTACAAACTGACCCTGGAACAAGTATTGCCAGTTTTGCTACAACACTTGCCATTATATGAAGATTTTGATAAAAACGCTTTACCCCCTTATGCAAAAACGTTTGTTAAAGTTAAAAAGTTTGTTAAAGATAAAAAACAACATTTTGCTTTTCTAGAAGTAGCACGAAGACAAGTATTTATTTCTATTTTATATTTCTCATAAATAAAAATTTTACTTATAATTATTATGAGCAATTGCTATCCTTATTAGTATTTAAACACAGCGGAGTTCGATGTTTGATGCAAATTCTCTTGCGCTTAGCAAATGCAAAATATCATAGCTTTTCTTTGGATTGTGTGTGTATTTTGTTGTTGGATTTGAGAGAAAAGTTACGATATTTTGCATTTGCACTTGCGCAAGACAATTTGCACCAAACATTGAACTCTGCTATTATTGTTATTTGTGTACTATAGATGTATATTTGCCACAACACAAATCAATAGTTAACAAAACCCCTCTGTTATTTGTATTGCATAATCAAATTTGTTTTATTATTGTTATTTTCAATAGAAATTAAAAAAAAAAAATTAATCACTTACATTAAATAACTTGTTAATTAAGTACATTTTTGTCAAGTTTACTAATTTTAAAATGCGATATGTGTTGAAATTTTGTAATAGAGGGAAAACATACACAATTTGATATTAACAAAATTTGAAGACAAAAATTAAGAAAAACATATTTAAAACAAATTTAATAAAATTTTAATTTGCTTAATAACTTGTGTTTACAATAATTTGTTTAATTTATATATCAGTTTTTGCTTTTTTTGGTTTATATATTTCGCTGGGGTTTTTCTTCCGTTTAAGAGGGTTTCCGTTTCAACGTGTACACTGGCCCTCATTTGTAGTTTTTCCATAAGCTCTGAAATGAGAATGAAAAAAAATAGATTGGAAGGGAAAAAGATTAATGAAATGAGAATGAAAAATGGTAAATGGTAAATGGTAAAAATAATAAGGAATATATAATAATAATTGAATATTTTTGGTACCCTATTCAGGAACGTCTCTTAAACGTTTTCGGTGGCCCTGAAAAGGGCCTCTTACTTTATTTTAGTGGCATCTGTGAAATGAGAATGGAAAAAGTAGAATCTATGGTACAAAATTTGAAATTTCAATCTCCCTTTGAAATGATTTGGTGGCCCTGACAAGGGCCTATTCAGGAACGTCTCTTAAATGTTTTCAGTGGCCCTGAAAAGGGCCTTTTTACATTTTTTTCTTTTCTTTTGTCATCAAAGGGCCTTTTACAAAAAAATTTAAATTTCAATCTCTTTTTGAAATTATTTGGTGGCCCTGAATAGGGCCCACTATGAACTCGAATCTGAAAATAGAATAAAAATTATAGTAAAATTGCACAGTGGCGATAAGAACAAATCAACAAAAAAAGAGACAAATAATATAAATTAATCCATTGTCTAAAAATAAAATAAAATAAAGAAATATAAATAAAAAGTCAAATATTACAAGTAAATAAATAAAACGCTAAATAATTGTAATACAATTTATGTTAGTATATACCTTAAATTAATAATGATTATTTACCGCAAACGATAAGACGACAAAGCTATTTATTAGGTTGCAAAGGCAAAGGTAATAAAACGGTGGGTCCTAAAGGTACTAAAATGTGTGGTCGTAAAGGTACTAAAATGGGTGGTCCTATAGGTAATAAAATGGTTGGTCCTGAAGGTACTAAAATGGGTGGTCCTAAAGGTAATAGAATGGGTGGTCCTAAATTACTTATGGACAACGCAGAGGTACTTAATTTTAAAGTTAGGCTCTTTAAGTCTTGCATTAAAGAACCGAAGCGTGAAAACAATCCTAGTTCTAACAAATAAGTGTACAATATCCACGTGGTTCAATCTATTACAACACAGAAATGGATCAATTTTAATAAGTTCATCGAAAATTATTTGTCGAAGCCCAATACGATAACAATACTTATTAAACAAGGGTTCAAACGCATCCTCCAACTTACGTAAATATTCAACGAAATCCTGCGGTGGTTCCACTAGATGGCATTTGGAGAATTGTTTTTCGAAAGTGAAAAGAAATTCGCTGCTAATGGGTTTGCCGTTAAAATGTGGTAATGGGAGTTTGCATTTGTGCATGTTGAAGAATTTTAAATAAAAATATCCAGAGACGTAGACGAAGGCACTGTTGTCCAAAAATTTCTTCTCATTTAAAGGCACTATATTGGTGTTTGGTGCTGCTACAACGTGCGAAGAAGGATTCGATGAATATTGGAATTGTTCCCAATCGTTGTTACGGCTACTACAAAATGCTTCATCCACTATTGAAAAATCCACTATAGAGTCATTTGGCGAAATGTTTTCGCAATTGCCGTTGACAACCACATTTATATAATGGAGTCCCCACCGCTTCTGGAACGAGCTTGAAAAATTTTTCGCTGTAATGGAAACAGAATTTCCGGATCCTTTACGAATTTGCCCAAAAAAATGTTCCAGGTGATCCTGACTAAGTCTGCGAGTTTGAAGATTTCGAAATCCTAATTTTTCCAGATGGCACCAAAGTGATTTCAGTGCCGAAATATTCATCTGCCAACCCCTATTGAACTTAAATTTACCTGTAATATCCGCGCCCTTTTCATCTACAACACGAAATGTTTGCAATATTGCAGTGGCGTCCCTTAAAATATCTAACTGGTCCTGGGAACAATTGAAACCCCTATTAACAAGACGGACATTAAGCAAATCGAATAAATCATTAAAAAAATTCAAAGATTCAGCCGTATTTAGAAATGTTGAATTTTTTGAATGATCTATATTCCCTGACTGATAAAGAACTCGCATCGCTGTAGAAACTGTTTTACTTAAAACTTGAGATGCTAAGTTAACACGCATCCATTGAAAACCGTTGGGATTTATATGTTCCTTAGTTAGCTTCGGGGCACATCTCAATTTATTTGAAGAGTCCACTTTATAAAAATGGACAACATCATTCCATGAAACGCATTTACCATTAAAAGAAATGGTATTTTGGACGGAAAGTAGACAATTTCGCAAGCTTTTCAAAAGGTGGGGACAGTCATAGATACAAAACACTCTCGTATTGTTTACCGTAAAATATGGTGTCTCAACAGTAATTCCGGCTACCTTAGCGAAATTCAAAAAATTAGAGCCCTGGTCGGAAACGAAATGGCAGGGTTTTAAACCTATCTCTTCTAACTTGGAAACAGCCTAAAGAACATATTTTTTTTAAAACTAACCCGTCGCAGCTACCATACACAAAGAAATAGGAGACAGCTTGCGACCAACGCTCTCCACCTATTCCACTTGCCATAATAACTACTACACTACTAGCCAAACTGTTGGTTCGATTTTCTGCGCCGAAATCTTCAAGGCCGACAATCATATCTTTATGACTATCATAGTCCAGATAAGATTTCAAAGACATTTCGTCGCAAGAAATACTAACCAACTTCTGGTCTTCCTCGAAATTTTGAGAACGGGCTCTAATCGCCTCAAAACTACTATCTAAATTTCCAGGGGTCTTTGGCCAATCCTCTACGAACCGTTGCAGTGTTCTTATTTGTGGCCAGTCCAGCATAGGTGCCAAATGTCTATAGACTAATGGCGACAAAAACAACACTCCTAAAGAAATAAGCTTTGTCGCTTGATCGTAGCGGAGTGTCTTTGTTTCTCTGTTATGGTTATTTAAACCATTATTGAGACAGACCAGCATGGTCTTAGAAATTTTGCTAGACAAATCATTTTTCTTTTCCAACTCTGTCCGCAAAACTTTTATTTATGCCTGATATTTGCGTACGTCATGCGTTAGTCTTGCGTTGGCGGTCTTTAACCTATTCTTTTCCCGGTTTTCTGAAAGGTATAACGTATTAAAGTGATCTACTGCACACTGCAGTGATTTCACACTACATCCCCACTTGTTGCGTATGGAACCTTCTGCTAATAAGTTTACATTCACTATATCTGCCTGACTTTCTCTTATGTCCATAACCGCGGAGCCTTCTTCTAATAAGGCTGTATCCTCGCGAGCCGTAGAAATTTCGAAATCAATTGATATTTCAGGAAACTTCACCACGGCATTATCGCCCTTTCCAATATTTACAGAGCCTTCTGCTAATAAGGCTTTGTTAGGGTCGCAGTTTTCTAAGTCGATTCTAAAAGAATGTTTAAGTTGTCTTGCAAAGCAAGATTTTTCTATTCATCATAGTTTAAATGCGACAGAGTTGAATTATCCGTGTAGGATTTATTGCTTGAACTTATGCTACTACATTCATTATTAGGAGCAGCCATTCGATGAGTTCGCTTTCCTAAAAAGCTTCCCGAAGGGAAGTGGCGGCTGCACACAAACAAGCGCTTTGTTGTCGATTCCACCCCCAACAGATTCAGCCATTGCGCACGTCTAAAAAGAAAAAACATTTTCCCATATATTTTTTTGTCGCATTTAAGATAGCCTTCCGTTTTGTAAATAAATAAAAAAAATTTTTTTTATTGTATTCACACAAATGAACATTTTTTGTGCCACACTGTAAATATATACATATATACATATATACACACAGTAATGTGCAAAATAATACAACAAACTCTCCAAAAATAAATAGAGACGATTAAAAAATTTTTTTTGCCCAAAAATTTTGGTTTTGTTTTTAAATATTAAAGCATAAAGGTACATATATACTTTACAAATGTAACACAATTTTTAATTTTTGAAATTTTTTACCGAAATATGGGACTTTTAAAATAAATGTTTTCTTTGCTGAGCCTTTTTTTTAGCAATTATTTAAAGTAATTTGTATTTTTTTTTTTTTTTTTGTAATTTGCAAATTTTCTACTAACAACAGTTCTAATAAGAGAAATTGTTTGAGTTTGCTTCCACGTACATACAGTATTGTGCAGAACAAAAGCAACAAAATGCCTATTTGACTTAAGTTTGTAATATTTTGGATATTTGATTTTTTCAAGCAGCCCTTTTTACATACTTTTGTAAGCAATCATACTACAAAACGAATTCGCATTTCAATTTTTCAATATTGATATTTCCTGAAAAATCAAACCCGTGTATCGTGACTGTACAGAGCAATAGCAACAAAATATAGAATGTCACAATTATCAATAAACTCTCTGATATAGCGCTATAATTCCGAAGTCCAACAGGCTTAATAGTACTTATTATTCCTTATATTAGATTTTAAAATTCCTTTCTAAATGTTGTTGTTTTGCACAGTACTGTAAGTATATCTTAATATCGCATACGTCGCAAAAAGCAATATTTATTATTTTTTTTTCAGCAGTAAATAAGCATTTGTTATTGTTTAATTACTTTTCCATAAAAGTTCAATCAACATTAGCAAAGTAATTCGTTTAGTTTAGTTCTCTTGAGAAAAAAATGTCGCGTCCGTATTTGTACTTTAACCATTTAAAAAAAAATTAAAACAAAGTTTTCATATTTCATAAATATACACATAAACGTTCATCTTTCACCTTCATTTCCACATTTACAAAAAAAAAAAATCTTCATAAAATTTCGCTGAATTATGTATATTTCTATAAGTGCAAAAAAATATCTTCTATTTTTGTCGCGTCCGTTTCTCGCTAACATTTGCTTATATCTTTTTACTATATTATTGATATCGACAAACATTTTTACATATATACTACTCCTTCATTGCTGTAAAGCACTTACGGTCTAATTCATAAAAAATATTTTAGGTTTATTGCAGGTTTATTTCCCATAGAAATATGTCAAATAAGCACTTAATAAACCTGAAATATTTTTTATGAATAAGGCAGTTAATATAAATATTGTATATTAATTTACATATACATATATGTATATATGTATGTGTCCGTCGCCTGGTAATTGCCCATATGTATATAGACATTAATGTGCAAAAAAGCAGAATATACATCATACTCAATAAAAATCATGTTTTTGGTGCTGTAAAAATCTGAAATTTTATATGGTTGGCAAAGAAAAAAGGGTTAAATAATTTAAGTATTTGTTATTTTATTGCATTTTTATTATTAACAACATTTTTTGACTTGAAAAGCCTTAAATGTAATAAAAAAAAACACTTGTATTTGGATTGAGTAAAAAAGTGATGAAGTTGTTGAAAACAAAGTAGTGATTTAAAATTCCATTTGGTATGTGTATGGTACAGATATCTTATCAATAGTTGATTCCTGATTGTCATGGTTCACTTTTGTTTTACCTCGTAATTATTGTCTTCTCGTCGGTCCATCACATATTCTTCCCCATCATAATCATCTTCATGATACTGTTCCATCAAGTGTTTGAATTTTATATGACACACAAATTCTCCAATATCCCTTGTAGTCTTTTGGCAGTAAGAGCCAACAAAAGTCCATTTCCTTGCGTTGTTTGTAACAAATATTTCAACACATTAATTTAATTCATTAGGTTCGCTTGCCTGTGTTTTTTCTACAACTGCTTTTGGCCTCACAGTTGCAACAACACTACCACCAACTATTCCTGCAGTAACACTTCCATCACCACTGCCTTCTTTTATTTATGGTTTAACATCTTCACATTAAACTTTTTCTTTTTTAACAATTGCAGACATTTTTATGCAAAATTCACAAAATAGTTAACTTTCTCTGTTTTACTAATTTCTTTTTTTTTCTAAATTAATTAATTTTCATAATTTTCTTTTTTTCTTTAATTATTTGAATTATCATCACAAATACAAGTATTGGGATTATATTACACTTAACAATTATGTTGGAAAAGCACTTAAATTGTGGTTTTCATAGTGTTTAACCAACGACGTAAAAAATAGTTGGACAACCTCACCATGAGGTCATCATTTGTGTGTTGGCACAACAATCCATAAGTGGAACTTGTGCTGTTTCAAAATGTTTGAACCACCTTACTCGCGGTCTCCACCTGACATAAAATTATTAAATTTAACATTAACATCAAGTTAATGTTAAGTGTAGACTGCTCAAGTTAATGCTTTTTTCAAGTTATAACATTGTTGTTAGTGCATTTGTTTTAACTTCAAGTTACAGCAAAGTTTCATGTCAGGTGGAGACGTATAGTTAGGAAATGCTTTGCCCAACATTAACCCGATTGTATTTTTCTGCGTGGCTTGCAGACAACAAGGGGCACAAATCGATGAAATATGTATTGGCTTTGCAAATTTCACGACTTACCTCGCCGGATCCTTCGGGAAGATGTGCAGCTTCTCACCAGATGGACATTCTTTAATGCATCTTAAAGTCCTGAAAAATTACACAAACATTTAAAAAATTACCATCAGTTTGTATTAAGTTATGCATATATACTTACATTTTTTAGTTTTCCCAGAAAAGTTTGCCAAATTTCTGAAAGTAAAAAAATTAAAAAATACATATATTTCTTGCAATTCTCCAACAGAAAAGCATACTTACATCCAATATTGAGCCAAAGAATGGTTTTCTGAAAATAAACTGAAATTATATCCAACATTAAAGACAAATTTATGAAATTAATAAAATTTTCACCCTTTTACTTACCAATTAACACACATGAATACAAGCACAAAGCAGAATCACAAAACAAGCTAAAATATTCTTGCGCTAGAAAGAAAATCAAAGCAAAAGCAACGACAAAATTCATGGCAGAGCGGAGTCAAGTATAAAAACGCAATTATCTTCCGTCTCGTGACACTTCTGTGTATTTTGTGGCAGCGTCTTTATGTAGTTCGTTTCTGCTTAATAAACTCTTCAGTGGACTTCAAACAAACATTTTTGAAATAAGGTAAAAACTTCATATGTTTATAGAAATGCTCTTGATATGTTATTGATAATCATATATGTATACAAACATATAACTCAAATAAAAATCTTTACAAAACAAATATCTCTATCCGATTTTCCTTCCATTTTTTTCCATCGTTTTTCACAACCTTTTGGAATTTAAATAAGGCAAACCGTTCTTCAGTTATGTTATTATAAGTATGTTATCCAATCTCTTTATAGAAAAACAAAGTAGTGACTTGTGTTATTACTGACCTCTTGAAAAATGTGGTCTGAAAATCTTTTTGTTGATTGGCGCCGAATAGGCATTCAGTACACACTCAAAAATGTCTTGAAGAAGTGGTCTTAGTATCTTCCCCTGTATTATCTTGTTTCTATACGATGTTTAAAGAAAAAAAGATTGAGCAGAAACCCTAATGCATGTACACACATACATATCTACATACTCATATGAAGATATGAATGAATGCAACATGCATACACACATATTATTTCATAAGCTATTTGGCGTTGGACGCGATGTGCATCCACCGTAAAGAATAAAACACAAGAAGCCCAAAAACATCAAACACTTTTAGTCATCTTTAGTCTAAGAAACATTTTAAAATCCATTAGAAACATGTATGTACATATGTGCATAGTTTTCTTTGGGTTTTCTTTCTGCTCTTTTTCTCTTCTTTGCAGACGCCTGCCGCACATGGCACAGATAAATTAGATCCCGCCAACAAATAACAAATTATTTAAATTATTAAACTAAATAATTATTAAAAATTTTTCTGAAATCTTAATTACTCGTATATTCATTGTTTACAAGTGTGTGCCAAAAGCAGGAAGACATTTAGGGAACTCATTTTCCCTAAATTTTTAAAGAATAAACAATAAAATAATTCTTTCTGCAAAAAAACGACTTCAATGCAAAGATTTGATAGAAGAAGATCAGAAGTACGTGAAGTATAAAATTTCATTTTAATTTGCATTCCTTCGCCCATTTTTTAGATGCAAGATTGTATATTTTTCACAGCTTAGGGTGCGTGTTGAGTCTTGTAAAAATCGCTAAAGTAAAACCACTTAAAATAATATATTAAATTTTAAATGGCGTGACTCCTCCCATTAAAAATTTTTTAAATGGAGGATTGCTTCTATTTTCAAGCTCAAGGTATGTTTTAAGTTTGGTAAAAATCGGTTAAGTAGAACCGTGTGAGATATTATAATAAATTTTAATGGGCGTAACCCCGCCCATTTTTTCCCCTTGAAAACTGTGTAGTAACAATAATCAAAGGTTTTTTATAGGTTTCCCAGCAATCAAATTAGTAGAATATCATATCAATCAATATCAATTAAGTTAAAAAAATTTTGTGCGTTTTCCGCCCACTTTTTCACGATGGGAGCACAAAAGAATTTTTACAATCGGTCTAATATGTACCGAGTTGTGAAGTAACACCAAAAAAAAAATGAGACGAATTGTTAACCTCCTCCATTTTTTGAAGTCGGTTAATTAAATAAATTCAGTAAAGTGCGACTTCGACTTGCACACGAAGGGTGCCATATTGACACTATATATGTAGTACTATACGAACCTTAGCCTATATATCGAATATGTAAGCTGATGTAGAAATTTTTAAAAATTTTTTATTTATCGTTTTTTAGTCTTAGAGCTTTTTTTTTAATTTTGCCGATTTTTTTAGAATTTTGGCGATTTTTTTAGTTTTAGCGATTTTTTTTAGTTTTGGAATTTGATGTTTAAGATTTAGCGATTTTTTTAAGTTTTAGCGATGTTTTTAGTTTTGGCATTTGACTTTGAATTTTTTTTTTGCTAAATTTTTTGTTTTGACGTTTTTTAAGTTTTAGCGTTTTTTTCCGTTTTGACGATTGTTTTTAAATTTCTGGCGATATTTTTTGGCTTAGCGACTTTTTAGCTTGGGTCCTTTTTTTGTTTCTGCAATTTTTTAGAGTTTTTAGCAATTTTTTCGGCTGTTTTTATTTTAGCGATAATTTTTGTTTTGGCCCTTTTTCGTGATTTTCTAGCGAACTCTTTACTTTTAGTTTTTTTTTGCATATTGGTGCTTTCTTCACTTTGACGATCTTTCGTTACGGAATTTTTTTATTTTGTAATTTTTTTAGTTTTAGCGTTTTTGAAAGTTTCAAGAGTTTGCCTCTTATGGTTTCCAAGATACAGCAAGTTGTCAAAACTACACAGTAAAAATGACATTAACTGATAGGATACCCTTTCATTTTGATTGTTTAAATTTCAGTGTTAATTGATGTAGTCTGCATAAAAATACACTAACCTTGAAAGTTTCAAAAATAAGGTGGCTAAAAAGGTTGGGACACAAGAAAAACGGTATCAGAATGGAATAAATTTGTTTGTCCCAGTCCAAACTTGTAATTTTTGCTGCAGCAATTCTTAAATGTGTGGGAGAGTGTTGAAATAGAAATGTATACATTTTGTATACTTCTGTCGCTCTTTCTCACTAAAAAATAAAAAGTTGCTGCAACAAAAATTGCAAGTCTGGACCGGGACTTTGTTGTGAAATTTTTGTCTGAGACCTTTTAAGTTATTATATTTGGATACGTAATTCTCAGCTTTTGAACGAAAACGTTCAACAGTGTGACAGTGTGTTCGTTTTAAAAATAACTTTTATCCAAATAGATTTTTAGTGAAAAAAAAATAATTGAATCAAACAACTATTTTTACTAGAGTGGGACCCAAGGAAGGCACTATCATATAAGGCCCAATAAAATTAAAGACTTTTTAATTGGGCTTTATTTAATTTATTTGGGCTTTGTTTCATCTTGCTTTTGGTTACATTGGGCTTTTTTTAATTGGACTTTATTTCATTTATATTTGCTTTTTTTCATATTTTATTGTGGTTTATTTTATTTCTTACTTGGGGATTATTTCCTTGGGCTTTATTTCATAGCGCTCCCAAAGAAATGTGAATCGTTGCGTTTTTCAATCAGTCAAAATTCAACACCCGATTTTCATAATCTTAACAATCATTTACGAATATATGTTTAATATAATCACTAAAGCAAATAATCGATCACCCTATTCATTAATAGATTTGAAAAAACTTTTGACAACTAAAACAAATGCAAATCCCACACACATACAAACGTAACTAATTGCTACAAAGTTTTTGAAGCTTTCACAAGTGACAGAAAAATACATTTGACACATTTTTCATTTTCACAGTCGTTGTTTGTGTTGATAGTTTTGAGGTGTAACCAAGAAGGTAGGTGTGCTCTAAATATTTGGGTTGGCTTCTACTTTTACCCGCCAAATGTTTATTCATAATCATTTTGCTTTCGTTATGCATCTGTAAATTTATATGTAGATAAATTTAAAATTTAGCTTTCTTTGTTCTTGTTCTAAATAAATAGATATCTAATACTTTTTGCTATATTAATTTTGTTTGAGTCACTTGTAAATGGGTGAGTCGTGAGAAAAATATTTTTTTTAGGTTAGTTTGCATGGGCTGCCCCAGCTGTACGGTAAGCTCAGTCTGAGGGTTAGGAGCTCTTAATAAAAAATAACGGTTAAAAAGATAAGTAAATCCGGGTAATCCCTTGATTTATGTCATCTCGATTGAAGATGAGTTGCTTTGCATTGTAGATTTTTTTTATTCCTGCCATCTTAAATTCAATTCGACTTTAAATGATTTTGAATTGTAATTAAAAATAAAAGGGCATTTACATTGTCTCAAAATCTAGTACTTGAGAGATTTCGAGCTAAATCTTGCTGCTTTTTACTATATTTCCCACACAAAACGAAATCTACTTTGTCATTAGATTTGTAGAAAGTCTGCTTGTACAATATGTTTATAAAAAACCAATCAGGAATTAGCTACGCTCTGCTAAAAAAATGCGTGTGAATTGGCTACATTGCAGTTGTTTGGTTATAGTATTGGACATTTTTCAATCAATGGGTTTTGTTTTGGATAAAAAATCTTAATAAATTTAAAAAAAATGGTGAAAACGGTATAGATTTTCATAATAGATTTTATGTAAGTGTAAATACAGTAGAAAGGAATTTCTTAGGGCCTATCCCACGATGTCACCAACGTTCGACTTGTCGCACAGTTACATTGGAAACAACAATAAAATTTCAAAATGTGTTTTTGTTTTGAATGTAAGTGTGCGACAAGTCGAACGTTAGTGACGTCGTGAGACAGGACCGTAATCTAACTTCTTTTGTTTTGTTATTAAGTGAATGGAAATACTTATTCTTTAGTTCCAAAATATCAATATGTGTGTATATTTCACTTTTCACGAACCGATTATAATAATTATTAACAACATCCATCTATTTAACTTATGCAAAATTGTGTAGGCCGTCAGCAGCTCTACATTTGGTGAAATTTTAAGAAAAATCGAGTCGAGAATTTCTCGTGGAAAAGCCCATATCATTTGTTGTTTTAGCAAGTACTTACGATATGTCTTGATTTTTTTTTTTTTGGCAATATCATGAATATTTGATTTTTATTTATAAAAAGTAAATTTATTGAAATAAAATTTAGGAAAAAAAAACAAAATAACACAAGAAAAATCAGATTTACTCAACATCATGAACATGACTTCGGATTTATTGAATGTGGATCAAAAAAGAGAACTTCTTGCAATGACAACCTTACGTAAAAATCATTAGAAACTATCAAAATTTTAACTACTTTCAGACCAAATGTTCAGGATTTTATTAACTCTTTTTTTACTGGGTATGAGCAATTTTTAATTCAATTTACATCGCAAATTTTTGGTAACCAATCAGAATGCAAATGGTTGCACTGGACTGTAATTTTTTTAATTCCAAAGTAAAACATAACTTGCATTTTTTCAGTCGAAACTTAAAAATAGGTTTTGTGATTGGAAAAAGCTAAAATTTACTTAAATTTTTACCCGACTGCTAAGAAGAAGAATCAGAATCGTATCATTGGTCCCATGGTATGAAAAGTGGCAAACGCCCACCAGTTTTTAAATTTAATTTTATGATATTCTACTTATTTGATTGCTGCGAAACCTATAAAACCCCTTTAATTCTCGTAATTATAAAATTTTAAAGTTAAAAATATGGGCGGGGTTACGCCCATTAAAATTTATTACAATATTTCACGCTGTTCTACTCAACCGATTTCTACAAAACTTACCACACACCTTGAGCTCTAAAATGGACACAATCTTCCATTTAAAAAATGGGCAGAGTCATGCCCATTAAAGTTTAATATTTTATTTTAAGTGAATTTATTTAACCGATTTCTATACGCACCCTGAGCTCTGAAAAACACACAATCTTGCATTTAAAAAATGGGCGGAGGCACGCCCATTAAAATGCAATTTTATATTTCACGTACTTCTTCTTATCTTCTTTTATCAGATCTTTGTATTGAAGTCGGTTTTGTTTTTTGATTATTTGTTAAAAACAATTTAATGAAACTTTTTTTGAATTGGTTTTAAATATGTTTCATAAAATGCAACCTTTATTTCACTGTACTAAAATCAGTGCTGCCAAGTTAAAATAACCGGAAGCAGCTGATAATATTTATGGCAGCGAATAAGAATAGATACTAATTTAAAAATTTTCAACTTAAAAATAGATAGAGCCGAAACAACAATCCAAATATTGCGGAGAAAAATAATATTTTGGGCGGAAAACAACGAAAATATATTCTGTGAAGAGAAAATAGACGATGCACATTCATGCAATAAACAATTTTATTTGAAAATAAAACCAAAAATCATTTAAAAATTTACTTAAGTAAATTAAACTTTTGTTTAAAAATAAAATATTCCTGCAATAAACAACTTTAATTGAAAGTAAAACCAAAAATCAATTAAATATGTTATTGAGTCAATTAAACTTTGTAATTGATTAAATTTTTAATTCAAAGTTTATTTGACTTAAAAACATTTTTAAGTGATATTTGGTTTTATTTTCAATTAAAGTTGTTTATTGTTGATATTTTATTTGTAAAGAAAATTTTATTTGATTCAAATATATTTTTAATTGATTTTTGCTTTTATTTTCAAAATAAAGTTGTATATTGCAGCAATATATTTTTTCTGTGTGTCTGACATCCATCTGCCGATAAAAAAGGTTTAGCTTATAATGTACCTGTGGACTTTTTTTATATATAAAGACTTAATTTCCGAGCACTTCTTCACTTTATATAAGTAGTTCCATAATTTTGAAATGTTCATTTACAAAATATAAATTAATTTTAAATTTTAGAACGCATTGTAAAATTTCTGAGATTTTCAATCAAACAAAAACAGCTGTTGTACAGTTTGTCAAATAAGTGTTATAATATTAAAAAAAAGAAAAAATACAGCATTTCTAAAGGAGATTTACTTATTTTATTTTGAGCAAATTTAGTAGACAGCATGTTATTTAAAAGCTGAATTTGTTAAACTTGCAGTGCAAAAGCAAAATCAGCTGTTTATGGTTTTAAATTTAAGTGTAAAAAAAAAATTACTATTTCATTAATTCTCAATTTTATGTTTAATTTTTAGGTAAAATTGCGAACTAGTAAGAGAGCAGTTTGATGATGCCTGATCAGCCAAATATGTTAAGGCATTTTAGTATTAGTGAGCTGCAAAAGCTACCCAGCAAAAAGAAAGTCAAGTCAAGCATTTGAAATACGATCCTGAATTATATGTCCTCAGGTAATATTTTACGATATATTTTAAATACTTTGAAATCCCTAAATACATTGTTTGAGTGATGAAAAGGAGTAATTTAATTTAAGAAGAGTATCATTTACAATCGTGAAATCAAAGGCGATTATTTGCCTGATATAAGTGTTCTTGGAAAATAATATACATATTTATAACAATTCGCCTTATGCGCTGTCTCATCGCCGACTAAATGAAAGAGAATAGGCTACCAACTATACGACTGCAAATGCAGCTTGTTGACACTATGTACTTAGCTTTTTAATTCTTCGGGCAACGGCAGCAGCATCATAAGCACTTGATATTGCAGTCTAAATACATGATTCAGTGGTGCCACTTTCAATTATTTAATATTTATAAAAATAAATTTTCTTATTTAAAATGTATTTGTGTCACATAAAAATATAAAAACTAATCAATTTATTTCATTACATGGAATTTGAAATTTTCTTTTTATTACTTTTATTTCTGACAAATTGTAGTCGGTAGCCTGCCGACGTGAATGTATTTATTGCATTTTGTGTGTGATTTAGTTTCCACAATTGTGGTAGAGTTGCATACATACGTACAAAAATGCAATATTACGAGTATGTTACGCATCATAATAAAACTTGAAGTTAGTATAGAAATAGTTATGTTTTGAAATATATTAAGAAAATACATCAATAACACTGTACAACAAAATCACACTTTTCAGAAAAATTTTCAAGGTTCTGACAACATCTTCAAACTTTATTCCTGGGTCGTATATAAATGGGATTTTGATGGGCATTGTTAACCTTATAACTCCTGCATTTAAAACATAGTATCTGTTCAATACTTTTATTAAAAATTTAACATTTTCACTACTATTCCTTTGGATATATTTTTGTGCTTTTTGAAAGAAGAGGGCAAGAAAGTTCCCTCCCTTTTCGTTAGAACCTTATGATTCTTTTTCCTGCGTTGGAAAGTGTAATTATTGCATACATATACAAATGTACACATTTTCACACGTTTCCATTTTGTAGGTAAATAATGCTTGCAAAAAGCTGTTGCATCTCATTGCATGACTTGTTTATAGAAAACGCTCAAAGAAATAAAACGACCGACTGTGCCCTTTAACATTTGACGATACCAAACCAGTTTAAAAGATTTATAATTTTTTTTTGCAATAAATTTCATAGTCCAAACGTGCATTATTTGCAAAGTAGTTTCTTCCAACATTGCACTCTTCGTAGGCAATGAGTAAGAAACATGTGAGAAAAATGCAAACAATAATTGAACTTTCAGCAATTTATTTTAATTCAATAATACGAGTAGTTTTATTAATTAATTAAAATCTTCTTTTAAATGTTTAATGAAGAGACAAAAAGGGGAAAAGTAGAAAAAATGTGATGCATACTCTGGAAGTACAAATGTTTGCAAATGAAAAATAATTGTGAAGAATTCGGCTAAAATCGGACATTTTAGTTCTTATTTGTATTACAAATAGCAAATTGGTTTGTTTATAATGTGGCCTGAGATAGGCCAGAAGGGTACAATATATACTGTTAAAATAATCGGGGGATTCAAACAGCAGTCATAAAGTTCATATTGTTATAATAAAGGCAGTGTGTATATTCACACGAAGTATTTCGTCCTGTATTTTTTTCTGCTTTTTAGGGTTCCGTACACCAAAGGTGCAAAGGAACCCTATTGTTTTCGCTACGCTGTCCGTCTGTCCGTCTGTCCGTCACACGGTATTTTCTCACGAACCGTAAGAGCCACGCACCTGAACCTTGGCCGCTACAACAACAAATACATGAGAATTAAAAATTAAAAGGTGTTCCAAAACGAGCAACGAAAAATGTTGAAATCCCATGTAATATACATACAATTGTATATTGAAACTTGAATTTTGTAAAATTAGTGTATTTTTATACAGACTGCAACAATTAACACTAAAATTTAAAAAAAATTTAAATCAAAGGGTGGTTCATCAGTTAATGCAATTTTGGCTATGTAATTTTGACAATTTGCTATATCTTAGAAACCGTAAGAGGCAAATACTTGAAATTTTTAAAAACGGTAAAACTAAAAAAACAAAAATTATAAAATCGCCAAACCAAAAAAAAAAAAGAATCGCCAAAAATTAAAAAAAAATCTCCAAAACGAAAAAAATCGCCAAAATTAAAAAAAAATTCTAACACTAAAATAAATCGCCAAGTTCGAAAAAATTGCCAAAATGAAAAAAACGCCAAAATGAAAAAAAAACGCCAAAAATCGAAAAAAAATCGCCAAAACGCGAAAATGTCGCCAAAACTAAAAAAAAATTTTAAATAAAAAAAAATCGCAAAAATGAAAAAAATCGCCAAAAAGAAAAAAAAATCGCCAAAATGAAAAAAACGCCCAAAACCGAAAAAATCGCCAAAGCAAGAAAATAAAGTGTCAAAACTAAAAAAGGAGCCAAAACTTAAAGAAATCGCCAAGAACTTGATATTTTCAAAAGCGGTAAAACTAAAAAATTGATAATTAAAAATCGCCAAACCAAAAAAAAAGAATCGCCAAAAATTTAAAAAAAAATCGCCAAAACGAAAAAAATCGCCAAAATTAAAAAAAATTTCTAACACTAAAATAAATCGCCAAATTCGAAAAAATTGCCAAAATGAAAAAAAACGCCAAAATGAAAAAAAAACGCCAAAAATAAAAAAAAATCGCCAAAATGAAAAAAACGCCCAAAACCGAAAAAAATTGCCAAAGCAAGAAAATAAAGTGTCAAAACTAAAAAAGGAGCCAAAACTTAAAGAAATCGCCAAAAACTTGATATTTTCAAAAGCGGTAAAACTAAAAAACCGACAATGATAAAATCGCCAAACCAAAAAAAAGTCGCCAAAAATTAAAAAAAATCGCCAAAACGAAAAAAATCGCCAAAATTAAAAAAAAATTCTAACACTAAAATAAATCGCCAAATTCGAAAAAATCGCCAAAATGAAAAAAAACGCCAAAATGAAAAAAACGCCAAAAATCGAAAAAAATCGCCAAAACGCGAAAATGTCGCCAAAACTAAAAAAAAAAATTTAAATAAAAAAAATCGCAAATATGAAAAAAATCGCCAAAAATATAAAAATCGCCAAAATGAAAAAACGCCAAAAACCGAAAAAAAGCGCCAAAACAAGAAAATAAAGTGTCAAAACTAAAAAAGGAGCCAAAACTTAAAAAAATCGCCAAAACCGAAAAAAACCCAAAAACCGCCAAAACAAAGAAACCGAAAAGATTCCAAAAACTAAAAACAATGCCAAAACTAGTTATATATTATATAGGGTGAAGTTTGTATTAAATTACATATCTAGTCTTCGTACGGAACCCTTCGTGAGCGAGTCAGAGTCGCACTTTACTGAATTTATTATAACTTATTTAACAAACTGTACAACAGCTGTCTTTGTTTGTATAAAAGAACACAGAAATTTTACAATGCGCTCTAAAATGGAAATTGCTTTATATTTTGTAAATGAACATTTTAAAATTATGAAACTACAGAGAAAAAATTATTCCCAAAAAAGTTTCCAACAAACGTGTGTTTTGAAATATAATTTAGTTTCAGTAAATATTTTTTACTGTTCTAGTAAATTATTTGTTCCAATTTTATTTTATGTAAAAAAAACTGTATAGAGTGAAAATTATCTATATAAAGTAAAATTTGTAAAAAAAAATCTTAGATTTATTTTTTTATATTTAAATTTGTTATTTTCAGTTCAGTCAAATTATTTTGTAGATATAAAAAACATTTTAATTTTTAAAGATTTTTGTTTGCGGTTTTCAAACTTATTATGTTTGTATATTGTGATTCACAACATAGTAGTAATAGTCTTACTATAAACATATGGAGTTTGTTAGCTAAATTAAAGAATTTTTTGGGTTGAAGTCTACTGACGAGTTCCAAAAGCGGGAACGAAATGCTTAGCCATAAAAACAAGGCAATTTTTTAAAGTAAAAAAATATTTGAACCATTCATTTGATTCAGTTATTTTTTTCAAATAAAACTTTTACTAATTTAAAAAAAAAAAAAGAATTGTTATTGATTCAGTTAATTTATTTTCTGAAAATACGAAAAATTTAGTAAATTATAAAAAAAATTGCTCAATAATACAAAAAAATCTGCAAAAATGTTTTTCTGTTCCTATTAATAAATTTGACTGAAAATATTTTGAGTTTCAGTTAACTTTTTTCTCTAACGTACCTTTTCACAATGTATGGTTAAAAGATAACAGGGACTTTAACGGCAAGTTTTGTATGAAGAACTTGCAGTTAAAGTTCACGTTAACTCTTAACCATACATTGTGAAAAGGAATCTAAGTTAACTAAGAATAAAATTTTTTTTCAGTTAAATTTTTACAAAATTGTTATCAGAATCTACAAATTTCTTTGTAGTTATGTCCGCATTCACACAAAAAATTTACTGATTCAATGAATTTGGTTACTGAAAACGAAATTTAGTTTTTTCTGTGTACTTATACAAAGTGAAGAAGTGTTTGGAAATAAAGTTATTATATATAAATAAATTCTGTGAAGTGCGACTTTGACCCTCGCACGAAGGGTTCCGTACGGACACTAGATATGTAATTCAATACGAACTTTAGCCTATATAATAAAAAGTTTTGGGTTTTTTTTTAATTTTTGGGTTTTTTCGGTTTTTGGCACTTTTTCCCCGTTTTGTCGATTTTTACGGTTTTTGGCATTTTTTTATTTTGGCGATTTTTTTCATTTTGGCGATCTTTTCATTTTGGCGATTTATTTAATTTTTTTTTTTAGTTTTGGCTCTTTTTCCCATTTTACAAATTTTTGCGGTTTTGGAGTTTTTTCAATATGGCTATTTTTTTCATATTGGCGATTTGTTTAGTTTTGGCGCTTTTTTTCGAGTTTTGGGGATTTTTTCGGTTTTTGGGGTTTTTTTCACATTGGCGGTTTTTTCATTTTTTTGCCGACTTATTTTAGTGTTAGATTTTTTTTAATTTGGTGCTTTTTTTCGTTTAATCGATTTTTTTGGTTTTTGGCGATTTTGTTTTTGGTTTGGCGTTTTTCGGATTTTTTAGTTTTACCGTTTTTGAACATTTCAAGAGTTTGCCTCTTATGGTTGTCCAAATTAAATAGTCAAAATTGCATTAACTGATGGACCACCCTTTAATTTAAATTTATTAAAATTTTAGTGTTAATTGTTGTAGTATGTATAAAAATACACTAATTTTACAATTCTCAAGTGTCAATATACATATGTACGTAAATTGTATGTATATTACATGGGATTTTTAAATTTTTCATTGCTCGTTTTAGAACACCCTTTAATTGTTAATTTTAATGTATTTTTTGTTGTAGCGGCCGAATTTCAGGTCCGCAGCTCTTACGGTTCCTGAGAAAATAGCGTGTGACGGACAGACGGCCAGACGGACAGCGTGGCGAAAACAATAGGGTTCCTTTTCACCTTTGGTGTACGGAACCCTAAAAAAGGAACGAATACATTATCGGTTGAAGTTTGTTTTTATCGGCAGATGGATGTTAGTCATATCGAATATTTTCACTTGCCGGAGGTCAATGAAAATGTTTTAATTAATTTACATCCAAAAGATACTTTTTTCAAACATTTTTTTTGATTATTTTTGCGGCTGCATCCATTTTTAAGTTGAAAATGTTTCAATCGGTATTTATTTTTGTTAGCTGGCATAAACATTATCAGCTGCTTCCGTTTATTTTAACTTGGCAGCACTTATGTTATTTGGTACATGTCATAAAACCTACCAAGGCAAATTCACATAAGGTGATCTTAATTCGCCAGGTGACATAACTTCCCTGCTGTCAAATGAACCAAAACTTTAAGAAATATCCTGACAGCAGGACATTTTACACTAACAAATATACAGGGCGAATACGTAGAGTTGCAAATCAAGACCACCTTGTATCAATTCGATTTCAAGGCGAATACACAGAAAAAAGTAGTATGAAAAATTTAATTTGAAATTTATTTCCTGGTGGTTCAGCGTTGTCTATATGCATTTCATTGTTGCTGTAACAAATCATCATTAAAATCTTACACCAAACATTTTGAACAGTCACAAACCTCTTATCTTATGCACATACTTTCAAGAAATATTTCGAATAATAAATTTCTTAAATGTAATATGAGAAATTTTGTAATATCAACTAAAATTTTGTATCTAATATCAAAAAATTATTTAATTAAATGATTAAATTGTAAGAAATTTCATTATGAAATTTTCATATAATCAATCGAATTAATATTAATTAATTAAAAGTTTATTTGAATCAATAAAATTCTTAATTGAAAATATATTAATTTTGAACAGTTTTTTCAAAAAATGTTTTGAATTGGTTTTAACTAAAGCTACGGTCACACTTGTCAAACATTTGCCCAAAGAAGCGTAACCATTAAATGCTAATGAAAAATCGTTCAATTCAGACAAAAGTTTGTCAAGTTAAAGAGTAGCCAATATTGTTGGATTCTAAAACATTGAGCATTAGTTGTGTTCGAAACTGTTTAATATGATAAACAGGTGTCTGGATAAAAAATTTTTTCATTAGCGTTTGTTGGTTACGCTTATTTGTGCAAAGGTTTGACAAGTGTTTTGCAAAAGCAAAATTTAACAGTTGGTTTTAGCGCTAAAACTACCCTCTAGTCAACCTAGAACCATATATCTCTATGTCAATACTCTTTCTCCAGCGACAATTGCACTAGTTAAAATGTCGACAACTTTCCTTTTATGCGCGAGTAGAGATACGTTAGAGACGACAGTTCTAGTGTATTTCTGGTGATATTGTCAATGAACACGTCAATAGTTTGTTTTTCTTTTTTATTATGTTGTGCAATAACATTAAATAAATATATGTAGACGAGGGTCACTAAAATCTACGAGTGAATCTTCGGTTCAAATATCTTCATATGGTCGTAAAAGAACTATGTACCTTCTCAATAGTGCTAAAGTCCACTGATAGATTTTGAATGACAACCCTATGTTATTTGTCAATAGGCATTTGCATTGGCTGGGGTACACCTATTCAGTAGCACTATTGACAATGTAACTACATAGAAAATGATTATAAGTTTACTATTGACAACGAGAGAGGATATATCGATATTGTAGACTAGAGCCCCTAAAATTTACTAGTGAATCTTTGGTGTCAATGTCTCCATGTGGTCCCGAAAGAGCTACTAAGTCAGTAGTGATATAGTCTAGTGGTGGATTTTCAATGACAAGCTAATGTTAAATGTCAATAGATGATACCATTGGCTGGGGTACACCTGGTCAGTAGTGCTACTGACAACGTCACTAGTAAATCACCACAATTTCACTATTCGCACTTTCTGCAGGGTAAATTTTATTAAAAGCATGTCAGTGTGAACAGTTCCAACTAACAACTAATAGCAAGTAATAGGGAAAACAAAAAACTCTAATTCGAAAAAGAAAAAATTTCACGCGGAATTTTATTCATGATAACCCTGATTATAATAGTTGCGATAAAGTAGTACACGCATAATTTATTTTTACATTATTATCTATTTCCCCATTTTATTATGTTATTCTCGAAAAGGTATTAAACGAGAAGTCTAAAAACTGTCATAAATTTTGCAATAAATTTATTATGTTTAATGCGATAAAATTACTTTACTTTACGGATAATAAAGCAAACATTTATTATACCTATTCATAAATAATCATACATACACTCGTCAGTAGCAATAATATTCACCCTTATTCTATTTGGCGTCGGCAACATCGTCATCAATTTTGAAACAACATCAATATAACACAACATCAATGCTAACTTTGTATTCCCTAAAAGTGTTATGACGACGTTGCCTGTTTATCGATAAATACAATACACATATCCAATATTTGAGTCAGCTGGTTCATTTTGTTTACTATTTTTGGTAAAAGTATTTTTGAATAAGTAAAAGCTTTATAAATAAATTAAAATAAAATGTTTTTTTTTCCTATTGAGACGATGAAAATAAAATTAATAGTGAAAATAAGATTTCTCAGACAAAAGTCATGCATTTGCCAGTTACCTAAGGAAAAGTAAGTGATTAGTTCTCTCATGTTTTTGGAAAATAATGGGTAATGTTCATCCTTTTAATATTTTACAAATATTTTCGGCTGAACAAAACATCATTTAGGAATGTATTGGATACAATAGAGCCTAACTTTTGAAACAAAAGGGATCAGATCAACGTTTATTGGAGCTTGGAGCTTGGAGCTTGGAGCTTGGAGCTTGGAGCTTGGAGCTTGGAGCTTCCTCCAAAGGTACTCAGTGCTAATTGTTTATATACCCCGCCTTCAGTTGCTTTGCTGTTGTTGTTTGCAACCTTTTTTTTAAATTTAAACCTCAGTATACTTTCCCAACACACTATTTACCTTACATTTTGCCATCCACCACTAGTTCTAATTGGTGGACCGAGGGAATTTAGTGCAGTCTCACTTTCTCACTGCACCTTGAAATTATTAGGAACACTACCCCTGAGGAATCCTCTAGCAAAAGAAGGACTTTTCCAACTCTTCCACAACCTTTTCAAATTGGTTGGGGTTGGTAATTTTAATTTTGTCCATATTATATTTTTCACTTTTTTTAAGAACTTTTTTCAAATAAATATGTACATTTTTATATCTACTTATATTTCACTTTTTTACCATTTAAATTATTTTTCAAATTCGTTGAGGCATGCACACAACAGAACACGACATCAAAAACACTGACGACAAAATGAACGGCAACATCAACATCAATGTTTCTTTCAGAATACCAAACATATGCTGACAGTCATCGATAAATGGCAATACTATCTACGGGAATACCGATTTGATAAAAAAAACATTAAAAACGACGTCGTGTTATGTTGCCGACGCCAAATAGAATAAGGGTGATTATTTATATAATTCTTATTTGTGCGACTAATTAACTAAACTGAAAATTTGCACTAATGCCATGATTCACTATCTTACACAAACGCGCGATCTGCCAAATATGACATACATATGTACTAAAAAAGTATGGTTGTGTGAACTAAATATCTAACTAACTGTGCGACAAATGTTTTTTTTTAGCAAATCGTGCGATTTCGGAAAACTTTATGAACATTTTTATAAAATTATAACTTCCATGCGATCAGAGTAGTATTTATTGTAAACTAGCTGAGAATTTTGTTGGCCCTTAAAGAAGATGATAATGTTTTAAATTTTTTCCTTATTCGCTAACATTTTAAATGTATGTACTTATAGTTTTTAAACAACGATAGCAAAGATAAATTTTTAATAATAAATGATTGCACGGAGATGTTTTTGCATAATTATATATGATAGTGTGGTAACCAAAGCACCATTTTGAAGCGATTTTTTAAAAAGTCGTTCAGATTTCTGTCAGATTTACTTTAAATCGTGCGATCGTGTAGGATAGTAAATCAAGATTCTTCGAACCCACGACCTCCGGACTGAGAGGCTAGCATCGCTACCACTCAGCCACAGGGGCAATGGCAATTTAATTTTCAATTTGAACTGTTTTTTCATCGTCGGTGGCATTTAAAAAATGTGGCACGAATTGATAGCCAAAATTCGTGCCACAGCCATCAATTTCAAGAAATTTTTGGCACACAGTATGTGTGATGAAATTGAAAGCGATTTATTGAACGTGTGGCTGCAGCTTATTAGAAAGTTATAATATTTAGCCTGACGCTGAAGCCTTTTAAGTAAAGAGACAAAAAAGAAATAAGAGTATAACATGGTCCCAAAAAAAACACTAATTATTAACTTGACTGTACCTGGTCAAAAATACTTGTGTGGCAATTCTCTATTCTTGAATAGCTGTTGTTGTTATTTACATTTGTTTTTTTTATATAATTCTTACAACTACAATTCTAGCTGTAAAAAAATCAGCCAATGTAGTAAAGTAAGAAAAGAAAAAAAAACATGTTGATTATTTAGTTCTTGTTTCAACTTAGTTATGTGTTGAGCTTCTCATTTGTTTAAATGAAAGTTTATAGCATAATAACTCTAGTTGTTCTAAGAAATTTTTGGGTAAAGGTTCTCTGATGATCTGCATTAGCAATAGTGAAATGCGCATACGATCCAGCTAAACCCCCGCATTTTGTTTAGTTATTTTTTGTGTGGCACTTGTATTCATGAAGTGCCTCTATTTTGGCAACTTTTTTTCCTCAACGGTAATACTGTTCGGTATTTTTTTTTTATTTTGCAAGAAGTTTGACTTTGTTGTACAGTATCGTATAAACACAAAAATTTTAAAAGTTTTATTCAGGAATAATTTCTTTAGGTTCAATCAGACGTGCCATAACCATAACCATAGAAAACAGCTGTTCGAACCAAATGTATGAGCAACTCTGTATTTGATTATAGGTGACTCGCCATAACGCCACAGCCATTGCCTAAAGCTTAAATTAGACGTAGACATAGCCATAACGCCATAACCATAACCAAACCAAAATTCAATTGGTTTCTATGGTGAGAGTTATGGCATTATGGCGAGTCACGTATAATCGAATACAGTGTTGCCCATTAGTTTGGTTCGAGCGGCTGCTCTCTATGGCTATGGTTATGTCACGTCTGATTGAGCCTATAGAAAGAAATTGAATTTTGGTTTGGTTATGGCAATTTGTTAATTTGGTTAAGTTCAAAAAGTCAATTCAATTTTTTTTCTCAAGAACAAGACATTTGTATGAAATTTTTACACAATGTGAATAACAATATGAAGATTAATTCTACATAATTAACTCAAAACTAGAATTTTTTTGAGTTATGACTTTATTCAAGTAAATGATCGATGTGCAGTTAAATTCTTGGCAAAGTTTGATTGTATTTTTGTTTATTAAAAAATTGCAAAAAATAAAAAGAAGCTCACATAAGCTTAAAATTTTCCATTATGTAGTCTAAGGGCCATTTTCACAACTTACCTTTAGCTAAAGGCAGGATTTTGTCTGCCCGATAAATGTCTTTGCATTATAATACCTTCATTTATTAGTTTTTTATCCATTAAATATTATTATTATTGGTAATAATACAAATAAGAAATTTAAGTTGTAATAATGCAAAAAATATTAATCGGGCAGACAAGATCCTACCTTTAGTTAAAGGTAAGTTGTGAAAATGGCCCTAAGTATGCAGTCACCATTATTAATTAGTAAATCATCTTTCTCATCTAAATGCCAAAGAAATATTTGCAAGAATTAAAAGAATAAACACTGTTTTTTTCTTTTGTTTAACATCACTAAGATAAAAATTAATTTTTAACTTATTTCATGAAAATTATTGTCGCAACAGTAGGGTGATCGATAATAAATAATTATTTAATTTACAATTGTTTTGTGGTTTCACTCTCCAGCATGGGTTTAACGATTGGTCTTTGTGCTGTAATTACCCTGCAGGAAATTGAACTGACACAATACTAGTCACGTGACCGGTCCCCAAGTGATAGGGACTAGTCCGAGTTCTAACACTTCCTATGAAGCGGACCAGTTACTTTTACATGGGAATGGCCTAGGATGTGGTTAATTGATCTTTTTATGCACCTTGTGACTTGTCACTGAACTATTCCATAGGGACCTATTCCGTGTAGAATAATATAAATTATATATAAATGTCATTCCGACATTTAACTGTAACAATGCAAAATTATAATTTTTTTTATTGTTACAAATATTTTATAATTTATTTTTAAGCAGAAAATTTTTTGAGATTCGAACCGACAACCTCGCTTGCACTCTACCCATCCAACCACAGGGCCACTCATGTTTCGAAAGTATAAATACCATATAAGCTTAGCTTAATATCTCAGTATAGTTACGGGACTGGTTCCAGAGTCACATTGGAGGGAGCAATTAACATTATATTTACACTATTTGATAGGTCCATGTATTCAACCACATCGAACATTTTCAGTGCCGTTTACTACAATATTGCACCGAGTCCAAATTAAATTGTCTCAAGATCAAGACGATACATCGTGAAAATGGTGAATATGTAACCATTTACACGATATGTCTTTTTTTTACCATACACTTCTCCGTACTTTTGATGACACTCGCATTTTCTCAAGTCATAGGACGAGTACGTTTGGATCAATTGTCTCCAAATTTTCTGTAGGGTGGTTATGATTTTTAGTGGCTCTAAATACCTTATAAAATAAGCTATTTTAATTAATTTTTTTTTACCATTTATTAGAAAAAAATCGTCTTTCTTAAAGTCGGTTAAAAATTTACAAACTCTCCATATGTCCATTATTTGAATAAATTCAACTTGAAATTTCCTTGATATCTTGTAATTTTCAAGTATTTTTCCCAATTCTCACAAAAATTTGGAATACAATTTGGCTTTATTGGAACATTATCCGTTCAAGGAAACAAACTTTCCAGACGATGAAAATATTATTATGATACTAAATGTAATCATCTTCTTTGGAACTTTTTACAAAAAGTTTTTAGGGCTTCGCCAAATCCGAAAACGAAATAATAGGTAAAAAAATAATCGATTTGTTATTCCCAACCCTGTGTTTAGACGTGCAAGTACTTGCATGTAGGTTATGTGCACGTATTATCAACGAAAATTAAAAAAAACTGCCCAATTAACAATATTTGAAGAATAAAATATCAAATTAGATTTTAAATGTACTTAGAAATAGTAAAAACTACAATAACATTTAACTGCGATTGACTTTATTTGTACTAAGCTTCTAATAAGACACATTGTTATTTATGTAACTTTAACATGCTGCAAATGTAAAAAAAGTGACTTTCTTGTAAAATTCCTTGCAAGTTGGCTACAACTACCGAAAGTATAAATATCTTGGGTCCAAATTCACAGTCTATAGTTAAGTAGCGCGTGTGGTTTAACCAACGATTATTATTTCGTTATATATATTATAAATTTCATTGGTTAAACCACATTTATTATTTAACTGAAGACAGTAAATCTGAGCCTTAGTAAATAAGTTTAAGTATATTGAGTTTTTCGAACATGCACTTGCACTTCTAAGGCCTAATTTAGTCTAACTCCTAGTTTTTAACTTAAAAATTAAGTACGTAATTAGCTAATTTTTATTTAAAATTAAGTTGTAATTAAATACGATTTCATTTTTTCAGTGGTTAATTAAAGTTCTTATTAAATTACGTTGAAAGTACGGTAGCACTGCAAAATTTCCCAGTATTATTGAAGGCTTTTCAAACAGCAGCTGTTTAACGTAAACAAAAAAGTTAGGTTATCAACATGTAGAAAATTAAATTGCATAAAAACTCATTTTATGAGACCAAAAGAACATCATAATGCCTTTTTATATTACTTTATTCCATGATATGAAACTTTGTACTGTATATTTTATATATTTATGAAATTTAAACGAAATTCTTTTTAATACGAACGCCTAATGCTCATGTGCATGTTTTCAGTAAGCACACACACACGCATAAAAACATATGGTACAATCATAAAACTTAAGTAGTGTTTAATTTCGCAAGGTTGGGCATTTAATTATTATTTAAATAAGCACTCAAAAACACAATTTCGTATTTAATTAGAACTTAAAAATAATTACGGTTTGATTATCAACTGAAAAAATGGGCATAATAAGTCTCCCAGCTACCATTTTTAAGACCGCATTGACTACCCTACTTATCACTAAGTACGACTGTGTATGATACACATCAACAAAAATATAAATAAATATGCATAAGTAAAAGACAAATTTTAAGTACTTATTATATAACAATGACTATTAACGTTTAACGCTCTTGAATAAAGATAACAAAACACCATGTTATCAAGCATCCTTCATTCGTTATCAATGTTCAAACAGAAAAGAACATCATTGTATTAGGTATGTACTTTCTTTTTTTAAATATCATTAACAAAATCTTAAAGTATATGGAAACGATACAGCTTTCTTTAAGAAGGCTTCATTTTCAACCTTGTAGGTATGCATTTAGTTAATTTTCTTTTACTGCTTTCATTTCATGAAAACAAAAAAATTAAAGAATGAATGTATTTATCAGATATGATAAAGTTGTACCAATTTTGGTACAACTCCAACTTCAATGGTACGATAGTACTAATTTTAGCTAATTGCATTCGAATCGAAGAAAATGCTTTCGAATTGGAATACAAATACATAATATACAATTTGGAATCATTAATTTTTATTGTCGTATTATTTCTTAAATGCTAACCTCTGTATTTATAAAACTTAAAATCTTTTTGAAATGTATTTTATTTCAAATTTTTTCTACAAAATTTTCTTAAAATTTTGAAATCAATTTTTAATAATTTTTTTTTTTAATTTTATTTTTTTATGACGTGTGACGGATTCCATGTGACTTGGCCTTAAGGTGAGTCTTGTTTGCCCTTCGTTTTAATCGTATGTCCTAAATTTTTTTTGCCTTCTTTATTCATTATTAAACTAGTTGTGGTGGTCCATAACAAAACGTACTATTACACTTTTTGAGTTTTCTGATTTTTTTACTTAATACAATTCTACAGCATAAAATCTATGTAAACATTTTCATAAAATATAATAACCCAGCAAAAAAATTTGAAGATTTTGTACTGGGTAGTACTCTTTTAATGGCTTACAAAGTAATGAGTGGCACTTATTTATTTAATTATTTTATGTGTATAATAATGACTGTCTAGTAATGAATAAAATAACAATTTATTTATGAAATCTATCTAGAAAAATATCTATTGATCGTGAAAGTGAGCTTCGAAAACAATAAAATAACTTTGGTTTACTACAATATTTATTACAAAATCTAAGTATTTTCGCATATTCTTCAATATACGTATTCATATATTTGCTTTGTAAAATTATGATTTTTAACAATCCCAAAAAAGGCACAAGTTTTATAATTATGTTACAAAATTCTATTTGTTTATAATCTTAGGCTATTCAATTAAATTTTGCATTTTTGTGAGCAAAAAATAACCCATTAAATTTTTAATACTTTTCGGCGATCAGTAATCTGTTAACTTTTGGATATTTGTAGGCAAAAAGTATAGGGTACCTCATACTTTTTGAACTTCTCAAACAAAAATAATGGGTTATTCAGTCAAATTGTAAGTACACACGACTGGAGAGTACATACACTTTTTTGCATTCTAGTAAGCAAACTTTTTTGCTGGGAAAGGTCTATAGTTTTATTGTGACTCAGTGCCTAAAATAGATATACAGACCAAAATTAAATAATTCCAATATGTATTCTCATCAGTCTAATTACAGTTATTCGTTTATTCAAGTGGAATTTTTGCATTTTGTTATGGACCTCCTTAGTTTTAATCCATTATTGGAATTTATTTTAAGGTCAGTTTATAAAAATAATTAATTATAAACCAAAAAAAGGACAAATAACTTAAAACTAAAAACCTCGATATTTAAGGCCTTATTTATAAAAATTATTAAGGCTTTATAGAGGCGTAATATGATGAATTTTTTATAAAACTTTGTTTTATAAACTCTTTATAAAGCCTTAATAATTTTTACAATTAACATCCCTTTTCACAATGTGTGGTTAAGAGTTAACGTGAACTTTAACTGCAAGTTCTTCATACAAAACTTGCCGTTAAAGTCCCTGTTATCTTTTAACCAGACATTGTGTAAAGGTACGTAAGGCTGTTAAAATATGTGCGTGTTCAAATTAAAATATGCATGGTCTTACTACGAGAAGGCTTTCAAATTGTAGCACTAATTTATATATAAAAATAATAATAATAAAAAGAATTTTAGTAGAATTTTTTCTTATTTAATTACAATTTGTCTTTATTTACAAGTCTCATAAAATAAAAGGAAGTTGGTACGAAATTTCTTTTCTCATTTACCATCCCAAGTATGTATCCATGAATTAAAAAACAGTATTTTGCATATAAACATTTCAGGAATTAGACAACATGTTGCATATAAACAAGTTGATGTTATTTAATTCTCTTGCTCTTTAGAAGAATTTCAAATGTAGCAGTGTTGCCGCAATACAAATTAAATTTGTCTTTGTAAAATTTAATTTGTATTCCAAATTATAAAATTTTTTATATAGTACACATTATAAATTTTGTGTTTGATAATAATTAACGAATATAGACGGTTGGAAGTGTTCATAGTGAAACAGTACTGATTCACTATTGACTTTGTCACCAGTACTACTAACGAGTTGTACCCCAGACTGTGCTCTTGTTATAGACATGTGCGTATCATTGACAACATACTACCTACTGAAGTTGTTACTATTAGGTAACTAGGTAGTTAGTTCTTTTGGAACCATGTGCAGACATTGCAATCGCAGACTCCCTAGTACATTTTAGTAACTAACAATTTAGCAAAAAAAAATTATTGGAAAGGGAAGATTTAAAATTTAATTCTCGTTTTCCGTTTTGAGCAAACAAACTTGTCTTGTTCGCACTTGGAAACAGTCTTGTGAAAGCAAAAGAAAACGATAAAATCCAAAAATTTTAAATCACCTATTTCCAATTCGTTCGGATTTGCTCCCTCTAGCAATTAATTTTTTTTATATTTTGAATTTTAACTTAAGCACGTGTAGCATTTGGCGAACTGAAAAGAAAACTTGTGACAACAATTCGCAAGGCAGAACAGATCGAACGGATCCGTAATATACCTACCTAGGCGTCTGAAATCGACGTATGTATATCGTTGCAAATACATTCAGACAAATATTTATTTGAAGCTGGCAGCCTTGACGGTAAAAAGAAGAGATTGAGTACGAGAGAGATTGGGATTACCGCTTTCTTTAAAAATTTGTGTTTCTCTGTACTTTTGTATATCCTGGAATTTTTTGGATTTTATTTTGGTTTTCATTTCCTTAATTTTAAGGCCGAACAACAGTGTGCACAAGTCCTGATTCACACACATCAAGTTTAGCTGATCAGTTTTTGTTCAATTTTCTTTTGAACCTGCATTTACGTTCATACACACCGTCAAGTTTGTTTCATCAAGTCTCATCAATTTGTGTTGTAGTAGAGTATTACGAATGACAAAACAAAACGAAAAAGCAAACTTGACTGGTACGGTCAAGTCTGTACTCCTTTCCATTCTCTTTTACTCTCTCTCCTAAAAACTCAAGACTTGACGACTAAGACCTGACGTGTGTGAATCAGGACCAATTAATTTTTTTGAAATTCGGTAGAATCAACAAAAAAAATCGGTTGATTTGAATAAAATTCGGTAGAAAATTTTTTTATTCAAAGAAACATAAAAAATCACAAAATATATGTATTTACTTATACAGTCGTAAAGCAGCTCTGGGTTGAGGAACATCTCTCGCGTCATCGTAATTATTTCTTAAGTGCGGCCAGGCTTGTGTATGTTGTTTGGCCTTCGAGAGTTTTTCGTCTCGCTCGCACTGGTTGACTGATCTGCCACGGATAACCGTATAATCTTGCGGTTTTTTGTGGAATTTCTTTAACAACCACGTTGCTACTTCCTATGTGAAGGCATAGGTCGTGTACAGTCAGTCACAAAAACTTTTAAAATACTGTTAATGCCATCTTGGGCATATGGTCTAGTTACTCCGCCCATACTTGTGCAACACCATATTATACAAATTTACTTTGTATAATATGTGTTAAATCAATAAATAAATAAATACGTACTTATATATAAAGGGTAAGTGCAAGGAGTATCAAACTAAAAAGGTTCCAAAAGCGCAATTAAAACTTCACATGTGATTGGAAATTAAACTACCATAAACAATGAAGCATTTCCAATAAAAAAAAGTGTTATCCCCAGTTATTTGCCCTTACCCTTTGTATAGATATGCTATGAATATATAACATAATAAACAACATAAATAACAGAAATTCAGTTTTTGGACATAGGTTTTATAAAGCTACTAAAATAACTTTTATTTGACAAACATTTGTAACTACAAAGATTATATGTAAGATCCATTTATAAATTTAAACTTTTGTGCAAAAATTATTAAATCATTGGTAGGAATAAATATTTCATCCCCAAGGCACAATTCTTTGGCAAATATTAGGTTACTTATAGTTTAAATTTTTTAAACTATTGGTATCACAATCGCTGTTTCTTTGAGATAAGGTCAGGAATGGACAATACGATGTAAACGAAATATTTTTGCTATCATCTGTGCATGTGTGTACGTTATGTGTAAACGACTTAACTGAAATTTTTCTGAAGATGAGTTAGGTCCACCAATAGACTTTATCAGTCGTGCGTTGTCTACAATTATATGCATTATGCATAGAAATGCATGTATTAAACAATTATTAAGGCTGCAGTCCTGTAATATTTTAAAAATGTTAATTACTTCCCACGTTCCTAGGAAAACCATGCAAAGAAGAGTAAAAAATAAAAGCGAGGAATGAAAAATTTAATATTAATTTTATATCTTTAAAAACTCATGCAAGTTAAAAAAAATATATTTACGGAGTACAACGTTCAAAAAAGTTAGCATCACACCAGTGTGACCGTTGAGAAATTTCGAAAAGTAGCACAAAAAGGGGATTTAAGAAATAAAAGGGTCTCAAAAAAGGGGATTTTTTCAAAGACTATTTTAGAAACAAAAATTCAAAGTTAAAACACGATTTTGAGTTAGTTTTGTTTATTTTTTCATAGATTATATTTTATTTGCAAGTAATAATTGAAAAACATAACAATTTATAGATAAAAAAACGAGTTAACAATTCATGAATATCTTATGTGTATAAGAAATACCGAAGTATATTTGTTTGACGTTGGATGACGAAAATCTTTCCAAATTAAAGAAAACTCCGTCAGAAGAAAAGTATCACTCATATTTATTTTACTGTTTATTATTTAGTGTGCCATATGAAGTTTTTTAGCTTATTTCAAAAATGCTCGAGTTGAAATCTACTGATGATTTTCTTAAGCAGGAAAGAAACAATAAGCACATATCGTTACCTTAATATGGAAAGGCTCTAACTCATTTTTTTTTCAAATGGAAATTTCTGCATTTTTTCGAACATAATTGTTCTATCGAAATATACAAAAAACTTGATTTAAAAAAAATTGAGTTAGGGCCTTTCTATATAAAGGTAACGATATGTATGTATAATATAATCAGAAATTGTTGTACTTTAAATAAATAATATATGCAAAATTGTCTGAGGTTTAAATTTTTTGGATATGTGGCTACATATTTCTTGACAAGATCTTCTGTTGAACTCCAATCTTCCAAATCAGCTTCCAACAAATTTAATCATAGACAGTTGCTTATTTCTTCTAATCAACTCAAACTTTGTTACAAAAATGTCAGCTTTCATAGGTTGATATAAAAAAAAGTCTGTCATCAGCGTTGTCAACTTTTAAATTTCAAAAAGCACTGAAACCAGGAAAAACGCGTAATTTAAGTAAAAAAAAGCACTAAATTAAAATTTTTTTGTTTTATAACAAAAAATTTGTATATAAAAAATATACAAATCGGTTGACCTTGCATTTTATCCCTAAAACTTCAAATTTGAAGCATCCGATACACATTTTGATTCTATGAGAATCAGCGAATTCTAAAGTCAACCTTATTAGGTTATTATAAAAAATTTAATTTTTTTCGTCAACGAAGAAACAAATCACCTGAAATTAGTCAAATTAGCAGCAATTGGCAAGTCTTTTTGACTTGCTGATTAGATTTTGAACTCGATGGGATAAATAGTTAATTTTTTTAAAGTCAAGACTTTAAAAATTTCATTTTTATTAAACAACAATGCTGTGGAAACATTCTTTCACAGCAAACGCAAACGCAATATTTATAACAAAGTTAAATAAAAAGCACAAAATATTAGTTTAAAAAAAGCACCGAGCATTAACTTCAAAATTTTTCGCGTCGAAAATATCAAAAAGCACTAAAAACGGTGCGAAAAGCACCGAGTTGATAACGCTGTCTGTCATAAGAAATAATACTAATCCACAAGCATATTGCTGCGAAAAAATTAAGTCAAGTAATGGTATTTCTAAAAAGGGGCAAAAAGGGTAACAAAAAGTACCAGATTTAGCTGATTTTAAAAAAGTGTCACTAAAAGTATCAAAAATGTTATAAAGTAGCAAATTGATACTTAAGTGGCACAAACGGTTACGCTGCATCACACAGCTAAAAAAATTCCACAGAGCAGTTTCATGAAAAACACCGAACAGCGAAGTAGTCTCTGGAAGTAGAAAAGCAATTTCAAAAATTGCATGCCAAAAAACTCATCTGCTCTTATTTGAGAACCGTAATTGATCAAAATTGTCCAGAAAAAGACCGTGTAAAAAAGATTTTGGGGTATATTTCAATGCAATGATGTCCGAACAGGTACAATATGGGCAGGTTTATTTTATACCGATTAAAATAATGAGCTTACATTCCTGTATGAAATACTTGGGAGAGCAACAGAGACCATACATTCTTATCAAATTTTATTTTCTGTTTGTTTTTGATAACAGATAACCTGTGCTTTCAGCGTTACCGCTCCTAAACAATTTTAAAAATAGGAATATGTACATTATTTAACGAACAATTCCAATAAGAATTATTACTCTGGGCAATCATGTATAAAGTTCCACTTGAAATTTTTTTCGGGGAACAATTTCAACTATAAGTAATATGGAAAACAAAAAATTCTAATTCGAAAAGGGAGAAATTTTACGCGAAATTTTATTCATGATTGCCCTGACTATATATGATTGGGGCGTTTTGATATATATTTCAGTTTTTGAAAAAGAAAAGCCAGTGTTGGATTTGTGTTAAAATATTTTTTACTTACTTAAAATAACTTTTACTTACTTAAAATAAATTTTCGCGTTCGCTAAAAGCTTAAATTTATTATTAGCTTTTGCATTCCCTAAATTGACATTCGGTACGTCCCTAATAACTACGTACATGAAAGACATTACAGTTCTACATAAATGAGGGTGACTAGCAATTATTGTGCTGTTAATAGTTTAATTGTAAATTTAATGTAAATAAATATGCGAAATGTAAAAAGAATAAAATAAGTATGAATAATCGTGGAGTATTTATGCACTCAAATATATATTATACATTTCTGGTAACTCTTAACGACCTGGCAACACTGGTGTTAGACTATGAAAGAGAAGAAAAAACGCAAAAATCACAACATGTAGATAAAAAACAATAACAAAACTCATCCATACAATAACAAAAACACAACTACTGTTTTTATTTGTTTTTGTTTTCTTTTTTTCACTTTGTCAATGCTTGCTTCTGCTTACTTTTTGACCAAGCAAACGGGTGATGAACAAACAGTTTATAACGAAACTCTTTAGACAGAAGTCTAGAACCAGGGCCGTCGCGACTAAAAAAATTGTGTTTTATTTTACTTATATACATATGTATGTACATACATGTAATAATTTATGTGCTTTAACAATTCCCTAATAAATGGAAATTTATATACCTACATGTGTATATAAAAAAGCAATAATATTGTAGAATATGTAAAAGTGATCTTTTCCGACAAAATATTAGTATAAAATTTGTACATAATACATACATATGTATGTTTGTGTGTGTATCTACTTATGAGTGCATGTTTGCAAGATAAAATAATAGTTTATTTTCTGCTTTGTTTTTACAGTTAACAAAACGAAATCCAAATAAAAAAAATTTAAATGTTCTATTAAAAAGTTGTTTCCATCACATCCATACTTACTTTTTTTTGTCGTTTCTTTCATTTATGGCTTTTGACATCTAGAATTAATATATGTAACAGATACTATAGAAGAAAGTAGCAGAAAGTTAGTTCGATTGCGCGTAATTTACCATGTATATATTTCAATAAAAACAAAAACAACAAACATATCAATAACCCCCAAAAAAGATTTTCCTACTACATTCGTTTTCCCCAATTCTGGCGTAACATAAAGCGAATGAGTTCTCAGCAACAAAACAAGAAAATAAATAGTTTTGCATGTCAATTCTAAAATTTGCCCAGATAAGTACTGTAAAAAAAATAAAAATAACAGAAAATCGTGTGCAAGAAAATAACAACAAAACAAAAATTTTAAATAAAAAACAAACTAATAAAAGTGAAAAATAAACGTGAGGTGAGGCAAGAATAAAAATAGAATTTTAAAGAATAGTATTTAACTACTTCCATACATAGTACATAAATTAAAAAAGTTTACAATACGAGTAAATAAGGAAAAATTATATGGTGGCATGTATTTAGTATATAAAACATATCTACATACATGCATACATATGTATGTTTATAGGTATATAAAGTTGTGTGGGTATGTATGAAAAATAATCCAACAAATCAAGAAATTTAAAATCAAATAAGATTTGTGTGTCTAATAACGATATACATATGTAATTTACATAATTTCATCAAAATCTTAAAAATTCCCATCTGTATGTGTATCTTATTAGTTTCAAGTGAATAAAAAATAAATACATACCTATGAATAGTTGAAATTATAGTCTAACAAGAAAATTTAAATGCTGCAGACTATTTGAGGTGAGTTTTAATTAAACCAATTGATGAAATTATTTATTTATCAAATTACCTATTTATTTACTATGAATACATACATAAATATGTATTTATGTATGTTGAATGTTAAATCTTTTATACGAGTACAGTGATGGACATAAGTATAGCCACAAACCGCACATTGTAAACAGCAATAGAATTTAACAATCAAAATTGGCGAATAATGTAGTTTTAACCCAATATTAAATCCTTTTAATTATTCTTGAAAATTCTTCGATCTTCTTTATGATTTTATTTTTATTTATTGAGCATGAGATCTGAAAAAGTTACCCATTGTGCCAAAGAAATATTGGAAATAAAATACCTACAATTGTTAATTCTATTTTACTATACATAAAAAACAAGAGAAAAAATCTACTTTAGTGAAGCTCCTCCAAATAAAATAAAACTGATCTTAAATTATAGTAAATTGTATGCTACGAAACACTTTTATGCCGCAAAATCCTCGAAAAGGAAATCGGTATTTAGGGAGTTGCGGACCACCAAAGTTTTGAATGTATTTTGCATTTTCGTGGTAGGTTTCTGATTAAGTACAACAGTATGGGTATCACATAGTGATGTTATATATTCGTCTTTTATATTTGTTCGAATAAAATTTCATGATTTTTTTTTTTGTTCGAACGGACGAATAATTTTAAACTTTTGTTCGAATATTTTAACGAAAAAAAAAATAAAAAATTCAGTAAAGTGCGACTATAACTCGCGCACATAGGGTTCCGTACGAACACTAGATATGTAATTTAATACAAACTTCATCCTATATAATATATAGTTTTTGGGGTCTTTTCGGTTTTTTTGTTTTGTCGTTTTTTGCGTTTTTTTCGGTTTTGGCGATTTTTTTAAGTTTTGGCTCTTTTTTAGTTTAGACACTTTATTTTCTTGTTTTGGCGATTTTTTCGGTTTTTTGGGGTTTTTTCATTTTGGCGTTTTTTTTTTATTTTTGGCGATTTTTTTTAATTTTTGCGATTTTTTGTTTATTTAATTTTTTTTTAGTTTTGGCGACATTTTCGCGTTTTGGCGATTTTTTTAAATTTTTTGCGTTTTTTTTTCATTTTGGCGTTTTTTTTTCATTTTGGCGATTTTTTCGAATTTGGCGATTTATTTTTGGTTTGGCGATTTTATAATTTTCGGTTTTTTTAGTTTTACCGTTTTTGAAAATTTCAAGTGTTTGCTTTTACGGTTTCCAAGATATAGCAAATTGTCAAAATTACATAGTCAAAATTGCATTAACTGATGGACCACCTTTTAATTTAAATTTTTTAAATTTTAGTGTTAATTGTTGTAGTCTTTATAAAAATACACTAATTTTACAAATTTCAAGTTTCAATATATAGGGTGTTTTTTTAAGAGGTATAGAACTTCGAATTGAAATAAAACACAAGAAAATCGTTTTAATGTCCATCAATTTGGCTTTATTGGAAGGATAATTTTATGCCATTAATGTTTAAATATGATTTCGGGCATGTGGCCGCCGCGGCTGGCTCGAATAAAGCCAATTCTACAGGTCCAATTTTCAACCACTTTTTCGAGCATATTGGGCCGTATGTTGGCAATAACGCCACGAATGTTGGCTTCCAAGTCCCCTAACGTTTCTGGTTTGTTGGCGTAGACGAGCGACTTCACATATCCCCAAAGAAAATAATCCAATGGTGTCAAATCACACGATCTTGGTGGCCAATTGACAGGTCCATTCCGCGAAATTATGCGCTCATCGAATGTTTCCTTCAATAAATCGATTGTGACGTGCGCTGTGTGGCATGTAGCGCCGTCTTGTTGGAACCACAGCTCATCCACATTCATGCCATCCAATTCGGGAACAAAATAGTCGGTTATCATGGCTCTATACCGGTCTCCATTAACGGTAACTGACTCTCCAGCATTATTTCGGAAGAAGTATGGCCCAATGACTCCACCAGCCCATAGAGCACACCAAACAGTCAGTTTTTGTGGATGTAATGGCGTCTCAAGGGTCTCATGTGGATTCTCTTCACTCCAAATGCGGCAATTTTGCTTGTTGACGTAGCCATTCAACCAAAAATGAGCCTCATCACTGAACAAAATTTTGCGATGAAAATCAGCATCGAGATCAATCTCATTTTCGGCCCATACACCAAAATCACGACGCATTGCATGGTCTCGCGGCTTTAATTCTTGCACAAGCTGGATCTTGTAAGGTCGCAAGCCAAGATCTTTGCTCAAAATCTTCCATATAGTTGATGGACAAAGCTCCAATTGCTGTGCACGGTGGCTTATCGATTTATTCGGGTCCTCTTCAGCACTTTGCTCTACAGCGGCAATTGTTTCTTCGGTTCGCACTGTTCGACGTCTCTGCGGATGCGTATTATCACATAGAGTAAACGTAGTGCCAAAACGATCCATGGTTAACCGAATTAATTGCTCTGATGGACGATTATGTCGACCATAAAATGGACGGAGCTTGCGGTAAACTTCGCGAACTGAACCATTATTTTCGAAATAAATTTGCACGATTTGCAAGCGTTGTTCTTTTGTCAACCTGTTCACGATGAAATGGCAAACCAAACTAAATATTAATCACTTGACAGCTGACAAAATGGCCGCCAGTTAAAAAAGTGATGGCAACTTAAAGTTCTATACCTCAATAAAAAACACCCTTTACATATGTTCATATAATTGTATGTATATTACATTGGATTTTATCATATTTCATCGCTCGTTTTGGAACACCCTTTAATTTTTAATTCTCATGTATTTTTTGTTGTAGCGGCTAAGGTTCTACATACTGTGTCCAAATTTCAGGTCCGTAGCTCTTACGGTTCCTGAGAAAATACCGTGTGACGGACAGACGGACAGCGTAGCGAAAACAATAGGGTTCCTTTTCACCTTTGGTGTACGGAACCCTAACAATGTATTCGATTAAAAATTAAAAAAAAACGACGGATGTGTATTAGTGAATTTTTTTTATTAACAAGCGCAAAATAATTCATTAGAGAAGAAAAACAAATAATTTTAATAACAAAAAATATTAATAAATAACATTGTAATAACAAAAATTAAAAATTTTAAAAACCTTCGACGCAGTTGACGCTATAGCATAAGTTAAGAATTCTATGTTCCACTAATATTACTGAAGTAACTGAATTGCAAAAAAGGAAAGAGTAAATTAATATAAAGACAATTTATGATAACTTCCGATCGGCTAGACCGATTTTCTTCAATTATAGACTAGAAGATATACTATCACTTCACATTTCCAACAAAAAAAAAAAAAAAACAAATTAAAATCGGTCAAAACGTATGGGAGCTACGGCGCCAAAGACACACAGGTTCAACATAAAATATATCTAAAAAAGATGTGATATCTTCTAAACGGCTGGACCGATTTTCTTCAAACATAGCTAAGATCACTCTCGATAAAGTCACATAGAAAGCTAAAAAATCAAAATCTGTGCAACCGTTTGGTCTGTACGTCGACTCGTACATACAAACAGATACACAGATACACACTACAAACTTATAACACCCCTTTTTTTGGTCGGGAGTTAAAAACCGAAAGGAAATTAGTTAAAAAGTATAGATATTTACACACATTTAAAAAAAATTTTAATATGTCATTGATTTCGTTTAAAAATCATTTAAAAACCGCAGACAACCCAACAATTCTCTTGTACAAAGTAGTTTAGGAAATTGTTCGAACATTCAAATATTCGACAAAAGTGATTCGAATAATTTTTTATTCTAAATTAAAAATTTTTTTTCGTTCGAACAAAAATGATAAAAAGTTGTTCGAATATCCGAACAATTTTTGTTCGAATGACAACACTGTTATCATATGAAAGATTACACTGTGTGTAAATTTTTCAATCATGGAAATATAACTATATACGGACACCGCTGCGTGATATAATACCAAAAAAAAAAGACCCGTTTCTCCCAGTTTTGCACTTTTTTATGGGCCCACAAAGATTTGGGGCCTCGGTGTAATTTTTGCAAAAAACTGATAATTTTCTGGAGCTCATATCTTGCAAACCGTTCAGAATGTTGATTTATTCTCTAAGGCAAAGTTGTAGCTCTTCTCATAAAGAACAATAATTGTGAACACATTAAAAAAAAAAACAAAATCGCAAAATATTGAAATAAATCCGATTTTTTTTACCTTATTCCCCTGTTCAGGTCCATGGGTAGCAAACCTTTCAAAATTCAAGGAAACAATCAACTACAAAAATGTATCTAAGATCTCAATAAACAACTTTCTTCAACATATGAACTTCCTGTAAATGATTTTTAGCGCTTAGGTATCCGCAAAAGTGAAAATTTTCCCGAAAATTTTTTAATTTCATTTGTTTTTTCTTTACTTCAACATTGCGATACTATGCTATCTATTACAAAAATAATAAAAAAAATATTCGTATTATGTTTATAATGTTGATGGTTCTGGACTTGCAAATCGCACTCTCTTAAGTTGTGGATCCGAATCGTCGTCCGAATCTGACTCTGATTCAGAACTTATGGTGTCCACAGGGACGTTGCTTCCAGACTGCCCCATCATCAGCTTTTTCTCTTCAAATACTTCATTAGCATTATATAGGGTGATCTTGTGACTACACCAACATAACTGAAATGAATTCGAAAAGAAATCAAAAAAGGAATGCAAAGCAATGCCTCAATAAAATTGATATTACCTCTGCAAGCAATGCGTCAAGTTTTCTGCCCTTCCACCGTTTTCCCATTGGGCATTGTGGTTTGGTGAAATCGTTCTCCTTGCTCATCGGATTCGGTAGGGAGTTGTTTGATAAAATCGACAAAATTCAAATGAAGAAATTGTAGCTTTAATATCATCGATGTGCCGATTTTCTCAAAATAATACAGCATTTCTTTTACCCATTCTCTTGCTTGCAACTCGATCCCCTCCCAAGACTCTAAACATACACGCCGAAGGTAAATCCATGCCATTGAATGATTTTCATCAAGCGATGAATTAAAGTTGCTCTTGAATTAGCTTTCTAATGTCAAGACCATTACGAATGACTGTTAAATATTGTGTGCTCCGTCAATTGATGCGTTTGCTCAGCTTACTGTTTGCTTGTGCTGCTGAGGTTGGTGCGTGATCGCGTGAGTTGCTTATTGAGATATTAGGTACATTTTTGTAGTTGATTGTTTCCTTGAATTTTGAACGGTTTGCTACCTATAAACCTGAACAGGGAAAAAAAGGCAACAAAAAATTCGAAAATCGAATTTTTTAAATTTTTTTTTGCGATTTGGTCTTGAAGATGAATTTTTTTTTTTTGATTTTATGTGTTCACAATTTTTGTTCTTTATGACATGTGCTACAACTTTACCCTTCTGAACGGTTTGCAAGATATGATGAGCCTAAAAAAATTATAATATATTTGCAAAAATGACATTGAGGCTTCAAATCTCTGTAGGCTAATAAAAAAAAGTGCATGATTCGGGGCAAAACTGGCAGACACGGGTCTTTTTTGTTTGGTCTTTTATCACGTAGTGGTGTCCGTATATGGTTATATTGTTTTCGTGCTGCTCTGTTTTATCAAAATTATTACATGATAACCATATTTTCAAGGAAAATCAAGTTGTATTTAATGTGTGTGAAGATAAATTCGAATTTAACTAGCAGAGACAAGAACCAACATTTCTAACATAGCATGTTATGCATATAACAGAGCACCACTGTTGGCTTTTTGACAGTAGTCGCTAAATGGATTATTATTCCAAATCCTTGGAACTGGATCGAGATAGATAATTTTTTTTTATTGGAAAAATTGCTCCAAAATGTAGTTTATGAAATTATAAATGTATTATGGTGAAAATATGTCTGGTAGAGCCAATAAATGAGATTTAAGAAAACACTATTTTCTTGAGAAGATAAGTGCTCCTTTGGATAAAATATAGAAGAGCACACGTACTACACCATATAGGTGTGGTACTCTGAAGGGTCCTAAATGTGACCCAGGTGTTCACGTTTCTCAAATAATTTTGGGAATTGAAATAATCGATTTTGAAAAAAACACTTTTTTAGTGAAATTTCTTGAGAAGATCCGGGTAAAATATGGAAGAACACACCTACTACACCATATAGGTGTGGTACTCCGAAGGTTCCTAAATATGTTCCAATCGGTCAAGTTTCTCAAATAATTTTGGGAATTGAAAAAATCGATTTTGAAAAAAATGCAACAAATGTGAGTTAATGAGAAGATAGTGAGAGTGGGTAATAGGGGAGGGACAGTGATAGAGAAGACAGGTGGTGAAGGAAAAGATAGAGGAAAGCTTCATTCTTTTACAACTCTGCTGTTTGCAGTGTTGCAGCTCCTTCTCGTGTCAAATGATCCGTATTAAATTTTTAAACTGTGTTTAGTAGCCATTTTATTGTTAATTTACTTCGCCAGTGATTCTGCTACACAACGAAGAAGGAGGGTGTGCTCTGATGTTACATTCGGATTAGTATCTGCTGAAGTCGGTATAATTTTAGTGACCGGTGTCTTATGCCCCTGCATCACTAGAATTTTTCCCTCAACAACTGATACAAAGGACGCTAATGCACATCAGAAAAATGCGTGGTGTTGTTATTTTTAAAGACTGTTGGAGACCGGGCTCGAACCTAGGACCTTCTGTCTTGTAGTCAACGTGCTAACTACTTCAGCCAACGCCACCCTCATTCCCAATGATATTTCTAACAATAGCAAATTATAATAGTAAATCAGACAGAAAGTCAAATAAGAAAAACAAGGTTTGTTGAATATGAGGGTAATTATAAATAAAATTCCGCAAGAAATTTTTCCCTGGAAACAATTCTAATAGCAGGTAAAAGGGATACAAAAAAATTCTAATTGGAAAAGGGAGACATTTCTCGCGGAATTTTATTCATAATTGGCCTGTATATCTGTTGCATTGGAATTTTCGTATTCACTCTTGAAGTAGTTTATTAAAAAAATTGTAAGTGGGTTCTAATAGTGATAACATATTTGCTTTTAGGCTTAACTTCACAGTTTATTTTAATCTTATCTGCCATGTTATATGTATGCCACACTTTTTGTATGAGTAATTTTAGTTTAATTTAATAAAGCACTTCGTACTTTTTCTTTTTTGCATAACTGCAGATAAAAGTAGCGATACACTTAATAACTATTAATGTAAATGTCTTCAGCCATATGGATACATATCGCTCATGTACTCAAACAACATCATAACTCAAAAAATTGAATTTTTAAGATGATAATGCAGAATAAATTCTCATATAATTCTTCATATTCTGTGAAAATTTCATACAACTCTTGAGAGAAAAATAAAATTTAAAACTTCACACTCATGTGTTGGCAAACTGGTTGTTTCTGAGTTATGATGCTGTTTGAGTAAATGAGCGATATATCTGCGCCAATAAGGGAAAAGTGCGTAAGTCATATTTTACAGTTTTGCACGAGAGCACTATTACAAAAACGCCAAGATTTCTAACTTCAACGTCGTACATATACAGGGGGTAAGCTATGATTTCCTAAAAGATTATAAGTCGAAAAAAGATAAGCAGTATGTCGTTGCGCTTTAACTTCCTAAAAAAACGCACAAAATAATTTAGATTTTGAGTATGAAGATTACAGGCGTGCCATCGACTCAAAATTAACTTATCTGGACTTAAGCACTTTTTCATTTTTGCCACAGATATATGCAGGTAAATAGTGAAGCTATAATTTTGCTTGAAAAAATATATGCATGTGCATGTATGTAAGTATGTTAGGATGATTGGCATTTCAATGACTCGAATCTAAAATTGCAAACAATATTTTATGCCACGCCTTAAAATACTTTTAGTTTATTGTATACTGCGTCGCCCTTTTAAGTCAAAATAAAAAGTATTTAATAACATTGTTAATGGTGTGGATCAGAGGTCTTCAACCCATTGAAGCCTCAGCCAACAATCTGCTTCTCCAAAAAAAACTCTGAAGTAAGAAAACCAGCTTTATTTTGCGTTATTACAAGTGTCGCACTACGACTTCGACTGTGACGATTTTGTATTAGACTAAAGAACATAGCCACATTGTTTCCTTAATCTAGTACAAAATCGTCGTAGTCGTAGTCGAAATACGACACTCGTAATTAGGCTCATTACTAATTTTTTTTTAATGAAATAAATACACCGAGAGTATTTAGAAAAACACCAAAATTATTTTATTTTTTTGTTATATAAAAAAAATAAATTATCTCATATAAATATTTTTAGATTTTTATTTTTTTATTTCATATAAAAAAATATCTAAAATATATTTCCGGATAATAACAATTTATTTGTTTTAAAAATTTTTAAAGACGCAGAGTGTCTAGTATGTAATCAGAAATTAAAATAAATAAGTACATACTAGAGGCCTGCGTAAACAGTCTTGAAATGTAAATACGTCTTGTTTTATAAATGTATTCTCATGGCTTGTATTATACTAAACCAATAATAAATGCTGTCGTTTAATAAGCAATACTGGATGGATGTATTTTTGTTTGTGTATATGATTTTTGGCAAGCGATATCGCGAAGACTTCTTGTTTGTAACAAACAATCAAAAGAAGTAGTTTTGATGTTTAAGGGTGGTTTTCCTGAAGGAAACGTGGGGTTAAGTCTCCCCAAGTCACCACTTTTGTCGACTATTTTGGTAACATTGTCAACAGAGCGTCTATTAGTATTGTTCTTAATGCGTAGAAAACATTTTTTCATAAGCACACAACTATGCTTCTTCTTGTTTTATTGGTTTGTTGAAAACAAAAGTGACGTGAAGCAAAATTTAAGTGTTTATAAAACTTAGTTTCAGAAAATCAAATTAAAAGGTGAACTTAAATGTATTAAACAATAATTAAAACAATACACAAAAATATATTGCAAAAAGATATAAAATAACAATCCATATTGTATAAAAATGGAAAATGATAAAATTAAAAAATTTTAAGCGAAAGTGCCAATTATGGAAATTTTTTTACCCTGTGGAAGATTTTGTGCCATCAGTTAAAGATTTGTCATTCGTAAGTGTTTGACTTTATTTAAATCAGCGAAACATAAAATTTTTGATTAACATATGTATGTGTATTTATTTAATAGAAATGGCAAACAAAACTATTAGTTGCTGGTGATATGCTAAACGAATAAATGAATTAATCCCGGTTATTGTGTGTTTTTTAATTAGAAGTTCCATTTTTTATATATTTGTTTAATAAAATACCAAAATGTGAACAAAATACGCAATTTCATTATCAAAGGAGTATAGTTGAATAACTAAAATGTGCTAGTGACTATCTGTTTCCAATGTCTTCATATGGTCCGTAAAGAACTATCTAATCAGTAGTTCCAATGTCAGTAGTTGCTTTTCAATGACACGCACATGTTAAATGTCTAAAGGAAAAAGCATTGAGTGGGGTATAAAGTGAATCAGTACTGATTCACTAGTGACATTTCCTGCAGAGTTTTTAAAGCAAGCGCACACAACTAATGTCAATGCATGAGATTGTACACACAAAGTGTGTGCGTATGTACATGTATGACGTTTGTAAATGTTCCCATGCGTATGAAGAAGCAAGCATCAGAAATTCTTCCGTCACGAAGTATTTTCTTCTTTACTCCTATACCTGCAATAACTGAAACAAATGTCTTGCCAACAGTGTTGTTTAGCGTTTGTTTTAGATTTCGCTGTAGTTAGGCATTTGAAAAATACCTCATGTCTCAAAAGTACTTGTAAGTGGTCTGTTGCAGGGGTATAGTACATATATACAGCTCAAGATAAAACTAACACATAAAAATATTACACATATCTCCACCTAGTAAGTCATATTGCCTTTCACGAAAAAAATTGTCATCTAAGATTCTTGTAAGTTTAATCCTCTGCTATTTAGTTTTCTAGTAGAGAATTTAAAGGAACGCGCCGTTCACGACAATCTGAGTCTTGCATGTTGTACTCAATAAAACACTTTTTACTTTGTTGATTTCAAACTGAGCGACAAGTCGTGTGTTTTTTCTTCAATCAAACACACGATGCAAGGTTGGCATCTTGCTAACAACTATTTAGCTGATGCTGTAGCCAGGTGGTCAGTGAGCAAACTTATAAACATATGGGAATTGGAAATCTTGATTTCGTGCCAAAAGTGCTTTTAAATAGTGCCAAAGTCAATTGAATAGTGTCAAATTGTTGTATATCCACATTAATACATTTCGAGCCCTATTTTCGATATAATTGAGAGCGACATGTATAGGGTGTTTTTTAAGAGGTATAGAACTTCGAATTGAAATAAAACACAAGAAAATCGTTTTAATGTCCATCAATTTGGCTTTATTGGAAGGATAATTTTATGCCATTAATGTTTAAATATGATTTCGGGCATGTGGCCGCCGCGGCTGGCTCGAATAAAGCCAATTCTACAGGTCCAATTTTCAACCACTTTTTCGAGCATATGGGGCCGTATGTTGGCAATAACGCCACGAATGTTGGCTTCCAAGTCCCCTAACGTTTCTGGTTTGTTGGCGTAGACGAGCGACTTCACATATCCCCAAAGAAAATAATCCAATGGTGTCAAATCACACGATCTTGGTGGCCAATTGACAGGTCCATTCCGCGAAATTATGCGCTCATCGAATGTTTCCTTCAATAAATCGATTGTGACGTGCGCTGTGTGGCATGTAGCGCCGTCTTGTTGGAACCACAACTCATCCACATTCATGCCATCCAATTCGGGAATAAAATAGTCGGTTAGTCGGCTCCAATTGCTGTGCACGGTGGCGAATCGATTCATTCGGGTCCTCTTCAACACTTTGCTCTACAGCGGCAATTGTTTCTTCGGTGCGCACTGTTCGACGTCTCTGAGGATGCGTATTATCACATAGAGTAAACGTAAGGCGAAAACGATCCATGGTTAACCGAATTAATTGCTCTGATGGACGATTATGTCGACCATAAAATGGACGGAGCTTGCGGTAAACTTCGCGAACTGATCCATTATTTTCGAAATAAATTTGCACGATTTGCAAGCGTTGTTCTTTTGTCAACCTGTTTATGATAAAATGGCAAACCAAACTAAATATTAATCACTTGACAGCTGATAAAATGGCCGCCAGTTAAAAAAGTGATGCCAACTTAAAGTTCTATACCTCAATAAAAAACACCCTTTAGTAAAAAATTAACTTTTTTATTATCAAAATTGCAAAATTGTTGCTAACATTTAAAATACAGGCTGTAAAATTTATCGTGAGCGACAATTTACATATGTACTCGTCCAGTTGTCGACATCGATGTCACAATATCAAAAAATTGGGATTTATTTACTCGCTCTTGAGAACAATGTTGTGCTACTGATAACCTATTCCATTACCTAATGTCTAGAAAATAGCATAAACCTGCCAACATGAGTCAGTTGTTTTTGACAACGCGAACACCAGCCCCAATTTGTTGGTATTGTGTTAAAGTGACGTCGATGTCGCCAACTGTAATAAGGCTTAAAGACTAAAATAAGCCTAAACTAATTTAAATGATAAAATAACTTTTTCTAATTAGATGTACATACATATATACTAAGCGGCAATTATAGTTTGTGCTTTTTTGTGGTTCATATACTGTCGAGTTGTACAAATTTGTGCACGTTAAAAATAATAATAATTGTTAATTATTAATTTGAATCAAACGAAAATTCTGTCGGTATAGTAGAATTTATATTGCTTTTTTTGGTTCATCATTTTATATGTATTAATTACTATTAAGACTTAGACTTCAAGAATTTTTACCATGTATTAAAGATGTTAAAGTTAATAATTGCAGTCCATTTAACATTTTACTTTTGATAAAATTTCGAACTAAAAATATATTTTCCACGCTTGATGAAGAGTAGAGAATAAAAAGTATACCTTGAACGATTCGATAAATATTACTTAAACATTTTTCATTGAAACTATTGTTTATGTCTCCATGTCTTTCAAAAACTCACTCACATTTAAGTTCTTGAATTGTTCAAATCTTCAAAGTCTAATATGGATCTGTACTCAGTTTTAATTTTTTCACATATTTTATTTCGTTTAGAAGCATTTTTTTTTATTAAAAGGAACAGTAAACAAAAAATATTTTAAAAATTTACTGTTTTAGGGCATTGCTGAATGTAGGGTACATGTCCAAAATACGAAATAATTGGCACTAAGCACATTTTTAATGCATTGTCTTTAGCGCTATGTAATTAAAAAGTGAGTGTTTTAAGCTAAGTTTTTTACAAAAATGAAAAAAAAGAAAAATGTATTAAAAAAAAACAAATGCCTTTTTCAGGGAAATTTTAAAATTTTGAGTTTTTAGCCTTTTCCTGATTTCACGAATGGAGATATTTCACGGGGAATAATTCTAACTAATAGCAAGTAATTGGGAAAAAAATTCTAATTGGAAAAGGGAGAAATTTCACGTGGAATTTTATTCATGATAGCCCTGATTAATACATTTTTTCCTATTTTTATTTAAAATTTTTGTCAAAAATGTAATGCTGTTCTTAATTTTAAAATCCAACAATAAACTAAAAAGAAATAGGCGAAGTACTAAAGAAAAGTCAAGGCAAAAAATTTTTTTTTGAGTTTTAGAGGTAATCAACTTAGGCGCACTGTAACTCCTGTCCAGCTCAAGCGAGAAGGTTATCATGACATGTGTTATACAGCCTAAGTCCTCCCCTACTGATGTTAGGAGTTTCCTATAAACCCAATCAGTAGTTTAGAAGTTCCAGATTTATTGCCCTTTACATTGTAAAAGTCCCCATTGTGCAATGCAAATTTTACATATACACGTACATACATACATATGTACATATATGTATATGCATGTGTAAAAACCTATTTTTCAACAAAAAAAAAAAAAAAAAAAAAATACAAATTGGATGAAATAAATTTTCGTGAGCGTGCGTGATCGTGATAAGCTGTAAAATATTCGTGCGTGATTAAGAATATTTTATTCGTGAGCGTGCGTGGTATTGAAAATTTTCAATACTATTCGTGCGTGAAAGTGCGTGAGTAAAATATTTTCCTGCGTGAGCGTGCGTGTCGTGAGTCAAAACCGCTCACGTTCACATCTCTAATTATTAACTCCAAAAACGAATTTTTGGAGATAGTTATATTTGCTTTTAAACAGCGATAATTGTATTTAAAGAGCGATATATTTTTGTGTTCTTGGAAATTGCTTTTTTTTATATTTTATTAAATACATATTTGCTTTAAATATTCACACAAGATTTAGCGAATTCGCGTTTTTGAATGCAAATGCGAATAAGAATGCAGACGTCATAATATACTCTTTCCCATTTTCGCAATTCCCATTCAACGGTTCGTTCTTATCAATTCAGATTAAACGTGGCGATAACCTTGTGTTTATGTCTGTATTAGAAATTTTTTAAAAGTTAATGATAAAAGGAATTTAGTATGTATGCATATTGAATGAGTGCTTTTATTAAATATATTTTCGCATGTTATATCGTGCCATAACCGCAAAAATAGCTTAAGCGACATAATTTTCAAATTCCAATTTTTTACCAAAATCGATCATTTGCGATCGTAAATAGTAGATTTTCGTAAAAAAAACGAAGTCCAAAAAATGTGTCGCTTAAGCTATTTTAGCGGTTATAGCTTGATATATAGAATGGAGAGGAGATTTATATTTAATATTTTATATTGTTTCCTTTCGGTTTTTGTATTTCATATTGTAAAGAATTAAATTTGTTTCAGGATTAGAAAGTTTTGAATAAACAATCGGGTGGTGAAAATTTTTAAATACAAAAATATTTTATAGGCTTCGTTCGTTTGGATTAAGATGCTATTAGATAACAATTAGAAGAGTGACCTTCGATGGACAATCGATAGGGGCTTAATAGTATCATTTGTTGTCTCTATTTTTCTTTTTGTTTTATTTGTTGACGATGAAGGGTTTGGATACAGTTATTTTCATAAAAAAACCTCTTAAATTCAGTATGAAATGCGAGCCATATAAAAAAATATCGCATGCGATAATTTTTAAAAACATATTTATGTAACTCGATTAATTTATCTTCAAACATAGGTATAAAAATTTTGCTTAATTCATATATTCAGTAATTTTCAAAATAAGCTTTTGCATAAATAATTTTGACATCGACATGTCAAAGTTTGTTTTGTGAACTAAATTTAATATTAAATTTTGTTATTTGTCATTGTATGTATGTAAAATAATAAACGCATAATCATAAATTCATTAATTATGCTTCCCCAATCGAATTGGTAATAAGCAAAGTTTTTTTAAAACACTTCGTTTCTATGCATATTTTACATTAATATATAGTTAATGTCGTAATGCTGCCACAAAAGGTCATACAATTTAAAACCAGAACATACAATCATACATCTACTGTACACAAATTAAGAATTCATTACGAAAACTAAACTTTTAAATTTAATTTGAGCCGTATTTCTTGGTTTTGTTTTAACTTTTTTTTTTTTTTGTAATATGTTTTGTTTGTTAAAATTGCTTTCATTTACTTCGTCTTAAGTCTTTAAATAAATATTAAATGTGACTTTGCGCGGAAAATAAACGTAATTTAATAATCGTGCTTTAAATTACATCGGAAATTCTATAGGTATGGGTATGACTACAATATGTGCGTATTAGACCCCTGCGCAATGTCACTTACGAGAACTTTTAAGACATGAGGGATTTTTCAAATGCTTTACTACAGCGAAATTTTCCAAAACATACGCTAAACAACACTGTTGGCAAGAAGTTTGTCTCAGTTATTGCAGGCATAGGAGTAAAAATGAAAATACTTCGTGACGAAAGAATTTGTGATGCTTGGTTCTCCATATGCATGGGCGCGTATACAAACGACATGCATGTACATGCGTACACACGATGTGTATATGATCTTTTATTTTTCTGCGCACATATAAACGCACACATGCACTGACATTAGTTGTATGCGCTTGCCTTAAAAAACCACCCTTAAACACATAATAGCTTACCATCTATATCTTGCACACACACTCAAACGTACAATATGTAAAATAACAAGCATACACGCATCAACACTACTTTTCTTGAGTGTTTGTTACGAACAAGAAGTCTTCGCGACATCGCTTGTAAACACTCATATACACGTACATTAATACATCCATCGTGCTTCGCTTATTAAAAGACATCATTTATTATTTATTTAGTATAATACATGCTACGACAATACATTTAAGAAACAAGACGTATTTACATTTTAAGACTGCTTATGAGCCCTCTATTAAGCAGAAGGTAAATTCTTTGTTTAAAGTGTTGCACACATAGGAAAACGGTATAAGAACAGATTAGAGGAATTGTAATTTTTAATTTTTCTAAATTTGTTTCAGCTAAATCGGACTAGTGGTTCTCGAGTTATGTCAAACAAAAGAGCCTAAAACATGAAAAATTCCCCTATACGATAGCTACTAACTTCAAATCGATATTAAAAATATTTTAGCAGGTAAGATAAAACGAATGATGCACAAGTTCTTCATTTTGGGCCTACTTTCACGTGAAATTGTCAGAATTGAGTCATATGTTGTACTATGTTATTAACGGACATCATTTATTATTGATTTAATATAATACATGCTACGACAATACATTTAAAAAAACAAGACGTATTTATATTTCAAGACTGCTTTACGCAGCCCTCTATTATCATATCGTTCCATAATTTTCGAACTTAATTTATTTGACGAAAATCGATAATTCACAATCGTTAAAAATGGATTTTTGTTAAAAAAAATTAAGTTAACAAAATATGGCGGTTATGGCTTGATTTATATATATATATTTTTATTTACTCAATGTATTACAACTTTAGAACAGTTTTTTGACCAAATGTATCTGATACCCAATCCCATTGTAAAATGGTTCGCTCAATCCGAATATGAAGTCAAAATTGTCGAAAGTAGAACAGTTTTTGAGATATAGCCAAATTACCGTTTTTAGGATTTTTAAAAAAGATGATGTGGCTTAAATGCAAATACCTTAAAAAATATTCGTCGTTTTATTGACCTTTTTTTTCATTAAAAGACAGTAAAATTACTAAAATAAACAGACATCGCATGTCAAGATTAGTCAAGAAGTGATGGAGATACAATGCACAAAATTTTAAACTTCATTAAAAATTTTATGATTTTTTGCAATTTTGCTGTTTTCAAGTTTTCTTTTTTTAACCAAAAAATTAAAAGTTTTAAGATTTTTTTTGAATATGACATTAACTAACTTTAATACAAACAGTTTGCGCTCTTCAAGGTCCAGATTGGTGCAAAAATGACAAAGCTTCAGAAAATTTAGTGAATTAACCCACTTTTCGGTTTTATTAAATCAAAAACCCAAAGTAAATAAATACGCAGAATTTGAAAAACGAACGCTGTAATTGTTACAAACATTGACCGTTTACAATTTTAAATTGTTTGCTTAATTTTTTGATTCTCTTGAAACACCGAATTCATATTAAAATAAATTCAGTAAAGTGCGACACTGACTTGCGCACGAAGGGTTCCGTACGAACACTAGATATGTAATTTAATACAAACTTCATCCTATATAATATATAGTTTTGTCATTTTTTTTCGTTTTTGGGGTCTTTTCGGTTTTTTTTTGTTTTGGCGTTTTTTTCGGTTTTGACGATTTTTTTAAGTTTTGGCTCTTTGTTTAGTTTTGACGCTTTATTTTCTTGTTTTGGCGATTTTTTCGGTTTTTGGCGTTTTTTAATTTTGGCGATTTTCTTCATATTTGCGATTTTTTTTTATATAAATTTTTTTTTTAGTTTTGGCGACATTTTCGCGTTTTGGCGATTTTTGTCGTTTTTTTTCATTTTGGCGATTTTTTCGAATTTGGCGATTTATTTTAGTGTTAGAATTTTTTTTTTAATTTTGGCGATTTTTTTTCGTTTTGGCGATTTTTTTTTTAATTTTTGGCGATTTCTTTTGGTTTGGCGATTTTATAATTTTCGTTTTTTTTTAGTTTTACCGTTTTTGAAAATTTCAAGTGTTTACCTCTTACGGTTTCCAAGATATAGCAAATTGTCAAAATTATATAGTCAAAATTGCATTAACTGATGGACCACCCTTTAATTTAAATTTTTTTTAAATTTTAGTGTTAATTGTAGTAGTCTGTATAAAAATACACTAATTTTACAAATTTCAAGTTTCAATATACATATGTTCATACAATTGTATGTATATTACATGGGATTTTAACATTTTTCCTTGCTCGTTTTGGAACACCCTTTAATTTTTAATTCTCATGTATTTGCTGTTGTAGCGGCCAAGATTCTACCTAATCTGTCCAAATTTCAGGTCCGTAGCTCTTACGGTTCCTGAGAAAATACCGTGTGACGGATAGACGGACAAACGGACAGCGTAGCGAAAACAATAGGATTCCTTTTCACCTTTGGTGTACGGAACCCTAAAAATAAAATAAAATGCATAGTGCAAAAAATTATTAAATTTTTTGTGAAATTCGAACTTTGTTTCACTGTAGTTCGTTCAGTCATTTTGTGATCAATTTTTACAAGCAACCCATGGTTGTTTTAACAATTTTATTTTCTTTCAAGTGAAAAAAATAAATAAAAAAACTATTTAATACTTACCGACATTCTTTTATTAAAGTGATATCATCTTTTTTAAAAACCCAAATAACGGTAATTTTACAATATCTCAAATCTGGGGGCAAATTACGGCACTCGTTATCGAACGAAATTGCGAAATATTTCAATAGAGTTTATATGGAAATGTTTCGTAATTTCGTTCGATAACGAGTGCCGTAATTTGCTCCCTGTTCTACTTTTGACCATTCTGAATTCAGATTCGGATTTGGTGAAAAATTCTACATTAAGATGTGCAATATATAAATCAAGTACCTGTGATAACTAGCAAATTAAATTTTCGTTAATATTCAAGAACTCTTAGATATATGTAAGAGGATGAAAAAGAAACCAGACTTCAACAAAGTATCAATAAACATTATTTTAGATAATTGGAATTTAATAGGAAATAAACTACTTTATATAATAAATAAATCTTTAGAAACAGGAATTTTTCCTGAGTCATGGAAAGAGACAATGGTAACACCAATTGAGAAAGTTAAAAAAACTCAGAAAAGTGAAGAATATCGCCCAATAAATACTTTAAAAACGTGTGAAAAAATAATAGAACAAGTTGTTAAAATACAATTGGAAAGTTATATGGAGAGAAATAAGTTATTCTCAAAATATCAATCAGGATTCCGAAAAAGTTTTTCATGTGAAACAGCTGTCAACTACGTAATAAATAGGTGGAAAAAAATAGATAAAAATAATAAAGTAATGGCAATCTTCCTAGATTTTAAAAGGGCTTTCGAAACAATTGACCGAGATATATTGCTACAAAAACTATACATGTATGGAGTGAAAGACAAAGAACTAAGATGGTTTAAAAGTTATTTAACGGAAAGAAGACAAAAAACTAAAGTGAATAATAAAATATCAGCTATATTAAACAATGAATTTGGTGTGCCTCAAAGTTCTATTCTGGGCGCATTATTATTTATAATATATATAAACGATATGCCAAACATATTGAAAAAATGTGAAATAGTATTATACGCGGATGATACGTTGATTTTTACCGAGGCAAAAAATGAAACAATATGTCGAGAAAACATAATGTACGATTTAATGAAAATAAATGAGTGGCTTAAAATGAATAAATTAAAATTGAATGAAAATAAAACAAAATTAATGGAAATCAACATGAATAGTGATTTGGTAATTACAATCAATGATACAGTAATAGAAAAAGTAAATCAAATAAAATATCTAGGTTTTATAATAGACAAGGATTTAAAATTTAAAGAACATATTAACTACATATGCAAAAAGATTGGTAAAAAAATAGGATTTTTTAAACGCTTAAGAAGTAAAGTCTCAATAATGACTGCAATTAACATATATAACATAATAATAAAACCACATTTTGAATTCGGTTCCACTATTTTATATACATGCTGCACAAATACACAAATAGAAAGACTACAAAAATTACAGAATAAAGCAATGAGATCAATTTTAAAATACAATAGATATACGCCAACACAATTTATGCTCAACACACTGAAATGGTTAAATATAAAGCAACGGTTACAATTGAACACACTCAAATTTATTAGAAAAATAAAAATAGGCGAAGCACCACAATACTTGTGTGACCAAATATAATATGTTGGAGAAGTACAACCCTACTGCCTTAGAAATTCAGAAAACTTTAGACTTCAGAGAGTTTCAACAACCGCAATGCAGCGATCATTATTTTACAAAGGATTGAACCTGTATAATATGCTACCAAACGAAGCAAAAAATGAGGAGAATTTTAATACATTTAATAGAATAATTATAACATTTGTGAGAAATAATAGAGCTTTGTTTAGATTTAAACTTTAATATTATGTAACTAGAATTAAGAGAACCTAAAGTATTTTAAATACTACTACTAAATAAATAAATTAAAAAAAAATAAATAAAAATTAAGATCATGTATCAAATTCATTTGGTCACGACTTTGTTGAAATTTTGTTCCACAGTGTTATTATTGGCGTCCTAATTAGAAATTAATAGCTAAAAAATTTATTTAGATTGTTCTTTTCCATTAGATTTGGTTTGTATCTCTTAAATTTTTCTATCTTTTATCATGGACTTTGAATATCATTATAGATAACACATATAAAAATTATTTATTTAACTGAATCTTATTTTATTTTTAAATTTTTAGTGCTTAATTTTTAAGACGGTTTAATTTTTTTAACGTTTTATTTTAAAAATTTTTCTGCCATGTTTATATTTTTCTGGGCGTGCTTACGCCTAATTTATGAAATTAAATTAACCATCGCGTCAGTTTCAGAGCTCTAGGTGTGTGCAAAGTTTTGTAAAAATGTTTCAGTTTGAAGCACTTGAAATATAATATTAATCTTTGCCAAATTTTGTGGGAATCTGATAAGTAAAAGTACATATAGTTTAGTACTAACTTTTCATGGTTATTTGACTGCACGGTTATGTGCTTTTAAGGGGTCAAGGTGTGTGCCAAGTTTAGTAAAAATTGGTTAAGTGCAATCATGTGAAATATAATATAAAACGCTATTTCTTAAAACTCAATTAAACATCTCATAAACAGAAAGATACAAAACAGATGATCGCATCAAACTTAATAACAAACAAACACAACTCGCAAAGCGATTAGCTTGTCTGCAAAAAACACTCAGGGTCTATGGGGGTAATCGAACCCACGACTTCTGGACTGAGAGGCTAGTATCGCTACCACTCAGCCACAGGGGCACCAATCAGACGTACCATAACCATAACCATAGAAAATAGGTGTTCGAACCAAATTTATGGGCAACACTGTATTTGATTATAGGTAACACACAACCACAACCATAATCACAGAAACCAATTGAATATTAATTTTTGGCCGTAACCATAAACAGCTGTTTAATGGTTAGACATATTTGTTGTTGCATTGTTGAATTGAATAAACAAATGAAAGCATAAACAGCTGTTTATGGTTATGGCAGCACTAATAGGAGAAGCAAATATATTTATGGTTATGGTGATGGTTATGGCTATGGTATTATTTTATGACACGTCTAATTGAACCTTAACACCGTTGTCTATGTATTGGCTGGTCGTGTTTCAGTTTTGTCGTCTTCTACAAATTGCCTGTAAGTCGTCACTCTGTATGCTGTTGTCGTCACTTATTTATTTTCTTATAACACAGTAATTTTTACGAAAATTGCTCGAGTGTGTATGTAAGAAATAAAAAAAACCTTATCGAAGTTTAAATTAACTCTGCATATATGAATTTAAATAAATCCATAAAATTATAAAAGTCATACAAGACGAGTGACCAACGTTTTGTCAGAATTTCAAAGTAATATCCAACTAAGCAAAGTATTGTTTATTGTTTTGATTAAAAAAAAAAATAATAATAATAAACTCTTAAAACTATTAAAAAATATTCTATAACACTGTTAGGCATTAAAATAGCACAAAGCGTAACACCAAATAAATTTATTTAAAAATTTTATTGTATTGTAGCTTGAGAAAGAAAAATTTAACTTTCTGTTGTTATTTTTTTTGTTCTTGCTTTCTTTACCACTTTCTTGTATTTTAATTTAGTATTCTGTCTATATTCAAGGTTCCATATGCAGAATTGGCGCATGCATGGTCGCCCTAAATTTTGTCATACATATTAAATTTTCCATGACTTCCTCTGTTAGTAATACTATGTACAACAAAAACACCACTAGCTAAAAGTCATAGTGATAAAATGTTTACATGCATGTGCTGCAGCAGCTCGCTCATTCATTTTTACAAAGAGTGAAATAAAAAAAAATTAAATTTACTTACTAAATTAAATTTGACATAGTAGTGATGGGTATCTGGGGAAATTTCATTTAAAATATAATTTTAAATTTTTTGCTTCTATTTTATTAAAATAATATTTGACTTTTACTTAACTTGGAGGCTACACGTTCAATGTTTGCTTCAATTTTTGTTTCAAAGTTCAATACATTCACACTTTTTTACTACCACACTCATACATTTGGGAATTGAATACTAGGTGGCCTTCAATTTTTCTTTCAACGCTTCATTCAATTTGTCTTTCAATTTAACAGCTGTTTTAAAATAATTTTTGTGTTTGTAAAAAATTTAAAACAGAAGTAATTTCCCTTGCTGAAATAAAATATGTAGGCGAAAATTTTTAATTGTTTGCTCGACGACGGCACTTTGAACTTAAAATTGGTAATCAAATTGCTTGCAGCCTACGTCACAACTTCAATTTTAGCAAATTTTGACTAACCATACGTGTGAAAAAATTGAAAGCAATTTATTGAACGTGTAGCCTCAAGGTAAACTAAATAAGTTATGCGCAGCAGCTGAAAAGAATTTATTCTCTGATTCATTTTAAAAATAAGATAAATTAATCTGTTAAACCTGAACTTTATAAATAACATATCGCTTATGGTGACTTATGGTGTACAGTGACAACGAAACTGAAATTAAAATTGATATTATGTATGGCTACTTTCTACAGTTGTGCCAAAAAGCTATTGAAAATACGATTATGATAGAATGCCAGTCATAATACTTATTTAAAATTCAGTTGCGTTGCCAAATGACACTTCAACTGAATTTCCGTTGCGTTCATGTTAGTGACAAAATTACCTATTTCAATTAAAATTCAAAATTACATGATAACATTTAATTAAATTTTGAAAATATTTGCCCCGTCTGGTTATTCGATCCATGGCAACTGTAGAAAGTTGTCATACATAATACTCATTTTAATATCAGTTGCGTTACCAGTTGACACTGCAACTGAAGTTCAGTTGCCATAACATAACATATCATTGCATTTTAAAACTATTGGCCCCGTCTGCTCATTTCATAATTAACTTAAATAATTTCTTAATTAAATTAAACAATTATATTTACTTTTTCTACCTTTTTTCTTTTCAGGTAAGTTGATGTTTGAAAAAAAAACATGTTTATAAAACTACGTAAGTAGTTCGTTCATTAACGTTTCTTTTGTTGTATAACAAATATAAGACAAAAAAAAAATAAAGAAATGTGTGTATATGAATAAATTAAATAAATTAAGATATAAATTGCAGATAGTTTAATGAGTCAAAACCTTTAGGCATCTGCAGTGGCTTACATATATTCATACATATATGCATACATATATTAAATATGACTGTTTCAAATGTTGAATATAATATTTTTTTACGCTTTATCCAAATATGCCAAAAAGAGAATAATTTAATTTTATTTTTTATTTGTATCTATTCTCTTTCATGTCAACTTGTGTTGCAAGTTTAATACTTTCAGTTTGTTTAATGCTAATAATTAGAGATGTGCAAATGTCGTGATTTTATCGTGTCACGCGTGATTCACGTGATTCGTGATCAAATATTATAACTAATCACGCGTGATTGCGTGATCGTGACTGAAAAAAATTTACTCGTGCGTGATCGTGCGTGAGCTTTTTTTAATAATCTCGCACGAATTCTCACGCTCTCACGAGATAACATTCCTGCATAGTTACATATGTAACTGTATTCAATCATTTGAAATAAATTATTTTATAATAATAAATGCATATATGTATAGTAATATGTATGGTAGTATTAGCTTTTTCTGAAGTCAGACTTGTCGTACCGAATTCGTTAAGACATTTCGGTAGTTTCTCAAAAAAACTTAACAAAGCTTTGAAAAGCAATGTTAAGTAAAGTTGTATTCAAAAAAAATTATTATATCAAAATTCTAAAGTAGGCACCTACGTTTGTTAAGGCTATTTAAGGATATTTCCAAAATATGTATTTTGTACCTCAAATATTTTTGTTAATATAGCACATATTGATTCATGTTACTGAAAATTAAAATGAAGCTAGAAGTGCTAGGCTCTTATCTTAAATTTATTATTTCTGTCATGTGATGGAAAATATCACTAAATTATCCAACTGATTTGAAATACATAGCAAAATCCATAAAAAAGTATTAAAATAAATACAATTAACAAAAATGTTTTAGTGATGTACATTCAAACAAAACGAATCGAAAAAAGCTGGATATTCAAATACTCATTTCGTTCGAATAAAATAAATTGAGATAATTGAGATAATTTTTCTATGTTGATCATATTTTTTTACTTTTACTTCATAAAAATGTTTATCTGTTTTGCTTCCATGTCAGAAGCTTAAATTTTATAAATTAGGTTGGTTGCTTAACTTCAAGATAATAAAAATTTTTTTAATAAAATAAAAAATTAGTTGAATACTCGAATGAAATTGTATTCGATGTTGTACATCATAAGCTGTGAAATGGTTGTTGAACACGGTGGTGTTACCAGAATTTATTATTAGATCACAAAATAATAAAAGTTGTCTTTTGAATACAATTTCTTAACAAAGCAATATTAGTCTTAAAGTGCTTGGTAACTACTATGAACTTTAAAGCTCAAGTAAAATATTTTTTTGAATTAGGGTGTAAAACTTTGATTTTTGAGTACATAAGTAAAAGTCTGTGAAAATTTTTTTTAAATAAATATGTATATGTTGATAAAAAAAAACGTGAGTATGTGGAAATTATTTCGACAATAGCAGCAACATAACGTTGAAGCGGTACTATACTATAAAAGCAAAAAGAAATCGTACCTACATGTCGTTACGAATCCGTACCGACTTATCGTAACAAATTCGTACCGACATATCGTTGCGAAGTCGTGCCAACCATTTCATACACAAATTGTTACAATTTTGGTAATATTTCGGTGCCGAAATCGGAAGATTTTGTCGACCAATCGTTACGAATTCTTTACGAATTCGGGGCATTTTGTTTGATGTGTACATACAATACTACTGACGAATTGTACCGCAGAAAATGTTTTTTTTTGCGTTAGGGGACGTCCATATATTACGTAATGTTACGTAACAGAAAAATGTTAGTATTTTGTATGTTTTTTCATTTAATATGCTTTTCTCATTTATTTGATTATAATTTATTTAATTCATCATACGTCTTACCTTCACATTTATATTATGTATGTATACATACATACATACATGTGCGGAATGTCAATTTTTGATATACGAGAATTCGAATTCGAACATTTAAAATGATATCCGCGAATACGAATATTTAAAACGACATTAAATTAACTTTGCTTTATTTTAATTTACATTGTAAATTTTACAAAAACACGAGCATACATATTGGCGAATTTATTGTACACAATACAACCCTGCATTATAATTATAAGACTATGTCTTGTTATGTAAGGGATTCAATAAATAAATAAATAAATAAATAAAATATATGCATACATAGGTATGTATATAATATATACATAGATATGTATATAATATATACATATTATGTATATGTAAGAACCTATTTTTCAACCCAAAAAACATGAAAAGTATATTACACGTATACTTTTTCGTGAGCGTGCGTGATCGTGATAAGTTGTAAGCCACTCGTGCGTGATTAAAAATATTTTATTCGTGAGCGTGCGTGATCGTGAAAATTTTCAAAATCATTCGTGCGTGAAAGTGCGTGAGTAAAATATTTTTCTGCGTGAGCGTGCGTGTCGTGAGTCAGAAAACACTCACGTGCACATCTCTACTAATAATCACATAAAGCCCCTATTATTATCTTCATTATGGCTTAACAAATATGGCATATAAATAAATGTGCTGTAAATATTAATTTGTATAAATATAAAAATGGTTTTACTACCCAAATTTGTCTAAAATAATGTACGAATACGAGTTTCTTAAACAAAAAATACAACTTCAAATAGAACTTTAAGTTTACAGTTTAGTTTCAAATGTTTTATAGTTTTATTTAGTTTTCGTTCGTATTATTATGAAAGTTTTTGCTACGAGTGTTAGCTCTATGTAGAAATAGATTTTATTACAAAATAATTTTTTTAAACACTTCGTAGTATTTAGGATTCAAAACATAACAAACTCTCGTCGTTTTTAGCCTTAACCCTGGAAAAAGCTCATAACCAAAGGGCAATAGAATACAGCAATAAAAAAAAGTACTTAAGTCGCGTATTTATTTTTGAGACGGAGTGAAGTGTCTTAAGTTTAACATGAATTACACACCCAGTCTGGGCAATGTCACAAAATTGCTCAAAATAACTAAAAAAAAGAGCAAAATTGAATGTAAGACACTGACGCATTTTGAGCGCTTTAATATACAAAACTTTACATGGCAAAAAAACCAATACATGGTACGAGGAATAGGCCAGTGAACTTCTTTACTACCCTTAACATACCTAGCCTAAATCCTGAACATACCGTATTACGGTTAAGGATAATTTAATAATTTCGGTTTTATTCTATTTTTTTTTGTTTACTTAATTGAATAGAGATGTTTGTTGTGCTTTTAAACTTATCATATTTGTATATTATAATTCTCAATAATGCATTAAGAGTCTTGCTATAAGCATATCGTGCCATTACCGCCGAAAAAGCTTAACCAACACATTTAGTTGGACCATTTTTTTTTTGTTGATGGAAATCGATTTTGGGTAAAATACTAAGATCGAAAATTATGTCGCTTCAGCTTTTTGGACGGCTATGGCGCGATATGAAGTTTATTTTTTAGCTAATTTCCAAATTCGTTGGGTTAAAGTCTACTGACGATTTTCTTGAAATACATGTAGACATTGGTTAATCAAAAAATAAAAGAAAGTGTTATATTAAAACTTTTAGTGCCAGGGTAGTGGTGACAACCAATTTTGTTAATATAAGTGTCCTCCAACTGTTCCAAATTCAATAATGCGTCACTTTCAAAGCTCAAAGTGTGCGCCAATTTTTCTAAAAATCTGCCACGTAAAATATAGTGCATATTAAGCGTTAATGGGCATGGTCCCGTCCACTTATTTAAGCCCAAAATTATGGCATTCTAAGAGCCGAAAATTTTTTTCGAAGTTTCGTGTGCATCGGATAAGCAGAAATACATATAATTTAATAATAAATTTAAGTAGACGTGACATTTCCCGCCCATTTAAAAAAAAATGCAAGATTGAGTCTTTTGCAGAGCTCATGGTGTGTGCCTACTTTCCTAAAACTCGATTAAGTAGAAGCACATGAAATACAATGTTAATAAACTATAATGGGCGTGATTCGGCACGATTTTCCCACTTTGAGATTTTGTCATTGCGAGAGGCCAATGTGTGTCCTAGATTTCGCAGCAATGGAATAAGTAAAATATCATAAAATCAGACCGAAAAATTTAGTGGAAGTGTTTCAGCCCACTTTTTTTATTTTTATTATGGAATCCAATGGAAACTATACTCTCTCAAATAAAAAAATAATTTTAATCAGGAATAATTTCTTAATCAGGCTTAAGTTCCGAAAAACACGGACGAATTGCTTAATAACGTTCTTTTTTGAAGTCGATTAAAAATGTAAAAAGATATGGTGTAATAAAAAATGTAGAAATTCATTCACGTGGGCTTAATCATCGATCTATAGAGAGAGAGAGAGAGAGAGAGTATTTCAAGAATATACTAATGTTTTTTATAATTATCATAATCTGTAATAAATATGGTTTAGTTCATCAAACAGTTAGAAAATAAACGATTTTCACATATTACGATGTATAGCAGGAAGGCGTGGCCTTCAGCGGATTTTCATAAAAATTTATATAGCAATTTTCATTTTTCTGAAAAAGTTTCTTCTATTTTTGGCCAACTCTTATATGAAATCAAAACACTGTGAGCGATGTCGACAGAAAATATTCGACCGACAACTTGTAATTAAAACAACAATAAGAAAATAAAATTTGTTTTTATTTTCAATATAAGTATTTAATCGAACATTTTCTGCAGACATCGTGGACTTTGCTGTTAATCTATATGTTGTATCTACATATATGTTTTTTTTTACTTCTAACAAATGACATTGCATTTGTGCCACCCTGTCTGTATGCGCTTAAAAAATATGTTGTTTTATATAGATCTTCGATTTACTTGCATTTTTCTAGAATACATTTAAATTTTAAACGAAAATAAAATATCAGAAGCAAACAAAACAAAAAGCCACACAATAATACCAATACATACGACCTCCCCCAATCTAACAATTTATCCAAATGAATTGGCCTTGCGCATTCTTCTTGCCGTTAACAAAAAAATAATAGCAACAACGGCAAATAAAAAAAAATAAAAAACAAAATTTTAAGCCGTTTATCCACTTGTTAAATTAAATACATAACATGTGTTATTGTTGTTAGAATATATATATCTATCTATATATCTATTGTTTTTTCACACATTTTTAAATACCTACATAAATACATACATACATACATGTATGCACTTATCTAAGTAAATACGAACTTGTACAATAATAACCAAGTTAAAGCAGTCACCATTAAATGTACCAAAAGGAAAACACTAAACAACTAAAGGGTTAATGAAAGGATTCTTACCACAATGAGATAATAATGGGTGTTTTTTATTGAGGTATAGAACTTTAAGTTGGCATCACTTTTTTAACTGGCGGCCATTTTGTCAGCTGTCAAGTGATTAATATTTAGTTTGGTTTGCCATTTCATCATGAACAGGTTGACAAAAGAACAACGCTTGCAAATCGTGCAAATTTATTTCGAAAATAATGGTTCAGTTCGCGAAGTTTACCGCAAGCTCCGTCCATTTTATGGTCGACATAATCGTCCATCAGAGCAATTAATTCGGTTAACCATGGATCGTTTTCGCACTACGTTTACTCTATGTGATAATACGCATCCGCAGAGACGTCGAACAGTGCGCACCGAAGAAACAATTGCCGCTGTAGAGCAAAGTGTTGAAGAGGACCCGAATGAATCGATTCGCCACCGTGCACAGCAATTGGAGCTTTGTCCATCAACTTTATGGAAGATTTTGCGCAAAGATCTTGGCTTGCGACCTTACAAGATCCAGCTTGTGCAAGAATTGAAGCTGCGAGACCATGCAATGCGTCGTGATTTTGGTGTATGGGCCGAAAATGAGATTGATCTCGATGCTGATTTTCATCGCAAAATTTTGTTCAGTGATGAGGCTCATTTTTGGTTGAATGGCTACGTCAACAAGCAAAATTGCCGCATTTGGAGTGAAGAGAATCCACATGAGACCCTTGAGACGCCATTACATCCACAAAAACTGACTGTTTGGTGTGCTCTATGGGCTGGTGGAGTCATTGGGCCATACTTCTTCCGAAATAATGCTGGAGAGTCAGTTACCGTTAATGGAGACCGGTATAGAGCCATGATAACCGACTATTTTGTTCCCGAATTGGATGGCATGAATGTGGATGAGTTGTGGTTCCAACAAGACGGTGCTACATGCCACACAGCGCACGTCACAATCGATTTATTGAAGGAAACATTCGATGAGCGCATAATTTCGCGGAATGGACCTGTCAATTGGCCACCAAGATCGTGTGCTTTGACACCATTGGATTATTTTCTTTGGGGATATGTGAAGTCGCTCGTCTACGCCAACAAACCAGAAACGTTAGGGGACTTGGAAGCCAACATTCGTGGCGTTATTGCCAACATACGGCCCCATATGCTCGAAAAAGTGGTTGAAAATTGGACCTGTAGAATTGGCTTTATTCGAGCCAGCCGCGGCGGCCACATGCCCGAAATCATATTTAAACATTAATGGCATAAAATTATCCTTCCAATAAAGCCAAATTGATGGACATTAAAACGATTTTTTCTTGTGTTTTATTTCAATTCGAAGTTCTATACCTCTAAAAAAAACACCCGTTATTTTGGATTTCGAAAATCACAGTTTCTAAGCCCACTGTGATTGTATTTTTATAATTCTCAATAATTTACTTAAGATACCAACAGACGACATGTTTTTCACATTGTATGTGCCAGAATTTAGATATGTAAACGAAAACATGTCGTGTGTTACCTTTAAAACATTGCTTGTGTAAAAAACATGACAAAAAACATAAGACATTATTTGAAATAGAGCGTGGTCTATTTTCTTATGTTAAACATACAGCTCCAAATGTCTATGTCATGCGAACATATTCGTCGGCGGTTGATTATGTGCACTATCATTAGCCGTCTGAATGAAGTATTTTGCAAGACAAATTAATTATATATTTTTTTTAATTTAACGTTGTCCTTTTATTAAAATAAGTCCAAAAATGTATAGATTTTTAGATACAACCACAACGTCTTGTTTAAAAAAGAAAAAATTAAAAAAGCAAATTTGCGTCGCCAGTACTACAGCGACGGAACCAAAAATATTTCGACGGCTGCAAGCCATTTATAAAACAAACTACGTGGATATTTATGTACTGAAGAAGAAGAAGTGATACTACATGTACGTTTGTGACCAAAAATTATAAACCTTATGTAAATTAACCAATATTGACAAGCATAAAGAAAAACATACGAGTCGAAAACTTAAAAAACACATGTAAAAAACATGTCGTCTGTTGGTACCTTTAGAGTTTGCCTATGAACATTGGGCTTTTGAAAGCTTTTTTGAATTCTGGTTGAAGTCTACCGATTGATGTGTTGCTTAAGCCGCGTTCAGACTATTATACTTTGTATTTATACTTGTCAAAAATTCAAATAATACGTGCAAGTGTGATAGTCTGAACGCAAAATGTCATCAAAGTGGCAAATAATACGATAAAAATTTTGACATCCCATAAGACTTTTTCGTTTTTAGATAATTTTCTAAACGATAATACTTTTCATTAGATCAGGGTTGCATTTTCACACAAACCAAACTTCCAAGTCGGCTGTTTCGCCGCCAATAGCGTGTCGTCATTGATGTAATGTTTTGTCATATGTATATCGGCTCAAAATTTTGAATAAGTGAATCGTATGGAAGTATATTTCGTTGACGTAATTTTTTAACGTTTTTGTAATATATTTTCTTAAATTTTTTTCTGTTATTTACATAGAATATTTTTAACTGCTGAATTTTTTCAGGTGTCGGCACGTGCCCGCCTGCATGAAACCGTTTTGCCGCCGCTAGTAAATGAATAACACAGACATTTTCATTGAACAGCTGTTTTGTTTTCTACTAGTATTACACATTTCATTTGAAGTGTGATGGTCTGAACACAATATGTGATTTTACGTTAGATTTTTTTGACAGTCGCAACGAATGTATTTAGATTTCTGTATCGTAAAATGTGATGAAAGTATTAATACTTGTATAATAGTCTGCACGGGGCTTTAGCAGCAACGAAATGCCTCTAGACGTGCTAAACCAATAATAAATAAATTTTTTAAATTTATAATTTACAATATTGTGTTACATGTTAGTTCATTTTAGATGTATATATATCATTGATATCAACGTCATATGTAACTAAAAAAAAGGATTATATTTAGAGAAAACGAGTTAAAAGTTTTCAATCTCTACAAAACTTGAGGAAAAATATTTATAACGAGCATACATTTTTGTAATATCAAGTTGTTTCTAAAGAAAAGGCAAATGTGTTCCTTCGCAAATGGGCACACATTCTTCAACCATTTTGGCAGTGCGAAGAGGATTCTTGTTCTGTTGGAAGATACATGCTCGTTTTAAAATACATTTCGGCCGCAAATTTCAGTGCAAATATCAGCAGAAGTGTGGGAAATTATCTGGATTGAAAATTGTTGTCAAAAAGGTCCACCGAGCGCTACATAGTTATAGTTATATTACAAGACTTCTCAGAAGAAAACTATAAATATCTAACCAAAATAAGAGACGACTCCTAGAAAATTAAAAAAATAATTAAAAAACCAAAAAATCTTTCCTAATTTTTACAGAAGAAAGCAATTTTGAGTTCTTTGGGAAGAAAAAAAATGTAAAATTTGGTGAAGCCTAAACTAGTAATTAAACTGCTCTAAAGCGGGAAGCGGAGTGGGAAGCCTACATTCAGGGAAAAGCTGCAACTTAAAATTAAGAACGCGTCACATTAATTCAATAATTTTCAATATAATAGAAAATATATATAGAGATACTTAATAATAAATAAAATTAATACTGTAAGTTAATATTTTTCTATATTGAAATAAATGAAACATTTTTAGAAAATTGAAAAACACAAAATGAATAGTGATACAAACAAATGTATTTACCAAAGGTAAATCAATAATTGTATAGACAATAATCATTTCTCATACTCCATTTCATTGAAAATTACGTTAAATAGCTGATGTTAATAACAATCAGTAGCCAAGTAGATAGACATAGGTGCTGATGAAGTGCGTGGCTGCAAAGAAAAATATCAGTATTTCCCCCAGGCTGAAAAAGTCTAGTTTAATATTTCTTCTCTTCTTTAGAAACTCTTATTAATTAATAAAAATATTTCATTCAATGAGAATTGAAATTACTGAACTTAAGCCTGATTAAGAAATTATTTCTGATTATATTTAAATTAGAAATTTCAACATGACTAGACTTTCGTTAATGTTTCTTATTAATTCAATGTGGTTTTTTATTGATTTTAATCTGTTTTTTCTCTGGGTGTAGTATTTATCGATAGTTTAATGAACAAAACCGACTACTCAAATATTTTAAAAGAAAATTTAATGCCTACATTAGAGACATTAAACTTAGATCGAGTATTGAACCCCCGCCTTCCTCTTCCCCCCCCCCCCCCCCAAAAAAAAAACAGTTGCCAAGTTTATATACTTTGCCAGTATTGTTTCCAATGTAAAGTATTTTTGCTCCTCCTTTTCCACTTACGCTGTTATTCACGGAAATCATATTTAGCGTATTGTTTTTGAATTTTCCTCACTTTCTTTCAATAATTCCCTAAATTGTATGACCGATTGCATATTAAAGTTATGTAATTAGTGTAACAAATAATCACGTTGTTGTTAATTTTGTTACTCTTATTGTTGCAATTATGTATCTATATTTATATAGTTTTCCAAAGGAAGCTATAAATTACGACTTTGCAATAAACATACACATACATACCGCCCACTGGGGATGTGACAAGTCAATTAACACCATGTTGATTGTTGATAGCAACGAGCCTCGGGAGCAGGGTTTTAGATCTCATAGTACAAAATAGCATTTGTGCTCTGCTTATACAACCACTTGATACTGTTTTGTTGCCATCACCGACCGCATATCTCTTTCATCATTATTATTTATAACTACTATTATATTATATTTTTTTTTATTACTTTGTTGATCTCTGAGGGCTGTTCACTGACTGTTTTTTGATGTTTATTATAGACAGTGTGGTGCAGAATAATGGCACCGCGAAGAAAAAATGATTTATCATTCAAAACAGTATATGCGTGAGATCGTTTGCGATGCAAAAATTTTAAAATAAAGAAAAATACTCGTAATTATACACAGAAAAAAATATACGAGAATTATGTTCAACAAAAAAATGTTATTAAAAAAAAAAGAATTCAATTTCAAAAATATTTGTGATTAACTTAATACAATATTTATCAATACCGCGCATTTTAAACTACGAATATCATTTAATTTAATTTGTTTGTGTTGGTGTTTATCTTGCTTATGAGCTATTGTTGTTGTTTATTTTGATTGCTCATGTTGTATACATACGTGTAAATGTGCCTTGTTTTTTACTCAACAAAGTTATTTGTTAAATTATATCGTAACGAAATGCGCACATGTCGAAGAAACATAAGAAATCATGTTTTGCCTATATTCATTATTTGCGTATCCAATAACGATTTGCTCTGATTTGCTGAGTGGTAAGAGGTTGCCGGTTCGACTCACCCCATCGCAAAAAAGCAAAAAATCGTTTCGAGGGTTGTGTATATAGAAATAACTTAAAAATTTAACAAAAAAAAAAAAAAAAAAATTCAAAAAAATTTCAAAAAAAAAAACAAACAAAGAAACATACTTTAGAATTTGAAAATCAAATTAATTAAAACTTTTTGTTTTCTGTTAACAAGTCAATTGTGAATAATACAATCATTTTAATTAGAAATAATCGAGTTGATTTTTTCTTATGTTACAAATATGTGTTTGTATTTACAAAAATCATTGTAGGTGCCTTTTTAAATAATATTTTAATTGTATTCACAAATAAATTAGTTGTTTTTAGAAATCTTTTTGTTTTCTGTGTAATATAATCGACCGATTTTCAGAATAATCGCTGCTGTATTGAAATGTAGACATAATTAAAAAAAACCAGTTTTACAAAAAATTAGTTTGAAGTGTATCAATTTAGATAGATATGACTCAATGCAGATATATCGTGCTTAAGCGATATAATTTTCGAAAGTAATTTTTTCACCAAAATTGATTATTTGTGTTGGTAAATAAGCGATTTTCATAAAAAACGAGGTCCAAAATATGTGTCGTTTTGGCGACATTTGCATTTTTTTCAAAATCGATTTTTTCAATTCCCAAAATTATTTCAGAAACGTGACCGACTGGAACATATTTAGGAACCTTCAGAGTACCACACCTGTATAGTGTAGTACGTGTGCTGTTCCATATTTTACCCTGATCTTCTCAAGAAATTTCACTAAAAAAGCATTTTTTCAAAATCGATTATTTCAATTCCCAAAATTATTTGAGAAACGTGAACACATGGGTCACATTTAGGACCCTCCAGGGTACCATACCTTTATGGTGTACTACGTGTGCTCTTCCATATTTTATCTCATATTTTGCAGAAAAGGAAAGCTATGCTTTGTAGTTGTTTGTATTGATGTTCGTGTTGTGTAACTAGCCGAAAAAATTCGCATTACTAGCTGTTGGCGAGTAGGCAGTTTACTAGTTTTGTAGTAAAAGAATTGCAGGTTCGAATCCTGCAGAACACCGAAAGTAACTTCTCAGTTTGTGTTTTTTATATAGAATTTTTTTTTGATATAATCTTAATTTAAAATTCATTTTAAATTCAATGATAAATTATGTTGAATTAAAATTGAATTCATGATAGTATTTATTAAGTGTGTATGTAAAGAATATTTAAGGTTGTTGTGGCTACAGCCGTTAGTGTGTTGACTTCGAGTTAAAATCTTGGACACTCAAAAATTTGTCTGATGCCTGTGCCAATACGCACAATTATGTAAGCTAAATAATGAATAAAATTAAATGATTTAATTATATTAAATTCATATTGATTCAAAGTGAAATAACTTTGATTGCATATGATGCATGGTGTTAATTTCAATTTATTAAATATATGCTGTATCAACTTGAAATAACTTTGATTCAACATGATTCTTCAAGTTTAATTGAACAATACTGCAATGTTAAATCAACACGAAATAAAGTTATTTCAAGAAGAACCATTTCCTTTGAAGATTACTGTAAATCATGTTGAAATAACATGAAACGCATCTGAAGGAAAATCATTGCCGAAAAAATAAATAAATTTTAATGTAAAATTTATTTGTGTGTTCTCTATATTATCTCTTATATGGAAAATTTTCCGGTTGCCTCAATTCTGTCCATTACTGTACACTTATGTGACTTTTGTTATTGCAGATTTGCATAATTTGAATAATTTGTTTTTATCTGTATATGTGTGCAAAAACGTGCACTTAAGCATTAAACACATTCACCACAGCAAGCTACCGACTACCAAATGTCAAGGATAGAATACACATGTTTATATGAGAATAATTCTTTTGAAGACACCAAGGCAACATAGCGGCAGGTTGTTGTCTATGCTGATTTTGTCGTTGTAGTCCAATTAAACTAATTTCTATTTTGTTGGCTACAATGAGAAAATTCAGTATTGCCAGTGCAATACAAAATGTTGAATGAATGATTTTGTACAATTATTTCATATTATTTAACAGAAACAATATCCAAAAATTGATGTAAGGAATAAATTGATTCATTTTTGTACTTTTAGGTGAAATAAGTACATTTTAAAAGAGCAATTAACTTTTATAAAATGAAAAATATATAAAAGTGGCAATACTGAACAATGTATTTGTACTTGAATATCAGCTGCAGATGGTGCTGCTGCCGTCTCCAAAATAATTAAGTAGCCGGCTACGGGGCGGCAAATGCTGTTAGCAGCATTTGAGGTCGTATGTTCGTATAGCCTGCTGTGGTGATTGTGTTTAATGCTTTACAGTAATAGTCTCTCGTTAAAAAAACTCACAATACATGACTGGTATTGTAACTGATGATTTCTAAAAAAAAAACTCAATTGTATAGTTAATTTAAATTTTCTATTGTCTGCTGTGGGGTTTAAGGAAAGAAAATTAGAGTGAGTGGGTGGGAGGTTTTTCTTGTATAGTTTGTAAATGTCTGAATATTATATTATATTACCTTTTTTTTAAATGACAAGTTGTAGTTTTGTAGACATTGTTGTACAAAAAAGAAAAACTAAAAGACAAAAGAATTACACTTTAATAGAAAAACTACATAACAAGTGCGAGTGGCTTGAATTTGTCAGTTTGTATATGTATATGATAATAAAGTATATAAAAAAATAAATAAAAACTTTTGCATTTTCACTCTCTATATTATGTTCGTTACCCTTTCATTATCTTCTATTGTTTTTGCTCTCAGGAAAATATGTAAATCACGGATGGAAATCATGGTACAATTGTACTTTTTATGGTACATTTTTGACCTGGTTGGTACAGTGGTACTGCCGCGAGTTACTTGGTACAATTTCAAAATGTCAATGTTTCACTATATGGTAACATTAATTTTGCCTATGTTCTCTTTAAATTTTTTGTGTGTGTTTTATTTTAATCTCTAATATAATAGTCGAATCTACGAATGTACCTTTATGAATGTAATATTTATTTATTTTTTTTATTTTTTATTGTATACTGAATTTGTATACACATTTGTGTTAAGTTTCTGTTTTTTATTGTAAACTTCTGAATTTTTATACTCATTTTTTTACGTTTCGGGTTTTATTAATAAAAATATTAAAAATTGGTACCGTCATGATCTAAAAAGTACATTTTATTTTCATAGAAATTTTCAAATCCAAGAAATCATTTTCCTTCCCTGATGTAAATGTCATATGAAGTTAAAATTTCTCATTTTCGTTTGCTAATTCTCTCCTTCTCATTTTTATAATTTTCTCTCTGCATTATGACAATTTTCCAATTTGATGGCCTTTCTCCTCTCATTTTCCTATTTTCACTTGCTTTTCCAACCTTCTCTCTCTCATTTGCAAACATTTTAAAATTTGACATTTGCCTTACATGCGCATTGCCTTATAGTTTATCAAGGATTTCTTGTAGCTTTTTGTTTTTATTTTCATTTTCCATTTTCTCTGCTTTATTTTTTATTTTTCGTTTGTTTTGCTATTTAAATTCTTTCAAAAAGTATTAAAAAGCTACCAAAGCTTTTATATGTTTATTTAAGCTTTTTATTTTCTCGCATAGTTTATTTCACTTATCCTTACGTCGTCCTTCCTGCTTAATTTATGCTGACATTCAACTTTAACATGAATATCGTCCTCTAACATTTGAACTTTTACTATATGAAAATATATAAATTATTTCATTTTTACTTGAAGAAGTACTCTTTTGGCATTAAAGAATTATTTTCAGACATTTTATATTTTGTTATGTGTGTAAATGTCCCAGACATGTATTTGATAATGTAAGAAATTGTGAATTTCACAAGTAACTTGAAGTATTTGTCCTAACAAAAGGTAAAGCAAAACTAACATTTAAAAAAAGTAAAAAACTCTTACTTTTATAAAAGGCATATTCGCCTTAATTCGCTTTGCAGTTGATACCTCAAGGCATATTTACATAATAATGTAAATTCGGCTCAATTCGCTTAAAAAAATTTATTCTTTTGAAGTAAACAAAATTTATCGAACATTTTATATATATATATAAATCTAAGGGATATTCAAATTACATACGGTGAAATACCCACCAAAGGAATTGAGACCACTTTATATGAATTCGCTTTGGACCACCTGATATGGATCCGCCTTGCTGATATATATAAACTATTGAATTGTTACAAAGTATAAAACAGGTACAACTGGGTTGACCTAATCCTGGAAGGGATAACATTCATTACCGGTACGTCTCTCTACCGGTCACTCCAAGAAACTAGTCTGTTTTATGTATTCTCTCTAATCAAAATCTCTAAGATATTCCAAGTCCGGTACGTTGTCCCTACACACAGAAAAATTTCATATTAAAATCTACGAAAACAAGGTTAATTTAAAATTTGTTTTCAATGATTTACTTCTTATGTGTTTCATGTTAATTCAGCATGATCTACAGTAACCTTCAAAGACATTTTTTTAAATTAACTTTATTTCATGTGGATTTGACGTTCCAGTACTGTTAAATCAAAATGAAGTATCATGTTGAATCAAAGTTATTTCACATTAAAACAGCGTGAATTTGATAATTAAGTAACATTAATGCACAGTATTGAATCAAAGTTCTTTAACGTTGAAGCAACATAAAATTAATTTAATATTTAGTAGTCTTATTTTATTAATTATTTAATTTATTTGATTTACATTGGCACAGGCATTACAAAAATGTGTATTTTGATGGCTTCCCCGGCCAAGACTTGAACTCGAAGTCATCGCTTGGTACAGCCTTAACTACTAAATTAAATAGACACTAATTAAATACCATCATTAATTAAAATTTTAATTGAACACCATTTAATTGACGTATTAGATTATTTGAAATTAAAGTTAGAGTTAAAATAAACAGCTATTAACACAACACGAACATCAAAAAAAAAAAAAAAAAACAATTGCGAAATAAGAACTAATCACACAACTGAACCCAACGATGCATTGCAGCTATGAACAAAGCAAATAAATACAAACACACATAAAACAAGTAAGAGCGCTATATTCGGCTGTGCCGAATCTTATATACCCTTTACCAAAGTGTTTTTATGTTGTATAGAGATACATACATAAGCACGTACATAAAGTATAAACAAAAAGAAAAAAATAATTTGACCCAGTTACTTTTATGTACAAAAAAATAAATTTACCCTAGAATCATTATATTCGATTTTTCTGATTCCTTATATCAATCAAGTAGTTCTTAAAAAAATATAGAAAGTGTGTTAAGTAAAAAAAGAAAAAAGGAAATTAAAAAAATAATGTTTTATTTAGTTTCTTTAATATCCAGAAAAAAAGGTCAAAGTTTCCAGCTCTGGAGCTGTGGTTTTTATTTTTATAATTTTCTACATCAAACTTTTCTTTCTAAAACGTAAAATATGTATAATCTATAAAGGAAAAGATAAAAATTAATTAGACTTAGTTACTTTTATATATCACAAAAAGTGTAAGTTTCCCAACCCTGAGATCATTCTTTTTAATTTTTCTGATTTCTTACACCAATCTCTTTCTTTTAAGAATTTAAGATGTTTAATTTATAGAAAAAAAAAGATTTGTTTTAGTAAGTTACTTTTGTACAAAAAAAGTTAAGGTTTTCCAACCCTGGAATCGTCTTTAATTTTTTAATTGTTTTTTTTTTTATTTTAAATACCAATTTTTTTCGTACTTAAGTATAAAATAAGTTCATTTAATAAAAAAAAATAAAAATTAATTTTCGGTATTTAATTTTTTATATCACAAAGAGTGTAAGTTTCCCAACCCTGGAATCCCCCTTTTTGATTTTTCTGTATTCTTAAAAACAATCTTTTCTTTTAAGAATGTAAGATATGTTTAATTTATATTAAACAAGTAAGAGTGCTATATTCGGCTGTGCCGAATCTTATATACCCTTTACCAAAGTGCGTTCATGTAGTATAGAGATACATACTTAAGCACATAGTTACTTTTATGTACAAAGAAAAAAATAATAATTTTCAAGGCCTAGAATCATAATTTCAGATTTTTCTGATTACTCATACGAATCTAGTAGTTCTTAAAAAATATAGAAAGTGTATTAAGTGAAAAAAAAGGAAATTCAAAAAAAAAAATGTTTTATATAGTTACTTTAATGTCCAGAAAAAAATCATAGCTTCCAGCTCTGGAGCTGTGGTTTTTATTTTTATAATTTTCTATACAAACTTTTCTTTCCAAAACGTAAAATATATATAATTTATAAAGGAAAAGATAAAAATTAATTAGACTTAGTTACTTTTATATATCAAAAAAGTGTAAGTGTCCCAACCGTGAACTCATCCTTTTTGATTTTCTGATTTCTTACACCAATCTCTTTTTTTTAAGAATTTAAGAAATGTTTAATTTATAAAAAAAAGGAAAAATTTGTTTAGTAACTTACTTTTGTACAAAAAAAGTTAAAGTTTTCCAACCCTGGAATCGTCTTTTTAATTTTTTTAATTGTTTTTTATTTGAAAGACCAATTTTATTCCATATCAAGCATAAAATAAGTTTATTTAATAAAAATAGAAAAAAATTAGTTTTCGGTAGTTAATTTTTTATATCACAAAGAGTGTAAGTTTCCCAACCCTGGAATCCTCCGTTTTGATATTTTATGATTTCTTACACCATCTTTTTTTTAAGAATATAAGATATGTTTAATTTATAGTAAAAAAGAAAAATTTTGTGTTAGTAAGTTACTTTTATATAAAAAATAAGGTTTCCAACCCTGGAAACGTCGTTTTAATTTTTTTTTATTTTGAAATATCAAATTCATTCGTACTGAAGTATAAAATAATTTTATTTATTTAAAAAAAATTAAAATTAGTTTGCGGTAGTTAATTATTTACATCACAAAAAGAGTAAGTTTCCCAACCCTGGAATCATCCTTTTTAATTTTTCTGATTTCTTACACCAATCTATTTAATTTATAGAGAAAAAGGAAAAATTTGCTTTAGTAAGTTACTTTTGAATAAAAAAAAGTTGAAGTTTTCCAACCCTGGAAAAATCTTTTTAATTTTAGAAGGTTAATTTTTAATTTGAAATGCCAATTTAATTTGTACTAAAGTATAAAATAAGTTCATTTAATAAAAAAAATAAAAATTAATTTTCGGTAGTTAATTTTTAATATCACAAAAAGTTTCAGTTTCCCAACCCTGGAATCATCCTTTTTGATTTTTCTGATTTCTTACACCAATCTTTTTCTTTTAAGAATATAAGATATGTTTAATTTATAAAGAAAAGGGAAAATTTCTTACTTTAAAGTTACTTTTGTATAAGAAAAAAAGTTAAAGTTTTCCAACCCTGGAAACGTCTTATTAATTTTTGAAGTTTAATTTTTTATTTGAAATACCAATTTTATTCGTGGTGAAGTATAAAATAAGTTTATTTAATAAAAGTAAATAAAAAATTAGTTTACGGTAGTTAATTTTATATATCACAAAAATCGTAGGTTTTCCAACCCTGGAATCATGCTTTTTGTTTTTATGATTTCTAACGTCAATTTCTTTCTTTTAAGAACATTAGATATGTTTAATTTATAGAAAAAAAAGGAAAAATTTGTTTTAGTAAGTTACTTTTGTATAAGAAAAAAAGTTAAAGTTTTCCAACCCTGGAAACATCTTATTAATTTTTGAAGTTGAATTTTTTATTTGAAATACCAATTTTATTCGTGGTGAAGTATAAAATAAGTTTATTTAATAAAAATAATTAAAAAATTAGTTTACGGTAGTTAATTGTATATATCACAAAAATTGTAGGTTTTCCAACCCTGGAATCATCCTTTTTATTTTTTCTGATTTCTTAAATCAATCTCCTTCTTTTAAGTACATTATATATGTTTAGTTTATAGATAAAAAAGGAAAAATTTGTTTTAGTAAGTTACTTTTGCATAACAAAAAAATTTCGATTTTCCAACACTGGAAACGTGTTTTTAATTTTTTAATTTTTTTTAAATTTATTTTTAGTTAGAAATACCAATTTTATTCATACTAAAGTATAAAATAAGTTTATTTAATAAAAAATTATTAAAAACTAGTTTTCTGTTGTTATTTTGTATAGCAAAATGAAGTTTAAGTCTCCCAGCTCTGAAACCGTGTGCTCGATTTTGCTGATTTTCAATACCAATCTTATTTCGACCATTTCTAACACACCAGTCCAATAACGAAGTCTCTAGCTTTTCTGGGAGCTTCGGAAAACCGATTTCACCTACAGACAGACCGACAGACGGACATCGCTTATTCGTCTTCTCTATGCATAAGGATCCAAAATACATATACTTTATGGCTCGCTTATTAATATTCTAGAAATTACAAACGGAATGACAAACCTATATATACCCTTTTCCCTTTTTTGGGAAAGGGTATAAAAACATATTTTTCTACCAAATATAATATGATTTCAAATCAATATTTTTCCATGATGATTTTACATGGAAATTTTTTTCTGTGTGTACACCACTGGTAAAAAAATAAGGCTTCATGATGTAGTCAAAAATTACTTCAGATGCAAATGCGCAATTGAATTTTTACATGCCATTTATTGTAAGGTTCAACGCCTAGGCACATATAACCCGACATACGGTAAACCTCGCCTTTTTTAACTGTCATTAACGCACCGATTAAGAGGAGGTTGGAGGTTGATTCTCCATTTTATTTATTAAATTTATCTTTTTTATTTATTTCGTTTATTTCTTTAGTTTTATTTCGTTTTTACTGCCACAAAATACAAAAACCTAAATCAAAACATACAAAAAACCAATCAATATCTTTCAAACTATTCAACGTACACAAAAAGTTAAATAATGCCCAATTTTTGAACTTTGTGTTAACGGACACGTACTGAATGTAACAGACCTCAGCTGACAGTTGAAAAAGGCGAAATTTAATAAATTTATATTTAAATTTAAATTCCAAAAAAAAATTAGCCGCCCAGGTATGTTCGTTCTCCTGAAATTCGTCCTTTAGTGAAAATCGAAATTTCAAAATTTAGAAAAACCAAATTTTTTTTTATGAAAAACGCAAATTTTAAAGGTTTTGAAATCTGGATATTATAAAAGGGCACAAAAGACATAAATTCAAAAAAAAAAAAAAAATAGCCGCCCAGGTATGTTCGTTCTCCTGAAATTCGTCCTTTAGTGAAAATCGAAATTTAAAAATTTAGAAAAATCAAATTTTTTTTTATGAAAAACACAAATTTTAAAGGTTTTGAAATCTGGATATTATAAAAGGGCACAAAAGACATAAATTCCAAAAAAATTTAGCCGCGCAGGTATGTTCGTTCTCTAGGAATTCCATAAAAAAATAATTTATTTGATAGTTAAAAATTTATAGTTTCTTTTAGTTTTTTTGTTACTTTTTTTTTTGTTTTTATATAGAAAAATATAAAAGTCTGCATGTTTCGATTTTTTTTAGCTCATTTTGTTGAAAAATATGGCCAGGATTCCATTTTGAGTATGTACATCCAAAATTTTCGTGTCTAACAGGGCTCTGTTATCAGGTTAACATAGCTCTGTTAATGTAATTGGTTTGTGTCTTGGGTTTAAATTTCGAAATTTATCTTCACACACGTACAAACTTTCACATTAACAATATTAGTATAGGATGTACATATTAAGATAATAATATAATTAGTTTTATTAAATTTTATTTTCACTGCACAAAAAAATTTCTTAAAGGACTAGCGTCATCGTCGCGAGAAAAAATATTGTACAATGTTGCAAGCACATTTCGCAGTATATTGCACTTCCTTCTGGTGTACAATAGAGCCCTGCAAAACACCACTTACAAGAACTTAAGACATGAGGGATTTTTCAATTGCTTAAATGCAGCGAAGTCTTTTAAAACAAACGCTGAATAACACTTTTGGCAAGACATTTGTGTACGTTATTGCAGGCATAGGAGTAAAAAAGAAAATACTTCGTGACGAAAAAATTTGTGATGCTTGCTTCTTCATACACATGGGCGCGTTAACAAACGTCATGCATGTACATACGCACACACGTTGTGTGAATGATATTTTATTTTTCTGCGCACACGCAAACGCTCACATGCATTGATATAAGTTGTGTACGCTTGCTTTAAAAATCCACCCTTAAACACAAACGTAATAGCTTACCACCCTATTGGAAAATGTGTGGTTGACTACAAAAATAGTTAACCTATAGTCAACTTTTCTCAGACTGACTAAAAGCTAGCTGCAATTTCATCCAGAACAAACCCAAATTAATTCTTAAGTTGAGTGCGTAATCGAATTTGGTGAGAGCCAACAAATTTATTCTTATTTATTATTACTTTGAAACTCGTTTCTGTTTTATATTAATATTTTGCTAATGTTATTTTAGATGGTACCTTAGCTGGGTGGTAGCGCGTTGAGTACACAACGTGTGATTATACATGTTCGAACCCCAGCAAAAATTTTTTAATTTACTGACTACCATGTGATTTGAAAAAAAAATCAGCTTTAAGTTAGCTGAAATTAATGAAAATTAATGTAGAGTAAGACAATTGACTACCGCCTAGGACATCGAAATGTTAAAATAGTCAGCTGATTACATTAAAAGTAGTTTAGGAGTCAGTTAGTACTAGTTGCGAAATAGTTAGCTTAAAGTTAGTTTAAAGTTAACGTAATTTCCGATAGGTCATCTATAATATGGAAAATAACAAGCATACACGCATCAACACTATTTCTTTTGAGTGTTTGTTACGAACAAGAAGTCTTCGCGACATCGCTTGTAAACACTCATATACACGTACATCAACACATCCATAGTTATTCGCTTATTAAACGACATCACTTATTATTGGTTTAGTATAATACATTCTACGACAATACATTTAAAAAACAAGCGTTATTTACATTTCAAGACATTTCACGCAGGCCTCTATTGTACAATAAAAATCAAAATTATTTTAATTTTCACCAATATATTGTGCCACCTTGAGTTATGACATACACATTAGCCATATTATTGCACAATACGAAAAATTGCAAAAATATATTTTAAATATGTAGACCGCTTAAGGCAACTTTCTGCCAGCTGTCAAATAGGTTAACAAACTAAACAATGTTGCCAACACAAATATATAAACGCCTGAAAAAATACCCTTTATTTACAAGTTTCTCTTTAACGTAAAACTTTGGCAATTTGTAGTTTTAGTATAATTTCATGAATAAATTTTAATTTAAAATTTCAAGGGCACTAAATATATAGTAAACAATATTTGTTTGCTTTTCTTGCGCTTTCCCACGAAACACAACCACTTTAAGGTCTAATAATTTGATTGGAAATACTTTTCATTCAAAAGTCTTTATTAGGGCTAAAACTCATACTGAGCTTTTTTTATAAAAAATTTAAATATTTAAATTTATGTTTCCTCAAGAATGTGTAATTACGGGCAATGCTGTGTTTATCCTTCTCAATCGTTTAGAATTTGCGCCATAATATAATGTTAATTTTATTCTCATTTTCAAATTAAGCCTTATTGTTTGCTGGGTTCATATTAAAAAAAACTAAATAATAAAAACAAATAAAGAAATAAAATAGCAAAACGCGAATGTTTTAATATTTTATAAAAATAATCAATTCGATCAAACCCTGCCCTAAAAACTCCCCACCATACAAAGTAAAACTCAATTATTTATATAAATATATACTCGTACATAAATAAATATGTACATACATATATATGAAAAAAAGCTTTTGAGTAGAAAAGCAACGATTTAATATTTGCCCCATTTAGCATTTATTTCCAGGTTTATTTTTTTTAGAAGTAAAAAAAAAAATTATAAATATTTTTTTCCAAGCGTGTAACAAACAAATGAATTTCCATTCACATTCGTGCTAAAAAGGGGAGTTAAATATTTGCTTGTACGTTTAAAAACAAATATTTTAAATGTATTTAAACGAAACTGAAGTATAAAATAATATAGTCTTTTTTATAGAAAACTGAACATGAAATAAAATTCAATTTAATGGAGAGTCTTTTGACACACATTCGTAGTTCGTTCTACGTCAATGATGTCAGTTTCATGCAGTGTGCACACTTATTTTTTGTTAAGTTCGGTAGAATCGACAAAAAAAAATCGGTAGATTTGAATGGAATTCGGTAGAAATTTTTTTATTTTATTTTTTTTATTTTTTTTTATTTTTTTATTTTTTTAGAAACATAAAAAATAGCAATTCAAAGAAACATAAAAATAACAAAATATATGTACTTATATATAAAGGATAAGTGCAAGGAGTATCAAACTAAAGAGGTTCCAAAAGTGCATTTAAAACTTCACATGTGATTGAAAATTAAACTGCCATAAACAATGAAGCATTTCCAATAAAAAAGTGTCATCCCCAGTTATTTGCCATTACCCTTTATATAGATATACTAGGCATATATAAAATAATATACATAAATAACAGCAATTCAGTTTTTGTACATAGGTTTTATAAAGCTACTAAAATAACTTTTATTTGACAAACTTTTCTAACTACAAAGTTTATATATGAGATCCACTTATGAATTTAAATTTTTGTGCAAAAATTATTAAATCATTGGTAGGAATAAATATTTCATCCACAAGGCACAATTCTTTGGCAAATATAAGGTTATTTATAGTTTTAGTTTTTAACCGATTTCTTTGTTCTGTTTTAATGATTTTCATGACGACCGCGCTGCTATGTGGAAAAATAGCCAATTTACACATATATCGACTTAAATTACTAAATAACAATATTCGGTAGATTTCAGGCCTTGTTCGGTAGAACTGGTAGATTGTTAAATTCACAAACATATTCGGTAGAATCTACCGAATATCGGTAGAAGTGTGCACACTGCTACTCAGCCACAGGGGCTAGCGATGCTAGCCTCTCAGTTCGGAGGTCGTGGGTTCGATTCCCACCATAGACCCTAGGTGTTTTTCGCAGACAAGCTAATCGCTTTGCGAATTGTGTTTGTGTTTTCTTAAAAAAAAAGACTATCTATTGATTGGAGTCGTCAACAGTTTAAATATTTCGCCAGTACAGTGCTCATATCTAAAAATAATAATACTGGTTATTGATTTAAGTAGGTTACAAACATCAAACAGGAAAATAATTAAAGCAGAGTGTATGCCAAAAAAAAATCAGTATTTATAAGTAAACTTTTGAAATTTTAAAAATCATGTATTATTACACGATCGGTACACAACAAATCATTACAAAAACAAGTTCTTTGCCTTTGTGGATTTTATTTTATTTGTCAGCGATACACTTCAGTTATGGAACAACTTTCGATCGTTGAATTTTCAATGTCTTCTCTTTCTCTTTTGTATTGATACGTTTTGGAAGTCAGCCATAATAACTTAGAAGTGCCAACACTTAGAATTCATTGAATGTAAAAAAAATTAAGACACTTTAAATCAGTTCCAGATGCATACAGGAACAACCCGAAATTGTATAGCGTTCCAAATAACAACTTTTGTGGAATTTTGTTTACATATGAAACTAAAAAATTAATCAGAAAATTTGCGAAAAAGAAAAAAGTTTTTATTTAAAAATATATTATTAAAGTTACGGATCTTTTATAGGCTTTTGCCAATAATGCAAACTTTGTTATTAATAAAAAAAAATAATTTTGGATTACAAAAGGTTTACACAACAAATTTTGTATGACAATTTGTGTGTTAAGCTTTTTGTAAACCTAAATAATTTTTTTCTGAATAAGGCCTATAGTACTTAAGCTGGGTTCACACGATTGGCACAATGTACCAATTTTCGTCGGCTCACTGCGGTAGAGTCATAAGTAATAAGCCAAAATGACATTATTACTTAATTAATTCTTGAATAAGTCTATATGGCTTTATTACTAATGAAGTGTGGTGCAGTTATGTAATTATATTTCAATTTTTCAGTGAGCCGACGAAAATTGGTACATAGTGCCAATCGTGTGACCCCAGCTTTAGACTAAAAGTAAAATACAAAATATAGACTAACAAATTAAATATACGTTTCCAAGTAGAATAAAAATTCTCACATGTACAGGAATCAATTGAATTGTCTCTCTCACACCGTGGAAATCGATATTATAATGGAAAAGTATTTGGACATGTCAACATTTAGAGGATTTGCCGTCATTGTAATCTACACTGAAAGGAAAACCTTTATTCAGCCAATGAAATATTTCATTGTATTAATGAAATGTTTCATTAAAAGTCAGCTAATGAAGCCCTTCATTGGATCAATGAGGAATGATTCATTGTATTTATGAAGTTAATTTTGGCGGATATGTCATAAATATAATGAAACTATTTCATTAGTTCAATGAAACTTTTTCATGAATATAATGTAGTTATTTCATTGATTTAATGAAGATTTTACATACCATAAATTAAGTTTATTCATTAATATAAAGAAAAGTTCATAAATATAATGAAATATAAGCAGTAAATAATAAAAATTTGCTATTAAAAATATGAAATCATACCCCTTCCAGACCACCTACTTAATAAAAGATTTATAGATTTTTTTTATTTTATTTAATATATACAAATACATACGTACTTAATATGTGTACATATCTACTTAATATGTGTACATACATATGTACGTATTTATTAACGTAAAACATTTAAAATTTAAGGAACTTATCAGTAGAGTTCAACCCAAATAATATTTTAAGTAAGCCGAAAAACTTACATGTTTATAGTAAAACTTTTAATATGTTGTTGAGAATCACAATATCCAAACATAAGTTTAAAAGAATCAAACAAAAATCTTAGCAAAACAGCATCTTTATAAGATGTTTGGCACAACCTTTTTGTGTTTGTATAGAGGCGAGGAACGTGAATGGATAAAAAAAGAGAAAGAGAGACTATGTGCTATACAATGAAGAATATTACATTGTATAAATGAAATGATTTCATTGCATTTATGACGACCATACTGCTTTAAATTAAAAGGGATTAGAAAAGTAAGAAAAAGTAATTATTTTTTACTAAATAACTTTTGATTTATTTATGTTTTACAAACTGTATACAGTAAGAAGACAAAATTTGTGGAACTTTCTCATATTTGCCCCAAATTCGGCAAAAAGAAAATTCGTTTAAACAATGTAACGATTTTCGTTAATGCAATGAACTGTGAGGAACACATGAAGAGCAGAGATTGAATGATTTCATGCGTACAATGAAATTGTTCATTGTATTAATGAAAAGTTTCATTAACATAATGCAGAACATTTAATGAAACCGTTTCATTCTCTGAATGAATGATTTTCCTTTCAGTGTAGCTTGTGTTGCCAGAAGTTCTTTTTTTTAATTCTTTAGTGTTGGAAAAGCTTTTAAACTTTTGGTACATAATATAAGTTTTGTAAGAGTTGCAATTTGACAGACATACATATGTATGTGCTAACTTATCGCTCGTTTACTCAAAAAATGTCATAACTCAACAAATGCAACTTTTCAGTTAATGATGTAGAATTAATCCCCATATCATTAAGATGTGTGTAAATTGAATACTTCAAACTCGTTTTCTGGTTAACTGGTTTTTTTTTTGAGCTAAGATGCAACACAATGACAAATGCCAGAATTATTATAAAAAAATGTTTTTTAAATCTATTTAATGCACTACTAAAAGTTTCAATGAAATATTAACAACTAAATGATTTAAATTAAAAGTTGTTTTAATACTTTGCACACAAATATTTATTTATATAAAAATTTATTTTCCAAACTAAACTCAAGCTAAAAAATAACATTAAATTTATAAAAACAAAATATCTTAAAAAGAACCCACCACAATGTCACTCCTACACCTCAATTAAAGTCACATCTGACAATAATCCACTTTGGGTACGTGATGAACACAGATAGAAAACTGATTATGAAAGCAAAATCCAATAGCAACTCAAAACTCAAAAGACTTGAATTAATTTTTATTACAAAACAAAAAAAAAAAAAAATCAAAGTTTGAGCCAAACACAAAAAAAAAATTAAAATTTGATTAAAAAAAATTACTTAAAAAGTGCTTGCATACATATTCAATTACCGTTTGTACGAGCAATTTAGCCATTTTTAAATACAGAAAAAAACCGCACGAAATCACGATCCATTAAATTGGCTCATTTTGGTTTTTATACATAAAACTAATTTTGGGGGCGTTCAAAAAAAAAATATTTAAAAAAAATAAACAAAAATTCATTTAACCCCAAAATATATAATATAGAGAGAGAGAGAGAGGAAAACAAACTGTAGAATTGCTTCAAAATATTTTGAAATATTTTGAATAGCTTGCACATCATTAACTCTTCAAATTTCACATACTCGTAGTTTAATATATCCAGTAGGAATATTAGGGCAATTATTCCATTTCACTTGCTTTAGGTTGAATTAATAGTTTAGATGATAAGCATCTCATATTAAAACTTAATTTCTTTTTATAAATTTGTTCCACCTAAAGTTTAAAGAAAAACCTATTGTAACTATAAGCTTTTAATATTTAAAAAATAATTAAAATTTTTGACAGTGCAATTGTGGTGTTAACTCAATTTTCAAGATACTGCATTATTACGTTTTTGCCTTTTAAAGAGGTTCTTTTTGTAGGCTTCGAATATTTACAGTTAAATGAAAAGTTAATAGTGTACAATTCTTATCAAATCCTAACATTTTATATACTCAACACTTAAATTAAAAACCTGTCCCACGATGTTCGATCGACAACTTATCTTGAAATGAACACTAAAATAAGAACATTTGTGCGACAGGACGTAAGAATATTAAATTATTCTGTTAAGACTAATGGGGACGCAGCTGGGACACGTTCTCTTTTGGAGTCTCTTCTTAAATCGACGCGCGTTTAAATAAAGACTTTTTATCGCTACAGCCTGGGGACTTTTTGATATTTACTTGTTCAATACTGTTTACTCGTTGTTTCGTAGCAGTGTCGCACTTTGAAAATAATTTTTAGAGTGGGAAATGTAGAACTAATATATTCATATAATTTTACCACCAAAACACAATAATGGCCCTTATTATGGGCAACTTTCGATCTTCGACTGTAGTCGAAAGTACTGATCGAACGAATTTTCATTTGGTATTATCACTCAAAGTGATTTTTAAAATTTTCAACAACTATACCTAAAAAAATTAAAAAAAGTCGTTTATAAAATTTTTTTCATCGAAAGCTAAATTCTGTTTGATAGAAAATTCGTTGGTCAACGAAATTTTCGATGCTGATAATATGAATTAAACATTCAATTTTAGATTTTCGATAGCCAGCGAAGATCGAAAATCGAATGCTACTCATAATAAGGGCCAATGTCTTTTCTCTTCTTACTTTTTTTTGTTTTTGATTTTTATACGAAAACTAATTTCCCAATACCATAAAAAATGTGTCTAACTGGCAACACTGCTTCTACATGGCATAAAGCAAGCGACAGACCGTGCGACCGTTGGTACAACATGAGCAGGTTGTGTGATGAGATTGTAAAGTGTGTGGGGTCGTTGTATGAAGTTGTGTCTCGGTTGTATGAAATTTGATTGGTTGTATGATTTGATTTTTTGGCAAGTTGTATAGACAGGTTGTATAATTTAGGAGTATGTTGTACAACTTCATATCATTTTGTTTTTATTTTCGTAGTGTCATATGAAGAAATTGTAGAAATTGTAATCTTTTGGCTCACTTTCTTTTAGTGTTCTTAAAAGTTTGTTGTTAGAATATGTTTCTTTTTATATAAACGACATTTTTTTTTGCCAAATTTTTTTCTGCCCTTTTTACATTCTTCTTCTTCGTTTTGCACGAAAAAAATCATCGACTACAATATGCCCAGTAGTACCCGATGTCATGTTTACTAAATTTTTTTTTTTTTTGTGAAATGAAGTTGTGCGCTAATGTTGCACACGTTGTTGTATAGTTTGTGTCCAAAACACACAACTTGATAAACCAACGTGTTGTATCAACGGTAGCAAGGTCTGTGGCTTGCATAACAAAAATCCAAAGAGAGAGAAATGTCACTCAAACAAAGCCATAAATAAACTAGTCTGTCAGAAAACGAGTTTGAAGTTTTAAATTTACATTTAAAAATTTATTTTGCTTTCAAGAGTTGAGTAAATAAGATAAAGGGTAGGTAAATTTGAGGTTAGGAGGTAAATTGGCTTTCAAATGATGAAATGTCAAGAATTTAGCATCCTTTGGCATTTATTTAGTAAAAATTTGGAAACAAAGAATTTAAATTGGGAAATTTGTGAATTTGTAACACTCTGAAAGATTAATGATAGGAACACAACTGGGACGAACGACGAATTTTTCGGTGCGAACTTTCGTCATAAAAAATAAAACACATTCAAGGGCTATCATGAATAAAATTCCGCGTGAAATTTTTCCCTGGGAACAATTCCAACTAATAGTAAGTAATAGGGGAAACAAAATTCTGATTGGAAAAGGGAGAAATTTCACGCGGAATTTTATTCATGATAGCCCTGATTTGTTCATATGAAAATGAACACAACACCGCCGTAGAATGAAATTCGTCGTGCGTGACGAACTATGAGATAGATTTATTTCTATTTTGTACGCCGACGAACCACAAAAAAACAATTTTCTCTCACTCTTTTTATATACACAATAAACAGTGTGACCAGATTTTAAAATAATATTAAGCTAAATCACGTATGTCTTTAATATATGTTTAGAGAATACGCAATTTGGATTAAAAAAGGCTAACAAAGCTAAATCCATTTTTAAAAAACCTGAAAAAGAAGCTAAGAGCTTAATAAAAATTTTAAAGCTAAATCCAGAAGAAATAAGCTAAATTTAGCCCAAAATTAGCTAATATGGTCACACTGACAATAACCAACTTTATCAATTACAAGAGCTGAGTTCGCTGAGTAAATTCGTCGTTATTGTGCTTCACACGACGAATTTACGCAGCGAATTCTTATCGACGAATTCGTCGAGGTGGATGAAATTCGTCGTTCGTCCCAATTGTGTTCATAGCATAAATTCGGCGCTGCGTTGACGAGAGAGGTGAAGATTTGTTATAAAATCTTGTTAAAAAATTTGTGAAAAGGGGGGACGTCTGCCGACGTGCTAAAGGTGAACATTTGCCCGACATCATATTCCATTATTAATTTTCATATTTCTAATTTATATTAGTATCAATAAAACTGAATTTTTCAAAAAAAAAAAATTGTTTTTAAGACAATTTACTTCGTAACCTTAAATTTGGCCACCTTAATTTTTCCAAACACATTTTTAGAGCTCTGTGTGTGTGTGTGTGCGCTCTTTATGCCACAACACAGCAGCTAGGACGTGATTTTCGTAACAAAAATAATAGACACTATTACAGTTATAAACTTATTTTTTTTGATTTCTTTCTACTTAAAAACAAAGTAGGAAAATAAATGAAACAAAATGTTTGATTTTTTTGTTTTGTTTCATTCTTTGAAGCAAGTGAGACAAAAACAAAGAAAAAAAAACAATTGCTCAATTTGTTTTTGTACTGTTTTTGCACATGACCACAAATAATACATTAATTTAATCGTAAGTCCCTATTTACACTATGCAAGTATTATTGCTAAGCTGATTAGTTTATTAGGAGAGAGAGACGGGGGAAAAGTAACGTTGCTGTTCCCCTCGTCTCTCTCTCTCCCTGAAACTAATCAGCTTAGCAATAAGACTTGCACAGTGTGATTTGGGACTAAGCAGCAGAGAAACAAGTCGAGGCAAAATTATCGGCAGCGGCGAAGCAGTAGTTTTGTGACCAGAAAACTAAAAATTGAAATTGAAAATCGATTTTCACAATTTTATCTCCGAAATTGTATGATTTTATCTCTTTGATCAGATAAAATGTCGACTGATTTTGAACCGATTCAATCGGCGGCGGCGGATAAATAAAAAACTAACCGGTGGCGTTGCACCGTAGGCATCGAGCTAATCGACTTGTTTCTCTGGTAGTCAGCTAGAAAAGAATACAATGTCAACTAAATGGAAACGTTTTGAAATATTTGCGGCGAATTTGACATCATCATATAATATAATTTTATTGCATTGACATGAAAATTGTTTTGTACTAATTTACAGTAAGCAAGTCTTATTGCTAAGCTGATTAGTCGGAGAGAGAGACGAGGGGAACATAATTTTTCTTTTCCCCTCGTCTCCCTCTCCTAAAAAACTAATCAGCTTAGCAATAAGACTTGCTGAGTGTAAATTAGGACTTTATGTAGCTAAGCAGCACAGCTCTAACCGCTTGTCCTAAGACACCTTTCTTCTTCTTTTTTTGGTATTTTCTTTTTGCACTCTGTAGACATTGCAGTAAATGCATACATACATACATACATACATATATGCATACAAATTATCTGTGTATGCCTGGGCGTAAGCCGAATAAATATTATGAGTTAGGATCAGGGTTGTCAGATTTCTTCGACCTATTTCACCAAACTGATTTTAAAAATCGTCAAAATCAAATTTGATAATAAATTTGTTTTTAACATGAATTTTAATAAAATAATTGTATAAAAATTTAGCAGAAAATCGCCAAAAGTAGAAATAAAATCGCCAAAAATTACTTGTTGTAATTTTTTCTCATCAAAATTCAAAACAAAACGCAATTACCCTTATTCCAGTTGTCGACATCCAAGTCACTTTAACACGACACCAAATAATTGAGATTTCTGTACTCGTTGTCGAAAACAACTGACTCCAGCTAGCCGGTTTAGGCTATTTTCCACACCTTAGGGAACAGAAATAGATTGTCATTAGCACAAAATTGTTCTCAAAAACGAGTAAACAAGCCCCAATTTTCTGGTATTGTGACGTCGATGTCGACAACTGAAATAAAGGTGATTACTTACTATAAAAATCAAATTGTTTTAATTTCTTAATGACGAGTTTTGGTTAGATTTGTTTTTGAATCTCCTCCTTAAACAAACTAATTTTGCTGAATTAAAATAATTTTGAAGTTCAGTTTAGTTCAAAAATAGCCACAAAAATCGCACAAGAATTTATCGCCAGAAAAATCTCCAAATAAAAATTTAGACGCCAAACAAGTTGAAAAATCGCCACGTTTGGCGAGAAATCCGGGTTAGGATTGTTTATGTACACGAAATTCAAAACAAAGTATAATAAAATACTCAAGTACGGAAATGTAAAATAATAAAAAAATTGCTCATATCGATTAAGATATTTGCTGCAAGCGTATTTTGCACTCTTTGCTTTTACATAGAAGAAATATGCACACAACGTAAAATACTAACATATTATGATAGCATGAAGCTGTCAGCAAAATGACCGACGAGCCAAATAAACACCGCATAATTTTCTTGGGGTATTTTAGGCATTCTGGTATGAAAAACATGGGGTAAATATGCGGTGCGCTTATGGTTGCGGTGCACCCGTGCAGTACTCTGATATACATAAATAACTGAATTGCATGGGATGGAAATCGAGGCAAAACATACATACTGTTGGTTTCCTCTTTAAAACCAAAGTAAATAATAAAATATCTTATACCTAAAAATAATAATAATATAATTTGTAAGTGGCAGCAATGTGTATTTCCCACTGGGTATTTTTTGATTCTTATTTTAAGAATTAAAAACATTTTAAATATATTTTTAAACTAATGACTTGCGAGTGGTAAATTTTTTTTTAATACTCGTATATAAAGATATGCTTCTAAATTTACATTGTACACATTTGTTTGTATACTCTTTTTTTATTTTATTTTATAATACAGTGAATTACATATACAAATATTTTAGATTTGGTGTAGGTCAGTGTTGCCATTTGTTACTTGAATGAGTCTGTCTCTATAAATGTTTGATATTAAGGTGGCACAAATTTGTAAACATAAATTTTTGAAGAAAGTTTTCATATGAAGTGAACACGAGAATTCTTTTATTTTTAAATTCTGCTATTTCACTTCGTTTATTAAAAGTCCGCACACCAAAGGTGAAAAGGAACTCTATTGTTTTCGCTACGATGCCCGTCTATCCGCCTGTCCGCCAAAAACTATTTTCTCGAGAACTCCTGGAATTTTCATAGAATATATAAAACCTTGGCCGCTACAGCAAAAAATATATGACAGTTAAAAATTATAGGGTGTTCCAAAGTGAGTAACGTAACATATTGAAACCCTAATGTAAGGCTGAATCTGACATTTCATGTGTGCCATGTGCCAAGAAAAGCGCAACCACTAATTACTAATTAAAATTCATGTCTGAATCAAACAGTTTTTCCTTAGTAATTAGTGGTTACGCTTTCTTTGGCACATGGCACACAGATGTAAACCCGGCCTAAAATACAGACAATTTGAAATTTTCATAGTTAGTGTAATTTTAGGCAGACTACACCGATTAGCACAGAAATTAAATAAAAATCAAACTGAAAGGGTTTTCTATCATTCAATGTAATTGTGATTGTGTTATTTTGACAACTTGCTGTAAGAAGCAAACTCTTAAAATTTAAAAAAATGCTAAAACTAAAAAAGACCCAAAATTAAAGAAATCGCAAAAATGAAAAAGTTTCCAAAAACCCAAAGGTTCGCCAAAGAGAAAAAACAGCCAAACTAATAAAATCTCTAAAACTAAAAAAACGCCGAAAACCGAAAAAATTGCCTAATACGAAGAAAACCGCCATATGAGAAAAAGGCTTAACATAGAAAAAACGCCAAAACGAAAAAAATAGCTAAAACTAAAAAATTGCTAAAAACCGAAAAAATCGCTAAAACGAAAAAGAACGTCAAAAACTAGAAAAATATCTAAAACTAAAATAAACGGCAAAAAGCGAAAAAAATCAAAAAAAAAAAAAAAACAAAAAAAAGCGCCAAAAATAAAAAATCGTCCAAAACCGAAAAAAGGCTTACCCTGGTTCTAAAAATCGAAAAAACCCCAAAACAAAAAAAAAAGCGCCAAAACTAAAAAATTACTAAAACTTAAATAGCTTGTCAAAACCCGAAAAAATTGCCAAAACAAAAAGCCATAAAAACCCCAAAAACCGAAAAAATTGCAAAAAACAAAAAACGCCAAAACAAATAAAAGCGCCACAAACCGAACAAAATTCCGAAAACGAAAAAAACGCCAAAACTAAAAACAAATTTGTCAAAACCGAAAAAAGTTTACCTGGATCTTTAAATTTTTTAAAAAATGTCTGCATTAGGTATTAGCAAATAGACAAAGTTTCGTATTGCAAATATTATAAAATTTCATTAAAAAAATTTATAATGTAAATTAGGCATTCGTCTAGTTTAGTTTTCAATTATCAATTATCAATTTAAAAATTAGTGTCTCCTTAATATCCCCGAAAACCACAATGTAAACAAAAGCTTACATTTGAAAACTGCAACATGATACTTTAATACATAATAACAACAGCAATAATAATAATAATAATACCATAAATATTGTGATAGTGATAATGTTTTAAGGGAAACAATAATTTACATTGTTTTCAATTGATAGAAAATAAATAAAACAACAGCAAACAAATGTTAATTTTTTCACATCATTTTTCTGCACCATAATTAAATTACAATTTAATTATGTGTAAAATTAAATTTTTAATTTTCTCATCTTTTAAATTTTTGCGCTACAAATTCATACTGCAGCCCATTAAGTATGCAAATTCAAAAGCTGATTGCATTTCATTTAATATGAAACTTCCTGTGGAAATACGAAATATTAAAGCTACTAAGAAAAAAAAAATTTCAATAAAATTTTACATACAATTGTGTGACAGAAAAAAAATTAAATAAATAAATTTTCAGGTCAACAAATACTTGGGGCTTCAAATCCATTAAAATAATTTAAGTTTTTACTTTAGTTTTTGGAACGATTTTAGATCATCTTATGACAAATTTGGTAGATAAACCCACTGGTTTCGGCTATGCGCCATCTTCAGCGTTCTCTTGTACACTCCCTGCCGGTTAATCGAACCTCATAACTCAAAAAAAAAAAAAACAGTTTGCTAGAAAAAAAAGTTTAAAGTTTTCAATTTACACACAACTTTATGAAAAAAGAAAATTTAATTTTTCTTTCAAGAATTGAGGAAACAAGATATTTGAAAGAAATTTTTACACAATATGAAGAACGATATGAGGATTAATTCTGCAACATTTACTCTAAAATCCAATTTTTTGAGTTATGACGTTGTTTGAGTATATGACCGATAAATTTTTATCAAGAAGGAAAAATATCACATGATTAAGCCATTTTTAATTTTCTACTATTATTATTATGGAATCAGTTTTCTCCCTTAACAAGCTTCCAAGAAAATATTTTAATTTTAAGAATTTCTTTCCAAAAAATTTTATTAAATTTCATTCTATCTACTTAATAATATTAATTTTTATTTAAAACCAACAACCCTTACTAGTTTTTTTGTTCAAAGAACTTTAAGCTTTTTTTTATTGGTTTTTCCTTAGTTTTCCCTTAGATGGCGCTTATAAAATTACTTAAAAAGTTCTCGGGCGTAAAGAGAAAATAGTCTAAAGAGAATATAAACTTTGCTTGCTCTTTGCATCTTTAAGGATGAAAAAAAGCTTTACTCAACTTATAAAAGGATAAAGCTCTCTTAAAAAGCAAATAGAAAAGCTTTAATAGAACTAAAACTATAAACACTTGTTGATTTCCAAATCAGAAATAAAGTAATTATAGCAAATAAAAAAAAACATTTTTGTAATTTATACAACAAATTTTTTTCTTCAAATAGCCAAGAAAAATTTAAAAATTTTTATACTGAATTAGGCTCACGTTTACTATTTTTAACCGACTTCAAAAAAGGAAGAGGTTAACGATTCGTCTCTATTTTCATTTCTTACCTTTGGGGGTATAACCTCGTAACTCGGTACATTTTATTTATTAGTTTTATAGGAGAAGTAACACTCAGGCAATGAACTACTATTAATAGGTCTTACCTTCTTTAGGAAAGGGATAGTGATAGAGAAGACAGGTGGTGAAGGAAGAGGTAGAAGGAAGCTTCATTATTTTATAACTCTGCTTTTTGCACGTTTTTTTTAAATAATGCAGAGTTGAAGCGCCTATGGTGTAAATGAGACGTATTAAAGTTTTAAAGCTGTGAGCAGCAATTTTATTGGTTATTTGATTTCGCCAATGATTCTGCTACAAAACGAAAAAGGGCGCTCTGATGTTACATTAGGATTAGTTTCTGCTGAATATAGTATAGTTCAGTGGCCAGTGACTTTCCTACAACAACTGCTACAAAGGGACACTAATGAACATTAGAAAAATGCGTGGTTTTGTTATTTAATGACTGTCAGATACCGGGCTCGAACCCAGGACTTTCGGTTTTATAGTCAACGTGCTAACTACTTCAGCAAACGCCACCCTGAGAGGGTATAGCTTCCCATTGGTCCCATTTTAATAAACTGGGCGGGGATACGCCCACAATTTTTTTTTAAATTTAATTATATGATATTCTACTCATACCTATAGAACACCTTTGGCTCTTGCATTTTTCAAGTTGATAAAATGGGCGGGGTTACACCCATTAAAATTTATTATAATATTTCACACGGTTCTACTTAGCTGATTTTTACGAAACTTACCACACACCTTGAACTCTAAAATAGACACAATCTTTGATTTAAAAAAATGGGCGGAGTCACGCCCATTAAAATTTAATATTTTATTTTAAGTGGTTCTACTTTACCGATTTTTACAAGACTTAACACGCACCCTGAGCTGTGAAAAATTTACAATCTCGCATCTAAAAAATGGGGGAAGGAACGCCCATTAAAATTAAATTTGATATTTCACGTACTTCTTTTTATCTTTTTTTTTGGCAGAACGAATTATTTCAATTCTTTTTATAGAAAAAAAATAATTTTATTTTTAAACACCCGTATTGCGTATGTAACGTCGAATATTCGACTACGAGAATTTTGTCCTAGATTAAACAAACCTTTGGCATATTTTCTTTAATCTAGTAGGAAATTCTCATAGACGAATATTCGACGTGACATACGCAATACAGGTGAATGTGATTCTCTGCAGAAAGCAAGTTGAAATTTGAATTATACAAATTGGGGTAATGCCCCTACTTCCTGAGCCACCACTCACTTCATCCGCACTCATGGCTATCTATTCACTTTTTTTAATTTCTGAGTGCATGTTGGAGTTAGTTAATTTTTTTTTAAAGATTTAAAAAAAATATGTAACTACATTGAACAAAATTGTTCAACAAATAAAACGGTTAATAAAAAACACTACAAACAATTCATTAAACAAAGTTTAATTAAAAATTTAATGAAATTAATTAAAGTATTGTTTAAAATTTAATTAGTTCAAAAGGAATAATTTCTTAATAGGGCTTAAGTTCAGTATTTTTAATTCTTATTGAATGAAATATTTTTATTAGTTAATGTGATTTTTAAACAAGAGAAATAAAATTAAACTAGACCTTTTAGCTGAACGGAAATGCCAACATTTTTCTGTGCAGCTACGCACTTCCTCAACAGCTATGTCTATCTACATAGGCGGAGAGATTGTTGATAACATCAGCTTAAAAAATCACATTAATTAATAAAAATATTTCATTCAAAAAGAATTGATTAAGAAATTATTTCTGATTAAAATTTACTCTAGTTCAATTAAATTTAATATGTATCAATTAGTTAAGTTTAAATGACATAATGAAATTTTTTAATTGATTAAGCAACACAAATAATTCAATAAAAATTTAATTGAGTTTATCAAAATTTTGTTTAAGAATTTACTTGATTAGAGTTTTAAATAAAAATTTAATTGAGTCATTTAAATTTTTTGTTTAATAATTTAATTTATTAAAAAGTTAAATTAATACAATTAAATTTTAATGAAATGTTTTCAATTAAAGATATTGATTGGACAAATATTTTTACTTAAAAATTTTATTTAGTTAACGTTTAATAAACACAATTACATTTTTAATTGGTTTTTGTTTTTTCTTTCTTTTAAAGTTATTGATTGTTGAAATATTTTTTTAGTGTAGAGGTGCGGGTAGACAAATTCTTTGCATATATCGAATCTTTTCCAAAGTTTTTGGAACAGGTAATTTTTTCTTTCTTATCTTAAAATAAAACTGCTGACTATAAAAATGCAAAAAATTTTTTTGTAAAAAATAAAATAAAACAAAATTACATAAGCACACTTTACATCCTGCTGCATGATGTAAAATTCTTTTGTTTGCTTTTTATTTTCATTTTCTTTGAAAAAAAAAAAAAATATTTTAAACTCTTTTTTTTGCATTTATTTATTTGAACTGGGTCATTTGTTTTCATGTGTTCGTATAACTTTTACAATAATATTTAATTTTTTTGCACAAAGTGTAAGTAAGAATAAAAAATAAATAAAATAAAAAATAACCACTATTGAAAATCGAAATCAGGTTACTCCATTGAAATCGTTGTTTCAAGTGCTTCTTTTAGAAATTCACAAATTAATTTATACGTTTCATTCGTTCGCAATATTCATTAGTTTGTTTAATTGTATTGGCTATAAATAACTTTTATGATTATTTCATCAGACAGCCTAATAATAAATAATCAAAAAAAAAAAAAAAAAAAAAAAACAAGAAATAAGCAGTAATTACAGTGTACTCATTTATAAAATAATTATTTTTTCTTAGCACTTTCTTCACCCTTGCTTTAAGCATTTCTTGGTCTTTGACGTTGCGGATATTTTAATTGACCTCTTTTGTGTGCGTGAAGTTCTTTGAATATTGATTATGATTGTGTGAATCCCGGTAGGAAATGTAGGTTATATTTATATTTTATAACTAGTTTTTTTATTAGGGTGCCCTTCATCAAGGGTGAAAAGGAACCCTATTGTTTTCTCTGTATGTCTGTCTCAGGCTATTTTCTCAAGGACGGGCCTGAAATTTTCACAGAATATGCAAAACTTTGGCTGCAACACCAAATATGTGACAGTTAAATATTCAAGAGTGCTCGAAAGGAGTAACGAAAAACTTTGAAATCCTAATGTAATATATATACTAACAATTATATCTAAAAACTTGAATTTTTAGTTAATGTATTTTTAAGCAGACTACAACTACTAACACTGAAATTGAAAAAAAAAATCAAAATGAAAGGGTATCAGTTAATGTAATTTTGACAATTTAATAAAATTAAACAAATTCCAAAATTAAAAAAAAAATCCGAAACGAAAAATCGCCACAATGAAAAATGTGGTTGAGTGAAAAATATCACCCAAAATAAGATAAATCGTGTTATGTTAATGTTTTGTTTTTAATGAGAAAAAATTCGATTATTAAAACAATTAAATCCATGTACCTATTTATCATTTTTGTTTCAAATTTTAATTTATTTTTCACCTTTTTGTATTATTAACTCACTCAATTTCAGTTGCAAAGTTATTTAATATTTATTTTGCAGCAATGATAATATGCCTTCTACTCATCGCTGTTTATTTCCTTCCGCTCATTAAAAATAAACAACGTTATACACAGTGACAGTTACAAGTTCTTATCGCTGCTGTTGTATCATGCTGCTGCAGTTGATGATGCTTGCTGCAACTAATAAACATTTTAATTTATTGCACAAAAATAAAATATTAAGTTTTTACAGTTTGCGCTTAAATCATTTTAGACTCATTTAAATAAATGTGTTTAAAATTGTTTTTTTAATTTTTGCTACGATCTCATCTATTAAAAGTGTTTTTATTTAATTATTTGTGTTCAAAATTGCGAATAAAATTAAAGCTACACGGATAAATAGGATGTGCTCTATAAAGGCAAGTGCTGAGAAGGAATTGCAACTCCTCCAAATAAGAAGAAAAAATAGTTGCAAAATAAATGGCTTAAAAATATTTTTAGGTATTTAATTTTTATTCGAAAAAAGAATGCATGGTATCGTTCCTATAACGCGGTAGATAAGCTCCAAAAAAGTCCAGGGTTGTATGAAAAAAATGGAATAAACAAGTACTTATAAAAAAAAAAAAACAAAAAACCCTACTGCGACCAACTTTGAACCGTTAAATATTCTAAATGGTCATTCCAAATGAAACGTCATAAGTCCCAAATCACACGGTGCAAGTCTTATTGCTAAGCTGATTAGTTTATTAGGAGAGAGAGAGACGAGGGGAATAGAGACACTTCTTTCCCCCCCGTCTCTCTCTCTCCTAATAAACTAACCAGCTTAACAATAAGACTTGCATAGTGTAAATAGGGACTAAGAGAAGCATAACGACGATTTTAAATTACCTGTCAATTGATACCCATTTTTATAAACTCGTATTTCGCCAACTTTTTATATTTTTTCGTATTTACAAAATGGCGTCTGTTGGCCGCCATATTCAATTTCGACAACTGGCATATCTTAAGTGACATTCCCGGTATTAAGACAAATCAATTGACGTAAGAATCATCAAAATAGGTCCACACGTTCGGTTTGTATAGTGTCGCAAAGAAACACACATACACACACATATATACACACATACATACACACACACGTACATACGTAGACTGATAAATGTTAATCTAACATGCCTAAAAGTAATCTTCAAATCAAATTTTTCCTTTTAAAATAACTTTATTTCATGTTGATTTAACATTCCAGTACTGTTAAATAAAAATGAAGTATAATGTTAAATCAAAGTCATTTTAGGTTGAAACAAGCAGAAATTGTTACTAAAATCACCTCAAGATCCATGTTGAATTAAAGATGTTTAAAGTTGAAACAACATAAATTTAATTTTAATGTAGTCATATTATTTTATTAATTATTTAACTTACGTGATTTTGTGCGTTGGCACAGCTATCAGGAAAATATTTGTGTGTTGTAAGATTTTAACGTAAAAAAGTTTCGGGAGGAAGGGAGAAGAAGGATGGGCTAGCATAAAAGTGGAGTCTTGAATGTGTGTGAAGATAAATTTAACGGCCTATCGCACGATTTCATCAAAATTCGTTCGATCGAATCCTTATATTGAAAACAGCAACACATTTTCTAATGTTATTGCTGTCTGCAATACAAGTTGTCGATCAAACTATTTCTGGCGACATCGTGGGACAGGCTGTAAATTTAAGTAGCAGAGACAAAAACCACAAATCTTATTAGAGATCAACAGAGCACTGTTAACAATTTAACAGTCCTAGTAATTAATATTAATTAACATTATTTTGTCTTCAACAAGGCTTTGTTGTTTTTTGCTCAAAAGTGAAAACAAAATATTAAAAAAAAAAATTTAAATCATTTATTTTCATTTTTTCTTTGAAATTTAGATGCTAGATACAAATGCTTTTAATTTTTATTCCATTTAAACATCCGAACGCACAAGGAAATTTGTGAAAAAGATTCGTAAACCAGAACAAGTATGTTTTTATACTTTTGACCTCAACCTAAAGAGGTTTTTCATTTACTCATTGCACTTTAACTAAAACTATTTTTAACCCCCGACTAAAAAAAGGGGTGTTATAAGTTTGTAGTGTGTGTCTGTGTATCTGTGTGTCTGTCCGTGTCCACGTACAGGCCAAACGGCTGGACCGATTTTCATTTCAGCTATGTTTGAAGAAAATCGGTCCAGCCGTTAAGAAGGTATAATATTTTTTCTGAAAAAAGTCGGGGGTTCTTAAAATTTTTAATTTTTGTTATGGTTATTTTTAATCAAATTTAAATATTGCTAAATATATATATAGGAATTTTTTCCAGGTCTTTGAACGTATCTTTAAACATAATATTGTTCCTCCTAATAGTAATTTTAATTTACTTAATCGTTATACGTTGTAGTGCGTATCTTTAGAGTATCTTTCTTTTCAAAGGTCATTCATTCTACCTTAAACAAAGTATCTGCTTGTGCTTAAAATCTTTTGATGGTTGACTTTTGTTTTAATGCTTTTAGGTTATTAATTTTTTATTCTTGCTTTTCGGTCAACTATTTTGGAATTGCTTTACTTCCATGCTTTTTTTTTTGTTTTTTTTTTATATTCTTTATTTAGTTTCCATTTCGTTAAACAGTTAAATAGCAAAAATTCTATTTGAAGTCGTTACTTTTATGTAACGAAGAAGAAGAAGAAAAAAGAAAGAAATTAAAAATAAACTACAACAGTTGTTTAGTTTTATTGTTTCTCTGTTAAGACTAAAATATCTTTATTATTCACCATTAATTATAATGATGAATTTCGGGTTTAATTTGAATACTCTTTATTTAAAATAGCGAACAGCCAACATTTTGTAACTTTTTCTTTTTGTAGATGTATAAAAAAGAAGCGAACGCACATACATACGTATTTTGAATGATTTTAATTTATACGAGTAGCAATCACTCATTTGCAATGTGAATATGCATTCGAGAAGAAAAGTTTAATATACAGTTGCCGGAAATGTTCTTTCATAAAAAATTCCTAAATTTTTTGTTAACAATTATAAAGAAGTGAAAAAAAAACAAATGAATAAATCTTCCACTAAGTAAAATAACTAATAATAATAATACAGCTTCAAATAATGTGCTTACTTAACACCAGAGGCGCTGCAACGATGTTAGAGCAGAGCTGTAAAAGCAAAAAATTTCATTAAGCCCTTCTCTCTATTCTATATGTCACTTTACCATATGTTTTTGCAATAATCTCAGGTAAATAAAGTAAGCTGAAAACTTGCTTTCTCTTTCTTCTTCTCTGCAACCTGTTAAACGCAATCTATATATGTGCCCTTAATTATGAAAGTGGTCTAAGTCATATATTTGTTTCGTCGAAATATTTAGTAGATTACATTTGAACAAATTAAAAAGCATTTTTATATTATGCAACAATTTAATTTAGAGTTACTGGTATCGATTTATATAAATTTTATTTAATATTTGAATTTTTTCAAAGATTTATTTGATATTTCGAAGCAAACAAGCACATGACTTAGATCACTTTCATAATTAAGGGCACATATGTATATCTAATTCTACTATGCTGAATGAAGTCCTCCTAAACGGCTGGAACACGATTTTAATGAATTTTTTTTTTTTGTATGCGTTTGGGTGGCGCAATAGATAGTTTCGATTCACAAATCAGTCCGTCAGATGGAGCTGCAGTCGGTATCTCGGTTATTTATGAATGAATTTAGGTATATGCATTCCCGAGGGAGGGGGGGGGGCGGGCAAGACAACGTTTGCCGCGCTCAGCTAGTCTTATATAAAATAAAGTTAATTAAAATATATGAATAAATGGTTAGAGTAGATTATGTAATAAAAATTGGACAAATATTTAATACCCAATTTACTCAAATGACCACTAATCTTCTCAAGAAATATCACTAAAAAATTATATATTTAAAAATCGATTACTTAAATTTCCAAAATTATTTGAGAAACTTGAACAATTGGGTTAAATTTAGAACCCTTAAGAGTACCACATCTATATCGTGCACTACGTGTGCTCTTTCATATTTTACCAAAATGTTTTCTTAAATCTAATTTAATGGCTCTAGCAAACTTATATACACCAACCTACTTCTATAATTTCATGAACTAAATGTTAGAGCAATTTAAATTTTTTTTATATCTCAGTCCAGTTCCTGGATTTAGAATCCTAATCCATTTTGCGACTAGTGTTAAATAGCTAACAGTGCCCGGTTATGTGCTTAAAATGCTATGTTAGAAATTTTGGTTCCTGTCTCTGCTAGTTAAATTCGAATTTATATTCACACACATAAAATTATAATAAGCAAAATATGGAAGAGCACCCGTACTACACCATATAGGAGTGGTACTCTGAAGGGTCGTAAATATGTCCCAATTGGTCATGTTTCTCGAATAATTTTGGGATTTGAAATAAAAGATTTTGAAAAATATGCAAAGAAAAAATTTTAAATGTATTTTTAAAAGAAAATATTTTACTGATTGTAATGTATACATATGTATATATTATGTAAAATAATAATGTGGGATTATAAGTGTTAAACTTAAAAAATTAATTTTCATTAGTTAATATTATATACCAAAAAATTTTGGAATTTTCCAGCTCTGGAACAGTATTTTTAATTTAATACCAAACTATTTCTTGCTAAAATATAAAATACATATGTTTAATAATTACGGCAAGTAAATAGTTTTAGTTAGTTTTTATACCGAAAAAGTTAAATTTTCCAGCCCTGAAACCGTCTCTTGTGTTTTTCTTTTGATTTTTAATACCAATCTTTTTTTTTTTTTTGTTAAAATATAATAATGAAAACTAAATTAATTAAGCTATATAAGAAAAGAAAGTTATATAAGAAAAATAAATATATACATATATAAGAAATATTTGACTGCTAGTTTATTTTTAACTCTATACAAATTGGTTGTTGTATAACTTTAATCTAAAACTAAATTTAAGCTCTCGAAATAATCGCTGCTGCAATATTTAAAATGTTTAAATACGGTAGTTTTTCCAGTAATCATTTACAATAATTGTTGAAAATCTTCATTCAGCCCATTGAACTTGTATGTAACACATCACAATTCAATTTGGTATTTTTGTAAGAAATGATGTCATTCCCACCTTTTTCCTACCTTTTCGTTTTGTTTTTTTTTGTTGTTGCATGTTTTGACAAGTTGTGTCAAAATGTCATAAAAATTTATAAAAGCAACTGACACCAGGCTAAAAAATAAATTATAATCCAAGCAAAAAAAAAAAAAAAAAAAAAAAAAATGCTGATAATACTTTTACAAGTTAAAAGAATAAATATTATGGAAAAACGTCTAGAACTATAAACCAGGGACCGTAACTGTTATGACTTTTATCGAAAAAGTCAAGCAAAAAAAGTTATTTTTAACTTTTATTTTTTAAGGCAGAAATAAAAGTTATTTCTTAACTTTTATTTTTTAAGGCAAAAATTAAAAGTTATTTTTGACTTTTATTATTTTACTCAAAAAATAAAAGTTATTTTTTAACTTTTAATATTTTAAGGCAAAAATAAAAGTCTTGAATTAAGTATTGCATAGTAATACGCTAGTTTTATTGCCTCCAATTTATAGGTAATAATCAGGGACAAGGACTTCATGCATTTAAAAAAGGTGTGTTAGGCGCCTAAAATATGACATTAAAAACGCAAAATATGCACTAAAAACAATAAAATATGCACATATTTTAAAAAAGTTTTGTTCAAAAAAAAAAGTTTTAAATTTACATAAACTAATTAGAGATATAAAAATATTTTATTTTCTGAAGAGGTGCGAATACAAGCCTTTTATATTAAATTTGTACACAAGATTTACTCCAAATAGGCATTTTTCGAGATATGTTTATATTGCAGTAAAGGAGCGATACGTAAATTGAAAAAAAGTGTTATTTATTTATTTTTATTTAAAATTTTTCGAACGTGAAGTTCTATCAACTTGTTTTTAGAAAGCTTTGTTGCATTGAAAAAAATCCTTATAACGTCTGTAGATATAATCAGATCAAATTTAAATAATTATTTTTATATAATATTACTACTTTCGGCTTTAGTAGAAGGAAATATCCTTTTGAAATCACCAAATGACAATATTTATTAAATTTGGTACGTGTTTGTGCTTGTACAGTCCTTCTACAACAATGCTAGCGAATTAATTTGTCAAAAAACAGTCTTGCATTACTAATTTTTCATTAATAATATATTTTGAAATTTGAATTTTTGACTAAATATGACACAAAACTTTTAATTATACCAAAATATGACACAAAAATATGCATTTATGACCAAATTATGCAAAAATATGAATTTTCAGCAAAATATGCAAAAATATGCACTTACAAATCTATGCCATTTTCAGTCAAATTCAATGTTTCGTAAAGATATTTCGTTCTTGCCATTATCAGGTTTAAGGGAAAAAATATGCATTTGCATGAAACCCCTGTCCCTGGTAATAATAATTGATGTATGTATATTACAGAAGTCTATAAAAATTATTGTTATTATTATTATTGTGATAACGGATGTTTTATCATTTATAGCATTGAAAGCAATAAATCTTGCGTTGCAATATTTAATTCATGACTTTTATTTTTGCCTTAAAATATTAAAAGTTAAAAAATAACTTTTATTTCTTTAGTAAAATAATAAAAGTCAAAAATAACTTTTAATTTTAGCCTTAAAAAATAAAAGTCAAAATTAAAAGTTATTTTTTGACTTTTATCAAAAAAGGCACAAATTTAAAAGTCATACAAAAATTTGCATCTACATCACCTATGTATGTATGTATCATAATGATAAGAACCAAAATTTTCTACGATCATTTTTTATGTGTGCTTTTTTGATGTAAATTTTTAAAAATAACAGTTATTTTCTGTCCCTGCTATAAACAACCAGTAACACAACACCGCCAGCCATACATAAATACATAATTATTTATACATACACACACATACACGCTTGTGTGTATAAAAAACAACAACAATTTTATAATGGAAATGCTGACTAAACGTAATTAAAACAACAACAACTGCATATTTTATGGGTAGACTTTTTTCTATGGAAAGTAGAAATAGACACGCTAAAGAAATTTTTTGTGTCTTCTACAGTACATGATGGATATAAGGAAATTATGATATATCACAATAATTCTTCTTAAAGCGTGCTTTTCTGTCAGAGCCACGTGCTTAACAAGAAAGTAAAATCTTGCAAAGATTTATTGCTAGCAACACAACTGCCACGAAGGAAAAATTTCGTCCATCACGACGAATTCCTCGGTAAGAAATACGCTGCGTAAATTCGTGGTATAGTAAAGTTATTAACTGTTTGTGCAAAGAAAGAATAAATTATGCTGAGTACACACTATGCCATTTTGTGACATCGCATTGGTGTGTACTGGTGGTAACGTTTGTCATCCCCGGCTATTTTCGTTGTGTGGCATTGTTTTCCATATAAAAAAAAAATAATATAAATGGCGTACACGTTTTGAAAATAACTCCACAAAATGACAACACAAGCAATATCAGATGTGTACTCAGCATTAGTTTTTGTCGTTCGTTGGCGTAAGAAATATAAATAAATCTACTGCAGAGTTCGGGGCGTATAGCAACTTTCGAGTCACCGTATAGTGGCCAGTGGGGACTTTTGCAAAATAAATGGTAATAAATCTGGAACTTCTAAACTAGTGATTGGATTTATATGAAACTTCGAACATGCATAGAGGAGGACTTAGGCTTTATAATGCAGCATTCTGGCTTAAGCTGGACAGGTGTTACAGTGGGCCTAAGTTGACATGGGACTCAAAAAAACTTGTAAGGCTTGTAACTTTTAGAGCGTTTTGAGCTTAAAATAATGACCTACTGTCTCTTATAACTTAGAAAATATATGACTTTACACAAAAAAATTTTATTTTGCCTTCACTTTTTTTTTAGTATTTCAACTATTGTGCAGTGGCTTAGAATAGTTTTTCATTGGCCAAAAATTTGCAACTTTTGAACTAACGAAGATTTTATTGCAATTCTTTTTTTTTTAGTAGATATCCTTTTAATCCAGTCAGAGTTTCATTAGAATTAGAATTTAAGGTTGGACTTTCGATTTTTTTTTGATTTTGCATAGAAAAATATAAATATTTTTTGTAAAAAAAACTTATAATGAAATTTAAAGTATCTTGAGAAAAAACCCAAAGTAGGGTCAGTAGGGTCTTGGTATCTTGAATACATATGTATCTGCAAGACTGTGAATTAAAATAATTCTGCCCAAAAAACCGACTTTAGTGCAAAGATCTTATAGAATATACTCATTCTTATCATGAATTCCACCCAATCAAATTTTTCTTTCACATGGATTTTAATTTCATATCATCAATTCCAATTAAATTAAAAACTAACATACTTCCACTTTTTCCAACAGACAAATATCTTTGTGAATGATTTTCTTCATAAATTGTCGAAATATTTCGATATTTTGATAGCAATTGTTTACACGTTTGGAAATTTCCTTGTGAAATTTTAATTTATGATAAGCCTGATTACAAAATGCCCCACAGATAAAAAAAAAATTATGTGGCCAAACGATAGGCAACCCCCCTTTTAAATAAATAAAAAACGAATTTTGCAAATTGCCTTACAAATGGCAGAAATTCTCATGCGGAAGCCAATTTTCTCCTCCGATTTTGGGGAAAAAAATGGAGAGAGAAAAAAGAATTTTGAGCATTAGTTCACAAATGACAGATGTATGCATAAGGGGAGCAATCTTCCCCCTCGAATTTTTGATTCGATTGTGCCATAAAACTGCAATCAAACCTTTTCAGACAAAAAAAAAAACTACTTTCCCAAATCGATTTACAAATGAAAGAGTTATGTGATGGGGTAAGCAATTTCCCCAAATCTTTTCAAACCAAAAAAAGCTATGAGTATGAGTTGACAAATAACAGAGCTATGCATAAGGGAAGTGAACTTCCCTCTCCGATTTTCGGAAAAAATTATGCCACAAAACTGCAGATCGGTTTACAAATGAAAGAGTTACATATGTGCGGGGGGAGAAAATTTCCCCATGTGTTTTTGAGAAGAGAATTGTAGGACCAAACTCCTAGCAAATCCTTTAAAATAAAAACAGAATTTTAAAAATCGGTTGTCAAAAGACAGAGTTATTCACAAGGGCGCAATCCCCCCCCCCCTCCCACTATAAAACTTAGGTAGTGTTACCATGCGCAAAGTTTATTTTGTAAAGTCTCGAGTTTGCGGAAGAGAAGGAAAAATTTAATGTTAGTTTTTTTTCCTTCTCTTTCACAAACTCAAGACTTTGCAAAGTAAACTTAGCGTGTGAAAAAGCCGTCTTCTGTTTTCCTTATTTAATTTTATGTACTCTTTAGCAAAAAAAAATAGTTTGGTCCTTTTTTTTTTAATACAAAGTGCCTAGGAGAGGGTAAAATAAACTCATCAATCACCCAGTTGTGTGCGTGCAGACAATTTCTTTCGGCTACACGTAAGCGTTTCGGCTGATTGTTTGATCGTCTCCATCTTTGATTGACGAAAAAAAACATTCGAGTCTTAGAGAAGTGCGCGGACGAAAAAACTAATTTATTTGTCATTTCATCGAAAATGACCGTTGCTTGTAAGCGTTTGTTTCATAGTTCTGTTTAGGTGTGGGGTTTTCCCGGCACAATTACTGTAGGATTTTCGGAAAAAAATAACAGAAGCAAACTTTAGTTTTTAGGTGCAAGCAAACATACCATCAAAAGTCTATGAGCAGTTTTATAATTCAGGTCTATGCGGGAAGTCACTTTCACTACAAACATGCACGGTCTATAGCTTTAATCAGTTTTTCACATACAGAATACTTTTTATATTTAAATATATTCCTCCTTATTGTTAATGGCGTCGTCAACGTCACATCGAGACGACAGTAAATATTGTCACTTGTCTACTCTTTTTCCGCAACAATTGGCTCTTATTGACAATCTCTTACTAATCTGTAAGGGTTTGTAAATTAATGGATCATGTGAATAGTAGTCAATTGTTGTCGACAAAGAGTAGAGAAGTGAAAACTTTTACTGCCGTCTTGATGTGACGTCGACGACGCCATTCACAATATGGGAGATTGTATCTGACATACTTTCTTACACACGATTGTTCTTATATGCCATGCTCTTTTATCCGCCATGTACTGTATTTACTTTGTGTTTTCTTTAACATTTTGATATGATAACTAAATCTGCAATATTATAATCTAGGTAAAAGTTGTATTTGTTATTTAAAAAAAAAATTCTATAAAATATTATAACTAAGTAAATAAATAAATGAGCAAATAAGCAAATCAAGCCATCCATGTTTCAATGTGAATGTGTAGTTAAGCAGCACGCAGCGTTTATTGTGATTATTGTGGCGTAATGACGATATATGGACAGTGTTTTTAAAATGTTGTAGTGTGTGCATATTTTGTTTGGTCATTGAACCCAATTGTTTGTGTAGTGATCGGTTTAGTCAGCGGTATTATATGCGTCTTATAATACCTACACGTTTTAACAATTTTTAATAATTTCTTTATTAAAACGGGAGATAGAGGGGAAAAAAATTTAACAAAAAAAAAAAAAAAAAATTAATGAATGTCAAAAGTTATTATTCATACAGTTTTAAATTAACGACAGTAATTAATAAATGAATACAAAATACTTTCAATACCAAATTATGAATGAATATTTGTGGTATAAGTGAGGATTCTTTGCTAGAAAAATAAAATGAGATAACAACAAAGTAAAAAAGATACTTTACACAAAAGTATGTATAGGGTGTTTTTTTAAGAGGTATAAAACTTCGAATTGAAATAAAACACAAGAAAATCGTTTTAATGTCCATCAATTTGGCTTTATTGGAAGGATAATTTTATGCCATTAATGTTTAAATATAATTTCGGGCATGTGGCCGCCGCGGCTGGCTCGAATAAAGCCAATTCTACAGGTCCAATTTTCAACCACTTTTTCGAGCATATGGGGCCGTATGTTGGCAATAACGCCACGAATGTTGGCTTCCAAGTCCCCTAACGTTTCTGGTTTGTTGGCGTAGACGAGCGACTTCACATATCCCCAAAGAAAATAATCCAATGGTGTCAAATCACACGATCTTGGTGGCCAATTGACAGGTCCATTCCGCGAAATTATGCGCTCATCGAATGTTTCCTTCAATAAATCGATTGTGACGTGCGCTGTGTGGCATGTAGCGCCGTCTTGTTGGAACCACAACTCATCCACATTCATGCCATCCAATTCGGGAACAAAATAGTCGGTTAGTCGGCTCCAATTGCTGTGCACGGTGGCGAATCGATTCATTCGGGTTCTCTTCAACACTTTGCTCTACAGCGGCAATTGTTTCTTCGGTGCGCACTGTTCGACGTCTCTGCGGATGCGTATTATCACATAGAGTAAACGTAGTGCGAAAACGATCCATGGTTAACCGAATTAATTGCTCTGATGGACGATTATGTCGACCATAAAATGGACGGAGCTTACGGTAAACTTCGCGAACTGAACCATTATTTTCGAAATAAATTTGCACGATTTGCAAGCGTTGTTCTTTTGTCAACCTGTTCATGATGAAATGGCAAACCAAACTTAATATTAATCACTTGACAGCTGACAAAATGGCCGCCAGTTAAAAAAGTGATGCCAACTTAAAGTTCTATACCTCAATAAAAAACACCCTTTATATGCATATTCAATTCCAGTTTAAATCGGTTCAAAATAGATCATTTGTAATGTCTTCCAAATAACACAGGCAACAAGAAAAACCAAACTAAACAATTCCAATGGAAAATGAAAGTAGACCATTAAGTAAACAAAACTGCCAAAGAGTTTAGAAAAGTTAGCTCGAATTTAGTTTTTATGGCCTCTTGATGTAATAATGCGTACTTATTGTTGCATTGAATCCAATTTGGAAAAATACATTTTTTTCTTTATTTCAACAAATGGTGGGCGGTATAGGCAAAAATACTGAAAAATCCAATTTTTGGGATTTTGCGATTTTTTTGGGAATTGCCGGGAACTCAGTTAATTCTATTTGTTCTTACTTTTTATGACTGGTGTTACATAATTGCATAATTTCCCAGTCTATTTGAACATTTTAGAAATGGACGCGTGTAGATTTTTTCGGACACGACACGACCCAAACACGAATACCAAGATGTCCAACGAGTACGAGACACGCACGTGAGCAATTTTCCCAACACGACACAACACAAAATCAAATTAAATAGCAAAAAATAGTTTGTTTTTTTGCTTAACACGCAAAAAATCAGATTTTCTGCCACGAACCCTTAAGCTGGATTCACCCATTGTTTCCCAACAAAATTTTTGTGCGGAAAAAAATTTGTTTATACGTGGTTTGACTTCTCTCTTCTTGAGAGAGAGAGAGAGAGAGAGAGAATATATTTTAAGAACAACTCTCAGTTTGAATTGGTTTAAAATTATATTTTTTGTCCGGACAAAATCGAACTGAGCTGCCAAGTATTTTAATTTTTCAGAAAAAGTTGAACTGAGCTGCCACATCATGTTATATGAATAATAAAAGCACAGAATATACTTGTATAGTGTTGTAAAAAGCGGCTAATTTTGAATACTCAGTACTACTTGATACTTTTTCAATTGGGTACTCGATACTACTCAATACTTTATATATGTATGTACATGGGAAGTATATGGGAAGTTAAAGATTATTATTTATATTATTTTATAGATAATGCAATATGGAAAAACAAAGATTAAATACATGTATATTTAAATTAATTTATAACAAATGAAAATAAATAAGTTCGAAGATTAGTTTTTGTACATAAACATATTTTAACGTACTCTTACACTTCTAGTATACTAATCTCTTAAATTATCTTCTAAATATTTTTTAATAAACATTTTTTTCTCACAATTGATGTTATTACTTATGCCCATTTTTTCAGTTGGTAATCAAACCGTAATTATTTTTAAGTTCGAATTAAATACGAAATTGTGTTTTTGAGTGCTTATTTAAATAATAATTAAATGCCCAACCTTGCGAAATTAAACACTACTTAAGTTTTATGATTGTACCATATGTTTTTATGCGTGTGTGTGTTTACTGAAAACATGCACATGAGCATCATGGGGTCATATTAAAAAGAATTTCGTTTAAATTTCATAAATATATAAAATATACAGTACAAACTTTCATATCATGGAATAAAGTAATATAAAAAGGCATTATGATGTTCTTTTGGTCTCATAAAATGAGTTTTTATGCAATTTAATTTTCTACATGTTGATAACCTAACGTTTTTGTTTACATTAAACAGCTGCTGTTTGAAAAGACTTCAATAATACTGGCAAATTTTGCAGTGCTACCGTACTTTCAAGAACTTTAAATAACCACTGAAAAAATAAAATCGTATTTAATTACAACTTAATTTTAAATAAAAATTAACTAATTACGTACTTAATTTTTAAGTTAAAAACTGGAGGTTAGTCATTGTGTAAATGTAGAAATAACATTTTACCGACATTGAAAGAATTTAAAATATTTTGTTTGCTTGTGAGGACCTTGCTGGTTATATTGTATCACTTGCCTTCCTTCCACTATTCTAAAGGGTCACTTTTTCTGTCCAATATGTTATGTTGTTAATGACTGAAGTAGTTCAATAATGCGTTCTGTAGTACTTTTTTTAGTGGCTATTTTCCTATCAAAATAATTCCTAACAGAATTGGTATTTGTTACACTAACTCCATGAGGTTCAGAGTCATATTTGTTTGTATCAAACTCACATAGTTTTATAATTCTGATGTATTTTAAAGGAAGACTTTCGCTTGAATACTATAAAATGCAACCCTGAAAGTATTGAGTAGTTACTTTTGTGTATTGAGTACCGGGAAAAATTCCTGGTATTGAGTACTCAGTACTGAAATACTCAATACTTTTACAACACTATACTTGTATTAATTACAAAATTGTAAAATAAAAGACATGCATATCGGGTTGAACGAAAGAATTGCATTGAAAAATTAAAAATACACAGCGAGTTGTCATTATTTTTTCGATGTGCTGCCACTTGTAAAATTAATATGTTATTTCATATGGTAGCTCTGATTTTTCAGACAAAATGGATGAAACGTGCTGCAGAAAACTCTCAGTAAAAAAATTTTTGTCTGGACAAAAATTTTGTTCGGAAACAATGGGTGAATCCAGCTTTAGCTTAGTGAACAAAAAAGGCGACACGCGCCCATCTCTACTACACATGTACAGCAAAATGCCTTTAGGCCTGTGGTCGGAAAACAAGGGCGCCGCGCCTTTCAATATACTCTTCTATTACGTATGTATGTATTTGTACACACGCATTGTTGAGAAAAAGTTTTGTGTATCTCATACTCTTAAGAATCAGCGTTGCCAGAGAAAAATTTTTCCCAACAATAAGAAAATATGTGTGATGAGAATTTACAAAATTTTTTATTTTCAGAAAATTAGCAAATTTAACACAACAATGGGTTAAAACGAAAATTATTATTGTGAAACTTACCAACTTCCTGATAGTGTTAATTACCATATTAGTAGTAATGATGTTTATAAAACATATAATTTAAAATGAAATCTGTTTTATGGCCCGATGATAACAATAATGATGAAAACATTAGCTTTATTAATTTGGAATAATTAACTTTTGGTCTCTTTTTAAAAAGTCTTAAACCGAATTTATAAAATTAATGTACAAAAATGTATCATCTTGTACAAATGAATGCAAAGATATCGAGCCATTACCACCAAATAAGCTTAACCAACATAATTTTCGAAATGCGTTTTTTTTATAAAAATCAGTAACTTGTTATCAATCCCATTATCTGTCCAAATTTTATTACCATAGGATATACCGTTTCAATTTTATAGCAAAAACAATTTAAGCTTAAGTGCATATTATTTTTTGTTTACAGTTTTTGTAACAGCAACATGTTACTTAAGCTAAAATTTCCCTTTGAAAATAAAGCAAGTAAGAGTGCTATATTCGGATTAGCCGAATATTATATATCCTTCACCGACATCGAACGACGTATATGCATACAAACAATGTTAAATACATACATATTTGTTTTGTAAAAGAAAAATAGTTTACTTATTTTTTGGTCTATTGCAGTTATTCGACTAACCAACTTGATTCAAATATTTTATTTTAGATATTAGCAATAGTTGAATAATTTGTTTTGCGTTTTTTGCATTGTAAATATTTATCTATTTTTAAAATAATTAACTCGAGACGACTTCAACATGGCACAGCCTATACTGATAGCACACACCACCACCAAAATTTCCCAAAGTATTTATATTATTCGCTCCACCGGCAGTTTCTGATAGACTGGCCATAAAAAATCACATGTGTCTAAAAATTGCACTGACACTTCGCGTACCTACCGGCCATGCGCATTGCACTTATCACCTAAAAAATAACCTATCCTGGCTATAAACACTTTTGGCACCATAACTTTTAAATGCGGTGATTTTCGGAAAATTTTATATGACCATTTTTGTTTAGAATAGATACCGCAACATCTTTCTACTGCATAATTTCCCCCTAAATATGGCCTATCACGGTCCTTTAATGGGGTGAAACTAAGATTTTTCGGACAGACTTTTTTCAACGGCTCTCGCTAAAAATTGGATAGCGATAATTATAATTCGTTTTCATTATTTTATAAGGTAAGACTTGTATATATAGACGATAGAGGAAAACATATTTTCTTGGAAAAAAATCTGCGTATATACTTGTATACAAATATTATGTAAATCCAGGAACATATCATTAGAATTCTTTCTAATTATAAAAAAAAATAAAAATAAATAAATAAAGTATTTTTTAATCTCCCAGCTAAAAAAAATATCTATGAACCATATATGGTTCGGATCCGAAAAATGAGGGTATATGGCCATATATGATAATATATATTCATAGATTTTCATACATGAATGTGTATTCCCTATATAGTATGCAAAGTTCATATTGATTCAAATAGCGCACTGCTGTGCAATAAATTAAATTATAAAAATAATTTTTTTGTAAGATTTGGTACATAAAGGTTGTGTTTAGTGAAACATTTGTTCGAACAAAATAATTCAAAACGAACTAAAAGACATTTTATTCGACATTTTAAGAGAAAATGTGAATCGATTATTAAAAAACAGAAGACACATTTGTACACGATATAAAATTTAAGAAATCAAATTAAAAACTAATGCTATATAAAAGAAAAATTAACCCGTTTTGATACTAACGCTAGTTTTTGATATTATTTTTTGGCAGTTATATTAATTTTGTTTCTTAAAAGTATCTGAGAATTCCGTTAATTTTTATAAAATTAATGACTGAAATTATCTTCTTGATTATTTGATTTATTAAATAGGCCCACAATATATAAAATCCTACAAGAATAATTTTTTTGTTGCACGAGTTTTTATTTTTTAAATCTTGAGGGTCTACGCATATAAAATTTGCATACCGTTTGTATTTTCTAATAAACTTCCAATTCACGAGTGATTAAAAAGAGAGAAAAAGATCTAATTAATAAATGCAAGCTTTTTGTTTGCAAAAATTATTTTATCTGAGATATCATATATGCATACATTTTTATATGGCTCCGTAGATTACATCTTATTTCTATGTATGGATAAACATACGAAGAACCTCATAATTAAATTTCCATATATGGCTCATGTATTATAATACGTTACATATATTAGTCCATATATCAATTCATATATAATATTGTTGCCATGTATAATCCCATACATTTCCATACATGAATGCATACATATTCCTATATAGTTATATACATTCATATATTAAAAATATATGGACCATATATAATTTTTTACCTGGGCTAGAACCAATTTTTTTTAGTCGAAGTCGAAATACGCGAATCACGATAAAGCCCATTATTCAAATCTATACCTAATCCAAAAAATATGATTGTATTGACGTGAGTTACCATTGTTTTAAAGGCTATGTTTCCCAACTTGAAAAAGAAAAAGAAAAAGCATCCATAAGTGTTAAATATGGTTATTTTGATAACTCTGAAACAGTTTATTTTGATGTAAATGTGATTACGCGACCCAGGCAAAAAACCGAGATAGTCGCCAGTACAGTTTAGGTACGTAGCAATTTATTAAAAATTTATTCACAGAGTATATGGACTTGAAAATTCTTTCCATCAGTAAAACTATACACAAAAATTTAATAGCGAACTCTTTAATTTGAAAAGTCAGAAGTCTGTAGAAGATTCACTACATGGAGCCGATCAAGAAGCCAATAATTAAGCAATTTGGAGACAAGTTTACGTAAAAAACTGATATTTACTTCTTAAAAAACGTTTTTTAGCTTAACCAACACAAAAATATACACATTAGGTTGTCAGGGAGACAGCAAAAAAAAAAGCTTAAGGGACAAAAAATACCGTTATCATAGTAATATTTATTTAAAATTCGTTGCGTTACTTATATTTAGCATAATAACACCTAAATACCAAAATTCAATGAATTAGCTAAATTAACAGCGAAGATAATTAAAAAAAACCTTCTCCTGTAAAGTTTTGTTTTTGTTACTTAAGCTTTTTGTGCGATAATGACTCGATATGTATTATTAATTATAAAAGTTGTATAAGTCATATATTTCTTTGGTCGAGATATTTGGTAGATTACATTGGTACAAATCCAAAAATATCTTTTTATTATGCAATAGTTTAATTTAGAGTTGTACTAGTCACGATTAATATAAATTTCTTTTACTATATCGAATCAAAAATGCGTATAACTTAGACCACTTTCATAATATATGTAATAATTTGTTTAGTTTTTTTTTTTTTTGGTTAAGTTTTTTTAATTATGTACATATATGTATTGTAAAAGGCTGTTTGTTTTTATTGTTATATTTTTATATAAACTTCTGATAAAAAAAAAATATTTGAATAAAATGATATATAATTAACTTTTATTAGTTTTAAATCCTTTATATTTATCGTTGATCTCTTTAAAAAGTTTTGTACAGAATTTATGAAATTAAGAAAAAATATTATCTATGTATGTAGTACAAATGAATATTAAAAAATTTGCTAAGTTTTTTTAGGTTTTATTTTTTTGAACCCTGAACTGTAAAACCCTGTTTTAGTGTTAAATTTTTTACACAAAAAAATAATTTACTTTAAAAAAAGCCTAGTGCGTTTTTTTTTTGTAAATGGCACGTTTTTTTCTCCACTTAGGTGCGTTTTGAAATTTCAAAGTTGACAACGCTGACAACAATAGATGCCTTTCTTTATAAACAAAACTTGAGTGTTTCTTCTGACCATAATAAAATCAAGTTTGCTTTAGGAGATTTAAAATTTCAAATTAGGGAAATGAGACAAAATTTCACTGGCAACACCGATTTAAGGTGAGAGTATAACACATGCAATCGCAGATAAATAGTAATGGTATAGGTTGCCGACCACGGCTTTAGGCAGACTTACATTCAAAGAAAAATTTCTTTATACCGTTTCCAAAATCTCTACTATTTTGTGCTTGGTTCCGATTGTATTCAACTCCACCCAGCCAGAAATAATATTTCCTTAAAATTTTAAAACTAGTTCTTTTGTTTTGTGGTCGAATTACATAGTTTTCATATTCATTTTTAATAAATGTATATTTAGCTCTTTGTTTTTATCTAAAATTCATCTAAAATGTTTTCGACCAAAATGAAATTGTCTTCATTCATTTGTGCTTGTTTCTTTTGTATAAAGCTGCTGGCTTGAATTTTTTTCTTTTAGTGTTTTTAACACCATTTGCATAATAATAATTTTCCATTTTTTTCATTTCCTTACTTTCAGGTAATTATCTGGCAAATGTATGTTAACACTGTTGCATATTGTTAAAATGTTTCGAGTTAATTTACATACGACATTCTCAGACAACATAGTCGTACAACTTTATTAAATTATTAAAAAAAAATATTAAAAATGAAAGAAAGACGGGAAACAAGGTAATTAAAATGGTATTTAGAACGACACGAGAGAGAGAAAATAATTTTTTTTGCTAATGCCATGGCCGTGAAAAAAAAAATAAACTGTAAGCCAAAGAATTATAACAATTATATTATATTTTTCAACTAAAAAAATAAACATAAAAAAATTTTAAATAAATCCTGCATACGAAACGTTAATGAACAGACAGACATTTTTAAGCTCATGATGATCATGATTATCAATGAATTACAATTATTTGAAAAAGTATCTTAAGTCTCATAGTAGTTAAGAATTTAACTACTCAACATTTAAAATAGCATGAAAGTTAGAAATGTAGAACAAACATTTATCAACTTGTTTTCATTTCGTTTTGACACACTTTTCTATTTACTCTATTTTATTGCCATATAATCTGAATTTAATTTCATGAATAACAAAAACAAGTGAAGTAAACTATCAGTATTATTATTATTTTATTTTATAACTTTACCCTCCATTGCCACATGCAAGTGCAAGTGAAAAAAACTCAATACACTCACATTTTTTACTAACACAGCTACACTTTTGCCACTTGCGAGTCAGCTTGCAATGAAATTTTGAAGCAAGTAAATTTTCACACTTGTCGCAAGTAAACTGACAAAACGAAAAACAGTGTTGCCGAGTAGAGAGTTATTTCATTAATTTGGTTAGTATTATAGCTAATTTTTTTTTATATATAAAAAGGATATTGAGAAATGGCATAGACTCATTTTAGAGCTAAGTTTGAACATAAATTTTATGTTTTATGAAATGAAATATATTAACAATGCAATTAAAGTTCAATATTGACTTCTTGGCAACACTGCACTAAAAGTTGAAGCAAAGCTGTTATCTAGAACTTTACTTGTTGACGACATTTTAACTTGCACTGTGCTGTGTAGCCACTCAAAATATTGTTGTGTTTTTTATATTTCTCCTGATTTTCGTCAGTAATACGTATACACTACTTGCAAGTAACTACTGGCATGTGACAACGGGGGGTTATTCAAACAATGGTGTAGTTTTTAATTTTTAATAAAATCATATGTAAGCTCAAGTTACAAGGGCACACTTTTTACACTACAAAAGTAAAAGCATCAATTTAATGAAAGCTTTGTTAATGCCTTATTTATAAAAGTTATTAAGCCTTAAAGAAATAGATTTTTATAAAAATTTTTGATGTGTAAACATCTATACGCTAGGGGGTAAAAATCTTTTGACTTTGATTTCTTTGCTGAGATTTCTTTGCTTTTTGCTTTTGCTTTGCATTGTCAAATCGGTGTGAGCTATGTATGAGTGTATTAGTGTTTGAAAGAAGCAATACCAAGCAGAGTAACAAGTCGACCGGCTCGAAGCCGACGGTGCGCCGCCGCCGATTATTTTTCTGTATATTTCCGTACACCAAAGGTGAAAATGAACCGTAAGAGCTACGGACTTGAAATTTGGACACAATGTGTAGACATTTGGCCACTACAACAACATATACATGAGAGTTAAAAACTAAAGGGTGTTCCAAAACGAGCAACGAAAAATGTTAAAATCCCATGTAATATCCTTTATGTCAACAGCAGAAATGCTTTACGCACGTCCACAGCAGCATACCTGGGTATGTAAATACATACGTTTTGTATGGGAAATGGTACGTCGTTAGCATAAAAATGCTAATTACGTATATACCTGGTTTGTTGGAATTTCCGAATTATTTTTTTAGTTTGTTAGAAATGGACAAAATGCTAAAAAATTTTATGATAACCAATTTCATCCTCACAGTCATTGATTGTTGAAAAAAGTGGTTGTATAGATAGACGACATACGTATATAATAAGTATATAATATAGGCAGGTAGAAACATTTATTGTTGCGGAAATTTCATTCTTTGTAGTATCGTCAGAAAATTTAGTTTACATTTGTGATTCGAAGTGAAAAGACGTTTCTGTTTATTTTGTGGAAATAAAAAAATATTAAAAGTGAAATGGCTGATGGTGAATGGCTTACTCCGCGACAACTAAGCGCACTATCGTACGAAGAACAACAAGCATATATTCGGCAAGCGCTTGAAGAGAGCCAAGAAGAAACAAGTGACCACGATTCAATAGTTGGCGACGAGGCTTTAGGTGATATTGGTGGAGATGACTCAGACGTTGAAGAACCCATGTTACCAGAATATGACCCAGAGGGCGACAGTGATTCTGATGAAGATCTTGAAGATGCACCAATTGAAACTGGCGAAGTTTTTACTGCCAGAGATGGTAATGTTTGGTCCTCGATACAACCACAACCTGTAAGATTCCGTACGCACAACATTCTAAGAAGTGCAGAATCTGGACCAGTACGGGCAACGCAGGGTTTGACCATTGCAGAAACGTTCCAATTGATAATGTCAAACGAAATATACGACATAATTATTCGTGAATCAAATGTTGTCCACTACTCATTATACAACAGAAACGACCGGTTCTAAGAAGAAGCCATTGCTTATATTGGAGTACAACAAAACCAAAGGTGGCGTTGATAACATGGACAAGTGCTTGTCCGAATTTAGTACGAAGCGGCGCACAAATAGATGGCCTCTGGCTTTCTTTTATAATATTGTAGACGTTGCTACGTTTGCTGCATACGTAATATACATTGACAACAACACTCACCTGAAGACATCTACAAGCCGCCGTAGGATGTTTCTCCATCAGCTAAGCGAGCAATTGTGCAAGCCAGAAATGGAAAGAAGGGCGAATAACAGCAGAATATCCAGAGTTTTTTCAACGCGCAACGCCATCGAAGCCATGAAAGGTGGGCCCATCGGAGTTGTGGATGCTGAGGCACATGCATCGGAGGAACGTGATAGTACGGGCCGGCTAAAAGTAAAGGGGAATTGCTACATCTGCTCGAAACGACGCCCTACTCGTAAAGCCTGCACATTATGCAACAAACCAGTGTGCGCAGAGCATTCCAAAGACTTACCTCAATGCGATAGATGTATTTGAATTTCAATAATTTAAGCAAAAATAATTAAAACTGACATTATATAATAATAATAAAAGAATAATTACAAAACTTAGCTCAAAATAAACTATACTTTTATATTATATTATCATATTTGCATGCGTTTTACTATACATACCCAGGTATGTATTCTGTTGACTTAAGGGTGCAACTTTGTAAATGGGCTTTATCTTCCGAACGGATGATCTAATCCTAACCAAACTTGGAACTATTGCGTAAAACAGTTTTGACTAGGATATCAAGAAATTTCAAGTCGATCCGGTTATCCAGTTTAGAGCTACAGCGTTTTCAAAAATAAAAACATACCCAGGTATGTTGCCGTTGACATAAAGGATATACATACAATTGTATGTTGAAATTGAAATTGAATTGTAATTGAAATTTTAAAAGTTAGTGTATTTTTATTCAGACTACAACAATTAACACTGAATTTAAAAAATTTAAATCAATGGGTGTTCCATCATCAGTTAATGCAATTTTGACTTTGTAATTTTGACAACTTGGCTGTATCTTGGAAACCGTAAGAGTAAAACTCTTGAAATTTTCAAAAACGGTAAAACTAAAAAATCAGAAAAATATAAAATCGCCAAAACGAAAAAAGCACCAAATTAAAAAAAATCTCTAGGACTAAAATAAATCGCGAAAAACCGCAAAAATCGATCAAATTAAAAAAAATCCTTAAACAAAAAAATCGCCAATATGAGAAAATCGCCAAAATGAAAAAATCGCCTAAATAAAAAAACCCCAAAAACAGACACAAATCGCCAAAATGAAAAAACCCAAAAAACAGAAAAAAATCGCCAAAATGAAAAAATCGCCAGAATGAAAAAAAAAAAAATTGCGAAAATTAAAAAAACCAAAAAAGAGAAAAAAAAGCGCCGAAACGAGAAAAAAGCGATAAAACTGAAGAAAAATCGTTTAAACTGAAAAAACTTTAATAATTATGAAAGCTAAATAAAAAAAAATTACTGAATTTATTTTAATTGCAATGCGTACAAAACAACAAGAACAGCAACAACTAAACGATGAACAACAGGAATTAAAAATTAAAAAGTAAAAGTAAAGGCATTTACCATAGATGAGCACTGCAATACCACTAAAGTTTTAGTAAAAATAATAAAAAATTTTTAACAAGTAAATTTTTACTGATTACTAAAATTTTTTTCTACAAATTTTTATAAATTACTTAAATGATTTGTTATATGATGAGGTGCATTGAATTTTCAGTAATCAGTAATGCCCGTATTCATAATGAAATTCTACCAAGTAGCTAAATGATTTTCATACAAAAGTTTCAAAACTTGAATGAAAAAACTTTGCCACTTGCTACGGCCCTACGATTTTTACTAGTAATGCAAATTAAATTTCATTAGCAGTAAAAATTTACTGAATTTTTTTAGTAATCAGTAAATTTTTACTGCTTACTGCAATTTTGAATGCAGTACATATACATATACTGCAGTGTGCCCATTTACTAACCAAATAAGTTTAAAACAAACAAAAACCAACAAATTCCTATGTATTTACAATATTGAAAGTTTTGATACTTTTAATTAATTAATTTAAAAAAAGATACTAAAAGCATAAGTACTTCCAACTTAAAAAAAAATTCATTACTAGATGTTTACACATCTCCCCTGTGATCGGACTCACATTGCTTTTTTTTATAAAGCCTTAATAGTTCTTATAAATAAGGCAGTATGTGTGTAGGTAAAAAGAAAAGAAAAGAGAGGTGACTTGGGACACCCGGTTATAGCTATGCTTCTATGCAATGCAATAAAACTATATTATGTGATGATGTCAAATTCCCCGCAATTATTTCGAAACGTTTTTATTTATTTTTTATTATTTTCTTTTCTAGCTGCGTACGATTAAATTAATATATTGTTTGTGCTCACGTGAAGAAACAATAGAAAAACACATTTTGCAATCGTTCTCATTGTTTTTGTTCTAGTTTTGTTTCACTCGCTTCAAAGAAAGAAACAAAACAAAACCAAACATTTTGTTTCGTTTATTTTCGTACTCTGCTTTAAAGTAAAAATAATTCAAAACAAAAATAAATTTATAAATGTAATATTGTCCATTATTTTTGTTACGAAAATCACGTCTTAGCTCCAGTGTCGTGGCATAAAGAGCATAGCTCTAAAATACCAATTAAATGTAAGGCTTTTACCACTGGTATAAGTAAAGAACATTCTTTTGTATTCTAACTAAATTCAAAAGCTTTTTGCAAACTGAATTCGTTTGCAGCATAATAAAATTATGTAATTTATATTTTTATGATGGTGTGGTGCGTGCTTAAGACGGGTGCAAATATATAATTTTAGATTATCTGACATATTTGCCTTAAACATTTCCAAATACGTGAAAAGCACAAGCAATAATAAATAAATTCAGTAAAGCGCGTATTTTGGACTAGCACACCTAGAGCTTCGTACGGGCACAAAATATCGCTCATTTACTCAGACAATGTCATAACTCAAAGAAAAAAAAACAATTTGCCAGAAAACGACACTACTTTATAGAAAAAGAAAATTTTATTTTGCTCTCAATTGAGAGCAAGAGTTGAGTAAACAAGATATTTGTATGAAATTTAAAATTCTGCATCACTAACTAAAAAAATTAAAATTTTCGAGTTATGATGTTCTTTCACTAAATGAGCAATGTTTAATATTATACGAAATTCAGCCTATATAATCAAACATCTTACCTGACTGATGTAGACATTTAAACAAAATTTTATTGGTTCGGCCGTTTTTTTAATTTTAGCGCTTTTTTCCGTTTTACCGATTTTTTTTTTGGTTTTAGCAATTTATTTTAGTTTTTTGATTTTTTTTTCGGTTTTTTGAGATTTTTTTCGGATGTTTTAAAATATTTTCGCTTTTTTCCGTTTTGGCGATTTTAACGGTTTTTTGTATTTTTTTTTATTTTTTATAAAACATATTTTTAGTTTTGGCGATTATTTAGTTTTTGATCTTTTTTCGTTTTGGCGATTTTTTCGGTTTTCGGCGAGCTTTTTTTTGTTGATTTTTTGTTGCAGTTTTAGCGATTTTCTTTATTTCTAGTGATATTTTTCATAAAGGGTCCGCCAGATAACTTTTTTTTGAAAATGCTATAAAAAAAACCTACTGAAGCTTCGGCTGTGTGGCACGTAGCGCCGTCATGTTGAAACCAAATGTTGCCAATATCCTCCTCTTCAATTTTTGTGAACAAAAATTCGTTCAACATGGCCCGATAACGATCGCCATTGACTGTAACGGCCACTCCTTGCTCAATGGCCCAATTATGCCTCTGGACCAAAATACGCACCAAACAGTGACTCGTTTTGGGTGCGTCGGCTTTTCAATGTATGCGGGCGGGTTTTCTGTGCCCCAAATGCAACAATTTTGCTTGTTTACATACCCACCAAGATCAAAATGAGCTTCATCTGAAAAGATGATTTTTTTTGGCAAAATCGTCATCTTCTGTAAGTCGATCGCAGGCCCACTTAGCGAAGCGAAAACGCATTGGATGGTCAGTTGGCTCGTTCAGCGGAAGGATAAAACTAATTATCTGTCAAATCAGACATGAGCTAAGTGTTAACATTTACGAAATAAGCACTAGTTAAAAAAAAAACGTTAGATGGCGGACCCTTTGTTTGAAAATTTCAAGAGTTTCCAGGATTCAGCAAGTAGCCAAAATTACATGATCAAAATTACATTAATTTACTCCTCTAATTTAAAATTTCAGTGTTAATAGATATAGCCTTAATAAAAATACACTAACTTTGAAAATTTAAAGTGCCTATCGGGCGTGTTCTGCAAAACACGACACGTCAAATCGCGGTGATTTAAAAAATTTTTATTAGATAAATCATCACAATGGCAAGACTGTTGTAAATTTAGAGGTGGTAAAATTGAGCTTTTATTACAAAAAAAAAACTTTCAGGAAATTGTAATACGATGAATCAAAATAATTCACATATTCCATTTGCAATAAAAAGCTGAGTATATAAAGCAGATATCTATATCAAATGACACCACACATAGTGGACCAAACACAAAAGAACGCTGATGATGAATGTGTAGTGGCCTTTGAAAGCAGCTAGTTGTTCCGTTCTACTAAATGTTTGTCAGCATATTTACAACTAACTTTGGTGTTATTTGTTCATTAATAATTATTACATTTGGCTTACAAAGCGATACGAACTTCATAGGAAGTGTTAGAACTCGGACTGGGCCCCTATCACTAGGGGACCGGTCACGTGACTAGTTTTGTGCCAGTTCCATTTCCTGCAGGGAATATACAAATCGTTAATGTATTAAGGCCATAACCCATTATATTATTTTTGAAATCTAGATATTTGCATTTTTAAATAAATTATATGTTCTTCTGTCGAAATGTACAAGAAAACTCGATTTAGAAAAAATAGTTAAGGACTTTCTATATTAAGGTAACGAAATACAAAGAATTTCTAATAAACTTTTATAAAGAAGCAGAGCAATACATAATAAAAAATAAATAATAAAACATATAATATTTCTTTAAAATAATGCCATTTTAATTATATTTTCAATTTATTTTTTATACACAATAAAACAGTTTTCTCTTTGCAAGACAAACGCTGCAAAACTTTATTATTTCATTTTGTTAGTGAGGATATTTTTTTTATTTTTTTTTTTTTTTTTTTTTTTTTTTTTTTTGGGAAATTGCTATGAAATTTTACCACATTTAATACTAAACTCTGTTTTATATATACATTTATACATAAACATCTTTCTTTCCATTTTTGCATTTCTCTCAAAGCCTTTAATTAAAAATAAACCGAAATTCAACCAACTTCTAATTAAAAGGAAATTTCTTTTCAATCTTCAAAAGCATCAGCAAGGCACAGAGAAATGCAAAATAATAAGAACATACATACATCCATCAATACATAAAAAACTATACAAAATAATTTAAAATAAATATTAAATATTGCTTTATATGCAAACGAATAGAATAGAACCCTTCAGGGTGTAGTAAAGAAAGTTAAATGAAGTGTGAATTTTGAAAGAGAAAAAAAATTTATAAATTGATAGAAAGGAGTAGCTGTTAGGTATATTTTCTAAAAAAAAAATAAGAGTTATAAGGAAATGCACGTACATATATAATTGACAGCTTGGTTTGATAATAAAATTAAAAAGAAAAAAAGAAATTCGATAAGCGTTTTGAGGGGTTGCGATTGATTAAGAGTTTACTTGTATCGAATCGATTAAAGGTTGCCAGACTTTTGTTATTGTTGTAGTCGTTTTGGTAAATTATGCGGGGAAAACATCAAAAACAATCAGACATACTTCTACCAGGAACCCCATTGTTTTCGGTACGATGTCCGTCTGTGTGTGTCTGTCACATGCTGTTTTTACTCGATAACCATAAGAGCTACGAACCTGAAACTTTCATAGAATATCTAAAACATTGGCCGTTATAACCATAAATATATAACAGCTAAAAATTAAAACTTTGGCCGCTATAAGAACAACTACATATATGACAATTCAAAGTTAAAGGGTGTTCCCTTAGGATAGGAAAATTCTATCTAATATACAGACAATCTTAAATGGACACTTGAAATTTTCAAAGTTAGTGTATTTTTATCCAGACTACACAAATTAACACTGATATTAAAAAAATCTAAAAAAATTCAAGTAATTTTGCTTGCTGTATCTTGTAAACCGTAAGAGGCAAACCTTAGAAATTTTCAAAAACGCTAAAACTAAAAAAATGCTGAAACAAAAAATCGCCAAAATGAAAAAGCGCTTAGATGAAAAATGTCACCAAAAATAAAATAAGCCGCTAAAGGGCAAAAAAAAAAAAAATTACCAAAAGTAAAAAAGTTGAAAAAAAAATAAAAACATCGCCAAAACCCCTCAATGAAATCGCGGACACGAAAAAAGCGTCAAACTAAAAAAATCGCCTAAACTTAAAACAATCGACAAATTACAAAAATCCTAAAAAATTCTATAAAACGAAAAATAAAACGCCAAAACTAAAAAATCGCTGCCGCTTAAAATAACATAACGTTAAACAAAAAAAAAAAATTCAAAAAATTTCTACATCAGGTAAAATGTTGGATTATATGACTAAAGTTCGCATAGTATTACATATCGTTACCTTAATATAGATAGAAAGGCCCTAGCTCATTATTTTTCGAAGTTCTAGATTTTTGCATTTTTCGTTGCATTAGATGTTCTTCTATCGAAATACAGTAGTTTTCCGATTTAACGAACATAATTGTTGTCAGGCCTGTTCGTTAAAGTGAACTGTTCGTTTTATCCAGTACCAAGTTAAAAAGGAAAAGCGTCCTCTATTTTATAAAAAACTCAAAGCATATGTATGTACCCGTAGTATTTTTAATATTTTATTAAAGAACATACATATCTCATTAAAATATAATGAAAAGCAAGATTCATAAACCACTATAATACAAAAATAACTTATTTAAACAATTGGTTACAACACAGTTTTTTGGGAATTGATATCTTTCTCTTAATGGTATCTTTTTGAAGCTCTCCCAAAAGCATTAAATTTGAGCTAGTAATTTTGTTTTGTTGAGCGCATTTAATACAAATTTTGAAATGCTTAATGACATCTTCATGTTTTATTTAAAGTTTTTGAATTTCAGTTCCATCCAGCTCTTTTTACTTTCGTTTTTTTCATCTGGTATGTCTTCATCTACGGGTCAAGAGCTATTTTCAATTCATCTATTCAAATTATAATAATTTTTTTTTCAATCTGTTCAGCCAACTATTACTACGTTTATACGCTGGGCTTATTTGCAAATAAAACTGTAAATTGTTGCCATAATATTGTTTTTATTGCGACTTACTAATTCAGAAATCTATTTACGATTAACGCACTATTTGCAAATAAAATGCGTGAGGTTGCCACACTTACAAATGTTTGCTAATAAAAAGCAATAAATTGATAGAATATTGCACAAAAAACATTGATAGAAGAAAATAATGACAATAAAAACAAATTATTGTTTGTTGTTTTATACATTGGCACAGCTTTTTTGCAAACATAAGTAAGTTTTCTATAGAAGTGCTACCAAGTTTGTGTACTTTTGCTATGCCGTATAAACAGTGAGTTAATTTATTTGCGAATATTTTTATTTGCAAATAGTGGGTGTATAAACGTAGTATATGTCTTGCATAAAGTTTCTTTGGCTTTGCATTGCACGAAGAACAATGCGAAGTTCACTAAATCGATTGTTCGTTAAATCGGAAAACTACTGTATACAAGGAACTTGATGTCAAAAAAATAATGACTTAGAGCCTTTCTATATTATGCTAACGATATGTAGTATTCGTAAGAAATTCGTTGCAATAAAAACACAACTGAAAGAAATTGTCAAAAACTGAAAAAAATCGCTAAAAACTGATAAGTGGGCACCAAAACTAAAAACATCGTTAAAACTAAAAAAAAAAATCGCCAAAAACCCGTATGCGGGTAAAAGTCGCACTTTAGTGTTTTTTCAGTTTTTGCTTTTTTGTTAATTTGTTCTGCAAAAATTATTAAAATTAAATTTTCACTTATATTTAAATTTTTTTCTACTGCCTTTCGCAGCTTTGTTCTGATTTTATTTTAAATTATTGTTGTTCACGATTTATTTCAATAGGCCACAACATTAATACGAGTACTACTAGTATCTTTATCCTGGGCAGCCATATCAGACTGGACAAAGATTATAAGCCCAGTCCGCTATACAGTTGCATAGATAGGAAGTCTTTTTTTTATAAAATAATCAATGAGGTTACTTGGTTACCTGGTTAAAAGTTAAAAGCCAAAAAGAACATAAGAAACTATAATTATAATAGAACCCTCTGTTAAAGAAAATAATGCATCCGTTTATTTTTATTGTTTGTTCTTTCTTTGGTCAGGCCAACCAAGCCTTATTATATTGAGACTGATTAAAAGAGTTTTAAAGTAGGAATTTTTGGCAGAATAAATTTGGTATACAAATTTGTGTCATGAGCAGTGGGTTGCCAGTCCTTTCCAAAAACACACATCTAGTAGAACGGAACATATTGCTGTTTTCAAACAATTCACATATTGAATTTTCACTGAAAACTGAGCAGACAAAGCAGAAAATCTACATCAACTGATACCAGACACAAAGTACCAAACACAAAAGAACGCTGATGACGAAGGTTTAGTGGCCTTCGAAAACAGCTAGTTGTTCCGTTCTACTCAGTGTTTGTCAGAATATTTACAATTAACTTTGGTGTTATTTGTTCATTAATAATTATCACATGTAATTTGGCTTATGAAGCGATACGAACTTTAGACTGATCAAGTCATAAATATATAAAAAAATAAAGTTCAAACAATAATAATTAAAATTAATTAAAATAATGTGTTTTCGTCCATATAGAATGGACTCGCAACAGACTAAACTGACTTAAGTTGAGAACGGCAATATGGCAAACATTTCTCTACAAAACTGCGTCATTAGAGTACTAAAATAGAGTGGTTGAAATATGGGGTTTCTGGCACCAATATACCACTGTGCACTGCTTAGAATTCAATAATGCATTTTATATACACAACAATAGTTTTATGGAGAGCAGCCACACCTATTAATAAATAACATCATTCATATTGTAATCTTATTTAACCTATTCATGCCAAACTTAATACATGCACTAGCCCTTTCAGATTATGATGCATCAATTGTGCGTGTAGGCTTCGGTCTCAATAGCTGGCGTGTACCCATTGCTCTCATTGTTCTTTATGTTTGTTTTTCACATTTCACAATTAAGTCACAAAACCAAATTTGTTGAGTTTTTCTTTATCATTCTTTATGCTTTTCGCTTATTTTTACATTTTCTATACAGAGCTACCACATAATATTGAATTAAATAGTGAATAAGATAAAGCGGGAGACTATCGTAAAAAAGAAATTACAGAATCACATTATCGTTATCGCTAACGAATAAATATGTCGATAAATATTACGATTTTCGGATCGCAAAAAGTTACAGAATCCAGGTACTGGTTAATTTAAAAGCCAAAAGGAACATAAAAAACTATAATTATAATGGAACCCTCTGTTAAAGAGAATAATGCATCCGTTTATTTTTATTGTTTGTTCTTTCTTTAGTCAGGCCAACCAAGCCTTATCATATTGGGGCCTATTAAAAGAATTTTAAAGACCAAGTAGGAATTTTTGGCAGAATAAATGTGGTATAAAAATTTATGTCTTTAAGGGCCAAATTTACAGTTATTTAATAATTATTAGTAAACTAAAATGATAACTATTGTTTAACTCATACTTCATATTCACAGTGCATTGTTTAAATAAAGTTCTTAATATGAGCAAAAAATGGTAACCCTATCAAACAATTAAGTTTCACTATTGGCAGCTCTGCTAAAGCATATGGTTTTTGTTCACATTTGCTGTATTATTTCTCAAAATCTATAAAACAGTGCTCGATCGTGTAACTTTACCGTGCAAGATATTTAATTAGAGCTGAAATTGGTTCGGAAAAACCAAGATATAATAGAAAATAAAATAAAAAGAATGTGTTACAGCTAAATACAAAGAAGATGCCTGATAATGTATGTGTAAAATGTGTATACAAATTTTCACAATGCACCAATACTAATAAAGTTTGCAGCGAATCAGCTGTTGTCTAACTATTTGTTAACCAATAATATTTGGCGGTTTAACTAATGGTAAACAAAGAGCTGTGAATCAAATATTATTGGTTAAACTATTGCTATTAATTAACTAATGACTGTAAATTTGGGCCTAAGAAGTCGGTTGCGAGTACTTTCCAAACACAAATACTAGTAGAACGGAAGAAATTGTTCTTTTCAAACAATTCACATATTGTATTTTCACTGAAAACTGAGTAGACAAAGCAGAAAATCTACATCAACTGATACCACACACAAAGAACCAAACACAAAAGAACGCTGATGATGAAGGTGCAGTGGCCTTCGAAAACAGCTAGTTGTTCCATTTTACTAAGTGTTTGTCAGAATATTTACAACTAACTTTGGTGTTAGTTGTTCAATAATAATTTTAACATGTAATTTGGCTTATAAAGCGATACGAACTTTAGCCTGATATATAAAAAAATTAATTTCGAACAATAAGAATTAAAACTAACTAAAATAATGTGTTTTCATCCATATAGAAAGGACTCGTAGCAGACTACACTGACTTAAGTTGAGAACGGCAGTATGGCAAACATTTCTCTATAAAACTGCATATTAGATTTTTAAAATAGAGTAGTTGAAATATGGGGTTTCTGTGCACTGCTAAAAATTCAATAATATATTTTATTTATTTATTTATTTTTTTATTTATTTCGCAAAAGTAGTTTTATGGAGAGCAGCCACACTCATCAATAAATATAGTAATTTTATTTAACCGGTTCATGCCAAGCTTGACACATGCACTAGCCCTTTCAGATTATGATGCATCAATTGTGCGGGTAGGTTTCGGGCATGTATCCATTGCTCTCATTGTTCTTTATTTCTGTTTTTCACATTATCCCGCTGTTTGCTTTACCATTATACAAAACAACGTTGATGATGAAGGTGTAGTGGCATGGGAAAATATCTAGTTGTTCCGTTCTACTAAGTGTTTGTCAGAATATTTACAATTAACTTTGGTGGCCTGATCAAATCATAAATATTATTATTTTTGTTACCTACAATGCTGTTTGAAGCGGAAGAAGGGATTATTATTATTAAAGAAAGACGTGCCAATGAGGCAATATTGTTGTAAATTTAAATTTTTTTTATAACTTTCGTTACGATTCGTTAAGAAAAAGTGTATGATTCTTTTAAATTCAGGTTATTTCTCCCTGCTGCCTGCTCTACCTTCGTCTACCTCATCGCTACGTAATTTAAAACTTTTTTACTTTCATTTACTTCATTTCTTAAACTCTTGCATTTAGTTCATTCTATAGAGATAAGTTTTTGTTCGCCCTGTTTAACATGCTTTATATTATTTTGTGCAATAATCTGTCACACAGTTAGTCATCTAATTTTGCAACAAAGTTATGCCGCTCTCTCCCCCTATTTCCCCATCTCTTGCTTATTTATCATATCATTATATTTTTTTGGATTTACTTTTTTTAAGAAAGATTTCGGTACACCCAAATCAAGATGAACACAAAATTAAATGATTGCTTTACCCAATTTTTTTCGGTCTGTTAGTAAAAAGAATTAAAAAAAAAAAATTAAATAATTAAAATATGCATATTCACATTTAATTTTGTGCCCATTTCAAACATAAACAAAAGATATATTCAAGTTAAAATGCAATAAAAAAACAAATAATTTAAGCTTTGTTTTAGCTTTCATTTTAAGTATGTACGAGTAGTAATAAAAAAAACACTTAGTGAAAGAACATTACAAAATAAAAAGTTTGGTGGAATAATAAATTCAGTTTGGTGTTTAATTAGACATAAAAAAAGGTTTCGGACGGCTGCAGATAATTGTTTTTTTTTTTCTTAAAGAAATTGTTGATTCAAACGTACCCTTCTGCCATAAATTTGGAAAGTTATTTTAAAATGTTTGCTGATTAGTGGAAATGCTTTCATGCACATAAATTACAACAATTATATGTACTAGGGTTATTTGAAAACTCCATTAGATAAAAAAAAAGTTTTACTACTAAAATTAACTTCTTTCTCTTCAACGCTGCTATAAAATTTCTTTTAAAATATTAAGAAAGTTTATGTGTGTGATTATAAATAAGAAAAATTTATGTGTACTCCTATGAAGATCAATTCGAATTTTACTAGCATAGACATAAACCGGAAATTCCAACATGGTATGTTTTGCACATAACGGAGCACGGTTAAGTTACTCAACAGTTGTTTCTAAATAGATTACGAGTCCGATAACTTGGAACTGAAATGAGACCAATAACAAATGTTAGCCCTATTCACAATCTTCTGCAAAGGGTCTTACATCGTAGCATGTGCAAAATGATGTAGTATATTCATACTCACCACTTAACAATTCTTAGTGGTGAGTGTCAATATATTTACACAAGACCAGTGATGCCAACTTTTGAGACTCAAAACGCGTAAAAATTTTTGAAAAAAGGGCTAAAATGGGCTAAATTGAAAAATATTCAAAAATAAAAAAAAATAGTAAAATTTTTCGAAAAAGCGCGAAAAGTGACTAGTATTAAAATGTTTCTGTTGAAAATAAAACGATCAAATCAATTTTTGTAAACTAATTTATTAGAATATAAATAACTATCATGAGATCAACACATATGTACATAGCTTTAGAGCTTCAATATTGTAAATACATATTGTCATTTACATTTCATATTACATTTCAATAACGTATGTACATACGTAGATTAAATAGTTAGCATATACATACATATATGTATAATAGAAATATATATACATATGTATGTTATGTTTACATAAGTAGATATATTAAAAATTGGCCGTTATTAAATGAAATTTCGATTTCTCGCTCTTCCAAAAACATACATTATCTGTTTTAAGCTGTACTGAATAACTTTTAAGGCATAAAAAAATTTGGAAGAAATAAAAGATTACTCTATATTATTCTTCTTTTTTAAATTGGTAAAGCAATATCGACTTTTTACTCATTTTATTTTGCTAGATTAAAGGAAAAAAAGTTCGCAAAAGTTTAAATGTAGCCATACCGAGCAAAAACTAAAAAGGGGCTAAAAGGGCTGAAAAATTATTGTAAAAAGTGCTAGGTTTGCGCCTTTTTTAGTTTGGGGCTAAATTTTTTTTTCGCGTTTTGACTGACTGAAAACGGGCTAAATCTAGCCCTAAAAGGGCTAAGTTGGCATCACTGCACAAGACAGTGAATTGGGCTGATATGTTGTTGTGCTATTGCAGAGTGTAGCATACATATATCCTGTACTTGCTACATCTGAAATATTTGCACCAGTAGTTTGCAATGAAGAGCGTTTTCCACTATTATTATTGTAAAATATCATTATTACTTATTTGGCAAACATTCCATACACAGAAAAAAATATAATCGAAATGCAACCAACAAAACAAATTGTTAAAATTTAATTTTAAAATTAACAATCATCATTGTTGATATAACAAATTAAAATTTTTGTAGTCAATTAAATTACTCATCAAATTTATTTGTTAAATTATATCATAACGAAATGCGCACATATAGAAAAAACAAGACATCATGTTTTGTATGTATTCATTATTTGCTCATCTAATAAAGTGTTGCTCTTCAGCTGAGAAGTAAGCGAGTTAGTTTATTAGTCCTGAGGTTGCCGGTTCAACTCCGCCCAAAGACATTTAGTGTTTTTCGCAGACAAGCAAAAATCGTTTCGAGGATTGTGATTGTGTATAAAAAGCTTATTAATGTAACAAATATGACATGAAAATTCAACAATTCAGATTGTTAATATAACAATAACTTTAATTGAAATAACTTTGAAATCTAACAAAAATAAATGTTGAAAAAATAAATAAAATTCAACAAATTATTTGTTGATATATTTAATTGAAAATATTTTTAAGATTTTCCTTTAACTTACAATTTCATTAATTGTTTTTATAAAAATCTTTTTAGGTTCAAAATCAATTAATTATTTAATTGATATAACAAATAAATTAATTGTATTTACAAATCATTTTTTTCTGTGTACAACAGCTTCTTCAACCAAATTGTAACAACATTTAAATAGCAAATTATTTGTTTACGCTTTCTTTCATTTCAAATTGAATAAATATTTGCCACTTATCTTTAATATTTACTCAGTTGGAATGCATTTGAAGTCAATGCTACACAGTCTTACTCTCACCTGTCAACAGTTCTTTTAACTTTTTCATCCCGCCACATGACTGCTTCTTACGACCCTAGTTTCCTATCTACAGTAGCTGCCACTTGATTACGATTTTATAACTATTTGTAAGCACTTTAAATATATGTTTATTAAAAAAAATATCATAGTGTCTGCTTGCTTGTCTTTAAACGTCTCTTATCTAAACATGAGGGTGTGATTTTGTATTTAAATCCATTTGTGGTTAAATTCACACCATTTAATTCAACAAGCGTTGTGTGGATATGTTTATGATTATTATTATGTTTATTTATTTATTTATATAATTTTGTGATTATTGCTTGTTTTACTGTTTGTTGGCTTTTATCGAGTTGTGATTGATGTAGTTTTCAGGGTTCCCAGTTTGTTACCTTTCTTCTTTCATAACTTATTCTCAAGTCTCGGGAAAAGAGGAAAAAGAAGTACCTAAAACGTATTAAAATATTGTATCAAAACATTCGACATTCAATCTTTTGAATACAGTAATACTGTGTTCTCACTTATGCTTTTAAACGTGTTTAACGCCTCATTAGTGTTTAAGAGCTTAAACACGACGATTTTGAGATGTTTTACCATACATTGAGTTGTTTTGTTAAACATCTCAAATGAAGTTTTCAAGATTTAAACACTTCCTTAAACACGCAAATGGAGTATGTTCAACCCATTTTTGATAACTCTGTTATTAAATGGCGTCACGTGAAAAATTATTTGTTAAACAAGTAATTAATTAAAAAAATACTCAATTATTTACAAAAAAAATTGTTGTTTGAAAATAATAAACCAATAAAAAAGCATAATTGTTCGTAATATATTACAAATGCAATAATTTATTGACAAAACGTTAACCTTAAACATCTCAAATGTAATGTGAACGGTTGTGTTTAGTTTTTTTAAAACACTTGCCTTAAACACGTTTAAGACGATAAGTGTGAACATGGTATAAAGTGTAAAGTTTAACTAAAGCACCAGCAATTCGTCTAAATGTCAGAAGCGTTCAAGTGTTAATTTCATATTTGTTTACATATGTAAGTATGTCTAGGGTGTGTTCGGGGGGTCTATTCTGTAATTCGAAACGAAAGAAAATAGAACTTGTATGCCTTTCAAAGAAAAATATTTTAATGATACATATCGCTCATTTACTTCAATAGTGGCACAACTCAAAAAAAACCAGTTTTGCAGAAAACGCGTTTTAAGTTTTTATTTTGCATACAACTCAATGGAGAAATGAAAAAAAATTCTTCTCTCAGGAGGTGATGGTACAAGCTATTTATATGAAATTTTTACACAAGATAAAATACAAAATGCCGCATCTTTCTACATTATTAACTCAAAAAACTCATTTTTTGAGTTATGCCACTATTGAAGCAAATGAGCGATATGGGCATTACTACGAGTGTCGTGTTACGACTTCAACTACAATGATTTTGTAGTGGATTAAATAACATTTAATATTTAATCTAGCACAAAATCGTCGTAGTCGTAGTCGAAATACGACACTCGAAATTAGGCCCATTATTTTTGATGAATTTTTTTTTTAAGAGCCAGTCTTACCCCCTATTTCTACAACGCAGACGGTCGACTTGAGTATAAAATTTGTATGGAAAGCACTCATTTTTCTAAATGACTTTCATACAAATTTTCTAGATGAGTCGTCTGCCTGACTTGTGGAAACCGCACATTAGACTCTAGGGCGCTTTTAAGAGAAATATGAAAACACGAATGTACCGTCATTTGGTGAAAAATTAAATCTAAAAAAAATACTTTTTTTTAAATACAAGCATGCCAAATTTTTTAAATATTCGCCATAGACTAAAGTTATAACATATTTATGTTTATATGTAATATTTTTTTTTAAATTTTTTTAAAACTTAGTTTTTTTTTCTCATTCCAGGTAAATCTTATGCAAATCTTAAACATATTGGTAAATATTTACATATATATTTGTATTTGATCTAATTATTTGTTGTTTATTAATATTTTTATTACTTGGACCAAGCATTTTGACAATACTTGTTTATGCACAGAGATTTTTTTTTATCCAATTAACACATTTAATTGAAAAAAAAAATGCAAATAATCAATTAAAAATTTAATTGAGTTAATTAAAAGATTGATTAAAATTTATTAATTGATTAAACGTTTAATTAAAAATTTATTTGCGTCAGTTAAACTTTTGTTTAAAAATAACAAAAAAAGAATTAAAAAGTTTAATTGTCATAATTAAATTTTTACTGACTGTAGAAATATTTTTTTCTGTGTATTCCAATTTTTCGTTTTATATTGCGATTTATATTGTATCTGCGGCGATTGTGAATTGGGTGATTTCCGTTATTTGGGAATTTAGTTATCTAAATGTTAGAATCATTCAAATTAAGTCAGCTTTCTCTAAACTAAAAAGTCGTAATGGCCAAGTATTGATTGAGTAATGGTTACCAAGTATGGAGTATTTGGAATATTTTTCGTGTACTTAATACTCAAAAGTAGTTACTCGTTATTATAAGAGTTGCATTTTTTTTTAGCGAATTTGAATAATTAAAGGATGATTAAGGGGAAAAAACTCTAAAAACACAATACCATCAAAAAATAGGAGCAAATAAAGTTAAGAAAACTACGTTAATGAATTAAAAGTTATAATTTCTAATGAAAAATGAGTGTTTAAAATACTGAATTAAAAAGCTTGATTAAGAAAAAATGATTTCTTGAATAAAAAATAAATTCAGTAAAGTTCTACTTTGACACGCACACGAAGGGTTCCGTACGGACTCTAGAATTGTAATACTGTACGAACCTTAGCCTATATAATCGGGCATGTTGTACATTCCACGTGAAATTAAAAAGAGTGGAATTGTCATAAAATTTTTGTTGGAAATATGTAATTATGACAAGCAATTCCAGTCGTTTTAATTTCACGTGGAATGCAGAACATACCGAAATATATAGTTTTGGGAATTTTTTCGGTTCTTGGTGTTTTTTTAGTTTTGCGTTCTTTGCGTTTTTTTCGGTTTTAGCGATTTGTTTTACTTTTAGAGATTTATTTTTAGTTTTGGCGATTTGTTTTACTTTTAGAGATTTTTTTAGTTATGACGTTTTTTTTTGTTTTGTGCGATTTGTTTTCGGTTTTCGGCGTTTTTTTCATATTGGCGATTTTTTATTTTTGACAATATTTTCGTTTTTTGGCGATTTAATTTAGTTTTATATTTTTTTTTTAATTTGGCGCTTTTTTCGCTTAGGAGATTTTTTGTGGTTTTTGGCGATTTTTTCCGTTTTGATGATTTTATAATATTGGGATTTTTTTTTGGTTTCACCCATTTCGAAAATCTTCATATTCTTCATTTCACATTCTACTGTTGACTATTGTAGTCTGTATAAAAATACACTAATTTTACAAATTTCAAGTGTCTATATACATACAATTGTAGATATATTACATGGGATTTTAACATTATTCTTTGCTCGTTTTGGAACATCCTTTAATTATTAACTCTCATGTATTTATTGTCTGTCAAAATTTCAGGTCCGCAGCTCTTACGGTTATCGAGAAAATAGCCTTTGACAACCCGACGGACAGACAAACATACGGACAGCGTAGCGAGAACAATAGGGTTCACAGAAAAAAATATCATCGAAATGCAACCAACAAAATAAATTGTTAATATTTAATTTAAAAATTAACAATCATCATTGTTGATATAGCAAATCTAAATTTTTGTAGTCAATTAAATTACTCAACAAAATTATTTGTTAAATTATATCATAACGGAATGTGCACATGTAAAAAAAACAATAAATCATGTTTTGTGTGTATTCATTATTTATGTATCTAATAAAGTGTTGCTCTTTAGCTGAGAGGTAAGTGAGTCAGTTTATTAGTCCTGAAGTTGCCGGTTCAACTCCGCTCAAAGACATTTAGTGTTTTTCGCAGTTTTGTGTATAAAAAAGCATTGTTAATATCATAATTATGATACGAAAATTCTACAATTCACATTGTTAATATAACAATAACTTTAATTGAAATAAGTTTGAAATCTAACAAAAATAAATGTTAAAAAAATATATAAATTTCAACAAACTATTTGTTGATATATTTAATTGAAAATATTTTTCAGATTTTCCTTTAACTTAAAATTTCGTTAACTGTATTTACAAAAATCGTTGTAGGTTCAAAATCAATTAATTATTTAATTGATATCACAAAAAAATTAATTGTATTTACAAATCATTTTTTTCTGTGTTCCTTTTTACCTTTGGTGTACGGAACCCTTAAAAGCACTTTTATATATAAAGTATTGCAAATTTAAAAAAAAAACCCTTAAAAGCACCGAATAGTATAGAGTATTCAACTGAAAATGATTGCCAGCACCACTAAAAAGCACGTCTTAATCAGAATACGGTTCGAAGGACCATAAACAAGTTTTAATGCGTAATTTTAAATTTTCTGTGCTCTTGGCTGTTCATAAACAGAATTTATGACGTCCAATTTAACACCTGCACAAAATAATCGTATTTGGTTGCATAAACTATCCAACTCTATCACTGCAATATATAATCCAGGAAAACTGTAATAGAAATACTCTACTACTGTAGACAATTAACTTTTCCAGCCAACATACCAAGTAATGTAATATGGAAAAAATTCAAAAAATTTAGAGAGAAAAAAAAAACCCCAAACCGCTAATCTAAAATAATAATGGAAAAAGATCACCAACATTGTGGTTGACTACTCAATCAACCTCATCTCTCAGTCAAGTTAAAAAAAATGCAATAATATTTTTTCATTATTATTCTCAGGTGTTGGCGGCAACAATATAAAAAACGAAGCAAAAACAAATCAGCACATCTACACATCTACTAAAAGCAAAAATACAATTAAGTCCATTTCAATCTACTTGGAAGTACATATGTACATACATAAAAATAAAGTAAAAAGAAAAAAATAACGCCAAACCTTATAAAGACCTGAATGAACAAATAAATGCACAATGCACGTTCATGCCACTCTACAAGTAAGTGGCTGTGTTGCAGTGCGTTACAAATTGTAATTGCAACACCTGTAATGCAAAAATAAAAAAATAAATAAAAAAAATAAAAAAAAACAATTGCAAAAAAAAAACAAAACGCAAAATTTCTGAACCATTTGCTTGCCACTTGTTGCAGCATCATCTACTCGTACAATAAGTTCATTTTCTTCTTGTTTTTTTCTTCTTCTGTGTGGCTTTTAATCATTTCAAAGTTTCCATGACAATATTTGCTATTATGTGTATTTCTGCTGTTTTACTTCATCATTTTTGGTTTACATGTTTTTTCCATTTTTGTTTTTATTTTTAGTTGTATGTGGAAATTCTGATGCTCTTCTTGTTGATGTTGTTGTTGTTGTTGAATGTGGAAAATGCATTCGCATATTTTCCTTTAGATGTACATTTGAACAGCAGCAGCAGCAGCAGCTTCTACTAGGGAAAACTGTTTTACGTGTTGTCGGGGTTAATTAAAACAAAAGTGTCCATACATAAATTCCATAAAATCACACGAAAAAGTGAAATTTTTTGAGAAAAATGAAGGAGAAAATATTTTAAGATCATTTTCACTTGGCAGTTGAATTTTAAATATCTGAAAATCGTCTGGCAAGAAAGTTGCTAAAGAAAGAGGAAAGTTTAAGTTGTTGTAAGTTTTTTAAATCTTGCTTGTATTTTTTTAAGGTTGCGTTTCAAATTTTATACTCGTATGTAAATCCAACACAAAATAATTGGAAAAGAAATTTTATCGAACATTTTTAAAATTCCAATTAAGGGAAATCAGCTGAATAATAATCCTTTAATCAATGTGGGTTATCCCGCGAGCATCCCAAAAATCTGTTGCCATCACCTTATTGGCTGACAAACTCACCTTGGCCTTCTTCGGAGCAGGTTTAGACTGCTGCTTGGTCTCCGGAGTACAGTAATGAATCCATGTTGCATCCACAGTTACAAAACTCAGCAAAAACTCATTCGGATTGCGGTTAAACAACTCCAAACAATACGTTGAAGTATTGTCACACGTTTACGTTTATGGTCAATTGAGAGCAAATGCGGCACCCATCTTGCAGGCAACTTTCTTAAACCCAGCTGATCATTTAAAATTAAATTTTAAATAATTAATAAATATTAATTAATAAATAAATAAATAAATAATAAATAAAATAATAAATAATAAATATTAATTAATAAATTAATAATTAATAAATTTTCGGATATACTGACCTCAATAGGCCGTCCAGAATATTCAGCATCATTTGTACTTGTGCGGCCACAATGAAAGTCAGTAAATCACTTTTTGCTCAAAATTTGACAGCAGTCTATTAACAGGGTGGTACTTGATGAAAACAGTGTTGCATTTCATATAACTACGAGGGAAGTTTGAAAAGTCACGAAGTTATTGATTCGCCCTCGTATTTTAAAATTGAAAGAAATATTGAGTTTGTAAAAATTTAGAAAAAAAATAGAAAATAGAGGAGAACATTTATATTTTTCGAACAAATTGCTTCATAGAACATTCTTTTGAGTTAATGATTGTTTGAAATTTTCTAAAACAAACAAAACTGTTTTACAATATGTATTATTTGTTTAATCTGCAAATCTGCTAACAAATAAAAATTTATTTAACCTTACGCTTCATCATAATTTAAAATTGCATAAAATTTTTGTTTTTTTTTTGTATGAGCAAATTTTCTTTCTGTGTGTTTTCTAAAACATCAAAAATTTAAAATTGTCTATAAACAGATTACAATAAAGGTATTCACATCAGTTTTTTTCTTGTTGGAAAAATGGAAAAATGTAAATTTTTTACAACAAACACAGAAAAAAAATCCACCTAAAGTTGAGTTTTTAAATTTACAATTTGGCTTAAAAAGCGATACGAACTTTAGCCTGTTAAAATCATAAATATAGAAACAAATGGAGTTCGAATAATAATTAAAATTAACTAAAATTACATATTTTCATTTTTCCAACAAGAAAAAAACTGATGTGAATACCTTTAATATCTTTGAAATTATGCCAATAAAAAAAATAGAGGCACATTCATAGAAATTTATTTATGATGAAAATGTTAACAAAAGAATATGAGTTGGCATGTGCATATCTGCATCCGCATCAAGTTTTCAAATAAAAGAAAATTATTGTAATAACATTAAATAGAAAAGTACTACAAATGTGCAATTTGTAAAATGAACACTCTTTGCTGCTATTTTTCTATAAATATTTCAAAACATTTCATCCATGAGTTTTTTTTTTCAAAGAGAAAATGTAATTTTTGGTTAACAACAACATTATCAATAAATTATTAGTTAATTTTAATTATTATTCGAACTCCATTTGTTTCTATATTTGTGATTTTGAACGGGCTAAAGTTCGTATCGCTTTTTTAAGCCAAATTACATGTGATAATTATTAATGAACAAATAACACCAAAGTCTGTTGTAAATATTCTGACTAACAACACATAGTTGAACGGAACAGCCAGCCGTTTTCGAAGGCCACTAAACCTTCATCATCAGCGTTCTTTTGTGTTTGGTCCACTGTGTGTGGTGTCAGTTGATATAGATTTCTGCTTTATATACTTAGCATTTTATTGCAAATGGAATATAGCTTAAAAAAGCGATACGAACTTTAGCCCATTCAAAATCACAAATATAGATTATCAATAAATGTTTTTTTTTTGGCTCTTGTTAATGCTTCTTTTATTAAACAAATCGATTTTGAAGCTTTTATGAGATATTCTTATTACTTTTTCTGTGCAGAAAATTAAGTGATATACAGTAGTGGACAGAATATGTCATGCTAAAGGAAAGCAAAAAAATAAAAAATAAACCCTTAAAACAATTTTTTTCCTAATATGAAATTAGAAAATCTATTCTTGATTTTTATACTCTGCAAGGAAAAAAAAAACAATATTGTAAATAAAAATTACAAGTTGTTACCTTCTTTATGAAAGGGATAGAAGGTAGAGAAGACAGTTGGTAAAGGAAAATTAGAGGAAAGCAACTCTGCTTTTTGCTCTTTTTTTTTTAATAATGCAGCGTTGCAGCGCCTCTGGTGTCAATAAGGCGTATTAAATTTTTGATAATTCTACTACAAAATACCGACGAAGGACAATTGTCTATGCCTTAATCTCCTTCGGTTTTGTAGTCAACGTGCTACTTTAGTCAACTACTTTAGTCAACGGCACCCAGCGTAAACATAGGATATTTTTTTATCCGGTTGGGAACCGGTTCTTTTTAAATTTGCCACGGACTTGCAAACTGCTAAACCGATTTTAAAAATAATCGATATTTAGAAGCAATTGCTTCCAAATTGCTTATTAATAAAAGTCTCTTTTGCATTTTTAAAGCTTCTTTTTGTGTCTTTTATTTATTTAACACAAACACTACGAAGTCAGTCGGCTGTTTATATTCAAACTCTGAAAGTTTTTTTTATAGATCATCCTCTCTCGCTTACCTGTTAAATTTTTTGTTGTTTATTTTTGATTTTTGCAAATGTGACTTAGACCATTCTTATAATTATGGACACATACATACACATATATTTAAATTCATCTAAAACTTATTTTTGTATATAAAGCTTCAGTTTTATATCTATACGAGATAATTAAATGTGTACGTAAAAATTGAATGTGTAAATATCATGTTCATTTCTATTTTTGATGCCATAATGAATTTTGTAAATATTAAATAAGAGAATCATGTAAAAGTAATAACGCGATTACAACCAAAATTGGCAATAACAAATAACTAAAATTCTCTTCTCTCAAATAAACAGAATTGAAAAAAAAAATCGTTTGCTGTTCTGCACACAATTTCGACTTTATTTACAATTACGATTTTCTGAAATGAAATAATAGTTAAAAAAAAAAAAATAACACACACACTCAACATTTATTTAATTATTTTGTTTTTAAATTTAAGTAATGTAGATTTTCGTAATACCAAATATTTTATGTGTTAGTTGCAAAAAGTTTTGGGATATAGCCCAGCAAAATTTTTATTTGTATAAATTAATAAAAATGAATAATTTTTTATAAACAAAAGTTTAACTGGCTGATTTAAATTTTTCTTTAAAAACAAACATTAATTAAAAATTTAATGGTGTCAATTTAACTTTTTATATAATGCAATTTTCAAACAAAACTTTAACCGATTTGACGAAATTGTGTCAATTAAACTTTTTGATAAATGAAATTTTTAAACAAAATTTTAATTCACTGAATTAAATTTTTGATTAAAAGTTAATTATATCAATAAAATTTTTAATTAATGAAATATTTTAAATAAAAGTTAAACTGACTCAATGAAATTTTTAAATTAAACTTTTAATCAATTGAATTTTCGAAACAAAAAATTAATTATTTCAATTAAATTTTTAATTAATTTTTTGTATATATTTTTTAATTGTAGAAAACAATTTTCTGTGAATTCAAGCACTAGCAAAAAAATTTTTTGTGGTCTTAAAACTTTGCTGGTTTTAAATACACATGTTTATTTGTCATTAATCTCTCTCCCAGCATTCTCTAGTAAAATTTCTTTATATCCTATCGAATACGTATTGGAGTAAACAATTAAAAATGTTGGACACAAATTTCATTTTTGCTTTAAACGAAATAAGAATAAAATTGCATTAATGTTGACATGTTGTATATAAAAAGTTTTATGTGTTTTTGGTTTCATGTAAACGCAGCAGGCTGACACAGAAATGCATTCCATAAGTATCCTTGTGTGTGTATGTATGTGTGTATGCACTTCTATAAAGTTAAGGTGGTTCTTATTAATACTTGGTAGAAAAATAATTGCTTAAAATTTAGGGCCTGTCCCACGAGGTCACCAACGTTCGACTTTTCGCACACTTACATTCAAACCAAAAACAAATTCTATAATTTTGTTTTTGTTTCCAATGTAATTGTGCGACAAGTCGAACGTTGGTGACATCGTGGGACAGGCCCTTAATTTTATTTAATAACATTTTCTTATATTATTTGTCTCCTGGTAAATAATACGAGTAAATAAACCTTGAACTGCTAACGCTTGAAATTTAATTTTAAAATTATTTACTAATAATGGATGCCGCCTTAATGTCAATTTGGTAGTCATGTATTGTGGGTTTTGTTTTTTTGGGAGTGCTGCAATTTTTTTTTTGTCATTTTGATACACATATTTATAAATGATACTGTGGTACTTACACTTTTCCCACCAATTATTTTAATGGCCCATAGAGCAGGGATGCTTAACTGTTGCTGGAAATTGTAGAAACAAAGATTATATATCACCATGTCGGAGTTTTTTATACAGTGACGGACAAAATTTTGTTTCATACTTTAATTTAAATTTTTCTTTCGCTTAAAACCTAAACGCCAATTAGAAAAATATAGATTGTTAAAGCAACAAAAATAAATTTATATCTGTCACGTGCACAACCAGAGAGATAAACTTTACATAGTTTTAAACTTAAACTCCTGTTTAATTTATTAAAAACCAAAAACCAAAAGTACATAATAGTCGTGGTTATTAATGAAATATCATTTCTATTGAATAAAACCCAAAAATATTATAAGGAAACAGAACTTTATGGAGTTCTAAATTCGTTGTGGCAGCTCCAAACGCAGATTTTTATCCTCTCAATAGTTGCACTCAGTTAGTATTTTTTTTTTTTTTTTTTTTTTTTTTTTTTTGTAATTTTGCTTATGCGTTTTTTTTTTCTAACGAAAATTATGTTTAAATAGAGTTTGAAAATATAAATTTCACAAAATTCTTATAAAAAAGTTTTCTCTTCAGCAAAAAAAAAAAAAAAAAAAAAAAAAAAATACGTTTCCACTTTTATCACAAGCAATATTTATATAATATTGATATCAACAAATATGAAACAAATATTTCCTGTATTTATTTTCTCGGTTTATTTACTCGTTCTGACCCAAAATGCATTTACAAAAAAAAAAAAAAAAAAACCAACCAACCAAACTCATGGGATTTGCTTCCGGCTCTATGCATTTTTTTCCGTTGTTGTTAGCTTGTGGAAATTAAACTCAATTTTTTATAATTTAATGTTTGGCTTGATATTTATTTGCGTTAAATTTACAGAATTATTTATAGACTTGAACATAAACATAAATAAAAATGTAGCTGAACAAATATCTCTAACAATCTAATGGTTCATATATTTCTGTGGCAGTAAGGAAAAAGTGCTTAAGTCATATTTTACTCTTTTGCAGGAGAGCTCAAGTTGATTTTCAGAAATTTATTTCTTTTACAGTTACATTTGGAACTTCTCTGTTAATCGTTAGTTTTTAAGCAAATATTGTTCTACACACTATAATTAATATATTTAAGTTGAAATATACTAAAGTATAATCTAAATTAAACTATTGTTCGAAATGAGATTAGAAGTCTAAAGGTGCCTATACACTATATGTTTTTTACATTGCACTTGTCAAATTTTAGATAATTCGGTAAAAACATGTAGTTGGTGACCTCAAAAACTTTGCTTGTGTAAAAATACACAAGCAAAAACATAAGACAAATTTTCAATTAGAGCATGTTCTATTTTCTTATGTTAACACATGTGTTTTCAAATGTCTATGCCATGTGAAAACATTTATCGACGGTTGAATGTCTCCGATATCATTAGCCGTCCGTTTAAAGTATTTGCATTAGTGATAAATTAATTATTTTTTATCTCATTTTTAAATTTTAATAACAATGATATAAAGTATATAACAAGTTTTGATACAAGCTCCATATTTTGCAGATTTAAAAGAAAAAAACTTAAATAAATATTTGTGACGCCGGCACTTCATCAACGCTACCAAAGAAATTTCCAGCGGCTTTAATGTTATAATAAAAGCTGTTGTAAACAATCATGGCCGATGTCACGTGTAATTGTACATACAAGTTGGTGACCAAAAATAAAAAACGTATGTAAATTAATCAAGTTTGACAGACACAAAAAAAACATGTGAATTGTAAACTTGAAAAAACACAAGCAAAAACATGTAAAAGGGCAATTATGTAAAAAATTCCGCGAGGAATTTCTCCCTTTTTCAATTAGAATTTTTTGTTTTCCCTATCACTTGCTACAAATTGGAATTGTTCCCTGGGAGAAATTCCTCGCGGAATTTTTTACATAATTGCCCTGGTAGTGTATTGGTACCTTAAAAAAGTGAAGTCGCAAGTCATAGTGCTATAACATCCTAAAAACTCACACAAATTAATGGAGATTTTGATTTCGAATATGCAGATTACGGAAGTACCATTAACTCAAAATTAGCTTATCTCGACTTAAGCACTTTTTCCTTTTTGCCGCAGACTTTATATTAGGATAGCTGAAAAAAAACTGTTTATCGATTTTTATTACATATGTGCATTTCCACGAGAAAGTTCATTTTTTGTAGCGTGCGACAGCAAGCAATTAAACTTTTTTTTATAAAAATGTGACTCGATTCTTATTAAAATTTGACCTAATGTAGAAAGGCCTACACAAATATATGAAGAAGTAAACAAAAAGTTTAGTTTTCTTTGAAAATATAAATGTTATTGTGTGATGTCGCACTCTACAAAAGGTTGACGTTCCTGTGGAAATGCCAATATTTTAACTTGAGCTACATTTATACTATATTTTTTCAAAAATATACGAAAGAATATTAAGAACGAAAATTTGGGATTGTTCGGAAATTCATCAATGCTTTCCATCTGATGCGTAGTGCATTCCGAAAATCCACAACTGGCAACACCGCACATGTCATGAGTGCTAAAATGCAATTCTGTAGTATATGATGAGCAAAATCACATCAAAAACTCACCACAAGAATGAATGTTGACAGGGATGAGTAAAAATTTATTTTTTTATTTATTTAATTTATTTTGTTAAAATAAAATAAAAATATATCATTCGGATAGTGTTGTACAATGTCGACATACTCCATAACCAGTGAACGATGCCGATCGATTGTAAGCAGGCTAACGGTCGCCGTAGGCGATTTTTGACGAGCCACAGCCGCCGGCGACATATGCAGCTTAATTTTGGCTTCGGCTAAGCCGCCTTAAAAATCGCTTTTTTTCAAAGCATGTCCTTTTTTGAAATAAATGAAAAAGTACTGCTGATATCAATAGTAGCTAAGGGATTTTGTTAACATTAGCCGACATACACTAGCCGCCAAGGATTTATTGGTCGGCATTCCGTTTGGGTGTGTCCAACTATAAAATATTTTCACTATATAATTTATATTTGTTTTTTCAATGCATGAAGCACAAAAAAATTAACAGCTTATAAAAAAAAATAAAAATTGCATTGCTTTCCTCTTTTGTATTTGTTATTTACTCTTTAACGAAAGGCGTAAATTACATTTTTGTTTTAGAAATTTTTTCGTTTGCACTTAGGGCTTTTAGAATTTTGTGAATAACAACGTTGTTTTTAATTAAACGAGTGCAAAATTTGTGCTTGTATTCAATCAAAAAGTCGATTTTGAATTTTTGTAACTTATGGCTTTTTTGGAATCATATGACGATATGTTGTGTTAAATTGCTGTTTATTTAATAAATGTTGATTCAATGAATCAGGGCAATCATGAATAAAATTCCGCGTGAAATTTCTTCCTTTTCCAATTAGAAAATTTTGTTTTCCCTATTACTTGCTATTAATTGGAATTGTTCCCCGTGAAAAATTTCACGTGGAATTTTATTCATGATAGCCCTGAATGTTTTGAAATTTCATTCTATATCGAATGCAGTAATTTGATTGCCTCCTGCTCTCGACTAATCGATAAAAATCTATATTGTTCAGCAAGAATTCAACTTCAGTGACGTATAAATATATTTATACAAGCAAATGGATTTAAAAATTTGCTTAGGGGAATTACTAATTGTCTTTTAACAGTAAATGTTGATATAATATCAATATTTCATAACGGCAAATGTTTAACAGCAAAATATGTAAAAGTGGAATGTGTTCGGGAAGGTTTAGAATTTTTGTTTCAGGGAACGATTGCACCCCAGAAATTATCTTTCTCATGCACACACTCACTAGTATGCAGGTATGTGTGTTTTCAGATGCCTGAGTGTGTGTGTTTAAGAACCCTGTTGGAGAAAATGTAGTTAACTACAAAAACAATCAACTAATAGTTAACTTTTCTTAAGACTAACTAAAAGCTAACTACAATGTTATTTTTATTTTATATTAACATTTTACTGTTATTATTTTAGACGGTACCTTACTTGGAAGCTAGCGCATTGACTATACAACGAGTGATCATACATAGTTCAACCCCAGCAATATTTTTTATAAATTGACTGACTACCAGGTGACTTAAATAAAATCAACTTAAAGTTAGTTGAAAAGTTGTGCAGAGTGAAACAATTGACTACCGCCTAGGACATCGCAATGTTAAAATATTCATTGGAAAGTAATCCAAGTGTCAGTTAGCACGAGTTGCGAAATAGTTAGCTTAACCTTAGTTTAAAGTTAACTTAGCTTCCGACAGGGAATATGTCACTCACATACATACATACATATGTATGTATGTACTTTTTTCCACAAGCTTATGAAATTGTGTCGTATTAAAATACATTCGTACAACATGCGGTTTGACTTTGGTGTTATTTAAACACAAGTTTTGAGCATTACAAAGCTGTGGTTATACATACACACATATACATATATGTATGTATATTGATATATGTATGTACATATATATCTTTGTACAACAGAAAGTTAAATCCTAATATGCGGCCGGCTCTTAATGTCGCAAAAGTCTCGTCATTTTAACCACAAAAAGCTACGACTAGGAGATGATGATATTGTGACCAAAGAAAATTTTACCTAAATTCATATGCAGTGCTAATTAATTTCGGTATTTGTTTGTTAAGTATATTTTGTTAAGAAATTTCTTTGTCAGAAAATGTTTGTGGACTTTTCAGAGTATAAAATAAATTAAAATTAATAAAATAAATACAATGCTTAAAACCAAAATCAAGATAGATACCCAGCAAAAAAAAAATTGTCGTTGGAGATCATGTAGACACATGAATTTAAATAAATTGAATTTAAAAAAATAAATTGATCTTGATTGAACCAATAAATATTCAGACATTTTTTCTTAGTTTAAAAAAATAAACATTTCTTTCAAGTTGGTGAAGAACCCTTGGATGTTCCCTGGTTTTAAAGTTTTTGGGATGTTAATTTTCATCATTAATTGTATATTTTCGGTTTGATTTGAAACGGCCAACGGTTAAAAAAAAATAAATATAAAAAAACAACACAACGGCAAGACTGTTGTAAATTAATAATATTAAATTTAAGCTTTCATTACATAAAAAGCTTTCAACAAATTGGAGTGCGATGACTCAAAACAATTTCCATATTTCATATTAATATCTTACTGTACAGTGGACAAGTACAAAAGATTTCAGGCATCTATTAACTTTTTTGTCATATATCTTGGGGTTTATCTTCTTTCAATTTTATTAAACAAATTTCAACAATTCAAAAATTTTTTATTTTTAATTTAAAAATGTTTTATTTGTCAAAAAAAAAAAAAAAAATTTGTTTTTATGACAATAAATTGCTCGCCTGGTTTTTCAGCTTAATGCACTAAACACATTCACCACAGCAGGCTACACGAACACGCGACTTCAAATGCCGCAAGCAGCATTTGTCGCCTCGTAGCCGGCTACTTAATTATTTTGGAGACGGCAGTAGCACCACCTGCAGCTGATATTTAACTACAAATACATAGTTCAGTACTGCCACTTTTATATATTTTGCATTTATAAAAATTAATTAATCTTTTAAAATGTACTTATTTCCCGTAAAAGTACAAAAATGAATCAATTTATTCTTTACATCAATTTTTGGATATTGTTTCTGTTAAGTAATATGAAATAATTGTACAAAATCATTCATTCAACATTTTGTATTATACTGGCAACACTGAATTTTCTCATTGTAGGCAAAGAAATAGAAATTAGTTTAATTGGACTACAACGACAAAATCAGCATAGACAACAACCTGTCGCCCTGTTGCCTTGCTGTCTTCAAAAGAATCATTCTCATATAAACATGTGTATTCTATCCTTGACATTTGGTAGTCGGTAGCTTGCTGTGGTGAATATGTTTAATTCATAAGGGTTGTTGTTAGTAATAACCACCTTTAAGGTGAAACAATAACTAATTACTTATTAGAGCTGAGTCCAAATCCATCGAACTCATTTTAGACAAAAACTTATGATCGAACCCAAAAAATGGGTTTGTGTCTAAAACGACCGACTGAACGAGTTCGAAAGAGTTTGACCCAGCTCTAGTGGTTATTGGTTGGTCTGAGACCTTTCAAATGAAAATATTGAATTACATAACGGTCAAATTTTTTTTCATTTTAACAAATTCATTGAGATCATTAAAACACATGTTTGCTGAGGTTGTCACTTGTCAACTAGTTTTGGGACCGCCTAGTACATGCCAAACTATTTAAATAATATTTTATTTTAAAATAATACAATAATAGAAACGAAACAACAACACATGTATTTGTTTTGTAGAGAACAATTAAATATTCGCATATATTAAATCTTATTGTCTTTATTTTTAAATGAATTTTTTTTTTAATCTTTCAAACTTCAATTCCCAGCATACATTAAAATTCATTAGAATTCCTTTATTTTATTCACCAAAGATCTTCATGCATTTGATTAATTTCACAATGCTTTTGTTCCATCGATTTCTGCTCTATTCAATATCTCTTTTTGGGTGTTTAGAGTCATTGAGTTAAAAGCTTTAAAGTTTTTTTATTGACTTCGTTCTTTTATTTTGTTCTTGGCAAACATTTAATCTTTAGAGAATTATATATTTTTCTCAATAGTCTAATTAGCTTATCACTTTAAATTTTTTGATTTTAAGTGCCAGCTTATTTTATCTATTATTTTTTTTTTTTTTTGTAAATTTGTAGCAATCGAAATTAATCAAATTAATTAAAAAAGAAAGAAAAACAGATGTTCGTTAGTGGGCCAGTAAATGGTTAAATAGATAAGTGGTTTTTCGCTATTAATTTTTTATGCTTGCAATTTTCAAATGAAAAGAAATATTTTTTTAAAGTCTCAACCCTTGCAATTGCGTTAGTGAAGCAAGCAATTTTAAGAAGAGTTCTTTTGCAGCTCTCAGGTATTACAAATTTTAGAACGTAATTGCTATAAAAAATAGGTTTTCGAAGACGAAAAAAGTGTCCAATTGGCTTAAGAGCAAACTCAGGCATATTTGCCCTTACTTATTATGAAAGTGGTCTAACTCAAATGTATTTTTGCTTCGAAATATTAAATAAATCTATAAAAAATTTCAATAAAAATTTTGTAAATATAAAATAAGTTTATATAAATCCAGACAAGAACAGCTATAAATTGCTTTAGATGTTGTTAATGGGTTAATACAAAAATATTTTTTAAATTTTTTTTCAAATGTAATCTACTAAATATCTATATCACTTTCATAATTAACGACACATACACTTGTAAAACAGGCATATTCTAAACAATTAAAAATTAAAAAAAAATGACATAAATATGGATAAAAGAAAAGTAATTTTTATAAAAGGAACTTTTATTTACTTTGTGTATAAAGTTTTTGTAAGAGATAAATAATTTTTATGAAATGTTTTTTTTTAAATATACGTTTTAAAAAAGGTACCTTGTTTATAAAAAAAGATATTTCGCAACAAGTACCTTATAATTTTTTTTATGTAAGGTACTTTTTAGGAAAGGTTTTTTTGAAATGTACTTTTCATGATAGAGCAGTTTTTAGAAAAGGTACTATTTAGAAAAGGTACTTTTTAGAAAAAGTATTTTTTGTGTAAGGTACTTTTTATTAAAGGATTTTTTATTAAAGTTATAAAAGGTACTTTTTATAAAAGATAATTTTTACGCAAAGTACTCTTTATAAAAGGTATTTTTATATAAGGTACTTTTTATAAAAGGCAGTTTTTAGAAAAGATATTTTTTAGAAAAGATACATTTAAAAAAGGTACTCTTTAGAAAAGTTACTTTTTATGCAAGAAAATTTTTGTAAAAGGGAATTTTTAGAAAGGGTAATTTTTATAAAAGATACTTTTTATATAAGGTACTTTTTAGAAATGTACTTTTTAGAAATATACTTTTTATAACACCTACTTTTTATAAAAATTAATTTTTAGAAAAGATAAATTTTAGGAAAGGTACTTTTTAGGAAAGGCGGTTTTAAAAAGGTAGTTTTTAACTTCTTTCAAGATATTTTTGTGTTAGAAAATTTTATAAAAAGTACTTTTAATTAAAGGTACTTGTCAGAGGTGCTGTTTGCAAAATGTACTTTTGTAAATGGTTTTGTTTTTATAAAAAGTACTTCCGATGTAAGGTACTGTTAATAAAAGGTACTTTTAACAAAAGGGAGTTTTTCGAAAAGCTACTGTTTAGAAAAGGTACTTTTGAGAAAAAGTGCATTTAAAAAATATAGTTTTTGTTATTGTTATTATTATTTATTTTGTGTCAGAAAATCTAATAAAAGGTACTTTTTAAAGAAAGGTACTTTAAAATAATTATTTTTATAAAAGGTAATTTTTGTAAAAGGTACTTTTGGTAAAAGATAATTTTGGTAAAAGATACTGTTGGTAAAATATGCTTTTTGTAAAAGGTAGTTTTTGTAGAAGGTACTTTTTGTAAAAGGTGATTTTTATAAAAGGTGATTTTTATAAAAGGTGCTTTTATAAAAGGTACTTTTTGTAAAAGGTACTTTTTGTGAAAGGTACATTTTGTAAAATATACTTTTTAGCAAAGTTACTTTTTATAAAATTAATTTTTATTAAAGTTGCTTTTTATAAAATATCCTTTGGCTTAGTAAGCAAATATTTGTAAAAAGTAATTTTTACAAAAGGAAGAATACTGAACAAAGATGTTTTTTTAACAGTGGCACTTTTTAAGTTTTTTTATACAGTATATTTTCTGGGTAAAAAGCAAACACAAACAATCCTTAATATTTAAAAAAATTGATTTATTTAATCAGTCATAACAGACTAATTTGACAAAAGCGAAAACAATAAATCCAATAGTTTTTAACAATAAAAACCCAAAAGTTTTGCTGTAGTGGAAATGAAAGTAAAGCTACCTCTGAATCTCAAACCTAGCAGTACGTCTTATAGAAGTATAAATGCAATTGTAGCAAAAAATTACTAAATCAATTTAATAGATTTTTAATAATCCAGTTTCAGCTTTTTTTTTTAGCCGTATATTGAAGTCGATGAAAACCTTAATATAATATAAAAAATTCTTAATTTGCTCAAAAGCATTTGGAATATTCATTTAATTTAATGAATTCTAAAAATTCTGTTATTATTCATCTTTGTTAAGCAAAAAATAAAACGCGAAGAAAGAATAAAAAAAAAATAATAATGAATGGAAAAATTCATGCAAATTCGTTATGCGCTGCACTTCTCTTGCTTTTTCCAGTAAAATCTTTAGAATATTCGAATTAACATATCAAACGTGCATTTTGAAATAATAAAAGTACATTATTTACAATAAAAATTTTCAAACAATGTAAACACGACAAAGTATATTTGAAATGTAAATGTGACATCAATTAAATAAGATTTGTCTATATAAAAATAATTACATTCGATAAAATATACATATTAGGGTGGTTGGTGTTCTAACAACGAGCTGGCCAAATTTAATTTAAATAAACTTTTTCATGAAAGGCTTCCTACAGCAAGGGATAATTAATAAAGATTAATTATAATTAGAGAGTGTTTGGCAAATCATACCGGCACCGCAATTAAAAAAAAATTTAGGCTGACAGAGTTAGTAAAAATTAAGTTTTACACTAAAGCACAACAATATTCCAAAATTTTTTGTTAGACAAAGCGCATTATAAAAATCATTACTTACACAAAGTTTCACGTTTGTGGCTGCATTAGATCCAAACATATTCCAGAATAAAAAAAAATTATTTGGCAAGTGTCTCGCTTACTTAATTTATTCCGAATTTTGACCTTTTGCTACAGAATTTCAAGTGTTTTATCGAATTAGTTCGCAAGATATTTCAAGATAATTATTTGGTATATAAGAGAGGTGCCGAGCCTACTTGTCCATTCTTTAATTTATTGAAAAAAAAAATTGACAAATCGGTCCAGCTGTTTTTTGGATAAATTAACAGTGGGTGGTGTGGACAATATTTTTTTTGGGTTATGACAAAAATTAAAAAAAAAATGCGAAATTGGTGCAGCTGCTCTTAAGTGATGTGATTACGAATGAGCGGCATTTGATGTTTGTTTATATGTAGGTTGAGGATTATCGCAGTCTTCGATTCAAGTCCTCCTGAATTGCGTAACTTTTTGCTAACCGAAAATCGTAATATATTTATTCGTTTGCGGTAACGATAATGTGATTCTGTTATTAATTTTTTACGATAGTGTACGTCTGTGTTTTATTCGCCATTTAATTGTATGCCATCTATGTTGCATCCATGCATACAAAATGTTAAAATAAGCGAAAAGCACAAAGAAGAATTAAAAAAGTAAGTGAGTTTGAGCTTTTTATTTTACTCTTTTATACTTCAACTGACAGCGAATATCGTTAAAATATGTTACTGAATAGCAAAATCGATAAATTTTTGTTATAGCTGTTATAGCGACATGATTATCGCAATAAAAGTTACTCAATCTGGGTACAGATCTTTGGACTGCAGAGGGTGCACAGGTATTCGAAGGTGGACAAAATTAGAAGAGTTATCGTAGAGTTATGAAATTTGGCACATATTTTTATATTGGCTTCGATAAGAAAAATATCAAGTTTGATGAATATCGGAGCTTTTTGGAGAATATACGAGCATTTTAAAATTTACTTGTTTCGGTGGTGCTTTTTCATAAACTGAATGATATTGAAAGAAGCTCGCTCTGGCTAGAAAGAAACACCAAAGTAAAGCGTTAATATAAAAAGTGCTTTTCGCTGTTGTTACTTAATTTGGGCGACTTTTTTTTTTGATAATAATTAAGCTAGTCTCGAAAATAAATAATATTAAAAAACAAAAAAAAAATTAACATATACATTTTGGAATTTTTTTGACTTCAAATTTCGCTCTGGCTAGAAAAAAGCATCACAGAAAAGAATAAATTTAAAGGGCTCTTTTCTTCCGTTATTACTTAATTCGGGCGAGGTTTCTCTTTTGATAATAATTAAACTGGTCTCTAGTATAAATATATGCAGAAAATAAAAAAAAATTATTATTATTTTTTTTTAGTTTTTTTTTTCACCTCCAAGTTCGCGCAGTTTATGAAAAAGCATCACCGAAACACGCAAATTTTCAAAAGCCAATATAAAACTGTGTGCCAAATTTCATAACTCTATCATAACACATCTAATTTTGCCCACTTTTTATATGGGAACGAATCACTGTGCGGTGTGGCAAAATGTGTTTGCTGACAAAATTAGAATTATGGTTCAAACAGCGTTATTGAATTTTGCATAAAAATAGTTTGTAAAAAATTTTAAAACAACATCTATGTATGTGAATAAAAGTAATTCTGGCAACACTTATAAAAAAAACTAAAAACCGATCGTGTTGTCAGTCAATGGTATAACGATAGATATGCTTAAGTACAACCGGCTATAAAGAAGAATGAGTATGGATACCTACAAGTATGAAATAAAGTGCTCAGTGGTATACGCAGCTATGAGAATGCATGGGTATGAATATGGGCCTAGTGCAAGTATAAAAAATATTCGATATCAGAATTTTTTTATTATATTCTATTGATATCACAGAATACACAGAAGTGAAGAAAGTGACAGGTAAAAAAGCTCCAATCAGGTTTATGTTAAAATTCATGGAAGAAAGAGAAAAGTATAGTGTATTTGATACTGTAGTGTATTACTACTTACCAATTAACACAGCTAATAAAAATGTATTGCACTAGAAAGACGTAGCAAAACAAAACCGACGACAAAATTTGAGGGAAAACGAGACAAACTGAAAAATACCCGTATCTTCCGTCTCGTGACACTTCTGTATGTTTTGTGTTGATATTTAAGTTACTCATTAAAGCCTGGAAAGTTTTAGCACCAAAACCTTCGAAGCGAAATATGTATATGTATGAAAGTTCAAGCATTTAAACCAAAACATCGTGCCATAACCGCCAAAAAAAGCTTAACCGACACATTTTTTTTTTTACAAAAACCGATTATTTACGATCGCTAATAATCAGAGCTCGCAATAATTGGTCTCTCTCGTGCTTGTTGTCAGAAAAAAATGCTCGTCCATTGCCACGATGCGACACTGTCGCGAAAAAACCCTCAAACTTCGTTCTTCTTTGGCTTGCTCTTCGCTCAACCAACGACCGTTTTTGTTCGATCGCTCGGCTGCTCATGTGTTCATTCGAGACTCTTTATTTTGAAAAATCTCGGCAAACGGTTTTTTGAGCATGTATGTGTTTTGCGAGTTTAGTTTGATTTACAGCTATTTTTATTGTTATTTATTATTATCTTCTCACTTCCTCTCTTTAATGCTTTGCCTGTGACAGTGTTGGTATCTGTACGAAGCGCAAAAGCTGTTGCGAAAAGGGTAAAAAGCGCAATAAAATACGAAAAAGAGGGCAAAAAAGCACGAAAATATTTTTTTTTAAATTTTAATACATTAACCCTTTTAAAAAGAAAAGTTTAAAGTGTAAAAGGTCAAAATATAATTTCAAATTTTTGCTTCAAAATAAAGTACTCGTATTTGAGATGTAATAACAGAATTTATTAACATATTAATTAAAACAAAATCTTGATTAATTTAATAAAAATAAGTATGTAAAAACAAATAATACAAAAACCAGGAGTAAGATAATATAGTAGCATGTACACACATACATACATATGTACATACATACATACAATAGTAGGTGAAGCTTAGCCTTAGATTAAAATATGTGCATATGTTACTGAAAAATCATTTACACATAAAGAATGCATTAAAAGTGTCACTCTTTTCTTAAGTACTCTTTACTTAAAAGTTTTGGTTTTTGCGATATTCACCTTTATTCCAGTTGTCAACATTGACATCACGTCAATACGATATGAAAAAATTGGGGGTCGGCTACTCGATGTCTAAAACAACTGACTGCTATTGATAACCTCATGCTTTCAATCGAAATCAGCCCTTAAAATTTAACCACTCTTGTGCGTTGAATACAAATTTACCTAAATTTTGTTGTAGACGTGAAAATTTTGATTTACTTTGCACTTACATATTAACAACCTTATGAAAATTCCGAAATCGACCCTTAAAATTTAAGCAGCCTATAGTATGATTAAATATTTGTGTAAGCCTTAACAAATGTTTATTGCATACTACTTTCAGTCAATTATTACGTAGAGAATTATGCTATACTTTCCAGTTACTTCCGTTTTTTATTTTGCAAAAAAAAATTAAATTTTTTAATCCCAATTATGAATTTCTACATTGTTACATACATAGTTTCCGCTATTGTCATTAGAAACAATTTAAGAAGCCTCAGTTAAAAGATGCTGCTATTAGCGCTTAAAAATATTTTAGTTTTTTAAATTGAAAATATTTTTATTTAACAACAAAGCACCGAAAGCACTGTAAGAAATTGTTAAAAGCACTGTAAATGCCCGCTTTTTAAAAAAGGGTATTATCCAAAATTTCGCGTTTATGAAGAGGCAAAAAGCACCAAAAAATAACACGATTGAAACGAAAAATAGGATTGCTGTTCAGACACTGAGTGATTCCGTCTCATTTTTTTAGGTCTTTTGAGTGAGAAGACCGCACAGAGAAATTTGGTTGAGCATTTTTTACGAGCTCTGCTAATAATCGATTTTGGTCAAAAAATTAAGTTCGAAAATTATGTCGCTTAAGCTTTTTTGGCTGTTATGGCACGACATGATGAATTTGCAAATAAGTATCTTTGTTCACTTACATACAAATTTATCTAAAAGCCAAGTGACTAAATATGCCAATATATTCGTTAATTCCATATTGATTTAATTGTCTACTCTAATGTATTCGAGTTGTATAATGAAATTAAAATTTTATTGGCAATTCGAACAAATAATTAATGCTCTTGTGCTGGCGCTGCATTTGCTACTGTTGTTGTTGTTCTTGTTGTACTACTTGCATTTAGTTCGCACCACATTAACAAGACTTTAATAAGGCTTTTGAATTAAATATCACTAACACAATTTTAATATTGCGCCCATTAAAACACAGGAACACTCAGACAGACAGACACGCAGGCAGTCAGAGAGTCAGAGCTATCCGACACATGCAAAAGACTTAATTTAAAGCACAATTATTGATTGACCCATTGAGGTAGTTTAGACGAGAACAATTTTTAAGCCGAACAATTTTTGTTCTTTTCCAAATTACACGAGACTAATTCAACTGGCACAAAATGTATTCGTATACACAGCTGTGTGTGTGTTAGTGTTTTTAGTATTCATTTAACATTTGCTGTTTTTTAAGTTGTGTGTGTATTGGTTTTATGCTGCTAATGCGGGGTTGAAGCTGGTTGAAAAGTTATGCCAACCACGAAACCACTCTCTTTGCCTCTCTCACCAACAAACTGGCATGTTATGCCAGCACAATTACGCCCGTGTAAATCAGCGCATTAAGTCCAAAATGTTTATTTCGTGTGAACTGCTGCAATTGTGCAACAGTGTGCGTGTTAACATAAATGTTATATTGCATGTGCGCAAGTAAACATTGTTAGTGTGCATGTGTTGTATATTTGTTTGTTGTTGCTTTAAAATCTTGATGGGATTTACATACATATATATAAAATTATATGCCACAGCCATTGTTCACTTGTGTGGGCCAAAAAAGTGTAAATCTTTTATAATGTTGTCATTAATAAAATTAAATGGAACATGCATTAACATGTTTGTGCAAAAATAAATTAAAATTGATTGAATATCAATTATAAATTAATTGAACTTATTTAATGTGTTTGTATGCACTACATACTATCTGCAATCATATAGAAAGTTCAAATTGCATAAATAGAAATATAAAACATTTTCATACACACACACACACACACACAAGTGTGCAAAAATGTATCTGAACTGCAGGCCATTTCCTTCCTCACACTTGTTCGATTCAGTCTTTGCTGTTTAATTGGCTTGTGCGCTTTGTAACAGAGTTTATGCACAAACATGTGTTTATTTTTTTTTAATAGATTACCAAATAAATTTTAATACGATTATAATCATAAAAGTGGATTTTAATTAAAACCTACAGCAACAGTTACATGAAATACCACTGCCTTGGTTTTCAGCAACAAAATCGGGGGAAAAACTGAATGTTTTATATATTCATAACAGTATTAAATTATTGGTAATGAAAATAAATTGCTTACGATGTGTGCGAGAATGAACACACACTCGCCACACATAAAGCTGCTGTGCGTACGAAAGTTTTTATGACCGAGTCAAAGGAATATAATCCTTCATTAATGAAAAGTATTTTATGTATTCAAGTAAGACTAAATAAGTATGTATGTATGTATATAAACAGTAGACTGGTTCACAAATAAATGAAATTTGCAACTGCTAAACTGCTTTTATCTTAAGGTATTTATGTACATCTGCACTTTTTTTGAAATAAAATTTTTGTTTTATTTATTAGTCTCCTGCACAAGCTATCTTATAAGAACTTTTAAGACATGATGGATTTTTCAAATGCTTTGCTACAGCGAAATCTTATAAAACAAACGTTAACAACACTGTTTGCAAGAAATTTATTTGAGTATTGTAGGTATAAGAATAAAGAAGAAAACACTTCGTGACGGAAGAATTTATGATACTAGCTTCTTTCTGCCAATGAGCGCGTGTACAAACGTCATGCATGTATGTGTGTATGATCTTTTATCTTTCTGCGCACATGCAAAGGCACACACATGCATTAACATTAGTTGTATGCGGTTAACCACATAATAGCTTACCATCTACATCTTACACACACACGCTCAAACGTACAGTATGCAAAATAACAAGCATACACAAATCAATACTACTTCTTTTGAGTGTTTGTTACAGACAAGCTGTCTTGACGTCATCGTTTACTACAACTGATATACACATACACCAATCCATCCATCGTGCTTCGCTTATAGTACGACAGCATTTATTATTGGTTTAGTATAATACATGCGACGTGAATACATTTAAAAATCATGACGTTTCTACATTTCAAGACTGTTTACGCAGCTCCCTATTATTTATAAACTAGCTACACCCGGTGTGCTTCGCTACTCCCATCGTGTTATCGAATGATGTAAATATTTTGTAAATAAACTGAAAACTCGGATTTTTTAATGCAACATTTCAAAAGTTTTAAAATTTTTCATATTGTATCATTATTAACATAGGTTTTTTGTAAATATCTTCGGAACTACATACATAACCGATTTAAGAGTTTGATATCTCGTTTTGAAAAACATGACAACAGCTTTCAAAAATAATAAAATAAAATAAAATAAAAAAGCAAACAAAATAAATATATATATGTATATGGCATTGGAGGTACAATATGAAAAATGGATTTTGCCACGCCCTTCCGCCCGACGACCGAAAATCAAAAATCAGACTTCACAGTGTCACCCGCCTGTATATTTTGAACATCCCTGAAAATTTCATCAAAATCGGCCCAGCCGTTTTGGAGTCCATACGTTACATACATACATACATATGTACATACACACATCCTGTTTTATATATATAGATTTTTTGTTAATTTCATTAATCATATCTCGCACCACATCCTCGTCTCAATTTACAAATTTGGCCTCTAAAATAATATTCACCCTTATTCTATTTGGCGTCGGCAACATAACACGACGTCGTTTTTAATGTTTTTTGACAAATCGGTATTCCTGTAGATAGTATTGCCATTTATCGATGACTGTCAGCAAATGTTTGGTATTCTGTAAGAAGAATTGATGTTGATGTTGCCGTTCATTTTGTCGTCAGTGTTTTTGATGTCGTGTCTGTTCTGTGCATGCCTCAACGAATTTGAAAAATAGTTTAAATGGTAAAAAAGTGAATTATAAGAAATGCCAAAGTAGATATAAAAATGTAAATATTTATTTGAAAAAATTTCTTAAAAAAAGTGAAAATATAATATAGACAAAATTAAAATGACTAACCCCAACCAATTTGAAAAGCTTGTGGAAGAGTTGAAAAAGTCCTTATTTTGCTAGAGGATTCCACAGGGGTACTGTTCCTAATTATTTCAAGGTACAGTAGAAAAGTGTGCGACTGCACTAAATTCTCTCGGTCCATCAATTAGAACTAGTGGTGGATGGCAAAATGTAAGGTAAATAGTGTGTTGGGAAAGCATACTGTATGATAGAATTATTTTTACAGATCTGGCGGGACTTGAGGTTTAAATTAAAAAAAGGCTGCAAACAGCAACAGCAAAACAGCTGGAGGGGGGTATATAAACAATTAGCACTGAGTACCTTTGGAGGAAACTCCAATCTCCAATAAACGTTGATCTGATCCCTTTTGTTTCAAAAATTATGCTCTCTTGTATCCAATACAATGATGTTTTGTTTAGCCGAAAATAACTTTAAAATATTAAAAAGATGAACATTGCTCATTATTTTCCAAAAACATGACAGAATTTATCATTTACTTTTCCTTGGGTAACTGGAAAATGCATGGCTTTTGTCTGAGAAATCTTATTTTCACTATTAAATTTTTTTATTTTCATCGTCCCAATACGAAAGAAAAACATTTTGTTTTAATTTATTTACAAAGCTTTTAATTATTCAAAAACACTTTTACCAAAAATAGTAAACAAAATGAACCAGCTGATTCAAATATTGAGTATGTGTGTTATATTTATCGATAAACAGGCAACGTCGTCATAAGACTGTTAGGGAATACAAAGTTAGCATTGATGTTGTGTTATATTGATGTTGTTTCAAAATTGACGACGATGTTGCCGACGCCAAATAGAATAAGGGTGAATAATAAATTTTCCTAATACTTTTAGGCGTTTAACAGTGAGCAGCGCGCTGTTAACTGCAAAATGAGCTTTGCTAAAATATTTGGTTTCTGTCCCTGATAGTTATGTATATTTCAAGTTACCTTCTCAAACATTTTCTATTTTTGTATTCATTCAGCTAGTTTTCAATTACATCAAGAATATTATACCATCAACTAAACAACGCCTGCAAATCATGCATGTATATATATTTCAAAGATATTCATAGGGTTTAAAGTAGCGAGAAATGCCCCAGCACGTGCATCCTGCATTGCGCTCATCCGGCATTGTTCATGCACAAAACTAATAGCGAATAGTGCTGTTGATCCCAACATTTCATAAAAGCCATAAATTGGCTTTAAATACCCAGCGACTAAACACTAGGTGATAGACAGAATTATGTCACGACATAAATATATCATAATATAGTTATGACGGTATGACTAACATGTTATGATATTCTGTTATCATATCTTTGTAATAACATAAACATGTCATGATAATTGTAATATGATTTTGTGGCTGAGTCGTAGCAATGCTAGGCTGTCTGTCCAGAGGTCATGGTTTCGATTCCCGCTAAAGACCCTACCTTATCTGCAGACAAGGTAATGGCTTCGCGGGTTCTGTTTGTTAAAAAAAAATATAAAAATGAGATGATTATGTCGCATCATGTTTATGTTATAGCATATTAATAGCTTAGCTTCTTTATTAATTAATAAAAGGTATGTCACGACATGAATATGTTGTGCTATAACATGTTTATTAACTGTGGTATATCTGCTATGACATAATTATGTCACGACATAACTGTGTGATGACTTATTTATGTCATACCAGGTTTATGTCTATAGGTATAATATATTTGTGTCATGGCATAATTAATTGATTGTCTTAAAGTGATAGATATTTAAAAAAAAGTAGAGATGAATTGTTAACCTCCTCAATTTATTTTGAAGTGTGTTAAAAATACATTTTTGTGCGACATTTTAACATATGTGCCCTTAATTATGAAAGTGGTTTAAGTCATATTTTTCTTTGGTCGATATATTTAGTGGATTACATCTGAACAAATCAAAATTTTTTTTTATATTTTAATATTTATTAAAGTTTTTTCAAGATTTACTTAATATTTCGAAGGAAAAATGCATGTGACTTAGACCACTTTCATAACTAAGGGCACATATATGCAAGTGCAAAATTAACCCTCAAACACTTTTTAAGTTTTGACTTATCGTGCCATTAACTCCAAAAAGCTTAAACGACATAATTTTCAAACTTAATTATTTTTTTTACCAAAATCCATTATTTAGAATAGTAAAGAATAGATTTTTGTCACAAAAAAACCAAGTCCAAAATATGTGTCGGCTATGGCTCGACATATCTTTGGCGTTCAAGTGAAATTTGCTACCTGGGTGCATTAATTATTAGTTGTAAAAAAATTTTCAATCGTTGTGACTTAGTCATGCAGATTCAGTCTTCATTATCATTATTTTTTAATAAAAGATTCATCCTTCTTAATATTAGGAAAAATCCTTTTACTTAAGTTACATACATACATATCGTTACCTTAATATAGAAACGCCCTAACTTATTATTTTTTTCTAATAGATTTTTTTTGCATATTTCGTTGTAGTAGAGGCTCATTAATCCAAATAAACAAAAAACTTTATTTGAAAAAAAAAATAATGAGTTAGGCCATTTCTATTTCTATACGATTAAATATGTGCCTCCTTATAAACTAGTAAAGCTCAGCGCTATTAAGTTCTCTTTTGTAATTCAGTTTTATGCAATAATAAATTTTTTATATTTCACTTATATAAGTCGTTGTGTTTTTTTTTTTGAACTATGTTTTATTTCATTGTTATATAGGGTGTTTTTTATTGAGGTATAGAACTTTAAGTTAGCATCACTTTTGGAACTGGTGGCCATTTTGTCAGCTGTCAAGTGATTAATATTTAGTTTGGTTTGCCATTTTATCATGAACAGGTTGACAAAAGAACAACGCTTGCAAATCGTGCAAATTTATTTCGAAAATAATGGTTCAGTTCGCGAAGTTTACCGCAAGCTCCGTCCATTTTATGGTCGACATAATCGTCCATCAGAGCAATTAATTCGGTTAACCATGGATCGTTTTCGCACTACGTTTACTCTATGTGATAATACGCATCCGCAGAGACGTCGAACAGTGCGCACCGAAGAAACAATTGCCGCTGTAGAGCAAAGTGTTGAAGAGGACCCGAATGAATCGATTCGCCACCGTGCACAGCAATTGGCGCCGACTAACCGACTATTTTGTTCCCGAATTGGATGGCATGAATGTGGATGAGTTGTGGTTCCAACAAGACGGCGCTACATGCCACACAGCGCACGTCACAATCGATTTATTGAAGGAAACATTCGATGAGCGCATAATTTCGCGGAATGGACCTGTCAATTGGCCACCAAGATCGTGTGATTTGACACCATTGGATTATTTTCTTTGGGGATATGTGAAGTCGCTCGTCTACGCCAACAAACCAGAAACGTTAGGGGACTTGGAAGCCAACATTCGTGGCGTTATTGCCAACATACGGCCCCATATGCTCGAAAAAGTGGTTGAAAATTGGACCTGTAGAATTGGCTTTATTCGAGCCAGCCGCGGCGGCCACATGCCTGAAATCATATTTAAACATTAATGGCATAAAATTGTCCTTTTAATAAAGCCAAATTAATGGACATTAAGACGATTTTCTTGTGTTTTATTTCAATTCAAAGTTCTATACCTCTGAAAAAAACACCCTTTAGAAATACTTATTTTTCTTCCTGCAGAAGAGTAAAATTTACATACAATTGTGACTGCATAAAGATGCAACAGAATTATAGAAAATTATTTTGTATAAATTCTTTTTTAATATTCGTACACAGCATGTTTTTATAATTTTACATTTCACAATTCTTTTTTTTTTTCTTTTGTAAATTGAAATTTTGTTTTTATTGTAGATTCTGTTATTGACTTAATGAAGTTCACATAAACTTACGTTCAAAACGAATTTTTTCGTATACTATAATTGAAAAATTAAAAAATTTTATGGGAAATGAAACTGACTAAAGCCCGTGATAATAAAGGATTTGACTAAACTTTCATACTTACCTGGCGGTCTACTCTGTTTTTCGAAACGAAAGAAAATGCTTTCTTATTAAAATGGCATAAATATAAAAACTCGAAAGCATTTTCTTTCGTTTCGAATTACAAAAGCATGTTTCCAGATGTTGCCAAATTTTTTACTTTATGCATTAAAAGATGATTTTTGGAAGAAAAAAAAATGCGAGCTCTTAAAAAAGCATTTGAAGCATTGGGAATTATTTAAAATAAAACAAAAAAAAAAAAAATGTATTTATATGTTAGAGTACCATTAGTTTTGCTCGCTACTGTATATGCATGTGCGTATAAATGCGCTAGCGGGGTTGTAATTAATTTATTGCAAACTTTAAATTTTATTTTTTCCATCGTAATTATTTTTTTTACAGATTTTATTTTATGTAACAGCACTATATAGCAAATAATTTAAATAAAAATTTGTTTTTAAACTAAAGCTTTAATATAAAGTTTACTTGTGCTAACATACAGTTTCCTACTTTAGGGTGCTTTAACCAAGATTTATTTAACGCAAACAACATTTGAATACTAAATGAAAACCCTCCCGTAGAGTTGCTAACATACATACATACATGCATACATACATACATACCAATTTCAATAAAAGAAGACACAAATTTATTTCAACTGTATTTAAAATTGGAATTTGACATAAATACATCCACTAAAAAAAAACGCAAAAAAAAAGAATTGCAGCAAAAATATTAATGTATGTCAGTTTTATGGCACAGTTGCATCCACACACTTACATATACATACAAACGAAACGTTTTGTTGGTTAGTCCTAGTTTACACTATGCAAGTCTTATTGCTAAGCTGATTAGTTTGTTAGGAGATGTAGACGAGGAGAAAAGAAATGTTTCTGTCAGGGTTACCGTTGATCTGACTAAAGTCGCAATTTGACCCTTTTTTTAGCGGTGTGCGACTTTTGTGAGACTTTTTTTTATCACCGACTTTTGCAACTTTCTTAATTTCGTTGGAACTTTTTACCCTTTCTTATAAAGATTCTCACAGCAAACATTTAAATTGCAGTAAATTAAAAATTTGCATATTATTTTTATCAAAAAAAAAAAAAAAAATATTAAATTTAAAAGCAATTCACAGATTATTGTTATTTATTGCAACTTTGTCACGTGTGCAGTGTATTCAAGAAATTTTTCGCAAATTTCCAAAGGACAGTTTTAGGAAAAAAAAATTTAAAATAAATAAAAATTTTGGTTTTTGAAGTGCTTATTTTACTAAATTATTTTTGCACGCCGAGTCGATGAAAGAAGTCATAAAATATGAGTATATACAGGTGTGTACGAACATAAGAACATTTTGAAATTAGCTTTGCTTAATAATTAATATATAAACAAATCAATACTGTCTGCTTTAAATTTAATAGACAAATATATATGGAAGACTTTTGATGAACCTATTTTTAAATACAGAAATAAAATTTCAAAAAAGTAATACTTGTGTTAAGAAAATATTGTTGGAGTACACATATATTCACCCAAAATATATGTATGGCGCCAAAATCAAACGAATAGAATTAAAATAAAAAGTTCGCGGGCCTTTATTTGGAAATGTTTGTCACAAATATCTTAAGTTTAACATTTTTATCTTGATTTTTTTTTAATGAAACCAACTCCTTTGACATCGGCAGCATACGACAGCCAAATTTATTAAACTTAAGTAAATTTGTTCAGTATAGATACATGAAAACATGTATAGAAGCACGTACATATAATGGAACTGTATATGTTATGAAATATGCATTGTTTCAACTTACTTTTTTGTTGTGTTATGCTTTTTATTAATAAGAAAAACTGTAAAAAAGATGTGCAACTTTTATTTTCTCAAACGACTTTTTTGTGCGACTTTATTTTTATAGAACGACCTTTTGTGCGACTTTTCAAAAATTCCTAACGGTAACCCTGGTTTCTGTTCCCCTCGTCACTCTCTCTCTCTCTCTCTCTCTCTCTCTCTCTCTCTCTCACGCAACCTAATCTGATTAACAATAAGACTTGCATATTGTAAACTAGGACTTAACAACGTGCACCACATTACACGCACTCCACCAAAGGCGAGCTAAATAATGAGCCAACGAGGAATGAAAGGAAGCAGCAAAATCAACAGAAAAAAAATACAATTGTTGTAACCAACTGATACCACGGAAGTTTGCGGCATTTCACTATGCCAGTGACATGATGTGGAAAAATTGAATAATATAAGCGAAATTTGAAAATAAGAAAACTTTTGTGGATCTTTGCAGAACTGCATTAACAATAACAAGCAAGAATGAGAGTTGCCATAAAGGCTGGGTAAAATCAAATGAAAGACTTAAAGCATAAGTATGGGAAACTAAGAAATTTAAACAAAGAAATCGCAACAATCAAATTATATTCTATTATATTATTTTCTCTACAAAAGTTTTTCTTATTTGTTGTTGAGAGTTTCTTTTAATTTTTGAAATTAAACTTGTTTTATTAATCTTAACAAAGCGCCTAATTTTGAATTTTATTACTTATTTAATATTTTCTGTGTTAATACATATGTAGCATCAAATCGAAACATACCAAAACTAAAGACTCTAACTATGACATATTTTTAAATAGCTATTTTCTAATATAGTTCACACTGAATTTCTGGGAGAGATAACTAGAATTTTTTATGTGAGCGGCTCTAATGTACAAAGTTACATATGTACATTTGTATATGTATACATACATACATACACATATGTATGTATATTTCAATATATAAAACTAAACTGTCCCCACTTCCTACTACATTGCGCAAATACATCCATCAAAGAAACCAAATTTTTGGATAAACTAATCCTATAAATTCTTTATCCTCCCCTTCATATCATTCCATTAAAACAATAACACAATACCTTAAATCCACCAACCTTTATAATTATATATAATTATAAGTAATCTATTTTATACTTAATAGCTTTATTATAGCAACGAAAAATTTTAAAATCCCATGTAATATACATACAATTGTATGTACATACATACTTGAATTTGTAAAATTAGTGTATTTTTATACAGACTACAATAATTAACACTAAAATTTAAAAAAAAATGCAAATTAAAGAGTGAGTGGTCCATCAGTTAATGCAATTTTGACTATGTAATTTTGACAACTTTCTATATCTTGGAAACCGTAAGAGGCAAACTCTTGAAATTTTCAAAAACGGTAAAACTAAAAAACCGAAAGTTATAAAATCGCCAAACAAAAAAACAAAAAAAAAACAAAAGAAAAAAAAAATCGCCGAAAACAAAAAAAATCGTTAAAACGAAAAAAGCACCAAATTATAAAAAAATTTCTAACACTAAACTAAATCGGCAAAACCGAAAAAATCGACAAAATGAAAAAATCGACGAAATGAAAAAAAAAAAAACGCAAAATTCCGAAAAAATCGCCAAAACGCGAAAAAGGCACATAAACTAAAAAATCGCCAAAATGAAAAAAATCGCCAAATTGAAAAAACGTCAAAAATCGCCACAAAATGCCTAAATGAAAAGAATCGCCAAAATGAATAAAATCGCCGAAATTAAAAAAATTCGCCAATATGAAAAAAAATCGCCAAAATTAAAAAAATTACCAAAATGGAAAAAAAAATCACCAAAATGAAAAAACGTCAAAAACCGAAAAAATCGACAAAACGGGGAAAAAAGTGCCATATTTGCACTTCACTGAATTTATTTAGAGCATATTTCTGGTTTCCCTGATTATTACTTTCGTAAAGGAACCAATTTTTATTTTGAAATTAAATTTGACGTCCTAAATCAAATTAAAAAACTTGCAGGAAATGGGATGAAATTGATTAAAGTGTTTTTTCTTTGCAATTCGGCAACACCGAAAAACACTTCAATCCATAAATATAGAAAATTTAATACAAAAACATGAACCACAACATGTGCTTTACTTTTGTATTAGCCGCTCTATAAATCGTACACAAAAAGAGCAACATCTTCTTAATACAATTTTCCATTGCTCATACCAAGGATGGATGACATTGACAATTTTAAAATTGTACCAACAACTTTCAAAAATTGTACTTTTTTGAGCTTAATTGTACCAAGAGATTTTTTGATTCAAATTACAAATTTGTATTTCTTTTTATTAAAGTACGAAATGGCGAGTATTTTTCACAAATCTCTAGATTGTAAGTTAGGATGTTATTGCATATGGCTACACCTGTTTAAGCTGAAATTTACAATGAAATATACAAATTAATAGCATATGCTCTAGCATCCGAATTCAGAAGAAAACGATTTGGATATGGACCAGTTCAAATTTTTTGTAATTTTCTCACCGTTTTTGCAGACTGTTTTCGAACGAGAAGAATATAAGTTTCATCGTTCTAAAGTGAAAATTGACATATGCAATCGTTTGAGACTAAACGCGGAGTGAAACTGGGGAGATTCCTTAAATCTGCTAAATTAGTCATTAGCTTACTATTAGACTTGGGTCGAACTCGTTCACTAGTTCATTTTTGCCACAAACCAATGATCAAACCCATGTAATTTAAATGGGTTTGATCAGTGGTTTGTGGCAAAAATGAACTAGTGAACGAGTTCGACCCAAGTCTACTTACTATTGTACTTTCAGAGTTTGAATAGTATCAAACAAAGTACAATTGTACCAATTTTGCCAACCCTGGCTCATACATATTTGTTAGAGATTATTATGCCACTTAAAATTTAGATACATTTTATTGAATATAATTTTTTTTATAGATTTTCTATGTGTTGTTTTGAATGGATAAAATGAAAAAAGAAATTCTGACCATTTAATTTAATTAGGTTAATTAATTATAAAGAACACAATGACAACAACATCAAAGTTTTTTTTTGTATATCTGTAGTGTTTATCTTGTTATAAAAATTTTAAATTGAATTATCTATAAATGAATAAAAATAAAAAGAATTGCAAAAGGCGCACAGTGGAACAAACAAATGCTTAAAGATGCAAAATATCTCGTTTTTTTTAAATAAAATTATAAAGAAGATTAAACAAATAGAAATTGAATGTCAGATTTGTATCGAGTTATTATAAAGACCTTTCGATACGCTCAAAATGTTCGTGTGCTTGTTGGCTTGGTATTACCATGCTTGATGACCCAACAAGCATTAATTTTTAATTTGATTTTTTGCTGTTCGTTTGGTAAAAAAATCCATAAACATTAGTGCTGATGAAGTGCGTGGCTGCTGAGAAAAATGCGCTTTCCTCCCAGCTAATAAAGTTTATTTTTTGTTCTCTTCTTTAGAAATCACATTAATTAATAAAAATATTCCATTTAATAAGAATTAAAAATTAAGGCCGATTTAGAAATTATTCCTGATTAAAATTCACTCTAGGTCAATCAAATTTAATATGTGTAAATTTTCAATTTACTTCAGTTTTTAACCGACTTTAAAAAAACAGAAATTATCAATTCACTTGTATTTTTCTTTAATTTGTTACTTCATAACCCTTTGACGATATTAAAATTCTCTTTTGGCGAAGAATCTATAAGTTACATTTTGTCACATTGTCTAAAAATGGGCGGGAGCATTATCCCTAATTTTTATTTTTTGATGTGTAAACATCTATACGCTAGGGGGTAAAAATCTTTTGACTTTGATTTCTTTGCTGAGATTTCTTTGCTTTTTGCTTTTGCTTTGCATTGTCAAATCGGTGTGAGCTATATATGAGTGTATTAATGTTTGAAAGAAGCAAGACCAAGCAGAAAAACATGTCGACCGGCTCGAAGCCGACGGTGCGCCACCGCCGGTGAAAATGAACCATAAGAGCTACGGACTTGAAATTTAGACACAATGTATAGACATTTGGCCACTACAACAACAAATACATGAGAGTTAAAAACTAAAGGGTGTTCCAAAACGAGCAACGAAAAATGTTAAAATCCCATGTAATATACATACAATTGTATGTACATATATACACTTGAAATTTTAAAAGTTAGTGTATTTTTATACAGACTACAACAATTAACACTAAATTTAAAAAAATTTAAATCAATGGGTGTTCCATCAGTTAATGCAATTTTGACTTTGTAATTTTGACAACTTGCTGTGTCTTGGAAACCGTAAGAGTAAAACTCTTGAAATTTTCAAAAACGGTAAAACTGAAAAATCAATAAAATATAAAATCGCCAAGTATAAAAAATCGCCAAAAACAAAAAAAAATCGCCAAAACGAAAAAAGCATCAAATTAAAAAAAAAATCTCTAGGACTAAAATAAATCGCGACAAACCGGAAAAATCGCCAAAATGAAAAAAATCCTTAAACAAAAAAATCGCCAATATGAAATAATCGCCTAAATAAAAAACCCCCAAAAACAGAAAAAAATCGGCAAAATGAAAAAAATCGCCAAAATGAAAAAAATTGCGAAAATTAAAAAAACCCAAAAAGAGAAAAAAACGCCAAAACGAGAAAAAAGCGATAAAACTGAAAAAATCGTTTAAACTGAAAAAACTTAAAAAAGGAAAAAAAAGCCACATCAGAAAAATGCTCAAAACCGAATGTACGGAACCCTTCGTGTGCGAGTCAAAGTCGCACTTTACTGAATTTATTTTAATTGCAATGCGTACACAACAACAAGAACAGCAACAACTAAACGATGAATAACAGGAAGTAAAAAGTAAAAAGTAAAAGTAAAGGCATAGATAGATGAGCACTGCAGTACCACTAAAGTTTCAGTAATAAAAATTTTTTGACAAATAAATTTGTACTGATTACTAAAATTTTTTTCTACAATTTTTATTATTTTTATTTATTTTTATTTTTAGGGTTCCGTACACCAAAGGTGAAAAGGAACCCTATTGTTTTCGCAACTTGTCCGTCTGTCCGTCACACGGTATTTTCTCAGGAACCGTAAGAGCTACGGACCTGCAATTTGGACACAATATGTAGAACCTTGGCCGCTACAACAACAAATACACGAGAATTAAAAATTAAAGGGTGTTCCAAAACGAGCAATGAAATATGTTAAAATCCCATGTAATATACATACAATTGTATGAACATATGTACTTATATTGAAACTTGAAATTTGTAAAATTAGTGTATTTTTATACATACTGCAACAATTAACACTAAAATTTAAAAAATTTAAATTAAAGGGTGGTCCATCAGTTAATGCAATTTTGACTATGTAATTTTGACAATTTGCTATATCTTGGAAACCGTAAGAGGCAAACACTTGAAATTTTCAAAAACGGTAAAACTAAAAAAAACGAAAATTATAAAATCGCCGAACCAAAAAAAATCGCCAAAAATTAAAAAAAATCGCCAAAACGAAAAAAATCGCCAAAATTAAAAAAAAAAATTTAACACTAAAATAAATCGCCAAATTCGAAAAAATCGCCAAAATGAAAAAAACGCCAAAATGAAAAAAACTCAAAAAATTGAAAAAAATCGCCAAAAACGCGAAAATGTCGCCAAAACTAAAAAAAAAAGTTTAAATAAACAAAAAATCGCAAAAATTAAAAAAAATCGCCAAAAATAAAAAAACGCCAAAATGAAAAAACGCCAAAAAACCGAAAAAATCGCCAAAACAAGAAAATAAAGTGTCTAAACTAAAAATGAGCCAAAACTTAAAAAAATCGCCAAAACTGAAAAAAACGCAAAAAACGACAAAACAAAAAAACCGAAAAGACCCCAAAAACGAAAAAAATGCCAAAACTATATATTATATAGGATGAAGTTTGTATTAAATTACATATCTAGTGTTCGTACGGAACCCTATGTGCGCGAGTCATAGTCGCACTTTACTGAATTTATTTTGTTATATGATGAGGTGCATTGAATTTTCAGTAATCAGTAATGCCCGTATTCATAATGAAATTCTACCAAGTGGCTAAATGTTTTTCATACAAAAGTTTCAAAATTTGAATGAAAAAACTTTGCCACTTGCTACAATTTTATTATGATTACGGGCCCTACGATTTTACTGGTAATGCAAATTAAATTTCATTAGCAGTAAAAATTTACTGAATTTTTTTTAGTAATCAGTAAATTTACTGCTTACTGCAATTTTGAATGCGGTACATATACATATACTGCAGTGTGCCCATTTACTAACCAAATAAGTTTAATAAAACAAACAAAAACCAACAAATTCATATGTATTTACAGTATTGAAAGTTTTGATACTTTTAATTAATTAATTTAAAAAAAGATACTAAAAGCATAAGTAAATACTTCCAACTTAAAAAAAAAATTTCATTACTAGATGTTTACACATCTCCTCTGTGATCGGACTCACATTGCTTTTTTTTATCTTATGATATTTAACTTGTCCGGTTTTTGCTTAATTTAGCTTACGCCTTCGGCTGTCGTAATGATACAATCTCCAAGTTGATAAAAGGGGACGTAGTGGCTCCCATTAAATTTCAATTATATATTTCACGTTTTTTAACTTAAGATGTTTTTACAAAACGTGGCACACACTCTGAGCTCTGCAAAAGAATAAATCTTGTGCTTAAATATATGTAGTTGTACCATGAAACTTGTCAAACAGTTTCGGATCTTAGAATGACATAATTTTGCGCTTGAAGAAGTAGGCGGGGCCATGACCTGCAATATATTATTCTACGTGCTTCTACCTAATCGATTTTAACGAAACTTGGCTCAGACCTTGAACCCAGAAATTGAGGCGATGTTTAATTTAGAAAAGTGCCCAGACACTAATATATATAAAATTTGGCTTCATTACGCCCCTAAAAATATAAAATTTTTATGAAAAATTTTAACATAAAACTTAGCCAAAAAATTAAACTACTTCAAAAATAAGCACCAAAAAATTAAAAATAATTTTCAATCTATGTTACAAAACAATTTTAAAGAGTTTAATTTTTCTGCTTCTTTAATTTTTTATTAAAATTTTTGATTTCCATATTTTAGATATATTATATATATTTGATCAATTGATATTTGTTTAATACCAAAGAAAGCATAATAACAGAATTAAGTTAAAGTGACGACACACTTATTTCATTAAATTGTTGCTCGTGCTGAATATATTACTTTTCCCCAGCAAAAAAAAAAGAAATATTAAAAGTAATAAAATTAAGCTTAAAACAAACAATTAAGAAAAATTGTTAAAGCTTAAGTTGATCATTTCTGTGTATTCGTATAAAAATTATTTATATCATATTTAATATTTTTAATTACAATTAAATGGAGGAGGAAGGATTTCCTTAGTCAACTTGCACTCGTATTGTTAAAATACATTTATTTTTTACATATATGTTTGCATGCAATGAAAGCAAGACAAGTGTTTATGTTACAAACAATTGTATACGTATGTTTGTTTCTCAACACATTTAAGCCTTCATTAAGTTATTCATTCATTGTAAGTCCCTATTTACACTATGCAAGTCTTATTGCTAAGCTGATTAGTTTAATTGGAGAGAGAGACGGGGGGAAAAGAAATGTTTCTATTCCCCTCGTCTCTCTCTCCTAATAAACTAAGCAGCTTAGCAATAAGACTTGCATAGTGCGATTTGGGACTAATGATTACAATTTATTTTTTTATTTCTTCATTCATGTTTTCCTTTATTCATTCATGTATTTAAATGTTTCTTTATTTTTTTTTATTGCCGTGTGCATTTTTCATATTACATATGTATGAATATATGTATGTATGTGCATTAGACCCCTGCACAAGACCACTTACAAGAACTGTAAAGAGATGAGTGATTTTCAAATGCTTTACTAGAGCGAAATCCTTTAAAACAAACGCTAAACAACACTGTTGGCAAGACATTTGTTTCGGTTATTGCAGGTATAGGAGTGAAGAAGAAAATACTTCGTGACTGAAAAATTTGTGATGTTTACTTTTTCATACGCATGGGCGCGTATACAAACGTAATGCATGTACATTAGAGTGGCCGTTATTTATTTATTTTTGTTTTGATTTCTTGTATTCTCACCCCCCCCCCCCCCAATCGGATCAGTTTTATGTAAAAAAAATACAAAAAAAATTTCATAGCGATAAGAGTGTTTTTTTTGGGGGTGCGGGCGTCCCTCAGAGCTGGCCTTCAAGCCCATTTTCAATGTAATATGTTTTGTTAAAAAAAAAACATTTTACAGGAATATGATATATGGCAATATTTTAGCTCTTCTATTTTACAACATTAGTCTCAAAGAAAGTTTTTTGATAAATTTAATATTTTAGGAAATAATGAAAATTAAAAATTATATATACAAATTGGGTAAAGTAAATAAAAAAATCACTGCTACGACAAAACATTAAAAAACAAGATTGTTTACGCAGCCCTCTAATGTACATAAATATATGTTTTTTTGTCGAAATGGCATATCGGGCGTAAATAATTACAACAATTATAATTTTTTCATAATTATTTATTTTAAAATCGTCCAATTAAAATCACATAAAAGGAACTTTGTAAGGATATTATTGTCATTAATTTAATTTATAGGCAGTGAAAATTTATTTAAAGCACACACTTACAAATGTTCTAGGAAATTATTGCTGCAGCAACAGTTATTTTATTTTAATTTAAGTTCGTTTTAATTTTATTTTATTTTATTTTTTGCCTTTAAGAGCCCACAAGTTTTCAAATATTAAATTTTAACACTTGAATATTTTTATTCTACCTCCAGCTCTAGCATATTAGTTTATTGGACTTTTTTTTTTAAAGAATAAGGCAGTTAATGCCTTCCAAAAAAATAACTAGAAGAAATTCATGCATTTGCATGCGCTAAGAAAACCGGTAAAAGAAAAATTGAAATCAAATTATTATCTATGCTGCTTCCTTCTTTTCAATTCGTTATTTTTATGGCAACTGGTTCTTTAAAAAAAATTAGATGCTGCTGAATTTGAATGATAAAAAAGTAACTGAAATATTTATAAAAAAAAATTGGCTATTGACCTAATTTCGTTTGGTACGTTTCTTCTTGTCTAGTGCAATTTAATTTCGTTTGCTAAATAAAAACTAAAATTTCCAATATATCTTATGAAATTTTTCATTATTTCGCTTTTGAAACTAATTTTTATTGAATTTAATTTATAATTAAAATATGCTTTATTGTCTAGAAAATATAATTTTATAATTTTTTTAATTTAATATAATTTTTTTTAATGTCTAAAAATTATCAGCCTTATTCAACAAAAATATTTTACTTGAGCTTTAAAGTTCATAGTAGCTACCAAGCATTTTAAGGCTAACATTGCTTTGTTAAGAAATTGTATTCAAAAGACAACTTTAATTATTTTGTGATTTAATAATAAATTCTGGTAACACCATCATGTTCAAAAACCATTTCATAGCTTATGATGTACAACATCGAATACAATTTCATTCGAGTATTCAACTAATTTTTTATTTTATTAAATACATTTTTATCATCTTGAAGTTAAGCAACCTAATTTATAAAATATAAGCTTTTGACATGGAAGCAAAACAGATAAACATTTTTATGAAGTAAAAGTAAAAAAAATATGATGAACATAGAAAAATTATCTCACTTTATTTTATTCGAACGAAATGAGTATTTGAGTATCCAGCTTTTTTTGATTCGTTTTTTTTTTTTGAATGTACATCACTAAAACATTTTTGTATAATTGTATTTATTTTAATATTTTTTTTATGGATTTTGCTATGTATTTCGAATCAGTTGGATAATTTAGTGATATTTTCCATCACATGACAGAAATAATAAATTTAAGATAAGAGCCTAGCACTTCTAGCTTCATTTTAATTTTCAGTAACATGAATCAATATGTGCTATATTAACAAAAATATTTGAGGTACAAAATACATATTTTGGAAATATCAACTTAAAGTAGCCTTAACAAACGTAGGTGCCTACTTTAGAATTTCGATATAATCCCCCTTATTGTGAATGGCGTAGTCGACGTCACATTAAGACGACACCAAAAATTGTCACTTGTCTACTCTTTGTCGACAAAAATTTACTACTACTAACATGCTCCATTAATTTACAAAGCCTTAGAGATTATTAAGAGATTCTCAATAAGATCGAATTTTCGCCGATAAAGAGTATACAAGTGACAAAATTTACTGTCGTCTTGATGTGACGTCGGCGACGACATTCGCAATAAGGGGGAATAATTTTTTTTTTATACCCTTTACCAAAAAATGCTAAAAGGGTATATGTAGGTTTGTCATTCCGTTTGTAATTTCTAGAATATTAATAAGCTAGCTATAAAGTATATATACTCTGGATCCTTATGCATAGGAAAGACGAATAAGCGATGTCCGTCTGTCCGTCTGTCTGTACGTGAAATCGGTTTTCCGAAGCTCCCAAAAAAGCTAGAGACTTCGTTCTTGCACTGGTGGGTCTGAAATGGTCGAAATAAGATTGGTATTGAAAATCAGCAAAATCGAGCAGACAGTTTCAGAGCTGGGAGACTTAAACCTCATTTTGCCATACAAAATAACTACCGGAAACTAGTTTTTAATAATTTTTTATTAAATAAACTTATTTTATACTTCAGTATGAATAAAATTGGTAACTAAAAAAAATTAAAAAAAAAATTAAAAAAATTTAAAATACGTTCCCAGGGTTGGAAAACCTCAACTTTTTTTGTTATGCAAAAGTAACTTACTAAAACAAATTTTTCCTTTTTTTCTATAAACTAAACATATGTAATGTTCTTAAAAGAAGGAGATTGATGTAAGAAATCAGAAAAACAAAAAGGATGATTCCAGGGTTGGAAAACCTACGATTTTTGTGATATATAAAATGAACTACCCTATACTAATTTTTTATTTCTTTTTATTAGATAAACTTATTTTATACTTCACCACAAATAAAATTTGTATTTCAAATAAAAAAAAATTAAAAAATTTAAAAAGACGTTTCCAGGGTTGGAAAACTAACTATTTTTATACAAAAGCAACTTACTAAAGCAAATTTTTTCCTTTTTCTCTATAAATTAAAGATATCTTATATTCTTAAAAGTAATAGATTGATGTAAGAAATCAGAAAAATTAAAAAGGATGATTCCAGGGTTGGGAAACTTACTCTTTTTGTGATATAAAAATTTAACTACCAAAACTAATTAAAATTTTTTTTTAAAGAAATAAAATTATTTTATACTTCAGTATGAATAAAAATGGTATTTAAATTTAAAGAACTTAAAAACGCGTTTCCAGGGTTGGAAAACCTTACCTTTTTTTTTGTATCGAAAAGTAACTTACGAAAGCAAATTTTCCCTTTTCCTCTGTAAATTAAAGATATCTTATATTCTTAAAAGAAAGAGATTAGTATAAGAAATCAGAAAACTCAAAAAGTTTGATTTCAGGGTTGGAAAACCCACACTTTTTGTGATATAAAAAATTAGCTACCGAAAACAAATTTTTCTTTTTTTTTATAAAATAAACTTATTTTATACTTCAGTACGAATGAATTTGGTATTTCAAAATAAAAAAAATAAAAAAAATTAAAACGACGTTTCCAGGGTTGGAAAACCTTATTTTTTATACAAAAGTAACTAACTAAAACAATTTTTTTCTTTTTTACTATAAATTAAACATATCTTATATTCTTAAAAAATGGTGTAAGAAATAAAAAAAAATTAAAATTAGGATTCCAGGGTTGGGAAACTTACACTATTTGTGATATAAAAAATTAACTAATGAAAACTAATGTTTATCTATTTTTATTAAATAGACTTATTTTATGCAATTAAAAAAATTAAAAGGACGATTCCAGGGTTGGAAAACTTTAACTTTTTTTGCACAAAAGTAAGTTACTACAAAAATTTTTCCTTTTTTTTATAAATTAAACATTGTTTAAATTCTTAAAAGAAAGAGATTGGTGTAAGAAATCAGAAAATCATAGAGGATGAGTTCACGGTTGGGACACTTACACTTTTTTGATATATAAAAGTAACTAAGTATAATTAATTTTTATCTTTTCCTTTATAAATTATATATATTTTACGTTTTGGAAAGAAAAGTTTGGTATAGAAAATTATAAAAATAAAAACCAAAGCTCCAGAGCTGGAAACTATGATTTTTTTCTGGACATTAAAGTAACTAAATAAAACATTTTTTTTGAATTTCCTTTTTTTTCACTTAACACACTTTCTATATTTTTTAGGAACTACTAGATTTGTATAAGTAATCAGAAAAATGTAAAATTATGATTCTAGGGTTTGAAAATTATTATTTTTTTCTTTGTACATAAAAGTAACTATGTGCTTATGTATGTATCTCTATACTACATAACCGCACTTTGGTAAAGGGTATCTAAGATTCGGCACAGGCGAATATAGCACTCTCACTTGTTTAAATACAACTTTACTTAACATTGCTTTTTAAAGCTTTGTTAAGTTTTTTTGAATACGACCTTATATGTTTTCATAGGGTTTTTTATAAAAAAAAAACAACTTATCCTAAAAAAAATAAATAAGCAAATTAAGTAACATGTGTATAATTAGTAAAAAGAACAAAAACGACAATGGTAAGACTGTTGTAAATATAGTGATGGTAAAATTGTGCTTACAATACAAAAAAGCTTTCAGCAAATTGAAATACGATGAATCAAAACAATTCACATATTCCATTTGCAATAAAATGCTAAGTATATAAAGCAGAAATCTACATCAACTGACACCACACACAGTGGACCAAACACAAAAGAACGCTGATGATGAAGGTTTAGTGGCCTTCGAAAACGGCTGGCTGTTCCGTTCAACTATGTGTTGTTCGTCAGAATATTTACAACAGACTTTGGTGTTATTTGTTCATTAATAATTATCACATATAATTTGGCTTAAAAAGCGATACGAACTTTAGCCCGTTCAAATCACAAATATAGGAACTTATCCTCATATTGTATTAAATTTAGATCTCTATAATGATTTTAATAATAATTCAATTTTAGCTGAAGAAAACATTTAAAAAAAGGCGCAGTCATATGTCTGTTAAAAATTATAGAAATTATTAAAGTCCCGCCAGATAAAAGCATAACAGCCTTGTTTATAAAAATTATTAAGGTTTCATAAAAAAGTTTTGTATGGAAACTTGTCTTAAAAACGTTTGATAAAGCCCTAATAACTTTTATAAATAAGCCTGTAAGTTTTTACTTAGATATTGAAAATTTCATTCACAAACATTCATTTATTAAAAAAGGTTAGCATTTTGTTTATATTAGTTTCAAGTATGTTTGCATTAAAATTATTCTTCACAATTTTTTTTTTCTCAAACCAAAACCCCTTCTTCCTACTAGTTAATAAAATGCAATAAAATAATTTTGATTTCTCCATTTGTATGTTATTAGCTTTAGGATATTTTGCCAAACAACTGCAAATTATACTCTGGCCAATACAAATTGCTCACTGTCTGTATTAATTTTAGTATATTTTACCCGAAAGGCTTTTTGATAATAAAAAAAAAGTATGGAATAAAATAAATTATTATTTTGTGCAACAATAATAATATTTACTTTTACTTTTTATGTTAATAAAATTATGGCAAATAGTACATTAATATATTTTTCATTGAAATTTTTGTTAATATTAATTTCTTTCTCTTTGCAGTCATACTACCTACCCTAAGGAGCTGAAATTTTTTGCATAAAAATTGGTAAGTAATTGATTTAAAAATAATAAATTAAATTGTTATTGTTAAGCAAAAAAAGTTTTTCAATTTTATGTAACACTCAGGCATTTATTGTGTTTACCAATATACTAACATACATATCGTCGTTCGTAAGTTATTGTGTTCTATATGACAAAAATGTTTTTTTGGGAAATCGCTGTTTAAAGTTTAGTTATAAGTTACACAAAAATGAACCGAAAAAGTTGTCGCAACCTTTTTACCAAGAAAACTTCTAGAGTTTCTGGGTTTTTCTGTAAAAAATTTTTTTCGTCCTTGGAAAAGATTTTAAGAGTAAGACGCGTTAAAAAAAGCAATGTGAGTCCGATCACAGAGGAGATGTGTAAACATATAAAGGGTGTTTTTTATTGAGGTATAGAACTTTAAGTTGGCATCACTTTTTTAACTGGCGGCCATTTTGTCAGCTGTCAAGTGATTAATATTTAGTTTGGTTTGCCATTTCATCATGAACAGGTTGACAAAAGAACAACGCTTGCAAATCGTGCAAATTTATTTCGAAAATAATGGTTCAGTTCGCGAAGTTTACCGCAAGCTCCGTCCATTTTGTGGTCGACATAATCGTCCATCAGAGCAATCAATTCGGTTAACCATGGATCGTTTTCGCACTACGTTTACTCTATGTGATAATACGCATCCGCAGAGACGTCGAACAGTGCGCACCGAAGAAACAATTGCCGCTGTAGAGCAAATTGTTGAAGAGGACCCGAATGAATCGATTCGCCACCGTGCACAGCAATTGGAGCCGACTAACCGACTATTTTGTTCCCGAATTGGATGGCATGAATGTGGATGAGTTGTGGTTCCAACAAGACGGCGCTACATGCCACACAGCGCACGTCACAATCGATTTATTGAAGGAAACATTCGATGAGCGCATAATTTCGCGGAATGGACCTGTCAATTGGCCACCAAGATCGTGTGATTTGACACCATTGGATTATTTTCTTTGGGGATATGTGAAGTCGCTCGTCTACGCCAACAAACCAGAAACGTTAGGGGACTTGGAAGCCAACATTCGTGGCGTTATTGCCAACATACGGCCCCATATGCTCGAAAAAGTGGTTGAAAATTGGACCTGTAGAATTGGCTTTATTGGAGCCAGCCGCGGCGGCTACATGCCCGAAATCATATTTAAACATTAATGGCATAAAATTATCCTTCCAATAAAGCCAAATTGATGGACATTAAAACGATTTTCTTGTGTTTTATTTCAATTCGAAGTTCTATACCCCTCAAAAAAACACCCTATAGTAATGAAAAATTTTTTTTAAGTTGGAAGTTGGAAGCTTTTAGTATATTTTTTTAAATTAATTAATTAAAAGTATCAAAACTTGCAATATTGTAAATACATATGAATTTGTTGGTTTTTGTTTGTTTTATTAAACTTATTTGGTTAGTAAATGGGCACACTTCTTTCAAACACTAATACACTCATACATAGCTCACACCGATTTGACAATGCAAAGCAAAAGCAAAAAGCAAAGAAATCTCAGCAAAGAAATCAAAGTCAAAAGATTTTTACCCCTAGTGTATAGATGTTTACACATCAAAAAGCTAATTCCGTTAAAAAAAAGGTATGCATGTACATATTTACATACATACATATCTATATAATTAATAGGCAAACATGTTTTTTGTAATCCCTTTTACGCTGGTACCACTGCACCGATTTTAAAAAGATTTATATGGTTTTAAAGGATTTTCTGTACAGATGTGCAGAATATATATTTTTATTGAAATCGGTTTAGTATTTTGGGAGCTATAAGCGTTTAAAGTTGCTACTACTACATGCAAACATATTACACACGCATTTATTAGCTTACAAGTAAAAAAGAAACAAAACATGAGTGTGTGTGTGGGTTTGTAGTATTTCTCTTGATCTAACAATTTTTTTCTCTTATTTGTTGTTTTATGAAAGCCATAATACTTAAAGGAAGAGAGTTGAATAAATTGAATTAACTTGGTTAAAGGGATTTTGTTTATGTTTTTTTAATTTGATGTATTATTTAATTATGCTTGCATATGTATGTAAGTTTGTGTGTGGCTGTGTTTTAATAATTTTTTTATGACGTTTCGATAGGTACATTTTCTTTGAATCTTAAATTATTTACATTTTCATTCTAGAATACGGACGAGTGTGTCGTCCGTTTGGTATATCTAGTATACATATATAGTACATTTGTACATACATTTAAATATTTAAGTACACATTGAAGATTTAATTTGTATTCATGCATGGTTGATCCGTCTTTTCGATTTCCATTTCAAGCTTCCTTTTATTGTCATATTTAGATTTAAAATGTCGGTTTTTAATATTCCTGAAAGCAATTCTCATACATTTGTATAAGAGTTTGGACTACTATCGTTTAATGTGGAAGACGAATGAACAACTGCAATGATAGTTTGATGCAAAAAAAATTTATAAGCATTTACTCAATGAAAGTTATAAATACTTATGTATATATTTAACAATTATTTTATGTGCATAAAGAAATACTAAAAGTGGCACAATAAAGCAAACTGAGACTACTGATAACCTGACTTGTATGTTAATAAACATTAACTTATCCAATCAACAAGTGTAACTTAAAGTTTTAAACTTGTTTACTAAGATGATTTGTTAAAACGTTAGCAGTTTCCTTAAAATATGATAGTTAAATAAATGTATGTATATTTTAGATGAATTAAGGGCAATATACGAACGTAGTCATGTCTCAAAAAATTAATTTTTCGAGTTAATGATGTAAAATTAATCCTCATTTGCTACACGAATTTAAATTGCGTACAAATTTCATACAAAGATCTTGTTCACTGAGCTCTTCAGAGAAAAGTAAAATTTTATTTTTCCATTAAGTTGTGGGTAAATTGAAAACTTTAAACTCGTTTTCTGGCGAACTAGTTTTTCTGAGTTATGACTGCGTTGCAATTAAGGAGCGATATAAGATTTAAATTTTTTAAAGCATTGAATAAATTAAATTTTTTAACAATATTATAAAACTTGTACTTATTTGGGATTATTATAAATCATAATATTTCAAAGAAAACATATAAATATGTTGCAGAATATGCAAAAATTTTGCAACAAAAATTATAGTCAAAGTTAATTTATGGCAAATTAACAAATTTTTGTCTCTGTGATTTTAAATCACTAGTATTTCAAAAAAAAAAAAAAAAAAAAAAAAAAAAAAAAAAAAAAACTATTAGTTGGCAACGTCTTAATGGATTTTTTTTGTATTTGCAGTTTTTGTAATTTATCATAGAATATTTGATTCCAACTTCCAACGGTATAAATAGTTAAATTTACAAAAGCAATGATATAGCTCGTATATGTATTTCATTAATAACTGGAAAGTAATACAATAAGTACTGTCACATAATTATATAAATAAGTGCTTATTTTATTCATTACGGGAAAGTCATTACTATTCACATAAAATAATTAGTTAAATAAGTACCACTCATTACTTTGTAAGCCATTAAAAGAGTACTACCCATTACAAAATCTCGAATATTTTTTGCTGGAATGCGTCCAGGCCGCTTGAATTTCTCTCACACTATCTGCTATGCTTTTCCACTTTCCTTTTCGTTTTTCATAATTTTAAATTTTTATACCCGCACACATTTAAAATTCTTTCGGTATTTTCTCAATGTCAAAATGTCAACACGCTGACATTTTCTTTTTGTGTTTGTGATGCAGCCAACTTATTCTCACAACTGTTTACATCAGATACGTCAACAGTTTGTTTGGTAATGGCACACAACGAAAAATATCGAAAATGATAAACGTTGCCACTAGCTTCCACTGTTGTTTTTGCTATATTTGTCACAAAATGCTACAGTGTGTACTCGGCCTTACGAGTATTTTATCAATCACCTTGAGCAAACAAGAGTGGCTCGGAAATACAAATAAATAGAAAAAAATCAGTTTGTTTAAACTTATTTATTGAAAAAAATGGTCGGCATTTTAATCATAGTACTTTTAAAGGATCAAAATTTTGGATAGGAACTGAACATTTTTTCACATTTATATTTTTGTGAGGATATATATACATACATATACCCTTACAATATCCAATGAAGGATAAAAAACCTATTTACGGTAAAAATAAATCATCAACTGATGTAACAAAAATGATGGCTTTAAGCGCCGCTCTCATTGTAATTTTAACATCATGCTGTAACTGCAAGCTGGCTTTGTGTTACATATACAGTATCGGTCAAAACTAAAGCACGAACTTCTTGTTATCAATAAGTGATGCCATAAAATTTAAAAAAAATCGCTATTAAATAGAATATCTTGTAATATTTGAATAAATATACGCTGTATTTATTAAAAAAAGAGATTTGGAATATATCACTTTTGATAAAAAAATTTTTTTATGCATATGTATGGCGACATGTCTAAAAATTCAGGGACAAAACTAATGCACGTAACTTTGAATGTGTATTGTTATATATATTTATATGATAATACCAACAAAAATAAACGTTATTTTTTTTAAGTATCGCTCTAATAAGGTATAGAGGAAATTTGCAATAACTCTTTTACTAGTTGTTTTTTTGATTTTATGGTCAAATGGCGCGAAATAAGTATTCAGTCCAATTAAATGCGAAAATAATAGCTGATTTTAATAATGGTGAATCAAAGACATTCATTTCAAACAAACATGGTGTCTACAAGAGCGTAATTGCGCGAGGACCAAGCAATAACACGTGCAATAAAAAGGATCCATTTGTGTTCTAAAAGTCCATTGTAACTCAGCTAACATTAAATGTTGCTCGCAGAACTATTCCAAGCAGAGCTGTAGAAGGTGGTTTGAAATCATATAGAAGTGTGAAAACCCCTTTATTTCACGAAAAAAATAGACAGGCCGGAATTAGCTTGGAAAGGAACATATCAACTGGACGACTATGCAATGGAAAACTGTGCTTTTTTTCTGATGAATCCAAATGTAATTTAAAAGGTTCCGATGGATTTAGGTTAGTTCGTAGACCAAAAGGACAACGCCTTACTCCACCTTATACTCAAGGCACAGAGAAACACGGAGGAGGTAAAGTTTTGGTCTAGGGATGTTTCTCTGGTTTTGGTAACTTTCCAATTCATAAAATAGACGGAATAATGTATCGTTTCATATACAGACATATTACAAAATGTAATTCTTCCACATGAGGAAAAGAAATGCCAATACAGTTGAGATACCCATATGATAACGACCCCAAACACACATCGAAATGTGTGAAAGAGTGGTTTGGGAATAGCTATTGATACGTAATAGCGTTTTGAAGTGGACAGCACAATCACCTGATCCCAATCCCATAGAAAATCTATGGGAGATCGTAGATCGGAAGATATTTTGCGATAACTGTAAAAATGCCGATGATCTCTTCAGGCACGAGGAAAATGCCTGGAACAGAATTTCTCCAAGTATATTAATTAGCAAGCTTAATTGATTTCATGCTACGCAGATGCGCGAATTAAAATTAAAATTAATTACTAACGGGTGTTTTTTTAGAGGTATAGAACTTCGAATTGAAATAAAACACAAAAAAATCGTCTTAATGTCCATCAATTTGGCTTTATTGGAATGATAATTTTATGCCATTAATGTTTTAATATGTTTTCGGGCATGTGGCCGCCGAGGCTGGCTCGACTAAAGCCAATTCTACAGGTCCAATTTTCAACCACTTTTTCGAGCATATGGGGCCGTATGTTGGCAATAACGCCACGAATGTTGGCTTCCAAGTCCCCTAACGTTTCTGGTTTGTTGGCGTAGACGAGCGACTTCACATATCCCCAAAGAAAATAATCCAATGGTGTCAAATCACACGATCTTGGTGGCCAATTGACAGGTCCATTCCGCGAAATTATGCGCTCATCGAATGTTTCCTTCAATAAATCGATTGTGACGTGCGCTGTGTGGCATGTAGCGCCGTCTTGTTGGAACCACAACTCATCCACATTCATGCCATCCAATTCGGGAACAAAATAGTCGGTTATCATGGCTCTATACCGGTCTCCATTAACGGTAACTGACTCTCCAGCATTATTTCGGAAGAAGTATGGCCCAATGATTCCACCAGCCCATAGAGCACACCAAACAGTCAGTTTTTGTGGATGTAATGGCGTCTCAAGGGTCTCATGTGGATTCTCTTCACTCCAAATGCGGCAATTTTGCTTGTTGACGTAGACATTCAACCAAAAATGAGCCTCATCACTGAACAAAATTTTGCGATGAAAATCAGCATCGAGATCAATCTCATTTTCGGCCCATACACCAAAATCACGACGTATTGCATGGTCTCGCGGCTTTAATTCTTGCACAAGCTGGATCTTGTAAGGTCGCAAGCCAAGATCTTTGCGCAAAATCTTCCATAAAGTTGATGGACAAAGCTCCAATTGCTGTGCACGGTGGCGAATCGATTCATTCGAGTCCTCTTCAACACTTTGCTCTACAGCGGCAATTGTTTCTTCGGTGCGCACTGTTCGACGTCTCTGCGGATGCGTATTATCACATAGAGTAAACGTAGTGCGGAAACGATCCATGGTTAACTGAATTAATTGCTCTGATGGACGATTATGTCGACCATAAAATGGACGGAGCTTGCGGTAAACTTCGGGAACTGAACCATTATTTTCGAAATAAATTTGCATGATTTGCAAGCGTTGTTCTTTTGTCAACCTGTTCATGATGAAATGGCAAACCAAACTAAATATTAATCACTTGACAGCTGACAAAATGGCCGCCAGTTAAAAAAATCATGCCAACTTAAAGTTCTATACCTCAATAAAAAACACCCATTATGTTTTGTTGATTATTGAATATGTGCTTTAGTTTTGTCCTTTAAAAAATATGTATAGTAGTATTTTTTCAAGTTTTTTTTGTTATTTTGTATGTTGAATTTATGTTATTTTTGATTTGGTTACACTACATTTATTTTAATTTTAATAAATTTACTAATTAAATTTGAATTTAATAAAATTTTTCATAACTGTATAAATAAAGATTCGTGAAAAGAAATTCGTGCTTTAGTTTTGTCCAATACTGTATTCATGTAAATGTTAAATCCCTGTGGTATTTAAGTAACATGATTTAAACTTTATTATGTGAAATTATTGTGGTTATCATTCATAACTTGAATGGAAGGAAGTATGTTTAGAAATGCAATTGTATGTTTTTAATAAAATATTTATGAATGTGTGTTGGAAAGAAAATAAACTACGCATAAGGTTAAAAAGTTTTGCCACAAAATTATTTTAAATTACTAAAGCACTAAATAATTTTCAAATTATAATAGACTGTTGTGATTATAAATTAAATAATAATATTGACAAAAAAGTGTGGGTTTATGCAGTTGGAAGAGATTTCTAAATAGTGAATAAATATATAATTATTTATAGTTATATATACCAACATATATAATAATTATCATGATGTTATTGAAAAAAAAAATTATAGAAGATTTGGGGCTATATGTAATAACCGCTCAGGTGGACTTAAGCAAATTAATAATGTTCTTCAGGCTAACGCTAAGATATTAAAATACTCTAATGCATTCTTTTACTTTCGTGTGAGCCTCCCATATAATATACCACTGAGTTATGATACGATATGCATGTACATAAATTACTGTAACTTTTAAATTTAATGAATATCCCATTTAAAAACTTGTACAGTAGTTTTATTTAACCTTTTACAATTTTAGATTAAAAAAAAAATAAAATATAAATTATTGGGTCAAAGTTAGAAAAACTGTAATTCTCGGATTTTTAGTGCGTTACTCACATACATAAATTTGCATACCTTATAAACCTTTAGAAATGAAATTTCAAAACTCTAATAAGCAGGACATTCTAGGCTAATTTTTATCAAAAACAAAAAATGCAGTAAAGTGCGACTTTGACTCACACACGATGGGTTCCGTGCGGACACCACATGCGAGTATGTACATATGTAATACTATGTAACGCAGTTTAATTTTCCAGCTGAGGAAGGTTTCAGCTGTTCCAGGATCTTACCCAAAGGTCTACATCCTTTGTAAATAAAAACTCTGAGATGTCGGGTGTTTTCTTATTTAATTTAACACTATATATATATATATATATATATATATATATATTGAACTACAATTATGTGTCGATCTCGATGGTTTTCCCCACTCGGCTTCGGTTTTTGTCGGGATCCAAATATGAGCCGCCTCCTAGCTTCGGGTTGACGTTGGTCGTGTTTATGAAATGGGTACTAAGAGCTAATAGCTACGAATATGAATGCACGAGTAATGCGGAAGATCGTACACCAGTGTGCACACTTCTACCGATATTCGGTAGATTCTACCGAATATGTTTGTGAATTTAACAATCTACCAATTCTACCGAACAAGGCCTGAAATCTACCGAATATTGTTACAGTCAAATCCCGATAATTTGTAATCGCAAGGGACCGGCCATTTCTTACGGGTTAAAATAAAATAAATACGAATTAACTTGGGTTTTCAATTTATTTACTAAAAATATAAAAAAGCATTAAAAAATTTTCAAAAATAAAATACAAAATAAAAATTTGTTGTTTTTGTAACACCGACAGAGTTTTATGCGTGCGCACACACGCAAGCAGAAGCAAAAACCCTCGCAAAAAAAATAGCGATAAACAAAAAACCGTTCTCTCCATGTTTCTGTTGTTTTTATTACGAATTATAAATGGTAGTTAGTAGAGATGTGCACGTGAGTGTTTTCTGACACACGACACGCACGCTCACGCTCACGAATGATTTTGAAAATTTTCACGATCACGCACGCTCACGAATAAAATATTTTTCATCACGCACGAGTGTTTTACAACTTATCACGATCGCGCACGCTGACGAAAAAGTATATGTATAATCCAATATAATCCAATTTGTATGTTTTTTGGGTTGAAAAACAGGTTCTCACATATAAATACATATGTACATATCTATGTATATAAATATGCTCGTGTTTTTGTAAAATTTATAATGTAAATTAAAATAAATCAAAGTTAATTTAATATTGTTTTAAATATTCGTATTCACGGATATCATTTTAAATATTCGAATTCGAATTCTCGTATATCAAAAATTGACATTCCGCACATGTATGTATGTATACATACATAATACAGGGTGGGCCAAAAGAAACCAAGGGGCGTAAAAGTTTAATAACTTTTTTGTTTATTAACTTTTTTTTATTTTTTCTTTCAGATTATATAATATACAAAATGGAAATTTTTTTACACTAAGTATGAAAAATAATGTCTCTTAAATGACCACCGTTTTCAGCTTCGCACTGATGGGCTCTTTTTAGAGCATTTTCCATAACATCTTTCAAAACTTGTGGCTGTAGCGTTCGAATTTCTGCAACAATGTTTGCCTTGAGTTCAGAGATTGTCTCTGGCTTGTTCACATACACTCGCTCCTTCAAAAAACCCAAAAGAAAATAGTCGGGTGCTGTCAAATCTGGTGATCGCGCTGGCCAAATAATTTCCGAATTTCGAGAAATTATTCGATCTCCAAAAATTTGACTTAAAAGTGCCATTGTGTCTCGGGCAGTATGGGCAGTGGCTCCGTCCTGCTGAAACCACATACCAGGTCTGTTTTCAAGAGCAGGACGTAAAAACTTTTCTATCATAAGCCGATACCGCTCTCCATTTACGGTTACAGCACTTCCATCTTCATTCTCGAAGAAGTAGGGCCCAATGACATTTTCAGATGTGATCCCACACCATACTGTACACCTGATGGGGTGCAATTGGCGTTGATGAATGGCTCTTGGATTTTGAGAACCCCAGAACCTACAGTTCTGCTTATTAACAAAGCCTGAATGGAAATGAGCTTCATCACTCATAATCAAATTTTCAATAAATTTGATTTCATTTAAATAATAAAATTCTATTGTTCTGGTTCTCTGCTCAGTTGTGAACCTCTCCATTATAAATTCTCCAAGTGTTGTCTATATAATCTGAAAGAAAAAATAAAAAAAAATTATTAAACAAAAAAGTTATTAAACTTTTACACCCCTTGGTTTCTTTTGGCCCACCCTGTATAAATGTGACGGTAAGACGTATGATCAATTAAATAAATGATAATCAAATAATTGAGAAAAGCATATTAATGAAGAAAACATACAAAGTACTAAAATTTTTTCTGTTACGTAACATTTTCAAAGACTCCCCCACCCTCACCATAACAAATCATAACAAAACTCGAACCCCACCCCTCCCCCCTACAGCATTACATAATATATGGACGGCCCCTAAAGCAAAAAACATTTTCTGCGGTACAATTTGTCAGTAGTATTGTTGACAAAGGCACTGTTGAATCATTAGTGTTTCTCAATTGATACTTCCTACAGAGTATCTAAGAAACATATATACCTACATACTTACAAAGGTGTATGTACCCATCAAACAAAATGCTCCGAATTCGTAAAAAATTCGTAACGATTGGTCGACAAAATCATCCGATTTCGGCACCGAAATATTACCAATATTGTAACAATTTTTGTGTGAAATGGTTGACACGTCTTCGTAACGATATGTCGGTACGAATTCGTTACGATAAGTCGGTACGAATTCGTAACGACATGTAGGTACGATTTCTTTTTGCTTTTATAGCAGAGTACCGCTTCACCGTTATGTTGCTGCTATTGTCGAAATAAATTTCACATACTCACTTTTTTTAATATTTGTTACAATCCTTTTTTTTATCAGCATATATATACATATTTATTTAAAAAAAATGTTCACAGACTTTTACTTATGTACTCAAAAATCAAAGTTTAAATGTTTAAAACAACTTGTTCAGAGAAACTACCGAAATGTCTTAACGAATTCGTTACGACAAGTCTGACTTCAAAAAATTCGAAACATTCATTATTGTTTGTAAGCTCATACTACCATACATATTACTATACATATATGCGTTTATTATTATAAAATAATAATAAATGCAGGAATGCTATCTCGTGAGAGCGTGAGAATTCCTGCGTTATTATATAAAAAAACTCACGCAAGATCACGCACGAGTAAATTTTTTTCAGTCACGCTCACGCACTCACGCGTGATTAGTTATAATATTTGATCACGAATCACGTGAATCACGCGTGACTCACGCGTGACACGATAAAATCACGACATTTGCACATCTCTAGTAGTTAGCAAACACTTACGATTTATAAGAGGTAAAGAAGATTTTATTTGAAAAAAATATTACGAATTAGCCAGGGGACCAAAATGTATGGAAATTTTACGAATTAACGAGATTTTTTCAAGGGACCGACAGTTTATTACAAATTATCGAGAATTACGATTTATCGGGATTTGACTGTATTTAGTAATTTAATTTAATTTAGTGTAAATTGCCCATTTTGCCACATAGCAGTGCGGCCGCAGAGCGGTAATTTTTTGTCATGAAAATCATTAAAAGAGTACAAAGAAATTGGTAAAAACTGAAACTGTAAGTAACCTAATATATGCCAAAGAATTGTGCCTTGGGGATGAAATATTTATTCCTACCAATGATTTAATAATTTTTGCACAAAAGTTTAAATTCATAAATGGATCTTACATATAATCTTTGTAGTTACAAATGTTTGTCAAATAAAAGTTATTTTAGTAGCTTTATAAAACCTATGTACAAAAACTGAATTCCTGTTATTTATGTATATTATTTTATATATGCATAGCATATCTATATAAAGGGTAAGGGCAAATAACTGGGGATGACACTTTTATATTTGAAATGCTTCATTGTTTATGGCAGTTTAATTTCCAATCAGATGTGAAGTTTTAAATGCACTTTTTGAACCTGTTTGGTTTGATACTCCTTGCACTTACCCTTTGTAGTTATATAAGTACATATACAGTGATGGTATCTCTACGAAGATCAAAAGCACATTAAGCTGTTGCAAAAAGGGTAAAAAGCGCAAAAAAAATACGAAAACGGGTAAAAAAGCACGAAAATATTTTTTTAATTTCAATACATGAAGCCATTTAAAAAGGAGAATTTAGAGTGTAAAAGCTCAAAATATAATTTAAAATTTTTGCTTAAAAATAAACAAAGTATTTGAGATGTAATAACAGAATTTATTAACATATTAATTAAAACAAAATCTTGATTAATTTAATAAAAATAAGTATGTAAAAACAAATGATAAAAAAACCAGGAGTCAAATAATATAGTAGCATATACACATACATACATACAATAGTAGGTGAAGTTTAGGCTTAGATTAAGATGTGTATGTTACTGAAAAATCATTTGCACATAAAGAATGCATTAAAAGCGTCACTCTTTTCTTGAGTACTTAACTTAGCTTAAAAGTTTTTGTTTTTGCGATATTCGCCCTTATTCCAGTTGTCAACATTGACAGCACTTCAATACGATATGAAAAAATTGGGGGTCGGCTACTCGTTGTCTAAAACAACTGACTGCTATTGATAACCTCATGCTTTCAATCGAAATCAGCCCTTAAAATTTAACCACTCTTGCGCGTTGAATACAAATTTACCTAAATTCTGTTGTAGACGTGAAAATTTTGATTTACTTTGCACTTACATATTAACAACCTTATGAAAATTCCGAAATCGACCCTTAAAATTAAACCACCATATAATATTATTAAATATTTGTGTAAGCTTTAACAAATGCTTATTGCATACTACTTTCAATCAATTATTATGCAGAGAATTATGTGGTACTTTCCAGTTATTTCCGTTTTTTATTTTGCGAAAAAAAATTTAAATTTTCTAATCCCAATTATGAAAAATTTTCTACATTGTTTTTAACATAGTTTCCGTTATTGTCATTAAAATCAATTTAAGAAGCCTCAGTTAAAATATGCTGATATTAGTGCTTAAAATTGTTTTAGTTTTGTAAATTAAAAATATTTTTATTTAACAAAAAAGCACCGAAAGCACTGTAAGAAATTTTTAAAAGCACTGTAAATACCCGCTTTTTAAAAAAGGGTATTAGCCAAAATTTCGCGTTTATGAAGAGGCAAAAGCACCAAAAAATACCCGAAACGCACCAAAATACCATCATTGTACATATATTTTGTTATTTTTTATGTTTCTTTAAATTTTTAGTTTTTATGTTTCTATGAATAAAAAAAATTTTCTACCGAATTTCATTCAAATCTACCAATTTTTTTTGTCGATTCTACCGAATTTAAAAAAAATAAAGTGTGCACACTGTCGTACACTCGGCTAGATACAGTGTTAATACCTACGAAGGTGAATACACGAATAATGCGGGAGATCGTACACTCGGCTAAATACAGTATTAATAACCATGAATCAAGAAAACAAGATTGCACACTCAGCCGTACAAAAAAATTTTCTACTGCGCATCTACGTCAATATAGAATACACATGTGTGTTTGTTGTAAAAAGTGTGTGAGAGCGAGAGCATGTATGTATTCTGTTTACAACCTGCGCAATGCGCAATCTTGTTTTCTTGATTCATGATTAATAATTAAAGGTGAATGCACAAAAAATGCGGAAGATCGTACACTCGGCTAAATACAGTGTTAATAATTGCAATACAGCATGCATATAACTACTTCAGAACAAGAAACAATCGTACGATATTGTTCCTTGTTCCCCGACTAAGTATAAAACTTGAGGTCTTATACCATTTCCCTTACTAACTTTATAAGACTTGTAAGGTATATTTTGTCAACATGTATGTTAAACCACAAACAACTGTGAACAAAACTAGTAATTATGTACCCTATATTAATTGGGTTGTATGTACCACGCAGTCATGGTGTACGTAACACAATGTATGACATAGTTATGGAATTTTGTGACGGCACGTTACAACTATGTATATAAAATTTATCCTATATAATCGAATACCTTATACGAGTATATACTTTTTTTAAACCTTTTTTATTTTTTTTGGCGATTTTTTTTAGCTTTGGTGCTTTTTTTCGTTTTTTAGGATTATTTTTTCGGTTTTTGGAATTTTTTGTAGTTTTGACGTTTTTTTATTTTTTTTTGTGTTTTTATAGTTTTGCCGTTTTTTTTAGTTTTGGAGCTTTTTCTTTTTTGGTGTTTTTTCGGTTTTTGGAAATTTTTTCGTTTTGGCTAATTTTTTTTATTTTGGTCCTTTTTAGTTTTAGGGGTTTTTAAAGTGATAGAATACCCTTTTGATTTTTATTTCGATAGAAAAATTTTTCTTGCATAATTTGGAAATTTGACTAATTACTTTGCTATAAATTTTTTTGCTGGGTTGGTACTTGAGGTAGGGAATATTTTAAATTTTAACTCCCTTCCCTTAAATTTCAAATGATCGAGAGTTGACTGTATTAAAAAAATTGATTAATTAAATAAAAACACATACACTTGGCGACTGGCTTAATCTAAACAAATATTTGTCCCATCTGACCGCATCTTATATGATTATTAATATTTTTGCTTTTCTCTCATTTTTAACAACGATTCTAAGCGATCATTGAATTGAATTTTATTGATGAATATATTCTTGTTGTACAAGTATCAATTGAGTTGTTGCTATTGGTTGATTGGGTGTTTGTTAGTTAGTAGTCATTTACACAGTGACATATCAATATCAAATAAATGCCAATATGACACTATATACTTGAATTATTTTCCCTAGACAGACGGACGATTTTGCTTGTCTGTCTCTGTCTGGGAATTTTTTTTAAACTGATAATTTTCAGTCTTTTAAGCTATTTATTTATTTTTTCAATTTAATTAAATTTTTTCTGCTTGTTTGTTTGTTATTTGATGTAATTGTTGATGTTTTATTATTTAATGGTTTCTATTTACATTTTGTTAAAAGAAAATGCATATTTTATTATCGTTAATAGTCGTTTAATAAAATACAATAGATATTGTATGGACATATGTACACGCAAAGAAAAGATATGGTTGTAGAATGGTTGAGAAAACAATATTATGTTCTCTGAAACAAATGTGTGGTCGTCGAAAACTAGTTATTGTTATTTTAAACATTTATTTCGTTACGACAAGCAGAGTAATGCGTGAATTTAATAATTACATTATCACATCCATAAAAAAGTCTGATATGGTTAGAGTTTAACAATAAATATATTTTTGTTAAAAATTTGTGACTACAACATAATTTGTGTTATTATTTAAAAATAATATGATGTAAATAACGATATAATGTTATCCAAAACCATACTATGTTAAGTTAAAAAAAAAATCTTTTGCAGAAATATCTGACAGTTCAGTATTTCGTTTTTAAGCTATCGGTAGTGCACGGGTGGTGTGAAATAAATGAATAAATAAATAAAGTATAAACAAAAGGGTAGACCAATAAAAATATATAAACATTTGTGTATATTTTTATACAGACATGGCTGTATGTCGTGGAAGTATACATTTCTATATATGCAATTTATTTCCACAATATTAATTTATTTTTATTTCGAATTTAACGCACAGTTGTTTTTACAATAAATATATGATTAAAAAACAAAATAGTATTATTATATTAAATAATACTGTGGTCGTATTTAAAAATATTAATATAATATTAGATCATGGTATGATGAGTCTCAATTATACTTTAGTCACATCTTTCAATAGTGTTGTCATATTAACAATAATAAGATTAGGTGTAACAAAGTTGATTGTTTTTGCAGATAATATTATTTTTAACTCAGATAATAATATTATTAAATTTTGATTTTCTATTAACAATAATAAGATTTGACTCCAAACATATAATTCAATCATAGTATGTTGCTGTTTGATTATGGTTACCTCAACCATATTTTTTCTTTGCTTGTATATATATAATTATATTTACTTATAATAAAGTGAACTTCTGTATTGGACAGGTTCCGTAAATCGACCCAATTTGAAAGCGTGCGATTTCCAAAATAAAAAATGCTCCTGCCGACGTTACTGAAATTAAATACTATAATTTTCTTTCAGATATGATATCTGAGGCTTTATATAATAGAAAAATTAACATTAAAAGTGAAAATATGTTTCTATTAGCGGAGTTAGTTATTTTAAAATAGTGCGATTTCAAATGTATGTATGTGTATGTGTTTGTCTTTTTTTTGCTCCTGTCATGGGCTGACAAGAAACTTGCTATTTATTTTCTTTTGTTTTTTCTAATATATTATTTATCATAATGTATTAGAAATCCATTAATAACAACTCAAGTTGATTAGATTAGTCTTCGCTACTTCTTTGGCTTTAGTATTGTCAACTGTGTACACATTTTAGACTAACCCAGGAAACAATCAGGAGCATTGTATTTTTAGTTATGAGTCGAATTTAAAAAAAGCAATGTGAGTCCGATCACAGAGGAGATGTGTAAACACTTAGTAATGAAAACTTTTTTTAAGTTGGAAGTACTTATGCTTTTAGTATATTTTTTTAAATAAATTAATTAAAAGTATCAAAACTTTCAATATTGTAAATACATAGGAATTTGTTGGTTTTTGTTTGTTTTATTGAACTTATTTGGTTAGTGAATTGGCACACTGCATTATATGTATATGAACTGCATTAAAAATTGCAGTAAGCAGTAAAAATTTACTGATTACTAAAAAAAATTCAGTAAATTTTTACTGCTAATGAAATTTAATTTGCATTACCAGTAAAATCGTAGGGCCGTAATCATAATAAAATTGTAGCAAGTGGCAAAGTTTTTTCATTCAAATTTTTAAACTTTTGTATGAAAAACATTTAGGCACTTGGTAGAATTTCATTATGAATACGGGCATTACTGATTACTGAAAATTCAATGCACCTCATCATATAACAAATCATTTAGGCAATTTGTAAAAATTTGTAGAAAAAAATTTTAGTAATCAGTAAAAATTTACTTGTTAAAAAATTTTTATTATTTTTACTGAAACTTTAGTGGTACTGCAGTGCTCATTTATGGTAAATGCATTTACTTTTACTTTTTAATTTTTAATTCCTGTTGTTCATCGTTTAGTTGTTGCTGTTCTTGTTGTTGTGTACGCATTGCAATTAAAATAAATTCAGTAAAGTGCGACTTTGACTCGCACACATTCAGTTTTGAGAATTTTTCTGATGTGGCTTTTTTTCCTTTTTTAAGTTTTTTCAGTTTAAACGATTTTTTCAGTTTTATCGCTTTTTTCTCGTTTTGGCGTTTTTTTTCTCTTTTTGGTTTTTTTTTTAATTTTCGCAATTTTTTTCATGTTGGCGATTTTTTTCATTTTGGCGATTTTTTTCTTTTTTTTTCATATTTGGTTTTTTTCATTTTGGCGATTTTTTCTGTTTATGGGGTTTTTTTATTTAGGCGATTTTTTTCATTTTGGAGATTTTTTCATTTTGGCGATTTTTTTGTTTAAGGGTTTTTTCATTTTGGCGATTTTTTCGGGTTTTCACGATTTATTTTAGTCCTAGAAAATTTTTTAAATTTAATGCTTTTTTTCGTTTTGGCGATTTTTTTTTGTTTTTGGCGATTTTTTTAGATTTGGTGATTTTATATTTCTTTGATTTTTTAGTTTTACCCTTTTTGAAAATGTCAAGAGTTTTGCTCTTACGGTTTCCAAGATACAGAAAGTTGTCAAAATTACAAAGCCAAAATTGCATTAACTGGCGGAACACCCATTGATTTAAATTTTTTAAATTTAGTGTTAATTGTTGTAGTCTGTATAAAAATACACTAACTTTTAAAATTTCAAGTGTACATACATATGTACATACAATTGTATGTATATTACATGGGACTTTAACATTTTTCGTTGCTCATTTTGGAACACCCTCTAATTTTTAACTCTTATGTATTTGTTGTTGTAGTGGCCAAATGTCTACACACAGTGTCCAAATTTCAGGTCCGTAGCTCTTACGGTTCATTTTCACCTTTGGTGTATGGAACCCTAATAAAGCAATTATCAAGTTAAATAAAACAAACAAAAACCAGCAAATTCCTATGTATTTACAATATTTTAAATAAGTTTGTATTGCTTCTTTCAAACACTAATACACTCATACATATGTAGCTCACACCGATTTGACAACGCGGTGTGAATCTCAGCAAAATTTGTGATTGATTGTATTGTGAAAAAGAATTTTACCCCCTAGCGTATAGATGTTTACACATCAAAAAAAAAAAAAAAATTTTGACATTGACATTGACAGGAAATGAACAACTAAAATTGGTAAGATTAACCAGAAAATAGTTTTTTTTTTCATTAGAACCAAATTCACAATGCTCGAGCTTTTACAAAAGGCTTTTTTGCTTTCACACCGACGCACAGAGGAGTATTTGAAGCAAAACGCTGGCTAAAAAGGCAAAAATTAATAAAGAAATCTTACGAACTAAGTACGAAGTTCGATACACAACAAAATTTTACAGCATATTGTAAATTTTGAAGACTTCAAGTTGCGACTTGTAGTTCTGAGACACTGCTAAAGTCAGTAAGGTGTCGAAAATTACATGAGTTTTTAATGTGTTTTTGGGTTTGAACATGTTTATATGATACTTTTTTGTGGCTGAACGAATAAAGGTATTAGGTTAATTTTTCTTTTGGCTGAAAGACTGGATCAAAAGCTATTTTTCGTATTAAAATAAAAAAATTATCTCGAATATTAATGTTGAAACAATTCGTTTAAAAATTAAAAAGAAAAAAATTATGCACTTTCTTGCAACCAAAAAAAAAAAAAAACAAGAGGTGAAGGTAGTTAAATTTAGAATTATGTTTTATACCACAATAAAATTTAAAATCTCTAATTTTAGAAGCAAGATTGTGATATTTTGAAAATTTCACCTTTTTCGGTTTTTGCTAATCTTGCATGGATAAATATGAGTAATAAACCTTTTCGTCAGTCATAAAATGTTTTGCTTTGGGGAGAGAGATACTCCCTTCTGCCCATAAATGCGCATAAGTTTAATTTTTATAATATTAAGGCATATGTAGTACATGTTTTTAATATTTACATTATTTTTGCTAACAAAATTTTTGTCACCGCCCACAAAAGGAAGCGGTGACGAAAATGGCGTCTTGCCGTCTCCTGGAGCCAAGTTTAGGGTTTTGAACTTTCTCTGACGTTAAAAGTTGCATTTGCTAAACGGGAGTATGAAAAAAGTTAAGAAAAAAATTTATTTTTTCAGACGTAGGATTAGTTCCTCTGAGGTGAACTTTTTCCCATTTGTCCGATTTTCAAGGATTAATAACCTAGAAGTATGGGACATATTTTTGGCAAGTTTCATTGATCTGAAGGCTCTCAATAACTTTTCTTAATGTAAACTAAAAAGACAGTATTGGCCAGCTTTTTGGCTCAAGTACTCCTCTGTGCGACGAGATCACAACAGCCAATTAAATCTCGGCAACAACAATGCTTTCTGTATACTTTGCAACGAAAAAAGAACATATGTCAGAGTATGTGTGGTATATAGTCCCAATTTACACTATGCCAGTCTTATTGCTAAGCTAGTTAGTTTGCTACGAGAGAGAGATACGAGGTGAATAGAAATGTTTCTTTTCCCCTCGTTTTTATATCCTAACAAACTAATCAGCTTAACAATGGTTCCATGGAAAGAAAGTTTAACGAAGCGATTGACCGAAGTGTGCAAGACTCATCAAGAATTTAGAAATATCAAAAACTCTACAAAAGTTGGCCAAGAGTTAATTATCTGAGCACTTCCATAGAACGTATTTAATAGTTTTTAGTTCTTTCTAAAAACTGCTTCAAAAGAATATACTTTGATAGATATTTTGAATCTTTAGTACTAAAAATAATAGCCCAATTGTTGCATGTGCAAAATTGTATAGTATATTGATACTCACCACTAAGAATTGTTAAGTGGTGGGTATCAATATACTATACCATTTTGCAACGATGCAAGACCATTTGCACAAGATTGTGAATTGGACTAATATTAGGGGAGAGTTGAGGCTTTCGCCCAAATACTATGTTCACAATATCGTGTCATAACCGCCTCGTTTTTTGTTTGACGAAAATCGATTATTTACGATCGCAAAAAATTCAATTTGGTAAGAAAAATCAATTCGAAAATTATGTCGCTTAAACTTTTTTGCCGGTTATGGCATAATATTTTGGTTAATCAGCATAGAAAAGTATTGAACATTGGCGATAAAGCTGAAGGCTGTTTAAAACCTTCACAGCAACATTTTTGTGGAGCATATAAGCCCTCTAACTCTTGTCGATGGGGATATTTATTGTGTTTTTCACAAAGAGCAGTACAATAAAATATCAAATAGCTTAAAATATTCCACAAAAACATATGCAATAAAATTCTATTGTAAATTTAGAAAGATATCAAAGCTTTTCACAAACGTAGATATCAAAAAATCCTACAATGCAGAGATTATATTAGTTTAAATGCTGAAATTGCTGTAGTAAAAAAATCAGCTCCTTTTGAAATCCCTAATACGAGGGCGGTCCCAAAACTAGTCGACCTATCAAACACTACGCAACAAAATTTGCAAAAATTTTCTTTATTGCTGAACACAATCTCCTATTAGCTGGATACACTTTTTCCAGCGATGTTCCACAGTAAGAACTATCTAGCTACTGGACTAAGTCGCCAACCCTATACTACACTTTCCATTTTTTTTTTGCAAATATTTTACATTCAAGCAATTTTTTCAAGTTTGGAAATAGACTATAATTTGAGGGAGCTTAAATCTGGGCGAATAAAGTGCGTGCTGAAGCAATTCACTCTTTAGTTTATTTATTTTCTCTATCGTGATAGGGGACGTCACCACACCACACCACACCACACCACACCACACCACACCACACCACACCACACCACACCACACTTTTTTTCGACATCGTCTTTTCTGAACTTAACTTTTTTTTAGATAATCCATAAAATTTATCGCAAGCGTATCCAAAAAAAAAAAAAAAACAGACGCCATGACCTTGTCTGCAGATAAAACTGCATGTGCGTTCTTTGGACACAATTCTTAAACTCCAGTCCATTGCACTATGGGAAATGATCACCTTTATTTTTTTGGCAAAACCAAAATTTTTTTATGGAATTGTTATAATTTAATTTCAACATTTGTTAATCCCAAAATATTATTTTACTTATTCAGTAAAATATTTTTTTATTAAAAATATATTGAAATTGATTATTGAGAGATTTAGCTGGATCCTATGCGCATTTCACTGTTGCTAATGCAGAACATCAGGAAAGCTATACCCAAAAATTTTCTTAGAACAACTAGAGTTATTATATTAAACTTTCATTTAAACAAATGAGAAGTTCAACTAATGTAAAAGTTGAAACAAGAACTTAATAATCAACATTTTTTTTCTTTCTTTACCATTGCTATCTATGTAATTATATTGGCTGATTTTTTTCAGCTTGTATTGTAGTTGTAAGAAGTATGTAAAGAGAAGATAAATGTAAAAAACAACAACAATTATTAATTTCTTTCGAACGAATAGAGTGTTTCCACACAAGTATTTTCGATCCACTACAGTCATATTAAAATTTTTTTTTTTTAAACTACATAGTGAAAAAACTTCATTTTGTGTTCATTTAATAAATTAAAAAAATTAAATAAAATATTTACTGAAATAGGATCAAACACAGAATTCATAAAAATTAAAACTAAAATTTCCAAAATTGTAACAAAATGGAAAACAAATTATTTTTATAAAAATAAATAACTATAAATTAATTTAACCATATAAAGAATATAATAGAACTTAAAATGAGTTTCGATAACATGTGTGTGATAATAATTTTTTGTGTTTACTGCTGGCATCTATATACTTATATAATTAGGTCGCTTAATTTTAGGCCCACCCTCGTATGTACATACAATCTATCTCTCATACTGATAAAATTTTAACTATATTTTATACTTAGAATTAGTCATAAAAATTTTCTTAACTTAGATTTCAAATAAACTTTATTTTTTTTATGAATACAAAGCTACATATGTACAGACGATTGTCAAATCTTATAATATTATCAGGCAAATGTGCTAAATAAACATTTCCTACCCTCGAGTGAACGTACAATTTTTGTGTAAAAGTGTTGCTACAAAAAGCATTGTCAGTCTATTGCAAGACATATCAGCTGACAATAAATTGTCAGACATTTGACCATCGTGTAAACACATTTTGCTGCAATTATCAAATTATTGCCAGATATATGTTACACATTCTTTTTTATTGTCAGATGTGTGAAGTTTATGCATCTGACAATGTCATTATTGTAAGAGAATTCTTTCTATTGCAAACACTGCACACACTTGATTTTAAGGAAAAAGGAAAGTGCAAATATAAAATAAAATATTGTTTATTGAAAAAGCTTCTTTATGGTCCATACTGCTTTGTATATAACTTTTTAATATTTCACTTAAGCAAAAACGATTGATAATTCACAATTTCTGGTAACGCATGACAACAGATCTGACAACCGCATGATCTGAAAATTTTGGGATGACGATATTTTCAGATATATTTTATGTCATACAATTGGGTGGCAAGAAATTGTAAGATTTTCTGACAAACCTGACAATCTACCTTGTGCTGACAATTTTTGATTGTCAGTACATTGCAGACAACGCCAATGGGTACTCAAGAAAAAAAAATATACATAAGTAAATAGTCTTAATTTTAGTAACTGCACATAATTGTCGCGCAAACAATTTTAACGCTCTCACAAACATATATTTTCTCGAGCAACTATGTTTGCAGCCGATTCCAACATAGAAGAGCGTCTCTACTTCGGTTATGCAAAAAACTACAACACGCTACAATTAAAAGTAAAAAGACAGATGCGTACAAAGCGCATTGTCTCTCTGTCATACTTATATTTTAATTTAATCGGACAAAAAAAAAATATACGCATTATACTCAGGATATTTATTGATCATATGTATATTTGTGTATATAAAATGGAATGGAGAATGAATATGTGTGTTTGTGTGGCTGTTTTAAAACATGTTTTATGTGTGTGTGTGTGTACAAACAAATCCTTTTTACACGGTAAATAAGTTCCTAAGGAAATCATGCAAGAAAATCTTGTAAAAACATACATGCAACATATGGAAAATTTAGTGATACGTTCCATATCTTTAAAGAATCGTACAAAAAAAAATCCAAACACTTACTGCGTAATACTTGCAAAAAAAATTATTATTAAAAAGTTTTATTAAAAACTACACATTAACAGCCCGTCCCACGATGTCACCAGAAATCGTTCGATCGAATACTTATATTGAAAACAACAACAAATTTTCTAATGTTATTGTTGTTTGTAATTCAAGTTGTCGATCGAACGATTTCTGGTGACATCGTGGGACAGGCCGTAAATAGCAAAAACAACTCATTTTAATAATAAATTTAAACTAAAGTTTATTCCAAGCTTGAAAGATTAAAATTAAAAGTTAATTTTATCGTTACTCGTCGGTATCGGATAACAAGATTGTACGCTTATTAAAAATAAGATTCATATGAGGGCAAATCCTAACATTGTACGTACAAATACATAACCTTCTTTATTAACATGTAGATAATAAAATTAAATATCTTGCATGTGTGCGACAAAGTGCAAAATAAATCATTTCGCTTAAGGAATGACATAACTCAAAAAATTGATTTTTTCAGTTAGTGATGCATGTTAATTTATCATTATGTCGCTTTTCATATTGTGTAAAAATTTCAAAACAAACAAATATAAAATAGCCCTGTATATACGCAGCTGTAGCCGATTAATACCAATAGTATTTTTATACTCACGCGTGTGATTGTGGCTCAAACAGTCTATAAATTTAAGCTATAGTTGTTTGCGCTGCGTTATATAAAAAAATGTCTCAAAAATAATTATTGGATATTTAAGGTTATTTGTGTTCGGTTTAAAATGTTTTGTTTTTTTGTTTTTATTTTTATCTATACACATTTAGAGTTATTTGACGGCAAATACTAAAAGAGTACTTAAAATCATACTTTTGTTACATCGGTACATCGGTAGCACATTGTCAGATCTGACAATACTGTCCATAACTTGAGCCTATATATGCTCATTCAAATGATTTATAACAAAGAAAATAAAAGGATTAAATCTGTTCTACGAGTTCTATGGTGTGCTTATCATTGAAACCTAGCAATAGTTTTTAAATACAATAAAATATAGTTTTATTACGCTTTCTTTACTTAACCTAAATTCACTACATTAAAAATAGATATGAAAGTACATAAGTATACATATGTGTAGATTTATTACTCCCTTTATGCTTCACACAAAACTACACATAAATATCAGTATCATCGTAATATCAAGATCAGTTTAGTTTTGTTTGTCAAAATGAAAATAACTTATCTTTATTTCCTTTTTCTACTCAGTTTGAGTAGTTTTCTACAAGTTATACCTGCTCATGTAATGGGAGGTGGGGATTTCAAATTGCAAGAATTTGATAACTTTGTGCAAGATATGCGAAACACTTGTCAAAAATTCACTATTGCTACAATCAAACGGGCCATCGCTTCAAAGAAAGCAACTGATTTCAATAAATTGTTGCAGACATTACATGACCACTTAAACAAAGAAACGGTTGGTGTCATTTTGCTGCAGGCAACAGACAAATTTGCTTCAACAACTGATTACCTACCAGAACTTGATAGCTTATGGAGGATTGAGGCACCAGAGTTTCAACAACTTTTTGATTTGATGGTAAATGCTGAACTGCGTCTCTACAAAAAATCTAAATATGGCATGCGAATGGCCAAAGTGTTTCGAAGAATTGAAAAAAATGCTTTAAGTACAAATATAGATGCTGTACTACAATCAGGATTCAGAAAGGCCATAAGAGAGAATATCGACGCGCGATTAAGAGTGTTGTTCGAGGAGCACCACTTTTGCCTTTCAAATGTTAGATATTCGAAATTTTTTTACACCGCCGTGTTGCCAAACCCAGATGATAAAAGAGAATCGCATCCGATTTGGCTTTGGCATGACTCCAATTCTTTGGACAGCACAAGCCACATTACGGCCGAAATTCTTGATGAATATGTCTATGAAAAAGAACTGAATATTGCACTTAAAGGTACAGAGTACAACATGTATTATTACAAGAACGATAGTTTAAATAGGATAGTTGGTTGGAATGTTGGTGGCTATCCTCCAAAGAGCACTTGGCAAGTAAAATTTTTGGATAAAGGACGCATTAAGTTTTCTCAAGACGACTATGCTATGTGCGCAATGGAAGCTGTAGATGGTCAGCGGCGTGCCGTTAGATTCAAAAAAATTAAAGACTCTTCTGTTAAGGAATGCTACTGGCTGCTTAATAATTGTGCTTTTGCTCCACTTATCTATTCAAAGAAGATTGGGTAATGCTCTTTTGATTCTGAATCAGTTTTAATTTATCGTTGCAATTTGGGTGTCATATGAAAGTTTATACTAGATGACAAATGTATATAAATAAATTCAGTAAAGTGCGACTCTGTCTCGCGCACGAAGGGTTCCGTACGAACACTAGATATGTAATTTAATATAAACTTTATCCTATATAATAAATAGTTTTGGCATTTTTTTTTGCGTTTTTATTTTTGGGGTCTTTTCGCTTTTTTTATTTGGCGTTTTTTGCATTTGTCGGTTTTGGAGATTTTTTTTAAGTTTTGGCTCTTTTTTTTAGTTTTGATACTTTATTTTCTTGTTTTGGCGATTTTTTCGGTTTTTGGTGTTTTTTCATTTTGGCGATTTTTATTTTTATTTTTGGCGATTTTTTCATTTTGGCGTTTTTTTTTCAATTTGGCGATTTTTTCGAATTTGGCGATTTATTTTAGTGTTTTTAAATTTTGGCGATTTTTTTCGTTTTGGCGATTTTTTTTTTAATTTTTGGCGACTTTTTTTTTTGGTTTGGCGATTTTATAATTTTTGGTTTTTTTAGTTTTACCGTTTTTGAAAATTTCAAGTGTTTGCCTCTTACGGTTTCCAAGATATAGCAAATTGTCAAAATTACATAGTCAAAATTGCATTAACTGATGGACCCACCCTTTCATTTAATTTTTTTTTAATTTAAGTGTTTATTGTTGTAGTCTATATAAAAATACACTAATTTTACAAAATTCAAGTTTCCTTATACATATGTACATACCATTGTATGTATATTACATGGGATTTTAAAATTTTTCGCTGCTCGTTTTGGAACACCCTTTAATTTTTAATTGTCATCTATTTGTTGTTGTAGCGGCCAAGGTTCTACATACTCTGTCCAAATTTCAGGTCCGTATCTCTTACGGTTCCTGAGAAAATACCGTGTGACGGACAGACGGACAGCGTAGCGAAAACAATAGGGTTCCTTTTCACCTTTGGTGTACGGAACCCTAAAAATTAACCTGCTTTTTGAAGGTTTTCAAATTAAGTGTACTGCTTCTTAGTAAGCATAACAAATTATCCATTAAGAGTCGGTGTACATGTATGTATATATGTAGTAAAGCTGTCCAAACTGGCACCAGAGTGCACTGATGCCAACTTTTGAGACTCAAAACGCGTAAAAATTTTTGAAAAAAGGGCTAAATTGAAAAATATTCAAAAATAAAAAAAAATAGTAAAATTTTTCGAAAAAGCGCGAAAAGTGGCTAGTATTAAAATGTTTCTGTTGAAAATAAAAACATCAAATCAATTTCTGTAAAGTAATTTATTAGAATATAAATAACTATCATTAGATCAACACATACATAGCTTTAGAGCTTCAATATTGTACATATTTCATTTACATTTCATATTACATTTCAATAAGGTATGTACATACATACGTAGATTAAATAGTTAGCATATACACACATACATATATAGTAGAAATATATATATATATATATATATCTATATATGTACATATGTATGTTTACATAAATAGATACATTTCAAATTGGCTGTTATTAAATAAAATTTCGATTTCTCGCTCTTCCAAAAACATACATTATCTGTTTTAGGCTGTACTGAATAACTATCAAGGCGTAAAAAATTTGGAAGAAATAAAAGATTAGTCTATATTATTCTTCTTTTTTAAATTGGTAAAGCAATATCGACTTTTTACTCATTTTATTTTGCTAGATTAAAGGAAAAAAAGTTCGCAAAACTTTATTTAAATGTAGACATATCGAGCAAAAACTAAAAAGGGGCTAAAAGGGCTGAAAGATTATTGTAAAAAGTGCTAGGTTTGCGCCTTTTTTAGTTTGGGGCTAAAATTTTTTTTCGCGCTTAGACTTACTGAAAACGGGCTAAATCTATCCCTAAAAGGGCTAAGTTGGCATCACTGCTAGAGTGCCGAACATAAATCGTCTTCTTATACAAATGAATACGCGAATACGCGAATGCACTACTCTCGGTGTTTGAGCGTTAGGCCCAATAATTGACTTCTCAATTATGTGTCATTTATCTTTAAGTGTCTCTTAAGTACCGAATTAATTTTTTCTGTATAAAGTTGAGAGCCATTTAAATGCCCAACCTTGTCTATTTAAATCACACTTAAGTCTTACGAGCATACCATATGTTATTGTGCTTGTGTGTGTTTATTGAAAACATGTACATGAACACCATGTGGTCGTATTAAAAAGAATTTCGTTTAATTTTTATAAATATATAACAGATACAATGCATAGTATCGTATCATGGAATAAATAAATAGAAAAATGCGTTCTGATGCTCTTTTGGTTTCATAAAATGTGTTTTTATGCAGTTTTAATTTTCTACATATTGATAACCTAACTTTCTTATTTACATTAAACATCTGTTTTCTTTTAGAACTATCAACATTTCACAGTGCTACCACACTTTCATAGTATTTAAGTGATCATTTAATTTTACGACTGAAAAAATTAAACTGCAATTAAGTGCAACTTAAAATTAAGTGGCTATTAGCTAAATGACACTTAATTGAGAAGTCGATTATTGGGCCTTTGTGTCAAACTAAGGAAAAGCACCAATGGGCTGTCCATATATTACGTAATGCTGTTTTCCCCGATTTTTGACCCCCCTCCCCCCTAGTAACAGATCGTAACAAAACTATGAACCCCCCTCCTAATTTTAACAACATACCAATAATAATTGCAACAAAAACTGTGTCACTATACATAACCACCCTTCCCGCAATTTTTTAAGAAATGAATATTGTACCAGCTTGCTGGTATGTGGTGTGGTTCGAGCATGAATGCTCAATGGCTTGATTGTGCGTGCATGCTGTTGTAGTGTATGGGCCGCTTAAGCTTACATGTGAACGTACTCCATATATTGGCGAAACTATTTTTTAAATTTCTTCCCAAGTGTCCTCAAACTCCAAAAATTATGTTTTTATAGAGAGCTTATTCCTACACTGTATGTATGCATTAGTGATGTGTATTGGAATTCCAAAACATTCGGCCGTTTCTGGATATTCGTATTCGTTTAAAAAATATATAAAGAAATTCATAAATCCAAAACGAAGTTTAAATGAATTGCACACAAATAAATAGTTTGTAATAATTAAAAAAAATTAATTTTTTTTTTTGCTATGCGTTTTTTGCCAAATAATCTGCTATAGTTTTCCGTATTGATGACTGAGGAGTATTTCAAACATCAAGACGAGAATTGGCATTAGCCTTGCGGTCGCTTTCACTAGTTTCTATAAGTAAAGTCGTCGGTTATTTCAGAGAGCTTAAAGATGACTCCGTTTGGCCATTTTCAAATCAATCTAAAATGTGCGTGAAACAAAAAAAAAAATTATATCTGGGATCAATAAAGGTTGCCATTGTGAATTACATCCCAGTAAAAAAAGACACTCCAAAGAAGTCATGAAAATGTAGAGTTTGCAGTCTGGAAGTAGTTAAAATTTCGATCCGATCTAATGATTTTAACATAGGGTTGTCATTGCAAGAAGTTCTCTTTTTCGATGCCTAGTCACCGAATTAGAAGCAGTTTTAAGAAAAATTTCCTTTTTTGTGTTCTACAGGGTGGGCCAAAAGAAACCAAGGGGTGTAAAAGTTTAATAACTTTTTTGTTTATTAACTTTTTTTTTTATTTTTTCTTTCAGATTATATACATAATATACAAAATGGAAATTTTTTTACACTAAGTATGAAAAATGATGTCTCTTAAATGACCACCGTTTTCCGCTTCGCACTGATGGGCTCTTTTTAGAGCATTTTCCATAACATCTTTCAAAACTTGTGGCTGTAGCGTTCGAATTTCTGCAACAATGTTTGCCTTGAGTTCAAGGATTGTCTCTGGCTTGTTCACATACACTCGCTCCTTCAAAAAACCCCAAAGAAAATAGTCGGGTGCTGTCAAATCTGGCGATCGCGCTGGCCAAATAATTTCCGAATTTCGAGAAATTATTCGCTCTCCAAAAATTTGACTTAAAAGTGCCATTGTGTCTCGGGCAGTCTGAGCAGTGGCTCCGTCCTGCTGAAACCACATACCAGGTCTGTTTTCAAGAGCAGGACGTAAAAAATTTTCTATCATAAACCGATACCGCTCTCCATTTACGGTTACAGCACTTCATTCTCGAAGAAGTAGGGCCCAATGACATTTTCAGATGTGATCCCACACCATACTGTACACCTGATGGGGTGCAATTGGCGTTGATGAATGGCTCTTGGATTTTGAGAACCCCAGAACCTACAGTTCTGCTTATTAACAAAGCCATTCAAATGAAAATGAGCTTCATCACTCATAATCAAATTTTCAATAAAGTTGATTTCATTTAAATAATAAAATTCTATTGTTTTGGTTCTCTGTTCAGTTGTGAACCTCTCCATTATAAATTCTCCAAGTGTTGTCTATATAACCTGAAAGAAAAAATAAAAAAAAATTAATAAACAAAAAAGTTATTAAACTTGGTTTCTTTTGGCCCACCCTGTATGGTAATATTTTCATCTAGGAAAAATTTTAAAAAGTTACATATTTTAACAATTCGTTTCTTTTTATACGAATTTAAACTCGAAACAGTGTTTTCATGTAAATTTAAGCAAATAACTTTTAAATTTAAAGCGAAAATTAGTTCATAAATTTCTTTCAAAAAATCGATTTTTTGAACATTTCGATGAGTATTTACTAAAACTATGGAAGAACTACAAGGTTTTGTGTGATTAAAATAAACTTCTACTCGGTTTTTTGCTAACTATCGGCAAATTAAAAATATCGATTTTTTGAAAGCAATGAAAATGTGGTTCCTTCAGAATGACTTCCATTTTTTTTTTGCTGGGATTCTACAACATTACATTTTCAATAGATATTTGCCCAAAAAAAAAAAATATACCTTAAAAATACCTTAAAATTAGAGGGGCACACAATCTAGTTCCTAGACGAATTTCACTGTTGTTTTCATATTTTTTTTAAGTTCTGTTGCATAAAAAATTAAAATAATATCCTTATGAAAAAAAGTCTTTGTATGCAAGTTTCCATTAACACATCTCTCAAAACTTAAACATTGTAGCCTCAAGTTGACAACAAAAATGTTAAAACTAATTAATTTGATATTGTCATGCACATATACATATGGAAGAATATATTTTTTGAAAGGACGCTTTTTTTTCCATGAGAATTGCAAGAAACCTTTTCCTAAACTTCTGCAAATACCATTTCCTTCTATCTATTTGGTGGATTTAATGTTAAAATATGTTGCAGTTTAATATAAAAAGAAGTTTTTATGTACATACATATATTAAGAATATTTAAGAATGTAAATGGAAAAAGAAAGATGAGGAATTCAGAACCAGTTCAATTCAGTTTGAGTACAATTTATTTAATTTATTATAAAAACTTTGTATAATTTTCAAATGTTATTTAACAACTATTGAATTTTTGGATAGTTTTCATAAACTTTAAGGTACGTTTTAAATATTCGAATTCGAATTCGTGAATATCAAAAGTTGACATTCGGCAAATGTATGTAGTATACATACGGTGACCATAATTTTTAAATCAAAATACAGAACAAGGAAATATTTAAAAAACAGCAACTAAAGTACAAACAATCTTACACACATTTTAAACATATTGAATTTCATGGATTTATTAAATTTGTATTTTTTTTTTTGACAAACACAAAATTGAAGGAAATATTAACAAACAAAATTCAAAAAGTAACATAACACTGTAATCATAACGCTAATATACATATGAATATATTTATGTATATGTATGTACATATGTATATCAGGCGGTCAACTCTGTAATTCGAAATGAAAGAAAATGCTTTCGAATCTACACGTTATAAGCATACAAATACAAATTCGAAAGTATTTTCTTTCGTTTCGAATTACACTGTAGACCCCCCAGTACAAAAAATTAATAGCTACATACATAGTTTCTGGACATTATTACTACATAAGTTGTAAAAACTATAAAATTAAAATTAATATTTACTCGTTACATATCAAGAGTATTAAAAAAGTTTTAGATTAGAATGTTAAAATACAAAAAAGTTAATTTTGGTATTTAAATATTGGTTTCCTTTTAAATATTCTTTAAACTCAGTACAATTTAAATCATAGTTTAATTTAATTAATTAAATGATGATATCCATCTTCATTTAAGTTTTTTCACTGGTCCATATATTATTTAAAACAGAAAATACTCTTTCTGTTGGGGCATTGGAACCAGATAAACATAAACTGAATTCGACAACTTTCAACCTACGTTGGAAACTTATGTCTCTTTATTTAAAATGTTTAAACATTTTTACCCACCGCTCTCCTGCAAATTTTTTATTCTAATTCTATTCCTTTAATTTTTCTAAAGAGATATATCTTTTAAAAATAGTTAATTCATCAAATAATTCGATGTCATTTATGTTTAACTCATTTCTTTTATCCACAATGAAAACAAAACTGGATTTAACATCTTTCTACGTAGGAGTTTCAACTTCTTGGTAGGCAGTATCCCCTTGATTTAAGCATTCGATAATAAAAAAATATTTCCTCTCTACGTTGTGGGATTTTAAACTTCAGTTCATTAATAATGAGAGAGACCTCAGTCATAAATATTTTTTGGGACTCAATCTCCGTTATATAATCATGAAATAAAGTAGCTTGGCAATGAACGAAGAAAAGCCAGGTTCCTGAAGCGGGATCGTCAAAAATAAGCTTTAAAACATATGATATCACTAACACAGACAAATTTCGTATTCACGCTCTCAAGGAATAAAATTAAGGAAACAGAACTCATGTTGTTTCTGTATTTTTATAGAACTGCGGCATTTGCATAGTTGATGTATTAAGCCCTTTTTCAATGTTGATTAAAATAGTATTGTTGCAGGAACTGCGTTAATTTTTTAAATGCAGTTTGAGTGATGAAAATACAGAACAAATACTGAACAGTAAATAAAATACAGAACATTTCAACATTATTTCCTAATGAATAATTTATACAGAACAGAACTCTCAAATACAGAACTGTTCTGTATAATACAGAACGGATGGTCACCGTAAGTATACATACTCACTCGTACATAATATATGTAGGCAACACGTATGATCAATTAAATAAATAAATGATAAAAACATACGTATTTTTGTACAAAATTAGTAATTTTTTCTGTTACGTAACATTTTCAAAGACCCCCTCCCCTCCCCCCCCCCCCACCATAACTAGTCGTAACAAAACTCGAACCCCCCTCCCCCCTAGGGCGTTACGTAATATATAGACAGCCCCCAAGTAGTGCTTTTAAGAAATTTTGTGTATTTCTTAAAATTACCTTAATAAAAACTTATTGTATTTATTTTTTCAGTTTAAAGCACAATCTTTCTCATCTGATATAAAGATGATACTGTTGCTGAAATATATAGTTAGTGACATATGGGTATTTTACGATTAAAGAATTTATTACAAAAATTTTAAATTAGCTAGAGAGGACTTTAACAGAGATCAGGGGGCAAATTACGGCATTCGATACGGTCTTTCTAATTGGCAATTTATTCGCCTACATCAGTAACCCGCAAGCCATAGCACAATTGTGCGGATGAAAATCACATACATGCTTATGCTCTTTCATTTAGTCGTCACTGAGCAAGCGACGAATGAAGTTGTGCACTTATGTACGAATTTTTTCCTGGTTTTTTGTTTAGTTTTTTTCAGCACACGGAACGAAATTAAAGTTAAAATTTAATAAATTTGTACAGCAAAAAAAAAAAATAAAAAAATTAAATAATTATAGAAGCTGAGAAAAATTTCGTGACAAAAAATGCTTTTCGCAATATGCAATGCATTTTATGTTATGAAACATTGAAAAATAATAAGCAAAGTAGTCTAAAAAGGAATTTTAATAGTATCCACAGAAGTGTGAATAAATTTAATTTTGAATTTATACACAAAATCGTGAATGCTCATTAAATTTTTACTTCCTATTTAAGTTTTAATTAAACTGCTTATTTGCAAAAAAAAAAAAAAAAAAAATTCAATCAACTAATAACCACATCATGTATTTTATATTACAAAACTTTTCTTCAAGTGCAAGTTTATTTTACTCTCATTTTTCTCACCAATACAAACATATTTTATTTTGCGGGACACTGGCCTACATGTAAAACAAATTAAATGATCATACACCCAGAGAAAAAATGGCTAAAAATCAATAAAAAACAATTTGGATTAATAAGAAACATTAACGAAAGTCTAGTCATGTTAAAATATCTTATTTCAATATGGAAAATATTAATTTACAGTAATAATTTATTGATTTTATTTATTTTTGACGCCTTGAGTGTACATAAGCTAAAACTTTTGATACCGGCACCGAAAACTGAATCAAATAAGTACTCATAGTGGTACTAAACAAATGTTTCTATTCCTGTCTCGACTATGGTTTTCACAAAAAGCAAAAAAAAAAAACTATTGTAAGGGTGGAAAAGTTGATACAATCGTAATTATTTTTTTTTTTTTATTACATATGATATTCAAAAACCGTGCTATATTATTTCTGTGCCAATAAATAATAATGGCTCAAGTTGAAATTTCATGTTTTAAGATATTAAAGGTTTTGTCCAAAATTAATTGTGTTTGGTTTTTATATAAAATTTTTAGCCTCCGAAAAAGATGCACATTTATTTAGAACAAAACTGTTAATTTTATAAAAAATTAAAACGTTTTATTAGTTAATATTTGCTGTTTTTTAGTTAAGATGTTATGAAAAAATCCATTGTTAGAAAAAGAAAAATTAAAGTTCACTTAAGCTGTTATATTGAAAGGCAAAATGATAAGTGCTTTAGGTTAAATTGAAAAATACGGAAAACCTGAGATAAGATAATTTTTGAAAAGCTTTGTTAAATATAAGGTTTTTTTAATTAAGAATAATTTGCATGTTATTGAACTTAAGTGTATACAAGTTTTTTTTATAGAAGACTTAAGTTAAAATATAAATGCGTATAGTTTTCTTAATAATGAAATTTTTTAATTGAAATTTAGTTGAGTGATGATAGATCTTGAAGAAGAGAATAAGAATATGTAATAAAATGAAAAAACACTTATGTCAACGCTAAAGGGTAAAATTCTTTTTCACAATACAATCACAAATTTTGCTGAGAGCTACATATGTATGAGTGTATTAGTGTTTAAAAGAAGCAATACAAACTTATTTAAAATATTGTAAATACATAGGAATTTGCTGGTTTTTGTTTGTTTTATTTAACTTGATAATTGCTTATTAGGGTTCCATACACCAAAGGTGAAAATGAACCGTAAGAGCTACGGACCTGAAATTTGGACACTGTGTGTAGACATTTGGCCACTACAACAACAAATACATAAGAGTTAAAAATTAGAGGGTGTTCCAAAATGAGCAACGAAAAATGTTAAAATCCCATGTAATATACATACAATTGTATGTACATATATACACTTGAAATTTGTAAAGTTATACAGACTACAAAAATTAACACTAAATTTAAAAAATTTAAATCAATGGGTGTTCCACCAGTTAATGCAATTTTGACTTTGTAATTTTGACAACTTGCTGTATCTTGGAAACCGTAAGAGCAAAACTCTTGAAATTTTCAAAAACGGTAAAACTAAAAAATCAAAAAAATATAAATTCTACAAATATAAAAAAATCGCCAAAAACAAAAAAATCGCCAAAACGAAAAAAGCACCAAATTAAAAAAAAAAATCTCTAGGACTAAAATAAATCGCGAAAAACCGGAAAAATCGCCAAAATGAAAAAAATCCTTAAGCAAAAAAATCGCCAATATGAAAAAATCGCCAAAATAAAAAAATCGCCTAAATAAAAAACCCCAAAAACAGAAAAAATCGCCAAAATGAAAAAACCCCAAAAAAAGAGAAAAAAATCGCCAAAATGAAAAAATCGCCAAAATGAAAAAAATTGCGAAAATTAAAAAAACCCCAAAAAGAGAAAAAAAAACGCCAAAACGAGAAAAAAGCGATAAAATGGAAAAAAAATCGTTTAAACTGAAAACACTTAAAAAAGGAAGAAAGCTAAATAAAAAAAAATTATCAAAACGGAATGTGTGCGAGTCAAAGTCACACTTTACTGAATTTATTTTAATTGCAATGCGTACACAACAACAAGAACAGCAACAACTAAACGATGAATAACAGGAATTAAAAATTAAAAAGTAAAAGTAAAGGCATTTACCATAAATGAGCACTGCAGTACCACTAAAGTTTCAGTAAAAATAATAAAAATTTTTTAACAAGTAAATTTTTACTGATTACTAAAATTTTTTTCTACAAATTTTTATAAATTACCTAAATGATTTGTTATATGATGAGGTGCATTGAATTTTCAGTAATCAGTAATGGCCGTATTCATAATGAAATTCTACCAAGTGGCTAAATGTTTTTCATACAAAAGTTTCAAAATTTGAATGCAAAAACTTTGCCACTTGCTACAATTTTATTATGGTTACGGGCCCTACGATTTTACTGGTAATGCAAATTAAATTTCATTAGCAGTAAAAATTTACTGAATTTTTTTTAGTAATCAGTAAATTTTTAATGCAGTACATATGTGACGCGCAAAATAGAAAGGGACCTAAGGGTAAAAACCGGTTTTGTTCAGAAGAGCCATTTTAAAGATTTAAATACGTGTATCTTTGGTGTAGCATCACATCATAAAACGCGCATATCTCTGGGAGGGAACACTTTTGGGGCATGGGATCGGTGTCATTCGATGCTCAGATGTTGTCGATATCAAAAAAAAAAAAAAAAAGTGAAAATTGATTTTTTTTGCCCTTAGGTCACTTTCTCTATGCGCTGTCACATATACATTTACTAACCAAATAAGTTTAATAAAACAAACAAAAACCAACAAATTCCTATGTATTTACAATATTTAAAGTTTTGATACTTTTAATTAATTAATTTAAAAAAATATACTAAAAGCATAAAAAATTTTCATTACTAGATGTTTACACGTCTCCTCTGTGATCGGACTTATATTGGTTTTTTTTTTAATACATGTATTTGTTTATTGTATCTTCAAATATGAATTAACAATAAGTATTCAAATCTTAAATCTAAAATATAATTATTAGGCCCGACCACTGTCGGACATAAACTTAGTGATAGTAATAAATAATACATAAGTAGTGATAATCAAAAAAAAAAAAAGGAAAAAAAAGTATTTTCAAGTAGTCCCATCTGGAGTGTTGATTATAAGAGCCCTTGTGTCCCTCTTTTTTAGGCGAATGTGTCCAGTAAAGTTCAAAATATTACGATCAAGCGGATTATGATGTGATTCGAGTTTTGTTAAATATTTGCCTGCGTATTTTGCAATTTCTTCAATCACTAGTGGCATATTAAAATCACGATGTATATTTGAATTTTTGATGTACCATGGAGCCGAGGTGATCATACGTAAAATTTTGTTTTTACTTCGTTGGATTCTTTCGTTTTTTAAGCGGTATATTTTATGCTATATCAACTTTCTTATTAATAAGAAAACTGTATGACAATCGATTTCAAAAATTTTTGTGTTCATAGGATAATTTTAACAAAACATAAATAAATTTTCCAACCCTGGAGTCTTATTTTTGATATTTCTGATTTAAATACTAATTTATTTCGTTATAATATATAAAAATATGTTTAATTAACAAAGAAAAAAAATAAATAAATTTTATGTAGTTACTTACATATAAATATATGCCAGAAAAATTTTAGAATTTTCCAGCTCTGGTGCTGTTTTATATTTTTTAAATTTTTTATAACAAACTCTTTTTTTCTATAACAAAAATTAAAAATTTTAAAAACTCCCGATTTATTCAGGAAACATGTTATATCTTCTAAACGGCTGGACCGATTTTCTTTAAGCATAGCTAAGAACACTCTCGATCAAGTCACCTTTCAAACATAAAAATTTATAATCGGTTTAGTACTTGTACAGACACACAGATACACAGACACACACTACAAACTTATAACACCCCTTTTTTTGATCGGGGGTTAAAAAGATAAAATATATTTAATTTACAAAAAAAAAAAAAAAAAAAAATTTAATTTGACCTAGTTACTATGATATAAAAAAAGTTAAAATTTTCCAACCCTGAAATCATACTTTAAGATTTATGTATTTTGTTATACTAATCTGATTATTAAAAAAAAAAAAAAATTGTTTATTTTATAGAGAAAATGAAATAATTATTTTGGTAGATTACTTTTATATGCAAAAAAAAAAAATTCCAACCCGGGAATATTATTTTTTTTTTTTTGATTTTTAATAGCATATTAATTCTTACAAAAATATAAAATGTGTTTATTTGACAAAAAATTAAAAATTAGTTTTATCTATTTACTTTTTGAAATGGCAAAATAAAGTTTAAATTTTCCAGCTCTGAAACCGTCTTCTCAATTTTGCGAATTTTAAATATATACAAATCTTTTTCGGACAATATCTTATACATCGAAAATCTCTAGCCTTTCTGGGAGTTTCGGAAACCCGATTTCACGTACAGACAGACGGATGGACAGACAGACGGACATCAATTATTCGTCTTCCCTATTAGTAAGAACCCGGAATATATTTAGTTTATTATTCGCATATGAATATCAAGGAAATTACATACGGAATAATAAACCTATAAACATATATCCTTTACCATTTTTGGTGAAGGCTATAAAAAATAATACGGCTTTATAAACGCTTAATAAGAAAAATTTAGTGTGGACATCTGGATTATAAACCCTTTTAATAAGCCTTAGTAATTTTTATAAATTTGGCCTTAAATATATATGGTCTTATATTTTTCAATATTGTTTTGCTTCTTTTGATCGGTTTGAAAATAAAAAACAATGTAAATTGGTTTTAATCTATATATTTCGAACCTTTTTGGTTCATCTTCAGGATCTACAATAATACATTTTTTAGTTTTTTATTTATTGTAAATTATTATAATTAATATCTAATTACCTCCTTTGATTTGTATTTTTCTGACAATATTCAAAAATTAAAAATTACATGTAAATCAAATTAAATATAACCTACTAAAGGGTGTTTTTTATTGAGGTATAGAACTTTAAGTTGGCATCACTTTTTTAACTGGCGGCCATTTTGTCAGCTGTCAAGTGATTAATATTTAGTTTGGTTTGCCATTTCATCATGAACAGGTTGACAAAAGAACAACGCTTGCAAATCGTGCAAATTTATTTCGAAAATAATGGTTCAGTTCGCGAAGTTTACCGCAAGCTCCGTCCATTTTATGGTCGACATAATCGTCCATCAGAGCAATTAATTCGGTTAACCTATGTGATAATACGCATCCGCAGAGACGTCGAACAGTGCGCACCGAAGAAACAATTGCCGCTGTAGAGCAAAGTGTTGAAGAGGACCCGAATGAATCGATTCGCCACCGTGCACAGCAATTGGAGCCGACTAACCGACTATTTTGTTCCCGAATTGGATGGCATGAATGTGGATGAGTTGTGGTTCCAACAAGACGGCGCTACATGCCACACAGCGCACGTCACAATCGATTCATTGAAGGAAACATTCGATGAGCGCATAATTTCGCGGAATGGACCTGTCAATTGGCCACCAAGATCGTGTGATTTGACACCATTGGATTATTTTCTTTGGGGATATGTGAAGTCGCTCGTCTACGCCAACAAACCAGAAACGTTAGGGGACTTGGAAGCCAACATTCGTGGCGTTATTGCCAACATACGGCCCCATATGCTCGAAAAAGTGGTTGAAAATTGGACCTGTAGAATTGGCTTTATTCGAGCCAGCCGCGGCGGCCACATGCCCGAAATCATATTTAAACATTAATGGCATAAGATTATCCTTCCAATAAAGCCAAATTGATGGACATTAAAACGATTTTCTTGTGTTTTATTTCAATTCGAAGTTCTATACCCCTGAAAAAAACACCCTATATATACAATCAATTGAATTTAGAAATTAAATTACAGTAAGTGTTTATGTAATTTTTCTTATCGGTTTTTTCATTGCAAGTATATCTCTCATGCATGACAATTTGGTTTACTTCATGAACTTGTAATTTAAATTTGTTCTGTTCTGTTTTAAGTATTTGTGCATTTTCATAGTCAAAATCGTGTTTATTCAATTTAGCATGTTTAGCCAATGCTGATAAATTAGTATTTATATTTGAATTTTTTTACAGTCATATTCGTGTTGTTTTAGTCTTCTTGTCAATTTTTGTGTTGTTTCACAAAAAAATGGACGAATTCTTAAATAATACAGAAATTTTTGAACAATTAAATGTGGATCCAACATCTTCTTTAGAATTAAAGCATAATAAATTAATTAAACGTTTATATGATAGAAACAACACACAAATCCAATTTATCACGGTAAGACAAAAACAATTCTTAACTAATTACACATCTATTTTTCCACGGATTTATGGACAGTTAAAAATACACAAGGATAACAGACCAATACGACCAATTGTATCAACTATCAAATCTGTTGCATATAATTTATCTCGTTTCTTGACTACAATACTAAGGAAATCATTTAAGCCAAAATATTCAGTTAAGAATTCAAAGCACTTTGTGAGAAAAATAATACAGATTAATGTTCCTGAAAATTTCTCATTGGTGTCTTTCGATGTAGTAAACTGTTTTACAAATGTTTCAATAGATATTGCTTTAAAAATTATATCAAGAGATTTCAACACACATATATGTAAAAATACAAATATTCCAAAAGATTCATTTATGGATCTACTAAATTTCTGTCTTAATGAATGTAATTTTTTTGCTATGAAGAAAAATTTTTCCGCATGAAAACAGGACTCTTTATGGGCTCTAGTTTAGCACCGATTTTAGTAGAAAGAGTTCTTGAGGATACTATTGATGACATGATGTCAAAAATTTCTTTTACTCCTCTTTTTTGATTTCATATGTAGATGCTCATATTACTGCAATTCCCACTGATAACATACAACAATTATTAAATATACTAAATGAGTATGATGAAAAGATTAAATTTACTATTGAAATAGAAGAAAATAAACAGCTAAATTACTTAGATACAACAATTCATCGCAAAGATAATGGAAAAATAATATCTAATTGGTACCATAAAGAAATAGCATCAAATCGTATTTTAAATTATTATTCAGCTCATCCACGTCATATGAAAGAAAATACAGCCAGAAATTTTATTAATAAAGTGTTTGGTTTATCGCACAAAATTTTTTGGTCAGATAATTTGAAACGTATTAAACATATACTTGAACAAAATAATTTTCCAATAAATATTATTAAACGACTTATTTATTCGGTTAAGCAACAAATAAATGGAGAAAATAATATTAATTCAACACAATTGAGTTATCCTTATCTCTCGACTACTGTAAATAATAATTCTTTAACAACTTCACAAGTTAATTATGCATCAATGACTTATGTTCCAAATTTAACTGAACAACTTTCTAAATCATGTCGATATTATACACCTAATGTTAAACTTGCCATGAGACCAACTTTAAAGTCCGGTAATAAGTTTTTTGAGAATCTAAAACAACGCTTAAAAAGGGACAAAAATCTGACGTAGTATATAAAGTTGATTGCAAAAATTGTAATGCAGTTTATATAGGTGAAACAACACAAAAATTGACAAGAAGACTGCAAAAAAATCAAATATAAATACTAATTTATCGGCATTGGCTAAACATGCTAAATTGAATAAACACGATTTTGACTATGAAAATGCACAAATACTTAAAACAGAACAGAACAAATTTAAATTACAAATACATGAAGTAAACTAAATTGTCATGCATGAGAGATATACTTGCAATGAAAAAACCGATAAGAAAAATTACATAAACACTTACTGTAATTTAATTTCTAAATTCAATTGATTGTATATAGTAGGTTATATTTAATTTGATTTACATGTAATTTTTAATTTTTGAATATTGTCAGAAAAATACAAATCAAAGGAGGTAATTAGATATTAATTATAATAATTTAAAATAAATAAAAAACTAAAAAATGTATTATTGTAGATCCTGAAGATGAACCAAAAAGGTTCGAAATATATAGATTGAAGCCAATTTACATTGTTTTTTATTTTCAAACGGATCAAAAGACGCAAAACAATATTGAAAAATATAATTACAAAGATCCAGCAAAAAAAATTGTGATTTATTTTAATAAAAATAAAAAATCATTAGCAATATATCGCTCATTTACTTCAATAGTGGCATAACTCAAAAAATGAGTTTTTTGAGTTAATAATGCAGAAAGATGCGGCATTTTGTATTTTATCTTGTGTAAAAATTTCATATAAATAGCTTGTACTATCACCTTCTGAGAGAAGAATCTTTTTTCATTTCTCCATTGAGTTGTATGCAAATTAAAAACTTAAAACGCGTTTTCTGCAAAACTGGTTTTTTTGAGTTGTGCCACTATTGAAGTAAATGAGCGATATGGTCTTATTTCTAAAATTTTTTTAAAGCTTTATAAAGTCTTAGTAAGCAAAATTTTTTATGAAAAACTATAATAAAAACCCTTTATAAAGCTTTAATAATTTTTAAATATAAGACCGATAGTAAAGGGTGTTTTTTATTGAGGTATAGAACTTTAAGTTGGCATCACTTTTTTAACTGGCGGCCATTTTGTCAGCTGTCAAGTGATTAATATTTAGTTTGGTTTGCCATTTCATCATGAACAGGTTGACAAAAGAACAACGCTTGCAAATCGTGCAAATTTATTTCGAAAATAATGGTTCAGTTCGCGAAGTTTACCGCAAGCTCCGTCCATTTTATGGTCGACATAATCGTCCATCGCATAATTTCGCGGAATGGACCTGTCAATTGGCCACCAAGATCGTGTGATTTGACACCATTGGATTATTTTCTTTGGGGATATGTGAAGTCGCTCGTCTACGCCAACAAACCAGAAACGTTAGGGGACTTGGAAGCCAACATTCGTGGCGTTATTGCCAACATACGGCCCCATATGCTCGAAAAAGTGGTTGAAAATTGGACCTGTAGAATTGGCTTTATTCGAGCCAGCCGCGGCGGCCACATGCCCGAAATCATATTTAATAATTAATTAAATTATCCTTCCAATAAAGCCAAATTGATGGACATTAAAACGATTTTCTTGTGTTTTATTTCAATTCGAAGTTCTATACCTCTTAAAAAAACACCCTATATTAACTTTTAGTTTATTTTTCTCCTCTGCATACTTTTACCGATCACTGTACCTGTTTTTTTTAGTGGAAAATGTAAGTTCAGGTGTATGTGTCTATTAGTGCTAGTGTGCTTTCCATTTTTTCTGGCTTCAGTTTGTTTTCATTTTAATACTTAAAAACGACAAATACCATAAATATTTGATTGTAATACATACATATAAATTCAGAGAACAGAAAAATGCATGTTAAATTTATAATGTGGATTTTATTTTATTTTTAAATCAATACCGATAGGAGGAATTTATGTATTTTCTTTGTTATTATAGTCAGCTATTTGTTCTTTTTTTTTTTATTATTTTCTTTATTCATATTTTGTAATAAAAAAATATTTAAATGATTTTATTTTATTAATTTTTAAATATGTGCATGAAAAATTAAATTTTTATCCTTTTTTCGATTTGTACGTGTTTTGTTTTTTTACATAGATTTGGTAATCAAAAACTCCCCAAAACAAAATGCTTTGCCTAACATAAATATCCTGAAATTTAAAATTGTAGGATTTACGGTTTTAACCCTAGAATGGTAAACATCGCCTGTGAGGCGAAGCAATATTATTTTTTAACGATATTTTCTGATCGCTTGCACCTAGCTAGACATGCGCTCGTGCCAACTCAGTTGAGTGTTGTGCGAGGTTGCTCGCACACGTGCTCTGTTTTGCTTCGCTGCATTGCCGAATAATACATATGTTAGTCGCCTGTGAGGCGAATTTTGCCAATAAAGGTAATTTTTTGCACATAAAAGTTTGTTGGTTTTTTCCTTAAAAATTAGAGTGTACATATGTATAATCCTTTCAGTTTTTTGTGATGATTGATTCTGAAGCGCAGATACTAAATTGGCAAGGACCTAAGTACGACTGGTGTGCTACTCGTTTGGAAGAAAGGACGCGTATGCCCAAAAGAATTCGAGCAGCAATACATGACGATATTGGTCATAACACTGACGATTATGCAGACGAACCAGGCATAAAAACGGGCAAAAGATCAAAATGGGATTTCTTTTTCCGATATCAAAATGTATGAGCGTATATTTCTCCGGCAAATTAAAGGGAACATACTATTATTTAGAGCACAGATCAGCAAACTGTTGGCAATGTGACGCAAAAAAATAGTTTGAAAAACTACAAAATTTATTTTGGTGTGGAAAGTTTTTCTCCACTTAAAAGCCTTATATTATTTTGTTATATGTTAACTTGATCTCAGGACAATAAGATAAAATAGGTTTTTTTCTATCTCGAATGGAACTTTTTTATTTTTTATTTTATTTTTAAACAATCTCTTAGAATTAAAGATTAAAATATGTGATTAAAAAAAGTCTGGCATATGTTTAAGAAATTTGTAAAATGAACTGGTTTCTGTTTATTTTTGTTACTAAACATTGAATAAATATATTTTATTTTTGGTTTATTAAAATATTTTTGTTTTTAAAGTGATGTAAGGGCTTTTTATAAAAGTCGCCTCACAAGCGAAGTTTACCATTAAGGAGCTAAAAAGTAAGTTTACCATTCTAGGCTTAATAACAAAATTTAAAGCAGTTAATTTATCCAGCGTGCCGGTGTCACTCGGGTATTCTGCCCATTACCTATCGTGGATCTCCTTCGGTGAATAATTAAATATTTGATTGCATAAGAATCGTATGGTTCATTATATGTACAACAAGTAGCTATCTTCAATGTTATTAGTTCAAGTTCACGTTCTGGGTTAAATATGCGTTGATTACAAAATATGAAAAAGGCGCAGGTGCGCATATTCCATAACTACATTTCTATTAGCGAGTATAACAAAAATTCGGGTTTTCGGGCGCTCGGTTAAATAAGATTAAATTATTAAATATGAATATAATATGAATATAGGATAAATGCGCCTGTTCGTATTATCCATTACTACGGGTAATCTATAAACTACGAACAGGGTTGCCAGATAATTTTTTCGCCCTTCCATAATGTTAAAAAAATATTTTCCTAAAAATTACTTGTTAAAGGAAAACGAAAAAAAAAACATTTACGATTTTAAAGCATGTTGTGCTTTCTCAATAATATTTGGAGTTAAAATTGATTTGAATTCTTGACAGCAAATTTGATTCATGTTCAAATGAACAATAATTCTTTATAAAGAGTCCAAAAGATTATACTGTTGACGATTTTTTCGGTTTTAGAGTTTTTTTTTTTTTTTTTTTGTTGGATTCTAAAGTATATTAATTTTACTCTTGATTAAACTCGTTAAAGTGCCTTGTGCCAGCTGCATTTTAAAAATTAAAAATCTGAGAAAAATTCTATTAAATTTAGCGCAACATCATTCTTGAAATATTAATTCCTGTTGGCAAATCGTAAATTTCATCACTAACCAAACTACAATTTGGTAACACGTTTTCGAATTCTGATCTGAATTCCGAAAACTACACAGAGAAAAAACTTCTTAAACTCAACAAAAACCATATTGAATTAAAAAGAAACGGATAACGAAAGTCTAGTTGAAATTTCTTATTTCGATATTAAAAAAATATTAATTTGCAGTATAAGTTTATTAATTTTATTAATTTTTAAGTACATATCTCAAAATACATTTTCTATTATATTGAAAATTATTGAATTAATTGAACGCGTTCTTATTTTTAAGCTATTTCCCTGAGTGTACTAATTAATAATATAAAAACATAAGTCGACATAAGGCCTACTAGCTCGTACAAAATAGTGATATACTATCCCGCTTAGTTCAGATTTTCAGATTTTTTCAGATTAAGATTTATTTTTTCCAAAATATCATTCAAATAATATTAGTTTATAACTAAAATAAAATCAGGATTTTTTTTTTAAAATTTGTACGAATTACAAACATCCATTTTAATATTATTATAAAAATCTATTTAATAACCGTTTGGTTTCAAAACTTGAAACTTTATGTAGTTCCACTTAATAACTGAATGAGAAGTCTAAGGTACATTTACGAACATCAATGTTAACAAACAATTTAAACAAAACAATTATGTTATACCCTAAACTAATGGCGTTGCTATGTACCTCTTCGTCAAGGTGTATGTAACCTAATATATTATTTAGAATTATTTATATAACGGTACGCTACAACATAATTTTTGTTCTTCAAATTAACAAAAATGTTAAAAAAAAAGAAATAAGTGCTTCTTAGGTCGACTAAAGCTCAAATTAGCTGCTCTAGATGACATTGAAACCAATATTAATTTCAAAGTTTCAACTTAACCCTGGCAGTAGTTTCTATTTATTCAACTCTAGAAGTTAGTGATATTTTTGTTTAAATAAATATTTATTTGTATTTATATTTTACATGGAAAAATAAAAATTCTTGTTTATTTGTATACTATTGACTGATTGGTTGAAAAAAAAACAGAATTTCTAAAAAGTTATTTATTCAAATTTTTTTTTAATTCTATCAAAGTTACCAAAAATTCCATGTCTCTACTTATTTAAATATCGTCACCTTAAATGAAAAGGGAAAAGTTAATAATAAATAAATATTAGCCTTTTCTAGATTTATGATTTGATTAGGCTAAAGTTCGTATCGTTTTGTAAGCCAAATTACATGTGATAATTATTAATGAATAAATAATACCAAAGTTAATTGTAAATATTCTGACAAACTCGTAGTAGAACGGAACAACCAGGTGTTTTCGTAGGAAACTACACCTTCATCATCAGCGTTCTTTGTGTTTGTTTGGTTTTCCGTTTAAGCTAACGATATATTTAATATTATTCTTATGGCCTTGTTAATGGTAGAAACTATTTAACAATTTAAATTTTTTGTTAATAAATGTGTACACAGCTGTATTTAATTAAAAACCAATTATTTTATACACGAGTACATATTTGCATGTATGTAATTTTTTTTTCAATGAATGTACTTAGTTGTCAAAAAGTTTTTAGTATTCCATTTTAATTCGTTGCTATATCAATCAATATTTTAGAAATATTAAAGGTTTAATTAACTAAACTAATGTGTCGTTAGATAAATTTACAATAAAAAATATTAATGGATAAGTGAAAAAAATATTATTGTAGTCCGTAAACGATTTCCTACATCAAGTTCATTAATTGTGCTCTAATTCAGAAATATTTGTGTGTCAATAGCAAAAAAAAAAAAAAAAAAAAAAAAAAAAAAAAAAAAAAAAAAAAAAAAACTGGACTGTTAATGAATTTGATCCAGAGTTGGACATGTGGAAGGTAACTACATTTATCAAAATTATTTGTATGTGTTTCAAACTCGCAGCTGACTGATATCAGCAATGTGATCAGTTGATGTAAGCATGCCGCTCTAAAAGTCTGCCAAGATATCTAAAGGCTATATACACTATCCTACATAATCGTACAACTTTTGAAAAAATCCAACCCTGGAATAATGGAGTTTATGAAGACTTTCAAAAGATTATAAAAATTCACGAGATCAGGGTTGTATTTTTTCAAAAGTCATACCATTGCGTAGGTACAGCGAGGCCAAGCTTTAACTGATATTTCGTAAATGTCGTGCAACTTCACCGTTCTGTCTATTGAATTTTTTTTGAAATTAATTTTTCTTAAACGTTTGTTTAAAATACAATTCCAAGAGCTTAACAATTTTTATTGCAACAAATGAACTATTTTTTTTTCTTGGCTGGCTGAGTTATTTTTAAAAAAATATTTATAATAAAAATCACTTCTGCTTAACTACATAAACCACTTGCTTTAAGAAAAATTAAATACACACCAATTCATTCTTATCAAACATTTATTTATTTTATAAATATTTTTTTTTTATCTTCACCCATACATAATAAGTGCTTTATCACAGCCACTATACCAATACAAAATTCTATTTACTTCTCACTCAATAATTTATGCTTGCCTTACACAGCTTTATATATAAAACTTCAGTATCAGTCAAGTCCATCATTAGTGTCAGCGGTATCCGTGATATGCCAGATGTGTCTGTCGGTGAGTCTGAGTATAAGCATTTCATAAACATTTTCAAATGTTATTCATCATCGTCATCATCATTCTCTTTAGCTTTATGCCAGATTTAAGAATCTTTAAAAGTGACTGCTTGCTTTCACAATTTTATGAAAAGTCAAGATACTCGACACATAAATATATATAAACATACTTATATGTATATATTTTTTCATTCAGTCTTACTAACAGTTATCACTTAAATGAAATTTATGCGATTTATCGAGGAATTTTAAAAAGTTTTTGTTAGATGTAGGATGCTTGATGGATACAAGACTGCATAATAAAATCAAATTTTTGCATATGAAGTTATTTTTTAATTATTAATAGGTTTTCAAAAGCATTAAAATTATAATAAAAGACTATTTAAATTTTTAAATTACATCCAATGTTTCGGTGTAGAATCCCAACTTCTTCAGGGATGTTTCATTTAATCTGGTAACATAGAAAAATAGTTTGTCACCTTGACAGCATTTTATGTAAAAGCTTACTTGTAGCATCTTTGTCAAACATTTCAACCCTCTAACTCCTTACCGTGTTGGTCAAATAGGTTCCTTTAAATAGGGATATACTATTTTGAAATACAACCAGTGCTCGAAGAAATTGGACTTGGAACTGTAAAATCTGGGCTTGCGTTTTTTTTTTTTTTGATGTGTAAACATCTATACGCTAGGGGGTAAAAATCTTTTGACTTTGATTTCTTTGCTGAGATTTCTTTGCTGAGATTTCTTTGTTTTTGCTTTTGCTTTGCATTGTCAAATCGGTGTGAGCTATGTATGAGTGTATTAGTGTTTGAAAGAAGCAATACCAAGCAGAGAAACAAGTCGACCGGCTCGAAGCCGACGGTGCAAATGAACCGTAAGAGCTACGGACTTGAAATTTGGACACAATGGGGCATACTCATAGTCAAAAAAAAGTATACTTTAAGAATTTAAAACCAGTATTTTGTATGGTAATACTGGTTTTAAATACATAAAAGTATACTTTGTTTTGACTATGAGTATGCGCCAATGTATAGACATTTGGCCACTACAACAACAAATACATGAGAGTTAAAAACTAAAGGGTGTTCCAAAACGAGCAACGAAAAATGTTAAAATCCCATGTAATATACATACAATTGTATGTACATATATACACTTGAAATTTTAAAAGTTAGTGTATTTTTATACAGACTACAACAATTAACACTAAATTTAAAAAATTAAAATCAATGGGTGTGTTCCATTAGTTAATGCAATTTTGACTTTGTAATTTTGACAACTTGCTGTATCTTGGAAACCGTAAGAGCAAAACTCTTGAAATTTTCGAAAACGGTAAAACTGAAAAATCAATAAAATATAAAATCGCCAAGTATAAAAAAATCGCCAAAAACAAAAAAAAGCGCCAAAACGAAAAAAGCACCAAATTAAAAAAAATCTCTAGGACTAAAATAAATCGCGAAAAACCGGAAAATCGCCAAAATAAAAAAAAAATCTCCAATATGAAAAAATCGCCTAAATAAAAAACTACAAAGACCGAAAAAAATCGCCAAAATGAAAAAACCCCAAACAAGAGAAAAAATCGCCGAAATCAAAAATATCGCCAAAATGAAAAAAATTGCGAAAATTAAAAAAACCCAAAAAGAGAAAAAAGCGCCAAAACGAGAAAAAAGCGATAAAACTGAAAAAATCGTTTAAACTGAAAAAACTTAAAAAAGGAAAAAAAGCCACATCAGAAAAATTCTCAAAACTGAATGTGTGCGAGTCAAAGTCGCACTTTACTGAATTTATTTTAATTGAAATGCGTACACAACAACAAGAACAGCAACAACTAAACGATGAACAACAGTAATTAAAAATTAAAAAGTAAAAGTAAAGGCATTTACCATAGATGAGCACTGCAGTACCACTAAAGTTTCAGTAAAAATAATAAAAAATTTTTAACAAGTAAATTTTTACTAATTACTAAAATTTGTTTGTACAATTTTTATAAATTGCCTAAATGATTTGTTATATGATGAGGTGCATTGAATTTTCAGTAATCAGTAATGGCCGTATTCATAATGAAATTCTACCAAGTGGCTAAATGTTTTTCATACAAAAGTTTCAAAATTTGAATGCAAAAACTTTGCCACTTGCTACAATTTTATTATGGTTACGGGCCCTACGATTTTACTGGTAATGCAAATTAAATTTCATTAGCAGTAAAAATTTACTGAATTTTTTTTAGTAATCAGTAAATTTACTGCTTACTGCAATTTTGAATGCAGTACATATATGTACATATACCGCAGTGTGCCCATTTATTTACTAACCAAATAAGTTTAATAAATCCAACAAAAACCAACAAATTCATATGTATTTACAATATTGAAAGTTTTGATACTTGTAATTAATTAATTTAAAAAAAGATACTAAAAGCATAAGTACTTCCAACTTAAAAAAAAATTTTCATTACTAGATGTTTACACATCTCCTCTGTGATCGGACTCACATTGCTTTTTTATATTTTATGTAACGTTAACTAAACGAAATTAAGCTTTGTTCACTTTTTTATGGGTTATCCCCTTAAATGTTTCAAAAGTAAAGTTAAATGAAACACACACACACACACTTTGTGAAATTTCATATTAAAATCTACGTGAATAAGGTAAATTTATAATTTTTCGGCAATTATTTTGCTTCATATGTGTTCCATGTTAATTCAACATGACTTACAGTACTCTACAAAGAAAACTTTTTGTTTTGCCAGTACTGTTAAATCAAAATGAGTAATTATGTTGAATAAAAATTATATCAAGTTGAAGCAACTTGAATTTGATACTGAAGTAATAGGAAGAACCATGTTGAATCAAAGTTATTTCAGGTCGAAACAAAATGGATTTAATTGAATAAAGTCATTTTATTTTATTAATTATTTAACTTACATGATTGTGTGTATTGCAACAGGAATCAGGAATATATTTGGTGTTGTATGTATAGTTTGGATTCCCCGGGGCCATGATTTGAACTCAAAACTCATCGCGAGTTAATCAACTAAATAAATGTTATCAGGAATAAAATTTGAATTCAGCAAGATATAATATTTGAAATAATAAGCTCTTATTCATAGTCAAAATAAAGTATACTGTAAGAATTTAAAACCACTACTACAATGCAATACTGTTTTAAACTCTTAAATAATACTTTGTTTTGACTATGAATGTGCGCCATACTTTGAAAAATACGGCAGATCATAATCGCGCACCAAATAGTCACTTTTTCCGGATGCAATTGCTCTCCACAATCACTTCTAGGCTCTCCGGCTACCATATGCTTCAATTTTGCTTCATTACTATAGAAAATTTTGTTGGCAAGTCCACATTAAAAGCTCTAGCTCGGCTTTGATTTTTTGCTTGAGTTTAACTTTATATGAATGCAGGTGAAAATCCGTATGCAAATTCCGCTATAATGACATTAGCACTATTGCTGAGAACGCCGTGGAATCGAAAAATTCGGATTATCACTAACAGAAGCGATATTTTCGGTAGTGCGCAAATTGCGATGATGCACAGACCTTACCATATCTGTAACGCTTCCAGTCTTTAAAATTTCTTTACAATTTTGCCAATTCCCGACAGACGTTACCATATCTGTAACGCTTCCAGTCTCTAAAAAGTTCCCTATAATCTTGCCAATTTCCTGCACAGTAGGTCGATTGTGACAACCATAATCAGACCAAGCTGCTGCTCGAAAAGTGTCCAACACTTTTGATTCATCACTTTTGTAGTAATCTTTATTTTTTTTTATTTGTTCTTAGCTTTTAAACGATCCACATTCGTAAATAGTAAACTTTTCACTAAACAAATGGCACTTCAAATGACAGACATTTGACAGCTGGCAGCATGGCCAGACCGGCCGTGTTAAAATCACTGGATAACCCTGCATAACTGGCATTTGAGACAAATATCGAGCTAATGTGTAAAACATTAAAAAACATTTCTATGTACTATATCCACGTTGAAGGTTACTTAAAAATTTTAAAAATTCATTTATTTTCTTGGACTTGGCTAAATGGTTCGAGAAATATTGTTTTCGATATTTTTTAAATGACCGCAAAAATCTATGGATTTTCCAGCAGTTTGCCTATCTCTTTTTCTCTGTATTCAAATAATATTTTGTACAACTTTTATTCGAGATATCTCTGAACTCGAATATTTCATAATCGAATATTTCATAATCTATCTTTACCCATGTGTAGTAGAAAAGCATTTCACTTGGATTGTATTGCATGTGGCTGTGGGTTTGTTTGTATGTGTGCGTGTGTGTACGATTCTCTATCTGGCTGTTTTGTGTATGTATGTGTGTGTGCGTTTTCTATGCGGCGCAGAGCGCTGGTGTAAAATCTGTCTGCCTTTAATGAATGCAAGTATCGATTTAAATGCTCTCGTTAATCTGCAGTTGTTAAATAAATTTTATTTGGTTTATTTCTGCTTTTAAGAGATACATTTATGTACATATCTGGCTATTGATTTATATAAAAACACATACATACATATCTACTTATCCAAATACATGTGTGTGTATGTATACATATTTGTCTCATTTAACCTTCGGCATAATAAAAATAATTTTTTCTTGCAACTTTTGTTATACAATTGTAAGCTTGTCCTTTTATCATGTTTTCATTAATTTCGTGTAATAATAATAATTTATTTAGCTGCGAGTAGGGTGATCGATTATTCGACTTTTTCCAGAAACCGGTTTTCGAATAGTTCGAATATTTGAAATTATGAAAAACCCGGTTTCGGTTTTTACAATTCAGGAAAAACCGGTCAAACGGTTTTATTAAGTAAAAAAATTATTATGGCAATATGTGGCAATAACGCCACGACTGTTGGCTTCCAAGTCCCCTAACGTTTCTGGTTTGTTGGCGTAGACGAGCGACTTCACATATCCCCAAAGAAAATAATCCAATGGTGTCAAATCACACGATCTTGGTGGCCAATTGACAGGTCCATTCCGCGAAATTATGCACTCATCGAATGTTTCCTTCAATAAATCGATTGTGACGTGCGCTGTATGGCATGTAGCGCCGTCTTGTTGGAACCACAACTCATCCACATTCATGCCATCCAATTCGGGAACAAAATAGTCGGTTATCATGGCTCTATACCGGTCTCCATTAACGGTAACTGACTCTCCAGCATTATTTCGGAAGAAGTATGGCCCAATGACTCCACCAGCCCATAGAGCACACCAAACAGTCAGTTTTTGTGGATGTAATGGCGTCTCAAGGGTCTCATGTGGATTCTCTTCACTCAAAATGCGGCAATTTTGCTTGTTGACGTAGCCATTCAACCAAAAATGAGCCTCATCACTGAACAAAATTTTGCGATGAAAATCAGCATCGAGATCAATCTCATTTTCGGCCCATACACCAAAATCACGACGCATTGCATGGTCTCGCGGCTTTAATTCTTGCACAAGCTGGATCTTGTAAGGTCGCAAGCCAAGATCTTTGCGCAAAATCTTCCATAAAGTTGATGGACAAAGCTCCAATTGCTGTGCACGGTGGCGAATCGATTCATTCGGGTCCTCTTCAACACTTTGCTCTACAGCGGCAATTGTTTCTTCGGTGCGCACTGTTCGACGTCTCTGCGGATGCGTATTATCACATAGAGTAAACGTAGTGCGAAAACGATCCATGGTTAACCGAATTAATTGCTCTGATGGACGATTATGTCGACCATAAAATGGACGGAGCTTGCGGTAAACTTCGCGAACTGAACCATTATTTTCGAAATAAATTTGCACGATTTGCAAGCGTTGTTCTTTTGTCAACCTGTTCATGATGAAATGGCAAACCAAACTAAATATTAATCACTTGACAGCTGACAAAATGGCCGCCAGTTAAAAAAGTGATGCCAACTTAAAGTTCTATACCTCAATAAAAAACACCCATTACTAGTACTCATCAGCACTACTAATTTTACACAACAACTTTAACCCTTTTTGCACTAGTTCTTGTTATTCTAGTAATTATACTAGTAGCTTTTAGAGAATTATCGCCTAATTTCCTGCAGGGCTTTTACTTAAAAATTTGTTTTAAACACAAAATTCACATACATATACATATACTTAAATACAAGTAAATTTTTTTTATTCACACTACCCATTAAGCTTAATAAAATTAGAGAATATTATATTTATAATAATAAAACTGTTTGAAGACTTCTGGTTGTTTGGTTTTTTTTACAAAAAAAAACCATGGTTCATTTTACAAAAAACCTTGGTTCATTTTCATAAAGTGCAAATTAACTTTTTTCATGCGAGTTACATATAAGTCCTACAATGATAATATTGATAAATTTTTAAAAGAAATAGGTAAATGAACTTTAAGTTCATTTGCATTTCAAACTTTAAGTTCATTTACATTTAAAACTGTAATTAGGTCACAGTATTTCGAAATAACCAAATTAATAATTTTGATAATGCATTTTTAAATTAATTGCACTTCTTGCAAGAATTATTTTAATTGCAACATTTACTATTTCGAAATGTTTTTTTTTAAATCATTTTAATATTAATTGGAAATGGCAAAAGAATGATGACAACATGAAAAATAAATGAAATTAAAGTTATGATTTTAGATTAAGAGACATTGTAAAATCAGTATTAATTCGCTACTCCTAAGATTAAGTCTAATTACTCTTCAATAAATAAAAAATAAATAAAAACTAACTAAAAAGAAATAATAATTATTTTTTTTTTTTTTTTAAATAATAAAATAATTAGTAAGGGTCAAACCCACGATATCGACAACGTTCGACTTGTCGCACACTTACATTCAAAACAAAAACAAATTTTAATATTTTGTTGTTGTTTCAAATGTAAGTGCGCAACAAGTCGAACGTTGTCGATATCGTGGGTCAGGCTTTAAATTTGCGCGCACTTCTCCATGTCGTCACACAACAAATATCACAAAGCAAATGACGTTTTTTCGTCAATCAGATTTGGAGACGTACAAATAATCAGCCGTCAAATAAGATATTCTTTCACTGGAAATACTGAATTTTCTCATTGTAGCCAACAAAATAGAAATTAGTCTAATTGGACTACAACGACAAAATCAGCATAGACAACAACCTGCCGCCATGTTGCCTTGCTGTCTTCAAAATAATCATTCTCATATAAACATGTGTATTCTATCCTTGACATTTGGTAGTCGGTAGCTTGCTGTGGTGAATTTGTTTAATGCTTAAGTCATGCAACAAGAGCTTTTAGGTTAAGAGGGCGTTTCAATAAGTCCGTGAATTTTTGAATTTTCCGCCTGTTAAATGAAAGGGTAACACTGCTACTTTCAACAGCCAGTACAGAAAAAATCATTTCCAAAAATGTTTCAAATAAATATTTGTTTGAAATTGAGTTTAGTTTCAGTAAATTTGTTTTACTGTTCCAGTAAATTATTTGTTCCAAAAAAACTGTATAGACCAGAAACAAGCCACAACGTTTGTCGGCTTATTGTCGGCATTTACATGTATGCAACAACAAGAGCACAACAGTACGTTGTGTCAATCAACAAGCCGGATAAAAACCAACACACTTAAATAACAAATTCTCTGGGCCGACGAACTCCGTTAAATTTAAATTTTTACAAAATTATTTGTAGGATCACGTTCACAAAAAAAAAAATATTTTCTGATTCAATGAATTTGGTTACTGAAAATTAAATTTTTTTTTTCTATGAGGTGACACTTGACTCTTGTGTTTGACAGCAGACTGCCTCGTAATTTTAAGGGCTTCGGACACGATCGAAATGCTTGCTGTCAAGTTCGTGTACGTGTGCTTGTCGGCTTGATGTTACAATGCTTGATGGCCCACCAGGCATTCATTTTTATATTGATTTTGTGCTGTTCGTTTGGTTGAAAAAAAAATATATAAAAATGTTTAAATAAAGAAATTCAATACCAATAATGGCAGCACTGTTTACAAAAAAAAGCAATGTGAGTCCGATCACAGAGGAGATGTGTAAACATCTAGTAATGAAATTTTTTTTTAAGTTGGAAGTACTTATGCTTTTAGTATCTTTTTTTAAATTAATTAATTAAAAGTATCAAAACTTTCAATATTGTAAATACATATGAATTTGTTGGTTTTTGTTTGTTTTATTAAACTTATTTGGTTAGTAAATGGGCACACTGCAGTATATGTATATGTACTGCATTCAAAATTGCAGTAAGCAGTAAATTTACTGATTACTAAAAAAAATTCAGTAAATTATTACTGCTAATTAAATTTAATTTGCATTACCAGTAAAATCGTAGGGCCGTAATCATAATAAAATTGTAGCAAGTGGCAAAGTTTTTTCATTCAAATTTTTAAACTTTTGTATGAAAAACATTTAGCCACTTGGTAGAATTTCATTATGAATACGGGCATTACTGATTACTGAAAATTCAATGCACCTCATCATATAACAAATCATTTTGGCAATTTATAAAAATTGTAGAAAAAAATTTTAGTAATCAGTAATTTTTTTTTTGTTTTTACTGAAACTTTAGTGGTACTGCAGTGCTCATCTATGGTAAATGCCTTTACTTTTACTTTTTAATTTTTAATTCCTGTTGTTCATCGTTTAGTTGTTGCTGTTCTTGTTGTTGTGTACGCATTGCAATTAAAATAAATTCAGTAAAGTGCGAATTTGACTCGCGCACATTCGGTTTTGATCATTTTTTTTGATTTAGCTTTCTTAATTTTTTAAGTTTTTTCAGTTCAAACGATTTTTTTTTTCAGTTTTATCGCTTTTTTCTCGTTTTGGCGTTTTTTCCCCTTTTTGGGTTTTTTTAATTTTCGCAATTTTTTTAATTTTGGCGAGTTTTTCATTTTGGCGATTTTTTCATATTGGCGATATTTTTGTTTAAGGATTTTTTAATTTTGGCGATTTTTGCGATTTATTTTAGTCCTAGAGTTTTTTTTAATTTGGTGCTTTTTTTCCTTTTTTCAATTTTTTTATATTTGGCGATTTTATATTTTTTTTAGTTTTACCGGTTTTGAAAATTTCAAGAGTTTTACTCTTACAGTTTCCAAGATACAGCAAGTTGTCAAAATTACAAAGTCAAAATTGCATTAACTGATGGAACACCCATTGATTTAAATTTTTTTAATTTAGTGTTAATTGTTGTAGTCTGTATAAAAATACACTAACTTTTAAAATTTCAAGTGTATATATGTACATACAATTGTATGTATATTACATGGGATTTTAACATTTTTCGTTGCTCGTTTTGGAACACCCTTTAGTTTTTAACTCTCATGTATTTGTTGTTGTAGTGGCCAAATGTCTACATATTGTGTCCAAATTTCAAGTCCATAGCTCTTACGGTTCATTTTCACCTTTGGTGTACGGAAATATACAGAAAAATAACCGTCGGCGGCGTACCGTCGGCTTCGAGCCGGTCGACTTGTTTCTCTGCTTGGTATTGCTTCTTTCAAACACTAATACACTCATACATAGCTCACACTGATTTGACAATGCAAAGCAAAAGCAAAAAGCAAAGAAATCTCAGCAAAGAAATCAAAGTCATAAGATTTTTACCCCCTAGCGTATAGATGTTTACACATCAAAAAAAGAGAAAAGCAAAATAAGCAAGTTCTAGCTCTACTTTTTTCTTCACCGGTCAAATTTATGTTTCTCTTCTTTTAATTCCGATGTTTTGGGCAACCGTTCTCAATGAAAATATAATAATAATGAAAATTTTTTCGTGCTTGACGGGTTAACACATACACATACATACATAACAATTGACAGAATGCATGCCAAAAATCAAAATTTTTTGATTTTCCATCAGGCATCGTTGGTGTCACACATACTAACAAATTTTCACTCATACACAGAAAAAAAATGATTTGTAAATACAATTAATTTTTTTGTGATATCAATTAAATAATTAATTGATTTTGAACCTACAACGATTTTTGTAAATACAATTAACGAAATTGTAAGTTAAAGGAAAATCTGAAAAATATTTCCAATTAAATATATCAACAAATAGTTGGTTGAAATTTATATATTTTTTTAACATTTATTTTTGTTAGATTTCAAACTTATTTCAATTAAAGTTATTGTTATATTAACAATCTGAATTGTAGAATTTTCGTATCATAATTATGATATTAGCAATGCTTTTTAATACACAAAACTGCGAAAAACACTAAATGTCTTTGAGCGGAGTTGAACCGGCAACTTCAGGACTAATAAACTGACTCACTTACCTCTCAGCTAAAGAGCAACACTTCATTGAATACGCAAGTGATGAATACACAAAAAACAAGATTTCTTGTTTCTTCTACATGAGCGCATTCCGTTATGATATAATTTAACAAATAATTTTGTTGAGTAGTTTAATTGACTACAAAAATTTAAATTTGTTATATCAACAATGATCATTCATTGTTAATTTTAAATTAAATATTAACAATTTGTTTTGTTGGTTGCATTTCGATGATATTTTTTTCTGTGTACTATAACCAATCTCAGCAAGCATTTTGAACGTGTCTAAACCCCATTAGAAAAAAAGGAAAACATTTTTTTTTGGGAAGAAAACCATCAATTAAACCCAGGTTTAGTTTTATAAATATTATGAAGATCCTTCATCATCAATTTCAATAGTTAAGAAGTAGTTTAATGAATTTGATTGTGGCCGTATAAGCTGAACGTTCTGAACTCCCAATTGGAATCTCTTCACCCAAAACAATTGAAAAAAAATGCGCGTTATGTTATTGGCCGTTCATAAATTGGAACGGAGAAGAAGCTATAGGCATCTCACATGTTAATTTTTTTTTCAAGATTGAATTATCACTTAAGTATCAAAAAGCTTTCGCAAAATAGGTGCCGCGTTTGTTCACAATCGACCACAAACGAAGTCGTGTGACAACTTCAGAGGAGTTTTTGGTGTTATTCAACTGCAAACGTGCATAAAACGTGAATGTACCTTAACACATCATAGACCAAACAGGGGTGAATCGGCGCCAGGGACGGCCAAAGTGGGTTTGTCAGCCAATAAAGTTATGTTAGATACACATTGAGGTGAAATAATTAATGGCGAATATTATGTCATGTTATTATATTGGAGGATGAAAATTAAAAAAAGAAATATGTATTAGATGTGGTCAAGAAAAAAGTTATTTTCCACCACGACAATAAAAGGATACACATATGCGCAGGTTTAATGATATCAATCCATGAATTAAGTTAAGAAACGGTCCCTCGTCTGCCATATTCTCCAAAAGATTTAATCCCCAGTGACTATAACCTTTTCCAGAACCCAACGAAATGGCTCAGTGAAAAGAAAAGGAGAGATACAACTCCGAAATCTTCTTCCAACAATTTTTCTATCCACTGTTTGCATTTCTCTTAATTTTTTTTGCCATTTTTGCTTATCTTAATTTAAATAATTTAAAAGTATGCAACTTCTTTTAATGCAAAATTGTTCTTGTTTACTGTTAATTTTTTAATTTTCGATGTCGCACGTGACTAACGTTAAGCAGGTACCACGATTACGAATTTTTATGTTTTGTAAAAATTTTATTTTTAATTAAACTGTATAGCTCTGTTTGTAGTGAACATTTGATGAGCATGCAGGAAATGTACTTCCGACATCAAAATATGCGATATTGAAAAGCATAAATTTGCATTTTCTAGTAATCACATAGGTTCTTATGAATTCTTTGTACCCTAAGAAAAATTTTAGAGAGCAAACGTCACTGGACGTTGCCTGCCTTCAAGAACGTTTATCAAAACAAAAGGTGCAAAACAAATATCCAAATGAAAAAAGTTACGCTTTTGTGACTTTTCATTAGAATGTCTTGAAATGGGTTATAATTAAATGTAAAATTTTTTAAATTAGTTAAAATTGATTGTTTCAAATACAGTACTTTCAACAACTTTTAATATCTTGGGGTCAGTGGAATTTTTGGTGGAGTACGAGTACATAAGCATGTGTATAGCGAGTATTGGCAGAAAATGATAATCGAAGAATGCCTAATCGCTTAAAATTGTCTGCAAACATGTTCTACAGAAGAAAAATAGTTATTCGAGATTTTAAAAAAAACCTTTGAAAAGCTTGAGTTCATCAGCCAACAGATATCATTAAGAAAATTTTTTTTGCTAAAATTGTATTTCATGTCCGGAATACGGACTTTAATGAAGACTTCGTTTAACCCATTTTTCGCCGCACCAAGTTAATGTTGACCGATTTGAATAAAATTTTGTATAGAACATATTCTGATACTAATTAAGAAAATTTCCAACTTTGGACTAAGTGGCTTTTCCCGTTTCCTAGAAAACAAGTGGTAATTATAATCACCATCGGCGTAATATGTATACAGGTGTACGATTTTTCAAAGGTAACTAGAAGGCATTTTATTTAATGTTAAAATGTTTTTATTATGGTAAACTTTCAAGCAATTCGTAAGCAATTCGTATGCAGGTGGTCCTCACATTTTTTTACACACAAATGGGTTGCGGATGTGGTATTTCTTGCACCAATAATTTCGCCATCATCTGGCTTACAATAACGTATTGGGTCACTTTCATGCGTTTTGGTGTTGGTACCTTTGTTTCCATTTACTGTTCGTCGGAATCCTCGCAAACCAGAAGAGTTCTAGTAATTTCCGACCGAAATTGGTGTTGTTTTTTCCCTAAATTTTTTTCTAATTTTGCACAAAAAAATGTTGAACTTCCAAGCATTCACAACAACCGAGTTCACTACTTTCGAAAAAAGATGCCATCACCACTTCTTTCTAACGGTGGAGTTGGCTGAACTAGTTAGCACGTTTACTACAAAACCGAAGGTCATGGGTTCGAGCCCGGTCACTGATGAAGTCATTCAATTATAACTCCAGGCATTTTTCTGATGTGTATTATTGTCCCTTTGTGTCAGTTGTTGTAGGAAAATTCGAATGATAAAGGCAAAGACACTGGTTATTGAACTACATCGGGTTCAGCGTATACTAATCCACCAACATTAGAGCATCCTCCTTCGTCGGTAATGTGTAGCAGAAGTAAAATAAAAATTAAAAATGGCAATCTAATACACCTTCAAAATTTAATACGCCTCATTGACACCAACGTGCAAAAAGCAGAGTTGTAAAATAATGCAGCTTTCCTCTATCTCTTCCTTCACCACCTGTCTTTTCTGTCACTATCCCTTCTCTATCACCCTCTCACTTAGAGGTAGCACAAAGGGATCATTGTATTGGACCCAAGTGAGCTGGACTCTTAATTTCACCCTTCCTTACCAGCAGTATGCTAACCTCACCTAACCTAACCATTTCTTGCTTCTAACATTTATGCGGTAGTTCGATGCTGTATTACCTTCGATATCTACGCCCATCCCCACCCCATATGCAATTTATAACTTTGTATCACATTAGATTCTTCAACATCCCAGCAAAAAATTACACATTACCATTAGAACTACTTCCCATATAATGACTTACTTTTCTGATTGCCAATTTTCATTACTCGCTTACAAATCACATTACCTAAAATTGAAAAAAATGACGTGCAAGTTGCTAAACGAAGAGAATGATTTTTTTAGACGAAATAGATTACGTGAAATGTTGACAAATAAAAAAAAATGTAAGTACTTCTCAAGAATCGATTATTTTAGTCTCACGCCTTGTTATAATCATTAAGTTGGTAATCCAGTAGGGAAGTGCTTCCACCAAAAATGCTTAATTCCAAACTCGATTACCTTTTTTGAAAATTTTTGCTGGGATTATATACTTATGTAACTTTTGGTAGCGTCGGTCAGTTGTAGAAGGATCGATGGTATCAAAATCCGATTGCTAAGGTAAAAATTACTTTATCATGCTATTTTGCAATATATGTAGATCTCATTTGCGTGATCGAATATGAAGTTGTATTCTTCTTTGGTAAGCGGTTGACGTATTTAATTTCTAGATTAATTAGCTGGCAATCTGTTTTTGCGCACTGAGCCAACTGCATTAAATTTCATTTCAGATAGTAGACAGACGCTCAGGATGCTTCACATATTCGATTAAATTTAAGGCCACGAGAGAACCGAGGTCAATTTATGTACTAAACACTTCTTCAGAGAGAGCGTATACAACAAGGCGCACTATAAGGTGTATACGTTTTTCGCCAGTGGTGATTGTAATTACCACAGTATTCATAATAAACTTTTACATTATAAATGAATATTATTTTTGGTAAATAGTACACAAAAGATAAAAGTAAACGTTTAGTTTTATAAAAATAGGTGTAGTTGATAGATATAATAAAGTCTTGGTACTTTATCTCCATGTTTTTCAATTCCCTTTAATTACTAATCTCTAAAATTACTAAAAATAAGAAATTCAAGTAGCGAAAGGAACTTTACTGAGCATTTAATAAACTAACTAGTCCCCAAATAACTTATTAAAAAAAATCTATCGAATCAAAACTATTTTGTTTGTCGGTTATGGATAGTAGAACTACTGGTAATTATAATCACCGGTCGGCGAAAAATGGGTTAAGCATTCTTTTTTTCTTCTTAGTTCTCTTTGTCCTCAACTCTGGTTGCTGTTGACCTTTTCATTATTATTCTAATTTATCACACTTTAGGGTTTTTATTTTGCTGCCGACTAAACGTGGGTTTGTGGCAGTTCGTTTGCTGGTTTGTTTATTTTTTTTTTACTTAAGAGAGATAAAAAAAAAGAAACCGTTAGTGGCATTGACTTTGTAATGGTCAGCTAGTTTTATAAAAACATTTAATTGTATACTTTTTTCTTCTTTACCGTTTGTTGGATTTATGATGCAAGTTATAACTGAGTTATTTTTTGTTTTTGCCACAACCAATGTTTATAGTTCATGTCATAGTGTTTTCTCAACACAAGGCTGAAAATCTAAAAAAAACCTACGAACACACACACACACGCGAACACACGCACGCACGCATATTTAAAACAAAATAAGCAACAAAACTATCAAGTACGAGCAGGGTGACCGATGACATTTTTCAAAAAGTGGCACCAACTAGGTGATTTATCAAAAAAAGGGGCAAAATTAAAAAAAAAACGAGAAAACTGCACTAAACTTTTTATTTTTAATGTATTTTCATATAACTCACCTTAAATAAAGGGGGTCAAAAAGTGGCAAGGCAGTCGAAAAAGTGGCAAATTGCTACTTTAGTCGGTCAAACGGTCACGCTGAGTACGAGTACATTGAATAGAACTAGAGCAAATAACCCAGTTGGCCATGTCTTTCAGAAATCTGACAAGACGGGTGCATGACAATATTAAATCGTGTAGGACCTGTTGGCGACAGCTCAAGCAGATCGTTGAGGAGATTTGCGAACAATGACTATAAAAGCGACATTTTCTCTCCTATTTTCCTTGTTCCTGTAGAACTAAAAATTTCTATGACATTTTATTATTAATAAAACTATGTATACAAGATTTTACTTGGAACGTTGCACGCTAAGAAAAAATATGGTTGAGGTAACCATAATCAAACAGCAACATACTATGATTGAATTATAAGGTTGCAGTCAAATCATATTATTGTTAATAGAAAAGCAAACTTTAATAATATTATTATCTGAGTTCATAATAATATTATCTACAAAACAATGAACTTTGTTATATGTAATCTTAGTATTGTAAATATGACAACACTATTGTTAGATGTGACTAAAATATAATTGAGACTCACCATACCATGTTCAAATATTATAATAATATTGTTAAATATGACCACAGTATTATTTAATATAATAATACTATTTTGTTTTTTAATCATATATTTAAATTAAATAAAAATAATTTGATATTGTTGAAATAAAATCTATATATAGAAATGTATACTTACGAGACATACTGACATGTCTGTATAAAGAGATACACAAATGTTTATATATTTTTATTGGTCTACCCTTTTGTTTATTCTTTATTTATTTATTAATTTATTTAACACCACCTGTACACTACCGATAGCTTACAAACGAAATACTGAACTGACAGATGTTTCGGAAAGAGATTTTTTTAAAAACTGGACATAGTATGGTTTTGGACAACATTATATTATTATTTACATCACATTATTTTTAAATCATAATACAAATTATGTTGTAGTCATAAATTTTTAACAAGAGTATATTGTTAAACTCTAACCATATCACACTTTTTTATGGATGTGATAATGTAATTATTAAATTCAAACATTACTCTGTTTATTGTAACGAAATAAAGGTTTAAAATAATAATAATTAGTTTTCAACGATCACACATTTGTTTCAGAGAACATAATATTGTTTTCTAAACCATTCTATAACTATATCTTTTCTTTGCGTGTGCAAGACTAGTTAGCGGAAAATATCCACCAACTAGTTTAATACATACCCATGTTGCGTAATTTTTCTTTGACCCAGTCTCAACAAATGTCGTGCGTGCGAAAAGTTAAAAGTTTCTTAAGCAATCGATGACAAGTTTGTCAACTGGGCTGTACATATTATAGCATTGCACAGATGCATCTGTTTGCACCAGTTTTGCGTGTTTTTTGGTTCTTGTATGAAAAAATATGTTATTTAGCGTTTCTTTTACTAGTTGTAAATGTTGATTTTTAAAGCAGTTATTGTATGGTTGTGCAATGACCAAATGAGAAAAACACGTTTGTATGCATTTGTTTTTCTATAAAAAAAATCCATGGTTGATGAATGAAGGCATGAAAGTAAAATTTCACATACACATGTAAGTAAATGATACATGTACATAAAACACATGCATGTGTAATTACTCTCAGATCAAAATTGTCTCTCTCTCTCTCTCTCTGTATACTTGGCTGTGCCACAAAAAATCGAGTGTGCACACCAGTGTGCACACTTCTACCGATATTCGGTAGATTCTACCGAATATGTTTGCGAATTTAACAATCTACCAATTCTACCGAACAAGGCCTGAAATCTACCGAATATTGTTATTTAGTAATTTAAGTCGATATATGTGTAAATTGCCTATTTTGCCACATAGCAGTGCGGCCGGAGAGCGGTTATTTTCTGGCATGTAAATCATTAAAACAGAACAAAGAAATCGGTTAAAAACTGAAACTATAAGTAACCTAATATATGCCAAAGAATTGTGCCTTGGGGATGAAATATTTATTCCTACCAATGATTTAATAATTTTTGCACCAAAGCTTAAATTCATAAATGGATCTTATATATAATATTTGTAGTTACAAATGTTTGTCAAATAAAAGTTATTTTAGTAGCTTTATAAAACCTATGTCCAAAAACTGAATTCCTGTTATTTATGTTTATTATTTTATATATTCTTAGCATATCTATACAAAGGGTAAGGGCAAATAACTGGGGATGACACTTTTTTTATTGGAAATGCTTCATTGTTTATGGTAGTTTAATTTCCAATCACATGTGAAGTTTTAATTGCGCTTTTGGAACCTTCTTAGTTTGATACTCCTTGCACTTACCCTTTCTTTGAATTGTTATTTTTTATGTTTCTCTGAATAAAAAAAATTTTCTACCGAATTTCATTCAAATCTACCGATGTTTTTTGTCGATTCTACCGAATTTAAAAAAAAATTAAGTGTGCACACTGAAAATAACAACGAACGTCTGCACATACATCTGTCCATCCTGTATTTGTTTCAACAATAGTTTTTTCATATGTTTGTATTACAATATGTATTTTTGGGCAAAAACAGATCAAATAGTTGTTCAGCAGCAATACAATAAGTCCTAGTTTACATTATGCAAGTCTTATTGCTAAGGTGATTAGTTTGATAGGAGAGAGAGAGACGAGGAGTAAAGAAACGTATCTGTTCCCCTCGTCTCTCTCTCCCACAAAACTAATCAGCTTAGCAATAAGACTTACATAGTGTAAATTAGGACTAAGCAATTGTTATTTGTTTTAATTCAGTGTCCCGAAAAATAAAATATGTTTGTATTGGTGAGAAAAATGAGAGTAAAATAAACTTGCACTTGAAGAAAAGTTTTGTAATATAAAATACATGATGTGGTTATTAGTTGTTTGAATTTTTTTTTTTTTTAATAACATAAAAACTTAAATAAAAACTAAAAATTTAATAACCATTCAACAATTTAGTGTATAAATTCAAAATTAAATTTATTCACATCTCTGTTGATACTATTAAAATGCCTTTTAAACTATTTTCCCTATTATTTTTAAATATTCCATAACATAAAATGCATCGCATATTGCCTAAAGCATTTTTAATCACGAAATATTCCCCAGCTTCCATAATTATATTATCAATTTTTTGTCTGTAGAAATTTATTAAATTTGAACTTTAATTTCGTTCCGTGTGCTCAAATAAACTAAAGAAAAAACCAGGAAAAAATCAAAACATGCGTGCACAACTTAATTCGTCGCTGGCTCAGTGACGACTAAATGAAAGAGCATAAGCATGTATGTGATTTTCATCCACACAATTGTGATATGGCTTGCGGGTTACTGTTTTAATTGTATTTTAATTGGGAAAAGCACGCACACACAATAACCCTTATACTAGTTCTGTCGCTCACACTGCAATTATATGGTACATACCATGGTATATTTGTTTTGGCTATACAAACGAGTATACAAATGCAACCCTATAGTACATATGTAATGTCAGTATGTTTCAACTGTTCGCATGTTCATACTGGCATTATTTTATAAAAGTTAATAGCAGCAATTGCTTAATAATTAAGTCTGATTTTACAAGTGCAAGTGTGTGTTTAATTGTTACTTGAAAGAGTTTGAAACAAAGAGTTTTATTTTAATATAAATTTTATTTTGAATTTTTATAGGTATTTCAATACCTTTTTACCCAGTGTTCTCGATATCAAGGTTTATTTAAGCATTTTGTTTTGTTTATTATTCCGTACTGCTTCATCATATAAATTGAGAACTGTTTAATAATTAAGTTTGTTCAATGAAGTTTAACGCATTCTGATGCTAATTGAGGCCGTCACCGCAAAAGTGGTGTAAAACACATTTTTTGTTTCGGTTGCTGTTCTAGTGATAAATACATTCTCTACATTACCAACTATCAATAAAAAAATGAAGAGTAAGTCACCTTTGGTATTCAAAAGAAGATTGAACTGAAAAATCGTTTAGCAAAGTAATGGAGCACTTAAGCCCTTTATTATCGTTCTCAAAAAAAATTAATGTTATTGCCATTAAAAGCTTAAATAACGGCTGAGCTTGCAGTTGTCTTATGTCAGAATATTTTTAAGTAAAAACTGATTGTGATTCAAAATATGTACTAAAATATAATTGGGTTGTGTGAAAGTTTGGATGACTCTCAGACGACAGAACTGAGTTGGATTGAGAACCGCATAGATAATTAAAACGAACTAGTAAGTATGAGTTAAATAGTTTAGGATTACACAACTTTTACGTTGTTAGGCTTACTTTTATACTTTCGTGTCCATTTTCATATTCTTCGCCTAAAAGCTAAGCAAGTATATTTACATACGTGGTTTATCATTACATTTGAAATTTCTATTATCGCTCTCTAAAGGCTGGTACTCTGTTCAAAGTTGTGAAAAATTTTCAGCACCATTGGTTATTTCGCGTGAAAAATTTGACATGTACTAAATGTAGCCCAACTCGCTGTTTTTTTTTATAAATTTCTCGCTTTTATTGCTTGAAAGTATGCAAAATTGTCAAAATTCCGTGCGAAAAAAGCACTGCTCATGTTGTTTCGCAGCTAAACTAAAATGATGCCAGACTAATTTTGCATGGAAAGACATGATTTTACGTGTTCTTCACAACAAGAACACAGTACTACTCTTGCGAATTTATTTCGCAAATATTTCATACCAAATACTTTTATATGTAGTTCTACAGCATTTCTCACGAAATTGTGAACAGAGTACCAGCCTTAAGAGTTAAAATCATTCGTCTATTGGTACATATGATAGCTTTTTAAGAGCATATATAAATTCTAAAAACCTTAAATTTCAAAATTTGAACCAACTGAAGTATTAAGATTGTGTTTGAGAGTCATTGATAGCAGACGTCTTCACGATTTCAGAAAGAAATGGAAAAAGTTAGTTTAATTTTCTCAATCAATCGTATAAAAAAAACACTTCACTCAAACCAAGACTAACCTTGATAAACACTATGGAGACTGTTCACTTTAAATTTCAATGGCAAAGAAAATAAAGATCAAAATATAGTGTTAGCCAATCAGCAATTGAAAAAGGGAGAGGATTGGGGAAGTCAAGTTAATTTAAAAATTTTTGATTTTGATATGTATTTCATGTTAATTCAACATGATTTACATTAATCTTAAAAGAAAATTTTTCCTTTTGAAATATGTTTATTTCATGTTGATTTAACATTAACATACTTTTAAAACCCAAAATGAAGGACCATGGAGAATCAAAGTAATTCAGAGTTGAAACAACGTGAATTCGATACTGAAATAACACGAAGAACCTTAACAAATCAAAGTTATTTCAAGATCAAACAACATGAATTTAATTAAATGTAGTAATTTTGTTTTATTAACTTATTTCACTGATGTGATTTTCGTGTTAATGCGAAGTTTGTCGGCTATTTACGATCCAGGGGGGTTATTATGCAATTCGATTCTAAACGGAAACTGTTCCAATTTGTATATTATTAACATTGCAATTCGAACACATTTCCGTTCGATTCGGATTACATAATAACCCCCCTGGACTCAAATCATCACATCAGTGATCGCATCAAAAATCGTAAAAAAAAAATAAAGTGATAGGTCAATCGTATAAGCTGATTGGGATTTCAGTACGTTCACGTATGTCATAATCCGAAAATGGTGCTTTCACGTGACGAGTTGTACGTTCACGGGAGTGACGATACGACCCCTGGTGTCATAAGTGGCTATATATAGTTTCAGTTATTCTTTTTTTAAATAATGTGGTGTGGGAAAATGTAAAATTAACACATCTTTTTGCATTTAATTATAAGATTTTATTTGACATTTATTTCCTAAAAGAATATTATATACGGCAAAAAGTATGTTTTTGAGCTAAATTAGATATTAAATTTCTTAAACAAATTTTAAATATTTTTTTTATTGTTTTATTATTGGTGTTATTACAATTATTATACTGGTAAATTTAAACAAGCCTTTGTGGTATTTTCATATACTAAATATAAATAAATTTTGACTAAAAGAACTAAACTAACAAAACCAAATTAATTGCAAAAAAAAAACGACTCAAGTGTTTGAGTAGTTTGCAAAGTAATAAAAATTATATTCTTTATCTTGTAAAAAAATATTATTTAAAATTATTTTTCTATTTTTAAGTTCATAATAATAATTGATAAAATGCTTGCAGCTGCCCAAGGAGAGTTAAGACATCGTAATTTTAAATCCTACTTTGTTCGATTTGTTTCGAAAAAAATTAATTGCATAAATTCTTGGTATTATTATTCCATTCTTGTTTATGCAAATATGGAATATCTAGTCTTGTACGTATATAAATATTTACATACAAATACGATGTTATGCAAACATAAATAAAATCCGGAAGCATAAATTTGTGTTTAATTAAATTTAAGGTTTTCGTTTTACATCTACACAAAATTGGCAAACATTCACATGAACAAGGAAATAAATATATACATTTTTATAATATGTGAGATTATCTCTTACAGTTGTGTGTGCTACACTAGCAGTGAGTTTTCGAATTCAAAACAATTAATAACCAAAAATTATATATAGAGAACAAAGCAAGAGCTGTGGAATTTTTCTATTTGTTTTTATATGATATTTTTTTTTTTTTAAATAAGATGGAAGCAAGTATGGTTGTAGTTATGTTTCAACAACAATATTATGGTTGCAGAGAACAAGTTGTTACAGTTTTATAATATTGTAAAATAGTAACTAGTTGAGATAGTTACATGCATTCATTAAATTTTTAAATATCTTTATTTCTAAACAAGTTATACGAGTAACAATAAATTAAGAAAAAAAAATTGTTATTCACCTTCATCGAGAAGGCGAACATTTTGTTCACCTGAAATATTTCCCGTGCACAAAAAATAGTGAGTATATTTCTTTCTGCAAAAAAAACCGACTTCAATGCAAAGATCTGATAGAAGAAGATAAGAAGAAGTACGTGGGCGTACCTCCGCCCATTTTTTAAATACAAGATTGTGTGTTTTTTAGAGCTCAGGGTGCGTGTTAAGTCTTGTAAAAATCGGTAAAGTAGAACCACTTAAAATAAAATATGAAATTTTAATGGGCGTGACTCCGCCCATTTTTTTAATGGTGGATTATGTATATTTTAGAGCTCAAGGTGTGTGGTAAGTTTCGTAAAAATCGGTTAAGTAGCACCGCGTGTAATTACAAGAACCAAATAGAATATCATAAAATTATATAATTTTTTTTTTTTGCAATGGAAAGCTCTACCCTCTCAGACAAAAAAAGAATTTTTACAGTCGGTTTGAAATGTACCGATTTATAAAGTAACACCTCGAAAAAAATTAGAGACGAGTTGGTAACCTCCTCCTTTTTTGAAGTCGGTTAAAAAGTAATAAGTTGAGGTAATTAATATCATTTCATTATACCATCATTCATTCAGTAAATTTTTAAATATAGCAATAAATTAAGAAAAAAAATACTTATGTACGAGGGAGGATCATTAACTCAGCGCCTTTTTGAATTTCCTGCCTCTTGATTGAAGTGGCAACACTGCTCCTGTCAAGACGCAAATGCCAGTTGACTCCCGTCTAAATTTTAACAAGCTGTGTCATTTAGTTTGTGTTTGGCAGCCGTTGATAACAGATAACAGATAACAGATAAGTGAATTTCGTGTGCTCATTAAACATTATTTTTTGTGATAAAAAACCGTCATTCCAACCAAGGAAAAGCTCGATAATTACTATGGAGACTCTGCACCAACGATTTCAATGTTAAAAAAAGTGGTTTACTGACTTTCGTTGTGGCCGCACAAGTAAAAATGACGCTGAACGTTCTGGACGGCCAATTGAGGTCAGTACACCCGAAAATAATGTTGTTGTTGTCCACGATATGATGCTGGCCGATCGAAGAGTAAAAGTGCATTTCATATGACAATAAGGTTTCGATTTTAAATGATCAGCTGGGTGTAAGAAAGTTGTCTGCAAAATGGGTGCAGGGTTTGCTCTCAATTGACCATAAAAGTAAACGTGTGACCATACTTCAAAGTATTGTTTGGAGTTGTTTAAACGCAATCCGAATGAGGTTTTGCGGCGTTTTTTAACTGTGGATGCAAAATGGATTCATTACTGTACTCTGGAGACCAAGCAGCAGTCTAAACCTGCTCCGAAGAAGGCCAAGGTGAGTTTGTCAGCCATTAAGGTGATGGCAACAGATTTTTGGGATGCACACGGCATAATCCACATCGATAACCTTTAAAAGGAAAAAAACAATAAATGGGGAATATTATGCCAACTTATTAGATCGATTTAATGAGGATTTAAAAAGAAAACGGCCTCATATGGCCAAGAAAAAAGGTATTTTTCATTAAGATAATGCGTGAGTGCACACGGGTGCAGTTTCAATGGCAAAAATGAATTGGGCTACGAATTAGTACCTCATCCGCCGTATTCTTTGGATTTAGACCCTTTTGACTACTTCCTATTTCCAAACCTAAAGAAATGGCTCGGTGGAAAGAGATTTAGATCTAACGATAAAAATTATTGCCTATTTTAGCGACCTCGAAAATTGCTATTTGTTGGAAGAGATATAAAAACTGGAGAAACGTTGGACTAAGTTTATTGAATTAAAAGGAGATTGTGTTGAAAAATAAATTTTTGTTTTGCAAAAAAAAAACAGTGATTCGTTCATAAAGTTACGGACTTACTGTTGCGCCCTCGTATTTAACTTCATCGAGAAGAAAAGCCGAATATTTTGTTCACCAGAAATATTTCCAGTGCACAAAAAATGGTAAAGAAATTTATCTGCATCCTATTGAAGCTTAAAATAAAGTAAAATAAAATACTAAATAAAAAAAAATTTATTTGTTGCTTGTACATGCTTCAGTAGTATTGCTTAGCTGCAACGAAATGCATTTCGACATGCTAAACCAACAACAAATAATTATTTTTATATAGTATTTTATTTTATTTTATTTTATTTTATTTTAATATTTTACTAATCAAGTTAAATATCGTTTTTTTAGGAAAAATGCGATATAAAATTTTGAAAATTCAATACGAATAAAAAAATTCCAAAAATGCACAAACTATTTGTTATAATTTCATATGTTGGTCAGTAAGCGTAACTTAATGTTTTATATTATTTTATTTTATTTAATTATTGTTTACTTTATAATACTTTATTATATATTATTTTATTTAATTTGACTTCATTTGATTTTATCTAATAATATTTTAAACTATTTTATAAAACTAAAGTCATATATAAAATATAAAACAAGAAAATTACCCATATCTTATGAAAATATGTTCTATGCGTTTCTCAAAAGGACAATAAGCGAGCTGCCAATAGCATTCGTTAACAAAGGAGTCGTTAATTTTTTTGAATCTGACAGCACGCCGCTCACCATCTATATCTTCCATGGCACACATAGAATAGCCGTCTTGAGAAAACATAACATTATTGTTATCAAAAAATGTGACTTCCCAAGCGCTATTTGGAGGATAGCCACCAATATTCCAACCGACTATCCTATTTTCGATATTGTTTTTATAATAATACATATTGTAGTCAGTACCTTTAAGTGCAATATTCAATACTTTTCCATAGACATAATCATCTAGAAGTTCGGCCGTAATATGGCTTGTACTGTCCAAAGAACTGGAGTCGTACCAAAGCCAAATTGGGTGTGATTCTCTTTTATTATCTGAGGCTGGCAACATGGCGGTGTAAAAATATTTCGAATATCTAACATTTGAAATACAAAAGTGGTTTTCATAGCATAACAGTCTTAAACGCGTGTCCATCTTCTCTCTTACAGTGCTTTCTAGTTCTGATTTCAAGGCAGAATTTATATTTTTGCTTAAGGCATTATTTGTAACTTTTCCCAAAACTTTCGCAAATCGTATTCCATCTTGAGATTTTTTGTAAAGACGCAGTTCAGCATTTACCATCATTTGAAAAAGTTGTTGAAAGTCTGGTGCCTTAATCTTCCATAAATTATTAAGTTCTGTTAGGAAGTCAGCTGTTGAAGCAAATTTATCTGCTGCCTGCAGCAAAATGACACCAACCGTTTTTTTGTTTAAGTTGTCATGTAATGTCTGCAACAATTTATTGAAATCAGTTGCTTGCTTCGAATTGATGGCCTGTTTAATTGCAACAATAGTGAAGTTTTGAAAAGTGCTGCGCGTATCTTGCAAAAAGTTATCAAATTCTTGCAGTCCGTAATAGTCTTCCTCCATTACCTGAGCAGGTATAACTTGTAGAAAACTACTCAAACTGAGTAGAAAAAGGAAATAAACATAAGTTATTTTCATTTTGAGAAACAAAACTAAACTGATCGTGATATCATGATGAAACTGATATTTATGTGTAATCATATGTATATGAGGCAACAACAGGAGCAGTAAACCGACACACACTTATATACATACGAGTATGAATGTGGGTGGTTTCATATCTGTACAAATAGAATTAAACTCTTAGTTTAGTGAATCTAGGTAAAGTAAACAAAGTGCAATAAAAAAGGTTTATTGCATTTTAACTCTATGCCAAGGTTTCATTGATAAGCACATTAAAATAAGTAAGTAGAATGAATTTAATCCTTTTATTTTCTGTGTTATAAACAATTTGTGTACTCAGATATAAATTATCTGGCGTCTTCATTAAAAGTAAGTTTGGATTATAAAAGCTTTATAAAGCAAATTTTATATCAAAAACTGTTTTCTGAACTTTTTGTTGCTCAAAAACATTTATTACGAATAAGGCTTTACGTATGTATATATATATGAGGCATTCCACGCCAATTGTAATGCTTTGAAATTTTTGCTTGCTTTTGATTTCCTTAATTTTTTGATATTCTTGTTTATTTGTCTATATACATATGTATCTGTGGCAATAAGGAAAATGTGCTTACCCAGCTAAAAAAAATTATATATGGTCAATATATTTTTAATATATGAATGTTTATAACTATATATGAATATGTATGAATTCATGTATGGAAATGTATGGGATTATACATGGCAAAACTATTATATATGAACTAATATATGGACTAGTATATGAAATGTATTATAATATATGAGCTCATATATGGAAATTTCATAATGAAGCTCTTCAAATGTGGATCCATATATAGAAATAAGATGTAATATATCGAGCCATATAAGAATGTATGCATACACGATATCTCACATAAAATCGATTTTGCAAACAAAAAAGCTTGAATTTTATCACTGGTGAATTGAAAATCAATTAGAAAATAGATGCGGTATGTAAAGTTTATATGCGTGCCCCCAACGTTTAAAAAAGAAAAACTTTCGTTACAAAGAAAAACCATTCTTGTATGATTTTATACATTGTGAATCAAATAATCAAAGGGATAATCCAGTCATTAATTTTGTAGAAAATAATAGAATTCTCTAGATAAGAAACTAAGTTCATATTACTGCATTGAAAACTATTGTTAGACGGATTATTTTTTCTTTTATAATTAATTGCATTAGTTTTTAATCTGATTTCTTAAGCTAAATGTTATTTACGAATATGATTTATGTGTTTTTTAAATAATTGATTCACCTTTTGATGAATGAAATGTTCTTTTAGTTCGTTTTGAATTATTTGTCCAAACAAATGTTTCATTAAATACAACCTTCCTGTTCAAAATCTAAAAAAAAGGAATTTTAGTAATTTAATTTATTGTACAGCAGTGCGCTTTTGTGAATCAAGAGCGAGTGAATATGAACTTTGCATACTGTGGAGGGAATTTACACATACATGTATGAAAATGTATGAATATATATAATCATACATGCCCATATACCCTCATTTTTCGGATCCGAACCATATATGGGATATCATATATGCTGCATACATATTTTTTTAGCTGGGTAAGTCATATTTTAGTGTTTTTTTTTCAAAAATTTGTTTCTTAAGCAGTTAAATTGACAATTTCTTTATTAATTAATTTTTTTTTTAGAAAAACATCATTCTACACGTTATAAACAATACATTAACAGACTGTTTTTAGAAAACATAAGCCCTTTCGTTTTTATGTTTCGTTTATAAACGATAACGTTTAAAATTTGATTTTTATGAAATATATTCTAAAGCTTTCGTTTTGACATAAAAAGAGCTTTTTAGGTATAACCAAAAATTTACACTCAAGAAATTATTACAGTGAAGGAATACAAAAAATAATATCTATTAAAAAAATTTTGTATGAAAAATATTAAATAAAATTCATTTAAAATTAATTTTAAATTTTATCAATAAGGGTGTAAGCAATTTAATTTTCAATTGACTTTAGCATTCAATTGGAAATCCATTTACCCATTAAAACAGATTTTCATTGCATTTCGTCTTTTCCGTTGTTTATGAGAACTAACCCCCTGTTTGTGTAAGATGTTTGAGTTAGACATCTAGGCGTTTCTGTAATAGATTAAAGAAAAGTTGCACAAGTTTCCTTTAGTCTATTACAAAAACGCCAAGATTTTTAACTCAAACGTTTTACACAAACAGGGGGTAAGTATTTTTTCTCTATAACTTTTACTTTATTTTGACTCAATACTAAAATTTTTTGTGATTTGTTTGACAGTGAAATTATGGGAAATAAAGCAAAAATTATTTGTTTCTACTGAGTTTGGTGTTGATTCTTGCACAGAAAAATTATAAAAGCAAGGGAAGCGGAAATCTAATAACATCGAATTTTTTTTTTTTTAACAAACAGAATTCGCAAAGCGATTAGCTTGTCTGCGAAAAACACCCAGGGTCTATGGTGGGAATCGAACCCACAACCTCGGAACTGAGAGGCTAGCATCGCTACCTCTCAGCCACAGGGGCACCCACTAGATTCGTTCTTCTGAAAGTTAAATCAATCCGCCATTAAAAGCCGTTTAGATTTTTTCGTTTAGTAAATTTTTTGTAATTTATAGTAAAAACATAAAAGGAAAAAATAGTTGTTTTAAGTCAGTTCACATTCTAACATTAAGAATTAAATAATATTTTAGTTAAAGTCAAATGAAAAATATGTAGACTGATTTTTAATTAATTTTACATAAAAAATTTTATGAGTGTGAAAAACTGAAAGCTCTTTTGTTGTCACACAAATGAAAATAAATAAATGTTTTAAAAACGAAAACATGGTTTCATTCGTTATTTTAAAGAACGTATACACTTATTCATTTTCGAAAAACAGGCTGTAAATTTGAAATATACCAAAGTGTAGGCTTTATTAAGCTATTATTCCCTGTGAGATTATTACTTGAAAAATATAAGCTGCAAGTCATTGCTCTATAACTGCCTGAAAACCATCCAAAATAATTGAGATTTTGCTTAGGGGTACTCTCAAATATGGAGATTGCAAGCTGGTCATTAACTCAAAATCAGCTTATCTCGACTTTTTTTTCCACGAAATAAATAAAAAATATAAATAATAGTGAGTAAATATTATTAGTAATACAATACAAGCTATTAAATTTTTGATGTGTAAACATCTATACGCTAGGGGGTAAAAATCTTTTTCACAATACAATCACAAATTTTGAGTAAGATGCACACCGCGTTATGAAATCGGTGTGAGCTATGTATGAGTGTATTAGTGTAATCATATGAACAAGAAGTACAAAGAGACTTAACAGCTGCATATAAATACAGTCAACCGAATTTTAAAGCTTACCTTCAGGAGTTTATTTTAATAGAAATTGCTTGTGAAGTGTGACAGTGTTGCCAGTGGGTATAATTATGTTAAAAAGTTGAAAAATATAAAATAAATAATATATATATAAACTTTTAAATAAAAGAACGTTTTAAGTGTCAAATATTTGTTTAAAAGATATATAGCGGTCTTTATAACATAGAGTCTACACCTAACATAATATGTAACATGAGAGCGTCAAATTCATTCGCAGAGAGAATTATGTTACGTGTAGACTTCAAATTAGTGTTATTTCAATCTTATTTTTATTATTACTAGATATACCAAACGGACGACACACTCGTCCGTATTCTAGAATCAAATGTAAATAATTTAAGATTCAAAGAAAATGTATGTGTCTAAACGTCATAAAAAATTCATTAAAACACAGCCACACACAAAAATTATATACATATGCAAGCATAATTAAATAATACATGAAATTAAAAAAACATAAACAAAATCCCTTCAACCAAGCTAATTCACTTTATTCAATTTTCTTCCTTTAAGTATTATAGCTTTCATACAACAATAAAAATAGAAAAAAATTTTAGATCAAGAGAAATACTACAAACACACACACACACACTCATGTTTTGTTTCGTTTTTACTTGTAAGCTAATAAATGCGTGTGTAATATGTGTGCATGTAGTAGTAGCAACTTTAAACGCTTATAGCTCCCAAAATACTAAACCGATTTCAATAAAATATAGATTCTGCACATCTGTACAGAAAATCCTTTAAAACCATATAAATCTTTTTAAAATCGGTGCAGTGGTACCAGCGTAAAAGGGATTACAAAAAACATGTTCCCCTATTAATTATATAGATTTTTCATTAGAGCATTGTTATAAGAAGTCCTATACGCTGAACTGTCAAAAAACAAACGTACATGAAAATAAATTAGTGTGCATGTGTGAGTGTTTATTGAAATAAATGAAAAACTATGCTTTGAACAAAATTTCTGGGATTTTTTATGTTTAAATGTGTTTAATTGATTTATAAATTAAAGTTTGTGTGAAAAAGTGAAAATAAAATAACTAATTATACAAAAATAAAACATGTTAACTGGACGAAAATTTGCACAAAATGAAATGTTATAAGAAAAGTTAAATTTCGTTGTACTCTTGTATAAGATGAAGAGAATATCCGCATTTTATTTTTGTTATTCTGCCGACGTTTTCTCACATATTATGTCAGAGTTAATCACAATTGTAGACGCTATTTAAAGAATTTATAATATTATATTATAGCATACATATCTTCATTACGTACTGTTTCCTTGCACTGAAGCTGTTGCACGACAATTGGGTAACAATCTCCATCTCATGCCAATTATTATGAGTAGAGATTTTAATACAAATTTTGCAAACCCACAGTCGCAAGCTTTATCAAAATTTTTATTTGACGTTTTCCACTTGCGTATAAGCAATTCTCCACAGACCCCCACAACTAATAATTCCACTACTATAGATGTAGTTTTCCATATATTTTTAAAAACAGTAGAGTCAAACATTTAATATCTTATTTTAGTTACCATAAACCAATATTAACTATTTGCACTTGAGGCATTTACTTTGCAGTACTACTAAAATTTCAGTAGAAATAATATTTTAACCAGTAAATTTTTACTGATTACTAAATTTTTTTTCTGGAATTTTTATAAAGTGCCTAAATGATTTATTATATGATGAATTTTCTGTAATCAGTAATGCCCGTATTCATAATGAAATTCTACCAAGTGGCTAAATTTTTTTCATACGAAAATTTCAAAATTTGAATGAAAAAAACTTTGCCACTTGCTGCAATTTTATTATGAATACGGCCCTACGATTTTACTGGTAATGCAAACTAAATTTCGTCATCAGTAAAAATTAACTGGATTTTTTTTTAGTAATCAGTAAATTTACTGCTTCCTGCAATTTTAAATGCAGTACATATACATATACCGCAGTGCACCCATTTACTAACCAAATAAGTTTAATAAAACAAACAAAAACCATTTATTAATTAACATCTAATTCTAGTGTAATAATTGCAATTGCTTTTAATTTTTTATTTTTTTTAACGAAATCCGTTTCTGTACTGTAAATATAAGATTAACTTTTGTTGTACAGGAAATAAACCAATATACAATATACAATATATGTTTACACATCTCCCCTGTGATCGGACTCACATTGCTTTTTTTTAATCTTATGCTACTTAGCTAAGGGGATGACCAATTAAAAAAAAATGAAGCTGAAAAAAAGTCAGCCAATGTAGCCAATAGTAAAGTAAGAAAATAAAAAAAATGTTGATCATTGAGTTCTTGTTTCAACTTTGTTATTTTTTATTGAGCTTCTCATTTGTTTAAATGAAAGTTTATAATATAATAACTCTAGTTGTTCTAAGAAGCTTTGGGTAAAGGTTCCCTGATGATCTGCATTAGCAACAGTGAAATGCGCATAGGATCCAGCTAAACCCCTCAATAATCAATTTCAATGTATTTCTAATAAAAAAATATTTTACTTAATAAGTAAAATATTAATTTGGGATTATTAGTGCGTTTAAAAATTTTAAACTTAAATTGTAACAATTCCCATAAAAAACACTAAAAAAAATATATTGTTAAGAAATTTTATAAAATTTAAAAAAAACAAATTTCACGGTGTAAAGTGGCAAACTCATTTCCAAGGCAGTTGCATTTTTCGAATGTTATGTTATTATTACTAAAAATTTAAAACTTTTTTAACATTAAGCCTTAAATTTTTTTTAAATTTAATTTTATATACAAAGATTTTTTATCATATATTTCTTTCTCTTTATATTTTCAGTGAGTTTCTTGTATATGCTAACAAAAATATTGAAAACTTGTGTAAGTAGATAAATACTTAAATAACTATTTTAAAATTTATTTGTGCACATTTATTGGATAGTATTATTGAATCCGAACGAACAACTAATGTCAACGAAAATAAATATCGATTGATACGCAAATTTGTATTGTAAATTGAATATTTTTAACAACAGAATTAATCAAAACAAGGATGTTAAATCTATTTAAAGATTATACCGCAAGAACGCAACAGTTCCACTTTTCCATTTTTGTGATATTCTTACTTTTCTTACGTGCAATACTACATCTTAAAATCTATGTAAGCATTTCCAAGAGCATACGAATGCTGCTAAAAAAAAAACTGACACGATATGTGTACATTTAGGGGTTAAAAGCGGGTCAAAACTGAATTTTGGTACATTTTTTTACACTCGACACATCTTCTAAAGTATTGAATACAGCAGGAAGCTTTTTGGCGCGTTCTTTTCTCCTAGACAGAATCTCGAATTTGTCTTGGTAATTTCTGAAAATTCGCACTTATTAAGGGGCTAAAATCGTACCCACTATCGATACTTTTTTTTATTAACGATAACGTACATATGATATACATAGATGTCTGAATAATCTACAATTACTTCCTACCCCTCAATAAAAGAAACATTATATGTAACAGAGATCTGCAACAATACATAACACTCGCGAGCGCACTCACTGTTTACTATATGATTTTAAGTCTCGAATACTTTTCAGCACTCGCTTTTATTGATTTGTTGCTTTATTCGCCCGTTATTCATGCATGAAAATATACACAATAAGTTTTTAACTTGTACTCAGGCTTGTCAGATTTTTTCCCACCTATTTCGCCAAATTGATTTTAAAAATCGCCAAAAGTCGCCAAAAATCAGTGTTATGTAGTTTTTCTTAGTAAATATTTGATAATTAATTTGATTTCATATAACACTTTTGTTATATTAATTTTTATAAAATAATCGTATCAAAATTTATCAGAAAATCGCAAAAAATCAGAAATAAAATCGCCAAAAACTATTTCTTGTAAATTTTTCTCATTCAAATTAAATGACTTTCAGTAATATAAGAACAATCATCAAAATCAAATTGTCTTAACTTCTTGCAGACGAGTTTTGGTAGGATTTATTTTTGAAACTACTCCTTAAACAAACTAATTTTCCTGAATTAGAATAATTTTTAAGTTCAATTTTGTTTAAAAAAATTCCCATAATAATCGCCAATAAACTTATTTATCGCCAACAAATTTATTTATCGCCAGAAAAATCGCCATGTCGCCAAACCAAAAATTTGGACGCCAAACAAGTTGAAAAATCGCCACAATTGGCGAGAAATCGCCATATCTGACAGCCCTGCTTGTACTTGCGTTGATTACAGAAAGAAGTAAGAGCGCAGAATTTTTGTTTCTAAAATAGTTGCACCTTTTTTAAAAAAAATTCCTCTTTTTGTGCCACTTTTATTTCTTAAATCCCCTTTTTATGCTACTTTTCGAAAATTCTCAACGGTCACACTGTCTGTGGCTAGCTGAACTAACTATTATCTCTCATCTAAAAACTCATTTTTAGCCAGAATGAAAAAATATGGTAGAAAACTCTTGCGGTTTTAATTTGGTTAGTATACCAGGTAGTTGCTGGTGATTACGATTAAATAGCTACCATGTATACTACGAGTAAATGTATGTATATATGTGTTAGCTGCATGTTAAGGTATTGATACTGAAAAGCAGTGTATTTGTAGAGTTGTACTAATGCAAGGCTTAAATGTCCTTCTATGTGCTTTTACTGGCAACTTGTTTAATTGCAGTCGATTAGTTCTGTACGGGCATTTGTTACTTTCCAAAACATAACAAAAGTGTTGTCAATAGATAATTTTCAGTTTTGGAAAAAGTTAAATAGTAGATACAGAGATTGTTATTTAAACTGAAGTCTTGTAATTTTATAATTTTGAATTAGAAATTTTTGTTAAGAATTTTTAATTAAACCAAGAAACATAAGGAAAGTAATCAATGACAGTAGATTTTTTTTGAAAATAAATTGATAATTATCCTAGACTGTTATGATAATGTAATTGCTAGAACTGCCCTGGTGAGTAGCCTTGCAAACGAGCTACTTATAGACGACTTTAACCAAAAAAAAAAAAAAAACATAAATTCCTCACATTGAATTGTTAGATTGTACTTCAAATAAAATGACTTCGAATTTTTATTTTTTTTTTTGAATATCAGCCCTAGATGGCACAAAAGAAATCAAAAGACTAGAAAAGCACCGTATTTTGGAAATGCTAATCAGCAATTATCTATATACGAGGGTGGATCATTAACTTAGTGTTTTTTTTAATTTCCCGCGTCTTGATTAATATGACAACACTGCTCCTGTCAAGAATCAACTGTCAGTTGACTTCTGTCTAAAGCTGTGTCATTTAGTTTGTGTTTGACATCCGTTGATAGCAGACTACCTCGTCTTTTGAGAAGAAAATGGAAAAAGTGAATATTGTGTGCTCATTAAACATTATTTTTTGCGAAAAAAAAACCGTCAATAAAACCAAGAAAAAGCTCGATAAATACCAGGGGGACTCTGCATCATCGATTTTAATGGCAAAAAAGTGGTTTACTGACTTTCGTTGTGGTCGTAAAAGTACAAATGACGCTGAACGTTCTGGACGGCCAATTGAGGTCAGTACACCCGAAAATGTTGAAAAAATCCACGATATAGTGTTGGCCGATCAAAAAGTAAAAGTGCTTGAGATTGCTGATGCCATCGGCATTTCATATGGCAGTAAGGTTTATATTTTAAATGATCAGATGAGTTTAAGAAATTTGTCTGCAAGATGGATGCCGCGTTTTGCTCTCAATTGACCATAAACGTAAACTTGTGACAACTTCAAAGGATTGTTTGGAGTTGTTTAACCGCAATCCGAATGAGTTTTTCAGGCATTTTGTAGTTGTAGATGAGACATAAATCCATTACTGTACTCCAGAGACCAAGTAGCAGTCTTAACCTACTCCAAAAAAGGCCAAGGTGAGTTTGTCGGTCAATAAGGTGATGGCAACAGTTTTTTGGGATGCACGCTGGATAATCTACATTGATTACCTTCAGAAGAGAAAAACAATAAATGGCAAATATTATGCCAACTTATTTGACCGATTTAATGAGGATTCAAAAAGAAAACGACCCCATATGGCCAAGAAAGAAGTTATTTTTCATCAAGATCATGCACGAGTGCACACACGTGCAATCTCAATGGCAAAACTCTATAAGTTGGACTACAAATTGGTACCCCCTCTACCTTATTCTACGGATTTAGCACCTATTGACTACTTCCTATTTTCAAACCTAAAGAAATAGCTCGGTGGAGCGATATTTAGCTCCAGCAATGAAATTATTGCCTATTTTACGGACCTGAAGAAATCCAACTTTTTGGAAGGGATACAAAAACTGGAGAAACGTTGGACTAAGTGTATTGAATTAAAAGGAGATTATGTTGAAAAATAAATTATTGTTTTGCAAAAAAGCTATGTTTCATTTAAAGAGTCACGGACTTATTGATCCGCCCTCGTATTTTGTACATGTTATATGATCAAAATTTCTTTTTGTGTTTTAGTAGACAAACTAAAAAAAAGAACTGTATAGAGTTAGTCAAAAAACGGATAAAATTAACCACGATATCGGTTTTAAATTTGCTTGAACCGGCTGTTTTCGGTTTCGCTTTTTTTTTTTAAACCTGGACGGTTATTGTGTAATTGGACTCCAGAGCAAAACTGTTTAAATTTTAAGGATTTTGACATAGAAATTCGAAAGCCTTTTCTCTGGCTTGTGAATACTATCCTCACAAAAACACAGATATGATAAAAAGCCACATAAGTAAAATAAGTAACAGTACATAAAATTAAAGAGAAAACAAATGAATCGACAGGTCTCCATCAACTTTTTTTCTGGCAGTGGGACCAAATGGAAACTATATATTCATGCACTCAAAATATTTCATAGGTAAAATAAACAAAAAATGTGGTTCAATTTACGAAAATATTCGTTGTTTTTACGGTTCGAAATGCATCGTAAATAGTAGAAATGATATTTGTTTATTTTACGAAATACTTTTTGTCTGCAAATAAAAAAATTTTGTATTTTTACAAATTTTTTTTTCTCGTAAATTTACGAAAAACAATGTTTATATTACAAAAGAAATTCGTGAATCATGATAATACATTTTGTGTTATATACGAATTTTTTTGTAAAATGAAAATCTGTAAAAAAATAAAATCTGCAAAAAATTATATTTTCTAACATTTGGGAAATAATTTTGTAGTATGATTTGTAATTCTTGGAATTGGAGGTTGTAATAATTATGAAAAGAAAAAGGAATCTGCATTCCTCATACATCACATACACATACTCGTACATACCTACATACATACATATTTTGCACGAATCAAACTGGGAACACAACTGGGACCAAGAACGAATTTTTGTGCGAACTTTAGTCATAGAAAAAAAAAACAACAACCAATTTCAATTATAAGATCCACTACTTATTCGTCGTTGGTGTGCCGTGGACGAGATTTGTCGTTTGTTCCAGTTGTCTTCCTAGCATAAGCCGAAAGCTATTTTTTTATTATATTTTTTTTTATTTTAATTGAAATTTGTTGAATAATTTTGTATGGAATATATACAATGACAGGAAAATAAATGGGGAAAATATTAAAAGCTAAAACAAAACAACAGTTTTTATTTTCTATTTCAAATTTTTTTCATAAAATTCACGAAACTTGTTTAAATTTAAGAACAAAATGTTAACAAAACATTTCTAATTTTATAGAAATGTTTTATTTTATACTAAATTCAATAAAATAAACGAAAAATATGGTACTATATATGAAAACAATTGTAAGAAATAATTTTTGTAACTTAACGACATTAGTAAAATTATAAAATCTGTTTTCCTGCATAAGCCATAAATATTTTCGTAAAATGTACAAAAGTTTCGTTTATTGCACAAAAATTATTTTACGAAAAAATATTTCGTATTTGTAAGCCTTTAATATTTTGAGTGTGTAGACAGATGTGCAATTGCTTTACGTGAGTACCTGCCGTTACGGCCTTATCTCACGTGTGCCAAAGCACCGGGTGTGGGTTAGACGCCAGACCAATGCCCCTATGCACCCTTTTAGAATGAACCTATGGCCCACTCCATAAGGCACATAGGTTGCAATCTTGGAATATAGTTATCCCTGTTCTATATTCAAGTACCTTGCTGAGGTACTTTGAGCTATCTAAACTCTGCTGCTATGTCCGTGCCCATAGCAGCTTCTGTTGAATGGCAACAGCACCTAGAACAGTGTCTGGCTGACCGCGTCACACCAACCACTAGCATTGATTTAACACTGGGAAGCCAAGACTATTCTCCCAGCGATGTTTGGTAGCAAACCACAACCACCACGATAATTCTCCGGCTTCCACGCTTAGGTGGTGTGTATACACCTGAGCGAGGTCCCCAAGAAAATTCCTCAACCATTGCCGGTACAGCTAAGCACTCATCCATAAAGAATGCATGCCTGTGTCACCAAATAACCAGTGCCTACTCCACACCTACCAAAATCGTCCCTTTAACCCCGTGGGGTATACCCCATTGGGGTAGGACGAACTCGGCATTTTAGCAAAGGAAACTGACGACCGCTACATGCACTCAGAACTTCAGAGCAGCTAGGACCACTTACGCGAGAAGAATGCAAGAACGCCACCTAAGTTTCTGTGCATACTACGGCAAGACACTAAAGAGTGAAAGAGTCCTGGGGTCGTATCCAGGACGAAAGCCATTTTGGACCAGAAATCTCCGGCAACCGCAATGCATTTATCTCTAAGCAGCCCAGCTGTCGGGCAGCCGGCACCCGTGGTACCAGAAGTAGCCTCTGGTTAGACCTCGAAGTTGCACCACAAGGGTGGACAACAACGGGCGTACAATATTTGTTTTCCTTATATGCACATCCGTTACTCTGTTTATGTTCAGAGATTGGGTAGTAACACATAAGTTTTACGGGTAATGAGCCAAAGGTCCGTCAGCGGAAAAAGCTACATTACCCTAGCTGGGGCCCCGGGATTGCCACAGCCGTAGTCAAAAATAGACTCCCCTGAGGGGAAAAGTAACAACAATAGCACATCCACTCTGAGCAAAGTTTCGTGTTTTTTAGGGTTCCGTACACCAAAGATGAAAAGGAACCCTATTGTTTTCGCTACGCTGTCCGTCTGTCCGTCACACGGCATTTTCTCAGGAACCGTAAGAGGTACGGACTTAAATTTGGACACAGTATGTATAACCTTGGCCGCAACAACAACAAATACATGAGAATTAAAAATTAAAGGGTGTTCCAAAACGAGCAACGAAAAATGTTAAAATCCCATGTAATATACATACAATTGTATGAACATATGTATATTGAAATTTGAAATTTGTAAAATTAGTGTATTTTTATACAGACTACAACAATTAACACTAAAATTTAAAAAAAATTAAAATTAAAGGCTGGTCCATCAGTTAATGCAATTTTGACTGTGTAATTTTGATAATTTGCTATATCTTGGAAACCGTAAGAGGCAAACACTTGAATTTTTCAAAAACGGTAAAACTAAAAAAACCGAAAATTACAAAATCGCCAAACCAAAAAAAAATCGCCAAAAATTAAAAAAAATCGCCAAAACGAAAAAAATCGCCAAAACTAAAAAAATTCTAACACTAAAATAAATCGCCAAATTGGAAAAATCGCCAAAATGAAAACAAAAACGCCAAAATGAAAAAAAACGCCAAAAATCGAAAAAAAAACGCCAAAACGCGAAAATGTCGCCAAAACTAAAACAAATTTTAAATAAAAAAAAATCGCAAAATTCTCGTCTGTCTATTTATATTGAAAACAAAAATGTTTTCAATATAAATAGATACACGAGAATTTTTACATGGTTTCTATAAACTGGCAGTTAATATCATAAGCCTGTCGCATTCTTAATATATTTTAATTAAAATGTTCTATGAAAAAATTTCTTATAATTCCTTTTAAATACATTTTATTTCATTATGAATTTAGCCCTACATATTTACTTAAATATACAATAATTGATTTTTTCCCAAACCTTCTGGCAACGTTGCTTTAAGTATTAATACCAGCGTTGTCAACTCGGTGCTTTTCGCACCGTTTTCAGTGCTTTTTAAAATTTTCGACGCGAAAAATTTTGAATTTAGTGCTCAGTGCTTTTTTTTAATTCATATTCGGTGCTGTTTGTTTTGAGGCGGTGGCACTAAACGAAAAATTCATAGAAAAAGTTCCTTGCATATTATTTTTTGAGGAAGTCTTTCATTCAAAAACATAAGCTCTGAAGTTAAACTTTAACATTTTAAGCATAATTCATGTAAATAGTGTTTTGCCATACAACAAAGAAGACATAATATGTACAAGTATTTACTCAAATATAGTCTAATAGCGATATTTTGTCTAGTAGAGACAATGAATGGAGAATGATTGATTGACTTAATGCAATTATCAAAACTTGCATTCCAATCAAACTTTTGTTACTTCCAAATTGAAACGCAGAGGTCTATCGAATAAATCGATATAAATATTTTTTTTTATATGTACGAGTATATAACTTGATAAAATTGGAAATAACTTTTTTTAATTATTAACTTTGTTATTTATATTGTGTTTGTTGCACAACACCTTTGACACCATTTTTATTTCGATCAAAATTTATTATCTTTGTCACATAGTTCATTTGATTCGAGAGATTCGGTTGTTCATTGGCGAAAAATAATTTAATTTTTTTTTATAATTACTTGAAAATGCTTCGTCAAATTGATTTAAGAATTCACTTATTCTTATAGAAACAAAATGTGTATCGAATGCCTCAAATTCGAAATTTTAGGAATAGAATGCAAGGTCAACCGATTCCTATATTTTGTATGCACATGCCGTCGTTTGCGGCACAATATATTCAAAATACATTGTACATGTTTGCAGCCAACCAATAACCAATCGAAATTTTAAATTTAGTGTAGAGCTGGCAAACTATCGATAGTCACGCCATTCGATATTTTCGATAATTTGTTGAAAAACTATCGATACTATCGATAGTATCGAATTATTTAACACTATGTTCACACGCCAACACGAACATTCGTTTCGACTGTTGACATATGGATATGGTTAAAAAAAATAAATTAAATAATTTTATGTTTAATGTTATTTTAATTTTTCAATTTTAAACACATATCTTTTTTTTTGTTTTGTTTACAAAAATATACCTACATATCGTCACCTTAAATGCAAACAGATGTAACTACACAAAAATTCGAAATCGAGTATTTGATTGATTATAGTTCATTTTATCAAACTACATCTTCACGCAAATATTTAGACCTCTGCGAAGAAAAATTACGATTTTATACGCTTCTATTTTTATCGGAAGGAACGTAACTAACATAAAAGCTTAAAGAAATAAATGTTTAAAAAGATATAAGCATCCCTACTACAAGTAAATTACGAAGAAAATTTTCAAGAATACTTTATTGTTATTGATTTTAAAACTTTTTTTTTTTGGTTCTCCTGTAAAAAATATAAAAGTGTAGTTACATACGTTTGCATTTAAGGTGACGATATGTACATACTCGTATGTATGTAATAATTTTGTTTTAATAGCCAATTCAGATAAATTAGCGATAATTTGTTATAACAAAAATTCAGTAAGATTCAGAATGGAACAAAATGGTTCGCTCACAAAATTTTGTATATTGCAATCAATATTCGAGCGCGAATCGTGAATGTGAGTGAGAGCGAACCTCGATATTTGTTGTCCGTGTGATCATGCTATTAGGAATGCTGAATTTCATTTTTCAATACATATCGCTCAAATAAAACTAGTTTTGAAAAAAATGTGTTAAGTTCTCAATTTACATACAACTCAGTGGATATATTAATAAAGCTTTCTTTTATCAAGAGGTGAGCTTGCACGATATTGCGTGAATGTTTTTTTACACAAGATGAAATACATATGAATTGCTGGGGCATTCTGTATTATTAACTGAATAAATTAATTTTTTGAGTTATGACGTTATTATATTAAAAGAGCGATATGTACTTATGTATTTTCAATAGAAGATAATTAATATGTTAAATTTTATCGAGTTTGTTGAAAATTTAGTAATAAATTTTTTCAACGATAGTATCGAGAAAAAACTATCGATAGTCAAATAAAAACAAAACCATCGATACTATCGATAGTACTATCGATAGTTTGCCAGCTCTAATTTAGTGCTTTTTTACTTAAATTACGCGCTTTTTTCGTGGTTTCGGTGCTTTTGGAAATTTAAAAGTTGACAACGCTGATTGACGAATGCTGAGAGTAAATACTTATGAACTGTGAGAACTACACAAACATTTCTCGTGTTGTTTATCAGATGTACGAATGCCATTGCCGAGTGTTGAAAAAAAATATTTAGGAAACAATACTAAACAGACAACGTGTATAAACTGCATTATGATTGATACAGGCTCGTATGTTCAAACACAAATTCTTACGAGTATGGCGAGCAAGTACAAAAAGATATGCTGTATTAACTATACCGCAACACGTTTTTAAGCGAGTATCTTAAATCATAAAAACAGGTACTCATTGCAGTTCTCTGATATGTAAGTTTTTTTCGAAGGAACCAAAAAAGGTACCAAAAGAGCAAATACGGGAAAGGGCACTAAAAATTTAAAATTCAGGGAGGTTCATATCCTCAAAACATTTTAAATCTGCGTTAGTTATTATTAACTGATACAGAGTATTCTTGAACACTGGCTTTTCAAAGTTACTTTGAATATTAATTTGTTAGCTTTGAAAAATATTTTTTTGGAAAAGGTACTTTTCGAAAAAAGTACTTATATCCAATTTTTTTTTTTACTTATTTTTGGAAAGAACACTTTTTGGATATGGTACTTTTAGGAAATGGTACTTTTTTGCAAATGTAATTAATGAAAGTTTAATATTTGAAAATGTAGTTTTGGGATATGAAAACTTTTGCATAAGGTATTTTTGAAGAGATATACATTTTGAGAATGGTATTTTATAAAAAGATTACACTTCTAAAAAGTACTTTTCAGAAAAAAGGTATTTACTTGAGAAGGTGCTTTAGGAAAAAAGACGATTGTAATTCTTACGAGATTGACAATGCAAACTTTTAATTTAATATTATTTCAATATAAGTTTTTATTATTTTATTTGCTCATATTAAAATTCAATAAAAATATAATGGTAACTTTTTTCTATATTTGTTTCGTTGCATTCCATCTGTTTTAATTTATTCATTTTTAATAGATTTTCCATTGTATACTAGGGTGATCGATTATTCGACTGTTTCAGGAACCGGCTTTCGAATAGTTCGAATATCTGAAATTATGAAAAATCCGGTTTCGGTTTTCACAATTCAGGAAAAACCGTTCAACCGGATTTTTAAGCAAGACAATTATTATACAAAAGTTTTGATTTAAATTACTTTATTATATTATAAAACAATACAAAAATGAAAGGTAAAACATAGAAATTAACTTCATATATATATATATATATATATATATATATATATATATATATATATATATATTTACATATATATGGTATATATATGTATGTATCTGTGGCAATAAGGAAAAAGTGCTTAAGTCATATTTTACTGTTTTGCAGGAAGGCTCTTTTAAGCGTTCAAGCCGATTTTCAGAAATTTATTTCTTTTACAGTTAAATTGGGATATTTTCTGTTAATATTTATTTTTTTAATCAAACATCATTCTCAACACTATAAGTAATATGTTTAAGTTGAAATATACCAAAGTATAACCTCAATTAAGCTATTATTCCAAATGAGATTAGAAGTCTAAAAAAGATAAGTCGCAAGTCATAGTGCTATAACTTGCTGCAAAATCACACAAATTAATTGAGATTTTGACCAGGGGCACTTTCAAATATGTAGATTACGGAGGTACCATTAACTCAAACTTAGCTTATCTCGACTTAAGCACTTTTTACTTTTTGTCAAAGATTTATAATATACATTAGAGAGCTGCGTAAACAGTCTTGAAATGTAAAAACGTCATGATTTTTAAATGTATTCACGTCGCATGTATTATACTAAACCAATAATAAATGCTGTCGTACTATAAGTGAAGCACGATGGATGTATTGGTGTATATGTATATCAGTTGTAACAAGCGATGTCGCAAGACAGCTTGTTTGTAACAAACACTCAAAAGAAGTACTATTGATTAGTGTATGCTTGTTATTTTTCATATTGTACGTTTGAGTGTGTGTGTGTGTAATATGTAGATGGTAAACTATTATGTGGTTAACCGCATACAACTAATGTTAATGATTGTGTGTGCCTTTGCATATGCGCAGAAAAATAAACAATCATACACACATACATGCATGACGTTTGTACACGCGCTCATGCTTAGAAAGAAGCAAGTATCACAAATTCTTCCGTCACGAAGTGTTTTCTTCTTTACTCTTATACCTACAATAGTCAAACAAATTTCTTGCAAGCAGTGTTGTTAACGTTTGTTTTATAATATTTCGCTGTAGTAAAGCATTTGAAAAATCCCTCATGTCTTGAAAGTTCTTATAAGATGTCTTGTGCAGGAGACTAATATACATATATACTCGTACATATGAATGTATGGATGGTGGATATCTACCTCTATATAAAACATGAAGCAAAATGACATCAAAACTAAAAAACAATTTTTGCAAATGGATTTTGACATCCTTTTGACTAAAAAAAAATTACTCAGGAAAATCAACAGAACACATTCGGTTCGGTGTAAGTTTTAACATAGTAAAAAATTATTTTTTGGCAAAACATACAAATCGAAAAGTATTCTACCCAGCCGGTTTTTAAATTGTGAAAAAGCTGGACTATTCGACATTCGAAAAATCAACATTTTGAAAAAACCGACAACCGTGTTGTGTGGTTCGAGTATGAATGCTCAATCGTTTGATTGTGCGTGCATACTGTTGTAGTGTATGGGCCGCTTTAGGTCGCCCATTTTGAATTTGATTATTCTGATACCAATTCGTGGATCATTTTTCGATTTTTGGCCGCACAAGGGGCCTTTGGCCGCACTGTGCGAATTCTTGACTTCTTAAAAAGTCGGCTAGCCGATCTGCTATTCTGTGAAGTAGTTGAGAGTTTTGTTTTGCTGAACTAAATAATGTTCGAACTCCAGCAGTGATTAAATTGCTGCTTCTAGTATTTTGTGTAGAAAAATATTTCTTATGTTTATTTATATGTCAAAGAACTTTGAAATTGTTTTTCGTTACTTTGCTTTAAATTTTGGTCTATAAGTTTCCCTTTCATTTAATCCAACAAAAATACGTATTTGAAATTGAAACAAAATGCAAAATTTTACCTTGTGGAGATGGAAACCTGTGTGCTACAATGACAATTAAGTGTACACAAGATTTTTTTTCTTTTTTTCTTTTTTTCTTTTTTTCTTTTTTTCTTTTTGAACATAGTAATTTATATATGTATTGTTTTTCGAACAGAAGTTGTTTATTTGTTTTTCTTGTGATTTAAGTGGCTTAAAATAGCAAATGCTACTTCCTAGAAACTTTAACAATAAGAAAAACTTTTAAGACGTGATGTCTTGAATGAAAACTTAATAATAATTTTTAAGCAGATTTTAAAAATGCTGTTGAAAAATATGCTAAGCAATATGCCGACATAGGCATTGCCACTACACTGAAAAAAAATTGTGCACTCAAGGAATAAAAGGGTTATTAATTTAACTTTTAGCTAATACAGTGAATTATTACATTGCACATATTAGATATTTCATTAGCAGAAATTATCTATTGCACTACACTGAAAGAAAAATGCTGCACCCAAACAGTAGAATAGATTCTTTAAATATATTTTTCATTGTGTTTTTTTTTTGAAAGCCTGAACTTTACGCTTTATATTTTACTACAGAGATTTAATGACAAACACTTTTTGTCATTTTAAAAAATTGACAAGAACTTATTGATATTTAAAAGTTTTAAATTGCAAAAGTAAACATTTGAAAAAAAGTTTCATTTATTTAAAGTTTACAGCATTGGCAAACCGCAGTAGGAAAAGAAAAATACAAAATGTTGTTGTTGAAAAAAAAAATTGTATTTATATGCAAAAATACTTGTATGCAACCAGTGATCAGTATTTAGCATTTCTTCACATTCTTAACAAACATCTATCTGTTTTGCTCAAATTGAAAATGGAAAAACTAAACACTACTGAAATAATAATTAAACAAACAGATAAACAAACCGACAAACAAAAACCTGTTGACAATATAATATAATCAGCTTTAAATGAAAACTGAAACTTTCATAAACTTTTCCCTTTTATTTTCCCAAAGTTTCTGATACGAGACAGAAACCCACAATGACCAAACCAACGACAACAAAACGAGAAAATGTGAAATAAAAACTTTACTTTTAACAGCAACAAAAATCAAACAAAATAGCAGAAAAGAAAAAAAACAAGAGTTAGTAAAAGTATTACAGCTGAAGCAGGCAATACAATCCGAGCCCTTCCAGCTAAAGTTAATAAACTAGAAAAAAAAATTTTCATTCGAAAGCTGAAACTGGTACTTTCACATAATTTCACTTCTTGACAGCAGCAACTAACAATAACAATAATAACGAAGGCAACATAACAATATTAATGTTAAGAATAAAAACCAAAATTAAAAAGAAAAAAAACTATGACCACTTGGCTTAACAGCGACAGCAAACAATTGCAATCTCGTCTTACAAATAATCCAACATTCCAACAACGAAACAATTAAACAAAAGCAACATAATAAATCATCAAGAAACACTAGAAATCCAAAAGCGATATTATCGATGACAGCTTTACAAAAAAAAAAAAAAAAAAAAAAAAAAAAAATCTAAAAACTAACAACTTCTTTGGAAGTTGAAAAAATGCTTTTGTCAAAGAAATTAAAGAAATTTTTTCATAACAAACATACTTGAAAGCGAAGTGGCAGCAATAAAATGTTGCTGATAATACAATGCAGCTGATGTTAATGATTTGTAACGATTTTGATCTTTGATCTTTGATTGTGCTTGCAGCAAAATTTTTATTTAGAATCCTATTGAGGGGATTATACATTGTAAATATTTTGTTGGATGAAATCGAAAAAAATAAAAAACATATTCAATTGCAAAAAACAAAGATTCAATTAAAATATTAATTAGTTTTCAACCAATTACGGAAATTGTATTATTAACTCAACCATTTTAATTGAAAATATTTGTGATCTTTTGAATTAAAAAAATGTTACATTAACTAAATATTTAATTGATGTTTTTTAAAGATTCAATTAAAATTTAATTGAAATACTTTTAAAGATATAATTAAAACAATAATTGAAATATTTCTAGGGATTCAATTAAAAATCTAATAAATTTTTTTTAAAAATTTAATTAAAATATTAATTGAAAGAAATATTTAGAAAAAAAAATCTAGTATTATAAAAAATATAAAGTTTTCAAAAATTTAAACATTTGTCTATTGTTCATAAAAACGAACTGATGCATCGCATTGGTTTTGAAGTTCGAATGGTATTCGGTATTTGATAGTCTTGCGTCAATGTAAATGCAGAATATCTTAGCTGTTCTTTGGATTGTGTGTGTGTATTTTGTGATTGGACTTTAAAGAAAGGCTACGATATTTTGCCTACATACATACACACATACATACATACGCAAGACAATTAACATGGATCCCCGCATACCGCCAATGAACCCAATTTACCATCCATAATTAGTCGATAAGCTTGCATTTCTTATTATTATTCGATTGTTGAAAAATAAGCGAAAAATGAATTTCAATTTTGGCATTTGGAGAAAGTTGCCACAGATGATACTAAAATTAATTTTGGTTGCGTTGCCAGTTGACAAGGTAACTGAAGTTTCGCTGCTATCCTTAATCCAGCTATTCATTTCTTATGAATGGTGACTTCATAATAAGTGATATCTTCTCATGTAGTATCTGACTTTCTGGTATTTCTTCGATCCTTGACTTGTAACTATTTGCAAAGTAAAAGCTTTCAAAATTTACGAAAAAAGCATTCATATGCAGGCTGTAATCAACCTTTTCTCTTCACTAATATTAACAATACATTTGCTTAAATAGAAATTCAAACCGAGAGAGATGACAATTTAAAGTTAAACAATGGAATTTTAATTTTCTCTATTTATATATACACTAAAGCCCTGCACAAGACCACTTAAAAGAACTTTTAAGACATGAGACATGCTTTACTACAGCAAAATCTTCGAAAACAAACGCTAAGCGACAATGTTTGCAGAAACTTTGTTTCAGTTATTGCATGTATAGGAGTAAAGAAGAAAATACTTCGCGGCTGAAGAATTTGTGATGCTTGCCTCTTCATACGAATGGGCGCGTATACAAACGTCATGCATATACATATGCACACACGTTGTGTGTATGATCTTTTATTTTTCTGCGCACACGTGCATTGACTTTAGTTGTGTGCGCTTGCTTTAAGAAACTACCCTTAAACACATAATAGCTTACAATCTACATCTTACACACACAAACACACACACACACACACACACACACACACACACACACACACACACGCACACACATACACACACACACACACACACACACACACTCAAACGTACAATATGAAAAACAACAAGCATACACGCGTCAACACTACTTCTTTTGAGTGTTTGTTGCAAACAAAAAGTCTTCGCGACATCGCTTAAAAACACTCATATACACGAACACCAATACATCCATAGTGCTTCGCTTATTAAACGACATCATTTACTCGTGTTATTCGTTTAGTATAATACATGCTACGAAAATACATTTAAGACGTACTTACATTTCAAGACTGTTTACGCAGCCCTCTAATATGCATATATACAAATATTTTTTTTATTCCATTTGCCACTAGTAGTTAAACTTAAACTTTAAGTTTAACTACTAGTCTTAAAGCATAAAAACAAATGCAAGCCAAGCAGCGAAAAAAAAAACAAAAGTGAAGAGAATAAAACCAACACAGATTTTTATCAATCAAGCTTTCGCACACTTCGCTCTGTCGTTAAAGTTGTATTGTAAGTGTTGTCTGGCAATCACAGGTTATTGTTGCAATGTATTTTATGGCAGGTATTTGTTATGTTTGTGCTTCGCAGGTACTTCACTCATTCATACCTTTCATACGCCACCAAATTTTGCATGTGTGGGTGGATGTGTGCGTGAGTGTGTAAGTGCGGGTATGTAGGTTGTTAAAGTTTCCTGAAGAGTTGCAAAAAAAAAACAAAACATTGCGAAAGCAAAATAATACCTGATTTACATTAAGCATTTTTTCGTGAAATTTCATGAATTTTGTTGCATGCAACTTTTTCTATTTGCTAATTGCAGCGCTATAAAAGAGAATTTTATATAAAAATGGCTTAGAATGAATCTCTGATGCATTTTTGACAACTTTTTTGATATAAGTTGCTCCTCCAGGCATCGTATTGACAAATAAAAAATTTTCATGCAACAAATTTCATGAAAAAAATGCTTAATGTAAATTAGGTATAAATATTAAAAAATTTCCCCATTTATGTACATTGTTAAGTGTATTGGGTAAGAAATTTACAAACCATGCAACAAAAATATTTATTTTTTTAACAGCAAATAAATGTCATCTACGCAATAATGATAATAATGAATAGAAAAGAGATCTTAAGGAAAAAATTTCTTAAACAAATTGCAAAAAACGTTGAAAATAGCATTTTGAAAAAATAAAAATCCTAAAAGTGGTTGCTTAAATTTGTAGTGGAAAAAAATTAAGAAAAATAATGTACAGCAAGATATTATTTTTACATATAATGATCTGGGAAATCTTTATTGAAGTACAAAATATACGTAATAATACTTTATATTTGCAGATGCATGTGAACATAAATATACATTTTGTTTAAACCCATAAACAGGTAACAATTGCAATTTGAACTTTTCTACACACAATTTTCACATAACTTTCTTTTTGTTATAAGAATATAAGCGAATATAAGCGAATATTGCTAACACACGTGATAACTTCGGAAAACATCTAGCGCGACTAATTTAGGCATATTCGAATTAATTTCAAACTTGAAGCAAAAAAAAAAATTGCGAAAAAAAATCCAAAAAAAAAAATTAGCTTAAAAAAATCGCGAAAAAAAATTCGCTAAAATTTTCTAGTTATTTATGATGTAAATATTTAATAAAAATGTCTAAATTTTTAAATTAAAAAATGTTCAAAACAGTATAAAAATATCGTTTTTATAGTACTTCAGCGTACAAATTTTAAATCGCGAATATCGGGAATGCGAGCGCTAACTTCGAAAAATGGCTAATGCTATTGAATTCTGCCTATTCGAATTAGCTTTACCATCAAGGTGCCCAGCTTGTTAAAATTTGCGACTAGCACAGTGTAATTTTTCTTACAAAGCAATACGAACTTTAGCCTGTTCAAATCATAAAAATATAGAAACAAATGAAGTTCGAAAAAATAATAATTAAATTAGCTGAAAGAAAATGTATTTCGAAAACTTGATTGTGTTATTTTCAAAAGGCGTCTTATAATTTACCTTCAAACCAAATGATTCGACTTTTTCTGAAATCGGACTTGTCGTAACGAAGTTGTTAAGGCATTTCGGTAGTTTGGTTTGATGGGTTCCTTAAACGTATTAGCCCAATTCACAGTCTTGACCAAATGGTCTTGCATCGTAGCATATGCAAAATGGTATCTATTAGTGTTGTCATTCGAACAAGAATTATTCGAATATTCGAACAACTTTTTTTCATTTTTGTTTGAACGAACAAAAATTTTTAATTTAGATTAAAGAATTATTCGAATCAGTTTTGTCGAATATTCGAACAATTTCCTTAATTACTTTGTATAAAAATATATTTCATTTCATAACTTTTTAATTTATTAACAATAGGATGTAAAGTGTGCTTCAAAATGCTCCAAGTTATAAATACTTGTGTAAATATGCTTGTATGTGTTTGCTAAACGCATCTTTTGTTTTCTTGCTGGGAAAAGAAAATGCTTCTTTAACCCTACGTCTACACCTGATATATTTTTATCATGACAAATGTCAAATTCCATATAGAAAAAATAGCTAACATAAAAAAAAACTTATTTTTCAACATAAAGTTTGACTTTTGTTGTGATAAAAATATATCAGGTGTAGATGTAGGGCAATGGAAGAAGGTGTGTTACAATTTCTGATAGAGTTTAGAAAAAATAACTCCTTTTCTACAAATTCAATCAAAAACCTTGAGAATCGAATTATTGAACGACGTAAAAAATCATTAAATCCCCTATTATTATTTATCAGCTTTCCTATCCAATACTCTGCCTTATCGTGGTTGGAGTATTTTAAATACGAGTACGACAGTTTGGTAATAGATTAAAGAAAAACTGTTCTAGTTTTCGTTAATCTATTACAAAATCGTCGTAGTCGAAGCCGAAATACGCCAATCACGATAAGGGGGACTAACTTTTTAAAATACGTCACATAAAACCGAAAAAAATAGTATGAAAATAATTTGTTTTCACAATTATCTTGCAACCAAAATATCGTAAATAATCTCAAGTACGATGAAGCATTAGATGACATTTTTGAAGTCACTGATAATGTTTTATTAATTGATCTAAAAAGATTGTATGAATAAAGTAAGAAAGTGATTTAAATTATTTCGAAATATCAAAGAAACGATTACACAAACTGTATAAACTCTTTAAAGCTATTTTAACTATATAACCAACATTAATTTCTTCTCTTATTAAAAGTAAAATAACAAAAATTAAACATTTTAAGAAGCCCCAACGTACGAACCAAACAACTGTACCGATTTTTATTTAAGATCAAGTCACATTCCAAACGAAAAAAATAAAATTAAAATCGGTCAATCCGTTTCGGAGCTAGGGCGTCGAAGACACAAATCTTCACAAGAATACATTTAGAAAAGATGTGATGTCTTTTAAACTGCTGGACCAGTTTTCTTCAAACAAAGCTAGGAACACTTTTGATCGTCACTTTTCAAAAAAAAATAAAAAAAAAAATTAATCAAAATCGGTCCAGCCGAAAAAAAATAAACTAATAAACATACGTGTCGTAATTTTAAAATTTGTTTAAATTATTCGAATAGATTTTTTCCCTCTTTGTTCGTTCGAATATTCGAACAAAAGTTAAAAATTATTCGTCTGTTCGAACAAGAAAAAAATCATGAAATTCCATTCGAACAAATATAAAAGACGAATAATTAACAACACTATATAATTAATAGGCGAACATGTTTTTTTCTAATCCCTTTTACGCTGGTACCACTGCACCGATTTTAAAAAGATTTATATGGTTTTAAAGGATTTTTTATACAGATGTGCAGAATCTATTTTATTGAAATCGGTGTAGTATTTTGGGAGCTATAAGCGTTTAAAGTTGCTACTACTACATGCAAACATATTACACACGCATTTATTAGCTTACAAGTAAAAAAGAACCAAAACATGTGTGTGTGTGTGTGTGTGTGTTTGTAGTATTTCTCTTGATCTAACAATTTTTTTCTCTTATTTGTTGTTGTATGAAAGCCATAATACTTAAAGGAAGAGAGTTGAATAAAGTGAATTAGCTTGGTTGAAGGGATTTTGTTTATGTTTTTTTAATTTCATGTATTATTTAATTATGCTTGCATATGTATGTAAGTTTGTGTGTGGCTGTGTTTTAATGAATTTTTTATGAAGTTTAGATACATTTTCTTTGAATCTTAAATTATTTACATTTTGATTCTAGAATACGGACGAGTGTGTCGTCCGTCTGGTATATCTACTAGTATATTAATACTCACCACTTAACAGTTCGTATTGCTGAGTATCGATGTACTACACCATTTTGTACATGCTACGATGCAAGACCATTTGCTACGATGCAAATTGCACCACTAGGAATTTAGCATATGCAACGATGCAAGACCATTTGCACAAGATTGTGAATTAAGCTATTGATACTCACCACTTAACAATTCTTAGTGGTGACTATCAATATACTATACCACTTTGCACATGCCACGATGCAAGACCATTTGCTCAAGATTGTGCATTGGGCTAATGAGATAATAATTCCACCTCTTTGGCACTTGCTATTTGAAGGCAATTAAATTTTTTAGGCCATTCACATAAATCTTTTTTTTAGTTTAAAATTAACAAACAGAAAGAAAAAACCTAAATTATTTCTTAAACTGATTTAATCGTATGCTAAAATACTTCATTCAGTGTACAAAATTGCAAACAACATAGCTTTAATTTTCTTTTAATAGCTTTTGCTCAAAAGCTCTACTTTGCACTTGGTATTATAATTTTCCACAAACATAAGCCATTGGCCTTCTTGAATTTAAATAAAAAATTTAATTTTCTTTACGACCTTCAATACAAACAAGTACGAGCGAGCAGCTGATATAGAGAAAATATCATAAAATTTCTCACATAAAAATTTTCACATAATTTTCAAAATATGCATGCCACACCCAAATTCAATCAAGCGGCAACAACCAGAAGCTGCACTATATACTCGCATATATAAGCTATTCGAGTGAAATACAAATAAATTAACAACATGTAATAAAAATCAAATTACGCATTTGTTGTAGCCGTGAATTTTCACAAGTGCGAACGAATGTTTAAGATACAATTGGCTTTTTAAGTGCAATTCATGATCAGTGTTGCATTACTGCCAGCAGATGCTCGAGATACGACTATCTGTATGTACATAAACATTTGCAAAATCTTCATTTTGATTGCACGTTTATCGTTATGTTAAGGTATTCATTATCTGCATTGAAAGTTAATAAAGCTGCTGTTTAAATGTATTAGGAAAAAAAATTATCTCATTGCTTATGTTGCTACAACTATTGCTATTGTTGCAGCCATTGATTTGCAATTAATTGTATCGTATCTCGCAAACGTTAGTTTACAACATTTTGTGCTTATTATGGCTTAGATTAGACAAAGTTTAGTGGCTTTGTCTTTTAACTAAAGCGATTGCAAAAGTAACTAAATGAAGCAAGGTGAATTCATATCAGGTGACTTCATATCAGGTGACTTCATTTCAGCAGATGATACATCAGCTGCTAGTTGCTCTGGTGTCAAATGAAGCAAAAGTTTTGTAATTTTTTTTTGCACAGCACAAAATCTTATACTCACAAAGAGACATGTTTTTTCGGCAGTGTTGCATTTCGCATCAAAATGAGTTAAGCTGAAACTCAGTCTTTAACAACGCTACAAAATTATCCAAATTTGCTTAAACAAACAGTCATGAATTCGGTCAACTTATTAGGCGATATTTTATCGTAAAATTTTGTTCAGCGATGAGGCTTATTTTTGTCTTAACGGGTTTGTTAATAAACCAAATTGCCGCATATAGAGTGAAACTAACCCAGAACAGACACTAAAGATTCTATTACATGTACGGTTTGTAGAGGCTTACACGATACAGCGCTGGTTGCACGATTAGATCATGTTTCTTCAAAAACGTAGCCGTAACTCGCATTACGTTCAATGGATCAAGAGTTTTTTATTATTGTTTTTTGAAAATATGGGCTGGAACAATACGGAAGAGATGTGGTTTCAACAGAATGGCGCTACGTGCGATACAGCGAGCTCCACCATCGACTTATTATAAATTAAACTTGAACGATAAGCTTGCAACACTTGGCATTCAATGTAGTGTGATTTGACATATCTGGATTACTTCCTATACACAGAAAGATTTCAAATTAAAATTTTAGTAAACTAGGTTAATTTAACCTTTGCCGGCAATGATTTTGCTTCATATGTGTTTCATGTTAATCTAACATGATTTAAAGTAATCTTCAAAGAAATTTGTTTCTTTCTGAAACAACTTTATTTTATGTTTATTTAAGATTTCCATACTGTTAAATCAAAATTAAGAATCAAGTTAAATTAAAGTTATTTCAAGCTGGAACAACAATAATTCGATACTGAAATAGAGCACAAAGAACTCTGTTAAATCAAAGTTATTTCAAGTTGAATTAACATGAATTTAATTTAATGCACACATTGTATTTAATTAATTGTTTAACTTATGCCCAGTACACACAATGGCATTTTGTGACATCGCAATAGTGTGTACTACTGCTAAACTTTGTCATTTATAATATTTTTCGTTGTGTGACATTGCTATCCATATAAAAAAACATAATGTCAACGGTATTGCACACATTTTGAAAATGACAACACCAGAAATGACAGATGTATACGCGGTATTACATGTGTATATTGCCGCAGGCTATGAAAAAAGCAAACAACAATAAATTTATTATGATTTCAAATCAAAATGTTTGCATGGTGTTTTTACATTGGAATTTTTTTTTTGTGTATGGGGCCGCATAAGGTCATTGACTTATGCTTATCCAGTTACAACTGAAGCCTTGGAGGCCCACATTGTTTGTGTTATTCGTGGTAGACTACCAGCAGTGAATTAAAAAAGTCGCCTAAAATTGGAAGTCCAGAATGCGGCCATATGTTCGAAATCTCTTAAAATGTTAATAACACGTATTAGTCTTTTGAACCAGGTTCTACCTACGGTAGGCCTTACAACGCACCCTTCATAACTAGAAATACAAGTTAACTCGAAATATAAGTAGAATTATTAATAGAAATAGAAGTGTTTCTATAAGGTGTTTTTTTCAGAAGTATAGAACTTCGAATTGAAATAAAACACAAGAAAATCGTCTTAATGTCCATCAATTTGGCTTTATTGGAAGGATAATTTTATGCCATTAATGTTTAAATATGATTTCGGGCATGTGGCCGCCGCGGCTGGCTCGAATAAAGCCAATTCTACAGGTCCAATTTTCAACCACTTTTTCGAGCATATGGGGCCGTATGTTGGCAATAACGCCACGAATGTTGGCTTCCAAGTCCCCTAACGTTTCTGGTTTGTTGGCGTAGACGAGCGACTTCACATATCCCCAAAGAAAATAATCCAATGGTGTCAAATCACACGATCTTGGTGGCCAATTGACAGGTCCATTCCGCGAAATTATGCGCTCATCGAATGTTTCAATAAATCGATTGTGACGTGCGCTGTGTGGCATGTAGCGCCGTCTTGTTGGAACCAAAACTCATCCACATTCATGCCATCCAATTCGGGAACAAAATAGTCGGTTAGTCGGCTCCAATTGCTGTGCACGGTGGCGAATCGATTCATTCGGGTCCTCTTCAACACTTTGCTCTACAGCGGCAATTGTTTCTTCGGCGCGCACTGTTCGACGTCTCTGCGGATGCGTATTATCACATAGAGTAAACGTAGTGCGAAAACGATCCATGGTTAACCGAATTAATTGCTCTGATGGACGATTAGGTCGACCATAAAATGGACGGAGCTTGCGGTAAACTTCGCGAACTGAACCATTATTTTCGAAATAAATTTGCACGATTTGCAAGCGTTGTTCTTTTGTCGACCTGTTCATGATAAAATGGCAAACCAAACTAAATATTAATCACTTGACAGCTGACAAAATGGCCGCCAGTTAAAAAAGTGATGCCAACTTAAAGTTCTATACCTCAATAAAAAACACCCTTTATAAAAGATCTGCAACTCGTATAAACACTGGCAACTTTGTTTATACGAGTAGCAGATCTTTTAGCTTTGATTATAATGCCATCGTTTTACATCACTGGCATTATTGCAGCTCTTCATTCGATTCAAATGTAATGAAAGAGCCAATGTAACAATTTAGTCGGTCAACAAATAATCCATACAGCAACTCACGTATGCACGTTTTTATGTAATAAAATTATAGCCTTTGTTATTTTATATTATCTTTTTTTATAGCGGGTTTCAGTTTCTTTTCAATATCTTTCGGTAAGTGTTCAATGTTTGGCAATCCATCCATCTATTTTGAAAGATAGTTTTATAGTTTAATATTTAATTTTGAGTATTTTGATGTTGTTGTTGTTAAACAAAACGTGATGAGCTTATCCAATTGTGGCTGCAAAAAGGGTAATTTAATTGAAAGAAATAGCGGCGGATGGAAAAAGATCTGTGTTGCATTAAAAGCTATATACAATGTAATTGTTTGTTGCTTTTAGTGCAGCCACTGTTTTTATGCTTCAAACGAATAGTTAAAATATTCATAAGGTAAATTAACTATTTTTGTGCTGCTTCTTCTGTTTGAATTTAAATATATATGTGTGTGTACTAGGGTGATCGATTCGGTTTTCCAACCGGTTTTAAAACCCGGTTTTTTCACAAGCCTGCTGTCGGTTTTTCAAAATGTTGATTTTTCGAGTGTCGAGTAGTCCGGTTTTTTACAATTTAAAAACCGGCTGAGTCGAATACTTTCCGATTTGTACATTTAGCAATAAAATTAGTTTTTACTGTTAAAACTTAGACCAACGTGTTCTGTTGGTTTTCCTGTGTAAAAGTTCTAATCTTTTTTTTTTGTAAGGCGACACCTACTGAAACATGAAATTAAAGCGAAATTATTTTATGAGGTGATGTCAGAGGCGAATTTAATTGGCCTTATTTTGGCAATGTATGTCAAAATACAGTTGCAAAAAGTGTTTTTTTTTAGTTTTGTTGACATTTTGCTTCATATTTTATATAGAGGTAGATAGATATCCACCTTGTCTATACATTCATATGTATATACCATTCAGGAATAAACTCTACATACACACATCATTTTTGGGGTTTAAGGAAACTTTGGGAAGAAATTCAAAAAATGAATTATGCCAATATTTAGGGTGCTAATATAGTTATATGTTTATACAAAAAATAAAAAATTAAAAAATAATTACAATAACAACGGCATATTAGACCATATTTGGATGCCATTTGTTGACGGCTTGGTACCGGAAATCGCAGAATTTTCAAACAAGTTGACAACATCAAACATTTTGCACGTATTTTTTCATGTATTTTATGGCTGTGTGTAGGCTTTTTCCCGAATATTCTTGCTACTGTAGGTGTTATTATAATTATTATTTTTTGTATAAACATATTTATTAGCACCCTAAATATTGGCATAATTAATTTTTTGAGTTTCTTCCCAAATTTTCACAAACCCTAAAAATTATGGTTGTATGTAGAGTTTATTCCTCGACTTTATATTATGTACTATACATAAGTATATGAAGTTAATTTTTATATTTTACCTTTAATTTTTGTATTGTTTTATTATATTTACATGAACTGTTAACTCTTTTTTTTAACAAAGCAATTTAAAATCAAAACTTGTATAATAATTATTTTTATTTAAAAAAACCGGATGACCGGGTTTTCCTGAATTGTGAAACCCGTAACCGGGTTTTTCACAATTTCAAATAATCGAACTATTCGAAAAGCGGTTTCTGGAAAAAGTCGAATAATCGATCACCCTAGTGTGTTCATATAATTTTATGTGAGGGGGCTGGTTTGCTGCAAATAAGCCCAATCAGGCTATTATCATAGTTTTCATTTACAATAATGCATAAGTTCAACTGTGGAAGCAGAAAACTTCCAAAGTTTATTGAATCATGTTTATTATTGGTTATTATTTTTCATTGAGTGATTTAAGGCGAGGTTGCTAAAAGTTTGCATTAGGACCACCAACTACTTCAATTGAAATTATTTCCTTCAAATAAATAAAATATGGGTTGTGGTAAACAGAAGTCTCTCTCCATAAGACTTTAGTACTATTAAAATGTTAAAATGCACATTAAATTGTTTCTTGGAAAAACAAAAAATTACACCTTCAATGCAAATTTTAGCCTGTCAGTTTGTTCGCTTCGCTCTTTTTCGTTTTCAACCTTAAAGTCATTATTTAAAATTTTGTAGACAAACTCCGTCATCTAGAGAAAACTGTGAAGTATTCCGCAGGCTAGGAGAGAGATATTATTAAACTAAAATATTCATACATGAATATAAAAGAAATGTTTTCCTAATTATTTTATTATTAAATTATGTTTGAGCGTAAATTATGGCTTTTGCAGAATTTCATTTTCATATGCTCGCTTTTCCTTTATTAGCCTTAAGAGGTTTGTTATAAGAGAAATATTATACTTTTTTATATTATTTAGGTTTTGGTTTATTGCATTACGGTGGTCACAAATATTGTTTTAGTTTAAGGTAGACAAATTTTTTTTGTTGATATTTTAACATAAATGAACTTTATTATAAATTAAATTTTCTTTTGAAGGAATGTTGGCTACCATCGATTAAAAAGTGAAAATATTTAGTTAGACTTGGGTGCATGGCACAGTGATTTATAATGCAAAATAAACGAAAACTAGTATTAAGTATTTGCACAAATACATAAGTACATATATGTATGTATATACACACATATTGCGTAAACAGTCTTGGTATGTAAATACGTCTTGTTTTTTAAATGTATTCTCGTGGCGTGTATTATACTTAACCAATAATAAATGCTGTCGCATAATAAGCGAAGCAAAATGGATGCATTGTTTGTTCGTGTATATGAGTGTTTACAAGCGATGTCAGGAAGACTTCTTGTTCGTAACAAACACTCAAAAGAAATAGTGTTGATGCGTATATGCTGGTTATTTTGCGCATTGTCCATTTGAATGTGTGTGTAAGATGTAGATGATAAACTATTATATTTGTTTGAAGTTTTTTAAAGCAAGCGCATACAACTGATATCAATGCATGTGTGTGTGCTCCGAAAAATAAAAGATCATACACACAACGTGTATGCGTATGTATATGCATGACGTTTGTATACGCACCTATGCGTATGAAGAAGCAAGCATCATGAATTTTCCTTCTTGAAGTATTTTCTTCTTTACTTCTATACCTGCAATAACTGAAACAAATGTCTTGCCAACCGTGTTGTTTAACGTTTGTCTCAAAACATTTCGCCGCAGTAAAGCATTTGAAAAATACCTCATGTGTTAAAAGTTCTTGTAAGTGGTGTTGTGCAGGGGTCTAATACCCATCATAATCGCACTTTGTGATTTAGATTTTACAGTAAATTTTTGTCCTGCCAAGGGTCCTCTAAACAATTAACCGAATTTTATGAAAGTTCGCATATGTGTAAAAATCTAACTACACAAAAGTGCGCATATTTCTTTATAACTCCAGGTCACTCGCAGTTACGATGAGAATTCATTTATTCACTCATGTTGGCGTGACTGTTTTTGACTTACTGTTAGGCAAACTTTCTATGATAATATATTTACTCTCGCATGATTTCGCGATATTAAGTTAAATATGTTTCAGTTTTTACGCTGTTGAGAATAACAAACATGTATTTTCATTGTCACTCACTTTCACATCTAAATAAAAAATAAACTGTTTTGCACTTCACAAAAGAAAAAGAAAATTAAAATAGCATTTAATTTTAATCCGAAATAATTTCTTATTCGGACTTAAGTTCAGGAATTTCAATTCTTATGGAATGAAACATTTTTATTAATTAATGTGCGTTTCTAAAGAAGAGAATAATAAATTCAGTGAAGTGCGACTTTGACCCGCGCACTAACGGTTCCGTACGGACACTAGATATGTAATTCAATACGAACTTTAGCATATATAATAAATAGTTTTGACATTTTTTGTTCGATTTTGGGTTTTTTCGGTTTTTCATTTTGGCGATTTTTTAGTTTTGGCACCTTTTTCGCGGTTTCGCGATTTATTTTCGGTTTTTGGCGTTTGTAGTGTTAGATTTTTTTTTAATTTTGGTTAGTTTTTTTTAAGTTTTGGCACTTTATTTTAGTTTTTGCATTTTTTCTCGTTTTGGCGATTGTTTCGGTTCTTGGCGTTTTTACAGTTTGGCGATTTTTTTTCATTTTGGCGATTTTTTTCGTTTTGGCGATTTTTTTCGGCTTTTGGCGTTTTTTTTGGTTTGGCGATTTTATAATATTTAAATTTTTGTAGTTTTACCGTTTTTGAAAATTTCAAGAGTTTGCCTCTTACGGTTTCCAAGATATAGCAAGTTGCCAAAATTGATGGACCGCCCTTTAACTTAAATTTTTTAAAATTTTAGTGTTAATTTTTGTAGTTTGTATAAAAATACATACATACTAGAGAGCTGCGTAAACAGTCTTGAAATGTAAAAACTTCATGATTTTTAAATGTATTCACGTCGCATGTATTATACTAAACCAATAATAAATGCTGTCGTACTATCAGCGAAGCACGATGGATGTATTGGTGTATGTGTATATCAGTTGTAGCAAGCGATGACATCAAGAGAGCTTGTCTGTAACAAACACTCAAAAGAAGTACTGTTGATTAGTGTATGCTTGTTATTTTTCATATTGTACGTTTGAGTGTGTGTGTGTAATATGTAGATGGTAAACTATTATGTGGTTAACCGCATACAACTAATGTTAATGATTGTGTGTGCCTTTGCATATGCGCAGAAAAATAAACAATCATACACACATACATGCATGACGTTTGTACACGCGCTCATTGGCAGAAAGAAGCAAGTATCACAAATTCTTCCGTCACGAAGTGTTTTCTTTTTTACTCTTATACGTACAATACTCAAATAAATTTCTTGCAAACAGTGTTGTTAACGTTTGCTTTATAAGATTTCGCTGTAGCAAAGCATTTGAAAAATCCCTCATGTCTTAGAAGTTCTTATAAGATAGCTTGTGCAGGAGACTAATACATACATATGTTCATACAATTGTATGTATATTACATGGGATTTTAAAATTTTTCGTTGCTCGTTTTGAACATCCTTTAATTTTTAACTCTCATATATTTGTTGTTGAAGCGGCCAATGCTCTACATACTCTTACGGTTCCTGGGAAAATACCCTGTGACGGACAGACGGTCAGACGGACAGCGTAGCGAAAACAATAGGGTTCCTTTTCATCTTTGGTGTACGGGACCCTAAAAATTAAACCAGAGTTTTTATTAGCTGGGGGAAATACCGATATTTTTCTTTGCAGCCACGCGCGTCATCAGCACCCTAGTCTATTTACTTGGCAGAGATTGTTATTAACGTCAGCTATTTAACGTAAATTTTTAATGAAACGTATCATATAGTTGTTGGCCAAAGTTTTAAACATTTTGTGAAAATTTCAGGCCTATATATCTCTTACAGTTCTCCAGAAAATATTCTGTGACGGGAAAAGAGATAGACCAACATCGAAGCGAAAACAATAGGGTTGCTTTTCACGTTTCGTGTATGGAGCCGTAAAAAGCACAAGCATCAGTTCAATTCAATAAGCTGTTACACTTTGATATGCATTTCGTTTCTGCTTAAGAACTCATTAGTAAACTTCTCGCTAAACGGAAATTTTAAAGGTTCTCCTGAAATCCCTTGTTGTCTTTTTTCATCTCTCGTGAATATTAGCAATCGCCCAATTTAATTTAAATGTCAAAATAAACACAATTAAGCTATTCTTGTTTTCTTAAAAATTATTTATGCTTGAACAATTTTAACCAAGCTAAAAGAATTTCTTTCATAATTGTTAATTATTTTAACATGTAATTAAATTGTATTATATGCGACATTCCCACTAGCATATTACAGCAGACTCTTTCAGACATCTTTTTCATACACTAAATGAATTTAAAGCAACTGGAAAGAAGGGAATCCTTAACTAAAAAAATTGCGTAAATGCAAAAGTAAAGCAACAAGAATTCTTAAATATTCATTATGTTGCCCAACAATACAATTCCTGTGTAAATACTGATACTTGCCAAAAGTTTTTTTTTTCATTCTGGCTTTTGGTAACAACTTCCTTTTTATTTATTTTTTTACATTTTGTGGCACATAAAATGGCCACATAAAAGGATATGGCAACAAAAGGAAAAAAGAAGAAGTATTTTAAACCAGATTATGCACATTTAAGAATTGTGTTATGTTAAAAAATTATGTAAAAATAAGAGCAATGAAAGAGAATGCATTTAAAATAGCATTTTGGTAGTAAAAGCTGAAAGCTGGCTGCTGGCGTAAAAAAATATATGCGAAAGAAAAAAATAAAATAAATTCAACGAAAAACGAAAATACTTATGTATGTTCAACTGAGCAAAAAGTAATGAAGTTGTTTTTATGTAGTTTTTCTCTGCTCCTTGCTGTTGTCATACAAGTTGGATTCAAAAGCACTGACTTCTTCATATAACGACAGTGGGTTCTTTTATAATTTAATGTGTAATTTTTAGGGTTCCGTACACCAAAGTTGAAAAGGAACCCTATTGTTTTCTCTACGCTGTCCGTCTGTCCGTCTGTCCGTCACACGGTATTTTCTCAGAACCGTAAGAGCTACGGATCTGAAATTTGGACAGAGTATGTAGAACCTTGGCCGCTACAACAACATATACATGAGAATTAAAAATTAAAGGATGTTCCAAAACGAGCAACGAAAAATTTTAAAATCCCATGTAACCTACCATTTACGCATGAAACTAATTTCATGAAAATCGTAATATATTCAAATTTTTTCACTACCACACTCACATTGTTTTTGATTTCCAGTCAGCTTTCAACGATTTTTTCAAGAAAGTAAATTTTTGATGTTTTCAGAAAGTAAAATGAAAAAAGGTAAACAGTGTTACACCCTTTAAAGTTTTGTACAGATATACAGGATTGTGGTAAATAGTAATTATAAATTATCCTTATTTGGTATGAATATTTAAAGAATTATAATATCTTACGTTCAAATGTACATGAAGAAGACAATGCATGCCTTTTGAAAACAATAATATTATTAAAATATTAACAATAATATTTATTCCCAATTTATTGCCTTATGTATTTGTGTAAGTGACATTCTTGGTAACTCTAATCACCCCCCAAACAAAAAGTTTCGAATTTTTCTGAAGTCGGACTTTTCGTACCGAATTTGTTAAGACATTTCGCTAGTTTCTCTGAACAATTTGTTTTAAACATTAAAACTTTGATTTTTGAGTACATAAGTAAAAGTCTGTGAACATTTTTTTTAAATAAATATGTATATGTTGATAAAAAAAAGGATTGTAACAAATATTAAAAAACGTGAGTATGTGGAAATTATTTCGACAATAGCAGCAACATAACGGTGCAGCGGTACTCTGCTATAAAAGCAAAAAAAAAAAATCGTATCTACATGTCGTTACGAATTCGTACCGACTTATCGTAATGAATTCGTACCGACAAATCGTTACGAAGTCGTGTCAACCATTTCATATAAAAATTGTTACAATTTCGGTAATATTTCGGTGCCGAAATCGGAAGATTTTGTCGACCAATTTTTACGAATTCTTTACGAATTCGGAGCATTTTGTTTGATGGGTAAGAACTGAACAAAACAATTTTTTTCAACTTTACTTTTCATCGACATTTTAAAAATGAACTTTACTTTCCTATGAAAATTAACAAGAAATTTTCATGAAAGTCATTTATTTCATTAAAATTTTTGATTCATAATACGTATACAGAAATTTCAAGACAGTACTTTCATGTGTAAATGTAGCGTAATATACATACAATTGTATGTACATATGTATATTGAAACTTGAAATTTGTAAAATTAGTGTATTTTTATACAGACTACAACAATTAACACTAAAATTTAAAAAAATTAAAATTAAAGGGTGGTCCATCAGTTAATGCAATTTTGGCTATGTAATTTTGACAATTTGCTATCTTGGAAACCGTAACAGGCCAACACTTGAAATTTTCAAAAACGGTAAAACTAAAAAATCCGAAAATTATAAAATCGTAAAAAAAAAAAATCGCCAAAAATTAAAAAAAAATCGCCAAAACGAATTAAATTGCCAAAATTACAAAAAAAAAATTCTATCACTAAAATAAATCGCCAAATTCAAAAAAATCGCCAAAATGAAAAAAACGCCAAAATGAAAAAAACGCCAAAAATCTAAAAAAAATCGCCAAAACGCGAAAATGTCGCCAAAACTAAAAAAAAATTTAAATAAAAAAAAATCGCAAAAATGAAAAAATCGCCAAAAATAAAAAAATTCGCCTAAATGAAAAACGCCAAAAACCGAAAAAATCGCCAAAATAAGAAAATAAAGTGTCAAAACTAAAAAAGGAGCCAAAACTTAAAAAAAATCGCCAAAACCGAAAAAACGTAAAAACCGCAAAAAAACCGAAAAGACCCCAAAAACGAAAAAAATATGCCAAAACTATATATTATATAGGATGAAGTTTATATTAAATTACATATCTAGTGTTCGTACGGAACCCTTCGTGCGCGAGTCAGAGTCGCACTTTATTGAATTTATTATATTCATACACATCCTTTCTCGACAATGACGTGCTAATGTTGATGCAAAATTTTTCTTTATACCACCACCCGTCAATTGTTGGTATTGTTTTTTTTTTTTTTTTTTTTGTTAAAATTCATGCTACTTCATTTTTGTTATTTTTGTTAAATAGCTTCGCTGTTAATATCGTTTTGACCAGCAGCGCTTTTATTCATTTACCGTAGAGATGGGAACAATATAGTTTATTTTATTCTCCCTGTACTTGCACAGGAAAAAAGTTTGCATCACACACACAATCGTTTACATACACTTACACGCACATACAGACAGCTTTTTAAATCAATGCCTTTTTTCAAACGGGATTTTTTTTTAATAGAATATTTCTATAGTAATACTGATAAATCTGCAAGAATAAGCCTGCATAAGCTTATTTTTATAATTATTTAAGGTGATTTTTTTTTTTTGAGTGGTACTTTTTAAGTGATACTTAGGTTTTTGGTAGATACTTTTTTCTTAATATTTATTCAGATAATTACAACTTTAACCCTCTAAAGCTGGGATCACACGATTGGCACAATGTACCGATTTTCGTCGGCTCACTGCGATAGAGTTATAAGTAATGAGCCAAAATGACATTATTACTTAATTAGTTCTTGAATAAGCCTATATGGCTTTATTACCAATGCAGTGTGATGCAGTTAGGTAATTATATTTCAATTAGTTGAGAAATAATGCAAATTTACCTTGCTACTCATGAATTTATTTCAGTGAGCCGACGAAAATTGGGACATTGAGCCAGTCGTGTGAGCCAAATTAAAAGCTTAAATTAGACGTGACATAGCCATAACGCCATAGCCATCACCAAACCAAAATTCAATTGGTTTCTATGGTGAGAGTTATGGCGTTATGGCGAGTCACCTGTAATCAAATACAGTGTGTCCCATTAGTTTGTTTCTCTATGGCTATGCCTATGTCACGTTTGATTGAGCCTTAACTCTTTTAGAAATGGGTTTTTTTCTGAAAAAGAAAACAAATATCATTTAGTTGAAATATTCTGCGAAAACATTTTTCACGAAATGCTATTGTAGGTCTTAGAACACACTTAAGTCGAAAATTCAATTTAAATACCAGGAATAAGCAAAAACTTAAATATGGTTTAAGTGTTAATATAGTTAAAGTGTTGCCAACCCTAAAAATTTGCTTGTTCTTGCTTATTTCCCTACAAGAATAGTACCAGTCAGTTGACCGATCATTTGATCGGCAGTCATGCAGGATATATTCATCATTGTATGGAGTAAATTTTCTATCACATTATTAAGTGCAAAATAAAACTTTTGTGTACGTGTAATGTTGCATCTCTCTCTAACTAATGAATTTCATCGACTATATAACATACATACATATATTCGAACTGCTTATTACTAATCAATGATAGCATAAATATTAGTCAAGTTTGACTGATCATAATTGACGAATGCATCCTTCACAATTCAATTATAAATATATTTTTTATATTAAGGGTTTTCATGAGAATGTTCAAAAGTCTCGCAAACTGTGCAATTGTGCATTTTTACACTCTCGTAAATAAAATGTCAAAAATTGTATAGAAATCTATTTACACAAACCTGTTAAGTTAGTCCAATAATTTCCAATCGGAAGCTTTGCAATTGTGCATTTGGTAAATAACAATTTCTTGCTATTTTGGCTTTCTCTAGGCATTTTTAGACACACACACACACTTTTTTATTTTTATAGAAATATATCAATATGTTTTTAAATTAAAAATTGCTTGAAATTTTCTTATTTTATTTGTATTAAATGAACTTTTTGTCGTTTGTTTCAAATTTACATAAACTATTTGCGCAAAAGTTCAAAAGGGGCTTCATGAAACAAGTTTCGCAAGTTTGCCCAATTACACAAATGGCAATATGAAGAGTTTTCATGAAAACCCTAATTATTTGAATTTTTTAAAAATACACAAGTCAGTAAAATATATAAAACCAAACAAATAAATATGTGAGCAAAGACACATAATAATCTAAGCGGTATCTAGCCCTCTTCACTTATTTTCACCTCCAACGCACCTTGCTTTTGTTAAATATCTAAAATTTTGAAATGAAATACATATCGCACTCAATCAACAAGAGGTTATTGATTCAAAATTTTCGAAATTTCACTAGAAATCAACTAACTAATATCTATCTACTGTTAAAATTTCAACATATTCCGATTACTCTTTTGTTGATAAAATTTGTTTTACTTTATGAATTTAACTCGAAATTTCACTGTTTTTATGATAAAATTGCTAGATTTTTTTTTTGGAGTTGCGACTCTTTTCAAAACATAAATATTCGTCTCCAATAATTGTAATATTTTAAAACAAAAACAATGTAATTATATCTTCAAATGGAATTTGCTTACTATGGTGTATTCAGATTTTAAATTCTCTTAAAATGTAACCACAAACAATTTTTCGTCTCTACTGAAAATTTAAAAATTTCGAGTCAATACCGTCTTGTTGATTAAGTGCGATATGTTAAATTAAACTTTGTAAATTTCTTTTATTCAATATTTTACTTATCTTTTTTTACAGTTATAATTTTTAATTTTCACAGACCGAATGAAAAGTTTTTTAATCAACCTCGATGTTTTAAAATTAGATGTTCCACTCTAACATATATGCTGGAGTGGAGCAACTATAATTGATAAATTAAGCCATCAGCACTGCCGATCAAATGACTAATCAATTGACTGTCGCTATTGAAGTCAGTGTAAAGTTTTTACAAATGTGTTGGTGAAAAAAAAATTTTTTTTGTTGAATTTTGGTCTTCATTTTTAAACAAAAGGAATTAGAAATTACAACAAAATTAAAAAAAATTCAAGCTGACAAATGAGTTTGGTGATTTATTTAAAAACTGTAGGAGTTGGGGATTAAAACAATATTAAAATTGACTTCTGGACGCCTTTAGATTAATGTCCATGAATTGGAAAAAAAATAACAAAATCCATTTTATGACTGTTGGTTATGACTTAGACTTTTCGTGTCGCTGGAGGTAATAATTATTATATCTAAATAAAATTAAAACTTTCTGTTCATTTTCTTAAAAAATCTGGTATCAAGTCCATTTTTAGAGAAAAAATTTAATTTTTAATATTTAACATAAGTCTGTTTATTTGTTAGCAGAACTCTGCTGAACACGATGGTTTGTGTTTAGGGTTATAAATTCTAAATTTTAACCTCTCGCCCCATACGATATCATAAAAAAATTAAGAAAGTTTTTTATTCTTTCGAGAAATTTGATAATTAAAACTAACTATTTAATGTGACTTATATTTGATTTTATTTCGTCGCTTTTGATATCGAGCTGATTCGATCAGGGGCCTAATTCTTAATATAACAAAACACACTGATTTGGCAAACAATGTTTTGCCCAACAGTTGTCCGGGAAATTAAAAAAAATCAACCAACTCTGATAGCATCTAAATAAGAAATTAACTGCTTCTAGCCAACCAATAAAAGAATCGAAAATGTGGCTAGTGCTCTATTCTCTAACTTTACACTAATTAATTATTATTAAATTATTAATTAAATAAAAATTAACATAACATTTATGTATATTCGTTTCTTTTTTTCTGCATACACACACGTATGCGATTTTGCACACATACATACAAATATACAAACATATGCTTTGCTTACAATTTATTCAGTGTTGTGAAATAAATTAGTTTGCCTTTTGCCAACACTGAAACATCGTAAAATTTCTTACTATCGAAACTAATTTCTATTCGAATGTAATTTCGATCACGAGTGCCGGGATTAGGCCCAAGGTTTTTTAGTTTAAGATTATGTCATTCGCTATCGAACAATGTGAATATATTGTTCGATATGGAATTCCATAATTTCAAACTGAAAAATCGTGATCGTATCAACTCGTTATCGTAAGATCTTATTCCACAATTAAGATGCTAATGAAACGTACGCACTGTCAAATACGTAACCAAATAAAAAACCATACAATAAAGTAATCACCCTAAAAAGTCTGCTTAATTATTACTTTTTGCAATATGTGTATGAATGGCTGCCTGTATCTATGTATGTATGTATGTGTTCGAACGTGTGGTCATTTATTACAACCCTGCAGAAAGTGCGAATAGTGAAATTGTGGTGATTTACTAGTGGCGTTGTCAGTAGCACTACTGACCAGGTGCACCCCAGCCAATTATATCATCTATTGACATTTAACATTAGCTTGTCATTGAAAATCCGCCACTAGACTATAGCACTACTGACTTAGTAGTTCTTTCGGGACCACATGGAGACATTGGCACCAAATATTCACTAGTAAATTTTAGGGGCTCTAGTCTACAATATCGATATATTCTCTCTCGTTGTCAATAGTAAACTTATAGTGATTTTCTAGTGACATTGTCAATAGTGCTACTGACTAATTGTACCACAGCCAATGCAAATGCCTGTTGACAAATAACATAGGGTTGTCATTCAAAATCTATCAGTAGACTTTAGCACTATTGAGAAGGTAGTTCTTTTACGACCATGTGGAGATATTTGAACCGAAGATTCACTCGTAGTTTTTACTGACGCTTGTCTACATATATTTATTTAATATTATTGCACAATATAATAAAAAAGAAAAAACAAACTATTGACGCGTTTATTGACAATATCACCAGAAATACACTAGAACTGTCGTCTCGAACGTATCTCTACTCGCGCATAAAATGAAAGTTGTCGACATTTTTTTTAACTAGTGTAATTGTCGGTGGAGAAGGAGTATTGACATAGAGACATAGTGCTAAAGTCTACTTGACTAGAGGGAAGTTAATGTCACTCTCATGGCATTGTGTGCGTGTTCATGTGTGAGATCTCAATACATGCCAGCTTTTGTGTGAGTCATCATATTTATCTGTTTATTGTCGGTGGCTGAATCAGCTGATTTCTATCATTTCTTTGTGAGTGTATGTATATTATATGCTCAGAGCTTATCTTCAGCCATTATTATTATTTTAATAAATGATAAGCCAATGTGGTGTTGTGGCTGGTGCTTGTTTTAAATGGCAGTTAGTTGAATGGCCTTTTGTTCGACATCCTTTTTTTCTTTCCTTTATTCTATTTTTTTTTATTTTTATTTTATATTGTCGTATGCAAAACCAAGTAATTGTACCCATCAGTTTCATCTGATGATGGTGGAGCGTATGAATTTTCATTTATTTTAATGAAACTACAAAGAGATGACAAAACGCATATAAAGAGGCTGAAGCATTAACACGACAGGCAGGATGGTTTTAGTTAAGCAAGTCAGCTTAATACATTCATTGAGGTATATACATATATACATATAATTATTGCTGTATCGTGGTAAGTCAGTTGAGAGTATTACATTTGAGTGATGGCCATTAACTTTGTGAGATGTATACATATATATATATATATATATTTGCTTAAATTTATGTGACTTTTGCTTGCGTAAAGTAAATCCTCACAAAAACATAAATGTGAAAAACGGCCAAGTTCTTATTTATAAATTTCGGCCATTAAAAGTTGTGAGATATACATTTTGACCAAGTTCTTCTTTGCCACAATACCTAACACAGAAATATATTATGTATGATATAAATTTGTTATCGTAAGGGTGTCGTATAATTTCTAGATAATCTGCCAACTTGACAACATTTTTATCAATATAAAGAAATAAACATTTATACATTATTCTCTCCTTTTTTGGAAAGGTAAAAATATTGCCAAGTAAACAGATTATCTAGAAATTGTATGACACCTTTACGATTACAAATTTATATAACACATAATATATTTCTGTGTTAGGTATTGTGCCAAAGAAGAACTTGGTCAAAATTTATATCTCACAAATTTTAATGGCCGAAATTTTTGATAAGAACTTGGCCGTTTTTCACATTTATGTTTTCGTGAGAATCTATTTACTTTTTGAAAAGTTTTCTATAATAACGCTTTTTAAACTTAAAATATCTAGTGTATTTTATTTCTATTCATGATCACTGTGCCAGTTGAAAATGGCAGAGGTACATAAAATAATTGGTAAGAGTGTGATGGGTAGAGTTGAGCGATATTTAGAAACCTGTTACTTTTTCACAGCGTTTGAAAAATCACAAATCACAACTGTGACTGAATTTATCAAATAACAGGTTTTGGAAATATAGTTCTTTCATACAAACTGTGATTGTTCTTGCATGCTTACTTTACAATAAATAAAGCTACCACATTAATTTTTTTATACCTTCAGCTTTTGTCTAGAAAAAAATCGTCAAATCGCGTCAAATCATATTTTCTGGTAACTATGTACAACTCACATTTTTATATTTGCAATTTTATTGTCTCTCTGCCTCTTATATATTTTTTTTTATTTATTCTCAATATTTGAACGGGGTTGATTGCTAATTGCTTGTTCTTGCTGCTCTTCTTATTAGTATTTATCAAAACACCAATACTAATAAATACTTTTTTTAAAGCAGAAGAGCTGAAATGTGTTAAACCGTGATCACAGTCACTGTTTAATTTCACTGCTGCTCTTCTTATTAGATTTTCTCAAAATAACAGAACTGCTACAAACAAAATACTGCTAAACTGTGATCACAGTCACAGTTTAAAAGAACAGCGATTTAAAAATCACGTTCACAAATAGCAGCATTATTAAAAAATCACGCTATCGCTCATCACTAGTGATGGGTGTTAAATTGTTGACTCCGCATATTTTCTCAATATATTTATATATTAAAGTCTGCTTAGCCGAAGTACATAAATCAAAAGGATATGCCCAATGTGTATGCAAAGTTTTAATAGGGTAGCTGGTGCTTTAAATTTTTGGATTTTCCGATTGAGTAAATCAATTACTATTTGTGTACAAAATGTCAGCTCTCTATATAATATTATATAGGCCTGGCCCCGCGGACTTTTATATCTGCTAGTGCTCATGGTTCATGCAAAGTTTGGTATTAAAAAGTTAATAACAAATACCATAGTATTAAATTAAAAACTGCTAAGCCGAAGTACCTGAACGAAAAAGCTAGATATATGGGTGAAGTCACGGCTACTTTTCAAAATAGGGAATTTTTATTTTGTAGAAGTGGAATGTGTTTGAAAAGTTTTAATGAAATGTATGTTAATTTAGAATTTGAAGTGCTTGTTTCCGCCCTCTGATAGCAACTTCTGGGTTTTCAGATTTTTCTTAGTGATCTCGTATCTAGATTTCTTTTTGTATCAAATTTAAGCTCGCTGGTGCGAATTGGAGTTTTAGCGTCGTGGCCCAGCATACCGGGTAAAACTTTTTAGTTTTAAGATTTTCTCATTGGCTTACGCAGCTAATGTCAGCTCTCTAGCGCGAATTATATCATTAGATTTTATCAGCATTACCTCTCCCACTATTCCTAACTCAAAATTTTGTTGTGAGCAGCGCTTATAATTCACGCTCCTTTTCGTTTAAAATATGCTAGATCGATGTAGATTAAACACAAGGCTAATATTTTATGGGAGTGCTCATGCTAAATTATTAAGGTGATAGAGTAAAGTATTGCATCATATAACAAATCATTTAGGCAATTTATAAAAATTGTAGAAAAAAATTTTAGTAATCAGTAAAAATTTTTTTGTTTTTACTGAAACTTTAGTGGTACTGCAGTGCTCATCTATGGTAAATGCCTTTACTTTTACTTTTTAATTTTTAATTCCTGTTGTTCATCGTTTAGTTGTTGCTGTTCTTGTTGTTGTGTACGCATTGCAATTAAAATAAAATCAGTCAAGTGCGACTTTGACTCGCGCACATTTTTTTTTGATAATTTTTTTGATTTAGCTTTCTTAATTTTTTAAGTTTTTTCAGTTTAAACGATTTTTTTTCAGTTTTATCGCTTTTTTCTCGTTTTGGCGTTTTTTTCTCTTTTTGGGTTTTTTTAACTTTCGCAATTTTTTTCATTTTGGCGATTTTTTAATTTTGGCGATTTTTTCATTTTGGCGATTTTTTCATTTTGGCGATTTTTTCTGTTTTTTGGGGTTTTTTTTATATAGGCGATTTTTTCATATTGGCGATTTTTTTGTTTAAGGAGTTTTTAATTTTGGCGATTTTTGCGGTTTTTCGCGATTTATTTTAGTCCTAGAGATTTTTTTTTAATTTGGTGCTTTTTTCGTTTTGGCGATTTTTTTATATTTGGCGATTTTATATTTTTTTTGTGATTTTTTAGTTTTACCGTTTTTGAAAATTTCAAGTGTGCCTCTTACGGTTTCCAAGATACAGCAAGTTGTCAAAATTACAAAGTCAAAATTGCATTAACTGGTGGAACACCCATTGATTTAAATTTTTTAAATTTAGTGTTAATTGTTGTAGTCTGTATAAAAATACACTAACTTTTAAAATTTCAAGTGTATATATGTACATACAATTGTATGTATATTACATGGGATTTTAACATTTTTCGTTGCTCGTTTTGGAACACCCTTTAGTTTTTAACTCTCATGTATTTGTTGTTGTAGTGGCCAAATAACCGGCGGTGGCGCACCGTCGGCTTCGAGCCGGTCGACTTGTTTCTCTGCTTGGTATTGCTTCTTTCAAACACTAATCCACTCATACATAGCTCACACCGATTTGACAATGCAAATCAAAAGCAAAAAGCAAAGAAATCTCAGCAAAGAAATCAAAGTCAAAAGATTTTTACCCCCTGGCGTATAGATGTTTACACATCAAAAATTATTTCTATACATTTTTTTTATTATATTACTAAAAATATACATTTGTACAAGTAAATGGAGTCACATTAATATTTTCTCTGAATAATTCAAGTTTTGTATGCTTTGCAAACATCGGTCTGACAGACCGAGAACGAGTATATGTGTTTTATATTTTGACGTGAGTATAGGAAGGTTAAACAAAAAATGAATTGCTCATGTACAGAAATGTGTCATAATTGGTTTTTTTTTAATAATCTAAACAATTGCAATTATTATTTATTAAAATTATATATTTAAAAATATACACCTGTATTTATAAAAATTATTAGGGCTCTTGAAGGCTTAATAATAAACATTTTTATATGAAAATTTGTTTTAAAAGTATAAATTTTGTATATCAGCAATTTTAAGCATGCATATTGTTGCCAAAACGTATAATTTATTTTGCTCTGGTGCTAGAATATTTTTAATAATATTAATTTTATTTTGTAAGGTAGTTGCAAGAACGAATAGCAGTTTCAAGGTCACTTAATTCTTCAGTTTCGTTTAAGATACTCTTTTACAAAAGGAAAACTTTAAAAATTTATCAGTTGTAAGTAACCATAAATTTACACCACTGTACATGTGTGGCGTATTCGTGATATTTTGTGTATTAAGGCTCAGTTAGCCGACTGTAATGTAATGTAATTGTAACGTAGAAAACAGCTGATCGATATTTTTATATGAAAAGTAGGTTACTTTACATTACATCTCTATAATCATTTTCATTACTTTTCACATACCAATATCGATCAACTGTTTACTACTGTTGCAGTTACTTTACGTTACAGTCGGCTAACTGAGCTTTTAGGGTGCGAACAGAGTGAGCGCTGAAAGCCGAGCCGAGATTGTCAGTGCGATAAAACCGTGTATAACGCAGTGAACGCCGACAAGAGCAGAGAGCAAAGCCGATGAGTTTGAGAAAACAGTTTCAAAGCATTTTTCAGCGCCGAAAACATTGTTTAGGTTTACTTTTTAGCGTGCAGTCGTGTTTTTTAATGGTTTAAAAATAATAAAAAATGGATATCGATCAAAAATTATGAAATTCACCAAATTTATTCCTTTTTAGTGTAATTTGATGTTTTCCAAATTCTTTTGTGTTAATAATTGCATTAATCACACTGGGAGAAGTAAAATACTCTTCATCTTCATACAGCAATACAGCAACTTTATAAACACAAATGAACAACAAGACTAACAGCCTGTTTTTCGAAAATGAATAAGTGTATACGTTCTTTAAAATAACGAATGAAACCATGTTTTCGTTTTTAAAACATTTATTTATTTTTATTACACTCATAAAATTTTTTATGTAAAATTAGTTAAAAATCAGTCTAGATAGATAGATAGATTTGACTTTAACGAAAATGTTGTTTAATTTTTAATGTTAGAATCTGAACTGACTTAAAACCGTGAAAAACTATTTTTTCCTTTTATTTTTTACTATAAATTACGAAAAATTAAATAAACGAAAAAATCTAAATGGTTTTCTCTATAAGCGGATTGATTTAACTTTCACAAGAACGAATCTTGACTTCCGTACAAAGCAAAGATGTTCCCCTTGCTTCTTTAATTTTTCTGTGAAAGACCAAATTTGCTTTATTTTTGCTTTATTTTCCATAATTTAACTGTCAAACAATTGGCTTAAAAAGCAATACGAACCTTAGCCCGTTCAAATCACAAATATAGGAACAAATGGAGTTCGAATAATAATTAAAATTAACTCAAATTACAAAAAATTTAAGTATTGAGTCAAAATAAAGTAAAGGTTATAGAAAAAAAAAAACATAGTTAGTTCTAATAAACAACTAAAAATACGAAATGCAATAAAAACCTGTTTTAATGGGTAAATTGATTTCCAATTGAATACTAAAATCAACTAAAAATTAAATTGCTTACCCCCTTATTGATAAAATTTAAAATTAATTTGAAATGAATTTTATTTAAAATTTTTCATAGAAATTTTTTTTAATAGATATTTTTTTTTGTATTCCTTCACTGTAATAATTTTGTGAGTGTGATTTTTTCGTTATACCTAAAAAGCTCTTTTTATGTCAAAATGAAAGCTTTAGAATATGTTTTATAAAAATCAAATTTTAAACGTTATCGTTTATAAACGAACATAAAAACGAAAGAACTTATGTTTTCTAAAAACAGGCTGTAAATGACATAAAAGCAAAACACATGGAATAAACAGAATTTCAGCGCTGATTCTCCCATTCACTGCGTTATATACAAATTTTGTTCTCGCATGAAAATAAGCGTCAATAAGCTCGGCTCGGCTCGGCTCCGCTCGGCATCAGCGCTCACTCTGTTCGCACCCTTAAATGCACACTACCAGTGATTAGGAGCCTATGATTTATATAAAGAATCAGTGTAATAAAAATTACTCATACGTATGAATATGGACCAACAAATAAAGGGTGTTTTTTTATTGAGGTATAGAACTTTAAGTTGACATCACTTTTTTAACTGGCGGCCATTTTGTCAGCTGTCAAATGATTAATATTTAGTTTGGTTTGCCATTTTATCATGAACAGGTTGACAAAAGAACAACGCTTGCAAATCGTGCAAATTTATTTCGAAAATAATGGTTCAGTTCGCGAAGTTTACCGCAAGCTCCGTCCATTTTATGGTCGACATAATCGTCCATCAGAGCAATTAATTCGGTTAACCATGGATCGTTTTACACTACGTTTACTCTATGTGATAATACGCATCCGCAGAGACGTCGAACAGTGCGCACCGAAGAAACAATTGCCGCTGTAGAGCAAAGTGTTGAAGAGAACCCGAATGAATCGATTCGCCACCGTGCACAGCAATTGGAGCCGACTAACCGACTATTTTGTTCCCGAATTGGATGGCATGAATGTGGATGAGTTGCGGTTCCAACAAGACGGCGCTACATGCCACACAGCGCACGTCACAATCGATTTATTGAAGGAAACATTCGATGAGCGCATAATTTCGCGGAATGGACCTGTCAATTGGCCACCAAGATCGTGTGATTTGACACCATTGGATTATTTTCTTTGGGGATATGTGAAGTCGCTCGTCTACGCCAACAAACCAGAAACGTTAGGGGACTTGGAAGCCAACATTCATGGCGTTATTGCCAACATACGGCCCCATATGCTCGAAAAAGTGGTTGAAAATTGGACCTGTAGAATTGGCTTTATTCGAGCCAGCCGCGGCGGCTACATGCCCGAAATCATATTTAAACATTAATGGCATAAAATTATCCTTCCAATAAAGCCAAATTGATGGACATTAAAACGATTTTTTTGTGTTTTATTTCAATTCAAAGTTCTATACCCCTGAAAAAAACACCCTATACATGCATGATCTAATGAACCTATTGGAAAACAATGTTCAATAGTATGTAAAGGGTGTCCCAACAAGAACGCAATATTTAAATTTGGCGCCATTCGAAGTGTCATTGTTTGACATTTGAACAATTGTTATTGTTTGCTAGTAGAAGGTACGAGGTTAGTAAAAATCAAGCGCTACACGAATGAACAACGCATTCTCATTGTGAAATTGTTTTACCAAAATAGTGAAAGTTTTGCGGCTACAGTTCGCAAATTTGCGATCAATTTGGGGTCACAATAATGCTCAAAAACAGTCAACTGTAAAGACATTAATGGATAAATTTGTCGAAACTGGGTCTGTTAGTGATGTAAAGACAACAACGCGCCTTCAATCAGGTCGATCGACCGAAAATGTCGCAGCTGTACGTGATGATGTCGCTCAAACGCAGGTCAAGCGCAAACAGTCAATGGTGTTCGGTATTGTGAAATGATAAGCAGTTTTTTTGTGCCTAGAATTGAAGAAATGTATGTGGAGGGCATGTGGTTTCAACAAGACGGCGCCACATGTCATACAGCCAGAGAAACAATTCAATTGCTATATCAGTCATTTCCCGGTCGTGTCATTTCGCGTTTTGGAGACCTGAATTGGCCGCCTAGACCGTTCGATTTAACACCATTAGACTTTTTTCTTTGGGGTTTTTTGAAGTCGATGGTTTACGCGAATAAACCGACGACGACTCAAGCCTTAAAAGAGGAAATTGGACGCTGCATTAATGAAATACCGCAGCATTTATGCAAAACGGCCATTGAAAATTTCATTAAAAGATCGCGTGTGTGCCAGCAAAGCCGCGGCGGCCATCTGCCCGATTTGTTGTTCCACACATAACCTCATTTTGTCTACTTTACGATATAATAAAGTTTCCCGATTCTTCTTTTCTAAACATCTGTGTTTTATTTAAAATTTAAATCTTGCGTTCTTGTTGGGACACCCTTTATATGTAAAATATAATTTTCTTTTGAACGTTTGGAATACTATTGCTTGATTGTTTTGATTTTTTTTCCTAACACACATAAAAAACAATAAAAGCTTTTCAAATTATTACTTGAATAAGATATAAAAAGGTTAAAATTTTCTAACCGGCTCACATAAGGTCCAAAGGCCATCATTCCGCAGATTAATTAAAAAAAGTTCAAGTACAGTGAAAACCGAAAGTACTCCGTTAAAGCTCATAAGACAACACTGATTGTGCAATGGTGCATTTAAATTGAATATTGTGCAAGAAGACTGCAAAAGTAAGCGGAAAAAAGCTAAAAACTTTGCGTAACTGAATTACATTTACCTTCAGTAATTTAAAAACAAAAATAAATCTTAAAATAAAACCACCAAGTTCAGATAGTTATTAAAATATTTTGTTTGAATTTGCTATCGAAATTATTTGTGGAAGTGCTTTTGTTTTTAATGATTATAGTAGAAGCTCATAAAAATGTATTTTCTCAGTTTAAATGGACATAAAGTTATTAATTGGGATTAACTAAGCAGAGATTTTAATATTATTTTAAAGGGTGAACAAATGAGCGTTATTTTAGAAAAGTTTATGCTGCGCACCGTTGCACTCCAGAAATATGTAAAAAATAGTAATAGCGTCACGCGTGTGTTTACCAATAATTAAGGGCTTAACGACTTCCGCTAACACTGTTGTTATAGTTATTTTTTTTTTGCTTTCTTTAGAAATGTAAAAATGTCATGATTTGTTATACTTGAGTCACGCATTAGTCACGAGTGAGTTACTCATTACTAGTCATGTGTGACTCACGCGTGATCATGGTTGTTTTTTAGGATTCCGTACACGAAAGGTGAAAAGGAACCCTATTGTTTTCGCTACGCTGTCCGTCTGTCCGTCTGTACGTCACACGGTATGTTCTCAGGAACCGTAAGAGCTACGGACCTGAAATTTGGACATAGTATGTAGAACCTTGGCCGCTACAACAACAAATACATGAGAATTAAAAATTAAAGGGTGTTCCAAAACGAGCAATGAAAAATGTTAAAATCCCATGTAATATAAATACAATTGTATGAACATATGTAATTATATTGAAACTTGAAATTTGTAAAATTAGTGGATTTTTATACAGACTACAACAATTAACACTAAAATTTAAAAAAATTTTAATTAAAGGGTGGTCCATCAGTTAATGCAATTTTGACTATGTAATTTTGACAATTTGCTATATCTTGGAAACCGTAAGAGGCAAACACTTGAAATTTTCAAAAACGGTAAAACTAAAAAAACCAAAAATTATAAAATCGCCAAACCAAAACAAAAAAAATCGCCAAAATTAAAAAAAAAATTCTAACACTAAAATAAATCGCCAAATTCGAAAAAATCGCCAAATTGAAAAAAAAAACTTAAGACCTATTTCCATTTTGCCGGTGATATCCAAAGTGGTAGAACATTTGCTTAAATTCAGGATGTTAGATTATTTGTAGAGAAATAACATGATTCATGCCAGTCAGTATGCCTATCGGAAAGGTCATAACACCTCGTCGTTGCTTATTGAAATGACCGATCTTATTAGACAAAACTTGAATGAAAGAAAAGTGAATATTCTATTATCCCTTGACCTATCCAGAGCATGTGATTGTGTCGATCATAGCAAACTAGTAATAAAGCTCCGTGAAAAATTCAAATTTTCAAAAACCGCATGTAAACTAATATATTCATACTTGACTCAACGCTCGCAGTTTGTTGATATTGATGGTCGTTTCTCTGATACACGTAACGTTAACATGGGTGTTCCCCAGGGCTCAGTATTAGGCCCAATTTTGTTTTTTTTATACCTTAATGATGTAATTGAAACTACTCATAGCTGTAAGATCTTCATATTTGCAGATGACATACAGATACTTTTGAAACACAATATTCAATATTTGTTTGTTTTGGAGGCTAATGCAAACTTTTGTTTAAATAACATTTCCTCTTGGATGTTGGAGAATAATTTTATGGTAAATCTTGGTAAAACCAAATACATTCTATTTGGAAATCTCTCGGGTTTCGAGTTCAATATTCTAATGAATGGTCTAGAAATACAACACATTGATCGCTTACGATGTTTAGGAGTTCATATTGATGATAAGCTTGAGTTTTGTCATCACATAAATGAAATGGCTGGAAAAATTGTTTATACTTTGCGCAGACTATACAATTCAGATATTTATTTACCATACGGTATTAAAAAAAGGGTGGCGGTTGCACTTCTAATGTTGCGGATGAGGTGGTGTCTGGAATAAACTCGACAAATTGCCACAAATTGCAAAGAGTTTTCAATATGGTTGTTAGGTTTATTTTCAACGTTAGGCTGAGAGAACATATAACGCCGTATGTGGTTAAGTTCTTAGGGTGTAGTTTTCGTAAATTTGTTAATTTTAGATTACTATTCTTTTTTTATAAACTTATTTTAAACTCTGTACCATATAACTTGCGTCATGTTTTCCATTTCAGCAGATCAATAAGAAATCTCAAGATCCTTATACCTCGTATTTATACCTCTATCTTTGAACGATCGTTTCATGTAAGAGTGGCTAGACTTTGGAATGGTGTTCCCTCTAACTTAGGAAATTTCAGACTCAATAAATATTTTTAAGAGAAAAATCCACTCGTTTGTGTGTGTGACAAATTGAAAAATTTTAAGTATTGCTGTAATTTTAATTTAAAGTTTTTATTGCTTAAGCTATAAGAAGTGTATTATGTATGTGTATATGTATATGTAAATGTATGTGTGTATATGTGTATGTATGTATGTATATATATGTATATATATATATATAAATATATATATATATATATAATATATGTATATGTATATATATGTGTATACGTATATATGTGTATATATATATATATACATGTGTATGTGTGTATATATAATAATACACTTTCAAGTATTGTCATTATACTGGTCTCACATATATTTCAGTAAATAGAGAAACTTGGCTGGGGAGCCTTAAATATTATACATATTTTTTCTTTCTTTATTTTATGTTTATTTCTTTTTTTATTCTTTTATATTTTATGTATCATTTATTATTTTCAAATATCATCATTATTTTCTAATTTTAAGGCTGAAGATAAAAAACTATTGTGAATTAGTCTGTAATATTATTGTTTTGGCCAAAGGTGCCTTTTTAATGTTACTCCAACTGAAATAAATAAATAAATAAATAAAATAAAATAAATAAACGCCAAAATGAAAAAAACGCCAAAAATCGAAAAAAATCGTCAAATCGCGAAAATGTCGCCAAAACTAAAAAAAATTTTTTAAATAAAAAAAAAATCGCAAAAACGAAAAAAATCGACAAAAATACAAAAAAAAAATCGCCAAAATGAAAAAAACGCAAAAAAAAACCAAAGCTTAAAAAAATCGCCAAAACCGAAAAAAACGCAAAAAACGCCAAAACAAAAAAAAAATCGAAAAGACCCCAAAAACGAAAAAAATGCCAAAAATATATATTATATAGGATGAAGTTTGTATTAAATTACATATCTGGTGTTCGTACGGAACCCTTCGTGCGCGAGTCAGAGTCGCATTTTACTGAATTTATTTTTATATACTTTAATGATTTAAAAAAATTGCGTTCTGATTTAAGCTAACTTTCTTAGACTTTAAAGAAATCAATTTTTGTATAATTCGAATCCGAAGTCATTCAGTGGCAAGCAATTTACCAGGTTGCGTGAGTGTAAAAAAAATCAAGAATTTTCGCTTGGTGAGTGGTACCCGCCTTCACCACTTCTATACTTGCTAGATTTTGGTGGAACATACAGCTTGTTTTAAGAGTTATCCCCACCAAATTTATTGTGCCTCTCTATTGTAGTTCTGAAAATATAACAAAAATAATAATTACTTTGTACAGGGAGTTCCAGTACCCCACTTCATATACCGCCAACATTTTGCTGGAACATGCAACTTGTTCTAAAAGCTACCCATATACAATTTAGTGACTCTAACTTTTGTAGTTGTAGTGTATGAATTGATTCGCGTTAAAATGGCCGATTCTGTGATACCAACATAAATATTTTTTTTTTCATATTCACCCCTATTCCGCGTTTCGATTCGAATCGAAAGTTTCTCCGTTTGGCAACTTTGGTATTCTGCGTTCCGCTCTTCGATTTCTCTTTCGATTCTATGTATTCTGTATTTCGATCGTAACTACGTTTTTGTAAGTTGTTATTTTAGTGGCGGAGCGTTTTCAATTTTTGTTTGTTTAACTTCAAAAAGAAGGTTTAATTAATGAACTACACACTTTGTTTTGTTTTTCTGTACTAAAATGCGATTTTTATTTATTTTATTACAGGTAGAACATTATAAAAAGTTGACATACCTATTTAATTTTATTTATTTATTTATATTTAATTAAATTTAAACAAATAAACTTAATTTTTGTGTTACAATTATGTGTAAAAAATTAAAATATCACCTCCGGCGCGACAGGATTCTTCACACTGGATAAGTTTGGCCACAAATACCTCTTGCTTATCTCGTTTTATTTTTAACTGTCTGTACTCAAGCTTGCAAGAATTTATTTAATAAAAATTTTTAGCAATATTTAATTATTATTTGTTTTAATTGTTAAATCACTGTTTTTTTTTGCACTAAATTTAACTTTTTGATAAAAATTTTTGCAAAATTGCTTAATTTTTCTGTTCCTATTTCACCCGTTTTATAGCAAAGCAGCAGGTTTAAACATACTCTTCGCTTCTTCTTTTTCTTTCGATTCAGTTTTTTTTGGCAGAATACCTGTTTTCGATTCGTGCGAACTGAATGCGGGAACGTAATCGAAACGCAGAATAGGAGTGATTAAATTTTGTGTCTGGCAGCAATCACTTGCTAAATAATAAAAGCAAAACCAAAATAAAGCTTAATTTTTAACTTCAAATTAGCGCATATTGCATAATTGTTGTTTTGATGCCACTATTAACAAATATTTAAACCTTGTAAATATTTAAAGCTTGTAAATGAAAAAATAATTTGAAATAACTTAACGTAAATCTTCTTATTTCTATTTTACTCACTCACTATCTTTGCTTGGCAGGTCAAAATACAGAAACGTGAAGAAGAAGAAATTTCTATTGAATATACGCTTTCCATTTAGCAGAGTAGATTTTTTTTTTTTTTTTTTTTTTTTTTGAAAAGAAAATTTTGTCGGTTGTCATTAAAACCAAATTAACTTTTTCGCTGCCCTTATTATAACAAGCTTTAGCTGCTTTTATTTCCAGCAGCAATCAGCTAAATTACCTCAATTTTGTAACTACATACTTTAATTTTTATTTTTATTTTTAAATTGCACTTGTGTTGCTTTTCTTTTAAATATATAATTATATATATATAAAAAAAAAAAACAAATACCAGTCAATTTTTTCGCTATAAAGTGGAAAAGATTTTCTCGTAATTTTTTATTTACGTTATAAAGTGTGAATGTTGCTGCTCTGTGCAACCGCTACCGGTTGTTGCATTAAGGTGGCAAATTAGTTTAACCTTCACTTTTCGAAGCTTTTCAAAAAAAAAAAAAAAGACTGGTGTTCGATGCTTACTTGGCCGATACAGAGGATCTGCCTTCTGAGGAATTACAAAAAAAAAAAAAAAAAAAAACTTAAATATAATAAAAATGAAATTCGAAAAAGGTAAGGTTACAATAATATGCTAAAAGAAAAGGAGTAAGCGAAAACCAAAAGAAGGAAAAAAAATTACGGCAAAAGAAAATTTCTCAATTATTTGCTCTTGTGTTTTACTTCTATTTGCGCTGTATGTCCTAATTGTTTCCTGTTAATGTTTATTTTATTTTTATAGCAAATTTTTCATGTCCGTTTTGTGCCATTGTGTTTTTTTAAGATTTTTTAAAATTCTTTATGTTGCCAAGTATAAATAATAAACAAAAACTACACGGCATCTATAAATCTTATTCAGGTTAATATTTTTTTATATTCTCTTGTTATTCTATTTTATTTATTTTATATATCTTGTTGCAAAATGTGCAACAATGTCTTAAAAAAAAACTTTGATTTTCCGTTTTTAGCTGATATTTCATTTCTACTCAAGACAGTTCAAAGACAGTAAAAAGAAATATGAAAATGTTTAATGATTTCCTATTACCCGTAGTATGTAAAAGGAAAATAAAATCCGTTAAGAGCGAATTTAACTCGCACACAAAGGGTTCCGTATGGACACTACATACATGTGTAATACTATACGAACTTAAGCCTATGAAATCGAATATCTTACCTGCTGTGCAGACATTCTAAGTACACGATAAACATTTTTCGGGTTTTTGGCGTTTTTAGGGTTCCGTACACCAAAGGTAAAAAGAAACCCTATTGTTTTCGCTACGCTGTCCGTCTGTCCGTCACACGGTATTTTCTCAGGAACCGTAAGAGCTACGGACCTGAAATTTCGACAGAGCATGTAGAACCTTGGCCGCTACAAATACATGAGAATTAAAAATTAAAGGGTGTTCCAAAACGAGCAATGAAAAATGTTAAAATCCCATGTAATATACATACAATTGTATGAACATATGTATATTGAAACTTGAAATTTGTTAAATTAGTGTATTTTTATACAGACTACAACAATTAACACTAAAATTTGAAAACAATTTAAATTAAAGGGTGGTCGTCCATTAGTTAATGCAATTTTGACTATGTAATTTTGACAATTTGCTATATCTTGGAAACCGTAAGAGGCACACACTTAAAATTTTCAAAAACGGTAAAACTAAAAAAACCGGAAATTATAAAATCGCCAAACCAAAACAAAAAAAAAATCGCCAAAAATTAAAAACAAAATCGCCAAAACGAAAAAATCGCGAAAATTAAAAAAAAAATTTCTAACACTAAAATAAATCGTCAAATTTGAAAAAATCGCCAAAATGAAAAAAAACGCCAAAATGAAAAGAAAGCCAAAAATCGAAAAAATCGCCAAAACGCGAAAATGTCGCCAAAACTAAAAAAAAATTATATAAAAAAAATCGCAAAAATAAAACAAATCGCCGAAAATAAAAAAAAATGCCAAAATGAAAAAAACGCCAAAAACCGAAAAAAATCGCCAAAACGAGAAAATAAAGTGTCAAAGCTAAAAAATAGCCAAAATTAAAAAAAATCGTCAAAACCGAAAAAAACGCAAAAAAACGCCAAAACAAATAAACCGAAAAGACCCCAAAAACGAAAAAAATGCCAAAACTATATATTATATTGTGTAGGATGAAGTTTGTATTAAATTACATATCTAGTGTTCGCACGGAACCCTTCGTGCGCGAGTCAGAGTCGCACTTTACTGAATTTTTATTTCAGTTTTTGCGCTCTTTCTTTTGGTTTGCCGATGCCCTGCAAATAATAGTAGACTACATGGTCCAATCTAGATAAAACAGACTAGTTACATCATGGTCCATTGTAATGCAGTCGCGGATCATATCGTTTTCATACAATCATTCAGTGCTGCGCGATAAGTGTTTGTGTTTAAACGATTATGCTCGCTCGTTCTTCTTAGGCACTTACAAATTGTATGCGAGTAGTCTATAACTATTCCGTATGGGCTAGTTTTAGGGTTAGTCTGATGTAATGCAAAGTTTGACCATGTGGTCCAACCCTAGGACATCGCAATGTTAAATCGACCACCTTTTTTCATATATTTGGAGTAGTATTGTGGTACTCCCTCCTACTCCTCTTTGGACTATTCCTTACATGAATGTATGTACTAGTCGCATTATTTGCAGGGTGTCTATATTTTTGGAAATTTTTTTTTGCGTATTTTTTTCGGTTTTCCTCGAACTATTTTAGTTACAGCGATTTTTTAGTTTTGACACTTTATTTGTTTTGGCGAATATTTTAGTTGCTGGGATTTTTTTTTATTTTTGGCGGTTAGTTTTGGCTTTTTTCTAGTTAAGGCGCTTTTTCTTAGTTTTGACGATTTTTTTTTAGTTTTTGGGAAGTATTTTTTGTCGTTTTTTTCGGTTTTCAACGAATTATTTTAGTTTATACGATTTTTTTTCGGTGATTTTTTTTCAGTTTTTGGGATTTTTTTTAGTAATTGCGCTTTTTCTTAGTTTTGGCGATTTTGTAGTTTGCAGATTTTATTTTTTTGGTTTTTGGCGTTTATTTAGTTTTGGTGATTTGGCGCTTATATAAAGCGATTTTATTATATTATATTAGGCGTTTTGGCGATTTATTTAGTTTGTAATATTTTTTTCAGTTTTCGGCATTTTTTTCCTTTTTGGTGTTTTTCTCGGTTTGTAACGAATTATTTTAGCTTTAGCGATTTTTTAAATTTGGCGGTTTTTCGTTTTTTTTGCGTGTTTTCGGTTTTTATCGAATGAATTTATTTGTGGCGATTTTTTAGTTTAGGCGTTTTTTCTTAGTTTTGGCGAATTTTTTAGATTTTGGGATTTTTTTTTTTGTTTTTTTTTTGGCGTTTTTTCGGGTTTCATTGAATTACGTAAATTTTAGCGATTCCTGTAAGTTTAGGTGCTTTTTCTTAGTTTTGGAAATTTGTTTAGTTTAAAGGTTTTGTTTTTGGTTTTTGTGGTTTATTTAATCGAATTGTTTTAGCGATTTTTTTAGTTTTGGCGCTTTTTTTCGTTTTGGGGTTTTTTTTCGCTTTTTGGCTTTTTTGTTTGCTTTGGCAGTGTTTTTGTTAATGCCCCTATCACGGTTTTCAACTTTTAAAATAGTTCGGTTGGGATTGCTAAATTTGCATTGCCATTCTCCACTAAATTAACAGTTGACTTTTCAGTTGTGTTTTGGTACTGTCATTTACAACTGTGCGTAAGTTTGGTTGAGAAAAGCGTTGAGTATACACAACTGCTTTTTAGTAGTTGGGTCTGTGGTTGAGTTTTTCTAGTTACAGGTTGGTGCGATATAAAAAGCAAAAAAAAAGTGGGAAAATCGTAATTAGAAATATTTGTTATTCTTAATAACAATTTTTTTAACAATTTCAGTATCGGCGGTATAGCAGGCACATACAAAGATTTATTTAAATATGGTTTTAGGTGATCCAACAAATAACGAAATGTTTCTTTGTTCTGCCGGAATAACTAAAAACCCTCAAAAATGATTTTTTAAAGAATTCGTTCCCTATTTTGATTCTTCCTTACCTTGCATTGGGTAGTTGAAGAGGGTTGGAATCATCATGAATTTTTCTTCTGATACGTACGTAGCACATCTACAATTGCGACTTCGTTTTCGTCGTAATTAAATAAATCTACACATATTTTTGTCCATTTGGTATGATTTCTTTGAACTAAAACACTAAAAACGATTCTTTTTCTAAAACTTTGTTTTTTTTTCTGTCAAACTTGATATTTCAAGTTGGCACCGCGATGACAATTTCAACTAAAAAACAGTTGTGGTTTATAATACTAAAACACAGTTTGGTCGTGTGTAAGTTTGGTCTACTCTTAGACGACCAAACTGAATTTAGTTGAGAACCGTGATAGGGGCATACGATTTTTTCTAACTTTTTTTTTTAAATTTCAAGAGTTTGCCCCTTACAGTTTCCATGTTTCTAAAAAAAAAATAAGAACTTTACAAGTGTTCCTCGTAAAAAAGTTATAAAAAGCGCGTATTTCTACGCAAAATTCTTCTTAAATTTCCCAACAACCACTGTATTGATTATAATGAAATAAAATTTTGATATAAGCTTAAGATGTTATCTTTTCACAAAAAAATTTTAAAAAAATCTTAATTTCTTTAAAAGTTATAGATTTTCGGCCGATGAAAAACGATTCTGCACCACTGTGCGCTGCCATTAAACTTAGCCAGCAATGTTAATCTCTGGTTTTCTAAATATTTAGCTATTCTTGGCGCTGTATGAGTAAATGTTTACATCTGTATTTTATAAATGACTCTTCTTTAAATATATATATTCCTCTACCTTTCACTAGAACATATGACGCATTCCTTAAACCAGTTATCTCATACAAAACTCGTACGTTAAATTAACATTAACTTTAACAATCGTTTATGATTAAAAGTGATAGCTTTGAAGATTTGTTTAGCTGGAAGTAATCTAAGTTGAAGTTTTTTTTTTATACTTGTTGAGTTTAAATTTTAATTTTTGTTTAAAAAACTGCTTGCGCTAACCAGGAAGCAACCTTTTTTTTAGAAATCATAAATATTTCCTAAAAGAAAATTATTCCCATATATTCAAAAAAAAAAAATGTATTTATAAGCTAAATATTAAATTTTAAGCTTAACTTCAATGATTTTATTATTTTTTTTTAATTTAATATTATTATTATTACTACAATTTGCAAATTTAATCAAGCCCCTTTGTGGTATTTTTAATAGAAATCAATTTTGAGTTATCTTGGCTAAAAACAATAAAATAATAAAATTAAATTAATTGCAAAACAAGCGATTTAAGTGTTTGACTAGGTTTGAGGATAATAAAAATTATATAATTTATCTTGTAAAAAATGTTGTTAAACAAAAACATTATCTACTGATAAATCATCATAATTCTTTCTTTTAAGTTCCTTTATAACTTCACAAGATACTTGTAGAATTGTTATTTTAAATCCTCCTTTGCGGAACTTTAATTGCACAAGTTCTTGGAATTATTATTCTAATCTCTATGTATGCAAATATTGAAAAAGTAAGAAAATAAAAACATATTGATTAATTGAGTTTTTGTTTCAACTGCAATATTTATTATTTAAATGAAAGTTTAACATAATAACTCTAGTTCTTGTAAAATATTGTTCGCTGATGATTTGCTTTAGCAACAGTTCAACAAGCATAAGATCCAGCTGATACCTAAATAATCAGTTTCAATGCATTTTTAACATTTAATATGTAGTTATATTACTGAACAAAATAAATATTAGGGCCTGTCCCACAATATCGGCAACGTTCGACTTGTCGCAAAGTTACTTTGGAAACAACAACAACATTTTAGAATTTGTTTTTGTTTTAAATGTAAGTGTGCGACAAGTCGAAAGCTCTCGATATCGTGGGACAGGCCCTTACAGCCTGTTTTTAGAAAACATAAGCCCTTTCGTTTTTATGTTTCGTTTACAAACGATAATGTTTAAAATTTGATTTTTATAAAACATATTCTAAAGCTTTCGTTTTGACATAAAATGAGCTTTTTAGGTATAACCAAAAATTCACACTCACAAAATTATTACAGTGAAGGTATACAAAAAACATTAGCTATTAAAAAAATTTTCTATGAAAAATTTTAAATTAAATTCTTTTCAAATTAATTTTAAATTTTATGAATAAGGGGATAAGCAATTTAATTTTTAATTGATTTTAGCATTCAATTGGAAATCCATGTGGCCATTAAAACAGATTTTCATTGCATTTCGTATATTCCGTTGTTTATTAGAACTAAATTTTTTTCCTATAACCTTTACTTTATTTTGAATCAATACTTAAATTTTTCGTGATTTTTTTTGACAGTTAAATAGTGGAATATAAAGCAAAAATTATTTGTTTACACTAAATTTGGTGTTGATTCTTTCACCGAAGCAAGGGAAACATCTTTGCTTTGTACGGAAGTCGAGATGCGTTCTTACGAAATTTAAATCAATCCGCTTATAGAAAAAGCCGTTAAGATTTTTTCGTTTAATAAATTTTTTGTAATTTATAGTAAAAAATAAAAGGAAAAAATAGTTTTTCACTGTTTTAAGTAAGTTTACATTCTAACATTAAAAATTAAATAACATTTTCGTTAAAGTCAAATGAAAAATATGTAGACTGATTTTTGATTAATTTTACATAAAAAATTTTATGATTGCGGAAAACTGAAAGCTCTTTTGTTGTCACACACATGAAAATAAATAAATGTTTTAAAAACGAAAGCATAGTTTCATTCTTTATTTTAAAGAACGTACATATATACTTATTCATTTTCGAAAAATAGGCTGTTAATGCATGAAAAAGGAGAACAAACATATTAAAACTCAATATAAAATAATAAAAAAATTCCCAAAAAGCACAAATTATTTTTATTTTATTTTATATGATTCCATTTTATTTTATTTTAGTCTATTAATATATTTTTTATTTTTTATTTGATTTAATAAAATTTTATTTCAATTTAAGGCGATGAAAATATAAAGCATTAGCCAAACCTTAGGAATTTATGTATTACGCGTCTATCAAGAGGACAATACTGAAGCCTCCAATAAAATTCCTTAGCAAAAGACTCCTTACTTTCTTTAAATCTAACGGCACGCCTATAACCATCTACATCTTCCATGGCACACATAAAATAACCGCCTTGAGAGAAAGCAAAACGCCACCATTATTTAAACATTTTACTTGCCTAGTGCTATTAGGAGGATAGCCACCAACATTCCAACCGACTATTCTGTTAACGCTAGCGTTATTATAGTAATACATTTGGTAGTCAGTACCTTTAAGTGCAACATTCAGTACGTCTCCATAGGTATATTCATCAAGAAGTTCGGCCGTAATATGGCTTGTACTGTCCAGAGAACTGGAGTCGTACCAAAGCCAAATCCCATTCGATTTTTTTTTATCACCTGGCGCTGGCAACACGGAGGTATAAAAATATGTCGAATACCTAACATTTGATATACAAATTTGGGGCTCAAAAAACAATAGTCTTAAACGTTCATCCAGCTTCTCGCTTGTGGTGATTTCTAATTTTGATTCCATTACAGAATCTATATTTTTATTTAAATCATTTTTTGTAATTTTCCGCAATACTTTTGCAAGTCGTATCTCATTTTTAGATTTTGTGTAGAGACGCAGTTCGGCATTTGCCATCATTTCAAGAAGGAGTTGAAAGTGTCTTCAACAAGTTGTGGTAATCAGTTGTTTGCTTCGAAGTGATGGCCCATTTTATTGCAGCAACAGTGAATATTTGATAGGTGTTTAGTGTATCTTGTTCAAAATTTTTAAATTCTGACAGATTGAAATCCTCTCCTTCCGTTACCTGAGCAGGTACAACTTGTAGTAAACTACTCGTACTCAGTAGGAAAAGGAAATAAATGCAAATTATTTTCATTTTAAGAATCAAAACTGAACTGATTTTGATATCATAATGATACTGATATTTATATATAATTTTATGTGAAGCTTATCGCTCATTTATTCAAACAACGTCATAAGTCAAAAATAATGGAAATAGAAAAGTTTATCTTTCTCTCAAGAGTTGAGCAAATAAGATCTTTGCATGAAATTTTTACACAATTAGAAGAAAATTCCACTTTTTGAGTTATGACATTTTTTGAGTAAGGGAGTGAATATATTGGGTGTTTTTTATTGAGGTATAGAACTTTAAGTTGGCATCACTTTTTTAACTGGCGGCCATTTTGTCAGCTGTCAAGTGATTAATATTTAGTTTGGTTTGCCATTTAATCATGAACAGGTTGACAAAAGAACAACGCTTGCAAATCGTGCAAATTTATTTCGAAAATAATGGTTCAGTTCGCGAAGTTTACCGCAAGCTCCGTCCATTTTATGGTCGACATAATCGTCCATCAGAGCAATTAATTCGGTTAACCATGGATCGTTTTCGCACTACGTTTACTCTATGTGATAATACGCATCCGCAGAGACGTCGAACAGTGCGCACCGAAGAAACAATTGCCGCTGTAGAGCAAAGTGTTGAAGAGGACCCGAATGAATCGATTCGCCACCGTGCACAGCAATTGGAGCTTTGTCCATCAACTTTATGGAAGATTTTGCGCAAAGATCTTGGCTTGCGACCTTACAAGATCCAGCTTGTGCAAGAATTAAAGCCGCGAGACCATGCAATGCGTCGTGATTTTGGTGTATGGGCCGAAAATGAGATTGATCTCGATGCTGATTTTCATCGCAAAATTTTGTTCAGTGATGAGGCTCATTTTTGGTTGAATGGCTACGTCAACAAGCAAAATTGCCGCATTTGGAGTGAAGAGAATCCACATGAGACCCTTGAGACGCCATTACATCCACAAAAACTGACTGTTTGGTGTGCTCTATGGGCTGGTGGAGTCATTGGGCCATACTTCTTCCGAAATAATGCTGGAGAGTCAGTTACCGTTAATGGAGACCGGTATAGAGCCATGATAACCGACTATTTTGTTCCCGAATTGGATGGCATGAATGTGGATGAGTTGTGGTTCCAACAAGACGGCGCTACATGCCACACAGCGCACGTCACAATCGATTTATTGAAGGAAACATTCGATGAGCGCATAATTTCGCGGAATGGACCTGTCAATTGGCCACCAAGATCGTGTGATTTGACACCATTGGATTATTTTCTTTGGCGATATGTGAAGTCGCTCGTCTACGCCAACAAACCAGAAACGTTAGGGGACTTGGAAGCCAACATTCATGGCGTTATTGCCAACATACGGCCCCATATGCTCGAAAAAGTGGTTGAAAATTGGACCTGTAGAATTGGCTTTATTCGAGCCAGCCGCGGCGGCCACATGCCCGAAATCATATTTAAACATTAAAGGCATAAAATTATCCTTCCAATAAATCCAAATTGATTTTATGATTTTATTTCAATTCGAAGTTCTATACCTCTAAAAAAAACACCCTTTACATATGCATGCTTATGAGCATTTATATCTGTACAAATACATCTTTTAATTCTTAATATAGTGAATTAAGGCAAAGCAAATAAAGAGTGATAAAACGGTGTTATTTTTTTTAAGCTCTAGTGCAGGGTTTTGTGTATAAGTCCGCTATACTTAGTTTAAAATAAATTTAATCCTGGTATTTGTTTTTTTTTTCTTTATTAATTTGTATGTGCATATATAGATTATGTAGATATGAGCTAATTTTGCAAATTGGGCAATTTTAGGATTTTAATAAGATTTATTTGGATAATTTGTTCAATGAAAAGCACAAAAATTTTCCATACGGAAAAGATAAGAGTGTTAAAATGTTCCATAAAAGTGTTACTGGGAAGGTTTTGCACAAAAAAAGCTGAACAATACCTTTAGCTTAAGTGCGTGGTTGTAATGATTTCATATGCTGATTCAGCAAAATAATGTAACCATAATGTTTAGGGGAAGGGGCTGCCTCAACTCACCTTTTACATATATTAGGTGAAGAAAGTAACGATTCAAAATGTCGAAACAATCGTATTCGTTCAGCCAAAAAAAAAAAAAAAAAAAAAAAAAAGAAAAATTAACTAATGCCCTAATTCAGTAAGAAGATTTAGGACATTTTTGTTTGAAAATACTTCTGAGTTTTTGTGTTTGAATTCTCTATATAATTTTATGTTCGACTACTGTCGAGTAATTGCTATTTCTCTCCGTACGTAACCCTCCAAGTGTGAGTCAAAGTCCCACTTAACTGAATATTTTATAATAATCTACTATATTTGAAAATTTTGCTTGTTTTAATGGTGAAGCATTGTCTATACACTTAGAGAAAACCCTTCCTAAATGCAATTATTTTTTTGCGTTATATATATGATTTTGTCATTATTTTTTCAAACAATGCAACGCTTCATTCGCATTACGAAAATTGTTTCATCAGCTGAAAAAATTTCATATATACAACGAAATATTTTCATTCTTGTACCGACATCTTTTTTTTTTTTTTTTTTTTTTTTTTTTTTTTTTTGCTACGCGACGTACATTTTCTTATATTAAATGAAAAATTTTATAATTACAATTAATCTTTTTAGTTTATAAATTTTTCATTGAATTAACAACATTTTTCAGGTATATCATGACAGGATTTCATTACTGAGACGTAGTAACATATAATTTTTTGATAACAACGTATCATTGTGTTGACAACATAATTAATTGTTGTAATGACTGCAGTGATTCATTAATTTAATGTAGTTGTTGCGCTTTAGTAATTGTTTAATACCTGATTTACATTAAGCATTTTTTTCATGAAATTAGTTGCATGAAAATTTTTTATTTGTCAATAGGAGGCCTGGGGGAGCAACTCATATAGAAAAAGCTGCCGAAAATGCATCGGAGATTTATTCTACGTCCTTTTTTATATAAAATTCTCTTCTATAGCGCTGCAATTAGCAACAAGAAAAAGTTTCGTGCAACAAAATTCATGAAATTTCATGAAAAAATGCTTAATGCAAATTGGGTATAACTTACGTGTTTATATGTATTGGCACAGGCATCAGAAAAAAGTTTCTTACTGAGATTTCTTAGAAATTAAAAAAAAAAATTCAAATGAATATAGGGTTTTCGCAAAACCAAGCAGCTTCATGTTTATTATTTTGGGTTTCTTTTTTTTTTAATGAAAATTAAGTTCATTACTGTACAAATATTCAAATAGTAAGAAAATAAAAACATGTTGATTCTCAAGTTTTTGTTTCAACTATACTATTCGTTATTTAAATGAAAGTTTAACATAATATCTCCAGCTGCTCCAAAAATTGATGGATAAAGAATCCCTGATGATAAACCCCTCAGTAATCAATTGCAATGTATTTTTAATAAAAAATACTTTAGTTAATTTTAATTATTATTCGAACTCCATTTGTTTCTATATTTCTGATTTTAACAGGCTAAAGTTCGTATAGCTTTTTAAGCCAAATTACATGTGATAATTATTAATGAACAAATAACACCAAAGTTAGTTGTAAATATTCTGACAACACATATTTACAACTAATTTTGGTGTTATTTGTTCATTAATAATTATCACATGTAATTTGGCTTAAAAAGCTATACGAACTTTAGCCTGTTAAAATCATAAATATAGAAACAAATGGAGTTCGAATAATTATTAAAATTAACTAAAATTAACAGCCATGGGCCTGTGGGAAAAATTTAAAATAAAAATAAAGTAAAGTAATTTGCATCTTATTGACAACAATGACTCTGAAAGAACCAATGTCAAATTAGTTGAAGTTGGAAACTTAACCAGTGGAACGTTTTTCATGAAAACATATATTTTCCGACAACTTTTTCATGAGTTCTGACCTTCTTCCGGACTTACAGGACTTGGTCTATATTGCCACTGCCTACTCTCAAGAAGAAGATAAGAAATCCAGAGTCGAGTTTGAATACAGGTTAGGAAAAAATATTGAGATACTGCTGGTCCGCTAGCATTTGCACGATGGCGACAAATTACGATTCCTATAATCCTGTGGGAACTCTAAAAAATATGGAACTCAGAAAAAACTTAAATGAAAATTCCATGCTTAGTTCAAAATTATGATAAGAGCATGGGCGGGACAGAACCAGAAGATTTCACTGTATAAAATTTCTATACATGGCAAAAACTGGTCGTAGACTTTATTCACGAATCAAAGAATACAAGATTACACATTCAGCTTCTGAAATTATTATTTTTCTGCGAATCTACGTCACATCAACCGATAAACATAAGCACAATCACCAAAACACGTGTATTTTGTATAGGGCAATTTTGTTTACATTTCGATTTCTACGTAATTTTGACGTCACACCAGCACACTGAGGTTAACAGTCATGCGCAATCGTAATCTTGTATTCGTTGATTCTTGGGGTTTGTTCACCTACAGGCTTGTTATGGGCAATCAAATGTGTGGCGACTACATTTAATTTCTAAATAAAATGAAATGAAGCAGTTATTATTTCAAAGAAAAATAGCTACATAGGTTATTACCTAATTGAAACAAAACAGCCAGCCGTTTTTGAAGGCCACTAAACCTTCATCATCAGCTTACAATACAAAAAAGCTTTCAGCAAATTGAAATACGATGAATCAAAACAATTCACATATTCCCTTTGCAATAATGTTAAGTATATAAAGCAGAAATCTACATCAACTGACATCACACACAGTGGACCAAACACAAAAGAACGCTGATGATGAAGGTTTAGTGGCCTTCGAAAACGGCTGGCTGTTCCGTTCAACTATGTGTTGTTAGTCAGAATATTTACAACAGACTTTGGTGTTATTTGTTCATTAATAATTATCACATGTAATTTGGCTTAAAAAGCAATACGAACCTTAGCCCGTTCAAATCACAAATATAGAAACAAATGGAGTTCGAATAATAATTAAAATTAACTAAAATAAATTTTTTTTATTTTATTAGTAATTTGTTGTTTATTTATATTGTATTTAATAATAATATAAAGAAAATTTAAATTTTATACCGGTGGTTTTTGTTTGGGTCCAAATGGGTTAATATTCAATCAAAACAATAAACATGCGAACTTCAGATTATTTTGCCTTGCTTTGCTCCCTCAAAAATACAATCAACATTAATATATATTTATTATTTCCGGCAGTGATGAATATGATAATGACGTTGCACACTGCTGTACAGTGAGAGGAAGGCTTTATTTATTTTTTTTTGTGCTAAAAATTTAAAAATTAGTGATAGAGCTCTGAGCACTATATTGACAAAATTAAGAAAAAAAATTAAATTCAGTAAATTTCGGTTTCGACTACCACACGAAGTGTTCGGTATGGACACTACATATGTACATATGTAAAACTATAGGAACTTTACCTATATAAAATCGAACATCTTACCTGATGTAGAAATGTTTAAAAAAATTTTAAGTACACGGTAAATTTTTTTTCGGTTTTTGAGTATTTTTTATTGGTCTTGGCGCTTTTTCTGTTTTTAGCGTTTTTTTTTTAATTTGTTTGGCGTTTTCTCGTTTTGACAATTTTTTCAGTTTTAAGCGATTTATTTTAGTCAGCGATTTTTTCGGATTGGCAATTTTTTTCCGTTTTTAACGATTTTTTTTGTTTTGGCGATTTTTTTTTTTATACTGGGATTTTTTTATGTTTTAGCTAGCGTTTTTCAAAATTTCAAGATTTTGCCCCTTTCGGCTTACAAGATACAGCAAGTTGTCAAAATTACAGAGTTAAAATTTCATTAACTGATAGAATACACTTTAATTTTGATTTTTTAATTTCAACTTTAATTAGCGTGGTCTGCATAAAATATAATAGATATATAATTTCACTTTAGAATCATAGTAATAATACTTGGAAAATTTTGCGAATATTTTGGTAACATCAAGATTTTGTGTAATTATGCATAAAATACATTCACCACAGCAAGCTACCTACCACAAAATGTCAAGGATAGAATAAAAATGTTTATATGAGAATGATAATTAGTAAAAAAAACAAACGACATTTAAAGATGGCAAAATTGAGCTTTCATTAAAAAAAGCTTTTGGCAAATTGAAATAAGATGAATCAAAACAATTCATATTCTCCATTTGCAAAAAAAGTTGCGTATATAAAGCAGAAATCTACATCAACTAACACCGTAGGCAGTGTACCAAACACAAAGAACGCTGATGATGAAGGTGTAGTGACCTTCGAAAACAGCTAGTTGTTCCGTTCTACTAGTGTATAATATGATATATAATTTGGCTTATGGAGCGATACGAGCTTTAGCCTAATAAAATCATAAATAAAGTACATATTTAATTTTCTTTTCTTTTATTGCAATATAATTTTAGTACGGAGATAAATAATTAGTTAGTTAAAATAAACGAATTTTTTTTTTAATTAAATATTATTTGCAAGAATAGTTTTTTTGAATTTCCAAAGCCAATATTCAGTCACGTTACTTTACAACTTATATTTAATTCAGTTGTGTCTACCAATAATTTAAAAAGTTTACTAGATGTGAACGGAATTAATTGTTATTACTAATAACAATAATGTGAGAATTCTACTTCAATCCTAACTATGTTTTTTGTTCATAAATATTAAAAAAAATCGTGCAAATTTATAATTGATAGCAAATATGGAATTATGGAATACATAGTTAAGTATTTGTTGCTCCAGCAGATTTTTAACCAATCTATCTATATATTCTGTGCATTTTTATTTAAAGCTTTCAAATAAGAATACTGTAAAAATATCCGAAAAAAATCTTAATAAAATCCCAAATTTGCGCAATCCTACAGTATCAGGTAACCTTATCAGTACAACAATTTTACAACACAAAAAACAACATGCAGTTTGCTATGCTCCAAAACCAATCTGTCAAAAGATTTCTGAGATTTGACGGCTGATAATAAGCCGGGCGGATACGGTCACCTGATGCTGAATTTGCCTTGATATGTACATATTGTATATGTATCAGAGAACTGTATGAGTTGATTCGATTTCGCTCTCCACTCACTTTTACAATACTTTTGTTTTTTAACTAGCATTAACTCACTCCCTTTTTTTTGAGTGCTGTTAATAAAAATGAATAAAACATTCTTACTGTTGTAATATATAATAAATATAAATAACTCACAAAAGTACGTTGAGTTGATGAAGTCTTAAGTTAATAGAACATTTAATAGTTTTTCTCGTATTAAAATATTTTATAAAATAAAATGAGCCTAGCTATTTTAATTTATAAGTTTGTTTATTTACTTAAAATTGTTACGAATTTGTAACAATTGTTACTGGAAAGTGTTCATTATCTCACATAAATCAAAATTTAATGTCAAAGAAATTTGATCAGAGATGGAAAGTGGTATTTTTGTATTTGTTAATGAATAAAATTAAAAAATTATGAAAAATTCATAAAAATAGTAATAAGACATGAAAGTGTGTAAAGAATTTAATATTAAATGTCAATTTCTAAAAAAAATAGCAATTTAAAATATTATCACACAAAATAAAACAGAAAAAGTACAATTGTATCCATATATGGTTCTGGTATGAATATAATTTTCTTGCAAGTTTTTATAAGTAAAGCGTTTATTTACTTTTTCATATTTAGGGAAGTAATTTTATAAATGTCAGCCTTATTCTATCGTTGCTAGTTTCAGCTGGGAAGTTAATGAACAGTCCTAATATTACATAAAACTCTATTTATCAGCAGGGGTTTTAAGAAGTTTTCAAAATAGTCATACTGATTCATGGCTTAAATGAATCATATGAATGAATAGAAATTGCAAGTAGTGGCATGCATTTATTAACACCAGTCTTATTGATATGAATAATGCAATAGCATTAATGTTAAGTGCTAGCTCAATATTTAGTTTAGAAAATGCAAAATTATGCCGTTTGATTCGTAATCATGCAAATCTCTGATATGTATATGACCAGCAAAAAATTACACATCACCATCAGAACTGCTTGCCATATAATGACTTACTTTTCTGATTACAAAATTTCATTACTTGCTTAAAAATCACATTACATAAAATTAAAAACAAAATTATGTACAAGTTAATATACATATATTTTTTTTTTATTAATGCATGTATTTATTTATTGTATCTTCATATATGAACTAACAATAAGTATTCAAATCTTAAATCTATAAAAAAAATTTTATTAGGGCCGACCAGTGTCGGACATAAACTTGGTGATAGTTATAAATAATACATTAGTAGTGATAATCAAAAAAGGGGAAAAAAGTATTTTCAAGTAGTCTCATCTGGAGTGTTAGGTATAAGAGCCCGTGTGTCCCTCTTTCTTAGGCGGATGTGTCCAGTAAAGCTCAAAATATTACGAGCAAGCGGATTAGGATGTGATTCGAGTTTTGTTAAATATTTGCCTGCGTATTTTGCAATTTCTTCGGTCAGTAGTGGCATATTTAAATCACGATGTATAATAGAATTTGGATGTACCATGGAGCCGATGTTATTAACCGTAAAATTTTGTTTTGCTTCGTTGGATTCTCTCGACATTGGAAGCTGAAGCAGTGCCCCATAACTGAATTCCGTAGCACCATATTGGCTTCAAAAGCGACTTGTACAGTAAAAGTTTGCAGTCTAGGATGAGTGTTGAGTTTCTGCCAATCAACCAATATATTTGAGTTAACTTAAGTTTCATCTGAGTTAACTTAGAGTCAATATGATGATTCCATGTAAGTATTCGATCAAGGTGTATACCAAGGTATTTCACTTGGGAATGTTGAGGAATATTTTGATTGTTGATTCGAATGGGGGAGCAAGTAAATCTTCTTAGGGTGAACGTTATATGGACACATATATATACATATGGCATGATTTAATAGATTACGTGAACATGTTGCCAAATAAAAAGAGCAAGTACTTCTCAGGAATCGATTATTTTAGTCTCACGCCTTGTTAAAATCATTAAGTTGGTAATACAGTAGGGAAGAGCTTCCACCAAAAATGCTTAATTCCAAACCAGATTACTATTTTTGAAATTTTTTGCTGGGTGCTTATAAAAGTTGTTTAAAACTAAACAAATATAATAGGACTAAATTTTTTTAAAATTTAGTATAGCGGGGCTACCAACAAAACCCTACACTAGAGATAAAAATAAAATATATAACATTTTATTATTGTTAACTTAACCTCAATTCACTATAGATTAGGAATTAAATGTATTTATGCAGACGTGAGTGCTCTTAAGAATATGCGCATATTTAATACTTACTGCCTTTAGGCTTAAGATAAAATAACACATAAATATCAGTATCATTCTGATATCAAAATCACTTCAGTTTTGATTCTTAAAATGAAAATAACTTGCGTTTATTTACTTTTCCTACTCAGTACGAGTAGTTTTCTACAAGTTGTACTTGCTCAGGTAATAAAAGGAGATCATTTCAATCTGTCAGAATTTAAAAATTTTGAACAAGATACACTAAACACCTATCAAATATTCACTGTTGCTGCAATTAAATGGGCCATCACTTCGAAGCAAACAACTGATTTCAATAAATTGTTGCAGACATTAAAAAACAACTTAAATAAAGAAATGTTTGATGTCATTTTGATGAAGGCAACAGATGAATTTGCTTCAACGCCTGACACCCTAACAGCACTTGATGACTTATGGCGAATTAATAAACCCGAGTTTCAACAACTTTTTGAAATGATGGCAAATGCTGAACTGCGTCTCTATACAAAATCTAGAAATGAGATACGAATGGCAAACGTTTTGCGAAAAATTACAAATAATGCCTTAAGTAAGAATATAGATTCTGTACTGAAATTAGAATTAGAAAACACTATACGAGCAAAGCTGGATGGACGTTTAACAAAGTTGTTCTTTGATGCACACTTTTGCATTTCAAATGATAAGTATTCAACATTTCTTTACACCGCCATGCTGCCAGCCCCAGGTGATAAAAGAAAATCGCACCCAATTTGGCTTTGGCACGACGAAAGTTCTCTGGACAGTACAAGCTACATTACGGCCGAAATTCTTCATGATTATACATATGGAGACATATTGAAGGTTGCACTTAAAGGTACTGACTACAACATGTATTACTACAAAAACGATAGCGTAAACAGAATAGTTGGTTGGAATGTTGGTGGCTATCCTCCAAATAGTGCTTGGCAAGTAAAACTTTTAAATAATGGTCGCCGCGTTGCGTTTTCTCAAGATGGCTATTTTATGTGTGCCATGGAAGATTTAGATGGTCAGCGGCGTGCCGTGAGATTCAAAAAAAGGAAAGACTCTTTCAGAAAGGAATGTTATTGGAACCTTCTGTTTTGTCCTTTTGAGCCAGTAGAACATAAATTCCTCAGGATTGGGTGATGCCATGCATGCATCACTTTAAATTAAAATTAAATAAAATTAAATTAGACTCAATTAAACTAAATTAAATTAAATTAAATTAGACTCAATTAAACTAAATTAAATTAAATTAAATTAAATGAAAAATAAAAATTATTAATCAAAAAATAAAGCAAAGTGCAATCATATTAAATTAAATAAATTAATAATGTGTAAGTGTTTTCTTGGAAATTATTAAGGTACGGTCACACTTGGCAAACATTTGCCCAAAAAAGGGTAACCAACAAAAACTAATAAAAAAAAGTTTTGACCCAGACGCTTGTTTATCAAATTAGACAGTTTCGCACACAAATAATTGATAATGTCATAGAATCCAACACTATTGGCGATTCTTTAACTTGACAAACTTTTCTCTGAATTTAAAGATTTTTCATTAGCATTTAGTTGTTACGCTTTTTTGGGCAAATGTTTGACAAGTGTGAGCGTAGCTATACAATTTAAGTTTAACATTCGTTAACGCACTAATAATCCCAAATTATTATTTTACTTATAACTTGGGGCCACACGTTCAATTTTTGACTTTCAATTCCATTCAATTTGCAATACACTCACACTTTTTTCACTAACACAATCAAACTTTTTAAATTGAAAACTAGATTGATTTCAAATTCACCTATCCATTTAAATGGCAATTTGGTTTTCAATTTGAACGGCTGGTCACAGCACTCATTGATTGAAGCTACAAATTTGACTTGTTTCTTCGTCGGTGACATTTCAAAAATGAAATTGATTATCAATTTGTGTCACAGCTATCAATTTCAAGCAATTTTGATGCACAATATGCGTAATGAAATTGAAAGCCATTTATTGAACGTGTGGCTGCAGAGTAAAGTAAAATATTTTTTCTATATTTATGATTTCTGACAACACATATTTACAACTAACTTTGTTGTTATTTGTTCATTAATAATTATCACATGTAATTTGGCTTAAAAAGCTATACCAACTTTAGCCTGTTAAAATCATAAATATAGAAACAAATGGAGTTCGAATAATAATTAAAATTAACTAAAATTAATAGCCATGGGCCTGTGGGAAAAATTTAAAATAAAAATATACTTAATAGTAACAAACCAAAAAAGTTTGTCTTAAGTAGAACAAAAAATAAGCAAAGTAACTAACATGTGTATAATTAGTAAAAGAACAAACGACAATGGTAAGACTGTTGTAAATATAGAGATGGTAAAATTGAGCTTACAATACAAAAAAGCTTTCAGCAAATTGAAATACGATGAATCAAAACAATTCACATATTCCATTTGCAATAATGCTAAGTATATAAAGCAGAAATCTATATCAACTGACACCACACACAGTGGACCAAACACAAAAGAACGCTGATGATGAAGGTTTAGTGGCCTTCGAAAACGGCTGGCTGTTCCGTTCAACTATGTGTTGTTAGTCAGAATATTTACAACAGACTTTGGTGTTATTTGTTCATTAATAATTATCACATGTAATTTGGCTTAAAAAGCTATACGAACTTTAGCCTGTTAAAATCATAAATATAGAAAAAATATTTTACTTTACTCTGCAGCCACACGTTCAATAAATGGCTTTCAATTTCATTACGCATATTGTGTATCAAAATTGCTTGAAATTGATAGCTGTGACACAAATTGATAATCAATTTCATTTTTGAAATGTCACCGACGAAGAAACAAGTCAAATTTGTAGCTTCAATCAATGAGTGCTGTGACCAGCCGTTCAAATTGAAAACCAAATTGCCATTTAAATGGATAGGTGAATTTGAAATCAATCTAGTTTTCAATTTAAAAAGTTTGATTGTGTTAGTGAAAAAAGTGTGAGTGTATTGCAAATTGAATGGAATTGAAAGTCAAAAATTGAACGTGTGGCCCCCAAGTTATAAGTAAAATAATAATTTGGGATTATTAGTGCGTTAACGAATGTTAAACTTAAATTGTAAAGCTACGCTCACACTTGTCAAACATTTGCCCAAAAAGCGTAACAACTAAATGCTAATGAAAAATCTTTAAATTCAGAGAAAAGTTTGTCAAGTTAAAGAATCGCCAATAGTGTTGGATTCCATGACATTATCAATTATTTGTGTGCGAAACTGTCTAATTTGATAAACAAGCGTCTGGGTCAAAACTTTTTTTTATTAGTTTTTGTTGGTTACCCTTTTTTGGGCAAATGTTTGCCAAGTGTGACCGTACCTTAATAATTTCCAAGAAAACACTTACACATTATTAATTTATTTAATTTAATATGATTGCACTTTGCTTTATTTTTTGATTAATAATTTTTATTTTTCATTTAATTTAATTTAATTTAATTTAGTTTAATTGAGTCTAATTTAATTTAATTTAATTTAGTTTAATTGAGTCTAATTTAATTTTATTTAATTTTAATTTAAAGTGATGCATGCATGGCATCACCCAATCCTGAGGAATTTATGTTCTACTGGGTCAAAAGGACAAAACAGAAGGTACCAATAACATTCCTTTCTGAAAGAATCTTTCCTTTTTTTGAATCTCACGGCACGCCGCTGACCATCTAAATCTTCCATGGCACACATAAAATAGCCATCTTGAGAAAACGCAACGCGGCGACCATTATTTAAAAGTTTTACTTGCCAAGTACTATTTGGAGGATAGCCACCAACATTCCAACCAACTATTCTGTTTACGCTATCGTTTTTGTAGTAATACATGTTGTAGTCAGTACCTTTAAGTGCAACCTTCAATATGTCTCCATATGTATAATCATGAAGAATTTCGGCCGTAATGTAGCTTGTACTGTCCAGAGAACTTTCGTCGTGCCAAAGCCAAATTGGGTGCGATTTTCTTTTATCACCTGGGGCTGGCAGCATGGCGGTGTAAAGAAATGTTGAATACTTATCGTTTGAAATGCAAAAGTGTGCATCAAAGAACAACTTTGTTAAACGTCCATCCAGCTTTGCTCGTATAGTGTTTTCTAATTCTAATTTCAGTACAGAATCTATATTCTTACTTAAGGCATTATTTGTAATTTTTCGCAAAACGTTTGCCATTCGTATCTCATTTCTAGATTTTGTATAGAGACGCAGTTCAGCATTTGCCATCATTTCAAAAAGTTGTTGAAACTCGGGTTTATTAATTCGCCATAAGTCATCAAGTGCTGTTAGGGTGTTAGGCGTTGAAGCAAATTCATCTGTTGCCTTCATCAAAATGACATCAAACATTTCTTTATTTAAGTTGTTTTTTAATGTCTGCAACAATTTATTGAAATCAGTTGTTTGCTTCGAAGTGATGGCCCATTTAATTGCAGCAACAGTGAATATTTGATAGGTGTTTAGTGTATCTTGTTCAAAATTTTTAAATTCTGACAGATTGAAATGATCTCCTTTTATTACCTGAGCAAGTACAACTTGTAGAAAACTACTCGTACTGAGTAGGAAAAGTAAATAAACGCAAGTTATTTTCATTTTAAGAATCAAAACTGAAGTGATTTTGATATCAGAATGATACTGATATTTATGTGTTATTTTATCTTAAGCTTAAAGGCAGTAAGTATTAAATATGCGCATATTCTTAAGAGCACTCACGTCTGCATAAATACATTTAATTCCTAATCTATAGTGAATTGAGGTTAAGTTAACAATAATAAAATGTTATATATTTTATTTTTATCTCTAGTGTAGGGTTTTGTTGGTAGCCCCGCTATACTAAATTTTAAAAAAATTTAGTCCTATTATATTTGTTTAGTTTTAAACAACTTTTATAAGCACCCAGCAAAAAATTTCAAAAATAGTAATCTGGTTTGGAATTAAGCATTTTTGGTGGAAGCTCTTCCCTACTGTATTACCAACTTAATGATTTTAACAAGGCGTGAGACTAAAATAATCGATTCCTGAGAAGTACTTGCTGTTTTTATTTGGCAACATGTTCACGTAATCTATTAAATCATGCCATATGTATATATATGTGTCCATATAACGTTCACCCTAAGAAGAGATACTTGCTCCCCCATTCGAATCAACAATCAAAATATTCCTCAATATTCCCAAGTGAAATACCTTGGTATACACCTTGATCGAATACTTACATGGAATCATCATATTGACTCTAAGTTAACTCAGATGAAACTTAAGTTAACTCAAATATATTGGTTGATTGGCAGAAACTCAACACTCATCCTAGACTGCAAACTTTTACTGTACAAGTCGCTTTTGAAGCCAATATGGTGCTACGGAATTCAGTTATGGGGCACTGCTTCAGCTTCCAATGTCGAGAGAATCCAACGAAGCAAAACAAAATTTTACGGTTAATAACATCGGCTCCATGGTACATCCAAATTCTATTATACATCGTGATTTAAATATGCCACTACTGACCGAAGAAATTGCAAAATACGCAGGCAAATATTTAACAAAACTCGAATCACATCCTAATCCGCTTGCTCGTAATATTTTGAGCTTTACTGGACACATCCGCCTAAGAAAGAGGGACACACGGGCTCTTATACCTAACACTCCAGATGAGACTACTTGAAAATACTTTTTTCCCCTTTTTTGATTATCACTACTAATGTATTATTTATAACTATCACCAAGTTTATGTCCGACACTGGTCGGCCCTAATAAAATTTTTTTTATAGATTTAAGATTTGAATACTTATTGTTAGTTCATATATGAAGATACAATAAATAAATACATGCATTAATAAAAAAAAAAATATATGTATATTAACTTGTACATAATTTTGTTTTTAATTTTATGTAATGTGATTTTTAAGCAAGTAATGAAATTTTGTAATCAGAAAAGTAAGTCATTATATGGCAAGCAGTTCTGATGGTGATGTGTAATTTTTTGCTGGTCATATACATATCAGAGATTTGCATGATTACGAATCAAACGGCATAATTTTGCATTTTCTAAACTAAATATTGAGCTAGCACTTAACATTAATGCTATTGCATTATTCATATCAATAAGACTGGTGTTAATAAATGCATGCCACTACTTGCAATTTCTATTCATTCATATGATTCATTTAAGCCATGAATCAGTATGACTATTTTGAAAACTTCTTAAAACCCCTGCTGATAAATAGAGTTTTATGTAATATTAGGACTGTTCATTAACTTCCCAGCTGAAACTAGCAACGATAGAATAAGGCTGACATTTATAAAATTACTTCCCTAAATATGAAAAAGTAAATAAACGCTTTACTTATAAAAACTTGCAAGAAAATTATATTCATACCAGAACCATATATGGATACAATTGTACTTTTTCTGTTTTATTTTGTGTGATAATATTTTAAATTGCTATTTTTTTTAGAAATTGACATTTAATATTAAATTCTTTACACACTTTCATGTCTTATTACTATTTTTATGACTGATCAAATTTCTTTGACATTAAAATTTGATTTATGTGAGATAATGAACACTTTCCAGTAACAATTGTTACAAATTCGTAACAATTTTAAGTAAATGAACAAACTTATTATAAATTAAAATAGCTAGGCTCATTTTATTTTATAAAATATTTTAATACGAGAAAAACTATTAAATGTTCTATTAACTTAAGACTTCATCAACTCAACGTACTTTTGTGAGTTATTTATATTTATTATATATTACAACAGTAAGAATGTTTTATTCATTTTTATTAACAGCACTCAAAAAAAAAGGGAGTGAGTTAATGCTAGTTAAAAAACAAAAGTATTGTAAAAGTGAGTGGAGAGCGAAATTGAATCAACTCATACAGTTCTCTGATACATATACAATATGTACATATCAAGGCAAATTCAGCATCAGGTGACCGTATCCGCCCGGCTTATTATCAGCCGTCAAATCTCAGAAATCTTTTGACAGATTGGTTTTGGAGCATAGCAAACTGCATGTTGTTTTTTGTGTTGTAAAATTGTTGTACTGATAAGGTTACCTGATACTGTAGGATTGCGCAAATTTGGGATTTTATTAAGATTTTTTTCGGATATTTTTACAGTATTCTTATTTGAAAGCTTTAAATAAAAATGCACAGAATATATAGATAGATTGGTTAAAAATCCGCTGGAGCAACAAATACTTAACTATGTATTCCATAATTCCATATTTGCTATCAATTATAAATTTGCACGATTTTTTTAAATATTTATGAACAAAAAACATAGTTAGGATTGAAGTAGAATTCTCACATTATTGTTATTAGTAATAACAATTAATTCCGTTCACATCTAGTAAACTTTTTAAATTATTGGTAGACACAACTGAATTAAATATAAGTTGTAAAGTAACGTGACTGAATATTGGCTTTGGAAATTCAAAAAAACTATTCTTGCAAATAATATTTAATTAAAAAAAAAAATTCGTTTATTTTAACTAACTAATTATTTATCTCCGTACTAAAATTATATTGCAATAAAAGAAAAGAAAATTAAATATGTACTTTATTTATGATTTTATTAGGCTAAAGCTCGTATCGCTCCATAAGCCAAATTATATATCATATTATACACTAGTAGAACGGAACAACTAGCTGTTTTCGAAGGTCACTACACCTTCATCATCAGCGTTCTTTGTGTTTGGTACACTGCCTACGGTGTTAGTTGATGTAGATTTCTGCTTTATATACGCAACTTTTTTTGCAAATGGAGAATATGAATTGTTTTGATTCATCTTATTTCAATTTGCCAAAAGCTTGCTGTGGTGAATGTATTTTATGCATAATTACACAAAATCTTGATGTTACCAAAATATTCGCAAAATTTTCCAAGTATTATTACTATGATTCTAAAGTGAAATTATATATCTATTATATTTTATGCAGACCACACTAATTAAAGTTGAAATTAAAAAATCAAAATTAAAGTGTGTTCTATCAGTTAATGAAATTTTAACTATGTAATTTTGACAACTTGCTGTATCTTGTAAGCCGAAAGGGGCAAAATCTTGAAATTTTGAAAAACGCTAGCTAAAACATAAAAAAATCCCAGTATAAAAAAAAATCACCAAAACAAAAAAAAATCTTTAAAAACGGAAAAAAATTGCCAATCCGAAAAAATCGCTGACTAAAATAAATCGCTTAAAACTGAAAAAATTGTCAAAACGAGAAAACGCCAAACAAATTAAAAAAAAAACGCTAAGAACAGAAAAAGCGCCAAGACCAATAAAAAATACTCAAAAACCGAAAAAAATTTACCGTGTACTTAAAATTTTTTTAAACATTTCTACATCAGGTAAGATGTTCGATTTTATATAGGTAAAGTTCCTATAGTTTTACATATGTACATATGTAGTGTCCATACCGAACACTTCGTGTGCTAGTCGAAACCGAAATTTACTGAATTTAATTTTTTTTCTTAATTTTGTCAATATAGTGCTCAGAGCTCTATCACTAATTTTTAAATTTTTAGCACAAAAAAAAATAAATAAAGCCTTCCTCTCACTGTACAGCAGTGTGCAACGTCATTATCATATTCATCACTGCCGGAAATAATAAATATATATTAATGTTGATTGTATTTTTGAGGGAGCAAAGCAAGGCAAAATAATCTGAAGTTCGCATGTTTATTGTTTTGATTGAATATTAACCCATTTGGACCCAAACAAAAACCACCGGTATAAAATTTAAATTTTCTTTATATTATTATTAAATACAATATAAATAAACAACAAATTACTAATAAAATAAAAAAAATTTATTTTAGTTAATTTTAATTATTATTCGAACTCCATTTGTTTCTATATTTGTGATTTGAACGGGCTAAGGTTCGTATTGCTTTTTAAGCCAAATTACATGTGATAATTATTAATGAACAAATAACACCAAAGTCTGTTGTAAATATTCTGACTAACAACACATAGTTGAACGGAACAGCCAGCCGTTTTCGAAGGCCACTAAACCTTCATCATCAGCGTTCTTTTGTGTTTGGTCCACTGTGTGTGATGTCAGTTGATGTAGATTTCTGCTTTATATACTTAGCATTATTGCAAAGGGAATATGTGAATTGTTTTGATTCATCGTATTTCAATTTGCTGAAAGCTTTTTTGTATTGTAAGCTGATGATGAAGGTTTAGTGGCCTTCGAAAACGGCTGGCTGTTTTGTTTCAATTAGGTAATAACCTATGTAGCTATTTTTCTTCGAAATAATAACTGCTTCATTTCATTTTATTTAGAAATTAAATGTAGTCGCCACACATTTGATTGCCCATAACAAGCCTGTAGGTGAACAAAACCCAAGAATCAACGAATACAAGATTACGATTGCGCATGACTGTTAACCTCAGTGTGCTGGTGTGACGTCAAAATTACGTAGAAATCGAAATGTAAACAAAATTGCCCTAAAATACACGTGTTTTGGTGATTGTGCTTATGTTTATCGGTTGATGTGACGTAGATTCGCAGAAAAATAATAATTTCAGAAGCTGAATGTGTAATCTTGTATTCTTTGATTCGTGAATAAAGTCTACGACCAGTTTTTGCCATGTATAGAAATTTTATACAGTGAAATCTTCTGGTTCTGTCCCGCCCATGCTCTTATCATAATTTTGAACTAAGCATGGAATTTTCATTTAAGTTTTTTCTGACTTCCATATTTTTTAGAGTTCCCACAGGATTATAGGAATCGTAATTTGTCGCCATCGTGCAAATGCTGTTGTTCTTCTAGCGGACCAGCAGTATCTCAATATTTTTTCCTAACCTGTATTCAAACTCGACTCTGGATTTCTTATCTTCTTCTTGAGAGTAGGCAGTGGCAAGATAGACCAAGTCCTGTAAGTCCGGAAGAAGGTCACAACTCATGAAAAAGTTGTCGGAAAATATACGTATATGTTTTCATGAAAAATGGTTAAGTTTCCAACTCCAACTAATTTGACATTGGTTCTTTCAGAGTCATTTTTGTCAATAAGATGCAAATTACTTTTTATTTCTTGGAACCTACTTTTGGACATATGTTTCTCTAATGTCCTCCTTCAAAGACCAATATATTCTTCCTCTTGCTAGAGTATGGTAATCTGATAGAATTTTTCTCAAGAAGGCAATTTTTATATAATTACACATACAAACTTGCATATACATAACTATTTAAAAACCGATTCAATGAGTTGTTTTGTTCTTATTTTTCTGCGTAGAAATCGAATATATAGCACACTTGTGCCCGTTGTACCCAAATTGGCACAGCAATATTTCAAGTGCTGTAAAATCATATAAATTTATTTTATTACATTTAAAATCCTTTTAAATCCTTTGTTATTTATTGAATTTATTAAAAAAATAGGTTATCATGGCCATGTGAACTTTGCATAGAAACAGTAATGAAGAAACCATACTCCAAAGGTGGTTTTATAGTAAAATTTAAGAAATTTTTCTGATAAAGTCAAGAAATGCAATACAATTTTTTGGTATTATGTGTAATGTTTGAGCTTTCAGCTAATCAATAATGCAAAAATATTTTGAATAATGTCAACAGCTTTTTTAAATTTCCTTCATAATCAAATTTGCACAGCGGGCGCAAATGGGTTAAATAGATTTTCATTTAAATTCATAACAGTAATTGTTTTTTAATAAAATTTATTTTAAATTCCTTCGAATTCTATTTAAAATTAAATGAGCTGAAAATTTTAATATTTATCTGAAATATTTATTGGAATTTTATGGACGTCAATTGAATGAAATAAAGTATTAAATAATGGAAATTATATGATACATTTAAGCTGCCACTAAGTTACCACATACATACATACGATGTCGACAAAATATTTTCTTTCTCTTATTTATATTGAAAACAAAAACAATTTGCTTATTTTGTTTTTGTTTTCAATATAAATAAGCGAAAGAAAATTTCTTGTCGACATCGTGAGCCAGGCAGATAATTCTTTGAATTGACAGTAAAAATTTAAAATTTTTTATTAACAAAAATATTTTTAAGTTTGATGGTTAAATTGGTAAATTTTTCATGTGCTTGTAAACATGTTAAAAAATAAATTATTAGATTATTATTTTGCAACAACTGATCAAATTTTTATGTTCATTTTTGATAAAAAGTGATCAAAAAGGTATTGCGAAAAGGCCATATAATCGTTTAAAAGTTTTACAAAAGGCACAAATGTAGACTTGAGCTGAAAAAGAGTTAAATTACTAAAATGTTGTAAATAAACTCAGTAAAGTGCGGCTTTCACTCGCACACGAAGGGTTTCGTTCAACGCTTGTTTATATATGGCGATTTTTTCGGTTTTTGTCGATTTTTTTGTGTTGAAGCTTTTTTTTAGCTCAGGCGTTTTTTCGTTTTTGGTGATTTTTTTTTTGTTTTTTTTATTTTTTAGTTTTGGCGCTTTTTTAGTCAGGGCGTTTTTTTTTTAATTTTTGACGTTTTTTATTATTGACGCTTTTTGTAGTTTAGGCGTTTTTTCGTTTTTTCCCCCCAATAATACACATTTTAAGTTTTAGCAATTTTCTTATATTCGGCGCTTTTTTTAGTTTTGGAGATTTTGTTTCGGTTTTTGGCGATTTTTTTAATGACTTTTTACTTTTGGTGATTTTTTTTTTGCATTTAAGTGGCTAATTTTATTTTTGATGATCTTTTTCATATAAGCGTTTTTTCCATTTTGGCGACTTTTTCGTTTCGGCGATTTTTTTTGTTGACGCTTTTTTTTAGCTTGAGCGTTTTTGCTGATTTTTTTTTTGTGATTTGGTTTGGTTTTTCTAAAACATATTTTAATTTTGTTAGTTTTGGTGCTTATTTAGCTTTGGCGATATTTTCAGTTTCTAGCGTTTGTTTTAGTATTGCCGCTTTTTGTAGATTGGTCGTTTTTTTTTGTTTTGCATTTTAGCGATTTATTTAATTTATTTATTATTTGGTGATCTGTTTCATTTAAGCGCTTTTTTCATTTTGGCGTTTTTTTATTTTTTGGGATTTTTTAGTTTTGGCGTTTTGAACATTTCAAGACGCAAGTCCGAAAATCTTATGCGGCATGTCTTTTTTTTACTGCAGTAAGTGCGAGATAGCGTTGTGCTTTAGTGTTGCGAATGTTTTCACGAAGTCTCTAAAACAAATGTGAAGGGATGTTCGGCATACGAGCGTCTGTTTTTCGTTCCTCTCTAGTTCTTGCTTTAGAACGTTAATTTTTTTTTTTTTTTTGCAGAACTGTGAGTGATCGTTATATCTTTAGCTTTCACTGGTAGTTTCTCTCTAGTCTAATTGATGTCATTAATTGATGAGAATAGGAGTTCAATTCGGTTCTTTTGATGAAAGACACTTTCAGTAGTACGATGTCATTTTTCAGAGCCGAAAGCTCTTTGAGGCCACAACGTTGAAATGGCGGGTGATATTTCGGAAATACCTGAACAGGTGATTCCAATGTGGTTGCTATATTCGTATCTTCGACATGTGCAAATTGTCTCCACATCTCGTGCCGTAATCGCCAAAAAAGCTTAAGCGACATAATATTCGTATTTAATTTTTTTACCAGAATCGATCTTTTGCCATTGTAAATAATAGATTTTCGTCAAAAAAAAAAAAAAAAAAAACGATGTTCAAAACATGTATGGATTAAGCGGTTATGGCTCGATATGATGTTGGGTTTTGGAGCAAATAATCTTTCCATATTCAGCGGGTTGATGTTTCAGGCCTTGTAGTTTGTCCGCTGTCGCGCTGTTTGAAAAAGGTAGCAAATTTGATGACTGTCCACCGCTGCCGCTGTGTGTTATTATTTTTCGTGCGCTCTACCTCGTCAAACCGGTTCAGTCCAGTTGGGCAGTTGCTTTTATGTATCTAGTTTTCGCGTAATTCAAAGTATTTTTAAAATGAAATTAAAATTTCTCTAACTACGAGTATAAATGAATTGAATTTAGTGCAAATTACTTAAATAAAATAAATCAATTTGCTGAAAAGATTTCTGTTCTTTGTTTTATATACCCTAATAAAAGCCAATTCGATTTATAAATGTTGTCCTTAATTGTAAAAGTGGTCTAAGTCATATATTTCTTTGGTCGAGGTATTTCGTAGATTACATTTGAACAAAAAAAAAATAATTAGTGTTTTTTATGGGAATTGTTACAATTTAAGTTTAAAATTTTTAAACGCACTAATAATCCCAAATTAATATTTCACATTAAGTAAAATATTTTTTTATTAAAAATACATTGAAATTGATTATTGAGGGGTTTAGCTGGATCCTATGCGCATTTCAATGTTGCTAATGCAGATCATCAGGGAACCTTTACCCAAAGCTTCTTAGAACAACTAGAGTTATTATATTATAAACTTTCATTTAAACAAATGAGAAGCTCAATAAAAATAACAAAGTTGAAACAAGAACTCAATCAGGTAGTTTAGACGAGAACAATTTTTAAGCCGCACAATTTTTGTTCTTTTCCAAATTACACGAGACTAATTTATCTGGCACAAAATGTATACGTATACACAGATTTGTGTGTGTTAGTGTTTTCAGTATTAATTTAACATTTGCTGTTTTTTAAGTTGTGCGTGTATTGGTTTTATGCTGCTAATGCGGGGTTGTAGCTGGTTGAAAAGTTATGCCAACCGCAAAACCACTCTCTTTGCCTCTCTCACCAACAAACTGGCATGTTATGTCAGCACAATTATGCCCGTGTAAATCAGCGCAATAATCAACATGTTTTTTATTTTTTTACTTTACTATTGCTACATTGGCTGACTTTTTTTCAGCTTCAAATTGTAGCCGTAAGAGTATGAAAAAGAAAATAAATGTAAATAACAACAACAGCTATTTAAGAATAGAGTGTTGCCACACAAGTATTTTTTTGACCGGGTGTAGTCAAGTTAATAACTAAAATAAAATAAAATATTAATTAATAATTAAAATAAATCAATAATTGTACACAACAATCATTTCTCACATTCCGTTTCATTAGAATTTACGTTAAATAGCTGATGTTAATAACAATCTCTACCCAAGTAGATAGACTAGGGTGCTGATGAAGTGCGTTGCTGCACAGAAAAATATCGGTATTTCCCCCAGCTTAAAAGTCTAATTTAATTTTTCTTCTCTTCTTTAAAAACTCACATTAATTAATAAAATATTTCATTCAATAAAAAGAATTGAAATTACTGAACTTAAGCCTGACTAAAAATTATTTCTGATTAAAAATTCACTATAGTTCAATTAAAAAAAATCTAAAAAATATTTTACTTAATAAGTAAAATATTAATTTGGGATTATTAGTGCGTTTAAAAATTTTAAACTTAAAAAAAAATATTTTTATATTATGCAACATTTTAATTTAGAAAATATTTATTGAATTTTTTTAAAGATTTATGTGATATTTCGAAGCAAAACTGCATACGACTTAGACCACTTTCATTATTAAGGGCGAAAAAAATAATAATATTGCTTTTTTTTTTTGCGATTTTTCCATTAGACACAAAATCCTACCTATTTAGTGTATGCTATTTAAATTCATTTACGTCCCCTTTTGCAAACATTTCCATTTCCCTTTCCATGTTTGCTACTTGCAGAACAAATCTAAATTAAACTATTTACAAACTAAATATATAGTAATCGAAAAGATGCTCAAACAAAATGTACTCTAAGCAAACATATTGCAAGCGATAATAGTTGTTATATGGGAAGGGGGGATGCGGAGGTGGAAAGAAGTTTTAATGAAAATGTGATTGCATAAATTACTGCAAAGCACAATTTCAATTTCGTTCTTGTGCTACTTTTTGTTGTTGCTGTTTTACAAATATCGAAAGAAAAACATTTATCATATTAATTGCCAATATGGGGGGAAACTACTAAAAGCCTTTACAAGTATTCATATGAGTTTGCTACTTAGTTGCTCAAACAAGAAAGCGCCTAATGCAAGAGAATAGAGTACACTCGTATTTTAAAAACTCCAGCAAATAAAATTATTAGATTTAAAATTGCTACTTTGTTTTTGTAGTAAAACTTTAGCTTTTAGCCACTTGCATTGAGTTAAGTTTAAACTTTTTTAAAATTACTCTAAAGCGGCTTTTGTAACTGGAAGAAATAAAATGAAAAATTGGTTCTTAAAGGATATTTGCTATAGCTACAATTAGTCGTGGTAATTAGTATAATTTTTTTACTACTCAAGAACGAAATTTGAATTTCACTTTAAGGAAACATAAACCTTTTTTTTTATTTAGTTTTGATTAGGCTAGAGTTCGTATTTTTAGAAAGCCAAATTACATGTGCTAATTTTAGAAGAACAAACAACACCCAAAATAATTATAAATATTCTGACAAAAACGAGCAGAACGGAAGTTCTGGAGTTTTCCTAGGCTGCCGCACTTTCATGGGGTTGAAGTCTATTGACGAGTTGCATAAGCGGGTACGAAATGCATATAGACAATGCTTAACCATAAAAACAAGCAAAGTTTTAAGGCTAATAAAAAATTTAAAAAGAAAAATATTTCCATATTACATTCGAACTTCTCTATAGCGAACTTCTCTATAACGAAATCTTTTCTATAACAAATAAAATTCGTGAACACAACATTTTTGTGAGTATTTTCATACATTTTGATCTCCCTATAACGAACTTCCCTATAGCGAACTTCTCTCTGTAACGTACAATTTTTTAAGGCCTAAGTAGAATTTTTCACACCAAATAATCTCTATATTGCTAAGTTTTTAGCAATCCATTTTTTGCAGAAAATATAACTGTAAAAGAAAAAATTAATGTGTTCATGTAAAAACAATTTTTTTTTGTCTTAATAAATATATTTTCTATATAAAAAAGTGTAAAGTCCAAATTTTCTGCAGTTTCTTTACAACGAATTTTCTCTATAACGTAGAAATTTGACGGTCCCCAACTGCTCCGTTATAGAGAAGTTCGACTGTATTTTATTTTGGTAAATGCTTATTTTCAAATTTTAAGGAGCACGTTTTAAGCGTTTAAAATCGATTTTTAGTTACATTAAGGTTCAAGTAAAAATCATTAGATATGATCCACTATTTGCACTATTTGCGGATCGCAAATTGTACGTTTTGATGTCTTATAAGGAATGTCTTTTTTTAAGGTTCCATACACCAAAAGTGAAAAGGAAACCTATTGTTTTCGCTACGCTGTCCGTCTGTCAGTCTATCCGTCACAGGTTGTTTTCTCGTTATTCGTAAAAACTACGGACCTAAAACTTTTGGCAGAATATGTAGAACTTTAGCCGCTACAACAATAAATACATGAAGTTAAAAACTAAAGAGTATTGAAAAATGGACAACGAAAAATTATTTTAAAATCCTAATGTAATATACAGACAATTATATATATTAACGAAACTAAGCACACACTTTCTAAAAACCACTTTATCTTGTGTTAAAAAGTGGGCAGGGTCACGCCCATAAAAAGTTAGTATCTATTAAAATGTTTTTTATTTATCGACAAAGAGTTTCATACCTTAGAGTGACATAATTTTGTGCTAAAAGAAGTGGGCGGGGTCATGCCTATTAAATATTAACAGCCGTATTCATAAAAAAAGTTGATTGAGGTTTAAAATTCATATTAGTTAAAAAACGTTTTAAGGCTAAATAACGTTTTTTAAATATTGGTATTCATAATCAGTTCTTTAACTAAAAATCAATTAACTTGATTTTTGTAAAATATCGTGGCAACACTGTATTCCTTATTTGTCACTTGCATATTAGTTCTGAAAAAACAACGATTGTTAACCCACAAAGTACTCGTGTCTTGTTTTTTATTTATTTTGTTTATTTGTCGCTTTTCAGCGAAATGTTGTTTCTATAAAATAAAAAATGTGTTCCAACTTGTAGTTAATAAAAAAATAAAAAAAGTTCACAACAAATATTTGCTAAAAGTGCTTTTTATATGATTTATTTTATTGCAGATAGAGAAGCACTAGAATAACGAGCTTTATTTTGTTTGTTTTGAGTATTTATATGTACATCACTAGTTAATTTTCTATAATTATATTATTTTTGTTAACACATAAAATGAGAAAACAATGACTGGGAATGGAAACTGAATCGCTCCTTTTCTTTTAAATATTCTTTTGGAGTATATTTGATACCAAACGGACGACACACTCGTCCGTATTCTAGAATCAAAATGTAAATAATTTAAGATTCAAAGAAAATGTATCTAAAGGTCATAAAAAATTCATTAAAACACAGCCACACACAAACTTACATACATATGCAAGCATAATTAAATAATACATGAAATTAAAAAAACATAAACAAAATCCCTTCAACCAAGCTAATTCACTTTATTCAACTCTCTTCCTTTAAGTATTATGGCTTTCATCCAACAACAAATAAGAGAAAAAAATTGTTAGATCAAGAGAAATACTACAAACACACACACACACACTCATGTTTTGGTTCTTTTTTACTTGTAAGCTAATAAATGCGTGTGTAATATGTTTGCATGCAGTAGTAGCAACTTTAAACGCTTATAGCTCCCAAAATACTGAACCGATTTCAATAAAATATACATTCTGCACATCTGTGTAAAAAATCCTTTAAAACCTTAAAACCTTTAAAATCGGTGCAGTGGTACCAGCGTAAAAGGGATTACAAAATACATGTTTGCCTATTAATTATATAGATAGATAGATTTCGGCAATAAAAAAATAACATTGTTTTCTTCTAAATAACACTGGCATATGCATACATACATACATACATATGTACATACAGGTAAAGTTCGAAATGTAAACAACAACGAAGCAAAATTACAACAAAGTCATCCTAAAATTGGTTTAAACATGGGCAGGCAATTTTAAAATTTGCTGATTTACGCAAGGTTTAAAAATCGTTTTTTAAGCTAAAATTATATTATGAATACAATTTTAGCGAATTTTGCTTAACCCGTATCCTGTGTAAAAAAAAATTACGTATAAGGTGTAAGTGGGTCAAATTTGCCCAATAGTATTTTATTATTAAAAACATTAAATTATGTATCATTTTTACAGTTTTCACATGAAAATTTTTTTTACAACAAGCACACGCTTTGAAATTGTATTCAGACTAAAAAATATTCATAGTAAAGTAAAATTCTTATTTCTAAAATAACGGTAGTTTTTATGTACAAGTAGATACACACATAAATGTAAAAACTACCATGCAATTTGTATTGGGCAATTTTGACCCACTTACACCTTATACGCAACATTTTTTATGGGGACACTCTGTTAGGTTATAGGATTATTTTTATTTTTGCATTCTATACATTTACTCGAATGATTAAAAGTCACGAAGTTTCAGAACAATATATTAATAACTTTTCAAAATAAAGCAAAATAAAAGTAGTTTATTTGCTTTTGACCCACTTACATAGGATAAGGGTTAAACAACATTTGAAACGCTGTTTAAAATTTTTATGAATACGGCTGTAATACTTTATGTCACGTGCTTCCACCCGACCAACTTTTTCGAAACCTGACACACAGCTTGAGCTGTGAAAGTGACGCGATGTTGCATTTAGAAAATTAAACGGACCTATTTGCTAAACAGGGCCTGGCCACGCCCCTAAAATCATAAAAATTAGCACTAAATATTTAAAAAAAAAGCAATGTGAGTCCGATCACAGAGGAGATGTGTAAACATCTAGTAATGAAAATTTTTATTTAAGTTAGAAGTACTTATGCTTTTAGTATCTTTTTTTCAATTAATTAATTAAAAGTATCAAAACTTTCAATATTGTAAATACATAGGAATTTGTTGGTTTTTGTTTGTTTTATTAAACTTATTTGGTTAGTAAATGGGGGCACACTGCATTATATGTATATGAACTGCATTCAAAATTGCAGTAAGCAGTAAAAATTTACTGATTACTAAAAAAATTCACTAAATTTTTACTGCTAATGAAATTTCATTTGCATTACCAGTAAAATCGTAGGGCCGTAATCATAATAAAATTGTAGCAAGTGGCAAAGTTTTTTCATTAAAATTTTGAAACTTTTGTATGAAAAACATTTAGCCATTCGGTAGAATTTTATTAGGAATACGGGCATTACTGATTACTGAAAATTCAGTGCACCTCATCATATAACAAATCATTTAGGCAATTTATAAAAATTGTAGAAAAAAAATTTAGTAATCAGTAAAAATTTAATTGTTAAACATTTTTTATTGTTTTTACTGAAACTTTAGTGGTACTGCAGTGCTCATCTATGGTAAATGCCTTTACTTTTACTTTTTAATTTTTAATTCCTGTTGTTCATCGTTTAGTTGTTTCTGTTCTTTTTGTTGTGTACGCATTGCAAATAAATTCAGTAAAGTGCGACTTTGACTCGCGCACATTCGGTTTTGATAATTTTTTTTGATTTAACTTTCTTCCTTTTTTAAGTTTTTTCAGTTTAAACGATTTTTTTCAGTTTTATAGCTTTTTTCTCGCTTTGGCGTTTTTTTTTCTCTTTTTTGGGTTTTTTTATTTTTCGCAATTTTTTTTTATTTTGGCGATTTTTCCATTTTGGCGTTTTTGTTCTGTTTTTTTGGGGGTTTTTTCATTTTGGCGATTTTTTTCTGTTTTTGGGGTTTTTTATCTAGGCGATTTTTTCATATTGGCGATTTTTTCATATTGGAGATTTTTTTGTTGAAGGATTTTTTTCATTTTGGCGATTTTTCCGGTTTTTCGCGATTTATTTTAGTCCTAGAGATTTTTTTAATTTGGTGCTTTTTTTCGATTTGGCGATTTTTTTCGTTTTGGCGATTTTTTTATATTTGGCGATTTTATATTTTTTTGATTTTTTAGTTTTACCGTTTTTGAAAATTTCAAGAGTTTTGGTCTCACGGTTTCCAAGATACAGCAAGTTGTCAAAATTACAAAGTCAAAATTGCATTAACTGATGGAACACCCATTGATCTAAATTTTTTAAATTTAGTGTTAATTGTTGTAGTCTGTATAAAAATACTCTAACTTTTAAAATTTCAAGCGTATATATGTACATACAATTGTATGTATATTACATGGGATTTTAACATTTTTCGTTGCTCGTTTTGGAACACCCTTTAGTTTTTAACTCTCATGTATATGTTGTTGTAGTGGCCAAATGTCTACATATTGTGTCAAAATTTCAAGTCCGTAGCTCTTACGGTTCATTTTCACCTTTGGTGTACGGAAATATACAGAAAAATAACCGGCGGCGGCACACCGTCGGCTTCGAGCCGGTCGACTTGTTTCTCTGCTTGGTATTGCTTCTTTCAAACACTAATACACTCATACATAGGTCACACCGATTTGACAATGCAAGGCAAAAGCAAAAAGCAAAGAAATCTCAGCAAAGAAATCAAAGTCAAAAGATTTTTACCCCCTATCGTATAGATGTTTACACATCAAAAAACGTTAAGCTGATTTGAAAAATAAGCACTAAAAGTTAAAAATAATTTAGATTCAGTAAAATAAAACATTTTTATATGTAATACCTATAATACTACTCAATAAATAAGTAAAATTAGAATTAATTTTCCTTATCATTCATTCAACATTGAACTTGGTTTATTCAAAATAATTTTATTTTCTTTTAGAACAGCAAACTTGTATTTCAACAAATACTTTCTAACAACTTAAACACGCCTTGGCAACAAATGAAGTGCAATAAGAAAGTACACAAATAATTTTATTTCGCTATATAACCATTATAAATAAAACTTTATGGATGGCAGTTAGATAGATAAAAATCTGTATTTATGCGAAATATATGTTTGCTATATTGTTGAGCATAATTCTTATGCTGCGCTGTTAGAGAAGTGAATTTTTAAATCTATGCATGCAACATTTTATTTCATCAATTTAATGCTTCTTCTCCCAACTTATTTATCATGATGTAGAAAAATATTTGTATGTAATATGCACTCGTACAGTGTTAAAATTTAGAATGAAAAGTATTATTAGCAAACAAGATTACCGGTACGTGATTTTAAATGAAAATTTCAATATTCTACACAAAATCTTTATAAAACATTTTTCCCTCTTTGCTGCACACACACACACACACACGCTAACGCACACATTTTTCATATTTTCTAAATTCCCAGCCAGCAATTTTAGAAATTTTCAATCAAAGTCGAGTCTTTTTTGACTCCTCTGCGCGATTAAAAAGCTAGAATATGCGCTCATTTTCTGATCATAAATCATCACCCCTATTCTGCGTTTCGATTACGTTCCCGCATTCAGCTACCCACGGATCGAAAAGAGGTATTCTGCAAAAAAACTGAATCGAAAGAAAAAGAAGAAGAGAATAGTATGTTTAAACCTGCTGCTTTGCTTTGAAACGGGTGAAATAGGAACAGAAAAATTAAGCAATTTTGCAAAATTTTTAGCAAAAAGTTAAATTTAGTGCAAAAAAAAATAGTGATTTACCATTAAAACAAATAATAATTAAATATTGTAAAAATTTGCATTACATAAACTTTTACAAATTTAAATACAGAGAGGTAAAAAAACGAGATAAGCAAGAGGTATTTGTGGCCAAACTTTTCCAGTGTGAAGAATCCTGTCGCGCCGGAGATGATATTTTAATATTTTACACATAATTGCAACACAAAAATAAAGTCTATTTGCTCCGTAGACAATCCGTAGACAATATCGTTTTTCGTTGTCATTAAATAGGTATGTCAACTTTTTATACTGTTTTACCAATAATAAATTTAATAAAAATCGCATTTCAATACAGAAAAACAAAACAAAGTGTATATATAGTTCATTAATTAAACCTTTTGCATTTAATGCTTGCATTATTTTTTTAATTAATCACTTTTTGAAGCTAAACAATCAAAAATTGAAAACGTTCCGCCACTAAAATAACAACTTACAAAAACGTAGTTACGATCGAAATGCAGAATACATAGAATCGAAAGAAAAATCGAAGAACGGAACGCAGAATACCAAAGTTGCCAAACGGAGAAACTTTCGATTCGAATCGAAACGCAGAATAGGGGTGTATACTTTTGTCGGTAGAAAAACGTGACTACCCGCGACTCTTCTTTATAAATCATTTATGAGTCTTTTTCTATATTAGTTTAGAGTCGTTTTCGACCCCTTCTCTAGTACTATTTAAGGACTTTTTCGGATCGTTTTCTGATCATTTATTAATCTTATTTTGCTTCATTTTTTTTTACTCTTTTTCGAATTGTCTTTCAGCCATGTTTCTAATCGCTTACGAGTCATATTTGAGAAATTTTTCAGTCAGTTTATGAGTTTTTTTATAGTCATTTATGACTGTTATTTGAGTCATTTATCAGTCGATTTTCTAATCGTATTTGACTTTTCTACGAGAATTTTTTAGTCAGCTTTCTGAGTCCTACGTTTAATGGTCAAACACTTTTTCCATACAAATTGACACCAAAGGAAGTTACAAAAAGCAGGCCAGAAACAGAATCTATTTTATTTTGACAGCGTTTTTTCTAATGCTACCACACTTTCAATAAATTTTATACATTTTGTAAAGAAAAATAAGCAGAAAGAAAATATAACATAAAGCAGAGAGCAATTGAAGTTACTGCCGTTGATTTTATTATGGGCTCTGTTAATTTGAAATCGATTTTTCCTGAAGCTGCAGGCTTATTCTGTTTCATCATTTAATTTCATATTCGATTTGACTTTTATAAATGCAAAAAAAATTAAGTTTTTGACATTATACGTAAAGATTGCCCCGTTGTACTTAAAAATAACATATCAAGTAGTGTTTAATCATCTATCTGCGTAAAATATGATCTTAAAATACATAATTATAATCACTTTTAAAACACCTGCAAGATTTGTTTTTGATTAAGCATTTTTCAGTCTTCCAGGTAAGCGAAATATTATAATAACAAACGGAAATAATAGTCACATTTTACACGTCTGGATGATTAATTTGCGATGGCTACACAGATAAAAAACTGCCTCATACAATCAATAAGATTTTCTCTATGAAACGTTTTTAGGCTAAGGGGTATCCCAGCAGAAAGAAGCGAAGATTTTTTCATAGAGATTCCTTATTGTTTTTTATGTGGTAAATCTTATTAATTTTATCAAGAAGAAAACCACATAAAATCAAGAAGAAATCTTATTATTCCCATTTTTTTTACCCAATTTCCGTTATTTTTGGCACCAAAAAAACAATCCATAGAGAAAAACTTCTTGATTTTATTAGGTTTTCTTATAAATTGTAAACTATAGGGATTTTTTATTGATTTTATTAGGTTGCCTTATTGATTTTTTTAAAAAGGTTTTCTTCTTGATTTTATTAGGTTCCTATATGATTATGTGTAAAGCATCTTATTGATTTTTTTAATAAGAAAATCTTCTTGATTTTATGAGGTGTCTTGTTATTCCATATCTATAAATAGACACAGACAATTTTTTTTTCATGATCTTTTTCGTTTTTGTATAAGCATGTCTGCAAAATTATTTCAATGGTTATTCAGACTGCTTGTTAGCATATTGGTTATAGTGTTTGTCTATCAGTCAGAAGTTTGCTGGTTCAATACTTGTCTCCTTTAAAAGTATATGGTATAGAATTTAAATGAAAATATATAAGCAAAGCACAAAGAATAAAGAAAGACATAATTTTTCTTATTTTATGAGATCGCCTCATAAAATCAAGAAGAAGAAAACCTTATTAAAAAAAGTCAATAAGATAACCTCATAAAAACTACAAGATTTCTTCTTGATTTTTTCAAAAAGGTTTTCTCTATGAAATTAATAAGATTTCCTTATTGAAAAAAACCATAGAGATTTCTTATTAATTTTGTTCTATTTTATGAGGTAATTATTAGGCACTGTTTTCTCTGTGTATACAATTTGTTATTGTATTTTAAATCGAACTATTTTTACCCATTAGCGCGAATCTTTTTCGAGTCCTTTTTGGATCGTGTAAGTGATTAATCAGTTTTTGATCACGAATAGTGATCTCAAAAGACTCAGCAAGGTGATTTTTCAGAAAACTATCTTCCAAATGCTAGATGGGATTTGTTTATACTGTGTGTGTGTGTGTGTGTGCATTCGAAATTTTGTGCTGCAAAAATTTTTTGAAGTATATGCTCTCGTTTAATATTTTATCATACACCTCATTTAACAATTTGCACATTAATTTTAATATCCATTTGCTGTATTTTATTTTGTTTTGCTTCTTTTTTTTTTTTTGGTACGAACTATGCAGCGTTTTACTAGATACATACTTTTTATAAAGATTTTAGATAATTACTACTCATATTAACATGTTCATTCAGTTAAAGTACATCAATTAACATTTATTAAGTGTGTATTTTATGTGTGTACTTATTAAACGAGTGCTGTTACTTGGATATTATTATTTTTTTTTTTTTTTTGGAAATTAATATGAAATAATTTGTATCTGTTGTTGGATGTATAGCAGATGCTTCTTTGTAAATATGAGTACACACACACAAGCATGCATATGTTTGATAAATTCACATTTAATTTAAAATTAGTTTTCATTAAAAAATTTCGTTTAGTACGCAATTAATTGCTTCAATCTTAAGTATAAAATCAAATAATTTAAAAATCAAATTGAATGAATGAGACAATTTTTAGATTTAGTTGAACTCTAGTGAATTTCAATCAGAAATAATTGCTAATTCGGGCTTAAGTTCAGTAATTTAAATTTTGATTGAATGAAATATTTTTATTAATTAATGTGAGTTTCTAAAGAAGAGAAGAAAAATTTAACTAAGACCTTTTAGGTGGAGGAAATACCGATATTTTTCTGTGCAGCCACGCACTTCATCAGCACCCTAGTCTATCTATTTGGGTAGATATTGTTATTAACATCAGCTATTTAACGTAAATTCTAATGAAACGGAATATGAGAAATGATTATTGATTTACCTAAATAATAATAAATACAAAGAATAGTGATGCAGCAAACCCTTTCAAATAAAAAAATAATTTTGAAAATTGCTTGAAAAATTCCCCCCCACTGCCACTTTAAAAATGACAGAGTTATGCATGAGAGAAGAAATTTGGAAATCAGTGAACAACTGATAGAGTTATGCCTAAGGGGAGCAAATTTCCCCCTCCGATTCTAAAAAAATATTGTAGATCCAAACTGCAAGCAAAACCGTTTAAAACAAAAATTTTTTGCAATTTTTCGGTTCACAAATGGTAGGGTTATACATGGAGGGAGCAAATTTGGAAATCAGTGCACAACTGACAGAGTCATGCCTAAGGGGAGCAAATTTCCCCCTTCGATTTTAGAAAAAAAAAATATTGAACCAAATTACAGACCTATGTGTGTACAAAAATATAAAAGAAAATAAAAAAACAATACCAGCAATTACTAGCAATTTTGGTAAGTTTTTTTTTATAATATTTGAATACTTGCAAAAGTGTATATCTTTCTATATAACGAACTGTCATCCTGCGACCACTTTTTGACCCGTAGTCTTGGCCCATTCTGCTTGCATGATAACTCGCAGGACTCTCTTTACACTTTATTGCATGCGTATATCTCAAAAGTCCTCAATAGAATTATGATCAGTCCAATAGGGGTGTTTTGAGCCGCTTGCAGGTATTGTATAAAAGCCAAAGGCGAACGATCTTTGATGTATGCTTGGAATCGTTTTCTTGCTAGAAGCAAAATGTCGTTCTATGCTTAAATTTAAGTAAAATTAAGTATCCAAATATTCTAATTTATTTATTAATGGTCGGTCGGGTCAATAAGTTGCAGTTGACTCGAGCAACAAATTTTTTGTTGGGAAATAAGTTTTACTGATAATGTGTGCACAATGAATCTAGGCGCACGGTAGTGCGCCAGGCCAAGTTCTGGCCAATGCACGCAGTGTGTATATTTACACGAAGCCATTCGAGCTGTTTTTACCCCCCTCATAACTTTGTTCCCCGCAATCGTAAAATTATAGAATTTAAACCATAATTAGAATAAATTCATATAACCTGACATGAGAAGTTTGAAAGTTTTATAATGAAAGGTTCCAGAGATACAGAGGTGCAAAAAGTACATATTTTAAGACATACTCACTGACTCACTCATCAATATTATGAAGCACTTGCGCTACAGCTAGAGATCTGAAATTTGGTACATAAGTAGATCTAGGTGAGCAATGAACCAGAAAAATCTGAAAACCCGAATATTTTAACCAGGAGGGCGGGGCTACGCCCATAAAAATTAAAATTTGTGCTAGTAAGCTGAAATTTGATACATAGCTAGGTCTAGGTGAGCACTAAAATAAAAAAAATTGAAAACTCGGAAATTTTGGCCAGGAGGGCGGGGCTACGCCAGAAAGAATTAAAAAAGCTAATATAAGGCGCTTAAAAGAAGACACGCCCATATAATATAAAGCTCATTTTCGTGTACTACGGTTCAGCATATTAGATTTACTATTTATGTGGGTATTATTATCCGTTTGCAACGAAACTTGACACGAATAATAAGCACTGGTCGAAAAAATCTTAAGTTTGGAAAAGTGGGCGGGGTTACGCCCATATACATATATTAAATATTAAAAGTTGCGCTAAGGAGCTGAAATTTGATACACAAATAGGTCTAGGTGAGAAACCAACTAGAAAAATCTGGAAACCCAAAAAAAGTTTATCAGAATGGGCGTGGCCACGCTAATATTGTTTGCTACTAAAACCTTAATATACAGCTTTTAACTCAAACTAATTTAGTGAAACCTTGAATACGCGTTGCACGTATACAATACTTTAAACTATCACCTTAAAAAGTGGGCGTGATCACTCTTATAAAATGTTAGCCTTGCGTTTAATCTACTGCAGTCTAGCATATTTTACTAGAAAATTAGCATGAGTTGTAAGCGCTGCTCACAACAAAATTGTGAGTTGAAAATAGTGGGAGGGATAGTACTCATAAAATTTAATTATCGCTAGAGAGCTGAAATTTTATACATAAGTAAGTGTTGAGTAAGCCAATAAGAAAATCTTAAAACCAAGAAGTTTTTTCCCGTATGCGGGGCCACGCCTTTAAAACTCCAATTTTCACTAGAGAGCTGAAATTAGATACACAAATAAATCTAGATCAGAGATCACTAAGATAAATCTAAAAAAACTGAAGTTTGAACCAGAGGGCGGTAACAAGCACTTTAAATTCAAAACTAATATAAATTTTATTGAATGAAGCCTTTCATACACATTGCATTTATCCGAAATAAAAATGTCCTATTTTGAAAAGTAGCCGTGACTTCACCCATAAATCTTAGCTTTTTCTTTCAGATACCAAACTTTGCATGAACCATAAGCACTAGAAGATACAAAAGTCAGCGAGGCCAGGCCCATAAAAATTTTACGTAATATTATACTATAGAGAGATGACATATTGTAGACAAATAGTAATTGATTTACTCAATCAAAAAATCCCAAAATTAAAGCACCAGCTACCCTATTGAAACTTTGCATGCACATTGGGCATATCCTTTTGATATATGTACTTTGACTAATCAGACTTTAATATGTAAATTTATTGAGAAAAAAGATGGGATCACATCCACTAAAATGAACGCTGCATTTTACATGTTTCTTTCCAGACGACTCTTACCAAATTGCGTACGCACTAGCGACCCGTTGTAGTGACACAATAGTGCATTTTTAAGGTCTGCAATCCAACACCCAATCACGCTCTAATCCATTATTTTATGTAACTATGCCATTTTCAACTAGCACAGCGATCATTAATAGAAATAAGACACACTAGAAATTTTAAGTTTAAAAAGTCTTATTATAGAAATTTTTTCAAAAAGTAGTCAGATCCTCACAAAAACATATATGTGAAAAAAGGCCAAGTTCCTGTCCACAATTTCGGCCATTAAAAGTAGTGAGATAAAAATTTTGACCAAGTTCTTGTTTGGCACAATACCTAACACAGAAATATGCTATGCGTTATATAAATTTGTAATCGTAAGGGTGTCATATAATTTCTAGATAGTCTGTTTACTTGGCAATATTTTTAACTTTCTAAATGGAGAGAATAATGCGTATTTGTTTATTTCTTTCTATTGGAAAAAATGTTGTCAAGTAAGCAGAATATCTAGAAATTATATGACACCCTTACGATTACAAATTTCTATAACGCATAGCATATTTCTGTGTTAGGTATTGTTTTAAACATTAACTTGGTCAAAATTTATATCTCACTACTTTTAATGGCCGAAATTTTGGACAGGAACTTGGCCTTTTTTCACTTATATGTTTTTGTGAGGATAAGATTTACATGATTTCTTTTCATGGTACCGATTTGCCTTCTTAATGTTATTAAACTTTAAAAGAAATTATTTATTTCTTGGGTATTTTATTGTATAAATTAAAATTCTTACTAACTTTCTCTTTTTACTTTTCTTTGCAGTTTGTATTGAAAAGCTGTTCGTTCATAAAGACAGTAGTAAAGGTAAGTGCAATGCAAATATGCAAAAAATTTTTAATTATTTGAATTTTTTTTCGCTGAAATTATATTAACTGCAAAATGCAACCGCAAAAAATACTTAAAATTATATAGAAATGTAAAAATTTATGTTAAGTTCAAATTAGAGTTGTATAACGCTTGCATAATTACATTAAGAGAAAAAAGCTTCATTCCAGATATGAGAATCATAGTTGTACCAACACATTTATTTTACTGCTTACGAAACAATTATAAAAATTTAACTGTTTTGGCTTCGTAAATATCTTGATGTAAATGTTGCTCCTATGTGGGAAGTGCCAGGCCTATTGTTACTTCTACAACATTAACTATACAATGTTAACAAATCAGCCAGATCGGTACTTTGGTATTATTTTCCCACATGTTCAGTTCGAACTTTCTTTTTTTTTTTGTAAAACAATGCACAATATGAAAATTGTTGCTTAAACAAAATTTAATTTTTCTTGCTGTATTAGAAGCAAAGGTATTCCAAAACAAAATAAATTTTTCAGGTGCCACGCCTACTTATTTTAATCCGACTTTTTGTTTATAACAACTTTTAAAGTAAATGGAGAAACTCCTACATAATCTCAACTTCTTTACCCGTATTAGTTTGACAGATATTTAAAAATAAATATTTGCTATACATGTATGGGAGGTGCCACGCCCACTTGCCCACTCCTCAATACTATTTCCTTAAACTACTACGAATATTAAAAAAAATAGACTAATAAGATTAGAGTAGACGTTTTCCTTATATTTGATAAATATTAAAAAAGTGGGCGTAAAAGTGGGCGTGACCAAATTTTCTTTCCGTAAAATCTTAAATTGGTTTATGACAAGTATTTAAATAAAATTAGCGAAATCTGTGCAGCCGTTTTCAAGTGATGCGATTACCGGCATTTGATTTTTATTTTTATAGATGCAAATAAATGCATAAGATGCTCATTTACTCGAAAAACGTCATAACTCAAAAAATTAAAATTTTTAGCTAAAGATGCAGAATTTATGCTCATATCATTTTTCATATTGTGTAAAAATTTCAAACAAATATATTGCTTACTCAACTCTTGAATGCAAAATTAAATTTTCTTTTTCCATTAAATTGTGTTTAAATTGAAAACTTCAAACTCGTTTTGAGGCAAAGTTGATTTTTTTGAGTTATGACGTTATTTTGAGTTATCGTTCGTAAATGAGCGATATTTTTTTATACTTTAAACTATAAGACTTCATGACATCGATTAGATTTTCCTAAAAAAATTAAGAAATAACTTGCTACTTAAATGAAAATTTTGTTAATAAACTCCTTGTCAGATATTGATACTTTGGAAGTAGAGAAAAAGTACTTCCACGATAATTACTTTCCCTCTCAATTCCAAAATTAAATATTTTTGTCTTCGCTATATTTTTGTTGCAGCGTCCCACTGTGCATGATTTCATGATTAAAATTAGTTTTATATCCATTTTTCATTCAGTATAGATTTTTGTTTAGTAATAGTTATGGCAAATGCTTTAAAGTAATTATAATTATTTTTTTAAATATATTGTTTAATCGTTATATTTATTTATTTAATTACTTAATTTCCATCAAAGTTCATTTATTGTTTAGTTTGTATTTTTGTTTTTCAATAGCAAAGTATCATTATATTTTTCATTTGAATTACTAAATGCAATTTTCTTTTGTAAGCGTAATATGTATGCTAAATTATTTAAATAATCACTTAAAATTAATATAATTAAATGTAATTTCGAAAAAATAAGAACAATATATTTTATTGAAATACACATACATATATGCACATCTATATGCATGAATTTTTTCTCTGTGTTAACTGTTGTGGTTTAAATGCACATATTATGTCAATTAAATTAGCTTAAACGACATTGTATTAATAACATGAGGCTTTAAATTAAAAATATATCAATCACCTCTGAGCAATACTTACTGCATTTTAATATTTTTAGTAAATGAAAATACATACATACATACACTCACTAATTATATACATACAAATTGTTTACTGAATAGAGCTTTAATTATTCCATATCCATGCCATCCAGCACGGAGGTGTTTTTAAAAATTCTTTTGGCCGTAAATGTAAATTAATTTTCTGGCAAACCGCTACTGCAAACATTCTTGTAATATTCCAGTAACATTTTCAGTAAATAAATATTTTATTTTCGCTCTTATTTTATTTATTTATTAATTGAAAATTATTTATTGAATTTACAATTAAGTTTCGCATGTATTATGATGCAGCAATAACTCTACCAGAATTTTTATGGTTCAGAGAACAGAAAAAATTTTACATTTACCTTAAAATATTGAAAAATTTATAATTTAAAAGGCTTGCAGCAGTAGTGTGAAGTTAAAGATGAAAACGTTACATTACACTGAAAAATAAAATCATAGAGAGAATTGTGAGTGCACTAAAAGAGAGACACAAATTTGAATTAATTAAAAAAAGGCAATATCAAAATGATGTATTAAACATATTCACCACAGCAAGCTACCGACTACCATATGTCAAGGATAGAATACACATATTTATATGAGAATGATTCTTTTGAAGACAGCAAGGCAACAGGGCGACAGGTTGTTGTCTAGGCTGATTTTGTCGTTGTAGTCCAATTAAACTAATTTCTATTTCTTTGGCTACAATGAGAAAATTCAGTGTTGCCAGTATAATACAAAATGTTGAATGAATGATTTTGTGTAATTATTTCATATTATTTAACAGAAACAATATCCAAAAATTTATGTAAAAAATAAATTGATTCCTTTTTGTACTTTTACGTGAAATAAGTAAATTTTAAAATAGTAATTAATTTTTATATATGTATGCAAAATATATGAAAGTGGCAATACTGAACTATGTATTTGTAGTGAAATATCAGGTGCAGATGGTGCTGCTGGCGTCTCCAAAATAATTAAGTAGTCGTCTACGATTAGACAAATGCTGCTAGCGGCATTTGAAGTCGTGTGTTCGTGTAGCCTGCTGTGGTGAATGTGTTTAATGCATAATCTGCATAATCTGTTGAATCAAAGAGAGCAACAACTTTTTTATAAATAAATGAAATTAAAGAGCAAAACGAAAATTACTCATAATATTATTAAACTTTTTCCACTTTAATTCGTTAATATTTTCACCTTTTTAGGGTTCCGTACACCAAAAGTAAAAAGGAACCCTATTGTTTTCGCTACGCTGTCCGTCTGTCCGTCAAACGGTATTTTCTCAGGAACCGTAAGAGCTACGGACCTGAAATTTGGACACAGTATGTAGAACCTTGGCCGCTACAACAACAAATACATGAGAATTAAAAATTAAAGGGTGTTCCAAAACGAGCAACGAAAAATGTTAAAATCCCATGTAATATACATACAATTGCATATTGAAACTTGAACTTTGTAAAATTAGTGTATTTTTATACAGACTACAACAATTAACACTAAAATTTAAAAAAATTAAAATTAAAGGGTGGTCCATCAGTTAATGCAATTTTGTGTAATTTTGACAATTTACTATATCTTGGAAACCGTAAGAGGCAAACACTTGAAGTTTTCAAAAACGGTAAAACTAAAAAAACCGAAAATTATAAAATCGCCAAACCAAAAAAAAAGATCGCCAAAAATTAAAAAAAAATCGCCAAAACGAAAAAAATCGCCAAAATTAAAAAATTAATTTCTAACACTAAAATAAATCGCCAAAACGCAAAAATGTCGCCAAAACTAAAAAAATTTTAAATAAAAAATATCGCAAAAATGAAAAAAATCGCCAAAAATATAAAAAATCGCCAAAATGAAAAAACGCCAAAAACCGAAAAAAATCGCCAAAACAAGAAAATAAAGTGTTAAAACTAAAAAAAAGAGCCAAAACTTAAAAAAATCGCCAAAACCGAAAAAACACAAAAACCGCCAAAACAAAAAAACCGAAAAGATCCCAAAAAGGAAAAAAAATGCCAAAACTCTATATTATATAGGATAAAGTTTGTATTAAATTACACATCTAGTGTTCGTACGGAACCCTTCGTGCGCGAGTCAGAGTCGCACTTTACTGAATTTATTTATATTTTAATATATGTGTGCCTTGGAGAAGCTACACAAAGTTGCAGCGAAATATTGCAAATAATGCATTGTTAATTGTTTTTTTTTTTAATATAAAAAAGTGTGAAGAAAAACCACTTGTAAGAAAATATTTTGAATGCCTGAATTCAGATTTACGTAAAAAAAATTAATGTTCTCAAAGTTGTCGAAATATACAACAATGAATTAATGCAATATTTAATAGAGATGTGCCAAATCGTTCTTTTCAGTGACCGGTCATTTTCGTTCAATTAGCAAAAATTTACCCGTTCGTTCAATCGTTCACTTTTGAACGACAGTATGAAACAATGTTATTTTGTAAGAATAATAAAATCGGTTGTACATACGAGTATTTAAATAATGCGAATGAATTAATTGAAGAATTTATTAAAAAAAGTTGAATTATTTATTTAAAAAACTATATTTAAATTTATTTTATAAATAATTTCTTGTTCTTTCGACTAGAATATTTGTATAGGTTGTTTTTTTAAGAGGTATAGAACTTTGAATTGAAATAAAACACAATAAAATCGTTTTAATGTCCATCAATTTGGCTTTATTGGAAGGATAATTTTATGCCATTAATGTTTAAATATGATTTTGGGCATGTGGCCGCCGCGGCTGGCTCGAATAATGCCAATTCTACAGGTCCAATTTTCAACCACTTTTTCGAGCATATGGGGCCGTATGTTGGCAATAACGCCACGAATGTTGGCTTCCAAGTCCCCTAACGTTTCTGGTTTGTTGGCGTAGACGAGCGACTTCACATATCCCCAAAGAAAATAATCCAATGGTGTCAAATCACACGATCTTGGTGGCCAATTGACAGGTCCATTCCGCGAAATTATGCGCTCATCGAAAGTTTCCTTCAATAAATCGATTGTGACGTGCGCTGTGTGGCATGTAGCGCCGTCTTGTTGGAACCACAACTCACCCACATTCATGCCATCCAATTCGGGAACAAAATAGTCGGTTAGTCGGCTCCAATTGCTGTGCACGGTGGCGAATCGATTCATTCGGGTCCTCTTCAACACTTTGCTCTACAGCGGCAATTGTTTCTTCGGTGCGCACTGTTCGACGTCTCTGCGGATGCGTATTATCACATAGAGTAAACGTAGTGCGAAAACGATCCATGGTTAACCGAATTAATTGCTCTGATGGACGATTATGTCGACCATAAAATGGACGGAGCTTGCGGTAAACTTCGCGAACTGAACCATTATTTTCGAAATAAATTTGCACGATTTGCAAGCGTTGTTCTTTTGTCAACCTGTTCATGATGAAATGGCAAACCAAACTAAATATTAATCACTTGACAGCTGACAAATTGGCCGCCTAAAAAAGTGATGCCAACTTAAAGTTCTATACCCCAATAAAAAACACCCTATACATTTTATTTTGGCTTAATAATTAGTTTAATATTAAGATTAAGAAAGGTACTTTTGTTTGGATTTACTATATATTTTTTCTTCCGATAATTAATAAAAGCATTGTAACTCTTTTATCGTTATTTATATATCAAAAGCGCATCAATGTTTGAATGTTACTTCTCAAAGTTTAAGTTAAAATTTTGTTGTCAAAAATATTTTACCGGAAACAAAAAAAATATCTCATGCACTACAAATTCATTTTAGATTGAGGTAATGAAATATATGTATAAACATATATACAGTTAAGGTCTAACATCTTTACTTTGTAAAAACACTTTATAAAAAACACTAGTAAAAATACTTCTTGTGAAAAGACTATTAAATCAAATTATAAAAGTAATGATGGCAGTGCCAAAGCGATGCTAAATAGAATTTAGTATACACGTACCTAAACCTTTTAAAACACAAAAACTCAACTCAAACAAAACGACATAACATAAATAGCAAACATGAACGAAAGCAAATTTGACATAAAAGATTTGAAACACAAACTGAATGAACGAAAACATCGAGCGGTACACTACTGATCCAAAAGCCTTCAGTAAAATCACCGGATCAGTTCGTTCAATTAAGTGACTCGTTCAATTTAACCCGTTCGTTCATGAGCTACACAGCTCTAATATTGAATTTAATAAATATCTGTGGCAATAAGTGAAAAGAGCTTAAGTCATATTTTATTGTTTTGCAGGAGAGCACTTTTGAGCTTTCAAGTCGGCTTTCCAAAATTTATTTCTTTTATAGTTAATATGGGAAATTCCCTGTTAAACTTTATTTTTTTGGACAAACATCCTTCTAAATCAGAGCTCGCAATAATTGGTCTCTCTCATGCTTGTTGTCAGAAAAAAAAACAGTCGTCCACTGACATGATGCGACACTGTTGCGAAAAAACCCTCAAACTTCGTTCTTCTTTGGCTTGCTCTTCGCTCAACCAACGACTGTTTTTGCTCGATCGCTCGGCTCATGTGTTCACTCGATACCCTTTATTTCGTAAAATCTCGGCAAACGGTCTTTTGAGCATGTATGTGTTTTGCGAGTTTAGTTTGATTTACAGATATTTTTATTGTTATTTATTATTATCTTCTCCCTTCCTCTTTAATGCTTTGCTTATGACGGAATATCTAAAGCAACAACATAAAGCAAACGCAACAACAAAAATAAATAGCGATACGAACTTTAGCCTATTAAAATCATAAATATAGAAACAAATAGAGTTCGAATAATAATTAAAATTAACTAAAATTAATAGCCATGGGCTTGTGGGAAATATTAAATAAAAATATACTTAATAGTAACAAACCAAAAAAGTTTGTCTTAAGCAGAACAAAAATAAGCAAATTAACTAACATGTGTATAATTAGTATAAAGAACAAACGACAATGGTAAGACTGTTGTAAATATAGAGATGGTAAAATTGAGCTTACAATACAAAAAAAGCTTTCAGCAAATTGAAATACGATGAATCAAAACAATTCACATATTCCATTTGCAATAATGCTAAGTATATAAAGCAAAAATCTGCATCAACTGACACCACACACAGTGGGCCAAACACAAAAGAACGCTGATGATGAAGGTTTAGTGGCCTTCGAAAACGGCTGGCTGTTCCGTTCAACTATGTGTTGTTAGTCAGAATATTTACAACTAACTTTGGTGTTATTTGTTCATTAATAATTATCACATGTAATTTGGCTTAAAAAGCTATACGAACTTTAGCCTGTTAAAATCATAAATATAGAAAAAATAAATACCTTTTTTGCGAACACTTTGCTTGTTTTGCTCACTTACTAACCCTCAGTAGCTGAGCAATTAACGATTCTGTTTGTATCATGTGGTCAGTAAGAGACCGATTCGTGTGTTACGCTCAATCCATAACCCGCGAGCGAGAACACGATTGAAACGAAAAAGAGGGTTGCTGTCCGTCCTTTTTTTTATCCTTTGGAGTGAGAAGAGTGGTTGAGCATTTTTGCTAGCTCTGTTCTAAAACTTTCGAATATGCAGATTTCGGAGGTAACATTAAGTCAACATCAGCTTATCTCGATTTAAGCACTTTTTCCTCTTTGCCACAGAAATATGTTTTAATTAGAATTTTTTTGAAAATATTCTAACCGTCCAATTCAACAGGCATTTAAAATGCTTCATGTAATTTTTATTAAAAAAAAGAGTATTAAAAAGTTTAAATTTAAAAAAAATATGCAACAAATATTGTTGAATTAGCATCATTGCCGCATAAATAATTATATTAAGACTAAAATATGCATCGAATATTTAATTAAAAAAATATATATACATATATAAATATACAGTGGAATTTCTCTATAATGAACTTCTATAGAATAAAGCTCTTGCTGTTATAAATAAATTAATTTTAATACATTTCTTTCGTTACAATTTTAGTGTATTTTGATCTCCTTATAATGAATCTACATAAAGTGTACATTTCTTTACAATGATTAAATTTTGCAAATGTAATTTTGACTCATATGCATATTTATTAATTACTTTAAACAATTTTTTGTAACACATACTCACAACTCTTTATATCGAGAGGAAGTAAAACATAATCAAGGGTTTCTCAGAAAATGATGCCAATCAGAGTAAAGGAAGAAAAAAGTCCGATTAATAAGCCTGTTCACATCAATTAAAGTACTTCGCAACTTTGTGGAGATGAAGAGTAACTTGATGATTAATGCATGATAAGGGTTTTTTTTTTTTTTTTTTTTTTTTTTTTTTTTTTTTTTAGGAAGAAAATGGCAGACCGTAATCAATACTAAAATGCCCGATTATTTTAAATAAAACTGAAAAAAATATAAATTTTTGTCCTTATAGTGTAAACTAAAGTTCTTGCAATTACTGTATGATTAATAATCATGATTATTGTTAAATAAAGTGGAAAAATATAATTTTGATTTTTTGATCTCATGCACATGCATTATAGGGAGGTACGACTGTACTCGTGTATATATAAAATGCTACAAATTGCCATTATTATTATAGTCGTCATTTCTAAAATCAATATGTACATTGTTTCAGATAAACATGCAAGCAATTTCATATGCAAGACGTGACAATTTACAGAGATGTTGTGTATACAGAATTTAAATTTTTTGTCTCTTATTTTTTTCCAAATTATAAACCAATGGATAATTGAATTAAAATCCAGTTGTAATGATAATAATGCACATGATGGGTAGTATACCCCTGCAAAAGGCCACTTACAAGAACTTTTAAGACTTGAGGGATTTTTCAAATTCTTTAATACAGCGAAATCTTCCAAAACAAACGCTTATCAATACTATTTTCAAGACATTTGTTTTAATTATCGCAAGTATAGGAGTAGAGAAAAAAATACTTCGTGACGGAAAAATATATGATGCTTGCTTCTTCATACGCATGGGCGAGTATGTACACGTCATGCATGTACATACGCACACACGTTGTGTGTATTGTTTTTTAATTCTCTGCGCACATACAAACTCACAAATGCATTGACACCCTTAAGCACATAATAGCTTACCAACTACATCCTACACACACAAACACTCAAACGTACAATACGCAAAATAACAACCATACACGCATCAACACTACTTCTTTTGATTGCTTGTTACTAGCAAGAAGTCTTCGAGACAACACTTGTTAACACTCATATACACGGACACCAATACACTTATTATACGACAGTAATTATTATTGGTTTAGTATATAATACATGCTACGAGAATAAATATAAAAAAACAAGATGTATTTACATTTCGAAACTGTTTACACAGGCCTCTAATGGGTAGAATGATGTGTGACGGTGGATTAAAATATATTGTATAGTGTGCGTGTGTGTGTGAGCGTGTTTTACTTAAACACGCTCACAGTAGGCATTTGTGTATGCATTGCTTGGATTAGTTTGGCAATTTTCTGTTGTGTGGCTTTCTCTGTTGCTGCTGCTGGTGGTTAGAGCCTGACTGACTTCGAAGGAAATAAAGAATAAAACGTTTTTCAATACAAACATGTCACGCTCCTACTTATTTACTCATATAGTTTTAGTTTTAGAAAATTAAACAACAACTACAATGAACAAAACGTGCTGAAAAACGAAATAAAGTTGTAAATATTGTCTATTATGCATTAAACACATTCACCACAGCAGGCTACAGGAATACACGACTAAGCATTTTTCGCCTCGTAGCCAGGTCCGTAATTAATTTGGAGATGGCAGCAGCACCACTTCAGTATTGCCACCATCCAATTTTTCGCATATATAAAAATTAAATTACTCTTTCGAAATGTACCCAGCAAAAAATTTCAAAAAATGTAATCGGGTTTGGAAGTAAGCATTTTTGGTTGAAGCTATTCCTCACTGGAGTACCAAATTAATAATTTTAACAAGGCGTGAGACTAAATCGATTCTTGAGAAGTAGTTACTTATTTATTTGGCAACTTGTTCATGTAATCAATTTAATCTAAAAGAATCATTCTCCTCATTTAGCAACTTGTACATAATTTTTTTAAATTTTTGATAATGTGATTTGTAAGCGAGTAATGACATTTGGTAATCAGAAAAGTAAGTCATTATATGGCAAGTAGTTCTGATGGTAATGTGTAATTTATTGCTGAGTACTTACATATATAACGTAAAAGTATAAAAATGAATCGATATATGCTTTACATGAATTTTTGAATATTGTTTCTTTTAAATAATATGAAATAATTGCAGAATATCATTCATTCAACATTTTATATTATACTGGCAACACTGAATTTTCTCATTGTATCCACGGAAATAGAAACTAGTTTAATTGGACTACAACAACAACATCAGCATAGACAACACCTGCCGCCCTGTTGCCATGCTGTCTTCAAAAGAATCCTTGGCATTTTGTAGTCGGTAGCCTGCTGTGGTGAATGTGTTTAATGCATTAAGAACAGGCGAGAACAGGCCATGACGAATTTCAAATACTCTGTAAGCTAAAGGCTTATGTTGCTAAAGCTCTTTTGCTTATAGTTATTTAAATTAAATTTTATTAATTTAATTATTTAAATTATTATTTAAATTATAAGTTAATGTAAAATATAATATTTACAAGTTCCCATAGTTCCTACAAGGAGCATAGGGCCATAAGTTAATGTAATAATACATAAATAAATAATAAATACTCTGTATAAGTTTTTTAATATTTTCTTTTATCAGTTGGCGAGAATAATAGCTTAATTAAAATTGTCAGTGCTCAAGCCGGGTTTGACAAAAAAAAAAAAAAAAAATTGTATGGCACATAAATATGCTGAATAAATAAAAAATAATATAATTGAAATTTATTTGCTGGTAGACTTTAACCACAAATTTTAAACAGTCACAAAAAAAAAACTGATGATTTGGTTCAAGCGCCAATGAAATACGTATATAGACATGCTAAACTACCAGCAAATAAATTTCAATTATTTTATGTACACTTCTGACAATATGTCAAATAATAAATTTTCTTTAAAAAATAATATTATAATTCCTCAGATATTATTCGGTTATTTAAATATACCACGAAAAACTGCTAACTACGTTTCGGTAATGAATGCAACAATATTTAGATCTCAATAGGCTAACTACTAGGGATGGGCGCGTGTCGAAGTTTTTCAACATGACAAGACCCGAACACATATACTTAGATGTCCTAAACGTATGAAATATATACGCGGAAAATTCTCTTAATACGATACTGCACAACACGCAAAAAATCAATTTGAATAGCAAAAAATAAATTTTTTTGATATTGTAATCCTTACTATCTTCACCAATACGATATTATTCGAGGGCTACTATTTTTATTTTGAGAACTCGCAACACTAATGTCAACAGCTAAAATCTTATCTTTATCATTATAAAGTTTTTACATTTTTTTTTAGCAAACTTACAATGTTTTGATGTACAAGTGCTATTTGTTTTGTTTACAGTAAGTTCAGAAAATCAATTCGGCAAAAAAAAAATGGAAATTTCACAACTTTCGACGCGGATTATCTCATCAAAAACTTGTCGATGAACTCAGTTTTTTTATGACGATAAAGCACCATCAAAACCCACAGTATTGCGCCGGTATAGCGATTTCAATCGTGGTCGTAGTTCTATCGCCGACGAATTCCATGTAGGTCATTCAAAATCGGTTGTTGGGCCACAAAACATCGATGCAGAGAATAAACTTTTGCTCAATGGTATTTTTTTTTTTCAAAATAATGGAAAAAATAGAAATATTTGCGGCGAATTTGACATTATCATATAATATAATTTTATTGCACTGTTATTTTACACATGAAATTTGTTTTATGTAACTAAGGAGCATAGCTATAACCCGGTGCCATAAGACACCTCTCTCCTTCTTTGAATTATTCATGTGTTTTGTAAAGTTGCGAAAAGTTTTTTTTGTCTTTTGTAGCATAGAACTTAAGTTATTTGCGTTCCACACGAAGTTTTATTATGCTTGAACATTTGGAAATAGTTTTTGCAGCAAGTTTGGCTTTTGAACTCATGGTGCCTGCTTGATGTATAAATTTTTAACTTTCTTATGCAACAAAAAAAAATTAATTTCGTATTATTCCAGAAACGTTTAATTTGTTTCCTAATAATGCTTTTAAACTTATTATACTCACCATTAGAATAGATTGATAGTGTCTTAAGCCAGCAAATGAATATTCCGAAAAAATTGTTGCAAATTAAATACCAAACTATTATATAAGCTTTACTCTTGTAGTAAAGACTATAATGAAAAAAAAAATACAAAAGTATTCGAACTTAGCGAAATGTTCAACCATATAATATTTTTTCATATAATATTCGTGTACTATTTTCAAGGGGTTTTTTTTTAAATATCTAAAAAAAAAACAAATTTAATAAACCTAGTTTATAAAAGGATTTTTAAAATAATTTTTCGAAGTCTCCGCTCTCCTTTAGAAAATAAATCATCAAAGGTTCAGTTAAAGGATTCTATATAATCAAAAAATTTAAACCTGCGCTTACAAATGTAAATCCAGACACTGTAGCTGATATTTTGCATTGTATGTGTTTTATCACACTAGCAAAATTTAGTTTGAAATTAACTGCACACCTAAGGGTAAACTATAATTATTATTTTTATTGTTCAGTTGAACTGCAAGTTAACTACTTCACATTAAATGAAGTAACTTTATATAAACTCTATAGTTTATATTTTAACAACTATGAACATTTGCTATACCATAGTGTTAATTTTTTTCCATTTGTAGTGTTAAATAATTGTGAAAATGTTTTTAATTTTATTATTATATATTTCCTTTTTTTTTGCTTCATTTATGTGCTTTTTATACCCTAGAGGTTCGTGCACTTACACACAAGTATTTATTATCACAGTCGCATGCCATAAATGTATATAAAACATTTTCTTGTTTGCAATTTGTATCTTGTTTGTTTTTTTTTTTTTTTTTTGCTGTTGGTAAATTTAATTATATAATTTGCAAATTATCACCACAGGACATGTTATACACAGCTTATTTAACGTTTTAATTATGAATTCATTGACATTTTTGCACTAGTAATTAATAAATTCTATGAAAATTAAAAATTTTTTTAATGGTTTCCTTAAAAAAACACAGATTTCCATATATTTTGTTAGATTTTGATAGGCGGGAAAATGATAACATTATGAATATAAAAAAAAATTATTATTTTTTTTTTCAAAATAATAAAGAAAAGAAAAAAGAACGCACGGTGTTCTTACGTTTTACTTACCTAAGAAATTTACCCTTATCCCCTAGTGGGCTTATTTTTGATAAAAATACATAGCATTTGTGTCCTTCCAGACTCAGATCGATCCATGTTTTGAATTTCATCAAAATCGGTTAGATAGTTTCAAAGAGGCAGAAACTAATTACTACCTACCCTCGTGCTTCTAGTTTTTAATTTCATCAAAATCTTTTCAGTGGTTTAGCCGTTAAAGTGCAACAAACCAAAAATAAATTTACTTTCGCATTTATAATATTAACCCAACATTATAATATATTACTATAATATAATACTAATCCAAATCACGAACATTTAAGTAAATACACCAACCATATTGGAAATTCCCAAAAACTAGTTTATAATCCCATGAGTTCCCGAGCACTTCCCCGGAAAATTACGGCAAGTTTGGAAATCTAAAATATCTGTAGTGGCAGCTTTGTTGTTGTTACGAATATTTGTAACCAATATTCGCCAGTATTTTTTTTAATTTTCAAAAAAATTTTGTTTTTCGCGTCATAAGGAATTTACGTTCCAAAAAATGGTTGAAATTCCACCTTTGGAAACATGAAAAGCCATAAAAACTTTGCTTTAAAATGTATGATACGTTTAGAACTCTCATTTGAAATCATTTCCGACGCACATTATTGTGAAATATTTTAAACCTCTAACCCAAGTTGATTGACACTTTTTCTTTTATATTTCTTGTGATACTCGTAATATCCATAGTTGGTTATAATTTTCGTACTAATTTTTATTTTTTATTTTTTTATTTTTTTTTTTTTTTTTGTTATAGCTTTACAAATCTTTTATTGTGAAAACGTGCGTGAAAAAAAAATAATTTTTTATTATTGATATCAATTTTATACTCGCTAGCTAGTCACTCGAACCACAATTATTCGAGAATTCGAAATTTTTTTAATTTGTAAGAGTTATTGGAGTAATTTTTGTCGATTATTCGAATAATTTTCTGTAGAATTTAAAATAAAAAATATTTTACATTTTATTACTCTTTAAGTATTTATATGACTAAACAACGAGCTGGAGGTCACAAAGTAAGCAAATACTGAGATGAAAATATGTTTCCGGCGAATGACCTCTGCTACGGCAAAGAATAAGATGATATTTCTTTAATTAATTTCTTATAGTATTTGAGGATACAACATTTCTGAAATAAAATGTTGCACAATACAAAAATATTTTTTGATTTATTCATAAATGCATGTATAATATACCAAATATATGACTTTCATAGTTATGGTCACTTATATTAGAGCCGTTTTTGCTGATGTTTTTTTTTTTTTTTTTAAGTTATTCGAATAAATTTTTTTATTCTTTGTTCATTTGAATATCAAAACAAAAGTTCAAACTAATGAAAAAAATAATTAAATTTAATTCGAACAAATATAGGGTGTTTTTTTTTAGAGGTATAGAGCTTCAAATTGAAATAAAACACAAGAAAATCGTTTTAATGTCCATCAATTTGGCTTTATTGGAAGGATAATTTTATGCCATTAATGTTTAAATATGATTTCGGGCATGTGGCCGCCGCGGCTGGCTCGAATAAAGCCAATTCTACAGGTCCAATTTTCAACCACTTTTTCGAGCATATGGGGCCGTATGTTGGCAATAACGCCACGAATGTTGGCTTCCAAGTCCCCTAACGTTTCTGGTTTGTTGGCGTAGACGAGCGACTTCACATATCCCCAAAGAAAATAATCCAATGGTGTCAAATCACACGATCTTGGTGGCCAATTGACAGGTCCATTCCGCGAAATTATGCGCTCATCGAATGTTTCCTTCAATAAACGGACGGAGCTTGCGGTAAACTTCGCGAACTGAACCATTATTTTCGAAATAAATTTGCACGATTTGCAAGCGTTGTTCTTTTGTCAACCTGTTCATGATGAAATGGCAAACCAAACTAAATATTAATCACTTGACAGCTGACAAAATGGCCGCCAGTTAAAAAAGTGATGCCAACTTAAAGTTCTATACCTCAATAAAAAACACCCTTTATAAATAAATTCAGTAAAGTGCGACTCTGACTCGCGCACGAAGAGTTCCGTACAAATACTTTGGCTTTTTTTTAGTTTTGACACTTTATTTTCTTGTTTTGGCGATTTTTTTCGGTTTTTGGCGATTTTTTTTATTTTTGGCTATATTTTTCATTTTTGCGATTTTTTTTTTATTAAATTATTTTTTTTAGTTTTGGCGACATTTTCGCGTTTTGGCGATTTTTTCGATTTTTGGCGTTTTTTTCATTTTGGCGTTTTTTTTTCATTTTGGCGATTTTTTTCGAATTTGGCGATTTATTTTAGTGTTAGAATTTTTTTTTTAATTTTGGTGATTTTTTTCATTTTGGCGATTTTTTTTTTAATTTTTGGCGATTTTTTTTTTTGGTTTGGCGATTTTATAATTTTCGGTTTTTTTAGTTTTATCGTTTTTGAAAATTTCAAGTGTTTGCCTCGTATGGTTTCCAAGATATAGCAAATTGTCAAAATTACATAGTCAAAATTGCATTAAAAACTCTCGAAGGCCAATAAACACCAGTGGCCTGGTTGCATTTAAGAAATAATTGCCAACGACGCGTGATGTTGACTCGCCCAGAGCTGCTTTACGACTGACAAAAATTTATATGTTGTGTCAAAAATTCTACTAGCAACCAGGGCTAGTGAAATTTTATTCACCTCAGAAGTGTCAAAAATTTACTTCGAGGCCGTTTAGATGAAGGGTGGCCTCGCTGCGACACGTCGCCTGCGAGTCTTGTTTTTAGGCGAGAAGTGAAGAGAAGCTTGCGGGGTAGCAAGAGTCGCACGTACTGGGAATTGAAGCGATAATTTTATCTCTTCTCTCTCACAAATTTTTTCTCTCGTATTTTTGTGTGCTATGTACAGACAGTGTTGCCAGTTAGACCAATTTTTTATAACATGCATCAAAGAAACAGTTATAATATAAAAATTATAAACAAATAAAGTAAGGAGAGAAAAGGCATTATTGTATTTTGGTGGTAAATTAAAAAAAATAAAAATATGTGGACATATTAATTCTACATTTTTAAACTAACAATTAGTTCCTTTACGGTAACACTGCTACGAATGAACGAATAAAAAGCATTGAACAAATTAATATCAAAAAGTCGCCTGACTATTGCGACAAAAATGTCTTCATGTAAACGCGCGTGGATTTAAGAAGGGACTCCAAAAGAGAACGTAAGCGTTGTCGCAGCGAGGCCACCCTTCATCTAAATGGGCTCTTACAGTAGTACTTTGCTACCGTTTGGCACAGACCCAAACAAAAACAAGAAACTTGCCAGCCCAAATTAAAGTATTATAATTGAAACTTTGCAATATTAAGACATATTTTAAAACGCTATTGTGAAACCCCTAATTTGTCTTTAAGCATTGGGGTTTTATAGCTGAATTGTGGTTAAAGTCTACTAATGCGTTGCTTGAGCAGCGCTCAACCCACAACAATAAATTTTTATATTGTTATTCAGTTCGTATAAAATTATTAGTTTAAAAAAATAACATCTATTGCCCTTAATTCTTGTTATCAGCCCCACTGTTACATTTTCTTACTCGTCATCATCATCAACATAAATACTTAAAAAAAATGCTTTAGTTTGCAGCTGATGTTATTTTTCACAAAGACCATAAGAACCAGAGTAAAATAAATAAAAAGAAAAAGAAATTTTTGTAGACATTTTGTTAGAGAAATTACTGCTGCACTCTTAGAAAAGAACAAAAGAAATGATTCGTTGTATGCATTTAAAATATAATAAAATGTGCATGTTTGCAGCAGCCTAGACTTTCCTGCCTCCCGGTTGATAAAAGAAAAAAAATCTGATAAAATTTACATAAGTAAAAATTTGTAAAACACATACTGTCAAATAACGTGTTGAGTATTATTTGACAAAGCTGTAGTATGTCCTAGTAGTTCCAAACTACATGCACAGTGGCATGTAAAGCAAAAATAATTGCGACTAAACTGCATATACTTTTTATACATCATATAATATACTTTGTGTACATCATGTAGTAATAAGATTAGAAATTATTACTACATGATGTACACAAAGAGTTAGTCGAGAACCTAATCTTATAGATGCAACATAGCAAAATTTTGCATCTCAGTTATGAATACATTTTACAGCTTGCAACTCTTACAAATATAAACCAATTTTAGAAATGTTAAAAAAATAATATTTAGTATGCCAAGAATATTTTGTGTATCTCTTAAATGGTATTTACATTGAGCGTCAAACTCTGCTACTTCTGTCAAAAATCCGAACGGTTTGCAAGATATGAGCCTGAGAAAATGCTAAAATTACACCGAGGCCCCAAATCATTTGGCGGCCCATAAAAAAGTAGATGACTTGAGGCAAAACTGAGAGGCAAAGGTCTTTTTTTTTTGGTCTTTTATCAAGTAGTCGTGTCCGTATATGGTTATATTTCTTCGTGTTGCTTCCATATCCTTGCAAAAAAAAAAACATATATAAAAATGCCCTTTTAAAAAATATGCTTCCATATCTTTGAAAGTTTACACATAAAAAAAATTTATTTAATGTAACCTTAAGTCCACTTAATAAGAATTAATAATTTTATAATTCTATTGAATTATTTAAGGAATTCATTTCTATTAGAATCTTTAGATGAATTTGAGGCATTTTCTATCGTATTCACTCAAACATCGTATGCTGGGGGATTTTGGCAAACAAATTTGAATAATTCTACAGTTCCTAAACGGGCCGTAAGATTGTTATAAAATTTTATACAGCGTTTTAGGAGCTGTTTCAGAAATTAAGTTTGGAATTTGCATTTTATGTCTTTAAAGAGCAGCGGAGCCACAAAACGCCAAATTGGGTCACCTCGGGTTAATCTAAAAATTTAGATCTATGTCAAGCTGTTGTTTTTAATCTGATAAAAGAGATTGTTTTTGCAAGTGTATTTTTCTATAGAAGAGCTAAATAAAAGTCTAAAACACTTATGGGAGAAAAAAACAATTTCAACTTTTTACCAACCCTGGTCCACTGGTCTGCTAATAGAGAAGTCAAATCTTGCCCCATTTGCAAAAGAAAACTTCAATATCAACTTTAATGTATTTTTAATAAAACTGTATTTTAATGAATAAGTAAAATAATAATTTGTGATTATAAGTGCGTTAACAAAAGATAAACTTAATGGTAACAATTCCCAAAAAAAAAAACAAACACCGAAACTTTTAAAATTTTATAACAATCGGAACGTTAAAAAATGGAGAATTTTTAGTGTTTTTTTATGGAAATTGTTAAAATTTAAGTTTAAAATTTTTTAAACGCACTAATAATCCCAAATTAATATTTTACTTATTAAGTAAACAATTTTTTTTTATAAAAAAATACATTAATTTGGGATTATTAGTGCGTTAAAAAAGAAGAATTTAAACTTAAAATGAAGAATTAATTAAATTTTTTTTCCAAACTCCCCTGCTGTGCATCGCCCCATTTGGTTGCCCATAATGATTTTAGTGATTTGGCTTCTTGAAAGCGCTCAAACAAAGAAGCTTTGGACGAGACTTTTAAAATTGATAGCGAAACTGGTGTCTCAAACTTTGATGATGCTAATAAGCTTTTTTGAAACTTTGGATAACACACATATTGCTGTTGATTGGCGCCTTTTTATCTGTATTTGTAAAAATATTATAATTAGTGTTACTGAAAATTTTCAATGATTGCCCATCTCTGCCCATAGTTTATGATATGGATTTAGTAGAAAATTAAAAAAAGGCCGTGATTTGAAAGCTGGTAAATTACGGTAAACATGAAAAGGTAATTTTATGTGATTTAAAAAAACATTCGATATTAACTGCACTCAAAAAGAGGTGGTTTCCGCTCACACTGCTTGTTATGTCTATGGGAATGTCGTCTGCGCAAACTTTACTATATATACTATAAATGGAATTTTTGTATTAATATGTGTAAGCCTTCAAATCGAAATCATTAAATTTTTTTTTTGTTTTATTAAGGCCAAATTCCTGATTTTTTTTCTGCAAAATTGTCAATTGGGTAAGCAGGTGGAATTATATAAACATAAATTTTCTTGTTTCTTTTTTTTTTTGGCTACACATTTCCATGAATTTATAAAAATGTAAATGTGTTTGTGGTGACCTTAACAAAAAAAGTATAAAATTTATTTTTTTATACAGTGTGTGCAATATAAAATGTAAAATAAGAGAACTTAAGCTTAATGCATTTCCGTTGCCGAAAAAGTTTTATGTAGTTTTTCTTGTAACAATTTTATTTTGCTTTTAAAATTAATTTAGTTGTAAATTTTTAGATAATATTTTATGAATTTTGTTTTTCTTCTTATTTTTGTAGTTCTTTTACTTTCAACTCAACTTGAATAAATAAAAAAAAAGCACACCATCCATCCTATCTATCTACATTGTTTTTAAAAAAAGAAATTAAAAAAAAATTGTTGTTTAAAAATCAGCTTTTACTATTCTTTGCTTATAAATACATAGAAAAGAAAGAAAAATCAACAATTACCGTAAAAATTTGGAATATTTTGTTGAAAAAAAAAAAATAAAATAAAAAGAAAACCTTACATCACCCCAGCAACTAGTCAATCAGTCTCAGTCTGTCAGTAAGCCAGTTTGAGTGAACGAACCATAACCAGCCAACCCACCAACCAACCAGGCAAACAATATTCAACATCAAAAGCGATAATACAATTTACTGCCACTTCTGCTACCGCCACTGAGACTTACCTACACCCTGCTGTGTTCTACCAATTGTATTGCAATTGTTAGCGCTATTCCGCCATTCACACACTTGCACACCCATACACGACAGCAAGTATCCTTAAATGCCTTTAACTGCAAAGCTATTGAACCGTAGCAGTGATCCTGATGTAAGTAGTTTTGTTTTCGCTTGAGGCTCTTGTTGCACAGTTTTTCGATTTTTTTTTTAATTTTTATTTTATATATTTTTTATGTTGTTTGCTGTTCAAGTTGTTGTTATTACTTTTGCTTGGTTTCCCTTAATATATTGTTTTTCATGCATTTTTTCTTTAACACATGATATTAAAAATAAAATTAGAACTTTAATTTAAATTGCTTTATTTGCAAACAATATTTTGCTCTTGCTTTTATTTAATCAGTAGATCTTAGTAAATTAAAATATTGTAATTGGTAATAGGAGGATCAATAAGTCCGTCGAACTTCCCTCGTAGGGTTATATATATGAAATGCAACACTCTTCCCATCAATTACCACTTGTTAATAGACTACTGTAAAATTTTGAGCAAGTGCTGTCATTTACTTTGCGATTAACAGCTGTTCAAAACATACAACCTCGTGTATTTTTCTAAAAATGGACAAAAGTGAATTTCGAGTGCTCATTAAACATAATTTTTTCCGAAAAAAAAACAGTCAATTACACCAAGGAAAAGCTCGATAAATACTATGGGGACTCCACACCACCGATTTCAATGGTAAAAAAGTGATTTACTGACTCGTTGTGGTCGCACAAGTACAAATGACGCTGAACGTTCTGGACGGCCAATGGAGGCCAGTACACCCGAATATGTTGGAAAAAATCCACGATATGGTGTTGCCCGATGGAAGAGTAATAGTGCGAGAGATTGTTGATGCCATAGGCATTTAATATTACAGTGTCGTTTCGATTTTAAATGATCAGCTGAGTTTAAGAAAGTTGTCTGCAAGATGGGTGCCGCGTTTGCTCGCAATTGACCATAAACCTAAACCTCTGACAACTTCAAAGGCTTGTTTGGAGTTGTTTAGCCGCAATCCGAAAGAGTTTTTGCGGCGTTTTGTAACTATGGATGAAACATTGAACGGCGAATATTATGCCAACTTATTAGACCGATTTAATGAGGATTTAAAAAGAAAACGACCCCATATGGCCAAGAAAAAAGTTCTTTTTCATCAAGATAATGCACGAGTGCACACGTTTTCAGTCTTAACCTTCATAGGGTCTTTGGGTCAATTTTGACCCATTTCAGGAAAAAACTTTGATTTTTTCTGAAAATTAGTGATTGATCTATGTCATATTTTCTGACTTTTATTTAATTTTATATCTTAACAGATATAGTAGGTTTATATATCCGCAAACTTACCAAAGAAAATTGTATGCAAGATTTTACACTAGAGATCTTCAGTTCAAATTTGATCCGTGTTAAAGTTTGGAAGTGTTGTGTCTGGTATTTCTTGTAGAATAATGAAAGATAGTGAAATAGAGAATAGATTTTCGAAATCGTCTGATAATGTATGCATATCAGACGATTTCGAAAATCTAACACGACTTCAGATAATTTTTTTGTATCTTGTCGGTTGGAACAATAAATACTGAGATCACAAACCACTTTAGTTCAAACTACACATAAAAATATAAATGAGTTACTACTAGAGATAGTACATGTGTTATTATCATGCGTGTTTATCATTATTTTTGTTTTACCAAAGATAGTACTCGTACCCTTCTTATATATATTCCGATAAAAAAAAGTCTGTGAATCTTCTTAGTATAATATGGTCACTTCTGGCTGCAAATGGGAGGGTAAATATTACTTTTTTGACCAACGGAAGGGAATGACAATAGACCCAATTGGGTCTCCAAGTGGAGGTGCGGTAAAGCACCACCCTTCCGAAACTAACCTCACCTTCTTAGTACTTTGCATCATATCTCTAAAGTTAGTAGTCGCCAAGCCAAGAAACTGCAAATATGATTAGATTACAATAAATAAAAGGGAAGGGTTTATTTGCTGGATAAAGTTAGATCATGTTTTACTTGCAAAAGAAAGACTAATCAATGTTGTCAAATGGTGGTTAGTAACATGGTAGATATATAAGCTTACAATGCTTTTGTGATATCTACATCAGCTAATAGCGGCTGGAAATAAACTGTTTTGCAAAACGTCGACACTTATTAGAAAATTTAGGATTGCAGCTTACTATGTCTTATATAAAAAACCAAAAGAGGTTATCAATATCAGTATTTTCTCAGAAAGTTGCACTAAAACTACGTGAGGTAAATGAGTAGCCGTAAACTTCAACTAAATCCAAAGAAAAAATGCTTGAAGAGGGCAAAAACAGATCCAAAAGAAGTCGTTGCCAGATAGGCCTCAACGCAGAAAATAAAACACCATTAGATACAGGGTGGGCCAAAAGAAACCAAGGGGTGTAAAAGTTTAATAACTTTTTTGTTTATTAACTTTTTTTATTTTTTCTTTCAGATTATATAATATACAAAATGGAAATTTTTTTACACTAAGTATGAAAAATGATGTCTCTTAAATGACCACCGTTTTCAGCTTCGCACTGATGGGCTCTTTTTAGAGCATTTTCTTTCCATAACATCTTTCAAAACTTGTGTCTGTAGCGTTCGAATTTCTGCAACAATGTTTGCCTTGAGTTCAAGGATTGTCTCTGGCTTGTTCACATATACTCGCTCCTTCAAAAACCCCAAAGAAAATAGTCGGGTGCTGTCAAATCTGGCGATCGCGCTGGCCAAATAATTTCCGAATTTCGAGAAATTATTCGCTCTCCAAAAATTTGACTTAAAAGTGCCATTGTGTCTCGGGCAGTATGGTCAGTGGCTCCGTCCTGCTGAAACCACATACCAGGTCTGTTTTCAAGAGCAGGACGTAAAAAATTTTCTATCATAAACCGATACCGCTCTCCATTTACGGTTACAGCACTTCCATCTTCATTCTCGAAGAAGTAGGGCCCAATGACATTTTCAGATGTGATCCCACACCATACTGTACACCTGATGGGGTGCAATTGGCGTTGATGAATGGCACTTGGATTTTGAGAACCCCAGAACCTACAGTTCTGCTTATTAACAAAGCCATTCAAATGAAAATGAGCTTCATCACTCATAATCAAATTTTCATCTCTGGTTTAAATAATAAAATTCTATTGTTCTGGTTCTCTGTTCAGTTGTGAACCTCTCCATTATAAATTCTTTAAGTGTTGTCTATATAATCTGAAAGAAAAAATAAAAAAAAATTAATAAACAAAAAAGTTATTAAACTTTTACACCCGTTGGTTTCTTTTGGCCCACCCTGTACTATTATAACTTGCAAAAACTTGATATGAAAACTGCACTCTGAAGCCATTACTTTATGTACAATTAATAATAATATCGATTTAATATTACGGTTTTATCTATCATATATTAATCGAATTAAGTATATGAAATAATGTTCTCTTTCATTGGCAATAAATGAATCACAAATAAATGAAACCAATACATAATTTTCAATTTGGGTCAAATTTGACCCGAAGATCGTTAACGTCCACGATTTTAAAGACCCTATGAAGGTTAATGGCAAAACTATATGAATTGGGCTACGAATTGGTACCTCATCCCCATTGTTACCCCAATGCCTATTTAATTACCTCGAAAAAATCTTTTTTTTTTTGGAAGGGATACAAAAACTGGACTAATTGTATTGAGTTAAAAGAAGATTATGTTGAAAAATAAATTTTTGTTTTGCCAAAAACAACTGTGTTTCGTTGAAAAAGTCACGGACTTATTGATCCGACCTCGTACAAGCATCCAAACAAAAAATACCAAGTATAACTGAAGGCACGAAAATATCGGGAAGAACGCCAATCTAAACAACTTATAATAATTTTTAGCCGACTTCAACAGAAAGGATAATTTCAATTCGGTACAATTTTTTATATGCATGTATGTATTTTAGTGTTACGTTGCTGAGGAACTCCGATATTTGCTACCGATTTCAATTTTTTTTTAAATGGGAACATGTAGCTGCCGTTTGATTTTATCGTCAAAATAGTGGGCGTGATGGGCAGATCACTGAAAGACAAACAATATTGCAAACTTTAGCACAGGGGTTCCCACCAAATTCCTGTTCACGGACCTCTTGTAAAACCATAATATAATATATGCATTGTTAAAGCTTATATCGTTTAATTTTTATTAATGGCCTAGTTTTTACTTGTCAGCTGTTAAGTAGTTACAGCTTTAGTCATGGCAACTCTTAAAATGACGTGCTATTCAAAATGAAACGTCTTATTAGTGAGGGAGGTTGACTACCTATAGTTTTTCTGTGGTTAAGAAAATGCATAGCTTCATGTGAAATTTTTTTTTTTGCATTTTAAATATTTTTATAGACTCTGCTGTCCCACTTGTACTTGAATTTAGTAAATATTTCCGATTGATTTTTATTCTGTTAGATAGATATTTTTTATTTATGTTCGAGTAGTTTTTCATTTCTGTTACACTTTGATTTGTATTATTTTTTTTTAAATCTAAATTTTTACATGTTTATTCCTTTTTTTCATTGTTTGTACAGATTTCCTAATACAATAATATACTTTTTTTTCTTTTTTTCCAAATGATTTATATTTGATTGATTCTCTAATCCATTAACTTTAGTTTTGCTTGGCTTGTAGTTTTTCTTTGCGTTTTAAATTCATTGTTTGCTTTTATGCACTTATGTTCTACACTTAAAGCGATGTTGCATTTAGTTTGTTTGGCTTAAAGTAATTTTTAAAAATCGGTGACCAAGAATTTGAAATAATAAGGGGTTTCAGATAATTTGTAAGAGTAGACATGCTTTTGGATGAACAGAAGCGAAGAATATGGTTCTTGCTTCCTACAAATTAATTATGAAATTGATGTTTAAAAAAAGAAGGAACTTTGTCAAGAAGAATGTTATTTAAATTTAAGCGAGAATAGTGTTTGTTTTGTGCCAAAAATTACATTACTTTTGCGCTGCCTTGCATTATTCAATTAAAAATTTAATTGATTTAATTAAAAATGTAATTTATTCAATTTACAATTTTATTGGTTTAATTAAAAATTTCATTGGTTTAGTAAAAAAATTTAATTGGTTTAATTAAAAATTTAATTGATTCAATTACAAATTTTATTGACTCAATTAAAAATTTAACTGAGTCAATTAAAAATTTATTTTGTTTGATTTAAAATTTTATGGATTCAATTTAAAATTTTATTGATTCAATTAAAACATTTATTGATTCAACTAAAATTGTTATTGCTTCAGTTAAAAATTTCATTAATTCAATGAAAATTTTTATTGCTTTCATTAATATTTTTTATTTAATCAATTAAAAATTTAATTGGTCTAATTTAAAGTTTAATAGATTCAATTAAAAATTTTATTGATTCAATTAAAATGTTTAATATTTCATTTAAAAATTGTATTGATTCAATGGAAATTTTTATTGGTTTCAATAAAAATTTTATTTAATCAATTAAAAATTTCATCGGTTCAATTAAAAATTTCATTAATTCAATTTAAAATTTTTCTGATTTAATTAAAAATTTTATTGTTTCAATTAAAGTTTTTATTGCTTCCATTAAAATTTTAATTGATTCAATAAAAAAATGTATTGGTTCAATTAATAATTTAATTGACTAAGTTAATTAAAAATTTAATTTAATTTTATATTTTATTGAGTCATTTAGAATTTTAATTGATTCATAAATATTTTAAATGATTACCATTAATTCAGGCATTAAAACAGATTTTTTATTAATGTGCTTATTGGTACAAATTTCAATAATTTTTTTAACTAGTATCACTAAATTTTTATTTGAAGCAATTCGAACAATATACTTCTCTCCTTTCGGTATTCTAAAAAATAATATTGTAAGAAATGAAGAGAGTGGTTAACAATCTTGTACGAAAACAGTGTCCTTTTTGTTTTTTTCTTTAGTAAGATTTTTAATACTACTTTACGTAGGAAGAACCCTATTGTTTTGTATCCCTAATGTAATATTATTATTATTATTATTATTATTGTTATTATTGTATTTTTCTTGCTGACGTGAACATCATGCACACTTACACACATATTTTTCAATTTTATTATTTTCTTATAAACGTACACAATATATTTAACTTTACATCGAAATACAAATCCTTTGGGTTTTATGATATTAAATATACTTTAGTTCTTCAAATATGAAATGGGCGAAACAATATTGCAATGCAATTTATAATATCGAATCAATTGAATTGAATGTTATATAATGTTATATCTTATTATCTAAATATAAGTAATGAGAAAGTTATCCTTAAAGGATTTAAAGATGAAACAATAAATATAAGTATATTTCTTTGTTTAATTTGTTATAAGTTAACGATTATTGTTTCTAGTTAATAGCCTTATAAAATGTTAGATAGAAAGAAATTTAATAAAATAAGAGGCTTTATTTTTAATAACACAAGGTGAACTTAACGAATCTAAATATTGTACCGTGTGTGGTAGTCGGTAGTGTGCGTCTTGGGAATTCGCTACGGAACATTTCTCGCGTCCGTCTCACTCATTGTGCGAGCGAGAGACTTACAAAAATGGTATTCCGTCGTCTGTAGCTTGCAGAAAATTTTAAAATATTACAGGCTTGTATCGCTCTTATTTGCAATAAATCGAATTTTTTTGGTGTCTGTTACGAAATGGCAACGATCACGGAGTGCAGCTTCCGGCCCGTCCGTCATAAGTAATTTTACTTAAATGAGTGGTGTAGCGCCCGACTTTTACATTTTCGGTGATAGTATTTTTTAAACATAAATCCTCTAATTATGTATTTGAATATTTATTAAACTTTGTCCGATGAGGAGCTTGTTCCCTTTTTAGTCGATACACTTAACATAAACTTCCTTTTGAATTCCCGTTATACTGTTGATAGGTATTTAGTAGATTTTAGCCACGGCTCCGCTCGTCTTCCTCTGTTCAAAAATACACAATAACTGGTTTTAAAACTGGTTAAGGTACGGTCACACTTGTCAAACATTTGCCCAAAAAAGCGTACAAAGAAAAAAAGATTTTGATATTTGAATACGAAAATCGATGATTCAATAAAAAAATCTTTCGAATTTTCTGTGATGACGATTTTTGCATTATTGATAAATAAAATTGTATGCACGTTTATTGAATATATTTTTTTTTCAGCCAATAAAGAAATTTAATGAATCAAAGAAAAAAGTTGTTGACTGAAATTTTATTTTCAGTGATAATTGTTATTGTGTTGTGTGTGTGGATGAATGGAAGGAATGTCACATTTTCAACCCCTTTTTGTTTGCTTTTGCTTGGCTGCTACTAAAACTAAATGTGTTTGGGATGAGTCGAACCGGCAATCTCTTGACTAATAAACTAACGTACTTACCACTCAGCTAAAGAGCAAATCGCTTTTGGATACGCAAATAATGAATACACGCAAAACATGATTTCTTTTGTTTCTTCTAATCTAAAAATAACTTTGTTGAGTAAAAAAAAAACAAGCCACGACATTTTTCGGCTTCTTGTCCGAATGCACACGAATACAACAACAACAATCAAAATAAACAACAACATCAGCACATGACCAGGTTTAGTCAATCAACAAGCAAGGAAAACATCAACACAAATAAACGACATTAAATGATATTTTAAAGTGTGCGGAATTGATAAATACAATATTCACGTTAATGACAAATATTATTGAAACTAAAATTTTATTCAATAACATGGTTTTATTGAAAATAATTCTTGTCTATTTTTTTCTGTGTAACCAACAAACACTAATGAAAAAAGTTTTGATCCAGACACTTGTTTATCATATTGAACAGTTCGAACACAACTAATGGACAATGTCATAGAATCGAACAATATTGGCTACTCTTTAGCTTGACTAACTTTTATCTTAATTGAAAGATTTTTCCTTAGCATTTAGTGGTTACGCTTTTTTGTGCAAATATTTGACAAGTGTGACCGTAGCTGTAGACAATCAAACAAGAAACGAAAATGTATTTTTCCAAAAAAAAAAAAAAAAAAAACCTTACCAAATATAAAAAACCGGATCCGAACCGGATAAGAATATTTTATATATGACGCTGGTAATTCAGCTTTGTATTGAAGAAAGGTTTTGGCCTGAAAGCGTAGCAATCAAACAAACTCACTTTCACATTTATAATATTATTGAAGATTATTATTTATTTTTGTAGACTGCAATATTTACTTTGAAATTAAGTCACCAGTGTATAATTGTTATCAAACCAAAACACTTTTTGTCCAACAATGATATTAAGATCTTTTAGACACACAATGTTAAAAATATTCACAGCTGACACACCATGATGTTAACTTTTCTGTTCTTTACACACGACTGTCTGTTAAGCTGAGGCATTATTCTTTTTAAACTTAATATAAAGTTTCGAGAAAAATGTTAGAAACTTTAAAAAATCTCAGCACAATCAAAAGGTTCTCACTACTAACTTTCGATCTCGTGATTAGTTCAGCTATTCGTTCTGTTGGCTTGTGTCTTTATGCCTAGACAATATAAAATCATTGTGGAAACTTATTGATAAAAATTTTACTTGTAAGCTTAGATTTTATTTAATCCTAGCAATGTTCTTAACATAATGTAAACATTGACAAATTTATATTATAATAACACATAATATATAATATATAATATATAATATATAATATATAATATATAATATATAATATATAATATATAATATATAATATATAATATATAATATATATTATATAATATATAATATATAATATATAATATATAATATATAATATATAATATATAATATATAATATATAATATATAATATATAATATATAATATATAATATATAATATATAATATATAATATATAATATATAATATATAATATATAATATATAATATATAATATATAATATATAATATATAATATATAATATATAATATATAATATATAATATATAATATATAATATATAATATATAATATATAATATATAATATATAATATATAATATATAATATATAATATATAATATATAATATATAATATATAATACATAATATATAATATATAATATATAATATATAATATATAATATATAACATATAATATATAATATATAATATATAATATATAATATATAATATATAATATATAATATATAATATATAATATATAATATATAATATATAATATATAATATATAATATATAATATATAATATATAATATATAATATATAATATATAATATATAATATATAATATATAATATATAATATATAATATATAATAATAATATATAATATATAATATATAATATATAATATATAATATATAATATATAATATATAATATATAATATATAATATATAATATATAATATTAATATATAATATATAATATATAATATATAATATATAATATATAATATATAATATATAATATATAATATATAATATATAATATATAATATATAATATATAATATATAATATATAATATATAATATATAATATATAATATATAATATAATATATAATATATAATATATAATATATAATATATAATATATAATATATAATATATAATATATAATATATAATATATAATATATAATATATAATATATAATATATAATATATAATATATAATATATAATATATAATATATAATATATAATATATAATATATAATATATAATATATAATATATAATATATAATATATAATATATAATATATAATATATAATATATAATATATAATATATAATATATAATATATAATATATAATATATAATATATAATATATAATATATAATATATAATATATAATATATAATATATAATATATAATATATAATATATAATATATAATATATAATATATAATATATAATATATAATATATAATATATAATATATAATATAATATATAATATATAATATATAATATATAATATATAATATATAATATATATTTTTTTTTTTTTTTTTTTTTTTAACACAAACACAATTCGCAAAGCGATTAGCTTGTCTGCGAAAAACACCCAGGGTCTATAATGGGAATCGAACCCACGACCTCTGGACTGAGAGGCTAGCATCGCTACTACTCAGCCACAGGGGCACCCATAGGCTGAGTAGTATAATATATAATATATAATATATAATATATAATATATAATATATAATATATAATATATAATATATAATATATAATATATAATATATAATATATAATATATAATATATAATATATAATATATAATATATAATATATAATATATAATATATAATATATAATATATAATATATAATATATAATATATAATATATAATATATAATATATAATATATAATATATAATATATAATATATAATATATAATATATAATATATAATATATAATATATAATATATAATATATAATATATAATATATAATATATAATATATAATATATAATATATAATATATAATATATAATATATAATATATAATATATAATATATAATATATAATATATAATATATAATATATAATATATAATATATAATATATAATATATAATATATAATATATAATATATAATATATAATATATAATATATAATATATAATATATAATATATAATATATAATATATAATATATAATATATAATATATAATATATAATATATAATATATAATATATAATATATAATATATAATATATAATATATAATATATAATATATAATATATAATATAATAATATAATAATATATAATAACACAGTTGCTCGTTATAAAAAGCAACTGACAATGATGATTTTATATTACTATGACGGTAAATTGTAAAATAAATCCTCACAAAAACATAAATGTGATAAAAGGCCAATTTCCTATCCAAAATTTTGGCTATTAAAAGTAGTGAGATATAAATTTTGACCAAGTTCTTGTTTGGCACAATACCTAACACAGAAATATGCTATGCGTTATATAAATTTGTAATCGTAAGGGTGTCATATAATTTCTAGATATATGAACACACCTTTTATTGTAAGCAAAAAAAAAAATTAAAAATTC